>OZ010786.1:46695476-49550476 GCA_963932465.1 Maratus speciosus | reverse complement strand
AACGACCTATTGATGAATTTCACGATTATTTGCAGCGACTGATTGACGAAAGTTGAAACTTTTTCAACGATCGGTTGGCGAAATTTGCAATTTTCTGCCGCGAGCGATTGTAGAAATTCGTGGTTTTATCGACTAATAGACAATTTTCACGATATACTTCAACAACTGATTGACGAAATTCGTGATTTTTTGCCGGATCGATCGAAGAAATTTGCGATTTTTTTGCCTCAAATTTCCGTATTTTCTACCTTATTACCGTACTTCCGTATTTTATTCTACATTTCCGGAGAAACTCCGGAATTTCCGGAGATATTGGCATCTATGCATTTGTTTCAAGTTTCAACATATTTACACAGTCTATTGTCCAAACACAGACAGGAGTATTTTATGTCTACATTCTATTTCACCTCAACTTGGCAGCATTGTGAAAGGCAGATAATCTAACATTACACCTTGAAAAATAGTTCTCTGTTACTTTTTTAATCTTAAATAACTAAACTGCATAAAAATTTATAAGATAATATTTATAAATTAAAGAATTTGATTTTTTGATATTCGCAAAATGTCGTACTAAATGGACATATTCGTATCAGAAGCAGAGCCCAAAACTTAAAAAAAGAGTTTTCGACAAGCGTTCTTTTGACTGTTTACTGGGATTGCAAAATTTTAGAAGACATTTCAGGATCTGAAACTATACACAGATTACCCATTATTGTTTCAGGTATTGACCAGTTAATTGTTGTTCCAGAACTTCAATCAGGAACAGGTGAGGTAATGGTTTCTGCTGTTAACGAAATATTAGAGTCGGGAGTACCGAGCAAGTAAAATGTATGAGTTTTGATATAACCTTTCTTAATACCAGATTATCAAGAGAAGCTTGTGCTTTTCTGGAACAGAATATGAACAAAGAAATGATTTGGTTTGCCGTCATCACATCCTTGAAATACTGTTTTTGACTAGATTAATATTAACACAATTATTCTAATTGGTAAACAAATCATATTAGATGTAAATTTCCAACTGGGCGAAAAATGTCCGGACCAGGATTCGAACCCGGGACCTCCCAGGCTGAAGCCGCCAGTGCTCTGCCATCTGAGCTATCCCGGACGATTCTGGTCGAACTTTTTCACCCAGCTAACCTTAAGGTTAAAGGGTCAACTTTATAATTTACACACCGTCCAGCTTTTTCAAAAGGTTAATGTCGCGGCTGACTTATGTAAATGGTGCGCAGATAACAGAACTACGACAGGTAGTTTTAACATGACTGTAACTTTGGCAGCGAAAGCACACGAATGGTTAGGGGTGTAAAGCTGAACAGCATTATTGGACTATTAAAACGCAGAACGGTGTGCTTTGTAGGAATCACCTGTTCTTTTCGACGTATAGTTATTTGGTGCACGTCAATGACATTTTAATTTATAAAATTTTTAGTTTTTTTAACGTTTTTAAATGCATTTTTTCATCCAAATTAATTCTAAAAAGTAATAATTTTAGTCGAAACGAAGATAACATCGATCTTTAACAATTTAAATGAATCAAACGAAAAGATACGTCACAAAAGTTTATTCTTTCATGATGGGTGACAAAATATTCTATTGAAGTAATTTATCCCCAAGCTCGAAGCCGCTGGTGTCATCCGGTGTTAATAACGAAGTTCGACCAGAATCGTCCGGGATAGCTCAGATGGCAGAGCACTGGCGGCTTCAGCCAGGGAGGTCCCGGGTTCGAATCCTGGTCCGGACATTTTTCGCCCAGTTGGAAATTTACATCTAATATACTGTTTTTGTTCTTTATCTTTTGTATGACGTTAAATGTATTCCTCCATGAGTGCTATCCCACATTCGGCTACATCCGTTAACAATTTTGATTGAAGTCGCTAGTGCCTTACATGTCTTATACGATTCATTTTCATTCCACTTAGTCACTGTTTCAAAAAGGTCTGAAGGTAAATCCATAATTAAAAAAAAAATTCAGACTGCTGCTTGTTAGAAAATCTTGCAAGTCATTTTGGAGAATGATATCAGGATCAGCTCGTGTACGTTTCAAGGGTTCATAATTTTCTTCATTTTTCAAAGCATGCACCATTTTCCTTTTACTTTCAGAAAATTAATCCTAATTTCAAGGATGTGATGATGGTAAGCCAAGTCATTTCTTTGTTCATATTCTAATCCAGAAGAGCACAAGCTTCTCCTGATAATCGGGTATTAGCAAAGGTTATATCAAATGTCATACATTTTACTTTCTTGTACTCACCACAATTCCAATGTTTCGTTAACAGCAGAAGCTATTGCCTCACCTGTTCCTGATTGAAGTTTTGGAACAGCTAGTTAAATAGTCAGTACCTTTACGTGAAACAATAATGGGTAATCTGTCTACAGTTTCAGATCCTGAAATGTCTTCTAAAATTTTGAAATCCCAGTGAACAGTCAAAGTAACGCTTGCCGAAAACTCTTTTTTTAAGTTTTCTGCTCTGCTTTTGATACGAATATGGCCATTTAGTACGACATTTTACGAATATAAAAAATAAAATTCTACAATTTATAAACATTATCTTATAAATTCCTACGCATTTTAGCTATTTAAGATTAAAAAATAACGGAGAACTATTTTTCAAGGCGGAATGTTAGATTATATATCTTTCACAATGCTACCAAGTTGAGGTGAAATAGAGTGTAGACATGAAATACTTCTGTCTGTGTTTGGACAATAGAATGTGTAAATAAGTTGAAACTTGAAACAAATGACAGTCTTTACAGCCTAATATCATAGCATGCCTCAATTTGGCAATGACTATGGATTTGTATTAATAATTTATTATTAGATTACAAAATATGTCAATTTTTAATTTTTTTAAACATTCAAACCTTGGTAGTGACCTTTAAAACGTGTTTTAAAATTTTGAAATTTTTGTGGAAGTCTTTATTTTAGACATAGAACAAAATAGGAGGGTGCCCCATAGAAAATTTAAAAGTTAATTTTTTAAGTACCACCCTAATATATATATATATATATATATATATATATATATATATATATATATATATACAGCAGGGTTCTGTCCTTTGCATCCTTAGTCAACCCTCAGACAACTATCAGAAGACTTGTGAGATGCAAACTTGTTCACAATTTATTTACTGGTGGAAATACAATGTAATCTAACCCAATAACAAATTTAAATTGTCTATGGCCAGACAAGCTAGCAGACAGATTAATTGCACATGTCTTGTGTTTGACTGTTTTATATAATTTAATTGATGGTTCAGCATTAGTAATGAATTGCTAATTTGCAGTTATTTCCACATTCATAATTTAAAATTTTGTTTGCATTATGAAATTAGCTTGAATTCAAAGTAATAACCAAATATGTCTTCATGCATAGAAAATTATTTTAATATAGGTACCACATTTATGCTAGCGGTTGCTATAAATGCAAAAGAAAATAATGTTAAATCAATACCACCTATTTTTATCTTAATGCTGCACTACAGTGATACATAACAAAAAAATATTTTGATTTAAATTTGGTTAATCTTGTTCTTGTTAAGGGTTATTATCAGCATAAAAGAAAGTTCAGTTGAACCTGCCCCATCTAATTTTAACTCTGAGCAGGGATGTAGTGGAGGTTATACGCGGGTATACGTCACATACCTTCTGGATCTTTTTAAGAAGCACTGTATACCCTCTGTTTTTCAAATAAAGCTATAGCGTATACCCTAGGCATAACGCTCATGACTTTAGCGTATACCCTCTGGGTTTTTTACAACTACAACACTGACTCCAAGTATGATTGCCAAATACGAAAACATAAAAAAAAAAAAAAATCAGTTTATAATTTTAGTTATGCAATTTCCCATAAAGGGCACTCTACCTGCATCAAATAAAAAAACAACATATCATAGGATAATTTTTATCAAAACATATATTTGACCACACACACACACACACAAAAAAAAAATGTTGAATCTGTGCTACTTATTTTAAATTTCAGTATAGCTGCCATACAGTGAACCTTGAAGTATGGTTACCATATGATTAAAAAAAAAAAAAAAACTTTTAAATTTTAGCTATGCAATTTTATATCAGGGGTGCTACCAGTGTATCATCCATTCATCAAATGATCACAGGAGGGAGAAAAAATTGTGTTCTGTCAATTGAATGTAGAAAAAAAATAGCAAATTTCAAGAATCGGTTAGGGGGAGGGGAGAAGTCATGAATTTTGTCAAACAATTTTGGGGTGAAGGAGGGGGAACACCAATTTTGTCATAAGATTCTGAAATTTGAAGATTATGTACAAAAAAATCGTGATATTCAATCGATTACCAATCTCATCACAAACCTGGTTACAAAATTCGCAGATTTTTTTTGCTCCATAAGAATAAAAAATTATCAATGATTTTCTGCCTTCCTCTTCACTACTGAAATTCATACAATTCAGAAATCAGCAGTATTCAGGTGCTATAAAGCCCTTTGTCCCAGGCCGTGCAGATTTTTAAGAGTTCAGTGTATATAACATGATTTTATAAAGCAAATCATCTGATAGCATTATAATGATCACAGTAAATATAATGTAAATTGTAATAATGTAAAAAAGAGAAGAAAGAATTAAGAACTCAAATTATAAATCTCCCCCCCCCCCCCCCCCCCCACACACACACACCAAAAAAATTTAAACTGGTCTAGAGTGAAGTAATACCCCCTTCCCCTCCTAAAATTCATTTCCTATTTCAAAACCTGACAGAAACAGAAAAGAATGGACTTCACTTTGAACAAATTTCCATCTTAACAGGTACGCCTCCCACTATAACTGTAGTTTTTTTTAGCTCTGATAATGAAAATTTTCTCCTTAAGTCAGGATTCCATTAGAGATAGGTTTTGTTTTAACCAGGGTTGGCAAGTTTTTGACATGCGATGGTTTAAACCGATTTTAACCATGGTTAAAATGGTTGAGTCAAAAACGTTTCTGTCAAAAATGTCAAAAACCTAGTTTTAATAAAAATAATACCAAAAGAATTATTTGGCAGAGTTAGATAGGCTTTAAACAATAAATTCTAAGCAAAACTGCATAAATGCATTAAAACTGTGGGGTATAAACTGCAGAAATACATTCTTGAAACCTATTTGCATAGAATATGGTAAACTGAAAATTGATTGTTGCATGTTTTTTTTTTTTTTTTTTTTTTTTTTTTTTAAATTTGTGAATAAAAATTACCTAACTCTTATTTAATGATTTTTAGTTTATCACTAATGTATGCCAGTAATAACAGTTAATAAATCCTTAATTATTTGTAATCATTAAAACTACATAGGTTTAATCTAAATTTTGCAGAGATAAATAAATTGTTTAGATATTTTCATTTTTTTTATGGCTAGAAGCACAGAGTAATCTATCACAATTGGTATCTAATGACTGTATTTACTTTCCTTAAGATAGAGCAAATTCAAAGATTCCCTTCCAGTACAAAACAGTATTGCTATCGCAACAAAACCAATTTTTCTTGCTTTCCCCCTATTATGTTCTTATGGATGGGTTGTTTAAGGAGCTACCTTCACTAATGTGAAAATACCCGCCTGCTAATGTTAATCCTACAGGAGAATTTTTTTTTTTAAATATCTTGGTTGGAATTTTATACTTTTTAATGATTTTTTTCAAAGTAGAAATGAAAACTCCCACTCAATAATGTCAATTCTATGGTAGAAATTTTGTTTAATATTTCAATATTTTTAAATGTTTTTTGCATTGGATAACTAATATCGAACTCTACAAAGGCCGTTTTTTAATTTTTTTTTATTTCGCTTGCAGTTATTTTTTTTATTACTATTATTAGGATACTTTCACTTTTGGAACAGGTTTCAAATTAAGTTAAGCATTTTTTTTCCCTTATTGGTATGGCGAATTATTCATTTGTCCCTAATTTTAGGAGATATTCCATAAATAAGATGTATCATGATTGATTTCATTTGTTATAATGGCTTATTATTACAAAAAGTTTGTACATATTATATATATATATACTTTCTTTTAAATAAGAAATGCAACCAAGTATGCTGAAAAGCCACAACAAAAATACACACAAAAAATTTGGGCAATTTAGTCATAAACAAAGAAATAAATTATAATTTAATATTTGATAACAGTAAAATAAATGCTGAAACTAAAGTGCACAATCATTAGATAAAGGCAATGTTGTATCTTGCTACAACAGCAATTTTTTTTTTTTTTTTTTTTTTTTTTTTGTTGTCCTGACCATATTTAAATATTGGTGATTTTGATCATTAGATAAAAGCAATGTTGTATCTTGCTACAACAGCAATTTTTTTTTTTTTTGTTGTTGTTGTCCTGACCATATTTAAATATTGGTGTTTTTGATGGCTTAAAGCAAACCCTGGTTTTAACAGGTTTACAATAGACTTTTCAAACAAGTATAATATTTACAATATAATATTATATTAATATTATACATTAATGAAAACACTACCTTTAATTCTTGTACTGTGTTATGTAATTTCCTTCTTAATGACTCTTCCTCTCGTAACTTAGCTTCCAATCCAGAGTTTCGTTCTTTCAAAAATGCAATCTCAGTATCTTTAGATTTAATATCAGCATCTTTCTCTGAACACAAGGATTTTAAATTCTCAACCATTATCTAGAAGAAAATATGTGATTATATATATATATATATATATATATATATATATATATATATGGAAGAAAAATAATATTTCAAAAAACAAGATGAAAAACATTTAAATAGTTTCATTGAAGAGTGTTTGGGTAAAACTGGAAACATACAACCTGAAGTAAAATTATAGGTGTTAACTAATTTAATTTTTTTTAGAATATATTAAATTTATATTATTTTCTAATGATGAATCATACTTTGCAGTAGGATGTCTAAGCTTTTGTCTAATACATAAACATATTATTGCACAAAATGTGTGCTTATAGCAGAATATAACAAAAAATGTTGTAAGAAAAATGTCACAGGCATGAAAGTAAGAAATAGGAAAAAAGGTGCAAAATATTTTCCATTTATATAATGATGTCAAATTTGCATAATTTAGGCACATTTTAACAGTTATTTATAAAATAAAATTAAATAGAACTGTGTATATTATTATTATTATTTTCTTTTTCTAATTTAGAAAATATTAAAAACAAAAAACCTATATATGTATAGGTCCATGAATCAAAAAAGAAAATTGAAGACAATTTGTTAAAGGTGTAAATCCCAATAGATCCTGATGAACTTTTGTAAAGAATAGTGATTCATTTTTAATGAATATTATTCTGGAGAGTTGGGTTTTTAAGATTTTCCCTTTCTTTCAAAAGAAAAAAATCTCCATGCTAAATATATGCATGTCAAATTGATCTTTTACCAAAATGTGCTGTATAAATAGGACAAAGTCTTCTATTTCAAAAAGAACATTATGAAAACTTCCTTTCCCATTTAAAGTCTAATTTCAGCAGCTTCATAACTTTCATATGCTTAGAACAGAAGCTCATTTTTGATTTGATGGCTCTTTGAAACAGCAATTAAGAAAAAATCTAAGGATCTGAGAAGTCAAAACATCTTATTATTAAATTTTGCAGACCCCCTCCCCCCTCCTCCCTCTATATGCTTCCAATTAGTTTCTTTACATTTTTTGCATCTATTCAGAGAATGTTCAAAATTGCCTTAAAAAAGGTGGAATTCCTCCTTTAGGAAGAACTAGGGGGCTCGGCCCCCTATGAGCTACACTCGCCAACCCCCCGTTCAGACACTGCAGTCTCTAAAAGCATGCTAATTTGATCGGCTTTAAAAAGATTTTGGAAGATTGAATTATAATTAAAAAAACGAAGGCGATCTCCCTATAAACAGGTTTCTATTCATTTCTCTTTGATTGGGGAATTTTAAGGAAAAATCAGCTGCCGTTAAAAGATACAATGGCATTTCAAAATCATCTAATATAAAATGAATTAAGTAAACAGAGTCTTTGTCTCCTGGTAATTTTTAACAAAGCGAAAAGAAAGTCCTTTTAAATAAGACATTTTAAATGTATTGTTTTTAATCTGACGTAATTTTCACCAAACTTTTCTTTCCCTTTTTAATATTCACGTGAAAATGCTTTTATTAGAAATATTATTTGCGCTGTCCAAAAAAAAAAAAAAAAAAGTTGAAAAGTTCATATCAAAATATCAAGTAAATGTCTCGCGCTATTTTTAAATTTAAACTGTTTTGCAATATTATTTTTTGTTCATTTTACATAATAAGTGTAATGTGACGTAAATGTGATGTAATTTCTCCTATTTAAGACTTCTAACGCATGTTAATGAATTTATTATTTTACAATATCCTTTCTCTGTTAAAATTCACGTGTAATTATAGATGAAGTAATTTTTAATAAGTTCCTGCTTTTTATACGTAATTATTTAATT
This sequence comes from Maratus speciosus, assembly GCA_963932465.1. Taxonomy (NCBI): domain Eukaryota; kingdom Metazoa; phylum Arthropoda; class Arachnida; order Araneae; family Salticidae; genus Maratus; species Maratus speciosus. The sequence goes on along the minus strand of OZ010786.1, from coordinate 49,542,060 downwards.
CTAATTTGAAAGTTTTTTTTCTGTTTATAATAGTCACGTGTAAATAAATTTTTAATTTGAAGCAAACATTATTGTTTCCGTTGTTTATACAGTTAGCAACAGGTTAAATTAGTACAATTTTCTGAAATAAGTAAAAAATATCTCTTGAAATGCTGAAAATTTAAATTTAAAATAGAAATGAAACCTCGAAAAATGAGTCAAATTAAAAAAATAAATTAATTCTGCACACCGGAAAATTATAACGTATAAAATGATCTAAAAATTATTAAATTCTGATGTATAGTTTTTGCTTCTATAAAACTTTTTTAGTGGAACGATTTTGTCCAACTTTAGCATTAAATATCTCTTAAAATAATTCTTCGATTTGAAAACTGTCTGCATCAGCGTGTTTATCAAACATTTCTGTATAATACTACCAATTTTCATATTTTTGTATGCATTATTTTTCTTAACATTAACGAAGAAAAACCTCCGGTCACAAAAAAATCAAAACCGGCGGTGGTGGTGGTTACTTTTTTATAGAATAGAGAGACTCTTTCATGCCTGGTTTCAGGGTTCTCATCCTTTTCTCAAAATAAATATAAGGACTTTCTAAGCACTTTTTGAGGACTTCTATCGAACAAAATAATGCAACAATGAACATGTACTGCACTTGTTCACACATTCTCTCTTTTCATTTTGTGCATTAAAATTTTCCATTCAGACAAACACATTGCTAAATTATTGCCGGGGTGCAGCAATTAATGCAGGGAGAGGGGAGGGTCGTCTGGAGAGGAATTATTTTCTAAATTTTGAGTACACGCCTCGTGTGACATATTGTTAAAAAGGTGTATGAAAACTTATTCATGTTACGCACATCCAGTGCCTCTACCCCCACTTTGCCTCCTGCGGGTACTTTTGTAAATTTTTAGGTTTTTTTACAAGAATTTGCAGTGTGTGCGCAGCACGTGCAGCTATATGGTGCTGCAGGCAGCAGGGATCTGGTTCACGTTTTTTATTTTTTCTTTAACAGGTTACAGTTTCTGTTACAGTCTGTTTTTTTTTTTAAAGATTATGCAGTGCGTGTGAAGCACGCCTGGTACACGGTGTCGTAGGCAGCGGGAACCCGAATTATTTTTACGTAGGAAAGTAAAAATTTAAAATTAAAAATACTTTTTGAGTAGTTTCAATATTTTTACATTTTATAATATCTTTTAAGACATGACAAAATATTTTTTCGAAATAAATCCCTATTTTTAAAACCTAGTCCCTAACTTAATAAAAATGTACACTTACACAATAAAATTTTTATTTACTTCCTGAATTAAAAACTAACATATTTGTGTGTGTCATTTCTTAGACGTTTCTATGTTTTACCTATTTAATTATCAATAAAACAGGATTATTGCTTATGAATCTTTATAGATACAATATACACATGAAATCTATTACAGTATTTTTGTTTTGTTTTTAAATACGAATGAGCACATATATATATGAATGCTTTTTTTCTCTTGAGTAACTGTTTATTCAATCAATTAATGTTCTAAAATAGTACTATTTAAACAAAATAAAATATGAGCTAACTGAAAAATGATCTTCACAACACAAAAGAAATGATGCAATTAGATAAATTAGGATTTTCCTTGTCATCTCTCTTCATAGCTTTAGTCCGTGATTTTCTTATGGCACACTGAAAACAACTTTTCACAATTATAATACAATTATATACAACAAGTACTTGTTGTATTAATGCAGAGGGGCACAATACAGTACAGTAAAATCTCCTTAAAGTGACCACGTTCCGTTCCAATAAAAATTGATCGCTTTGGGAGGTGGTCTCTTAATGGACGTCATGTTTAAATCTAGATTTTAATTGTTGAAAAAAAGGTACCAATTAATGTTACTAAAATTTATTTTTCACATTAGGAAAAAACATAAAAATTTGAGTATCAAAATAAAAGTTAATTACATAAGTTAATTACTGCAGAGTTTAAAAAATGAATATATTGACGTTTGCTTTGATTTTAAGGTTTTATCTTTCATAACTTTTATTTCCAAGTCCTTTCGAAGTTCAGTAAATAAATGCATTTTTTTTTTGGACGGGAACAAATAATGACAATTTCATTAATTTATCTATTTCTTTGAGAGTTTCCTAACAGAATAGGGCAGGGGAGTTTATTCTTAATTCGTCATCAGAGTTAAATTAGTTGCTTAAAAAGGCATAAAGGGGTTTAAACACTTAAAAGTTACCTGAATAAAAAAAAAATCTAAACGTAGTTTAGAAGTTTGATGAATAATGCACCCTCCGGAATTATTTTTCTAATAAAACCTTCTTCAAGTGACCAGGAAAAAAACGGAATTTGTTTAATTTTCTTCAAAAAAGTGGGTCGCTCATGGAGGGAGTTCAACTGGGTCTCTGAATGGAGGTAAAATGAATATTGAGCCTACGGGAATAAAATTCATTCAATGAAAAAATGATTGTTCAGTGAGGTGGTCGTACAGGGAGGTTTCACTATATTTATAATATGACTTTGTCATGACTCAGTCATAATAATTTTAGAAACAGGAATATTTAAAACGGACAAGTTGAAAAGCGACGCACATAAACAATAACAGTCGTTTGTTGTCATGAACTGTGAAGTCAGATGTATTACACAGCACTTTTTGGATACGGTAAATAGTGTGATATTAAAACAATCATGAATCAATAATAAAAGATCAAAAAAAAAAAAAAAAAAATATGCAGATTATCCTTCTTATTTTTTCATGTACTAGGGGGTTCGGCCCCCTACGAGCTATGCTCGCCAACCCCCGTTCAGACACCGCAGTCTCTAAAAGCACACTAATTTGATCGGCTTTAAAAAGATTTTGAAAGATTGAATTATAATCTTTAAAAAAGTAGCAATCTCCCTATAAACGGGTTTCTATTTATTTGGAGAATTTTAAGGAAAAATCAGCTGCTGTTAAAAGATACAATGGCTGTTTTCGTCTTTGATTAAATAAAATCAGTTAAACATTTCAAAATAAGCTAATATAATAAGCAAATCTGCATCAAAATGCAAATATATTTCACAAATACCAATGCCTTCTTTTGACGGAAACGACACAGAAGGTTAACGAATCGTAACTAAATGATTTAAGCAATTTCTTTATTTTCTGCTTCACAGATTTTTCTCTTTCAAATCATATTTTTTGTTGATGACACTTCATTTTCAGCTTGTAATCTTTTTTATTTTTATTAAATTACTAAATGGTCGTTTGAAAGCAGTCTAAACACATTCAATAAAATTAATATTAATCTTATTAATATAATCTCAAAATAAATGTCTCGCGCAATTTTTAAATTTAAACTGTTTTGCAATATTACTTTTTGTTCATTTTACGTAATAAGTGTAATGTGACGTAATTCCTCCTTCTAACGCATGTTAATGAATTTATTATTTTACAATATCCTTTCTCTTTTAAAATTCACGCGTAAATATAGTTTTTATGAAGTAATTTGCAATAAGTTCCTGCTTTTCACACGTAATTATTTAATTCTAATTTGACAGTTTTTTTTCTGTTAATAATAGTCACGTGCAAATAAATGTTTAATTTGAAGCAAACATTATTAATTGCGCTGTTTATACAGTTGGCAACAGTTTAACTTAATACCATTTTCTAAAATAAGTAAAAAATATCTCTCGAAATGCAGAAAATTTGAATTTAAAATAGAAATAAGACCTGAAAAAATGAGACAAATTAAAAAAGTGAATGCAGTATGCACACCGGGAAATTCTAACGTATAAAATGATCTAAAAATGAATTAATTCCTATGTATAGTTTTTGCTCCTATAAAGCTTTTTTAATGGAACGATTTTGTCCAACTTTAGCATTAAGTATGTCTTAAAATAATTATTCGATTTGAAAACTGCCCGCATCAGCGTATTTATCAAACATTTCTCTATAATACCGCCGATTTTTATATTTTTGTATGCAGTATTTTTCTTAATATTAACGGAGAAAGACCTCCTGTCACAAAAAATTCAAAAGTGGCGTTGGCGTTGGAAGTTACTTTTTTTTTTTAATAGAGAGACTATTGTTTTGTGATAAAGTTAGAAAATGTGCAAATTCTCCATTGAATATGACGTTTCATTAAATTTTATCCCATAAATGCTGAAATATAACTCTCACGGAAATTGTTATAAAAAAATTAGCATGGCAGCACTACCAGCTGGGTTGTATACACCCAAACATAATCAGCACTATTTTATGTCAAGGTGTAAAGAACATGAAGGTCGAATATGAAATTCTGTGGATTAGCTCTTGAAATAGAGCACCCACATAATTTGCGTCAAATATACACAGACATTTTCCAAAAATAGCCAAATCATGTTTAGGACATCCCCAAAATGTGTAAATCTGTCAAACGAAAGTAAAAATTTTTCACAATTCTAATATTTGCTTCTCATCTATATATATAAAAGAAAGTCTGGATTTTGCATTAATCAACGCGCAGCCCAAACTACTGAACATGAAATTTGGAAATTCGGGGTAAAAATACTTCTTATGACATGACATAGAGTGCCGCTAAGAAAGGAATTTCTAAAATTCCACCCCTAAGGGGTTTAAAAAAGAGAACGAGCTTTTAAAAAATTCCTTAAAAATCTGATTTTATAGTTATTTTTCAACTGATAACATATTTTAGTATATTTTTGTATGCTGAATAGAATGGTACAAGCCAAATTTTTTTAAGCCCAATAGTTCGAGAGATATTTCATATTTTTCTAATTTGGCACTATCTTTGGTGCCAAAACCTAAATTTTTCAAGTGATAATTTCTAAAAACTCATTCTTTTCATTCTGTTACTACAGTATGGAACCATTTATCCGGAAACCAGTTAACCGGAAAACCCGTTATCCGGAATGATATTTCTGATAGACTGATTTCAGAATATTTGCAGAAAAAGATGTTGCACACTGCCAATTTGACATAGGCTTTGCTTAAAACAACTGTATAATTTAATGACAACATCTAGTAATTGAAATGAAAACATATTTAGTTGTATTTTAGATGTTTTAATTTTTATGCAGAGGAAACAGAAGAATTTTTGTTCCTAAGGGATTCATAAATTACCTCCTTTTAAACTCTCCTTAACTTTTAATCTTTCTTGCATTGATTTTTAATCCAAGTAATCTAATAATTTAATATCAGAAATAATTCCACAGCCACACATATTCCACAAAACCAGACCTGCCAACCTTTGAAAATGAGAAATCGTAGCACACAAAATTTAAATTAATCTGGAGGTAGGTTGGTTGGTTCTTTTAACATTCGTAAAAGGAATAAGGTTTCAGTCTTTCAACTCAATATAGTAAATTTTTATACGATTTTTAGAGTTTCTTTTCGTTTCGAAGTTTTTTTTTTTTTTTTTTTTTTTTTTTTTTTAACATTTGTAAAAGGAGTCTGGTTATAATTTTTTAGCCCAGTGCAGTAAATTTTGACGAAATTCGGGATTTTTTTTCCCGCGATCATTTCAGGATATTCACAATTTTCCCGCAATCGTAATTCACATTTTTCTATAACGATTCTTATTGAAATCCGCACTTTTTACCGTGAACTTTTGGCGAAATTCGCATTTATTCCCGCAATCCTTTTGACGAATGTTTTCTTTCTGCAATCTTTCGGTGAAAATTTGCGTACTGATCTTTCAATGAAATTTGCATTTTCTTACTGATCTTTTGACGAAATTCGCGTTTTCTTTCAGCGATATTTTGATAAAATCCACACCATTGAAAACACAAAATCTCAAATCTTCCGGGGAGGGGGGGGGGGGGGGGCTTGCCACCCCCTGAAATCAACAGTGCGTTTTTACCACGATTCTTTGACAAAATTTATTTTCTTCTGCGACCAATTGACGAAATTGATTTTTTTATACGGTCATTTGTCGAAATTCGCGGTAGTTTACCGCAAATCGTGCGATTTTGCACGCTATTACAAACGTGGCCCTTCAAAGAAATTCCTTTCCAGAAATTCTTAAAATAGCACCTTGTTTCTGAGGAAGCGAATTCCTGTATAAATATTTACAGAAACACGATTCACTCGTGGTTAATATACATAAAGAGAGTGTTTTATGTTAATAAGTTTGTTTTTCAGTCTAGATTTTTTTTTCTTCCTATGAGCATTTTTCAATGTCCGAATTTTCGGACATCGGACTTTCGGATTCATTTTTTTAAAACTTTCGGAAATGAATACTTTGAAATTTTGAAAAATTTCGCAACAGAATCACTCATGAAAAATATGCTGTGCGGTATAAAAATCGCAACTAGAAACAAAAAATGCGTTTGTGTTTTTTGCAAAAAATCGTAGTTTAAGACCCATTTTCGTAGCATCGTAGTTTATTGGTCCAAATCGTAGCAACTACGATTTTTTCGTAGCAGTTGGCAGGTCTGCAAAACTTATCAAATGGATACTGCTTTCATTCACAACCAGTTAACTGGAAAAAACAGTTATCCGGAATACATTTGACCCCAAGCATTCCGGATAAATGGTTCTGTACTGTATAGCAAGGGAAAAAATTCAAATTGAATAATTTTTTAACCAATCCTTTCGGTTAAATAAAAATAACTTCGTCAATTAGAAAAAAAAATTCAAATGCCTTAAAAACTAAAAAACGTACTTTTTCGTTCTAATTTTCGTCGCGATACCATGCCAAAATGTATGGTATAGCGCCATTTATTTCAACCCTAATCGTGCAAACGATTTTTATTGCAAACCGTGCCACACATTAACATTTGCTAATTATTGAACGCAAATATTTTTATGCAGGAATTTTTAATGATGGAATTTATTTTATTCCATCATAATCTCGCGAAACTTTTTAATTTGTTATTTTTTGAATAGAAAATATTTATTACTGATTCTGATATAGATTTTACCATTTCGCAGTTAGCTGATGATGAGGAAGCTACAATAAAATTATTTCAGAAGTTAGGAATTGCACATATAAAAATGTTTTGTTCAAAAAACCATGAATGTCTTCATTGAAATAATGAACTGTTTACTGCAACGTGAGCCATACGTATTACGTACGCCATGCTTCAGTAGTAAAAGACTTTTACAATTTCAAGACTGCAGTTTAAATTGACTATATTTTATTACTTGCAAAATATTTATTTATTCTTATATTTTAAGTATTTATTTTGGTACCAATTTCGCCAAATTATATAAACCGCCAAACCACTGGCCAAATTATACAAATTGACATAATTTTTATTTTAAATAACGAAAGAACAAATAAATTAGTATAACATTAATAAAAATACATTTAAAACGTCGAAATAAAAATCATCTGATGACGTAAATACGTGTAACTTGCTTAAAGTCAAGTGAATGTGACATTTACGATCAATCATCATTGGCATTTAATCTTATAGTTTGGCAATAGATTTTTGGTCGACGGGATAACCAAGTAGTACCATTATTTTTATTGATTTAAAAAATGGTAGGTGAAAGTCTGTAATTTTCAAAAGTTATATTTTTTAAATGCTCATTTTTTTTCATCAACAATTTTTTTTTTTCAAATGTATCATTTCATTTTTGTGCCAACTATTACGCTTGGTGACAATGGTGTTGGCATAACAGGGAAATACCAAAACAGTTACTGATTTTATTTCAAATGTAAAGAAAAAAGGTTTAATGAGCAATAAGTATTGTAAATATGACTATAATTCAGATTCTACTGAACAGAGTTTTGTAGAACTTAAACTGTTAAATAGTAAATTTGGTTTATAAATGGTTTAACGTAAAACCATTATTCTAAGTTGCTACGGGAGTTCTAAAATTAGGTGAACTCGATTATGAAAGATTTCAAGTCAACTAATTAAATGCACAGTGAGTTAAATAATATTTCAGGGATTTTTTCAATATTTATCATATCATTCTGTGTTGTTTAGTTACGGAGCTATGCAGAAAAAGTTCTCAGTGGTACATTAAAGAAAATTGGAAGATATACGCTACAGAGAGATAGGGTATACTAGAGTATATAATGGAAGTTGAGCTGAGTTCAGAATTCAGAAGTGATGGAGTATATACCTAACCCTACCACCCAGAGAGTTCTATAATCAGGTTAACGCAATTAGGAAAGTTATATCTAACTATCTCAATATATATATAATGCAAAGAGAAATTTCATTCCATCCGCTTATATCTTGAGTTCTGCTGAATAGATTTTGACGGCACTTACATTGTTAATTAGATAATTTTTCAGAAAAGATGTTAGTATAAAACATAATGCCCTACGTTGCTTAGTTAAATAATAATGGGAAAAGTTCTAAATCAGATGAACCCAATTTTGAAAGATTTACTTTTTTTAAAGGTTCCACTGAATGAATTTTTATGGGATTTAAATTATTAATTAGGTCATTTTTAGGGAAGGTTTCGGTATATTTTCCAGTTTAAAAGATTCTGCTAAGTGGATTTCGATGCAACTTGATCGGTTAGTTAATTTTACAGTGAATGTTTTAGTATAAAGCACATATCATTTGCTGTTGCTTGGTTGTTAGGTTGCTTGATTGTAAAATTATAGATGAAAGTTCGAGAATCAGGCAAACCTAATTATTATGAACGATCAGCCTTTTGAATAAGTCTAATTAACAGATTCTGATGACTTGCACTGATAATTTTTCATGAACGCTTTTAGTATCTATATAACATATTTATTGTTCTTTACCGAATCCTACACTAACAGATCAACTAAAGAAATTGGTCCTTAACAGTCTAAATTTTGTATGACTCAATAAAAGATATAATAGCGTAATGACATTCATATTGCTTTCAGCAATTCGGTTGGATACACCAGGTAAATGTCCATATTGCTTTAAAATGCATGATCTTGATCAAATTCACATATATATTTTTTTTCATTCAAGATTTCTTTAGAAAAACCGACCAGCGTAGCGGGCGAAGGCGGCTAGTGTATATATAGAATAAAGTAAAAGTTTATGTAAAAGTCGAAGAATTTTGCCATATATTAATGATAATATTCATAATTACTCATCAAATTCAGTTAATAAAATAAAGTTATTGGAGATGACCATGCAATAATAGATGCATAATAGTAGCTGCATACTGAAATATGTAAAGACTGAAAGTTACATAATTTCTGCATGTGTAGTGCTTACATTGATTTTAGCACCATCTTCATTAGCTGATTGAGTTGTTTCTTATTTTCTTCTACATACATAAGTAAAAATGTATCAGAATTGTAAAAATTTTTACTTCCATTTTTTGATGGATTTACATATTTTGGGATTTTTTGAACATGATTTGACTATTTTTGGCAAATTTTGTGGGTGCTCATGTTGAAGAACTAATGGACAGAATTTTATCAAACGTCATATTCTATTAGACCTTGACAAAAACTGGTGCTAATTAGGTCTAGGTGTATATTGCTCAACAAGCAACACGGGAATGCTGTATTTTTCATGATTTCTGTAATAGCTATATCTCAACATCTATGGGATGCAAATTTGATCAAACATAATATTTGGTAAGACCCTAGCACATATAGGTCCTGATAGGGGTTTGGTGTATATAGTCCAAAAAGTAATGCTGCTATGCTCTGTTATTCATGATTTCCATGATAGCTATATTTCGGCATCTATGGGACGAAATTTTGTATGCAGTTAGACCTTGACATAAATTGGTACTAATTAGGTTTGTGAATATCTTGTTCAACAAGGGCGCTGTACTTTCTATGATTTCTGTGATATCGAAATCTCAGCATTTATGGGATGGAATTTCACTATATTTAAAATGAAAGATTTTAAATAAGTTTTTTTTCTTAATTATTATTATGCAACATTCCCCCCCCCCCCCCCCCCCCACACACACACATAGCTTAGTTTTATTTAAAAAACTTACTTGTTACGAAAAACCTTAAGCAATGATTTTAACTATAATAAAAGCTTCTCTTCCCTCACTCATAAGGCCCTTATAAGAGAATCTATTAAAATTAGTCTGAGGAAAGGTGAAGTTTGCAATGACAATATCTTTTTTTCAAGTTTCTAATGTTTGGTTAAATGTTTTGAAAGAAATGTATTTGTAAAGTTAAATTCAGTTTTTCTAACCTTGATAATAATGTTATAGTCTTCCAATAGACAACACCATCTCTGGATACAATATTGTTTTTGAAGTTTTGCGATATCTCACAGAAATGTTTTCAGTTTAATGTTTGTGACAGTGATGTGTGTAAAATAAGCTCCGTAGAGGTAAAGAAACCCCTGATGATGGCTTGGTAGAATAAGTTTGAAACGTTGGGTATATTTTTAATGTGTGTTTAATGTTGTTTTTATATATGTAGTATGTTGATGGGTATCTTAAGTGTTTTTAATGATTTTTACTATTTTATTGAAAAATAGATAAATGTTATACATACAAATTTATAGTGAAAAAAATCTTTATAATTTAATGATTTTAGAATCAGGTGGTTTCATACCTTATTTGCATCTAATTGAGCTTCAATGCTGGATTTCATACATGTTAAACTGCTAATAGTGTTTTTCAAGCAGTTAGTTTCTTGCTGATATGTACTTTTTAAACTATCATGCTCCACTTTTAAAGAAGACAGCTCTTGTTTCAAAGAACATACTTCTTTCTGTAGCTTTTCAGTTTCTTCTGCCTTTTCCTTCGCTAAGGACTCGCATTTTTCTGTCTTTTCCCTGTAAAAAACAAAGCATACTTACTTCACACATGTCGTAATTATTATTATTTTTTGTTGTTGTTCTTGTTTAATCAAATGCAATAATTTAAAACTACAATATGGAACAAACAAGTCACAAGCAATTCTAAATCAAATGTTTTTCACAATATTGGATTTTAACTGGATGTTCTTTATACCAGGGTTTAAAAAAATCACAGTCAACAGATTGCCATGGCAATTACAAAATCAAAGCTAATCCCAAGTTTTAGTATGTTAAAAAAAAGTTATCATAGTAATAACATTATTACCGATAATATTCTAACTACGAAAAAGGGACTTAACTTCTGAATTTAACTTCTTTTATTGAGAATATAAAACTACCGAACAAAACCTCAAAAGTTTTTTGGCTTAAAAGTGACCAAAAGATTTTAATAAAATAAGAATTTTTTGACACAAAAAGTATATTACATACAGCTATTATAAGTTTCCATAGCTTTGTGCAAGAGAGAATTTTTCATATGAATTAGATAAGAAACAATTTCAGAAACTTAATAGAAATTCACAGTTTATAAAATTTATTAATGATTAACAAAAATGCAAACATTGAGGATGATGGACATTGATAATTTAACCCTCCCATGGCACACCTCATTTTTCAATCATCCATAGCACTCTGGGTTTAGAGTCCTGCATCAGGTTAGGTTACTCACTTTTACCCACACCCAACCCGAATTGCGGGTTGGGTTGGCATTATATCTTTTCGTTGTGGGTCGGGTCAAGTTTGAGTTGACCTGATTTTTCAAAATTATGTCCAAGAAATTTTTTTTAGTTTAGACCTCCAAAATGAACACTCCTGAAAAGCGAACGCTTCTATTTAGCTAACACTTTTTCCAATTCCTAAAACTTGTACATTCATACGCTTATACTTCTGAATAGTGGTCAATCTACACACACATAACATGTGTATGCATGCATTAATATGATACATGCGCCCAGAAGCAGAATTTTCTGTATCAGTCTGCAGCATACTAAAATTTATCTGCGACTCAACAGTGCTAGACTAAGCCTAAAACAATATTCCATAAAATAAGAAAAATTAGCCTTTATAAAGAAAAATAAGATAAAATTGTGAAACAAATACCATAAATCTAGAGACTTAAAGTAAATTTCAACTTTTTTTAAGCTCAGCTTTTCTTTTTAAGCTGGTGGATTATTCTACAAGGGTTTAAAATAATCTGCAGCGCCCGCTGTTGTGCTGGGCAGTTTCTGCTACTGGGTACATGCGTTTTTGTGTGCAAAAATGAAATGTTGGTAATATTTTTCATATTCTGAGAAAATAGAAAATGATTTTTAAAGAAAGAATAAATCTATGATCACATTTCTTATATAGATTTTATTTCTCATGCAATAAATTGAATATATACTCATTCATATTCAAATATGTATTTATTTCCTGATGTGCTCTTGAAAAATTTAAATTAAAAGTGTTGGTTGTGATGAGGCCATCAATGTACTGTAACAAGAAAATCTGTAAATTATATCTTTACCGACTTAGTGTAATATCTTGCAAATTTTTTTTTTAATTTTGTGACCATTTTTAAAAATTTTTGCCTTAAGTTTTTCAGTCTGGCTCCTGATATTTCAAGGGATTTTGTGTACTTTTATGTTAGCCAGGTACAAATCTCGCCAACAGCATTTTTTCTCCCCTTGCTGGCTTTTATTTTTCTCCTGTGTAAATTAGAAACAATGCTTTAATGTCAAAATAAAATGTTTTGGTTTATGTTACTACTTTAGTAATTTATTTATTTTGTACAGTACAAAGTCCAAAGTTCGGAATCCTCAGGACTTTACCAAGTCCGAACTTTGGATTTTTCCGAATCAAAAATATTGCTATTCCAATAAAAAGAAAATAAAATTTCACTACTTAAAAATGCAAAATATGACGTTTGTATATTAAAAATTGCATATAACAGCAATTAACACTAAATTAAACAACCTTTTTCATTAAATAAATCATAGCAAAATAAAAAGTGAAAACAAAAATATTTATTTAGGAGAACACACATTTTAAGAACAAACTGTAACTTACTTAACTATTAAACACTTCAGTTAATGTGCTCTGCTTTATTAACTTATGTTTCTTATTAAGGGGTCTCAAGACTCTTAAAGCTTCAAAATTTTCGAAATTTTAATTTTTTTAGATGTTAAACTCTTATTTTTTCTGAACATTTTGGTATGACTGCTTGGTATGACTCGAACAGAAGCTATGGCTTTTAGAATTATACCTGTTTAATAGCTGAAGCACGGTGTTTTTGAAACTTTGAAGTCAAATGGCATTTTTGGGCATAATGCGCACAATATCTGAAAAACTTCTGAATATTTTTTCATGAAATTTTCAAAAAATACGTTTCATGTTAATCTGTATAACGCCCAATCCAAAGTTGCGGGTGTGACATTTACACAAACTAAATTAGCCATCAGCTAAAATATTTTTGAGCTAAGGTTTCAATTTTTATGGATTTCAATGTGGACCACTTACACATACATTAATCCAAATTTTCAAGTTACTCAGTATTTTATTTATTTTTTTAAAAAATAATTCTCTCCTGTTGCGGGTGTGACATAAAAAGGACATGCATTTTCATCTTTCAGTACAAAAACTCAAAACTCTGTGAATTATAACAACAGGATGAACTGTTTTTTTTATATGTTAGACAGTAATAGTTAAATAATTATTTTATGAAAAAATTAAATTACTTACTCAATTCTTGCTTGTTTAGGAAATATTTAAAGTTTTCGTTGCGGGTGTGACGCCCCGTTGCGGGTGTGACTTGTATGGCCAATAAAATAATGACATACACAAATATTTACAAAGCAGGGTTTTTTTAATTAACCAATTAATGAATAATACAATTATAATATCAAGCAAAAGAAAACAAATAAATTTCATTTCTGATCTTGAATTTATAATTTCTGCCGGTGGCAGCTTTTTTTTTATAATAATGCTCTGTTTCTCCCAGGATACATCTGGCTGATTTGGCCAAACATACACATTTTCTGAAATTTTTTTTAGATACTCTATTTCTATATCATCACCACCCATTTGTCTTATTTGCACAACCAACTTTTCGCTGTTTTTTTTTGTTGTTTTTTTTTTTGTTGTTTTTTAATGTGGAGAACAAAACTACTTCAAAAAATCTCCAACTTCACTTTTATTATTAATGGATATTATATCCTTATCCAGTGCTGTAGTTGGGAAAAAATATTTGTGGGAACTCACCTTATAACAGAGTAGATGTTGATGCTGCCGGACTTTTGCTGAGCCAAAAGGCAATTCAAAACATTTAGCTAAAAGCTGACTTTTTTAAATTAACAGTTTTAATTATTATATTCTAGATTTTATAGTATTGTATTTGTATAGCATTTATCTAAAAGCAATATTTAATCAATCTCATAGTAACATTTTCCATTATGAATCAAAATTGAACTAAATAACAAAAATAAATCCATATATTGCTTACTGACACATCTATCCTAGAAGTTTCCATAAAGAATAATGAGAGGTGTTTTCTGTGCTCTGTGGTTTATGACAAGCTGTCTCGTCTGTTAATCTTCTTCCTGATAGCAACCAAGATTTCACATATGGCTCAGGAGAAAATTCTTTTAAGAGGGGTACTACACGGCTTATGAATATAAGTGAACTAGCTCTTGCTATTAGGAGTGAATTTCTCGCATTGGTCATGATGTTATTCATACAGCTGAATGCTGCTTGGCATTCAGATGTTGAAATGGGTATAGTTTTCACAGTCTGAAGAAAAGGATTTAGCTCTAGGCTCATTGCCAGGCTAGTATCATTTGAAAAAAAAAAAAAAAAAAGGGTGTGTGCTCAAATGTGATTTTTTTTTTTTTTTTTTTTTTTTTTTTTTTTTTCACAGTAACAAACCAAATATTTCTGGGAACGGCGTTTCCACCCAACTACAGCACTGTCCTTATCAGAATGTGGCAGCAAACAAATTCTCTTTTGTGCATTTTCTGTAATTATTGCAATATTTCTTTAGGTGGAAGTATAATGTTTTCCTCATGTGCTAATTTTTTCACTACAGCGAGTCTTTTCCTTGGACTTGACGAAGATTTCGTTTAGCTTTACCAAAAGTTTGTGCTCTTTGGTAACTTCCAATAGACTATTCTGCCCTTATAGCTGGAGATGGTGTGACACTTTTTGTTGAAGATTTCTTCTTCTCTCTACACTTTCTTTTGCTGCTTCTTTCACTCTGCTTTTGTCGCTGAAATTGTTTTTCTTTCTTGGCTGATTATGTGTTTTTTTTTTTTTTTAAGTTTCTTTTTCTTTTTCCTCCTTGCTTTGTCGCTTTCCTTCTGTTTTTGTAGATATTCTGCGTATTTAAGGTGGTTTTCCTTAATATTTTCCTAATGATTTCGTGACCTTTCTGTGCTATTCATTCTTCTGCAAAAGAGAAGAAATTAATGTATAAATTGAATAAATATAGCACTTCAAGTCCAAAAATACATGTTTAACAAATTTTCAATATTATTGAAATTCTTTGAAATTTTTAATCTTATATGTTAAATTTTGGTTCATTTCAAACTGACTATCTACATTTTATGCTAACTTAATAAACATTTTAATTAATAACAGTTTTAATTATTCTTATTTAATTTGAATTAAAATTGAAAAAAATCTTCTTGTAATATATTATTTATTTTAAAAATTGAAAAAAAAAAAAAAAGGTAAATGCTATCAAATAACAAAATTATACATACATATTAAAAAAATTACTAAAATATTGTTGCAGAATTTTTTTTTATTTTCATAAAAATTTTGCCTTTTAAATTATTTTTTTATTCATATATCATTTACAAAAATATTATTTTCCTGTAGAAGCAACAATTTATCAATCCAAACTGAATAAATATAAATCAATTACATGCAATGTCACATGCTAAAATGATGCTAATTTTGATGATGTGAACTGAGGTTCACACAACTAAATCAAAGGGTATAATAGTTAGTGCTGTGACCTACATGTTTTCCAGTATATTATTCTTACATAAATTTACATATAATTTATTTAGATTGCATTTGTGTTCAATTTTAAAGATGTTGCGGGTGTGACTTTAATTAAATGTCACACCCGCAACAGGAGCATGTCACGCCCGCAACGCTTAATAACTATAATTAAAATATTAATTAAATTTTTCTTGTGTCTGTAATTCAAAGTACCATAATAAACTATTTTTGAATATAAAGTTTCATAACTTACAGTCAAAGAAATTTTTCTGTGGAGATATAAATGTAACTTTTTGTTGCGGGTGTGACACAATAATTAAGAGTAATTAAATATGCTTACCTCTTGTAACGAAGATTAGTGAACACTTCTCTGCAGGCAAAAACTCTCAATAATAGATGTCAGATTATATACATCTAAGTTTGGAGATTTTCAGAATATTTGTTCAGCTGTACGAGGCCATAAAATGTAAAGATTTTTGGTGCAGTCTATTTCACACAGTCATACTGTCACTTTATTAATTAAAATAAGTATGTTAATGACAAAAATTTTATTCTTTTTCAATAAAATATGAAATAGTACACTTTTAACAGTTAATGTGCAAAATTTCAATCATATTTAAGGAAATTTAAATTTTCATCCTCATGTCCACTTTTTTGTGGATTGGGCGATAAACTGAACCTAAAATTTCCTTTTTATTGTTCAAAAAAATGTTTTTTTAGGTGATTATGTTGTTGAAATTTTCAAAATTTTGTATTAGCTAAATACAAATTTCTACTAAAAATATAAAACTGCTTTAAATACAAATTTATTTAGGTTCAGGGTAATTATTACAATCTGAAGTATAAGTAGGCACCAAACTTTTCATTTTATTGGCAATATTTATTTTCTAACCGTGCGTGTAAGCTGTTATACCAATTTTCTGATCATTAAATATCTGACAGTTTGTAGTCCCCTGTAAATGCTAATTCTGTATCTTGCATTTTTTTAAATACATGAATTGAAAGAACATACGTATATATCGTTCATCTCAATAAAAATTGTGTTTTAAAATCATATACATTTTAAGATATTAAATGCTGCTGAAAATGGTCTCTTTTTTTCATTTTTTCCAATTTTAAGATTCCTGAGACCCCTTAAGAAGTTTTCTTTTATTCTGTACAGAGACATGATTTCTAATTCGGTAATGAAGCTTTTTTTGCTCCAGAACTTTAATGGCATTATTCAGGGAGTTTCTGATTTCATCGATTGGCGCATTTTCTTCATTTTCCTCATTGTCACAGTCACTTTTATCTGCTTGTTGGTTAAAATCATCTTGTGAAGTTCACATTCACTTAACAGGCACGTCCTTATCAACATCCATAACTTCAAGGACATCACTTTCCTCTAAAGGCGCTACTGAGGTTTTAGCATACATTGCCCCATGCACGATCGGCAACCTTTAGATTAACCCCTTAATGGTCGCATTAAATTACAATTTAAAAAATTCAAATTGCTTATTGGCACCACTTTTTTGAAAGAGAAATATTTGTCTTATTTAAAGAGAGGTAAAATGATACCATAATAAAGCCAATTACACTATTTTATAAAACTGGTAGGAATCAAACAATCTGAATAAAAGACACAGCCCGTGAATATCATGGGAGCGAGAAATAAGGGGTTAAATTGTTTAAAAAAGTCGGGTATATTTTCACTCTGTTAATGAAATTTAGCTTACGCCTCAGGAAATAATTTTTATAACAGCATTTTAAAGCGAACAAAATACCCATATGCTGTATTAGCGATGTGCAATTGGAGGCAAAAATAAAACTTCGACATTTTCTTCAACAAGAATTTCTGCCTGTAGATGAGCTGAACAGTATATCTAAAATCAAAATAATACTTGCCTCATTTAGAAAACCGACAGCTTTGCAGTGAGTTTTAGCTTCGGGTACAAAATCCATATGGACCATTCTGTAGTTATTTCTCTTGTTATCCAAGCTTTTTTACTTGCTTTATAGTGTACTGGGGGGGGGGGGGGAGGTTTTGACCCCTTTAAAGGCACGAGGTTTAGTACTTTTACTAATAACTGGAAGTTTGAACTTATGAGTGCCTGCGTCATTTGCGCATGCTAAAATGTTGAGCCTTTCTTTCACATCCTTAATACCTGTGTGTGTGTGATTCCGTATACCTTTGCCAATGTTTTCCGTGGTAAGTTGTGCCAAAACAAACAGGTTTCATCAGTGTTACATATCTGGTTTGGTGTTAATGATTCCTCAAATATTAATTTGTTAAATTTCATCTACATAGTGCTCTGCTGCTTCATGATCTGCTGAAGATTTAACACCAAATATTTTCAGTTGGCGTATTCTGTGCCATCTTTTGAACTTGGTAAGCTAGCTTGTTGAATATCCAGAAGTGGATGATAAATTTATATCTTTGTGAAACATTCTGGCTTGTTCCATAATCATCAATCCTGTTAAGGACCTTTAGATAGGATTAGTTAGGATATTCAGACCTTTGTTGCTGGACCCACTCGATCATTATTTTATCTATGACTTCATTATCAGCCAAATGCACAGTTTTTAGGTGCGTTCGTAATTATATAAATACGTAGCACCTATAGTCGTCGTTCAGTCCGTCTGTCCGTCCGCATATAACAGAGCAAAAACTACCCAACCGAATGGGCTGAAATTTTAACTATATGATTGTTGCAAAAATTTGTCGAGCCATTTCAAATTTTATGAAAATCGGATGTATAGTTTAATTACAGGGACATTCAAAAGTTTTTCTTTACATTACGGCCAATGGGAAAAAATTATTGCAAGTGCATTTTAATGATGTTAAAGCTTTCCAAATGGTCTGAAATTTTAAACATATAATTATTGCGACATTTTGTCGAGCCATTTCAGATTTTATGAAAATTGGATGTATAGTTTAATTACAGGGACAGTCAAAAGTTTTCCATTACATTACGGCCAATGGGAAAAATTATTGCAAGTGCATTTTAATGATGTTACAGCCTTCCGAATGGGCTGAAATTTTAAATATATAATTGCTGCAAAATTTTGTCAAGCCATTTCAAATTTTATGAAAATCGGATGTGTAATTTAATTACAGGGACAGTCAAAAGTTTCCCGTTACATTAAGGGGAATGGGAAAAAATTATTGCAAGTGCATTTTAATGATGTTACAGACTATGCACTTATGAAGTGCAAAAAAATATACATTCAGTACAATATCGGGTGCAAAAAAAATTATAAAAATAGTTATAGTACGAACGCACCTCATTTGCCACATTTGACGAGCAATTTCCTACTTGTATGTTCTTGCATTGCTAAGGGTACATCACTGTATGCAAAAAATGCCAACATTTGTTTAAATCTGATATCTTTGAACCATTTCTTTAGAACATAATAATAAGAGAGAGAGAAAAAGAGAGAGAAAAGAATACATGTGCATCGGTGACTTAGCGGATAATCATGCTAGAATGCGATTTCTTCCCCCCGATCCCCACATTTCTCTTTTTAGACTGCAGATTGATGGACGAATTAAGCTCCAGACAGCCGTATCATTCTACACTCGAGTTCTCTTTGTTCTGGTCAGGCAGCGCTTTTTTGAGGTCATGCGGTGTTTTCATATTTAATGGCTTTTAAAGGAAACTACCAGGCATCATGCAAGAAGACTATCATTCCTTCAAGTCTAGATCTAATCTTCTTATCTCCTAGCATCGTTATAACTCTCCGTCCTATTGTGAATAAACTGCAGAAGGGTACAAAAGAATGGGTTTCTGGAAAAGTGTTGAATGATGGCAAAACAAGCTTATGAACGGAACCTTAGCGTAGTGAGTACACAGTACAGGCCTTTGCAGAGCCCTCTCTCTTCAACTTAAGGTAGAGGTCTGCACGGGTCCGGGCTTGGCCCGTACCCGGCCCGGCATGCAATGATCGACTTATCAGCCTGATATAAGAATCAGGGTTTGTGATTTTTTTGATTAAAAAAAAAAAAAAAAAAAAAAAAAAAAAAAAAAAAAAAAAATCGGATTTATTTGATTTAAATCAGATTTTTTTTTATTTAAATCGGATTTTTTTGATTTTTATAAAAATTCAAAATATAATTTTAAAGCTACACATTTTAAAGTAAATTACCCTTCACAAAATCACTAAAATTAATAATAATAATTAAAAAAAAATTTGTAAAAAAAAAAACATTCACTTGGTTAATTTGAAACAAAAACACTTGTGTTTTATCAGCACTTACACTAACTGTAATTTAAAAAAATATTCTACATTATATAAAATATCTTCTATATTACCTTAACTTACCCATTTAACAAAACAAAAAATCACATATGTATACTTCATTACTAAAAGCTAAAACTTTTTTTTTTTTAATCAAATTTCTTTATTAAAATCTGGAAATATAAAAGATAATGTAAGCATGTTATTCAGAAGAAAAAATATGAATTTTGAAACATTTGATTGTGGAACTAGATACTTATTTGTATACATTCTTTTAAACAAAATATTTATTCTGGATTACATATAATACTCTGGAATGTATAAAAAACATATTTAATGAATTTGCAGAATATACTCAACACATAAAATCATCAGGATTATGTTATAAATTTCAATAAGTTTGAAAAAATTATTGTTTGTTATTAAACTGTTTGAACAGGAACACCAATTTTCCTGCTTTATCAGTTCCTAAACGATTACGGAGTTTAGAGTGAACTAAACCAAAAGTTGAGAAGATTCTCTCAACAGATGCTGAAGAAGCTTGTGCAGTAAATAAGTGTGAAATCATTCCTATAACATTTTTTCCAGAACCATCATTCTCAGTAATTTGTGACTTCCACCAATCTATAGGATTTACTTTATTTACAATATCAGAATCAAAAAGAAATTGATGAAAAGGTTCTGATTTTGCTTGAAATTTCATTAAAGTAGGCTTAACTGATTGAGAATATTTTTCTTTTGCAAAAATTAAACATTCTGATTTTTCAGCAGCACTCAATTTAATTCCTGCATAGCGTGGATCTAACAGATATGCTAGAAAATGTGGTGGTCCTAGTGCTTGATTGTAACGGGTTGAAAAACTCTTCAAGCATGTTTTATCAAGATTTACTTCTGTAAGTTCTTCTTGCAAGTTTTTCCAGATATCAACAGCTGTTGATATAGTGCAATCCTTCTGTTGCATTTTATCAAGAGCTATAGAAATTGGTTTTAAACGTTTTAGAAGGTCCTCGGCATTCCGTTTAATTCCAAAATTTGTTACCTTGTTATAAACAATGCTATCAATATTACAGCGATTTTCTTCGCAAACTGAAACAAGAATTGGCCAATTTTTTAAATATGCAGATACACAGTCAGCCATAGTATTCCAACGGACTTCTTGGGGTATTATTAATTTGGATCCACCAGCTTCTCTATATTTTGCATTTGCAAAATGATTGTTTCTGAAAAACTTAACAATATGTAATATTTGTTCCTTAATATTTGGAATATTTAAATCTTCTGCAAGCAAATTTAACAAACGTGCAGAACATCCATATGTGATCAAATCAAAATCTGGGTTACTTTGAATTTCAGTGCGCATACCCTTTACATTGTTAGCATTGTCTGTTACAACACTTCGCACAACGCATTTAAATTCATTTTCACATTTTACCATACAATTTTTTACAACTTCTATAAGGTATTCGATTGTATGTGGGCAGCCAGATGTATCAATAGTTTCTAATAAATAATTTACACCTTTCTTATTGGTTACAACAGCACATAATATTGGTTCATTATGAACGTTTGACCATCCATCTATACTTAAGTTTACTATTTGTCCACTTAAATACTCAGAACATTTTTCTTTCTCTTGACTATAGATATTGACAAGTAATGATCCACCTATTTCAACATCATTTGGAGCTGTATATCCTGGTCTTAAAGCTGAAATCATCTTTTTAAATTGAAGGTGTTGCACATGATGAAAAGCAGAATTGGTTGCATAAATATACCTAGCAATTTCTTCATCTAACATCTGTTTTTGAGTTTTAGAAGTCTTTATCACATAAGAATTCGTATTCTTCTTAGAATCATTTTCTATTTCAAACATCTTCCTCTTTGTGGGTTTTCTTCCAATGTCTAATACTTCAGTTTTCACATTATTTGATGTTGATGCAACAGTTTCACTTGTGATGATTTTTTCATATAATTGATTGTCATCATCATCCTTTTTATCATAGGATAAACATTGTTCCACATGCTTTTTTAATCTTGCCACTATTCTCATTATAACTTTTCCACAATTCTTGCATTTTGCCTTAACACCTTTTCCTGAAAATGTAGGCTCTTCATTAAAATATATCCAAATGTCACCCTTTTTTCTACCTGCCATTTTCTAGCTAACTTGTGCCAAGTAACTAACCCAACTACTAAACACTGAATCTTTCACAAACTAAAAACTTCCTTATCTGTGGAATCTTTTCTTAGACTATGAAATCATGCCTTTTGACCAACAATACAGTGCAGTCCAGGTATTCATTCCAGGATTATAAGAAACCTGTTTGACATGTTATCACAATAGCAATGGTATGCTATTTTCCCTATTCTGTTACTTATTCATTATTGTAAATTTACTTTGACTAAACCAGGCATTTAGAAATCTTAAAATATGTGAACAAAAACAGGGGGGAAAAGGTGTAGAAAGAATTAGGCCAGTTAAAACACTATAAGAAAAAGCACTCTGAACATATCCATGCAATTTTTTCTCTACTAGGATAATGTCTTTGATTACTACAAAAATTTTACGATTAAAAGTGTATTGTAATGTAATTTTAAATGTTATTTTATTTTAAAGCATCATTTGTGATTTACTTTTCAGTTAAAAAAAATAAAAAATAAAATAAAAATAAGTTTGAAATACAATAATTTTTACATTAATTTATATTTAAATTATTTTTTAAACAAATTTTTTGTTATTAAAGACTTTAAAAATTTTAGTTATTTTAAATTTATAAATAATTAAAATTGAAATTATATTAAATATATATATGTATAAACCATTCAGACTATTTCTACCATGAAATCATTTTTATTTTTGAAATATTTCCATAAATAAATTACATTGAAAATTGAACAATTTGTTATTTACATATGCTTGAGGACATAATGAGATACCTATATAAATATCAGTAAAAGTAATTTTGAATGACCTATATTTAAATTTCAATGACCTATATTGTATCTGAAGTTTTCATATCCTCAAACTACACAGTCACCTTAAATACAGAAAGTCTGTTTCTGTATTAAAGAAAAAAAATAAAATTTACTTTCTAATAGGTGAATATATGACTAATCTTTTAACATTTTTCAGGTAATATTCTTTACTTTTAATTTAAGATTTTTGATTTAAAATTTAAAGTGTAATATTTGATTTAAATAAATTAAAAAAGCATACATTTTGAGTTCTTAGTCATTTCTTAAATTTACAATGTATTTTTGATTAAACAAATGTTTTACAAACATCTTGACCTACGTTTGAAGTATTTTTTAAAAAGTTGATTGAAATCAATGATTTTTTTTTTTAAATCAGTTGATTTAAATCATGATTAAAATCAAGCTGATTTAAATCAACGAACCCTGATAAGAATTTAAGCAAAACAGATGAAATAAGATCCATTTTCAATGAATATGACTTTCTCAAGAAGTATAAATGTGCGTCACAAGCCAATGCGAGTTTAATAACATCAATACAGAAATATAACATGTCCATCATAGAGATCGGCATTGTACAGTTACATGATATCTGATCCCGGGTTTAATTTTTTCAGCAGACTCGTGCCGGGACTGAATTGGTCCTAATTGTTCTCAGGATGTGCAGGGCAGGCATTATGTTTTGTGAAAGTATTAATAGTGATAATGAACTTCTGTTAACAGTATCTTTTAAATATACCTTAAGGTGGTTCTCATATTCACTGCTCAACAATGCGAAACTTTCAGGCACATCTTCTGACTCATTTTTAACAATAAAGGCATAAAATTGACAGGCCTGACTATTGAAAGCATTTGGAATTGAATAGCTTTTTCCATATTTGATAAATTACTTACAGAGATAAGAGATTCTTGTCACATTACTGTACGTTTTTCTCCTTTCCTGTGCTATCGCTTTCGTAAATTCGATTCAAAACGCTAACTTAGGCAGTATTTTCTGAAAGATATATTGCTTTTACCTTAAAAAAAAAAATGGCATTTACATAGTTTCTGAATAAGAATACCTGCCAATCTTATGCATTTTCGAAAAGAAATGAATTCATAAATGTGTCGAAATGTGACTTTTGGATTTGAGAAAAACCTTAAAAATGAGAGAAATATTTTCACAAATCTACTTTTTATTATACAGCTTCAAAAGTTATCATGTTTTTAACCCTTTATTCTAAACTACATTAATTTTTTAATCAATCCTTATTCGAATTTTGAAACATCTGTAGAGACGATGACTAAAACACTGTTAAGTATTCGTTAAGGGTGTTTTCAAATCCAAAAGGGCAACTTTCTGACATAAATTTTAATTTATTTTTGTTCGAAAATGCATGAAACTAGCTGGTGTTGTTGTTCAGAAACTATGTAATTGAGCTGTTTTTTCCATTTTTTTTTTTTTTTTTTTTTTTTTTGCAAACGCAATAGATCTTTCGGAAAATAATGTCAAAGTGGGCGTTTTGAACCGAATTTCCGTGCGAAGGAAGAAAGAGCACTCAAGAGCGGCCGAAAGTGTTTGTCACATGATCAAAATCGCTTATAACTCAATATGTAATTGTTTGATCAAAATATGGAAAAAACAGTTGCTTTCCAATTTTATACCTTTCCGTTAAAAAATGAATTTGTAAATGTGTCAAAACGTTTTGCGCTTGTTGAGCAGAGCAGTTAAGAACAGCCTTAATGTATTTACTATTGTGTGTTTTCTGTTTTGAAAACACATAGTAATCTAAAATATACAGTAAAATGTTCCCATAAATATGTATGTAATATCTCTCTATTCTAAAAAAAAGTAACTACCGCTGTCACCTCCGCCGGTTTTGAATTTTTTGTGACCGGAGGTCTTTCTTCGTTAATATTAAGAAAAATAATGCATACAAAAATATGAAAATCGGTAGTATTATACAGAAATGTTTGATAAACACGCTGATGCAGACAGTTTTCAGATCGAAGAATTATTTTAAGAGATATTTAATGCTAAATTTGGACAAAATCGTTCCACTAAAAAAGTTTTATAGGAGCAAAAACTGTTCATAGGAATTTAATCATTTTTAGATCATTTTATGCGTTAGAATTTGCCGGAGTGCAGATTGCATTAATTTTTTTATTTTGACTCATTTTTTGAGGTTTTATTTCTATTTTAAATTCAGATTTTCAGCATTTCTAGAGATATTTTCAATAGATTTTAGAAAGTGATATTAATTTAAACAAACTGTTGCCAACTGTATAAACAGTGGAAACAATAATGTTTGCTTCAAAAATATATATATATATTTATACGTGTAAATAAATTAAAAATTTATTTACACGTGACTATTATAAACAGAAAAAAACATTTGGAATTAGAATTAAATAATTATGTACAAAAAGCAGGAACTTATTAAAAATTACGTCATAAAAACTATAATTACACGTGAATTTTAAGAGAGAAAGGAATTTGTAAAGCAATAAATTTACTAACATGCGTTAGAAGTCTTAAATAGGAGAAATTACGTCATATTTACGTCACATTACAGTTATTACATAAAATGAACACAAAATAATATTGCAAAACGGTTTAAATTTAGAAATTGCGCTAGACATTTATCCCGGTAGCAGAAAGTTCCTGACGGGTGACGTGCGTCGCAGATTTTCTTTTTCCTTTTGCAGATTTTTTTTCCATTGGATCTTTTTCCAACTTTATATTATGTTTAGTTCTTTATTATTTATTACTAAAACTTAAGATTATTATTAATAAAAATGAGTCAAATGCTTAAAAACATTAAAAGTAAATGATTAATTAATTAAAGGTTCATTTGTAACATTTTACCTGCAGATTATTTTCAGTCCCTGAAAGATCTGTCGCAGACACTTGGAGAATTTTCTGCTATTGGGACATTTATTTGATATTCTAAGAGGATACTTTTCAACTATTTTTGTTAGGAAAGCGCAAATAATATTTAATTTCTAACACAAGTATTTTCACGTGAATATTAAACAGAGAAAGAATAGTTTGGTCAAAATTACGTCAGATTAAAAACGATTAATTTAAAATGTCTCATTTAAAAGAACTTTCTTTTCACTTTGTTAAAAAATACCAGGAGACAAAGACTCTGTTTACTTAATTCCTTTTATATTAGCTTATTTTGAAATGTTGTTACACGTGTCTACGTCATCAAGTTATTTTTATTTCGACGTTTTATTTGTATTTTTATTAATGTTGTACTAATTTATTTGTTTTTTCGTTATTTAAAATAAAAATTATGTCAATTTGTATAATTTGGCGAGTGGTTTGGCGATTTATATAATTTGGCGAAATTGGTCGACGGGTTAATCAAGTAGTACCGCAGTTGATTTGGCGTTAAAATTCCCCAATCAAAGAGAAATTAATAGAAATCCGTTTATAGAGAGATCGCCACTGTTTTTTAAATTATAATTCAATCTTTCGAAATCTTTTTAAAGCCGATGAAATTAGCGTGCATTTAGAGTCTACGGTGTTTGGACGGGGGTTGGCGAGCGTAGCTCGTAGGGGGCCGAGCCCCCTAGCTCATTAAAAGAATCTTAATTGTATGTCGAGAAAAAATGGAATTTTTTGTAGAAATTGAGTAGGGCTGGGTCTGTTTTCACTGGTTTTCGTACGGGCCAGGTCGGGCCAACAACTGTAAAAAGGTAAACAGGCCGGACTGGGCTTGGTCCGAACTTTTAATTTTTACACTGGGACGGGCCAAGATAGATTTCCTTCGGGCCGGGCCTGGAAATTCCAGCCTGTGCAGACCCCTAACTTAAGGGGACTTGAGGTAAACGAAAAGAAGAAACATAATGCTTGATATGAGTGCGAGGGAAGGGCATCAATACCTGCGGAAAAAAATAAAACAGAAAGCAATATCCAATGTGATGTTCCAATTTTTTTTTCTTCGAAAATTTTGTATTTTTCTTCCCTTCTTGAATATTGCCGCTGGAAAGTCCGAACTTTAGACTTTGTACTGTATTTTAAATGAAATAAGTGAAATACAAGTATTTCAAATGAAAGTTATGTATTTTAAATGAAATGTGTGATAGGTTATATTTTAAAATGAAATTAAAGCAATGGAACAATATTTTGCAATTTGGCTAACAGAAAAGCATCAGATTTTGCCATATCTGCACTGAACAGATATCATTGTCAATAATTTCAAGAGATTCATAAAAATAAATTTTTATTTGAAGCTATAGTATATGTTTAGGGAAATTCTCAGATAATAGTAAATTTTGCCTATGAAAAAAAGATTAAATTTTATTGCTTTAACTCTGGGAAGGAATAGCAATGAATTTTTTTTAATGCAAAAAATTGTCATTACTATGTCCCCGAAACACCAAATACAAAATACCTTGGTAAAGACATTTTTAACATTAAACCTATTTTACGGCTAAACTGTAACAATTGAAATGGTATTGTTATGGTATACTTACTCTGAAAGCAATTTAAACATTTTTATAATTCATTCAGCAAAGTTAAATTATTAAAAATGCGTTTCAGCAATAATAAACTTGGTAACGATATATTATAAATACAGTGGAACCTGTTTTATCCGAAACTCTTTTAACTGAAACTCTTGGTTAACCAAAATACATTTTTTTAACTGTCATATTTCTTGTGTGCAAAATCTGTTTTGAAAGTTTTTTTTTTTTTTTTTTTTTTAACTATTTAACTATCATATTCTTTGTGTGTAAGCGGTCCTTTCCGAACTACGAGTACATATAAATATTTTCGATCCCCTTTCTTACAGTTCCTTTAAATTTAACTTGAGCTCTCGTAAGCAGCAGAGTGGAATGAAAAAAATGAACAAATTAGCAATTCTAAAGCTTTTGAATGTTTTGCAAAAGGTTTGGCATGGCTGAAGCAGCAGAAAGACTGTGATACTGAACTATTAATAATAAAAAACTGTGATAGAGCTTCAAAGCAAAGGCAATCGAAACTGCAGCAAACAAAACATCTTTTCAAACCCTTGTGATGTATGCACATGGTACTTAATTTTAAAATTAAAACTAAGGTAATTTATTATTGTTTCTATTTCGCTATTGCTTTAGTTTTATTAAGCACTTGTCACCATAATAAGAAATATTGCATATATTTCTCCTTAATCTTACAATTGAAGCATTCTCGATTATCCAAAAATTTCGATTTTCCAAAAGATAGTTGGTTCCAATGACTTTGGATAATCAAGGTTCTACTGTACACTAAAATTTTGGAACAAGAGGAATAAAATGAAATAGTACTTACATAGTTAAGAAAAAAAAATAGACATTACCGCTTGTAAGAACTGGAACTGTATCAGTTAAGAATGTTAACATATAAGAATGCCATCTAATGGAGATAGCAGAGAGCTGAATGAAAAATTAATGTGTACTATGGTAATGACAAGTACTTTTAGAAATACACTTTAAATAAGGATAATTAATAGAAATTTATTCTGAGATAGTCATTAGATCACCATAGTGGATTTTTTTTTTAGGCATTTATTTGCTCACTTTCAACTAACTTTCCACTGTTTCTCTCTCTTTACTACCCTTAACTTATTTAGTTCATATTTAGAAAAAATTTTCCACCTGAAGCTAGGCATTCATTTTTTCTGTTTTTTTTGACAATATTTTATACTGTCACTTTAGCTATAGAAAAAAACCATGCCATTTGCGGTGTTTTTTAAAAACTGAATACAAATAATTCTCTTCGGAAAGTGCAGAAATATATCCTTCCACCACCAGTTCTTTAAAAGCGCCATTTTGCCTCATGTAAACAAAGATTTCAGACGAGAATTTACACCAGATTTATTGCCAAGCGAGAAATGTATACCCTCAAAAACACATTAACTGTGAAAAATAATTTCTTTATACAGACTATTGCTTTTTTAACACGAAAACAAACTAGTTTAAAAAATGTGCCAACAGCTTTTGTAATATACTGCAGATTCCTCTAATTTGGACCACCATTTAATTGGGACAAAATCTAAAAATATCATTAAATTTACTTATGATAATTGAGACAGCTGCTTTATTCGGACAAAGCACGTTAGAATCGATGTGTCCCAATCTCCCAATTATATGATGTAACTTGATTCCAGACTTTTACAGCAGATATACTGTTTCTAATGCCAAAAACCAATTTTTTAAATAATTTTTATCAACCTCAAAGATTCAGCTGAATATCCTTGAAATGTTGATAAAACACAAAACATGTCAAGGAAATAAAAATAAATGAACCAGACAATACAAAATGTAAAATAGTAAGAATATTCACAAACTTACTTTAGCTTGGCTTGTAAATCATTGATTTGTGAGACTGCCTCAACAGATTTTACTTCATTATCTTTATGCAGTATAGAATTAGTGGCTTCTAACGCATTTATGCGCTCATTGTACTGTTCAAATTTTTCCATCAGAATTGCATTTTGTTCTCGTGTTGCTATAAAATTTTCCTCTAAATCTTCAAATCGACCTTTATAATCCCAGGCTGATCTTTTAGTTTTCTTTCGAACTGCTGCACTGGGAACAACAGCAGGCATACTGTTTCGAACCAACCCTGTGTCTGGAATTGGCTGAAGAGCAACTAAAAATTAAAATAGTTTCATAAATGTATATATAAGAAAAAATTTAATATATTAAAAGCATTTGTGAAATATTAAAAGGTTTGCTATATTTTATCTGTCTCATATATAGATCTTGGTATAAAAACTATTGAAAGATCAAGACAAAATAAGAAATCAAATGAATTTTATCATACAAAAATACAGAAAAATGATAGATTAGAGAGCATACAACAATTTACTTTTGTTTTATTTTCTATGATTTCTTCAGATTTTACTTATTTATTTACAATACCTATGATTCTTTTATACCGATTTTCCTTTAAAATGATCACTTTTTAGGAGCGTTCGTAATTATATAAATACGTAGCACCTATAGTCGTTATTCAGTCCAGTCCGTCTGTCTCTCTGTCCGCATATAACAGCGCAAAAACTACCCAACCGAATCATTTGAAATTTAAAATATATAATTATTGCATAATTTTGTCGAGTCATTGCAAATTTTATGAAAATCGGATGTATAGTTTAATTACAGATAAAAAATTATTTCAAATGCATTTTAATGGTATTACAGCTTTTCGAAAAAAAGGAAATTGATATGCACTTATGAAGTGCACTAAAATTATTCTTAATTAATTTAATTTGAAAATACATTCATGGTATTCTATATTTTTTCTCATTCGTCTGGTAAAATTTCAGCATAATTGCTATAATAGTTTAACAGATAAACAAGAAAATAATTCCTAGACTTTTCTTTATTTTTAATTACTTTCTATTCACATCTTGCCTCAAAAAAGCAAGCTTTTAGTTCAGAATATGTTTCTTATCTCGGAATGTGCCGGAAATTCCATTCTACGTCATCAGAACTCACAAGACGCAGGCATTTTTTTCGATCCCACCCGTTCAAGTGTTGCCATCCACGGTGATAATTCTAGAACAAAAACATTTTCCACAGGCTTGCTATCGATATACTGTCTTTTGGAGTATTCTGATTGGCTCTTTTCGCCGAGAGCGTACTCAGAATGTGGCAGACGTTTCAAAAAAGAGCCAGTTTTGAAGAAAATCTCGGAGAATGTAACACGCACGAATCTTTAGGGGATCTTTCCCCCATTATGCCTCAGGGTCTAGCCGATGCGTAAGAGTATTCAATGAACAAGTATTTCTTATCAAAATATGTTTTATCTCTCTATTCTAAAAAAAAAGTAACTACCGCTGTCACCGCCGCCGGCGGTTTTGAATTTTTTGTGACCGGAGGTCTTTCTTCGTTAATATTAAGCAAAATATTGCATACAAAAATATGAAAATCGGTGGAATTATAGAGAAATGTTTGATAAACACGCTGATGCAGACAGTTTTCAAATCGAAGAAATATTTAAAGAGATATTTAATGCTAAAGTTGGACAAAATCGTTCCATTAAAAAAGTTTTATAGGAGCCAAAACTGACGCTGATGCAGACAGTTTTCAAATCGAAGAAATATTTAAAGAGATATTTAATGCTAAAGTTGGACAAAATCGTTCCATTAAAAAAGTTTTATAGGAGCCAAAACTGTACATCGGAATTTAATCATTTTTAGATCATTTTATGCGTCAGAATTTCCAGGTGTGCAGACTGCATTCAGTTTATTAATTTGACTCATTTTTTGAGGTTTTATTTCTATTTTAAATTCAAATTTTCAGCATTTCGAGAGATATTTTTTTACACATTTTAGAAAATGGTATTAATTTAAACTGTTGCCAACTGTATAAACAATGCAAATAATAATATTTGCTTCAAATTAAAAATTTATTTTACACGTGATTATTATAAACAAGAAAATATAAAAAGCAGGAACTCATTGAAAATTATCATAAAAACCATATTACACGTGAATTTTAAAAGTGAAAGAATGTTGTAAAATAATAAATTCATTAACATGCGTTAGAAGTCTTAAATAGGAGAAATTACGTCACATTTACATCACATTACACATTACGTAAAATGAGGAAAAAATAATATTGCAAAACAGTTTAAATTTAAAAATTGCGTGAGACATTTATGTAATATTTTAAGATGATATTTTCAACTATTTTTATTAGGATAGCGCAAATAATATTTCATTTCTAACAAAATTATTTTCACGTGAATAGTAAAAGGGGAAAGAAAAGTTTAGTGAAAATTACGTCAGATTAAAAACGATACATTTAAAGTGTCATTTAAAAAAAAACTTTCTTTTCACTTTGCTAAAAAATACCGGGAGGCAAAGACTCCGTTTATTTAATTCATTTTATATTAGCTTATTTTGAAATGTCAACTGATTTTATTTAATCAAAGACTGAAACAGCCATTGTATCATTTAACAGCCGCTGATTTGGCTTTGAAATTCCCCAATCAAAGAGAAATGAATAGAAACCCGTTTATAGGGAGATCGCCACTGTTTTTAAACTTATAATTCAATCTTCCAAAATATTTTTTAAGCCGATCAAATTAGCGTGCTTTTAGTATCTGCGGTGTCTGAACGGGGGTTGACGAGCTTAGCTCGTAGGGGGCAGCGCCCCCTAGTGTTACAAACTTTGATGAAGACACTGCTTATTTTAGTTTTAAATAAAAAATCTACAAGTTGATGAAAGATCCTTTATCTTCACCACTCTATAAACAGAAGACAGATTGTGCCACTCATCATTTTCTTCGGTGATTCTACGAGTGAATAACAGATGTCTCCTGAATTTGTAATTTCCTACGGATTATATATATCTTCATCAGATTGATTCTTGTGGATGATGATTCTTCAAATAGTCAGATTCCTGCAACAACTCTAATAGGAAAAACGTGTTATTTCTGATTTCTCAGAATGATCTTTTTTCTTTTTTACAAAAATTCAATGCGTCACTTTAACGCCGTAGTGTTTGCGTTTCTTCACGATGAAACAAGGTACTTGCAAAAGAAGTCTTCATTCATATCTCAGTGTATTAAATAATCAGAAACTATCAACTTAAAAACTTTGCTGACTTTATTTGAAATTATAAACAATCACATCATGAAGATAAGTGTACCATAAACAATTCTCATACCTATAAACCTAACTGTGTGCAAGATATTTAAGTTCATTAAGTGTTATGATAAGATGTTCATATTTTCAGAATAGATATTTTATGTTTTTATTTCCCACTGGATCCAGTATTAATAAATTGAGAATGTTTTGGTAAATAAAATTTCTTCAATAATTATTCATCTTGGATTATTTGTGTTTCATGGGGTAAGTAAGGTTTCATTGCATATATTATTTATTTAAAGATTTTCTTTAATTTAGTTACGACGCGTATTTGTCGACCACTACACTTTACGGCCGTAGTGTGATTTTGGGAAATGTGAATTGGATTTATTTTGATTAGATTTAAATATTTCTTTTCGAATTTTTGCTCCAATTTACATATTCCAGGGTCACAGTACAAGTACATAAAAATTTTAGCTTTCTCTTTAAGCCAAAGAAACATGTTATGATAATTTGGATGTTTAAATATGTATTGTAGTTAAAATAGCAATAATAGCCTTTGTACAGGAATATTAAAAAGCAGTAAACCAACGTTTAAAATGCACAAATAATGGATGAAAAGCAGCAAACAGCTGTTTCGAATCTACAGCGAGATTCTTCTTCAGTGCAAGATAGGGAAAAAGGAACAGCGTGCTAGAAAAAGCAAGGCTGAGCCTCAGCCTTGCTTTTTCTAGCACGCTGTTCCTTTTTCCCTATCTTGCACTGAAGAAGAATCTCGCTGTAGATTCGAAACAGCTGTTTGCTGCTTTTCATCCATTATTTGTGCATTTTAAAAGTTGGTTTACTGCTTTTTAATGTATTGTAGTATTGTTTTTATTCATAAATTACACTATTAAACAATTTTAAATGGTTTGTAAAATAAATAATGAGAATGTATGAAATATTTCAATTCTTGATTCAATAGAAAGTTTTCTGTAAGAGTATATCATCTTATTTGAAAGAAATTGCATTCAAATAATTAAAAATATGCAAAAGGCATTTTACTCTAAATATTTCCTTTTAAATGATTCAGAGTTGGGAGATTTAAATTCATTTTTCTTAGTTTAAATCTTTTGTCTCCTCCTAATTCAATACTTCTTTCCATTCGAAATGTTCTAATTTTTTTGGGCAGCATGCCAAGGTTTAATATAGTAACTTTTGTGTTCCACAATTTTTTAATTTTTTGGATTTTAATGAGATTTCTTAATGAGTTTCTTAAAATTTGTCCATATTCCATGATGATTTTTTAACATTCCGAAAGAATTCCAGTTACAACACTTTAGCCAAACAAATTTTGTCCTCTGCGGTTTTTGAACTTTTAGCAATTTTTAGAGTTTTTTTTAATTTTGCAGTGATTAAAGGAGGCTAAGAGGACCAAAATGTATAAAAGGGGACTTTGGGGGGGGGGGGGGGGGGGGGAACAATTTGGGAGCCCTGTAAGGTACATGCAAAATACAAACCTTTAACCTACGATTTACGTTTCAACAGCCTGGGTCCAAAACATAAACAAGATTGCACAACCTTCAAGCCATTCCACAGTTCAGAAAATCGGTCCTAAGTTGTACGAAATGCAGATGACTTACGGAATGTAAATACATGTGTAAGATACAACTGGTTTAATTTTGTAGAATATTTGATAAATAATTACAACCTTATGTAATAATTGTGGTAGATGTACCACAAAAGGTTTATTAGTAATCTTGTTAGCCTGTACTGTCACACCAAGGGCCATGCCCGTGATATTTACATTTGGCCTGACCAATGTACATGTGGCCAGGCTCGTGATAATCAGTTTTGGCCAGAATACAAGACTACGTGTCACACACATACAGTTGTAGGTTAAGGGGTTAAAAAAGGTCTAAGAATTATTTCAATTTCATTTGAATGTAATCTAAGTTTTCAGGATGTTTTAAAGTATCATATTGTTTGAATTTTATTTTTATTCTTTAATCTTCAATTGATTTAACCTATTTGTTACAAAAATTTAACATTAAATGCAGAACTAACTGAATAAAATATTAATGTCTGTCCCTTCTCGAGCTTAAACAATGTAGGAAATATATATATATATAATTTGTTCTTTTTTTTTTTTTTTTTTTTTTTTTTTTTTTTTTTTCAAGGTTTAGCAATGCTCAAAATGTAATTATTAGAATTCAAGGATATCAAATAGATTTTAAGTGATACACTAAGTACGGTGGATTTATTTTATTTCGTTTTTCTTCATGCTTATCAATGGAATAAATATCAATTAAAGAGTTTAAACTTTTAAATGACTAAAGGGCTATATTTTGAATTCTTATATATTTCTTGAATGTGATTTTAAAATTAATTGTAATTAAAAATATAAATTTTAAAAATGCAATTATACATTTAAATCACCTTAGATTTAACATTATATTTTTCTTAGACACAAGATGTCTGAATGTAAGAAATACATATATTTATTTAAATGTTACACAGAGACTGAACAATTACCGTAAAATGTATTAAAATAAAATTGAAAGGTTTTTTAATTGGTTTTATAGTTTTGTTTTGAATGTGTAACTAAAAATTTTTGAAACCCAAGTGGCATAATGATTAAAATACTTCGTAGTTGTTTATCAATTTAATCTTTAGTAAAAGAATTAAAAGATTAAGAGAGAAACCACAGGTGAAAAAAATTACCTTTTCGTTGAGCAACAGATTTTACTGCAGAAAGCTGCATCGGCTTTGATCTACTTTTTATCGATATGCTTGATTCAGTCTTTTGCCTTTTCACAGTAGTGAGCTAAAACGATTTTCTTTGATAAACAATTGAATTTAAACAAAAAGTAGAACTAAAACCATAAACGTTTACATATAAAAAATGGAAAAAACATGAAATTAGTAAAATCAAAGTATAAGTTAAAAACTGAATTCAAACATCAAAGTTGAATATGAGAAATTCACATTTTTCTGAATAATAATGATTAAAACAAGTTTATTTTATGTGTTAAAATATGTTCTGTTTTCCTTTTTAACTTGGTTTTTATTTAAGAAATATAAATACATTTCGCATTTTTTACAAAAGCGTTTAAATTCATTAATATTTAAATTATTGTATTTTACAAAACAAAATAATTCTTACAATTTATAAGCAATAAAAAATTTTCATTATATTCATAAATTATAAAATAATACTAATTTATTTTTAATATGTGGTTTCACTTAATCTAAATGCTAATAAAAGTCAAATATAATATTGATTATTACTGAAAAGTCATTTAAACCAAAAATACTCTAGTTTTTATGCAATCCTGAAATTAACATATACTAGGTGGTTCAAAATCAGGGTTGGCAAAGTGGACCCAGCCCACAAACACACACCTGAGTTTTTGTGGGCAGGTCCACCAACAAAAACCCGCCTGGGTTTTTGTTAAAAATCATTTCTGAATCTGCAAATCCCTCCTATAGTATTTAAAAATACAAAATACAAGTTTAGCTTTTAAGCCCAAAACCTAGGTGGTTTCTTTTATCAAAATTACATAAAAATAATTAAACAAAAATCCGTCGTATTTGTGGTAATCAGGTGGTAATTTATTTCAGAATATTTATTTTTTTAAAATATATTTCAAATAACTTACACAATGTAATATATTTAAAATAATTATAATTGATCTTT
The DNA here is from genome assembly GCA_963932465.1 of Maratus speciosus. Classification (NCBI taxonomy): domain Eukaryota; kingdom Metazoa; phylum Arthropoda; class Arachnida; order Araneae; family Salticidae; genus Maratus; species Maratus speciosus. The sequence continues at coordinate 49,505,953 of OZ010786.1, read as the reverse complement.
TTTATAGTTTACCAATCAAAATCACATTCACTTTGACTTTTATGGTAATATTTATAAATCTTTACTAGTTTTTCACACTGCTCTGAGCCTAGTCTGTTCCACAATTTAGACCATTGTATGAATCCAAATGTAGAGAAAATTCTCTTGATGGAAGCAGAACTAGATGGAACAGAATGCAGAGATCAGAAAAAACTTCAAAAATCACAACCAAACTTGTTGTTTTTCTTTTTCTGTACTTTTTCTTTCAGAATTCCCCACCATCTTGAAGCTGAAAATTTTTGACACAATATTTTCTGAGAAAAGAAGTGATTTAGGAAAATAGTCTATGTCTTTAATTTTAAATGCCAATATTGCAGGTATTAGCATGCTTCAGCTTCTTCCTCTTCCATTGAATTAAGCCTTTCCCCTCTAAACTTTGCATCCATTATATTAGCTAAAAAATGCTCAGGCCCGATAACCTGTTTGTAGCGTTTCAGTATAATTTCATTGTGTCCCTGCTATTTGGTGCCGTAGGCAGCGGGCACCCGGTTCGAGGTTTGTTCGCTTTGAGATTTCATATTATTAGAGGCCCCGATAAAAGGAGGGGCCCGCTAGCGTACGAAGCCAGCTAGTTTAATTATTATAGTTACTAATTATTATAGCAACTTTAATTATAATAGTTACTACAAAAATAAAAATGAATTATTCATTATGACAACTAAAATGTATTTAAAAGTGATAAGATAAGAACTTACTTTTATCACTTAATAGTACCATGTTTGCTTGTGTAATAGTCACACTTTTTTTGCCAATTTTTCATTGTAAAAGTCTAGGTGCAACTATTATGCGGGGAAATCTACAACATAATATTGTACACTCTAATGCTACAACATCACTGGTATAAAAAAAACACATAATAAAATTAGTAACTTACCAAATGTTTCAAGATTATGTGCTGTTTATTAAATATAATTTTTCTTTTTATGGTAATATTTTTATAGACGTAAAATTTACAAATAACCTTTGTGAAAATTTTGACAAAAAATTCTCATAATAAATCATTTTCACTGAATGTATCAGTATCACTATTGCAATGTGAATCGGTGTTTGAAAAATCTCCGTCATTCCATAAAATGTCATCTTCGCTTCTGTCCAAAGCGTCGGAGATAACCGTCTTCTTAAAACTTTTTGAAATTATATCGCTTGTCATTAAAGTCAAGCTTTGAAATATCAAATGACACATTAGTTCCAGGGATGGACACCTTACTGTTCCACTGGGAGTTTTTCTTTGTTCCCATTGACCATCCAATCTCAGCTATACTCATCTTATACTGTCTTTAAATGGTTGCAGAATCGATGTGAGTCCTTCAGAAATTATCAAAAGAACTGTTTTGCCTTCTGAAAGTTCCTTGTTTACATCATCAAAAAGATGTTCTCGGAAGCTATCGAGTACCAGCATGACTGATTTTTTGAACAATGATCCAGACCTTTTCTTCTAAACATTACGAACCCAATCTTTCATCCATTCAATTATGCGAAGAAAATATTTTGATAATTTTTTCTGCTTCAAATCGGTGGTGCGACTATTACATGAGTAAACACGGTATTCAGTTAATTATAATAGTAATATTATTATTATTATTAATTAATAACAGTAATAATAATTAAAAATAATAGTATTAATATTAATACTATTAGTATTATTTTATAATATCAGTTAATAAATTTATTCTGATATTAGTATTAAGTTAATACTAATATCAGAATAGAATAAATTTATTAACTGATATTATAAATAATAGTAATTAGTAATAAATAGATCAAATGTAATTTTAAAAAAATGTAACATAATAAATATATTTTTAAATGAGTACACACATATATTATATAAATATACAAATATACAGAAAAATAACTAAAACCCAGAAAAGCCCACAAAAACCCGGGTTTTTGCCAACCCTGTTCAAAATATATGTTATGATGATGATCTCTTAAATCAACGATGATAGAAAGATACTTCCAATTACAGCAAGCATACAAATCATAAATCAAGTAAATTTTTTTAGGTATGAATTTATTTTGCAAGGTGATGAATACATGTTAAAATGCTAGCTGCCTCTGGTGACCAGTTTGGTCTCCTTAAATGTAGTCTAAACATTGCAACATGTTACTTTTATTCATAATTTAACTTACTTAACCACTTCACCGTTTGCCCCAAGTCGAGGGTAAAAGTACTGTTTCGCCATACCGGTTGCCAGTGAAGTGGTTAATCTTTTGTCAAATCAGAAGATTCTGATAGGGAATCAAGAATTCTTTGCGATCATGGCAGCATTTTGATACTTTTTGTTGTTATGTATTTCATCTTTCTTGACAGAAACCATTTAGCTACTAGGCGTTTATGCTTCATGTCCATTTGCTTATCAGCTGCAATACTTTTAACAATGTGGAGATTTTTAAACCTATTAAGTAATCTTTGCAATAGGGTCCATTGCCACTGGTATAATTTAGCTAATACAGGGTTCCCAACACAATTTAGTCCCCCAAAAAGGGAAAGGGGACCTTTTTTATTAAAAAAGGGGACCATGTCTAAAAATATTGCACCTAGTTTTCCTAAATATGCAAGCAAATTTTTAGAAATTACAACAGAAAATATGTCAATTGGTTACCTTTATAAAGACGGGTCACTAAACAATATACTTAGCCAAATATCCTACTGCAAGAAGATAGAAAGTATTCAAAAATTCGGTACTCATATTAATAATTCAAAGAGTTTTTAATTCAAATTGTTTAGAATTTATTGTACAGTTTGTAGTAGACAAAAAACTAGCGGAACTTCAAAATGCACACTTGGAGCATTTATTGCTCATAGACAGTATAAAACCTGAAAAACTTTGTGTGCCCCCTGTAAAAAAAAAGAAATTGTTATACATGTGATATTCAACAGCATGCATCTTGTAGAGCACCTTTACAATGTGTATAAATTTTATTATGTTAGAAATAGTGTGACATCATTAAAATATGTTAGAAACAAAATTCACTCTTAAGCCATTGTATAAACCGAATTCTTTTGTCTGAAGCCTATAAATAAATACTTTACATTACATACTCTACAAAAAGAGCGCTTTAATGCACCTGTAAAATACATGTCAATTTCATTATGTTTGAAATTGAAATACACAACATTGTTAAAATAAACTGAAAACAACTTTTCCCCATAGACCATAATGTAACGGGATTATTTTGAGTGTCCCCGTATATGAACTACAAATGCTACACACTCCATTTTTAATAGAAAACATACCATAGTAAACCTCAATAACAAAATATCAATTGCATGTCAATCCGAGTATATTTACAAGAATTAGAGTATGAACAGACAAACCGAAGTTATGAACGTGTTTTAACTATGCTGAAAAGTGTTAAAAAATAATATAAATTTTATGCCTATTTAGAAATTTTTAAATGTTGCACAGTCTAAGTCAAACTCGGATTTTTGTTTGTAACTTTAATGATAATGAAGATACTGTAATGATATTTTCAACAGTCTTACTTTGCTTTCTGTGAAAATATGATGTATGACAAGAATTGTTGGAAATGGCCATCACTCACATTCAAACAATACTCAGCTAATCATTCTCTATCACTTCCAATGATGTCATCAAATTTTATATAAAGAAAAGTTAATATGATGAAAATCTAGCTAAAATATCTTCATTATTGATGTGAATGAGCATTCAGGTTCAGCATGTAGTGAGATTCCTTGCATTTTTGATCTGAATAAGTAGATTGTGATTGTGATGCTGGTCTTTCCTGTATAGAAAATGCTTGTCTTGACCACATTATCTCCCCTGAAAGTTTGTTCCCAAATTTTTGGAGCACCATAATGTTTCCATTCTCTGAAAATAATCGTTCACTTCAAACACTGCTCTTTGGTGCATTTAAAAACTCCCTTGCTGAATCAAAAAAAAGCAGGGAAGTTATTCTTGCTGAGTTGTCATTATTCAAATAGTTTGCATTTATTTTATTATTTTTTCTACTTTAGTGCCTTTTTGACAAATAAATACTACATAATGATTAAAATTTTTCAACTAATTCCGTCAAAATCTATCTTCGATTTTAAAGTAATTGTTTTCGAATAATTAAAAAAAAAATATATTTACTTATTTTAATTTATAGAAGAAGCCACGAAGTTTACTTGTGAAATGTACTTGTTGTTTAAAATGGAAAATATGATGTAAAATTGTTTAAAAATGTAACTTTTTAATATTTTTAAAACCCTCAAATATAGGAGTAATCGACCAGCCAAATATTAGGTATTCAGTTAGTCGTATGCCTGGTGTTTGGTCAAAATCATTATTCGGTCCATCCTTACAATGACATACACTGTATTGCCAATAATGACCGTCAACTTTCCATTTTAGACATTTTATCGAATATTTAGAAAAATACTTGTCAGATTCTTCCGGAATTTCAGGATTAAAAAGAGCAGGTATGACCTCATATTTATCAATGTTGATTTGGCAATAGGGACAATTAGGGGGCCAACAAAAAATCAAAGAAAAAACATAATACTTGGGATCACCCTGTAAAATAAAATACACGAAATGATCTATTGCTACAGAATATAAATAAACAGACATTGTATGATATGTGCATTCATTTATGTAAGAATAGCACGTATATTAATAGAGATATAGCGATTTTTTTTTTAAATAAAAAAAATGCTTGCATATTTTTTGCTTATAACATGCAGGGTTTTCAGCCAAATTCAAAGACAGTTTCAGAAAAATTGACAAAATGTAGTGGACACAATATAGTGCAACTGCAATATAAATATATTAAATATTTTAGGAAATATGAGCAGTTGTATGAAATAATTTTTATTAACAAGGATCTTTTTACATAATTTAACAGTCAACTCTATGGAGCAACTTATTCAAAAAATCCAGTCAAATATCGTAAAAATTCAGAAAGATATTGGCGTTAAAGTGAACTAATTATTAGTTACTCACTAAAACTAGCTGAATGATAAGGAATTGTCCAAAAGTTGTCAATTTTAATTAAAGCTTTTTTTAATTTTCATTTTTTATTGATGCTTTAGTTCTTGGATAACCACCAGAACAAGCTTATACCATGATAAAAAAAAAGTTTCAAAATCGAAACATTTTTTCCAAATCTACTCGTTGATAGTCACTAAATACTAACTTTTTTCTGAAAATCAGTTAATAAAAAATGACAATTTGTGGAAAATCCCTTACCATTCAGCTGCTTTTAGAGAACGAAAAATTTGCTCCCTCTAACGCCGATATCTTTCTGAATTTTTACGATATTTGACTGGATTTTTTTAATAAGTTGCTCCAGAGTTGACTATTAAATTATGTATAATGATCTGTGTTATCGTTCGCGCATACGCAGATAAAAATTATTTCATACAACTGCTCATATTTCCTAAAATATTTAATATATTTACATTCCAACTGCACTATATTGTTTCTACTATATTTTGTCAATTTTTCTGAAACCAGCGTTAAATTTGGTTGAAAACCCTGCATGTTATAAGCAAAAAACATGCAAGAATTTTTAAATTTTTTTAAATAAATCGCTATATCTGTATTAATATATGTGCTATTCTTACACAAATGAATACACATATTGCACAATGTCTGTTTATTTATATTCTGCAGTAATAGATCATTTCGTGCATTTTATTTTACAGGGTGATCCCAAGTATTATTTTTTTTCTTTGATTTTTTGTTGGCTCCCTAATTGCCCCCCTTATCAAATCAACATTGCTAAATATGAGGTCATACCTGTTCTTTTTAATCCTGAAATTCCAGAAGAATCTGTCAAATATATTTCTAAATATTCGACAAAATGTCTAAAATTGAAAGTTGCCAGTCATTAATGGCCATATAGTGTACATTTTTACACGAAAAACTGTATTAAAATACTTGAAAAACGCAAAAAAAAATAGGGCCAAGAAAAGAAAAACGTTTTAGAGTTGCAGGACTTTTATCTCTGCATTCTCACCAGACAACAAATTTTGAAAGAGAGAGCAGAGTACTGCTAATTAGGGATGCACCGAATATTCGGTCATGTTACTGAATATTCGGTTAGGTCAAATATCCAAAAACTTTCATATTCAAATAAAAGAGAATGTTTTTACATTTATTTGCTATTTGTAAAGTAACATTTAAGAAAATTAATCATTAATGAGGATTTTCATAGGAATTAATGATGTACAAATGAAAGTTCCTGAACCTTGTCTAGTAAATAATCTGTTTCCAGCCTTTTCACAAAAAGGGTGTTTCTAAACAAAATAGAAAAACCTCCAGGTTTTATAATAGACACCAAGACAGACAATTTTTCTTCAGGAAACCATAATTACAATCCACTTATTCAGTCATAAATACAGTGTATCTCATCTCACTCGAAGTCAAACTTGGATTTTAGTTTTTTACTTTAACAATAATGAAGATATCATAACTATATTTTCAACAGACTTGCCTTAATTTCTGTGAAATATGATATCATGATGAGAAGTGCTGAAAATTGCCTCCATTCACACAACTATGAGCTAGACATTCCTTTATTCAGAATGCAGTTGACAGTATTACTGTGCCACTGGCCAAAATTCAGTCACTTTCAATTATATCATCACATTTAATACAAGCAAAATTAATATGAAACAAATCTTGGTAAAATATCTTCATTATTGATAAAGTTGTGAACGAAAATTCAGTTTTGGCTAGTAGTTATACACCCAATATTTTTTACTGCATGTATTGTAATTTTAATGGAATAAATGGACTGAGATGTTTCTTGTTCAAAAAATGTTCGTCTTGACCAAATTATCTCTGTTGAAAGTTTGTTGCAAGATTTTAGGAGCAACCTGTATGTTTCCAATCTCTGAAAATGATTGGCCACTCCAGACACTGATCTAGGATTCATTTTAAAACTTCCTTGCTAAATCAAAGGCATTCTGAGTTGCCACTTCTTCGAAAAGTTATTCTTTGATTTTAAAATGTTTTAGAATAAAAAAAAATTACATTCATTTGTTTTAAATCACAGAAAAAGCCAATTTCAAAGCAGATTTTTTTTCTGCATAAAGTTTACTAGTAAAAAGCTCTTGTTTATCAATATGTACGTTTCTGTAACGTAAAATTGTTTTAAAATTTAACATTTTAATGCCTTAAATATAAAAGTATTCAGCTGAATGGTTTTTATTCGGTATTCATCCTAATAGTCACTATTCGGCTAATCAAACAAAATCTTATGGTTAGCAGTCAATTATGGCTATATAGAAGAACTACGAGTGTAATAATAAAGAAAAATAAACCGCATGTTTTAATAATATTTTTAAAATATACAATAAATCAATAAGTTATTTTCTAAATAATTCTTATGTAATATATCAAGTGCATAATTTATTTATTTTTAAGCATTAACAATAAATTTGTCTAAAATATAAATTAAAAAAGTGTAAGATCAGGGTTCGATTTAAGCAGTATCGCATCGCACTTTGCGATTCAAATTTAACTAAAATGCGATCCAAGAAATGCATTAAATCGCAATCATTGCGATGCATACTTCCCACACCCTTTGTTATGTCACGTGCACTTAAAGTTAAAATTTAAAGGTGTTTTTACACGACATACATTATGTTTTCACCCTCCCCAAATGTTTATTTACAATGGAAGTACAGCGAGACGCCATTGCTGGGCGCAGTTTTCCCAGTAAACACATGATTTGTTCCCGCTCTGACGCTGTGATTGATTTCTGAATCACTGTTTACTCGCTAATCACGGCGTTTGCTCATAGAAGTTTGACGTGTGTGTTGTAGTAGTTCTAAAATGAACACTCACTGTTACGCACTGAGCTCTACAATAATACGGAGAGCCAACTCACCGATCCACTTTCGGCCGCTACCACATCACACTTCCAATGCACGCAAGTAATGAGTCCTGCCCTTTTCTTAATATTAGAAGCATTTTTTCAAACTTTTTCGCATACTTTTTATTAATTTTGTTGTTTTCTACATCTTTTTGACATTTTTATGAGCAATACTTAATTTGTTTCAAGATTTAAAAGCTACGTTAGCTATTTTCTACTTGCTATACAAAAGTGTCTAACTGCTATTCAAAACTGACTTTGTATAGCAGTTACTGCTATGCAACTTTCTTTTTCTAAATCGACCCCTGTGTAAGATTAAATACACGTGACCTGTAATCTGCAAAATGCTTGGAATCAAGCTGTGCAGATTAGTGGTCTACTGTATTTTATGTAAATGTGGTAATACACACAGTTTGCTTTAATGTCATTATAAATAAATAAAACATACACGTTCATCACTAGGTCTTTTGAAACCACTTAAATTGCTTCCACTTGTATCTCGTCTTAATGGGCCATTCAGATTGCTAGCACTTGTATCTCGTTTTAATGGGCCATTTAGATTGCCTCCACTGGTCTCTCGTCTTAAAGGAAGACTCTTTGTAATGGGTTGTATTCTATTTTCTTTCTGCCCATGGGAGTCAGTAGGCACTTTTGATGAAAACATGGGTATTTTACTCATGTTTATTTCTGCAAGCAAAATTAAAAGAAAAATATAAAACCATATAAAAGGAAAAATTTTAATAATACTAAAATAAGATTTATCTGTTCTGTATACTGACATCAAAATACAAAATCCTAAATTAAGAATGCAATTTTTATGATTATTATTATAATAATGATTGCGTGCTTTTTCGTTGTTTATACATCATTAGCATATTTTTAAATTTAAATGTGTGGCAATAAAACTCACAGAAGCATATCATTTAATTTCATTACTCAAAATGTGCTTAAAAAAAGCACATTTTGAGTATGAAATTAAATGATATATTTCTGTGAGTTTTACTCACACACATTTAAACTAAAAAATATGTTAATTAACTTATTTACCATACCACCTAAAATCAGAATTAACATTAAAATATAATAAATAATTGAATAAATGCAAATTAAAGCCTGCGTTACGTGTGTGACTCTCCGCAAGGAATCGCCCTTAAACACAATATCTTTTTGTTAAAATATTTTGAATAAACGTTGGCTAGGCATATCTTGTGTCTCAAGCATAGATATAGTAAAATAACTAGATTAACCACTCAATGTTATTCCCCCATTACTTCTTGATTCTGAAGCGGCTCAGTGGCAACATCCATTAGAGTGGCAGAAAAAGAGTGGAGCTTGCGATACTACAGTAGCAATATATAGTGGACATCCGAGTATTGCGATGTTCTCATTTTGCTTGTTTTAATTAAATGGGTTGTTCTCTACAATACTTGCAAATTTGGCCAGCAGTCTGACTTGAATGATGCATATGTAAATTTTCATAAAAATTAGATAAATGGTAAGAAATCAGTCAATTATTGAAGATTTTAATAGCAACAGAAATTGTTTTAAAAATTTGACTTAACAAAAAAAATAAAATAAAAATTTGTGGAAAAAATAAAATAAAAAATGTGAGGGAATGACAAGTGAGGGAATGATGAAATAAGACATTTTTACTAGTTGTAGGGGAAAAATGCAAAATTATGAAGAAATCCAAACTGTTTCCTTTAAGAGAAACACTTAATATACAATGTATGATAAAATTAAAATTTTTGATATTTACAAAAAAATGAATATTCTGTGTGAGGGAATGACTGCTAATAAAAACGCTTCCGGATATACTGACTAAAAAAAAATTCTGTAAAATTAACAAAATCTTACACCACCAATTTATGTTGCTGGACTGACAAGTGCTCAAAATAGCTTCTTCTCTGTGAAGGATGCTAGACTGCTACTGTTCATTAGTGGTAGATATTTGAGATAATAGCAATGTGTGAGGGAATGATGGTCTAACATGGGGAAACATATAATTGATTGAGTAGACTATATAATAATAGTAAAAATTAATATTTTTATTATTTTTTGTAATGTTTCAAATAAGAACTTTATTTTGCTTAGGGTATTTTTAATTATTTTTATTTCTGGATGGAAAGAAATAGGCAATAAAATATGGTAGTACAGGTGGGGGAAAGGTGAGGGAATGATGTTTGCATGATATATCGCCCAATCCACAAAAAAGTGGACATGAGGATGAAAATTTAAATTTCCTTAACTATGATTGAAATTTTGCCCATTAACTGTTAAAAGTGTACTATTTCATATTTTATTGAAAAAGAATAAAATTTTTATCATTAACATACTTATTTTAATTAATAAAGTGACACTATGACTGTGTGAAATAGACTGCACCAAAAATCTTTACATTTTATGGCCTCGTACAGCTGAACAAATATTCTGAAAATCTCAAACTTAGATGTATATAATCTGACATCTATTATTGAGAGTTTTTGCCTGCAGAGAAGTGTTCACTAATCTTCGTTACAAGAGGTAAGCATATTTAATTACTCTTAATTATTGTGTCACACCCGCAACAAAAAGTTACATTTATATCTCCACAGAAAAATTTCTTTGACTGTAAGTTATGAAACTTTATATTCAAAAATAGTTTATTATGGTACTTTCAATTACAGACACAAGAAAAATTTAATTAATATTTTAATTATAGTTATTAAGCGTTGCGGGCGTGACATGCTCCTGTTGCGGGTGTGACATTTAATTAAAGTCACACCCGCAACATCTTTTAAAATTGAACACAAATGCAATCTAAATAAATTATATGTAAATTTATGTAAGAATAATATACTGGAAAACATGTAGGTCACAGCACTAACTATTATACCCTTTGATTTAGTTGTGTGAACCTCAGTTCACATCATCAAAATTAGCATCATTTTAGCATGTGACATTGTGTGTAACTGATTTATATTTATTCAGTTTGGATTGATAAATTGTTGCTTCTACAGGAAAAGTAAATGATATATGAATAAAAAAATAATTTAAAAGGCAAAATTTTTATGAAAATAAAAAAAAATTCAGCAACAATATTTTAGCAATTTTTTTTAATATGTATGTGTATGATTTTGTTATTTGATAGCATTTACCTTTTTTTTTTCAATTTTTAAAATAGATAATATATTACAAGAAGATTTTTTTCAATTTTAATTCAAATTAAATAAGAATAATTGAAACTGTTATTAATTAAAATGTTTATTAAGTTAGCATAAAATGTAGATAGTCAGTTTGAAATGAACCAAAATTTAACATATAAGATTAAAAATTTTAAAGAATTTCAATAATATTGACAATTTGTTAAACATGTATTTTTGGACTTGAAGTGCTATATTTATTCAATTTCTACATTAATTTCTTCTCTTTTGCAGAAGAATGAATAGCACAGAAAGGTCATGAAATCATTGGGAAAATATTAAGGAAAACCACCTTAAATATGCAGAATATCTACAAAAACAGAAGGAAGGCGACAAAGCAAGGAGGGAAAAGAAAAAGAAACTTAAAAAAAAAAAAAAAAAGCAGCAGCTAAGAAAGAAAAACAATTTCAGCGACAAAAGCAGAATGAAAGAAGCAGCAAAAGAAAGTGTAGAGAGAAGAAGAAATCTTCAACAAAAAGTGTCACACCATCTCCAGCTATAAGGGCAGAATAGTCTATTGGCAGTTACCGAAGAGCACAAACTTTTGGTAAAAACTAAACGAAATCTTCGTGAAGTCCAAGGAAAAGACTCGCTGTAGTGAAAAAATTAGCACATGAGGAAAACATTATACTTCCACCTAAAGAAATATTGCAATAATTACAGAAAATGCACAAAAGAGAATTTGTTTGCTGCCACATTCTGATAAGGACAGTGCTGTAGTTGGGTGGAAACGCCGTTCCCAGAAATATTTGGTTTGTTACTGAAAAAAAAAAATCACATATGAGCACACACCTTTTTTTTTTTTCAAGCGAAATGATACTAGCCTGGAAATGAGCCTAGAGCTAAATCCTTTTCTCCAGACTGTGAAAACTATACCAATTTCAACATCTGAATGCCAAGGAGCATTCAGCTGTATGAATAACATCATGACCAATGCGAGAAATTCACTCCTAATAGCAAGAGCTAGTTCACTTATATTCATAAGACGTGTAGTACCCATCTTAAAAGAATTTTCTCCTGAGCCATATGTGAAATCTTGGTTGCTATCAGGAAGAAGATTAACAGACGAGACAGCTTGTCATAAACCACAGAGAACAGAAAACACCTCTCATTATCGTTCTTTATGGAAACTTCTAGGATAGATGTGCCAGTAAGCGATATATGGATTTATTTTTGTTATTTAGTTAAATTTTGATTCATAATGGAAAATGTTACTATGAGATTGATTAAATATTGCTTTTAGATAAATGCTATACAAATACAATACTATAAAATCTAGAATATAATAATTAAAACTGTTAATTTAAAAAAGTCAGCTTTTAGCTAAATGTTTTGAATTGCCTTTTGGCTCAGCAAAAGTCTGGCAGCATCAACATCTACTCTGTTATAAGGTGAGTTCCCACAAATATTTTTTCCCAACTACAGCACTGGATAAGGATATAATATCCATTAATAATAAAAGTGAAGTTGGAGATTTTTTGAAGTAGTTTTGTTCTCCACATTAAAAAACAACAACAAAAAAAAAAAAAAAAAAAAAAAAAAAAACAGTGAAAAGTTGGTTGTGCAAATAAGACAAATGGGTGGTGATGATATAGAAATAGAGTATCTAAAAAAAAATTCAGAAAATGTGTATGTTTGGCCAAATCAGCCAGATGTATCCCGGGAGAAACAGAGCATTATTATAAAAAAAAAAACTGCCACCGGCAGAAATTATAAATTCAAGATCAGAAATGAAATTTATTTGATTTTTTTTGTTTGATATTATAATTGTATTATTCATTAATTGGTTAATTAAAAAAACCCTGCTTTGTAAATATTTGTGTATGTCATTATTTTATTGCCCATACAAGTCACACCCGCAACGGGACGTCACACCCGCAACGAAAACTTTAAATATTTCCTAAACAAGCAAGAATTGAGTAAGTAATTTACTTTTTTCATAAAATAATTATTTAACTATTACTGTCTAACATATAAAAAAAAACAGTTCATCCTGTTGTTATAATTCACAGAGTTTTGAGTTTTTGTACTGAAAGATGAAAATGCATGTCCTTTTTATGTCACACCCGCAACAGGAGAGAATTATTTTTTTAAAAAACAAATAAAATACTGAGTAACTTGAAAATTTGGATTAATGTATGTGTAAGTGGTCCACATTGAAATCCATAAAAATTGAAACCATAGCTCAAAAATATTTTAGCTGATGGCTAATTTAGTTTGTGTAAATGTCACACCCGCAACTTTGGATTGGGCGATATATTATATTTTTAAATACTAAATTTATTTATTTTTAAATTTTACTTTCTGCCCCTAATAAACTATGTTTAGATCTTCTAATAAAAATAAAAATAAATAAAAATGTAATAAAATTAAGAGCATTTATATGGCTGGGAAGCACTTTTTGCACTATTGCAGAGAATAACCCAAATATATGCATATGACTGCTTAGAATTGTCTGGAAAGACAGTGGTATATCCTATATGGATATTTACATCTCCATATTTGTAATTTGTTAGATGCTTTTAAAAAGCTATTTAGTACAACTTCGATGTAACGTTTAGTTCATTTAGTAAAGATTTTTCTTTTCTAGTATTTCTGTTTTTTATTAATATGTCAAGCGCATACCAAGTCCACATATTATTATGAAAATATAATTATTGTGAAAAGATATTATTATGAAAATATATATTCAACAAAAACCTAATTTGAAGAACAAATTAAAAAAAAAACTAAGTTTATTTGCTTCATTGTTTAAACCCGAGAAGGGACAGATATTAAGATATTTCATTCAATTTGTTCTACATTTAATGTTAAATTTTTGTAATAAGTAAGTTAAACCAATTGAACATTAAAAAATAAAAATAAAATTTATACAACATGCCACTTTAAACACCCTAAAAACTTAGATTCCGTTCAAATGAAATCGAAATAAATCTTAGACGTTTTCCATTTTTCAGTTCTAAATATTTGTATTGCAGATTTTTGTATTATTTTTATGATGATTGTACATAAAATGATAAAGTACATGCAAAATACAAAACTTTAAGATTTATTTCGATTTATTGCCATAGGCGGAAAAAACCATCTCGGCAAAAATAGGTTTTTGCCAAAGTGGTGGCAAAAATAGGCTGTCCATTTAATTTTTTTCGCAGAAAAAGAGAAAAAAAATATTTCATGAAAGAAAAAAGAAACTTAATATTTAGTTAAAAAATCAATACTCTAAATTTATTTTTGAACTCTAAGTTAAATAAGTATAATTATGCATTTTATGAACAAATACCAACTTTTATAACATAATTTATATATGAAAAAAATAGTAATTTTATATAAATGAATAGAAAACTTGATTGTTTATACAATTATTAATGATTATTCACATAATAGAACTGCGGAGGCTGTAAATGAGTAAAGCGTTTATGTTTATATGCATTAGAAATTCAAATAAACAATTATATTCTAAATTCAATTTTTTAATATAAAATTATATTTAAAGCAGAACACTATTCAATTTCAAATAATTCAGTGATATCTCCATCACAACATAATTTTTGCTGTTTTAGCATAGCATTCAATAAACTAGTTTAGATAGAGTATTTGTTGACAGTTTATTTCGAATTTTAGTTTGCACAAATGAAAAATTTGAAAAAAATCTTTCAATACAGGGATATGTTTAGGAAAATTTTAGGTCCTTTAAAGGACCCTTCACAAAATAATTTATCTTAAAACAGGACCCTTCACAAAATTATTTATCCCAAAACAGGACCCTTCACAAAATAATTTATCTTAAAACAGGACCCTTCACAAAATTATTTATCCCAAAAAAGGACCCTCCACAAAACATTTTATCCCAAAACAGGACACTTCACAAAATTATTTGTCTCTTTTAAATAGACCTTTCACAGAATTTTTTCACAAATTTAGTCATTTAAAAATAAAATCTGGCCTGGAAGTAAGCAGTTGAACTCACCAAAGAGCATATTATTTAGCTTTTTATACATGAAGGATAGGACATGAAGACATCGATAATTTAAAATTCACAAAATTATGACTAGAATTTTCACAAAAATAAGAAAAACTTCACAATTTCACAAAAACAGGACCCTGTGAGAAAAGTCTGGACAGACCCTTGCAATAGCAGCACTACTTGCTGGACATATTTGAAGGTGTGCGACTAATGAACAGAAGTCTTTTGAAATCTCACAAGCTTCTTCGATAATTCTCCACCAATTATGAGCACTGATGCTACTAATCACTTCTTCTGCAAAATATGAATTAGGGAAGGGTTTTTCTTTTAGCTCGAAATTAATAATATAAGATATAAAGTCAGGATTAATTTTACACAACCACGCTTTACAGCCTTCCTTTTGTTCATAATTTAAAAGTTCACCTCTGTACTTTGGATGTAACAAATATGCTACAAGATGACACGGCAAAACTGCTTGTTCAAATCGCTTTTTTAATTTTGAAAAATGTGGTAAGCAGGTACTCTGGTATTTTGTTATCTGACTTGTGGTCATTTGGTAATAGACTGCTGGATTTGAGAATTATACATATTATTTGAGATAATACAAAAAGATAAAATGGCTTCAGACTACTTACTGAAAGCAAAGAATGTAACTTTTTATCCCTTTCTTGGAGTGTAAGAAGGAGGTAAAAAAATTCTAGCTTCCTAACAAGGCATACTAACAGATCATTTTTTCAATATATAATATTCAATTTAATTTATTTACTTTTTTATCTGTAACACACTACTTTCGTCAGATAAATAATTATAAATTAGTACCAAAGACTTAAATATTTACATATTTTTAAGACTGATTACATAAAACAAAAGTAACAAAGTTATAACCTTTTGATAATTAAAAAATATTAATGACTGACAAAATACTTGACTTAAGAAAAAAAAAAAAGATATCTGATTTTTAATTTGGTTCTTAAATTCCTAAGCATTAGACTGAATCCTACCTATTTTATAAAGATTTAAAATATTTAATTATGTTTATTAATTAGCAAATTAAATGATATGTTATTAAAATTAATTGTTTACACCATTATTATCCTTATTAGCTTAGAGATTTTATTGACATACTAAAGTCAAATAAGAATTTGCCATTTTTGCCAGTTTTTTCCATTTTTGCCCTGGTTTTTTCCAGTTTTTGCCACTGTCCTGGCAAAAATGCCAACCCTGCATTTGAACAGAATCTAAGTTTTTAGGGTGTTTAAAGTATCATGTTGTATGAATTTCATTTTTTAATGTTCAATTGGTTTAACTTATTTGTTACAAAAATTAACATTAAATGTAGAACGAATTGAATGAAATATCTTAATATCTGTCCCTTCTCGGGCAACAACGAAGGAATCTCTTAAACCCCGGTAGCAGAAAGTGTGCGACGCGCGTCGCAGATTTATGTTTGGCCTTGCAGATAAAATTGCTAACTTGAAAAAGAAAAAAGTATTTCCTTAAAAAAAAAAAAAAAAGTACGAAAATTCTGACAAAAAATATCGCGAATTCGGCAAATGGTGGCCGAAAAATATCAATTTCGACAATCGTTCGCATAAAAATTCCGTAATTTATAACCAAATTGTCGCTATAAAAACGCGAATTTCGTCAAAAGAGCCCAGAGAAAACATGAATTTCGACTCAGGGTTGTGGGGGAAAATGCCAATTTCTGTCACATGATTGTGGAAAAAACACGAATTTCGTCAAAGGATCGCGGAAAGAATGCGAATTTAGTAAAAGGATCGTGGAAAGAACGCGAATTTAGTCAAACGATTGTTTGAAAAATGCAAATTTAGTCAAATGATCGCGAAAAAACGCAAATTTATGTCAAAGGATCGTGAAAAAACGCAAATTTATGTCAAAGGATTTTGGAAAAAACACGGAATTTCATCAAAAGATCTCGAAAAACGTAAATTTCTGCCAAAAGATCGCTGTACAAACTTGAATTTCATCCAAAAAATCCCGAAAAAAAAAAGTGAATTTCGCTCCAGGGGCAGGAGAAAAACGCAAATTTCTGTCATAAAATCGCGGAAGAAACTTGAATTTCATCAAAGCTCGAGGAAAAAACACGAATTTAGTCAAACAATCGCGGAAAAAATGCAAATTTCTGTAAAATGATCACGAAAAACGCAAATATCTGTAAAACGATCGTGAAAAAAACATAAATTTCTGTCAAAGGATCGTGAAAAATGCAGATTACTGCCAAAGGATCACGAAAAAAAGAAAATTTATGTCAAAAGATCGGAATTAAATTTGCGGAATTTCGTCAAAATATCGCGAAAAATGCAAATTTCTGCCAAAGGATCGCTGTAAAAACGCGAATTTCGTCAAAAGATCCCAGAAAAAATGTGAATTTCGTCCCAGAGGCGCTTAAAAAATGCAAATTTCTGTCACAGAATCGCAGAAAAACACGAAGTTCGTCAAAGATTCGAGGAAAAACGCAAATTTCGTAAAGGATCGCGAAAAAAAGCTCATTTTTGTCAAAGAATCGCGGAAAAAAAACGAGAAATTTCCTCATAAGATCGCGAAAAAACGGCAAATTTCGTCAAAAGATTGCGAAAAACGGCATATTTCGTCAAAAGATCGCGAAAAAACGCAAATTTCATCAAAAGCGTGCGAGGAAAAATACATAATTAGTGCCGGTAGCGGTAGTAGATTTTAGCTCCCTGTCCTCTCCCCCTTTGTTGTAACCTTTCGGAAAATTTGTTGTGAATTTCGGATTTTTTTTTTTTACTCAGAATCACTCTTGGTATTAATCAGTAAGAACGCTGTTTATTTGAACACTCATAATGTTTGTACATAAGAAAATGTAACTCGCTACTCCCGCACAGGGGTGTAAAATTTTTTTGAAAATCTAGGAGCCAGCTCAAAAATCTAGGAGGCAGTTACTATAATAACAAATTTGTAAAATGAAATTATAGTATAAGTTAATAATAGTACATACAAATTACTCTTTTTAATTAAATATATCTGACACATGGCATAAATTTTTCTTGTATAAAAAAGTAATGTTACATAAAATGATAAATATTGATATAAAAAAATTGGAAGTGCTAATGTAAAATACAAATAATAATCATTAAAAACTTCTTTAAACACTTCAAAAGTACAAATATGTAATGCACTTCAAGGACTATAATATATGCCATAAATCAATACTGTTAACTTACTGTTTGTTCTCATTTGCTTTTAAATTTTTATGATGTTTATGACCGCTCATGTGTCTTGTTGTTTTTGATGTAAAGTACCAGCGTTCAACTGCGTTTGTTAGGATCAAATGCTTTTGTAGAATAAAATCCTCCCGATAGCGATTTGCAATATCTTAATTTTTCCAACATTTCTGTAAATATCAGTCCAGTTCAGTGAAAGAGAACTTCATTTTTTTTTTCCCCTTTGCGCATGGAAATAAAAGAAAAAAAAATCCATAAATAATCAAGGTTATAAATACGAATTATTTTTCATTTCCTAAGGCATATCTAGGCGCCAGTGTCGAAAATTTAGTCGCCCGGGCGACCTGGCCCCCCATATTTTTACACCCCTGCCCGCAGACAATTTTCATCCCACTAAATTGCTGTCGCAGACACAACCATAACTTTCTGCTACTGGGTCTTAAACAATGAAGGAAATAAACTTTGTTTTTTTTAATTTGTTCTTCAAATTAGGTTTTTGTTTAATATGTCAAGTTTTTTAATAACTACTGCATTCAGACGAACACATTTCAAAATTAATGGAGGGTGCCATTATCACGCTTTGATTTATGCGGTATCGTACACAATTTGTGATGCAATTTACTTATATATAATTCAAAATCTTTCACCAGTGCAGTAATGCGAGTTGCTGTACTTTGGGCAAAAACTTCCAATCTGAACGTAAAAACTCTGTTTGAAAATGTCATTTTTATTTCTACTATGACGCCATATTCAACTTCTTTTTAATTTAAAAAAAAACTATTTCAGTAATTTTTCACGTGAAAATCATTCAACTAAAAATAGACAAATTATTAGTACGGCTTTTGAATTATTGGCAACAATGAAAAAAAAAAATTAAATTTTATTGGAAAAATGCCCGTTGATTCTCAATGGAAAAAAACGAAATTTGGAATTATTAAGAAAAATATTTGAAAAATGTAAATAAAAATTAGCCCATGTACTCCCTGTGTTATAATTCACACATATGCAAAGGCATTTTATGATCCGTTTTGACCCTCACGTCAGGCAAACATTTTTACACTTTAAATTCATAATATTATTAGAATTAGTAAAGAAAAAAATGAGTGGCATCAGGGACAAAAAGATGGGAAGAAAAAAATAAAAAAGTTATGAGCCCCATAGGCTTTTCTATGTTAAATTAACATCGAGAAGTGACACTGGAAATAAATAAGTATTGCGCTTCCACGCAATACTTAAATTATTTTTATTGATATAATTTTTTTTTTTTTTTTGTGAAATTATTCACTATTTTAATTTATTTTCTATTTTTATTGATTTCAGTATGGGTCGAGGGGTTGATTTGTCCCCTAGGAAAAAATCTGAGGTAAAAACCCTTCTTCTGCATACGAGCCATTCCCAAAGGAAGATAGCAGAACTTGCTGGAGTTTCCAAGTCAGCAGTCAACAGGGTAAAAATAAATCTGGACAAAAACCAGCCACTTTCGCCCAAACGAAAAGGTAAAAGTGGAAGGAAACGCAGTACTGATAGGAAAATCCGGGATATCTGTTTAGGAAACAGAAAGAAAAGTGTGGGACTCCTTACTCAGATCGTTCAAGAATTTGGAATACCAGTTTCTAAGAGATCTGTGCAGCGGAGATTAGCAAAGGAAAGGTTGACAGGTCATTGCAGCCCCGTAGCCAAGTGGGGGCCAGGTCGGGCAGTGCCCGACCTGGAAAAATATTTGCCCATCCTAGCGCAATTGACTGGACACTCTGATCGACACATTAAATTGCCGAATTTTTCTTTGCCTATTTTTTTTTTTTTTTTTTAGAATAGACTGTAACCCTTAGATTAACGAACGTCTTCTTTCCTGTGTCTGAGCTGTAATCTAACTAACAGACACCCATCCCTAAAACTTCTCAATTCAAACAAAACAATTTGAACAAAAATTCATTTGTGAAGACTTTTTTTTCTTTCATTCCAAGAACTGTAGGATATTTTTCGTTTTGTTGCTTTGTAGAGATTTTCCTTACCGCCTCCCCAAAGAGTCAAACTGAAGATTTTAGAGAATAATAGGGTTTAGCGATTGTCCTCTTACCTCCTTTCCTCTGATTAACTGATGTCCGCAAAAATCACTTTCTTTGTACATGTCTGTGTACTTCTGTGTCATACATGAAATTTATTGTTATCAGTTAAGGGAAACCCAAAGGTATGTATTTTCATTTGTAGATGGCTAAAAGGGTTTTTCAGAGTAAAGGGGTTTTACAATTACATTGTAAATGTCATTTATGACTATTTGAATTTAATATTTTGCTATTTGAATATTTTATAAATGACATAAATGTAATTTAGAAATGAGAATATTACAGAAATTAATTATCCTTTTTATAAGTACAAAAAGTGTTTCTTTCTTTCTGGTACTTCCCCGCCCCTACGTTATTTATTCTACTTTTAGTTGTTTTGTTCCTTTCTTCCTATATATGTGATATAAATATCCAAATCAGTCGCATAGTTTCTGTAATAATATATAATACAGAAATAAATGTAAGATTGTGAAACGGATATATGAATTGAAAAATTAACAAAAATACTAAACGATCATTAATATTTTTAAGCTATGAAATACTCATTTTTATTTGGTATTTCCTTAATTTATAGCTACAATTTACAAACAATAATAACTTAAGGCTGTTTGTAAAAAAATATTTTTGTTCGCTAGACTTTGCGAAACTTTATAATGTGTTCGCGGACTTACTTTTAAATGTAAAAACATGACCTTCTCAGGTAAAATTATTGAAGTAGTTTAGAATCGAAAAGCATTTTTCATTTTTTGACAAATGCATCGAATCTTAAACTTTAAACGATTGTGTCTCAGATGACCTTTCCTAACCTCAAAAATTGACTTATAACACATGTTTTGCACTTTTTTACTTTCTTCTATCTTTACAAGAAGAAAGTATTGGATTCATGAAAATTTTCGAATTCCGGTTTTCGACGGATTTACACGTTTTCGGGGTCAGAGATTCCAAAAAACATGTTTTTACAAAATGTCTGTCTGTGACTCTGTGAGTCTGTCTGTGTGTATGTGACACAAATTTTGTGGGCGCTCTATCTCAAGAACTAATGCACGGAATTTAATAAAAATTAATATTCAGTAAGTCCCTAATACAAATTGATTCTGATTAGTTTTTGGTGCAAATCGCTCAACAGGTGGCGCTGCTATGCTGCATTTTTCACGATTTTCGCAATAGCTCTATCTCACGAACTAATGCACGGATTTCGATCAAACTTCAGATTTAGTTAGTCCTTCATATGAATTGATGCTGATTACGTTTTGGTAAAAATCGCCCAACAGGTGGCGCTGTTATGATGAATTTTGCAGGATTTACACGATTTCCCCAATAGCTCTATCTTAAGAACTAACACACGGATTTTCATCAAACTTCAGATTCAGTTATTCCTTGATATGACTTGCTACTGATTATGTATTGGTGTAAATCGCCCAACAGGAGGCGCTTCTGTGCTGCCTTTTTTACGATTGCCTCAAGAGCTCTATCTATAGAACTAATGGACGAATTTTCATCTAACTTCAGATTTAGTTGTATGTTGATACAAGTTATTGTTAATTAGGTTTTGGTGTTAATCACCCAATAGGTGGCGCTGCTATGCAGGAATTTTCACGATTTTCGCTATGGCTCTATCTCAAAAACTAATGCACGGATTTTCTCCAAACTTCAGATTCAGTCAGACGTTGACATAAATTGTTGCTGATTAGGATTTGGTATAAATCACCCAATAAGTGGCGCTGCTATGCAGCATTTTGCTGGATTTAGACGATTTCAGCGATAGTCATATCTCAAGAACTAATGCAGGGAATTTCATATCTTTAGAATCCTCATGAGATGCATAGATTGCCATTTAATTTTGGCAGCGTGATAGCGAATTTTGAAGTATTAACATGTATGAGATAGAAGAAAGTTTTGGGATTGGTACATCCGACTAGTTTTCTGATATATCCTTAATCTTTATAGAAAACAGGAAACACTATTTGCTATCGTGAGGTCAGAATAAAAATAATTGCAACTTTATGGCATTTAAGCATAAAAATGTTTTTGTGATTGTGTTAGAGAATAGAGAGTTCGAATGGAGACCATAATAGTGAATTATGTTGACATATATTTTCATGATGGTTTTTGTTTATTGTATGATACTTGCTGACCAGCCCGACGGCACCCGTGATGTGATGAAGTTAATCTTAAATTTGTATTAGCTTTTATCTTTAATCCGATTTTTTTTTAAATTTATACTTTTAAACAAAATTATTTCCAAACGAATCTCGTATCGCAGGCCCCTCAATATTTATAGCTATACGACATTTTAAAGTAAAATTAAAATATGCGCTCTTTAAAGGATGTTATATATTTTCCCGTATTTCAACAAAAAATAGCAGATTCGGAATTTTAAAGGGCACGGATTTTTTTTCTCATCAGACATTTAATATTAAGAAAAAATAGTTCTTATTGTCCAAACTCTTTGAAATTTTTATGAGTCATAAATATAATGGAATCAAAGCCAGTACACAAGATTCTTGGAAAACTATTGATATTTACTGGCAGTGGCGTAGCGTTTGGGATTTGGGGGGAGAGGCTCGATCATTTTACTACCAGCACTATTATTGGAAAAATTTGGCTTTATTTAATCATTGAACGTTATATGGCTAAACAAAGCAAAATTTAACATACAATAATACCGGCAGTAAAATGATTTGAGCCCCCTCCCCTCCGACGCTACGTCACTGTTTACTGGTAAAACGATGGTAAGGAGACTTTTTTTTTCTATTGTCCAAACTGCGTAAAATTGTTATCAGTTATAAACACACATTATGGTTTTGAAGCATGTGTAAAACAAAAATTACTGAAAATATATTGATATTTAGTTGTGAGAGGTTTATCTGTTTTGTAAATAAATAACGTTATTAACGTAGTTACCAGGGCCTTCTTTATATTAAATTTTAAATCATCTAAAATTCCATAAATTCTGTAAAACTTGTGTAAATGGAACCTGTCTATAACAAAATCCTGTCTTACATGAGAGCATTTCATGGTCCCATTGAAAGGAATGCCATATAATGAGTAATGAATTCAAGGGGTAACCCGGGAGGAGAGTTCTCCCTGATCATCGAAATGTCACTCCCGGAAGCTTTGTAATTTTATGTTTATTAAAGTTGTAGAAGTGCAATTCCCACCAGCTCCATACTGTGTACTACTTCGGGAGCACCATTTATGCCTCCCGGAAAAAAGTGCCTAAATTCACCACTCCAGTTATGCCTGCTAAGACGGCAACTTGTCTAAAACGGATTTTTTTCCGATCCTTAGCGATTCCATTTTTACAGGTTTTACTGTAAATGAATTTCTTGGAATATTGTATTATTAGTTTATTATTAACAAAACATAAAAATGCAAGAATCCATATTTTTCTGCGAACAACGCGGGGGGGGGAGGTCCTCAGACAATTGGTTGGTGACACTGTTGTAGCAATCCTTAACAATGTCTAACATTTTTGTGGAAATCCACATTTACAAAAAATGGTTTATGGATTCACAGCTAGATGAAAGAATATCACTTTTCAACTACATTGGGAAGAACTATAAACTTATACTAAATAATATATACTTTTAAAAGACTAACACTAGTTGGATGTGCAAATCCTAACTTTCTTCTATCTCAGACATCTTAATATTTCAGAAAGTAGTTAACAGATGTGAATACTTCAATATTATTAGTTCAATACTATAGCAACTTTGATTTTCATCCTAAATTTCTGCTTCAGACAATTAATCGGGGTAAAAACGAGTTAATCTCTATCGCGATATTTGTTAAAATTCATAGTTTTTCGTTATTCTATTGTACGTCACCTGTTTTCGAATAACCGGCATAGCAGGACGCGAGTTCCTGTCGCTGCATGAGCCGCCGATCGACAATAAAACTACGAAAATTCCAGAAAATTATACAAAAATCGCTATCACAGCGCCCCCTTCCGGCAGACTTCTTTCAAATTCAGGGAAGATCTACTTGCCGCAGCTAAAAACATACACAAAAAATTTGGTTCTATTCTATTCATAACTTCATACACTTCTCGATGGTACAATAATGAAAATTTCACAGACATCGCTATTACAGCACCCTCTTCCGGCGGAATATTTCCAAATTGTTTCCAAGGACCTATGCTGGCCATAGCCAAAAACATACTTAAAAAAATTTGCTTCAATTCTATGCATAATTTTGTAGACTTTTCGATGGTACAATAATGAAAATGAAATGGAACAAAAATTGCTATTACAACTATCCCTTCTGGCGGAATATTTCTAAATTGAAGGAGACCTGCTTACCACAGCCAGAAATATACACAATATGTTTGGTTTATTTCTATGCATAACTTCATACACTTTCCGATGGTACAATGGCGACACACGGACAGACACAAAATTTTTTGAGACATGTTTTTTGGGATCTCTGACCCCTAAAACGTGTAAATCCGTCGAAAAAAAAATTTCGATTACAATACTTTCTTCTATTGAAGATAGAAAAAAAGTAAAAAAAGAAGTAATTTTGCCCCTCCTGGAAAAACATTTGCCCGACCTGGAAGTATTGTCTAGCTACGGGGCTGGGTCATTGTCCAGCCAAGAAACCCCGGCTGACAGAAGCGATGAAGAAGAACCGCCTTGCCTGGACTAGGGTTGGGGTTTTGGATAGGACATGTGGGTTTTACTGTCCAAAACTGTACTAAAGTGTCTAAAACTGTACTAAAGCGTCCAAAACCTTAAAAAAAGCAACATTCCACATGTAACCACAGCACACTTATTAAACATATGAATAAATATAAATATCTCACAATATATTTTACTAACATTCCATTTAATTCTTTGGTAAATGAAAAAAAGTTCAAAATTTTCTAATATCTGTGTAACATAAAAGGTTATGTTTCTGTTAAGAAATTCTTTATAATACCACACATATAGTATAGGGAGGGGAGATTTTCTTTTGTTTCAATTTTTGTGCAAGAAAATGTTACAAAGAAATTTCTTTTAAATAATGTTTCATTGTAAATTATCTTTTCTAGATTATAGGATAATGAAAGAAAACACAAATATTTAATTTAAAATCTAGAAGTTATTTTTTAAAATATGTATTTTTATTATGAATTTAATCTAATTCTAGTGAACATTCTATTTCTTAAGAGTTAAATAGTGTTGTTATAATAATAGTCATATAATATAGTGTTACGTTATAATAATAGTCAATATCTAAATATCTCATAATCAAACAAAATCAATTATTTTTATTTATACTATTTCTTAATATACGCATACACATAGTTGCCAGCAGTAAGCTGGTTTAATCAGTATGCTGAACCTGAACTCCATTTATCAATTATTTCCAGTAACAACTCTTGGGACTTTCAGTAACAGAATCAGAATGTAATTCTTCATAAAAATCGTTAGTACTTCTATTAACTACTATTATTTACATGAATAACATTAAAATTATGATACATAATTAAATTTAATATCTTTTTAATGTAATTACTTTGTTACGTAGGGCAATTAGGTTGTTACTACTAAATTGTTAGGTAGTACAACATAGGGTAATTAGGTTGTTAATACTAAATTGGTATTTTTGTATTGCAATCTTTTTGCAATTTTTTAAACTTTTAGCATTGTTTTGATAAATACAATTTTACTACAAAATATAGTTTTGGATAGTTTAAGACAGAAGGGTTTTGGACAGTACAGTTTAAACCATGGATTTTACCATTGTGTCCAAAACCTTGCCAACCCTGGCCTGGACTCGTGAACACCGCCAGAAGACAGTTGATGACTGGGGTAAGGTCAGTTATTAAGATAATTATTATTTATGTTATTTAAAATCATTTATTTCTAAATTATTAACATATTTATTTTTTTTCAGGTGTGTTTCTCAGATGAATCAACCTTTGAGATTTTAGCCGATAAAAGCAGCTTTGTCAGGCAACGCTCAGACAAAAAATACCACCCTGACTGCATCATGGAAAGTGTTAAACACCCTAATAAAATAATGGTGTGGTCTGTCATAAGCGCTAAAGGGGTTGGACACCTCTACATTGTCCAGGAAACCATGAGACAAGACCAGTACAGGCAAGTTCTGGAAACGTGGCTGCTGCTGCAAATTGAAGAATGGTTCCCAGTTGGGGAAGAGTTCATGTTTATGCCTGATTTAGTGCTTTGTCATAAAGTTAAAAGTGCTACAAAGTTTTTGGCAGACCACAATATCTCTATTTTACCTTGGCCTGGCAATTCTCCTGACATGAACCCCATAGAAAACTTATGGGAGATCACCAAGGCAGAAAACGTCAAAGATATGATTACAACCAAGGTACAACTCATCAAAAAACTAATAAATGTATGGTATCACAACTCTAAAATAAAAGAAAGTGCCAGAAATTGCGTAGAATGCATGCCGAGACACATTGAAACCGTCCTCGAAGCCAAAGATAATGTCACCAAATATTAATATTCTTTACTTAACATTGGTAAAGTGACTGTATTATATATATATTTTTTTTTTTCACATACTAATATTGCGTAAATACTTAAACTATAACAATAACAGGGTGTCTACAGAGATTGCAAAAAAAAGTTCCCTGATTATCTTTATCAGACTTCCCTGATTTCTAATATTAACAATAATAAACATACGGTATTTTTTCATGTATGCTTCTTCCTTGTATAACACACTTATCTAATCCAGCTTGCTAATATCTTATTTGGAAGAAAAAACAAGAGAAAACATAAAAATTGCCTAATATTCATAAAGTATTGGTTGACAGTTTTATAAATCCAAAAACAAAATTTAGTCCACCAACTTTATATAGTGGCCAATGGATATACAGTGACCAGAAAATTTTCTGGTACTTTTCGGTTAGCCAGGCACCAGTGTTATATATACATATTTATATGTGTGTGTGTGTATATATATATATGTATGTATGTATATATGTACAACACTGGCGCCCAGCTAACCGAAAAGTACCAATTTCCTCATTTTCTGAAAAATGTTCAATCTTAAGACATATTACATCTGACGGGATAGCTAACTGTATTAAGCTGGCCGCCTGGTGAGGTTATGCTAACGTATCATTTAAAATTTTCAAAAATGGATAAATTGCCTTCAATATAAGCGCTATCTACAGAAAATGAGGACATTGGATCACCTTAATTTACGTTAAATATTAAAAAATCATACCAAGTGCATTTTTTTTTTAAATATTGGGAAAGACAAATCAGTATGTGAAAAAATATGGTATATAAAATAGACGAATCAGTCTTGTTGGCAAGGTGAAAGTGCAAATATTTTTACACACAGACAAATTTCCCTGATTTTTGCATATTTTTACAAAGTTCCCCAGGGTTGGAAAAAAAAACGGGTTTTTTTGTAAAAAACCAAAAAAACCGGTTTATTTGGTTTAAACCAGGTTTTTTTGGTTTAAACCGGGTTTTTTTAAATATAATTTCCTATTGCATACAGATGCATATCTGTTCATAAAATAAACATTTTTGGATATTATATAAGTAATATAACTTTTAAATTAAATAATTACAGTCAATTGTATAGAAAATTGAAATCATTTCTAAATTAAACAATATTGGTAACAACTATGTCTTATGTTCAAAGTAAACCGCTCTACACAGTGAAACATTGATACCTTTTAAAATCGTATGAAGAATCCTTTGACTGATAATATAATAATCAATAAATAAACATTTGATGCAGTTTCATGAATATAATACATTATTCTATGGTTGTTATTATTATTATTTTTTAAATATCCAAATACTTCTGGTTATTTTGTTTTCTGAGTGATAACTCCAAGTGTCCAAGTCTACATTTTTGGCCATTAGATTCAGCAACTAACAGAAAAGATTGATTGGTATTGGTGAAATGCTATAACTAGCACTCAATTTTTGCAAGCTGTGTTATTCAATTTGATATGTTAAGTTACTCTTTTAAATTCTTTAAGGATAATCTTTCCGAATCCAGAAAATTTTCTTCTACAACTTAACCAAAATCTTAAAGATCATTGTATTTTGTTATTAACTGCTGTAAAATAATCTGCATTTTTTAAATGAAAATATTTTATGCTAAATATTGAATATTATTTATCTATTTTATCTTTTCTAATTTCACATGTTTTAAGAAAAATCTTTAGGGTACCAGATATGTTCATCAGCACATGCTAATTTTCATTCTACATGCATAGAAACATGACCTAGGCTCATTATGTCTCATGTTGACTGCTGAGATGAAGTGTTAAAAGTAGAAATTACTTCTATCAATAATTTAAAACAATTAAATTACAAAAAAGAGAAAATATTACATCAGATTTTTTCTAAAAAAACCAATTGGTTTAAACCATGGTTAAAACCACTTGGTTTAAACCGTGCCAACCCTGAAGTTCCCTGACATTTCCAGATTGATAAACCTCCCTGATTTTTCCATGATTCCCTGATTTCCAGATTCTGTAGACACCCTGAATAAAGCTTCTTAAAACTTAAAAACAGTGTTTATTTTCAAATTATATGCTAATATTGTACAAAAAACCTATACTACATGACTGTCCCTAATAATTTGGCAACCCACTGTACTTGAGCGAAGGGATACTTGAGCCAATACTAAAAAATACTACAAAAATAATATTTTTCTTTTTATTATTTTATAAATGTTTTACAAAGTGATAAATTAAGATACATGAAGTCCTTCGAAACCAGTTATGAAAACAAAACTAGTAACACGATCATTTTTTGTAGTGATAATTGGTGGTCGAAGGATCATTTCAACTTGCATTTCATCGATGATAGCAACATCCTCAGTTGGTGGTTAAGTTTTTTAAAAAAGTTTTTAAAAAAAGTTTAAAAAAAAGTAAAAGAGGTTACAATTTCAGTATACAATATTTAATTTTAAAATTTACATTAACAACAACAACAAAAAAAAATAAATATTTTAATATTTTGGGCCTAACTAGTTAAAATATCAGAGATTATGACCAGTAATATCAGTTTATAAAAGCGATTTTAATATTAGTCAAAAAGGGGTCATTCCATGTCAAATCATCCAGCAATTTTACAAAATGTCACCCACCATCTCAGATTTTGACGAAACTTGGAACATGAAAACATACATGTATAAGATGCTACCACATGAAATTTTAATTGAATCCAATTAAAATATTTCAAATTATAAGCATCTGAACATGTGACATTTTTCTTTTTCTATGGACATTTTTAAAGTGTTTATTTTCTGTATGGTTCTACAAAAAACTTCATAACTCTTTACCAAATAATTAAATTGGTTAAATTTTTTGGCGGAACTTTCTTTATATTATTTATTTTACAAGTAATACCAATTTTTATTTTCTTTTTACAACAAATATATTTTTTTAATTTTTGAACTTTTGAATACCCATATAAAATTGACATTTCATATTATATGAATTTCACAAAAATATTTTTAGATGTGCTACCCATTTTATTTTGCTAAATATTTTTTTATGAGCTCTTTATTAGTCAATCTTTTCTCAATAAAAAAATTAAAGAGGTGTTTTTTGAAAAACTTGAGAAAAAAAATTTTCTTTGAGATTTTTTGAATATTCATATAAAATTGACACTTCATGTATGAATTTCAAAAGAGAAAATATTTTTAGGTGTACCACCCATTTTATTTTGTTAAATATTTTTATGAGCTATTTATTAGTCAATCTTTTCTAAAAAAAAAAAATAAATAAATAAAGAGGTGTTTTTTGAAAAAGTTGAGAAAAAAAAATTTCTTAGATTTTTTTTATATGCATGTATTTTGAAGGCATATAAACATATAAAGAAATAATCTAGCATAAAGATGATCTGGAGACTGATAAACTTTATTAATATTCAATCAACTCGTAAATTCTGGATGCCCCTCCCCTTACATTCCAAATATTCATGAGATACATATTTAGATAGATTTTTCAATATCCTGTCAAAATAAACATAAGTGCCATATTTTTCTAACAAATGCTAGATTTAAACATTTATTTTTTGGGAGGGGGGCATCTTGACAGTTTTTGTCAAAATAGTTTTCAATTATTAATATATGATATTATAAGAGGATTGACTTTTAAAACTAACATCAAGTCTTTTAACTTCATAAACAGAAATAAAATTATTATAAATAAATTAAGTAGAATTAGTAGCAATTCAAGGTAAAAATAATGAAGTTATTAAAAAAGCAAATGAATAAAGATTTATTTTGATAAATTTTGTGTATAATTTAACAATATGTTACATAAAATTCTAATTTCTATATCCTGTAATAAAATCATACTTTTTTTTTTCTTTGTTACTGATATAATATATACATACAAAATTTACTTACATATATGAGACAGAAGTTTTTCAAGTTTTAACCATTTTCAAATATTAGATTTATTTCTGTGCCAGATTTGCACTTTTTTATAATTGATTGGTTAAAGGTGTTTATGATAAATTTAAATGGAAATAGGAAATAGAAATTCACCATATTATTTCACTAGATATTGCTTTTTATAAATGCTCCACTTACGATTGATTGTTTCAGTAGATTCTTTTGAAAGAGCATATGGCTGTCCTGTTGCAGTAGTCAATTCAGTGCTACTATAATACAGTAGAAGATCTTTATAATGGAAACCTAAAAACGCAAGGTTGTGTGTTATATGGATCACATCATTAAATTCACCTTGTAAACATGGCCAAATATGTCTGAAACATATCAAAATACATTAGAATGTGTTTTATACTGCATTCCTTGTTACCAAGAGTTATCCAAATTATAATTGTTTGAATAATATAGTTCTGACATTGTTAAATTTACTTTATAAACATGATCCAAATATAACTGACACAACCATCCCTTATATTAAACGTTTTCAAAAATGTTTATAGTAATAATAGCATTTTTTTCAGTAAAAAGGTCTTAAATTAGAAGATAAAGTTGAACTAATGTGTCAAATTTAGTCCTCTAGAGAGTAGCAATATTTTACAATGTGAAAATGCAGGTGCTTTTTAACTGCAAAAATCATTGTTTACATCTGAGAAGTTGTGCGTTATATGGAGAATTGCGTTATAAAGATCTTCTACTGTATATGGTTGAAGGGCACATTGCAATAATCAATATTTGGCCAGCAAAATGAAGTGGAAGGTCCGTTGGGATGCATAAACTTTATATTTGCATCTTTTTCATCATAATCTATGCTCTGAATAATCTCAATATACCAGTGATTATTTAAGTTTTTATTACTTTATTTTTATTTCATTTTGAAGACTATAGGTGAAACAAAACTTAAATTATAAATTTATACTTTCCACATTTTTTAAAGAAGATGCAAAGCTTAGATTGTTTCAATGAATATAGCTTTATAAATCAGTTTATACTTACTGGTTGTTTTTGAGTTAGTATAATGGAAATTTTATTTGAATACATAGAGGAAGTTAATTTGGCACAGATGTTACACAATTTTTTTCACGTCACAGATATTGGCGTGATTTTTTTCCTATGCCAATTTGGCGAAAACATCAACAGCATAAACAACAACATCCGGGTTACCATATCAAGCAAAATAACGACACTTTGGCACCAGTTAAGTACCCGTTGCGTATATGACTTTGGCGTCAGAAAAAAATCGCGCCAATATAGGGCGTATATGACATCTGTGCCGTTAACTTTCTGTAACAGAAATATGAATTTTATACTTTAATTTATTTAAATAACATTAAAAAAGGTTTTTAGAAACAAAATTATAGTTTAATTATAATATTTGTTTATTATTATTACACGTATTTTTGAAGAATTTTGAACTTTAACAATACTTTAGATATATTCTGTAAAATTAACAAAAAATTTTTTTCTCAAGAATTTCAAAAAACAGCTTTCTAATTTTTTTATTATTAAATGGTTTCCTTTTAAACTATATATATAAAAAAAATCAGCCAAATCAAATGGGTAGCACATGTAAAAAAAAAAAGAATTACATATTTTCATATTTTTCTTAACTCCTTAGATAAAATATTTTTTAAAAACAATATTCGAGTTCTAAAAAGTATTATAAACCATTCTTTTAATAAAATACATTATTAAGAATCTCTAAAAAAATATATAGCTAATTTTATTAATAATACTTAGAAAAAAGAGCATTTTTATCCAACATTACATGTGTAACGGAAGATCATTTTCTGCACAAAATTGAGTGAGAAGGGTATTTTTAAATGCTTGTAACTCATGAAAAAATTATTATTTTAAACTGAAATTTCGTGTAACAGCATATCTTTAGACATTGTTTTTGTGTTTAAAATTTCATAGAAATCTGTGACGGTGGGTGACATGGTCTGGATGAAGTGACATGGAATGACCCAAAGTTCAATTGAAAACTATGCCTTCATTTACCTAGACAGACTGTTATGTTAGTCAAAATGAAAAAGAAAAAGGATATTTTCATTAACAAAATACAAAATATATATTTTTATTTTAAACATATGTTTATGTTTTCAAATTAAGTCCTTATTGATTATTTTGGTACTACTTGCGGATTCACCCAGAGTCTGCCATCTTGTTTCTTTGTTGATCATCGCCGATTTTAAATTTCTTTTTTTATTTTTGTTGTTGTTTATGTTGTTAAATTAAGCATACAGTGGTTATATTGTTTATGTTTGTTGTCATTAAATTAAGCATAAAGTGGTTATAAATGACCAACAAAGAAACAAGATGGCAGACTCCAGGCAAATTCGCAAGTTGTTCCATTATTTTTTAATGAAAAAAAAAAGTTCTTCCCATTTTACCCAGGAAAATAAAAAAAAAAATGTATCTGAACGTGAAAAAGACGTATTTTTTATTTCACCCATATGTCTAACTAGTATTAAAAAATGCTCTGACGAGCACCAAAAAAGGTTAATATGTTTTTAAGTATGAAAAAGGGTTTGACAAGTGTTTCTAATTGAGCATGAAAAAGGACAAGGGGTCCCTTCTTGGCTGCAGCTCACTGTCAATGCCAACTTTGAAAAAATCATATTTGCGCTTATTCCATATAAAATAAATTCGCAGTACTTTAGTAAAACTTTCAGCCGTGCTTTAGATCTTAACTCCACTGTCCTACTATTGTACTGCGCATGCGTCTGCAATGCAACTTTGTACAGTGCACTGTGTACCATTATTTCTCTACAAATTATACTACACTGTACATTCCTATTATGCTTTTGAACCTCAGCGCACACTCACACTGTGCTTTTGTACTTCCGTATTAAAGGTGTATGCGTCTAATGTTCGTTTATAATTTACATATGCACTGTTGTACTGCATAGTACATCTTACAGCCACAGCCACTTAGATATAATTTCAACAATCAATGAATGCGTTATACTGTTATGCGTGCACATGTAGAATTGTTCCTGTGCAGAGTGCTGCAACAGTCTGCACTGCACTACAAATCAGTTTCCTGTACAGTTCTACACTGCCGGCGTGCTTGGTGGCACTGCATGAGTGTGATATGCTGCAGGAACTAAGATTTTTGGTACTAAGTCGCCTTACGTTCATATTTAATCAGGCTGCGTCTTTACTGGCTGTGTCTTTACACTACACATTTTTATCGTAACTGTGGCTGATTTTTTTTTATATGGAAAAAAGCGCAAATATGATTTTTTCAAAGTTGGCATTGACAGTGAGCTGCAGCCAAAAAGGGACCCCTTGTCCTTTTTCATGCTCAATTAGAAGCACTTGTCAAACCCTTTTTCATACTTAAAAACATATTAACCTTTTTTGGTGCTCGTCAGAGCATTTTTTAATACTAGTCATTTAAATTTTTTGATAATTATATATTGAATATAAATAAACCTGAGTTGTTTTTAAATATTCCCAATACTTTTTTCTTATTTCGCACAATAATGCACTATTTAACCAAGTAATGGACACAGTTTTAAGATGTTCAGAGTTTTTTAATCAAATTCACGTTATTTTTATTCATAATTTAATTTACTTGGGCTCCCTTAAATATAATTAATATAATTCCTTAAACTGATATTATTTTTTGTTGCATTAAAATATCTCAATTTGTTGATTCTCTCTAAACAAGTAAACCCTGTTGGTTTACAATGGAAGTCTACAGGTATTTGGCGATATATCGCCAAGTTGGCGGCAAACTTGGCGGTGTTTGGCGATAGAACATGGTCCAGATTATGGTAACCCCCCCCCCCCCCCTTATAGGTATGGAGATGCATTAAATGCTGTTCTATAAATAATGAAATTCGTTTCATTCGAGCGTTGCCATTAAACAATTAACAAATAATCGCGATTTCTGTGACACATACGATAGCGTAATATATATATCGATTATCGTGGAAATCGAAGGCTGCGTCCACATCGTATCGTTTAGCTAGACCGGTTATAATAACATCGTTCTCATGTTTTGCTACAATTTCTTTTATTGAACAGTAATTCGCTTAAGCTTCTATTACTGCTATCACTAAGCACTTTTTCATTCTTAAAAGCCATAATGAGAGCTAATATTAGCGCAAACCTGAGTAAAAGTAAAACAAAAAGTTAATTTTTTTACAGTAATGAAGGTACACAAAGCTCTCTGATATGCACACCTTACTCCAAACTTGACTAATAACCACAGTTATGTGAGGGTTGCCAACTGAACTATTCGGCAGCGTTGGTCGTGAACCGAGATATTGCACGCCCACCGAGTCAAATTTTGATCATCGAAGTTGGACATAAACCGAACTGGTCATAAACAGAGGTGGTTGTGAACCGAGGTTCCCCTTATATTTTGACCTATAAGTTTGCAAATATGGCGTTATTTATATATTCGATGGCGATGATCATTAAGCATCTTGGCGATTTTGGCGATGAAACTCACCGATTTCAAAGCAACGTTCCGAAGTGTACTTGAATCGCCACAGACGTCATATGAACATCACCTTGACGCGATTTTTTTCTGACGCCAATGTCATATACGCACAGTGGTACTTACTATCGCCAAAGTTTTATTATTTTGCTTGATATGGTAACCCGAATGTTGTTGTTTATTTATTAATAAATTGTTTATTTACTTTTATTTTCTTTTTTAAATTTATATAAATTGTTTTGTTCTATTGTTATTAATTAAACTTTTTTAAATTTATTGTTAATTCCTTTTTAAAAATATATATGTAACTGGTATTCGAAAACGAGGTTTTCGCCAAATTGGCGTCAGAAAAAATATCGCGCGAACGTGGTGCGTATATGACATCTGTACCATACTTGTTACAATTTGATTATCCTGTCGACCAAAAAATTATCGCTAAACTATAAGATTAAATGACAATAATGGATCATAGCAAATGTTACATTCACTTGACATTAAACACGATACACGTGTTTGTTACGTCATCAAGTGATTTTTAATTCAAGTTTTGGCACAGATATCATATACGATATTGGCGCGATTTTTTTTATGCCGCCAATGTCATATACGCACTAGGTACTTAACTGGCGCCAAAGTGTCGTTATTTTACTTAATATGGTAACCCGGATATAGATGATATATGAACGATGTTTTCGCCAAATTGGCGTCGGAAAAAATCGTGCCAATATGGAGCGTATATGACATCTGTGCCCAAGTTCTTATTAGTATTTTTATTAATGTTTTACTACTTTGTGGTACAGATGTCATATTCGCCCCATATTGACGCGATTTTTTTCTGACGCCAATGTTATATACGCAACGGGTACTTAACTGGCGCCAAAGTGTCGTTATTTTGCTTGATGTGGTAACCCGGATTATGTTGTTTATGCTGTTGATGTTTTCGCCAAATTGGCAACCGAAAAAAATCGCGCCAATATGGGGCGAATATGACATCTGTGCCTAATTTGTTTATTCTTCCGTTACTTAAAATAAAAATTATGTCAGTTTGTATCATTTGACGAATAGTTTGGCGAAACTGGCAGACGGGATAATCAAGTAGTACCGTATCTTTTTGCTGTACATTTTCGACAATATCTCAAGCAAAAGTACCTAAAGTTAAACGAAACCCTAATTATTTAAGGCACAGATGTCATATACACAACGGGTTTGGCGCGGTGTTTTTTACTGACGCCAATTTAACGAAAACCTCGTTTTCGAGTAGCAGTTACATATATATTTTTAAATTACTTTATATTTTTTAAAAAAGAAATAACTATAAATAATGAAAAGTTAGAACAGGTGTCATATTCGCCCCAAATTGGCGCGATTTTTTTCTGACGCCAATGTTATATACGCAACGGGTACTTAACTGGCACCAAAGTGTCGTTATTTTACTTGATGTGGTAACCCGAATTATGTTGTTTATGCTGTTGATGTTTTCGCCAAATTGGCAACCGAAAAAAATTGCGCCAATATGGGGCGAATATGACATCTGTGCCTAATTTGTTTATTCTTCCGTTATTTAAAATAAAAATTATGTCAGTTTGTATCATTTGACGAATAGTTTGGCGAAACTGGTCGACGGGATAATCAAGTTGTACCGTATCTTTTTGTTGTACATTTTCGACAATATCTCAAGCAAAAGTACCTAAAGTTAAACGAAACCCTAATTATTTAAGGCACAGATGTCATATACACAGCGGGTTTGGCGCGGGGTTTTTTTTCTGACGCCAATTTAACGAAAACCTCGTTTTCGAGTAGCAGTTACATATATATTTTTAAATTACTTTCTATTTTTTTAAAAAGAAATAACTATAAATAATGAAAAGTTGGAACAGATGTCATATTCGGCCCATATTGGCGCGATTTTTTTCTGTCGCCAATATCATATAGGCAACAGGTACTTAACTTGCGCCAAAGTGCTTGATGTGGTAACCTGGATTATGTTGTTTATGCTGTTGATGTTTTCGCCAAATTGGCAACCGAAAGAAATCGCGCCAATATGGGGCGAATATGACATCTGTACCGAAAAGTTTAATTAATAATTATAGAACCAAACAATTTATATACTTTTAATAAATAAAATAAAAGTAAATAAAAAAAATAATTGATAAATAAACAACAATAGCTCAGTTACTGTATCAGGCAAAATAATGCATTATGGCGCCAGTTATGTACTCTGGTGCGTATATGACATCTCTTCCTTATTTAAAATAGGTGGAATGGTATTTTTTAAGGTATGCTTAGTATGTGAAGTATTTATATTACTGCATACCTATCGCTTGTGTAAGTCAGAATGTTATGATGATAATTAAAAAAAACATACATTTAGCTTCTGAACAGAAGCTTGGGATTTGCCCTGTTTTTTTTTTCCTATCAACTCGTTTGTGCTCCATTGTGTCTATTACTCCTGTTCAAAATATTAATCAAGAAAGTTTATATATATATTTATGAAAATTATGCATTATCTGCTTAGGTTGACATCGGTTTCAAAAATACAAAAATCTGTCAGTTGAATTTCAATTTTTATTGACTTATGAAAACAAAAGTACACGTGTTATCCTTTTTTTTTTAAATTATTGTACTGCTTTTTAGGGAGTGGCAACACGAAATAAGTTATTGAATTAGAAAATTAGAAAATGAAAAGGAGAGATTGCTATAATTTTATGGAGACATTATAAAAGACAAATTCGATTTTCTCAGAGACCGTCAAACATACAAAGATGAAAAAAAAACCTATTCTAAGTTTTAACAAGAGGATCAAAATAAAACAAAAACGAAGTTAATCCACCCACTGGAACGTTAGCTACACTTTGTTGAATTTTGTGTCTTCATTTTTTCGTTTAAGGTTAAATAAAAAACTACTGAAAGCTACAATAATTTTTTAAATGCTATCAGTTTATTCGTCTCGTCGAGTCCTATCTTTCAAAAGAAAAATCATTGTCGTACGTCAACTGGTTCGCCAGAAATTTAAGAAAGTCGTTTGCATTTTCTATTTCTTAATCATATTATAGCTTAACGCTACCGCGTTTGCTATGATTTCCTAGTAGGGATGGTTGAGCATGGCTTATGTATCCCCGATCTCAGTGGCTCAAGTATCCCCACTACTACCATTTTTGTTTATAAGACTTTTACTAAGTAATGCATGCAGCTATTTGAATTATTTTAGATTCAAAATACAAGTGAAATTATACTTATTAAATCTATCTATGTTGTTGCAGCTTACAACAAAAACAACACTCACCTAAATATTTACTTCAGATAGGGAAAAAGCAACTATTAATCACTATACTTTCAAAATGGTACCAAGATATGTGATTTTTTTTTACATGTGCAGAACTATAAATATATTATCATGTTGTTAATTTTAGAAAGAAAAATTCACCTACTGTAGAGAAAATAGGAGTGGCTCAAGTATCCCCACTCTCCCCTAATATGTTTTAATTTCTAATATAATTACACTTGAAAATGAAAATATTTATTGTCAGAAGTGAGTTGACTATTTTGAAAATATCGGATATATAACGAAAATATCATATGTAGGGTGAACTACCCAGTAATTGACCATTTAGTGAAAGTTTCTTCGTATTTTTTTTTCTGTGCTAAATTTAAGGAGAGATTTCTTGAAACTTTTTTTTTAAAGCAACAATCACGTATAAGGATCAATAATAAATAAACATTTCTTGCCTACTTTTTTGCAATTTTATTTTATTTAATGTAATAGTTGTCAAGGGAGATTTTGCCAGTAATTGACCACTTAATGTTAGAAAATAACCATCACCGTGCCAGTAATTGACCACTCTGAAGTTGAACTGATAAACCTTCTTAAAATTAATCGTATGAAAAAATGGGGAAGTTTGCCAAGTTTTTTTCTACAGAAACTGGATGTCTATCCTCCTGGACAGCCAGAAAAAATCGGGAAAATTTCAAATTTCTGAAAAAAAAAAAAAAAAAAAAAAAAAATTTAAATTTCTCAGAATTTTTTTAGAAAAAGAATTTAAATCATAAAGCCAAGGATTTTTAAATTGCAGTAGTAGCAAAATATGCTTTAAAGCAGCCATGCTCAACCTGCAGGCCACATATGGCCCAGTAATCTTTTACCTATGGCCCGAGATACATAATCATTAATCTCTATTTATAAAATTGATATATGCATAAAATATATTTAAGATTTTCCCTATTGCTTTATATTTTTGTGGGGTGACAAAATCTGTCATGTTATTTATAATTAATTTTAAATTATGTTTAAATATTCTAAATGCCATTTTCGTTTAGTGAAAAGTTTTTTTTTTAGTTGTAGTCCTATTTGTGCTACAGTTATGCATACATTTCTGAAGCACTTGGCAATCAACACTCTACATAATTTTTAATCTTTTGTCACCAGATTTTTTAATTATAATATAAACTTTTGTCTA
Source organism: Maratus speciosus (assembly GCA_963932465.1). Taxonomy (NCBI): domain Eukaryota; kingdom Metazoa; phylum Arthropoda; class Arachnida; order Araneae; family Salticidae; genus Maratus; species Maratus speciosus. The sequence goes on along the minus strand of OZ010786.1, from coordinate 49,466,355 downwards.
ATTTATTTAATGCCAGAAATGCATTCATTAAATAAAACAAACTGTACAATAAAAAAATTACTGTTAGGAATAATTTATTCTGAGCACTTTATGCTTTATATAATAAATGGGATGCTTATTGTGCAAAATAGTTAACACTAATTATTCAAAATTAAATTTAAACTATATATATTTCTACAGTTTAAAAAAATATATTGAACAAATCACTGATTATTAAAAGCAGCAGTAGAATTGATAAAAAAAAGTCACTAGTCCCAAGGACCAGTAAGCATGAGAATTTACTGGTCCGCAGTTATCACTGGCCCGCTACATAAAATTCTATTAAGTCCCTTTAACCCTTGAGTGACCTCCCCCCCTCCCCCCTCTTAGAATATAAACCAAACTTCCTTTACAGCCATCCAAAATTTTCAGCATAGTAAAATGTAAAATTATAATTTACTAAAAATTAAATAAACAGTATGCATAACGAAAAACTATAAAATTATTAATTAGATATTTTATTTATCTGATTATTTATTTCAAATGACTGAGATTTAATGCAATTTTTTTTAAATTATTGTGTGATTTGTGTTTGGTTGTGGTTTTCTAGGGGACGGGTAAATTAAGTTTACCTGTGAGAAAGGGGGGGGGGGGGGGAAAGTTACTGGTCCTGCAGACCACTAAATTTTTCAAATTAGTGGTCCGATTGCATTTTTGGTGGTCTCGGACCACCAAGGATTTCGAATGCTGATTAAAAGTAATATTTTTATTTTTGTCAGTCAAAACTTAGTGTAATGTTAATGTAAATTCTGTATTGTTATGTTTTATTATTATACAGCTGCAGTTAATTAGGGTTGAACTTTGTCATGGATAAAATCAGCATAAAAAAACAGTTTATATAGCAATTTTAACAGCATACTTCCACAACAATTGTAATAGAAATCTACCACGAACTATGTTTGGAGCTGATGGTGGTAAAACATTTTTTTATAAGATTTGTGTGACAAACCCTAATGATATTTAGAGCCTCACTATGCTAATTTTGTTATCTTTACATTTTAATTACACTTTTCTTGCATTATTATTATATAAATGTGTTATGAGTTATGACCCTCTTGACATAACAAATGTGTGTTTGCTTGATCAGTAATGGACCAAGCATATTTAGTTATTAACCACCCTGGTCAACTACTGAAAGAACTCATTTTTTAAATAAAAAATTGGTGAATATTGCTTTCATAATAGAAATCTATGTATTTTTTTAAGTATCAAAAGGAATGGATGCAAACAAGCAAAAAGTCAGTAGTTGACCACTTTGGTCAATTACTGAATGCTTTCAACCATTCACACATCTAGTAGTTGACCACCCCCCTTAACGTCATTTAACTTATGAATTTAATATTAAATGCATAATTATTAACTTAAAACAAACAAAAATGAACTACACACCTCATTTGATGAACCAATGGAACTAAATTAAACTTGATGCTGTAAGATTAATAAAACAACTCACAAAACAACACTACTATTACAGAATGATTCACTTTTGATATTGTTAGAAGGTGCATTTTCTTTGATTTTTTACATTCAATCAGAATATAGATAGCAAAAGTAATCTTTTCCTATGCAATTCATTGGATGTTAAATATTTTTATTCAGCATTCAAAAATACTTTATCAACACACTGATTCTTGTTTTAAACACATAAATGTGTTTTTGGTCAATTACTGGCATGTGGTCAATTACTGGAAGTTCACCCTATATCAAGATATGTGATATTTTTGAAAATATCATGATATTTACGAACCCTGGTTGTACTATTACACATGCAGTTTATAGGGTAGATGTGCCAGTAATGGACACCCTTCCAGTAATGGACACCCCTTGATGTTTTTGGTTCATAAAAAAATAACTAATAAATATTTAGCTTTAATTATTTTTTTTATAATTCCCCCTTGTATGTTTTATAAAACTGGGTTATTGTTGACACTTTTAATCAAACCAATCAGGAAGCAGAAAATAATGTTTCAAAATTTCGCTGTTTTTCTGTGAAAATCTTAATGAAGAGGCTAAGAGTTGGCTTCGTTTAATCAATTTATATATTTATTTATTTTCTTACAAAATTTGAATGTTTTTGTTTGAGTAGCAATCGAAAACTTTGAATTTTATATACCAATGGCCATTTACAAAATTTCATTTATTTTTAAGATTTTAAGAGGGGTGTCCATTACTGGGATGGTTAATTAGTCATTTTCCAGTAATGGACACCCCATGTAGACATTGCTAAAAATGCAATTTTAGTGATGTTTATAGTGCATAAAATACTTTGGCTTAACTGCAAACCTAAATAATCAAATTTAATTTTTAAATTATACTTACCAAAATGTAATAACACCAAAACTTTTATAAATAGCTGCTTTTAAGTTATTTTATGAGATTTCAATATTTTATTTTATTTATTATTATTTTTTTTATGTAGTACATATACCTTGCATATTTTATAATCCGGCAATCAAACCAGCCAGGAAGCAAAAAATATTGTTTACGAGCACAGTCAAAGAGGGGTTCATAGGGCTTAATCCCTCTCCGTTTAAATAAAAGCAATTAAGTTACAGAAGCTATTAAAAATCTATTTTCTGTCTTAAATGTTTCCTTATTTTTTAAAAAAATGTAATACTTTTAATGAAAGTTACAGGTAATATTCATGAAACTATAGTAAATCTGCAGATCATTGGCCTCAAACATCAGTACTACAGTTTTATTTTGAAATTAATTTAAATACTAAATAAATTTTTATTTAGTATTTAAAATATTCAACTCACAATATCACTTCTTTCATATTTGTAATATTAATTATTATAAATGATATATCAAGTAGAGTCTGGAAGATTGTTAAAAATAGGGACACAAAACTAAACATTTAAAAATAGTGGCACAAAACTAAACATTAATATTCCAAAACTTTTTTTTAATTACCCTTTAAATCCACCACTGTTACAATAATTTGATAGCTGTAATTGCCTGATATTTAGTATTTTAATCTATCCATCTAAAATAATTAAAACTATCGATCTTCTGATAATTTCAATAATTGATACAAACAATAAATGATTATCACAAATACTTTATTAATTACTGGTATCCTAAATGTTAAATTTATTTGAAAATAACTATTTTGTTTCATTAGTATGTATTCATTAAATTCTGGCTCTAAATAGTCATAAAAACAATTATATTTATTACTTTTTAGGGGGTGTCCATTACTGGAACAGAGGGTGTCCACTACTGGGCCAGAGGGTGTCCATTACTGGGCTTTTGGGTGTTTTGATATATTTCTGTTATTTAAAATTAAATTTCTATTCATATTGGGAAATGAGGCTATAAGAATGGTTAAATATTGTCGATAGATTAATATAATATTGAAAAAACTGGAATATAATAATTTTAACTATTAATAAAAAAATAATTTTTAAAGAAATTCCTTAAGGGTGTCCATTACTGGCACATCTACCCTATATTGTTTATTTATGTAGGTACATTAAATAAATTGCTTCAGCATAAATTAAATAAACTTACTTTGTATATACTATATATTTTCCATATACAAATAAATTGCATCTGCAAGTACATTTGAAATGGAGTAAACTAAACACTAACAAGTTGTGTGTTAAGTTAATACATTGCCAGAAATTATTCTTTCCTCAACAATACTCTTATGGAAATAAATTTCATACTAAGAGAAGAATAATTATTTTATATTGGACAAGAAAGGAAACAAGAACGTGAGATTTACTCAAAAGAATACGAATTGCATTATGTAATAATTTAAGAAGCAATATAGTGAGCACATACATAAAATCCAATTTTTGTAATATCGATTGTGAAAAAGTATACCATATGAATTTACTAAATATACTTTAGAAATAACTTTAAAATTTATACTGCGTAAAGAAAAATCGAAAATCATTTTTAATCAGCAATTAACACAAATTATAAAATAGTACTAAAAACAATCATTTCAGTGAACTTAATTTTTGTATTTTGATTAATTCAGAACAGAATATTAATGAAATGATACAATAACATGAACATATAATTGAAATAACACGTAAATAAAACAATACAATCTTTGGTTAATTTTTCATGGTACGTACATATGAAAGACAACAATGAGTAAATTCCCGTTATTCTGAATTAAAGATTACCATAACGTTATCCGTAGAATACATTACACGTTCAGAAGTGATTTAATTTAGGCGAATTCACATTTTAATCAAAATAAATAAGCATAAATATAGCAGTTTACCACACTGACTCAAAATAACAAAATAACAGTACTGTTTTCAATTTTGATACACAAATCTGATTGGCAGAGAAAATAACACAATGTTTAATTGTTTATAGCTGATTCTGTACATCAAGTATAAATTAATCTCGATTCTAAAATCTTCACAGCGAATTAAGTCTGGGTTCGAGGCTGCTCAAAGTCACGTGGTACAAAAGAATTTCTATTTGATAAGAAGAGAAGCTACTACTGCACATAGCTGACACATTGCTTTTCCTTTCTTATGTAGAAATCATTTACCAAGACGTTTACGTGTATCTTAAATGTCTTTGTATCCTCCACTCACAGAGATCTGTTGAAATTTTCGAAAAATTTTCAGTAACGAACCACGCCTCTGCGGGTATATACCCTCAGAAAAAGATTGTTTATTGGACAAAGGGGGAGAAGCATTAAAACGTTCTTCACACCTATTGGTGTTTTTCTTGTTTACCCGCGGCTGAAGTCACATGGGTAGAGTCCGAGGCTATAGTGCCTAGAATATATAGTACAGCGTCTAGAAAACCTAGTGTGGAAATATGCTATCCAAACACTGCTAAAAATTTGTACCCCTTAAATGTACGAAGATACTGCTAAAATCCCAAGTATCGATCGCAGCGACATCTGCGGGATTTTCGTATTACTAGTATTACATTGTACAGACGATATATTAAGGACCAAGATGGGACATTTACGGCAAAATCTGTAATGGCAACAGTACTAGCGTCACTACCGACAAGGGGGAAGAATTAACAAGCCTTCGAAATTTACCTATGTTGAAGAAATATGTTTGCGCTCTATGCTTTGAATATCTATTCTTTCCTAAAAAAAAAGCAGGTGTCAGACGATATTCTATTTATGCTTGCTTTATTTATTTAGCTGTTTTTTATTTTATTTATTTATTATTATTTTTTTTTACCGTACTTGTATTGTTCACTTTTAACTTACAAAATGATAATTAGACTAATAATATAAAAGAAAAACCCAAGGAAATTCTGTTAATAACGTAAATATCTAAGTTTCTGAGATTAAATTGTAAAAAATCAAATTCAGGTATTGTGTTAATTTATTCATATCGAATAAAATTTTATTGAGTGTAATGCCAGTACCTCTATTTATTTTTAACTGTTAGATTTATATAATTCTAAAAATTTGTCGAAAGGAATTTTTCCCCATCTGTAATTTTATTATTATTTCTTATATATTAATACTATTATAAATATTATTGAATTGATTGTACGTTATTTACATTAAAAACAATATTTTTATTTTATCTGTACGAAAGTGAAAATGCGTAAATTTTAAAAGATTATTGTAACAATTGTTTAATACGTTAAACTTCATAAATTAATAAAACATTGGCTATGAAAATTTTCCTACCGAATGGGAATATTTATGAAATTTTCTTCGATTTGTAGAGTGCAATACACCATTACTTTATGTAGCTTTAAATCCAATCTTATCATATTTACTTCATATATAGCATTCAAGATGATATTTTTACCATGTTTTTCGTTGCACTTAAATCGTTCACTCATGTAAAAAAAAAAAAAAAAAAAGGATATATCCGTGTATGAACATAGAATAGATATTAGATATATAAAATAGAACATCTATTCTATGTTCATGTATCGGTGTAAGATTCTATTGTAAACGTAAACATGCAACATTAAAAAAAGAAAAATCACAATAAGGTAGATATTCAATAATAAAAATTTTACAAGGATGGGGAGTTTCTTCCCCATTGTCACTAAAGGCGCTACGATCGCAATCGCATTACCATTACGCTCTATGGAAACGTCCCATCTTGGATGTTAATCTATGGTATAGACCACAGACCTCTAATATAAGTAACTCCCAATTCCATTGTTCTTTCGGGAAGGTTTTGACTCCAACATCTTTTGCTTTCATCGCCAAAAGGGTGCCGTATTTTGGCGGTAATCCCTTTATTGGCAAAGCAAAGGTGCGGTCAACTCATGACAGACGATGCTTCGGCGGGAATCTGGAGAGAGATTCCGAGGAGAAAAACCGGTTTGGCACGCTAAATCTGCCTTCCATCACGTGATGGAGGGCAGAGATGTAGGAGAAAAAGAAAAGGTTGCCGATTTGGAGACTACTTATATTAGAAGTCTGTGGTATAGACAAAGACTTTTAAGATACATAGACCGGCAAACTGTTAGTTTAACTGAGGTTTTTTTTATCACAGCTGTTGTACGGCAGTATATATGTTTTATATTTTAATTTACCTACGAAAATGCTTTTATCAGCGTATATTTTATCGTGGATCATTAAGTATTAGTCTACCCTATTTCATTTGGGCCTTTTTTAAAAAAATACTTTATTATTCTTCAATTTTTTTGTTTTTTTTTCGTATAGCAAGCAAATATTTAAATAAACTTCCTCCAAGAATAAAAATATAGTGTTACTTTTGTTAACATGCATTTTTTAAATTACCTTTTCGCATAAAAAATAGTTTAAAAAACGTAGATTTCTTTACAAGTAATTTAAAATTTTGTAAATTACTAAATTATGTTACAATTGCTAAACTTTAATCGAAACTTCCCTACCAGTTACTTTTGTAAGTCAAAGTTTAAAGAAGGTGGAATTATAATCTTTAACAATCTGTTTCCATATAAATTTCGCTTTTATTTCGTTCATAAAGCACGTTAAAATAAGATATTCTTTTTCAAACATACCATTCGTAAAATTATTAATAAATCGCGTTATTTAACTTTATTTCTGAAAATTCAATATTTATAACGCATATTTAGATATAAAAAATAACTTCATGTAAAAAAATATGCCATAAACTTCATATATATTGATAAAAATTAATTCTTAAAGCTCATTCTTAATGGCAAATAACTCACAGCTGACATACAAACATCGCGGTTCAGGTGTTTCAATTTAGTTCAGATGGCTGCCATGATTTCGCATGCTTTTGAATGGGAATTGCCGGTCTATGTAGCTTAAACGTCTTTGGGTATAGACTAGCAATATCTTGGAGTTGTCGAAAATGTCCTGCAGATGTCGCTGCGATCTTCATATTTCAGCAGCATCGTTGCACATTTAAGGGATACAATATTTTAGCGCTTTTTTAAGTATTACAGGGATAGCCGATTTCCACAATATATATTCTAGGCGCTATAATATATAGTGTGGAAATTGGCTATCCCTGTAATACTTAAAAAAGTGCTAAAATATTGTATCCCTTAACCCCTTCGGGACGGGAGCATTTTACGAAATTTTTAATCTTTTGTCACCGTTTTTTAAAAACAGAAATTTGTGTCTTCTTGAATCGAGAAAATGCGCTGATTAAAAAGGGCAAATTTTACAGTATAATTTTACTGGTGAGGGAAAACAAGGATTCTGAGCGCTTCATGCGGCACGTATACGTGCCGCTCGTTCCCAAGGGGTTATATGTGCAACGATACTGCTGAAATCTATAGATCTCAGCGACATCTGCAGGATATTTTCTACAACTGCAAGATATTGCTAGTCCATAAAATGTAATACGAAAATCCCTCAGATGTCGCAGCGATCGATACTTGGCATTTTAGCAGTATCGTCGCGCATTTAAGGGATACAAATTTTAGCTTTGTTTGGGTAGCATATTTCCACACTAGCTACTCTAGATGCTGTACCGAGGCTAACGAAAAAGACAGGCTACCGCGGTGAGTCCGATTCTTCTTTTTTTACAGACCGCTGGAGTCACGTGATGCTCTTTTCGCACACCTTCATTGGTGCATTCAAGCATCACGTGACTCCAGCGGTCTGTAAAAAAAGAAGAATCGGACTCACCGCGGTTGCCTGCCTTTCTCGTTAGCCTCGGGTAGAGTCCATTTTAGAAAAGTGATTGCCCAATCAGAATCAGAATGGAGGATATTCCATCTCCGTTTTGATCACGTGGTCAAGGTAAAAAGTTCTAGTGTAAAGAAGGGAAGGCTCCGTAGACGTGTAATGTAAATCCCTGCTAGCCAATGAAACAGTTCATGAGGCAAAGCAGTAGTATCTTCCCTTCTTATCAGTTATAAGTTCCTTGGGTAAATTACCGGTATCACGTGACTTTTTTCAGCCTCGAACACATATTTGGAATATCCTCCATTTCCCCGTTTTGGGAATTTTTCTAAAACATGAGAAAAAATTCTCAAAATCAGAAATGCTAAAGTACTTTTATAAAAGAGTGATACATCAAAAGGATTTTCACAAGAAGCAGAAACTATAGAGTAATTCACATCACGTGATTGTTACCGGAGAACAGTGAAGAAAGCTGTAGGACACACAAATAGAAAAAGCATTGATAAAGGTAGCGATAGCTGTCCTACAGCAGCAGCATACACCTGTTTGTGACGTCACCGTGCAACATATACCGGGTGTCCTAAAAAGGACTGACTGATTTTAAAATTCAATAACTTGCAAACGGTGACAGACATTTAAAAAATTCTTGCAGGAGGGTTATGCATGAGGTCAAAAGTTTTTTTGCAGTGACTTTCGATTTAGTTCTTATTACAAACAATAAATGGCGCTGCGATCAATAGACGCTAAATTGAGGCTCGATATTCGGTACCCACTCAATACATTTTAATCTCCTTTTTCCGCATGGAAGAAGAGAAAGGCCAAAAAATTGAGCCTGTATTTAGCACTTATTGCTTACAGTGTCATCTATTGTTTGTAATTCGAACTAAAATCGAAAATCACTGTAAAAAAACTTTTGACCTCAGGCATAACCCTCCTGCAAGAATTTTTTAAATATCTGTCACCGTTTGCACGTTATTGAAATTTAAAATCCGTCAGTTCTTTTTAGGACACCCGATGACAGTACTGACTTACAATGCTCTGTGCTTAGACAGGCGCGTTTGTCCTAACTATTGAAACCTATGCATCTACGGAGATCTACCAGGCACAGGTTTAGTAGGGTAAAATGCCAAGCGATGCTCACCTACCGGTCAATTCACCACTAACCTACAACTCGCGAATCAAATCCCAGTCGAGAAACCTTAGGGTGAAAAATCTAACCGCCGGTTAGTATTTTCAATTCATCGATAACTTCAAAGCCGCGATTATTCGACCAGCTGATTGGCAAAAGGAATCACATGACCTAGTAATCGCCCCTGCGAGCTCTATAGCGACCAACGACAGACAAAGCCAGTTCATTACTTTTAAGACGTCAAACGGACAGGATTATCTTTATTTAGCTTCCTCGTAGAAAATGGTTACTCTCATTAAACTAGTTGGATGTGCCAATCCCAAAACTTTCTCCTATCTCATACATCTTAATATTTCAAAAAGTAGTTACAGATGTTAATACTGCAATATCATTAGTTCAACTAGAAAGATAGCCCGTCAAGAATGACGGAAAATGAGATATATACAGTTTTCTCCATTTTGTCCAGGCCCCTATAGAGCTGTGCAAGGTGACGTCACGACCAGGTTTTTACTGCTGCTGTAGGACAGCTATCGCTACCTTTATCAATGCTTTTTCTATTTGTGTGTCCTACAGCTTTCTTCATTGTTCTCTGGTAAAAGTCACATGATGTGAACTGCTCTATACTGGAAAATTACCGAGAATTTAATACAGTCGGATCTCTATTTAACGAAGTCGCTAAATCCCCAAAAAAAGTTCGTTATGTGGAAAATTCGTTAAATAGAAATGAACCTTTTTAAATACTTTAAACTACACAAAACAGATTTTTAATTCATAAACATTAAACATTATTAAAAAACTTAACTAATCACACTTTTTTTATAAATCATATATATATATATATATATATATATATATATTTATTTATTTATTTTTTATTTTTTTTATTCATTTTACCCATAAAAAAAATCTGTAAGGGCAACAAGAATTAAAAAAATATATTGTCCGGAAATACACTGTATTTTCAGTTTTAAGTAAATGTTTACATTAAAATTAATGAATTTTAATGACATTACCGTATTTCTTATAACAAGTAATTTTAAGCATTGTATTACTACATGCGTCCTTAAATTTAATTACTGAAACTTATTTACTACAGAACTGCCCTTTTGAGTGTGAAAGGGGGATATTGAAAGTTTGCATTTCCTGGATGGAGTGCAAAGAATGGCCGGGATTTTACTGCTCTCGTTGGGTTAGGCACCTGGTAAAACTAATTCAAGGTTATTGAGCCTTATAAAATGTGTAAAAGAACGAATAAGTTTGAAGTGTCCGGAAATATTTTGAGAAATTGGGAGAGAAAAAAATTATATTAGAAGAAAAAGTTCGTTAAATAGAGAATACACTTCGCTATTTGGAGGTTATTTTACGAAGAAATTCGCAAAATGTTGTTGGTTCCGAGGAAAAGTTCGCAAAATAGAGAAATTCGCAAAATAGAGGTTCGTTAAATAGAGGTGCGACTGTATCTGTAATCGGGTATCTAAAGCACATTAAAATTGGGCAGTTAGGAGCTCAGATAGTACAGCGCCGTCAAGTAGCAATTATTTTATTAGTAGCATCGGATTGAAGATGTAAAGACGTGCATTTTCGTACATTACATTTTAAATTATGGCCCATACAGTTGGAAAAAAACCTTAAATGCACGGAGTTCAAATTAAATTTCAGTGAGCTCGATTATGAAAAATTATTGTGTTTCAATGGGAATTTCGCCAAATTGGCGTCATATATGGGAACTTATTTTGTCACCAAATTTTGGCGATATCTTGCCAAGTTGGTCAAAATTTGGCTGTATTGTGGTAACCTATTGTAACTGCTATTAGTACTTTTCAACAATTACTCAGTGTTGAAGCTCATATCGATTTCTTCATAGGAATCTTAGCATGGCCGCGATGAATGAAGCGGTCCGACCGCAATTGTGAGGGACACACAGAGACGTGGATTTTATATAAATAGATACTATAGATCAGTTTCAACTGGCGTCACACTCTTGCAAACCGAGGCTAACGAAAAAGACAGACTACCGCGGTATATCCCACGTGCCTTTTTTACAGACCTCTAGAGTGACATGATGCTTTTTTAGCTTACCTTCATTGGTGTATTCGAGCATCACGTGATTCCAGCGATCTGTAAAAGAAGATATGTGGAATGGAGGATATTCCATCTACGTTTTGATCACGTGGTCAAGGTAAAAACTTCTAGCGAAAAGAAGGGAAGGCTCCGTAGACGTGTAATGTAAATCCCCGCTAGCCAATGAAACAGTTCATGAGGCAAAGCAGTAATATCTTCCCTTCTTATCAGTTAGAAGTTCCTTGAGTAAATTACCGGTATCGCGTGACTTTTTTCAGCCTCGAAGCCATATTTGGAATATCCTCCATTAACCGCGGTAGCCTATCTTTCTCATTAGCCTCGCTACAGCGTCTAGAATACCTAGTGTGGAAATATGCTATCCAAACAATGCTAAAAATTTGTATCCCTTAAATGTGCGACGATACTGCTAAAATCCCAAGTGTCAATCGCAGCGACATCTGCGAGATTTTCGTATTACATTGTATAGAGTAGTAATATCTTGCAGTTGTAGAAAACTTTATATTTCAGCAGCATCGTTGCACATTTAACCTTTTCCCGTGGCCTTCCAATCCAGCATAGAGTTCTTTTGAGGGGCTATTTGTCTCACGGGGGTCTAAAATACTCGGCCTCGTTTCTCTCTAATGGTGTTATTACACGAGGACTCAAAGACGCTTGGAATCCCAGGCGTCTAGCGACAACAGCCGCCTCACGGTCCGTCTTTTCCTAGCATTTCATTGGCTGTTTCGGAAAAGGCTTTTCTATTATCAGATTTCCAAGCATATGATTGGCTGTTACTGGCGACTCGCCTCGTTTCGGGCGTCAAAGATGCTCCGACAGAAAAAAGACGCTCGCGCTCCAAGCGACTCCCCTGGAGCCATAGGAATACATGGAGACGCCTGGAATCTGAAGCGTCTTTGACCCCTCGTGTAATAACACCATAAAAGATTTCTGAAGGGAGGCAATTACAAGAGATTTCTCCTCTCTTTTCATTCTTATCAGCAGCTTCTGTAATGCACCATCTCTAATTCTACACCAGTTGGGGTTTTGTAGTCTTCGCGACGCAATTGAAAATGATGCTTTTTGAATAAAAAATAAGGTTTTGATAAATCCTTAGGAAAACCTTTTTTTAAAGCATTATTTGTATGTTTTAATTCACACAATTCTAAGAATTTTTTCAATTTTATTCTGAAATTAAAAAAATTAATTAAATATAATAAAATGATTCTATAAAAAGAATAGATTGGTATTAAAATGGACAGACTTTTGTATCTATATTCTCCAGCTTATTGCCAATATAAATTGAAATTCCTTGAAAATCATCTTTTTAGATTTTAAACAAGAATAAACAATAGTGTTACGAAACAATACGAAAAACAAGTGCATTGTCAGAAATGTCTTGTTAATATGCCTTTAAATAATTAGAAATTGCATGTACATTTTCATGTTGATTTGTTTATTTTTAAAAACTATTCGTTAAAAACGCGATTCTAACATTGCATTGAAAGCTAAATAATCTTCAAAACATGACATTTGTCATAATTTGTATTAGTAAATTGCGTTTGGAGGAAATAAAAGTCAGAGGGCAATCTTCGGTGATGCGTTTGTTTACTTTTAAAGTAAATGATTAATATTGAAGTTTTCATAAAAATATTTTAATATTTTAAAAATAACCATAGATTTTTAGACCGTCCAAAGTGCTACATAGTTAAGAAACACTCCCCACTTCCTACCTCCTTTTTAATAATTCCAGCATATTATTTCATATGTACTTTTCAATAATTTATTCACACGCGTTTAAGACACAGAAAGTTAACTTTTCAAAATGAACATCTCAAATTTTTAAAGAAAAAATACTGAAAGTGTCTGCAACGCTTGATTGAAAGAATAAATTATTTTTCTCAGAAGCAACAAGAAGTGCTCTGACTATTGAAGAAGAGGGCTCCTTTTATGAAGCCTTGAAAAATATGGATGTGACCCTGCCCCCCCCCCCCCCCTCTTTTCAAATTAAAGATCCTATGTGCAGATAGACACACTGGGAGAAGAAAAAAAAAACCCTTATATATTGAATGCTTTATAGTCACAATTTCAATAAGAATCTGAAATGTAGATATTTATCGGTTACTAAAATAATAATAATAAGAAAAAATAGTTTTTTAATTGCTTATGTAAATCGCATCCTGAATATTGAACCTGAATATTTCGACATTCAAAAAAATACAATTATCTCTCTATTCTAAAAAAAAGTAACTACCGCTGTCACCGCCGCCGCCGCCGCCGCCGCCGGTTTTGATTTTTTTGTGACCGGAGGCCTTTCTTCGTTAATATTAACAAAAATAATGCATACAAAAATATGAAAATCGGTGGTTTTATACAGAAATGTTTGATAAACACGCTGATGCAGACAGTTTTCAAATCGAAGAATTATTTTAAGAGTTATTTAATGCTAAAGTTGGACAAAATCGTTCCACTAAAAAAGTTTTATAGCAGCAAAAACTATACATGGCAGTGTAATCATTTTTAGATCATTTTATGCGTTAGAATTTGCCGGAGTGCAAATGGCATTAATTTTTTTTATTTTGACTCATTTTTTCAGGTTTTATTTCTATTTTAAATTCAAATTTTCAGCATTTCTAGAGATATTTTTTACAGATTTCAGAAAATTGTACTAATTTAAACTGTTGCCAACTGTATAAAAAGCGCAAGCCATAATGTTTGCTTCAAATTAAAAATTTATTTACACGTGACTATTATAAACAGGAAAAAAACTTTCAAATTAGAATTAAATAATTACGTATAAAAAGCAGGAACTTATTAAAAATTACGTCATAAAAAGTATACACGTGAATTTTAAAAGAGAAAGGATATTGTAAAATAATAAATTCATTAACATGCGTTAGAAGTCTTAGGAGAAATTACGTCATATTTACGTCACATTATAGTTATTACATAAAATGAACACAAAATAATATTGCAAAAAAGTTTAAATTTAGAAATTGCACTAGACATTTATTTGATATTTTGAGAATTAATTTAAAATGTCTCATTTAAAAGAACTTTCTTTTCGCTTTGTTAAAAAATACCAGGAGACAAAGACTCTCTTTACTTAATTCCTTTTATATTAGCTTATTTTGAAATGTTGTTACACGTGTCTACGTCATCAAGTTATTTTTATTTCAACGTTTTATTTGTGTTTTTATTAATGTTGTACGAATTTATTTGTTCTTTCGTTATTTAAAATAAAAATTATATCAATTTGTATAATTTGGCGAGTGGTTTGGCGATTTATATAATTTGGCGAAATTGGTCGACAGGATAATCAAGTAGTACCGCAGCGGATTTGGCGTTAAAATTCCCGAATCAAAGAGAAATGAATAGAAAATCGTTTATAGGGAGATCGCCACTGTTTTTTAAATTATAATTCAATCTTTCGAAATCTTTTTAAGGGGTCTTGTACCTTTTAAACGCGTCGAAAATTAACGAAAAACTTCAAACTTTGAATTAGTCTATCTTAAAAGCCTTTTTATGTATAAACATGAAATTTTTGATATTGATTAAACGGATTGTGCTTTGTAATATGCTACCATTAGAAATTTATTAACCCTTTACAGAATTTGTGTATTGTTGAAATCAAAATAGGCCTTTTTTTACCCCATAAGTCATTGCGCGCATGATATCTCGAGAAAGTATGTATGGATTCACAGGAAATTCGGTAAAGATACTAATCATATATGTGTGTTTAAAATGATCTACTCTTAGGCTAAAATTATTTCATTAACTATATAAAAAAAATATTTTCGTAAAAAAAAATAAAAATTTTGTATTTTTAAGGAATAAAAATAGTCATAACTAAAAATATTACCATTGTAAATACTTAAAAGTAGATCATTTTAAACACACATATTTGTTTAGTATATTTACCAACTTTCATGACAATCCATACATACTTTCTCAAGATATCATGAGCGCAATGACTTATGGGGTAAAAAAAAGAGCTATTTTGATTTCAACAATACACAAATTCTGTAAAGGGTTAATAAATTTCTGTTGGTAGTTATTACAAAGCACAATCTGTTTAATCAATATCCAAAATTTCATGTTTATACATAAAAAGGTTTTGAAAATAGACTAATTCAAACTTTGAAGTTTTTCGTTAATTTTCGACGCGCTTAAAAGGTACAAGGCCCCTTAAAGCCGATCAAATTAGCGTGCATTTAGAGTCTGCGGTGTCTGGACGGGGGTTGGCGAGCGTAGCTCGTAGGGGGCCGAGCCCCCTAGTCGGTTAAAAAAAAAAAAAAAAACTTACATATTGAATGCCTTATAGTCACAACTTCAATAAGAATCTGAAATGTAGATATTTATCGGATACTAAAACGATAATAAGAAGAAAAAATAGTTTTTTAATTGCTTATATAAATTATATCTTGAATGTTGAACAGATTATTTATACATTCACAAAAATACAATTATCGGTAAAAAAAAAAAAAAAAAAAAAAAAAAAAAAATCAATTGCTATTGTCTTTTTTAGATCATAATTATTTCTTCTGAGTAAACGAATCAGTTCCTTTCATTCTTCCAGTTTTCTTTCTTTCTCCCCCCTCCCCCCCATCCCCGCTTGCGAAAAAAATAAAAAAATAGGATAGAGAATTTCCACAGACGTTTCATGATATTAATCTAAACACACAACCTACTATGTATATACACAGGGCTTAATGCGTAATAAAAAAAGAACAACAACAAAAAAAAAAATACTCTAATATTTTGCAATAATAATAAGCGTAGCGCATATACACCCTACCTCTGCCTCTTCGCCCCGTATATTTTGTTGTTCATACATTATCTCCAATTTTTTTTTTAAATTTTAATTAGATCTATATAAAATTATATATATATGATCTAATAAATGAACAGCGTAATATATATATATATATATATATATATATATATATATATATCAGAAGTGGGGAATTTCCGAAAATCACTATCCGCAAAATTTTCATCTTCGGATAAATCGTCCCACCTTGCGACAATATCTTCTATGTCTTTTTGAGACAAAATTTTCCTCTTTTTCGACACTTGGTAACCCAAATAAAACTTAAAAATACGTCGAAAGCAAGGCACTAACAAAAAAATAACATACGCATAAAAGAGAACTATTACCTCAACTGGCGTGTGATTGAAAGGAGAATATCTGGTCATTCTGTACTGACCACGCGAAGTAATTACTTACGGATTTCACACTTTTACGACACTAATCTCCTCCCTCCCCCACTTTCGTTTTCTCTACCCCTGTTCCAAGAGACAGTGTCACGAGCCCCTCAGAAGATCCTTTTCTTTCTGGACACATGCTGTCACAGCCCCCGAGAATAGGTTAAGGGATACAATATTTTAGCGCTTTTTTGAGTACTAGGGGGCTCGGCCCCCTACGAGCTACGCTCGCCAACCCCCGTCCAGACACCGCAGACTCTAAATGCACGCTAATTTGATCGGCTTTAAAAAGATTTCGAAAGATTGAATTATAATTTAAAAAACAGTGGCGATCTCCCTATAAACGAATTTCTATTCATTTCTCTTTGATTGGGGAATTTTAACGCCAAATCCGCTGCGGTACTACTTGATTATCCTGTCGACCAATTTCGCCAAATTATATAAATCGCCAAACCACTCGCCAAATTATAGAAATTGATGTAATTTTTATTTTAAATAACGAAAGAACAAATAAATTCGTACAACATTAATAAAAACACAAATAAAACGTCGAAATAAAAATAAGTTGATGGCGTAGACACGTGTAACAACATTTCAAAATAAGCTAATATAAAAGGGATTAAGTAAAGAGAGTCTTTGTCTCCTGGTATTTTTTAACAAAGCGAAAAGAAAGTTCTTTTAAATAAGACATTTTAAATTAATTCTCAAAATATCAAATAAATGTCTAGCGCAATTTCTAAATTTAAACTTTTTTGCAATATTATTTTGTGTTCATTTTATGTAATAACTATAATGTGACGTAAATATGACGTCATTTCTCCTAAGACTTCTAACGCATGTTAATGAATTTATTATTTTACAATATCCTTTCTCTTTTAAAATTCACGTGTATACTTTTTATGACGTAATTTTAAATAAGTTCCTGCTTTTTATACGTAATTATTTAATTCTGATTTGAAAGTTTTTTCCCTGTTTATAATAGTCACGTGTAAATAAATTTTTAATTTGAAGCAAACATTACTGCTTGCGCTTTTTATACAGTTGGCAACAGTTTAAATTCGTACAATTTTCTGAAATCTGTAAAAAATATCTCTAGAAATGCTGAAAATTTGAATTTAAAATAGAAATAAAACCTGAAAAAATGAGTCAAAATAAAAAAATTAAGGCAATCTGCACTCCGGCAAGTTCTAACGCATAAAATGATCTAAAAATGAATACACTGCCATGTATAGTTTTTGCTGCTATAAAACTTTTTTAGTGGAACGATTTTGTCCAACTTTAGCATTAAATAACTCTTAAAATAATTCTTCGATTTGAAAACTGTCTACATCAGCGTGTTTATCAAACATTTCTGTATAAAACCACCGATTTTCATATTTTTGTATGCATTATTTTTGTTAATATTAACGAAGAAAGGCCTCCGGTCACAAAAAAATCAAAACCGGCGGCGGCGGCGGCGGTGACAGCGGTAGTTACTTTTTTTTAGAATAGAGAGATTACAGGGATAGCCGATTTCCACACTGTATATTCTAGGCGCTGTAGCCTCGCTAGCAACCAACTTCACAACCTCATGAATGCTTTTTGTTTGCCTTCCAATTTTCCCGGGTTTCTCCACTTTCATTGGTTGAGCGCTAAAAGATCGGTGATTTTGATTGGTAAGAGAAAACTTGGAGGGCATGTGATCACGTGGTTGAAATTGATCTACACCAACCCTGATTTTCATCTTAAATTCTGCTTCAGTCAATTAATCGGAGTAAAAAATGTTAATCTCTATCATAATATTTATCAAAATCAATACTTTTTCGTTATTTTGTTATTCGTCAGCTGTTTACAAATAGTCGGCATAGCAGGACGCGAGTTGTTGCTGCCGATGGACAACAGAATTACCAAAAAACGAGAAAATCTCTCTATTCTAAAAAAAAGTAACTACCGCTGTCACCGCCGCCGCCGCCGCCGCCGGTTTTGAATTTTTTGTGACAGGAGGTCTTTCTTCGTTAATATTAAGAAAAATAATGCATACAAAAATATGAAAATCGGTAGTATTATACAGAAATGTTTGATAAATACGCTGATGCAGACAGTTTTCAGATCGAAGAATTATTTTAAGAGATATTTAATGCTAAAGTTGGACGAAATCGTTCCACTAAAAAAGTTTTATAGTAGCAAAAACTATACATCGGAATTTAATAATTTTTAGTTCATTTTATACGTTATAATTTCCCGGTGTGCAGAATTGATTTATTTTTTTAATTTGACTCATTTTTCGAGGTTTTATATCTATTTTAAATTCAAATTTTCAGCATTTCGAGAGATATTTTTTACAGATTTCAGAAAATTGTACTAATTTAGACTGTTGCCAACTGTATAAAAAGCGCAAGCAATAATGTTTGCTTCAAATTAAAAAATTATTTACACGTGACTATTATAAACAGGAAAAAAACTTTCAAATTAGAATTAAATAATTACGTATAAAAAGCAGGAACTTATTAAAAATTACGTCATAAAAAGTATACGCGTGAATTTTAAAAGAGAAAGGATATTGTAAAATAATAAATTCATTAACATGCGTTAGAAGTCTTAGGAGAAATTACGTCCTATTTACGTCACATTATAGTTATTACATAAAATGAACACAAAATAATATTGCAAAAAAGTTTAAATTTAGAAATTGCGCTAGACATTTATTTGATATTTTGAGAATTAATTTAAAATGTCTCATTTAAAAGAACTTTCTTTTCGCTTTGTTAAAAAATACCAGGAGACAAAGACTCTCTTTACTTAATTCCTTTTATATTAGCTTATTTTGAAATGTTGTTACACGTGTATACGTCATCAAGTTATTTTTATTTCGACATTTTATTTGTGTTTTTATTAATGGTGTACGAATTTATTTGTTCTTTCGTTATTTAAAATAATAATTATATCAATTTGTATAATTTGGCGAGTGGTTTGGCGATTTATATAATTTGGCGAAACTGGTCGACAGGATAATCAAGTAGTACCGCAGCGGATTTGGCGTTAAAATTCCCCAATCAAAGAGAAATGAATAGAAATTCGTTTATAGGGAGATCGCCACTGCTTTTTAAATTAAAATTCAATCTTTCGAAATCTTTTTAAAGCCGATCACATTAGCGTGCATTTAGAGTCTGCGGTGTCTGGACGGGGGTTGGCGAGCGTAGCTCGTAGGGGGCCGAGCCCCCTACTAATTTAAAAAAAAAAACATTTTATGTATGTTTTCACGTGTGTTTCTTTGTCTGTTGACGATGGATAAAGCAATTCTTTCGCATGTAGAGGTTGCATATTTGGTCCTGAGTAGATATAGACAGGTTTTAAAGCAGCTGAAGCTCAAATTTCGGAAATTGTATTAGGCTTTTTTGTTATTTTGTACTTAAAAAGAATTCTCTCTTCTCTCCGGCTATTTTATTCCACTCATAAAAGCAATCTGAATTTAATAATTTATCGCACTATATGTATATAAAGTTTATTAGGAATTCAAAGAGCAATTTTTGAATTTTTCTTGATTTTTTGAAAAAGCCCCCTTTCACTGAAGATGAGGTATTTTTAAAAAAATCAATTCATTTCTATATGATACCTGACACAACCAATGTTATATCCTTATCCGTGTGTGACGAAGCCACGTAAGTTGGATTACAAAGTCAAGATAATAAAATTAGTCAGTTTTATGTTTCTCAGTTTACAAGCAATTGTAACTAAATTCACATGACCTTTCTGATAAATCGTAAATTTCCTTGGACATCTGAAAAGTGTAGTCTATTATTCAGAGTTTACATCCAGGTATAAAGCCCACCTACATCTTAAGAAGAAACAAAATGACCCCTTCCCACCTTCATATCGACGAGTGTAATTAAAGTTAAAGAAATCACGAGTGTTAATCAGTGAGAAACAATGTGCCAAAAGTCGATTTAATGTAATCACTTTTGACATAAACTATATATATATATATATATATATATATATATATATACGTGAGGATAACAAGAAACGAGAAGATTGTCAGATTTTGAAAATGATTTTTAGATTTCGATTAAAACTATAAGAGTAGTCCATAAAGCTTAGAATCGTCATTCTGCAAAATGAATCCCCCGGATAAGCTTTGTTTAAATTCTCCATCTCTTAATACCTTATCCAACCATTAATTAATTAATGTAATTTATTACTGTTAACAAATAAATATAATACTTAAATTTACTACATAGTGTTTTTCATGTATTACTCTTCACATATGGTAGCGCTTTAATACGTGTATGAAAAAAAAATCTTGATTTTTTTTAATGCAAAAAACATAAAAAATTTGAATTTATTCGATTTTTTTTTAAATACTGAGGGGCTCTGCCACCTACGAGTTACGATCGTCAATCCCCGTTCAGACTGTAAAAATCCGTTAATTTGATCTGCTTTAAAAAGATTACGAAGATTGAATTATAATTAAAAAAAAAACAGAGGAGATATCCCTGTAAACGGGTTTCGATGCATTTCCATTTTACTGAGGTATTTTAACGCCCAATCACCTGATGCTAATTGCTATTGTAATTTTTGATTAAATAAGGTTAACAAGCAGAAAAAACAACGTTTAAAAATGCACAATTAATACATGAAAAACAGCAAACAGCTGTTTCGAATCTACTAGCGAGATTCTTCTTCAGTACAAGATAGGGAAAAGGAACAGCGTGCTAGAAAAAGCAAGGCGAAATTAATTTTTTTCAGCAGACTCGTGAAGGGACGGAACTGGTCTTAATGGATCTCAGGATGTGTAGGACAGTCATTATGTTTTGTAGTATTAGTAGTAATAATGAACTTCTCTTAACAGAATCTTTGGAAATATACCTTAAGGTGGTTCTCATATTCACTGCTCAACAATGCGAAACTTTCAGACACATTTTCTAACACATTTTTAACTATAAAGGCATAAAATTGACAGGCCTGACAATTGAAGGCATTTGGAAACGAATAGTTTTTTTCATATTTGATAAATTACTTACAGAGATAACAGAGATTCTTGACACGTGACTGTACGTTCTTCTCCTTTCCTGTGCTATCGCTTCCGGAAATTCGATTCAAAACGCTAACAAGCAGAAAAAACAACGTTTAAAAATGCACAATTAATACATGAAAAACAGCAAACAGCTGTTTCGAATCTACTAGCGAGATTCTTCTTCAGTACAAGATAGGGAAAAGGAACAGCGTGCTAGAAAAAGCAAGGCGAAATTAATTTTTTTCAGCAGACTCGTGAAGGGACGGAACTGGTCTTAATGGATCTCAGGATGTGTAGGACAGTCATTATGTTTTGTAGTATTAGTAGTAATAATGAACTTCTCTTAACAGAATCTTTGGAAATATACCTTAAGGTGGTTCTCATATTCACTGCTCAACAATGCGAAACTTTCAGACACATTTTCTAACACATTTTTAACTATAAAGGCATAAAATTGACAGGCCTGACAATTGAAGGCATTTGGAAACGAATAGTTTTTTTCATATTTGATAAATTACTTACAGAGATAACAGAGATTCTTGACACGTGACTGTACGTTCTTCTCCTTTCCTGTGCTATCGCTTCCGGAAATTCGATTCAAAACGCTAACTTTGGCAGTATTTTCAGAAAGATATATTGCTTTTAACTATGAAAAAAAACGACATTTACATAGCTTCTGAATAAAAATACCTGCCAATCTTACGCGTTTCCGAAAAGAAATGAATTCATAAATGTGTCGAAATGCAGCTCCTTTAAATTAGAGAAAAGCCTTAAAAATGAGAAAAAAATTCTCAAATCTACTGTTTATTATACAGCTTCAAAAGTTATCACGTTTTTAATATTTTATTCTGAACTACATTAATTTTTTAATGAATCGTTATTTGAATTTTGAAATGTCTGTAGACAAACGATGACTAAAACACTGTAAGTAATCGTTAATGTTTACTATTGTGTGTTTTCTGTTTTGTGAACATCATAGTAATCTAAAATATACTGTAAAATGTTCCCATAAATATGTATGTAATATTCATTAAAAGAATCTTAATTGTATGTTGAGAAAAGACGGATTTTTTTTGTAGAAATTGTGTCGGTCCGGGCCTGTTTTCAGTATTTTTGTACGGGCCGGGCCGAGTACTGTTAAAATGCAAACGGGCCGAGCCGGGCTCGGGCCGAACTTTCAATTTTTACACCGGGACGGGCCAAGATAGCTTTCGTTCGGGCCGGGGCGGGCCTGGAAATTCCGGCCCGTGCAGACCTCTAAGATATTCCCGGCAGATCGACATCCAATTTGAATGCTTAAGCATGGATTTTCTTCGTTAATATTAAAAAAACTGTTGTATACAAAAATATCAAACTCGGTAATATTATAGAGAAATGTTTGATAAATACGCTGATGTAGACAGTTTTCAAATCAAAGAATTATTTTAAGAGATATTTAATGTCAAAGTTGGACAAAATCGTTCCATTAAAAAAGTTTTATAGGAGCAAAAACTGTACATATGAATTTAATCATTTTTAGATCATTTTATGCGTAAGAATTTCCCGGTGTGCAGACTGCATTTAATTTTTTAATTTGAATCATTTTTCGAGGTTTTATATCTATTTTAATTTCAAATTTTCAGCATTTCGAGAGATATGTTTTACATATTTTAGAAAAATGTATTAATTTAATCTGTGGCCAACTGTATAAACAGCGCAAACAATAATGTTTGCTTCAAATTAAAAATTTATTTTACACGTGACTATTATAAACAGAAAATATAAAAAGCAGTAACTCATTGAAAATTACGTCATAAAAACTATATTTACACGTGAATTTTAAAAGAGAAAGAATATTGTAAAATAATAAATTCATTAACATGCGTTAGAAGTCTTAAATAGGAGAATTTACGTCACATTTACCTCACATTACACTTATTACGTAAAATGAACAAAAATAATATTGCAAAACAGTTTAAATTTAAAAATTGCGCGAGACATTTATTTGATATTTTAAGATGATCATAATATTTCATTTCTAACAAAAGTATTTTTATATGAATATTAAAAAGAGAAAGAAAAGTTTGGTGAAAATTACGCCAGATTATAATTGTCAGATTCAAATTCTAATTCAATCTTCCGAAATCTTTTTAAAGGCGATCAAATTAACGTGCTGTTATTCTGCGGTGTCTTAAGGGGGGTTGACGAGCGTAGCTCGTAGGGGGCGGAGCCCCCTAGTTATACAAAAAACGCTATCACAGTGCCATTTCCGAAGAAATATTTCCAAATTCAAGCAGAACCTGCTGACCATAGCCAAAAACATACACAAAAGTTTGGTTTAATTCTATTCATAACTTGATACACTTTACGATGATAAAATCTCTCTATTTTTAACCCTTTCACCGTCCGAGGATCTTCCTGTATTTTTATAAGAATGTTTGTAAATTCGAGGATATATATATATATATCAATCGCAATTTGATGCTCTAATATCTTTAATATCACTTCTTTCTATATATGGTTCAAAATAAAATTCTGTTTAAGATATTTTGTCTACAGCCATTTTAACATGATTTCTAGAAACGGAAAAATCCCGGGCCAACGGTTAAAGGGTTAAAAAAAGTAACTACCGCTGTTACCGCCGCCGGTTTTGAATTTTTTGTGACCGGAGGTCTTTCTTCGTTAATATTAAGAAAAATAATGCATACAAAAATATGAAAATCGGTAGTGTTATACAGAAATGTTTGATAAACACGCTGATGCAGACAGTTTTCAAATCGAAGAATTATTTTAAGAGATATTTAATGCTAAAGTTGGACAAAATCGTTCCACTAAAAAAGTTTTATAGTAGCAAAAACAATACATCGGAATTTAATAATTTTTAGTTCATTTTATACGTTATAATTTCCCGGTGTGCAGAATTGATTTATTTTTTTAATTTGACTCATTTTTCGAGGTTTTATATCATTTTTAAATTCAAATTTTCAGCATTTCGAGAGATATTTTTTACAGATTTTAGAAAGTGATATTCATTTAAACTGTTGCCAACTGTATAAACAGCGGAAACAATAATGTTTGCTTAAAAAAATATATATATATATATATATATATATATATATAAACAGAAAAAAAGATTTGGAATTAGAATTAAATAATTATGTACAAAAAGCAGGAACTCATTAAAAATTACGTCACAAAAACTATAATTACACGTGAATTTTAAGAGAGAAAGGAATTTGTAAAATAATAAATTTATTAACATGCGTTAGAAGTCTTAAATAGGAGAAATTACGTCATATTTACGACACATTACAGTTATTACATAAAATGAACACAAAATAATATTGCAAAACGTTTTAAATTTACAAATTGCGCTAGACATTTATTTGATATTTTGGAGGATACTTTTCAACTATTTTTCTTAGGAAAGCGCAAATAATATTTTATTTCTAACACAAGTATTTTCACGTAAATATTAAAAAGAGAAAGAATAGTTTGGTCAAAATTACGTCAGATTAAAAACGATTAATTTAAAATGTCTCATTTTATAGAACTTTCTTTTCGCTTTGTTAAAAAATACCAGGAGACAAAGACTCTGTTTACTTAATTCCTTTTATATTAGCTTATTTTGAAATGTTGTTACACGTGTCTACGTCATCAAGTTATTTTTATTTCGACATTTTATTTATATTTTTATTAATGTTGTACTAATTTATTTGTTCTTTCGTTATTTAAAATAAAAATTATGTCAATTTGTATAATTTGGCGAGTGGTTTGGCGATTTATATAATTTGGCGAAATTAGTCGAAGGGATAATCAAGTAGTACCGCAGCGGATTTGGCGTTAAAATTTCCCAATCAAAGAGAAATGAATAGAAATCCGTTTATAGGGAGATCGCCACTGTTTTTTAAATTATAATTCAATCTTTCGAAATCTTTTTAAGGCCGATCAAATTAGCGTGCATTTAGAGTCTGCGGTGTCTGGACGGGGGTTGGCGGGCGTAGCTCGTAGGGGGCCGAGCTCCTAGTAAAGAAAATAGCACGAAAATCGCTATTATAGCCAAAGATTTTTAAGATACATAGACCTGCAAACTGTCAGTTTAACTGAGGATTTTTGATCACAGCAGTTGTACGACAGTATATATGCTTTATATTTTAATTTACCTAAGAAAATATTTTTATCAGCGTATTTCTTCATTGCGGATCATTATTAGTCTACCCTATTTCATTTAGGCCTTTAAAAAAAAAAAAACCTTATTATTCATCAATTCTTTTGTTTTTTTTTCGTGTAGCAAGTATGTATTTCAATAAACATCCTCCAAGGATAAAACTATAGTGTTACTTTCGTTAATATGCATTTTTTAAATTACTTTTTTGCATAAAAATTAGTTTAAAAAACGTAAATTTCTTTACAAGTAATTTAAAATTTTGTAAATTACTATATTATGTTACAGTTGCTACCTTTAATCTAAACTTCCCTACCAGTTACTTTTGTTTTTAACATAAAATAAAGTAGAATTATAATCTTTAACAATATGTTTCCATATAAATTTCGCCTTTATTTAGGTTTATAAGACATGTTAAAATTAGATACTCTTTTCCAAACATGTCATCCATAAAATTATTAATAAATCACTTTATTTAACTTTATTACTGAAAATTCAATATTTATAACGCATATTTAGATATAAAAAATAGCTTCATGTAAAAAAATATGCCATAAACTTCATATATATTGATAAAAATTAATTTTTAAGCTCAGTCTAGTCATAGTACTTAATGGTAAATAACCACAGCTGACGTACAAACCTCGCGGTTCAGGTGTTTCAATTTACTTCAGATGGCTGCCATGATTTCGCATACTTTTGAATGGGAATTGCCGGTCCATGTATCTTAAAAGTCTTTGATTATAGCAGCCCCTTCCGGCAGAATATTTTCAAATTCAAGGAGAAACTGCTGGCCACAGCCAAATACATGCAAAAAAAAAAAAAAAAAAAAAAATTGGTTCAATTCTATGCATAACTTCATACACTTATTGATGGTACAATAATGAAAATGGCACAGACATCACTATTACAGCGCCCCCTTACGGCAGAATTTTTTTTAATTCAGAGAGGGCCCGCTGGCCATAGCCAAAACCATACACTAAAAATCTGGTTTAATTCTATGCATAACTTCATATAATTTTCGATGGTACAATAATGAAAATGGCACAGGCATTAGCTATTACAGTGTCCCCTTCCAGCGGATTTTTTTCAAATTCAGGGAGGGTCTACTGGCCATAGCCAAAAATATAAACCAAAAATTTGGTTCAATTCTATGCATAACTTCATACACTTTTCAATCGTACAATAATGAAAATGGCACAAAAATTGCTATTACAGCGCCCTCTTCCGGCAAAATATTTCCAAATTGAAGGAGGATCTGCTTGCTAGAGCCAAATACATACACAAAAAATTTGGTTCAATTCTATGCGTAACTTCATTCACTTTTCAATGGTTCAATGGCGACATACGGACAGACGGACGGACAGACAGACATTTTCTATAAACATGTTTTTGGGGATCTCTGACCCTTAAAACGTGTAAATCCTTCGAAAACCTTAAGTGAAAAATTTTTTGATTGCAATACTTTCTTCTATTGAAGATAGAAGAAAGTAAAAAGGATATTTAAAGAATATTTCTGGACTCTAAACGGTATATATTGCTGTTATTTATAATCAGTAGAGATTCATGATCATTTAGAGATATTGTTTTACGGATTTGGTGAGTTTTGTATTAGTTAAATTTATTATTATTTTTTACCCGTCATCTTTATGCTTTATTTGGGTGTTTAAGCCTAACAAGAAACTGATATATATCTTCATATTTTCATAATTTCAGAGGTAAATTTGTTTCATTGCTTGTCTTATCCTATAATTTATTTATCTTACCGATCGAATATGCTGTTTACAGTTTTTTTTCCTTTCGTCAAAGAATTAAATATTTTAAATTGTGTATTTTATTAAATTTTACATTTGTTTAGCATGTAGCTTATGTTTACTTTCAATTCTCTCTCTAAAAAAATTTACACTGTAACCTAACGAAGTAAAATTTATTTCTAAACATATAGTCCAAGAGCCGACAGCACAAAAACCTATGTTATCAAGCACAAGAAAGAAATGTTTATTTTATGGAAGAGTAGAAGTAAGGGAATGTAATGATCCATGTACCATGTCTGCAGTACTGCAGTCTGAAGTACTGCATAAGCCAAAAATTGATACCACCAGTGGTTGACTCCTAAGTTTATCATTGCGTTTGTCCTACAACAATCCTCCATGTTTTCATACCTTTCTTTGTAAGACAAACACAATGATAAACCTACAAGTCAACCACTGGTGGTATCAATTTTTGGCTTATGCACCACTTCACTTCCGGCAGACATGGATAATTTGATTCCCCTGCTTCTACTCTCCTATAAAATAAAGGTTTTCTTCTTGTGCTTGATAACATAGGTTTTTGTGCTGTCGGCTCTTGGACTAATATTTTCAATTTCTCATTGTGATTTAGTGGTTTTTCAGAATGTTTCTGTATGTTGGTTTTCTATCATTTTTTTAAAATTGCATTTTAAAACTTAAGATAACTAAATTAG
This sequence comes from Maratus speciosus, assembly GCA_963932465.1. NCBI lineage: Eukaryota > Metazoa > Arthropoda > Arachnida > Araneae > Salticidae > Maratus > Maratus speciosus. Next base: position 49,438,261 of record OZ010786.1, on the reverse strand, counting down.
TGTTCTTCAGATGACTATTTTAATAGTACTGAAATATACATATTCTATATTTTAAAAAGCATGTCTGAAATACATGCATATTATCTTTATTTATCAATATGCAAATCCTATTTCATTTAAGTTGCTGTGAAATAAATTTTCACAATCCTTCAAAAAAAAAAAAAAAAAAAAAAAAAAGTTAAAAAAGTGTTTTGGAGTTTTTTTTAAACTTATTATAAACATCCAATATTGCATTTTACTAAAATATAAATATGCAAACGCAAAACACAGCTGCTAACTTTTCCATTTCTTTCCTGTCAAATAAATATATTATGAACTGGACATTTTGGTTAAATGAAATTAAATAAAAACAAAATACATTTTACATTTCTTCTGTATTTAAGTTTATAAACTGTATGCAAAATAAAATCTATATTTTATGTATTTATAAATCATTCCTTAGAAGGTAGTAAAACTCTTTCTTCTTAAACCTAGATCTAAACTTTGCCTGAGTTTTAAACATTTACGTTTTCTTTTCAGAATCTTAATTATATGAGATTTATTATTTCCTATTAAGTATACTATATAACGAATTAACTATAGGATTTCGTTGACCACGCTCCGACCGAGTAAGACTCCTATAATACGGGCTGACTCACTCCGCCATGTAATGGAGGATATTCCAAATATAGGTTCTAGGCTGAAAAAAGTCACGTGATACCGGTAATTTACCCAAGGAACTTCTAACTGATAAGAAGGGAAGGTACTACTGCTTTTACTCATGAACTGTTTCATTGGCTAGCAGGGATTTACATTACACGTCTACGGAGCCTTCCCTTCTTTACGCTAGAAGTTTTTCCCTTGACCACGTGATCAAAACGGAGATGGAATGTCCTCCATTGCCGGTAGGAGAAGAACGATTAGCCACGCCGCGTGGGCAACAATCGCTCATTGGTGTAAGTGGGAAACAAAATGTTTGACGATTCAGCCTGTATTATAGAAGCCCTACGACCGAGTACTCTCATGGTCGTGACATCATTACCTTGAACTGGCCTTGTATTTCGATAGTCGAGGTTTTATCTTGGCTTGACACCATGTTTCTCTGTTTCTTTTCAATAACGAAGCTAAAGGGAGTATCGGAAATGCATACTTATCATGTTTCTCTCTATTCTAAAAAAAAGTAACTATCGCTGTCACCGCCGCCGCCGGTTTTGAATTTTTTGTGACCGGAGGTTTTTCTTCGTTAATATTAAGAAAAATAATGCATACAAAAATATGAAAATCGGTGGTTTTATACAGAAATGATTTGATAAACACGCTGATGTAGACAGTTTTCAAATTGGAGATTTCTTTTAATAGATATTTAATGCTAAAGTTGGTCAAAATAGTTCCATTAAAAAAGTTTTATAGCAGCAAAAACTATACTTGGGAATGTAATCATTTTTAGATCCTTTTATGCGTTAGAATTTGCCGGAGTGCAGATTGCATTAATTTTTGTATTTTGACACATTTTTTGAGGTTTTATTTCTATTTTAAATTCAAATTTTCAGCATTTCTAGAGATATTTTTTACATTATTTTAGAAAACTAGGGGCTTTGCCCCCTACGAGCTACGCTCACCAACCCCCGTTCAGACACCGCAGACTCTAAAAGTACCCTAATTTGATCGGCTTTAAAAATATTTCGGAAGATTGAATTATAATTTAAACAAGTATTATAAAAATTTTGTTTTTAAAGTCAATTCCTACTTAGGTCAACAAAGAAAAATTTAATATAATCTCTTAAGCTAATATTAGTTTTTGTTGCTTTAAAATATCTCAATTTGTTGATTTTCTATAAGCAAGTAGGTTCACAATGGAATTCTATGGTAATTTGGCGAAATATTAGAAATATCGCCAAGTTGGCGTCACTTTTGGCGATTCATTTTGGCCGCCAAATTTTGTGATATATCGCCAAGTTGGCGACAAATATGCCGTATTTGGCGACAGAACAGGGTCCCCCCTATGGTAACCCCTTATTGAAAATACTTTCATTTACCTTCAATAACCAATGGCCGCCATTTTGTTTTCCATGCAAAACTAAAATTAATTAATTAAAATTCAATTAATTAATTAATATTTGAAAAAACTGTATTAACATCAATTGTCATCCAGTACAAGTTCAAAAAAATTTATTTCAACTTGATAGGATGAATAATGAGTATCTATATTATAAAGGACAAACATATCTGTGCGTAACGCATACGTCATTCTGCGAATGGCAATACTTTGAAATTTATAATGAAATTTTGGTTTTGCAATTTTCTCTACTGCAAATTTTTAAACTTCTAAACATCGCATATTTTAAATGTTTACACCGTCGTATAAGGAAAAAAAAATGCTCTTTTAAATGCAATTTGTTTGAAAGCTGTATCTCAATTTATTTTTGAGATATTAATTTTTTTATAGTTTTTAACACCAATTTTCTAATTGTGGCAACTGAAGTACTTCATTTCTATTAAAAGTGGTTTAGTTATCTTTGTTGATTATATTCTTATTGATGCCATTTTTCTCATTATAATTAAAAGTATTTTTTTTTTTTAATTTGAACAGAAAATGAGGTTACGCTTTAAAAAAGACACAATTTCCCTGATGATGCTGTTATATTTCACTATTTGTTTATTTCACTGATATTGAGTCTGAGACAATAGGCAAAATATTTCAGCCACTGAAAATGACGTCATATTTAAAAGAAAGTGATAATTTTATTTGATAAAACGTGATATTTCCCCTTTAATACGTCTTGGAATTTTTGCGCGCAGGTTACAGAGATTATACTAAGACCTCAAATCGAGAGTGGGAATTTTCGGATGGAAAGTTGTAATAGTTGACAAACGTGACTTCAAGCTTGAAATGACTTGATTCGGTTTAGATTTAAAGGAAGGTGGGGGGGGGGGGGGGGTGTAATTCTATGATTATGTCAAGATAAAATAATTTTTGCTGATTTTTCATTTCGTAATACCAAGCATTAATTGATAACTTAATCAAAATTACTATCTTGATTATATGTTACTGTTTATGCATATGAATAAAGTTTATTTTTTCAATAATTTTAACAGTTGAGGTTTATGAAAAAAGTATTTTGTTAAAATATGTCTTTGGAGAGTTAAACTAGCAAGTGTAAGATGGATTTTTTATTGTAATTATTGTTTTCGATAAATTTGATGCAACAGCTCTTTTGTAAACATTTTCTTTCGTCGAAATTCGACGGGGTCCACCTCGTTTTATTAACGATTGAAAATTTGAACAAGATATACTATCTCTCTATTCTAAAAAAAAGTAACTACCGCTGTCACCGCCGCCGCCGCCGCCGCCGCCGCCGGTTTTGAATTTTTTGCGACCGGAGGTCTTTCTTTGTTAATATTAAGAAAAACAATGTATACAAAAATATGAAAATCGGTAGTATTATACAGAAATGTTCGATAAACACGCTGACGCAGACAGTTTTCAAATCGAAGAATTATTTTAAGAAATATTTAATGCTAAAGTTGGACAAAATCGTCCCACTAAAAAAGTTTTATAGGAGCAAAAACTATTCATGGGAATTTAATCATTTTTAGATCATTTTATACGTTTGAAGTTCCCGGTGTGCAGATTGTATTTCTTTTTTTAATTTGGCTAATTTTTTGAGGTTTTATTTCTATTTTAAATTCAAATTTTCAGCATTTCTAGAGATATTTTTTGCAGATTTTAGAAAGTGATATTAATTTAAACTGTTGCCAACTGTATAAACAGCGGAAACAATAATGTTTGCTTAAAATATATACCGGGTGTCCCAAAAAGGACTGACTGATTTTAAAATTCAATAACTTCCAAACGGTGACAGATATTAAAAAAATTTTTGCAGGAGGGTTATGCATAAAGTCAAAAGTTTTATTACAGTGATTTTCGATTTTAGTTCGAATTACAAACAATAGATGGCGCTGTAAGCAATAGTCGCTAAATACAGGCTCGATTTTTGGTCCTTTCTGTTGTTCCATGCAGAAAAAGGAGATGGAAATGTATTATCCGGGCCACGAAGTACCAAAAATCGAGCCTGAATTTAGCCTCTATTGATCGCAGCGCCATCTATTGTTTGTAATTTGAACTAAAATCGAAAATCACTGTAAAAAAACTTTTGACTTTATGCATAACCCTCCTGCAAGAATTTTTTTAATATCTGTCACCGTTTGGAAGTTATTGAATTTTAAAATCAGTCAGTCCTTTTTGGGACACCCGGTATATATATATATATTTATACGTGTAATAAATTAAAAATTTATTTACACGTGACTATTATAAACAGAAAAAAACATTTGGAATTAGAATTAACTAATCTCTCTATTCTAAAAAAAAGTAACTACCGCCGCCGCCGCCGGTTTTGAATTTTTTGTGACCGGAGGTCTTTCTTCGTTAATATTAAAAAAACTGTTGCATACAAAAATATGAAAATTGGTAGTGTTATAGAAAAATGTTTGATAAACACGCTGATGCAGACAGTTTTCAAATCGAAGAATTATTTTAAGAGATATTTAATGCCAAAGTTGGACAAAATCGTTCCATTAAAAAAGTTTTATAGGAGCAAAAACTGTACATAGGAATTTAATCATTTTTAGATCATTTTATGCGTCAGAATTTCCCGGTGTGCAGATTGCAGTTAGTTTTTTAATTTGAATAATTTTTCGAGGTTTTATTTCTATTTTAAATTCAAATTTTCAGCATTTCGAGAGATATTTTTTACAAATTTTAGAAAATTGTATTAATTTAAACTGTTGCCAACTGTATAAAAAGCGCAACCAATAATGTTTGCTTCAAATTAAAAATTTATTTTACACGTGACTATTATAAACAAAAAATATAAAAAGCAGGAACTCATTGAAAATTACATCATAAAAACTATAGTTACACGTGAATTTTAAATGAGAAAGAATATTGTAAAATAATAAATTCAGTAACATGCGTTAGAAGTCCTAAATAGGAGAATTTACGTCATATTACACTTATTACGTAAAATGAACAAAAAATAATATTGCAAAACAGTTTTAATTTAAAAATTGCGCGAGACATTTACTTGACATTTTAAGATGATCATAATATTTCATTTCTAACAAAAGTATTTTGACATGAATATTAAAAAGAGAAAGAAAAGTTTGGTGAAAATTACGTCAGATTATAATTGTCAGATTCAAATTATAATTCAATCTTCCGAAATCTTTTTAAAGGCGGTCAAATTAGCGTGCTGTTAGAGTCTGCGGTGTCTGAACGGGGGTTGACGAGCGTAGCTCGTAGGGGGCAGAGCCCACTAGTTATGTACAAAAAGCAGGAACTTATTAGAAATTACGTCATAAAAGCTATAATTACACGTGAATTTTAAGAGAGAAAGGAATTTGTAAAATAATAAATTTATTAACATGCGTTAGAAGTCTTAAATAGGAGAAATTACGTCATATTTACGTCACATTACAGTTATTACATAAAATGAACACAAAATAATATTGCAAAACGGTTTAAATTTAGAAATTGCGCTAGACATATATTTGATATTTTGAGAGGATATTTTTCAACTATTTTTCTTAGGAAAGCGCAAATAATATTTAATTTCTAATACAAGTATTTTCACGTGAATATTAAAAAGAGAAAGAATAGTTTGGTCAAAATTACGTCAGATTAAAAACGATTAATTTAAAATGTCTCATTTAAAAGAACTTTCTTTTCGCTTTGTTAAAAAAAACCGGGAGACAAAGATTCTGTTTACTTAATTCCTTTTATATTAGCTTATTTTGAAATGTTGTTACACGTGTCTACGTCATCAAGTTATTTTTATTTCGACGTTTTATTTGGATTTTTATTAATGTTGTACTAATTTATTTGTTCTTTCGTTATTTAAAATAAAAATTATGTATATTTGTATAATTTGGCGAGTGGTTTGGCGTTTTATATAATTTGGCGAAGTTAGTCGACGGGATAATCAAGTAGTACCGCAGCGGATTTGGCGTTAAAATTTCCCCAATCAAAGAGAAATGAATAGAAATCCGTTTATAGGGAGATCGCCACTGTTTTTTAAATTATAATTCAATCTTTCGAAATATTTTTAAAGCCGATCACATTAGCGTGCATTTAGAGTCTGCCTGGACGGGGGTTGGCGAGCGTAGCTCGTAGGGGGCCGAGCCCCCTAGTAAATATCTCTCTATTCTAAAAAAAAGTAACTACCGCTGTCACCGCCGCCGCCGCCGGTTTTGAATTTTTTGTAACCGGAGATCTTTCTTCGTTAATATTAAGAAAAATAATGCATACAAAAATATGAAAATCAGTAGTATTATACAGAAATGTTTGATAAACACGCTGATGCAGACAGTTTTCAAATCAAAGAAATATTTTAAGAGATATTTAATGCTAAAGTTGGACAAAATCGTTCCACTAAAAAAGTTTTATAGGAGCAAAAACTGTTCATAGGAATTTAATCATTTTTAGATCATTTTATGCGTTAGAATTTGCCGGAGTGCAGATTGCATTAATTTTTTTATTTTGACTCATTTTTTGAGGTTTTATTTCTATTGAAAATTCAGATTTTCAGCATTTCTAGAGATATTTTTAACAGATTTTAGAAAGTGATATTAATTTAAACTGTTGCCAACTCTATAAACAGCCGAAACAATAATGTTTGCTTCAAAATAAAAATATTTATGCGTGTAAATAAATTAAAAATTTATTTACACGTGACTATTATAAACAGAAAAAAAACATTTGGAATTAGAATTAAATAATTATGTACAAAAAGCAGGAACTTATTAAAAATTACGTCATAAATGCTATAATTACACGTGAATTTTAAGAGAGAAAGGAATTTGTAAAACAATAAATTTATTAACATGCGTTAGAAGTCTTAAATAGGAGAAATTACGTCATATTTACGTCACATTACAGTTATTACATAAAATGAACACAAAATAATATTGCAAAACGGTTTAAATTTAGAAATTGCGCTAGACATTTATTTGATATTTTAAGAGGATACTTTTCAACTATTTTTGTTAGGAAAGCGCAAATAATATTTCATTTCTAACACAAGAATTTTCACCTGAATATTAAAACTAGAAAGAATAGTTTGGTCAAAATTACGTCAGATTAAAAACGATTAATTTAAAATGTCTCATTTAAAAGAACTTTCTTTTCGCTTTGTTAAAAAAAACCGGGAGACAAAGACTCTGTTTACTTAATTCCTTTTATATTAGCTTATTTTGAAATGTTGTTACACGTGTCTACGTCATCAAGTTATTTTTATTTCGACGTTTTATTTGGATTTTTATTAATGTTGTACTAATTTATTTGTTCTTTCGTTATTTAAAATAAAAATTATGTATATTTGTATAATTTGGCGAGTGGTTTGGCGTTTTATATAATTTGGCGAAGTTAGTGACGGGATAATCAAGTAGTACCGCAGCGGATTTGGCGTTAAAATTTCCCCAATCAAAGAGAAATGAATAGAAATCCGTTTATAGGGAGATCGCCACTGTTTTTTAAATTATAATTCAATCTTTCGAAATATTTTTAAAGCCGATCACATTAGCGTGCATTTAGAGTCTGCGGTGCCTGGACGGGGGTTGGCGAGCGTAGCTCGTAGGGGGCCGAGCCCCCTAGTAAATATCTCTCTATTCTAAAAAAAAGTAACTACCGCTGTCACCGCCAGCGCCGCCGCCGGTTTTGAATTTTTTGTAACCAGAGATCTTTCTTCGTTAATATTAAGAAAAATAATGCATACAAAAATATGAAAATCAGTAGTATTATACAGAAATGTTTGATAAACACGCTGATGCAGACAGTTTTCAAATCAAAGAAATATTTTAAGAGATATTTAATGCTAAAGTTGGACAAAATCGTTCCACTAAAAAAGTTTTATAGGAGCAAAAACTGTTCATATGAATTTAATCATTTTTAGATCATTTTATGCGTTAGAATTTGCCGGAGTGCAGATTGCATTAATTTTTTTATTTTGACTCATTTTTTGAGGTTTTATTTCTATTGAAAATTCAGATTTTCAGCATTTCTAGAGATATTTTTAACAGATTTTAGAAAGTGATATTAATTTAAACTGTTGCCAACTCTATAAACAGCGGAAACAATAATGTTTGCTTCAAAATAAAAATATTTATGCGTGTAAATAAATTAAAAATTTATTTACACGTGACTATTATAAACAGAAAAAAAACATTTGGAATTAGAATTAAATAATTATGTACAAAAAGCAGGAACTTATTAAAAATTACGTCATAAATGCTATAATTACACGTGAATTTTAAGAGAGAAAGGAATTTGTAAAACAATAAATTTATTAACATGCGTTAGAAGTCTTAAATAGGAGAAATTACGTCATATTTACGTCACATTACAGTTATTACATAAAATGAACACAAAATAATATTGCAAAACGGTTTAAATTTAGAAATTGCGCTAGACATTTATTTGATATTTTAAGAGGATACTTTTCAACTATTTTTGTTAGGAAAGCGCAAATAATATTTCATTTCTAACACAAGAATTTTCACCTGAATATTAAAACTAGAAAGAATAGTTTGGTCAAAATTACGTCAGATTAAAAACGATTAATTTAAAATGTCTCATTTAAAAGAACTTTCTTTTCACTTTGTTAAAAAATACCAGGAGACAAAGACTCTGTTTACTTAATTCCTTTTATATTAGCTTATTTTGAAATGTTGTTACACGTGTCTACGTCATCAAGTTATTTTTATTTCGACGTTTTATTTGTATTTTTATTAATGTTGTACTAATTTATTGGATTTTCGTTATTTAAAATAAAAATTATGTCAATTTGTATAATTTGGCGAGTGGTTTGGCGATTTATATAATTTGGCGAAATGGGTCGACGGGATAATCAAGTAGTACCGCAACGGATTTGGCGTTAAAATTCCCCAATCAAAGAGAAATGAATAGAAATCCGTTTATAGAGAGATCGCCACTGTTTTTTAAATTATAATTCAATCTTTCGAAATCTTTTTAAAGCCGATCAAATTAGCGTGCATTTAGAGTCTACGGTGTCTGGACGGGGGTTGGCGAGCGTAGCTCGTAGGGGGCCGAGCCCCCTAGTATAAATAAATATCTCTTCTCTCTATTCTAAAAAAAAGTAACTACCGCTGTCACCGCCGCCGGTTTTGATTTTTTTGTGACCGGAGGCCTTTCTTCGTTAATATTAACAAAAATAATGCATACAAAAATATGAAAATCGGTGGTTTTATACAGAAATGTTTGATAAACAGGCTGATGCAGACAGTTTTCAAATCAAAGAATTATTTTAAGAGTTATTTAATGCTAAATTTGGACAAAATCGTTCCACTAAAAAAGTTTTATAGCAGCAAAAACTATGCATGGCAGTGTAATCATTTTTAGATCATTTTATGCGTTAGAATTTGCCGGAGTGCAGATTGCATTAATTTTTTTATTTTGACTCATTTTTTCAGGTTTTATTTCTATTTTAAATTCAAATTTTCAGCATTTCTAGATATATTTTTTACAGATTTCAGAAAATTGTACTAATTTAAACTGTTGCCAACTGTATGAAAAGCGCAAGCAATAATGTTTGCTTCAAATTAAAAATTTATTTACACGTGACTATTGTAAACAGGAAAAAAACTTTCAAATTAGAGTTAAATAATTACGTATAAAAAGCAGGAACTTATTAAAAATTACGTCATAAAAAGTATACACGTGAATTTTAAAAGAGAAAGGATATTGTAAAATAATAAATTCATTAACATGCGTTAGAAGTCTTAGGAGAAATTACGTCATATTTACGTCACATTATAGTTATTACATAAAATGAACACAAAATAATAGTGCAAAAAAGTTTAAATTTAGAAATTGCGCTAGACATTTATTTGATATTTTGAGAATTAATTTAAAATGTCTCATTTAAAAGAACTTTCTTTTCGCTTTGTTAAAAAATACCAGGAGACAAAGACTCTCTTTACTTAATTCCTTTTATATTAGCTTATTTTGAAATGTTGTTACACGTGTATACGTCATCAAGTTATTTTTATTTTGACGTTTTATTTGTGTTTTAGGTAGCTTTCATTACAAAAAGCTACCTATTGCAGCCGTTCGGAGGAAAGCGATTTCAAAAAATTTTGGTATATTTTCATCGATCATGACCTCCAGACCCCGAAACCACCCTCTGTTCAAAAGTTGATATATATATATATATATATATATATATATATATATATATATATATATATATATATATATATATATATATATATATATATATATATATATATATATATATATCCATATATATATATATATATCTGACCTTTGTCATACTGTAACTCTCGAATTTATGAACCGATTTGGATGTAATTCGGTATGTACATAGTACATACTAATGTCTCGACCGAGTTCGTTGGCCAGCTTCATCCGCCATTTTGTTTCAAAATGGCGGCCATTTAAAAAATTTGTAAAAATTTTAAATTTGAAATGTGGTACCAAAAAATTAAAAATGGAAAAATAATTTTTTCTTATGTATTTGACCTTTATACAAAGATTCCGGACCAGTTTTTGTTTCGTCTATATCTTAAAAAATGGCTGCGTTATAGCATTTTGAATTTCTAGCGTGACTGACATTTTGAAACGTCCTGAATTTTGTCACGCGATAAAAGGTGTATTTATGAACCGATTTGGGTGTAACTTCGTTTGTACATAGTACATACCAATGTCTCGACCGAGTTCATTGGCCAGCTTCATCCGCCATCTTGTTTAAAAATGGCAGCCATTTAAATTTTTAAGAAAAATTTAAATTTGAAATGTGGTACCAAAAAATTGAAAATTAAAAAAATATTTTTTTCTTATGTATTTGACCTTGATACAAAGATTCGGGAGCAGTTTTTGTTTCGTCTATATCTTAAAAAATGGCTGAGTTATAGCATTTTGAATTTCAGCGTGGCTGACATTTTGAAACGTCCTGATATTTGTCACGTGATAACAAGCGTATTTATGAACCGATTTGAATTTACCTTGGTGTGTACATAGTACATACAAATATCTTAACCGAGTTCGTTAGCCAGCTTCATCCGCCATCTTGTTTCAAAATGGCGGCCATTTGAAAAAAATTTAAAAATTTAAAATTTAAAATGAGGTACCAAAAAATTGGAAAATGAAAAAGATTTTTTTTGTATGTGTTTGACCTTAATACAAAGATTCCGGAACAGTTTTTGTTTCGTCTATATCTAAAAAAATGGCTGAGTTATAGCATTTTGAATTTCTATTGTGGCTGACATTTTAAAACGACCTGGTTTTGTCACGCGATAACAAGCATATTTATGAACCGATTTGGATGTTACAATCCGGAGCATATTTCTGTTCCGGAGCAGATTTTGTTTCTGAAAATTTGTTCTTTTGTTTATATTTTAAAAAAATGGCTGAATTATAGCACTTTGAATTTCTAGTATGGCTAACATTTTGAAACGATCTTGTATTTGTCACGCGATAACACACGTATTCGCCTATTTCCATGTAAGAAGGCATGTGGATAGTATACATCAACATCTCAGCCAAATATAAGTTACTTTAAATAAAAGCAGCTTGGATAAAGCTGACTAATTTCGCGAAATTCTCATTCATAATGATTTAATATTGATAAAAATTAGTATTGAGTCTCCTATATTCGGTTTCCACTAAATTGAGCTTCGTGTGTTAGAATAATATAAGTTGGCTTTTTTAAAATAAGGAATTTGAAAGCTACCTCTTCCTCCCGGCACTGGCCGGAAGGACTTTTTATTAATGTTGTACGAATTTATTTGTTCTTTCGTTATTTAAAATAAAAATTATATCAATTTGTATAATTTGGCGAGTAGTTTGGCGATTTATATAATTTGGCGAAATTGGTCGACAGGATAATCAAGTAGTACCACAGCGGATTTGGCGTTAAAATTCCCCAATAAAAGACAAATGAATAGAAATTTTTTTATAGGGAGATCGCCACTGTTTTTTAAATTATAATTCAATCTTTCGAAATCTTTTTAAAGCCGATCAAATTAGCGTGCATTTAGAGTCTGCGGTGTCTGGACGGGGGTTGACGAGCGTAGCTCGTAGGGGGCCGAGCCCCCTAGTATAAATAAATAAATGTAGGGAGAGTGTGAACTAATAATAGGAATTGAAAAACAGTGGCAACCTCCCTATAAACGGATTTCAATTCATTTCTCTTTGTCTGGGGAATTTTAAGGCCAAATCCGCTGCGGTACTACTTGATTATCCCGTCGACCAATTTCGCCAAATTATATAAATCGCCAAAGCACTCGCCAAATTATACAAATTGACATCATTTTATTTTAAATAACGAAAGAACAAATAAATTAGTGCAACATTAATAAAAATACAAATAAAACGTCGAAATAAAAATAACTTGATGACGTAGATACGTGTAACTTGCTTAAAGTTAATGTGACATTTACGATCAACTATTATTGGCATTTAATCTTATAGTTTGGCGAATGATAGATTTTTGGTTGACAGGATAACTAAGTAGTACCAAAAATACATATGTCAATAGCTGTTTTCGTATTTGATTAAGTAAAATAAGTTAAACGTTTCAAAATAAGCTAATATAAAAGTAATTAAGTAAACAGAATCTTTGTCTCCCGGTATTTTTTAACAAAGCGGAAAGAAAGTTCTTTTAAATAAGACATTTTAAATTAATCGTTTTTAATCTGACGTAATTTTGACCAAACTATTCTTTCTCTTTTTAATATTCACGTGAAAATACTTGCGTTAGAAATGAAATATTATTGGCGCTTTCTTAACAAAAATAGCTGAAAAGTATCCTCTCAAAATATCAAATAAATGTCTAGCGCAATTTCTAAATTTAAACCGTTTTGCAATATTATTTTGTGTTCATTTTATGTAATAACTGTAATGTGACGTAAATATGACGTAATTTCTCCTATTACTTCTAACGCATGTTAATAAATTTATCATTTTACAAATTCCTTTCTCTTAAAATTTACGTGTAATTATAGTTTTTATGACGTAATTTTTAATATGTTCCTGCTTTTTGTATATAATAATTTAATTCTAATTCCAAATGTTTTTTTCTTTTTATAATAGCCACGTGTAAACAAATTTTTAATTTATTTACACGTATAAATATATATTTTTTTTGAAGCAAACATTATTGTTTCCGCTGTTTATACAGTTGGCAACAGTTTAAATTAATATCACTTTCAAAAATCTGTAAAAAATATCTCTAGGAATGCTGAAAATTTGAATTTAAAATAGAAATAAAACCTCAAAAAATTAGTCAAATTAAAAAAAAAAAAAAAAAAAAAAAAACAGTCTGCACACCGAGAACTTCAAACGTATAAAATGATCTAAAAATGATTAAATTCCCATGAATAGTTTTTGCTCCTATAAAACTTTTTTAGTGGAACGATTTTGTCCAACTTTAGCATTAAATATCTCTTAAAATAATTCATCGATTTGAAAACTGTCTGCATCAGCGTGTTTATCAAACATTTCTCTATAATTCCACCGATTTTCATATTTTTGTATGCATTATATTTCTTAATATTAACGAAGAAAGACCTTCGGCCACAAAAAATTCATAACCGGCGGCGGCGGCGGTGACAGAGGTAGTTACTTTTTTTTAAGAATAGAGAGATGGTATTAATTTATACTGTTGCCAAATGTATAAACAGCGCAAACAGTAATGTTTGCTTCAAATTAAAAATTTATTTACAGATTATTATAAACAGAAAAAATCATTTGGAATTAGAATTAAATAATTATGTACAAAAAGCAGGAACTTATTAAAAATTACGTCATAAAAAGTATACACGTGAATTTTAAAAGAGAAAGGATATTGTAAAATAATAAATTCATTAACATGCGTTAGAAGTCTTAATTGGAGAAATTACGTCATATTTACGTCACATTATAGTTATTACATAAAATGGACACAAAATAATATTGCAAAACGTTTTAAATTTAGAAATCGCGCTAGACATTTATTTGATATTTTGAGAGGATCTTTTCAACTATTTTTGTTAGGAAAGCGCAAATAATATTTCATTTCTAACAAAAGTATTTTCACGTGAATATTTAAAAAGAAAGAATAGCTTGGTAAAAATTACGTCAGATTAAAAACGATTAATTTAAAATGTCTCATTTAAAAGAACTTTCTTTTCGCTTTGTTAAAAAATACCAGGAGACAAAGACTCTGTTTACTTAATTCCTTTTATATTAGCTTATTTTGAAATGTTGTCACACGTGTCTACGTCATCAAGTTATTTTTATTTCGACGTTTTATTTGTATTTTTATTAATGTTGTACTAATTTATTTGTTCTTTCGTTATTTAAAATAAAAATTATGTCAATTTGTATAATTTGGCGAGTGGTTTGGCGATTTATATAATTTGGCGAAATTAGTCGACGGGATAATCAAATAGTACCGCAGCGGATTTGGCGTTAAAATTTCCCAATCAAAGAGAAATGAATAGAAATCCGTTTATAGGGAGATCGCCACTGTTTTTTAAATTATAATTCAATCTTTCGAAATCTTTTTAAGGCCGATCAAATTAGGGTGCATTTAGAGTCTGCGGTGTCTGGACGGGGGTTGGCGGGCGTAGCTCGTAGGGGGCCGAGCCCCCTAGTAATGCAAAAAAAAAAATTGGCCCATGTTTCTCTCTGGGTTATAATTCACCCATATGCAAAGGCATTTTACCATTCGTTTTGATCCTGACGTCAGGCAAACGTTTTTACACTTTAAATTTATAATATCATTAGAATTAGTAACGAATAAAAAATGAGTGGCATCAGGGACAAAAAGGTGGGAAGAAAAAATGAAAAAGTTACGATCTCCATAGGCTTTTCCATGTTAAATTAACATTGAGAAGTGACACTAGAAATAAATAAGTATTGCGCTGCCGCGCAATACTTAAATTCCCTTTCTAACAATTGAAATATTTCAGGAAATTGAAATATATTTGAACTATACATTTGAAATATAATCCTTCTATATATATATATAAAAAGTTTTTACCAGTTATAGTTATAAGAAGTCTGTATTAAAGAACATTTGAGAGATTTAAAGTAATACATGGGAAATATTTATCTCGAATACATAGGAATGACTTCACGTAAACTTAAAGTCCGTTCATTTCGTTTCATTAAAAAAGTTTTATAGGAGCAAAAGCTGTGCATAGGAATTTAATCATTTTTAGATCATTTTATGCGTCAGAATTTCCCGGTGCGCAGACTGCTTTTAGTATTTTAATTTGACTCATTTTTTGAGGTGTTACTTCTATTTTAAATTCAAATTTTCAGCATTTCGAGAGATATTTTTTACAAAATTTAGAAAATTGTTTTAATTTAAACTGTTGCCAACTGTATAAACAGCGCAAACAATAATGCTTGCTTCAAATTAAAAATTTATTTTACACGTGACTATTATAAACAGAAAATATAAAAAGCAGGAACTCATTGAAAATTACGTCATAAAAACTATACTTACACGTGAATTTTAAAAGAGAAAGAATATTGTAAAATAATAAATTCATTAACATGCGATGGAAGTCTTAAATAGGATAATTCACGTCACATTTACGTCACAGTACACTTATTACGTAAAATGAAGAAAAAATAATATTGCAAAGCAGTTTAAATTAAAAAAATTGCGCGTGACATTTATTTGATATTTTAAGATGATCATAATATTTCATTTCTAACAAAAGTATTTTTAGGTAAATATTAAAAAGAGAAAGAAAAGTTTGGTGAAAATTACGTCAGATTCAAATTATAATTCAATCTTCCGAAATCTTTTTAAAGTCGATCAAATTAGCGTGCTGTTAGAGTCTGCGGTGTCTGAACGGGGGTTGACGAGCGTAGCTCGTAGGGGGCAGATCCCCCGAGTAATTAAAAAAAAAATCCTTACAAATAAATTTGGAATTGCTACTTTGATTTTATGGTTTTTGTGCGGTCACAAAACAATATTTTGCGTTACAGTAAAATTCGTAATAAGCAGTTACTTGATAAAAAAATTGTTTAATCTGTATATTTAATAAACAATTATCGGACCAAACTAGTAGTATCTCTCTATCTCTCTATCTAAAAAAAAAGTGACTACCGCTGTCAGCGTCACCGGTTTTGAATTTTTTGTGACCGGAGGTCTTTCTTCGTTAATATTAAGAAAAATAATCCATACAAAAATATGAAAATCGGTGGTATTATACAGAAATGTTTGATAAACACGCTGATGCACACAGTTTTCAAATCGAAGAATTATTTTAAGAGATATTTAATGCTAAAGTTGGACAAAATCGTTCCACTAAAAAAGTTTTATAGGAGCAAAAACTATTCATGGGAATTTAATCATTTTTAGATCATTTTATACGTTTGAAGTTCCCGGTGTGCAGACTGTATTCCTTTTTTTAATTTAACTAATTTTTTTAGGTTTTATTTCGATTTTAAATTCAAATTTTCAGCCTTTCTAGAGATATTTTGTGCACTAGGCAGCTCTGCCCCCTACGAGCTACGCTTGTCAACCCCCGTTCAGACACCGTAGACTCTGAAAGTACGCTAATTTGATCGGCTTTAAAAAGATTTCGGAAGATTGAATTATAATTTAAAAAACAGTGGCGATCTCCCTATAAACGGATTTCTATCCATTTCTCATTGATTGGGAAATTTTAAGGCCAAATCCGCTGCGGTACTACTTGATTATCCCGTCGACCAATTTCGCCAAATTATATAAATCGCCAAACCACTCGCCAAATTATACAAATTGACGTAATTTTTATTTTAAATAACGAAAGAACAAATAAATTAGTGCAACATTAATAAAAATACAAATAAAACGTCGAAATAAAACTAACTTGATGACGAAGACACGTGTAACTTGCTTAAAGTCAAGTTAATGTGGCATTTACGATCAACAATTATTGTCATTCAATCTTATTGTTTGGCGAATGATAGATTTTTGGTCGACGGGATAACTAAGTAGTACCAAAGATCGCTGTTTTCGTCTTTGGTTAAGTAAAACAAGTTAAACACTTCAAAATAAACTAATATAAAAGGAATTAAGTAGTCTAAAAGGAATTTAGTGAGTCTTCCGATATTTTTTAACAAAGCGAAAAGAAAGTTTTTTTTAAATAAGACATTTTGAATTAATCGTTTTTAATCTGACGTAATTTTGACCAAACTATCCTTTCTCTTTTTTAATATTCACGTGAAAATACTTGTGTTAGAAATGAAATATTATTTGCGCTTTCCTAACAAAAATAGTTGAAAAGTATCCTCTCAAAATATCAAATAAATGTCTAGCGCAATTTCTAAATTTAAACTGTTTTGCAATATTATTTTGTGTTCATTTTATGTAATAACTGTAATGTGACGTAAATATGACATAATTTTTCCTATTTAAGACTTCTAACGCATGTTAATGAATTTATTATTTTACAATTTCCTTTCTCTTTTAAAATTTACGTGTAAATATAGTTTTTATGACATAATTTTTAATAAGTTCCTGCTTTTTGTGCATAATTATTTAATTCTAATTCCAAATGTTTTTTTCTGTTTATAATAGTCACGTGTAAATAAATTTTTTATTTATTTACACGTATAAATACTTTTCTTTTGAAGCAAACCTTATTGTTTGCGCTGTTTATACAGTTACCAACAGTTGAAATTAATATCACTTTCTAAAATAAGTAAAAAATATCTCTAAAAATGCTGAAAATTTGAATTTAAAATAGAAATAAAACCTCAAAAAATGAGTCAAATTAAAAAAAGAAATACAGTCTGCACATCGGGAACTTCAAACGTATAAAATGGTCTAAAAATGATTAAATTCCCATGAATAGTTTTTGCTCCTATAAAACTTTTTTAGTGGAACGATTTTGTCCAAATTTAGCATTAAATATCTCTTAAAATAATTCATCGATTTGAAAACTGTCTGCATCAGCGTGTTTATCAAACATTTCTCTATAATTCCACCGATTTTCATATTTTTGTATGCATTATTTTTCTTAATATTAACGAAGAAAGACCGCCGGTTACAAAAAATTCAAAATCGGCGGCGGCGGCGGCGGGTAGTTACTTTTTTTTTTTTTTTTAGAATAGAGAGATTGTTTTAGAAAATGGTGTTAATTTAAACTGTTGCCAAATTTATAAACAGCGCAAACAATAATGTTTGCTTCAAATTAAAAATTTATTTACACGTGACTATTATAAACAGAAAAAATCATTTGGAATTAGAATTAAATAATTATGTACAAAAAGCAGGAACTTATTAAAAATTACGTCATAAAAACTATACGCGTGAATTTTAAATGAGAAAGGATATTGTAAAATAATAAATTCATTAACATGCGTTAGAAGTCTTAAATAGGAGAAATTACTTCATATTTACGTCACATTACAGTTATTAAATAAAATGAACAGCAAATAATATTGCAAAACAGTTTAAATTTAGAAATTGCGCTAGACATTTATTTGATATTTTGAGAGGATCTTTTCAACTATTTTTGTTACGAAAGTGCAAATAATATTTCATTTCTAACAAAAGTATTTTCACGTGAATATTTAAAAGAGAAAGGATAGCTTGGTCAAAATTACGTCAAATTAAAAACTATTAATTTAAAATGTCTCATTTAAAAGAATTTTCTTTTCGCTTTGTTAAAAAATACCAGAAGACAATGACTCTGTTTACTTAATTCCTTTTATTTTGAAATGTTCAACTTATTCTACTTAATCAAAGAAGAAAACAGCAATTGTATCTTTGGTAGTACTTAGTTATCCCATCGACCAAAAATCTATCATTCGCCAAACTATAAGATTAAATGCTAATAATGGTTGATCGTAAATGTCACATTAACTTGACTTTAAGCAAGTTACACGTGTCTACGTCATCAAATTATTTTTATTTCGACGCTTTATTTGTATTTTTATTAATGTTGTACTAATTTATTTGTTCTTTCGTTATTTAAAATAAAAATTATGTCAATTCGTATAATTTGGCGAGTGGTTTGGCGATTTATATAATTTGGCGAAATTGGTCGACGGGATAATCAAGTAGTACCGCAGCGGATTTGGCGTTAAAATTCCCCATTCAAAGAGAAATGAATAGAAATCCGTTTATAGGGAGATCGCCACTGTTTTTTTAAAATTATAATTCAATCTTTCGAAATCTTTTTAAAGCCGACCAAATTAGCGTGCATTTAGAGTCTGCGGCGTCTGGACGGGGGTTGACGAGCATAGCTCGTAGGGGGCAGAACCCCCTAGTTCTAAAAAAAGTAACCAACGCTGTCACCGTGCCGCCGCCGGTTTTGAATTTTTTGTGACCGGAGGTCTTTCTTCGTTAATATTAAGCAAAATATTGCATACAAAATTATGAAAATCGGTGGTATTATAGAAAAATATTTGATAAACACGCTGATGCAGACAGTTTTCAAATCGAAGAATTATTTTAAGAGATATTTAATGCTAAAGTTGGACAAAATCGTTCCATTAAAAAAGTTTTATAGGAGCAAAACCTGTACATGGGAATTTAATTATTTTTAGATCATTTTATGAGTCAGAATTTCCCGGTGTGCAGACTGCATTTAGATTTTTAATTTGATTCATTTTTGAGGTTTTATTTCTATTTTAAATTCAAATTTTCAGCATTTCGAGAGATATATTGTACATACTAGGGGGCTCTGCCCCCTACGAGCTTCGCCCGCCAACCCCCGTTCAGACTCTAAAAATTCTTTAATTTGATCGGTTTAAAAAATATTACGGAAGATTGAATTATAATTAAAAAACCAGTGGCGATATCCCTGTAAACGGGTTTCTATTATATCTCTTTTAATGAAGGATTTTAAAGCCAAAAAGCTGCTGTGAATTAGTTAAATGCCTGAAAATTTGCTAATGTAAAAAGTCAACAGAGTCTTTGCTTCCAGGTATTTTTTAATACAGCATACAGCTATAAGAAAAGGATTTTAAATCACACGTTTCAAATCTGACGTAATTTTAACCAAATTTTTCTTTTTGTAATACTAGGGGGCTCAGCCCCCTACGAGCTACGCTCGCCACCCCCCGTTCAGACACCGCAGACTCTAAAAGCACGCTAATTTGATTGGCTGTAAAAATATTTCGAAAGATTGAATTATAACTTAAAAAACAGTAGCGATCTCCCTATAAACGGGTTTCTATTCATTTCTCTTTGATTGGGGAATTTGGCCAAATCAGCTACTGTTAAAAGATACAGTGACTGCTTCCGTCTTTGATTAAATAATTTTAGTTAAATATTTCAAAATATAAAATGGATTAAGTAAACAGAGTCTTTGTCTCCCGGTATTTTTTAACAAAGCGAAAAGAAAGTTTTTTTAAAATAAGACATTTTAAATATATCGTTTATAATCTGACGTAATTTTCACCAAACTTTTCTTTCTCTTTTTAATATTCGCGTGAAAATACTTTTTTTATGAAATGAAATATTTAAGCTGTCCTAACAAAAATAGTTGAAAAATATCAAATAAATGTCTCGCGCAATTTTTTAAATTTAAACTGTTTTGCGATATTATTTTTTGTTCATTTTACGTAATAAGTGTAATGTGACGTAATTTCTCCTATTTAAGACTTCTAACGCATATTAATGAATTTATTATTCTACAATATTCTTTCTCTTTTAAAATTCACGTGTTAATATAGTTTTTACGGCGTAATTTTCAATGAGTTACTGTTTTTTATATTTTATGTTTACAATACTCACGTGTAAATAAATTTTTTATTTGAGCAAACATTGTTTGCGCTGTTTTTACAGTTGGCAGCAGTTTAAATTAATACCATATTGTAAATTATGTAAAAAATATCTCTCAAAATGCTGAAAATTTGAATTTAAAATAGAAATAAAACCTCAAAAAATGAGTGAAAATAAAAAAAAATTAATGCAATCTTCACTCAGGCAAATTCTAACGTATAAAATGATCTAAAAATGATTACACTGCCATGTATAGTTTTTGCTGCATAAAACTTTTTTAATGGAACGATTTTGTCCAACTTTAGCATTAAATATCTCTTAAAATAATTCTTCGATTTGAAAACTGTCTGCATCAGCGTGTTTATCAAACATTTCTCTATAATACCACCGATTTTCATATTTTTTATGCAATGTTTTTCTTAATATTAGCGAAGAAAGACCTCCGGTCACAAAAAATTCAAAACCGGCGGCGGCGGTGACAGTGGTAGTTACTTTTTTTTAGAATAGAGAGATTCACCCGGAAATATTTCAATTGTTAGAAAGGAAATATTATTATTTGAGCTGACTTGCGATGACAACAGTATTTACAAAGATTATCTCTGAATAGAAATAAATCTCACGTGTACGTGTAAATATATATTTCAATTTGAATTGTTTGGCAATATTATTTAGCTACTTGAAATGGACGTAATTCTAACCGCATTCTCTGCTTTTAACACATATTAAATAATTAATTGTTTCATAGCTGTTTTTTCTTTTTAAATATTCAAGTGTATAAACAATTTTTATTACGTAATTTGTAATATTTTCCTGCTTGTAACACGTAATCATTTCATTCTAATTTCATAGGGTTTTTTCTGTTTATAATAGTCACGTGTAAATAAATTTTCAGTTTAAAGGTAATATTATTATTTATGAAGTTTTTGCAATTTTGGCAATAATTTAAAATAGAAAAGACCTTTTCTAAAATATGCAAAAAATATCTCTATAATTGCTGAAAATTTGAATTTAAAATGGAAATAAACCCTCAAAAAATTAGTGAAATTAAAAAAACTAAATGCAGTCTGCACACCGGGAAATTAAAATGTATAAAATGATCTAAAAATTATTAAATCCCTATGTATAGTTTTTGCTCCTATAAAACTTTTTTAATGGAACGATTTTGACCAACTTTAACATTAAATATCTATTAAAATAAATCTCCGATTTGAAAACTGTCTACTTCAGCGTGTTTATCAAAACATTTCTCTTTAATACCATCGATTTTCGTATTTTTGTATGCAGTAGTTTTCTTAATATTAACGAAGGAAGACTCAAGATCACAAAAAATTCAAAACAGGATCGGTGACAGCGTTAGTTACTTTTTTTCAAGGGCGTAGGAACCGGGGGAACTGGGAGAGCTGGGGCTCCCCTTGGAATATTTCGGACGGGCTCAGCTCCCCCGGGAGAAATTCTCGCACCACTTCTGTTTACGATACATTGCTGAATTAAAAAATAATAAAGAATACTTTTTCTAGGAAATTCACACAATAAACAACAAAGAGAAGAGAGAGAGGGGGTGGTGAGCACACTTGTTTGTGCCTTCACCCTTTTTCTCATTGTTTACAACCCTCCAGATTTCCAGAAAAAAGGGGGTCTTATATAGGCCTACTACAAATTACCTGCACCGATAACATATTTATAACGAGGAGGCCTTTAAAATTGATTTGGAAGAGCAAAGAATTTTAAAGCAAAACAACAGAAGGCACTATAATTTTTACTTTCTTCTATCTTTACAAGAAGAAAGTATTGGATTCATGAAAATTTTCGAATTCCGGTTTTCGACGGATTTACACGTTTTAGGGGTCAGAGATTCCAAAAAACATGTTTTTACAAAATGTCTGTCTGTGACTCTGTGAGTCTGTCTGTCTGTCTGTCTGTGTGTATGTGACACAAATTTTGTGGGCGCTCTATCTCAAGAACTAATGCACGGAATTTAACAAAAATTCATATTCAGTTAGTCCCTGATACAAATTGATGCTGATTAGTTTTTGGTGCAAATCGCTCAGCAGGTGGCGCTGCTATGCTGCCTTTTTTACGATTTCCGAAATGGCTCTATCTCAAGAACTAATGCACGGATTTTCATGAAACTTCAGAGTCAGTTAGTCCTTGATATGACTTGATGCTGATTACGTGTTGGTGTAAATCGCTCAACAGGTGGCGCTGCTATGCTGGATTTCTTACGATTTCCGCAATGGCTCTATCTCAAGAACTAATGCACGGATTTTCATGAAACTTCAGATTCAGTTAGTCCTTGACATGAATAGATAATTTATAGATTTTGGTGTAAATCGCTCAACAGGTGGCGCTGCTATTGGGCATTTTTTGCAATTTCCGCAATTGCTCTATCTCAAGAACTAATGCTTGGATTTTCAACAAACTTCAGATTCAGGTATACCATGATATGAATTAGTACTGTTTTTGTTTTGGTGCAAATCGCTCAACAGGTGGCGCTGCTATGCTTCATTTTTCAGAATTTCCGCCACAGCTGTATCTCAATAACTAATGCATGAATTTTCATCAAACTTCAGATTCAGGTATACCTTGATATCAATTAGTGCTGTTTATGTTTTGGTATAAATCGTTCAACAGGTGGCGCTGCTATACTACATTTTTCAGAATTTCCGCTATAGCTCTATACTAGAACTAATGCACGAATTTTACCAAACTTCAAATTCAGATATATTGTGATATGAATTGGTACTATTTAAACGATTTAATTGACGTGATTTATATAGAAGAAAGTTTTGTGATGGCCACAACATACTAGTTTGTAAATGGAAGTGGGAGAAGCCTTAAATTTGACTATTGTATTCGGGATCGCACATAAATTAAGTTTCTATGTATCAAGTATATCTATTAAAAATTATTTTAACTGGATTAAAGAGTTGGTGATCTTTTCATATGCTTCTATTTTATACTTCTGTTTTCGAAACGTGCAACACTATGAAGGAACCCTCCAAAATGAACGAAATGATCCGCGCCACTAGCTTTCCGCAATATGCCCCGGCTCCCCCTGTTTGTACAAAGTTCCTACGCCACTGCTTTTTTTTTTAGAATAGAGAGATTTTAGAAAATGGTATTAATTTAAACTGTTGCCAACTGTCTATACAGCGCAAACAATAATGTTTGCTTCAAATTAAAAATTTATTTTATACGTGACTATTTCAAACAGAAAATATAAAAAGCAGAAAATCATTGAAAATTACATCATAAAAACTATATTTACTCGTGAATTTTAAAAGAGAAGGAATATTGTAAAATAATTAATCCATTAACATGCGTTAGAAGTCTTAAATAGGAGAAATTACGTCACATTATACTTATTACGTAAAATGAACAAAAAATAATATTGTAAAACAGTTTAAATTTAAAAGATGCACGAGACATTTATTTGATATTTTAAGACGATCTTTTAAACTATTTTTATTAGGACAGCGCAAATAATATTTCATTTCTAACAAAAGTATTTTCACGTGAATATTAAAAAGAGAAAGAAAAGTTTGGTGAAATTACTTCAGAATAAAAACGATACATTTAAAGTGTCTTATTTAAAAAAAAAACTTTCTTTTCACTTTGCTACAAAAATACCGGACACAAAGACTCTGTTTATTTAATTCATTTTATATTAGCTTATTTTGAAATGTTTAACTGATTATTTAATCAAAGACGGAAACAGCCATTGTATCTTTTAACAGCAGCTGATTTGGCCTTAAAATTCCCCAATCAAAGAGAAATGAATAGAAACCCGTTTATAGGGAGATCGCCACTGTTTTTTTTAAACTTATAATTCAATCTTCCGAAATCTTTTTAAAGCCGATCAAATTAGCGTGCTTTTGGAGTATGCGGTGTCTAAATGGGGGTTGGCGAGCGTTGCTCGTAGGGGGCAGCAACCCCTAGTTAAGTAGAATAAAAGTAAATAACGCGATAGGTTCATTTTATTATTTTTTGTAACAAACATTATATATATGATGACATTTTCATATATTAATTTCTAACTAGCTAACTTGCCCGGCGTTGCCCGGGTACGTGAAAAAACAGCACGAATTGCGAAAAGCTCTGAAAATCACAATAAGATATCGAGAAAATTTTTTAAATCGCTGCACAAATTTCGAAAAAAGAAAAAAAATTATATACTGTGTTCGAAGATTGAAAGTTGATTCCTTTCACTAATGTGGAAAAATGGTAGGAAATCTCTAAAATACACTAAAAATCACATACAAAATTCCCGAAAAATTCGAAAATTGCTGTACGAAATCCAAATTAACTTTATTGAAATGAGGGTAGATATTACTTTAGTATTATAGGTCAAAAATGGAATGTCAAAAAATTGCAGCAGATCGCGAAGAAAAGTAAAAATCGAGTTAGAAATCACAAAAAATTCAAAAATCACGAAAGTCAAAATCTATACTAATATTATTAAGAAGTAAAAATTGTGTGTTTGTGAGAGGTACTCTGAAGCTACCGAACCGATTTTAAAAGTAATGGTATCAAAATGATGGACGATAGTGTTAGTTCAACTTAGAACATAGGCTATATTTTATGTCGGTGCCACTACCCTAAAGGGGGTGCAGAAGCAAAAAGCGTTCTAAAAATGCAATTTTTGTGTTATGAAAGGGCCTATGAATCATGAAATTTGGAATGGTAGTTACTTATAAGATATAAATGATATCTAAGAACATTTTCTAAACAATTCGAAATTTAAAAAGGGTGAAAATACACAAAAAGCGGTCTAAAAATGTTCTAAATGGGGATTCTTACACAATCTCAAGAAATACCAAACCGATTAAAAAAAATAATGGTGACAAACCTTTCTCTAACATATGCTATGTTTTATGTCGGTGCTACTACCCCAAATGGGGTGCAGGAGCAAAAAACGTTCTAAATTACAGTTTTTGCGTTACTGAAGGGCGTAGAAATATGAAATTTGAAATATTAGTTACTTATTAGATATAAAGGATTTCTAACAACAGTTCTTAAAAAATTCTAAATTAAAAAGGGGTGAAAATGTACAAAAAGCGTTCTAAAAAACGTTCTAAATGGTGGTTTCTACACAATCTCAGGAAATACCAAACCGATTTAAAAAATAAGGGTGTCAAAATGATGGTGACTACCCTTGCTTCAAGATAGGCTATATTTCATGTCGGTGCCACTACCCCAAACGGCGTGCAGGAGCAAAAAACGTTCTAAAAATGCAATTTTTGCCTTACTGAAGGGCCTAGAAATATGAAATTTGAAATATTAGTTACTTATTAGATATAAAGGATTTCTAAGAACAGTTCTTAAAAAATTCGAAATTTAAAATGGATGATAATGCGCGAAGAGCGTTCTAAAAAACATTCTATATGGTGATTTCTATTCAATTTTGGGAAGTATCAAATCGATTTCAAAGTAATGATTGTAAATTGATGGTGACAGACCTTGCCCTATGGCTCTGTTTTATGTTTGTATCACTACCACCTTGGGGTTCCAGGAGAAAAAAACGTTCTAAATTGCGATTTTGTGGTATGGAAGGGTCTAGAATCATGAAATTTGAAATGGTAGTTACTTATAAGATATCAATGATCTGTAAGAACATTTCTTTAAAAAAAGAAAAAAAAATCGAAATTTAAAAAGGATGAAAATGCGCGAAAAGCGTTGTAAAAAATTTTTAAATTGCGATTTCTATTCAACCTCGGGAAGTACTGGACCGATTTAAAATATAATGGTGTAAAAATGATGGTGACAGCTCTTGCTCCAAGATAGGCTATATTTTATGTCTGTTTCCAATACCCCAGAGGAGATGCAGGAACTAAAAACGTTCTAAAAATGCGATTTTTGAATTGTGGAAGGACCAAGATTCATGAAATGTTGCATGGTATATATTTATTAGGTATAAATGATTTCTAAGAACATTTCTTTAAATAGTTGAAATTTAAAAGGGGTGAAAATGCGCGAAAAGCATTCTAAAAACGTTCTAAATGCCGATTTGTGAGCAATCTCAGGAAGAATCAAACTGATTTCAAAAGTAATGGTAGGCAAATTGATGCTGACAGCCTCTGCTCTAACATAGATGCTAGTTCATGTCGGTGTCACTATCAACTGGAGGTTGCAGGAGCAAAAAAACGTTCTAAATTTTGATTATATGCTTGAAATTAGGTAAGGTACATATGTATCAGATATAAATGGTCTTTAACCCTTAAATTCCTGGTGTTGCTTTTCGGCAACATACCCAATTTAGGCTCTAAAATACTACTAGAATAATATTAAAGCTATAATGCCTAATGTTGCCAATAAAATATATTCTGAAAATATTATTAAATAGATTTTGAACATGTAGATGACAACATTTGGGCTGTTTAAGAATAAAGTTAGATTTATTTTTTCAATTGCTGCTACTTGTACTTTTTGTATTGTTTGGAAGCTTGCGAAATATCCTATTTTGACCTGCAGTGAGCAAGTGAAATTTATTTCTTATTATAGTTCCTAAAGTTTTTGTGTGTTTAATATTATAGAATTTTATCAAGGGAAATTATTTTTTCAACTAAACACCAGTATTGCAGATTACTAACAAACTGTTTTTTATCCATAAACTATACTTAAAATAAAATATGATTTTTTAAAGTATTTTTCCCATGATTTATTTAAAAAATGAAAGCCGAAAAACATTATTACAATGATTTTGGAAAAATCAGGCATTTAAGGGTTAAGAACAGTTTTGAAAAAATTAGAAATTTAAAAGGGGTGAAAATGCTTGAAAAGTGTTCTAAAAATGTTGTAAAAACGTTCTTAATTGCGATTTCTTCTCAATCTCAGCAAATACCAAATTTATTTCAAAAGTAATGGTTGGAAATTGATGGTGACAGTCCCTGCTTCAACATAGGCTATATTTTATGTTGCTGTCACCACCATCTGGGGTGCAAGAGCAAAACATGTTCTAATTTGCATTTTTTGCACAACTGAGGAGTCTAACATTTTGAAATATGGCATTTGGCATGGTATTTATTTATAAGATGCAACTGTTTTCTAAAAACAGTCGAAAGAAAATTCCAAATTTCAAAGGATGAAGTGAGCGAAAAGCGTTCTAAATTCCAATTTTAATGCAATCTCATCAAATACCAAACCAATTAAAAAAATAATGGTGACAAATTTTTGGTCATAGAATCTGCTCAAACATAAGCCATTATTTTATGTCTGTGCCACTACCACCAGAGGGTTGCAGGAGCAAAAAACTTTCTAAATTGCAAGTTCTGTGATATTGAAGAGGCTAGAAACTTTAAATATAGCATGGTAGACCTTGCGCTTACTTATAAAATATAAATGCTCTCGAAAGACTGTCGAAAATAAATTCGAATTAAAAAGGGGTGAAGAGAAGGGGAGGTGCGAAAAGCGTTCTAAAAAAGTCCTAAATTACGATTTCTATGCAATTTCAGGGAATATAAACCAATTATAAAAGTAATAATTGCGAATCAGTGGTAACAGTCTCTGATCCTACACAGGCTATATTTTATGCGGATGATTCTACCACCTGGGGTTCATAACAAGCCGATTTATAAATTAATGATGGCAAATTGGTGACAGGTCGTATTTCAACATAGTCCTTTATGTGGAGAGAGGTAATAGGACTTGGAATTTGACATGATGGTTAATTTTAAGATGTAAGAAGATGTTTTCTAAAAAATTCAAAACTTCAAATCAATACTGAAATAAGCGTATTAATTGAGCATAAAAGTTTCAAAATATTTTCTAAATTATTATTTATTTAGTTTTATTTCTTTTTAGGTAGCTTTCTTTACAAAAAAGCTACATATTGCAGCCGTTCGGAGGAAAGCGATTTCAAAAAATTTTGGTATATTTTCATCGATCATGACCCCCAGACCCCGAAACCACCCTCCGTTCAAAATTGATATATATATATATATATATATATATATATATATATATATATATATATATATATATATATATATATCTGACCTATGTCACACTGTAACTCCCGTAATTATGAACCGATTTCGATGTAATTCGGTGTGTACATAGTACATACCAATGTCTCGACCGAGTTCGTTGGCCAGCTTCATCCGCCGTTTTGTTTCAAAATGGCGGCCATTTAAAATTTTAAAAAAAATTTAAAACTTGAAATGGGGTACCAAAAAATTAAAAATGGAAAAATATTTTTTTCTTATGTATTTGACCTTTATACAAAGATTCCGGAGCAGTTTTTGTTTCGTCTATATCTTAAAAAATGGCTGAGTTATAGCATTTTGAATTTCTAGCGTGGCTGACATTTTGAAA
The DNA here is from genome assembly GCA_963932465.1 of Maratus speciosus. Lineage (NCBI taxonomy): Eukaryota > Metazoa > Arthropoda > Arachnida > Araneae > Salticidae > Maratus > Maratus speciosus. Next base: position 49,409,207 of record OZ010786.1, on the reverse strand, counting down.
CGTTCTAAATTTTGTCACGAGATAAAAGGCGTATTTATGAACCGATTTGGATGTACTTCGGTGTGTACATAGTACATACCAGTGTCTCGACCGAGTTCGTTGGCCAGCTTCATCCGCCATTTTGTTTCAAAATGGCGGCCATTTAAAAATATTTTAAAAATTTTAAATTTGAAATGGGGTACCAAAAAATTGAAAATGGAAAAATATTTTTTTCTTATGTATTTGACCTTTATACAAAGATTTCGGAGCAGTTTTTGTTTCGTCTATATCTTAAAAAATGGCTGAGTTATAGCATTTTGAATTTCTAGCGTGGCTGACATTTTGAAACGTTCTAAATTTTGTCACGCGATAAAAGGCGTATTTATGAACCGATTTGGATGTAACTTCGTTTATACATAGTACATACCAATGTCTCGACCGGGTTCGTTGACCGGGGCGGGTGAAGCTGGAAACTTCACCCGCCATCTTGTTTAAAAATGGCGGCCATTTAAATTTTTAAGAAAAATTTAAATGTGAAATGTGGTACCAAAAATTGAAAATTGAAAACATATTATCTTCTTATGTGTTTGACCTTGATAAAAAGATTTGGGAGCAGTTTTTGTTTCGTCTATATCTTAAGAAATGGCTGAGTTATAGCATTTTGAATTTCTAGCGTGGCTGACATTTTGAAACGTCCTGATTTTTTTCACGTAATAACAGGCGTATTTATGAACCGACTTGGATGTACCTTGGTGTGTACATAGCACATACAAATATCTCGACCGAGTTCGTTGGCCAGCTTCATCCGCCATCTTGTTTCAAAATGGCGACCATTTAAAAAAAAATTAAAAAATAAAAAAATTTAAATGAGATGCCAAAAAATTGGAAAATGAAAAAGATTTTTTTTGTATGTGTTTGACCTTAATACAAAGATTCCGGAACAGTTTTTCTTTCGTCTATATCTAAAAAAAAAGGCTGAGTAAATAGCATTTTGAATTTCTCTTGTGGCTGACATTTTAAAACGACCTGAGTTTTGTCACGCGATAACAGGCGTATTTATGAACATATTTGAATGTAACTTGGTCTGTACATAGTACATACCAATGTCTCGACCGAGTTCGTTGGCCAGCTTCATTCGCCATCTTGTTTCAAAAGGGTTGCCATTTAAAAAAAATTAAATTTAAAATTCAAAATGAGGTATTAAAAAATTGGAAAATGAAAAAGATTTTTTTTATGTGTTTGGCCTTGATACAAAGATTCCGGAGCAGTTTTTGTTTCTGAAAATTTGTTCTTTTGTTGATATCTTAAAAAATGGTTGATTTATAGCACTTTGAATTTCTAGCATGGCTAACATTTTGAAACGATCTTGTATTTGTCACGCGATAACACACGTATTTGCCTATTTCGATGTAAGAAGGCATGTGGATAGTAAACATCAACACCTCGACCAAGTTCGCTGGCCAGATTCATCAGCCATCTTGTTTCAAAATGGCGGCCATTAAATTAAAAAATATATATATATTTAAAGTGAGGTGCAAAAAAATTAGAAATTGAAAAAGGTTTCTTTCTTAAGTATTTGATCTTGATATAAGGATTCAGGAGCATATTTGTTTGTCTTTACCTTAAAAAAATGGCTCAGATATAGCAGTTTCAATTTCTATTGTGGGTGACATTTTGAAAAATCTGATTTTTTTGCTTGCGACAGCACTCCTATATATTAACCGATTCCGATGTGAGTGAGCATGTGCACAGCAATTACTAAGGTCTCGACGAAGTTCACTGCTTAGCCTCATCCACCATGTTGTCTTAAAATGACAGGCACTTTAAGAAATTGCCGAATTTGGCAGCCAAATATAAGTTACTTTAAAGAAAAGCAGCTTGGATAAAGCTGACTAATTTCGCGAAATTCTCATTCATTATATTGATAAAAATTAGTATTGAATCTCCTATATTCGGTTTCCACTAAATTGAGCTTCGTGTGTTTGCATGATATAAGTTGGCTTTTTTAAAATACGGATTATGAAAGCTACCTCTTCCTCCCGGCACTGGCCGGAAGGACTTTTATTAATTTAAGTCTAATTTCTGCCTAACGCAGTGTAATAATAAAGTTTAGTCAAACTATGTTTTAAATAGTATATTTTGAATTATTCCTAAAAGTATAATTTCTTTTAATAAAAAATTAGACATATAAATATCACTTGCATATTTTAAAATATAACGCGAGCAAAGCCGCGAGGTTTGCTAGTTTACTAAAATTGAATAAAAGTTTCAAATCTAATTCCTTTGACCTGCGGGCTCACTTACAATTTATGTTTGGGAAAGCATGCTAAGCATTGTATCATGTTGCTTTTATTCATAATTTAATTTACTTGGATTCCCTTAAATATAATTAATATAATCCCTTAAGTTAATATTAGTTTTTGTTGCATTAAAATATCTCAATTTGTTGATTTTCTGTAAGCAAGTAATACTTATTGGTTTACAATGGAAGTCTATGGGAATTTGCCGAAATATTAGAGATATCTCCAAGTTAGTAATTTTGCGATATATCGCCATGTTGGCGACAGAACTGTGTCCTTCCCTACTGTAATCCCCTTATAGGTATGGAGATGCATTAAATGCTGTTCAATAATCGCATAAAAAATTCGCTAAAAATTCAAAAATCGCTGTACGAATTCCAAATAAACTCTTTCGAAAAGAGAACAAAATTTATTATGAGGAAAGGGCAGCTGATGTCACTGTTGGTCGAATTACTGTGGATCAGCAAGAAAAACCTGTCCGTTCATTATTACTCCTACTGTACACAAGAGTTAGGGAAATTTTATTGGCCTACGTTTAACAGGTCTGTGATATGATTGGCCTAATTCGGCAAGGCGATTCCTGCAATGATCACTATGACAAAAATATAGTGGTTGAAGGAACTGTTTGTTTGTAAACATGCCCTTTGCTTTTATTGGGTTAAAAGAAAGAAACCGTATTCTTTTCATTAATGTGGAAAAATCGCCTCGAAACTTAAAAAAGCTCTAAAAATCGCATAAAAAATTAAATAAAAAAGATCTAAATAAAAAACCGAAAATCGGGCTTCGAGGTGTAAAACTTCATACACTGGCCTCCAAAAGTTAAGGTACAGGCACTGGATGCTTTCGATTGCATACGTTTTGTCGAATATCTACCAACATTATTGGCGAATTGTTCTTGAACTTCTAGGATGTAAAGAACATGTTTGATTTTATATTTCTCGGTGATGATTTATCGGGGGGTACAATTAGGGGGCTAATAATAAATTTAATAATAAAATAATATTAGCGATCACCCATGTAACAGAAAAGACTGGAAATGGTTTGCACTGTGGTAAATGACTATTTGGGTCTTGTTTAACGTTTGTATGCATTTGTGTAAGCATAGCACTCATATTCGTGAAGATGTTAACCTTTTTGTGAAAAATTCAAAAGTTTTTTGTTTATAGCATACAGAGTTTTCAATCAAATTTCCGAAAACTTGCCAAAGAATAGTAGCAACAGTATACTGCAATTAAAACACGAATATATTGAATATTTGATGAGATATGGGCATTTGTATGAAATAATTTTTAACTACGTATGCGTGGAAGATTCTAAAATTTTTATTATATAATTTGGTAGTCAGCTATTTAGGACAACTTATGCAAAAAGTCCAGACAAATATCGCGAAAATTCACAAAGGTATATATAGATATAGTGAGTTGCTTCCTAAAAATAGCTTTATTATAAGGGATTTTCCACAACTTTTCAATTAGCTCACTATATCTTTCACAACATTTGACTGGACTTTTTATAGAAGTTGCCCCAAAATACTGACTACCAAATTATGAAATAAAAATTTTGAAATCTTCCGCGCATGCGCAGTTAAAAATTAGCTCATAAAAATGCCCATATCTCATCAAATATTCAATATATTCATGTTTTAATTGCAGTATACTGTTGCTACTATTCTTTGGCAAGTTTTCGGAAAATTATGTTAAATTTGGTTGAAAACTCTGTTTGCTATAAACAAAAAACTTTTGAATTTTTCACAAAAACGTTAACATCTTCACGAATATGAATGCTATGCTTACACAAATGCATACAAACGTTGAGCAGGACCCAAATAGTCATTTACCACAGTGACAAACCATTTCCAGCCTTTTCTGTTACACAGGTGATCGCAAATATTACTTTATAATTAAATTTATTATTAGCCCCCTAATTGTACCCCCCGATAAATCTTCACCGAAAAATATAAAATCAAACATGTTCTTTACATCCTAGAAGTTCAAGAACAATTCGCCAATAATGTTGGTAGATATTCGACAAAAAAGGGGAAATGGAAAGCATCCAGTCCCTGTACCTTAACTTTTGGAGGCCAGTGTATATAGATGCACCTTTTCCCCAAATTTTGTAGCTCTACGTGCAGCGGTCTCTTCAGAACACCGTCGATACACTCACAAACACACACACAAACTTCTTTCCTTATTATTATGGATGTACATATTTTTTATTGAACGAATGTAATTGATTACAGATTCAACTAAAATATCTTGGATAAGATAAAATAGGATGCCGGTAGCAAAAAATGAGAGACAAGAGCTCTTAAAAGATCATGTGTAGATTATTATAGACGATGTTTTTAAATTTTAGAGGAAGGCCGAAAACGTTCTTAATGTAGTGCGAAATAAAAAAAAATCTTCTGAAAAATATCTCTTTAAAATAAAAACAATAATTTCAGACATACCAAGTATACAGTTAAACAAATAATTATTATTTATCTGTTATGAACAATTGACCATATATAGACAATACTTAAAAGAAAATTCATGCTTTAAACAAATATGAACGGTAGGGCGAGAGAACTGAAATCGAATAAAACTTGTTTTCCTTCTTTATTATTATTTTTTAAAAAAGAGAGAGATAGAGAGATTTGAATCATTTTACTAAATTCTGATGGAAAGAACCTTATTTCTATTTGGATTCGGTAGATGTCGCCACCAAATCATATTCAGTAAAGCTTCGCCTTCTTCATAAATTAATATGATTTTGCGTTCATAGAGCTAAAATATCCAAAAGAAAGCGAAAAATTTAAGTGATACATTCTTTTTTAATTAACGTTTCGCTTAATTAATAAATCACAAATAGCTTTGTCTAAAAAAAGAGCAGCATTAAAGCACAGTTTAAAACGACCTTCATCTTTCTTTCACCTGGGCATGCGCCGTTCAATAATCTACCATTTGAAACTTGGTTGGGTTTCTCGACTGCAAGTTCGTTTTTGCCTTCGATTTCGGCAAGTTGAGTAAACGGCGAATTCGATTTCACGTTCAACCTAGAGTTAAGGCTCCTTTCCCCGTCAGGCGAAGACACTGGCGACCTAATGCTATACCTATCACTTATGGTACAGCATCTAGAATATATAGTGTGGAAATCGGCTATTACAGTAATACTTAAAAAAGTGCTAAAATATTCGATTCTTTAATTGTCAAACGATGCTGAAATACAATGACTCGATCACAGTGACATCTGCAGGATATTTTCTAAAACTTCTAAACGATTTGGTCTAGATGCTGTAATAATACGATGTTTGCTTTAAAATTTGAAAATATATCGCAGATGTTGTTGCGATCGGCTCCCTGGATTTCAGCATCATTGCACATTTAAGGGATACAACTTTTTAGCGCTGTTTGGATAGCAGATTTCCATACTATGTATTCTAGACGCTGTACCTATGGGGGGTTATTTGCTAATATCTCGTTTGCATTTTGACATTTTTAAATAAGTTTTTTTTTTTTTTTTTACATTAGATCGCTAAGGTTCATCTCTACATAGCTCCCTTTTTTACTTTTTCGATTTTGGTTGCAGATATATTTTATAAAGTTACTTTTACTTTCGAAGCCGGTTTCGAAAATGAGAGTGTCATTATAATCAGGACGCTTCTGGTTTAATTCGATTAAGACGACTTCACCTTGTCTGTCAATTTCTAATTTCTCTTTTGATTTTTGGACTAAGTTTGCCAGATATTCAGTTCTAAATCTATTTCTGAGTATCTATATTATAAAGGACAAACATATCTGTGCGTAACGCATACGTCATTCTGCGAATGGCAACACTTTGAAATTTGAAATGAAATTTCGGTTTTGCAATTTTCGCTACTGCAAATTTTTAAACTTCTCAACATTCCACATTTTTAATTTTTACACCGTCGTATGCAGAAAAAAATGTACTTTTAAATGCAATTTGTTTGAAAGCTGTATCTCAATTTATTTCTGAGATATTAATTTTTTTATAGTTTTGTAATACCTATTTTCTAACCGTGGCAACTGAAGTACTCCGTTTCAGTAGAAAGTAAAGGGAAGATACCGGGTGTCCCAAAAAGGACTGACTGATTTTAAAATTCAGTAACTTGTAAACGGTGACAGATATTTAAAAAATTCTTGCAGGAGGGTTATGCATAAGGTCAAAAGTTTTTTTACAGTCAATTTTAGTTCGAATTACAAACAATAGATGGCGCTGTAACCAATAGTCGCTAAATACAGGCTCGATTTTTGGTCCTTTATCTTGTTCTATGCGGAAAAAAGAGATGTTAATGTATTATCCGGGCCACGAAGTACCAAAAATCGAGCCTGAATTTAGCGTCTATCGATCGCAGCGCCATCTATTGTTTGTAATTCGAACTAAAATTGAAAATCACTGTAAAAAAACTTTTGACCTTATGCATAACCCTCCTGCAAGAATTTTTTAAATATCTGTCACCGTTTACAAGTTATTGAATTTTAAAATCAGTCAGTCCTTTTTGGGACACCCGGTATTTGGAAAACAGTAATTATATCTTTATGTTGCCATTTTCCATAAAATGAACAATAAAATTTAAAACAAAAACATCTATGTGTTAGCAAAAATTTCATTGTCGAATATGAAGAAGGATGTGCTTCCAAATATAATTTGTCTGAAAATTGCATGTCATTTTACGTATTAGAAATTTTAAGCACTTTAAAAAATTAGTATTAGAATTTTTAAAAAGCTATAACTAAAATAAAACTTAAAAAAAGAGAGAGAAAGGTAATCATTTTTTCTTGAAATAAATGAATAAATAAATAAAAATGGAGATTACAGGATAAGAGCAAATACATTTAGAGAAGGAACACCGATTTTCAAATAACTTTTTCTTAAACATGGCGCTCTACAAAGCCACTATATATGCAGAATGGCTAAGAAAGAAAAATGTCATAGGGTAATAATTTTTTTTTTGAAATAAATAAATAAATAAACAAATAAAAATGGGGATTACAGGATAAGAGCAAATACATTTAGAGAAGGAACACCGATTTTCAAATAACTTTTTCTTAAACATGGCGCGCTACAAAGCCACTATATATGCAGAATGGCTAAGAAAGAAAAATGTCATATGGTAGGCATTTATTTTAATTCACAAATCTGAAATGTTACTTCTAGGTTAGCCAAATGACGTCATTTTTATCCAATTTCGTCGAAATGATTTTATGTGAGTTTCAGCAGTTACGAAATAAAATGTCTAAACTTAAAAGAACGCAATGCTTTTTACAAAGGAATTTTGAAAAGGTGCATTTTAATTTAATAAACTTTTAACGTGCTTTATTATATTATTTATTTCTTGAAATTCAGTATTCAATCAAATTAATGTTATAGTTTTATCTAAATGTATAATAAAACTAGATTTACACTTCAAACAAAAAAAAAAAAATCCCTGCCGGCTCGGGCCTACAGGCGGAGGTAGATTTCGAAGTTAAGTACTAAATTCACCAACAAAACTTAAATCAAGATGAAAGATAAACCCAGTTTCTTCGCTAAGAATGAGCTCTAGGGAGCTAAACATTTTGTGAAAATTCTAATATACACACACGCATGTATATGGAATAGGTTTAAAAATGGCTAAATCAAATTCAGAGAACCTCAAAGTGTTAAAATATGTTAATATTTCCATACTCGGGTTTTTATCATGTTTTAATACGTTTCTTCAAACTCAATGACGTTACATATTCACCTGCTGTGGTCCATTATATTTTCAATATGACGCAATATTTTGTTGTTTTTTTTTTAATTCGTCAAACTATTTATTTCATTTTGAATTTTCATGCAGAAATCTTGCTCTAGAAAACATATGACATAATATTCAATTTGTTTTCAATTCGTCAAACTATTTATTTCATTTTGAATTTTCATGCAGAAATCTTGCTCTAGAAAACTTATGACGTAATATTCAATTTGTTTTCAATTCGTCAAACTGTTTATCTAATTTAATTTTTCATGTGAAAACACTGCATTAGAAAACCAATTGTTGTGGTGAGAAATTTATTGCTTTTTTTTTAATTGTTGGCAACAGCTATAACGAAAAATATTTATTTTTTCTTGCCATTGTTGTGTAAAAGCTGGTTTTATCAGAATCATGTTAAGACGGTATTCAAAATTTTAAACCTTCCCATTCCCATTCCCTTGGACCGATTTTGCTCATTTTCAATTCCCGCCGAGAAATTAGCTATCTTAAAGTTGTTGGCGAGTTTGAAGACGTTCCGTGCATAATTGCGACTTTTATCGTGCGGACAAAATTTAGTACATACATACATACATATATATATATATATATATATATATATATATATATATATATATATATATAAACTTTTTAGGTGGGGGTGGTTTTGGGTTCCTGGGGTCATGTAATGAAAAGTTATGAAGGAATTTTTCAAAAGTCGCACCATGGTAACGACTGCAATAGGTAGTATTTCTTACGAAATCTACCTAAAAATCGTAAGATCTCATGCAATTTAAATGCAACACGGCGGGTTGCTATGCCAACTAGTTTTGATAATGGCTGTATCTGGATTAGGGCTGGATTATCATCATCATATATATTATAAGGCAGTAAGATCTAAAAGTTCCGCCCGAATGTTTTCAAAAACTACCCGGTGGATTTTTTTGCAAATAGTGTCATTCGATAGAGAATATTCACGTTGTGGTTTATGAGTAAAATATACAGGGATAACTATGATTTTTGGTAATAAATTTCGCATTTTATTGTTATTTTGAACGAAAAGGTTGCCAGAGGTTATTTTTTGGCGACAAATGAATTGAAATCGCTGTATCCGTTAGAAAATAAATGAAAAAATAATTACTGATACTTAATTGTAAAAAAAGAAAGAAAAATACATTTAAATGAGGGATTATGTTAAAAAACGGATACATTTAATTTAAACCTAAAAGAAATATTTGTAATTTAATTTAAACCTGAAAGAAATATTTGTAATGCTTAAAAATTAATTTAACGAGAAAGATTACAATTGATACGCAATTATTGGCTCATTATCGCTTGCGTTAGATTATAGAAATGAATCTGAAAATTTGATTAGATGAATTTTTAATGACTTTTTTTTTTCTTTTTGTTCTTTTCTTTTTCTTTTTATCTAATTGCCCCATCACGTAACTCATGGAAAAAAAAAGCAGATGTAATTGTGAGTCACATGTGTAATTATTATTTATTTATTTACAATTTTTTATTTTACTTTTGGTCGCCAAACAATGTGATTTTAAGTCAAAAATGCATAAGTGTGACACTAGCTTGAGGATATTCTCATAAATGGTGTTTTTTCAAGTGAACGAGATCTTTTTTTGAGTACATTTTTATATTCAATTGTAACTTACATAGATATCAGTTAATATTTTAAAAATGGAATCAAATACTTAAATTTTAGTGTGAATTTCTGCCACACATACATATTGTAAAATAATTTCATATTTTTTAAAATGTTTTTCACCGTAATTCCGAAAGCATGTGCTATTTATAAACTCGAACTCAGATCAATGACTATTATCCATTTTTTAAGCAAATATTATTTATTGTTTATTTCATTTTTTCTTAAGACATATCGCCAATATCATTTATAGGAAAATTCACACCTTCAAAATCTAGGAAATGAAGATAGTTTTTAAAGAAATTTATACAATCATGCATTATTATTATCGAAAATTTCAACATTTTGAAAAAAAAAAAAAAATGCAAGTCTTTTGTAATTCGTCATTTCTTCTTCGTCTTTCTTCGTAATTTATCCTCTGTTATGTAATATTTCAAATGATATTGGACTAATTTTCGATCATCGAGTCACCGCCAAATGGCATATCTATATAATATCGCTAAGAAAGGATTTTCTAAAGTATCACCCCTAACGGCGTTTTTGCAAGGAGAGGGAAAAAAATTCCTTAAAAATCGGATATTATAATTATGCGTCAGATGATAGCATAATTTAATGTATTTTTGTATGCTGAATCGATTGATGCCAAGTAAATTCTTATAAGTCCAACAGTTCATAACATTTTTCATATTTTTCTAATTTGGCAGTGTCTTTGGCGTCTAAACCTCAAAATATCTAACATTACATCCGTACGAAAAAAATTCAAATTAACTCTTTTGGATAAAGAATAAAAACGGCATTATGAGTTTGAAAAAAAAAATACGAACATCTTAATAAAAAAAATGGTACTACTTAGTTATCCCGTTGATCAATTTCGCCAAATTATATAAATCGCCAAACCACTCGCCAAATTACATTAATTGACATAAGTTGTATTTTAATAATGAAAGAACAAATAAATTAGTATAACATTAATAAAAATACAAATAAAACGTCGAAATAAAAATAACTTGATGACGTAAGCACGTGTAACTTCCTTGAAGTCAAGTGAATGTGACATTTACGATCAACCGTTATTGGCATTTAATCTTATAATTTGGCGATAGATTTTTGGTCGACGGGATAACTAAGTAGTACCAAAAAAAAAAAAAAAAAAAAAAAAAAATAGGGATTTTATGCAAAATAACAGGAACAATTTTACTAAGAAATTAGCGTTATAGAACGAAAGGGTACTACTTAGATATTCCGTCTACCAAAAATCTATTGCCAAACTATAAGATTAAATGCCAATAATGGTTGATCGTAAATGTCACATTAACTTGACTTTAAGCAAGTTACACGTGTCTACGTCATCAAGTTATTTTTATTTCGACGTTTTATTTGTATTTTTATTAATGTTGCACTAATTTATTTGTTCTTTCGTTATTTAAAATAAAAATGATGTCAATTTGTATAATTTGGCGAAATTGGTCGACGGGATAACTAAATAGTACCAACGAAAATATTTAAATATGAAAGCACTGTTTGTAACGACTTAAAAATTATTTTCAAAGAAAGAAATTGGAATTGGAATAATATTTGGCGATATATAATTTGCTCCTCGATAAGAAGAAAAAATGGGTACATTTATAACAGCCGTGCTCAGATCTCGCCAATAGCATTTTTAAAATTGCCAGTAGCAATAGTTACATTTTGCGTATGTAAATTAAAAATAATTCTTTGTTTTTAATTATGGAATTATTTCCTGTTATTGTTTATCTTTTCAGTTTTTTAAATGAAATTAGTGTAAGGCATGCATTTTAAATGAAATGAGTGAAAGGTTTGTATCTTAAATGAAAACAATAAATATAAGAATATGGTATGAACACAATCTTTGTTGATTTATTACCTGCGCCCGGCTAACATAAAAGTATCACAAAAGCAACATATTCACTTGGTACAGATGTCATATTCGCCCCATATTGGCGTGATTATTTTCGGTTGCCGATTTGGCGAAAACATCAACAGCATAAACAACATAATCCGGGTTACCACATCAAGCAAAATAACGACACTTTGGCGCAAGTTAAGTACCTGTTGCCTATATGATATTAGGTGGTACAGATGTCATATACGCCCCCTATTGGCACGATTTTTTACCGACGCCAATTTGGCGAAAACATAAACAGCATTAACAACAACTTCCGGGTTACCATATCAAGCAAAATAACGACACTTTGGCACCAGTTAAGTATTGTTGCGTATTGCAATGTTTCTGACATTGGCGTCAGAAAAAAATCGCGCCTATATGGGGCATGTATGACATCTGTGCCCAAGTGGTTAGGTAATAATTTTGGAAAGGTTTTAGTGTATACATATTGTTCAACGCTACTTAGTCATAGAGCAAAAAAAAAAAAGTTAAAAAATTCAATGAACCTGATTATGAAAGTTTAGCCTTTTTTTCTTTGAAAATCTACAGAATGTATTTTGATACAAGTGGCACTGTTACATAACGTTTCAGGAATGGTGTTAGTATATAACATTTCATTATATGTTGATTAGTTATAGATCTATTAATTCCTGTTGTCATAACGGTCTCATTGCCCTACCAAAAGTGCATTGTTAGTAATCAACTAAAAGAATTACTTCTTAATAGCTAAATTTTGACCAACGCTTTAGGTAATATTATATCACAATGGCGTTCGCATCGTTTTCAGCAATGAGTAAGGTCCAGCTGAAGGTCCATATTGTTTAAAATGCAAATTCAAATTCACCAATGTTCATTTGGAAAAATTGACCAGCGCAGCGGGCATAGCCTGCTAGTATATCGATATATCGACAAGTATTGATATTTTTTAAATATAGCAATAAAAATATCTAAATCTTGACACTATCGATATTATTCCAAGAAAATAATAATGTTTTGAGTTCACTGGAATTTTGAACTCGAGCCTCGAAAAAAGAGTGTAGAATGTTTCAAAACCAAATAAAATAATAATGTTTTACGCACACAGCCAGAGCACCGAAAAACATAGTCCGATATTCCATTACAATATTTTCACCTTCTATCCTGTCCAAAACAGAAAATCTACCTCGATTATCTTTCTTTCCGCTGATTAGCTCTAGAAATATCTCAACTATTGCAATATTCCTTCGCTGAAAACTTAGAGTTTATTCCACTACCTGACTGCGTAATACTCAATAACACTTATCGACTCTTTTTCTCGCCGTTGTGATTGGTTTACATATATTGCAATAACTACAGATATTGGTATGACATGAATAATCAAATGAGCTCTGATTATTGCTGAGTTCCAGTTGATACAGAATATAGCTGGTAGTCATCGAGTCCTTAACAGGAAACTACACCAATAGTGTAATAATGAAAAAAAAAATTAAATAAGTAGCAATCGAAAGGATATATTAGAACTTGTTTACAGACGCATAAATTATTTGCACTCGTCTCCCAATTACCAAGATATAAAGATTTAAAATTTGCAAAATAAAACATCTACCTTTAAGAATGGACGGCTCCCCGCCAGCCAGCGTGCGGGACAGTTCATGGTGTAAAAGCAGTAGAAGCTTCCCTTCTTATGAATTTGAAGTTCTTTGTTTAAATTATCGGTGCCACGTGACTTTATTTAGCTTGGAACCCAGATTTTGAATATAGAACACAGTAAGACATCTCATTCTAATTTTAGGCGTGTTATATTGAAAAGATGTCTTGACTTAATCCTTTAATTGTGTGTTCAGTCAACGATTCTTAATGCAGCACTGATTCATTAAAACACTTAATAATGCAGCACTTATGCACCATTTAACATTATTTTGTGATGCATTATTTAGTGTTTTAATACATCAGTGCTGCATTAAGAATCGTTGACTGTGCAAAACTGCCAAGTGTGTGGAACGAACTTGATTAAAGATTTGGTGTTAGTCGTGTTACGAAAGGTTCGCACACCAACATTTGTAACTGAAGAAAGACTTGGAATGATCATCTTTATTTTCATATATCAATTATTATAATATGTGTAATAGTTTTGAAAATATAAAGTTTCAAAATCCAGTAATTCGTTTGTGCTAACCCTGTATATCTTGATAACTGGGAGACGAGGGCAAATAATTTATGCGTGAGCAAATGTGTTTCAATTTACTCTTTCGATTGCTGCTTACTTAGATTTTTTTCATTTTTATACTTTGTAGTTTCTTGGTTAGCCCAATAGCTGGGATGCTCGGCTTGCGAGCAACCAATCGGAGTTTGCTAATGGTAAACTTTGCTTTTTGTTTCTCGTCAAGTTGGGGAAAAGTCAAAATCGAAGCACTCGTTCACTGTGATGATTCGTTGCTTTTAAAAAGAGCTTGACTGTCTGTAACGTCTACTATGCTACTGAATACAATGCTTATTCATATTGTATATTGATATTCTTCCTTCTGTGTCGTTTGTTGTATTTTCGTTAGCGCGAAGTTTTCTCGAATGAATTTAACATATCCTGTCTTGATATTTAAGCTAAAAAGGACTATTTATATAAAAAAACTAAATTTAAATTAGTATAAAACTACTCGTATTCCGAAATGTGATTTGAATATTTATATATTTTTTAAAAAAAGTTTCGATGTTGTTTATTTGTAGTAAATAGGTAGGAAGATATAAATACAGTGATTTTTTTTGAAAGACTGCATTCATTTCTTAGAGGAAGATTGAAAAACAACATGACAGATGCATCTATCATCCACTGAAACCTACTTAATTACAAGTATATTAGCATGACATGTGGCATTAAATTAATTTTAGTTTTTCCCTGCTTTTACTTATTTTAATAATATTAAAATCGTCACTGTCCTAAATTTAAGAACATTTTATTTTAATTTTTTTAATAATATTCTCAGTTACACGCGAAGTAATTAAATAGTTAAAATGTTATTAATAAATAATCCATAAAGTAAGAAGAAAAGGAAACATACTATTTTTAAAGAAAAATACTATGCAACAAATGGTATAAGTGCAAACAGATATAAATCATTGGTTTCTTTTTCTAAAACATTTCTATTTTGCATAGATCATGGAAGACGATAGTATTCCAGAGTGACGCAGATTTAAGCCTAAAATCGTATAGTAGAAGGCGGAACTCATATATACACCTAACTCGAGATCAAGGGAAACGCGAAAAGCCGCTCTTTCATAACTCAGCAAATGGAGCTCATATTGTTCTGATTTTTTAAAAACAGTCTTATATCTGCAGTCTAATCCTATTCTGAAAATTTTACATTTCTACGTGCAGTATACTTTGAGATATCGATACCCATTTTTAAAGTAATTCCGATGGTGCAAGGTCGTCATTTCTAGTTCTAGAAAATAGCCTGGGCGATTTTCTTTAAATTGATATATAATATGAATCTGTTTTAGATGAAGGGAATAAGATATCACTTGTTTCCAGGAAAGCTCTTGTTTCTTATATAATCCGCATGGAATATCGGGCTATATTTTTCCGCCATTCTATGGGAATTTCACCGCAAATGCGCTACTGTGTTCATGCGCCTGATTTCTTCTTCTCCACTTTCAGTGAAAAGTTGCCCTATAGTCTATAGCTCAGTCGGTACGTCATTGGGCTCGCAATCAAGTGGTTGCGAGTTCTGTACTCTTTGAAATATTAACCTTTTATTTTTAGACTTTTCTTTTAATCTTTTTTAAGTCAGTTAAGGGGTCTCAGGACTCTTAAAGCTTTAAAAATTTCGAAATTTTAATTTTTTTAGATGTTAAACTTCTATCTTTTCTGAAAATTTTGGTATAATTATATCAAAAATAACTTTGTATTAAAATATAAAAATGCTTTAAATACAAATATATTTAGATGCAGTGTAATTATTACAATACTAGCAAACCCCGCGGCTTTGCTCGCGTAATATTTGAAATATGCCAAGTGATATTTATATGTTTAATTTTTATTAAAAGGTACTAACTAAATTTTTACTTATTACTTTTAAGAATAATTCAAAAATTACTATTTAAACACAGTTTGAATAAACACAATTATTACACTGCATTAGTCAGAAAGGAGACATAAATTAATAAAACTAAATAAATGATAATTTAGAAAATATTTTGAAACCTTTATGCTCATACGCTCTTTTCAGTATTCATTTGAAGTTTTGAATTTTTTAGAAACGATCTTCTTACATCTTAAAATTAACTATCAAGTCAAATTCCAAGTCCTACCATCTCTCTCAACAGAAAGGGCTATGTTGCATTAGGAACTATCACCATTAATTTGCCAACATTAATTTTGAAATTTGTTTGTTAGTTTTAATATTCCACAGAAACATAATTTAGAAAGCTTTTAAAAGCCTTTTATAGAACGTTTGTTGTTCCTGTAAACCCCAGGTGGTAGAATCATCGGCCTGTGTAGGATCAGAGACTGTTACCATTGATTCGCAACTATTACTTTTATAATCGGTTTATATTACCTGAAATTGCATAGATATCGTAATTTAGGACATTTTAGAATGCTTTTCACACCTCCCCTTTGCTTCACCCCTTTTTAATTCGGATTTATTTTCGACAGTCTTTCGAGGGCATTTATAATTTATAAGTAACTACCATGCCTTATACAAAGTTTCTAGCCTTTTCAGTATCACAGAAATCGCAGTTTAGAAAGTTTTTAGCTCCTGCAACCCTCTGGTGGTAGTGGCACAGATATAAAATATAGCTCATGTTTGAGCAGGTTCTAACACCAACAATTTGTCATCATTATTTTTTTAATCGGTTTAATATTTGATAAGATTGCATAAAAATTGTAATTTATAACGCTTTTCGCTTACTTCATTTTTTAAATTTGGAATTTTTTTTCGACTGTTCTTAGAAAGCAGTTGCATCTTGTAAGTAAATGGCATGTCATATTTCAAAGTGTTAGACGCTCAGTTGTGCAAAAAACGCAAATTAGAACATGTTTTGCTTTTGCATCCCTCAGATGGTAGTGACAGCAACAAAAAATAAAACCCATGTTATAGCAGGGACTATCACCATTGATTTGCAACCATTACTTTTGAAATAGCTTTGGTGTTTCCTGAGATTGAGTATAAATCGCAATTTAGAACGTTTTTAGAACGCTTTTTGCGCATTTTCACCCCTTTTTAAATGTCTACTTTTTTCGAAACTGTTCTTAAAGATCATTTATATCTAATAAATATGTACCTTGCCTAATTTTAAGTTGCTTGCCCGTACCGATCACAAAAATCGAAATTTAGAACGCTTTTTTGCTCCTGCAACGTCTAGGTGATAGTGATACTGACATAGAATAGTGTCTATGTTAGAGGAGAGTCTGTCAGCATCAATTTCCTACCATTTCTTTTGAAATCAGTTTGATTCTTCCACGATATCGCTGACAAATCGGCTTTTAGAACGCTTTTCGTGCATTTTGCTCCTGCATCTCCTCTGGGTAGTGGAAACAGATATAAAATATAGCCTAACTTGGAGCGAGATCTGTCAGCATAATTTTTACACCATTATATCTGAAATCGGTTCAGTACTTCCTAAGATTGCATAGAAATCGCAATTTAGAACGTTTTTTACAACGCTTTTTGCGCATTTTGACTCGCTTTTAAATTTCGATTTTTTAAGGAAATGCCCTTAGAGATCATTGATACCTTATAACTAACTACCATTCCAAATTTCACGATTCTAGGCCCTTCCGTAACGCAAAAACCGCAATTTAGAACGTTTTTCCCCTGCACCCCCTTTGGGGTAGTGTCACCGACATAAAACATAGCCTATGTTGGAGCAAGAGTTGTCACCGTCATTTTGACACCATTATTTTTTTAATCGGTTTGGTATTTCCTGAGATTGTGTAGAAACCACCATTTAGAACGTTTTTTAGAACGCTTTTCGCGCATTTTCACTCCTTTTAAATTTCGAATCGTTTAAGAACTGTTCTTAGAAATCCTTTATACCTAATAAGTAGCTAATATTTCAAATTTCATATTTCTAGGCCCTTCAGTAACACATAAATTGCATTTTTAGAACGTTTTTTGATCCTGCACCCCCTTTGGTGTAGTAGCACCGACATAAAACATAGCGTATCTTGGAGCTAGCGTTGTCACCATCATTTTGACACCAATTGTTTTTAAATCGGTTTGGTATTTCCTGAGATTATGTAGAAACTACCATTCAGAACGTTTTTTAGAACGCTTTTTGTGCATTTTCACCCCTTTTAAATTTCGAATTGTTTAAGAACTGTTCTTAGACATCATTTATATCTTATAAGTAACTAATATTCCAAATTTCATATTTCTAGGCCCTTCAGTAACGCAAAAATCGCGTTTTTAGAACGTTTTTTGCTCCTGCACCCCTTTGGGGTAGTGGCACCAACATAAAATATAGCCTATGTTCTAAGTTGGACTAACACCATCATTTTGATACCATTACTTTTGGAATCGGTTCGGTAGTTCCAGAGCTTACCTCCTACAAATAAACAATTTTTACCTCTTTATAATATGACTAGCAAACCACGCGGCTTTGCTCGCGTAATATTTGAAATATGCCAAGTGATATTTATATGTCTAATTTTTATCAAAATGTACTAAATAAATTTTTATTTTATTAAAAGGTAATATTTTATTTTATTAAAAGGTACTTATTACTTTTAGGAATAATTCAAAAATTACTATTTAAAACACAGTTTGACTAAACATCATTATTACACTGCATTAGGCAGAAATGAGAGTTAAATTAATAAAATGAAATAAAACTAAATAAATGATAATTTAGAAAATATTTTGAAACTTTTTATGCTCAATTAATACGCTCATTTCAGTATTCATTTGAAGTTTTGAATTTTTTAGTAACCAACTTCTTACATCTTAAAATTGACCATCATGTCAAATTCCAAGTCCAATCACCTCTCTCAACATAAAGGTCTATGTTGAAACAGGAACTGTCACCATTAATTTGCCAACATTAATTTTGAAATCGGTTTGTTATTTCCTAATATTCCACAGGAACGTAATTTAAAAAGCTTTTAAAGCCCTTTTTTACAGCGTTTTGTTGTTCCTGTGAACCCCAGGTGGTAGAATCACCGGCATAAAATATAGCCTGTGTAGGATCAGAGACTGTTGCCATTGATTCGCAACTATTACTTTTATAATCGGTTTATATTCCCTGAAATTGCCTAAAATCGTAATTTAGAACTTTTTTAGAATGCTTTTCGCACCTCCCCTTCGCTTCACTTCTTTTTAATTCGAATTTATTTTCGACGTTCCTTCGAGGGCATTTATATTTTATAAGTAACTACCATGTCATATTTAAAGTTTCTAGCCTTTTCAGTATCACAGAAAACGCAATTTAGAAAGTTTTTAGCTCCTGCAACCCTCTGGTGGTAGTGGAACAGACATAAAATATAGCTTATGTTTGAGCAGGTTCTATCCCCAAAATTTGTCATCATTATTTTTTAAATCGGTTTGGTAATTTATAAGTTTGCTTAGAAATTGCAATTTATAACGCTTTTCACTCGCTTCATTTTTTTAAATTTGGAATTTTCTTTCGACTGTTCTTAGAAAGCAGTTGCATCTTGTAAGTAAATACCATGCCATACTTTAAAGTGTTAGATCCCTCAGTTGTGCAAAAAATGCAAATTAGAACTTGTTTTGCTTTTGCAACACTCAGATGGTAGTGACAGCAACATAAAATATAACCTAAGTTATAGCAGGGACTGTCACCATTGATTTGCAACCATTACTTTTAAAATAGCTTTGGTATTTCCTTAGATTGAGTAGAAATCGCAATTTAGGACGTTTTTAGGACGCTTTTCGTGCATTTTCCCCCCTTTTTAAATTTCCAATTTTTTCGAAGCTGTTCTTAAAGATCATTTATATGTAATACATATGAACCTTGCCTAATTTTAAGTTGCTAGCCTCTACCGATCACAAAAATCGAAATTTAGAACGCTTTTTTGCTCTTACAAAGTCTTGGTGATAGTTATACTGACATAAAATAGCGTCTATGTTAGAGCAGGGGCTGTCAGCATCCATTTCCTAACATTACGTTTGAAATCAGATTCATTCTTCCTGAGATATTTCCGACAAATCGGCATTTAGAACGTTTTTAGAAAGCTTTTCGCGCATTTTGCTCCGGCATCTCCTCTGGGGTAGTGAAAACAGATATAAAATATAGCCTATCTTGGAGCAAAATCTGTCACTATCATTTTTACACCATTATATTTGAAATCAGTTCAGTACTTCCTGAGATTGCATAGAAATCGCAAATTAGAAAGTTTTTTACAACGCTTTTTGCACATTTTGACCCCCTTTCAAATTTTGATTTTTTTAGGAAATGTCCTTAGAATTAGAAAATCATCGATATCTTATGACTAACTACCATTCCAAATTTCACGATCCTAGGCCCTTCCGTAACGCAAAAGCCGCAATTTAGAACGTTTTTCTCCTGCACCCCCTTTGGGGTAGTGGCACCGAAATAAAACATTGCCTATGTTGGAGCAAGGGTTGTCACGATCATTTTGACGCAATTATTTTTTTAGATCGGTTTGGTATTTCCGAGATTGTGTAGAAGCCACCATTAGAACGTTTTTTAGAACGCTTTTCGCGCATATTCACCCCTTTTAAATTTCGAATTGTTTAAGAACTGTTCTTAGAAATCCTTTATATCTAATAAGTAGCTAATATTTCAAATTTCATATTTCTAGGCCCTTCAGTAACACATAAATCGCATTTTTAGAAAGTTTTTTGCTCCTGCACCCCCTTTGGGGTAGTGACACCGACATAAAACATAGCCTATCTTGGAGGAAGCGTTGTCACCATCATTTTGACACCAATATTTTTTTAATCGGTTTGGTATTTCCTGAGATTGTGTAGAAACTACCATTTAGAACGTTTTTTAGAACGCTTTTTGTACATTTTCACCTCTTTTAAATTTCGAATTGTTTAAGAACTGTACTTAGACATCATTTATATCTTATGAGTAACTAATATTCAAAATTTCATATTTCTAGGCCCTTCAGTAACGCTAAAATCACATTTTTGGAGCGTTTTTTGCTCCTACACCCCCTTTCGGGTAGTGGCACCGATATAAAACATAGTCTATCTTGGAGCAAGCGTTGTCACCAGCATTTTGACACCAATATTTTTTAAATCGGTTTGGTATTTCCTGAAATTGTGTAGAAACTACCATTTAGAACGTTTTTTAGAACGCTTTTTGTGCATTTTCACCCATTTTAAATTTCGAATTTTTTAAGAACTGTTCTTAGACATCATTTATATCTTATAAGTAACTAATATTCAAAATTTCATATTTCTAGGACCTTCAGTAACTCTAAAATCGCATTTTTAGAACGTTTTTTGCTCCTACACGCCCTTTCTGGTAGTGGCACCGACATAAAACATAGCCTATCTTGGAGCAAGCGTTGTCACCATCATTTTGACACCAATATTTTTTAAATCGGTTTGGTATTTCCTGAGATTGTGTAGAAACTACCATTTAGAACGTTTTTTAGAACGCTTTTTGTGCATTTTCACTCCTTTTAAATTTCGAATTGTTTAAGAACTGTTCTTAGACATCATTTATATCTTATAAGTAACTAATATTCAAAATTTCATATTTCTAGGTCCTTCAGTAACGCTAAAATCGCATTTTTAGAACGTTTTTTGCTCTTACACCCCGTTTGGGGTAGTGGCACCGACATAAGATATAGCCTATGTTCTAAGTTGGAATAACACCATCATTTTGATACCATTACTTTTGGAATCGGTTCGGTAGTTCCAGAGCTTACCTCCGACAAATAAACAATTTTTTCCTCTTTATAATAGGAGTATAGACTAGCAAACCCCGCGGCTTTGCTCGCGTAATATTTGAAATATGCCAAGTGATATTTATATGTCTAATTTTTATTAAAAGGTACTAACTAAATTTTTATTTTATTAAAAGGTAATATTTTATTTTATTAAAAGATACTTATTACTTTTAGGAATAATTAAAAAAATTACTATTTAAAACACAGTTTGATTAAACATCATTGTTACACTGCATAAGGCAGAAATGAGACTTAAATTAATAAAACTAAATAAATAATAATTTAGAAAATAGTTTGAAACTTTTATGCTCAATTAATACGCTCATTTCAGTATTCATTAGAAGTTTTGAATTTTTTAGAAACCATCTTCTTACATCTTAAAATTAACCATCATGTCAAATTCCAACTCCTACCACCTCTCCAGAGTTGCCAAGTCTCCGGCTTTTTGCTCACCACTATTATTTTAGAGAAAATCTGGTTCTCTTAAATCGCCCAAATGTCGCAATTGAATAAAACTAAATTTTATGTATTAAAGTACTGGTATCCAAAAAGCCGGAGACTTGGCAGCTCTGCCTCTCTCAACATAAAAGGCTATGTTGAAATAGGAACTGTCACCATTAACTTGCCAACATTAATTTTGAAATTGGTTTGTTATTTCCTAATATTCCACAGAAACATAATTTAGAAAGCTTTTAAAGGCCTTTTTTAGAGCGTTTGTTGTTCCTGTGAACCACAGGTGGTAGAATCATCAGCATAAAATATAGCCTTTGTAGGATCAGAGACTGTTACCATTGATTCGCAACTATTACTTTTATATTTGGTTTATATTCCCTGAAATTGCATAGAAATCGTAATTTTGGACTTTTTTAGAATGCTTTTCGCACCTCCCCTTCTCTTCACTCCTTTTTATTTCGAATTTATTTTCGACAGTCCTTCAAGGGTATTTAAATTTTATAACTACCATGCCATATACCATGCACAGTTTCTAGCCTTTTCAGTATCACAGAAATCGCAATTTAGAAAGTTTTTAGCTACTGCAACCCTCTGGTGCTAGTGGCACAGACATAAAATATAGCTTATGTTAGAGCAGGTTCTATCACCAACAATTTATCATCATTATTTTTTTAATCGGTTCGGTATTTGATAAGATTACATAAAAATTGTAATTTATAATGCTTTTCGCCCACTTCATCTTTTTAAATTTGAAATTTTCTTTCGACAGTTCTTAGAAAGCAGTTGCATCTTCTAAGTAAATACCATGCCATACTTCAAAGTATTAGACCCTTCAGTTATGCAAAAAACGCAAATTAGAACATGTTTTTCTTTTGCAACCCTCAGATGGCAAGTGATCAGATGGCAGTGACAGCAACATAAAATATAACCTATGTTATAGCAGGGACTGTCACCATTGATTTGCAACCATTACTTTTGAAATAGCTTTGGAATTTCCTGAGATTGAGTAGTAATCGCAATTTAGAACGTTTTTAGAACGCTTTTTGCGCATTTTCACCCCTTTTTAAATTTCCAATTTTTTCGAAACTGTTCTTAAAGATCATTTATATGTAATAAATATGTACCATGCCTAATTTTAAGTTGCTAGCCCCTACCGATCAAAAAATCGAAATTTGGAACGCTTTTTTGCTCCTGCAACGTCTAGGTGATAGTGTACCGACTTAAAATAGCGTCTATGTTAGAGCAGAGGCTGTCAGCATCCATGTCTTACCATTACTTTTGAAATCTGTTTGATTCTTCCTGAGATATTGGTGACAAATCGGCATTTAGAACGTTTTTAAAACGCTTTTCTCTGATTTTGCTCCTTCATCTCCTCTGGGGTTGTGGAAACAGATATAAAATATAGCCTATCTTGGTGCAAGATCTGTCACCATCATTTTTACACCATTATATTTGAAATCGGTTCAGTATATCCTGAGATTGCATAGAAATCGCAATTTAGAACGTTTTTTACAACGCTTTTTGCGCATTTTGACCCCCTTTTAAATTTCGATTTTTTTAGAAAATGTCATTAGAGATCATTGATATTTTATAACTAACTACCAGTCTAAATTTCACGATTCAAGGCCTTTCCGTCATGCAAAAACCGCACTTTAGAACGTTTTTCTCCTACACCCCCTTTGGGGTAATGGTACCGACATAAAACTTAGCCTATGTTGGAGCAAGTGTTTTCACCATCATTTTGACACCAATATTTTTTAAATATGTTTGGTATTTCCTTAGATTGTGTAGAAATCACCATTTAGAACGTTTTTTAGAACGCTTTCCGCGCATTTTCACCCCTTTTAAATTTCGAATTGTTTAATAACTGTTCTTAGAAATCCTTTATATCTAATAAGTAGCTGATACTTCAAATTTCATATTTCTAGGCCCTTCAGTAACACATAAATCGCATTTTTAGAACGTTTTCTGCTCCTACACCCCCCTTTGGGGTAGTGGCACTGACATAAAACATAGTCTATCTTAGAGCAAACGTTGTCACTATCATTTTGACACCAATATTTTTTTTAATCGGTTTGGTATTTCCTGAGATTATGTAGAAACTACCATTTAGAACGTTTTTTAGAACGCTTTTTGTGCATTTTCACCCCTTTTAAATTTCGAATTGTTTAAGAACTGTTCTTAGATATCATTTATATCTTATAAGTAACTAATATTCCAAATTTCATATTTCTAGGCCCTTCAGTAACGCAAAAATCGCATTTTTAGAACGTTTTTTGCTCCTGCACCCCCTTTGGGGTAGTGTCACCAACATAAGATATAGCCTATGTTCTAAGTTGGACTAACACCATCATTTTGATACCATTACTTTTGGAATCGGTTCGGTAGTCCCTGAGCTTACCTCCTACAAATAAACAATTTTTTCCTCTTTATAATAGGAGTATAGATGAGTATAGAGTATAGATGAAGTATAAGTAGGCACCGAAATTTTCATTCTAGTTGCAAAATTTATTTTGTAATCGTGCGCGTAAGCTGTTATGCCGATTTTCAGCCCGTCAAACGTCTGACAGCTTACAGCCCCCTATAAATGCTAATTCTGCATCTTGCAATTTTTTAAATATTTGAAATGAAAGAACATACCTTTCATTGAAAGAACATAAGAATGAAACATAAAGAACATAACGAAAGAACATAAAGAATGAAAGAACATATCTTTCATTCCCAATTAAATTTGTGTCTTAAAATCAAATACATTTTAAGATATTAAATGTTGAAAATGGCCTTTTTTTTCTTTTTTTCCCAATTTTAAGAGTCCTGAGACCCCTTAATAAAGTAAGTTTGATTTTATACTTGTATAGAAATGCATTAGTTTATTTTGATTTTTTCATCAGCTAGATAACTAACTGAGGATAACTAGATAACTAGGTTATCCATTTAAAATATCTTTATATTCTTCTTATAATATTTAACATAATATAGTGATTCCTAAATAAAGAAAACATTTATCCTGTACCCATGAATTGCAAAATTGTTGATTAATTGATTGGCAGATAAACGAAATTTTAATCTATTTTAAACTGAAATAGCTTACGATTCATATGAATGAGTCACAAAGCAAATTTGCAAAAATAACTGAAATGAAAATTTGAAATAAAATATATCCCATTCATCTTTGCATTATTAAAATTGATAACTTATAAAAGTTGAGGTACTCTCTTATAAAAAAAAAATAATTTTCCTCCAAAAGAAAAATAATCCTGTTATTTCTGTCTTTCATTAGTAACATAAATCTTATTTATGTCTCGATCTGCTAGATTATCTTTATTACTTTCCCATAATTTTGGTGACTATAACCATATGACACAAACAAAATCACAACAGATAAGACAGAAAAGGCATACTCGATGATACCTATATATTAAGAGATAAAAGGCTGAATTTGACAGTTAAGATTTGTTTTTGTTCTTTTGTTATTTATTCTGTTTAACGGGCAGGCATTTTTATATTCGGCAGTCATGCAATGTGTTATTACTGAAATATCAGTGTACTTATTTATCAGTTTAATGCCACTTAATATATGCATGTACAAACAGAAGTAAGCTAAAAATATTATATGCTATTAAACATATACTAAACACACATTTATTATTTTTAAAGCTCTTTTTTTTCTGAAGAATATCCATTTTTTATCGATTGAAACAAAAGAAAATGTTATAGGTTATTAGTTCTGCATTATACTATAACATCTTATATGATATTTACACGCCACGCCATTGATGTACATAATGTGATTCTACAAATGGTTGAACACACAGGGCTACAAAGTTTAACATATAAAAGACTTATACAGGGTATGAGGAAGCATCGTATATTGTTCTTTTAACCCTAGAACTACCGGAAATTTTACTCAAGTTTTATAAAAACATTCTACACCAGAATTTTTACTTAAAACTATTTAATTTGTTTATTTAACTTATTATTGTCTGATTTATACATTTAGTTTGTTTTGAAGAAATTTTCTGGTTTGAATAGATATTTTGAATATACATGTCGGGTCCATTGGACCCTTCTGGTAGACAGAGGGTTAATGTAATATTTCAATTAAATTTTATTTCTTTCTTTCCTTTTAATTCAAAAATTTCATAAGTTTTATCATTTAAAAGTAACGTCTTTCTTTCTCATGACTAAATACATTTTATCATGTTTATTCAACGACCGTTAAATTCTCTTTTCATTAACGCAGAAATAAGTAATAAAAAATTAAATGGATTGAATCATTTTCGTTTCTCGCTATTTTACAGCTGCCTCCAACGGACTTAAAATATAACAAGATTTATGACAGTAATTTCCCAGCTCATTTGACATATGGAACGCAGATATTTTATGTGTGGTGTCAACAAGCCATTTAGATTCTCAGCTGCATTTCATAGGGTTACTAGTTAGTAAATTGGCGATATAGTTCTGACATATTTATCGTCAATAACTTAAATCCCCCATAGCATTTCTATTAACGGATAATTTTGGTGGTTGTTTGATTTTCCAATTGGCTATGATTTCATAGGACGTTGGCATGGAATGCGTTATAATTGCTGAAACGTCAGTGAAGGCTTACTGTGGAGACACGAAAAGTTTTGGTTTCCCTTTGTCTGTCTGTTAGTCTGTCTGTCTGTTGCGCGATAACTGCTGTAAAAAGCATCCGATTAGCTTAAAATTAAGGATGCATGTTGGTGAAATTTCCGCATTTAGCTGCATAGTTTTTGGTTAAATTTGGTTCATTCGTTCGGAATATAGGGTAAGTGCACCAGTAGTCGGCCACTTTGAGATAAAATACGTCATGAATAGCTTATTTTTCGTTTCAGATGAAATATTACAATCCCCCTATATGTAGATATCTTTTATACGTCATAAGCCATCAGCAAAGAATTGCGGGTATTTTTATTGCATTAATAACCAACCATTTTTTATTTGGTTGCGGGGAAATAACCGTTTTTGCTATTTTTTTGCTAACCGAAGCCAAAATTTTTAAAAGACTAGTATTAATTTATTTTTTAGTATTTTCTAAAATTATGAGACTGTACTATTAAAAAGTTTAATAAACTAATGTTTTTCGGTATCAAAATTAAATAAGTGTGTTTGTATTAATTAATTTTAATGTGACCGATTATTGGGTATTATATTTACTTATATGTTCAGTAATCGGCCACCACGGTTGACTACCTGGCTAAAAGGCCATTTCACTTTTTTGACTATTTTTAACAATTTGATTTTTTTCGTAATTTGATTTTCGCAATTTGAGATTTGTATAACATTTTACTTGCATTTTATTTTATGCACACTATATATAAGGTGTCCTGAGGTAATAATGCCACGTTAGGGTTCAACCAATTTTTATGGCTTAGATTCAGATTTTTTCCCCAAACAAATATAGGATTTGATACAGCAACTTATTGATTATGTATACAAGAAAGACTATTTTAGCAGATTACTATTCATAAAATATAATGGCGTGATTCCTTGACCAATGCTATTAGGCGTTATTACCCACCTGGTGGGTAATAACACCATGCAAACAAAACTATGAAATAAGATGGAATAATGGCATGTAAATTGTCCAATTCCAAAGATTAAAACTCTACACCTTTAGAAATTGACAAATTGCTTTTACTTACCATTTATTTCGATATCAGGATGCAGTAGTAATCATATGATATTTTGTTCTTCTGACATGAAAAAATTAACAGCATTGAGGGCGTGCAAATTTCTCTTTATCTTTTTTAGTTTTCAACAATGACAATAATGGTCTCTTGTGTATAAAAAATAAAATAAAAAATAAAATAAAAAATGTAGTTCTGCCACTGAAAAGAATCAACCGGGGTAATAACACTAGTGGATAGCGTTATTACCCCGGTATGGATTTTGCGCAGTATATTTTAAACTACAAGCTACCTCGTGAATACATCCAAAATCTCCCACAACATTTTGAAAGTATATGAAATACATTTTACATTTAAATTACAAATTTATGTATTAAAGAAATTCCTAACAGATATATCGCTCACCCGCAAGAAAAGTGATATATCTCGACAAGAGTAAATTTCACAGGAGAGGCAAAATAAAATTTGCATGATTTTACAGTAACATGAAATTATAGCACTAGCTCTGCATGCAGGAATAAAAACGTGCATAAATGCATAAAATCCTTAAGAATGAAGACGTATGCTAAGGCTTGGAGGGTTGCGTAATTTTACCTTTCCGCATAATCCAACCCTCTTCTGTGGTCACAAATGGACATATAGTGCAATAATGTTATTACTTTCTTCTATCTTCAATAGAAGAAAGTATTGTAATCGAAATTTTTTTCGACTTCCGGTTTTCGACGGATTTGCATGTTTTAGGGGTCAGAGATTCCAAAAAACATGTTTATAGAAAATGTCTGTCTGTCTGTGTGTCCGTCTGTCCGTCCGTCCGTCTGTCTGTCGCCATTGTACCATCAAAAAGTGTATGAAGTTATGTATAGAATTAAACCAAAATTTTATTATAAGTTTTTGGCTATGGCAAGCAGGTCCTCCCGGAATTTGGAAAAAAATCGCCGGTAGGGGGCGCTGATATAACAATTTTTGTGCGATTTTGAATATTGTACCATCCAAAAGTGTATGGAGTTTTGCATAGAATTGAACCAAATTTTTAGTTTAAGTTTTTGGATATGACAAGCAGGTCCTCCCTGAATTTGGAAAAAATTCGCCGGTAGGGGTCGCTGTAAATGCGTTTTTTGTGCGATTTTGAATATTGTACCATCGAAAAGTGTATGAAGTTATGCATAGAATTGAACCAAATTTTTATCTTAAGTTTTTGGTTATAACAAGCAGGTACTCCCTGAATTTGGAAAAAATTCGCCGGTAGGGGGCGCTGTAATAGCGATTTTTGTGCGATTTTGAATATTGTACCGTCCAAAACTGTATGAAGTTATGCATAGAATTAAACCAAATTTTTATTTTAAGTTTTTGGCTATGGCAAGCAGGTCCTCCCTAAATTTGGAAAAAATTCGCCTGTAGGGGACGCTGTAATAGCGATTTTTGTGCGATTTTGAATATTGTACCGTCCAAAAGTGTATGAAGTTATGCATAGAATTAAACCAAATTTTTATTTTAAGTTTTTGGATATGGCAAGCAGGTCCTCCATGAATTTGCAAAAAATTCGCCGTTAGGCGGCGCTGTAATAGCGATTTTTGTGCGATTTTGAATATTGCACCATCGAAAAGTGTATGAAGTTATGCATAGAATTGAACCAAAAAAAATTTTTAAGTTCTTGGCTATGGCAAGGAGGTCCTCCCTTAATTTGTAAAAAAATCGCTCGTAGAGGGCACTGTAATAGCGATTTTTGTACAATTTTTGTGCCCTTTTGAATATTGTACCGCCGAAAAGTGTATGAAGTTATGCATAGAATTGAACCAAATTTTACGTGTTTATTTTTGGTCATGTCACGAAGGTCCTCCCTGAATTTTGAAAAATTCTGCCGAAAGGGGCACTATAATTGCAATGTCTGTACCATTTTCATTATTGTACCATCGAAAAGTGTATGAAGTTATCCATATAATTGAACCAAATTTTTTGTGCATGTTTCTGGCTATGGCAAACAAGTCCTCCCTGAACTTGAAAAAATTCTGAAAGAAGGGGGCGCTATAATTCCGATCTCTGTGCCATTTTCATTATTCTCTGTGCCATTTCATTTTCATCGAACAGCGTATAAAATTATGCATACAATTGAACCAAAATGTTTGTGCTTGTTTTTGGCTTTGGCCAACAGGTTCTCCTTGAATTTGGAAATATTGCGCGGTAAAGGGGCTCCGTGCTAGCGATTTTTGTATACTTTTCTTGATTTTTCGTAGTTCTATTGTGCAACGGCGGCACTCGCTTCCGGCTATGCCGGCTATTCGCAAACAGCTGATAACGACAGAATAAGGAAAAATTAATAATTTTAACAAATATCATGATATAGATTAACTCGTTTTTAGTCCGTTTAATTGAGCAGAAATTTAAGATGAAAATCAAAGTTGGTATAGTATTGAACTAATAATATTGAAGTATTAACATGTGTAACTAGGTTTTGAAATATTAAGATGTATAAGATAGAAGAAAGTTTTGGGATTGGCACATCCAACTAGTTTTTCGTATAACTGCACTTACGAAATTTTTAATGTAGCTAGACGCACCTACGGCAGATATATTAGTGGAATAAAACGCAAAATGAATTTTTGCGAGATGTGTCACTTTTCTTACGGGTGAGCGATATAGTCTTCACATCACAAAACTTATCTAGCAAATTTTAGATAGGGTGTTTACTCTTACGAGCTTATTCCAGCGACAAGGTCTATAAATGTAACAAATTAACTTTTAGCTGTTGTTTGTGATTCAGATGACTCAGAGCGTTTGTGCGCAGAAGCCGAAGTGCCATTTCCCTGGATTCCTTCATAACTACGCCTAATATTAGCACTTGGCGTTATTACCCACTCTGGCGTTTATACCCCATGACACCTGATATAAAATGCAATTGGGAATTTCGTTCCGGCCGCTTATATCTTTAGTTTTGCTGAATAGATTTCGATGGAACTTGCATCGTTAGTTAAATAATTTTTCAGGAAAGGTTTTAGTTTATTGTATATCATTCTACGTTGCTTAGTTATATCATCACGGGGGAAGTTCTATAATCAGATGAACTCGATTATGAAGTATTAGCATAAAAAAAAACACTAGACGATTTTCATTGTTAATTAGATAATGTTTTAAAGATGTTTTAGTATATTGCATTATATCCTTCTACCGTTATTTACTAATCCTACTGCAATTGATTAACTCAATGTTCAATGATTCTTATCAGCGAAAATTTTGTCTGACAAATTAAACATATAATAGTAAATGGTATTCGTATAGTTTACTTCAATTCGCAATGACATTTCAGACAAAGGCTCATTTTGCTTTAAAATTTGTAATGACGGCGATAGGAAATATGTAAACTGTGAATTTAACCTTGTATTTACAAGATTGAACTCACCGATATATTTCGTTTGGGAAAATCGACCAGCGTGAAGCCTTCTAATATACTAATGTTACAAAGAAGAAACGCCTTTTGTTTCTTTTGCAGGAGGAAATCTTTGGATCTGACGAATCACTTTTAAAAACAAAAGTTAAAAAATGATGGTGACAGTCTCTGCAGAAGCAAAACACGTTCTAAAATATCACTTTTTTGTAATACTGAGGGTGTTACATATTTACAACTTGGGATGGTGTTACTGTAAATGCCCTTTGAAAACGGTTTCTAAAAAAAAAAAGCGAAATATAACAGGCGGAAATGAGTAGAAAAGATTCTAAAAATGTTGAAAATTATGATTAATATCAAAATGTTAAGGTTAAAGACTTGAAATATTAAATGACAGCTATTTATAAAACGTAAATGTTTGAGCATAATAGTTATGGTAAATTTGAAATTTAAAAAGATAAATTAATCAAAAAACGTTTTACTTGTTTGGGATAGAAGTAAAAGTACGTAATTTAAATATTGGATTGAAACTTGACATAGCTGTTGCTTACTCGCACAGAACAGGTTTTTTCAATATGGAAAATTTAAAGTGTGAAATGTTCGGAAAACATACTTAAAACGATGATTTCTTTGGAAATTGCGAGGGTTATTGCAAGAAACTTGAAATTTTAGATGGGTTTTACTTTTAAGATATAAATGCTCTCACAAATTAGGTTATAAAGATATTCGAAATTTAATGGGGAGAAATGTTTCTCCCAATCACCTAATGGGTCATTAGGATGAAATTTTCACAAATTGCGTTTTAATTAATAATAATTAATTTTAACAGGCACACAAATATAATTTCTCCCTAATGTTAATAAGCACACAAATATCATTTGCAATATTTCAATAACCACAAAAGCCACGGATTGTGATAACTTATCAATAATATGAAATTAAACTTATTATCTGGTTGATTAACTCAACAGTCAGCAACAATATTAATTAGAGGCTAACTATTGGGTTTTAAAATCCAATCTTCTGCTTCTACAGAACTTGAATTTTAAAAAACGAAGCTAACGTTGTTCATTTTCAAAGGAACTGGCACTTTAAAATATACATTATACAGAATATCAATAATCGATGTCTATGACATGTTAAAATTTCACATTGAAACTCTATCTGTTAGTACCGCCAGAACGACGAATTGACGCCCTATTCTGATCGTATCGTACGAAGATATCACGAAGTAGATAGTAATATTTTTACTGTTCTTATCTAAATATGCAACATATTAAAATTTCATTCCGAAATTCGATGATGCGATAGTACAACTAAAAGGAAGAATTGGCGCCCTGTTTTTCTCATAACTTATAGAGATATCACGAAACAGACTGAAGCATTTGTATTATACAAATCTTTTACTTTAATCATTAACATTTTATGCTCAAAAAGTGAAAACGAAACAGTACCGCCAAAATAATGAGTTGACGACCCGTTATGATTGTATAGTACTCAGATACCACGAACAGACTGAAATACTTAAATTGTATTAATCGAAAGAGACATATTAAAATTTCATTTCGAAATTCCATGACCAGATAGTACCGCCAAAATAAGAATTGACGCCTCAATCTGCTCATGTCGTTCAAAGATATCAGGAGGCAGACTGTAATATTTGTAATGTACTATTCGAGTTATGCAACTTATTAAAATTACATTTAGAAACTCTATGACGAGATAGTACCGCGAAAATGAAGAATTGGCTCCGCGTTCTACTCATATCTAACCACGAAATCCCAAGACAAACTGAAATATTTTCATTGTACTAGTCGAGATATGCAACATATTAAAATTTCATCCCGAAACTCGATGACATGATGTAACGCAAAATGACGATTTGGCGCTCCCTGCTGCTAATATCATACCAAGATATGCATCGACAGATCAGTCATTTATGTTCTGTTAATTATCTTTTCCTACATCATAATTTCATTTTGAAACAAGATGACGTAATAATTTTTTCTCTGCCCACCGCCTAGTCTACGATGGCTAAACACCAAATTTGAAAGGCCGACTACTAGCTAATTTGGTATTTTTAACTTTACTTTCCATAAGAAGCAAGAATGAAAAATCATGCATCAAGAATAAATTACAAAAGCACTTCCCATGACTTACAGCATTCTTTAACGAAATTTGGCTGCTTGATACTGCAAAAAAGTAAACATTTTAGAAAGGGCATAATACTTTTGAAAACGAGATTATGGTCCCTAACCGGAAAAGTAGTTCAATTTTTCTGTGCAGTCCTCTATTTAATCTAAAAATTTGTATATTATTCTATACATAGTATGATAAAACTTAATATAGTAAGAAAATGCAAAACAGATTGAAAATTTCCCTTCAGCAATTTCTACCACTATACGGGAACATACTTGAATTATTTTGTACAGCCCTGTATATTACCAACAGATTTTTATGTGCCGCACATATTAAGCTAAAATTTAATTCAAGCTAAAACGTGGTTGAAACTACTGAAATAATACTTCCACACATTATTATGCCTGGGAGGTCATGTATTCAGTTTTTGCGTGGCCTTGTATATGATTTTATTTATATTATACAAACATCTCTTAGTATTCTAAATATAGTTCAGCTTGAAAGAGCATAACTCAATTGAAAGCCTCTTTTAAACCATTCACGCTGATGCTCTGCAAAGCTTACAAATTCTTTTGTGTAGTCTTGTATATGATCTATATCTGTTATACACACCGCATACTAAGCAAAGATTTAATTAAACTTAAAAACGTACGTCATAAACGAAATCACACTTCCGGCAATTATCGCTAACGAGGTGGAACCCGCCGAATTTCGACGAAAGAAAATGTTTACAAAGGATTTGTTGCATCAAATTTATATTACATCAACAACAATAATTAGAATAAAATATCCATCTTACACTTGTTAATTTAACTCTCCAAAGACATATTTTAACCTAAGATTAACAAAATACTTTTTTCATAAATTTCAACTGTTAAAATTATTGAAAAATTAAACTTAATTCATATACGCCATCAGTAAAACATAATCAAGATAGGTAATTTTGATTAAGTTATTAATAGATGCTTGGTATTACGGAATGAAAAATCCGCAAAAATGATTTCACCTTGACATAATCATAGAATTTTTCTACCTTTACATCTAAACCAAATCAAGCCATTTTCCACGTTTCACATCCATATTAACCATTTAAAAACATTTTAATGCGAAATAGGTTATTAATAAATATATTTTCAAGCTTGAAGTCACGTTTGTCAACTATTACAACTTTTCATGTTACAATTCCCACTCGTGATTTGAGGTCTTAGTATAATCTCTGTACCTGCGCGTAAAAATTCCAGAAATTTGTAACTTTTAGACGTATTCAAGGGGAAATATCTCGTTTTATCAAATAAAATTATCGTTTACTTTTAAAAATGACGTCATTTTCAGTCGGTGAAATATTTTGCTATTGACTCAAACTCAATATCAGCGAAATGAAAAAACAGCATCACCAGGGAAATTGTGCCTTTTTTAAAGTGTAACGTCATTTTCTGTTCAAATTTTTAAATATATTTTTAATTGTAATGCGAAAGTGGCATCAATAAGGATATAATCAATAAAAATAATAAACCATGATTATTTTCCCTTTACTTTCAATATGAATGGAGTACTTCAGTTGCTACGATTAGAAAATTCGTATTAAAAACTATAAAAAAATCAATATCTCAAAAATAAATTGAGATACAGCTTTCAAACAAATTGCATTTAAAAATGCATTTTTTTCTGCATACGACGGCGTAAACATTTAAAATGTGGGATGTTTAGAAGTTTAAAAATTTGCAGTAGCGAAAATTGCAAAAGCGAAATTTCATTTCAAATTTCAAAGTGTTGCCATTCGCAGAATGACGTATGCGTTACGCACAGATATGTTTGTCCTTTATAATATAGATAGAAAGATACAGTACAGTATCTGAATTTTTTATGTGTTTCTGTAAATGAACGATAAATGCTATGCATATCATGTTATACAAGAAGTATATTGTAGTCAGACTCAGTAATGTAGTATATCAATTTCATTATATTTGGTATAGTGTAACAGAACTAAAATACGCTGCAAACTATTTTTCCCCTGACACTATTATGTAAAGGAATTCTTTTGCGGGGCCCTATAAATGAATAATAAGTACTTTGGTCCCCATATTGCCAGAATGCATAGTTAAGTGCACTTCATAAATGCATATCAATTTCATTATGTTTGAAATGACCAACATCATTAAAATAAACTTGAAGCAATTTTTTCGCATAGAGCGTAATGCTTCTAAATACTTTTGACTGTCCTTGTAGATGAACTATAAATTCTACACACTTTTTTTCAATAGCGATCGTGCTATTGTTAACGTCAATAATATACAAAAAATTCAGGGAGATTCGAGTATATTTACAAGTGTTAGATCTCGGACAGACTGGAGACTATCCAAATTCACACAATTTTAAACTATGTTGGAAAGAGTTAATAACTATTAAAATATTTTAAATTATTACTGAAACATTATAGGAAAAGTATAAACCAACACATTTTATTGTTAAAATGTTGTTCTGTTTATAAAAATTATACTTTAAGTTATTTATAATAACAAAGCATTTAAGTGGCCGAAAACTGGTCCAGTGATAGCCGAACACTAGAATTGAGTGGCCGACTACTAGCGACTTTGCTACTTTTAAGTTTAACTTTTTATAAATAAAAACTATAATCAGTTTTTTTTTAACAATTGCTGAAACAGTAAAAGTAAAGTATACATTAACATGCGTCACTGTTAAATGTTGTATTACTTTTTAAAACTCCGCTTTGATCTATTTACTAAAAGAAAGCGCTTAAGTGGCCGACTATTGGTGCTTTTACCCTAAAGGATATTTTATTTTGCGGCTTAATGCTTTTCTACAACAATTCAGGCGATTTTTCCATTTTTATTTGTTGAAAGGAAATGGCTCATATGGTTGAAGGACTTAAATGGTAAATTATGGATGATGAAATTTCCTAATCAGAACCATCAGGGTTCGTTGATATATATCCATGGATATATATCATGATATATATCTTGATATATATCCGATATTTATTTTTAAAATATCAAGATTTTTGATATTTTCGATATTTTCAAATTCTTGATATTTATTTTCAAAATATCAAGATGTTTGATATTTTGTATATTTGATATTTATTTTCAAATTATTACTGTGCAAGATAATTTTGATATTTTCTACAGTCAAAGCAAGTGTAAATGAAATTTCCACCTGTTTATTGACCACATATTGTCACTCTGTAGATAATTAATTTTTGCCTCTGGCAGTAACTTTAAGAAAATAAGAAAACAAATCTTTTCCAAGCTTTATGTTTGAAACTTTTATTTTTTAAAAATAGAACTAATAATTATAACAGACAGTTAATTCAGAACAACTTTTGAAAGATAAAATGTAATTTAGATAATCATTTATATACAGCCAAGGTTCGTTGATATATATCAATGGATATACACTCATGTCCAAAATTAAGGTCACAAATATAAAATCTGTGAAAACTGATGAACTATTCACTGTTTTGCCACGAAATTTGGCACGGAGGTATATTGCAATGGGAGAAAGAATATAGCAACATAACAATACGGGAAAGATTTTAATTGTGAATTAAGGTACAGGGTATATGAAAAAGTGTTAAATCATGAATCAGAGATAAAGCATTTATCTCGGGAAAAGTCTAATATGGAGCGTGACCACCATGCACTGTTATACAAGCCTCACAATGAGCTCTCATACTGTTTATGAGGGTGTCAATGAGTCTTTGTGGCAACAAAGCCCATTCTTCTAAAAGTGCAACTTTTAACTCCTGGTGGGTCCAGGAAGGGAAGTTACGCTGTGAAATGGCTCTTCCTAGACCATCCCAAACATGTTCAATAGAATTGAGGTCCGGAGACCTCGAGAGCCAATTCATATGGCGAATATCCTCTTCTACAAGAAAATCATCAACAATGTGAGCTCTCTGTGGCTTCGCATTATCGTCCATAAACATGAAGTCCGGGATTCCAGTACCCCGGAACAACCTCACATAGGCTTCGAGGACCTCATCCCTAATACCAGGTGTCCAGTTGTGTGTGTTGCTTTCACTGCATCCAACAGAAGAGCAAGGTTAGAAGAGCAAGGTTGTTGTGGAGCCGAATACATCAGTCTTGGACACAACAAGAATGAGGCAATGTTATTTCCAGTGATAAGTCGAGATTCACCTCGAAGGGTGATTCTCGCCAAATCTTCATTTGGAAAGAACGTATAGTTCGCTATCATCCCTCCTTCGTAAAAGAAATCGACAGATTTGGTGGCAAAGGAATACTTGTATGGGGTAGCATAATGTCGGGTAGTCATACACCACTGCAAGTCTTTGATGCGGGTACTGTCAACGCACATCTCTATAGGGATGAGGTCCTTGAAGCCTATGTGAGGTTGTTCTGGGTTTCCGTAGGTCCAGACTTCGTGTTTATGGACAATAATGCAAAGCCACACAAAGTTCACATTGTTGAGGATTTTCTTGACGAAGAGGATATTCGCCGTATGAATTGGCTCTCGAGGCCTCTGGACCTCAATCTAATTGAACATGTTTGGGATGGTCTAGGAAGAGCCATTGCACAGCGTAACCCCCTTCCCAGGACCCGCCAGGAGTTAAAAGCCGCGCTTTTGGAAGAATGGCCTTTCTTGCCACAAAGACTTATTGACACCCTCATAAACAATATGAGAGCTTGTTGTGAGGCTTGTATAGCAGTACACGGTGGTCACATTCCATATTAGACAGAATTTTCCCGAGATAAATGCTTTATCTCCGATTCATGATTTAACTTTTTCATATACCCTGCATCTTAATTCACAATTAAAATCTTTTCCATATTGTTATGTTGCTATATTCTTTCTCCTATTGTAATATGCCTCTGTGCCAAATTTCGTGGCAACACAGTGAATAAATAGTTCATCAGTTTTCACAGATTTAATGTTTGTGACCTTAATTTTGGACATGAGTGTATATCCGATATTTATTTTCAAAATATCAAGATTTTTAATATTTTCATATACTTGATATTTATTTTCAAAATATGAATGTGCCCAAGATATTTTTGATATTTTCAGTCATAATTCGTAATATTTCAGTGTAAATTAAA
Organism: Maratus speciosus; assembly: GCA_963932465.1. Classification (NCBI taxonomy): domain Eukaryota; kingdom Metazoa; phylum Arthropoda; class Arachnida; order Araneae; family Salticidae; genus Maratus; species Maratus speciosus. Next base: position 49,371,084 of record OZ010786.1, on the reverse strand, counting down.
TAAATTTTCAACTGTTATTGACTGTATGAATCTGTAGATAAAGAACTTTTGTCTCTTCTTTATGTGACTTTTTAGCTAAAAAGGAAAACAAACATATTTTTCAAGCTTTAGATTTGAAGCTTTTATTTTTAAATGTTGAACAAATAATTAAGGAAAAAAAAAAAGAAAAATGCATTTTTAGAATGTTGTTTAAGTTTTCATGTTAAGTACAATATATTTTAGTTCCTAATCTAATTATGCTCAAAAACATTTATTATCAGCGGTAAGTTGACTGCTTTGAAAATATTGGATATATATCGAAAATATCGGATATATATCAAAATATCGGATATTTTTGATATTTTCGAAAATATCATGATATTTACGAACCCTGAGAACCATACATTATTCATATTAGTTTGAAATTTTGTGTATACATTTGTCACAGTTTTTAAATTCGGTGTATAACTTATGGGGGGATTTTATATATGTGTTCCCGTAATATAAATCTAACAAAAACATAACTGTGAAAAAAGGGAGCCAAGTTCTGTAAAGACAATGGCAAGAAAAGAAGTGATATCTAAGTGGGTGCCAAGTTCAAATAAAATTCACTCAAACTTACCTACTGAAGTATTATAGCATTTTTTAAATTGTTTAGAAATAAAAATTACTGATAGCATATTAATAATAAATCTAGAACTTGGCAAGTTTTTGATAAATGTTATGCCTATCAATTTCATGTCTTAATAAAATGATGATGTTAATATTAACAACAATGTCATTATAAAAAAATTAATATAGTTATTATTATAAACAAATGACTCATGTTAAAGATTTGATAAACTATTAAAATACACAAATACACTCCCGCTCGTCTTTGGTTATCACTCTAGCACCCAGCCTTCGGAAACCTCAATACAAACAGACTAAAAGGCCTGACAAAGAGACAGATACCCTTACTCTTTTTCTTGGTCATCTCTCTAGAGACTGCACCTTTTTAACCGTTCAGGGGCAAAGAGCTTTTATTCGTGACATGCTGAAATGATTGAATCAGACCAGAATTTAAAAACAAATGTATTTCAAAATGGGTAAAAGCTTCTTTTCACGAATTTAATAAAATTAAACTTTTTAGTCCTGAATTCTAGTGTCAATGTGGCATTTTGCTGTTAAAATTAGGTGGGATATATTTTATTCCACCACCCTTCAAGGGGAAGGAGCTCTCTCAGATTAAGGCTTCAAAACATGAAATAACAAGTTTTGATATAATAATGTCATTAATAAAAATAAATGACTCGTAGGTAAAAACTTGCCAAGTTCTAGATTTATTATTAATATTCTATCAATAATTTTTATTTCTAAACAATTTAAAAAATGCTATAATACTTCAGTAGGTAAGTTTGAGTGAATTTTATTTGAACTTGGCACCCACTTAGATATCACTTCTTTTCTTGCCATTGTCTTTACAGAACTTGGCTCCCTTTTTTCACAGTTATGTTTTTGTTAGATATCATTACTTTTTGTAAAGTTACAATATATTTAGACACTTTACTTAATGCTTCTTAATGTGTTTACATGTGACTATTTTATTCACCAAGCAACATTCAATTTTAATTTCCTACAACAAACTATTTGGCTGTCAATTTGCGGTAGAAATCTATATTTTAATACTGCTACATTGAATGCATGTTTTGAAACGAAATGTATTGATTCGAAATTTTTATTGTTCTGAAACAACAATTCCTATTAAATTCCTATGTTAAATTTTCCTATTAAATTTTCCAATTAAATGTCTTATAGCTGGGCCTGCTTTTTTGTACTGAAAGTGAAAAATATAGTTATGTGCTTATGCCACACTATGTATCATTCATCCATGGGTGCCAGCAAAGAGGCAGTGCAGAGGAAGGATATTGCCCCTCCCTGAATTTTCAAATTTAATTAACTAAAGCGTACTTAAGCGTAAGACTTTTTCAAGATTTTATGATTTGTCGCCTGGCCTCAGGTGTTCTGCTATAAGTATGCAAAATTTCAAATCTGCAATTTAATAAGGGGCTCGGTTAAAATGAATTGCTTAAAATACGCATGTGGAAGCCCAAAGGGTTAAATGTACGACTTTTTCAAAATTTTATGATTTGTCGCATGATGGTGTTCAGCTATAAGTAAGCAAAATTTCACGCCTCCAACCTAAATAGGGTCTCACTTAGAAAGAATTGTTTAAAATACACATGTGGGAGCCCAAAAAGTTAAATGTACGACTTTTTCAAAATTTTATGATTTGTCGTTTGATGTGAGGTGCTCAGTTATAAGTATGCAAAATTTCACGCCCCAACCTAATTAGGGGCACACTTAGAAAGAATTTTTTAAAATACACATGTGGGAGACCAAAGGGTCAAATGTACGACTTTTTGTAAATTTTATGATTTATCGTTTGATGTTCGGTGTTCAGCTATAAGTATGCAAAATTTCACGCCTCCAACCTAATTAGGGCTCACTTAGAAAGAATTGGTTAAAATGCACATGTGGGAGCGCAAAGGGTTAAATGTACGACTTTTTCAAAATTTTATGATTTGTCGTTTGATGTGAGGTGTTCGGCTATAAGTATGCAAAATTTCACTCCTCCAACCTAATTAGGGACTCACTTAGAAAGAAATGTTTAAAATACACATGTGGGAGCCCAAAGGGTTAAATTTACAACTTTTCCAAAATTTTATGATTTGTCATTTGATGTGAGGTGTTCAGCTATAAGTATCCAAAATTTCACGCCTCCAACCTTGTTAGAGGCTCACATAGAAAGAATTGTTCAAAATACACATGTGGGAGCCCAAAGGGTTAAATGTACGACTTTTTCAAAATTTTATGATTTGTGGTGTTCAGCTATAAGTATGCAAAATTTCAAGTCTCCAACATGTATAGTTTCTAAAAACGAGCTCTGTGACGGACAGAATATCTCAATTTGTTGTTTTTCTGTAAGCAAGTAAACCCAGATAAACCCTCAGTAAGTAGATAGGTTTACAATGGAAGTCTATGGGAATTTGGCGAAATATTAGAGATATCGCCAAGGTGGCGTCACTTTTGGCGACTAATTTTGGCCGCCAAATTTGGCGATATATCGCCATGTTGGCGAGAAACTTGGCGGTGTTTAGCGACAGAACAGCGTCCCCTCCTACGGCAAATTAAAAATTCGCCTAATAGACGTAATGTTAAAGTAAAAATGGGCACCCCCAGGGGGGTAATACATCGATTTTCACAGTTTTTTTATTTTTTTCCTTAGTTTTATAGTGTAAACGAACTTCGCACCAAATTTGAAGTCTGTAGCTGCAGTAGATATACGAGATCTTTTTGATGAGTGAGTCAGTCAGTCAGTCAGTCAGTGGTAAAATTATCGATTATCAGACATTTTCAAATGTCATTATCTCGGAAACTAATTATGCGATATTTATAAAATTTTGGATTTTTGGTAATTAGGGTGGCCTTACTACACATTTCGTATAACAAGTACGTAGGTCTCATAGATTTTCAGTAGTAGAGCATTGAAATTTGACGAAAACAGCTCGAAATGGTTCGTGTAAATAACACACGGCTATGTCAGGCGAACTTGGCTGACACACTGCCGTGTGTCTAGATTTTTTTTAAATATAAATTTACTTTTTTAAAAGCACATATTTCATTATTTTTATTTTCTTTTAACTGTTACCTAGCAACAGAACTCCACCTAAAAATATCGTAAATGTGAAAGTATATGTAATTGTTTGAAATTAAATCAAAGTCAAAAGGGACGAATTAATGCCTTTGTAACTTTATATACAGATGGAATTTACCCCAGAAATAAAGTAAGACTATGTTCTATTTATTTTGTTCAAATATTTTTCTTTTAAATTAAAAAGTTCATTATTTTCATAAGGAATAAATCGACATTTTGCTATAAAATTTAACAATCATTTTCTTTTTTTTTTCTAACCATTTGGAAATGGTTTTTGTTTTCGGTCGAGGATGAGGCCAAATGATGCTCGCATTTTATTTTTTTTAACGAAATTCAACGATGTTCTTTACTTTTAGAAGAATTTTTATTTGAATAGGTAATAGAAAGGTTAAAAATTGTTTGAATAGGTAATCGAAAGACATAAAATCGTTAAAAATTGAAAAAGTTACAAAATAGGTAGGCGCAAATTATCAGATATGGAAAAATCCAAAGCCAAAGAGCGAAGCCGAAATGAAAATCGTCTTGCAAAGCAAAAATCGAGGTCTTCAACTCATTATGTAGGCCATGACAATCGAGGTCTTCAACTGATTATGTAGCCCATGAAAATCGATTACAGAATAAAAGACGAACGTGAAAAAGGAAACAATCTAATTTTTAATCGATTGATAGTAAAAGGCCATGTCTCGAGGGGCCAATCCACTATTCACGGTGTTTTACAATCGGTTGATTCTAACCGGGAAAAATTCCAAATAGTCGTTGTAATCTATTAAATTACATTTTTAGCCTCCGGTACGGTGTGCTATTTCATTCTCCCAGCTTATTTTGTTCCCAAAAAGTAACGTTACCTTACAGAAGCTGGCCGTAAAACAAAGCAATTTTCTTTAGCAATTTTTTTAACTTCTAAGCATCGCACATTTTCAATTTTTATACCGTCGCATTGGAAAAAAAAACTTCTTTTAAATGCATTTTGTTTGAAAACCGTATCTCCATCTATTTTTGAAATAATTAGTTTTTGGAGCCATTTGCTTAATATTGGCAACGGAAGTACTCCATTTCTGTTGAAAGTAAAGGAAAAATAGTTTTAAAATAGTAATTCTATATTTTTGTTGCCATTTTCTCGTAACAACCGAAAGAAAATGCAATTAAAATACGTGCTATTTTGAAAAAAATATAAGCGAATGATTTCTGTTAAAACAATGGAGCTATTATATACTATATTTAATTGTAAGTATCTATGAATCATTAGATAGCCGTTTTTTTTTCGACTTTCTTGAATGACGGAATCTTTTTGCTGCATTTGTGCATTATTTCGCGCTGACGTCTTTTTAAATAAAATAAAAACGTGTGCTTTAAGTCTTAAAATTGAAATATGTTTTGTACTGCAGTAGAGTCCCGTTTAACCGAGTTATTTTCTTCTGATTGACTGGTGGCTTCTATTATTATGAAACAGCCATTATAAATGAAGTATTAGGTGAAGATGAAAGAGCAGCAGTAAAAAAAAAAAAAAAAAAAAAAAAAAAAAAAAAATTATGGCCATTCCCCCCCCCCCCCCATTCTGACCAGAAAATCAGAGTTCTAACTTTTTACGGCTGCTCTTTCATCTTCACGTAACACTTCATTTATAATTGGTTGTTTCATAATAATAGAAGCCATCAGTCCATCAGAAGAAAATGAAGCAATGGAAATGCCGGAGGCGACACTAAGTTCTGAAAAAACAGAATTCCTGTTCTCTAGTTTTTTTTTTTTTTTTTTTTTTTTTTTAACCTTTGCCAAAAAAATCCGATCCCGGAATAATTTATCCTAAACAGTTAATTTTGATGTGGAAGATTTTCATGTGCAAGAGGAAAATGAAATAAAAAAAAATCCCTGCCGACCCGGCCTACAGGCAGAGGTAGATTTCGAAGTTAAGTATACTAATTTCACCAACAAAAACTAAATCATTATTAGATATAAATCCACTTTAACAGTTTTATCTGTCTGCTTTTGACGAGTTTTTATTTCCTTTTTATAAAATAGCTGGTTTTATCAGAATCATGTTAAGGCGATATTAAAAAAAATATTTTTCCATACTCAACAACTCGAAATTTTCTGGCACATTTTCAGATTAATTTTTAATAAAAGAAAAAAAAAATTATGAAACATGCTGACGAGATTTTTGAAAAGATTTATAAGCGACCTGTGTTTTTATTTTTCTTTCAATTAATTAAAACTTGATTAATAAATAATTATTTTCTCAGTAGGGCAATATTTTTCGTTTCTAACACAATCGCTTCGGGAAATTCTGTTCAAAATGCCCACTTTGACATCATTTTTTGAAATATATTTTGCCTCTATCAAAAAATCGATCATTACTGTACATTATAAAGTTTCTGAATAAGAGAATCTAGCAATTGGATGCGTTTGAGAGCAAAAATGAATTTAAAAATGAGTAAGAAAATAGACAGTTTGGATTTGAATGCACCCTTAATAAGATGATTTTTTTCTTCAACCGCTATGTATTTTTAATTTGTTTTTGCTTTAAGAATTGGCCCTATCAAAAACTTGTCTATATAAATGTTGAAGACAATATTAAGAAGATATATGATAAACTAGCTGTTACCCGTGACGTCGTTCACGTAACATAAAAAGAAGAAGAAATGAATTAATTAAGCAAAGCATTTCCCCTTCCGATAATTAAAAACATATATAATAAACCAATTCTTTATCACATTTTACAGTAGACAATCTATTTATATATTACGCTATCGTACCTGGCATAGAAATTGCAGTTATTTGTTAATTGTTTAATAGCAACGCCCAAATAAAACGCATCTCATTGGTTATTGAACGCATTTGTTATTGAACATTGGTTATTGATTGGTCATTATTGGTTATTTAATACATCCCATACCTATAAGGGGGTTACCATAGGGGGGACCCTGTTCTGTCGCCAAGTTTGTCGCCAAAAGTGACGCCAACTTAGCGATATCTTTAATATTGCGCCAAATTCCCATAGACTTCCATTGTAAACCAATAGGTTTTACTTGCTTAGAGAAAATCAACAAATTGAGATATTTTAATGCAACAAAAACTAATATTAGCTTAGGGGATTATATTAATTATAGTTAACCCTCTTGCAGCCTAAGGCGAAATCAGAACTGTCACTGGAGACTATTTTTATAGTTTCGCACCACTATTTTAAGAAAATAAATTTTGCAGTGTATTTTTCATGTAGATGTTGGTAATGTCTATATGGAATTTTTTGTACTTAAAAAGGGGTCCGAGTTGAATTAAAAAATAGTCGCCAGTGGAAAAATTGAATCCCCGAGGAAATCTCGGATTGCACAAATTTTGCTACTTTTACGTTTCCCGAGGAAATCTCGGGTTGTGCAGCGAGAGGGTTAGGGGAGTCCAAGTAAGTTAAATTATGAATAAAAGTAACATTATAGAATGCTTAACATGCTTTCCCAAACATAAATTTTAAGGAAACCAAACTGGTCGCCAAGGGCGGCTAGTATAAGATATTTCTTTATTATAAGGTCATTGTCATAACTCAGGTTTATACGCTGAAGCAGGATGTCTGTTTATATCATGAAGTAATAAGAAAATGGCACAGATGACATATACGCAGCGGGGTACCTAATTGTCGCCAAAATAGCTTATTTTGCTTGACATGGTAACGCCGGCTATTGTTGTTTATTTATTAATAAATTGTTTATTTACTTGCGGCCAGTGTCTTCTTTTAACCTATGTTACGATAGTTCAGGTGATCCACATTCCCTCCTTGAAGCCAAATAAGCAGCGTTATAATGGTGACGCAGTTGGGACTTTTCAGCTGTATCAGCATCTCTAAGATTAGCCTGACGATCGGCTTGTTCATGTCTACGCAATTTTGCTTGAGGAAAAGTTTCATTAATTTTTGATATTTTCAATGCTCTTGCATTACGTGAATTTCTCGATAAATTTGATTTCGCTTTGATGACATTACTCTCTTTAATTTTTTATAACATTTTAAATTCAGTTAGACATTTTATTAAAAGCTAAGGCATATTTATCTCAATCTATCATACTTCACAAAAAACTATTATCCAAAAGGGCTTAGATGCAGCATATTCCCGCAGCCGCCATCTTGGATGTTTTGAGATTTCTTGGCGAATTTTGTTGGCGATGTTTTACATTTTATTTTCGTTAAGAACTAACATGAGCATAAAACACTGCTTGGCGACATTTACTACTTGGCGGAAAAGGAGTGTTCACGCCAAGAAAAGATCCAAGATGGCGGCCGCTGGAATATATAACATCTGTTCCTAAAAAAGAGCACTAAAAAGAGCTACTTTTTAAAATGTCAACAAATATTTTACCCTTTTAAAGCTAAAAGAAATGTAGAATTAAAATTCAGCTGCCATACTACTATTTACAAACGTTTCTCCAATAAAAAAATTTATACTGAATGTTACTTTAATGACGCAATCATATCAAACATTTATGTTCTTTGAACGAAAATGTAAATTTTTTTAAAAATAAAGTAACTGTTATTTAAATTTCCTGGAATGAACGCTAAAAAATTAACCCTCACAAAAAATTGTTTTATTCAGGTAATCTAGTTAACTTTTTACTTCTTAAGAATGAAAATACATTTCCTGCTAATCATTACGCCATTTTCGACATTGATAATTTTACTGTGCATATTATTGACATTTGCTCTTCAAAAGTTTTTTTATTTTTAAATTTTAAATTAAAAATTCCATTTTTATGTTAACCGCGCGCAGACGATAAACCGTAAGCATTCATAACAATTTTCTTTAAATAATAAAAATTAATACCATAACACAATCTCATTTTATTTCAACATCAAAGCATATCCGTTCTATTTTCCATATATGACGTCACATTTGCCTTCTTCCCGCACTTACTCAAAATCCATGCACCTTGTATTATTAAAAATACTTGAAAATTTCCGTTTTAATCTTTCAATTGGAAATTAAATTATTATTCTAGGTTTTTATTTTTTGGCAACGAAAAAAAGAAAATGGTTAAATTTTATCAGAAAAATGTCAATTTATTGTGTATAAAAAATAATGAAATTTTGGATTATTAAGCAAAATATTTGAATAAAATAAATTAAACACAGCCTATGTTCATTTCCGGGTTGTAATCCATCTATAACCAAAAATACAAAAGCATTAATTCACCCGTTTAGACGCTGTCTTCATTCAAACATTCGGACACACATTGACATTTATAATATTATAAGGATAAGGATAAGGATAAGGATTGATGGAGATTTTATATCTTGTGAATTGACAGATATATGAAAATTTTTCTTCTTCAACCCCCCCTTTTATGTTTTCGGTTTTATTTATTTATTTATTTTTTTCCTCGGTACGAATTGGTCCTATCAAAAACTTGTGAACATAAAAGTTGTAGTATTAAGGAGATGTATAATAAAATTATTGAATTTGATATCTTGAGAATTGACGAAGTAAGGAATTTTTTTCTCCCAAAAACCTTATTTTTTGCGCCCCTTGAGCCTATTTTAAATTTTATCAAAAATCTGTGATTGATGAATTTTTGGCGCTATTTTTAGAAATAATAAAAACTTTAAACTGATTTGATATGTACAAAAATTAATAAGTTATGGGGTTTTTTCGGTTTTCACAAAACCCCTCCCTATTTCCACCCCCTTTGTCCGCTTTTGCCCATTAACGAACTTGACCGAGATTTTATGTCCCTTGATTTTATGTATCAGTTTGGAAGAGATTTGTGCAGAATTGCGGAAGTTATTGTGTCCAGAAGAAAGTGATAACACAATTACTTCGGGAAATTCCGTTCAAAATGCCCACTTTGATATCATTTTTTGAAATATATTCTGCCTCTATAAAAAAATCGATCATTGCGGTACATTATATAGTTTCTGAATAAGCGAATCTACCAATTAAATGCGTTTGAGAGCAAAAATGAATTTAAAAATGAGTCAGAAAATAAGCAGTTTGGATTTGAGTGCATCCTTAATGCAATGATTTTTCCAACACAATCCGCTTCGGGAAATTCGGTTCAAAATGCCCACTTTAACAGCATTTTTAAAAATATACTCTGCCTCTATCAAAAAATCGACCATTACGGTTCATTATATAGTTTCTGAGTAAGAAAACGTACCAATTGGAAGCCTTTGAGAGCAAAAATGAATTGTAAAATGAGTCAGAAAATACGCAGTTTGGATTTGAATACACCCTTACTTAGATGATTTTTTTCTTCAACCGCTATGTATTTTTAATTTGCTTTTGCTGTAAGAATTGGTCCTATCCAAAACTTGTCTGTATAGATGTTGTAGACAATATTAAGAAGATATATGATAAATTCATGGGGATTTTATATCTTTTGAATTGACGGAGTTATGGATTTTTTACTTCTTCAAACCCCCTTTTTGTTTTCGTTTTTAATTTTTTTTTGCGGTACGAATTGGTCCTATCAAAAACTTGTGAATATAAAAGTTGTAGATAATATTAAGGAGATTTATAATAAAATTAATTGGAATTGATATCTTGAGAATTGACGAAGTTATGAATTTTTTTCTCCCAAAACCCCTATTTTTTGCGCCCCTTGAGCCCATTTTTAACTTTATCAAAAATCTGTGATACATAAAATTTTGGCCCTATTTTTAGAAGTAATAAAAACTTTAAACTGATTTGATATGTACAAAAATTAAGAAGTTATGGGGGGTTTTCGGTTTTCACAAAACCCCTCCCTATTTCCATCCCCTTGGTCCGATTTTGCCCATTAACAAACTTGACCGAGATTTTATGCCCTTTGATTTTATGTATCAGTTTGGAAGAGATTGGTGCAGAATTACGAAAGTTATCGTGTCCAGAAGAAAGTGATATATATAGTTAGTTAGATAGATAGATACATACATATATATATATACTAACCGCCTTTGCCGGCTACGCTGGTCGGTTTTTCTAAAGAAATCCTGAATGAAACAAAATATATCTGTGAATTTGATCATGCGTTTTAAAGCAATATGGACATTTACCTGGTGTATCCAACCGAATTGCTGAAAGCAATATGAATGTCATTACGCTATTATATCTTTTATTGAGTCATACAATATTTAGACTGTAAAGGACCAATTTCTTTAGTTGATCTGTTAGTGTAGGATTCGGTAAAGAACAATAGAACAATATGTAATATACTAAAAGCGTTCATGAAAAATTACCAATGCAAGTCTCATCAGAATCTGTTAATTGGACTTATTGAAAAGGCTGATCGTTCATAATAATTGGGCTCGCCTGATTCTAGAACTTTCATCTATAATTCTACAATCAAGCAACCTAACAACCAAGCAATAGCAAATGATATGTGATTTATACTAAAACATTCACTGGAACACTAACTAACCGATCAAGTTGCATCGAAATACACTTAGCAGAATCTTTTAAACTGGAAAATATACCGAAACTTTCCCTAAAAATGATCTAATTAATAGTTTAAATCCCATAAAAATTCATTCACTGGAACCTTTAAAAAAAAGCAAATCTTTCAAAATTGGGTTCATCTGATTTAGAACTTTCCCCATAATTATTTAACTAAGCAACGTAGAACGTTATGTTTTATACTAACATCTTTTCTGAAAAATTATCTAACCAACAGTGTAAGTCCCGACAAAATCTATTCAGCAGAACTCAATATATAAGCGGCCGGAATGAAATTTCTCTTTGCATTATATATATATTGAGATAGTTAAATATAACTTTCATAATCGCGTTAATTTGATTGTAGAACTCTCTGGGAGGTAGGGTAGGTATATACTGCATCACTTCTGAATTTTTTAAGGAACTCAGCTCAACTTCCATAACTATAGCATATATACTCTCTAGTATACCCTATCTCTGTAGCGTATATCTTCCAATTTTCTTTACTGTACCACTGAGAACTTTTTCCGCATAGCTCCGTAACTAAACAACACAGAATGATATGATAAATATTGAAAAAATACCTGAAATATGCATTTAATTAGTTGACTTGAAATCTTTCATAATTGAGTTCACTTAATTTTAGAACTCCCGTAGCAACTTAGAATGATGGTTTTTACATTAAACCATTTATAAACCAAATTTACTATTTAACAGTGTAAGTTCTACAAAATTCTGTTCAGTAGTATCTGAGTTATAGTCATATTTACAATATTTATTGCTCATTAAACCTTTTTCTTTACATTTGAAATAAAATCAGCAACTGTTTTGGTATTTCCCTGTTATGCCAACACCACTGTCACCAAGCGTATTAGTTGGCACGTAAATGAAATGTTACATTTGAAAAAAAAAATAATTTTGTTGATAAAAAAAAAAAAAAATGAGCATTTAAAAAATATAACTTTTGAAAATTACAGACTTTGACCTACCATTTTTTTAAATCAATAAAAATAATGGTACTACTTGGTTATCCCGTCGACCAAAAATCTATTGCCAAACTATGAGATTAAATGCCAATAATGGTTAATCGTAAATGTCACATTCACTTGACTTTAAGCAAGTTACACGTATTTACGTCATCAAGTGATTTTTATTTCGACGTTTTAAATGTATTTATATTAATGTTATACTAATTTATTTGTTCTTTCGTTATTTAAAAAAAAAATTATGTCAATTTGTATAATTTGGCGAGTGGTTTGGGGATTTATGTAATTTGACGAAATTGGGCGACCGACCGGTACCAAAATAAATACTTAAAATATAAGAATAAATAAATATTTTGCAAGTAATAAAATATAGTCAATTTAAACTGCAGTCTTGAATTTGTAAATGTCTTTTACTACTGAAGCATGGCGTACGTAATACGTATGTCTCACATTGCAGTAAACATTTCATCCTTTCAATGAAGACATTCATGGCTTTGGGGCTCTGCGGCTGAGTGGTCAAAGCACCAGTCAGCTAATCGCTTGTGCGCAAGAGTTTGTGGGTTCGATTCCCGCTGGTTCCAATGCACACACACTTTGTGTGGAACTTCCAGGGTGTATTTCTCTTGTGTTGTAATATTTCCTTGTGCTATCTTGTCTCCGACTTATAAGCGGGCTTTATGTCAAGAACACAAGTCGTATGTTTGTTATTCAGTTAAATAAATAAATAAATTCATGGTTTTCTGAACAAAACATTTTTATATGTATAATTCCTAACTTCTGAAAAAATTTTATTGTAGATTCCTCATCATCAGATAACTGCGAAATGGTAAAATCTATAACAGTATCAGTAATAAATATTTTCTATTCAAAAAAATAACAAATTAAAAAGTTTTGCTAGATTATGATGAAATAAAATAAATTCCATCATTAAAAATTCCTGCATAAAAATATTCACGTTCAACAATTAGCAAATGTTAATGTGTGGCACGGTTTGCAATAAAAATCGTTTGCACGATTAGGGTTGAAATAAATAGCGGGATACCATACATTTTGGCATGGTATCGCGACGAAAATTAGAACGAAAAAGTGCCACAATTTTTTCTTTTATTATTTAGTTTCAGTTTTTGAGGCGTTTGAAATTTTTTTTTTCTAATTGACGAAGTTGTTTTTATTTAACCAAAAGGATTGGTTAAAAAATGATTCAATTTGAATTTTTTCCCTCACTATAGTAACAGAATGAAAAGAATGAGTTTTTAGAAATTATCACTTGAAAAATTCAGGTTTTGGCGCCGAAGATAGTGCCAAATTAGAAAAATATGAAATATCTCTCGAACTACTGGGCTTAAAAGAATTTAGTTAGTACCATTCGATTCAGCATACAAAAATGCACCAAAATATGTTATCAGTTGAAAAATAACTATAAAATCAGATTTTTAAGGAATTTTTTTAAAGTTCGTTCTTTTTTTTACCCCCCTTAGGGGTGGAATTTTGGAAAATCCTTTCTTAGCGGCACTCTATATCATAAGAAGTATTTTTACCCCGATTTTCAAAATTTTAGGTTCAGTAGTTTGGGCTGCGCGTTGATTAATACAAAATTCAGACTTTCTTTTATATATAAGTTTTTTACTGAGGGTGGTTTTGGGTTCTAGGAGTCATGATCGGTGTAGATCTGCAAAAAGTTTTCAGAAATTCCAGCATAGGGACGATCCCAATAGGTAGTATTTCATACGAAATCTACCTAATAGACGTGAATACGTCTTCATATTGGAATTAAAACGAAAATACGAAAAGAAGGTGAATTTGATCTCACATATCAAAAATAAAACTAATACGCTTTGAGGTTGAAATAAAAGGGGCTTGTATTATGATATGAATTCTTATTATAAAAAAAAATGTTACTAAGTATCTCATGGTTTATCGTCTGCACACAGCTAACAGAAATGTTAATTTTTAATCGAAAATGTCAATGAGAAAAAAAAAAAACTTTTGAAAAGCAAATATATAGTAAACGTCAAAATTATACACCGCAAAATTATCGTTGTCGAAAATGACGTCATTGTATCGGGAAATATTTTCATTCTTAAAAACCAAGCATTAACTAGATTGCCTGGAAAAATATGTTTTGCCGAGTGTTACTTCTTAATGCCGCCTCATTTCAGATAATATGAATGAAAATAATTTAATTTAAAAAGGAAATTACATTTTCATTCATAAAACCTAAACTTTTAATATAATTGCGTCAATGTAAATCATTTTCTGTCCACCAGTATTGAAAAATAAGGCTCGGAAGTGTAAAAAGAAATCTAAGATTTGCGATAATCATTAGCACAATCAATAAAAAGTTACATATGTGAATTAATGAGACCACGATGGGGAGGGGGGGGAGGTTCAGGGGGGGGGGCGGAGCTCGCCTGAAGAAATCTACTTTATTATTTAAAAAAATGCCAGAATTAGTAGCTCATGAAAATGTCAAAATATCCTTCCATAACAACGTTTTTAATTTAATACCTCTAAAGTCTGAAAACTTCGTATTTTTTATTCTTATAAATAATTACATAATTTGAAAACTTTAAATTGCGGTTTCCAGGAAATTGAATATTACCAAAGTGTGTCTAAAATCAATGACTTGCAGAGCTGACGTTGAGGCTCCTGATCTGCAGATTTATTAGTTTTAATCATTCTGCTGGAAACTCTTCGGCTGTAAACATCTCTTGTGTTTGGTGGACTATCCTGCCAACTGAACTTTATTTCATCCTTTAAGAAATTATTGTCACCAATGACTCCATTTTAAATAGGACGTAATCACCATGACAACACAGAATCATTACCTATCACTGGACATCATTGAATTAATTACGCTTGAAAGGATTTATTAGAATGAAGAAAATTTTTATTAATATTTTTAAAGTTTTGGTTCTATTTTCATAAAATTTGAAATTACTTGACAAATTTTGCAACGATTATATATATGAAATTTCAAAACATTCGGTGGGTAGTTTTTGCGCTGCTATATGCGGACAGATGGACGGACGAATCATAGACGACGACTGTAGGTGATATGTATTTATATAATTACGAACGCACCTAAAAATGGTTAAAAGGAACTACAGGATGATTTTATATTTCTTTGAGCCCTTAGTGACCGTACTATTCAAAGAAACACGATGCCATTTGGGATTTGTTTATTTTATGGCATGGACTCCAGAATAAGGTAAAGAACAACAATCGAGGTTCACAGTTACGGTTGCAGTGGAAAAAATTGGAAAATGGCAGCTCCCAATTACATTTATATTATTATCAAAAGATTTTCACAAATATGGAATCTTCAAGAAAGTCAAGATCGTGAATGGAAGTGGGTTTTGGGACAATTTTTACGGCGCTTAAGTCCAAAATGTGATTTATTTTCCAGCAATGTTTAGCAATGGCAGATTTGTTAATTTCTTCTTTCTGAACTTTTTGCTTGTGCTCTTTAATTCGGAACTTTAAACTGAGCTTGGTTTGTCTAATATAAGAAATACCACATTGGCAACTTATACTGTGGGTCAATCCATTTCAAGTGGCCCAGAAAATCATTAATTCGTTGCTCGACCATTTTTAAAAAATCTGAAATTTTTTGTACAACAACCCTAACATGATGGAAGTTTAAAATGACTATCTATCTATATTATAAAGGACAAACATATCTGTGCGTAACGCATACGTCATTTTGCGAATGGCAACACTTTCAAATTTGAAATAATATTTTGGTTTTGCAATTCTCTCTACTGCAAATTTTTAAACTTCTAAACATTGCACATTTTAAATTTTTACATTGTCGTATAAGGAAAAAAATGCTCGTTTAAATGCACTTTGTTTGAAAGCTGTATCTCAATTTATTTTTGAGATATTAATTTTTTTGTAGTTTTTAATACCATTTTTCTTATTGTGGCAACAAAAGTACCTCATTTCTATTGAAAGTCATTGAAAGTAAACGGAAAATAGTCAAAAATAGGAGATACTGTATTTTGTTGTTGCCATTTTCTCATAAAACCTGAAAAAAAAGTTGAAATTAAAATGTGGGATATGACAAGAATACTGTCTGTTATTTCTCGATAATGATGTCATAAGTTTGAGACTGGATTGTAAAAGTGGATTGCTTTAGCGGTGGAAAATGACGTCATTTTATAAAAAAAGCGTGCGTGTATTTTAATTCTTAAACCTGAATTATGTTTTGTAGAAGTGCGTCATTTTCACAGTGCAGCTACTTTGAAATTCTTCACAGATGAAATTGCTTCACTTTTAAAAATAATGTAATCGAAATCACACACTGATAAAACGCAATGTTTTACTAAAATTTAGAGTGTCTTTGTAAAAGAGAGGTGACATGCAAATAATAGCGATTTATATTACAGAAATTGATGACTCTCGCCTGGGTGGATTTGCTTCGCCGAGTTAGAAAAACATACAAATAATTCGTGGTTTAAAATAATATCGTGTTCCTGAAGTTTATTGTCGAAAATTCTCTAGAATAATTAATTTCAATGCTATTCTTTAGGGCATTCTACTATAATTTTATCAAAATAACATAATTTGCTTAATTTCATTTTTCCCAATTTTATATAATCTATATATTTAAAACACAAGTGTGTTTTTTAGTCATCTGCCCTGATCTTTCTGCTGAACCAATTTTACTAATATATTTTTTAAACTGAAGGCTCTTCCATTGCAGATGTGACAGCACTATCTGTTTTTTTTTTATATCCGGACTTTTATATTTTAATTTTAAAAGCATTTTATGAAATTTCTTCAAAATGATGAAAATTAGATAGCTTTCATTATTGCAGACAAGAGAGAAATAATGAGGAATTTTTAACTTTCGTCATGCTATTTTCTGATAAAAATTCAATATTGTTGATAAAAATTGTTGTATAGGGTTTAGTGGCGCAAAATCCCATTAGGAGCAGAATATTATATTAGGGGCATATAACGGAAAATGACATACTGCTTTTGAAAACACGCATTTTTCCACATAAATTTTCTATATTGTTTTTCCATCTGCATGTGTACTGATACTAAGTTTCAGACACTAGGCAAAATGCTTATTTAAATGAATATGAAGTCATATTTAAAAGAAAACGATCACTTTCTTAGGTAAAACTAAACATTTTAACACAAATGCGTCTAAATACATAAATTATGGAAATATTTACTCTCCGGAATTGAGATTAGAATCTCAAGTAAAGAGTGCGTCTGTTCACATAAAAGATGTTGCTGACAATCGTGACTTCAAGTTTTGAGTTAAAATGATTTTTAAATGATCAAACAAAATACAAATTAAAAAAAAATGATGAATATGGATATGAGAATTGCGTATGCAAATCTTGAGAATGTGAAAATTGCTGTTTTCATTCCGGAAATCCAAGCATAAGAGCCTCAATTGATAACCACATCCAAATAACTTATCTTTATTACATTTTACTGATTAACTATCTATATTATAAAATAGAAACGTATCTGTGCGTAACGCTGATGTCATTTTGCGAATGGCAACACTTTACAATCAAATTTCGGTCTTGAAATTTTCGCTACTGCAATTTTTTAATCTTCTGACCATCGTACATTTTCAATTTTCGTCGCACAGGGAAAAAAAATTACTTTCAAATGCAATTTGTTTAAAAACTGCATTCATTGACTGATGTATTATATTTTCTAAAATAATTTTTAAGTATGATTTTTTCTAAGTTTATCTTATCACGTGCCGGTTTCAATACATAATAATAATAAACATTTTGCACATAAAGCAACAAACATTTTTCAGCATTTGTTTCTGACTATTTTTCATAACAAAATTAATACTTCCTTTATAAACAAAAATAAAAGAATAATATTAAAAAAACCACCAATCTAACATATTTGTGAAAGACAAATTAACGAAATTAATACTTCTTTTATAAACAAATAAAAGAATAATATTGAAGAAAAAAACACAAATATAACATATTTGTAATCGTACAATTTAAATTTTTAGATCATCAAATAGGATTTTTTTTTTCAAATGGAATTTGTTTGCTAAGTTCATCTCAGTTTACTGATTGTCTATGGTTTTAAAAACAATTTTAAAGCATGGAATATTTTTTAATTTATCTATGTCGCGCGGAGCTCGATTACGAATGATTAATCCGATTGCCCTTAAAAGAAAATAAAGAGTTCATCATTTTCTTACGGCTAATATCCATTAAAAAAATTCCCTATGAATAAATAAATAAAATAATATAAATAAAACACAAATTTACCAGACATGTATAAGCTCTGAAATTACCAGAATATAAAAGGATGCCATAAGCAGCAAAATCTTGGCAAGTAACTCTTAGCATGCGGCTAATAAGAAAATATCGCTTTTGATAAACTTCAAAAATTTATTTGATTGTATAATTCGTATTTTCCATATGAAAAATGTTTTTTTAATGTAAGTGGGCAATCTAAAAAATTTATTGCATATAAAAAAAATATTAGTTTTCAATTAAAAAAATGTTTTCGCCTGTATTCTTTAACCCGGGAAGCCCGGGTACGATTCCCTAGTTATTTTAATTTTATTAATTTTTGTTTGTGCATGGCGGCCATCTTTGTTTCTTCGTCTGCAACAATTTTCTCACAAGAAGGGTCTATGGAATTGTAAATAATTCATCGTTTATTTATCCAATTCAAGTGCGGATTAAAGCAATTTGTACAGAATACATTGGGCTAAAAATTTGGTAATGGAGTAGTTTCCGAAACTAATTGCTTATTGGTAAAATTTAAGCATAAAGTTTCAGTTTTTTTTCAAAATTTGTCCGTTTACAGGAAGAAATTTTTCAAGCAAGGAAAACTGTCTACATGACATAATTTTTTTTTACAAATAGGCCGAAAGTACTTGTACTCACACTCCGAGTTCCAGATCCGAGATTTGCTTTCTCTTCGCTAAAAAAAATCCCAAATATTTCAAAAATGACAAAAATTGCACTTTTCAGGCTTTGATATCTCTGGTGGGGCACGAGATAAAAATCTGAAATTTTTTTTTGTAAGAGTAGTGTATGGTAGTGTTATGCACAAGAAATTTCAGGAGGGAGATTTGACTACAAGCTGAGATATGGCAAGGACAACATGTCAAAACAATACTGCCAAACTATTGTTTTGTTGTAGTCACAGCTAAGTATTTATCTCAGAGTAAGATTTAAATTTATTTTTTAGATTATCTTTAAATAATAGTAACAGAAAATAAAGCCTTTTGAAATTAATTTAAAAAATAATTATGCCTAAGGCCTACATTTTGTATGGTTTCAGTAATTTTTGTTGTAATTTTAGTAACTAAAAGAAACCTCAGCACTTTTACATATATATATAAAAGAAAGTCTGGATTTTGTATTAATCAACGCGCAGCCAAATCTACTGAACCTAAAATCTTGAAAATCGGGGTAAAAATACTTCTTATGATATAGAGTGCCGCTAAGAAATTACAAAATTCCACACCTAAGGTGGGTAAAAAAAAGAATGAACTTTAAAAAAATTCCTTAAAAATCTGATTTTATAGTTATTTTTAAACTGATAACATACTTTTGGTGTATTTTTGTATGCTGAATCGAATGGTACTAACTAAATTCTTTTAAGCCCAATAGTTTGAGAGATATTTCATATTTTTCTAATTTGAGACTATCTTTGGCGCCAAAACCTGAATTTTTCAAGTGATAATTTCTAAAAACTAGTTCTTTTCATTCTGTTGCGATAGCAATCTGCAAGGAAAAAATTCAAATTGAATATTTTTTTAACCAATCCTTTTGTTTAAATAAAAAGAACTTCGTCAATTAGAAAAAAAAAATTCAAACGCCTCAAAAACTAAAACTAAATAAAAAAAAATCTATGGTACTTCTTCGTTCTAATTTTCGTCGTGATACCATGCCAAAATGTATGGTATCGCGCCATTTACTTCAACCCTAATCCTGCAAACGATTTTTATTGCAAACCGTGCCACACATTAACATTTGCTAATTATTGAACGTGAATATTTTTATGAAGGAATTTTTAATGATGGAATTTATTTTATTCCATCATAATCTCGCAAAACTTTTTAATTTGTTATTTTTTGAATAGAAAATATTTATTACTGATACTGATATAGATTTTACCATTTCGCAGTTATCTGATGATGAGGAAGCTACAATGAAATTATTTCAGAAGTTAGGAATTATACATATAAAAATGTTTTGTTCAAAAAACCATGAATGTCTTCATTGAAAGAATGAAATGTTTACTGCAATGTGAGACATACTTATTACGTACGCCATGCTTCAGTAAGTAAAAGACATTTACAATTTCAAGACTGCAGTTTAAATTGACTATATTTTATTACTTGCAAAATATTTATTTATTCTTATATTTTAAGTATTTATCGTGGTACCCGTCGACCAATTTCGCCAAATTATATAAATCGCCAAACCACTCGCCAAATTATACAAATTGGCCTAATTTGTATTTTAAATAGACGAATAATATAACGAAATATAACGATATAATATAACGAAAAAACAAATAAATCAGTATAACATTAATAAAAATACATTTAAAACGTCGAAATAAAAATCACCTGACGACGTAAATACGTGTAACTTGCTTAAAGTCAAGTGAATGTGACATTTACGATCAACCATTATTGGCATTTAATCTTATAGTTTGGCAATAGATTTTTGGTCGACGGGATAACCAAGTAGTACCATTATTTTTATTGATTTAAAAAAATGGTAGGTCAAAGTCTGCAATTTTCAAAAGTTAGATTTTTGAAATGCTCATTTTTTTATCAACTAATTTTTTTTTCAAATGTATCATTTCATTTTTGCGCCAACTGTTACGCTTGGTGACAATGGTGTTGGCATAACAGGGAAATACCAAAACAGTTACTGATTTTATTTCAAATGTAAAGAAAAAATGTTTAATGAGCAATAAATATTGTAAATATGACCATAACTCAGATTCTACTGAACAGAATTTTGTAGAACTTACACTGTTAAATAGTAAATTTGGTTTATAAATGGTTTAATGTAAAAAACATCATTCTAATTTGCTACGGGAGTTCTAAAATTAGGTGAACTCGATTATGAAAGATTTCAAGTCAACTAATTAAATGCACAGTAAGTTAGATAATATTTCAGGGATTTTTTCAATATTTATCATATCATTCTGTGTTGTTTAGTTACGGAGCTATGCGGAAAAAGTTCTCAGTGGTACAGTAAAGAAAACTGGAAGATATACGCTACAGAGATAGGGTATACTAGAGAGTATATATACTATAGTTATGGAAGTTGAGCTGAGCTCCTTAAAAAATTCAGAAGTGATACGGTATATACCTACCCATACCTCCCAGAGAGTTCTATAATCCGGTTAACGCGATTATGGAAGTTATATTTAACTATCTCAATATATATATATAATGCAAAGAAAATTTCATTCCGGCCGCTTATATCTTGAGTTCTGCTGAATAGATTTTGACGGGACTTATATTGTTAGTTAGATAATTTTTCAGAAAAGATGTTAATATAAAACACAACGTTCTACGTTGCTTAGTTAAATAATTATGGGGAAAGTTCTAAATCAGATGAACCCAATTTTGAAAGATTTGCTTTTTTATAAGGTTCCCTTGAATGAATTTTTATGGGATTTAAAATGTTAATTAGATCATTTTTAGGGAAGGTTTCGGAATATTTTCCAGTTTAAAAGATTCTGCTAAGTGGATTTCGATGGAACTTGATCGGTTAGTTAATTTTTCAATGAATGTTTAAGTATAAAGCACATATCATTTGCTTAGTGTTGCTTGGTTTTTAGGTTGCTTGATCGTAGAATTATAGATGAGAGTCCTTGATTCAGGCGAACCCAATTATTATGAACGATCAGTCTTTTCAATAAGTCCAATTAACAGATTCTGATGAGACTTGAACTGATAATTTTTCATGAACGCTTTTAGTATATTACATATTGATCTATTGTTCTTTAACGAATTCTACACTAACAGATCAACTAAAGAAATTCGTCCTTAACAGTCTAAATTTTGTATGACACAAGAAAAGATATAATAGCGTAATGACATCCATATTGCTTTCAGCAATTCGGTTGGATACACTAGGTCCATATTGCTTTAAAACGCATGATCAAATTCACAGATATATTTTGTTTCATTCAAGATTTCGTAGCGGGCGAAGGCTGCTAGTATACATATATATATACAAGACCTGAGACAAAAACAGAATAGGGAAAGAGAAAAGCTGTTAATGTTCGCATACTTGTTGAGACATGATCAAATGTATCAAAACACATTCCTGCTTAATGGTTTAAAAACCACAATTTTAATGCTGCTTGCCAGTCCCTGAAACTTGTTCCTACCATAAGTATGTTCCTGTAAATGAAACATTATGCGATGTTACCATGCATCAGCCTCAAGTAATTTTCAGAAAGTAAAGATATCCAAAGCCTTTTCAAAATTTATACTGCAGAAAAAACACATTTTTGCATAAGATGTAAGATAGGAATTATTAATGAATTGAGACTTGCACATAGTGATTTCAAAGTATATTTCTATGAGCCAGCAGGGCCAAGATCTTCAATCAAGTTAACAAGCGATGACAAGACTTGGTTCCTACAAATAAAATTTTGAGAAAGATCAAAATTGTGGTTTTTGAACCAACAAGCAAGAATGTGTTTTGACACGTTTGATCATGTCTCAACAAGTATGACAACATCAACAGCTTTTCTTTTTCCCTATGTTGTTTTTGTTTCAGGTCTTGTATAAAAATTTTTTTTTTAGCGAACAGAAAGCAAGTCTCAGATCTGGAACTCGGTGTGTGAGTACAAGTACTTTCGGCCTATTTGTAAAAAAATTATGTCATGTTGACAGTTTTTCTTGCTAGAAAAATTTCCTCTTGTAAACGGACAAATTTTGGAAAAAAACGGAAACTTTATGCTTAAATTTTACCAATAAGCTGTTAGTTTCGGAAACCACTTCATTACAAAATTTTTAGCCCAATGTATTCTGTATAAATTGCTTTAATCCGCACTTGAATTGGATAAATAAATGATGAATTATTTACAATTCCGTAAACCCTTCTTGTGAGAAATTTGCTGCAGACGATGAAACAAAGATGGCCGCCATGCACAAACAAAAATTAATAAAATTAAAATAACTAGGGGATCGTACTCGGGCTTCCCGGGTTAAAGAATATAGGTGAAATCATTTTTTTAAATTGAAAACTAATAATTTTTTTATATTCCATAATATTTTTAGATTGACAACTTACATTAAAAAAGCATTTTTCATATGGAAAATACGAATTATACAATCAAATAAATTTTTGAAATTTATCAAAAGCGATATTTTCTTATTAGCCGCATGCTAAGAGTTATTTGCCAAGATTTTGCTACTTATGGCATCCTTTTATATTCTGATAATTTCAGAGCTTATACATGTCTGGCAAATCTGTGTTTTATTTATATTCTTTTATTTATTTATTCATAGGGAATTTTTTTAATAGATATTAGCCGTAAGAAAATGATGAAGTCTGTATTTTGTTTAAAGGGCAAACGGACTAATCTTTCGTAATCGAGCTCCGCGCGATATAGATAAATTAAAAAATATTTCATGCTTAAAAATTGTTTTTAAAACTATAGACAATCAGTAAACTGAGATGGACTTTGCAAAGTTATTCCATTAAAAAAAAAATCCTATTTGGTGATCTAAAAATTTAAATTGTACGATTATAAATATGTTAGATTTGTTGTTTTTTCAATATTATTCTTTTATTTGTTTATAAAAGAAGTATTAATTTCGTTAATTTGTCTTTCACAAATATGTTAGATTGGTGGTTTTTTTAATATTATTCTTTTATTTGCCTATAAAGGAAGCATTAATTTCGTTATGCAAAAATAGTCAGAAGCAAATGCTGAAAAATGTCTGTTGCTTTATGTGAAAAATGTTTATTATTATTATGTACTGAAACCGGCACGTGATAAGATAAACTTAAAAAAAATCATGCTTAAAAATTATTTTAGAAAATATAATACATCAGTCAATTAAGATAAAGTTTTTAAACAAATTGCATTTGAAAGTAAATTTTTTCTCTATGCGACGAAAATTGAAAATGTAACGATGGTCAGAAGATTGAAAAATATACTTTATAAAGATACTCTAAATTTTTGTAAAACATTGCATTTTATCAGTGTGTGATTTCGATTACATTATTTTTAAATGTGAAGCATTTTCACCTGTGAAGAATTTCAAAGCAGCTGGGCTGTGAAAATGACGCACTTCTACAAAACATAATTCAGGTTTAAGAAATAAAATACACGTTTTTTTATAAAATGATGTCATTTGCATCCGCTAAAGCAATCCACTTTTACAATCCAGTTTTAAACTTCGTCTATAGAAAAGTGTGCATATGACGTCATTAGCACAGAATAACAGACAATATTCTTGACATAGCCCATATTTTAATTTCAACTTTTTTTTTTAGGTTTTATGAGAAAATGGCAACAGAAAGATATAGTATCTCCTATTTTCGACTATTTTCCGTTTGCTTTCAATGACTTTTAATGAAATGAGGTACTTTTGTTGCCACGATAAGAAAAATGGTATTAAAAACTACAAAAAAATTAATATTTCAAAAATAAATTTAGATACAGTTTTCAAACAAATTGCATTTAAAAGAGCATTTTTTTCCTTATACGACGGTGTAAAAATTTAAAATGTGCGATCTTTAGAAGTTTAAAAATTTGCAGTAGAGAAAATTGCAAAGCCAAAATTTTATTTCAAATTTCAGAGTGTTGCCATTCGCAAAGTGACGTATGCGTTACGCACAGATATGTTTGTCCTTTATAATATAGATAGTCATTTTGAACTTCCATCATGTTAGGGTTGTTGTACAAAAAATTTCAGATTTTTTAAAAATGGTCGAGCAACCAGTGCTGGACCACTTGAAATGGATTGACCCCTATATATACCCCATGATTCCTGGGGTATCTATAGTATAAGTTGTCAATGTTGTCTTTCTTATATGGGAAGTGGCGATCTCCCTGTAAACGGATTTCAATGCATTTCTCTTTTACTGAGGATTTTTAAGGCCAAATCAGTTGCTGTTAATTTCTGTTTTTGCGTTTGATTAGATTATTTAAACATCTGAAAAATAGCTTATATAAAATAAACTAACAGAGTCTTATTTTTTTAATAAAACTATAAGAAAATGATTTTAAATGCAACGTTTTAAATATGACGTAATTTTCACCAAACTTTTCCTTCTCTTTGTAATATTCATCTGAAAACATTTTTATTGTTAAGAAGGAAATATTATTTGCGCTGTTTTGGAATTGGCACCAATAGTTAAAATGATCATCTCGAAATGTGAAATAAATCTCTCGTGTACATGTAAATATATTTTTTAATTTAAACAGTTTGGCAATCTTATTATTTGGCCATTTGAAATAAGACGTAATTTCACCCGCATTTACTGCTTTTAACACATATTAAATGATTCATTATTTTATAGTTTTCTTTCTTTTTGAATATTCACGCGCAAAAACAATTTTTATGACGCCATTGTCAATATTTTCCTGCTTTTAACAGGAATCATTTAATTCTAATTTGATATATATATATATATATATATATATATTTTCTGCTTATAATAGTGATGTGTCAATAAATTTTTAGTTGAAAGGAAATATTATTTTTTGTGAAGTTTTTACAATTCGCAACACTTTAAAATCACAACCTTTTTTAAAATATGTAAAAAATATCTCTGGAAATGCTTAAAATTTGAAATTAAAATAGAAATAAACCCTCAAAAAATGAGCCAAATTAAAAAATAAAGGCAGTCTATACACCGGGAGCTTCCAATGCATATCCTTAGAAAAAATGATTAAATTCTATGTATAGTTTTTGCTCCTATAAAACATTTCTAATGGAACGATTTTGACCAACTTTAACATTAAATATCTCTTAAAAGAATTGTTCGATTTAAAAACTGCCTGCATCATCGTGCTGCCTGCATGTTTATCAAACATTTCTCTGTAATACCACCCATTTTCACGTTTTTATTAATATCAGCGAAGATAGACCTCAGGTTTAAAAAAATCAATAACAGCGGCGGTGACAGCGTTAGTTACTTTTTTTTTAGAATAGAGAGAATTCATATTTTGCTATTTTTATGTTCGCCGGGCGCAAATATCGCCAATAACATTTTATATTATCACCAATTGGTGTTTTTATTTTTAGCGTGCGTAAATTAGAAACAATGCTCTATAATTGAAATAAAATGTTTTGGCTTATAATATTACAGTAGAACTTTCCTTTAACGAAGTTCTCTACTTAACGAAACTTTTTGCTGAACTTTGACTTTGAAGACCATTAGCATGTAAATTAATCTCCATATTACGAGAAATATATTCTATATAACGAAGTTTATTCCACTTTCGTGCGTGTACAACATTCAAACAGAGAGGTTGCAGTTGCGATGGATGTATGAATTTATTTCAGCGGATTGTATGAAAATGAAATTATTTTATTTATTTAATCCTTTCCATTTAAAAGAAGAAACTTTAAAAGCCTTCGATACAATAAGAAGGGGATTCCAGTCTCACAAAAATGTTACAGATGAATTGTTCGTATACTTATAAAAGTGCGAAGTTTTTCATCAATAGTATATGTTTTATAAGAAACCTGTACAAAGAAATATTACAAACTTTTTTAAAGATAAGGATTTGGAATACTAAAAAAAAAAAAAAAAAAAAAAAAAAAAAAAAAAAAAAGAGAAAAGACACGCTACGTTTCAATTTCTGTTTACCTCTCTTTATTATGTGACTTTTTTAGACATTATTCTAATTAAATTTTTCTCATATGCCCACACTGCATTAAAAAAAAGTTATTGTTCGAATTAAAATACGTTTTTCCAATATTTCCACTTTATGTGCATTTTTTATTTTATGCATATATATTTTATCATAGTAATTTCATTAATTTGAGTTGATTTTTATTTAACAAATATTCTTCATAACGAAGTGTTTAAGTGTAACGATGAGATTTCGTTAAATGAAAATTTCACTGTATTTCTTAATTATTTATTTACTAGTTGACCCTCATGCCGTTGCACGGGCCCGTGATAATAACCTCAAACAAACCTAAAATTTATACGTTTTCCTATCTTTAATAAGATTTTGTATGAATTTACATTTTTAAATGAAAAATTCGCGAAAAAATATTGATATTTAGTTGTAAAAGTACTCTAAAAAAATATTTTCCTGTTTTTTGACCTAGTCTTTTCATAGTTAAAAAAAGTTCTTGTTATCCGAATCTTAAATTTTAAATTCGGTTTTAACTATAACGGTCTTGAAGCAGTGTAAAAATTTCGTAACACCACGTGACAAATATCCGTGAAAAAATGCTAATATACAGTTGTAAAAGAAGTATGTTTCTCCTCGTTTTTTAACACTTTCCAACAAAGTTGAAAAGTGTTTATGCATTCGGTTTTTCTGTCCGTCTGTACGCGCTCTAACTCCCGTAAATATACTCCGATCGTTCTGAAATTTTTGGATGTTAGTGACCTCTACCATAGCACGAACACTATTTTAAATGAAGTTTATAGCATGTTTAGTTCATTTACAGGGGCAGTCAAAAATTTTCCGTTACATTACGGCCTATGGGAAGAAATCGTTTAAAATGATTTTTAATGATGTTACATGCTTTCAAACATAATAAAATTGATATGCATTTATCAAGCGCTCTAAAATATGCATTTCGTAGAATATGCGGTGCAAAGAATAATTATTATTCATTTACAGGGCCACACAAAAGAATTCCGTTACATTATGATATAAAGGTGGAGGGAATTTTTTCCGACTTAATTTAATTATGTTAAATTATTTCTTGTATAATGAAATTGATGTACGTCGCTGAGGTTTACTATAACTTATTTCATATATAATACGAAGTGCGTAGCATTTACAGGGACACACAAAAGATTTAAGATACTATATTGTATCCGAAGTACTGTATGGTAGCGATGATTGCTGGAAATGCATTTTTAATTATGTTACGTGCTTTTATGTTTCACTATATTTATGCAATGTATATGGTGTGTATAAATGCTGTAATTCATATACAGGGCTACACAAAAGAAATCGTAATGGTTACTGGGTATGAATGTAAATTCCTTAAAGGAGGTTTTTAAATGCGTTATGCATTTTTACGCTGAACTTCATTTAGTTTACTAAGAAATGTTTGTAGAACATAGATAAAATGATATACAGGGTCACGCAAAGAATTGAATACATGGCCGTCTATAAATGATAATTTCTGGAAATGTGATTCCAATAGTTTTAAGAGTGTTTTACTTTGAATTAAACTTTAGCTAAGTAGTGTGTGTAATGTGCTAGGTTAACTACAGGGCTGTACAAAAGTATACAAGTATGTTTCCATCTATTAGTATAAATTGCTGAAAGAGAAATTTAAACCTGTCATTCGATTTCTTGCTAAACTAAATTTCCCTATTATATAGTATACATACCAACCTACAGATCAAATATAGAGCTGTTCGAAAAAACTGGAATACATATTTGCTATGGACGGTAACAGCTGAAATCAGTTTTTCAAATGTTTTATGAGTTTTCTAAAATGTTTACTCAGTTCACTTATATACCTCATTTCTCTAAATAATGAAGTTTTGTTAAAGCATTCAGGAAGTGTTGGAAAGTGTTCAGGAAGTGTTGGAAAGTGTTTCATAATCTATGTTTAACGGATGATTTTTCTTACTTGTTTTTGTTGTTTTCGCGTCTCGTCCTTTAACATAACAAAAATAAAAAATTCTCATCGCCCGAACTATGTAAAATTTTAATTGGTCATATTGTCGCGTAGGTGTTGACTGAGAACGAGTGAATACAACAAGCATGAACCAACTCAAAGCTTTATTCCCCCAACTCAAGGTTACACCAGCTTAAATACACTCGAGGGGTGCTTTCTCGAATGGAACATTCCAAGCTTGGAAAGTTCTAGAAATCAAATAACGATTAACATAATAATTAACATAATCACAATTAGCATATTTCCGAAGGAACTACAAATAAACACAAAGCAATCTTTAAACCAAAACGAATTTTAGGACACTTGCCTCCACGGGGATCGCCCTCACTACCTGCTGGTCTGTAGTCCAGCGCTTTACCTTGGAGCCATCGGTTCACACAGCAGATAATTCCAGTATCGCTATATTTAGTGGGGTGGGCCTTGATCAACCAGAAGGCTCTCCCGAGCACAGAATGCTAATTTCGTTACAATATATATAACTGTATCTAAAGCCTTCTTTAATGTTTCGGGAAAACATATGCAGCCCGCCAAAACCGCCCGCGTTTGAGCGCTTTCATCGAAAATTACTCGTATTTTATTTTAAAAAAATACTTCTACTCATCCGAACGTTTAAAAGTTTTGCATGTGCTGTAAATCCAGTGTGCAGAGAAGCTCCAGAATGATTGTATTGAAATACCGACATTTAGTTACTTTTAAAGTAGAAGACGATTTGCAAAAACAGATTGCTTGTTTTGATGAGTTTTTAATTAATATCTCGGCTAATTATCGAGAAATAAAAAAACTTAACCTTAAGTGCATCAGAACCTGCCTTAGACTACCTTCATTTAAATTTTCAGCCCTCTGCGCGCGGTAGACTTCGCTAGCCGTCGAAAACAGACACACACTCAGACAGAGCGATCTTTTCATTTATTAGTATAGATTTTTCATTTAAGGGAGTCCGGGACATATTTTAAAATAATTTTTATTTATTGAGTTAAAATTCATCATATTGAGTTAGAATACATCACTCTCTAATGATATTTTATTCTGAGGGGGAACTCTTGATCTTCTGAAATTAATCCATATTATTATCATCCATTGAGGCCACTCGAAATAAAATGCCAGTAAATGTTAGGTCATCTGCATGTATTTATTGCTTTATTTCGCGTATTGTCATGGAGATCGTAATATTTTGCTACACTCGCTAAGAAAACAAGCTTTCTGATTTTAGAAGCCGAAACATTTTACTACATTACGTCAAAATGACGTTTTTTATCCAGAAATTCGAATGTTTCATATGTCAAGAATTCGCTGAAAGCATGAACGATGCTATACATTTTTAAGCAATAGTTCATGCCATAAAATGTTTAAGTCACATTAGTTAAAGTACGCCTAAAACGTACAGCCTGATTATCGAAAATTAACCCATTCGCACTTACGAAGATAAAAATAGTTCAGCATTTTTTTTATTTTGTTTATTATTCAATAGCGAAATTAGAAGTTAGCAAAAAAAAAAAAACAAGATTAATAGGTATTTAATTGAAATACTGAATTTTTCATATTTAAAATAAAACTTTTACGATAAGTACTTTGAATAGACGTACAAACTTAATTTAAATATATTTTGAAGGTAAAACGTTTAATATAATTTTGAATAGTTTAATTTCAAATCTGTTAAATTCGTATTATATTTTTTTTATAGGTTTTCATTTCGTTTGCTGATTTAGTTATGGAATATTGCACGAAAAAACTCCATACGTTTTAGAACGTGGAAAAGATCACTGTCTACTTAAAAAAAATATCAGACTACTATTTATCCCTTTTTTCTACCACTTCCATAATTTAACATTATAGAACTAGAGAATATAGAACTAGATTATTTTAATAATAGAAATATCTCTTTTTAAATCTTTTTTAATTCAAACGTTTCTTTCCTGTTGTCACACCCTAAAAAATGACACAATAACAATAATGTGAAAAAAATAAGGATAACATGTGTATTTTGTTTCTATTTGCCAATAAAAATTCAGATTTTCTTGCTATATTTTTGCGTGTTTGATATTGATGTCATTCTAAACAGAAAATTGACATTTTTTTTAAAATATAAAATAAAAACTTCAACTATAAGAGCGGGAAAATAACGTAGCACCTCAATTTGAATGTTTAAAAAAAAAAAAATTAAAACATCTATTTTAATACAAACAGTCAAATTTCATGAAAACAATTTAAGGAAAAGAAACAAGTTGGAAATTGCTCGTCAAACGTGGCAAATGAGGTGCGTTCGTACTATAACTAGTTTTAAAATTATTTTTTGCACCCCATATTGTACTGAATGTATAATTTTTTGCACTTCATAACGTGCATAGTCTGATACATCATTAAAATGCACTTCCAATAATTTTTTCGGAACACTTTTGACTATCCCTGTAATTAAACTATACATCCGATTTTCCTAAAATTTAAAATAGCTCAACAGAATTTTGCAACAATTATATCTTTAAAATTTCAGACCATTCGGAAGGCTGTAATATCATTAAAATGCACTTGCGATAATTTTTCCCATTGGCCGTAATGTAAAGAAAAACTTTTGGCTGTCCCTGTAATTAAACTATACATCCGATTTTCCTAAAATTTGAAATGGCTCGACAAAATTTTGCAACAATTATATCTTTAAAATTTCAGATCATTCGGAAGGCTCTAATACCATTAAAATCCACTTGCAATAATTTTTCCCATTGGCCGTAATGTAAAGAAAAACTTTTGACTGTCCCTGTAATTAAACTATACGTCCGATTTTCCTAAAATTTGAAATGGCTCGGCAAAATTTTGCAAAAATTATATCTTTAAAATTTCAGATCATTCGGAAGGCTCTAATATCATTAAAATCCACTTGCAATAATTTTTCCCATTTGCCGTAATGTAAACAAAAACTTTTGACTGTCCCTGTAATTAAACTATACGTCCGATTTTCCTAAAATTTGAAATGGCTCGACAAAATTTTGCAAAAATTATATCTTTAAAATTTCAGATCATTCGGAAGGCTCTAATATCATTAAAATCCACTTGCAATAATTTTTCCCATTGGCCGTAATGTAAAGAAAAACTTTTGACTGTCCCTGTAATTAAACTATACATCCGATTTTCATAAAATTTGAAATGGCTCGACAAAATTTTGCAACAATCACATATTTGAAATTTCAGACTATTCGGTTGGGTAGTTTTTGCTCTGTTACATGCGGACAGACGGACAGACGGACGGACAGACGGACAGACGGACAGACGGACGGACTGAACGACGACTATAGGTGCTACGTATTTATATAATTACGAACGCACCTAAAAAAAAGGGCTAGATATGACGTCACATTCTATCAAATCTTTTCAACGCGTAATGAAACTCATTGTAAACATATGGCTCCTATATTTTGCTTACTACTTCGATTGTATACTACAGCCATATCTTATAGCTATACGTTATCGCTAAGTGTTGTATTGGTTTAGATTCAGTGTTAACATTTTCTGTGATTTATAGCAAAAAGAGAGCGGTTATTTACATTTTCAAAAAAATTCTTGACAGATGTCTTGATTTAAAATTTATGGAAAATGACATCATTGTAGATTTAATTTCAATAAATTTTCACATTTCCCAAATAAAATTTTAGTAACTACAACCTCATTTGGATGTATTTTTTTGCATTTTCCCCCGTATTGTGGAAGATATTGTATACTTCTGTTACGCGCGCCAAATAAAACATGTATTTTAATTTTTAAAGTTAAAAAAAGTACCACAATGTGTCAAAAGAACATCCTTTTTCTGAATTTAAATTTCGCGAGTTCCAAAATTAAAACTAAAAATGTGAGTTTTTCATAAACGTCAAGTTAAGGCTGTTCATAAAGTTAAGGCTGTTCTCAAATCCAAAGGAGCTATTTTCTGACATATTTTTTAATTAATTTTTGTTCGGAAACGCATGAAATTGACAGGAGTTCTTATTTAGAAACTATGTAATCGAAAGATAGTTTCCATATGTTGGTAAAGGTATAAGATCTTTCAGTTGGTGTTTTGAACTGAATTTCGGACGCAACAGTGCAATAAAGGATAAAAACCGGCCGTCACGCAACCACAATTGCTCATAACTCGATAAGTAATTTATTTATGAAAAAAGGAAAAACTCATTTCAATTCCAAATCGCTTTAATAGTCAGGCCTACAAATTTTAATCCTTTACGTTTAATGAATTAATGAATCAGAAAATGTGTCAGAAAGTTTTGCGTTGTTGAGTAGGGAACTGGAAAAGCACCTTAAGCATTATTGCAGATTAGTATTTTGTAATCAAGTTGCATGCCAGATAGTCGCTTAAAACATGAGTCATTCTATATTGTTGTAGACAAAGGTGCATGCCATAATGGGTGTCAGGCACACTCATTAAAATAAGAATACCCTAGCGCACAGACCCATTACAGAAGATAAACCCGTCAATATACTTAGAGATAAAAACAGTTCTGCATTTTTCATTCAGCTAATAAGACTAATCCTTCATAATTGAGTTCACATGATTATATAACTTTCCCCTATAATTCTATGACTAAGCGACAGAAAACAATACGTTACGCACTGAAATTTTCCCTAAACAAGTGGGTAAGTGTGATCACAGATCGCACAGAGGGTTTCGTTTAATATTCCTTTAAAACACTTTATCCTTTTCCGAAATCTGTTAGTTCCACATTTCGCAACCATGGGGCGCATTCTATTCTACACAAAGCTCTGTCCAAAGGAAACTCCGTTTTACAACCTATCCGTAGGTATATTAGTCGAGGGGATCGGGTCTATAGCACCCGAGATAGGTAGGCGCCCCAGGAAATTGCATTCTTTTATAAGCTTTTTATTATGTGTTATGGACTATGTCAAAGTTTCCAGCAGATCGACTTGTTAGATTTCATAATTTTAACAAAATTGCGTTATGTTAGTTGCAAATTCCACCACCAGGGAGCGCACACTATTCATAACAAAAGTATATCAGATCGAAACTCTGTTAAACAACCTATCAGTGGATGTGTTACTCGAGTTGGTGGCGGCCTTAAGCGAGAAATTAAGAAATTTGCTGAAAGTACTATTCGGAAATAGTGGTAACTAAAATTTTGACATTTTTAAATTTCATAAGCAGCACGTGTCTGAATATACCATAGTCCTCAAAAAACGACATCTAAAAAGGTCGTAAACGCTAATTTTTAAAAAAGAAATCCAGCGCCCCTCCCCCGCCCTCCCTTAACAGGAAATTGCATGCACCATTATTTTATAAGCTTTTTATTATGTGTCATGAAGTATCTTAAAAATGCAAACGGATCGCCTTGTTATATTTCCTAATTCTAACAAAATCGCGTTACGTTAGTTCCGCATTCCACCACCAGGGAGCACACTCTATTCTTAACAAAAGCATATCTGAACGAAACTCCTTTGCGCAATCTCTCCGTAGATACATGGTCGGGAGGGTGGTGGTGCGGTCTTAACCAAGAATTTAAAACATTTTCTGCGATAACAAACGCTAAGATTTAATAAATAAATCTAGCCCCCCCCCCCCCCTCCATTCCTCGAAATATCACACTCCATTCTTTTGTACACTTTTTCTTATGTGTTATAAAGTATCTTAAAGTTTCGAACACATCGAGTGGCGGTCTTAACCAATAATTTAAGATATTTCCTGAAATTGCTATTCGGAAATAGTGGGATGAACACTTATAAACCTATAAACTTTTTCCTATTGAATTATTAATACTTATCTCATAGAGCGCCGTCGAAACACCCCACGCAAATTGTTAGATTTCCTAATTTAAATGAAATCTCCGTTAAAAAAGCACGTGCCTCCATCTTAATCTGGCATTTGATGGAAATAAAAGGAATTAATAAAATAATAATTAATATCTCAGCTCGTAATGAAGCTATCTCTTCGAACCGTGTATGTATGAAATCTGCGAGAAATTTCCAGCCCGGATGTCAAAAAATTTAATCGAAAAATTTAATATTTAAAAAGTTTAAATTTCGTATTAGACTTTCCTCCCCTTAAATTTCTCCCGCGCCGATATGTCTGAGAGACGACGACAGCTGCCTTCCGGTGAATGGAAATCTGTTTTCATTGTCTTTCCAAACGCAGAAATTAAATTTTTATCGATCGATTTTTAGTGGATTTTTTGCGTTCTATCCTACGCAGAAATTTGAAATTTATACCAAAATAAAGTAGACTTTTTTTCCGCGTATTTCTACACCTGTTACGAATTTGTACGACCGATACTTCGGCAGATCCGATTTTGCTTTTTAAAGGTCCACTTCAGTTATTGCTTAAATTACTCCGTGGTAACCCTGCACCGGCTGATTTGACGGAGCATCCGCCGAATTTACTGGCAACCCTTAGGAGAAACTGAGGAGGATTTCGATAACGTGTGTTCGCACCTGCATTCAAAAGGTAGATTGGTTAATTTTAGAATTTAATTAGCCCGTAATTAGGTTAATTACCAACTTTTTCAAAATTTTATGATTTGTTGTTTGATGTGTGGTGTTCATCTATAAGTATGCAAAATTTCAAGTCTCCAACATGTATAGTTTCTGAGAACGGGCTTTGTGACGGACAGACAGACGGACAGATAGATAGAGGAGCGAGACGAATAGGGTTTCGTCAGATGAACGAAACCCTAAAAACTAATAGTGCAAGTCGCATGGAAATCTGTTCTGAAGAATTCAAGTTATACGCACCCGGAACGAAATTCCCATTTGAATTTTATATACTTATCAGGTTATTTTGAGTAGTTTGATTTAATATCTGTTAAATTCGTGTTTTATTTTATTTTATTTTTGACGTTTTAATTTCGTTTGCCAATTTAGTTATTGAATATTACGCGAAAGCAAACAAATTCTGAATTATTTACAATGTTTTTGAACAATTGAGTTAATCTTTTGTATTTGGGTTGCAAGCATATTTAAAAAATATGCATGCTTAAAAATTATTTTAAAACCCATAAAAAATTCGTAAATTGAGATAAACATTATAAACAAATATTACTGAAAGTACTTTTGTTTTCTTTAATACGTTGGAACAATCGAATGTACAATGTTTAGACGTTAAACTGCAGTAAAAGGGAAATTTGTTGTGTTAGGTTGTTGCCACCGAAAATATGATACCAGCGTTACTCATAGACATGCCTTTTCTTTATACTATTGCATTAAGTGTAAACAGGTTCATCTTTCGTAATCGGTTTGCACTCAACCTTAAAAATATCCATGCTTAAAAATTACTTTAAATCCATTAAAATCATAAAACTGAGGTACAATTTTCAAACAAATTTCCTTTGAGAGAACTTCTTTCTATTCGACATTGTAAAAAATGAAATTGTGTGATGTTTAAAAGTTAGAAAAATTGCAGTAAAAGCACATTTTATGGGTTACAATTTATGGGGCACAATTTATGGGCACTGACATAGTGTTTTTACTTTATAATGTAGATAATACCATACAAACGAAAATTTCACTAAGTGCTGCGCGATTTGGAGGAATTTTTTTTTCGTATTGTCAGGAAAATCACATATTTTTCTCTTACACCCGCCAAAGAAAACGTGCATTCTGTTATTAAAGCTCAGGGATTTTACTATGGTTGCGAGACAATAACGCCATGTTTTTTAATTTTCTTTATAACGATTTGTGGATGGGAATGCACAAATTTCAGTTATTGTGATTGCCGTATTATTTCGTTTTAATTTATTTTACCTGGAAGGCTTCTTATAATTGACTCGGGCGAAGCTGGGTAGTTCTGCTAGTAAGTTATAATTTTGATTCGGCATTTAAAAAAATATTAATTTAAATAAAAATTAAAAATATTTAAAGTAAAAATTTAAAAGAAATTATGTAACTTAAAAAAAATTATATTTTCAAAAGTAAATATTTTTTTCAAAGTTGCAGAATCAAAATTAAACAAAACTATTGAAAAAGACATATTCCAAGTTTGATTCATTTATCTTTAACGGTTCTTGACTTATAACAATTTAAATACGAGAAATGGTGAAAAAAACCCATCGTGAAGAAAAACGCATTTTCATAAGAAGTCGTTCCCACGGCAACCATTGCTTGATAGCTAGATTTTGCAAACAAACCAAAACGTAAAAAATAATATTCCCTGTTCCAATTTAGATAGAAACATGATTTAAACGTCATTTTAAGCAGAAAAAAAACAGAGAAATGTTTAATTCAGTAAAATTGTTTGAAAAAATATGAAGATTTTTGTGTCTTAGACCCCCTTAAAATGAAATGAGGAAAAGGCATGGGTTCTAAATATATGTAATATATGATTTTTAAATGTGTGTATTTTAAACGTTTGGGACTCAACAACTTCGATTTAAAAAATATTTTCTCAGATGTTAAAATACATCATTTTAAGCATGTTAAAAACAATAAAAAAAATTAGGCCATAAAAAATAATGACTGAAAGGTACTTTTTTTCACGTCTGGAATAAACAGAAAATTACATATTTGTCATAGATATTGTCAATTTTCTAATACAAACTTGTAAAGTATACGAATTAACCTTTCTAAAAAACCTATTTTTGGACTCCTATAGCCTTTTTAATTTGACAAAATTTTCGAAGTTCATTTTAGCAATTGAAGAATAAACTCACACTCACATTCAAATTATTTCCAAGGCGCTGTTAATTTTATATATCTGTTTATTAACACAATAGCACAATGCAGCGCACAGCCGCTTTCTCGAATACTCACTTCTCCAATACAATACTCGAAGCAAACACTTCACTTCCCTTCCGATTATGGTCACTTTGATTTTAATTATAGGTGGCGCGGCGTGTCTCCCTACATGGAACATACCGACCCCCATTGACATGTTTATAACATTCGATAACAAAGTTTTACAAAGTACTCTAAATTACACAAATTAATTATATACATTAATTTAAATATGATCTTCAGAAAAAAATCAATACAACACACATATATACACAATTACTCTTTTTTTTTTATAAATTGCCAAGGGCATCAGGCATGGGTAAAATGCATAATTTACTGATCGACCTTTTAAAGGTTCAATTTTGAGTGTTTAGCTTAACCACTCGAATTTTGTTATTGTTACAAAATTCGAGCCTCAACAAAATTCGAGCAATTGTTCAACAATTCAAGCCTCAATTGTTACAAAATTGCCTCAATAATTCTGCCTAATGGCCACTTATTTGTCGGTAAATTTTCCTCTATTAACACCACTAAATCTCCGATTTTTACATTATCCTTTTCAAACCTCCACTTATCCCTTTGTTATAATTCACTTAAATAATTACGATTCCATTTGCGCCAGAAAAGTTGTAGAATTTTAGTTATCTTTTGCTAATTTTTGAGGCGATTTTCTCTTATATTTGTTAGATCAGGCTCAATAATGGAATTTAACGGCATGTTTATCAGAAAATGGGCCGGAGTTAAGACTCGCAAATCATTCTCATCATCTGATAATGGACTCAAAGGCGGAAATTGGTATTCCCTCTATTTGTATGACAACTGTAAGAAGTTCCTCACAAGTGAGTTTAGCACCTCCCACAACTCTCTTAAAGTGATACTTAATGATTTTATAGCGGCCTTCCAAAGACCCCCGAAATTGGATGCTCTGGGAGGGATAAATTTTCACTCAATGCCTTCCGTGGATAAATATGCTGCTCTCGTCAGATTTTTTTACTAACTCATAAAAGGCTTTAAGAATATTATTTGCACCAATAAAAGTTTTTGCGTTATCTGAATACAATTTGGCACAGCGTGCAACGAATCTTTTCAATGCAGCAATAAATGATCAGGAGGTTAAGTCTGAAACAATTTTTATGCGTACAGCCTTAAAAACAAAACAAACAAAAATATAGATATAATTTTTTGTGCGTGCATACCCAACTTTGACCATAAACGGCCCACACAGATCTACTTCCGAAATATTAAAGCAGTTTTCCAATTGGACTCTATCCCTCGGAAAATCGCCCGTCAATTGAATTGCAATAACTGATTTAGCTTTAAAACATGGGATACACTGATGAACTACCTTTCGACATGTTGCACGACCATTTATTGGCCAAAATTTTTCTCTTACCAACGAGAGTAATATTGAAGCACCGACATGAATGTATTTTTTATGATAATAATTTATAACAATTACAGTAATACTATTAAACTTCAGTAAAATCGCCGGGTGCTTTTTCGGAAAATTTAAATTACTATTATCTAACCGGCCTCCAACCCTTAGAATTCCAAATTCATCTAAGAATGGGTTGAGGCTTTTTAGCTTACTGCTTGGACTTACCGAACCTTTGGTCTTCAGACTACGTATGTCTGCATAGAATTCTTCCCTTTGGACAGATTTAATTAAATAAATCTCTGAATTCTCCAATTCTGAAGTTAAGAAGGGCCCATCATATAGTGGATTTCTTACATTCGTCACAAATCTGAAAATATAACTAAGAATGCGTAAAATAGTTATATAATTATTGCTACGATTAATTCAGTCATTTTAAAAACAATTCTCTGTAACATTACAGTTAATAACACTAAGTTCATTAAAAGGGTTTGAATAGGTTTTGAGCTCTTTATTGAACTCCTCATTAGTTTCTGGTATGAATACTAAATGTCGAGAATAGTCAGCATTATCAAGAAAAATAGGACCTTTCCACAACAAGTCACAATTAATCAGTTTGTCTGGATCCATATCTACGGAATGTTTGTCAGCAGGGTTTCCATCAGAGCAGATATGACGCTGCTGTTCAGGACTAGAGTTTTCTTGAATTTTAGCCCCCTGTTCTTCACAAATTGTTCAAGATCCATAGGCTCCTTTTGAATCCACGCTAACACAATCATTGAATCCGACCACAGGAAAACATTAGTTACTATTACTTTCATGGATGATAAGACTCTTTTTGCCAGTTTGGTTAGCAAAACTGCAGCACATAGTTCGACTCTGGGTATGGTTAGATTCTTTATTGGTGTAACGCGTGACTTGCTAGCGATTAAATTCACCATCATATTTCCTAGAGAGTCACAAGATTTGCAATAAACCGCTGCCTCATAACAGCTTTCTGAGGCGTCTGCGAATGGCTTTCGCTATAACGTTGCCAAGAAGTCCTAGCGGATCAAAAATTCTGGCGATTGTCGACAATACTTGGTATAGGAATCGCTCAATTCTACCTTAACTCGGAATATGAAATAATCATCCCTTGGGTTCCACGAAACCCCTAACGTTTTAGTTTCAATGTCATTTTCAAAATTATAGCCTTCTCTAGGTGTCAGCGAAAGATTTTTATCACTTGTGCACCACTTATGAAGTTGCGTACCTGCCTTATGCATAATCGCTATGAGCTGCCTCTGCAACTCTTTGGCATCCTCAAGCGTAGATGCACCGCACAAAAGGTCATCCATGTAAATATTTTCACGAAGAACTGGTGCTGCCATTGGAAAATTATTTACTTAATCAATCGATAATTGATTGAGCGTTTTCATTGCTAAATAGGGCGCACTGACAGTTCTGTAAGTCACTGTTTGTAATTTGAAAATTTTATGTTCCTCCTCAAAATTATTGCTCCATAAAATTCTTTGTAACAAGTGCTGACTAGGATCAATGCTTATCATTCGGTACATCATTTTGACAACCACAGTCAGAGCATAAACATGTTCTCGGAAGTTAACCATAATTGTAAATATCTCATTTTGAATTACTCCGCCGTTATACTGTAATGAATTCAGCGATGTGCCATTTGTTGTCGTGGCAGAACAATTCAAAACATCTCTGAGTTTAGTAGTCGATTTTTCTGGACGAAATATACCATGATGTGGAGCATAGTAGCAACATCAGGCTCTTTTGCTTCTTTCACCTGTTTCATATGCCATAAATCTTCGTATTCCTTTAAGAAATTTTTATACAGATTAAAATATTGCTCATCCTTTGATAAGCGAGTCCACAGCGATCTGAGTTATTTGAGAGCAAGATCCATAGATCGGCCTAAACACGAAGGATTTTCCTTTAAAGGCATTCTCACTACGTACTTATCTTCCTCATTTCCTCAATGCGTACGAGTAAAATGTTTCTCGCATATCTCAAATTCCTTACGTTTTGGTAACTCTACCTCGATGTTTTCGACTTCTCAAAACTCTTTTAATGTTTTGTTAAATCCTCCTCCCGAATTAGCCCACAATGAACTATAACCTCATCTCCCTGTTCTATCCTTCCACTAGTCACGTATCCAAATACAGTATTTTGTAAAAGTAATTTCGAACTCTGAGATTATATTTGTCCTGGTTTTAATAATTCATAAAATATTCCCGCACCTAACAACATGTCAATTTTATCAGGAAAATTAAATCGATAATCTGCTAACATTGTTAAATCTGGGACCTCAACATTTATATTAATCACTCTTTGCGGAATTAAATCTGTAATTTTCTTTACTACTAGCATAATCAATTTCCTTTCAGAACTTTTATCTCTATTAGCGATTTTTGTCTTTACACAACCTTTTACTGTCATAGAAGAATCATCTAAACACGAAATTAAAGTATTTGTTTTATTAATTTTAAGTTGCAATCGATTATTACACTGTGAAGTAATTAAACAGGCTTGTGAGCCGACACCCAATAAAAATCTAATTTCCTGCCATTCCGAAAATTTATATTTAATTGTGGTCGCCCTCCGGGTGGTCCGAAACTGGTCCATTGAGTGGGAAAACTGGTCCATTGAGTGGGAAAGGAGACTTGGAGCCCGGTAGCGCTCGTTGTGTCGAGCCAGAGGGGCAGGACAGGGAGGAACCACAGCCTCCACGAGAGACTCAAAGCCGAGAGGCAATGAGTCCGGCAACCACGGTCGGTTTTCGAGGTGAGCCGAATAGCGACGCTCCATGGCCTGATCCTAGAGCCGGTCTCTGACCGTATGGTGACTCTGGGCAAACGGTAAGCAAATGTGGTAGGACCCTGCCCACAAATTGACCAAGAGGGAGTCTGAGAGGAGACTACGAACCTTGAAGAACTAGGTCTCGGTGCTCATTTGTGACGACGGTGGCCTCGCGGAAACGCCATGCAGGAGCCATTGAAGGGTGAAGCTCGAACAGCGCCTGGTATACTTTTTGTGTCAGGT
The DNA here is from genome assembly GCA_963932465.1 of Maratus speciosus. Taxonomy (NCBI): domain Eukaryota; kingdom Metazoa; phylum Arthropoda; class Arachnida; order Araneae; family Salticidae; genus Maratus; species Maratus speciosus. The sequence goes on along the minus strand of OZ010786.1, from coordinate 49,329,071 downwards.
GGCTAATTTTGCCGAGATTTTAGTAGCTAAGGTAGTTGTGTGTTGCCCCCTGAGCTGGCGGAGAGAGGAGAAGACCGTTCGTACAAAAGGACGACCGTGGAGGGAGGCTAACGCGTCCTGAAGCCCCGTCGTCTTGTCTTGGGAGGTGATCGTCCCGTAGTGGCTGGACGATGCTGCGATACCTTCTCTTTGATCTGCCTCCGCAGGGAACAGGCCGGAGGCTCGCCGACTAACACGGCGGCGCGTTGAATCTCGGACGAACTCTTGGTCCGACTCATGACCAGCGTGTCTAGACACTTTCGGAGTTTACCGCGTCCGAAGGTGGGGTCATAGCGGTTTCTTATCAGAACTTTCGAACGCAAGCCCCAGGGTTTCGGGGCGAATCTGACTTGGGTCGAAAGGTAGGTACCGATCGAGCGGGCCGCGTGAGATTCGCTCTCCTGTCCGCATTTTCGGTCTACAGCCTGGTGGCGTTTCTTAGGTTCGTCTTAGGGCCTCGATACACAATGAACGTCGGTTGGCTGGGTCCGTGAGCCGTGAGTCAGCTTCGTCGGCCTGTTCGTGTTCGTAGCCTCCGATCGAAGTTGTGTTTTGGCGAACTATCATGTTAGCGGCTGCTCTTGCACGGGGTTAAGAGCATTCGTGCTCAGGTACCCTCGGCGGCCGTGAGGTAAGGTAGTGGGGGGATCGGGCTCTTGCCGGTCTCTCCCGTCGCCCCGTCCCCGAAGGTGGCGGCGGTGGGCGTGGTGGAATTCCGGGCCTTCCGACCCCCTAGCGAGGCGGCGTCTATCCCGTCTAGGAGGGGAGCTTTCCGTGACCTCCTTGGGTCGCTAACGGCACTTAGTTTGACTCCCGGACTTCCGACGGCGAGCCGCGAGGGGCTCTGTCGTGAGGTGCGGGAGCCGTCGCAAAACCCTGAGCGGGGCGCAGTCCGCCAGGAGGGGTTTTCCCCGTCCATTCGAGGGTCTTCGCTAGAGGCACCCTTCACTTTCATCGGTTGTTCGTCAAAGATATTTTTGCCGGAAAATGGTATTTGATCTTGAGGGACTTCCATAAAGTAATCCCCCGTAGGGATCTTTGATAGTGGCTCATGGGCTCGACTCCTTGATAGGTGTTCGTACACCGTGGGTAGTTGGGGTGAACTGCGGAGGGACCAAGAGAAGGAACTATCTGGCTCTTCTGGCTGGGTGGGGTTCCTGTCATTTCGACCGGATGTCTAACTCTTGGGCGCAAGGTTCGTGGTGCGCGACGAGCGGCGCGTACCCTTGGGCGGCCGCGCGCTAGCGGCGGCAGCCCGATGAGGAAACTTCTCTAAGGAGGGTTCATTCCGTGCCAGTTGCGCGCTAGTCTGGGCTCTGAGAGGCCTATGTCACCGAACGAAGGCTCGCAGCTACCCTGCGAGAGCTAGTTTTATCTTTCATGAAAATACGCGCTGTACTTAATAAAACAGTTTTTGTTTTATTTTTTACGTGCTAGTGGCAACAGTCTGGTTCGGGGAGAATGAAGAATTTCATTACTTTGCGAATTTTTATTTCTGCAGCTGCTTGAAACACTTGACCTTTAATTTTATTTTGATTATTACTCAATTCATTTTCTTCTCTCGGAAAATGTATCATTTGGGTGTGGTGTCGGCCACATCCACAGTTTTTGGATTTACATTTCTGCACGCAACAATTATAATTTAAACATTTAAAACATGCTTTATTTTCTTTCACAACTTCGACTCTTTCTTTTATCGACAGTGTTTTGAATTGCGGACAAGAATGTAATGCATGATACTGAATAGGTTTACACAGAACACATTTTCCATTTTTTGTTTCCGAAAAAAATGCATTTGAAACGCCCCTTTGAGACCGTGAATTTTGAAATTTATTTGCCTTTATATGTTTATTTTCATTTACGAAGCCACCGGAATCGATCCGTTGAGTGGGAGAAAAGACCCGGAACCCGGCAGAGTTCGTCGTATACGATTTCTTACCTCCGAGTGTGTCTCATTTATGAGACCGGTGGGGGCGGGTAATGAGCCTAGCGCGTCGTCAGGGATTGTTTATAGCGTAATCCTGGCGACATCTTTCGACTCAGTTCTTGAGGTCGGAGGACAGCAAGGGTCATAGGCCAATCCCAGGCTTTTAAGAGCTTTTCGCTGAGTAACGGGTAGCCAAAAGAGTAGGACCGTACTCATCCACTTGTCTGGGGAAGGAAATCAAAGTTGAGTGGGGCCTCTAGAGTAAGGCGTAGGGCTTCCTAGTGACTATGCGGTCGGTGGGAAGGCCATGCAGGAACTCCCGGGACTATGCATGGGGGAAGGCTCGGATGTTTCAACTCATCCCTGTACCTCCGCTGTAGCTGGGTCAGTTGTATGTCGCCCTGAGGAACGAAGGTCGTGACGAGCATTCGTGAACCGGCCCGGTGGCTCATTGGTAAAACAGTGGCGCTCAACAGAGACAGACAGCTCCGGGTCGATCAACCCTCCGTGTCTAGTGCGGTACTGGTGTTTTCTGCGGCCAGTGATGAGGGTAAGCAGTGTCTCAAACTAACTTTCATTTATTAAAACCCGAGCTGGGAGCCTCTCGGGATTCTATGAGGGGAGTTTCCGCGTCCCTCAGGGATGGCAAGCGGTTCTCGCGGCCCCAGAGTCCGGGTACACGACATTTCGGTCCCGACACTTCGGTCCCGCCATTTCGGTCCCGCCGTTTCGGTCCCGAGACATTTCGGTCCCTGGCCATTTCGGTCCCGAGACATTTCGGTCCCTGGCCATTTCGGTCCTGAGACATTTCGGTCCCTGGCCATTTCGGTCCCGAGACATTTCGGTCCCTGGCCATTTCGGTCCCGAGACATTTCGGTCCCTGGCCATTTCGGTCCCTGGCCATTTCGGTCCCGAGACATTTCGGTCCCTGGCCATTTCGGTCCCGAGACATTTCGGTCCCTGGCGATTTCGGTCCCCAGCCATTTCGGTCCCTGGCCATTTCGGTCCTTAGCCATTTCGGTCCCTTGTCATTTCGGTGCCCACCACCTTATAACTCGTATTCTAATTGTCGTGGGCCGCCAAACACTGTAATTTAAACATTATTTGGGACCTTTTTAAATTTTTTTAACACCCCCCCCCCACCCCCCAAATTAAAAAAAAAGCTGAATATAACAGTCCGATAAATTTAAACTTTTATAACTCGTGATAATGAAATCACAGCGAGCTGAAAATTTGTTTGATTGAACAATGTGATATAATTTTAAGGGGACATTGTCTTTTTATTATTATTATTATTTAACAAAATGGATTTTTTAAGCTGTATTATTTGTTATTAATATTAGGTATTTTATATATACTATAAACTGCCATAGATGATTTTTGGTTGTTTTCATACGTTTTTTAGAACCTTTAAATTATCATCATTAATTAAATAATTTAAAAAACTGTTCTTATTTTTTCTCCTTCTTACAATTAGATTAATAATAAATGTCTTCAATAATTCAATTGGACACTTATAAGCTATTGTAGGTAAATATTTCCTCAAATCATTCTTCTACATCCTCTCCTTTAATAATTCAGAAATGAGATATATTTATTGAAGCAAAATTTAATTTTTCTTATTACTTTTATAATACAAAGTTATAATTTTGTTTTCATAAGTTACTTTACCATTATAAACATTGGGAAAACAATAGTGATTTGGTAATTAGGTGTGCCAGGAAAAATATTTTGTTGTCAGAAAACTCCACCCACTGCTTCATTTTTTTAAAAAATAATTATTGGCTGCATTTTTAACAGTCTTCTCACCCATTGCAGACGATTTTTGTGAACTAATTTTATTGAAACTGGGCCTATTTCTTTGTAATAAGATGCTTATTTTTTATTTTATGTATTAGTGTAAGTAATATTTTAATTAATTTTATTTCCAATTTTTAACTGACAAAACTAAGGTTTTTAGGTGCGTTCGTAATTATATAAATACGTAGCACCTATAGTCGTCGTTCAGTCCGTCCGTCTGCCCGTCTGTCTCCGCATATAACAGAGCAAAAACAATCCAACCGAATGGTCTGAAATTTTAAATATATGATTTTTGCATAATTTTGTCGAACCATTTCAAATTTTATGGATATCGGATGCATAGTTTAATTACAGGGACTGTCAAAAGTTTTTCTTTACATTACGACTAATGGGAAAAAATTATTGCAAGTGCATTTTAATGATGTTACAGCCTTCCGAGTGGTCTGAAATTTTAAATATATAATTGTTACAAAATTTTGTCGAGCCATTTGAAATTTTATGAAAATCGGTGTATAGTTTAATTACAGAGACAGTCAAAAGTTTTGCGTTACATTACGGGGAATGGGAAAAAATTATTGCAAGTGCATTTTAATGATGTCATAGGCTATGCACTCATGAAGTGCAAAAAAAAAAATATATATACATTCAGTACAATATGGGGTACAAAAAATAATTATAAAACTAGTTATAGTACGAACGCACCTCATTTGCCACGTTTGACGAGTAATTTTCAACTTGTTTGTATTTGTCGTTTATTTATTGATTTTTAATATTACCCTTTTCCTCCCACTTTCCCAGAAAAAAAATTAATAATTTTTTATTTTAGTTTTATTATTAATTATATTAATAGTTTTAAATTTCGGTGACTTTAAATATAAAATAAATAAACATGTAAAAGATAAATTTCAGTTTATAACTACTATATGATAAATTGAATATAAAATGTATTATGTATTAAGTTTATTTTAAAGTAAAAAATGTAATGTATATTAATAATGTTATTAATTTAATAAATTAAGGATACATTAAATTAAAAATATATTTAATAAAATATTAATTTAATTTTTATACTAAAATTCCTAACTTTTTTGAGAATTAATTAATAGCAATTATTAGTAGCAATTATTAATAGCACTTAAAGTTTTTATTCAAAAGTTTTAATTTATAATTTCCAAAAAATAATATAGGAATTTTTTGAAAAATCAGTCAAAAACATAAAGTCTAAGTAATAATTAATTAATTAATTAAACATAATAATAATAATAATAATAATAATAATAATAATAATAATAATAATAATGCAACGTTGTGCAAATACGTAAAAATACCTTTTAACAGTGTTAGGTGATATTATGCAGATTTTAATTTTTTAAGTACAGTTATAATTTACAATTCGCAAAAAGTAAGAAATTATTAATTAATTATAATTAAAGAGCAAAAATAATATTATAAGCTAACTAATAAATGAATAAACAAGATGTTTATCTTCAGAACCCTTATCACTTTTATACATCCTAATGAAGTTAATAACGTTATAATAACCGAAAATTAAAAAAATATACATTTGCATTTACCCTATAAAAACTATTATATAGTTCATGTAACAGTTTTTAAACAAGCAATTGATAAATTAGTTATCTAACCAATTAATAATTAAAATAATTTTGAATTGATAAATACGTTTAATAAAAACAATTCAATTTTTGAATTTTTTTTAACTTAACAATATAACTATGAGTGTTTTCAACTTGTCGTGCAAGTTAAATTCATGCTGTATCAAATTTATTGCAAACTAACGGCAAACAAGTAATCAAAAATACTGCAAACTTACTGCAAAGTAGTAATCTTTCCATATCACACTATAAGTTTTAACCCCTTCGAAGGGGCCAATAGACCTGATCAGGTCTATTGATGCGATAGCGCCGTCAAAAGGCGCATGCATAGGTTTTATCACCATAAACAGGTTTAGGTAATATTTGTACTTTTCATTTCGAGCATTTTTTGGTATTTAATAAGTATAGCGTTTAGAAAAAACGGTGCCTACCGAATAAAATTTCTGCAATTTCTGCGTATGTGCTGATTCTCATTGTTGTTGAGTCTCTCAACAGAGATTTTTTGCTTTCGTGAATTAAAGACAGTCTTGCCATCAGTTTCACAACAAACTACTCATGCAAGTGGGTGATGATATACCTTGCGGGAGATTTGCTGCGAATTTCTCAATTCAAATTTGTCACGGCAAGATAATATCAGAAAAAAATCAAACTTTCTGCTAATGTTCATGCTATCTGGGTTACCTCAAAAATTTCCATGGGGAGCGCGGCGGATCGCATGAACGGCTCATGCGATTGACACTTATGTGAAATCATTATCCAATATCTATTACAGCACAAATTCTTAATTCAATGGCAAGAAATTAAACATGAAAATTGCTGTTTTATACTTAACCACTTGGCCCTAACTTTATTGTAGGCAAATGTTATGTAATATGAAACTTGATTTAACCCATTCGCTGCCAAAACTAAGAATTTTCAAATTCTTTGTTGAAGGTCGTTTGCCAGCACAAATTCAGAAAGATAAATTTCGCTTTACTAATACAGCGAAATTTCTGCCAATAAATGAGGCATTTTTTTTTAAATTCTAAAATAGTGGTGACAAAGTAATCAATAAATTAAAGCCACGAGTATACTCGTGAATGACAGCGAATGTGTTAATTAAATTTAACTCTTCAGTATGCGCTCAGATTTTTACATCATAAGTTAATCTTTTTCACTGGTAAATATTAATGTAACTTGAATGTATTATTAGTTGCAGTTATAGAGATTGGCCTTATATTTTTTATCCATGCTTTTTTTTTTTTAAATTAAGAAATTAAATAAGGATATACCTAAATTCTTAAAGTTACTCGAAATACTTCTATCATATATACACAGTCAAGACAAGATTCCAAGGACTGGTAAAAAGCTCCATTTTAGACAGGCTTCCATGTAAAGAAGTGTAATTAATTATACTTCTAAGATACACTACCTCAATAAGATCTATTGTTCGTTTCGCAGCGATTCTGAAACTCTTCCGTTTGAGACAGGATTCCGTTATAGAAAGATTCCGCTTTCACAGGTTTCACTATGCTTCACTAAAGAAGGGTGAAAATCCCCTTTTCAGACAGGTTTTCAGCAAATTTAATTGTATCGCAATTCATATTAAGACCATGTAACGCTTACGTTAAAGACAGGATTCTGTTATAGACAATTACTATTTTAACAAGTTTTATTCTATTCATATGATATAAATAAGTATATTTATATAAATACACAAAACTTTTAAAAATCGAACCTGCCTATAACGGAGTTCTGTCTTAAACATAAATGTTCCATAGTGCTACGGAAAAGAATACTATACAAATACAGCAAATAACACGGAAACTTGTGTAAAACGGAATTTTTCACCAATATTTACAATTTCATCTTGACAGGTTTTAACATATATATAACATGAAGGGAAAATTCTGGACCCCCCCCCCCCCCCCCCCTGAAACGAAATCCTGGCTACGCCACTGCATGTCGTCCCGGTTTTTTTAAGCCATTAAAGATGAAAAATGCCGTGTGGCCACAAAAAAGCGCCGGCTCACTAGAACAAAGAGAGCGCGAGTAGAATAATTCTTCTATCTGGATCTTTATTTAGCATAATCAAATGGGGGAAGCCAGGACATCTACACTTGACATATATATATACATGTATAATATTCTTTTGAATGAATAACATATAGATATCAAGAAAAGTCAAATATGTTTTCTAAATTTCCAAATTTCTTCATTGTGATATATTTATAAAATTTCTTAATTTAAAATGAAATTTTACGTAAAAGTGATTCACTATACATTATTATTTTGAGATTTTATGTTTTTTTTTGTATTTTCATTTTTATTTTTTATTTGTCATATTAAAACATGTAGGCTGCTTTAATTCTAAGCATATAAGTCAAATAAATAACAAAGAAATATTTGAAATACAGAATTAATTTTAAATACGAAAGAATATTTTATGACAATAGAAATTTTAAAATTTTGATTTATATTTATTGTGCTCGTAGTTTTTGAATGTAATAAGCATATAAAAGTCTTAAATATATTAAAAAGGATTTGTAATTGTTGCAAACCACTTCACCGTCGACAGGTATGGGAAAAAAGTGCTTTTATCCCCGAGTTATCTCGGGGCAAACGGTGAAGTGATTCAAAATTAAAAATATTTTTAAACTTGTCATTCGACACCGGTAAAAATAGCGGTAATATTATTGTTACATGTAAAAAGATTAATGCAAACTTTTAAATAGTTTTCAAAAAAAAAAATAGTAAATTAAAATAACTATTAAAATAAAATAGAAAGTTCTAGTCTGTTCCGGTGCAGAATTTAAAAAATAATGTGTCTTTATCACAACTCCATGTTAAGAACCCCCTTTTTAAAAAATATGTAAAATGCAATACATTTAAAATTGATGCGCCGTTAAATAATAGGATAAAATAAAGATTTGTAAAAATATTTGCAGATTTTTTCATTATTAATCACATAGTGTGCAAATTATATACAATTGAATATGTGCATTTTGGCATGGGCATTTGCATATGAAAATTAAAGCTCGACTTATAAATATTTTTAAATTGTCTAAACTTTATAATTATGATAGACTAAAATATGAGGAGCTTCTATAAAGAATCCACAGAACTTCCCTTCCCCCACTCCTGAAAACGATTACTTCTACCATATAAAATTTGCATGGGGTACTACAATTTGATTGCGAGTTATAAGTGTTTGCGGTTTTCGGTCCCTTATATTCGGTTATACTAAAATTTCAAGGGTCCAGTTAAAAAATCTTATAATGTACCTCTTTTTTTAAAGATTACGTTTACCATACAAAATATGAGTGTTTTGCGATAATTATAGATCGAGTTATAAATGTCTTAATTTATCAGACCCTTATACCTATGATACACTAAAATATAGAAAATGTCAATCCCCCCCCCCCCCCTTGTTTTTTAAAATGATTACCATACGAAATTTGTGTGTGTTTACTAAAATTTTAAGGCCTTTATTTAAAAAACTCTACAATGTCCCCTATAAAATTGTCACCTATTTCAAGTGCACAAAATTTCAGCTTGCTGGAGAAGGGACCGAAATATCTCGGGACCGAAATGTCTTGGGACTGAATTGTATCGGGACATAAATGTCTTGGGACCGAAATGTCTCGGGACCGAAATGTCTTGGGACCGAATTGTCTCGGGACCGAAATGTCTTGGGACCGAAATGTCTTGGGACCGAAATGTCTCAGGACCGAATTGTCTCGGGACCGAAATGTCTTGGGACCGAAATGTCTCGGGACCGAAATGTCTTGGGACCGAAATGTCTCGGGACCGAAATGTCTTGGGACCGAAATGTCTCGGGACCGAAATGGCTAGGGACCGAAATGTCTCGGGACCGAAATGTCTTGGGACCGAAATGTCTCGGGACCGAAATGTCTTGGGACCGAAATGTCTCGGGACCGAAATGTCTTGGGACCGAAATGTCTCGGGACCGAAATGTCTTGGGACCGAAACGGCGGGACCGAAATGGCGGGACCGAAGTGTCGGGACCGAAACGTCCTGCTTCCCCAGAGTCCTTATGTGATTTCGGGCCCTATCGTTGGTTGCCGGACTGAACAAGGATACCGTGCGTGGTTATTTCCCCTGTATCCGTTTATTAGTCCGACCGTTGGCAGTACACCCCAGGAGAGCTACGAGGGCGCTGGAGGGCGTTGTTGGCCGGTCGGCTGGGTCCGGGTGTCGTTGTGGTTTCGTCCCCTATCTCTGTTCTCGGTTGATCAATTGATGGCGTCTTTGGCCATTTCCGGTAGCAGTAACCCATAGCACAACGGATCCGTGAGGTAAGATAGTGGGGATTGGGGCCAGCCCAGTCTTCCCCAGGGACTGCGCTAAAACTCTAAAGCATTTGCTGAGTTTCCCTGGGTGGCCATCCCGGACCTCCCCCAGTCGACTCAAATTACGTGCCTCGTGCATGTAGGTCAGTCGGATTCTCGGTCCCATCACCCCCTAGCGAGGCGGAGTCTATTCCGTCAGGAAAAGAGTTTCCACAACTCTGCCGGGGTCGCGAGTGGCACTTTCTATTTTCTCATCTCCTATCAGACGCCGTCTCTTTTATAGATTAAGACACTGAGAGGATACCATAGAGTAACTTCCGTTCGGGAGTCTCGGATTTCGGCCTCCGGACCCGGCGCCCCATTGGGTGTCCGGTTTTCCTGAGGTCGCTGGGGCTTTCCGGGTGGAGTAGCCAAGAGAAGGGGCCAATTGGCGTCCTTCGTCTTGGGTGGGATTGTCGCGGCGGCCGGACCTCGGGTCATGTGGTTGCGATGGCCAGTAGTGGCTACGAGCAGTACCTAGTTTACTTTACTTCATTTACGAAATTTCTCGTATACGCATTTGATTAAATTCTGGTTTTATTTTTAACCGATAAGAAAATATCGCATTCTCTGCCTAGTTGCTGTGGTTTAAAATATGACTCTGCTTGTTTAATTGCGAAATGACTCATTAATTCGCGATCTAATGAGGATGGCCGCCCAGGGAAACCCAGCAAATGCTTTTGAGTTTTAGTGCAGTCCAATTGAAAATTCTGTCAGAAACAATCAGATCGCATAATGATTTAAAATCATTTACTTCACGCAGGCTACAGTAATATAGAAAATTTGCGCTCAACCTGGATGCAAATTGAACATAATTTTCCGACGGTAATTTTGGCGTTCTCCGGAAATTATTTAAACACTCTTGCGCAGTAGGTTGAAATTCCTTTAAGACTATAGTTTTCAATTTATCATAACTAATCAAATCATCCTCTGACAAATAAATCATTAAATTACTCGCTTTTTCCCCGAGAATGTTTAGAAGAATTTCTACCATAAACCCTTCGGGTACATTTTTAGTTTTGAACGCTTTCTCAAGTGATTGAAAGAAAAGATTAAATGACTCAGCTCTCGTCGGTACAGGGATAGTTAATGTTGTAACACTTTTAATAAAACTTTCTATGTTATTTGTCTGTTGAGGCCGGGCAAATTTTCTCGGGTGTCTCTATGCACTTTGGCCAATTCTAATTCTTTCTCTAACTGCGCTAATTTAATTTTTTTCAAATTCAGAATTTTGGGATAGTTCTTTACGAATGTTTGCTATTTCTAACTCTTTTTATAATTGCGCTAATTTATTTTTTTCTAATTCTAGTTTTGATCTCACAGCTTCTTTTCGCGATTTATACTCCTCAACAACCGAATTGACTATGTCTTTCACTAATTACTCATTTGAGTAATGCTCATTTTCTCTGTAATACCTCTTAAATCTATAATTTTACTGCTTTCAGGAGCAGTTAACCCCAATTCCTCCACAAGAAGCTTAAGCTCGTCTTTATTTAAATTATCAGTAACAGACATAATTTATCTAAATCAAAACTAGGAAAATTGCTCTTACCTCATCTCAAACCGCTGCGACAATCACGAAGTAGCTTTATCAGTATTAAATCCCGAGGAACATTTGAAACACCAATTCTTCTTATTGAGCACAAATATTATCACAAAACCCTCACAAAAAAGGTGAACTAAATATATTTAAGCTCCAACAGAAACTAAATCTCAATATAGATTGAATTTGACTTATTATATAAACCACACGAATTATTTAAATAATATACCTCCGTTGCGTAGACGGACCATGAAGAATAAACTCAAACTCACACTCAAATTATTTCCAAGGCGCTGGTGATTTTATATATCTCTTTATTAACACAATAGCACAATGCAGCGCACAACAGCTTTCTCGAATACTCACATCTCCAACACAATACTCAAAGCACACACTTCACTTCACTTCAGATTATGGTCACTGAGATTTTAATTATAGGTGGCGCGGTGTGTCTCCCTACATGGAACAGCAATAATGATGGGAATCTGCTCAAATGATCAATAAAACTTTACATGAAACATTAACTCACTCTGGCCGTCTGTTGAGAATTCCATGAACAATTTACGTTTAACTGCTGTGTTGGAAGATAGCAGCAATAAATAAAATCGTCTTTTAAAGCCCACTGTATAAGTAGCATTTTTTTGGGTATGTTGCAGATATCCATCGCGATGATACAAAAGGTTACATGAAATAGATGCAATACCAATGATGGCGATAGGAACAATATTTGGCGATTTATCACTTGCGCCTGGCTAAAAGTACCCATTTTATTAAAATAACAAATTGAAAAAAGACAAATTTTCTGACGAACGGCCATTTTAGTTTTCTTCTAATACAATTTGGCGATTAAAATGTATGGAGTCTCTGTCTCTCTGTTTGCCTTTTTTAGCCCTCAATATGCTATTTGTTTCAGACAACAATTAAAATGTCGTCCCTAAAACATAACGTTACGTTACATAAGCCAACCTTAAAACGAAGCGGATGTATCATTGTACTGTTAAATACTTATCATCTCTACTGCAATTTTTAAAATTTCGAAGCATCGCACATTTTCAATTTTTACACCGTCGAGGGAAAAAAAGTACTTTTAAATGCAATTTGTTTGAAAACTGCATCTCAATTAATTTTTGAGATATTAATTTTTTGTAATTTTTAATGCCATTTCTGTAATGGTGGCAACTGAAGTACTAAATTTCTGTAGAAATTAAAGGAAAAATAGTTGGAAAATAGAGATTGCTGTATCTTTTTGTTGCCATTTTCACTTAACAACAGAAAAAAAACTGTAATTAAAATACGTGCTATTTTGAAAAAAATATAAATGAATGATTTCTGATAAAACATGGAGCTATTATTAACTATATTTAATTTTCAGTATCCATATTAATTTTACAAACAATTGAAGGCATATGAATCATTAGATAGCCAATTATTTTGTCGAGTTTACGACATCGCTTTTCCCTGGGTTTGTGTATTATTCGTCGATAGTGACGTCACATGCATACTTTCCTATAGATGTTGTTTAAGGCTGGATCGTAAATGTAGAATTCTTCAGAGGATGCAAATGACTTCCTTTTATATGAAATAATAGTGTGTATTTTGAGTCTTAAAACTGAAATATATTTTGTAATATATATATTTATATATATATATTTTAATCGGGGGCGACACTAAATTCTGAAAAAGCAGAATTCCTGTTGTTTAGTTCCTCCTTCTCTTTGTGCCGGACTGTATATTTAGATTTGTTTCTCAGTTATTGATTTTTCAAAACTTTTCTGATTTTTAGATCACTGGATCCTTAAATGAAATATAGACTAGAAATAGGACTTAAGGAATGCACGTGCGTCGATGATGACGAATAATTTTTTATGATTAACATGTCGTGATTTATTCTTCAAAGGAACTATAATCAAGGGATGGAAATTTCTTTCTGATAAATGAATTTCTGATTACAGAAAATATATCAAGGAAACTGGAATATCGGAAATTGTTTGTAATGAGAATTATTGCATTTATTTTCAAATGAAAGTATTCAGTAGAATACAAATTTTGATTTGAGTGTTCTCGCATAGAATTACGATTTGTATAACAAAGTAAGAACTTAAAATGTTTTACTATCAACAGGAAAAGTTTTTAAATTTCAAATGAGGCGACTTTAGAGAGTATTCTTTTGATATGGTAATGATATGAGAGTTTTCTATTCCTTTAGTAAAAACATAAAATAAAAAATGTATTTTAACTGAATCGTACGTAGTTTCGTATGGAATCAAACAGGTACGCGTAATATTTAAAGTCAGTTGTCTAATTATAAATAACTAAACATAGTGTTTAATATACAGGTTGTACAGTCGTGAAAAATAAGTAAACATCCCTACTAACTCCCCAACAAATTATCGTAGAAGAAAGTCACTGGTACCGAACGATTGGAAATACAGTCTACTTTTAAATGATGCATATAAAATTTGCTTAGGGGGCCATCTACATATTAAAGCGAACCCTAACTTTACTTTTATCATTGGCAATACCCAATTTTAACAAGATATTTCAAATCTTCGGTTCAAACTATGCCTAGACACAAAATTTCAAGTCATTTGAATGATATGTATTTTTTTAAATTATAAACATTCAAAATTTTGTGCTTCTAATGTTAAATTACATTGTTATATTTTCGTTAATATCTCCCGAAATTATATCCCTATTGTCCTAACTTTTTGTGTAGAAATAATACTAAAATACCCAAACATAAATACGTTGAATTTGCAATTTTTATAATTTTATGATATGAATTATGAAATTACTATTCGAAAAAATTATGAATTGCAACCTACAATTTTTTTTGATGGATTTAGATTTATTAAGTCCAATTATTAAGTATTATGCAAATCCAAAATTTCCCATTTTTTCCCCCAAGTAGTTTTCAAATTATGCTTAAAAAACGGAAAAATGATGGTTTAAGGGGCCGTCTATGATAAAAGTGACTAGATATTTTGAAATTTCTTATGCTATCCTGTAATCTAGCCATCTGCAATGACTGCTTGAATGGCGATTAGGATGCCTTGATGAAGAAGAGGGCTCTCTCGCTCAACTATCGAGTACCGAACTTCAATTTGGATACAGTCCCTAAAATATGCTCGTTTTAAATTAATTAATTTTTCGGAAGCTTATCGTATGAATTGCATAAAAAATTGTTTTAAGGCTAATTGAAGGGTGTAGAGTTCATTTATGCTGTCAGAATTGTGCACTGCTATTGAAAAAAAAAAGTTATTGTTCGTTTTAATATGTAGATGGCCCCTAAGCAAATTTTATATACATCATTTAAAAGTAGACTTTATTACCAATAATGTGGCACCAGTAAATTTTTTCTACGATAATTTTTTGCAGAGTTAGTAAGGGATGTTTAATTTTTTTTCCCACGAATGTACATACATGAATATCCCAACTTTACAGTGCTATTAAAAGGAAACAAATAAAAGTACAACCTTGTTAAAATAACTAAACATTGTTAACGTCCGATATACAAAATTTTAAAATTAGAAATATACTACAATTCATCAGACATACAGCTAAAAATGACATAAACGTATATATAATTAAAAATGCAAACGTTTCGGGCTAAGTTTTAGCCCCTCACCAGAGCAATAACATTCAAAGCACCAGAAACTTATGTATCATGTTTACAATTAATAATTACTACCAGCTGAAAACAAATAAAGTAAAAAATTGGCAACATGCGCAAATAATCTTTTTTACTTATATTTAATGCTGCCTCATTCTTAGTCAGCAATGCTTTCAATATGGGAATGTGAATTTTATTTCTTAATCCTTTTTAATCAATTTTTATTTAAACTTATTTGTTTTTCATAATTTATTTCTCTATTTTTTGTATCTTGGTAGTCCCAAATTCATATTCTTTAGCTTTTTATGGCTAATATGAAGATGAAACCACACACTTTATTTGTGGATCTCTAGGCATTTGGAACTGAAGATTCTGTCTAGGTTCTAGAAATATCCATTATTTATTCTGTGCTCATTTTATTTATTTATTTATTTATTCATGTTTGTTGGTAATCTGTAATAATTTTTAATGGTCATATATATATATATATATATAGTGTTGTATAACACTTGATCTCTAAAAATGTTTGATAATACTTCGACTATTTCAAAACACAATAGTTGAAAATATTAAAGGAACTCTTTTAAATTGAATACAAATTTTGCTGCCTAAATAATGGAAGTTGTACTTGTTATACCCTACAAAACTTCATAGCGTAAAATATCCCACATCTGCGAAAAAAAAAAAAGCAATTTAACAAATTACAACGACCATTTGGAAAATGATTTTTTCAAAGACTAAAATTTAAGACATAAAAAATCGCACGGAGTTGATCCTACATTACGTACGCCATGGATTAAAAATTAACATTCCTGGACCCATCATGAACAAATTTTAAAAGAAATTTCAGTTTTACAATTTTCGGTACTGTAAATTTTTAAACTTCTACGGAGCTGGTCATACATTACGTACGCTATGGATTAAACATTAACATTCCTGGACCCATCATGAACAAATTTTAAAAGAAATTTCAATTTTACAATTTTTGGTACTGTAAATTTTTAAACTTCTACGGAGCTGGTCATACATTACGTACGCCATGGATTAAATATTAATATTCCTGGACCAATTTTAAATGAAATTTCATTTTTTAACTTCTAAACATCCCACAATATTACTTTTTATATCGTCGTATAGAGAAAAAAATGCATTTTTTATTGCAATTTGTTTGAAAGCTGTATCTCAATTTGTTTCTGAGTTATTAATTTTTTTTGTAGTTTTTATTACTTTTTTGTCATAGTGGCAACAGAAGTATCCATCTCTGTTGCAAGTAAAGGGAAAATACAGATTACTGTATAGACCAATCAGAAAACGAATAAAATGCGGGATTCAACTAATAAAACGCTTCAAATATGTTTTTGATTTCCTACCCTGACCGAGGACAATAACCATTTTTCCAAATGGTTAATAAAGAACTATATCAAAGCAATGCTGTGTATTCAGCCATTCAAATTCATGCGCCATTCGCCTTGCTGCGAATAAAAGTGCTATAAATCTGGAAGTCTGCAGACTAAACTTGTACAGCATTCTTTGGATATCGAACATAGCCGAGATTTCGCAAACATCACAGTTATCAGATTCAGTTGCATTAACGTTAAAAGAAGAGTTTTTCTTGAAGGTGTGTTCACTCGTAAGCAAATTTCTCTGATTAATGAATCCTGTGCAGTTCCACCTGAATACACAGAATTGCTTTGATATGGTTCTTTATACTTTATTTGTTTTTAACTGTTAGTAATTATTAACTGTAAACATGATATGTAGTTTTCTGGTCAATGTTAGTGCACTGATGAGGACACTTAGCCCGAAACGGTTTCATTTTTTAATTGTATATATATTTATGTAATTTTTACTTGTATGTCTGATGTACTATATTTCTAATTTTTATCCAACTCAGTGATAAGTATTCAATGTGAGCCTCTCCAGAAACACGAACGATATCGAGGCGGTACGATAATTCATCAGGCGCGACCGGAGAACACTCTCCTTCGTTGCGCGATTTCAAAAATCGCCAAATAGGCGCGTTTTTGCGTAACTATCTCCCGGAGCTGCAACATCGGGAGACAGTACGCAAAATTATTATTTGTTTTCTCTTCTCGTATATTTTGAAACCTGAAAATGAATATTCGATCGGTTATTGTTACCTGTATTTTTGAGTGAAAATAAACAAATATACATAAAATTTCAAATTGTTTCGTAATACATTATTTAAAGGAATACATTTTATTAAAAATACCAAAAAAAAACAATTCAGGTAGGTTCGAAATACATTTTTTAAAGGAATACAATTTATCAAAAATACCAAAAAACAAAATTTTCACTTACCCAAATTATTAAAAAAAGAACGTTTGTTAACAGTAAGGGGAGCAAAACAATGTTGTTGTTGTTTTAATCAGAGGGGCCTTTTTTTTATAATCCATAATTTTACCTTGTACTCTAGGATGTCATTCAAAAGCATCACTCAATCTATCATTTTTAGTCATTCATATCTTGAAACAATCAGCCTCTCTTTCATACATAATTCAATCAAAGCTCAAAAATACAGGTAAAAATAAGAGAAAAATAATCGATCGAATATTTTTTCTCACCTTTCAAGCATTCGTACTTGTTTCAAAATATACGAGATTAGAAAAGGAATAATAAAAATCACTCGACTGAAACATATAGTACTGTTCACAGCGAAATACAACGCGGCAATACCGGCAATAATAAAGTATTTCCAAACAAATTCAAATAGTCTCCTGATTCTCCTCTTTTGTCCAATAAGAAAACATTTTACAAAAAATAAGCGTCCAATTAGAGAGCAGTTTAGAAAACAAGGAGTTTAAACCATCAGCCGCTCCATGACGCTCTCTCAAGAGAAATTTTAGGGTTGCCATAAGAAAATTACAAGGTTGCCATATTGGCGCATTTATCGCCCGTCTGGGGAGAAGTAGAGTGTTCTACGAATCACCCACTCATCACACACTTTTATCAGCATGTCTGATGCGACTCTTTAAATGGCGCAGATATACGTGTCCTAGGTTCGTCAACGTGAGTTGGTAGCGGTGGAACAAACACCTGATCTTTGATGAGCCCCTCCCCCCCTCTCATGCACACTCACAAAAAGAAATCATGCTGAGAAAAGTGTGGGATGGGTTATCGTATCGTCTCGATATCGTTCGTGTTTCTGGAGGGACTCACGTTGAACCCTTACAACTGGGTTGAATTTAAACTCTCAACTGTTATTTTTGATTTCCGATGATCAACAAGGTTGTACCTTTTTTCGTCCGTTTAGAAATTTCAAAAAATGGATTTTCTTTTTTTCTCATATTTCGAAAATGGAATATCTCGAGAATATATTGGCAAGAGAAAAAAAAAATCAACATTAACAGAGCATTAACAACACATTTCCCACTTTTAGTCGAGCTTGCCAGAGCCCGCATGTTGTGCTAGCGAAGGTCTTCCTCCCTTACTTCCCTCAAGAACTTCAAGAGCATCTCCTACCAGACTGTCAAGATTTATCTAGAGATGACTTACTTCAAAGATACTTGGGTGGCCATACCCAGAACGCTAACGAAAATCATAACGCAACAGTTTGGCGGTTATCTCCAATGCATTCTGGACTACAAATTTTTGAAATTTCAGCATACTCCGCTGCTGGGATATTTAATGAAAGCTACACTTCCGTTCTTAGAGTTATGGATAGTTTAAATATTGTTGCTGGTACCTATTCCAAAGTTTTTGCCGAAAACGTTGATGAGGCGCGAGTAACGAGAGAAAACCGGAAAAGTCTTTTCCTGACAAAAGCAGCTCGTACAGCCCGAAAACAGCAGCAACTCGAAGAAAACTAGCTTTTTGAGGAATCCGAAAGTCTATTATATGCACCTGGGATCGCTGATTGATCGGTAAGTCGCTAAAACCAGTAATATTTACGTACTGAATCTTTAAACGTGATTATCTCGAAACTATGTTTTCAAAAACTGCTGGTGCTCTAACTCAAAAAGTTATACGTCGATTTGGCTGATGTTTGGTGAGGCTTTTCTTTATATCATTATCGGAAGGATGTACCTAAAGTTTAAAAGATTTCATGTAAATAAACAATTTTTTAGGAATGAAAAATGTCGAAAAAATAGTACAAAATCCGAAGATTTTATTAAAAACCGTATTTAATTTTTTACTTTTTACTTTTTTTTAAAAATTATTTTTTAGGTTTATCCTTCCAATGAATATGTTAAAAAAAGAAAATATATAGATATTTTTTTTCTTCAGATAAATAGAAAAGGGTGCAGCACTTTTGGGCCTCGCACCTGATACGCCCGAAGAAAAATTTTACTAAGCCGCTATTTTGTAAAAAAAATAAAAATAACTTTTTTTTTTGCACTCTACAAAGATGTAATAAAGTTATGTTACAGTTTCAAAATGATCCGAGTATTTTATCACACTAGGGGGCTCGGCCCCCTACGAGCTACGCTCGCCAACCCCCGTCCAGACACCGCAGGCTCTAAATGCACGCTAATATGATCGGCTTTAAAAAGATTTCGAAAGATTGAATTATAATTTAAAAAACAGTGGCGATCTCCCTATAAACGGATTTCTATTCATTTCTCTTTGATTGGGGAAATTTTAACGCCAAATCCGCTGCGGTACTACTTGATTATCCCTTCGACTAATTTCGCCAAATTATATAAATCGCCAAACCACTCGCCAAATTATACAGATTGACATAATTTTTATTTTAAATAATGAAAGAACAAATAAATTAGTACAACATTAATAAAAATACAAATAAAACGTCGAAATAAAACGTCGAAACAAAAATAACTTGATGACGTAGACACGTGTAACAACTTTTCAAAATAAGCTAATATAAAAGGAATTAAGTAAACAGAATCTTTGTCTCCCGGTATTTTTTAACAAAGCGAAAAGAAAGTTCTTTTAAATGAGACATTTTAAATTAATCGTTTTTAATCTGACGTAATTTTGACCAAACTATTCTTTCTCTTTTTAATATTCACGTGAAAATACTTGTGTTAGAAATAAAATATTATTTGCGCTTTCCTAAGAAAAATAGTTGAAAAGTATCCTCTCAAAATATCAAATAAATGTCTAGCGCAATTTGTAAATTTATACCGTTTTGCAATATTGTTTTGTGTTCATTTTATGTAATAACTGTAATGTGACGTAAATATGACGTAATTTCTCCTATTTAAGACTTCTAACGCATGTTAATAAATTTATTATTTTACAAATTCCTTTCTCTCTTAAAATTCACGTGTAATTATAGTTTTTATGACGTAATTTTTAATAAGTTCCTGCTTTTTGTACATAATTATTTAATTCTAATTCCGAATGTTTTTTTCTGTTTATAATAGTCACGTGTAAATAAATTTTTAATTTATTACACGTATAAATATATATATATATATTTTAAGCAAATATTATTGTTTCCGCTGTTTATACAGTTGGCAACAGTTTAAATTAATATCACTTTCTAAAATCTGTAAAATATATCTCTCGAAGTGCTGAAAATTTGAATTTAAAATAGATATAAAACCTCGAAATATGAGTCAAATTAAAAAAATAAATCAATTCTGCATACCGGGAAATTATAACGTATAAAATGAACTAAAAAGTATTAAATTCCAATGTATAGTTTTTGCTACTATAAAACTTTTTTAATGGAACGATTTTGTCCAAATTTAGCATTAAATATCTCTTAAAATAATTCTTCGATTTGAAAACTGTCTGCATCAGCGTGTTTATCAAACATTTCTGTATAACGCTACCGATTTTCATATTTTGGTATGCATTATTGTTCTTAATATTAACGAAGAAAGACCTCCGGTCACAAAAAATTCAAAACCGGCGGCGGTGACAGCGGTAGTTACTTTTTTTTAGAATAGAGAGATTTAAAAAAATTAATGAAAAACTAGAGAACAGGAATTCTGCTTTTTCAGAATTTAGTTTCACTCCCGGCATTTCCATTACTTCATTTTCTTCAAATGGACTGATGGCTTCTATTATTATGAAACAGCTATTATAAATGAAGCGTTAGGTGAAGATGAAAGAGCAGCCGTAAAAAGTTAGAACACTGATTTTCTGGTCAGAATGGCGGGAAAATGTCCATAATTTTTTTTGGAAAAAAAAAATTATGGTCATTTTTGCCCCCATTCTGACCAGAAAGTCAGAGCTCTAACTTTTTACGACTGTTCACCTAACACTTCATTTATAATGGCTGTTTCATAATAATAGAAGCCACCAGTTCATCAGAAGAAAATAACTCGGTTAAGCGGAATTCTACTGCAGTACTAAAGTTATTTCAATTTTAAGACTTAAAGCACACGTTTTATTTTATATAAAATGACGTCATTCGCATCCGCTTAAGAATTCCACATTTACAATCTACTCTTAAACATCTACAATAAAGCATGCATAGCACATCACTATCGCGAAATAATGCACAAATGCAGCAAAAAGATTCCGTCATTCAAGATAATCGACAAAAAAAAAAAAAAAAAAAAAAAAAAAAAAAAAAAAAAAAGGCTATCTAATGCTTTATAGATACTTAAAATTAAATATAGTTTATAATAGCTCCATTGTTTTAACAGAAATCATTCGTTTATATTTTTTCAAAATTGCATGTATTTTAATTACATTTTCTTTAGGTTGTTATGAGAAAATGGCAACAAAAATATATAATTACTATTTTAGAACTATTTTTCCTTTACTTTCTACAGAAATGGAGTATTTGAGTTGACAAAATTAAACAAATGGTGCTAAAAACTACAAAAAAAATTAATATTTCAAAAATAAATGGAGATATAGTTTTCAAACAAAATGCATTTAAAAGAACTTTTTTTCCCAATACGACGGTATAAAAATCGAAAATGTGCGATGCTTAGAAGTTAAAAAAATTGCTATAGAGTTATATTTAATTGTACTGCTTTGTTTTACAGCTGGCTTTTGCAAGGTAACATTATTTTTTGGAATACACAAAATAAGCTGGGAGAAAGAAATAGCATACCGTACCGGGGGTTAATAACTGATTTCGAGGCGTCTAAAGCAGTGGTGGGATTCAAATAATTTAACAACCGCTTCGCTGCCCGAATGATTTTTGATGCATAAACATGAAAGGAAAGTGAAGCATCACACATAGATTATGAAACACTTTCCAATATTATAAGAACTTTGTTAAAAAAGTTTGATCTTATGTTATAGCGAAAAAAAAATGTCCTGAAACATGTTTCCTTATAAAAGGATTCAATTTATTTGACAAATATTCGGTAATAATGAAACCCTGAATAAAATTTATATCAGAAACTGCTTCAAATCAGTATAATACAATAAGGATAACCAAAAATAGCAGAAATGTAAGCTTAAGAATTAACCCATGTCTATGATCTAAAGTTGCAATCAGTTAAAAATACTAACTATCTAATCAAAAACAACTCGTTGTAAATGATGCCGCCAAGCCACAAACTTAAGACGTCAGTCATAAAAAGAAGCGATATAGATGTGCATACTCCGAGTGCCGTGTAAAAATCTATCACTACTCAGAATGTTTCCAAAGGACTCGGAATGAGGTACAGTATGTGAAAACTGCTTGGCGACCCGCAGGCTTTTATAATGTTTGTTCTTCCTGCACTTACATAAATATGACTTTTTGTTTAACAATTTTCTTCTTGTATTTACTTCTCCCATTAAACTGTGAAAATTCGAAGCTTATGGTGTTTACATGCCTATTCTTATTTAACGTCATGAGATCGATTTATTGATTACCATTATTTGAACGAGAAGGACCACTTTTATGAGGAGGATTTTCTAAGTAAACATGTAATAAACATTTTGAGTTTGTAAAATAATAATAAAAAATAATGATCATATGAATACTAGGACTTCCCTCAGAGGGATTAGTCTGAGCGATATTACTGAGAACATAGATTTAATAATAACATGTGGAAGCAAAGAAAATGAGATGCTATCTTTAATTGTCCATATACTGCGAAAAATTGAAATGATGAAAATAAAGGAATTGTAGAATTACAAAATCTTATATATAAATTCGTATACACTGTTTAAAAAATGGGAAATCAAACCATTGAAGACAGCCATGCATGGATATAAAATTGAAAGTACGCAATATATTAAAAGTAAAATAGAAAATGAAACACTAATTTACTTATATCGGAATTTTAACTGTATAAAAGGATGTCAAGATCATAATCAGACGCTCCGCACCAATTTGAGTAACTTTAAATGACAAATATATGATGTTTAAAAAGAATGGACTATACTTTATATGGTGTGTGCTCCCCCGGAATAGTTAATATTGTACAATATCTGTTTTCCACGGATGCAATGCGGTTGTCGATAACATTTAAGGAATTCTCTTCTCAAAATCTAATATAGTATCAAAGTACCGAATACATCAAAAGTGGCATGCAATTCTTCGTTAGATTGTGTTTTAGATATGCTCGATCGGATTTAAATGATGAGTGTATGCTGGCCACTACATACGCTGTATTGTTTTGTTTTCAAACATATTCTGCACAAGTTGAGCTGTATTTAGCATGTATTAAATAAAAGAAATCGGCAATGATTACAACATAAAGTATGACACAAGATCTGAATATATCGTCTGCATAACTTTTGAGCTGTCAAAGTGTCATTTGAAGTAATTTACAAATCCATACCTATTTATTGAGCAACTCATGCAAGCTAACATATGCCAATATGAACCCGATTACAAAATTTCACCAGAATAAGTTAATATATAAAAAATCTACTAAAGATAATTGAGAATATGACCTTATGATAAAATGTCTAGAAAAATGAATCGGATAAAAAATTCATATCACATTTAAAACGGCACTTCCCTCTGTTAGTAGCCTTGGCGAGAGAGAGAAAAGCCTACAGAAGGAACACTTTAACAAGTACTTTCGGGCAACCTACTCACTGTTTCATACAGGTCTTTATTCAATATTTACACAATTTATTTAATGCTAGGTGGGTATCTATCAGTTTTGTTGCATTTAAATCGCATGTTTTGCGGAGAAAATGCAGCATTATGAAATATTTAAAGTTGCTGTACCTAATAATTCCAAATTAATGGTAATTGAGATCGCTTTCCGTTAATTTCATCTTTTTAAATTTTTAATTTTTTAGAAACCATTCATAAAGACAATTGTATATTTTAAAACTAACCCGAAGCAAAATTTCAAGATTTTGGGCTCAGCAATAACAGAGAAATAGAAAATTTTTGAAAGTTTTTTGTTTCTGCACTGTTTTATATAGCGACATTTTTAGAAATTGTTCTATTGCGAGAATTTACGTCATGATAAATACAGCCATGTCAATTTTCATGTTTATATTCCTAACAGTTCCATGTTCTTCGTTACTTAGATCATCTTTAGATCTTTTTCTTTCTATTTTTTAGAATTCGTTCTACAACGAGCATTTACATCTTATTAATTACTACCATGCCAAAGTTCTAGTTTCTAACCCCAACAGTATCCCAAAAATTTCAGTATTCCAAATAAATCATAGTTTAGAACCTTTCTAGAAATTTTTACGTTTATCCGTCAAATTGAACCTTTTAGAGAGCGTTCATTACGATTATTTACATCTTAAAAGTAACTACCGCACCAAATTTAAAGTTTCTAACCCAATCAATATCGCAGAAATCACAATTTTAGAACTTTTTTGCTCCTGCAGCGATGTAGGTTCTTGCACTGACATAAAATAGCCTTTTTTTCGGAGCAGAGATGGCATCCAACATTTTTTTTAAGGTGGCTATGTAGTTTCAGAGATAACACCTCTCAAACGTTTAAGCATTAATAATATTATATACTTTATAATATTATAACGCTTTATAATATTAGCATTAGATGTACAGATACAAAAGCCATTTATCTGTTACAAACTAAAGTGCCGGCGTTGCCCAGAATTTGAAGGATGTTTGTTCTGAAAAATCAATTTCAAAATTTAACATACAACACAAAACAAGCATTAAAAAAAGCAGTCGAAATGTTGTTGAATGAATCATATGAAAACGCTATATAAAAATGTATAAATGTATATAACAGACGCAAAAGAATACAGCTATAAATGAACTTATTTCAATTTATAATTGGAGCAATAATGTTAAAATACGCCAATATTTCCCTAATCGGGTTTTTATCATGCTTCAATACATTTTTCACACTCATATGACGTTATACTAATCCACCATGCCCTTTATATTTCCAATATGACGTAATATTTTCCCGTTTCACGTAGAAACCTTGAAATAGAAAAGTTATGAAGTTATATTCACTTTCATTTAAATTCGTCAAACCATTTATTTCATTTTCATATTTCACGTGAATATCTTGCAATAGAAAAGTTATGACGTAATATTCACCTTTTTTTTAAATTCGGCAAACTATTTATTTCATTTTCATTTTTCACGTGGGAATCTTGCAGTAGAAAATTAATTGTTGTAGTAATAATTTTATTGTGTTTTTTAATTGTTGGCAACTGCTATAACGAAAAATGTTTAAATTTGATAAGAAATTGCTGTTAAATTGGTGGTTTTTGTTGATTAAAAATTAACTATAATTTATTTCGATTCCGTATTACTTTAGTTGTCTCGGCCATGTTTTAATACATATGTACGTATCTCTTCACAATTTTGGCTTCCAAATTGTGGATTTTTTATAGAATTACAAACAGACAGATAGACAAGTTTTCATTTTTATATCTCTCTCTATTCTATAAAAAGTAACTAACGCTGTCACCGCCGCCGCCGGTTTTGAATTTTTTGTGACCGGAGGTCTTTCTTCGTTAATATTAAGAAAACTATTGCATACAAATATATGAAAATCGGTAGTATTATAGCGAAATGTATGATCAACACACTAATGCATACAGTTTTCAAATCGAAGAATAATTTTAAGAGATATTTAATGCTAAATTTGGACAAAATCGTTCCATTAAAAAAAGTTTAAGAGCAAAAGCTATACATGGGAATTTAATCATTTTTAGATCATTTTATTCAATAGAAGTTCCCGGTCTGCAGATTTCATTAATTTTTTTAATTTGACTCATTTTTTGAGGTTTTATTTCTATTTTAAATTCAAATATTCAGCATTTTGACAGATATTTTTTACATATTTTAGAAAATGGTATTAATTTAAACTGTTGCCGACTCTATAAACAGCGCAAACAATGTTTGCTTCAAATAAAAAAAAATTTACACGTTACTATTATAAACAGAAAAAAACCTTCAAATTAGAATTAAATAATTCGGTATAAAAAGCAGGCACTTATTGGAAATTACGCCATAAAAACTATATTTACATGTGAATTTTAAAAGAGAAAGGATATTGTAAAAAAAATTCATTAACATGCGTTAGAAGTCTGAAATAGAACAAATTACGTCACATTACACTTATTATGCAAAATGAACAAAAAATAGTATTGCAAAACAGTTTAAATTTAAAAATTGCGCGAGTCAAAATATTAGAGGTTAAATATTAGATTTTTTCAAAATTTTATTATTTGTCGTTTGATGTGAGGTTTTCAGCTATAAGTATGCAAAATGTCATGTCTCCAACTTAATTAGGGGCCGAGTTAGAAAAATTGCTTAAAATACACAAGTTAGAGCCCAGAGGGTTAAATAATAGACTTTTTCAAAATATTATTATTTGTCGTTTGACGTGAGGTGTTCAGCTATACGTATGCAAAATGTCATGTCTCCAACTTAATTAGGGCTGAGTTAGAAAAATTGCTTAAAATACAGAAGTTAGAGACCGGAGGATTAAATATGACTTTTTCAAAATTTTATGATTTATCGTGTTATCGCAAGTGTTCAGCTATAAGTATGCAAACTTTCATGTCTCCAACTTAATTAGGGACTGAGTTAGAAAAATTGCTTAAAATACACAAGTTAGAGCCAAGAGGGTTAAATATTAGACCTTTTTCAAAATTTTATTATTTGTCGTTTGATGTGAGATGTTCAGCTATAAGTATGCAAAATTTCATGCCTCCTACTTAATTAGGGGCTGAGTTAGAAAAATTGCTTAAAATACAGAAGTTAGAGACTGGAGGGTTAAATATGACTTTTTCAAAATTTTATGATTTATCATGTTATCACAAGTGTTCAGCTATAAGTATGCAAACTTTCAAGTCTCCAACTTAGTTAGGGGATGAGTTAGAAAAATTGCTTAAAATACATAAGTTAGAGCCCAGAGGGTTAAATATCAGACATTTTTCAAAATTTTATTATTTGTCGTTTGATGTGAGGATTTCAGCTATAAGTATGCAAAATTTCATGTCTCCGACTTAATTAAATTAGGGGCTGAGTTAGAAAAATTGCTTAAAGTACACAAGTTAGAACCCAGAGGGTTAAATATTAGACCTTTTTCAAAATTTGATTATTTGTCGTTTGATGTGAGGTGTTCAGTTATAAGTATGCAAAATTTAATGTCTCCTACTTAATTAGGGGATGAGTTAGAAAAATTGCTTAAAATACAGAAGTTAGAGACTGGAGGGTTAAATATGATTTTTTCAAAATTTTATGATTTATCGTGTTATCGCAAGTGTTCAGCTATAAGTATGCAAACTTTCAAGTCTCCAACTTAGTTAGGGGATGAGTTAGAAAAATTGCTTAAAATACATAAGTTAGAGCCCAGAGGGTTAAATATTAGACTTTTTAAAATTTTTATTATTTGTCGTTTGATGTGAGGTGTTCAGCTATAAGTATGCAAAATGCCATGCCTCCAACTTAATTAGGGGCTGAGTTAGAAAAATTGCTTAAAATACAGAAGTTGGAGACCGGAGGGTTAAATATGACTTTTTCAAAATTTTATGATTTATCATGTTATCGCAAGTGTTCAGCTATAAGTATTCAAAATTTCATGTCTCCAACTTAATTAAATTAGGGGCTGAGTTAGAAAAATTGCTTCAAATACACAAGTTAGAGCCCAGAGAGTAAAATATTAGACTTTTTCAAAATTTTATTATTTGCCGTTTGATGTGTGGTGTTCAGCTATAAGTATCAAATTTTCAAGTCTCCGACATATATAGTTTCTGAGAACGGGCTCTGTGACAGACGGACAAACAGACAGACAAGGAGTGAGACAGGTAGGGTTTCGTTTCATGAACGAAACTCTAAAAACATGCTGCGGATGACTGTAACAACATCCTAAAATTACATTACCATCAGCGATCTACCAATCCCGAATTTAGTTTATATTCGTTTCATATATTCTTATTATTTTGTGCGGCCCTGTAAAATAATTATCAATATTATATACAGTAAAACCTCTGAATAGCGGACACCCCGAGAATGCAGAATTTGTCTTCTATTTAGAGGTGACCGCTACTGAGAGTAAAACATGTACAGTTATTTAAGAGTTGGTAATCGAAAAAATGACCGCTAAATAGAGGTATCCGCTAATCGGGTGTGTCCGCTATGGAGGTTTTACCAGTAAAACTTCTGAATAGCGAACACCTCGGGAGGGCAAAATTTGTCCTCTATTTGGAGGTGTCCGCTACTGAGAGTAAAAAATGTACAGTTATTCAAGGGTTGGTAATCGAAAAAATGCCCGCTAAATAGAGGTGTCCACTAATCGGGTGTGTCCGTTATGGAGGTTTTACTGCATAATAATATCATCCTTTACAAGAAAATTGCATGCTGTATGATAGATAGACAGACATCCAGAGAAAGATAACCTCCCGGAGCAATAAACACTCATGTCTTTTGTTTTAATCATCCACAATTGTATGTCATACAACATGCCATATTTTATACAACAGGCTAAAAACGGTCACCGTGGTACGGAATACTGTATTATTTGTTTGCCCACCAAAACTGGTTGCCACGGGTTGTTGCAAGGTTTGTGATTACGTGGTTGAAACTGATCTATTCAATATTACTGCGTGCATATTTTTTTTTTATTTGCTCCATGTGTTCAAACCAGTTGTCTACGAAAACATCAACCGGTGAAAGTGACGCACACCAAATTTCTGTGACGTATGCAGATAAATTGTGCTTTTTTAAGAGTTTTTTCTATATAATTTTTAAACGGTTTGGAATTTATTTTTCATAGTAGATGCATTCAGTACGCGACCCTCATAGGTATATTCTGGTGCAATCAGAAACGAAATCCGACAAATATTTTTTGAGTTATGCTTGACGAAAGGTTTTTATTAGGCATTTTTTTAGTAGGACATGGCGTTAATATCCATCGTAGTAGTAAAGTGTCCGGACAGTAATATTTCGCTGAGTATTAGCCTTCGCTTCGCTCAGAGAATTACTAACAATGCACCTAATAATAGACGTAATTAAACTAAGATATATTGCAGTAAAGCTTGCGTAAACGAAATTGCACATGACAGGGGAAAAATTGTTCTAGTAAGGCTACTAGTCTATCTATCTATATTATAAAGGACAAACATATCTGTGCGTAACGCATACGTCATTTTGCGAATGGCAACACTTTGAAATTTCGGTTTTACAATTTTTTCTACTGCAAATTTTTAAACTTTTAAACATCGCACATTTTAAATTTTTACACTGTCGTATGAGGAAAAAAATGCAATTTGTTTGAAATCTGTATCTATATTTATTTTTGAGATATTAATATTTTTGTAGTTTTTAATACCATTTTTCTAAAAGTGGCAACAAAAGTATCCAATTTCTATTGAAAGTAAACGGAAAATAGCCGAAAATAGGAGATTGCTGGATCATTTTGTTGCCATTTTTTCTCATAAAACCTGAAAAAAAAGTGGAAATTAAAATACGAGCTATGTCAAGAATATTGTCTGTTATTCCGCGATAATGACGCCATATGCGTACTTTTCAATAGATGAAGTTTAAAACTGGATTGTAAAAGTAGATTGCTTTAGCGGATGGAAATGACGTCATTTTATAAAAAAGCGTGTATTTTAATTCATAAAACTGAATTATGTTTTGTAGAAGTGCGTCATTTTCACAGCCCAGCTGCTTTGAAATTCTTCACAGGTGAAAATGTTTCATTTTTGAAAATAATGTAATCGAAATCACACACTGATAAAACGCAATGTTTTTAAAAAATTTCGAGTGTCTTTATAAAAGAGAGGTGACATGCAAATAATAGCGATTTATAGTACAAAAATTGATTATTCTCACCTGGATGGATTTGCTTCGCCGAGTTAGACAAGCAAACAAATAATTAGAGATTTAAAATAATATCATGTTCCTGAATTTTGTACAAAATTTTAATGCTATTCTTTAGGACATTCTAGTATAATTTTATCAAAATAACATAATTCATCAACAAACATAATCAAAATAACAACTTTCACAATTTTATATAATCTATATATTTAAAACACAAGTGTGTTTTTTAGTCATCTGTCCTGTTCCTTCTGCTGAACCAATTTGAGTAATATTTTTTTAAACTGAAAGCTGTTCATTTGTAGATCGCACTATCTGATTTGTTTTTCAAAATATCCCCACTTTTATATTTTAATTTTAAAAGCATTTTATGACATTTCTTCAAAATGGTGAAAATTAGACAGCTTTCATTATTACAGACAAGAGAGAAATAATGATGTATTTTTATCTTTATTAATGCTGTTTTCTGATGAAAATTCAAAATTGTTGATAAAAATTGTTGTATAACGTTTAGAGGCGCAAAATTCCATTAGAAGCATAATATTATATTAGGGGAATAATAACGGAAAATGACATACTGCTCTTGAAAACACGCATTTTTCTTCATATATTTTCTATATTGTTTTTCCTTCTGCATGTGTACTGATACTAAGTTTAAGACACTAGGCGAAATGCTTATTTAAGTGAAAATGAAGTCATATTTAAAAGAAAACTATCATTTTCTTAGATAAATCTAAGCATTTTAACACAAATGCGTCTAAAAAACATAAATTACGGAAATTTTTACTCTCCGGAATTGATATTAGAATTTCAAGTAAAGAGTGCGTCTGTTCACATAAAAGATGTTGCTGACAATCATCACTTCAAGTTTTGAGTTAAAATGATTTTAAAATGATCAAACAAAATACAAATAAAAAAAAAAGATGAATATGGATATGAGAAGTGCGTATGCAAATTTTGAAAATGTGAAAATTGCGGTTTTTCATTCTGGAATACCAAGTATGAGAGCCTCAATTGATAACCACGTCGTAATAACTGATCTTTATTATATTTTATTGATTACGTATCTATGTATATTATAAAGAACATATATTATAAAGAATATCTGTGCGTAATGCTGACGTCATTTTGAGAATGGCAACACTTAACGATCAAATTGCGGTCTTGACATTTTCGCTACTGCAATTTTTTAATTTTGTGACCATCATACATTTTCAATTTTCGTCGCATCGGGAAAAAATTTACTTTCAAATGGAATTTGTTTAAAAACTGTATCTTAATTGACTGATGTATCCTATTTTTTAAAATAATTTTTAAGCATGATTTTTTTAAAAGTTTATCTTATCCCGTGCATGTTTCATTACATAATAATGATAAATATTTTGCACATAAAGCAACAAACATTGTTTAGTATTTGTTTCTGACTATTTTTGCATAACGAAATTAATACTTCCTTTATAAACAAATAAAAGAATAATATTAAAAAAACAACACCAACCTAACATATTTGTGAAAGACAAATTAACGAAATTAATATTTCTTTTATAAACAAATAAAAGAATCCTTCTATATATAAAAAAAGTTTTGATTTGGAAATGGACCAATAAAAAATCTGCGTAGATACCGTGAAATGCATCTGATTGGTCAGAGCTTTATGACGCTATAAGGGAGGTTACCAATGGGGGACCCGTCTCTCTCTCGCCAAAAGTGACGCCAACTTGGCACTATTTTCAGTATTTCGCCAAAATTAAGTGTAGTTTTCCGTTATACGGACAGCATGCCAAAATGTATGCTAATGCGCCAATTATTTCAGCCCTCATCGTGAAAAGGATTTTTCTTGTAAACCATGCGAAACATTGTGATTTGTTATTTATGAAGCGTGAATTACGTGAATGATTATTATTTAACCTTAACCTTGGAAAGCTTTTTAATTTACTATTCGAATTAAAAAAAATATTTCTTTTTATGAAGCTATAATTTACTTTTACTGCTGACGCTGAGATGGATTTTACCATTTGTCAATTACCAGATGATGAGAAAGTTGCGATAAAACTGTTTCAGAAATTTGGAATTCTGCATAATAAAAGGTTGTGTTCAAACAACCATCAAATGAAATTATGGATGAGTTCTGGAAATCCGAAATGGAGATGTAGCTTACGATCATGCGAAGAAAGCGTAGGAATACGACAAAAAGGCACAGATGTCATATTCGCCCCATATTGGCGCGATTTTTTTTCAATGTCATATACGCAATGTCATATTGCCAATGTCATATACGCAACGGGTACTTAATTGGCGCCAAAGTGTCGTTATTTTGCTTGATGTGGTAACCCGGATTATGTTGTTTATGCTGTTGATGTTTTCGCCAAATTGGAAACCGAAAAAAAATCGCGCCAATATGGGGCGAATATGACATCTGTGCCCGACAAAAACCATGGTTTGAAGGATCGCGGTTGTCTTTTCTTAATGCTTTGAGGTTTATATATTTATGGTGCCAAGAGTTGACATCGATTGAGCTTTGTGAGCTGCAACTTGACATGAACCACAACACAACAGTGGACTGGAATAGTTATTTTAGAGAAGTTTGTGCAAATGCTTTATGTTCACGACCAAATAGAAAAATTGGTGGACCTAATAAAATTATAGAAGTAGATGAAAGTCTTTTTACCAGAAGAAAAAGCAACGTAGGGCGTGTTCTTCCTCCTCAATGGGTGTTAGATGGTTTATGCCGTGAAACACGGGGATATTTCCTTACTCCTATTTCCGATCGCACAGCTGAAACTTTAATGGCGGCAATAGAAAACAATGTAGCTGATGGAAGTATTATTTATACAGATTACTGGAAAGGATATAAAACAGATGAACTGCGAAGTGCCGGTTATGATCATTTCACAGTAAATCACAAATACAATTTTGCCGACCCTAATACTGGATGTCATACTCAAAATGTTGAGAGATTATGGGGCATCGCAAAATGGCGCAACAAAAGACATCGGGGAACAGTTCGTCATCATTTAGAGTCGTATCTCATAGAGTTTATGTGGCGACGTCTTCATTCAAAAAATTAAATGTTTACTGCAATGCTAAAAGATATGGCAGAGATGTCATATTCGCTCCAAATTGGCGCGATTTTTTCCTGACGCCAATGTCATATACGCAACGGGTACTTAACTGGCGCCAAAGTGTCGTTATTTTGCTTGATGTGGTAACCCGGATTATGTTGTGGCACAGATGTCATATACGCCCCATATTTGCGCGATTTTTTTCCGATGCCAATTTGGCGAAAATATCAACAGCATAAACAGCAACATGCGGGTTACCATATCAAGCAAAATAACGACACTTTGGCGCCAGTTAAATACCCATTGAGTATATGACATTGGCGTCAGAAAAAAATCGCGCCAATATATGAGATCTGTACCTACGTTGTTTATGCTGTTTATGTTTTCGCCAAATTGGCAACCGAAAAAAAATCGCGCAAATATGGGGCAAATATGACATCTGTGCCAAAGAGATTTGTAATTTTATGGCAGCAGTTTAATATGAATTTTTTTATTTTATTACTTTATTGTATAACAGTTATTTGTTCACTTATTTTAATTATATATTTGTGATTTAATAAAATAGTTCGTAAAATTCGGTAATTTTCAAATGTTATATTTTTTAAAATGCTCACTTTACTATCGACAATGTTTTTCTTTTATTTTTCAAATGTTTCAATTCACGTGATTTTCATTTTGCGCTAACTATTGCGCTTGGCGACAATGCTGTCCGTGTAACGG
Organism: Maratus speciosus; assembly: GCA_963932465.1. Classification (NCBI taxonomy): domain Eukaryota; kingdom Metazoa; phylum Arthropoda; class Arachnida; order Araneae; family Salticidae; genus Maratus; species Maratus speciosus. The sequence goes on along the minus strand of OZ010786.1, from coordinate 49,295,302 downwards.
AAAAGTACCAAAAAGCACAGCCTACTATGATATATACGGTCCACGCATTTCGCCGAAAACCGTCGAAAAAGTGAAGTCGGATTCAGCTTCAAACCCTGAACAAAAACCTCACAACGTGCTCTTTTTTGTTTACATTTATACCCTGCCAGGTAGCGGCTTGTTTCTCATCGTCGAAGTTTCAGAATCATTGATCGTATTTTCAGAATAATAACAGCTTGTAGTATTTTAGTGTTCACATACTTTTAAGATTAGCTAAATTACTTATTGTTTACTTGATCGTTTGGTTCATTCTGTTATCCTTTTTGGTATTTGTTAGTTATCCCATCGACCAATTTCGCCAAATCACCCGCCAAATTATACAAATTGACATCATTTTTATTTTAAATGACAAAAGAACAAACAAATTAGTATAACATTAATAAAAATACAAATAAAACGTCGAAATAAAAATCATTTGATGAAGTAAACACGTGTTGTCAAGTGAATGCGACATATACGACCAACCATTATTGGCATTTAATCTTACAATTTGGCGATAGTAATTTGGTCGACGGAATGACTAACAAGTACCTTCTTTTTTGAATCTCCCGTATTTACATAAAAATAGCTTGTGCTTCATATACACGTTTTAAAATTAAAATTTGGTTTTTATCAAACTACAGTTCTCATAACTGGCTTGAAGAAGTTATTTTTGACGAATTTATTGCTACCCGTAAAATGTTTGTTTGATATCGTCCGAACTAAATAATCTATATTATAAAGGACAAACATATCTGTGCGTAACGCATACGCCATTTTGCGAATGGCTACACTTTGAATTTGAAATGAAATTTCGGTTTTGAATTTTCTCTACTGCAAATTTTTAAACTTCTAAACATCGCACATTTTAAATTTTTACACCGTTGTATGAGGAAAAAAATGCTCTTTTAAATGCAATTTGTTTGAAATCTGTATCTCAACTTATTTTTGAGATATTAAATTTTTGTAGTTTTTAATACAATTTTTCTGATCATGGCAACAAATGTACCCCGTTTCTATTGAAGGTAAACGGAAAATAGTCGAAAATAGGAGATTACTGTATCTTTTTGTTGCCATTTTCTCATAAAACTTGAAAAAAATTGAAATTAAAATATGGGCTATGTGATATCGTTTGATATCACATATATTATTCTTTAAAGGTAATTAATATGATCCCTAGATAGTTAAAATTTAATATTAACTATCAATATAAAAATCGCCTTTCTATTTCTTTTTGTATATCTAAGTTTTAAATTAATCTACTTCCCTTTTCACATTACTTTAACGTTCCCAGTAAACTCTCTCTGCTCTTTTATCTAGGTAAATAAAATAAAAAAAGAATCTTATTCACAGCCATTTCTTTTCGAAAGATTCATTCTTTTCGCGTTGCATCTGCCTATAAAATTTCTCTCTGTCAGATTTTTAATTCGATCCTTTACTAAGAGACAGTCAAAACTTTGGTTAAACCAGCGGTTAGATAATAATATCCAGATGTACTTTTAAACTTAAGTCGCCTTTCAGTTTACCGCACTCATTCCAATGCTATTGACAGCTTTCGGATTCTTTCTTACTTTCTCACGTACTAGCATTTGGCTAATTATCGCCTATTAGGCTTTTCATCTAAATTGAGACTACCCCATGTATCCCAATGTAACGGTCATCCCTTGGCAAGATCTGTGTCTTACCCAATATCTATATATCGCCAAAACTTTACGAATGAAAATGTGAAACTTATCACTCTTTGCCTGCTTCTCAGAATGTAAAGATTAAGTTTTGATTGTGTGTAAGCGGGGTCACTCCCAAGGCACTTATGTGTGTCTTCAAATTTTTATTAAAGTTTCTTTTACGCTACAAGTATTATTTAAACCTTCTGGACCTGTATTATTGTGTTGCTCGCGCATTCGTACTCCACTACGGAAAATCTAAAATCTCATTTAAGTAATTCAAATGATATTTCCATTTACTTATCAATATCTCAAGTTTTTTAGGGAAGAAGACTCCAGCAACGAGAAACATCTCTATTACAAAACTTTGGTGCCTAAGGAAGAAGATTTTTTTTTAACTTGTAGCTGGGAGTGACCCTCGCTTTTATTCGGCATTTTACAAAAAAAAAAATTACGAGACTTCGGATTAATTAACTGCACGGAAGGACTAGATGAAAAGACTGTAACTAAGAACATGTGATTGAGAAACTTTTTTCCCTCCGTTTCATCCGGGTTTTTGGGCCCTTTCGTTCGACCTTTAATCACCGTCGTGCTGCTGTGTGATCGACCGTTGGTCAAATATCGCCCGTGTCAACTTGTGGAGGTGCCTGATATCTACCCCTTGTATATCTGCCCCCATACGTCATTTTGACGTCACAGTAGAAGGGGACACATATCCAGTGCTACACCATTTCACTTTATTCGAGAATTGTATATCCGACCCCTGTATATATGCCCCCATATCAGAAGGGGGCACATATCCAATACAGAGTATTTTATTTTTCTCAAGAGCTGTATATCCACCCCCTGTATATATGCCCCCATACGTCATTTTGACGTCACAGCTGAAGGGGACACATATCCAGTCCTACAGAATTTTCCTTTCGTCGAAGGGTGTATATCCGACCCCTGTATATATGCCCCCATACGTCATTTTGACGTCATAGCAAAGGGGACACATATCAAGGGGGCAGATATCCAATGCTAGGACTTTTACTTTTGGCGAGAGAGTTGGACAACCGACCCCTGTATATATGCCCCCATACGTCATTTTAACGTCACAGCAGAAAGGGACACATATCAAGGGGGCAGATATCCAATGCTAGGACTTTTACTTTTGGCGAGCGGGTTGTATATCCGACCCCTGTATATATGCCCCCATACGTCATTTTGATGTCACAGTCGAGGGGACACATATACATTGCTAGAACATTTTTACGCTCATCGAGAGTTGGATATTTTGCATATATGTCCCCTTCTACGTATAGATTTTATTGTTGCCGCGAAGGCCTTATTTATCTAGAAATCTGTGAAAGACATTTAAAATGTAACTCAAGAATTATGTAATTATATACAAGGACGGAAGTTTCATAACTCACCTTATCCAAACTTTAAAATATCGAGTGTTTTTTATCAATCTATTCTATAGGTGAACCTGCATAAAAAAAAAACACTATAATCTGAAAAAAACCCTAGTTTTAACGTGTATGTCTGCCATTGTAAAATATTGGTTTACAAAGAAAACCAACGGGTTTTATGCGATTTCCCAAAATTAGATTATCTGGACAGGGCGAGGTTTGAAACTCACGTCTTCATATATACATAAAAAAATATATATTGAAAATTTATAAAGTTAAAAAAATAATTAATCATTTTGCTTCCATTTTAAAATGTTATAGACAGTTATGGTTCGAATAAATGTTATATTCAGAAACTACGATATAGTTACTAACATTGTTTCTTACTACGATATAGTAAGAAACTATGTTAGAAACTACATATAGTTAGAAAGAAATATTATTGCTGGTTTTCCATCTGAGGTTCATTCCTGCAGATAGCACATGTGACCAAAATGATAAAGATAAATCATGCCGGTTGTATAGATTATTAAACACTTCCCAACAACTTTTATAATTTACATTTATCCAACTTCAGTTTTTCGAAATACTCTGTACTTTCATGCAATGCTTAACATTACATAAATTTCGTTGAATTTGTCCGAGAAAAACACCATCAAAATGCACTTCAAATAAATTTCTGCTATAGGCTCTAATATATCCCAATTCTTTTGTTTGCCCCCTATAACAACTATAATTGTTAGATACACCCTCTTTTCTCTGATAAACATTCTGCAGTATAGCTGAACACTGCTCTGGCATAAAAGGAAGGTACTTTCTGACACATTTCTGAATTCATTTATGTTCAGAAAACTATGAAATTACCCTGTGTTCTTATTCAGAAACTGTGTAACCGGAAGACTTTTCCGTTTTTTGTTAAAAGCAAAAGACCTTTCTTAAAAATTCTCTCAATGCTGGCTTTTAAACCAAATTACCGACGCGGAAGCGCGAGAAAGGGTAAAGACTTTCCAGCACTAGACAAAAATCGCTTATAGCTCGATAAGTAATTTATTTGTCAAAAAATAGCAAACTCATTTCGATTCCAAATTGCTTCAATAGCTAGTCTTTCCAGTTTTGCCTCTGCGTTTATAAATGAGCCAGATAATGTCTCAGAAAGTTTCTCGTTTTTGAGAAAGCCATTTTGATAAGCTTTGCTAAAAAAAGCTAAAAAAAGCTTTTTGCTATTAAAAGCTTTAATAGCTTTTTTACGTTCTCTTTTCTACCCTTTTGTTTCTTTGTGAAACATGCCATTTGAAATTAAATTTACGCGGATTTTTTTTTTTTTTTTTTTTTTTAATTTAATCACTTAAGGCGACAAGGAACATACAACTCATTTTTTTTATTTTACTTTTTTTTTTCACTTTAAATACTAATCAAGGGCACACTATATGCATTGTGGTATATATTTATCACACAAGAAATACTAAATACTTTTTTTTTTTGAGAAAAATAAGGAATTTTCCGGGATGTTTTAAGTGTTAGAAGAACTTTTCAAAATACAACATGAGCATTCCAGATCAATTCAAACACCCAATATTTTTATTCAAGTTTGCTTTATATATACAAATAAAACGCTGCCTCGAATTTTATATATTTGAATATAAAAGTAAGAAAAAAAAACTTTCTAAATTTTATGAAATTCTCGGAATTTTCGCTCATATTGCTGCAATTAACTACCTTTAACTTTTGATCTGTATTTAGTTTTAAAAATTCAAGCATAATAGCAAACAGCTATAGAACATTTCAAAGCATTCAGAGGAAAAATTTTGTGCACATTCAAGAAAAAATGGATAGCGACGAAATTTTCTGAAAAAAAAAAGACTAATTTTAAGATTTAGTACAAGCGCAAACATTAAAATATAAAAGTTTATTTCTACGCTGACGATGAAATGAACACTTCCGATGATCGTCTGAATTTGGTCGAAAACATTTTGGAATTCTAATTTGATTTTTAAGGTATTTTAAATAATTTTATATTATATACATACACATAAAAACAATTTTATTACTTTTTATTTATATAACTAAAAATATTTAACTGCCGTACTTTAAATTTTAATGCGTCACTTTCTCAAGTTTTCAAGATTTATTTTCAGGATATTGAACCATAAACTGGGGATGTTGTACGATAGGGCGTCGTTACATGCTTGATTGTTTTTACACAGGATTTCTATAGATTCTCTTATAGTGCATGCGTAATAACTGGATGTTGGGAATATGATTTTTGCATGATCAAAATCTATTGCGATATTCTGATTGAAACTTAAACGATTGACGGAATGACACAAAAGAAAAATCAAAGAAAGAATAAAAGAACATAAAGCAGAGATAAAATTTTGTCGTCAACCCACAACTCACTCTTGTTTAAGTTTCTATCAGAATATCACAATAGATTTTGATCATGCAAAAATCATTTTCCCAACATCCAATTATTACGCATCCACTATAAGAGAATCCATAGAAAACCTGTGTAAAAACAATCAAGTATATAACGACGCCCTATCGTACAATATCCCCAGTTTATGCTTCAATATCCTGAAAATAAATACTGAAAACTGGAGCAAAGTTACGTATTAAAATTTAAAGTACGGCAGTTAAATATTTTCTTCTACCCATGAAAAGTGACGTATGAGAACAGAGTGATGCCATAAAATAAATGGAAATGTAATTAATAATAATATATATTTCCTTTGCTGCTGCTACTTCTACTTTAAACTCTGGTAATTATTGGTTCTCTCATCTTCAAAACAAAGTGACGTATTTGTTTAAATAAACAACATTTAGTTATTAAGATATTCTCTGATGATGAGCTTGGAAAGCTTGAAAGTACTAAGAAGTTTTAAATAAAATGTATATTTTAAACTTGTAAAAACTTTTTCATCACTTTAGTCGCCTTTTAAGTAAGACTGTGGGCTTTTTTAAGTTCACATTATATATTTTATCCATCATCAATTTATAACATTTATAACTAGAAATTAAAAATAATTTTTCTTTACTTTCTTTTATAAGCATAAAATGTTCATCTTGAAAATTGCGCCTATTCTTTTAATGTATTTCATGTTTTTCCCAAAAATTTCCGTATTAATTTGACATCGAATTCGATTATCAAAAATGTACAGATTTTTTACACTTGTTAGAAAGCGCAAACAAACGAATTTTTTTCAAAAAGACATATTTTTTTTGTCACTTTTTTAAGATAAGGCAACTAGAAAGAAAAAAAAAACATTATTTAATTTCTTATTTTAGAATTTAAAATTTTATTTCTCAACGCATAATCGTAAATTAATTAAAATTAAATTACTATTTCATAATAATGTATTTTTTTATACATAAAACTTTTCATCCTTTTTATTTCCAATTTTTTTTTTTTAATTTTAATTCGGTAATAAAAACTGTTTTCGGAAACAAAAAGTGGAGAAATTATATTTCTAAATTAGATGACGCATGTTTTCATTTCCATAAGTGTTTATCCATCAAATTAAGGTGTTTGTGGTTTAGATGTAAGTAAATTATGTTATTTGGATATTAGAATAGGTGTCGATTTCAGAGATTTTTAAGGAGTAAGTGGCTTCTTAAAGCGACAGTGGACGTTCAAAATCGCAAAAAACATTAAAAAAATCATTTTTTGTTTTTTCGAAAAAATGTTCCGGCAATCTTCTACTTTCAAATACAAAAAATTATTCAAATCTGTTAATTTTTTTGCAGAGATACAGCTGTTTTTCTAACATAAACAATCGTTAATCTGCACTTAAAATAAAACTTTAAATCCAGTTTTCTCAAAATGAGAATTTTCGCCGACTGAGTAAGTTCAAAATGCTCCATTCGTCTTAATTTTATACTAATTTTTATAATACTTGTTAATATTGCTGTTGATATACTTTATTACAAAACTTGCTATTAATATGTGTAAAAAAAAAAAAGTAATATTTTATCATTGAATTTTATCCGAAATGAACAATATTATATGTTTATAATTATTTTTTGCCAAATTACTTAGTATAATTTTAAAATGTATACCAATTTTTGATGTAATATCATAAAGCTATCACAAAAAAAAAAAAAAAATACAAGTTTCTGAAACAAAATTTAATGCGCATGGAGCATTTTTAATTTGTATCACTAATTAGCATATTATTAATTAATTACTCATTTGCATATTAATATTTTTTTTATGAAATTAAGAAATTTTCTTAATTATTGCACAAATTATATGTGTATTAAATTTCAAAACGATTGAGCAAAAACTGTAGAAAATGTTTTTGAACGTCCACTGTCGCCTTAATCTGAAAATTCCAGTTGCTAAACTGCGAAAGAAACGCATAAAAGTAATAACGTTTATGTGTGAAAAAAATTCAGGAATACAAAGTGAAAAATAATTTATTTAATATATACACATGTACAACAAAATACATACAAATTACATCAAAATTGTGTACTGTAATCACATAATTCTTTTAACGTGGATATTAATTAAGTGTAACATTAATATTGAACTATGTAGGGTCAGAAGATTAATCTGAGCAGGATACATGTTACAAAAAATATGTTTAAAGTAAGCAATCATGGTAGTGGGGAATATTAGAAAAGCAGTATTTCTTTTTTTCAATTTATCGCACAAGAGTACATATAAAAAATTGTGAATGTGTGATATTTTGATAAATTTTGCATTATAAGAAACAAAATACAGTTTAAACCTTTTTTTTTTTTTTTTTTCAAGAACACACAAGAAAAATTATTTAAAAAAAAATCTTCTCACCGTTTAATTATAGAGGTGATTCTATTCCCAATTTTTCGAAAATTTAAGGCTTTCGGTTCTCAAAACTCTGACACTAAAAATGCAACGCAACAATATCGCCAATTTTGACAAACGGTCGCCAAAAACTCAATTTCGTCAATCGTTCGCAGAAAAAATCGTCAATTTGGTCAAAGGATCGGGGAAAAATATGAATGTAGCAAAAATATTGCAAGTAAATGCAAATTTCGTCAAGGAATCGCCGGAAAAATGCAAATTTCACCAATTTCGCCTAGGGATCAGGGGACGGAACGCGGATTTTGTCAAAAAATCCCGAAAGAAGAAACTAATTTCATCAAAGCATCGCGAAAAAAAAAAACTAATTTCGTTAAAGGATCGCAAAAAATCCCTCAAATTTCGTCAAAGGATCGCGAAAAAAACGTGAATTACATAAAAACATCGCAAAAAACCTGAATTTCTTCACAAGAAGAAAAAAAAGCGAATTTCGACAAAGTATCGCGAAAAAACTCGAATTTTGTGAAAGGGTCGCAGAAATATACGAATTTCATCAAAAGGTCATGAAAAAATGCATAATTAGCGCATGTAGGGGATTTTCCCTCTTTGCTGTAACCTTTTTAGAAAATCTGCTGCGGATATCAGATTTTTGCTTCTCTAATTGCATATATATGCAATTTAATTGTTGGTATATTCTTATAAAATAAATAGCATCATTTATAATGAAATAAAAACTTTATCTGCTTACCAAAATGTAGATTTATAAAATTGTATGCTCATAAAAAATATCTTTATATGTCTTGTTATATACTTTAAAATTTCAATTCAAAACAGAGAGTAAGGAACTCAAGAACTATAATAGAAAATGGAAAACTGATAACTAGAACTTGAACTATTAATTATGAAGGTTTGATTTTAAAAAACATACATATAGAAGTTTATCGAGGATCTTATACATTTATAATCAGAGTAAAAATATTTTTATAATTTCTTTCAATATGTGCGTGTGAATTGTTCAAACAATAAAAATGTATTCTCAATAAAATTAATATTTCGTATTTCATTTTTAAAAAATTATATCCATAAAGAGTACACACAAAAATATTGGATTCATAAATGTTTTAAGGAAATTGAGTGAAATTCAATGCGCGCAATATAGACAGTTTCTTTAAACTTATTCAAATTTCAAATTACACTGAAAAATTCCTAAATTTAAAAGAACATGCAAATAAAGAAATTGGATTTTTTTCCCATTTCTTGTTCTTAAAATTTACAATTATTTTTTTTTATTTAATTTAATACAAATTAAAAATAATTGGATACATAGATGAAAGTATTTGTTACACTAATCAGCGTTCTATTCAACTACCTCAAATCAGTATCATATTCATAGTGAGAACTTTCTCACACACTCAAGAAGTCAAATTTAATCTTAGATACACGAACTTGGCAAGCACTCTTATTCAAAAAATGGGAAATTGAGTAGAGATTTCTATATTTCGATAAATGCAAAGAATATTTTTGTTTTAAATACGAAAAGATGATATTTTGAAACAAATTTTCAGAAGCTCTTACAGAGAAAAGTAAAATGAAAAATAAATCACATAAGATGCAATGAGAAATGTTAATGTCACCACGTTACCGTGAGAAATTAATCTCATAAGATGCAATTCATTTATCGAAAACTGAAAACGTTATTTGATTCCAAATTTTTTACAGCTGATGTCTGCTATTTATTTTTCTTTCTTTCTTTCTTTCTTTCTTTTTTTTTTTTTATTTATTTAAAAATTAGTTCACGAATGTTTCTCGTTATCGAGTGGGAAATTTTCCTCCTTTTTTAAAACAAGCTTAAGCATATAACCTACTTTTGAACACTTTTGTACAGTGCTGGCCTCCATTTTAAAAAGTGCAAGAATTTTTTTTAAATTAAAGATAAACAAAGATATTTAGATCACGTTATAGGTGAGGACCCTATAAGAGCAGGCGTCAAATACATTGCATCTGCCACATTTCTCATAGTGGCTGCCCCTCTTTTTGTATCACAGAATATGTAAAAATATCCGCCTAAAATTATGCGTTTAAAGAAAAAAGTGCGAAATACCTTTTAAAAAACTTTTTTCAGTTAGTATTTAAAATTATTAAAGCTTTTAGAAATTCTAGACTTCAGAGACACTCTATGAAAAAATGAATTAGCACATTAACTTTCAAATTTTTATGCCTATGGAAAATTTATCATAAAATCATCATTGTATCATCTCTGTAAACACGTAATCTGGTGAAAATAAATATTATACACATATTCAAAATAAAAATTAAATAAAATATACATTTCTGTCGATTTTCTAAGCCCTTTTTTTTTTTTTTTTTTTTTTTTTTTTTTTTTTCAGTTTCTATGTTGCTGTTATAAATAATAATAAAAAAAATATTTATAAAAGAATGGAAATTTTCAGTCGAAAAAAAAAATAAATAAAATAATAATTTTCAAAATTCATGGATGCAATTATTTAAGAAAATGACTTAACATTAGTGACAATATAGTAAATTACTGAAAAGCAAATATAATGAATAACAAAGATAGAGCACAATAATAGAATATAACAGAATGTTTGTTTGTATGGTCTACATTTGAGTCCTGCGCAAGTAGGATTGTACCAGAACAGAACCAAAACTTCTGCTTCAAGTCAACTTGAAATCTGACACACTTCAACCCGAATCGAATCGATCGCGAACCAGGAATGAAAGAAGAATTAATTCATATTTTAATAGAATTATGGAAAAGTAGTCAATAGTTATGTCATCAATTGTATCTTTTTATGTATTAAAATGAACACATATAATTAATTTTCAAACATATAATTTTTAATTGAAAATATTTTTGAAAAACTGGTTCAGTCTGAACAAAACTCGAAAAAATCAAAACTCAATATGATCATGAATCATTGAAAGTTAACCTGGTCCACAACGAAAAGAAAAAGCATCAAATAGAAACACAAGTATGGTCGGATTAAAATCTGGTTACCCGAAAATAAGATATGTGCGTTTAAATTATATTTAAAATTACCTCCCTCTTTCGTACATTTTCGGACTCATTTTGAAGCATACATGAATGCCATTCGCAGTACTCTTAAGAATTGAATAACGTTTTTCATTTTTCATAAATAGGATACTTTTGGAATTGCAGTTAATCACACCTTGATGATGACTTTTCCAAGACGATCACTTCACGAAAGTTGGCTTTAACTGTCAAATTTGGTAGAATTTTCTGAATACTTTTTAATCATAAATTGTTGTTGATAAGGACATTTTTTGTGTGTTTGCGATTTATAACATGCAGTTATACTTCTAAGGTTTTTAAAATAAAATAAAGCTGATTTTTAGCAAAAAGTTACATAAACATTAAAAAAAAAAAAAAAAAAAAAAAAATCTGTAAAATTTTGAAATGTTATTTAAAAAAAAAAAAAAAAAAAATGATAGCGCAAGCTGCAACAAGCTGAATAACAAGCCTGTAACGTACCAACCATTAAAATAAATTAAAAGAAATGGAAAAACAGCAAGAGTAAACATATTATTAGTGTTTTTGCCTAAAGAAAAAAAAATATGCAATTTGAATTTCCATATATCATGTTTTATATAATAAAACATGATATGTGTTATTATGTAAAATAATTATATACATTTTATTATTTATACACATTCATATACATTTATGTAAAATATAATAAAACGTGCGTAAATGAAATATATGTAAACGGATACCTGTGGTAATGGAACTTTTATGATTTCTGGTAAATGATGCACTTTCACAGATATAAATCTGTCTAATACAGAATACGTTTCGATTTTTTGTTTCCGTCTTAGCAGGTTTCATTAGATTCTTCTAAACTACTTCAAGTAAATTTCACATGTACTACTGGAATTAAACTTTATATTTTCTTTAAATTGCGAGCGGGTTGCAGACCCGTCAGCGCCCCCCCCCCTTCCCTTGCTTAATACCTGCACTTTCTTTTCCAATGGTTCTGTGGTCATCAAGCAAAGAAAGGAGAATCTCAACAAAAGAAAGATGTGGAGACACGTCAACGACGGTCTGTGAAGTTCTATGTCATCTAGAATTCCGCAGAAGTCAACAAACATGAAAGAGAGCGCCTGACCATATCAAACTTTACGACGAAAAGAAATGCAGTCTATTCGATGCCTTACTTAAAAGTCGGATTCATGCATTTGTAACTTTCCGTAACTAAGCAACAAAGTAAAGTAAATCTGGGCCGTTTTCAAAACTACTGAAGTAAAGCTGGCCCGTTATTATCACAGCAAAGTATCAGGATAAATTTCAAAGGCGGATAAATTTCAAAAATTAAAAGAGCTCAAGATTAACTATATTTGTTAAGAGAAAAGCAAGGAAAAGAAAAACAGAAATTTCATAAAAAGGGGCAATGTAGGTGGAATTAAAAAAAAAAAAAAAAAAGAGAAATTTTGTATCAAGCATAGATTTTGGTATCTAGCAGTAAAAAATTAGAAGATTTTTAATCATAGTTATTTCAAAATAAGCACCACCAAAGAAAAAATGAAATTTAAAGTTATTTAAAAAGAGTAAGAAAAGAGTAGAAAAGAATAGAAAAACGAAGATTTCTGAAAAAGGTTTAATAATAATAATAATAATAATAATAATAATAATAAAAGACAGAGGGAAATCATGTACCAAGCATCATTGTAAAAAAAAAAAAAAAAAAAAATATATATATATATATATATATATATATATATACCGGGTGTCCTAAAAAGGACTGACGGATTTTAAAATTCAATAACTTGTAAACGGTGACAGATATTTAAAAAATTCTTGCAGGAGGGTTATGCATAAGGTCAAAAGTTTTTTTACAGTGATTTTCAATTTTAGTTTGAATTACAAACAATAGATGGCGCTGCGATCAATAGACGCTAAATTCAGGCTCGATTTTTGGTACTTCGTGGCCCGGATAATACATTTCCATCTCCTTTTTCTGCATGGAACAAGATAAAGGACCAAAAATCGAGCCGGTTTTTAGCGCCTATTGCTTACAGCGCCATCTATTGTTTGTAAATCAAACTAAAATTGGAAATCACTGTAATAAAACTTTTGACCTTATGCATAACCCTCCTGCAAGAATTTTTTAAATATCTGTCACCGTTTGCAAGTTATTGAATTTTAAAATCAGTCAGTCCTTTTTGGGACACCCGGTATATATATATATAACGTTACTCCATAAAATTAGTGGCAACATGCTACCTCCAGTTTTATGGAGTAATTTAACTTATATAATAGTGTAATTTGACCTGATATAATTGGCGTAATATTACACATCAGTGAAGAGGTTCTATGGGGGATCCCCCCCCCCCCCAACATATGTGAACTTCGGAAATTTGAGTTTAGAGTTGGGAAATTATAGATTTTTAAAATTATAGATTGGAAATTATTATTACTTATTGGAAATTATAGATTTTTTTTAAGTTAAAAAAAAAAAAAAAAAAAAAAAAAAAAAAAAAAAAAAAAAAAGTAGATTTTTTATTGTTTTGTTGACTACCTTTCTGAGTTCTGTAATAGCAGAATAGTTGAACTTTCAAAAGAAATACAAAAAGCAGCCAGACTCAATTTCTCATTATGTTTCTCTGTGCTACGAAAATATCATACTTCTACCAGACCTGAATTTCTCTAATGTTATCCATCAACAGTGTCTCCAATACATTTCTTCCAAAACTTTGTTTCTTTCTCAAAAATCTAACAGTATGAGGCTATTTTCATATGAAGTACGATTATGACTCTTACACAATTGAAGACAAAAACTTTCATTAAAATAACCAACAATTATAATTTTTTTGTTTTTAGTTTCAGCATTTTTCTTTGGAAAGAATTTTTTTTTTTTTTTTTTTTTTTTTTTTTTTTTGTATAAGTATTATTATTATTATTAAAGACGCATTGAACATATCATTTTAGTTGGAAAATAGAGCAATTTGTTTCACATTGTGAAATTTTTGAATTATAAGTTGGAAAAATTTTGAACTTTCCCCTTCACCCCCCCCCCTCCCCGAAAATATATTTGTAGCTACGTCCCTGTGTAACGCAACATCAGTTATATCCCAATAAAATGCAGGCAGAATAATTGAAAAAAAATTTTTTATGGAGTAACGTTACATATTCTTTACAGTGATAATTATAAACTACTTTTAACAATTCCACAAAATTGTCACGAAACTTCACAGTGAAGCGAAAAAAATAATAACTAATGAAACAATTTAGAAAATTCATAACATATTAAAAATCTAATTTTAGCAATTTCCGTCCAAAGTTGGAAATATAGTCGATTTATTTTTATGCTGGCTATGATTTACAGATTCGTATATCGTTGAACACTTCTAAAACACAGAGTTGTGTTTAATATAACTCAGATGTGTTCAAATAAACATTTCCTACTGCTCCACTAGATGCAGATACAATTTTTCATACCAGTAAGCCATACAACTAATTTTCTATTATTTATTGATATATTTTACTATTGCTTTGAGTCGACAATATATATTACAGGTATTTTAAAATTCATTTCAGTTAGTTCAAATTCATAAAACATGTGAAAAATCATCTTCAGAATTTTCTGTCATTAAACGGAAATGTACTCGTATTCCCTTATACTGTCTGCATATTATCTACAGATTTTTATGGACACCCCGGATTAAGCTAAAATTTAAATAATCCAAGTAAAAAATGTTTAACCCTAGATCTACCGGGAATTTTATTCAAGTTTTAATAAAACGTTCTACACCAGAATTTTTATTTAAAACTATTTAACTTATTTATTTACCTTATTTTTGTCTGGTTTATATACTTAGTTTATTTTAAAGAAATTTCTGGTTTGAATGAATATTTTGTATGTACCTGTCGGGTCCAATGGACCCGTCTGGTAGACGGAGGGTTAACACAACTAAAAACAAACTTCTAGCAATTACTAATCATAGACAGCAATGTATCTTGTTCTTTGCGTAAGCCTGTACAGTAATTTATCTATATTCTACAAACATCATACAGTATACTAAATATATGCATAACAAACTGAAAAACCTTTATTGAACAATTTATATCCTTAACAATTGCGCTTACAAATTGTTTTATCTAGCTCTATTTTATGCAGATGTAGAACTATACACATCTCGTATTATGCAAAAATTGTGTGAAAAAAGCATAATAGAACGGAAAAAGTATTTTTACTAATTAGTGCTCATAGCCAGTACTGTAACTTTATTATTTTGCGTGTCTCCGTAAATGACTAATAAATGTTATGCATCCAATAATGTACAGAAATCATCTTGTACCGAACTTCAGTAATTTATCAATTTAATTATGTTTAATATCTAGTAACCGCAGAAAAATGACCCTCGTGCGATTTTTCCCACACGCTGCACTGTGATTGAATTCTTTTGTGTGTCCCTGTAACTAAAATATAAATTTCATAAGGGTGATTTAGAGTGCTATTTATTTAATATTACAAAAAGCAACAAAATAAAAATAAAATAAAGAGTTGAAAAAATATATAACTTCTTGAGATGATAGGCGGGGAAATGGAGAAAAGGCTTTTTTTTCTTCTTCTTCTTCTGGCGGGGAAAGAGTTTGATTAAATAAATACTTATTTATCATTACTATATGCTTAAAAATAGGACAGGAAAATAATTAAATAATAATAAGCTTTAACTTTTTTTAAACTTCTGCATACTTGGAATAGGGGGGGGGGGGATGGAAGAAAGTAAAAATTTAGATAGTCGGTTATTTTTTCGTTTCAATAAAGAAACAAACAAAAGAGTTTTACAGATATAAATTATAAATTTAATGATTTTAATCTTTGGGTAGTGTATGAGAGGGGAAAAAAGGGGAGGAAAGCAAGATTTCGGAAAGAAGGGGGGGGGGGATTTAGACAATAAAAAAAAATAGAAAGAAAAAGCGTGATATTTAAATTGTTTTAAAGAAAACTGAATTTCAGTAAGATTATATCGATCATGTATCGATCGTTAGACGCAAATGAATAATTTCCTTACTATTTAAGTAGCATTAAATGTAATTAAATAATTATTATAGAGGTTAAATGGAAAATACAGTCTATTCTGTTATTCAAAAGACATATAAAAGTTACTTGTAATTTCAGAAGATCTTTAAAAAGCCGAATGTTATGAAACTGCGCTTAAAAATGTTTCCTAAATTTTAATTTCAGAAAATTTTAACACACCAGAATTAAAAAGCATTAAGTGCCACTTTAGTCCAAACACTTGGTAGTAATTATGCATGCCTGAAGAAGGATTTATTCCATCAAAACGCGTTGCCTGTTTTATAGTTCAGCATTTATTTATATAGATTAATAGTTTATTTGTCAAGAAACGTGAAACACTATAATTCGTCTATTATTTTATTATGTTTATTCAAACTCACTGAACAGTCCTCACATATAATAATATATCACATATATCACACAATAATTCTTCATATAAACACGAAATATACCAATGAAAAAGATTATGGGTAATATGAGTCAAAATTATTTTTTATTATCTTATTCAATAATTAACTATTTATAATAACTATTTTGTTTTCTTTTAGAAGGATGATTATTATATCGAGATACATAAATTAATCAAAACAAAATAAAGCAATTAAACTTTAAGTAGAATAGAATTATTACGGTATTATTGAAATTTTAAGTGTGCTCGAGCAGTGGCGACCGAATTTGTAAAGCTCTGGTCTCGACGGAAAGAAAACAAACAATTATACTTGCTAAGACGGAAACTTTTAATAAACATATTTTTTTTTCTTGGTCCCTTTCGCTTTCGTTTTCACAGGTTTAAATAAATTGAAATGTTATTATACTTTTGTAAAAATTAACTCACTTACCTTTTCGCACACTCTTCTCGGAAAATTTCGCTGTTCGGTGTAAGCTCCGTTTTACATCTATGAAGAATATCCTCACGAAGATTGATTTTTTCTTTATAAAGTAAATCTGGTTTGCATGTGTGTGCGGATTTTTCTTCAATTTTTTTCTACCCCTCTGGATTCAGCAAGACTTCCCCGACATTTAATATCTTTGCATGCTAGTTTCCATCTACCGGCACTGGGCTTGCCTTTAATTCTATAAAAAAAATCCATCACCATTGGAAAATAATCATCCATTTTTAGCGCCAGGCACTTCGAAAACTGTTTTTTCCGTTTTAAAATTAGAATTATAAGAAGCTTTAGTAACTATAAAATCTGAACTTGAACAAAAAGTCACTCCTTCCTTTAAAGGCTGACAAATGTAAGTGTGTTCTTGTTAAGTGTTTGCAAAAAAGAAATACACGAATACGACTTCCACATTTGGCTGACTAATTATTTTAGGAGGTGTCACGTACAGTGAAAAGAACTCCCCACAGCTAGAATGCGTAAAGAAATCATATAGAAAAGAGACACTCGTGTGAACTTTAAAAAATCCTAAACCCATAGCACATCGGTCACTCTCAATTCATGAAAACATCGTTAAGTGAATTAATTGTCGAAATAAGTAATTGGAAATAAGACTAATGCCACGTTAGAACTAACGAATCGGTCCTTTTTACCTCCCATATTGAGAACATGTGTTACGACATGTACTTAACGAAAGATAATTGTTTCTGGAGACATAAGCCAATTGAGCTATGTTGCTAATTTTCTTGAAATTAATAATAATAAAAAAAGTTAAAACTGATGTTAAGAGGCTACTTCAGTCAAGTGACTCGTTCGCTAATGCTAATCCTATGGAAGAAATTTATAACGATATCTCCGTTACATTTCAATATTTTTAAATGATTTTTTTGCATTGGATAGCTGAGATCGATCTGTACAAAGGCCGTTTTTTAATTTTTCGATTTTGTTTACAGATATTTTTAACGAGGACGCTTTCATTTTCGGAACCGGTTTCGAAATTGAAAGCATGCTCATAAAAAAAAATTGTAATAAAAATCGAACAAGTAAAAAACGGCCTGCATACAGATCGATCTCACACTGTAAAAAAAAATGGTAACGTTCCATGTAAAATCCAGGAACGTTTCGCCTTTTCTCAGGTTTTCAGAATAATTTAGCTCTTTCCTGTGAAATTCTGGTTTTCTTATCTGAAACGTTCCTGAACCAAAAGTTGGAAACAGCAAAACGCTGCGGCCGCCATTTATTATTTTTTTGCTATAATCTGTTGCTCGCGCGCGAGTGTCGAAAAAGAATTCCTTAAATGAATGTAAAAAAATCAATATGGAATGCAAATAAATCAATAGACGACATAATCCTTTACGTCTCTATTGTCAAGACAATTCAGATGAAAATACAATACCTCCGTGACATCGCTAAGAGATTATATCTCGTACTTGTCTGTGGAATGTTTAAAGAGCAGACCGTGTAAAAAAAATACACCTATTATTTGGATCTCCATTAACCAGGGGACCATCAAACATGATTCTCACCGATTTTGATTAATTTAAAGTATGTTTTAGAGTTCTTATCTCTAATTATTCTTGTGAAAGGATTTCTTCAAATGGGACTTAGATTTTCAGAAATTAGATGCCGAGGTTTAGCATACGTTTCAAATACCCATTAGTTTGCAGCTCTCAACGTGTCTTTCGTGGTGTGGACGCAGAAAGCTCGCACGCCACCCGTACGGCCCGAGTTCGATGCTACCTCTGGACTTTTTTTTTCTTTTTTAATTAATTTTATATTTTAACACTTTATTACAATTTGATTTAAATTTGATATATATTTGACACTTTGAATTGCTGCAAATTTGAATTTTTCTTTATTTTCGGAAAAAATATACAATTACGTTTAGGTTTTTTTTTTTTCATGAAAATTTATATGTATTTTATCTAACTTGTAAACTAACATAATTACTAACGAAAATCCAAAATATTTTATGTCTAGATTTTTTTTCGAATTATTATTTACATTTATATATTTTTATATTTTAAGTAAAGTTCAGAAACAATATATCATATATACATTTACTTTATTGAATTTTAACTGAAAATTTATTTTTTCGTGTAAATTATAAATAATAATTTTGATGTCAGTTTCAAAATATTTTTTCATTCTAACAAATAATGATAATAAAGCGACAATTGTCAACTGGAAATGTAAAAATCGTCTGCGGATCCCGCATGCTGTGAAATGTCAGTAATGTTTTGCTGTCAACAGAAATATTCCTGGTATTTCGCAGGAAACTTACTGGCATTTCTGTAGAAAGTTTTTAACATATACAGTAAAGTTAAAGTCATTTTCAAGAAATGTTTCTTGGAAATAATGGGCAACTCAACTGCCCATTTTTTCCCAGGAACGTTGCGGAATTTTTTTTACAGTGCAGCTATCCAGTGCAAAAAAAATCATTTAAAAATATTGAAATGTAACCGAGATATCGTTATAAATTTCTTCCATGGGATTAGAATTAGCGAACGGGTCTTTTCATTTGACTGAAGTAGCCTCTTAAGATGGTTCTCAAATGACCTGCTCGCGAAATTTTCTGACACAGTTCCTGGCTCATTTATAACCCGTTTCCTTTAATTTGTTGCTTAGTTACGAGAAGTTTAAAAAGTATGCACCCTCACCCCCTTTTCAGTAAAGGTGATTAACGCGGGTGGTCTATTGGTATATGTCATTAGCATGTCTGTTTGTGGTTTCCGGAATCTGTCTTCCATTCTTGGTGAATACACCCCCCCCCCTTTCCCCCGAATGAAATCCGAAGAAATCATATGCTGTTTGAAAAATAATAATTATCATTTCAAAGTGTCAAAGCGTACTTGATGGATATTCAAACTGTATTTTTTCATGATGAATATGTTATTGATTTGAGTTAGTGGAATAGAAAGCTTCAATAGTGTAGTCAAAATGAATACTTTCATAAAAATACCGAATTATGTTTAATCTTTATTAAATAATAAATAATAATACTAATAACTGTAAATCCTAAATACTTGAAATGAGTGTAATAAAAAATTCAAAATTTAAAAATTTAAGAATTAATTTAAATTCGAGTAAGTTTAACTGTGTACAGCATTGAATTTCATCAAAATTTACTTAAAGCATTTTCAGGTTTAATATTTTTATGTGAATTTTTCATGCATATCTATTTTAAAAGTGAAATTTCAAAAGAGAAATAACAATATTAATTTTAATGTAATACTTTTTTATTGTTTGAACAATTCGTACACACATAAGGAAAGATATGAGCTAAAATAGGTTTGCAGTGAATATAAATTTATAAACTCTTTGTTAAATTTCAAAATGTATATTATTCAAAATAAAAACTTTATATAAGATATTTAAATTGTAATTATTTGTTTTAAATTTTAAATTAGTGGTTAAGTTCCTAAAATTTTGTTTCAAACTAAATTTTTATAGTATATAAAAAACATTAAAAAATATTCATTTTTATAAACAAAAAACATTATTATGTCTTTATAAATTATACATTATAATTCACAAGAATATACAAGAGCAACTAAACTGTGGTTTATATACAATTAGAGAATATTTTCACTTGAACGATAGAAAAACGCAATATTTCATCAAATGTGTCCCTTAAAATTTAGGGCTTAGAATAATGCTTACATCGCATAACAAAATAAGAAAAATAATATAAAATAAATAATACAGAGTTTTACGAATACTAATTTCAGGCACATTTCCTTTGAAAGAGACAAAGAAGTTCAAAATTTCTATTGTAAATTTCTATTACCATGCTTTTTTTATATGATAACCTCGGGAATTACACACTAACGTTCATAATTAAGTTATCTCAATAAATATAGGTGAATTTTACAAAATGTTTCAAATAAAAATAAATAAAATGTAAGCAAAATGCTTACGATTTCGTGAATCCTCGTTTTTAGTAAAATAAAATAATTAGTAAAATAGGTTTGTGAATTTTATTTATAGAACTACATATAATTGTGTTCGGGCTATTCAAAAATTCATAAATTATTACTTAATTTTTGCAAAATCTCTTTTAACGAATAATTTTACTGAATTAATTTATTTTATCGAAACACAAACACAAGAGAAGTAATAGCCTGGCACAAGGTGCCGAAAATGGTAGACACTTTATTTTTAATCATAGGCGGCGTTAGTTAGAGCTACCAATTCAAGACCTTTAGTAGAAAACTTAATAAATGGTTTAACAAGTCGTCAAATAAAAATATAAATAAATAAATAAAATTTATATATACGTGATTTCATAATTTCATTTACATACATTGAAATAAATCTCACTACGTTTCTCTGAAACAAACAAACAAATTTAACATTATATTATTATGAAAGGGTACAATATATGATTTAATAACGATTAACAGTACTCATTCAAAATATAGCCGCTCGTATATCATGTTGTCTCTTTTATTTCAAACTTTTTTTCATTACTTTTAGTATTATTTATTCCATAACGAATGAAAGTATCTGAAAATGCCCATTTAAATTCATCATAAAAAAGTAATGCAATTTATTAAAAGTATATTTAAATATACACTTAAACCTACAATTTTAGATACACATGTTTTAATTTCTTTAAGGTTGTTAAACTTAATTCTAGATTTTTCTCAAAAATATATATTAACTAAGACAGATAACACGGAAGATAAATTATCAAAGAAACTGAGAAGCAATAAAGAATATGACATGCTCTTTTGCTTATAGTATCTAAATTTTTTTAACAAATGAAAAGTAGGATTTTCTAGCTTTGTTTGTCTATATCCAATTGATAATATCCTTATAACTACTTTCTTTGTGCTAAAATTTATTTTGTACTAAGATAATTTAAAATGAAATTTTCTGTTTCATCCATTTTTTGATATAGCAAATTAGATTGGATAGCAAGTTAGATTAGACTAGCTGAATGATAAGGAATTGCCCACAAATTGTCAATTTTAATTAATTTTTTTTATTTCATTTTTTATTGATGCTTTAGTTCTTCTTGGATAACCACCAGAAAGAGCCTATACCATGATCAAAAGGGTAACCGGAAAAAAAGTGACCGGAAAAAACGTGACAGGAAAAAAGGGGACAAAATAAACAACAGCGGAAAAAACGTGACAAGGAAAATACGTGATCGGAAAAATGGGGACAAGGAAAAAACGGGACACTGAAAAAACGGAACCGTTTGGTGCTACTTGTACTTTGTCCGGTATGGAACCGTTATAAATAATACAAATATTTTAAGTCAATGTCTACAAATGCGAATTTTGAAAAATGGAGTGGAATATTTGCATACTAGAATGCTTGTTTACAGCTCTACTTGATTTTTGACAATCGCGAACGGGAATACGAATATTTTCCGTCGATGTTTAAGAATGCAAATATTGAGAAAAGTCCCGCATATTCGCATATGAAAATGCATATTTACATCACTACTTGATTTTTGATATATGTAAATTAGGAAACAGGATATTTTAGTCCCGCCGTTTTGGTCCTGATGCCATTTCGATTCCTAGCCATTTCGGTCCCTTGCAGTTGTTGTTGGAAGCAGCTATATTGTTAATAACAAAATCTCAAAAATTAAATTGTTTTTATTGTCGTATTTATTAGTAACAAATCAAAATTATTTCAATTATTAATTGTTTATATAATTAATTTATCAATTACTTGTTTAAAAAATATTACACGAGCTATATAATAATTACAGGGCAATGCAAATATAATTTTTTTTTTAATTTTCGTTTACTATAATGTCATTAGATTATATAAAAATGATAATGATTCTGAGGATAAATATGTTGTTTATTTATTTATTATTTAGTTTATAATATTTTCTTGCTATTTAAATATAATTAATTAATAATATCTAGTTTTTTTTTATATTGCAAACTATAACTGTGCTAAAAAAATAAAAATGTAATTCTACATCTGGACAATAACATCACCTAACATCAATTAAAAAATATTTTACATTTTTGTACAATATTACATTATTATTATTATTAATTAATAATAATACCATCAGTCAACAAAACAATTACTTAGACTTAAATTTTTGACTGATTTTTCATTTTTTTGGGAGGGGGGGGGGGATAATAAATAAAAACTTTTGAATAAAAACTTTAATTGATGAATAATTGCTATTAATTAATTATTAAAATAGTTAGTAATTTTAATATAAAAATTAAATTAATGTTTTATTAAATATATTTTTTAATTCAATTTATTCTTAATTTATTAAATTATTAACGTTAATATAAATTACAAATTTCTACTTTAAAATAAACTCAATACAAATTATATATTCAGTTTATCATTATATTTAATATCAGCTATAAGCTGAAATTTATCCTTTATCTGCTTTTTTATTTTATATTTAAAGTTACTGAGATTTAAAACTATTAATATAATTAATAATAAAACTAAGATAAAAAAATTATTAAACTTACTTTCTGGGAAAGATGGAGGAAAAAGGTAATTAAAAGAAAATAATAAAAAACAAATGCAAAAATCTTAGTTTTGTCAGTTAAAAAATTATTTATTAAGGTATTAATAACATTATCACATAAAATTAAAAATAATCGTTTTATTAAAAGAAATAGGTCTAATTTTAATAAAATTTGCTCACAAAACTGTTCTTCAAGGGTGGGAAGACTTAAAAAAAGTTGCAAGCAACAATTATAAAAAGAAAGAGCACAGGGAAGGGGGGGGGGGATCTATTTTTTTTAACAAAATATTTATTTCAGCACGCCCTAGTAGGCAAATCTCTGTTGATTTCCCAATGCATAATGGTAAAGTAACTTATGAAAACAAATTTATAAGATGCAACATTGTATTGAAAATATCAGACATTTGTTACTTAGTTAGTTTTTAGTAATTGTTTATGAATAAGTTCAATATTTATAAATTCCGTGTCATGTTTTTTCGGGTCACTTTTTTTCCTTGTCACGTTTTTTCCGGTCACGTTTTTCCTTGTCACCTTTTTCCGCTCTTGTTTTTTCTGTCACTTTTTTCCTGTCACGTTTTTTCCGTTCACTTTTTTTCCTAGATTCGGTCAAAAGAAGTATCAAAATCGAAGCATTTTTTCCAAATCTACCCGTTGATAGTCACTAAATACTAACATTTTTTCTAAAAGTCAGTTAATAAAAAATGACATTTTGAGGAAAATCCCTTATCATTCAGCTGCTTTTACAGAACAACTAAAAATTAGCTCACTCTAACGCCGATATCTTTCTGAATTTTTACGATATTTGACTGAATATTTACAATAAATTGCTCCATAGAGTTGACTATTAAATTATGTAACACCGCAAAAAAAGAAGCACAATTAAATAAACAACCCGAATATAAAACTCTGGAAAATAAATCAACGTAAAATAAAGCACCCGAAAGATAAAGCCGTATATTAGAAGGACTTCAACTCTTGGTTACAATTGCCAAGGTTTAATCAAACTAAAACTGCTACAAAAGCATAAAATGAAAAATGAGCTGAAGTTTTTCCTTCGGGACGGGCCGATGGCAGTCCGAAATCTCCAATAGGGATTATTCTCTTCCCCAAAATGATTGAGTTGCAACCAGGGCTGCGAAGTCGGACCAATTTTTGAAATAAAGAGTCGGAGTCGGAATCGCTAAAAAACAAGCCGACTCCGACACTAGATTTTTTTGTTAGACATCTTAAAAATGAAACAAGTGGGTAAGTGTGATCACAGATCGTACAGAGGGTTTCGTTTAATATTCCTTTCCAAACACTTTATGCTTTTGAAAAATCTGTTAGTTCCACATTTCACAACCAGGGGGCGCACTTGATTCTAAACAAACCTCTATCCGAACGAAAATACGTTTTACATACTATCCGCAGATATATTAGTCAAGGGGATTGGGCCGATAGCACACGAGATAAGAAGGCGCCCTGGCGGTAAAAAGTGGGACTAAAATATGTAAGGCTATGGTGCATAATATGAAAGAATGGTCAAAGGGGTGTCGGCAAAAGTTGGAAAAGTACTCCCCGGGTGAAAAGGGCGGAGGTTAGAAAAATTGCTTAAAATACCCAAGTCCCGGAGGAGTAAATAACATAAGACTTTTTGAAATTTTTATGATTTGCCGTGTCGTCTGAGGCATTCAGCTATACGTATGCAAAAATTCATGTCTCCAACTTAATTAGGGGCTCTCTTAGAAAAAATTGCTTAAAATACATATGTGGTAGCTCAAAATGTTAAACGTAAGACTTTTTCAAGATTTCATGATATGTCGCCTGGCCTCAGGTGTTCTGCAATAAGTATGCAAAATTTCAAATCTCCAATTTAATTAGGGTCTCAATTAGAAAGAATTGCTTAAAATACACAAGCTGGAGTTGAAAGGGTTAAACATAAAACTTTTTCAAAATTTATTATTTGACGTGTGATCTGAGTTGTTGAGCTATAAGTATGCAAAATTTCACGCCTCCAACATAATTAAGGGCTCATTTAGAAAGAATTGTTTAAAATACACATGTGGGACCCCAAAGGGTTAAACGTACGACATTTTCAAAATTTTATGCTTTGTCGTATGATGTGAGGTGTTCAGCTATAAGTACCCAAAATTTCATGTCTCCAACATGTATAGTTTCTGAGAACGGGCTCTGTGACGGACAGACAGACAGACGGACAGACAGATGAGCGAGACGAATAGAGTTTCGTCAGATGAACGAAATCCTAATTAAACTAATTATATGCAATTTGAAATCTATAAAATGAATTGTTATTGTTATTTGTGGACTATATCAGGCTACTCAAGTTACAGATGACCGATTTACTGCAGTGTACAAAGTAGATACAAGGGTAGGTAGGTATTGCCCATATACAGAGTAGATGAAAACTGTTTATTTCATAACTGTAGTAGATATTTTACATTTCCTTCTATATATATAAAAAAAGTTTTGATTTGGAAATGGACCAATGAAAATCTGCGTATATATTCCGGGTAGATCGGCATCCAATTTGAATGCTTAAGCATGCCCTTTCATCGTTAATATTAAAAAAACTGTTGCATACAAAAATATGAAAATCGGCGATATTATAGAGAAATGTTTGATAAACACGCTGATGCAGACAGTTTTCAAATCGAAGAATTATTTTAAGATATTTAATGCTAAAGTGGTACAAAAACGTCCTATTAAAAATGTTTTATTGGAGCAAAAGCTATACATGAGAATTTAATCATTTTTAGATCATTTTATACGTTATAAGTTCCCGGTGTGCATATTGCATTTATTTTTCTTATTAGACCCATTTTTT
Organism: Maratus speciosus; assembly: GCA_963932465.1. Lineage (NCBI taxonomy): Eukaryota > Metazoa > Arthropoda > Arachnida > Araneae > Salticidae > Maratus > Maratus speciosus. The sequence goes on along the minus strand of OZ010786.1, from coordinate 49,269,194 downwards.
GAGGTTTTATTTCTATTTTAAATTCAAATTTTCAGCATTTCGAGAGATATTTTTTACAAAATTTAGAAAATGTTATTAATTTAAACTGTTGCCAATTGTATAAAAAGCGCAAACAATAATGTTTACTTCATATTAAAAATTTATTTACACGTGACTATTACAAACAGAAAAAAAACTTTAAAATTAGAATTAAATGATTACATGTTAATAGAAGGAAAATTACCTCATAAGAACCATATTTACACTTGAATTTGAGAAACAAAATCTTAAAATAAAAAAATCATTATTATGCATTTAAACTTGTAAATGGAGGAAATTACGTCATATTTAAAATGCCCCAAAAATATGGCAAAACAGTTTAAATTGAAAAATATATTTGCGTGAGATATTTTGAGATAATCTTTTCAACTATTATCGTGAATTCGAAGACAGCGCAAATAATATTTCCTTCTAACAACAAAAGTATTTTCACGTGAATATTAATAAGAGAAATAAAACTTTGGTGTAAATTACGTCAGATTTGAAATGATACATTTAAAATGAATTATTTAAAAGAACTATCTTATAGCGCAGTTAAAAAATACCGGGAGACAATGACACTGTTTACTTAATTCATTTTACATTAGCTTATTTTCCAATGTTTAACTAATTTTTTTAATTAAATACGAAAACAGCCATTGTGTCTCTTAACAGCAGCAGATTTGGTCTTAAAAGTCCCAACCCAAGGAAAACGAATGGAAACCTGTTTACAGAGAGATCGCTACTGTTTTTTTTTTTTAAATTTTAATTCAATATTTTTAAAGCCGATCAAATTAGCGTGCTTTTTGGATTTTGGTGTGCCTGAACGGGGGTTGGCGAGCGTAGCTCGTAGGGGGCGGAGCCCCCTAGTAGTATATAAATAAGTATTTCCCTCATATTTTTGGGGTTTGCGGATAGAACCAGAGGTACAAAGGTCTGGAAGGACCCAAAACCCGGAAAATGAAGGGAATTTTTCAAACAGGCCGTGTAAGTAGAAATAAGACAATTTATGGTAATTGACCATTAATGACTCTTAAAATGTTATTTTAATGACTATTGAAGAGATTTGGAATCGAACAGCGTTTTCCATTTTTTTAAAATAAATTAATAAAATATAAGAGATTCTTGTCACGAGACTGCAGGTTTTTATCCTTTCCCGTGCTATCGCTTCTGAAAATTCGATTAAAAACTTTAATTTTGACAGTATTTTCTCAAAGATATGTTGCCTTTATAAAAAAAAAAATGGATAACGTAATAACGTAAAGTTTCTGAATAAGAACACCGGCACCAATCTTATGCGTTTCAGAAAAGAAATGAATTCAGAAATGTATCAGAAAAAAGCTCCTTTGGTATTTGAGAAAAGCCTTATTAAATGACAAAGAAATATTTTTAGAAATCTGCTTTTTGTTATACAGATTCAGAAGTTATCATGTTTTTAACCCACCATTTTTCCATTTATTCTGAACTACATTATTTTTTTAATGAATCCTTATTTAAATGTTGAAACATCTAATACTCTATAAGTAATCATTAATGTTGCTATTCTGTATTCTCTGTCTTGCGAATACATACTAATTTTAAAATATACTGTAAAATTATCCCATCAATATGCATGCAGTATGCATTCAGATTCTTTAAAAGAATTTTAATTGTATGTTTAGAAAAACCTAGATTTTTTTGTAGAAATTGAGTCATTTAATTGATTTTTCCACGGCCCCGCCGGGCCTGATTTCACTGATTTTGTACGGGCCGGGTCATGAACTGTGAAAATATAAATGAACCTGGCCAGGCTCGGAAATTACGACCCGTGCAGGCCTCTAAAAAAGATAATCAATGCCGAAATAGTGAGATTTGAGCTTTATTTTCTTATATTCTATCATTATTTAAATCAACAGGCAACATTAGTACCCCAGCCCGAGTACTAGTGCAGTCATCCCGGAGTCGGAATAGGAATAGGAGTCGGAGTCGATAAAATATCCCGGAGTCGAAGGCATCCATTTTTCGCACCGACTCCACAGCTCTGGTTGCAACACCACGTGTATACACAGTCATATACATTTTTAAATCATTCCCCAATGATTATAAAAAACATGAAAAAAAAAGAAAAAAAGTTTCCACTTTTTAATTATAAATTGTATGAGTTTTTTTTTAATTAAATACATAATAGATTTTTTATTTTTAAATTAATAGAGTGCTTGTCTGAAAATTATAAAAATTTTAATTAAAAATTAAATTTTTCAATATTTTGTCTTTTTCACTTAGTTGAACAATTTTAGAGGTAAATAGAAATAAATGTTAATACTAAGTATAGCAGCCTGCTGCAATAGACCAACAAAAAATTACAAATCCATCTAATTTTATACGTTATGGTACATATATTTTTTTTCGAATATTAATTACGGAATACATAAAATATTTTTAAAAATATGATAAAAAATATTATACTATGTAACATTTGAAAAAATTAAGATAAAAGGCTTATTAGAAGCTTCAAATATCCGAATCCAAAATTGCAGCTCATTTCATTAAGTGGTTTTCGAGTTAAAATTAAAAGAAACTACAGGAATTGCAGTTTTGTTTACAACTATAACAAGTAAGAAAAATCATGCGTTAAGCATAGATTATGAAACACTTTCCAACACTTCCTGAATGCTTTAACAAAACTTCATTATTTAGGGAAATAAGGTATATAAGAGGACTAAGTAAACATTTTAGAAAACGCATAAAACATTTGAAAAACTGATTTCAGCAGTTACCATCCATAGCAAATATGTATTCCAATTCTTTTGAACAGCTCTGTATTTGATTTGCAGGTTGATATATATGCTATATAATGGGGAAATTTAGTTTAGCAAGAAAACGAATACAGGTTGAAATTTCTCTTTCAGCAATTTATACTAATAGATGGAAACATACTTGTATACTTTTGTACAACCCTATAGTTAACCTAGTACCTTTATTACACACCACTATATAGCTAAAGTTTAATTCAAAGTAAAACACTCTTAAAACTACTGGAATCACATTTCCAGAAATTATTGTTTATAGACGGTCATGTATCCAGTTCTTTGCGTGACCCTGTATATAATTTTATCTATGTTCTACAAACATTTATTAGTAAACAAAATGCAGTTCAGCGTAAAAATGCATAACCCATTTAAAAACCACCTTTAAGCAATTTACAATCATACTCAGTAACCATTACGAAATCTTTTGTATAGCCCTGTATATGAATTACAGCATTTATACACACCATATACAATGCATAAATATAGTGAAACATAAAAGCACATAACATAATTAAAAATGCATTTCAAGTAATCATTGCTACCGTACAGTACTTCGGATACAATATCGTATCTGAAATCTTTTTTGCGTCCCTGTAAGTGCTATGCATTTCTTATTATACATGAAATAAGTAGTAGTAAACTTCAGCGACATATATCAATTTCATTACACATGAAATAATTTAACATAATTAAAATATGCCGGAAAAAATTCCCTCCACCCGTATATCATTATGTAACGGAGATATTTTGTGTGGCCCTGTAAATTATTATTATAATTATTCTTTGCACCGCATATTCTGAGGAATGCATATTTTAGTGCATTTGATAAATGCACATCAATTTTAATATGTTTGAAAGCATGTAACATCATTGAAAATCATTTTAAACGATTTTTTCCCATAGGCCGTAATGTAACGGAAAACTTTTGACTGTCCCTGTAAATGAACTAAACATGCTACAAACTTCACTTGAAATAGGGTTCGTGCTATGGTAGAGGTCACTAACATACAAAAATTTCAGAACGATCCGAGTATATTTACGGGAGTTAGAGCGCGTACAGACGGACAGACGACCAGACAAACCGAATGCATAAACACTTTTCAACTTTGTTGGAAAGTGTTAAAAATGAATTTAACATTGACTTTGTGTTTGGTATTCTAGGGCAGTTTTTTAATTAATTCAAATATAATGTCAATTTTGGGTGTTCATATTAAAAATTTCATTTTTGTATACGTGTGTTATTATTATTATTATTATTATTACTCTTGTATTATGTGTAATTTAAAATTTTGATACAGCCTTCCAAATATGCTCATTTTAAAATAAATAATTTCCCTGAAACTATAGTGCGAATTCCATGAAAATTCGTTTTTAGACTAATTAAGTGGTGTAGAATTTATTTATGGTGTCAAAATTGTGATTTGCTTAAAGAAAAAAAAAAAAAAAAAAAAAAAAGATTGAGTTTGTTTTCATATACGTACATATAGCCCTCTAAGCAAAATTTATATACATTATTTAACAGTAGACTTTATTTCCGATAGTTTGGCACCAACAACTTTCTGCTATGATAATTTATTGCTTAATTTGTGGGGGCTGTTTATTTTTTATTTATTTATTTATTTATTTTTACGACTGTACATTTATTATAAAGATTAATCCAGAATTTGAAAAAAATAACAAAGTAATTTCATTTTTTTATATATATATAAAATTCATTGCATTTTGCACTTTTTCTCTTAATGGAATTATTTCTAAATTTTCTTTTATTACATAAAAAATAACATAAGTTAACTTGACAAAGTTAATCAAGCTTCATTTCCCCTATAAAATCTTTGTCTTTTTAGTAATTTTTCTTCTTAACTTTTCTTTTTCTGATTAAAATATAACTTATTTACCGATATATATTTTTATATGAAAACCTTAAAAAACTTCAGATACGCCTAACTTTTAGATTTAAATGATTTGACATTAAATTAAAATAAACTTAATAAACAACAATAATACGAAGAATAATATTGTTTAAAAAATGTCAAAATCATAATTTAAGTGAAATAAATAATCTTAAATAAGTTTTTTTTTTTTTTTTTTTTTTTTTTTTTTTTTTTTTTTTTTTAGGATTTGTTTAGGCATATCTTCTGAAAATGTGGTGATCCCCTGAATTTAGTCTTTTTTATGAAGATTTTTTATTTTAAGAAAATATTACAAAGTTTGTAGCCCTTTTTCGAAAAAAAAAAAATTTCTAACTTTTCTTCTCTTTTGAGTTTTATGTCTCTGAATTATTTATATATATATATATATATATATATGAATTATCGCCGCTAGATTACAGACAATTTATCTTGTAACTCTCTATGTCTCTTTTTACCTCTTTTTTGAATCTCCATGTTGTCCAGATTATATTATCTTTTTCTATGCGCAATAAAAACCGAGCGATAGTTAAAAGACATCAAAGATTAATTGTTGGCAACCTTGGTTTTTGATATAATCTTTGCTAAGCCTTTACTGATCAATAACCAATAGATCAATAAACGTTCCATCAAACCAGTGTGAGGAAATGGAAAATAAATGATGTATACCGAAAAGAAAGCGATAATCAAAACCGTACTTTCCGGATTCTCCGAAAACTCATCAATCAAGTACTCAATCAAGCACTTCCGTTAGGAAAGAACCTGAGCCCGAAAATCATTTAGAGTGGGAAATGTAAAGGATGATATAGGAGTCGCATAGTGCCAATGTTCAGTTCTAAATTTCAGCAAGATAAAAAAAAAAAATCTAAATAAATACTATTGGCTATGTTCTCGCTATAAAACCTGCAACGCAAGAATTATATTAAAACTGAACCAAAGTTCGTTTGTAATTCTAGGCACAAAAACAGATAATCTTAATGAGTACAATATTTTCAACAATAATTTTTAAATACAAAATTTTACTAAATTATGTACAAATTAAAATCCAATCTTAAGTTGTAGATATAATATCTAAATTCTTAAAGATTGCATGCAAAAATATTAACTAATCTAAAATACATCTTTTGTGCGCAATTAACAAAAAAAATGGTTTTTATCTTTCTGAGAAAAATATCTTTAAAAGTGTCTTTTAAATCATTGTTTGCAGTAAAATGGTGGACGCATTTTTTTAGTCATAACTTACGTAAAACTAGAAATATTTCTATGCAAAATGTTTTAAAATGCAACAAACTACTATAATGTTCTTTCATATATAATTTTTTGAAAAATCAATATTTTGGTGATTAAACAGCTCTAGTCTCTTAAAATTTCAAGATAATAAGATTTTGTTGCTAACAAAAAAATGCTTAATTTTCTTTTATAATCAGAAATATTTAAATTACATATACATATATATCAATCTTTTTGAAATATGAATCTACTCATTTTAAGGTAATATGATCTCTACAATATACAACTCTTTTTTTAAATAGTCTAGTGAATTTTCACGGGAAACAATATATATATATATATATATATATATATATATATATATATATATATATATATAACCATTAATTAAACATAACCTACCACCGTCAATTATTATGAAATATATATATATATATATATATATATATATATATATGGTTATAATCTGTTGATTTTAATCCATGTACAGAAGAGCGCCGATTATCGGAACTCCAATCAACCGAACTTCCAACTATCCGAACAGCCTATTTCTCTCAAAATGTTTTTAACCGAACTTACAGTCATCCGAACAGCCTATTTCTCCCCAAAAAAATTTGTAACCGAACTCCCACTTATCCATTGGCTTGAAATAAAATTTTAAATGAAGAAAAAGCTGATAGTGGATCAGGAAACGAGGAATGTAAAACAATAAAGGAGATGGGAAGAAGGTATGAAGAAAATGAAATTAACGAGTGGTTAGATAGTGAAGTAGTACATAACCCTGGATATCAGATTTTAAAAGATGATGAGATTGTGGATGAGATTCATGATGAAAAAGAAATTGTAGATAATGAAAACGAATGCTCTGGAAATAACCAAGGTCCATCACATAATGAAGCATTTGAATATTTGGAAACAGCTATGAAATGGCTCGAACGGCAGAAGAACGTTGATCGTATTCAACTAACGTATTTAAGAAGAATTAGAAATAGGGCAGCATTGAAAAGAATTTCTTCGTTTAAGTAAGCAACAATCAAAAGCTTTTTTGCTTAAATTATAATCTCTGGAGTTGAGAAAATGATATGGAAAGAAAAAAATTTAATGGTAAACATATATAAAAAAAATAAAAATAAATAAACTTGCCAGCACTAACTTGTGCTGCCAGACTTAAGCTTAGATAAGGTATGAAGGTTTTAGTAAAGTCAGAAACATTCCTTAAATTATCTGTCCATTTATCCGAACTTTTGCTTATCTGAACCAGGGTCGGTCCCAGCTTGTTCGGATAATCCGCGCTCTACTGTATTCAGTTTTAGATTTTATTTTGTGCAAACCGTTACATACAAAACTTTAAAAGGCAAATTAATTAAAATAATTTAAAAAAAAACTTTAACTTATATGTTCCATTTTTTTAAGACATGTCCTTCTGAAAAATTTGTTGATGCACATTTTCATTAATTACGTAAAAATTTAATGTCTAAACTCATTAATCAGTACAATACTTATGTAAACAATATGCTTTCTGTGAATCTTAATGTGCTAAAGTTCTGTCCATTATGGACATTTTGAGAAGAAAATTTTGCTAAATATATAAGATTTCTACACATTTGCTTGTAGTAGCTCCTAAGGTGTCTTTAACCTCTTAATTCTCGCGCCCGTGATATTCACGGGCTGTGTCTTTTATTCAGTTTGTTTAATCCCCACCAGTTTCACCAGTTTTATAAAACAGTGTAATTGGTTTTATTATGGTATCATTTCACCTGCTATTAAATAATGTGAATATTTCTTTTTCAAGAAAAAAAAAAAAAAGGTGCCAATAAGCAATTTGAATTTTTAAACTGTAATTTAATGGAACAGTTAAGGGGTTAATCTGAAGACCGTGAACCGACGCATTACCACTAATTCAATATCTAAAAATTGTCTTATTTAATAGCAGAAACTTTGCAATTAAATAAGGCGATAAAGAGTTCATAAATATTACCTTTTGAAATTTGTGGGGGAAACCGACTATATATACACAAATTAAATAAATTCATGAAAATAAAAAACACAGATTTTTCGGGATGCTTTGAAAGATAAAAGTATTCATTATGTAAAATATTTGAAAGATATTTTTTTGTATTTAACTCAGAGTGCAACATTCAAAGACAAAATATTATAAATAATAAAATATATATAAACTCGTATTAAAATATTATTAAATTTAATAAATTTTTAATTTATAAAATACTTATATTTTTATAATACTTTCATACTAGATTAATTTTTTTATATCTGAAAAGAAAAAAAAACCTCAAATAGAAAAAAAAGTATTTTTTCATACTGGAAAAGCAACCAGTACAACTAAAAAAATAAAAATAAACTCCAAATTTGATTTTAATACTTTTAATAAGAATGTCAACGATTTTAATCAGACAATTAAAATTAATGATTAAATCGTGTTTAAAAATTAAAGATTTTTAAAACGGTATAAAAAAGCATTGAAATATAAAGTGGTAAAGTTTCTATGGATATTTTGCCTTAATGAATAACCGAAAAATGCTTTAAATACATGTTTTAGCTTAAATGATTATGTTTATAAAAAATTAAATATGATAAGTTTGTAAAAAGCAAGTTCTTATCTGGCGTAAAAATCATACAATTTAAAAAAGATATTTAAATCTAATGCTGCTATTTTGTGGATTTCAAATATAACTTCAGATATAAAATTGGTCATTCTCATATTTACTTTGCGTGCATAATTTAATGGTTTCCACCCATTTTCATAATTTGTTTTGATTAGCAAGCATATACCTGCGTGTAAGTTTTCATGTATGGTGTTAACAGTAATTTTTATAAGTTGAAATGCAAAAATTCTTGCCATGATATTTGTTTGATTTGTTATTTGTGTTAACTGATGAAATTACTTATGTGAAGTTTTATTTATTTCTGTAATTATATTAATTATAATTTTATTAATCAAAACGTAAAATGTGTAATGTTCTAACTTGAGAAATTATTGTTTAATAACTATTAATTTAAATAGTATTAACAATTTTATATTAAATTAAGTTATTAATAATTTTAATAAATATAAATATCTGCAGTATTTAATATAGGTTTACATAATTATTACAAAATTTCAACATTCATAATGGTATTACTAACTGATAAAATAACTAATTTGGTGATTTAATCTTTTAGTACTAATAATAGTTTTATTAATTAAAGCATAAAAACATAGATTATGACACATGTTTTGGAAAAAAACCTGACAACTGTATAACCTCCTGAATGAAATTTTAAGATGCATTACGCAATCTCTTTTTTCTTTTTTTTTCGGAATTATAATCAAGATTTTTTTCTTTACTTGCGTGCTACTCAGATCTCAAATTCTTTGACTTTGAAACCTATACCATTAACCAAAATTTATCCCTAGAAGGTCTTGGCTGCATTACAATAGTTTGTTCACAATAGTATGTTTCCAGCTCACATAAATAAACAATATAAGAATCACATTTTTTTTATTTAAATAATAATAATAATAATACATTATTATTATTATTCAGAAGCAGAGCTAACACAATAACGTTTCCGAAAAAAAAATTATATCGCTTGCAATTTTTATTTGACAACAACAAATATCTGTATCTCACAAATAATACATTTGAATTTCATGATAATTGGATTAATCATATAAATAATAGATTACCGAAGGGGAAAAGAAGGGATTTACATCCCTTCTACAGTGAGCTGCTACAAGAAAATCGAAAATGGTTTGCCTATATTTTAATATTTTATATTTCTATTTAAAATCTTTAGATGAAAAGTGTTATAATAAACAGTAATGCTGTAAAAAAAAAAAAAAAAAAAAAAAAAAAAAAAATAATAATAATAATAATTGTAAGCAAATTTATAGACGTTAGAAAAAAACTTGTCCACAAATTTATTTTCTAATAGAGTAAAGCCTGTCTGTAACGGAATCTCACTTTAAACGGGAAAAATCATGTTCTTGCCAAAAAATACCATGCAATTATACCACTTCAGACGTAAAAAACTTGTGTAAAACGGAATTCTTTACTGATAAATTAAGTTTTCGTCTTAGCAGATATTTCTTTATCATACTTGTGGTGGCATTCGAATTATTAACGGGGCCGGCTGTCTCTGTCTACGGTCCTGTTTCGGCATAGTATGTCCTTGAAAGCCGAGTATGCAAAATAAGCGAGACATTATTTTTTATATTGCACACTAAATCTTTCCTACATATTTCTTCAAGGCCGTATACTAATTCACAGCAACATCAAAATATGCACGTAAAAAGGGGGGGGGGACACATATACAGGAGTCGAATAATCAGCTGTCGACGAACCTAAAAATATTCTTATAGCATCGAATATGTGACCCCTCAGCTGTAACATCAACATGACGTTTGGGGGCATATATACAGGGGTCGGATATCCAACTCTCTCACCAAAAGTAAAAGCCTTAGCATTGGATATCTGACCCCTTGATATGTATCCCCTTTGCTCTGACGTCAAAATGACGTATTGGGGCAGATATACAGGGGTCGGATATCCAAATCTCTCTCCAAAAGTAAAAGTCCTAGCATTGGATATCTGCCCCCTTGATATGTGTCCCTTTCTGCTGTGACGTCAAAATTACGTATGGGGGCATATATACAGGGGTTGGATATACACCCTTCGACGAAAGGAAAATTCTCTAGGACTGGATATGTGTCCCCTTCAGCTGTGACGTCGTATGGGGGCAAATATACAGGGGGTGGATATACAGCTATCGACGAAAATAAAATGCTCTGTATTGGATATGTGCCCCCATCTGCTATGGGGGCATATATACAGGGGTCGGATATACACCCTTCGACGACAGTGAAATTCTGCAGCACTGGATATGTGCCCCCTTCTATATGTGACGTCAAAATGACGTATGGGGGCAGATATACAGGGGGTAGATATAAGCGTCCCCAACTTGTGAAGTCGAAAAATATGTTTGTTGTTTCCAGGTGCTATATTGTTTTGTTTTCTCCTGCGCTCGCCTGATAAGGATATAAGGAAGCGAAGTTCGCTTTAGATATGGAAAGCGATGATTAAAGAATTTTCAAATCGTGTATCATATACGCCTGATCGGCGGATTTTCAAGTGTGTTAATTTCAGAATTATGTCTGTGCGCGCAATGTGTTTTGTGCATATAAGTGATCAAGATCTGTTTTTAAAGTGTTACAAGAAAATACATTGAATTTCGTAATCGTTTTTTACTAAATGTGTATACTTACTGGAATAAGATACTTGGTGTGATTTCAGTGAAAAATTTCTACATGATTGATTAGTCATAGGTGTTGAAAATTGATTTGTGAAATGTGTGTCATCAAGTTCGAAAATACAGTTGTCGTTCCCGTAATGTGATTTTTTTTAAATCTCTAAGTTTTACGATATTTTTATGCACTACAGGTACAATAAGACTTCACATTTTTGAACTAAATTGTCAGTATAAAAAAAAGGAAGGAAAAAGAAAATACATGGAAATTAAAAAAAGGCAATAGATCAACAATGCCTGACAATATCCATGATATTATTTGTGGATTCAGTCCCATATAAAACAAATTTTGACAACGAATACATTTTCTTTAGTTGAGAAAGTTTGTAGTTAATGTATTTTATGTTTGTATTTTATTTTACTTTTAATGTGGTTCACAACCCTATTTTAGTTATAAGTGTTTATTTTACTTATGAGGGAATTACTGTATTTTAGTAATTTGTTTTCTTTTTACCCCAAGTTAGTATATCAGGAGGAAAGTGGTGAAAATTGGTTACTCTGTTTTTTTTTTTTACATATTTTTTTGCCTGCATGGATGTAACTTGTAACATTCCCAGTAAATTTAATATATTTAGATAACAGGTAAGTTTTCATTACAAGGGTTATGTTTTTATCTATGCAAGGTTACTTTTACGAAAACTAAAAAATTCACTTTTAAAATTTCATTATTGTGTTTTTATTCTCGTATCATCAATTATTTGGTTCTTTTACAGAATATTTTAATTTTATAAATTCATGACTGATATCATTTCTATTATATGTGTTTAACATTTTTTTTATTTTTTTTTATCAAAGGTAAGCCTTTTTAAATATATATAGATGTTCGTTTCCCATTGCTTAAAAAAAGAAGTTTAATAATTAAAGCAATCTAGATATTTTATGCTTTCATATTTTATCATAATTTTTATTTTATGCTTATATTATTATTTCAAGTTTTTTTTCTTTTGAAAATATGATGGGTTTATATTTTGTGCATTTTTAAGTTATTCAATAAGTTAAGCATCATAAGTTATTCAATTTCAAATGTTGTGACATATAATATTCCGACAGTTTTAGGTTACCCATATTTTTCTTTCTTTCCGAAAATTTGACTTTTCCCCATTTCGTTTGATATTTAAATTTCAGGAATGCATTGGGTAAAAGAAAGAGAAGTGTGTGACAAATAATAATTTTTGATTAATTTAGATTTTTTTTTTTTTGGTAGTGAGAATTTTTTTTTTTGTAAAGTATTCAGAATTGTTCTAGAACCATTATTGATAGCAGTAAGTCGCCCATGCATGCCCATTTAAGAAAAAAATGTTATACATTGAGGTTCTAAGAAAGTATGTACCTCTACAGCTTAATTAATTTTGGTTGTACATAAAAACGTTTAAGAAAGAGATTTGGATTTCTTATATTTTTTTTTCCAACTTTTTTCACAAGTAGTTCATGTGTTAGATATTTGGTTATGTTACACAAAATTTGCTCTTTTAGAATACAATTTTGTTCATTCATATACATACATTTCACTAGTTCGTGAGTTGATTTACATATTTTGTTCATTTGTTTTTACACATTGTACTTTGCTAACGATCTATTCGACAGTATTTCTTTTTTTTTTTTTCTCACAAGTAGTTTATTGAGTATAACACATAGTTCATTGTGGCTGGTTTAGAGTTTAACCAGAGTTCATGCACACATTACACGTAGTTCATTGATTTTATTAACCCTTATTCATTACATTTTGGTGATTAACTCATTAATTATGTAATTGAATCTCACTCGTATGTTAGTGTTTTGGGTTATTGCACACATACTGTCCGTATATTTTGTTAGCAAATGCATAAAAAATGTTAGTTCATTGGGATATTATTACAGGTAGTTCATGTGGAATTATACAATTTGTTCATGTGTTTACTTACACATTGTGTATGCTTGCGTACACACTTGTCCATGTGTTTCATTTCAGGTAGTTCACGAGTTTGGGGTTTCTTTTTCCCCTCCCTTCACACACATACAGTAATTTTTTTTTCTCTCGATATATACAGCATTGTGAAGGATTCTAAAAAAAAAACAAAATCACTGTTTTTAATATTTCACTTTTTATGCACTTAGGTACATCTTATTGCTTCACCATATGGCATAGGGGATAATTTAATTCACATTTAACTTTAGAGTTAAAGGTTAGTTTTTTTAGAAATTAATTGTGTACTGCTTTATATATATATATATATATATATTTTCATCGGACTATTCGGCGCGAAAATGGTCAGATGATTAAAAATATATTATTTTTGTGTGAAAATACTTTCATGCGGGTCATTTTTTTGTTTTTTTTTCACATGTAAAAGATTTTTTTTTAATCAGAAGGGTACACAGCAACACTATACACTTTTTACAACATTTACATTTCTTTAGATATTTTTTGGAAATTCGGTATAAAACCTTAGACAGTTGTTTAGATAGTTTTAGTTCAAAGGTTGAGTACATATGTTTACATTTTTATCACACAAGAAGCTTTTCCTGGTTAAACTTTTTTTTCGCTTTTCTTTATTTAAAAACGCATTAGTTTTTTTTTAATATTACGTTAGGCAGTCTTTTTGGAACTTGTGATACAATGTTGTTAGTTCCATGTATACACGAAGGATTTTTGTTCATAGAAAATACACCTGAGTTCATAGAATATTTTGTTCATAGTAAACCTTACACAAGTTCATTGAGTTGCCAATTCTTTGTGTGCATGAGGGGCTAACAGCACTATCATTTTGTTCTTTTGTGATGATCTTTAGTTCATTGCATTTTTTTTCTGTTTTCTTACTCACATTAGTTCATAGTTTGTTTTTCTTTCGTTCAGTTTTACATATTAGCTCATTGTAGTATTTTTTTTCTTACACACATAAGTTCATAGTTTGTTTTTTTTTCGTTTGGTTTTACATATTAGTGCATCGTGCTCTTTTTTTTTTTTGACACATTAGTCCATAGCATTTTTCATCTTTTACACACTTTAGTTCATTGTATTACTTTTACACTAGTCAGTGAAGTACCCCTACACATTATCTCTTTGAAATAATTTTTCACTTTTGTTCATTGATATACTTAGATTGCTGTATTCATTTACACATGCAACTAAGTTGTTGAATTTAACCTTTGTTCACTGACATACATTGCTTCGATACTCGTATACATCGTCAGTTCATTGAGATTTGCTTACATTTTTTCTCATGGATATATGTTTGTTTGTTTTTAAACATTGCACACTGAACTGAAAATATTCATTTTTTTTCAAGTCTTGAACCTTTGCACATTAACATTATTTTTGTATGTTTGTTTTTATGTCTCACTATACCAGGGCTACTTTCACTTGGCGATAATTGCAACACAAACATTTATTAAACTTTACATTTTGCATACACTTAATTTTTTTGCTTTTTCATATTTTGTTATGTTATGACATTCTCATGTCACCATCACTTTGTTTAACAACAAAAATTTCTTAGTATATAGGAAACTACCTCTTCACATACTATGCATATTTTTTTTATTTTAGGCTCATGTTTTTTTTTCTTTTTTTATTCTACCAGAATTCTTTCGCATAAATGATTCTGACAATCATTGATACCGACATATCAAATTCCAATTTAACTTATTTTCATTTTCTTGTTTAAATTTTTCACTCAAAGTCTGGTACTGAGACACATCATTCCAATCCAGGGCATTCCCTAATATCTCAATTGTTTCTTCACTTAATTGCGATGACCTGACAACTTTTTTCCAATCTACATTCTTGCGTTCTTCACCCATTTTCGATTTCTTCTATTTTAAAAAACAAACTGACTCATTCGCATAATCAAACCAAAAACTGAAACTGCTCTGACTCATCGTTCAGACACCTGTCCAAACTTGATCAGAGACAGCTGTTAAACCCTTCCAAACAATCACGAACATTATAATTAATTCATTTCCAAACAGTCATTAAACAACGTAATTTATTCAAATATGCAACGGATCGTAATCACCAGAGCATAAAAATCTGGAAGCTGAAAAATCCCTGAAGCGTAAAGGTCAATGACCGATTCAAGGTCAAGGTCAAAGGTCAATGACCTCGTTTTGTGCCAGAAACCCCCAGTGTTTTGTGTCAGAAACTACCATTGTATTACTACTAACATTTTCTCTAAAATAATAGTGATGTGCAAAAAGCCGGAGACTGGACAACTCTGAGACAGTCGAGAGTGACCCACCTCGCCTGCGTGAACGTGTTAATACTCTCAAGGCTTACATGACTATACGTAATAAAAGTTTTTATATCATGTTGGGAAATTCATCTTTTTTTTACCATTTTTAATAAATTACAGAGAAAAAAACATTACATTGTTGCCCTTTTACTCGGCGGTCAGGGAGTTAAAAGTGCTAAAAAACAAACATAGGCATGAAAGGTGGCTAGTGCCGAAAAAAATGCGAATTTTATGAACGAAGGGGGGGGGGGGAGCCCGGAGGAGGATCAACGAAATTTGCGATTTTTTTCGTCCTAATCAACGAAATTCGTAATTTTTCCACGTCCAAACGTTGCGAATTTTCCACGCCAGATCGACAAAATTAGCAATTTTTCTGCGCCTGATCGACAAAATTCATGATTTTTCCAATCATCTTTCCGTACCTGATCGACGAAATTCGCGATTTCTCCGCGCCCGATCGACGAAATTTGCGATCTTTCGGAGCTCATGACAAAACTTGCTATTTTTTGTGATCGATCGATGAAAGTTGCGATTTTTCTGCTTCCGATCAACGAAATTCACGATTCTTAACTGACTGGCGAAATTTGCTATTTTTCCCGCAGCCGATCAACGAAATTTTTAATTTTTAAGTGCATCTGCGAGAAAATTCGCAATTTTGCCGTTCCTGATCAATGAAATTTGCAATTTTTCCGCGCCTGATCGATAAAATTCGCGATTTTTTTTGTCCTGACCGACGAAATTCGTGATTTTTTGGAGCCCGATAAACAACACTCGAGATTTTCTCGTGTCCGATCAACGAAATTCGCGATTCTTAACAGACTTTGACGAAATTTGCAATTTTTTCCGCGGAAAACTGACGAAATTCGCGATTTTTCCGTGCCTGATGAACGAAATTTGCTACTCTTCCACGCCTGATCGACAAAATTTGTGATTTTTTTCGTCTCGATAACGAAATTCCCGATTTTTCTATGTCTGCCGACGAAATTTGCGATTTTTCCGCGCCCGATCAACAAAATTAGTGATTTTTCCGAACCCCATCAAAGAAATTAGTGATTTTTCTGTGCCTGATCAACGAAATTGGCAATTCTTAACTGTCCCTGACGAAATAATCTTTTCTGCGGCAAATTAACAGAATTTGCCATAACTAGACGAAGTACGCAATTTTTCCGCAGCCGATCAACGAAATTTGAGATTCTTCCGCTCCTAATCGACAAAATTCACAATTTTTCCGCAATCGACGAAATACGTGATTCTCAACTGGCTGATGAAATTTGCAATTTTTTCCCACGGCAAATTGGCGAAATGGATTTTATCTCACGAAACTCACGATTTTTCTGCAGCCGATCAACAAAAATTGCAATTTTTCCGCATATTATCAATAAAATTTGCAAATTTCGCGAAGCATCAAGATCAAACTTAACGATTTTCTCGTGTCCGATCAGCGAAATTTTCGATTTTTCAGCTCCTGATCGATAAAATTCGCGTTTTTTCCGTGCACAACCAACAAAATTAGTGCGGTTTTTCCGCGTCCGATGAGAGGAATTTTCAATTTTTTTCGCGCCTCATCGAGAAATTTTGCGATCTTTCCGTGCTTGATCGGCGAAATCTGCGATTTGTCGGCGCCTGATCAACAAAATTCGCGATTTTTTGTGTCCGATCAACCAAATTCGCGATTTTTCCGAGCCTCATCGACAAAATTCGCTATTTTCCGCACCCGATCAAGGAATTTCTTAACTGACTGAATTTTCAATTTTTCCCGCTTCGAATTGACGAAATTCATGATTTTTTCTTGCGACCTATGGACAAAAATTGCAATTTTTTCCAGTTAGAAATTGACAAATTCGCGGGCCACAGGTTGTGCATCCCTACTGTAGACTATAAAGAAACGCATATTTGGTTAATTTTTTTTAAAGCAGTAGCTTACATATTTTAAAAGTAACTGTGCGCGCAAACTCCAAATTTGCTAATTTGAGAAAACGCTTTTTAAAGTTTCAATATTTACGGACCTTCCATTATGCTCACCATGTAGAAATGATTATAACTCAAGAAATAATGCAGATTTTTGAATGCGGTTTTTTGCATATTGTTAAACATTTTTAAAACATTCAGAATTAAGCAAAAACCGAAAACTAATTTTTTGAAATTTTAAAGGTCCTGTGTCCCCTTAAAGAATGTGACAGTAAATGTTTAAAATATAAAATAATTAAGGTTGCGTTTGTTTATATTTCTTAAGAGTTAGGGGAATTGTTTTAGGAAGATTATAAGCGTATTCATATGTCATAAGAAAATTTAATGTGAGAATAGTAACATTTTTTTATTAAAAGATTTCTGCACATATATTCAAATTAGAAAGATCTATGCATTTTAGAAACAATAAATACTTTTAAAGGTATATACAAATATTATACACACATACATACAATAAATCCAATTGCAGTGAAAAATTAGCCAGAGCCAGGAATCGAACCTGGGACCACAGCGTTCTAGGCTGCTGCTCTACCACTGAGCTACTCCGACCGATACCTGGGTTTGCAAATTCTCACTAATAAACCATGTTGAGGAAAGTTATTTCCCCAACTGATCATTATTCATTAACCCAGATGGCTTATGATTTATTAGTGAGAAGTTGCAGACCCAGGTATCGGCAGGAGTGGCTCAGTGGTAGAGCAACAGCTTACAATGCTGTGTTCCCAGGATCGATTCATGGCTCTGACTAATTTTTCACCCCAGTAGGGTTTATTGTATTTATTGTATGTATGTCTGTATAATATTTATATATACCTTTAACAGTTGAATGCAGACGTTATTTATGTGTGCATGTGTGTTTTAATATATATTGGGTATGTGTGTTTTATTATATCAATAATTACTTTATTTTCAATAAAGTTCAAAGTTAAAGTTTGTTCACAACAAACAACTATAGAAAACTTTCAAATTAACCTCGATTTGTGTCAAAAACACAAAAAACTACTCAAATATTCTAAAAGAATACTTAAAATTTGAAAACATGAAAAATTTTTTTGGATGTTGCATATATATTTTTTTAAAAAAGCATTTTTTAATGTTTTTAAAGTGCTATAAAATTGCTTACAATACTTAAAAATTTACAACTGAATCCTGAAGACATATATTTGCAGAATTAAAGCGATTAGTGATTGCTTTAATTCAAACGCGAAATTTTTTTCTTTCTAACGTTTTTAACTGTTTTAATCTCAAATTACACAAAAACACTAGTATCAGGAACTTAGACGGAAAAGAAAAAAATAACGTAACGTGCTTATTTCAGAATTTTACAAAGAAAAATTTAATTTAAGTTTCGATTATCTGAAAATAATTTTTTTTAATTCTTTTTCCACGAAATCTCCTTGAACCAAACTGTGTTCTTGAGCCCAATTTAAAGCTTTGGGTAAAATAAATCCACTTATATGAGATCTTTTAAAATGAAAGTTCTCAATGGCTTTTTTTTTAATCGTTAAAATAAATCTTTTAAATGAACATTTTATAAAAGATAACTTCGAGCACCACAGCAGACTGGAAATTTTGAGAAGAATAAAGATTTTTTTTAAATTTATTAATGCTTTTACATAGATTATAATAAAAACTTAATTAAAAAAATATATTTTTCAGAACATTCACTTTTATCAAGACTGAATTTCTGAAAAAAAAAAAATGCCAAAAAGGGGTAAAAAAGTTTTTCTAAAATGGTTTGTGGTGTTACTAATGGAAATATTTTAAGAAAACCACTTTTAGTATTAAAAAGAAACATTTCGGACGTTTAAATCAGAATGATGTGAGTCACAAATTTTGAAAAAATAAGTTAAGTGCACAGAGGATATTAGATCGGGAGGCGCCTGCACGAACCATCACCTCATCGAGTTGAAGGCTAAAATTCCATGATTAGTTAGAACTCGATCCGGAGATTAAAATGCATCTGGTATGTGAACTCATATATTGGCGGAAAACACCTGGAAACCCGATTTTAGTGATTGACTGGTAGGTTTACCATTGAGTTTTCCTGCTAACAGTCTTGCATGTTTTCATACCTTTGGGTGCAGAAAAACACAATGATGAACCTACCGATCAACCACTAAAATCGGGTCTGCAGGTGGCTTCTAGCAAGATAATGATTTGGCAGACCAATTGCATTTTAATATGCTAATCGAGTTCTGTCTAATCTTAGAATTTCAGCCGTTAACTCGATCAGGTGATGGCCTGTGCATCCATCCCCCCGGTCTATATCT
The DNA here is from genome assembly GCA_963932465.1 of Maratus speciosus. NCBI lineage: Eukaryota > Metazoa > Arthropoda > Arachnida > Araneae > Salticidae > Maratus > Maratus speciosus. The sequence continues at coordinate 49,249,491 of OZ010786.1, read as the reverse complement.
GTGAAAAATTTGTTTTTAGGATAGCTTTAAGTGGACAATTTTATTAATGAAGGTAGGGCTAAAATTCTCTCTTTTGGTTTATTTCCGTCGCATTTCCTTGACAACATACATATTACATGCACATTTAACGGTGTTCATTTGACGAAAACATAAGATTACTTTAATATAATTATAACTGAAACTTATCGTAGACGTTATTAATGTCCAGTTTACGAAGTTGTAAATTATACCGCGCCAAAGCCTGCATATTCGGAAAGAGTTTCGTGAATCAAATTTCGCAAGTAAAACAAATAATTCCCATTAGCATGGCTATGTAAATTAGCTTACAATATTTATTTTAATTTGCACGAGTGAACGTAAAATCAATGAAAAGTATTTTATAATTTTAATTAATAATGCTTCATTTTATTAAATGAAATTGCACGTTTTCATTAAAATATGAGGTCGTTTTCGCCAGGGAAACATTTCAATTTTGTAAAACTGGAATGTAAGTTTTTATTGATCTTTATCTAACTATTTATTTGAATGCATAGTATTCTGTAGCATGTTCGGAATGTCGAGTGGGGTCACACCAGATTTTTTAACGTAGATTTTATTTCTCTTCAAAGACCTTCCGGTACTATAAAAGATCTTCCGGCTGAGATCGAACAGTAGGTTTATTTATTTCCTTCTTTTCTTCCCTCCTCGTAGTACTAGCAAATTTAAGGGGTCTCAAAACTCCTAAAATTGTAAAAAAGGAAAAAAAAAAAAGGCCATTTTCAACATTTAATATCTCAAAATGTATATGATTTAAAAGCACAATTTTAATTGGGATGACAGATAATTATTGAGATACGCGCAGACGAGAATTTACAAAATATAAATAACGGTTTAATTTTAAAATACAAAGTATTCTAACACAGCAGACGATTTTTTACTGACTTACTTCAACTTGTTTAGCGTAGAATAAATTATAAACAGAAGAGAAAATGGAGTTGACGCGAGAACATTTTCGCGCTATGATTTTCTACGATTTTAAAGCAGGATTAAATCAAGAAGAATGCGTTCAACGGCTGAAATTAGCATTTGGTTATGAATCTCTAGCTCGTGCTACTGTATTCAGATAGTTTAAAGAATTTAGCAGAGGTCGCAATTTTCTTCAGGATGAAGAACACACAGGAAGGCCGCCGTCGGCAGTAATCCCGGATAATGTGTCTGCTATACGAAAAATGTTAATGGATGATAATCGCTGTACCTATCAAATAATACAGAAGGAACTTAACATTGAATCTGCAGCCATACACAAAATTATTCATGAAGAATTGCATATGAAAAAATCCCTACCGGCTCGAGCCTACAGGCGGAGGTAGATTTCGAAGTTAAGTACTAAATTCACGAACAAAACTTAAATCAAGATTAGAGATAAACCCAGTTCCTTCACTAAGAATGAGTTCTAGGGAGCTAAACATTTTGTGAAAATTCTAATATACACGAATACACACACGCATATATATGGAATAGGTTTAAAAATGGCTAAAACAAATTCAGAGAACCTCAAAGTGTTAAAATATGTTAATATTTTCATAGTCGGGTTTATATCATGTTTTAATACGTTTCTTCGAACTCACGTGACGTTACATATTCACCTGCTGAAGTCCATTATATTTCCAATATGACGCAATATATATATATATTAATTCGTTAAACTATTTATTTCATTTTGAGTTTTCATGCTGAAATCTTGCTGTAGAAAACTTATGACGTAATATTCAATTTGTTTTCAATTCGTCAAACTATTTATTTAATTTATTTTTTCACGTAAAAATCTTGCAATAGAAAAGCAATTGTTGTGGTGAGAATGATATATATATATATTTTAATTGTTGGCAACTGCTATAACGAAAAATATTTATTTTTTCCTGTCATTGTTGTGTAAGAGCTGGTTTTATCAGAATCTTATTAAGACGGTATTCAAAAATTTTAACCCTCTCTTTTTACATTTTCTTTGGCCGATTTTGCCCATTTCCAATCCCCGCCGAGATGTTAGCCATCTCAAAGTGATTGGCGAGTTTGAAGACGATCCGTGCATAATTGCGACTTTTATCGTGCGGACAAAATTTAGTACATACATACATACATATATATATATATATATATATATATAAACTTTTTAGGTGGGGGTGGTTTTGGGTTCTTGGGGTCATATAATGAAAAGTTATGAAGGAATTTTTCAAAAGTCGTACCATGGTAACGACTGCAATAGGTAGTATTTCCTATTTCTTACGAAATCTACCTAAAAATCCCTGCCGGCTCGGGCCTACAGGCGGAGGTAGATTTCGAAGTTAAATACTACATTCACCAACAAAACTTAAATCAAGATTAGAGATAAACCCAGTTCCTTCATAAAGAATAAGGTCTAGGGAGCTAAACATTTTGTGAAAATACGAATACAGGAATACACACACGCATGTATATGGAATAGGTTTAAAAAATAGCTAAGCAAATTCAGAGAACCTTAAAGTGTTAAAATAAGTCAATATTTCCATAGTCGGGTTATTATCATATTTTAATACGTTTCTTCAAACTCACATGACGTTACATATTCACCTGCTGAGGTCCATTTTAATTCCAATATGACGCAATATTTTGTTTTTGTTTTAATTCGCCAAACTATTTATTTCATTTTGAGTTTTCATGCGGAAATCTTGCGCTAGAAAACTTATGACGTAATATTCAATTTGTTTTCAATTCGTCAAACTTTTAATTTAATTAAATTTTTTCACGTGAAAATCTTGCAATAGAAAAGCAATTGTTGTGGTGAGAATTTTATTGCTTTTTTTTAATTGTTGGCAACTGCTATAACGAAAAATATTTTTTTTTCGTGTCATTGTTATGTAAGAGCTGGTTTTATCAGAATCATGTTAAGACTGTATTCAAAATTTTGAACCCTCCCCATTTCCATTGCCTTGGGCCGATTTTGCCCATTTTCAATCCCCGCCGAGATATTAGCGATCTCAAAGTTGTTGGCGAGTTTGAAGACGATCTGTGCATAATTGCGCCTTTTATCGTACGGTCAAAATTTAGTACATACATACATACATACAACCCTTGGCACAAAGTTTCCGATCATTACGCCAACACTACCATTTTTTGTAAGAAAGGATTATTTATTCTCACTGTATAAAAATTAAACGATTATTAGCGATAATACATTTGTATGATATATAATGCAAAATAATATGCAATAAAGAAAAATCACTATACATCAATTTATAAAAAGAAAAATGGTGATTGAATTTTAAACACATAAGAAAAAAATATCCAATCACGCTTTGATTTGGAAAAAAAAACCGATCACTGTAATCAATATTTAGTAAATCCATCTTTAGCTCAGATGACAGCCGAAATTCTTCGTGGAATGGGCTCAATAAGCTGTTTACACTTATTGGGAGCAATTTTGCAAGGGCATTTCCCTTATAGCTTTACGTTGTTCTATAACATTCGTGATCCTTCGAAAATCGATTTTTCTTTTTAATATATTCCACAGATCTTCGATGGGATTAAGATCCGAAGTATTGGGCGGCCAAGTCGTGGTTTTAATTGGATTATTACCTGCATTTTGTAGAAATTTCTTCACTGATTTGGTGCGATGTGGAGCGGCGTTGTCATCTTGAAATAAGAAGTCATTTTGATCCCCGAACCATTGATCGATGCTGGGAAGCAAACAATTCTCTAAAATGTCAATGTAAACTTCAGAGTTTACTGTACGTAACACAATACACAACTTACCGACGCCTTGTGATGTCACACAACTCCAAACTGTAAATGCAGGTGAAAATTTAGTCCTCGTATTGACACACTCATCACTGAACTTTTCACCAACTCTCCTCCAAACAACAAATATTCCACAGTCATCACCTGTTCCAAGAGATATGCAAGATTCATCGTTAAAAATGACTTTATTTCATTTATCAAGTGACCAGTGTACATGTTTTTAACACCATTGCAAGCGCTCTTTTCTATGCTTCTTTGTCAAGTAAGGTTTCGTTTTAGCTTTACAGAATTTAAATTCTGCTGCATTTAGACGATTACGTACAGTGCGGTCTCATATCTTTACGTTATACTTAGACCATTCGGAATTGAGTTGTTTTGAGGTTGCTCTCCGCTTTCTTTTTGCTATTTCCACATGTTTTCTGTCCTCCCTAGGCGTCCTCCTTCGTGGACGTCCACTTCGAGGTAATTTTTCAAAGCTGTTAGTCAACTGATATTTTTACAAAATATCGCATATCGTACTTTGAGTACAATTTAATAAAGTAGCCACTTTCCGTTGTGAATTTCCCTCTTGCAACAATTTAATCATGAGGATTTTTAAATCGCTAGACAGGTTTTTCACACGAGCCATTGTCCAGCACTTCCAAGCTGCATTTGATCTCGTAGCTGGAAGATTTCTTCTTTTAAATAGGATTCAGATATTGTACGCATGCGCAGGCGCTCTTATCTGTCTTTAATATGCAAATTTAAAACCTGTTTCCTCAGTGATCGATTACTTTTTTCCAACTTTCGTCTTGATCGGATATTTTTTTCTCACGAGGAGACTTTTCGCTTGCAGTATAATTGTAAATTATATGATTGTTATATTGAATTCACTTTTCATTTACATTTTAATACGTGTTCTTTTATTTGGCATATTGTAAAACACCCCTATGCTCATAAATCGCGAAATATATGCTTCGAAATGCAAAAATCATAAACTTGATAACACTGATCGGAAACTTTTTGCCAAGGGTTGTATATATATATAAACTTTTTAGGTGGGGGTAGTTTTGGGTTCCTGGGGTCATATAATGAAAAGTTATGAAGGAATTTTTCAAAAGTCGCACCATGGTAACGACTGCAATAGCTAGTATTTCTTACGAAATTTACCTAAAAGTAGTTTGCCGTTGGGTTCCCCATAATTTAACTGAGCACCAAAAAGAGTAGCGTGTCAGAATCAGTAAAGAAACTCTTAAATTGCTAAATGATGGTGGCCACCGTATCATTTCTAAAATTATAACGGGTGATGAAATGTACATACCGTTTTTTGACGTTCCAACATGTCAAGAAAGCAACGTATGGATCTTTGAAGATGATCCCACGCCGACAATGATGAAAAGACAACGCGCACTGAAAAAAGTGATGTATGCCGTTTTCTTCAGAAGTACGGGATTGGTCAAAGTCATCAAGTTGGAAGGACAGAAGACAGTAACAGAAAACTGGTATACCATTAAATGTCTTCCAGAAATTCTACAAGAAGTGAATATTAGGGGACTAATGATTCACCATGACAATGCATCTTCACATACAGCCGGATTAACAGTTAAGTTTCTTAAACAAAAACGAATTAAAGTGATAGAACATCCGCCGTATTCACCTGATCTAGCTATGTGTGACTTTTGGTTATTCTTTAATCTAAAAAAAAACTTATGTGGACGTCGTTTTCATTCAGAAGAAGAGATTGATGTGGCTATAAATGCATTTCTTTTTTATCTATTCCAAGAAATGAATGGCTTGAGGAATTTAATCTGTGGAAAACTCGTCTACAAAAGTGCATTGATGCTAGAGGAGACTACTTTGAACACACCTAAAATTTTGTAAGTATCTATATATCTATATTATGAAGGACAAACATATCTGTGCGTAACGCATACGTCATTTTGCGAATGGCAACACTTTGGAATTTGAAATAAAATTTCAGTTTTGTAATTTTCTCTACTGCGAATTTTTTAACCTCTAAACATCGCACATTTTAAATTTTTACACCGTCGTATGAGCAAAAAAATTCTCTTATAAATGCAATTTGTTTGAAAGCTGTATCTCAATTTATTTTGGATATATTAACTTTTTTGTAGTTTTTAATACCATTTTTCTAATTGTGGCAACAAAAGTACTCCATTTTTATTGAAAGTAAACGGAAAATTGTCAAAATTAGGCGATTACTGTATCTTTTTATTGGCATTTTCTCATAAAACCTGAAAAAAAGTTTAAATTAAAATACGGACTATCTCAAGAATATTGTCATATTCCGGGATAATGGCGTCATATACACACTTTTCTATAGACGAAGTTTAAGACTGGATTGTAAAAGTGGATTGCTTTAGCAGATGCAAATGACGTCATCTCATAAAAGCGGATGCAAATGACGTCATTTTGTAAAAAAGCGTGTATTTTAATTCTTAAAACTGAATTATGTTTTGTAGAAGTGCGTCATTTTCACAGCCCAGCTGCTTTGAAATTCTTCACAGGAGAAAATGCTTCACTTTTGAAAATAATGTAATCGAAATCACCCACTGTAAAACGCAATGTTTTACAAAAATTTAGAGTGTCTTTATAAAAGAGAGGTGACATGCAAATAACAGTGATTTATATTACAGAAATTGATGATGCTTGCCTTGATGGATTTGCTTCGCCGAGTTAGACAAGCAAACAAATAATTCGAGATTTAAAAATTTTCATACCTTTATATAATCTATATATTTAAAACACAAATGTGATGTTGTTCACATATAATTGACTTAAATTTCGTACGAGACATTAATTATTAAGCTACGTAGCTATTTTAATCAGACACTCATTTTATTCTGAAAAAGGGAATCTACGTTCTATCATTAATCATTCTTTCTTTCGTATTTACTTTTTTTAAACTTAATAAAAGGCAGAGTAAGATATTGCAAGTTTGTTAGCAACCGTTATATAATTCGTAAATAGAAGCATTTGATTATTATTTGGATTAGCATATATTATTATTTGGTATATTTTAAGCTATAATAATAATTTAGTATCTCCAGAAGTAACGCATTTCAAGGAATCTGTTTATATTATCTTACGCCGGATAAACCAACTGGTATAATTTCTTTGTGCAATTCAAAATTACGTTATGCATTAATCATAGGGTACTTATAATTTTCTTTTATGGAAAACATGTCATAAATCAAAAAGTATAATTTAATTTATCATTTGGTTACAGAATGTGTTTTTAGTACTCTTGATCTAAATCATTTAATGATTTATTGAAAGGTTTGTAAGATTATTTGATGAAATAATAATATATATGTCACCAGATTTATTTTATTATGCTTGGTTCAGTTTTCGCCGGATTGTGTCTTATTTTTATATTTTTGGTGAAAGTTTGGCGTATTTGTCAGCTAATGTATGTCAAGACAACAAAACTCGAATACACGTCTGTTCGTGGCAGAAGATACTACAAAATTATCAGTATGTAATCAAGGACACCTCCCTGCCTTTAATTTTACCTGGCCTTACGGCTGGGAATATGTAAAGAACCGGCAAAATAAAGAAAGTATGTTTGTGCTAAGTGGACTACTAATTCAATGACTTTACTGTTGACTGTGTTATTAATAATTAAGTTTGAATTTTCCTAGATCTCCAGCAAACTAACATATTTCAGCTTCTCGGTACTTATGGGATTGGAGCTGTTGGGTTCTTGCAAACGTAATGTATTTCCCTGATGCTTTTACGGCTATCTCCAAAATTTGAATGTATGGAGGTTTCCTCTTTCATACATAATAGTGCCTTATTTTAATGAATAATAGCTCAGTTTTTAGCAAAATCAACGCAAGGAGGTGTCGGAATATTTTTAAAAAGTGAAAGCACAACCTGTTTTAAGGAACTGTCTCATCTCCACGCATTGTTTTCATTAAATGACACATGTCAAGTCAATTATTTGATCCTGCTCTTGTAATGCTTGCACGAAATGCTACCTCATTTTTGATGTCACATGCTTTTTTATGCTCCTGTCACAGTGATATGGCTATTTAGATGCTTTATTGATTTTCCCCATCAAAGCTCAGTAGATTGTCCGGAGGTCACTAAAACTAAACTTTCCTCTTCGTCATTGTCCAGGAACGGGTGATTCTTCTTCAACCATTGGTGTTTATTCATAGGAGGAATTGTTATCTCAAGAATTTGACAATAGTTATGAAGGCAATAGTTGACTAGTCATCTATGTGGACTTTATCTAGTGTTTAATCCTCAATAGAACATCGAATAAATTTTTTTGCAGACCTCAACATAGAGGTATAGAAAAAGAAGAAAGGATTAATTCAAAAGGGTAACATTTTTCATTTTTATGAGCATGACCGAAAATTTATTGCTTTTAACATTTTATATTTTACTTGTATGCTAAATTTAAATAAATTCAGTTTTAATGCAAATGGATATATATGGGATAAAATATAATTGCATTGTCATGCTCATTTTCTTTATAAAAGGTAGTTAGATACTGTAAAAGCACTTATTTTCGCGAGGCTTTAATTTTCTCGATTTTCGCGAGACCGTCGTAATCGCGAAAATTTAAGCCTCGCGAAATATTTTTCTTCGCCTCAAATAATAATAAAAAGTCAGAAATTTTTCACTTATACACAATTTATTGATTACAGTTACTTAAATAACAAAGAAGTTCAAAAATTTCTTGAATACTTACAACTATTTCTTGAATAAAAACAATAATACAACTAATAGAATGCAGCTCATTCACTTACAATATTTATACCAGCTTCTTTGAAGCCATTCAAAGTTATATCATATTTGGCTTTAACACCGTTAAATGTTTGCACAAGCCAAGAAGCGTGAATCGGTTTTAGTCGTGATATTTGCAGGTCCACAGATACCTTTTACTATAAAAATTTAAACAAAAGGGTTCTATTTGGTAGTTTCGAGACTTTTCAATTTTCGGTTCTACTCATATAAAATTCGCGAAATTTTCAGCTCGCGAAATCACCGATATCTTCATTTTCGCGAAAATAAGGGCTTTTATAGTATCTAGATTGTTATCTATATTCTATTTTCAAAGATAAGAATCTGATTCTTTTATAACATTGCAATTAAAATTGGATATTCGAGTGAAGTTTTTTCCCTGGTAATTCAATATGTCATTTTGGCTTATGGCAGCATCTTAACAGCTGCTATGTATAAACAAATTTTAAATCCCTCGCAAATAATTAATACAGTATCTTGTTTTTTTTTAATCTTAAAAAAAGGTAGATTATAAAAAAATCTGTCGTCATTCCAGTAGGAACATTTTCGGCTATATTGAGATAAATTATGTTCTCATTTTTAATGCTAAAGAGATATTTTAAAGTTTCTATATGTATTTTCAGTTGATAAGTGTATTTGTTTTTGTTGATTATTAAATCACCAGGGATGTAACATATGGAACTTTGAGTCGATGATATTAGTTGTTTGTTTTTAAGGAATGAGTGCAAACAGTTTATTATCAGTTTGTTAGTTTTTTTTGTTCAGCATTAAATAAGGTAAAGAATAAGATCTAGGCATATATTTTTTTTGTAGATTGCATTGCAATTTTAAATCTCAATCATAAGGTAATGCTTAGTTAATACTACTACTACTAATAATAATTACCTTGCTTTTCTTTCGTCTTCATTTATATCTTCATGGTTTGTAAATGTAAGATATTTTATTTTAATTTTAGCAATCCAATGTTAGATTTCATCTGGATTTCTTTGAAATTTCAATGATTTAAATGTAATCTTTTAAAATTTTATTAATGGGTGTTCAAATCTTAAGTATAATACTTTCCTAAATGTATGAAAAAAGAAGATATTGTTAGGTATGCATTTCCACAGGCATTTGTTTTAAAGTTATAATTAAATTACAGATAAAATGTATTAGAATTTTATGTTCATTCACTTTAACAAATAAACGTTACTAGGACGTTACTAGGACATTTTTATCTGGGACAAGTTCCAGATAAAAATTGCACAGTGCAGGGAGGTTTTAAAATATCAGGTAAGATTTTTGTGTGTACTGCTGTGTGACATTTGTTTCTTATTAATGTAGAATTCATACTTTTCAAGGTTCATACTTTTCAAGGAGGTTTTAAATGCTTAACTTATATTACACTGTTATAAGTATATTCCTCTGCATAGCTAGAGTCAACCACACTTTTAAACGTGATGCTTCACAATTTAACGTAACTTTTTACATTTTTACACACACTTTATGTTTTTTTTTAATTTATTAGTGCATTTATATTTAATACGTATATTTTAGTATTAAATCTTCATGATGAACGTACCAGTTTTAATTTAATTTCTACACGTTGTGCAGGAAACTTCTTCCAGTTGACTATTACCGCGGATGGTTAGCTGGTTGAAGATGTTTTATGGTGAGCGAAGAAAACTGGCCATTTTCTTCATTTGCTATGGATATTTTACCCTGTACATACATTTTTAGACGAGTTAAGTTTGTAACATTTTAATATTAACTTTTTTTTTCTGGGTTTTGCAGACTTCATTCAGACCTTAATGGTTTTGAAGTTTTTATTGAAATCTTATACATACACTATATATCTTCATGAGTCTTTCATCTTTCACCAGTAAGTTTACCAGTCAAGGGTAATTTTTTTATTTTATCATTGTGATAAATTTTTATTGGATAGTCTTTTGGGCACAATTAATTGTAGTTTAATGCTTACAACTCATACATAAAATTATTTGAGGAAGAAAATCTCTCATGTGCAATATAAATTGTACTTTCATATTACTTTTTGACTTTTAGATGTTAAAAAATAGAGTTGAAAGAGTTTTTATGATTATAATATTACAGTAATGTCATGCACAGTTATTTTTAATGTGGTGATTTTGATATGCATTTTTTTATATTTACATAGATTTTTTTGGTTATACACTGGTTGACTCAATGCTAATGTAATCTACTCATAATATAAATTTTGATAGATATGTAACAGTTCATTTAATTTTAGACGATTCATTTTAATTCATTTCAACTAGTACAATTTTAAACTGTTATATTAAAAAAAAAATTAATGGTTTTTGGTTTTCAAAGGTGACATTTTTCTCAGATTGTGTTGTTGTTCATGCTACACTTACATTTTTAAATTTTATAATGTGTTTACATCAGTAGATGGAAATTTTTTTAGTGCATCATTTTCTTGGGTCATAAATTGGTGTACCTGTTTTGTAGTTTGTAGGTCTATGATTATCAATTGCACTTTCGTTGTACACGCAGTGTGTATGCTAATGTTCATGGGTGCTTCAATTGTACAATGGTTATACGAAGGTTTTATTTAATTATACAAAGGTTCTTATTTATACAAAGGTTTTTTTTTTTTGGAGTACCTATGGATGTTTGCAAGTAACGCTCCCTCACGACATCTTCGATTACATGCAGTAGCTACAACGGTTTTTACAAAGGTATAATTTTTGCTGCATGCTATTCAGACGAAGCTTTTGACATACATAGTTTTTGTATGTCAAAGTATGTCAAAGTATGTCAAAGTTTTGTATGGGTTGAATGCGGGTTTCGTTTGTTTTGCCAACTCTTTTCCGCCTTTTTAATGTACGCAATTGATCTAATTCTTTGGATCCAGATTCATTAAGACAATACATCATATCTGCGATCTTTTGTCGGCTTTTTTCTTTAGCAGCACGCATTGGTCTAGACGTTGAAATATCATTTTCAATTTCAGTATTTCTAATCAGACTCGGCATTCTTTCGTTAAAGTTGAATTCTCGTTTTTTTTAGGCCGTCCTGCAGACATAATGAATTTGCAATTAAACTAACTGAATTTGGTACAGATGTCATATTCGCCCCATATTGGCGCGATTTTTTTAGTTACAGTTTAAACAACAGTTTAAACAACATAATCCGGGTTACCACATCAAGCAAAATAACGACACTTTGGCGCAAGTTAAGTACCTGTTGCCTATATGATATTGGCGACAGAAACAAATCGCGCCAATATGGGGCGAATATGACATCTGTACCCTAAATTTAAATATAAATGAATACTTTAGTTCTAACTTCACAGTATTAGAAATATTTACTTTTTTCAGTAAACATAGAAAAGTTATAGTTACTAAATATTAGTAGAATATCAATAAGTCATGGAGTTAACGTTTGTATTTACGGATCCTAGTCTTAGCACGATCAGAAACTAAAAGTCAGAGAAAGTGATGTCACAGATGGGCAAAAACTGAGATATTTCACTTTTAAATAGAAAAAAACACTTGTTTTCTTTTAAATATAGTGTCATTTATTCAGTGGGGGGGGGGGGGAGAAATATAAAATTTAATTTCTTTATTCCTAAGCATTTATTCGAGTACGTAAATAATATATTTTAAAGTAAAAAAAGGAAAAGAAAAGAAAACTTTGCATATAGCCAGAAATTTGGATTGTCATATATGAAAATAAACTATTTTTATATGCATGCGATTATCAAGCATATCCTGAGTGCTATACTTCATGTTTTATAAATCAAACGTTTATTAACAAGATACGTTGTCTAAGTCAATTTTTGGCGACAAAAATGAGCTATGTGGAAAGATTGACGCAGAAAAATGATCTCTTTTAAAATTGTTGTTAATTTTGCGCCAGGGTATATCGCCATAGCAACAAACTATACAGATGTTTGTAACAATATGGCAGTTGTTTTAAACTTAGCAAAAGTATGAGCACAGTTATGTATCAAGAAATATTACTAATGTTTATGAAAATATTTAAATTCACGAAATATAATCGTAATCAATAATTATAATCAATCAATTTTTTTTTCTAGCCAGTTAAAACAAATTTTACCGTATTTTTGATCTACATAAGCCGTTATCTAGTGCTCGATTAAGTGTAGAAGGCAATCTTTTAGTGTCACTTTTGAGATTACCTTTCATTGTGTTGGCGAGGATTCCGATTACGGATGACTAAATATAAAAAAAATTGCTTAAAATTACATTTTTTTTCTACCTAATTACATTTTTTTTCTACTTAGTTGGAAGGTTTTCTCATATTAGAATAAAGTATATTTCATAAAAATCGTCAGAATTTTTTTCAATTAATACCACTTTTTTGAGTAATGAGCTTATTTTAACCACAGAAAACGATTTTTCTCGAATTAACGACTTAGCTAAATCGATTTCTTGAGCTCAAATTAGAATAGGCGTCAAATGTTATGAAAATCGTTAGAGCCGTTTTCGATATATAGCAAAATTTTCAGTGCTGAGTTTGTTTTAATCGATAAAAACGAATTTTCTCGAATTCGAAACCTAGCTAGATGTGTTTCTCGTGCTCGAATTAGTATAGAAAACACGTTTCATGTAAATTGCATGAGAATGTTTCGATTTATAGCAAGCAGAAGTGTCGGCTAAGATCTTGTTTTACCCTGTAAAAACGAATTTTCTTGAATTCGGGACCTAGCTAGATCTTTTTCTCGTGCTTGATTTAGTATAGGAGACAAGTGTCATGAAAATCGGTCCAGTAGTTTACGATATCATTCATAATCGGGAAAATTGCTTGCTCGTTTAATATATATGATGTAACGGAAATCTTTTGACTGCCCCTTAAAATGAACTATTAATGTTACACGCGTCATATTAACACGTTCACGCCGGCGCGGTGGGTCACACTTGACTGTCTCAGAGTTGTCAAGTCTCCGGATTTTTGCACACCACTGTTATTTTAGAGAAAATGTTGTTCCTTTAAATTGCCCAATTGTTCTAATTAAAAAAAAACAACATTTTCTGTATTAAAATACTGGTATCCAAAAGGCCGGAGACTTGTCAGCTCTGAGACAGTCGAGTGTGACCCACCGCGCCGGCGTGAACGTGTTAAATACCGAACATGCCATAGTAAACATCATTAACACATATTAATTGCATGAAAATCCGAGTGTATTTACGCGAATTAGAGCGTGTGGACAGACAGACGGTTAGACAAACCGAATTCATAAACAATTTTCAACAATATTGAAAAGTGTTAAAAATCAGGTTGAGTTAAATAAAGGAGTGTAAAAAAAAGTTAAATTGACAAACGTGAAAAAACAAATTGAAACCCCCGCACGATTTAACATATATTAGACTTATGGTATTTAAACGGTAAAACAAAGTCTTAAATTTAAACCAGTGCGCGTTTTATCGTTATACGTCGCTCGTGTTTTATGACCAATATGATCTGTAATTATTATTCCTCCAGGACATGATTTGTCTCACTTTTTTTTATGCTAACCATGCCGGCTTTCGCAAGTATCACTGTGTGAATTATAAGGAGTGCACAAATGAAAAGTGGACACAGAGTGTAGAAGTAAGTATTTTATTACAACTCTAAAATAATCAACGTATTTGTTGAGGAATTTGTCCCATCGTGTCACCAGCAGGTCGATACCCCTGTTGTAGAACTTTTGGGGCTGATCTCGGAAGAATGTTCTTACCATATTCTTCACTTCGTCGTCCGAAGTGATTGTGCACACTGTCCCTTTACTCAACCTCGTTTGTTCCGAAATTTCACGGGTCTTCATTCATCTGTTATTTCGAACCATCTCACCGAGAGCGGCGACTGATGCATCGGTGATAACAGCGTGGATCTGGCCTGGTGTCGGTGAATCCTTAACTGTCTTTCTGCCTTGTCTGAAACTCTTGCACCAGTAGTTCACATCTGTACGGCTTAATCAGTGTTCACCATAAATATGTTTCATGCGGCGAAAAATGCCTGCCGTCGTTGCCTTTTTCGCCACCAAAAAAACGCACTACGCCTCTCTGCTCGACTGCGGACGCTTACATCCTGTTCAGCCTATGTTTTAGCCGGCAGTTCCATACACGCAACTCCTTTCCAGCACCAAAAAACGCACTACTCCCTGATGCTCGACTCTGGACGCTTCTATCCGGTTCAGCCCATACTTCAGCCGTCAGTTACACGCACAAAACGTCTTCCCAGCACAAAAAAGCACTACTCCTCGCTGCTCGACTCTGGACGCTTCCATCCTGTTCAGCATATGTTTTAGCCGTCAGTTACACACGCGCAACTCCTTTCCACCACCAAAAAACGCACTACTCTTTGCTGCTCGACCCTGGATGCTTCTATCCTGTTCAGCCTATGTTTTAGCCGTCAGTTACACGCACAAAACTTTTTCCACTATCAAAAAAAGCACTACTCCTCGCTGCTCGATTCTGGACGCTTCCATCCTGTTCAGCCTATGTTTTAGCCGTCAGTTACACATACATAACCTTTTTCTGAATGACGCAACATTGTCTAATGCGGCACTAATCCCGCCCGAAGCCAAAATCAAATCAAAAACCAGTTCGGCAACTTTGATAACGTCACTACGTCAGCTGCCCATTTTTTAATTGGGTACCCCTTATAGATGGTCATTGACTAAACAGTTTAGGAAGAGAAGTTGCGTCACTAATTTAGCAGTGAAATGGATGGAAAGAGCTTTACTCGATCAGCTCAATAAAACTTAACCTTCTATACTTCTTTTTACCCGACTGCCAAGAAGGGTTATGTGTTTGACGCGTATCTGGGTATGTGGGTTTTTTATACCCTGGAAACATACCAACGGCTGAATGGATTTTAATGAATGAAGGTTATCGATTCGTCTTAACCGTCCGATGGTTATAGGCTAGGTTTTGTTTTTATAAATTCAAAATGGCGGCCATAAAATACAAAATGGCGGTAGAGACGAAGAAAAAACATTACGCACCATATTGAGTGGCATATCATTGGATAGGTCTTTCAAAATGAAGACGATGTTTCATTGATTATTTTACAGTCAGAAGCTCCGTTTAAATATTACACAACCTGGAAGTTGTGTAGATAGGATCTCTAGCTTTACTGCAATTCTAACCTTCACAATCATTTATAAGCCTCATCAAAACAGTGTTTATAGATAGGAACTAACAATTAAACACAACTTAAAAGTCATCAATAGAAGTAAATAAAAATATAGGTAAGTAATATAAAAAATAATTTCACGTTGATTAGAAATTATTAATTAGTTCGCTTTTTACGCAGTCGGGTTTTTTGATTGTTTAAATTTAATTTTTACTTATTCCAATTATTATTTGTGCACCCAAACAATTTTTAAGATATTTTAACTTGTAAGAAGTTTTAAAAAAGTATTTCGAATTTCAGTTTCAAATATATATTTCATTGAAATACAACATCAAGCATTAAATTTAAGAATTCTAAAATATATTTCGGCAAAGCTTTGAAATTACTTTAAAATAAATTCCCTTGACAAATTATTGGTTCGTATTTCATTCTTTTCCATAAAATATGTATTAACTTTAGATTTTTAAAATTCCTTATTTGAAATAATAAATAATTTCTATGAATAATTTGTTCTTGTGCAAAAGAAAACCACGGAATCTAAAATCAATAGCGTCATCTATTTATTTTATCTGAATTCATGCATCAAAACGACTCGTTAATATTTAAACAAGAAACAAGATAACATATTAGAGTATTATATTACTAATCAAATGTTTTAGTAATAGAAATTTATGAAAGTAATTGTAGGAAAAAGAGCTTATATAGCTTAAATTTTTAATGATATTTATGAGATCCATATTTTAAAATAGCAATAATCGCTTAGAGAATTTATAATAATTGTATCTACTACAAAAATTAACAATATACATGATTTAGTAGATTATCTAATAAACCACTAAATCGTGTTATTTTATTTCACATTCAAATAATCAAATACAAACACGCGGAATGTTCCAAATAACATATAATTAAGTTAGCAAAATAAATAACTTCTGTTTTCCCTTTCCTTTTATTATTCAAGCACCTCCTATTCTTAATAAATCAACTGGCTATTTTCTTTTTTTTGAAATAAAATGAATAAACAGAACAAAAGTAATTCTCGGTATCATATTACATTATGTATTTAGGTTTACATTAATTTTTCTTGAAACATTTTTCAAAAGCCTTTCAATTAAGAACAGAGAATGTGTAATTGAATGTAGTTACAGTAAAACCCCGATAATTCGGATTAATTGGGACCAGACCCAATCCGGATTATCAAAAATCCAGATTATCCAGAGAATAAGAAAAAATGAAATAAAATAAAACTATAAGTGAGGCGTAAACTTCAATATTTTCTGCTTCTAACCAATTGCTAATGTCGCTGATATCAACATCTGAGCAACCATAAATTTTTTTTAACATGCTCACAAAATCTTCAGGTGTAATTTCTGTTTCAATCTCGCTTATTCCTCCTTCTGTTTGAAGCTTATTATTCGAGAAATCACAATTTGCAGGCCCTAAATTCTTCCATGACTTTAGGAGAATACTCTCAGCACGATGATCCCAAGATTCAGCAATCATATAGATTACTTTCTTGATATTGATTGATTTGAGAATCTCTACCACACCATGTTCTCCATCTTCTTCTAAGAGTTCATTCAGCATTTGTCGTTTACAAACTTTCTTAATGTTCTGAAGAACCCCTTGATCCATTGGCTGTACCAGCGCTGTCACATTAAGTGGTAAAAACTTTACCGTTATGTTTCCTTTTGTCAGTTGACTTACTTCGGGGTGTGTCGGAGCATTATCAATTAGGAGGACAGCTTTGCTGGGTACGCTGCACGATTTTAAATATTTTGTAACACCCGGAACCATAGTATTGCCAAACATAAAGTGATACATTGTTGTTCCTTTGAAGGATAACATCAAAGAGTTTATGTAAGAATGCTTAGGGTATTCTTCTTACGATTTCAGAAAAGACTTTTTTATTCAGAATACGTGGTTGAAATAAATGAATGTTACGGAAATTTGCCGATCGCGTCTCAAACTTGAAAAAAAAAATCGACCAGACCGATCCGGATTATCCGGAGATCCGAATTAACGGGGTCCGAATTAGCGAGGTTCCACTGTACTTTATTTTTCTTTCTAATTTTCAAACGAATACAGAATTTTTAGATAGTTTACAAACATAAAAATCTGTTTTTTGTGATACCCGTACATATGTTAATTGATATACATCTATCAGGCATTATTGTTTTGTGGAGAGCAACATCAGTACACAGTGGTGGCGCTAGACGAAACGTAGACGTCGGCGACATCAGCTTTGCGAGGCCTCTTTCATCTTCCAGTCAGAAAGATAATGTTAAATGAGCTGAATTACACAGTAATTTCATGTGTATACTATACAAGTTTAATTGCTAATCAAATATTGACAAAAATTGCATAAAGAAACACAAATTTAAAATAGACGAACTTTTCGGCTTTTCGCCTCACTGAATTTGGTTAACTTTGAGAAGCTTCTCTCAGCAGACGCTGTACTGGTTGGAACTGCTAGCATGATTCTGATCGTTATGTAAACATTTGGATATGCGTCTTCCAAATTATTTTCTTCTAAAATATACTAAATAAGTTAATAGAGTCCAGTGAGTTGGATTTTAAAAGCTGGAGTTCCTCATAAATTTCAAAAGGCTGTATGTCGCTATTTTCGCCTTTCCAAAGTATTGCACCTAAATCATTACAATGCTTGAGACGGTGCATATCGCTGTCAGACATCTCCGAGTTTTGTGACAGATGATTGAATGAAGTAGAAAGAACATGGAGGAATGAAGACTAAAGGAGACGACATAAATGATGTCACTTGAAACTGTTCCTACCCGCTGCTTCCGCCATATTTGACCGCGGAGAGCTGCGCTGTGAACCAGTTCTTATCGCTGCGCAAATCAACTACGGAAAAGTCAAATATGGAGGACACTGGAGAGAGGGGGAAAGAACCTGTCTTTCTGCTTCAACACTCTCCACGGGGCTATTTTGATATGTCGTCTCCTTTTAATCTTTATAGCTCCATGAGGAAGAATTAACAATTCGGGCATTCCCCGCGGATTCGTCTAACTGTCATGTTGCTAGACGACTCTAGATAAATACTACCACATTCGTGTGGAAATAAATACGGATAAGTAAATACCTAAATTTTTAACAACTTGAAAAACTTTTTTGCGAGGCCGTCGGCGGTCGCCGCGCCTAACGCCACCACTGTCAATACAGACCCTTCGTTATATGTTATTTTTGGTTATTAAAAGACGCACTAATTTTCTTAAAAAAATTCTTCTGTATGGTCTTTAAGAATTTACATTATAAGCAATCATTAAAAATGTATTTAGTTACTTAAAAAAACAAAACAAACATATAATCTGACACTTGAAAGGTGTATTACATACCAATATTGCACAACTTCTTTTGCTGTTCTTATTTTGGACCCCGTAATGCGCATTTCATCTAATTCTGAGTCTTTATCTTCTTGAAAAACCATATATTTTCTATTGTAGGTATATTGATGTACAACAAAACACATTTCGATAAAAAACAATGATGTTCCCAGCAATGATGTTTCTTAGATTTATACACTAAAACTTACGAAAATTCATTTTTACATTTCTTTTTTATTTAAAAATTCGGAATGTAAGAATCACTGCATTAAACTTTAGTGCAAAGATGCTACTGAGAACGAGGAAAAATATTCAAGTTCAAAGAATAAGTAATCTTGCAGAATGTGTATAAATAGAGATGTGCACAGACAGCTCAAATTTAAATTGCTATATTTCTAATGCAATCCATGCTGATTTTTCTTCATAATTGTCACGGAAAAAGATATTTTTTTTTGGCGTAGTAAAATAGCGTTGTTAAAAACAATTTACATATGTATGCTAATAAAGATAGCTTTGCTCTTTTTGTCTGTGTGTGTGCGTGCAATGTCTAGGAAAATCTGCAGCGTGCAGAGTTCTGAAAATTTTTATGAAGACAGTTTAAGGCAGGTCCTGATGCATCTGAGGCTCAAATATTTATTTTTTTTTAAATAATTATTTGAGATATTAATTAAAAAATCATCAAAAAGGCATTATTTTTTCAGAAAATAGGCAAGCGCGCTCGCGCATGGTCAGGAGGAAGAAACAAATTCTGTATTGTTTTTGGCCGTGTGTCTTAGCGCACTACGGCTGAACTCTTCGGAATCTGGAAATCAGAATGGTTTACATCACCTATCAACAATTTTAAGCTTTCGGACGAGTAGATGTATTTTTTTACAAAATAAAATATATGAAAATTTCGACAAAAACACTAAAAACCGGAGTGTTTGGCACAGTTTCACTAATAAATATGCATATTTTTTTTTTTTTTTTTACGAAATTCTAAAGATGGCTTGGGTACAGTTTTACTTCTAAAATATTAAAATTTCAGCGAGTTCGGACGATAAAATCTATATTTTTGCTAACGAAACCGATGCAAAAACAAAACAAAACAAAAACAAGTTGGAAATTGCTCGTCAAACGTGGCAAATGAGGTGCGTTCGTACTATAACTAGTTTTATAATTATTTTTTGCACCCCATATTGTACTGAATGTATAATTTTTTGCACTTCATAAAGTGCATAGTTTGTAGCAATATTAGAATGCACTTGCAATAACTTTTTCCCATTCCCCGTAATGTAACGGAACACTTTTGACTGTCCCTGTAATTAAACTATATATCCGATTTTCCTAAAATTGGAAATAGCTCGACAAAATTTTGCAACAATTATATATTTAAAATTTCAGACCATTCGGAAGGCTGTAACATCATTAAAATGCACTTGCAATAATTTTTCCCATTGGCCGTAATGTAAAGAAAAACTTTTGACTGTCCCTGTAATTAAACTATACATCCGATTTTCATAAAATTTGAAATGGCTCGACAAAATTTTGCAACAATCATATATTTAAAATTTCAGACCATTCGGTTGGGTAGTTTTTGCTCTGTTATATGCGGACAGACAGACAGACAGACGGATGGACGGACGGACGGACGGACGGACTGAACGACGACTGTAGGTGCTACGTATTTATACTAGTAAATCTGCAGATCAAGAGCCTCAACGTCATCTCTGCAACTTATTGATTTTAGCAAATTTTGCTTAATATTAATCTTTCTACAAAAACAAAATTTAAACTTTTAAATTACACAAACATTTATAGAAGGAGAAAAAAATATTTCGATGGTTTCAGACATTAGAAGCGTTAAATTAAACACGTTGTTATGTAATGATATTCTGAAATTCTCACGAGCTACTTATTCTAGTAATTTTTATATAATAAAGCAAATTTCTTCAGGGGGGTGCCCCCCCTCTGAACCCCCCGTTGTGTAATTTATTTTGCATTTGTAATTTTCTATTGATTGAGTTAATGATTATCCTATATCTTAGATTCATTTTTACACTGCGATTTATAAGGATAAGCAACAATTTGGTCAAGCATTTTACGTTATCCTAATATCCATACAGCAGTATTTACTTGCCTGCTAACCACAAACATCTGTATCTAATGGATAAATAACTTTTGGAAATGTAAACTGAGACATCTAATTTAGAAATCTAATAATAATTTTGATTACCATTCTGCAATATTTATATCTAAGATCTAATCTAAATATCTAAAAATGTACTCGATAGCATTAACTTACTAAAATCACCCTAAAGTAGGGGGAGTTCTAAACCTAACGGTTAATAATTCATCATCGTGTCCACTTCCAATTGACTAAATAGATAAACGTGATATGGCGCCGTTAGGTATTTTTTGTGATAGCCTTTTAATAGTATCCACATTTAATTTAAAATCGTGATGTTACAAACACCGTTGAAATTTGATGCACACCTGTGTTCAGGTCAAATTACGAAAGGTTAACTAACCTTTTATTTCCCTTAGCCGGGCATTTTGTTTCATTTTTCGTAATAGGGATTATTTTAATAATTTATTTTACACTCTACAAGCTGTTACACGGGACGTTGTTCACGTAGCATTAAAATAGAGATTATTGCATTAAATAAAACATTTCACTCACCACCAGACATGGCAAGTCTCAGGCTTTTTGCACAACACTATTACCTTACAGAAAATGTTGTTCTTTTAAATCGCGCAAATGTTTCAATTAAATAAAGTAACATATTTTGTATTAAAATACTGGTATCCAGAACACCGGAGGCTTGGCAGCCCTGCTCCTCTTAATAGAAACATATATAGTTAACCAACACTTTATCACATTTTATACGGAATTTCTTATTTGTATGGCCTTACATATACCTCAGTCATAAAAATGTAAAATTTTGTGCCAATTAATATACGCAATTGCGAAAATGAAATCGCAACCAATGAGAAAAGGAAGGCCAAGTAAAATCGTGTAAATCGAGGAATCTTTCTTCGTAGTGTGGGAAAATACCACTACAAAAATTAATTTAGGTGGTATTTGGTGTGAAATGTTTATATGTATTCATTCCTGTCCTATTTATCTTTTTTATTATTTGTAATTTGCTGCATTTTCCCTTTGCACGTGGAAATCTTACAAATTAAAATGAACTCTTTGGGAGAAATTGTTATTCCCTTTTTTTTTTTTTTTTTTGGCAACAATAAAGTTTATAAAGTTTAATAGAATAATGTCAGTTTATTCTGTATGAAAATAACGAACTTTTTCCTTTATAATCAAAATAGTTGAATACATAAATAAAGATATTATTCTATATAGTATATAAATACTATTTTCATTTCTGCGTTTAAATCAATTTATATGCAAATATCTATACAAAGGCATTCATTAATTCATTCCTTTTAACTTTGATTTGACTTTAAAAACCATACATACTTTCACATTTATGATATTTTTAGATGAGATATAGTTGCTACGCAACGGTTAAAAGAAAAAAAATGAAATATAAGTAAATTCATAAAATAAAATGTTTTATATTATTCGAACACATGTATAAAATTCCGTCATAAGTTATACACCTAATTTAAAAGCTCTGACAAATGTTTTGACAAAATTGCAAACTAATAGGAATAATTTACTACTCTTATTTAAAAATTTCAGCATCAAAAATTTACCATTTAAATCCATTTTTTATATGAGCCATTTCTTTCAACAAATGAAAATTTGAAAATCGTCTGACTTGCCATTGAAAAGCATTACAGAGCAAAATAAAATATTCTATATTTCCCGAACGAATGAACCAAATTTAACCAAAAACCATACAGCTAAGTCCGAGTACCTCATCAACATGCCACATTAATTTCAAGCCGATCGGATGCTTTTTGCGGCAGTTATCGCGGAACAGACGGACAGACAGACAGACAGACAAACGGAAATCAAAACTTTTCGTGTCTCCACAGTAAGCCTTCACTGACGTTTCGGCAACTAGTAAATCTGCAGATCAGGAGCCTCAACGTCAGCTCTACAATTCATTGTGTTTAGCATCCTTTGAGTAATATTAATCTTTCTACAAAAAACGAAATTTAAAGTTTTGAAATTACATAAACATTTATAAAACGAAAAAATATTTCGAAGGTTTCTGACATTAGAAGCGTTAAATTAAACCCCTTGTTATGTAATGGTATTCTGAAAATCTCATGAGCTACTTATTCTGGTAATTTTTAGATAATAAAGTAGATTTCTTCAGGGGGGCAGAGCCCCCCTGAACCCCTTCGTAGTGTAATTTAATTTACATTTGTAATTATCAATTAATTGTGTTAATGTCCTTTAGTAAATTCTACCAATAGACGGAAACGTACATGAATTCTTTTCTACAGCCCTGTATATTACGTGAAGATTTTTACGCGTCGTCTATAACATTTAAATTTAATGCAGACAAAAAACCCTCTTAAAACTGCTCATATCACATTTCCGGGGATTAGTATGCATAGTGTGCACCATATATCCAGTTTCTGAGGAGTCCTGTATATGGTTCTATTTAAATTCTGCAAACATTTGTTAGTATACTAAATGTATTTGGGCTGGGAAATACATAACTCAAAAAAAAAAAAAAAAAAAAAAAAAAAAAAAAAAAAAAAAAAAACACTGAAGCAATTCGCGCTCATTTTCATTTATACTTACGAATTCATTTGTGTATCCCTGTACATGGTCTATACAATATTTAAGCACTACTTATTAAGCACAAATTTACTTAACGTTAAAACGCACACCATAATCGAAAATGCTCTTCAGCAATCATCCCTAATAGACCAGAACTGTATCCGAAATATTTTATGTGACCCTATAAATGAACGATAAATACGATACAAATCATATTCAAGCTTCTTGTAGTCAATCACAGTAATGTAATTTAATTTCATAATGTTTGAATTAGTGCAACACAATTAACACACTGACGACAGGCAATTTAATTAAATCTGGGTTTAAAAACAGTAGAAGCTCCTCCCTCTTCTGAAAGTGTCTCGGAATTTGGTTTCTGAGATATGTTTTTCATGTTTATGCAGCAGTAAATATCTTTCAATGTACGGATGTAATATATAATGTCTTACAATCTATAAAAAATATGGACAACACAATATAAATGTCTTTTCTGTAAGGTAGAAGTCACTCCCTTAGCCAATGATGTATTCTGAATAAAAACGAGAATTTTCGTTTCCCGTCGCTAATGTGTTAAAATAAGCTGTGAAGAGTTTTTTTCCCCCGTAGACCACATTTTAATCGACCACTTTTGTGTGACCTTGAAAAAAACATATGCTTTGCACCCCATATACTACAAAAATGTTTCAAAAATACATATCAATTTTATTATTTTGTAACAGAGTAACATCATTAAAAAACGCCACAAAAGGATTTTCTTCAAAGATTGTAATATTATGAATACTTTTGAGTTACCTGTACGCATGCTGTAAGTGCTACACATAACATATTTTATAGTAACCAGGTTCTAGGGCACCTTAATAAAGTATATAAATTTCATTACGTTTAAAATTGTGTAACATTATTAAAATACACCGCAGACGATTTTTCCCAAAGACTATAATGTAACGGAATAGTTTTGAGTGCCCCTGTAATTAAGCTATGAATGCTACACTCTTCATTTTTAATACCAAACATACTTTGGCAAACCTCAATAACGTATATCAATTACATGTAATCCCGACTATATTTACGCGAGTTAGAGCACGTAGAGAAACACGGCAGGCGACAGATAGAAAAACTGAAGTCATAAATACTTTTCATCCATGTTGGAAAGTGTTAAAAAGGATTTACATGCCTTTAACTGTACTTTTTTTTCACTTATAGCATGGTTAAACATTAGTTTAAACATCCTAATCCATGCGATAGCAATAACATATTAAAAGCCCCCCAAAATAGGCATATCTGGAGATCTATAAATCTACTGGAAAATAATTCATTATCGTGCCCGCTGTTAATTGCATAAATTGCATCGATTTGGCGCGATAAAATATTTTTTGTGATAGCCTTTTAATAGTACCTGCAACAAAATTAACGTAATTTACTAACTTCATTCATATTTGACGCAATGATAGGCTACTAATAACAGTTGCTAGGCAACGAAGAAAAGGAAAAAAAAAAGAAATATGTATCATGTAAAACAAGAAAATTAATTTAAAAATTCTTTATATTATTGGAATACATGTATAAATGTCCTCAAAACATTATACACGTAAATAAAAAAATCTTATAGATATATTGATAAAACTTCAATATAATAGGAATAATTTAAAACCTTTATTTGGAATTTTAGTATCCATAATTTGACATTTAAATCCATTAATCAAACGTGCCATTTTCTTTCAACAAATCGAAATTTGAAAATCGTCTGACTTGCCGTAGAAAAGCATTATAAAGAAAAATAAAATATTCCATATTTTCCGAACGAATGAACCAAATTTAACCCAAAACTATACAGCTACGTCCGGGTATCTCACAAATATGCCCAATTAATTTCAAGCTGATCGGGTGCTTTTTGCGGCAGTTATCGCGGAACAGACGGACAGACAGACAGACAGACAGACAGACAGACATCCGGAAATCAAAACTTTTCGTGTCTCCACAGTAAGCCTTCACTGACGTTTCGGCAATAACTACTAACGCACCTAAAAAGCAAGAAGAAAACGTATTACTTACCCATGATATGTAGTATAGGGTAAGTCTTGTAATCGTTCTAGAAATCGATTTTTTTGACGGATTTACACGTTTCAGACACTAGAGATTCCGAAAAACATATTTTTAGAAAAAAAAATTGCCGTCCGTCTGTATGTGTGTGTGTGTATGTGTGTGTCTGTAAACGCTCTATCTCCCGAACAAATTGAGATAGAGACTTAAAATTTGATATGTACTTAGTATGTAATAATGGTAAGAAGTCTATTGAATATCAGTAACCTCGATTATCCGGAACTATTTTTTCGGAGTCTTGAAATAATCGTTCTGATAAAAGGTATACAAAAATTTTCGAAACTGTTTATTTGAAGGAGCGAATATAAAAGACAATAAAAAAACATAAATTTTGAATAAATAATGAAGTCGATCGGATAATTGGTTGTCGAGATATTTGTAATAATATTTTTCACACTCATCGATTTTTCAGGACCCTGTATTTCACTCAAATTTCAATTCAAAGATATACTTTAATTGGAAATGAGACGCTTAATCCAACGCAGTAAACTGTTAGTTAATATGATTATCATTTTTGGAGTTATAAGGATGTTTCTTTTTCGCAATTCGGTACTACTCGATTATCCCGTCGACCAAAAACTATCGCCAAACTATAAGATTAAATGCCAATAATGGCGTATCGTAGATGTCACATTCACTTGACATTAAACGCGTTACACGTGTTTGTTGCGTCATCAAGTGATTTTTAATTCGACGTTTTATTTGTATTTTTATTAATCTTTTACTAATTTATTTGTTCTTTCGTTATTTAAAATGCCAATCTATATTTATGTTCCGTCGCAAATGGCGCCAAGTTTGTCGCGATATATCGCCAAACTTTGCGACCAAAATTAGTCGCCAATAGTAACGCCAACTTGGTGATATCTTTAATATTTCGCCAAATTCCCATTGTCATCCATTATAAACCAATAGGGTTTACTTGCTTACAGAAAATTAACAAACTGAGATATTTTAATGCAACAAAAACTAATATTAGCTTAAGGGATTATATTAATTATATTTAAGGGAGTCCAAGTAAATTAAATTATGAATAAAAGTAACATGATAGAATACTTAGCATGCTTTCCCAAATATTAACTTTAAGGGAGACCAAACTGGTCGCCAAGGGAGGCTAGTTTGTACAATTCTGCGAGTAGTTTGGAGATTTATATGATTTATCGAAATTGGTCAATGAGATAATCAAGTAGTACCCGCAAATCAGTAATAGAGCTTTACTATGTATTAAAAATATTTAAATATACGTTTAAATTTTATTTTGGAATTGCAATGCATTTTATAAATAGTTTACAAGTGTTTTATTTTGATATTTTATACTATGCATATCCATGATGGGTAAGTATTACGGTGGCCCCCAACGACTAGTTTCTTTCTCAACTAGATATAAATATTTTTTCACGAATTTTTCTCACGAGGTGCTAACCGTCCTATTTATAACCTCTGAAAATCTCAAAGAGTAACAAGAACTGTTCTTTTTTAACTACTAAAATAGACCAAGTAAAAAAAAATTTAGGTGACCTTTTATCACTAAATGTCAACATGTTTTCACATTTTATTCACATAGGCTACGTAAACATTGTTTGTTATTCCTAAAGATTTGAAAGAGTTTGGACGAAAACGACTTTAATTTTTAAACATTTAGAATACTAGACGACCTCCCCTCCCTTTCAAACCATTTCAAACAACTCGTCTACTCTGAAAATCAAAATACGCAAAAATGAAAATACCAAATAGTATGTTCTTTCAATTACGATGATGGTGGAGAGTATTGACTTTCTAGTGTGATGACGCAGTCCAGTGTCCTGATATTAACAAATACCGAATGTGAGTGTTTCTGAATTTGTATTGGATGTAGTGAGTCTTTTTGTATTACTATATGACAATTTTTTGTAACTGATGAATAGCATGTTGTTAATGGTGGCACCCCAAAGGGACGATTACTTACTAAGTAAGCGTCTTGTAGATAGGCTATAGCATAATTGTTCTTGATTAAAGCATGTATTAAATTGGCTGTAGCTGTCTTATTTAGTTGAAGATTGATTTGCGCAATCTTAATCGGTGCAGAAGAAAAAGCTGAGACCGAATATGTTTGAGGAGTAGAAAATGTTTTGAAAACGCTGTGAGAACTTTGAATTAGAATCGCGAACGTGAAGGAGATTTATTTGCTATGGTTTGTCGTTGATGATAGAAATCTCTTGATAGACATAACAATTTGATGAATTGGCTAAATGCCTGTTATCATATGGCCCCCGTCTTGATTAAAGTGTTGGTGCAGTTAAAAAATACGTGTTTTTCTTCTCGTCTTTGACTAGGCAATCATTCGAGTTATGATGTTTCGCGCAATAAGCACATTTGATATGTCTTCGGCAGTTTTCTCTTGTGTGTCCATAGTTCTGGAAAGAACTGCATCTTATAATTGGTGAGTAATTTTTTATATTACATGCCAAGAATCCTACTAGTACCTTTCTTCTATGAATCAATACACTTGCCAGTTTATCCTGAATACCATCCGGAATATCAAAATGAAATTTCTTTTCAGCACTGAAGACAATTTTAGACCACTTTGCTTGTTGCTTCGGCATAATAATATTTCAGTATGAATAATTTCGAAAGAATTTTCGGCCTCCCCGTAGATTTTGTAGCAACATAAATAGTTGGATTCTGTAAAAAACTAAAAATGACAGTCTTTGAACGTTTAATTTTATCAGCAACTCATTTATATGACATTCCGATGTTGTTGTAAGCTAGAATTTGTCCTCTTTTGAAGTCATAAAGCATTTTGCCTCATGCTGTCGTCGAAATGTTTTAAGAACTAAACTAATGTGCTCAGAATCTCTTTTAAATGCGGTTTCAAATGATATGCGAAAATTTCCACCAATTACGTTCCGCTGTTTCGAAATATTTACCACGTTCTTACCATTTAGCAAAATACATATTTTAAAATGGATTAAAAAATTATATATACAATTTTTGTAAACGATTACTTTAGTATTAATTGGAATATCATATATTTAATTTTAACAGAAAGATTTGCGCATTTGCATAGCAAAAGTAAGTAAGTAAGCACCCACCCTGGGAACCCGCTTTTGGCTTATGGTTAGGTGTAACCCCCAAGCCCAGGGCAGGGAAAAGTTTTACTACCTGCGGAAACAAGCCCAGAACCCCAGTCTCCGGGAAAGAAGGCAAGTGCCGTGTCCCCGGACCGCCTGTGAAAATTTATTATTATTTAAGATGTCGATTCTTTACCAATCACAATTGGCTGCCCTATTGTTTCAGGGCGAGCCTAGAAATGTATTTCAATTATGATTTATATGTTTTGGAATTTGTGTACTATTTGAAAAAATTTTAAGTATTTACATTCGTCTTTACTTTTGATAAGAAATATTTTTTCCCTTTTTTTTCCTCTTTTAAACAAAAATATTTATTCGTATTTACAATATTTCTAGTGGTATTTAAGTTCTTAAGAATTAAACAATCTCAAAAACACCCTTCCATACACCACGTGGACCCATGATTTTTTTTTTTTTTTGATAAAGTAGTATAATAATTTAGAGATATAATTATTTACCAATAAATAAGTTTTTTTTTTTTTTTTTGACAGAAAATATGAAATACACGGAGCGATGGTAGAACTAAAAAGACAATCACAGGACAAATTTAAGCCCAACGAAGGTGGCCCCACTGCCCATAACTGGAGGCCATCCCCGCCGCAGCAGAAATATTAGGACAAATGCTGATACACTTATTATGATAAAAAAGATATGAAGATAATGAAGTAAAATTGTAAATATGGTTAAATAATTTAAAGTTCTATGATAGTGATGTATATACAGTGAGGATAGTCCTCTGAGTAATTGCTCTAGACATATAAAGTTCAGATTAGACAAGGTCAAGGTCAGAGTCTGTTATCTCTGCGTCTATCAGTCAACTGCGACTGATACACTGGGCAGGAGCTGGAATCGGCTGTATGTTGTTGATAGTCATTACGCGTGTGACAGTTTGTGCAGCGAAATTGTGAAGGGTCATTGGCGTAAGGACAGTCCCTAGTAAGGTGTCCACACGAGCACTTTGCACATATTGAGTCTCTGCGACAGTTGGTCGACGAGTGGCCATAAAGTTGACAATTGCCGCAACGGATAATTGGTCTATAGATACGAATTTGACAGTTATTCAGACCTACCAACAATGATTTTTTAGCAACTGATTTCTTTGTTTTGTATCGTTCCTATCATTTTACACCCCACTGTATATTACAAACTCGGAAACGTTTCCGAAAATCAGTGGCCGCAAAAGAATTGTTTTTAAATAAAATTTTCTTTAAATCGTGAAAATAGGTTGTTTTTAAAGATTGCTAAAGATAAATAACTAAGATAAATAAGAAGAAAAGATAAAAGATAAATAAGATGGTTATATTAAACTGTACGTACTGTTTCGTATGTGGTTTTGTACAGTATGGATATATTAAAAACGAATTTTGGATGGAAGCCCTAAATTACACGTTTATTTCCATAGAAATTGAATGACTTGACGGACAGAACAAAGAAAAATGAAGGGCCAATCTTTAAAACAATTATGTAACAGATAAATGCTATATATGCATTTAAAATAAACCTAGCATTTTAAAAACTTAAGCAGTTTTCATCTTACTACATATTTAATTAATAACATATTATATTTAATAACAGTCTCTCTCCCTTCTTAGATAAAAAATAACTATATTAGGGCAAATACTTAATGCAATAAAAGCTTTTCCTTATTGGGACTTTATTCCTGTGATTATGGAATTATAATTTCATACACAATCTATTTATTCTCCTTCTCAAATACGATTACTTAAAAGAAATGGAAAAGTTTTTAAAAAACAATGAACTTAGATTTTTTTTCTGACAATAACTTTCTCGGCTTTATTCATATCAAATATTCTTTTACTTGTGAAATATTTATTTATACATTATATATTATTTCCATATTAGTACTGGGTTTATTCCCAATATTTAATTACATATTCTGCAAATATAATTTCGATTTCCTTAATAAAGCAGTACAATTTTGTATCTCATTTTCTCCACTTCTTCCTTAGAAACAGAATTTAATACCCGATACTGCGTTTTCAGCTGTTTTGAAAATGTCTAAATAATTTATGTATTTCTCAATTAATTCAAACGTTATTTAGCATCGTATGATATTCATCTCACTAAATTAGACTTTAAGCTGAAATTTGGTTAACTTTATTCTAATAATTTGAAATTAATTTATTTAAGATTATGGAGAACGTTATTTCAATATAAAATTAAATGCATAAATTATGATGGAGAAGATGGAAATGCCCAATAAAATTAATTTTCATTGGAAAATTAATTATATAGCCTGTAAAAGTAACATAATAGTTAAAAGACCCGATTGTATATTTATAGTTTTCAATTTATAAAATGCGTTTAAGAACTCACATTATTTAACCCCTTCAAGGGCGGTGGTTCATTTTTGGACCACTTAAATTAATCCAGCACCAGAATTTTGGAATGAAAATTTTCTTTTTATTTGGTAAGGGTTAGAAAAGCTTATATTCAAATAAATTTGTTTGTAAATTCCGGTGTTATTCAATAATTTCAACATTTACGAATAGAAGTATTTTGCCCCTGAAAAGTTACATAAGAAAAGGAATTTATATTTCTCAAATACAGATGCGTTAAAAATAGAATTCAGATATGTTGTGCATTTGGTATAAAGTTACAAGCTGATGGTTTCCAAAAAATGTCACATTCCAAATGAGTAGCTTTCGTCTCAAAATGATTTAGAAATTTATTGTGATTTAATCAAAACAAGCTAATGCGAGATTGAAATATTTACTACCTAACCAGAGACAAATTTAAAATGGTCCTAAAATTAAAAAAAAAAACAAAAAAAAAACATTATGCATTTTTTATTACTATACAAACTTCCAAATATCTTAACGCATAAAAACCGGAATGATTTTTCCCTTTAAAATGGAAATATTTCATTTCATACCAATTTTTCTAAATAGAACTTTTTGTCTTATTTTATCGCGAAGTTTCTGCAATCAAAAAAAGTTAATATTTCTCTTCACAGTTACTGGTGTGCATATAACAAACATACTGACAGTTTCCCGCCACTGTTTTATTCTCAGATGAAGCTTACTGTACGAGATAAGGCGTGGTGAACCATAACACTCGAGATGCTCCCGCTCAATGCGCATATGTGCTCGTCTGAAAATCGCCACAGCATTGTCTCGTCGAAAGTGCAACACAAGTTCAGTATTAACATCTGGGCAGGAATTCTCGGAGATCATCTGTTGGAACTGTACCTTCTGCCCGAACGCCTCCATGGCACAAATTACCTTGTTTTTCTACAGAACGTCCTACGCAATTTGATGCAGGGAATACCGGCTACTGTGCGCCAGAACATGTCGTTCAAGCATAATGGTGCACCAGCACATTTTGCGATTGCGGTGCGTAACCACCTCGATGCTACGTATCCCGTCAGGTGGATTGGACGCGGTGGACCTGTTGATTGGCCCCCACTCTCCCCGGTTCCCAATCCCTTGGATTTCTTCTTCTTTTTGCTGGGGCCTCCTGAAATCGGTTGTTTATCAGACACTTTTGGATACACTGGAAAATCTGATAGCACGGATCGTCGTCGACCAATGGACATTGCCAGCACACCGTGTATGTTTGAATGCTTTCGGCAATCTTCTTCAGTCGGTGTTGGCTGTACAATGACCACCGCCGCAACTTCGAACAATTGCTATAAAAGTGTCTCGTCGTCTCCTTTCTGACGTTGAACTATAATACATTATAATCCTGCTTTACGTCAAAGAAATATCTTCCTACTTATTATTGGCATTTTTGTTCCACTCGACGTCACACTCGATCCTTTACAATTATTTTTGCAATTTTCTACCCCTAACGTGGTTTGCGACCCCATGTTGTATGGCAGTTTTTCATCCTTTGATGTCTACTATCACCGCTCTGAATTTGGCGGTCGAATTAGGTAACAACCCGTACATATAAATATTTCGCTTCCGCATAGATTTTTTATAATGTATTTCATTTGTTAATTTTTAACCAGGTGACTCTTCTTTTAGCTTACATTTAGGTAATGTAAGTTATTCATGCCGTTTCGAGATGGCAGTAGTGCATGATTTTTTTATCCATATAATTTTTTTTCTTTCTACAACATGGCACATGTTAACTTGCTTGGCGAGGACATATGGAGTCCATTTGATTCCTATTGCGTCCATGCTTGTTTTACTATATATCTTTAAGTTTATTATCTCCTTTTGTTGAATTTTCGTTTAATTCTTTATTATCCAAATTTCTTTTAATCCTTGGTTTTTCGATATGCTATAAGAAGCTTAATATTGTCCTTTTTAGGTTCAATGCTGACAATTATTGACGACTACTATGAGTTACTATGAGTTATACTAATGAAGTACACATATAAATGTAACCATTATAAAACAACACAAATTATAATTTACAAATATGAATATAAAAATCAACTACTATGTTGTGGCCATCACAAAACTTTCTTCTATGTAAATCACGTCAATTAAATCATTTAAATAGTACAAGAAATTACATCAATTTAGCACCAATTCATATCAAAGTGTATCTGAATTTGAAGTTTGATCAAAATTCGTGCCTTAGTTCTCGAGATAGAGCTATAACGGAAATTCTGAAAAGTGTAGCATAGCAGCGCCACCTGTTGAGTGATTTACACCAATACATAAACAGCAATAATTGATATCCAGGTATACATGGATCTGAAGTTCGTTGAAAATCCAAGTATTAGTTCTTGAGATAGAGCTATTGCGGAAATCACAAAAAAACAGCATAGCAGCGTCCCCTATTGAGCGATTTACACCAAACTGTATAAAATGTCAATTCATGTCAAGGACTAACTGATTCTAAAGTTTGATGAAAATTCGTGCATTAATTCTTGAGATACACCTATAGCGGAAATTTTGAAAAAATACAGCATAGCTGCGCCACCTGTTGAGCGATTTACACCAAAATGTACAAAATGAAAATTCGTGTCAAGGATTATCTGATTCTGAAGTTTGGTGAAAATTATTGCATTAGTTCTTGAGATATGGAATATGGAAATTCTGAAAAGTGCAGCATAGCAGCGCCACCTGTTGAGCGATTTGCACCTAAACACAAACAGCACTAATTCATATGAAAGTATACTTGAATATGAAATTTGATGAAAATCCAAGCATTAGTTGTTGAGATAAAGCTATTGAGGAAATCGTAAAAAATGCAGTATAGCAGCGCCACCTTTTGAGCGATTTACACCAAAATATACAAAACTTCAATTCATGTCGAGGACTAACTGAATCTGAATTTTGATGAAAATCCGTGCATTAGTTCTGGAGATTGTACTATTGCGGAAATCGTGAAAAAGGCTGCATAGCAGCGCCACCTGTTGAGTGATTTACACCAAAATTTAATCAGCACGAATTTATATCAGGGCTAACTGAATATAAATTTTTATTTAATTCCGTGCATTAGTTCTTGAGATAGAGCGCCCACAAAATCTGTGCCACATACAGCAGTCGGACAGACAGACTCACAGATGCACAGACTCACATACAGACATTTTATAAAAACATGTTTTTCGGAATCTCTGACCTCTAAAACGTGTAAATCGGTCGAAAACCGAAAGAAGAAAATTTTTACGAATCCAATACCTTCTTCTTGTAAAGTAAAAAGGAAATTTTATCCTTTGTAAAAATATCCAAAATATTATAATTACAATCGAGATAATTATATTATAATTATAATCAAGAATTGAAAAATCATTAATACACTTAATATAATAGAAATATAGAAAAGCATTGAAAAAAGAAAAGAAATATTTGTGCAACCAACGCAGAATCCTCATGGTCAAATTACCTTAGATTCCACAAAAAACATGTCCGTTTTCATTTTTGCATGAGCCATAACGAGCTGAAAAATGCAATATCTGGGCTGTCGCACATAATAAGACCAGAAAATATACCATAAATGACAAGAGATAATAAAATGGATTAAAGATAGCATTCACCTCTTGTAAAATTATCCAAATCAGTTATGGCACGGAAAATATCCAAAAAGAGCTAGTGATTACTTACATGTTCCAAGAAGTATTTTAAGTATAAAACTACTAAATCAACCAAGGAGTAACAGAACAGTGTGAAAATGATGATTTAGATCAGATAAACTGCCACCATTTAGTATTAGATATTAAACAAAAACATAATTTGAAGAACAAATTAAAAAAAACGAAAATTATTTCCTACATCGTTTAAGCCCGAGAAGGGACAGATATTAAGTTATTTCATTTAATTAGTTCTACATTTAATGTTAAATTTTTGTAACAAATTAGTTGAGCCAATCGAAGATTAGAAAATAAAAATAAAATTCATACAATATGATACTTAAAACACCCCTAAAAAATTAGATTCCGTTGAAATGAAATCGAAATAAATCTCTAAGTCTAAGATTTATTTCGATTTCATTTGAACTGAATCTAATTTTTTAGGGTGTTTAAAGTATCATATTGTATGAATTTTATTTTTATTTTCTAATCTTAATTGGCTTAACTAATTTGTTACAAAAAATTAACATTAAATGTAGAACTAATTAAAGGAAATAACTTAATATCTGTCCCTTCTCGAGCTTAAACGATGTAGGAAATAAATTTCGTTTTTTTAATTTGTTCTTCAAATTATGTTTTTGTTTAATATGTCAAGTTTTTCAATAACTACTGCACTCAGACGAACGCATTTCAAAATTAATAGAGAGTATCATCATCAGGCTCTGATGTATGCGGTATTGCATCACAATGTGGGATGCAGTTTACCAATGCACTGTAAAAAAAAATGGTAACTTTCCATGTAAAATCCAGGAACGTTTCGCCTTTTATCAGGTTTTCAGAATAATTTAGCTCTTTCCTGTGAAATTCTGGTTTTCTTATCTGAAACGTTCCTGAACAAAAGTTGGAAACAGCAAAACGCTGCGGCCGCCATTTATTATTTTTTTTCCTATAATCCGTTGCTCGCGCGCGAGTGCCGAAAACGAATTCCTTAAATGAATGTAAAAAAATCAATATGGAATGCAAATAAATCAATAGACGACATAATCCTTTACCTCTCTATTGTCAAGATAATTCAGATGAAAATACAATACGTCTGTGACATCACTAAGAGATTATCTCTCGTACTTGTCTGTGAAATCTTTAACGAGCAGACTGTGTAAAAAAAAAATACACCTATTATTTGGATCTGCATTAACCAGGGGACAATCAAATATGATTCTCACCTATTTTGATTAATTTGAAGTATGTTTTAGAGTTCTTATCTCTAATTATTCTTGTGAAAGGATTTCTTCAAATGGGCCTTAGATTTTCAGAAATTAGATGCCGAGTTTTAGCATACGTTTCAAATACCCATTAGTTTTCAGCTCTCAACGTGTCTTTCGTGGTGTGGACGCAGAAAGCTTGTACGCCACCCGTACGGCCCGGGTTCGATGCTACCTCTTGACTTTTTTTTCTTTTTTAATTAATTTTATATTTTAACACTTTATTACAATTTGATTTAAATTTGACATATATTTGACACTTTGAATTCCTGCAAATTTGAATTTTTTTTTTTTTTTTTTTCGGAAAAAATATACAATTACGTTTAGGTTTTTTTTTCATGAAAATTTATATGTATTTTATCTAACTTGTAAACTAACATAATCACTGACGAAAATCCAAAATATTTTATGTCTAGATTTTTTTTCTAATTATTATTTACATTTATATATTTTTATATTTTAAGCAAAGTTCAGAAACAATATATCACATATATATTTACTTTATTGAATTTTAACTGAAAATTTATTTTTTCGTGTAAATTATAAATAATAATTTTGATGTCAATTTCAAAATATTTTTTCATTCTAACAAATAATGATAATAAAGCGAAAATTGTCAACTGGAAATGTAAAAATCGTCTGCGGATCCCGCATGCTGTGAAATGTCAGTAATGTCATAATGAAGGGAACGGACATCCAGAGTGAATTATGTCAGCCAGGTATCGGTCCGGATAGCCTAACAGGTAAGGCATTGGCACGGCACGCCAAGTATCCAGGTTCGATCCCTGGTCTGGACATTTTTCGCTCTTGTGCTACTCCAACCTTGAATATGTCAGTAATGTTTTGCTGTCAACAGAAATATTCCTGGTATTTCGCAGGAAACTTACTGGCATTTCTGTAGAAAGTTTTTAACATATACAGTAAAGTACCAGTCATTTTCAAGAAATGTTTCTTGGAAATAATGGGCAACTCAGCTGCCCATTTTTTTCCAGGAACGTTGCGGAATTTTTTTTACAGTGTGTGTAATTCAAAATGTTTCGCCACTGCAGTAATGCAGGCTGCGGTTGTTTGGACAAAAACTTCCAATCTGAACATAAACAGTAATATAAAAATTTTGTTTTTAAAGTCAATTTCTACTTAGGTCATGAAAGAAAAATTTAATATAATCCCTTAAGCTAATATTAGTTTTTGTTGCATTAAAATATCTCAATTTGTTGATTTTCTATAAGCAAGTAGGTTTACAATGGAAGTCTATGGGAATTTGGCGAAATATTAGAGATATCGCCAAGTTGGCGTCACTTTTGGCGACTCATTTTAGTCACCAAATTTGGCGATATATCGCCAAGTTGGCGACAAACTTGGCGGTTTTTGGTGACATAACAGGGTCCCCCTGTGGTAACCCCTTATAGATATGAAGATGCATTAAATGCTTCAATAACCAATGGCCGCCATTTTGTGTCCCATGTAAAACTAAAATTAATTAATTAAAATTTAATTAATTAATTAATATTTGAAAAAACTGTATTAACATCAATTGTCATCCAGTTCAAGTTTAAAACAAATTATTTCAACTTGATAGGATGAATAATAAGTATTTTATTAACGATTGAGAATTTGAACAAGATATATAAATAAATAAATAAATAAATAAATATAGGAAGAGTGTGAACTAATAGTAGGAACTGAAAAAAATCTATAATCAAATCATAAAAAATTAACTTCACTTAAATTTAGATACCCTATTTCCCACTCAGGAACGCTATGAATGTAAACGTAAATTGTGTTGAATCCTTACTACAAATATTTAACAATATTACTGTGATACAGTAAAAAATAAAAAAAAATAAAAGTTTTACTTAAATTTTTAAACCTTAATCTCTCCCAAGGGGTGATGTAAACACATCAGAAAGTTATTACCTAAGTTTAACTTGGGTTATAAATAGTTCTTATCTCGGAAAAAAAAATACATTTTAAAATTTAAGTTATGTAATTCCCCACTAAGTTCGCTACCTGCGTAAAAATAGCTATCCAATAGAAACTTTTTACTAAAATATAAACTTGACCAAAGCAAAAACTTACTCTGAAAATATCCTTTTTATTTCCACTATGACGCCATATTCACCTTTTTAATTTTTGAAGAAAAAAAACTAGCTCAATTTAATATTTCACGAGAAAATCTTTCAACTAAAAAGAAATAAATTATTATTACGGCTTTTGAAATTTTTGCAACAATGAAGTAAAAATGTTACATTTTCTATGAAAAAATGTCCTTTGATTTTCAATGGAAAAAAGCGAAAATTGGAATTATTAAGAAAAATAATTGAATAATATAAATAAAAATTGGCCCATGTTTCTCTCTGGGTTATAATTCATCCATATGCAAATACATTTTACCATTCGTTTTGACCCTGACGTCAGGCAAACGTTTTTACACTTTAAATTTATAATATCATTAGAATTAGTAAAGAATACAAAATGAGTGGCATCAGGGACAAAAAGGTGGGAAGAAAAAATGAAAAAGTTGTGATCTCCATAGGCTTTTCTATGTTAAATTAACATTGTGAAGTGACACTGGAAATAAATAAGTATTGCGCTGCCGCGCAATATTTAAATAACAATTAAACAGTAATGTCACGATACTGTATAGGAAAAAAAAAGTATAAACTATATATATATTTTTAATTAATTTTTCAATTAATTTTAAGCAGTAAAATTACGCCCGAAATTATCGAATGTATTTAATATTCACAAATAAACTAATTATTAATATTATGTGGATTAATCTTTAAAAAGAGTGACTCAGTTAAGTTAATATAAATAACGAATATTAAAGAATAAATAAATAAATACTTGATATGAATACGATAAGTTATTTAATTATAATTCAATTTTAAATAGATGTATAAATAAATTCATTATATTAGAATATTAAATTTAAATAACTTAATATTTAATTAAAATTCCCTTAACAGAGCAGAAAAAATTAAACTGAAATCAAATGTTTGAAAGTTTTCTTGAATTTAAACATATACTTCATTAAGTTTTAAAGAACTCCAACTGCTTAGTTTTTACATATTTAAGTAGTTATTAATTATTACATTATATTTAATCCTATAAATAATCAAAGTGAAATATATTTTTAAAAAGTACTGTTATATGAAAAAGTTAGCATGTCTTGAAGAATTTCTTTTTGATGTATTTATAAAATATTTCAGAGTAGTTTGCATTTTTAAAAAACAGCAGACCTCTTTTTTGAACTGAGTGGAATTGAATTTTCTTCGAATGAATATAACGTTTCATAAAATTTTCCATGTATATCACTGCATTTGAATTTTTCAGCGGAATAGTTAATGTGAATTCAAACGAAAATCAAACGAATATTTTTAGTTTTACTCGAGGGTATTTTTATGATAAAGGAACCTTTAAAAACATAGTGAAATTCTTGGAAAAAAACACAACCTAGCATACTTTTTCAGATTTCCAACGTGTGAAATACACACACTCATACATATATACAGGGTGTTTCATAAAAGATGGGCAAAACTTTAAGCGATGATAGTACACATAGAAACAAACAACTTTCATCAAAGATTGCATAGTCGGAAATTAAAAGGAACGTGTTGGCACATTTGGGAACTTGGTCCATGCAAACGTTAAAGCTCCATTTCTATTGCGAGATACAGGGTGAAGAACGGCACTAATAACATGCAGTGCACACGTGATATGACTAAGAAGAAGAATGCGTATGGAAAAATTTCACCTGGATTAATGCATAAAAGTCGCTAATCAAAATGTGCTATTGATAGGAACGTATCGGAAGATGTTGTCTTTCACTAATAGGAAAAAGGCTGATGTGCATTTTATCTACGGAACTGCAAATGAAAATGGCTCAGAGGCTCAACGATTGTACAGAAAGCGGTTTCCCACCTTGTTTTTGTCAATTAATCGTTCTTTCCGTGTTTTTGCCTCGTATAACAACATTACCTTCGGCGCCCTGTACCATCTTTGCGTTGTAATTCCGACCATGCATTCTTCGATGAAAGTTGTTTGCTTGAATGTGTACTATCACCTCTTAAAGTTTTGTCCATCTTTTATGAAACACCTTGTATATAACTTTAAAATTTAAATGATAAAGTGTTATATTTATTCCCACGCATGAATATACAGTTTTAAGAATTTATTTGCTTTATCAATATATATATATATATTGCTATTATTTATATACAATGTAGGATGTATTTTAGTATGAAATTTGATGCTTTTTGATGGAACCACATGCCTTTTGGTATAAATTCGTGTTAAGAATATGGTGATCTGTGACAATTAGGGCAGAAGATATGCTCATATCTCCTATAGGCTCTAGGAAAGGTCAGGGAGAGAACGTAAAATAATAGAATCGGTTTTGTCTTTTTATTAGAAAGTAATGTTATTGCAGCACAAAATATAGACAAAACCTGCAACAAAAAATTTATTTGGAGCTTTAAAGAGAAAACGACATTTGAGTTGAAGTGAAAAAGGATGCTTAAATATAATAATGTATTTCAAATTAAATAATGCATTGTTAGTAATCAATTATTGATAAAAATCCTTTGACAATAAATTCTTTTGTACTGAACACCATTCTCAAAGCTTGGCTGATCTGAACTGATTATATATAATCTATATTTAGCTGCATACGAAAAAGTTGGAGGCAATTTCATACAATGGTTAATGCTATTAGGCCGTTCCATGAAAAACGAACAAAATTTCCTGCACGTGACACTTACATAAATACCTATAACTATTAACTTATAAGTTGTTAGAAGATAAACTATACATTAAAAATAACAAAAAACCCCTAGATTTCCATGTCAGCATAGTTGTTTTAATTTGAGCGTATAATAGCATTGTTAAAACAGCAGTAATACATAGAAAAACTGTCCCACACGTGATATGGATAGGCCCTTTAATAGGCTTAAAAATCTCGACATTTTAAATCCTAGACCTAACAAGTAAAGGCACTATAGTCTGTGGCGGCGGATTTCGATTTTTATAGCTCATTCGACTCGTCTCATCGAGTTAAGTAATTTTCTACCTCGCACATCGGGTATTGAGTTTTAATAATGACAGAGGGCTGGATCAAAGCATAAAATTTCGTTCATTGAAGACCAATTGATGTCAAAGAAATAACTAAGATTTAAATTTATTTATGGTTCTTACACTGACATGCATTGATGATAGTCAATTTTTGACACATTGTTCATTCCGAAGAAGTGAGTAAAACAAAAATATTTCTCACAGTGCACACAGCGAGCAAAGGCTTCTTCAGCTGACTCGGCAACGCATTCAAAACAGCCCTGCTTTCTTTCTTGAATTTTAAAACAGTAGTCTGTAAGGGTGACGTAGTGTTCGTCTTTATCAATGTATCCTCTTTTGGCAAATCCATACTTGAACATAGGAATAAACTTAACTGATACAAACTGATAATGTGTCAATGATTAAAGCTTTATGACGTTGTTCCCAGTCATGGGGCTATTATTTATTTTTTTGACTAAAGTGTTGTCTTGAATACTCTTGAAAACTCTTACAAAGACTTTCCAAGGACAGAAAAACTTTAAATCCAGCGGTTGAATGAGACTAGTTGAATTTGCACACATACACTTCAGAATAATTTGCATGTCTTCAACATGAAACTAAGCAGGGTTCGAAAATGGACTTGTCGTATCATGCATGAGAACGGCCTTTTTTTCTCTTCGTCTCACTTATGGCACAAAGACTCTGCTGTACTACTCTTTTAATAGAGGAATAGTTAATTTTCCTGATTTTGAGCAGACGACGTGACGTAGCGATCGTTTTGACTTCAAAAGAGGAACAGGAGTTTAGCAGGAAATCCCTTTCCTTCTTGAAGACAGGTAAAAAGAATAGGAAAGACAATACCATTAATTCAAACTGTAGGTTGAATAGTGTATGAATGAGTTATTGCAATTTTTGATCGAATCAAAACAGAGACGTCTTGGGTACCTTTGCAAGTCAGAGTGCGTTTCGTAATTGAAGGAAAACTGATCACTGTTATAGATGCAAGCTGGATTAAACTCTTTAGATAAGGACTTGACATTCGCGACGTAATCTGCATATTGTCCCCAAAGAGTAGGCTCATTTTTGAAATTAATGCGAGTTTTAACGCTAGTGATCTTACGACTCACAACTCGATTGATGGTTTTAAACCTTTAAATCCACGTCCTAGACGCCTTGAAATTTGGTGTTTTGACAACATGATTAGCTCGAAGAGCCTAAATCCCGAATCCCTTTCTTTTCAAAGACAGCTGTCTCAAACTCCTTTCTGACGGTATAATGAATTTGTTGATACTTCTGGAATGCCTATCATTTATATCAGTAAGCTTTTTGAATCGTCGAAGCTTGTCATACACAGTTGACTTTAGCATAGAAGCTGGAAAAATGCTTTGGAATCAATTCTTGGCGACTGAAACCTTTTCCAATTTACCAGTTGATGTTTTTGCATAGTTAAGAACTTCCATCATATCTTTGTTAGAAGCGTAGACAAAATTGAGCTTCCTTTCCTTTGATGTGCTCATTTGATGTGATAAGCAGGATCCGCGTGAGATGATATTGATGCAATTTGAGATGTTTCGTCATCTACGCTGCAGCAACCGCTGGTGTCGTACACGTATTCCTCGAAACCAATTTGATCTTCCAGTCGTTCTTCTTTATCTGTTTGTAAGACAAGATTTTTTTCTGACTCAAAACGTATCCCTGATTCAAAGAGTTCAATAAAATTGCTGGCCGCAGTCTTGTCTCTCACGGTAATTACGACTTCCAGCTCATGTTCTCAAATAGAAATCGAGTGACGTTCTTTCGATTGAACATGATGTTAATATAGGCCTCAAAGTCTAAAACTTTATTTTTCAAGTTTCAAGAGTCTGATAGCATTAAAAGAAACTTCGTACAATCTTTAAAAAATTGGAGAAAATTTAGTTTAAAATTGAATAGTAACAGAGATTAGTTCTAGCAACTTAAACTCGGATCAGAGCAGAGTTAAGCACAGTGGGGAGTATTATCAGCTGGTTAAAAACTCTGCAATTTAAAAATAAAAACAGACATCCTTTGTTTGGAGTCTAAACTTAAAACACAGAATACAAGAAAAATATGAGAAAAAAATAATCATAAAGTAACAATTTGTTGCATAAGGGACTTCAGGTTTTATAAATAAGGCAGAGCTAAAGTCACATACCACCTTCTAGGTTCGGGGACATTTCAACATAATAATAAAAAACGTCATTCTATTACATTCGTCACAAATTTACTGAAAAATTTTCATAATGAGAGCTGTCGAAAATCAAACAGTAGCAGAAAATTCCTTCCCATGCAGCCTTACGCAAACGTTCCGCAAGTTACGAAGGGATTGAAAAACTGACAAAAAAACCGACAATGTGTGGTTACAATGATT
Source organism: Maratus speciosus (assembly GCA_963932465.1). Taxonomy (NCBI): domain Eukaryota; kingdom Metazoa; phylum Arthropoda; class Arachnida; order Araneae; family Salticidae; genus Maratus; species Maratus speciosus. Next base: position 49,205,946 of record OZ010786.1, on the reverse strand, counting down.
TTTGCTCGTAATTCAGGAAAAAGTATTGACAGGATGAACAAAACTGGACGAGGACATTATAACTTGCGAAAACTTGACTCTCAAGTAGCATGCGAATATTTTATCTGCAATTACAAATTTTTTAATAACAGCGATAATATAAGCTTATATTAGTTATTGGCAATGTATGGCACTCTAAAAACAATTAGTAAACTTAAATCGCATTTATTTATTTGACGGCATCTGTTTTTCAATGAGCGAAATTTTGAACTTTGACCCGGCCCCTATCATTATAAAAATTCAATAGCTGATATGCGAGGTATAAAATTACAAAGCTCGATGAGAGGAATCGAATGAGCTATAAAAATCGAAATTCGCCGCCACAGTAGTATAGTACCTTTACTTGTAAGTAAGCTGCCAGTTTTTAATAGGTTTTAAAATATCCAGATTTTAAATCGTAGACCTAAGTAATCTGCCCGTTTCAGGGCCAATCCTGAAAAATGGACAAATGTCGTGTACGTGACATTTACATAAATACTTACATCTATTGACTTATAAGCTGTTAAACTATAAATTATATATTATAAATAACAAAACTCCCTATATTTTTATATTAGCATGGTTGTTAAAAGAGCAGTAATGTGTAGAAAAGCTGTCCCACACGTGACATTCAACATATGCACGGAAAGGTCAGCTGCCTGGTTCAACTGGATGATAGTAGAGTGAGTGCGAATGATCAGATAGTTTGGAAACAACTTCGAATTATGGAAATAATGTAATGTTTTAAGGAAAAAAATATAGTATATAACAAATTTAACCAATTTTCAATTGTAAGTGAACTTTTGCGAAAAATAAATAAACAAATAAATAAGTAGCTAGCAGATGAATTGAGTAACTTTCTTTCTCTTAAGGGGGTCCGGGACACATTTTCAAAAAAAAATTATTTATTGAGTTAAAATTTCGAAATTTTTTGTGATGGTTAACCATATCATTTGTAAATAAAATCACATAAAATTTCTCATAATAAAAAAAAAAAAGTTAAATTGAAATTTTATTAAAAAAGTCGGGTAGTTTAAAATCGTTATAACTAGAAATATTATTTGTAGAATTTCAATTTTTTTTTTTTTTTTTTTTTTGCATTTAAATAAACAGAAATATATAAGTTTTACTTTAGATTAAGCATTTAAAAATATATTAATTTAAATAAAAATTAAAAATATTTAAAGTAAAATGTTTTAAAAAAATGACCCTCCGACTGTCTTGGAAAAAGGCAAAATTGTAATGTTGTTTTCTCTTCATTTTGTTTTAAATGCTAAAAAAAATGATTCTTTGAACATTTTGTAAAAAAACTTAATAACGAATATGAATACAAACCTTGGAAGTATTAATCATTGTTCAATGTATTAAAAATACATTAAATCAATAGAATTATATTACTTTAAATATTGCTTGTATTTCAGTGAAACCTGGAGCTTAGTGAACGTATTAACACGGGCTTGTCAGTGGGGGGGGGGGGGGGGTTAAAAAAATTATATTTTCAAAAGTAAATATTTTTTTTTAAATTTTCTAAATCAAAAGTAAAGTAAAACAATTGAAAAAGATATGTTCCAAGTTTGAAGCATTCATCTTTAACGGTTCTTGACTTATAACAATTTAAATACGCGAAATGGTGAAAAACCCACCATGAAGAAAAACGCTTTTCGCAAAAAGTTGTTTTCATGACAACCATTGCTTGGAAGCTAGATTTTGAAAACAAACCAAAACGAAAAAATGAATATTTCCTGTTCCAATTAAGATAGAAACATGATTTAAACTTCATTTTAAGCAGAAAAAACAGAGAAAAGTTTTAATGAAATAAAAAAAAAATTAAGAAAATTTTAAGATTTATGTGTCCCGGACCCCCTTAAAAAAAATCAGACGAAACTATAACGTCTGAAGATTATTTTTAAATTATAAAACTAAAAGAAAAAAAAATTCTATGTAGTATAATCTAATCAAAAACAACTCGTTGTAAATGATCCCGCCAAGCCAAAAACCCAAAACGTCAGTCTTAAAAAAAGTGATATCACATAAAAAGAAGTGATATAGAAGTGCATACTCGGAGTGCCGTGTAAAAATCTATCACTAATCATAATGTTTCCAAAGGACTCGGAGTGAGGTACAGTATGTGAAAACTGCTTGGCGACCTGCAGGCTTTTATAATGTTTGTTCTTCCTGCACTTACATATCACTATTTGTTTATCAATTTTCTTCTTGTATTACTGATCCCATTAAACTGTGAAAAGTTGAAGCTTGTGATGTTTACATGCCCATTCTTATTGCCGAAACGTCAGTGAAGGCTTACTGTGGAGACACGAAAAGTTTTGATTTCCGTTTGTCTGTCTGTCCGTCTGTTCCGCGATAACTGCCGCAAAAAGCACCCGATCAGCTTGAAATTAATTGGGCATATTCGTGAGATACCCGGACGTAGCTGTATAGTTTTTGGTTAAATTTGGTTCATTCGTTCGGAAAATATGGAAGATTTTATTTTTCTTTATAATGCTTTTCTACGGCAAGTCAGACGATTTTCAAATTTCCATTTGTTGAAAGAAAATGGCACGTTTGATTAATGGATTTAAATGTCAAATTATGGATACTAAAATTCCAAATAAGGGTTTTAAATTATTCCTATTATATTGAAGTTTTATCAATATATCTATCAGATTTTTTTTATTTACGTGTATAATGTTTTGAGAACATTTATACATGTATTCCAATAATATAAAGAATTTTTAAATTAATTTTCTTGTTTTACGTGATACATATTTCTTTTTTTTCCTTTTCTTCGTTGCCTAGCGACTGTTATTCGTAGCCTATCAGTGCTTCAAATATGAATGAAGTTAGTAAATTACGTTAATTTTGTTGCAGGTACTATTAGAAGGCTATCACAAAAAATATTTTATCGCGCCAAATCGATGCAATTTATGCAATTAACAGTGGGCACGATAATGAATTATTTTCCAGTAGATTTATAGATCTCCAGATATGCATATTTTGGGGGCTTTTAATATGTTATTGCTATCGCATGGATTAGGATGTTTAAACTAATGTTTAACCATGCTATAAGTGAAAAAAAAGTACAGTTAAAGGCATGTAAATCCTTTTTAACACTTTCCAACATGGATGAAAAGTATTTATGACTTCAGTTTTTCTATCTGTCGCCTGCCATGTTTCTCTACGTGCTCTAACTCGCGTAAATATAGTCGGGATTGCATGTAATTGATATACGTTATTGAGGTTTGCCAAAGTATGTTTGGTATTAAAAATGAAGAGTGTAGCATTCATAGCTTAATTACAGTGGCACTCAAAACTATTCCGTTACATTATAGTCTTTGGGAAAAATCGTCTGCGGTGTATTTTAATAAAGTTACGCAATTTTAAACGTAATAAAATTTATATAGTTTATTAAGGTGCACTAGAACCTGGTTACGATAAAATATGTTATGTGTAGCACTTACAGCATGCGTACAGGGAACTCAAAAGTATTCATAATATTACAATCTTTAAAGAAAATCCTTTTGTGGCGTTTTTTAATGATGTTACTCTGTTACAAAATAATAAAATTGATATGTATTTTGAAACATTTTTGTAGTATATGGGGTGCAAAGCATATGTTTTTTTCAGCGTCACACAAAAGTGGTCGATTAAAATGTGGTCTACGGGGGGAAAAAAACACTTCACAGCTTATTTTAACACATTAGCGACGGGAAACGAGAATTCTCGTTTTTATTCAGAATACGTCATTGGCTAAGGGAGTGACTTCTACCTTACAGAAAAGACATTTATATTGTGTTGTCCATATTTTTTATAGATTGTAAGACATTATATATTACATCCGTACATTGAAAGATATTTACTGCTGCATAAACATGAAAAACATATTTCAGAAACCAATTTCCGAGGCACTTTCAGAAGAGGGAGGAGCTTCTACTGTTTTTAAACACAGATTTAATTAAATTGCCTGTCGTCAGTGTGTTAATTGTGTTGCACTAATTCAAACATTATGAAATTAAATTACATTACTGTGGTTGACTACAAGAAGCTTGAATATGATTTGTATCGTATTTATCGTTCATTTATAGGGTCACATAAAAAATTTCGGATACAGTTCTGGTCTATTAGGGATGATTGCTGAAGAGCATTTTCGATTATGGTGTGCGTTTTAACCATAAGTAAATTTGTGCTTAATAAGTAGTGCTTAAATATTGTATAGACCATGTACAGGGATACACAAATGAATTCGTAAGTATAAATGAAAATGAGCGCAAATTGCTTCAGTGTTTTTATTTTATTTTTATTTATTTATTTGTTTATTTATTTATTTATTTTTTTTTTGAGTTATGTATTTCCCAGCCCAATTACATTTAGTATACTAACAAATGTTTGCAGAATTTAAATAGAACCATATACAGGACTCCGCAGAAACTGGATATATGGTGCACACTATGCATACTAATCCCCGGAAATGTGATATGAGCAGTTTTAAGAGGGTTTTTTGTCTGTATTAAATTTAAATGTTATAGACGACGCGTAAAAATCTTCACGTAATATACAGGGCTGTAGAAAAGAATTCATGTACGTTTCCGTCTATTGGTAGAATTTACTAAAGGACATTAACACAATTAATTGATAATTACAAATGTAAATTAAATTACACTACGAAGGGGTTCAGGGGGGCAGAGCCCCCCTGAAGAAATCTACTTTATTATCTCAAAATTACCAGAATAAGTAGCTCATGAGATTTTCAGAATACCATTACATAACAAGGGGTTTAATTTAACGCTTCTAATGTCAGAAACCTTCGAAATATTTTTATGTTTTATAAATGTTTATGTAATTTCAAAACTTCAAATTTCGTTTTTTGTAGAAAGATTAATATTACTCAAAGGGTGCTAAACACAATGAATTGTAGAGCTGACGTTGAGGCTCCTGATCTGCAGATTTACTAGTTTAATATCATGTGATCGATTTGTTCATTTTATTTACCATTATTTGAACGAGAAAGACCTTTTTTAGGAGGAGGATTTTCTAAGTAAACATGTAATAAACATTTTGAGTTTGTAAAATAATAATAAAAAATAATGATCATTTGAATATTACTAACAGTGCACCTATTAATAGACGTTAACTGAACTACGATGCATTGCAGTAAACCCTACGTGAACGGAATTGCACATGACAAGGGAAAAATCTGTTCTAGTAAGTCTTCTGTTACAATAGTATTATATAATATTTCTTATGTTGGAAACATGACATATTACGTTTAAGAAATAATTCTGTCATAAACAGGATCCATTTTACAAGTTTCCACTTTAATTTTGAAGCAGTGTATTATTAAACGTATTTATGTAATTAAAAATTATGTTTAAAATAGTGAAAAGTATAATTGTAATAATAGATGATTACCACAATTATATACCATTTCCTGCTTGTCTTACAAATCTTTCTGATTTATTACAGATCTTCCTCCTACACATATTTATAAGAGTGATATAATGAGAATTTAAAAATTATTTTTTCGACTTTCAAAATTTTTCGAAATTGATGTAGGTACTGCTTATATTAAATATACGTCTGCAGGTCGCCAAGCAGTTTTCAGGTACTGTACCTCACTCCGAGTCCTTTGGAAACATTATGATTAGTGATAGATTTTTATACGGCACTTCGAGTACGAACTTCTATATCGCCTCTTTTTATGTGATATCACTTCTTTTTATGACTGACGTTTCGGGTTTTTGGCTTGGCGGGATCATTTACAATGAGTTGTTTTTGATTAGATATCACTCCTTTTTGTAAGGTATTTAATTATCATTATAGATATTCCATTCTAATTCAGAAAAGAAAACATAAACGGAAGATAATAGAACTAGAAAAATAATTTAATAGTGATGCTATAAACTTTTCAAATGTGTAATATATCTAGTAAGACATAATGTTCGACTTTTTAAAAATAATTCAAAACCATTTTATCGATCCTTACAAATATCAGAAGAAATCTTTTATTTTTTAGAAATGGTAAAATGTGTCGAACTAACCTGTAATATTTTTTGCTGTTGTTCTGCAAGCTATACGGTGATTCATTAACTCATAAGGATTTTATCCTAATAACTTTTGAAAAACTGACTTAATATTTTAAAAATTCGTATCATTTTACACAAAATATGTAAAGACTTAAAAACGGACTGAATAATGAGCCTTTGTTTTATCACCGGGTGTGCTTGAAGTAATTTTTAAATAAAATTAGTTTTTTTTATTTCAGGAAATCCAACGTCCCTCCGATAAGCGTGGCTGAAACTCAAATTATCTGATTAAGCTTTTTTATTCTTTTTAAATGTTTTCATAAGCTCTAACATTTGTTGGATTTTCTGTCTTTTAAATGCATGTACTTTCTAAATTCCTAATTGTTTTTTACGTGTCTAACAAAACATACTAATTCGAATGCTTTCCAAGTATTTTCTCATATATTTTGGATAATTCATACGATAAAATATAATTCATTTTAATAAAAGTTCAGAATTCGATATTTCATCGTTATGAAATGTTTTTCCCTAATTTTGGTCATATTTGTAAATTTTTATGTAGCTTAATTATCTGATTAAAAATTGACTAAAAGGCATATTGATAGCATGTTATTATATGTGTCTAATATTTATGGCATATTGATAGCATTCTTTAATTACCAAGTCCAAAATAATAGAGTCGATTAATTTAATAAATCCCCTTATTAATCGTTTTAAATGAAAAGAAAAACGAAAAATTCCAATAAAACTACTAAAAATGTATTTGATATAAAATGATTGTAAAAAAAAATTAAAAAAAAATTATGTAATAAAAAACCAGACTGACTGTATTACCTTTGTAAAATGATTTAAATTAAATAAACTGCAAAGTTTGTAATGTTGAAAAAATATTTGAGTATATGTGCGTTTTCGTATAAAAGCAATAAAGAAGAGAACATTTTCTTGCCAATTTCAACATGATAAACAGTAATCCAAAATTCTATCGAATTATTTTCATGACTATAAGTACTCTGTGATTCAATGAAGTGCTTACATTATCTTTCTGAGCAAATTCTGTGGTTTCTCCTGAGTCGGTGTTTACCTAGAATCTTTACATAATCGAGGTCCATTGTCACGTTTCTATAATCTAGTTTCTCCTCAAATATCAGCAGGACATTCAGCGATGATTATTGTGCGAAGTACCTTCGTCAAAAATCATTCCGATTTCGTGCAATATAAAATTTAATTTAATTGTTATCAAAATTTTGCGTGCAAATTACTCATAGTTAGTGATGGGCGATTCTCGAGAATTCGACAATCGAGAAAAATCGTCATCGTAAAAAATCACAATCGATACAGCCATCGATTAATCCCTAAAATCTACAATCGATTATAACGAGAGAAGCTAAAAACAGTTGTTAGAAAACTTAGCTATTATCCTGGCCGAAAATTTCATAATAGTGATACGGCTTACTCGATAATTCTGCTATCGCAATTATTTGCTCCTGATTTAGGCTTAAGGGGTTACTTCAGTCAAGTGAAAAGACCCGCTCGCTAATGCTAATCTTGTGGAAGAAATTTATAAAGATATCTCCTTTGAATTTCAGTATTTTAAAATGATTTTCTTTGCATTGGAATAAATTCCCCTTTCTTCTTTATGAAACTGCAATGTCCAAATCGCATAACAATGGCGCATTTGACGAATCAAATAACCTTTCTACTTTTTCGATAATTCCAAAAAGATTGATACAGTTTAAAGTTCCCCTAAATGCCAAATGCTATGGAATTTCCCCATTGATCGAAAACAAAAGTTTCTTTCGAAAAACGTAAGGATAGTAAGAGGACCTGCTAAGAGGGAAGCTGTATAACACGGAAACTGCTTTCCTTTGCCTAGCGATTTCAACATGACTCTAAGTCTGTATCGAAATCCAAAGTAGCTACTTTATGACACATTTATAAACTCTTTTTTTTATTTTAGACGCATTAGCTAGAATCGATTAGCATTTCCCCCTTTTCGATAAAGGCAAAAGGTTTTATAGAATTTAAAGTTACCTAAATGTCTAAGTGTGTTAAATGCTGTGGAAGTACTCCGTTTATCGAAAACAAGACAGCTTTATCGAAAAACGTAAGAACAACCAGACAAATATACCTGCTAAGAGGCAACCTGTCTAACACGGAAATTGTTTTCTAGTGACTAGCGATTCCAACATGACTCTAAGTCTGTATCGAAATCCAAAGGCGCTACTTTCTGACACACTTACAAACTTATTTTTTATTTTAGGCGCGTTAGTTAGAATTGGTTAGCATTTTGCTCTTTTCGATAAAGGCAGAAAGTTTCATACAAGTTAAAGTTCCCTCAATGTCTAAAGTGTGTCTAGTGCTGTTGAATTTCTCCGTTTATCGAAAACAAAGGAGTGTTATCGAAAAATAGAAAGGTAAACAGACAAATATGTCCGCTAATAGGGAATTCTATAACTAAACTAAAACTTCAATGGACTTCATTTTTGGTATTTCGGATAATTTTAATCTTCCAATCCTTACCAATGTAGTATTAGATGATGGGTTTGGAAAAGGTAGAAGAAACGTCCCCCCCCCCCCCCGAAGAGGCATTAGGCCCCAAATTGACAGTAGGGCAGACCAAGGATGAAAGTTAACTTGATGTAAAAGAGGACTAGGGTAAGTTGAGAATGGTAAAAAAAACAAACCATTTGAATAAGAAAAAAATTGAAGAAAAATAAGAAATGGTAAAAGAACAAGTGAAGCGTGTGATTAGAGCCAGACAAATGAGAAGGGCCCGATGGGCCACAGCTGGTCCAGAATGAGTGCCCAAATGGTCAGAGTGGGTCAAGAACTTCGAAAATGGTATCTACAATGGAGAAAAACAATGAGACAAAATATTATGAAAAACAGATGAAAAATACCAATACCCTGAGGCTAAAAGTAAAATGTTTCACTGGGCGGCGTCCCCTGGTGGTAGTAAAAATAAAATTGATACGAGAAGATAGGGGAGAGTGAAAAGACTTTATTTTGGGAATTTAATAATTTTTGGACAAAAAGTATACTAAAGGTTTGAAGAAACAAAACTTCAAAGCGCCCTCTTGAGGCGAAGATGGGAGTTAAACTTAAGAAACATATATCCATATAATTTATTCGATTTTAGACACAATTTGATGTTAGTCTTATAACTTTCCTATGAGTGGAAGATACCGTACCAGAGTACGAAAAAAAACGCCGCTAAGTATATTCCTTTAGAGCATTTTAAACCCAGGGGTCTGAAATTAACGGTGGATTGACAAAAGTAGATTTAGAAAGGTTATGAGATTACCCTAATTTTAATATATTACATGAGCGGGGTAAAATAATTTTGAAAAATCCTCTTTCCTGAGGCGACACTTAAAATCTTGAAAACACATAATTTGCAGTGCAGTTTTGTTTTAACAATAGCATTCTAATATTACTAGGGGGCTCAGCCCCCTGCTCGCTAACGCTCACCAACCCCCACGAATTGCTACGCAATTTATATTGGGATCGCTACGCGATCCCAGCTCGCTTCGCTCGCTCGCCACCATTTATGTCAACTCTAGCCAGAATGAGTGCTATCATAAATCATTACAACGTATTAAATTTACAAATATTTTTAATGTATAAAAAAGTAATGGAAAACAGTTGAAAATATAAATAAAAACGTACCTTGGAAACAGAATTAATTAAAAAACTTAGTGAAAACAAAATAAAAAATATTTTTAATTGGGCCGCTATGAGATCCGAGCAAGCAACATATGAAATTTAAAAATATTTTAATTCATAAAAAAGTAATTGAAAATTTTGTTGAAAATATAAATAAAAATGAATTTATCAAAAGTTTGGTGCTATGACTTGTTGATCATCATTGAGAAAGCTAAGCGAACAGGAAATTGACGCCGTTTAAATTTAAATGGCTTGTTAGTGTCAGTTGGGGTCCTTCTCCTTTCATTTTGCCTATAGTATTGAAAACCACGGCTTAAATTAATTTAAAACTATAATAAGACGCTATAAAACATGCTACGTATCACGCTATCGAAATGTAAACAAAACGTTTTCGCCTGTGTCTAAATACAACCTTGGATAAAAAAGCTATGTCACCGTAAAACGGACCAATAGCAATTGTCATTCATGTATTGCACAAACGGTTTGCGTTAAAAGAGAGATCCTGTCTGGATTTTGATTTGCTGAGTGTTTTGGGACATGCGACCGTAACTACCACTGAGAAACGTCGCTTTGGCTGTTGCCAAATAGCAAGCTACAAATACAGCCCTTTTTAGCGCTACGTAAGAGAAATATATGTCGTAGGCTAATTGAGAAATCCGGCTCTTTGCAAAGAGCCATGCTAATTGGAGAATCCATCTCCCTTTTTCCAATTAGCCTGATATTGTTCAGGCTTATTGCAAAGAGCCTACAAAGCGTTAGGCTAATTGAAAAATGACCACTTATTATCCGATAAGGGTGATATTTTTAGCTCACAGGCTATCAAAGCATGAGAGCTTATGTTCCCGCCGATTCTGTATGTACGTGTGTACGTACGTACGTACCTATGTACGTAACGCGATAACTCTTGATAAAAATATCCGATTTACTTCAATTTTTTTTTCTAGGTTCACTCTGATGAGGTGCTTCCCTCATTATTTTTTGAGGTTCATTGGTTAAGGATAAAGGGGAAATAGGGGGGCTAGCCCCCACCCCCTTAATTTATATAAATGTGTTTTTCATGCAGAAATATTCGATTTGCTCCAAATTTAGTATACCGGTTTATTGTGTTAAGGAGCTTCCCTGATTAGATTTGGAAGCTCATTATTTAAGTATAAAGGGGGGAAAGGGGGGCTACCCCCTTAATTTAGATAAATCGGTTTTTCATGCAGAGTTATTCGATCTGCTCCAAATTTCGTATACCGGTTTATTATGTTGAGGAGCTTCCCTGATTAGATTTGGAGGTTCATTAGTTAAGTATAAAGGGGGGAAAGGGGGGCTAGACATCCCCTTAATTTAGATAAATGTGTTTTTCATGCAGAGTTATTCTATTTGCTCCAAATTTCGTATACCGGTTTATTATGTTAAGGAGTTTCCTTGATTAGATTTGGAGGTTCATTAGTTAAGTATAAAGGGAGGAAAGGGGGGATCCCCCCCCCCTTAATTTAGATAAATGGGTTTTTCATGCAGAGTTACTCGATCTGCTCCACATTTCGTATACAGGTTTATTATGTTAAAGAGCTTCCCTGATTAGATTTGGAGGTTTATTAGTTAAATATAAAGGGAGGAAAGGGGGCCTAGACCCGCCCCTTAATTTAGAGAAATGGGTTTTTCATTCAGAGTTTTTCCATTTGCTCCAAATTTCAATTACCGGTTTATTATGTTAAGGAGCCGCCTTGATTAGATTTGGAGATTTATTGGTTAAGTATAAAGGAGGGACAGGGGCTAGTGTCCCCATAATTTAGATAAATGGGTTTTTCATACAGAATTATTCGATTTGCTTTAAATTTGATATACCAGTTTATTACGATATGGCTTCCTTCATTTGATTTGGGGGTTCATTGGTTAACTATAAAAGGGGGGAAAGGGGGGAAATTGCCCCTCCCCTTAATTTAGATAAATGGGTTTTCATGCAGAATTATCTAATTTGAATTTAAATCCATCCTCTAATTTAAATCCATTTGAAGTCAACCCGAAAACCGACCACAACCCGGTTTTGGATTGTGTTCAATTAGAACTTTCAGGTTCGGATCGGGTTGCCAGTGGACGGATATTATTTTGTCTGGCTTGCATCGGGTTATAGTTCTTTCGAATATTTTTGTCGGTTGAGATATAATTCGGGACGGGTTTCAGGTTCACTTCGAATGGAATTTTTAGGTTCTGGTAGCGTGTCCACGGAAACTAATTTGACTTGTTCGGATCCGGTTATGGATCTTTGGAATATTTTTGTTCGTTATCAGATTTGGTTCAGGATTTCGGGTTTTTTCAAATGGAACTCTCAGGTTCGGGTCGGGTTGCATGTAGACTGAAATTATTTTGTCTTGCACGGATCGGGGTACGGTCTGTTGTAATTTATTTTTCGGGTTCGGGTAGGGTTATGCGTTAATAAACCTAATAAAAAGAAAATTGCACAGTTAGCCAGATGGCATTGAGCTTACAGGCTATTCACACTAATTGCATATTATACTCTTATTTCAAAGAATAATGCCCCTCGAAAAATAAATGAAGGGATTAATCCCTGTTGCCCCCCTTTCTACTTAACCAAAGAACCTCCAAATCTAATCAGGGAAGCTACTTAACATAATAAACTGGTATACCAAATTTGAAGCAAATCAGATAATTCTGCATGAAAAAACCATTTCACTAAATTAAGGGGGAGTATTAGCTCCCCCATTTCTCACTTTATGCTGAACCAATGACCTTTCAAATCTAATCAGTAAAGCTCCTTATTAGAATGAACCTAGAAAAAAAATTAAACTAAATTAGATAATTCTGCATGAAAACCCATTTATCTTAATTAAGTGGAGGTGAAATTGCCCCCCTTTCCCTCTTTTATACTTAACCAATGAACCTCCTAATCAAATGAAGGAAGCCATATCGTAATAATCTGGTATATAGAATTTGAAGCAAATGGAATAATTCTGTATGAAAAACCCATTTATCTAAATTAAGGGGACACTAGCCCCTGTCTTTCCTTTATACTTAACCAATAAATCTCCAAATCTAATGAAGGCAGCTCCTTAACATAATAAACCGGTATACGATATTTGGAGCAAATCGAATAACTCTGCAAGAAAAACCCATTTATCTAAATTAAGGGGGGGTAGCCCCCTTTCCTCCCTTTGTACTTAACTAATGAACCTCCAAATCTAATCAGGGAAGCTCCTTAACATAATAAACCTGTATACGAAATTTGGAGCAGATCGAATAACTCTGCATGAAAAACCCATTTATCTAAATTAAGGGGGGGGAGTAGCCCCCCTTTATACTTAACTAATGAACCTCCAAATCTAATCAGGGAAGCTCCTTAACATAATAAACCTGTATACGAAATTTCGAGCAAATCGAATAACTCTGCATGAAAAACCCATTTATCTAAATTAAGGGGGTGTCTAGCCCGCATTTCCTCCCTTTATACTTAACTAATGAACCTCCAAATCTAATCAGGGAAGTTCCTTAACATAATAAACCTGTATACCAAATTTGGTGCAAATCGAATAATTTTGCGTTAAAAACGCATTTACCTAAATTAAGGGAGGGTTAGCCCCCCCTCCTTTCCTCCCTTTATACTTAACTAATGAACCTCCAAATCTAATCAAGCCATCTCCTTAACATATTAAATAAGTATACCAAATTTGAGCTAATCGAAAATTTCTACATGAAAAACGCATTTATCTAAATTAAGGGGAGAGGCAATTGCCCCCTTTCCCCCCTTTATACATAATAATCTTCCAAATGTAATCAGGGAAGCTGCTTAATATAATTAACCGCTATACCAAATTTATAGCAAATCGCATATTTCTGCATGAGAAACCCATTTATCTAAATTACGGGGGGGATAGCCCCCATTTCGTCCCTTCATATGTAACTAATGAACCTCGAAATCTAATCAAGGCAGCTCCTTACTTAATAAACGGTATACCAAATTTGGAGCAAATCGAATATTTCTGCATAAAAACCCATTTATATAAATTAAGGGGGGGGGGGGGCTAGCCCCCCGTTTCCCCCTTTATCCTTAACCAATGAACCCCAAAAACTAATCAGGGAAGCACCTTATCAGAATGAACCTAGAAAAAAAATTGAAGAAAATCGGATTTTTCTATCAAGAGTTATCGCGTTACGTACATGCGTACGTATGTAGTACGTGCGTACACACGTACAATACAGAATCGGCGGGCACATAAGCTCTCAGGGTTTGATAGCCTGTGAGCTAAAAATATCACCCTGATCGGATAATAAGTGGTCATTTTTCAATTAGCCTAACGCTTTCTAGGCTCTTTGCAATAAGCCTGAAAAATATCAGGGTAATTGGAAAAAAGGAGATGGATTCTCCAATTAGCCCGACTCTTTGCAAAGAGCCTAGGCTGTTTGCAAAGAGCCGGATTTCTCAATTAGCCTACGACATATATATATACAAGAGATATGGGACAGCTTAGGAGGGCTAAAATAAGAGAAACATCGAAAATCAAAGACAAACTGGCTCCAAATTCACTATAAAACTTCTACTATATCAACAACTGAAACCCGAACTGATAACTTAAACCACTATGCCTCCTAACCCATATCGGTTAATAACAAAAGCGAATGGAAAAGAACATGTACTCCTTTGGGAAATCATGGCTTACACCAGAAGCGCGGTAAGTTTGACTCTTCTGAAAGCTTCCTTTCTCTCGCTCTCTCTCTCGCACTTCGAGATATATTTTCTGGATGCAAACTGCTCGTTTACATGGAGGAGACAAACATCTCTGCTCGACGGCAAACCTCTCGCTTACTTCGAGATATCTCATCGATTGTAACTCATCGCTTTCCATTGTCACTTCTCGTTTCTCGCTCTCGGTCTCTGTTCAACATTTCATATGACATTGTCGAGAATGAGAAATCAGTTTTCGTCCTTTCTTGAAATGTTACTCTCGATGATTGTCATTTCACGCTCGGCCAAGAAGAGCCGAGATGAGATATCGAGGGCGAACTGGACAGAGAAATAGGCATGACAATGAGCTGTGAAATGAAGCTTTAATTTTCAATGTTTTTCTTATTTTAGCCCTACCAAGTTGTCACATACCTGGAGCCCTCCGATAAATATTGTTTATTAAATATAAAAATTTCAAAGAGGAAGGTGGGTCGGGTGAATTCCGAGGACGTTAGAGTGAGCGGGGCGCAATTTAAAAAAAATTACCGAACTCTTCCTGTGACATATTATCGAAAAGCCCTTTGACAATTCTTTCATTTTATGAACCTTTCTTCCCCCGAAGGGGAAATTCGGGGGTGGAGGGGGCGAACAAATTTTTAAAACCGTAGTCGATTTCTATAATAAATATCATTTTAGATGTGGGTTTTTTTATGCAGTCTTCTGGTAAATATTATTTATTGAACATAAAAATTTTAAAGTGGGGGCTGCGCGAATTCCGGGGCGAAAGAGTGGGACCAAGGAGGGGAGGGAGGGGGAGCAATTTTCAAACTTTTGGACCCGTCATGTGATATATTATCGGAAAGCTCTCGGATGACTCTTTCATATTATGAGACTTTCTTCCTCCCCTCCCCAATTTGGCCCGCACTGCGGGGTGTAGTTTTTTCCGTTTTTATCATTTAAGATCGGATTTTTTTCTGGAGCCCTCCGATAAATATTATTTATAATACTAGGGGGCTCTGCCCCCTACGAGCTATGCTCGTCAACCCCCGTTCAGATACCGCAGACTCTAACAGCACGATAATTTGATCGACTTTAAAAAGATTTCGGAAGATTGAATTATAATTTGAATCTGAGAATTATAATCTGACGTAATTTTCACCAAACTTTTCTTTCTCTTTTTAATATTCACGTAAAAATACATTTTTTAGAAATGAAATATTATAATCATCTTAAAATATCAAATAAATGTCTCGCACAATTTTTAAATTTAAACTGTTTTGCAATATTGTTTTTCGTTCATTTTACGTAACAAGTGCAATGTGACGTAAATGTGACGTAAATTCTCCTATTTCAGACTGCTGGGCAACATATAACTATGATATGTTCCCGCACCATGTTGGTTAAATCAAAGTAAAATTGCGTAATTTGTTATTTCTGTTTGTATAAATATTTTTTATAAAATATAATTATGAGTGTAAAATTATAATGTTTACATATTTAAGTAAAATAGGAGTGTAAGTTCATACAAAAATTATTAAGTTGATTTTAAATATTAAATATATATTTAAAAAAAAATGTTGTATTGTAAAATGAATGTATAATGTTGAATAGAGTTCGGATCTCAGACAACAACAATAGCCAGACGCCATGGTGTCGTTTTATGAGAAGCCAATGGAAAGTGGTGTATAATTAGAAATCGTAAAATAATAAAAACGTTGGAATAAATTTATGGCCTCAATAAAAGTGTTGGGATAAATTTATGGCTTTTCAGACCACCCAAACTTTAAGGCAGATAATAATATTAAAGTATATGTAAGGGGCCATTTGCAGACTGTTAGCTAATAGACCTATCGAAGAATAATGCAAAATCTTCTCACATCCAATAACAGTGGACTAGACAAAAATAGTTCCACTCACTGCAGGAGTTGGTGTGCAAGAAGAATAAGGTTTGAAAAAGAGAGTCTGAAAAAAGATGTAGAGGACGCAGGAGCTCTCCTGAAAGCCCGCGCAATGAATCCAAAAAGCCCTAGTAATGCCCAGGCGAGAAGGACATATCGGAGCGAGCCTAATCAAGCCTAATTGAGGATGTCTTCCTGATGTACATATCGGAGTGAGCCTAATCAAGCCTAATTGAGGATGTCTTCCTGATGTACATATCGGAGTGAGCCTAAGCAAGCCAAATTGAGGATGTCTTCCTGATGTTAAAATAAAGAGGATTGTTCTACAGAGGTCCGTAGCTATGCATCCTGCCATCCCGATGTTGCCGATCTGATACGAAGCGAATTCCCGATGACATATGAATATGATCCTAAGCAACGCGACAACTCTGAATTTGATGAATAAAGGCCACCATCCCGTATATTAAAAAAAGGTACTACTTTAAACTTTTTCTTTTACCACTTAAAATCATATGAAAAATTATAAATATACTTTTCTGATATTTTATGGTAGAGAGTAATCTGAGATCCGACAAAACCGATAATTAAATAAAATTAAGGTAATTTAAAAATGAAAGAGAATTATTCTTTTAGCAAAAAGAAACAAATATAATAATTAGAGTATATGAAAATATTGTCTTTTTTTTTAAAGATTAAATATACATAAAATAATGAGAAGCGAACAAAAGTGTTGCTTTCTATTTTTTGAATTAATATTATGTTTTTCTGTATATAGTTGTGTTCAATGTAAATAAAATATTTAATCAAGTTTTAAAAAGTTTCTGTAATTATTTAATTGATAATGTTTAAGGTGTGTCAATTTATTTTTACAGCTTAAATTTTAGTTTAATTCATAAGTGAAAGAGTTCGTCTAAATAATTCACAACGCAAACTCTTAATTTTATTCGTAATTATTCAAATTTAATAATTACATTTTGACGCGAATTATAATTTAATTTTATTAATGCTTCCCGTTGCTCTTCTACTAGAATTTAGGTAATTACGATCACTTATATTATTTGAATTTATCTAAGGTATATAAAATTATATACCAATTTGCTATGAGGTTGCTTGGATGATTTGGACCAATTAACAATTTTGGATGTGAATTAAGTAGAAAATAAACAGGTGTAACTATCTGTCCAGCATCCCCCCTTTCATAGTAAAATGGTGCTATGACTCAAGA
Organism: Maratus speciosus; assembly: GCA_963932465.1. NCBI lineage: Eukaryota > Metazoa > Arthropoda > Arachnida > Araneae > Salticidae > Maratus > Maratus speciosus. The sequence goes on along the minus strand of OZ010786.1, from coordinate 49,188,453 downwards.
ACGTTCATCTGAGGTCATTAGAAATAATAATAATAATAATAATAATAAAGGAAAATAATTTTAATGTCACAATTTTAAAGATATTGTAGGTATTTAAGTTTAATTGATTAAAATTTTATTAAAATTAATTTTATTATTGTAACAATAATGACACACATATAATAATTTTATATAAATAAAATGAATAATATATGTTAGCAAAAAAAAAAAAAAAAAAAAAAAAAAGGAAATGAAAAAAATAATTCTGGGATTTATAATAGGTAAATTTAGGAATTACAATTTTGTTTTTTTCTCTCTTTTCTCTTTTGGTTGGATCTCAGTTACCATTGAGAAATAATGGCATTCACATCACAGATGACACATTTGTAAAAATAATTTTTATATATACTGTATAAATAATAATAATAATAAGAATAATAAGTAAAATTTGATAATATGTCTGGTATAAAAATGATTAAAATGTCAATAGATCATGATTTTTGAAATTGTATCACCTTGATACAAAAGAAAATTTATGAGTCGTACTACGAAGTAGTAGTACATTATTTACATATAAAAAAAATAAAATAAGATTGTTTTTTCTGTAGAAAAAGACAGATATTTTTCTGTTAAATGAAATTATGTTGTTTTTTTTATATATACGTGTATTATAAACATTTTAGGGGTATTTATGTGTGTAAAAGAATAATCTACAAAACAACTTCATCCCCTAAGAAATTTTTTTTTAATTTTAGTGTTGTTGTTTTTATGTATTTATGCAATTTATATTATTTTCATACATATGTGGTAATATAGAAAAAAAAAGTATGATAAACAGAAATATTCTGTTAAAAGGTTATGCCCAACAATAAGCGAAAATTTAAAAGGAGAAGTGTAGATTTAAATACTTCTGGAGTTAAAACCAGAGGACAGAAAAATAAAATTATTTCTCTAAATTATTCGCTACAAAAAACTAAAAAGAATACAATGACTCAACCTAGTGTTGATACGCTGTTGAATTGTATCCCCGTCTTTGAGGGTAAGAAAGAGTCTAATATTAAATTTTTTGTGAACGAATTCGATAATCTAATTAAACAAACGGAATTAGAGAATGTTTCGAAACTTGCGCTCTTGAAAACGAAATTAGTCGGTAGTGCTAGAGATAAATTAGCTAACGAAGAAAATCTTAATACAGAAAAAGACTATGGTAAATTTAAAGAAAAATTAATCGATACTTTTTCTACTAAAACAAGTTTTTCTGCGGCTCAAAGCAATTTTTTTTCTCTTAGGCAAAAACCTGCGCAGGCTATCGCTGATTTTATCAGTGAATTCAATGCGGCTGCAAAACTTTACCTAGATAAAAGTGGCCAAAATATTGACAACGGTAATGGTAGTTTATTTGAAATGATAAAATTCACAAGATTTTTAGAATCAGTTAGGGCAGATTTAAGTTTAGACATTCGAAGAATGGCGCCGAAAAATTTCAACGACGCATGTAAATTTGCGAAACAAATGGAAGATGCATACAATCAAGTTGCATCAAAGGAAATTAATTCGATTACAAAAACCTCCACTGAGGAAAATTTGGACAAATTGTTAAAATTAAATATGGAAAGCGCGGAGCAAATTAAAATTTTGACTTCCGAAATAAACAATTTGAAAATTAAAACAAAAGACACTGCATCAAGCAGATGGTGCGAATTATGTAAAAAAAATTCGCATACTTTAGAAACGTGCTGGTACAAAAATGATAATAAAAATACATATAAGGATAGCAGAGATTTCGCAGGTCGGCATTTTAATAAAAGGTACTCTTATAATGGACAGTATCAACCGAGAGCGAATTTTAATCCTAGATTTGTTAACCCAAACCAGCAGTGGCATTTTCAATCTTATGCACCCACAGGTGGTTACTATGGATATTCTCCATATCCCCCACCCCCACCAAATTACTTCCCTCAGCATGTGCCATATAGGAATAGTCAACCTCAGAGTCATGCCAGTTATTATCCAAATGAGGATAAAAATGAGAATTTAAAAGAGAATGCTCAAAAGTATCCAAAAAAGTATAATAAAAAGGGTAAAACTGATGATCAAAGGGACAAGTAAGGGATATGAATTGGTATTAAAAATAAATCAAAATACATAATTAATCGAATTTCAAAATTTCAAAATTTTCAAAATTTAAAAATAATTTTTTCTCTTTTAGGTAAAAAAATTGAAACAAAATTAATAACATGCCTTTTTAAAATTCAAAATAATAATAAGAAAGGATAGGAACATGGGAACGCCAATTTGTCTCAGGGTTACAATATTGAGCAAATGTGCAGGGCGCACCCGAAAACATACTTATAAAATTATGAAATGTGCTTCACAAAACTTCACTGGAGCAGTGAAATATTTCTCTCCAGGTAAAAGTTATATATATTTTTTTTCTTTTCGAATATGAATTAGAAAATATAAAATCTTAACAAAGCCAAATAACATTAAAACTTAATTAATTTAATAGTGAATAATGTTGGAGTAATTTTCAAAAGAGAATTTTTCTGTCTTCTATAAGGGTAGCCTTTGCTAATAGCCTTACAATTTAGATGACAGAATTTCAGAATTACTCTTTAAAATGAGTAGGTGTAAGCTATAGGTTCAGGGTAGTTAGAACAGCTTTATAGCATACTCATATATATATTTTTTTCTTATATAAATATATGGTTGACAAGGAATAAATTATTAGTGCACTTTATATTAGGATAGCGGTCAGCTGTAAGCCTAAATATAATAAAATATGCAAAAAGTACTAAGATTTATTCCGGTAGTTCAATTACAACTTATATGCTAAAGTCTAGAATTTAGACAGCAGGGATAAGTTTTATGAACAAAAGTGTTATAAAAAAAATTTAAAAAAAGGATTTTGGTGTAGCACATTGGTTTTTAAAAAACATATATATGTATAACAATGGACAAGGCAAGTTATTTCAATATGATTGCACACAAAATTATTGTAAAAAAATTACACAAATAAATAATTGAAGTAAAATTAAAAATTTCTCACCAAAGGCTTTCTGTATAGGGTGCAATTTTGGCCTCGGCTGGGTATGCACCAACACCAACAAAATTTTTGTAGAAAATTTATCAATTCATCAAGGTAAATCAAGGTCATCACTTGGTCATAAACTTCAGGATTCTTGGCTGAAAAAGGAATCGAAGAAAAAATTAAGTATGGTATAATTACTAGATGTTATGCTCAGAAACAATAAAATTAGTAATATTATATTGTAAAAAGCAGCATTTTGAGTTTTATTTAGGAAAACTTTTGATTTTTAGGTTTTACACATTTATGGAGTGTCTAGCTCAGTGTATAGTTAGTAGATTTAATAAAAAAATAATAAATAAAAATATAAGTTGGTGTTGTTTTCAAAATAAATAACAAAAGGTATAGCAATTAGCATTTGCAGTTAAAATTTATGGAATTTTCAGCAAAATTAACATTAGACAAACATAGTTTATATTATATTTAACTTGATAAGCTAATTTACTTTTATTAACGGTATTCAATTAGAATTAAAGTAGGCTTAAATCCAAGTTAAATTAATTAATAACATTGTTATAGTGTAAAATTTTATGTAAGACTATTATATTTTTATTGTATATATATAAATATGCGAATTTAATAATTAATAAAATGTATTAGCAAAATTATTTAATATAAATATTAAATGACATCTTGCTGAAATCAGCTAGAAATTAGATTTTTTTTTTTAAATGAAATATTTTATAAATTTATGTTATTTTAGAATTTAAGCATTTTTTTTCTCTTTACTTTCCCTTAGAATTAAATGCAATTCTAAATTTAACACATATAAATATACATAGTATTAATAAATTTGAGTGTGTGAGTTCATAAAATTTTTTTTATATAATTTGGCCAATTTAACATAAGAAAACAAAATAAATAAATAAATATATTTATATATATTGGCCTTATTTTTATTAAAATATGTAGTATGGCTTAATAAATTTATTTACTTAATTTTTTTTATAGTACGTACAGTAATTATTTTAAAAACTTGATCTATAAAAAAAATTGGATGTGGTTGTTCGTGAGTATACAAAGATTTTTTCTGCTGGCAGAAGTTCTTTGGTCCGGCCGGGTACTCATAGATGGCTGCATACGATGTTACGTAGTAATTATCATTTGCTTTTGTTTTTTTTTAAATTATACAAGTGTATTATGTACATTTTTTTAATAATTAAATAATAATTATTAATGTATGATTAATAATAATAATTTATTATCTTTTATTTTTAAACATATCATTAAAGTTTAGACAGTAGAATTCACATACGGAATGTTAATGATAAATTAATTTTCGAATAAATAAATTTTTATTTCATTCAGTAAATAAATAAATATGAAAATTTAACAATCTTTTAAGATAGAATTGTTGGCTAAATAAATAATAATTAAAGAAAAAAAATTGTTCTCTTCTTCGTCAATGGCATTTTCTGACAACACTATTTAATAGTATTAAATGAAGGTGCATTTTTAAGGTCAGCGTAATGCATATTTTGCATTTTGAGAGGCTGTAGAAGTCATTTTTCCGTGTTGTTTAGATTTTAATAGTAAACAATATCATGAATCAAAATTTGTGTTTGTTAGAAAGGTCTAAAAATATACAATGTAATCAGTTAAAGAAAATTATATGCATTTTTTTTAAAATCCTGAAAGGCAATTTGTTTTAGATTTGAACCTGACAGCATAAAAAGCCACGCTCGCTTCAGTCGCAGTATGAGGCAGGAGAATTCAAATGCTAGAATCGCCATTTTCCCCTACAAAATAATAAAAAAAGCAGAAGGTTTACATTAGATATGATACAAATACATACACTGTTTATGCATAGATTATGTTTAAAATTACATACAGGCATGCACAGTTAGTTAAGAAGAAAGTATATCAAGAAATTATACTAATTAATAAGGTAATTACAAGCATGAAATGGTTTTAAATACATACTTTGGGAAGTCGTAAAATTTTGTCACAGCACAAATCACCTCGCAGAAAGTGATTAGTAGCTTGACCAACCCCTCGTTTCGAAAGGATCGGGGACGGTTAAAAACTGGTTTTATTCTCCTCTCCTTCTTCTTTTTTTCCCCCTCGTATCGGGTAAAGTTGGAAAGCATTACGTAATAATATATTAAAGGAGATGAGATAGCTTGTATATGTTGACGTATCATACATGTTAGAAGTAACAAATAAATAAATAAAATAATGTAACCAGTTTGTATACAATATTTTTCTGATTATAATTTGAATACACCAGATTAATTATGTGAAAAATAACATGTCATACGACAAGCATTGTATTTACTTTTATTCAGTATAAAATGTGTTTTAAATGAAACACTGTGTCATAAGGTTATATGTGAGGAAATAATATGTCAAATGTGTATGCCATTATTTTTCTTGTAATTAGGTTTATTTCGGCATATTAGTTTCATACAAAATTATAGCTTTGAATGTATTTTGGGCACTTAAAACTGTAAAGTTACAAAATTATTAAACATGTGTGTGGTAAAGAAAAAAGGCTTCGAGAAAGACGTCAGATTTTCTGTACAGAGGTCTTCTATAAATGTGAATGCCAACAGACAACTATGCTATCATGTGTTGAACTTTCTGTTATGAAAAATAGAAGAACTTCTTATAAAATATACCAGAACCATTGATAATTGAACTTTACAGACTTAGTTCAAAAACTGTGTAGATACACAGTCATGTGGACACGTACAGTCTTTTATGCTTTACAAAAAAAAAAAAAAAATAAAACCAGCAATCAGTTTTTATTTTTTTTTTTTCTAACCACCGGGAGAGATGCTGGGCAACATATAACTATGATATGTTCCCGCACCATGTTGGTTAAATCAAAGTAAAATTGCGTAATTTGTTATTTCTGTTTGTATAAATATTTTTTATAAAATATAATTATGAGTGTAAAATTATAATGTTTACATATTTAAGTAAAATAGGAGTGTAAGTTCATACAAAAATTATTAAGTTGATTTTAAATATTAAATATATATTTTTAAAAAATTGTTGTATTGTAAAATGAATGTATAATGTTGAATAGAGTTCGGATCTCAGACAACAACAATAGCCAGACGCCATGGTGTCGTTTTATGACAAGCCAATGGAAAGTGGTGTATAATTAGAAATCGTAAAATAATAAAAACGTTGGAATAAATTTATGGCCTCAATAAAAGTGTTGGGATAAATTTATGGCTTTTCAGACCACCCAAACTTTAAGGCAGATAATAATATTAAAGTATATGTAAGGGGCCATTTGCAGACTGTTAGCTAATAGGCCTATCGAAGAATAATGCAAAATCTTCTCACATCCAATAACAGTGGACTAGACAAAAATAGTTCCACCCACTGCAGGAGTTGGTGTGCAAGAAGAATAAGGTTTGAAAAAGAGAGTCTGAAAAAAGATGTAGAGGACGCAGGAGCTCTCCTGAAAGCCCGCGCAATGAATCCAAAAAACCCTAGTAATGCCCAGGCGAGAAGGACATATCGGAGCGAGCCTAATCAAGCCTAATTGAGTATGTCTTCCTGATGTACATATCGGAGTGAGCCTAATCAAGCCTAATTGAGGATGTCTTCCTGATGTACATATCGGAGTGAGCCTAAGCAAGCCAAATTGAGGATGTCTTCCTGATGTTAAAGTAAAGAGGATTGTTCTACAGAGGTCCGTAGCTATGCATCCTGCCATCCCGATGTTGCCGCTCTGATACGAAGCGAATTCAAGATGACATATAAATATGATCCTAAGCAACGCGACAACTCTGAATTTGATGAATAAAGGCCACCATCCCGTATATTAAAAAAAGGTACTACTTTAAACTTTTTCTTTTACCACTTAAAATCATATGAAAAATTATAAATATACTTTTCTGATATTTTATGGTAGAGAGTAATCTGAGATCCGACAACACCGATAATTAAATAAAATTAAGGTAATTTAAAAATGAAAGAGAATTATTCTTTTAGCAAAAAGAAACAAATATAATAATTAGAGTATATGAAAATATTGTCTTTTTTTTAAAGATTAAATATACATAAAATAATGAGAAGCAAACAAAAGTGTTGCTTTCTATTTTTTGAATTAATATTATGTTTTTCTGTATATAGTTGTGTTCAATGTAAATAAAATATTTAATCAAGTTTTAAAAAGTTTCTGTAATTATTTAATTGATAATGTTTAAGGTGTGTCAATTTATTTTTACAGCTTAAATTTTAGTTTAATTCATAAGTGGAAGAGTTCGTCTAAATAATTCACAACGCAAACTCTTAATTTTATTCGTAATTATTCAAATTTAATAATTACATTTTGACGCGAATTATAATTTAATTTTATTAATGCTTCGCGTTGCTCTTCTACTAGAATTTAGGTAATTACAATCACTTATATTATTTGAATTTATCTAAGGTATATAAAATTATATACCAATTTGCTATGAGGTTGCTTGGATGATTTGGACCAATTAACAATTTTGGATGTGAATTAAATAGAAAATAAACAGGTGTAACTATCTGTCCAGCATCCCCCCCTTTCATAGTAAAATGGTGCTATGACTCAGGAACGTTCATCTGAGGTCATTAGAAATAATAATAATAATAATAATAATAAAGGAAAATAATTTTAATGTCACAATTTTAAAGATATTGTAGGTATTTAAGTTTAATTGATTAAAATTTTATTAAAATTAATTTTATTATTGTAACAATAATGACACACATATAATAATTTTATATAAATAAAATGAATAATATATGTTAGCAAAAAAAAAAAAAAAAAAAAAAAAAAAAAAAAAAAAAAAAAAAGGAAATAAAAAAAAAAATTCTGGGATTTATAATAGGTAAATTTAGGAATTACAATTTTGTTTTTTTCTCTCTTTTCTCTTTTGGTTGGATCTCAGTTACCATTGAGAAATAATGGCATTCACATCACAGATGACACATTTGTAAAAATAATTTTTATATATACTGTATAAATAATAATAATAAGAATAATAAGTAAAATTTGATAATATGTCTGGTATAAAAATGATTGAAATGTCAAAAGATCATGATTTTTGAAATTGTATCACCTTGATACAAAAGAAAATTTATGAGTCGTACTACGAAGTAGTAGTACATTATTTACATATAAAAAAAAATAAAATAAGATTGTTTTTTCTGTAGAAAAAGACAGATATTTTTCTGTTAAATGAAATTATGTTGTTTTTTTTATATATACGTGTATTATAAACATTTTAGGGGTATTTATGTGTGTAAAAGAATAAGCTACAAAACAACTTCATCCCCTAAGAAATTTTTTTAAATTTTAGTGTTGTTGTTTTTATGTATTTATGCAATTTATATTATTTTCATACATATGTGGTAATATAGAAAAAAAAAGTATGATAAACAGAAATATTCTGTTAAAAGGTTATGCCCAACAATAAGCGAAAATTTAAAAGGAGAAGTGTAGATTTAAATACTTCTGGAGTTAAAACCAGAGGACAGAAAAATAAAATTATTTCTCTAAATTATTCGCTACAAAAAACTAAAAAGAATACAATGACTCAACCTAGTGTTGATACGCTGTTGAATTGTATCCCCGTCTTTGAGGGTAAGAAAGAGTCTAATATTAAATTTTTTGTGAACGAATTCGATAATCTAATTAAACAAACGGAATTAGAGAATGTTTCGAAACTTGCGCTCTTGAAAACGAAATTAGTCGGTAGTGCTAGAGATAAATTAGCTAACGAAGAAAATCTTAATACAGAAAAAGACTATGGTAAATTTAAAGAAAAATTAATCGATACTTTTTCTACTAAAACAAGTTTTTCTGCGGCTCAAAGCAATTTTTTTTCTCTTAGGCAAAAACCTGCGCAGGCTATCGCTGATTTTATCAGTGAATTCAATGCGGCTGCAAAACTTTACCTAGATAAAAGTGGCCAAAATATTGACAACGGTAATGGTAGTTTATTTGAAATGATAAAATTCACAAGATTTTTAGAATCAGTTAGGGCAGATTTAAGTTTGGACATTCGAAGAATGGCGCCGAAAAATTTCAACGACGCATGTAAATTTGCGAAACAAATGGAAGATGCATACAATCAAGTTGCATCAAAGGAAATTAATTCGATTACAAAAACCTCCACTGAGGAAAATTTGGACAAATTGTTAAAATTAAATATGGAAAGCGCGGAGCAAATTAAAATTTTGACTTCCGAAATAAACAATTTGAAAATTAAAACAAAAGACACTGCATCAAGCAGATGGTGCGAATTATGTAAAAAAAATTCGCATACTTTAGAAACGTGCTGGTACAAAAATGATAATAAAAATACATATAAGGATAGCAGAGATTTCGCAGGTCGGCATTTTAATAAAAGGTACTCTTATAATGGACAGTATCAACCGAGAGCGAATTTTAATCCTAGATTTGTTAACCCAAACCAGCAGTGGCATTTTCAATCTTATGCACCCACAGGTGGTTACTATGGATATTCTCCATATCCCCCACCCCCACCAAATTACTTCCCTCAGCATGTGCCATATAGGAATAGTCAACCTCAGAGTCATGCCAGTTATTATCCAAATGAGGATAAAAATGAGAATTTAAAAGAGAATGCTCAAAAGTATCCAAAAAAGTATAATAAAAAGGGTAAAACTGATGATCAAAGGGACAAGTAAGGGATATGAATTGGTATTAAAAATAAATCAAAATACATAATTAATCGAATTTCAAAATTTCAAAATTTTCAAAATTTAAAAATAATTTTTTCTCTTTTAGGTAAAAAAATTGAAACAAAATTAATAACATGCCTTTTTAAAATTCAAAATAATAATAAGAAAGGATAGGAACATGGGAACGCCAATTTGTCTCAGGGTTACAATATTGAGCAAATGTGCAGGGCGCACCCGAAAACATACTTATAAAATTATGAAATGTGCTTCACAAAACTTCACTGGAGCAGTGAAATATTTCTCTCCAGGTAAAAGTTATATATATATTTTTTCTTTTCGAATATGAATTAGAAAATATAAAATCTTAACAAAGCCAAATAACATTAAAACTTAATTAATTTAATAGTGAATAATGTTGGAGTAATTTTCAAAAGAGAATTTTTCTGTCTTCTATAAGGGTAGCCTTTGCTAATAGCCTTACAATTTAGATGACAGAATTTCAGAATTACTCTTTAAAATGAGTAGGTGTAAGCTATAGGTTCAGGGTAGTTAGAACAGCTTTATAGCATACTCATATATATATTTTTTTCTTATATAAATATATGGTTGACAAGGAATAAATTATTAGTGCACTTTATATTAGGATAGCGGTCAGCTATAAGCCTAAATATAATAAAATATGCAAAAAGTACTAAGATTTATTCCGGTAGTTCAATTACAACTTATATGCTAAAGTCTAGAATTTAGACAGCAGGGATAAGTTTTATGAACAAAAGTGTTATAAAAAAATTTTAAAAAAAAGGATTTTGGTGTAGCACATTGGTTTTTAAAAAACATATATATGTATAACAATGGACAAGGCAAGTTATTTCAATATGATTGCACACAAAATTATTGTAAAAAAATTACACAAATAAATAATTGAAGTAAAATTAAAATTTTCTCACCAAAGGCTTTCTGTATAGGGTGCAATTTTGGCCTCGGCTGGGTATGCACCAACACCAACAAAATTTTTGTAGAAAATTTATCAATTCATCAAGGTAAATCAAGGTCATCACTTGGTCATAAACTTCAGGATTCTTGGCTGAAAAAGGAATCGAAGAAAAAATTAAGTATGGTATAATTACTAGATGTTATGCTCAGAAACAATAAAATTAGTAATATTATATTGTAAAAAGCAGCATTTTGAGTTTTATTTAGGAAAACTTTTGATTTTTAGGTTTTACACATTTATGGAGTGTCTAGCTCAGTGTATAGTTCCTAGATTTAATAAAAATATAATAAATAAAAATATAAGTTGGTGTTGTTTTCAAAATAAATAACAAAAGGTATAGCAATTAGCATTTGCAGTTAAAATTTATGGAATTTTCAGCAAAATTAACATTAGACAAACATAGTTTATATTATATTTAACTTGATAAGCTAATTTACTTTTATTAACGGTATTCAATTAGAATTAAAGTAGGCTTAAATCCAAGTTAAATTAATTAATAACATTGTTATAGTGTAAAATTTTATGTAAGACTATTATATTTTTATTGTATATATATAAATATGCGAATTTAATAATTAATAAAATGTATTAGCAAAATTATTTAATATAAATATTAAATGACATCAGCTAGAAATTAGATTTTTTTTTAAATGAAATATTTTATAAATTTATGTTATTTTAAAATTTAAGCATTTTTTTTCTCTTTACTTTCCCTTAGAATTAAATGCAATTCTAAATTTAACACATATAAATATACATAGTATTGATAAATTTGAGTGTGTGAGTTCATAAATTTTTTTTTATATAATTTGGCCAATTTAACATAAGAAAACAAAATAAATAAATAAATATATTTATATATATTGGCCTTATTTTTATTAAAATATGTAGTATGGCTTAATAAATTTATTTACTTAATTTTTTTATAGTACGTACAGTAATTATTTTAAAAACTTGATCTATAAAAAAAATTGGATGTGGTTGTTCGTGAGTATACAAAGATTTTTTCTGCTGGCAGAAGTTCTTTGGTCCGGCCGGGTACTCATAGATGGCTGCATACGATGTTACGAAGTAATTATCATTTGCTTTTTTTTTTTAATTATACAAGTGTATTAAGTACATTTTTTTATAATTAAATAATAATTATTAATGTTTGATTAATAATAATAATTTATTATCTTTTATTTTTAAACATATCATTAAAGTTTAGACAGTAGAATTCACATACGGAATGTTAATGATAAATTAATTTTCGAATAAATAAATTTTTATTTCATTCAGTAAATAAATAAATATGAAAATTTAACAATCTTTTAAGATAGAATTGTTGGCTAAATAAATAATAATTAAAGAAAAAAATTGTTCTCTTCTTCGTCAATGGCATTTTCTGACAACACTATTTAATAGTATTAAATGAAGGTGCATTTTTAAGGTCAGCGTAATGCATATTTTGCATTTTGAGAGGCTGTCGAAGTCATTTTTCCGTGTTGTTTACATTTTAATAGTAAACAATATCATGAATCAAAATTTGTGTTTGTTAGAAAGGTCTAAAAATATACAATGTAATCAGTTAAAGAAAATTATATGCATTTTTTTTTAAATCCTGAAAGGCAATTTGGTTTAGATTTGAACCTGACAGCATAAAAAGCCACGCTGGCTTCAGTCGCAGTATGAGGCAGGAGAATTCAAATGCTAGAATCGCCATTTTCCCCTACAAAATAATAAAAAAAGCAGAAGGTTTACATTAGATATGATACAAATACATACACTGTTTATGCATAGATTATGTTTAAAATTACATACAGGCATGCACAGTTAGTTAAGAAGAAAGTATATCAAGAAATTATACTAATTAATAAGGTAATTACAAGCATGAAATGGTTTTAAATACATACTTTGGGAAGTCGTAAAATTTTGTCACAGCACAAATCACCTCGCAGAAAGTGATTAGTAGCTTGACCAACCCCTCGTTTCGAAAGGATCGGGGACGGTTAAAAACTGGTTTTATTCTCCTCTCCTTCTTCTTTTTTTTCCCTCGTATCGGGTAAAGTTGGAAAGCATTACGAAATAATATATTAAAGGAGATGAGATAGCTTGTATATGTTGACGTATCATACATGTTAGAAGTAACAAATAAATAAATAAAATAATCCCAACAAAAAGTTTTCGGTAAAAAAAAAAAAAGCGCCAAGTTCTCCTTAATGTTTCTGCCAGAAAAAGTAGTGATATCTGAAGTTCGCACAAGGGCACAAGTTAAAAGCCAAACATCCCAAATCTTTCATTGAAAATGGCTTCCTGCGACTTGGCCGTTAATGCCTTCTACAGCATTTCAAAATTAATGATTGGAAATTTCGCATTTATGAATTATTTAAATATTAAAATTAATATTAGTATGCAAAGAAGCAAATTCACATAAAGACATTATAAGTAAAAGATTTCTGATAAATACCATTCAATTTCAACAAACAATAGTTTTGATTACAGATCATTTAGTCCACATGTGGTTTAATTGACATTTCGTACGGTCTAAAGCTAAAGTCATTAACGTAAAACCTAAGAAATAAAACAAAATTTACTTTCTTCAAAACTCACAATATGTTACATTATATTATATTGTATAATATTGAAATCTTGTGCATTGACGAAAGAGATTTTTTTCGTTTGAACATTTATTATAGTTTGTTTGCATACATTAAGAGGTATTCGATTTATAAACTGTTAAAAGCTGATACTAATTATGTTTTAGCAATTAGGGATATTACCTTCTGAATACAAGTATTATGTTATATTTAACTTCTAAGCATTTAAATAGACTGAAGTGGTTTAAATGCTTTTTTTAAATGTGTATTTTATTTCTGTACTTTGTGCCACAAAATGCATAAAATAATCAAAAAATGTAGTTGTCATGTAACTTATTTGTACATACTTTAAAATTTGAAAAACCCTCTCGAAGGCATTAACGGCCAAGTCGCAGGAAGCCATTTTCAATGAAAGATTTGGGATGTTTGGCTTTTATCTTGTGCCCTTGTGCGAACTTCAGATATCACTACTTTTTCTGGCAGAAACATTAAGGAGAACTTGGCGCTTTTTTTTTTTTACCGAAAACTTTTTGTTGGGATATCACTACTTTTTGTATGTATTTTCTAGTTTTTTTCTAAGCTATATTAATATAAAAAAACTTAAATTTCTGTACTTTTATGTTAGCCGGGAGCAAATCTCCTAATTATCATTTTGTTTTTTCGCCAATAGTAGTTTTCATTTTTCACATGTGTAAATTAGAAACAATGCTTTGATTTTCAAATAAAATATTTTGTTTTATGTTATTATTTGTTATTTATTTATTTATTTCTATGTTAAATATGCTATTAAATAAAATGAGGGAAATGCATCTATTTTAAATGAGATGACTGAAAAGTTTTTATTTTTAAATGAAATGAATGCAATATGAACAATAGAGTTGGAGACAGTATTTGGCGATTTGCCACTTGCGCCCGGCTAGCATAAAAATACCTAAATTTATTTTATTGAGCTTTACAAATTCATGCTTTATTTCTTTTTATATTAAAGTACTAGCCGCCTCTAGCAAGCAGTATATACTCTATTAATTGCATGTTAAACGTTGCATCATGCTACTGTTATTCATAATTTAATTTACTTGCCCATTCTTTCGCCAAGTCGGAAGCTTTTGATAGAGAAATCAAGAACTCTTTACGATCATGGAAGCACATCATATATTTTGTGTTGTTATGTATTTCATTCTTTCATGACAAATATCTCTTAACTCATTTATGCATGTTTCCTTATCGATTCGTTACGATTCGTTCTCTAATGCGGAAATTTTTAATTGTATTAAGTAATCTTTTCTAATTGGGCTTACTATGAATTATTGTATTTTAACTGATACGATTGGGTACAAGTGAAATGATTCTTATTAAATCCTTTGATAATATCTGCATTTTCATTAAACCACATTGATGCTAATATCTTTTTGTTTCATGCTAACCTTTTCAATAGACTCGATTACAGAAGAATAGAAGGTCTACGGGCTCACTGCTAAGATCCATTTGAAAATCTATCATTCTTCTGATCTAATCATGTTGAAGAACTAGCCAATTTGCCATGGTTTTAAGTTTTTAGCTAATTTTATTCGAAACCTGAAAACTAAAATGTGAGGAACCGGATTATAGAAGATTCCTTCTAACGGTACATATCGATTAACAGGTTACATATTATAAAATTATAATAATCATAAGGAGAATTGTCAGTTTCGGTGCTTTAATAGTTTCCGTAAATTCTATTTATATAATACAGAAGTTTCAGCAGAATAAAGATTAACAACATAGTCACAGTAAGTATAATAACAGTACAATATATTAACAATAGCAGTGACGAAACTACTGGCACTTTGGAAATATTCGTACGTTATATTATATAACTATTCAGATGATATGCGGGAAAATATAAATAGATGGCTCGCATTAATAATTAACTCATTGAAAAATAGCCACAAACGTCAAATACTCGTCAAGCTTGGTGACATTTAGCGAAGTGACACCAAATTTGGTAATATATCCTGTCAATTCCGAAATTTGGAGACAAAAAATGTTTTGTTTGTTCTGACGTCATAATGATGCATATGTATTATTTATTATACACATACCTATAATATGTATGATGCAAATGTATTACGTATTATATGCATATGTATAAAGTTCTTTAACATCACTAAAACGCACTTAAAGGAATAGTGTTCCATAAATAGTAGGGATATTTGCCAGATTGACCAGAGTGCTATTGAGATTAAAATTCCGACATTTATAATAGACCGGCAGGCGTCTGCACACACCATCACCTCATCGAGTCTACAGCTGAAATATTAGGATTAGTTAAAACTAGATTAGTACATTAAAATGCAACTGGTCTGTTAAGTCATATCTTGGTAGAAACAACCTGAAGACCTAATTTTAGTGGTTGACTGATAGGTTTACTATTGTATTTTCCTGCATCCAAAAATATGGAAACATGGAGGAATGGGTGCAGGAAAACACAATGGAAAATCCATCAATTAACCCGTAAAATCAGGTCTGTAGTTGGTTTCCACAAAGGTATGACTTGGCAAACCAGTTACATTTCAATACGCTAATCGATATTTAACTAATCCTAAAATTTCAGCCATCAACTCGATGAGGTGATGATCTGTGCAGTCGCCTACCGGTCTTTAATAAAATTTGTTTTAAGGAAGTAAAAGATAGAAAGATGGACAGATAAACTGAAAGATTTGCCTTAAGATTTTTGTAAAAGCATATAAAATTTTATTCAGCTTGAAATCATGTAATACCTTTATAACTCAGGCTAATTTTCTGTAATCGAGTTTTGGCAACCAACATATCTGATCTATAACTATAATCTTTCTTTTACAGATTTAAAATTAACAATAAATTAACAGTAAGTAGGCTAATAATACAATATAATAACATTAGCAGCGGACTTCGGACACCGCATCTGTCGCACATCGTTAAAGACAGCTTTATTAGTTACACATTTCATTTAATTAAAAGCAGATTTTTAAACTTTCATATGAGAATTAGGATATTTTTCCACTATAGGGACCTTGGCGTTTTTTAAAAATCTTGGCGCAATTCGGACTTCAGAAACTGAAATATGTTGCCAAATGATATAAGTAACTATGAAAACAAACCTGATGAACTTTTATGTAATTTATATATGTTATATATATATATATATGTATATACATATAAACATTTTATTTACACACGTATAAAATATTGTTTTTTATATACAAATTATTTATGTTGGTATACAAAAATAAATAAACGGGTTCCTTACATTAAATAAATTGTATACATATTGAAAAAATTGCTTGTGTACACTATGACGCAAAAGTTTAGACAATGAAGAAATTCTTACATACTTTGAAAAATATTTATTCAATTTTCAAATCACTGCTTGAAATTAATGTGCTGTACATATAAACAATATTTATAACAAAGAAAAGTGGAATTGTGCATATTGCAATAAATTAAATGGTAACAAAAATAAACTGCTGTCTCAAAAGTTTAGACACAAATTAAATAAAATCGAAATAAACAATTTTTAAAACCTGGTTGCGCATCCATGCTTATGTATTATGTCATATACACGAGATTGCATGGAAGAAACTAAATCTTGCATAGTTTGTGGATCGATATCGTACCATGCATTCTCAATAGATGTCTTAAGTTCCTTTTCAGAAGAGTATTGTCTAGCGTTGCTATAAACTTTGCGACACATGATGCTCCAAAGGTTTTCTATAGGGTTAAGATCTGGGCTACATGCTGGCCAGTCGAGAACTCTTATATTATGGGAATTAAACCAAGATTTTGAATGTTTTGCAGTGTGAATTGAAGCATTGTCTTGCTGAAATTCCCACTGAGGACCCCTTAGAAGCTCAGCAAATGGCAGTAGGTTTTCTTCTAATGTCTGTGTATAATGCTGTGAAGTTTGACGACTACTGGTGAAGGTCAGAGATACTTGTCCATTATAGCAAAAGGCTGCCCAAACCATCACCGAGCCCCCTCCTTGTCTGCGACTAAAAAAACGTCGAGGTTCCTTCCGCAAGTCATGCCAATACGATAAACAACCATCTGGACCATCCAGATTCCACTTTTTTTCATCGCTAAATATGACTGACTGCCATTTCTCTCCATATGACATATGCTTTCGAGCCCACATAAGTCTTTGTAACTTATGATGTGGTTTCAGAGCTGGTTTCTTCTGCATTTTGCTATAAACGATTGTTCCTTTTTCCAAAATTCGTCTACGAATCGTATCCTTTGATACAGAGAGTCCCGATGAGCTTTGAACTCCACGTACGCTCATTTGTTGAGTACTCGCTAGTCTTTGTATCAGGCGATCCTCTCGTACATTTGTCACACGTGGCCTCCCAGACCGACATTTTGCTTTATATTCGGAACCACTCGATAAAACTCGATAAATAGATTTTTTTGACCTATTAATAATAGCAGAAATTTCAGAAACGCTCTTCCCTTCACCTTTCAACTGCCAAATCCTTGAAACCTCATTCACTTGAATTTCTTTAGCTCTCGGCATGCCGACTATGAAGCGCAATCGTTTGCAGAACTTAAGTACTCCAAATTTGTGACATCATCGATTCTAAATTTGCATATGCCAGCGAATATTCAAAGAAATTTAGAATAGTGTCTAAACTTTTGCGACAAGCACATTTGAATTTTTATGAAAAAAATTAGTATTATAGCAAATAAAACGACTGTCTTTTGTACATAGCATTTTAAATCAGTTTTTGAATATATTTACAGGTTTTTGTAATTTTGACGTCATAATTCTACATTTTAAAGCTGAATGACGTCATTGTCTAAACTTTTGCGTCATAGTGTATATGACACAGTAGATAGGTTGCCAGAAAATATGTTATTATCAAATTTCTTTTCTCGTCAAGGCTATTTTCTCTATTTCGCCAAGGCTACTATATCGGAAACATACCGAATTGTGGTTATATTTTGTTAAATGTTTTATTGTTTTAATATCGTAAATATATCATAACCTATACTGATTAAAATTTTTAGGTATATTCATTTTTTTATATTTAACAAACATCTTTGGAAAAGCATATATATAAAGTTTTATTCTGTTTGAAATTACGTTTAAAACTCTGTAATCGAGTATTGGCGACCAACATTGGCGCAATTAAATGTGAAGTAACTGTTTACGGCCAAATCAACACCCCCTGTTTTAAGGGTTTAGAGGCAGAAATTCTGTGTTTTCAGATTTTTCTGGTTAATTGTGCTACAAACCCGTCTTACTTGTGAAATTTCATGATTCTACGACTTTTAGAAGTGCCTTAGTTATTTGATGATGCGAAGTGAGTCAGTGACAAAAAAGCGCTTTTTCGGAATTTAATATTTCGAAAACTACTAAATACAGAAACATGAAATCGTGGAATCTTAGTTCAGTTTGATCATACGAACATGTGTATACAAGAAAAAATTCTATATCTCTCCCTAAAACGACGTTATAATGGGGTGAAAAGTATGGCGAAATGGTTCAGGAAAAGGTAACTTACGGCTTGTGCGAACTTGGCGTACGCACTGCCGTGCTCCCAGATGTAACCAGTTTGTATACAATATTTTTCTGATTATAATTTGAATACACCAGATTAATTATGTGAAAAATAACATGTCATACGACAAGCATTGTATTTACTTTTATTCAGTATAAAATGTGTTTTAAATGAAACACTGTGTCATAAGGTTATATGTGAGGAAATAATATGTCAAATGTGTATGCCATTATTTTTCTTGTAATTAGGTTTATTTCGGCATATTAGTTTCATACAAAATTATAGCTTTGAATGTATTTTGGGCACTTAAAACTGTAAAGTTACAAAATTATTAAACATGTGTGTGGTAAAGAAAAAAGGCTTCGAGAAAGACGTCAGATTTTCTGTACAGAGGTCTTCTATAAATGTGAATGCCAACAGACAACTATGCTATCATGTGTTGAACTTTCTGTTATGAAAAATAGAAGAACTTCTTATAAAATATACCAGAACCATTGATAATTGAACTTTACAGACTTAGTTCAAAAACTGTGTAGATACACAGTCATATGGACACGTACAGTCTTTTATGCTTTACAAAAAAAAAAAAATAAATAAAACCAGCAATCAGTTTTTATTTATTTTTTTTTTCTAACCACCGGGAGAGATGCTGGGCAACATATAACTATGATATGTTCCCGCACCATGTTGGTTAAATCAAAGTAAAATTGCGTAATTTGTTATTTCTGTTTGTATAAATATTTTTTATAAAATATAATTATGAGTGTAAAATTATAATGTTTACATATTTAAGTAAAATAGGAGTGTAAGTTCATACAAAAATTATTAAGTTGATTTTAAATATTAAATATATATTTTTAAAAAATTGTTGTATTGTAAAATGAATGTATAATGTTGAATAGAGTTCGGATCTCAGACAACAACAATAGCCAGACGCCATGGTGTCGTTTTATGACAAGCCAGTGGAAAGTGGTGTATAATTAGAAATCGTAAAATAATAAAAACGTTGGAATAAATTTATGGCCTCAATAAAAGTGTTGGGATAAATTTATGGCTTTTCAGACCACCCAAACTTTAAGGCAGATAATAATATTAAAGTATATGTAAGGGGCCATTTGCAGACTGTTAGCTAATAGGCCTATCGAAGAATAATGCAAAATCTTCTCACATCCAATAACAGTGGACTAGACAAAAATAGTTCCACCCACTGCAGGAGTTGGTGTGCAAGAAGAATAAGGTTTGAAAAAGAGAGTCTGAAAAAAGATGTAGAGGACGCAGGAGCTCTCCTGAAAGCCCGCGCAATGAATCCAAAAAGCCCTAGTAATGCCCAGGCGAGAAGGACATATCGGAGCGAGCCTAATCAAGCCTAATTGAGGATGTCTTCCTGATGTACATATCGGAGTGAGCCTAATCAAGCCTAATTGAGGATGTCTTCCTGATGTACATATCGGAGTGAGCCTAAGCAAGCCAAATTGAGGATGTCTTCCTGATGTTAAAATAAAGAGGATTGTTCTACAGAGGTCCGTAGCTATGCATCCTGCCATCCCGATGTTGCCGCTCTGATACGAAGCGAATTCCCGATGACATATGAATATGATCCTAAGCAACGCGACAACTCTGAATTTGATGAATAAAGGCCACCATCCCGTATATTAAAAAAAGGTACTACTTTAAACTTTTTCTTTTACCACTTAAAATCATATGAAAAATTATAAATATACTTTTCTGATATTTTATGGTAGAGAGTAATCTGAGATCCGACAAAACCGATAATTAAATAAAATTAAGGTAATTTAAAAATGAAAGAGAATTATTCTTTTAGCAAAAAGAAACAAATATAATAATTAGAGTATATGAAAATATTGTCTTTTTTTTAAAGATTAAATATACATAAAATAATGAGAAGCAAACAAAAGTGTTGCTTTCTATTTTTTGAATTAATATTATGTTTTTCTGTATATAGTTGTGTTCAATGTAAATAAAATATTTAATCAAGTTTTAAAAAGTTTCTGTAATTATTTAATTGATAATGTTTAAGGTGTGTCAATTTATTTTTACAGCTTAAATTTTAGTTTAATTCATAAGTGGAAGAGTTCGTCTAAATAATTCACAACGCAAACTCTTAATTTTATTCGTAATTATTCAAATTTAATAATTACATTTTGACGCGAATTATAATTTAATTTTATTAATGCTTCGCGTTGCTCTTCCACTAGAATTTAGGTAATTACGATCACTTATATTATTTGAATTTATCTAAGGTATATAAAATTATATACCAATTTGCTATGAGGTTGCTTGGATGATTTGGACCAATTAACAATTTTGGATGTGAATTAAATAGAAAATAAACAGGTGTAACTGTCTGTCCAGCACAGACTTCTAACGCATGTTCATGAATTTATTATTTTACAATATTCTTTCTCTTTTAAAATTCACGCGTAATTATAGTTTTTATGACGTAATTTTCAATGAGTTCCTGCTTTTTATATTTTCTGTTTATAATAGTCACGTGTAAAATAAATTTTTAATTTGAAGTAAACATTATTGATTGCGCTGTTTATACAACTGGCAACAGTTTAAATTAATAACATTTTCTAAAATTTGTAAAAAATACCTCTCGAAATGCTGAAAATTTGAATTTAAAATTGAAATAAAACCTCAAAAAATGAGTCAAATAAGAAAAATAAATGCAATCTGCACACCGGGAACTTATAACGTATAAAATGATCTAAAAATGATTAAATTCTCATGTATAGATTTTGCTCCAATAAAACTTTTTTAATGGAACGATTTTGTCCAACTTTAGCATTAAATATATCTTAAAATAATTCTTCGATTTGAAAACTGTCCGCATCAGCGTGTTTATCAAACATTTCTCTATAATACCACCGATTTTCATATTTTTGTATGCAACAGTTTTTTTAATATTAACAATGAAAGGCCATGCTTAAGCATTCAAATTGGATGTGGATCTACCCGGAATATCTACGCAGATTTTCATTGGCCCATTTCCAAATCAAAACTTTTTTTTATATATAGAAGGATATGAAATTTCAAGACACTTTTCTAAATTTAGCCAAGACCCCTCAGGTGACATATCCTTGGAAAGGTTTGTGACTATTTATTGATGTTATGCACTTCCGGTGGCCGTCAACCACTTTGACCCCTGGGGGACACGTTTCCAAATTTAGCCAAGACCCCTCATGTGAGATATCATTGGAAAGGTCAGTGACTACTTATTGATGTTATGCACCTCCTGTGACAGTCCCCCACTTTGCCCCCCCCCCGGGGTACATTTTTCCAAATTTAGCCAAGACCCTTCATGTGAGATATCGTTGGAAAGGTCTGTGACTACTTATTGATGTTATGCACCTCCGGGGACAGTCCCCCCACTTTGCCCCCTGAGGACACTTTTTCAGATTTAGCCAAGAACCCTCATGTCAGATATCGTTGGAAAGGTCTGTGACTACTTATTGATGTTATGCACCTACGGTGTTCGTCCCCCCCACTTTGCCCCTCCGGGGGGCACTTTTCAAAATTTAGCCAAGACTTCTCATGTGAGATATCGTTGGAAAGGTCTGTGACTACTTATTGATGTTATATACCTCCGGTGACAGTCCTTCTACTTATACCCCCGGGGGGACACTTTTTCAAATTTAGCCAAGACCCCTCATGTGAGATATCATTGGAAAGGTCTGTGACTACTTATTGATGTTATGCACCTACGGTGTTCGTCCCCCCCCCTTCACTTTGCCCCCCGGGGGGCATTTTCACAAATTTAGCCAAGACCCTTCATGTGCGATATCGTTGGAAAGGTCTGTGACTACTTATTGATGTTATGCACCTCCGGTGATAGCCCCCCCCACTTTCCTACCGGAGGACACTTTTTCAAATTTAGCCAAGACCCCTCATGTGCGATATCGTTGGAAAGGTCTGTGACTACTTATTGATGTTATGCACCTACGGTGTTCGTCCCCCCCCCACTTTGCCCCTCGGGGGCACTTTTCTAAATTTAGCCAAGACTTCTGATGTGAGATATCGTTGGAAAGTTCTGTGACTACTTATTGATGTTATGCTCCTCCGGTGTCCGTCCTCCCACTTCCCCCCCCCGGAAGACACTTTTCCAGATTTAGCCAAGACCCCACATGTGAGATATCGTTGGAAGGTCTGTGACTACTTATTGATGGTATGATCCTCCGGTGTCCGTCCCCCCACTATGCTCCCCCCCTGGAGACACTTTTCCAAATTTAGCCATGACCCCATATGTGAGATATACTTGGAAAGGTCAGTGCCTACTTATTGATGTTATGCACCTCCGGTGACCGTACCTTCCCACGGGGGACACTTTTCTAAATTTACCCGAGACCCCTCATGTGACATATTGTTGGAAAGGCCTATAACCACTTACTCATGTTATCCACCTCCCGCACACCTCCACCCTCTTTGCCCTCACGGGAAAGGCATTTTTATAAATTCAGATCCAGACCCCTCATGTGACATATGGTTCGAAAGGCCTAAAGACCTGTGACGACTTATTCATATTATGCAGCTACTGTCCCCCTTCGCTCACTTTGACCCCTCCCCAAGAGATCTGGTCCGAGGTTCGTTCGTTTCGAGATTATACTTTTTTACAAGATTTTGTAGTGCGTGCACACCACGCCTGCTATACGGTGTCGTATATAGCGGGTAACCTGTTCCTGATTTCATATTACAATATTACGTATAACTTAGGGGTCCCGATTAAAGGAGGGGCCCACTAGCGGGCGAAGTCACCTAGTCTTTATTAACACCGACTCATTCCAGTTCACCCGCAGTCGATTCTTGATAAATGTATGACGTATATAATATATAATATATGATGTATAAAAGCAATTGGCAAACTGGAGTCATCGAGAAAAAATTTACACAATCGAAAAATATCGAGATGTCCATACAATCGAGAAAATCGAGAAAAACATCTCGTTATCGCCCATCACTACTCATAGTATTGTAATTTTAAAAGGGTGTGTGCTGAAATCTTGAAGCACCTTTAATAAAGTGGATAATAGAAACAGTTTTCATAAAATAGTAACCTGGATCGTTGAGCTTTTAGATGAACAAATTGAATTCATTTAAAACTTTTAAGTAACATGATAAAATTTTCTAGAAATTGAAATAGTACAAATTGATTAAAGTACATGCCGTTCATTAAATATCCATCGGTTGTAATGTAATCAAGATCTTTTAAGTGATGTTGTAAACGAACCGTAAATGCTTCAACGCCGCCTTACTGGGTCGAATGCAATAACATTTACCCTATTAAAATCCGTGTGTGTATCTATCTATGTAACCTCTAATACTGGAAAACCACAGACGCAAGGCTATGAAATTTGGCACACAGGTTGTTGGTAGGAGGCTCATGAACGATTGGGGCCCAAGGGCGGGGCTAGATGAGGGGTCCGGGAGCAAATGCCCCCCCCTCGTTGGGCATACCTGATTCCCCCCGTCGGGGTCAAATAAGTTGTCAGGGAAAATATTTTGACTTGAATTTCGGCCCGGTCGGGTTGGGTCCAGTTGGAGTTTTTTTTCTTTGCAAATCGGATTGACTAAACTAATTCTTCCGAGTATGAATCGGTTTCTGATTGAAATTTGATTCTTGCAGGTTGGGTTCAGGTGAACCCAATTTTTCGAAAATAAAGATGTCCAAATTCCTTCAGATAATAATCTACATATTTGACACATGGACGACTCTTTACATATTTATTTTTCAACATAAAAGATAAAATTTATACTGGAGTTATTATCATAGGCTATATTTTTACAACTACATTAAATTGTAGATCGATTTTCACTGATTGTGGATTTACGATGGGCTTGGTTTGAAGTATTTCGGGCTCGGTTAATAATGCGGAGGACGAAAATAATTTTGTCGGAGTTGGGTTGGATGGCAAGTAGAGTGCTGCATTGGGTCGGGCAAACTGAACCTGACCCGACTAGCGGTCGGGACCGGATTGGGTTGGACCTATTCTTTTGTCGTTGCGGGTCGGATTCGAGTCAGGCTCACTTTAATTGTTTCAAGCTCGGGTCGGGTGTTGATACTTAGGGTTCTTGATTCGAGATGAATCGATCTGTCAAAAGAATTTACAAAATTTACTTTAAGATGAAAAATTATATATTTGAATATTAACAAGGACGTGTATATTGAATTTTTCACTTAAAAGTAAAAATTGATACTAGAGGTATAATTGTAGACTACTTTTATATAGTTGCATTACAATATGGATATGTATTCTTTTTTCCATCGCTTAGGTTTGGGGTTTGCTTGAGGTTGGAATATTTCGGTGCAGGTCAAAATGTGGAGGATGAAATTCTTTTATCAAGCTGAGATTGCCTTTCGGGTGGAGTCCTACATCGGATTGGGCAAAATGAACCCAACCCGACTGGTGGTTTGGGTCGGATCCGGCTAAAATGAATTAAGAGAAGTTCGGGCTGACTTCTATTTTTTGATTGTGGGTTAACTTTAATTTTTTTTTCTAGCGGATGGGTTCGATTCTACCTGATTTCTCAAAAGGTTCTCCAAATTATATTTTAAAATGAAAATCTATATTATTTAAACATCAACGAGTACATATACAGATGTATTGTTTTTTCTACATAAAAAAGATAAGTGATACTAGAGATGATACTTGTAGGTGATACTTGTAGGCTACTTTTCCATTACAATGAGGTTTTTTTTTTTCATTTTGTGGTGGGATTGGGTTCGGATTGAAGCCTTTCGGTTTTGGGTCCAAGTTTGTTGGGTTCGGGTCGCATATAACCCAAACCACACAGGATTCTACGCTCTCAAAATAATCCGTGAATTGAAGTAATTTTTCCCTTGATTATGTTTCGTTAAAACCTGAAAATTTGCGCTTTGGTTTGCCCATCCCCCCCCCCCCCCCAAAGAAATACAGAAAACACGCCAATTACCTGAAATACTCATACCTAAAGCACAATGTTCGTCAAATTACGTGGGTGTTCCGGCAGCTGAGCTGTTTAGTACTTTTACGTATTAGAAATGGAATTTATAAATCCCTTTTATCTAAAAATAAGTAAAAATCACGAACCTAAGCCCAAAATTTCCTAAAATTCTCTGGTCAAAAGACAATTTCTTTAAATAAGAGAAAAATCACTTCAATTTACTTTGATAGTCCCGCATTTTCGGGACAAGCTTGGGCTTGTAAATGTCAGCCCATACAGACTCCTACTACAGTCCTGCCTCATGTCGGGATATCGCTTTTACCTGCACTCGCGTCGGGTCGGGTTCAAGATACATTTTTGTCGGTTTCGGGACGGATTGACTTATACTTTTTCGCTGCGAGTCGAGTTGACTTTCATTGTTTCCGGTTCGGTCTTAACTTTTGCGTGTCGGGTTCTGGTTGACTCGATAATTCAAAAGAATTTTCAAAATATTTCTCAGGTTAAAAATCTAAGTACAATAAGACCTCCATAATGCACACTGCCGGAAAACGGACATATCTATTTAGTGCACTTTTTCAATCCTAGCACATAAATATTTGTACGCTTATACCTCTTTGAATAGTGGGTATCTCACAATCTGCATACATGTAGCGTGTAGGTGTGCATAAACTATCACATATACGATGCATGTGTTATTGTGTGTATTAAAAACGGAAAGTTGGTAATATTTTTGATATTTCGAAAGAAGAAAAAATATTCCTAAAAGAAATGATTATCTGTTATCACACTTTTTACCATTTTATTTCTCATGCAGTAAATTGAATATATACTCATTCGTATTTAAATACGTATTTTTCTTCCTCGGATACATACAGATGGTCAAACTTTTTGTGAAAATTCTGGCAACCCGAATTGCAGAAAAGCTATGAACCGTATAAATTATTGTAGTGTGAACTGAATGCTGCCAGGTGTTTCGATTTACGCGGAATGCCCAGATTTTTGGGGATCTCGAGACCGGTACCGTACCCAAATTACATCAAAATTTACGAGTTTAAATTAAAATTGTATTCCTTAGTCTGAGACCAGATAATTCAACCACAAGTTGGCCACAGTAATTCGTGACGACGGCCGGATGTTGCAAAATCTTATATTTTGTCTAGAACTTGTGTGCACTTCTGCTCAACGTTTATTCGATTGACCGCAATCTTTAGGCGCCTATACGAAATAAGGTTCAAGAAGATATAACACATGCGAAAATCCTTTCATAAATGAATGTGTAAACAATGAGTGTTTTTTATATTATTGTACAAATTAATGTAGTATCCAGCTAAAAACTGTTGTTCGCCGGCCCGTTATAAAAGCTAAACACCATGCATTTCTGGTTGAAAAAGCAAACATACCATACCGGTCCCGTGTGCCTGCTTTTTTCGCATTTTTTGCCCAAGAGCCTTTTATTTAAAAACATGTTCCACCCTTTCTCTCTATTCTAAAAAAAAGTAACTACCGCCGCCGCCGCCGGTTTTGAATTTTTTGTGGCCGGAGGTCTTTCTTCGTTAATATTGAGAAAAATAATGCATACAAAAATATGAAAATCAGTTGTTTTATACAGAAATGTTTGATAAACACGCTGATGCAGACAGTTTTCAAACCGAAGAATTATTTTAAGAGATATTTAATGCTAAAGTTGGACAAAATCGTTCCACTAAAAAAGTTTTATAGCAGCAAAAACTATACATGGCAGTGTAATCATTTTTAGATCATTTTATGCGTTAGAATTTGCCGGAGTGCAGATTGCATTAATTTTTTTATTTTGACTCATTTTTTCAGGTTTTATTTCTATTTTAAATTCAAATTTTCAGCATTTCTAGAGATATTTTTTACAGATTTCAGAAAATTGTACTAATTTAAACTGTTGCCAACTGTATAAAAAGCGCAAGCAATAACGTTTGCTTCAAATTAAAAATTTATTTACACGTGACTATTATAAACAGGAAAAAAAAACTTTCAAATTAGAATTAAATAATTATGTATAAAAAGCAGGAACTTATTAAATATTACGTCATAAAAAGTACACACGTGAATTTTAAAAGAGAAAGGATATTGTAAAATAATAAATTCATTAACATGCGTTAGAAGTCTTAGGAGAAATTACGTCATATTCACGTCACATTATAGTTATTACATAAAATGAACACAAAATAATATTGCAAAAAAGTTTAAATTTAGAAATTGCGCTAGAGATTTATTTAATATTTTGAGAGGATATTTTCAACTATTTTTGTTAGGATACCGCAAATAATATTTCATTGCTAACAAAAGTACTTTCACGCGATTATTTAAAAGAGAAAAAATAGTTTGGTCAAAATTACGTCAGATTAAAAACGATTAATTTAAAATGTCTCATTTAAAAGAACTTTCTTTTCGCTTTGTTAAAAAATACCAGGAGACAAAGACTCTGTTTACTTAATTCCTTTTATATTAGCTTATTTTGAAATGTTGTTACACGTGTCTACGTCATCAAGTTATTTTTATTTCGACGTTTTATTTGTATATCTATTAATGTTGTACGAATTTATTTGTTCTTTCGTTATTTAAAATAAAAATTATGTCAATTTGTATAATTTGGCGAGTGGTTTGGCGATTTATATAATTTGGCGAAATGGGTCGACGGGATAATCAAGTAGTACCGCAGCGGATTTGGCGTTAAAATTCCCCAATCAAAGAGAAATGAATAGAAATTCGTTTATAGGGAGATCGCCACTGTTTTTTAAATTATAATTCAATCTTTCGAAATCTTTTTAAAGCCGATCAAATTAGCGTGCATTTAGAGCCTGCGGTGTCTGGACGGGGGTTGGCGAGCGTAGCTCGTAGGGGGCCGAGCCCCCTAGTATTTAAAAAAAACACAAAAAAAGAAGTAACAATGCTTTTTCTACTAATAAGTGAGAAACGTTAGCAGGACATAACTCGTGGGAAAAAAAGTTCTCATCCGATATGGGCCAGAAAGAATAAAATACAGTCCTGGTCTGGCCCGAACCTATAGAGAAAATGAAAGACCCTGCAAGAATGAAATTCTTAACCGGCCCAACTTTTCAAAAAAAAGTCCTTCCGGCCAGTGCCGGGAGGAAGAGGTAGCTTTCATATTCCTTATTTTTAAAAAGCAAGCTTATATTATTCAAACACAAGAAGCTCAATTTAGTGGAAACCGATTATAGGAGATTCAATCCTAATCTTTATCAATATTAAATCATTATGAATGAGAATTTCGCGAAATTAGTCAGCTTTATCCAAGCTGCTTTTATTTAAAGTAACTTATATTTGGTTGCCAAATTCTGCGATATCTTGAAGTTCCTGCCATTTTAAGACAACATGGTGGATGAGGCTAACGAATGAACTTGGTCGAGACCTTAGTAATTCCTGTGCACATGCTCACTCACATCGGAATCGGTTGATATATACAAGTTCTGTCGCAGGCAAAAAATCAGATTTTTCAAAATGTCACCCACATTAGAAATTCAAACTGCTATATCTGAGCCCTTTTCTAAGATAAAGACAAAACAAAAAAAATGCTCCGGAATCCTTATATCATGGTCAAATACTTAAGAAAGAAACCTTTTTCAATTTCTAATTCTTTTGCACCTCACTTTAAATATAATTTTTTTATTTAATATAATGGCCTCCATTTTGAAGCAAGATGGCTGATGAAGCTGGCCAGCGAACTCGGTCGAGACATTGGTATGTACTATGTACACACCAAGTTACATCCGAATCGGTTCACAAATACGCCTGTTATCGCGTGTATCATTACGATATACTATCCACATGCCTTCTTACATCGAAATAGGGTAATGAATACGCGTGTTATCACGTGACAAATATCAGATCGTTCCAAAATGTCAGCCATGCTAGAAATTCAAAGTGCTATAATTCAACCATTTTTAAAGATATATACGAAACAAAAACTGCTCCGGAATCTTTGTATCAATGTCAAACACATAAAAAAAAAACCTTTTTCATTTTTCAATTTTTTGATAACTCATTTTAAATTTAAAATTTATTTTTTTAAAAAATGGCAGCCCTTTTGAAACAAGATGGCGAATGAAGCTGACCAACGAACTCGGTCGAGACATTGTTATGTACTATGTACACACCAAGTTACATCCAAATCGGTTCATAAATACGCCTGTTATCGCGTGACTTAAATCAGGATGTTTCAAAATGTCAGCCACAATAGAAATTCAAAATGCTATAACTCAGCCATTTTTTTAGATATAGAAGAAACAAAAACTGTTCCGGAATCTTTGTATTAAGGTCAAACACATACAAAAAAATCTTTTTCATTTTCCAATTTTTTTGGTACCTCATTTTAAATTTTAAATTTTTAAAAAAATTTTAAAAGGCCGCCATTTTGAAAAAAGATGGCGGATGAAGCTGGCGAACAAACTCGTTCGAGAAATTGGTACGTATTATGTATACACCATGGTACATCCAAATCGGTTCATAAATACGCCTGTTATCGCGTGACTTAAATCAGGTTGTTTCAAAATGTCAGCCACAATAGAAATTCAAAATGCTTTAAATCAGCCATTTTTTAAGATATAGACGAAACAAAAACTGCTCCAGAATCTTTGTATCAACATCAAACACATATAAAAAAAATATGTTTCAATTTTCAATTTTTTGGTACCACATTTCAAATTTATTTTTTTTTTTAATTTAAATGGCCGCCATTTTGAAACAAGATGGCGGATGAAGCTGGCCAACGAACTCGGTCGAGACATTGGTACGTATTATGTATACACCAAGGTACATCCAAATCGATTCATAAATACGCCTGTTATCGTGTGACAAAGATCAGTTCGTTTCAAGATATCAGTCTAGCTGGAAATTCAAAGTGCTATAACTCAGCCATTTTTTAAGATATAGACAAAACCAAAAATGCTCCGGAATCTTTGTATCAAGGACAAACACATAAGAAAAAAATATTTTTTAATTTTAAAGTTTTTGGTACCACATTTCAAATTTAAAATTTTTAAAAATTTTTTAAATGGCCGCCATTTTGAAACAAGATGGCGGATGAAGCTGCCCAACGAACTCGGTCGAGATATTTGTATGTACTATGTACACACCGAGTTTCATCCAAATCGGTTCATAAATACGAGAGTTACAGTATGACAAAGATCAGATATATATATATATATATATATATATATGGATATATATATATATATATATATCAACTTTTGAACGGAGGGTGGTTTCGGGGTCTGGGGGTCATGATCGATGAAAATATACCAAAATTTTTTGAAATCGCTTTCCTCCGAACGGCTGCAATAGGTAGCTTTTTGTAATGAAAGCTACCTAATAAAATTCAGTCCCTACCCGACTCGAGTCTTCTATAAAAATTAAGCCCTTACCAAGCTTAATGAACGAAAATTTCATCGAACGCGGCCTTCGTGATAGGCCTGGGCTCGTGGACACTTCTAATATATATTACGAATTCGGCCTAGAGTGCTGCATCGGATCGGGTTACCCGCTTTTACCCACATCCGACGGCGCTATATTTTTTCATTGCAGGTGAGGGTGACTTTCATTGTTTCGGGTCGGGTCGGGT
Source organism: Maratus speciosus (assembly GCA_963932465.1). NCBI lineage: Eukaryota > Metazoa > Arthropoda > Arachnida > Araneae > Salticidae > Maratus > Maratus speciosus. The sequence continues at coordinate 49,157,099 of OZ010786.1, read as the reverse complement.
CAGTTTCGGGTTGGGTTTTGACTCTTGCGAGTCGGGTACGAGTTGACCCGAATTTTTTCAATAATCTCCAAGATATTTTTTCAGGTTAAAAATCTATATAAATAAGATATCCACAATGGACGCTCCCGAAACGCGGACACGCCTATTTAGCGTGCACTTTTTCAATACCTAAGACTCATTAAACGTACGCTTATATCGTTGAATAGTGTTCACTTCCGTTTCTACACTTTCTATGACTACATTTCTTATATCTATATATATAAAAGAAAGTCTGGATTTTGTATTAATCAACGCGCAGCCAAAACTACTGAACCAAAAATCTTGAAATTTGGGCTAAAAATACTTTTTATGGTATTGAGTGCCGCTAAGAAAGGATTTTCTAAAATTCCACCCCTAAAAGGGGTAAAAAATAGAATAAACTTTTAAAAAATTCCTTAAAAATCTGATTTTATAGTTATTTTTACACCGATAACATATTTTAGTGTATTTTTGTATGCTGAATCGAATGCTACTAACCAAATTATTTTAAGTCTAATAGTTCATGAGATATTTCATATTTTTAATTTGGCGATCTCTTTGGCGCCAAAACCCCGAAATATCTAACATTAGAAGTGATAATTCATCCATATTCATTCATATTGTAAATCCGTTACTGTAGCAACGGAAGAAATTCAAAATAAATCTTTTTGTTAATTCGTTTGGTTAAACAATTAAACCGGCTATATGAGATTGAAAAAAAAAATTACAAACGCCTTGAAAACAAGAAAAAAAGATATTGAATTTATTGAAAATACAAGGAAGCAATCCACTGAGAAATTAACTTTATAAAACGAAAATATTTAAAAATGAAAGCAATGTTTGTAGAACGAAAAAAAAACTTTTGGTACTTACATCCGGGCAATGTCAATACAATTGCGCCAAGCATGGCGACAATTACACTAATTACAGCAACCCTTATTTTTTTTATCCAATTGATAATTTATTATAGTTTTAAATTTATTTTATTATTATAGTTTTTTTTTTTTAAATTATGGTTTATAGTATGTAGTTTTATGTTATATATTTTATTTATTTATTTACTTTAAACAATTTGCTATTTTTAACAAGGTTATGTATTTAAGAATATTAAATGGTACAGATGTCATATTCGCCCCATATTGGCGCGATTTTTTTCGGTTGCCAATTTGGCGAAAACATCAACAGCATAAACAACATAATCCGGGTTACCACATCAAGCACTTTGGCGCAAGTTAAGTACCTGTAGCCTATATGATATTGGCGACGGAAAAAAATCGCGCCAATATGGGGCGAATATGACATCTGTTCCTATTAAATTACTGTTTTAAATGAAGTTGGCAAACGATAAACAAGATTGGCAATTGTCAACAATTTTTGGCGATCTATTTCATGGTCCGCATAATACGTAAGCACCACTTTTTCAACGGAAGAAATTGGAATTGAAATAATACATCGCGATTTACCATTTGCTCCTGGATAAAAAGAAACAAGTTGGAAATTGCTCGTCAAACGTGGCAAATGAGGTGCGTTCGTACTATAACTAGTTTTATAATTATTTTTTGCACCCCATACTGTACTGAATGTATAATTTTTTGCACTTCATAAAGCGCATAGTCTGATACATCATTAAAATGCACTTCCAATATTTTTTTCCCATTCTCCGTAATGTAACGGAACACTTTTGACTGTCTCTGTAATTAAACTATACATCCGATTTTCCTAAAATTTGAAATAGCTCAACAAAATTTTGCAAAATTATATCTTTAAAATTTCAGACCATTCGGAAGGCTGTAATATCATTAAAATGCACTTGCAATAATTTTTCCCATTGGCCGTAATGTAAAGAAAAACTTTTGACTGTCCCTGTAATTAAACTATGCGTCAGATTTTCCATAAATTTGAAAGGGCTCGACAAAATTTTGCAACAGTTATATCTTTAAAATTTCAGATCATTCGGAAGGCTCTAATATCATTAAAATCCACTTGCAATAATTTTTCCCATTGGCCGTCATGTAAAGAAAAACTTTTGACTGTCCCTGTAATTAAACTATACATCCGATTTTTCTAAAATTTGAAAGGGCTCGACAAAATTTTGCAACAGTTATATCTTTAAAATTTCAGATCATTCGGAAGGCTCCATATCATTAAAATGCACTTGCAATAATTTTTCCCATTGGCCGTAATGTAAAGAAAAACTTTTGACTGTCCCTGTAATTAAACTATACATCCGATTTTCCTAAAATTTGAAAGGGCTCGACAAAATTTTGCAACAGTTGTATCTTTAAAATTTCAGATCATTCGGAAGGCTCTAATATCATTAAAATGCACTTGCAATAATTTTTCCCATTGGCCGTAATGTAAGGAAAAACTTTTGACTGTCCCTGTAATTAAACTATACATCCGATTTTCCTAAAATTTGTAAGGGCTCGACAAAATTTTGCAACAGTTATATCTTTAAAATTTCAGATCATTCAGAAGGCTGTAATATCATTAAAATGCACTTGCAATATTTTTTCCCATTGGTCGTAATGTAAAGAAAAACTTTTGACTGTCCCTGTAATTAAACTATACATCCGATTTTCATAAAATTTGAAATGGCTCGACAAAATTTTGCAACAATCATATATTTTAAATTTCAGACCATTCGGTTGGGTAGTTTTTGCTCTGTTACATGCGGACAGACAGACGGACGGACAGACGGACAGACGGACGGACTGAACGACGACTATAGGTGCTACGTATTTATATAATTACGAACGCACCTAAAAATGGGTACTTTTATGTCAGCCGTGTGTAAATCTCGCCATTAGCATTTTAAAAATTGCCAATAGCAGTAGTTACATTTCGCTTATGTAAATTAAAAACAATTCTTTGTTTTAAGTTATGGCATTATTTCCTATTATTGTTTTACTTTTCAGTTTTTTCAATGAAATTAGTGTATCGCATGTATTTTAAATGTATGTATTTTAAATGAAATGAGTGAAACGTTTATATTTTGAATGAAAATAATAAAATAAGAATAAGGTATAGAAACAATCTTTGTTGATTTATTGCATGCGCCCGGCTGACATAAAAGTATCACAAAAACCATATATTCACCTTTCTTTTGGCAGTTGTTCATGGGATACCTGGTTAATCTTCCATAATCGGATACCTCGCCAATCGGTGTATTAGCTACAATGTTGAAAGCGTCGTTTACGTATGAAGCGAAAACTTCACGATGAATTCTATTACAGATAATAGTATCATCATCATCTAATACATATTTAAAACGGAAATTTGTATTTCATTCCGATTGTTTATAATATTTTCATAGGATATGCCACTATTAGTTAAGTAACGTTTTTGGAACGGTTTTTGTGTATTCAGTTCATTGACTTCAGCTACCACCATTTTTGAATATTAATCACCTTCTTAGGGCCCTTTATGATCATTTTTTAAGAATGATTGGAATTGCTTGCAATTTTCTTTAACATATTTCTAGCATCCCTTGACTATTTTAAAAACTACTAAAAAGTATCTTTATGCGCAACTACGTGCCACCTAAGTCCTTGGTCTCTTGGGGCCCGGTACAGGGCCCCTTAAAGTTTTTGCACCATAAATTGTTAATAAAGTGCCTCCTCTTAATCCGATTTTCATTTTTGGAACCCTTTTTCCGTTTAGTTATTCTCCCGTTTCTTTATTCCTGCTAAAATCCTGAGTGCATCCTAGGGTTCCATAGGACTCGATCCGGGGCCCCTTGAATTTTTTGTGCGGCATGCATTTTTCACCACCCAATTTTCGCGCATTATCAATGCAAAATTTTAAAATTGAGTCTTGCACTCTTCTCCCCGGACCAACACCCTCTTATTTTTACTGGACCCTAGGGCCCTGTTTTAAGGATCCCTCCCCGTATTTTTTAGCATTTCTTTAAATTTTTATTCTGATGATTAATTCATACCCTATGCTTAATTTTGACTAATTGAAGATTTAAAGTGCTAGAACTTGCACCTTTTAACAAGTTTTCATGTTAGGGTCCTGCTCTTTACTATCAGTCGGCCTTCTTCGGCCCTTTGTTATAGGTTTCTTAAAAGCGGTCCGATTCACTACCCTTCTTTTAGCAGCTTCTTAAGTCTTCCTGCTATACATGAATGACAAAAAAATTTCTCAAAATTCAGCTACCACCAATTTTGAATATTAATCTCTTTCTTGGTTTTTCTTAATATAGTTTCAGCATCCTCCAGCAAATTTAAAACTACTAAAAATTTTTCTTATACCCAACTACATTCCAGTTAAGAGCCTGATACCCAGGGCCCAGTCTTTCTTTATACCTCAGCTACCATTTTTTTCGAACATTAATCTCCTTTTTCAGCATCAACTTACGTTTACTCACTACAGCCGTAAATTAAAAATCGCGTTAATTTAAAGGTAACTTTAAATAATGGATTTCATCAGCTTATTAAATATCGTGTTAATGTTAAAAGTAATATATGAAATTTATAACGGGAAAAGTCATCTTCCACCGCTTGTGGGCGCATTCTTTCCTCCGATTCTAAGGACCTAATTACAACGGGATTTGCTTCATTCAACTTGCACTACGATTCAGTTTTTTTTCTGTATTATGAAATTTTATCTTAGTCTTCAGTTACTATGTTACCAACATTTTCTAACATTAATAATGCATTCCTTTTTTGGATTCTATGGGCTTGATTACTACGAGGTTTGGCTCATTCAATTTGGTTTTCAATTGTCTCCGGCACGGGCGGAGCACTTCCGGTACATGCTGCCTTAGGTGGCGTGGACCCAGATTATAGGTTCGTTCGGAAAGAAGTTTGTTGGGAAACACGCTAGACGCTGCGGAGGGCAATGGGTGCCTCCGAAATTAGGTTAATTCAAAATAATTTCAAAAGATATAAAATCATACAAACTTCAGTTTTGTTTAAGATTATTATTTACGGACCCCGGGCAACGCCGGGCGGGTCTGCTAGTATATTATAAATCTCATGCAGTAAATTGAATATACCATGTGTACTCGTACTGGTATATTCGTTCATATTCAAATACATATTTCCCCAAAACCAGACTTGCAATTAACTTACATATGACCAGCAAGAAATATTCTAGCGTGAACCAGACCAGCAGGAAGAAAGTCATACTGACCCGAAAAAAGAAAATTAAGGACAACCCGATCCGATGCAGGACGCTATTCACGATGTGTCTGCTATTCAGAGGTTTTACTTATTCGAATATTAAAGAATACAGTTTTGTTCATTTTTCTATCTAAAACATTCCTACACGTTTCCTTTTATTTCGGGTTCGGGTCTTGTTGTGGGTTAAAATATTTCGAGTTCGGGTGGAGTGCGGATTGAAATATGTCAGGTTCGGGTCGGGTTGCGGGTTTCCTAAAATTATTTGGGCGATTTCGGGTCGGGATGTGGGTCGAGAAATTTATTTTAGCAGGTTCGGAGTAGCGGGTATTACGATAATTCTTTTAGCTCACATACAAATATAAGTAGAAACATACATATTATGTAGGCCACGCTGCAACATAGGAATAAATTATATTACGTACGCCACACTGAATATTGGAATAAATTATTTTAAACTGGTATAAATGAAAAACTACTTAATATTTTTGTATGAAACTTTCAAAGATTTGAACTACTCATAAAAACAATTCAGATGACGCAACACGCGTAAAAATCCGATAATTACACATGACTGTAGCCCTGGCAACAGAGTTTGGTCAGAACAAGAATTTAAAAAGTGCAAAAAACAGAACTTTTAAAATCGCATTTACTGAAGACCTATTCGCCGGATTCCACATTACTTTTGGTTTTCTGAGTCACGTGGCACACCCCATTCCGTAGAAACAAGAATTTCGTTTCTATCATAAATAGAATGCGAGATATAGATGTGTTCAAAATCCCGTTTTGGTCAGTCCGGAAAATATAAACTAGACAGAGTACTAAAAATTTTGAAAAATCGTTTGGCATCAATTGGCGGAAATTCTTTTCATTTACTGTTCATTGCACTGTTGTTTCTTTTTCTTGGCGAGAAACTCTGTCGAGTTTCTATGATGTTGGAAGTGTGTTATGCAAAAAGATTCAAGTGATCATTTGTACATCTTCAACAAACTAATACTTTGGAAAATGCCAGATTATTAAACTAATTTAGAATACAAACTGAGGAGTGGGGAAAAACTTTGAGATAGTTTTAAACATTTTATCTATTCTTCTTTACTAACCAAACAAGCAAGTTAACTTTTATGTATTTGAATCTTTTAAAAAGATGTAACAGATATTTAAACTCCAAAAATTTAAATGTGTAAACAAATATTTCTGTAGATTAATACAGGCCATCTACATTATAAAGGACAAACGTATCCATGCGTAGCGCTGACGTCATTTTGACGGTGGCAACAGAAGGTGATTCAATTTTGCTTTGACTGCAATTTTTTAAACTTCAAAGTATCACATATTTTCAGTTTTTACACCGTCGAATAGGAAAATAAAATATACTTCAAATGGAATCCGTTTGAAAACTATAACGCAATTTGTTTGAAGACTGTATCCAATTTACTCAGTTTTTATTTTTTTTTAAATAATTTTCAAGCATGAACATTTTTTAAAATTTATCTCTATTGCGTGCAGGCGACTACGAAACAGAAATCAGTTTTATCATAAAATAATATAAATAGTTGGACATTTGCCTCCTGCTAATATTCCATAACGAAATTAAAACTGATAAATGAACAAATAATGAAAAATAAATAAAACACAAATTTGAGACACGTAATTGAACTACGCTCTTAAACAACTAAAATTACCAGAATAAAAAATGCTGCTGTCCAAGAAATGTTTCAGAAAATGAATTTTGTAGGAAAACATCGACTGTTAAAGTAATAAAACTTGTAAAAATATCTCTTATAGCAATATTCAGAAAATTATTCAGATTTTAAGGTTTTAGGAGAAATAGCGTTATTTATATGGAAGAATCTTAAGTTTTACAGTTAAAAGAAAAACAAAGTCAAAATTTCTAATTAAAAATACAGGTTGTCCGAAATTTCTTGGATACATTTTAAAATTCAATGTAAAATCAAGTTTTTGTCGTACAGGAGTGCAGTTTGGACTAAAATGATTCTCACGATTAAAAGTTTTCTTCAAGCGAATGAAAATAATTAGTTCCAAATTTCGATCATAGATGGCGCAACTTGTCCGTATGTTTGCTTTCAAACATGCGAGTTTTTTTTCCTGATTTTCAGATTAATTTTGATGCTGTGGCTCAGAAATGACGACAAACAACACTGAAAGTCATCATTTCTGTGTCACAGAGACAAAATTAATCTGAAAATCAGAAGAAAGGTGTTAGATGGAAAACATACAAACAAGTGGTCCCATCTACCATCCAAATTCGGAACTAATTATTTTCATTCGCTTGAAGAAAACTTTATATTGAGAAGCATTTTAGACCAAACTGCACTCCTGTATGACAATTACTTGATTTTATATCGAATTTTAAAATGTGTTCAGGATTTTCCGGACACATTGTACATAAAATATCAGAAGATACACATCTTATTTAAATGTTCTTTCGAATATAATTACTAAAAGATCATTATAAATTATAGAAAAATTTACTTTCTTGCTATTCGAAAAAGAAAGGAACTAACTTTGCTGCTGTCACTGCCGTGAATGAATTTTTCGTGACTGGAGGTCTTTCTCGACTAACATTAAGAAAACTATTGCATATAAAAATATGAAAATTGGTAGTATTATAGAGTATTGGTAGTATTCGATAATCACTCTGAAGCAGACAGTTTTTAAATCGAAGAATTATTTTAGGCACTATTTGATGTTGAAGTCGGTCAAAATAACCCAGTTAAATAAAATAGTCCTCATTATAAAGAAGTAAAGTTTGTTTGTTTTTTTATTTGTAGGAGGTAATCCCTGGAGCTACCGAACAGATTTCAAAATTAATGGTGTTAAAATGACGGTGTTAGAACCTCTTCCAACATAGGCTATATCGTATGTCCATGCGAGTACCTCAAAAGGGGTGCAGGAGCCAAAACAGTTCTAAAAATGTGATTTTTGTGTTACTGAAGGGGCTAGAAACTTGAAATTTGGAATGGTAGTTACTTATAAGATATAAATGATCTCCAACAACAATTTTTAAAAATTCGAAATTTAAAAGGGGTGAAAAGGCGCAAAAAGCGTTCTAAAAAATGTTCTAAATACGCAATCTGAGAAAGTACTGAACCAATTTAAAAAATAATGGTGTCAAAATGAAGGTGAAAGCCATTGCTCCAACATAGGCTATATTTTATGTCGCTGCCACTAGCCCAGAGGGGGTGCAGGATCAAAATAGCAAAATACGTTTTAAAAATGCGATTTTTGTGTTACTGAAGGGCCTGAATACATGAAATTTGGCATGGTAATTACTTATTAGATATAAATGATTTCTAAGTACATTTCTTAAATCCCAATCTCAGTAAGTATCAAACTGATTTCAGAAGTAATGGTTAGAAATTGATAGTAACAGCCCTTGCTCCAACATAGGCTCTATTTCATGTCGGAGTCACTACCACCTGGGGGTTGCAGGAGCAAAAAGCGTTCTAAATTGTGATTTTTGTGATACTGCAGGGGCTAGCAACTTGAAATTTGGCATGGTAATTACTTATGACTAATTCTTTCTAAGAACAGTTTCTAAAAAATTCGAAATTTATAAGGGGTGAAAATGCGCAAAAAGCTTTCTAAAAACGTTCTAAATTTTATTTTCTACGCAACCTCAGGAAATATCAAACCGGTTTCAAAAGTAATGGTTCCAAATCGATGGTGACAATCCCTGCTTCAACATAGGCTATATTTTATGTTGTTGTCACTATCACCTAGGGGTTGCAGGAGCAAAAAATAGTCTAAATTGCGTTTTTTTTTTTTTGCGATACTGAGGAGTCTAACATTTTGGAATTTGGCATGGTAATTACTTAAATGATGCAAATGCTTTCGAAGAGTCGTCGAAAAAAAAATTCCAAATTTAAAAGGATGGAGTGAGCGAAAAGCTTTCTAAAAACGTTCTAAATTATTATTTTTATCCAATCTTATGAAATACCAAACCGATTTCAAAAAGAATGGTTGAAAATTGGTGGTGATAGAACCTGCATCTTTTGAGGATTTATTTCCATTTTAAATTTAAATTTTCAGCCTTTCGAGAGATATTTTTTACATCATTTAGAAAAGTGTATTATTTTAAATTGTTGCCAATTTTAAAAACAACACAAAGAATGATACTTCCGTCAAATTAAAAATTTGTTTACACGTGACTATTATAAACAGAAAAAAACTTTCAAATGAGAATTAAATGAGTACGTATTAAAAGCAGGAAAATATTGAAAATTACGTCATAAAAACTATATTTACACGTGAATTTTAAAAGAGAAAAAATTTTAAAGGCTAAATAAAATAAATAAAGTAAGACAGACTTGAGTACAGTTTAAAATAAAATTTATAAACGATAAAAATACTAAAAATAGTAAAAGTACAATTGGTAGACGTTTCGCCAAGCAAAAGAAAGTAAATTGCAAAATAATAAATTCATTAATATGCGTTAAAAGTCATAAATGGAGGAACTAACGCCATTTTTAAAATGGGCAAACAATAATATTGCCAAACAGTTTAAATTAAAAAATATATTTGCGCAAGAAATTTATTTCATGTTTTGAGATAATCCTTTAAACTATTGTTGTGAATTTTAAGACAGCGCAAATAATATTTCCTTTCTAATAACAAAAGTATTTTCACGTGAAAGTTAAAAAGAGGAAAAAAAAATTGGTAAAAATTACGTCAGATTTAAAACGATGCATTTAAAATGTGTTATTTAAAAGAACTTTCTTATAGCGTTGTTATAAAATACCGGGAGACAAAGACTCTGTTTACTTTTTAATATTAGCTTATATTAAAATATTTTACTGATCTGATTTGATCAAAGACGACATGGAGATTACCACTCTTTTAACACTATCCAACAAAGTTGAAAAGTGTTTATGACTTCGGTTTGTCTCTCCGTCTGTCCGTCTGTCCACGCTCTAACTCTCGTAAATATAGTCGGATCGTTCTGAAATTTTTGTATGTTAGAAAACTCTACCATAGCACGATCCCTATTTCAAATAAAGTTTCTAGCATGTTTGGTTCGTTTACAGGGACATTTAAAAGTTTTCCGTTACATTACGGCCTATGGGAAAAAATCATTTAAAATGATTTTTAATGATGTTACATGCTTTCAAACATAATAAAATTCATATGCATTTATCAAGTGCACTAAAATATGCATTCTGTAGAATATACGATGCAAAGAATAGTTATTATTCATTTACAGGGCCACATAAAATAATTCCGTTACAGAACGATATAAGGGTGGAGAGAACTGTTTGCCGCGTATTTTAATTATGTTAAATTATTTCATGTATAATGAAATTGATATACGTCGCTGAGGTTTACTACAACTTATTTCATGTATAATACGAAGTGCATAGCATTTACATGGACACACAAAAGATTTCAGATACTATATTGCGTCCGAAGTACTGTACAGTAGCGATGATTGCTGGAAATGCATTTTTATATATGTTGTGTGATTTTATGTTTCACTATATTAATGCATAGTATACGGTGTGTATAAATGTTGTAATTCATATACAAGGCTACACAAAATAATTCGTAATGGTTACTGGGTATGATTGCAAATTGCTTAATGGTGGTTTTTAAATGAGTTATGCATTTGTACGCACAACTGCATTTGGTTTACTGAGAAATGTTTGTAGAACATAGATAAAAGGATATACAGGGTCACGCAAAGAATTGGATACATGGCTGTCTATAAATGATAAGTTCTGGAAATGTGATTTCAGTAGTTTTAAGAGTGTTTTACTTTGAATTAAACTTTAGCTATATAGTGGCGTATAATAAAGGTACTAGGTTAACTACACGGCTGTACAAATGTATACAAGTATGTTTTGATCTATTAATATAAATTGCTGAAAGAGAAATTTCAACCTGTTATGAGTTTTCTTGCTAAACTGAATTTTCCCATTATATAGTATATATGTCGTAGGCTAATTGAGAAATCCGGCTGTTTGCAAACAGCCTAGGCTCTTTGCAAAGCGCCGGGCTAATTGGAGAATCCATCTCCCTTTTTCCAATTAGCCTGATATTTTTCAGGCTTATTGCAAAGAGCCTAGAAAGCGTCAGGCTAATTGAAAAATGACCACTTATTATCCGATCAGGGTGATATTTTTAGCTCACAGGCTATCAAAGCCTGAGAGCTAATGTGCCCGCCGATTTTGTATGTACATGTGTACGTACGTACGTATGTACGTAACGCGATAACTCTTCATAGAAATATCCGATTTATGACCACTTATTATCCGATCAGGGTGATATTTTTAGCTCACAGGCTATCAAAGCCTGAGAGCTTATGTGCCCGCCGATTCTGTATGTACGTGTGTACGTACGTACGCACGTATGTACGTAACGCGATAACTCTTCATAGAAATATCCGATTTATGACCACTTATTATCCGATCAGGGTGATATTTTTAGCTCACAGGCTATCAAAGCCTGAGAGCTTATGTGCCCGCCGATTCTGTATGTACGTGTGTACGTACGTACGTACGTATGTACGTAACGCGATAACTCTTTATAGAAAAATCCGATTTGTTTCAAATTTTTTTTCTAGGTTCGTTATGATAAGGTGCTTCCCTGATTAGTTTTTGGGGTTCATTGGTTAAGGATAAAGGGGGAAAAGGGGGCTAGTCCGCCCCCCCCCCTTAATTTATATAAATGGGTTTTTCATGCAGAAATATTAGATTTGCTCGAAATTTGGTATACCGGTTTATTGTGTTAAGGAGCTTCCCTGATTAGATTTGGAAGCTCATTATTTAAGTATAAAGGGGGGTGGAGGGGGCTACCCCCCTTTATTTAGATAAATCGGTTTTTCATGATGAATTATTCAATTTGCTCCAAATTTGGTATACCGGTTTATTACGTTAAGGAGCTGCCTTGATTAGATTTGGAGGTTCATTAGTTACATATAAAGGGAGGAAAGGGAGGGGGCTATCCCCCCCCATAATTTAGATAAATGGGTTTTTCATGCAGAAATATGCGATTTGCTATAAATTTGGTATACCGGTTAATTATGTTAAGCAGCTTCCCTGATTACATTTGGAAGATCATTATTATGTATAAAGGGGGGTAAGGGGGCCAATTGCCTCTCCCCTTGATTTAGATAAATGCGTTTTTCATGTAGAATTATTCGATTAGCTCAAATTTGGTATACTGGTTTATTATGTTAAGGAGATGACTTGATTAGATTTGGAGGTTCATTAGTTAAGTATAAAGGGAGGAAAGGGGGGCTACACCCCCTTAATTTCGGTAAATGGGTTTTTAATGCAAAATTATTCGATTCGCTCCAAATTTGGTATACCGGTTTATTATGTTAAGGAGCTTCCTGATTAGATTAGGACGTTCAATAGTTAAATATAAAGGGAGGAAAGGGGGGCTATCCCCCCCTTAATTTAGATAAATGGGTTTTTCATGCAGAGTTATTCAATTTGCTCCAAATTTCGTATACCGGTTTATTATGTTAAGGAGCTGCCTTGATTTGATTTGGAGATTTATTGGTTAAGTATAAAGGAGGGACAGGGGCTAGTGTCCCCTTAATTTAGATAAATGGGTTTTTCATACAGAATTATTCGATTTGCTTCAAATTTGATATACCGGTTTATTACGATATGACTTCCTTCATTTTATTTGGAGGTTCATTGGTTAAGTATAAAAGGGGGGAAAGGGAGGCAATTGCCCTTCCCCTTAATTTAGATAAAGGTGTTTTCATGCAGAATTATCTAATTTAGTTTAAGTTTTTTTCTAGGTTCATTCTAATAAGGAGCTTTTCTGATTAGATTTGAAAGTTCATTGCTTCAGCATAAAGGGAGAAATGGGGGAGCTAATACCCCCCTTAATTTAGTGAAATGGTTTTTCATGCAGAATTATCTGATTTGCTTCAAATTTGGTATACCAGTTTATTATGTTAAGTAGCTTCCCTGATTAGATTTGGAGGTTCTTTAGTTAAGTAGAAAGGGGGGCAACGGGGACTAATACCTTCATTTATTTTTCGAGGGGCATTATTCCTTTAAATAAGAGTAGCTAGTACAATTAGTGTGAATAGCCTGTGAGCTCAATACCATCAGTTTAACTGGGCAAATTTATTTTTATTAGGTTTATTAACGCATAACCCTACCCAAACTCGAAAAATAAATTACAACAGACCGTACCCCGATCCGAGCAAGACAAAATAATTTGAGTCTACATGCAACCCGATCCGAACCTGAAAGTTCCATTTGAAAAAACCCGAAATCCCGAACCAAATCTGATAACCGACAAAAATATTCCAAAGATCTATAACCGGATCCCAACAAGACAAATTAGTTTCCGTGGACACACAACGCTACCAGAACCTAAAAATTCCATTCGAAGTCAACCTGAAACCCGTCCTGAACCAAATCTTAACCGACAAAAATATTCCAAGCAACTATATCCTGATGCAAGACAGACAAACTAATCTCCGTCCACCGGCAACCCGTTCCGAACCTGAAAGTTCTAATTGAACTCAATCCGAAACCTGGTTGAGGCCGGATTTCGGGTTGACTTCAAATGGAACCTTCAAGTTCGGATCCGGTTGAAAAAAAAATTAAACTAAATCAGATAATTCTGCATGAAACCCATTTTTCTAAATTAAGGGGAGGGGCAATTGCCCCCCTTTTATACTTAACCAATGAACCTCCAAATCAAATGAAGGAAGCCATATCGTAATAAACTGGTATATCAAATTTGAAGCAAATCGAATAATTCAGTATGAAAAACCCATTTATCTAAATTAAGGGGACACTAGCCCCTGTCCCTCCTTTATACTTAACACATAAATCTCCAAATCTAATCAAGGCAGCTCCTTAACATAATAAACAGGTATACGAAATTTGGAGCAAATCGAATAACTCTGCATGAAAAACCCATTTATCTAAATTAAGGGGGGGGGGATCTAGCACACCTTTCCTCCCTTTATACTTAACTAATGAACCTTCAAATCTAATCAGGGAAGCTCCTTAACATAATAAACCGGTATACGAAATTTGGAGCAAATCGAATAACTCTGCATGAAAAACCCATTTATCTAAATTAAGGGGGGGGGGTTAGCCCCCTTTCCTCCTTTTATACTTAACTATTGAACGTCTTAATCTAATCAGGGAAGTTCCTTAACATAATAAACCGGTATACCAAATTTGGAGCAAATCGAATAATTTTGCATTAAAAACCATTTACCGAAAATAAGGGGGGTAGCCCCCCTTTCCCCCCTTTATACTTAACTAATGAACCTCCAAATCTAATCAAACCATCTCCTTAACATAATAAACCAGTATACCAAATTTGAGCTAATCGAATAATTCTACATGAAAAACGCATTTATCTAAATTTAAGGGAGAGGCAATTGCCCCCTTTCCCCCCTTTATACATAATAATGATCTTCCAAATGTAATCAGGGAAGCTGCTTAACATAATTAATCGGTATACCAAATTTATTGCAAATCGCATATTTCTGCATGAAAAGCCCTTTTATCTAAATTATGGGGGGATAGCCCCCCTTTCCTCCGTTTATATGTAACTAATGAACCTCTAAATCAAATCGAGGCAGCTCCTTATCTTAATAAACCGGTATACCAAATTTGGAGCAAATCGAATATTTCTGCATGAAAAACCCATTTATATAAATTAAGGGGGCGACTAGCCCCCTTTTACCCCTTTATCCTTAACCAATGAACCCCAAAATATAATCAGGGAAGCACCTTATCAGAATGAACCCAGAAAATAAAATTGAAGCAAATCGGATATTTCTATCAAGAGTTATCGTGTTAAGTACATGCGTACGTACTTACGTACACACGTACATATAGAATCGACGGGCACATAAGCTCTCAGGCTTTGATAGCCTGTGAGCTAAAAATATCACCCTAATCGGATAATAAGTGGTCATTTTTCAATTAGCCTAACGCTTTCTAGGCTCTTTGCAATAAGCCTGAAAAATATCAGGCTAATTGGAAAAAGGGAGATGGATTCTCCAATTAGCCCGTCTCTTTGCAAAGAGCCTAGGCTGTTTGCAAACAGCCGGATTTCTCAATTAGCCTACGACATATATATCAACCTACAGATCAAATACAGGGCTGTTGAAAAGAATTAGAATACGTATTTGGCTATATACGGTAACTGCATAAATCAGTTTTTCAAATGTTTCATGCGCTTCCTAAAATGTTTACTGAGTTCTCTTATATACCTTATTTCTCTAAATAACTAAGTTCTGTTAAAGCATTCAGGAAGTGGTGGAAAAAGTTTCATAATCTATGCTAAACGCATGATTTTTCTTACTTGTTTAAATTATAATTTAATCTTCCGAAAAATTTTCAAAGGCAATCAAATTAGCGTGCTTTTAGAGTTTTCGTTGTCTGAACGGGGGTAGGCGAGCGTAGCTCGTAGGGGCAGAGCCCCGTAGTCTCTTAAATAAATATAAACGTATTCTTAAGTTAACGTAACGTACTCATCAAGATACAGCTATACAGAGAATGTGTGACCTTTAACCATTTGATGAGTAATATTGCATATATATATAGGGTGTCCGAAAAGTCTGGAAACGATTGAATAACTCGAGAACTACACAGCACCCTTTCTGCCCCCGATGTAGGGAAAGAAGTAGCATTTTTCTGTTTAGTTTCTGTTTTTTCCAATTTAAACATCAGAACTTCAATGAAAAATAATGTTTTCTGGTCCGCAAGCAAGTCTGACCACATTTTGCTCGTTTACATTGCCATCTACGATGATCCAAAAAAAAAAAAGTTAATTACAAAAGTTATGTGTTTTTACCCGTAAAATCCAAATTTGCAATAAAAAATGGGGTTCATTATTCAAGATTTCAAAGTTCGACTCCCTCTGACTGGCAGGAAGTCGGGATGAGACTTTAACTTTGATATCATTAAATAACTTTCTTAAAAATGTTTAATACGCACTTTTTCGTTTTTCAACCAGATGTGTATTTCTCGAGTTATCCGACCGTTTCCAGATTTTTCGGCCATTTTGTATATTTTACTAGACTAAAGAATTTCGAAATTCCTTCGCAAATAAGTTTAACAGTGGTTCAAAATTGCAATTCTTCGTTTTTTCGCACATGTTTTGGTCCCCTTAATAACGTTTAACCTAATACTAAATCTACCCTATATATATAAAATCCTAATGAATCGAATTGAAACGAATTTATGTAACGATTCTATGAAACGACTGATTAAACAACTGATTACGTTTCGATTTCTCCTAAAATATTGAATACTTTACAATGAAATTAACACCAAAAATCCGTATTGATCCACAGATCTCAAAACTGGTATTAGAATTTTAAAATTAGAATTAGTTTTCGAAATATTAATTTTTTTCTAATTATAAATACTTTTTTCTAATGATGGCAACTCAAATTTTAATCATAACAGATATTTTTTTTCATATTTTAGAAAAGGTTATTTTAAATTAATTTGGCGACGAGTTTGGCCTCCCTTAAATGTATGCTAAGAAATGCATCATGTTACTTTTATTCAGAATTAAATTTGTATTTCATTATCATTTTATTTAATACAAAACTTTCATTTAAAATTGAAACCTTTAAAATAAATGGCTTTTACTTCATTCTTTTTTTTAAACGAAACGAAAAGAAAAATATTAGACACAGATGTCATATACGCAACGGGGTACCTAATTTGCGCCAAAATGGCGTTATTTTGCCTGACATGGTAACCCGGCTATTGTTGCTTATTTATTAATAAATGTTTATTTGAATTTATTTTCTTTTTATTTACAAAAAATGTTATAAATTGTTTTGTTCTATAGTTATTAATTAATTTTTTATATTTATTGTTATTTCATTTTAAAAATAACAGAAAATAATTTAAAAATACATATGTAACAGGTATCTGAAAACGAGGTTTTCGCCAAATTGTCGTAAAAAAAAAAAAAAAAAAAAAATCACGCCAAACCCGGTGCGTATGTGACAATGCAACAAATCATGAGATTTAATTTCCACTACAAAGCAACGTTTTAATGTTATTACTTCTCCCGTCGACCGATTTCGCCAAATTATATAAATAGCCAAATTATACAAATTGACATATTTTTTTTATTTTAAATAACAAAAGAACAAATAAATTAGTATAACATTATTAAAAATACAAATAAAACGTCGAAATAAAAATCACTTGATGGCGTGAACATGTGTAACTTCCTTAAAGTCAAGTGAATGTGACATTTACGATCAACATTATTGGCATTTAATCTTATAGTTTTGGCGACAGATTTTTGGTCGATGGGATAACCAAGTAGCACCGTTTTAATTTACCTCTCGAAAAATAAAAAAATGCTAACTGGCGAGTTAAAAAAAAGCTATTGGCGAGAATTCCACCCGGCTAACATAAAAGTACCAGGAATTCTTTGTGATCATGGCAACTTTTATGTAGTTTTATTCGAAAAAATAATTTTGATTCTTTAATCAAAATGGAAACCTTTCTTATGAAAAGCGAAGGAATCAGCCCGTTGTTTACGGTAGTTACATCACATGGTCTATTATAATATAAACGAAATAATGGGGATAGAACAATATTCAGCGACTTATCACACCTGTGGCTGGCTAACATTAAAGTACCAAAATGGCCGCCTGGAATATAAAAAGCAAAGGGATTCGCCTGGAGCTGTTGATGATAGTCACATGACTTAGACTATTATTATAGAGATTGTTTTCAATTTTAAAAACAGCGCAAAGAATAATATTTCCTAACGATTAAAAATTTATTTTCACGTGACTATTAAAAACAGAAAAAAAAACTTTAAAATTACTATTAAATGAGTACGTGTTAAAGGCAGGAAAATCCTGAAAATTGTATTTACAGGTGAATATTAAAAGGGAAAGGAAACTTTAAAATAATAAATACATTAATATGCGTTTAACCCTTTCACGGACAAGGCACTTCTATTCGTAAAATCTTGAAATCAGTGAATGGCACCAGAATTTACAAACAAATTTCGAAATACAAAAATGCTTTTGTTCACTTACTTAATAAAAGGGAAATTTTCATCCCAATATTCTGATGCTAATGTGGCATTTAAGAATTAAAATTAAGTGGTCCAAAAATGAACCACCGCCCTTGAAGGGGTTAAAGCAGCAAATTTTAGTAATTGTATTATGTCAATCGTTTTATAACGCTGTTAAAAAATACCGAGAGACAAAGACTTTGTTTACTTAATTCATTTTATTTTAGCTTCTTTTCAAATGTTTAACTGATCTTCTTTAACCAAACACGAAAACAACCACTGGATGTCTTAACAGCAACTGATTCTACCTTAATTTTTTGCAATCAAAGGGAATTGAATGGAAACCCGTTTACAGGGAGATAGCTACAGGTTTTTTCAGTATAATTCAATCTTCTCTGATTTTTTAAAACCGATCAGATTAGCATGCTTTTAGATTCTACAGTGTCTGAACGGGGGTTGGCGAGCGTAGCTTGCAGGAGGCAGAGCCCCCTAGTATTTAATAAAAATGAACCAGTAGTCTTTTTTAAAAATAAAGTATAATAAAAAAATAAGAATTATTGAAAAAATAAGCATGAAAGGATGAAAATTGATTTATCTGAAAGTGCAGGAATAAAGAAATGATATCAAAATAAATAAACAGAGAAAAAAAAATAAGAAAGAAAACTCACGTGTCTAGCATAAGTACTGAAACACTTTCCAACACATTTAGTACAGTGTAACAAAACTTCACGCAAACTAAGGTGAACAACTAACAATTTTGGATTTCTATTCCACCCCACGCTGTTCTTTTATAACCGAGCTCCACCCACGAAAAGTGTGGTATAAATTAACTTATAACATAACAAGTGATGCAGGAAATTAAGCAATATAAAACGGTCGAGAAATGTCTTCATTTTGTATTAAATAGTGGTGTAAAGTGTGAATGTTTTTTTTCTCCATATTATACTCTCCTTAGGTCTGCCTGCGCTCGAAGCCCTTTTTTTTTTTGAAGAACTTTGCAACGAAACATTGTATTCACATTTTTTTGATTTAGTTTTAATAAAATTAATAATTTATCTTTAAAATTATATACCAGGGTAACTATGAAATTTTTGAGACAGGGGCAGACGATATTCGACAAAAGAAAATTACTGGTCGGATATGTAAATTCGAAAACTTTTATGTTCGCAGACGATAATTTGTGGCAATGATTGCAATTTAGCTATTGTAGAATAAATTTTGAAAGACGAGAAAAAAGGAGTAGACACGAGAGCATTATTGAGCTACGACTTTCTTTTATTTTAAAGTGCGACTAAATCAAGAAGAATGCCTTCAACGTCTGCAATTAGCATATGGAAATGAAGCTTCATCTTGTGTCTTTGTATTCAGATGGTTTACAGAATTTAGAAAAAGGTCGAAATTCTCGTTTGGATGATGAACACACAGGATGGATGGTTGATTTTTGAGGGCCAATTATCAACACGAGGGATGTAGGCCCTAAGGGGGGGGCGCCCTTCGTGGGGGTCTTTTTAAGGGTACCTAACCCGTATTTACACTTGGAAATCCAAGGTTCGAAGAAAACCACGAAAACTCTGAACGATTAGGCCGACGGGCGCGATTGGGATCGAGCCCAGCACTTCCCGTCTACCAGCTTCCAGAGCAGAACTTCTCGGCCACTGGTGGGGCCGAACACACAGGAAGATCGCTGTCAGCTGTAGTCCCAGAAAATGTATCGGCCGTACGGAAAATGTTAATCAAGGATAATCTCTGTGCCTACCAAATGAAACAGAAAGAATTTTACATTGGATCCGCAGCTATGCATAAAATTATTCATGATGAACTGCATATGAAAAAATTATGTTTGTTGGGACGCCCATAATTTAACAGAACACCAAAAAACGGATCCTGTCAGAATCAGTAAAGAAATTCTAAAATTACTTAATGATGGTGGCCACCACATTATTTCTAAAATCATAACTGGTGATGAGACGTGCAGTCGTGGAAAAAAAAAAAGTAAACACCCCTACTAACTCGTCAACAAATTATCGTAGACGAAAGTTACTGGTACCGAACGATTGGAAATAAAGTCTACTTTTAAATGATGTATATAAAATTTGCTTAGGGGGCCATCTACATATTAAAATGAGCCCAAACTTCATTTTTTTTTCAATGGCAATACCCAAGTTTAACCAGATATTTCAAATCTTCGGTTAAAACTATGCATAGACACCAAATTTCAAGTCATTGGAATGATAAGTTTTTGAATTATAAGCATTCAAAATTTAGTGCTTCTAATGTTAAATTATATTTTCATATTTTTATTTATATCTCCTGAAATTATGCTCCTAATGTGCTAATTTTTTGCGTAGCAGTAATACTAATATACCCAAACATAAATACGTTGAATTTGCAATTTTTATAATTTTATGATATGAATTATGAATTATGACATTAATATTCGAAAAAATTATGAATTGCAACCTACATTTCTTTTTTGATGGATTTAGTTTTATTAAGCCCTGCTTTACGGAAATCCAAAATTTCAGAATTTTCTCCCAAGTAGTTTTCAAATTATGCTTAAAAAACGGCAAAAGTATGTTTTAAGGGGCCGTCTGTGATAGAAGTGATTAGATATTTTGAAATTTCTTCTGCTGTCGTGTAATCTCGGTTAACAATCGAGTACCGAACTTCAATTTGGATACAGCCCTTAAAATACGCCCATTTTAAAATAATTAATTTCTCGGAAACTTATGGTACGAATTGCATAAAAATTTGTTTTTAGGCTAATTGAAGGATGTAGAGATGTACAGAAGACAGTTAGAGCTAACTGGTACACAATTAAGTGTCTTTCAGAAATTCTTTAAGAGGTGAGTGTTAGGGGACTCATGCTTCAGCAATAATCTTCTTATTCAGAAAGTATTACAGTCGCATTTCTTGAACAAAAAGCACTGTTTCATTCTGAAGATGAGGTTGATGATGCTATAAAAGAATATTTTTTTTTATCTATTCCAAGAAGTGGATGGCTTGAGGCACTTAATCTTTGGAAAATTCGCCTATAAAAGTGCATTGATCTTGGAGGGAACTACTTTGAACACTCCTAAGTGTTGGTAAGTTTAACTTTTACGATTTAGCTGTATCTCAAAAATTTCAATGTGACCCTCGAATATCCCCTATGAATTTACAAAAATGTTAAATGTGTATGGAAATTTAAAGAAATTTTTCAAAAACTTGAAAAATACTACCTGAAAAACAAACAAACTTATAAGAAAAAAAAATTGCTACTAAAGTAAACTGTAAGCTTTTATCTAGTGCACTTCTACAAGTTAAGTGATATCTTAGCAAATAAAACTTTTAGAGAGGATATCGAAGAGTCAATTATAAGATTTTCGACAGTTTTACCATGTTTTAGTTCAAATAATAAGCCATAATTTTGAAAATAGTAATGCAATTAAAATTCTTTTAGTAGGTACAAAGTAAGTTGGTAGGGATAAAAACAAGGCAGTATTAGAATCGTAAAAAGTTGTACTTTCAAATGAAAAAAAAAAAAAAGTTTTGATAATTTCCAACGTAGGCAGACACCTAAATTTCACAAAATTATATATAGTAGAAAAATATTCGCTTAAAATATTAATAAACACACACATTATTTTTCTAGATAAATATGAAAAAATAAAATAAAATAAAATTTTATTATTTTAAAAAAATCATACTGAATGGTAAATATATCATACAAGTCGAATTTTTCTAACTGAGTGAGTGAAAACGTATCCAGGCCGGGAATAGAACTCTGACACTTCAGCTTAACTTGTCAATCCTTTTCCAATTGAACTACTTTGAACGGCAACCAGCCGGCACGATTCCATCCGGTTATCTAAGTGAATTATATCTGCCAGCTGTTGTTCCAACTACCTCAACTGGAAGAGCATTGGTAATTTAAGCTAAAGGTTCTGGGTTCGATTCCCAGCCTTGACACTTTTGCAGAGCGTTGGAAAAAGTTTGCTTGATCAAAATAAAATCTTACTTATAAAAGAAATATATTGGAAAAATAAAAATTATTTTTAAGCATGCGAAAATATAAAATTCAAAAATTTTTTAAAACAAATTAGTGGCATTTTAAAAAGCATATGAATGTTTCCTTCATGAAAATATAGGTTCTAAATAGAAAACAAAATATTCAGGAAATCAGTTATTTTATTTTTTTTAACGTTTATGAGGAAAAAACTTAGCAAAAGCTATTAAGTCAAATGGAAAATTTCGATTTTTGATACTAAAAGAATTGCACAAAAGCTGTTCCACAAAAATTGTAAAAGAAGAAATAAAATATCAAATAACTAAAAATTTGTATCTATAAAAAAAAAAAAAAAAAAAAAAAAAAAAAAAAACAAGTTTTGAAAATTCCTCAAATTCTAATCTCTATAAATAGCAAAAAAAAAATCTATATTTAGCTTTTCTATTAAAATAAAACTTTCGAAAACCGTTCATAAAAAAAATCCAATCTTTTTCGTCAATGTATGAAGTTCTTTTAAAAGAATATACAACATCAAATAATAAAACATTTTCCCACATTCAAATTATCGATTAAAAACAAAAAACAAAAAAACATTCGATGCTTTTTCAATATTTAACTATACCGAAAGAAAAAGACATTTTAAGTAACTGCATTTATTTTCAGAAACTTTTTACAGAGGGAGATTCGATTCTTTTTTAACACTTTCCAACATAGTTGAATATATAATGGTAGCTATTGAAAATGAAGTGTGTAGCAAATATAGTTTGTTTAAAGAAACACAATAAAGAATTCCGTTACATTAAGGTCTATGGGGAAAAATTATTTGCAGTGTATTTAATTTGAAGTGCTTATTCGGATATCTTCTTTCACTGTATGAAAAAATTAAAATAATTCATAATATTATGTTTATGTTTGAAAAGGTTTCAAAATCTATGCCTGATGCATGATTTTTCGTTGTTACCTTTTTTATTATGCTTATATAAAAGATAAAAAGAACTGGGAATTTTGAAAAGAAAATACAGGATACAACATAATTCCCTCCTCGATTTGGAAGGGTTATTAAAAAACGTTTAGTGGATTTAACCGAAATGGAAGGAAGATGAGTACGTGAAATCACCAGCATTGAACATGAGATGTTAGAAAGAGCATGGTAAGAACTTTATTTTAGGATTTAAGATTTTTGCGACACCAAAGGTGCACTGAACACTTGCTCGTAAAGCTAAATATAATTTGAAGCGATTCTTTCATGGTGGTATGAAACTTTCTCTAGTATTCGCAAAATTTCTTTTAAAGAATAACCTTTCTTAAATCCGGAGGGAATTACGGTACACCCTCTATAATCTTAATCTTTAGAACAGTTCAAAAATTTTTTTTTAAATAAAATTTATTATGTCTCATAAACTCGTGTTTGCAAAAATTGCAAAACCAAAAAGGACTCAACAGAATTGAATGAAATTCATTCCACAAACGACCTGTATTAATAGAAATAAATGATAAAATTTACAAAAAAAAAAAAAAAAAAAAAAAAAAAAAAAATTACGTGTCAAAGATAAACATTTGGCGAAGTCACAAAGCTCTGCAATATGTGCTTCGGTACGACATGACATCAAATCTTTCAGAATTTATTGTACCAGAGGAAAAACATTTCAGATTACTTCTATCTGAACCCAAAGTTCATTTGTATCAGCTATGGAACGGCTGTCACGAGCAAGTCAACGACTAAAAAAATTCCAAACATCTTCAATAGGTGCCATACCCGAGAAAAAGGAAAATTAAGGAAGAATATGCATCTATTGTGTTGAAAAAAAGGTTTTGCTTTTTTAGCAATTTGTGGACGAGCATTGCTCTGTTGAAATTCAGAACCAGGAATGCATTGAAGGCAGGATATGATATCGGGCTTCAAAACTTCTCGGATGCACGTTCTCTGTTTAGATTACCCACAATTCTTAGCAGCTGCGATCGTCTATGATAGGGATGCACACCCTGTGGCCCGCGATAGGTTAACTTATGGCCCGGCAATTTCGTCAATTTATAACAGGAAAAATTCGCAATTTTTTACCATAGGTCATAGAAAAAAAATCGTGAATTTCCTCAAAGAATCACTGAAAAAACGCGAATTTCGACAAAACAATCGCTCAAAAATCGCAAATTTTGTCAATAAATCGCGAAAAAAAGAGCTAATTTTGTCCAAAGATGGCGAAAAATACAAATATCGTGAAAGAATCGTGCAATAAACGCGAATTTTGTCAAAGGACCACGGAAAAATGCGAATTTCTTTAAAGAATCGCTGAAAAAACGCAAATTTTGCCACAGAATCGCGGAAAAAACGCAAATTCCTTCAAAGAATCGGGAAAAAACTCTTATCTTTTCAAAGAACCGTAAAAAAAAAACGAGAATTTCTTCAAAGAATCGCAGAAAAAACTCTAACTGCTTAAATGGATCACTAAAAAAGGCAAATTTCGTGAAAGTATCGTAAAAAAAGAAAATTTCATCAACAGTTTGCAAAAAACATAGAAATATTGTCAAATGATCGCGAAAAAACTTGAATTTTGCCTGAGGTTTACAGGAACACGCGAAATTCTTCAAAAGAAAGTGGATGAAAAACAAATTTCGTCAAAAACATCGCTGAAAAATATCAAATTTTGTCAAAAAAAATACGAAAAAATTGCGAGTTTTGTACAAGATCGCGAAAAAAAAATACAAATTTCGTCAAAAGATCGCTGAAAAATACGAATTTTTTCAAAGGATCGCGGAAAACCCCCTGCAAATTTCGTGAACTGTTTGCGGAAAATATAGAAATTTTGCGAAAAGATCGCGGAAAAACGTGAATCTCGCCAAAGGATCGCAGTAAAAGCACAAATTTCGTCAAAAGAAAGCAAATTTTCGTCAAAAAATCATGAAAGAAGACCGAGTTTCGTAAAAAGATCGCAAAAAAGAGCAAATTTCGCCAAAGGGCCACGAAAAAACGCTAATTTTGTCAAAGGATTGCTACAAAAAAAAGAAACAGGCAGTAGTCTCTTTAGAAAACAGCACACACAAACATCTACCTTTATTATAAGTATAATTTTTATTTTGAAATATTATACTGAACTAACTTTTAAAAAATTCGGTTAACCCGGATACAGCATGCAGGAGTCAACTTTCCACACTTAGCCAGAAATCGAACCGAAATCGAACTGAAAATAGAGTTAACCCGACCTGCAACATAACTAATTAGTGCCGGGGGTTCGCCTGCCCCCCCTTTCTCTTTGCTATAACCTTTCAAAAAATTTGCTGTGAATTTCAGATTTTATTTTTAAATTCAGTATCACCCCTAGTTAACTGGATAGGGAAACCTAGAAGTGTAAAACAGCCCCTCTTTGAAATCATATTTTTTATCTAGTTATAAGTATTAAATCCCCCTCCCCTAATTCCTCAAAAAAGAATTCTCTCTGTGTTACTGATGTGGCTCCGAAAACTCAGACATTTTTGTAAGTGGCCCTCATCTTAAAAAGGTTATGCACCCCTAGTCTATGATATTCAATGGCGTCTCAAACCATCATACTTGACGTTCGTACAGTATGACGCTGAATAACACCATCCATGAGGTGCTGATTACCAGTATAACGTTTAATGCAGTTGCAGCTATCACTGTACCCCCAAGTTAAAGTGAGAGTAATCAGAAAAGACGACTTGTAACCAATAGGCATCGCCATTGTTCAGATCGACGATCTCATTGTAGATGCAGACGTCGATGGTTTTGCGTGAGGGGAATTCCATACAAACGGATTCTTGCAATTAGACCACGGTAGAGCAGACGACGACGAATTGTTGTAGTAAACAATGACACACTTGTAGTGATGTTCTAATGTACTGTCAACAGTCCAGATAAAGCTGTACGTTCTGTCATTGCCATGCGAATGAGGTGTCTATCATCCTTTGCTGACGTAACGTTTCGTCATCCATTGCCGGGTTACCAACTAATCAGGTCCTCTGCAGTCCTCTGCTTCCACCCTCGCTTCATTATCGCAGCGTTGCACTACTATCAGCTATTGCACTATAGGAAAAACCCTCTTCACTCAGGCCGTCATATAGCCCCGTTCAAGCTATGTAGCTTGCTCATATGGCGTACTCTGTCGTCGTCAATGTATAATGACTCTCATTAAATGTTTACCACAAGCAGACAACCATATACTATTTTCAACTACTCGCTATAGCTCTCTATTTACAGGTAGAAATCAACAGTTCAAAGGGTTTGCCATACGTGGTGAAATCGACGGTATCATCGATTGTTTGAGAAACATGTTTTTCCAGATCTTTTCGTGATGTTATCACATTTCAGACAAAACAAGGTGCATATCGGTGCATTTTCATTACAATTTTTTTTTATTTTTCTCGAAATTATTACCGTCAACCCGGGATCAGTTAGGATGAAATACCCTGTATTTGCGACTAAATAAGTAGTTTGTGACCCAATGTTTCTATGCGATTTTTTTTATCTTTGTTGCATACCTGATTTGCTATGTCATTTTGTAAACGTTTTTTTGAATCACCCGGTATAACTATATCTATATACATTGTAACTATGTAAATTTTACAAATTCATGATTATGGTAATAGTTTTTAAAATTGAATAAGAGTTTGAATGATTTTTTTAGTTGGATAAAAATATTTAAGAAAAATATTTTCTTAAAGAGGTCATTTTAGGCACCAAATCATAGGAAATATACAGATAAAAGCCTTATAAAATGAAAAATTCCGAACTAACTGCTTATATTGAAATTATCTTATTAATTATAACTCTAGTGTTTAAAAAAAAAACTAGTTAAATTACTAAACTCGACCGGTTAAATAAATCCGGAATATACACAATACCCAATCTTTATTGTTCGCTGAAGTCGTTCATTTCCAGTTGCGCGTCCTGTTTTTAAAAAATTACCTCAGATTTATTTTAATGCATTGGCATTCATTTTGTGATTACTTTCGAGGACAAACTAGACGAAAAACCAAGTTTAATATAGAATGACTTATATGTTTATTTAAGGCTAATGTCAGACGGACGTCTTTTTGCACGCTTTTTTCCTTACGTATTATCCCTACACAATGCCGAAAAAAGCGTGCAAAAAAACGTTCGTCTGACATTAGCCGAAGAATGACATTAAGCTCTTCAGAAAATTTAAATGGGGCATATTTTGAAATTTTGTGTGAACTAAACAGGAATTATGATATGTCAGCATAAAAAATTCAATTAATTAAAAGTTAATTTATGCCAAATATAAGAAAAGCATCTCCTAACAATGTTGATTTTAAATTTATCTGTTACACCATAAACACAAGCATATTAAATGTAATATATTATGACCTTATCTGCATATTAAAATTTACTTTGAAGTATTTTAACCTGTTTTATGGTGAAATAATCTATACAGCTCATATTCAAAATATTAGAATAATTGCTTTTTCTTTACAAATTGAAAATACGGTTTGGTAATTTAATGTCTTTTAATGCAAATATGCAAACGATATTTTTATTAAGAACTTATTGTTGATTAAACTTATTTATTATCTTAAAATTAATATAATATTTGAAAAGATTAATTGAAAAAAAATTATTTTGAAAAGTCAAAATATTAGAATATTTATCCAAGTTGTTCTAAATATTAGAATATTTCACATGAATTCTCCTTTAATTATCACCAATTCATTACTGGTGGCATCATTGATTAAATTCAGACGATTTTATTTAAAATCAGTACTCTTTTTGCAGTTTGTTTGCTTTATTGTCTTAAAATGGGTCGTGTGAGTGATATTCCGGAATCTATTAAACTTCGTATGGTTGATTTGTATCGGCACGGTAAAAATCAATGTTATATAGCGAATTATTTACATTGTTCGCAATTAAGCGTTAGTAAAAATACTAACACAATATTCAGTAAAATGGAAAATTTCAAAATAATCGCCGAAATGGCGGCCTAAAACCAAAAACATCTATTAGAGATGACAGGAAACTGAAGCGTATAGTTAATAAAAATCGTTTTAAAAGTGTGTGCACCGAAAATGGAAAGAAGAAGGAGTTGAAGTTTCTACAGCGACAACATTAAGACATCTCCATAAATTTAAGTTCGAATCTCGTGTACCGAAAACAAAACATCTCATGACTGCAAAACAAAAGGGTATAATATTGAATTGGTGTAAATCAAGACGTTTATGCAGCGAAAAGGATTGGTAAAACTCGTTATTTAGTGATGAAAGTATGTTTTGTGTTTCATATGGTAATGAAGGTATGCGAGTTTGGAGAATGAAGGAAGAAGCATTTGATAAAGAATGCCTTAAATGTTCAGTAAAAATTGCTGCTAGTGTCCTAGTTTGAGGCTGCATGAGTGCAGAAGGACCTGGAAAGTTATGCATCGTCTACGAAAAGGTTAACTCTCAGATATATCAAGATATTTTGGAATATTACATAATTCCATCATCAGAAGATTCATTTGAAGTTGATTTCATCTTTAAACAAGATTTAGCGTCACCGCACACCTCTGTGTCAACTAAGAATTGGTTCCGCCAACGCAACATTAAGGTACTTCCTTGGCCCCCAAACTCACCAGACCTTAATCCCATCAGAAACTGAGTTAATGGCACGTATTAAGTCTATTTGGGCTAATATTGATAGAAATGTTTGTAAACACCTTGTA
This sequence comes from Maratus speciosus, assembly GCA_963932465.1. NCBI lineage: Eukaryota > Metazoa > Arthropoda > Arachnida > Araneae > Salticidae > Maratus > Maratus speciosus. Next base: position 49,128,282 of record OZ010786.1, on the reverse strand, counting down.
TATGGTACGCAAGATCGATTGTACGCTGTTATGAAAGCTAAAAGGGATGCTACAAAATATTAACTACCATTTACTTCATATTCATAAGGTAATATTGTTGCGAAAAATAAAATATTCTAATATTTTGAACCTATCTAAATTTTATTTTAATATTTTGACGTATTTCAGAAAGCTGTATACCTAATTTATTGTACTGTATTTTATATTTTGTAAATGTTAAAATCTTATCTAAGCATTCCAGATTTAATTTATAAGAAATTTAATTGCATTTACTTAGTATCAAAAATAAATAAATGAAAGATGATTTTTTCTTATTACTTTTTCTTAATTCTTCTATAATATTTTGAATCTGAGCTGTAGACTTTTCTTTCATTTTAAACTGTAAAACACGTGACAGTTACCGAATCAGTTCCAGCGATAGCACCCATAAAAACTACTGGGTGTCCTAAAATTACTGATTTTAAAATTCAATAACTTGCAAATGGTGACAAAAAAATTCTTGCAGGAGACTAATGTAATATGTAAGGAGTTTTTTTAGTGTGATTCTCGGTTTTAGTTTCAAATATGAGCGATAGTTGGCGTTGCAAGCAGTAGGCGCTGAATCGAGGCAGAAATAAAAATTTCCCATTAACGGTGCTAAAAATGGAGGTCAAACGTTTGGAGTGGGTCTCATTCGCCTATATAATCTTGTTTTTTAGGACCCGATTTTGAACTCAGTCGATGTCATTTGGATATCGTTGGTGCCCGATTCGAATTAAAAAATTATATGAAACAGACCAAGTTCAGAGTTGGGACTCTAAAAGGAAAATTGTATTGATGAATATGACCTTCTCCATACGTTTGACCTCCTTCGTTGGCTCAATGGCTGAGTGATTTCTGCTCCTGCCTAGATTAGACGTCTGTTGATCTCAGCGCCAACTGTCGCTGGTAATTGTAAAAAAAAAAAAAAAAAAAAAAAAAAAAAAAAAAAAAAACTCCTGATATCATACTCCTGGAAGAATTTCTATAAGCGCTCTCACTGTTTGCAAGTTATTGAATTTTAAAACTAGTCAGCTGACTCTTGGTATATGCTGAATAAGCTGTAAAGTAACAACATAATACAATATTCATAACAACAATGTACAGGATGTCCAGCGAATAAGACCCCGATTTCAAATTAAATATCTCAAAAACAAAGATCAATAGAATTATGCGGTAAACGGTTTGTTTATTAGCTAAGCTGTAAAAATGTTATACAGAAGTTTCAAAATTTACTTGCAAAAACCGTTAACAGATGGCGCTGTAATAGCAGAACTTGTAAACTGTGCTTCGAAGTCCAGAGTACTAGCGTCTCATTCCTAGATGGATAGATTCCTTTCCCCTACGGAAAAAAGAATATTGGGAAAGTCTACTTTTTCATTGGGGTGATGTGCAGAAGTGGAGACATCTGGTTACAGAATTATTGCATCAGCTTTAATTTTAGAAAATTTCAATTAAAAGAATTTTCAATAAAAAAGTTTTGAAATCATTATATAAGAACTTATTAAAATATTTTTTTAATTCAATTTTTAATGCCATATAATTATTTAAATCAAAATGCATATATTTAGAAAAATAATTTTGTACTTTTTATTTATTTTTTATATTTTTAAATCACGGCATAATATTTTGATCTTATTGTTTATACCTGAATTATTATAAATAAAAAAATCTCTGCTGGGTCAAGCCTACAGGCGGAGGTAGATTTCGAAGTTAAGTACTAAATTCACTAACAAAACTTAAATCAAGATTAGAGATAAACCCAGTTCCTTCACTAAGAATGAGCTCTAGGGAGCTAAACATTTTGTGAAAATCCTAATATGCACGAATACACACACCCATGTATATGGAATAGGTTTTAAAATGGCTAAAACAAATTCAGAGAACCTCAAAGTGTTAAAATATGTTAATATTTCCATAGTCGGGTTTTTATCATGTTTTAATACGTTTCTCAAACTCACATGACGTTACATATTCACCTGCTGAGGTCCATTATATTTCCAATAAGATGCAATATATATATATTTTTAATTCGTCAAACTATTTATTTCATTTTGAGTTTTCATGCTGAAATCTTGCTCTAGAAAACTTATGAAGTAATATTCAATTTGTTTTCAATTCGTCAAATTATTTATTTAATTTATTTTTTCACGTAAAAATCTTGCAATAGAAAAGCAATTGTTGTGGTGAGAATGTTATTGTTTTTTTTAATTGTTGGCAACTGCTATAACGAAAAATGTTTATTTTTTTCCTGTCATTGTTGTGTAAGAGCTGGTTTTATCAGAATCTTGTTAAGACGGTATTCAAAGTTTTAAACCCTTCCCATTTCCATTCCCTTGCGCTGATTTTGCCTATTTTCAATCCCCTCCGAGATATTAGCCATCTCAAAGTTGTTGGCGAGTTTGAAGACGATCCGCGCATAATTGCGACTTTTATCGTGCGGACAATATTTAGTACATACATACATACATACATATATATATATATATATATTAGGGTGGTCACAAGCAACATGGGAAAAAACTTTTTTAACGTTTTCTTCGGGGGGACCCCCGAAGAAAACTTGAAAAAAGTTTTAACGTTAAAAAAGTCCTAAAAGTTGCCAATTAGTTAGAAAATGAGATTGGCAAAGTTTCGAATCAAATAAATAACACTAACCCGTGCCTCATCGAGGTTGACTTCTTAAAATTTTTCGATTTTTGGCAAAAAATTGTCGTTTTTCTTTCTTTACGTGAAAACTATACATCTTAGAAACTTGATTCTTGTTTTATTTCATAGAAATTGTTGTTGCCTTGAACTTTTACTCTTATCAAAACTTATATTTAATGAACATTTAGTATTTTTCAGGTCAGCTCGTGAACCTTAAACTCTGCATTTTTGAAACATAAGTGAAAAATGACAAATTAATAATTTATTACTTTTGATAATTTTTTTGTATTATTTTCATTAATAGTCAAAAATAAGTGAATAATGTTCGTAACTTTAAAAGTATTTCACGAATTATAATTGATTATTAGTTATCTAGTTCTGTGTCTAGTAAGAAATGGCTTCTCGATTAGTAATGCAGATGAACCTCCTGAATTTCCCTTTTTTTTACAAGGCTGTTTTTGTTACCTGTTATCGCTATCTATTTTTAGAATCGACGAAACATTCCGTAAACCCCTCTCCCCCTTTTGATATGATGGCAGAAATGTAAGATTTTTTAAATTGGCCACAAGTCTCATCAAGTCATCGACAGTAAGCTACCAAGTAATTGTCAAGTTTTATGTATTTTATTTTATAATATTCGCAAAATGAAACTGAATGCCAGAGAAGCTGCTAGAGTACATCTACCAGTTAACCACAGACTTTAATTTTAAGTAGAAGTGCAATCGACTCCGCAAATAACCATTTCGTAAACAAAGAACTGAGCTCACCAAAAACAGATTAAAACAATTCCGGTTTAGAGAGAAATGTTGTTCACTGGGATGGAAAACTGCTTCACCATTTTTTGAATAAAGAAAATGTAGAGAAGGATAGAAGTTTCAGTTAGTTGTGGGATGAAGAACGGTTACTACGAGTTCCACATCTTGAAAACGTAGTTACATTAGTATCGTAATAATTGAGACGAAAGCTGTTTTTTCAGCGGTTGAAGAGTGGGAGGAAGTTCGTAAAATCCAGGCAATATGTTTTGATACAACAGCAGTAAACACTGGTCGCCTCAGGGGAACCTGCATTTTTCTATAGCAATTGTTAAAGGAAAAGACTTTTGTATACCATGTCGCCACCATAATTTAGAAATTATCCTGAAAGCTGTTTTTGATTGTAAAGTGGGCATAATCACTGCTCCTCAACCAGATATTTAAAAAAACAATTCTGACTGGGTGGTCTAAACGAAATCAGAGTAAGTATAAAAATGCTATTGAAGATGAAATACTAGATATAAATAGTTAATTCAGAAGAAATTTCAAGTTTTCTTATAGGACCTTTTTAAAAATTAACAGCTCAGGGATGATTATAAAGAGTTTATCCACCTTTGTTTAATTTTTATAGGACTCCTTCCTGCAAAAGACTTTTTTTCAGAGCACCTGGTGCTTTTAATCATGTCAGATGGATGGCACAGGCAATTTATTCTTTCAAAATATAGTGTTTCAGTGATAATCTCTCAATAACAAGTTTAGAAAAAGAAGGCATTAGATACCTTTGCTTATTTCTAATCAATATTTATGTAAAAGCATGCTTCAATACTCCCACTCCCACTTTAGACCCCAATCCAAGACCTGCAAATAATAAAATCACTTGTTCACTAAAGAAAAATTCATAAATAGGTTGTAGACAAAGCACTCGATAAAATGATAAACCGCGTTTGGTATCTTAACTCGGATCAAGTTGCATTTTCATTTTTAGATGATACTCTGAAAAAAAAAAAAAAAAAAAAAAAAAAAAAAAAAAAAAAAACAAGTCAACATGGCTGTAAAATTAATGTCATTTGAAGAAGATATGATGATGATGATAGGAATTTAAGAGCAACAAAAGTTTCAACGAACTGGATTATTTATTGAAAAAAAAGTCAATGTTTTTGTTTCATCTCAAACTGTAAAAATTTTTGAGAGATTTTATATTAATAAGCATTTTTTAAATACTGATCCCAATGTATGGTGTGAAAGTAAACCTTATTTGAAAGCAAGAAAACAGTGAATGGTTTTAAAGTTGTCAATGACACAGCTGATAGGGGAAGAACATTAACCCGAGATTTTAATTCATGTTTAACAAAAGACGAAAAATAAAAACAGTATATGCTAAAAGTTGTACCTGAATGTAGAAAAACTTTTCAAGATTCTTCAAATGCCACCTTATCTGAGCCATTAACACTTTAACCCATCACGGCGCAGTGGTCCCCTGTCGGGATTACCTAATTTTAATTCCAAACTTACAAACGACACCAAGAATATTTTAAGAAAATTTTCCTTTTACAAGTAAAGGTTAAAGTAACGTGTTTTTAATTTCTAAAAGAAGTCGTTTGTAAATTTCGGTGTAGTCAATCATTTCATTATTTTACGAACAGAATTTTTCTGTACTGGAAATGGTTAACGTCACAATTGTAAGGGATAATAGTAATTTTTTTTCTTTATTATGCTTCCTTTCTTATGACACAACTTTAATAATAAAATGCATTTGAGCATTACATGTACTCATTTTTATATTTTCTTTGCCCCCTTTTTTTTAAATTTTTTCAGTTGAAAATGCGAATTTTTTCATTTTCTTTGGAATTTTTTTTTTTTTAAATAAAACCCTTTATTATGTACAAAATGAAAAAAAAAATAAAAGAAAGTGGAAAGTAGATTAAATAGAATGTTACAATTTTTTTCCCGCATTTTCATAGAAAGTAAATTTTTAGAATTGGGGTGAAGTCTGGTCCTGAAAAATGCGCATATTTTTAAATCTATACATTTTTAGAAAAAAATAGCGTGTGGTTCTTCAAAGTAAAACTTCTTTTTATAAAATGAGGCTTGAATTATGTTTCTAGGTTCAATTGTATTTATTTCATTAAGGAAGATCAGCATTTTTTTGCGAAAAATCACGTTTTTTTTAAAACTTAAACCTCAATGAGGCACGGGTTAATATTATCCAAATGAGCTGAAACTTTCCCTATCTCATTTTCTAGTCTATTGGCAACTTTTTTTTTTTTTTTTTTTTTGGGGGGGGGGGGGCAGAAAAAATTCGAAAATTGATTTCTTGTGACCACCCTAATATATATATATATATATTAATTAAACATTACTGACCACCATCAATAATTGCGATAGTATAAATGAATTTACAACAATACAGTGTCCCCAAACACACTGAAATATATAACAAATCGTCATCGATTTCCAATAATTGAAATTAAATTTATAATTTAGCAAATATTCATAACACAGACATTTTACAGAATAAAGAAGGAACATGTAACTAGTAATACAGAATTTTATTAAATGCAACTAATTCACTAGCATATTGCTGGCAATAAATCTATATGAAACATATGAAAAAAAAACCCAATTTTTGATAAAATCTGATTAAAGACAATAGATAATAAATCCAGCTAAAATAATGTTGAACCAGAAAAAGCCGTAACATAAACATACAAAAGATAAAATGGATGAATGAAGCCGGAAGCTTATAAGGTATTTCACTTGATCACGGGTACATAAAATACATTTATAAGCACAAAACATAGTCGATTTCTGTAACGGAATTCAACAATAAGCAAATATTGAATGCCATTATGTACCCAATCGACTAATCACCAGAGATTATTAAACAACCATGTAAAATATGAAACAATGTGATACCCACAACTATGAAAAAAATTAAAAAATGAAATAAATTAAATCATAGACAAACCCAGCACGAGGACAGCCAAGATATATTAACATTGACACAAACAGAATACGTACTTTGGCTTAAAATCCTGATTAAATACTAACACAGTTAAAAGCTAATGCCACGGTTGCCGCAACAGATAGCCCATATAATAATTATTATTACAATCGATAATAATGATCATGTAATAAATTACAAGAAGTTGTTTAAAATTAAACTATTATTAATTAATAGATAATAACAAATATAAGTTTAATTTAAGAGTCCAAGGCAACCATATAATATTAGAACAAAATAAATAATTATTTAAAGCTGCCAACTTACGGAAATTATAAGAAGTTATATTTAAGACAATAAATGATAAAGTAACTGACTAAAATAGTGTTTAGCGCTGGCATCTAGGATAGAAAACCGAATATAACATTAGATTAAATGTATTTAAAACCAAATATGTCATTAAGACTGCAGATAAATATCATTCCATAATATGCAACTTAATATTGATAATTATCAAATAACATTTTAATATAATGTGTACCGCAACAGATAGTCCATATAATAATAATTACTACATACTATAATAATGATATTGTTATAAATTACAAGAAGTGTTTAAAATTAAACAATTAATAATTAATAGATAATAATCATTATAAGTGTAATTTAAGAGTCCAAGACAGCCTAATAATAATAGAACAAAATAAATAATTATTTAATGCTACCGTCTTGCTGGAAATATAAGAAATTATATTTAAGAAAGACAATATATAATTAAGTACATGACTAAAATAGTGTATAGTGCTGTCATCTAGTACAGAAAACCGAATATAACTGTAGATAAAATGTATTTTAAACCAAATATGTCATTAAGACTGCAGATAAATATTATTCTAAAACATGAAACATAATATTGACAATTGTCAATTAATATCTTAATAAAATGTGCGAAAAATGGTTAAAATTAAAATTATATTGTAATTTTTTAATTTTTTTACATTTAAATTCAAGTAAAACAATAATTTCGAATAAGTAACTTTATTAAAAATATAAAAATTGTTTATAATAATCACTTAATAAATATTAATGTATCAATACAAATATGGGGGGATGGTGATATACCAATAAAATACAACATTGCTGCAAGTTTTAAATACATGTATCATAAACTGTGAAAGCGTATTACCATTACAAGGCATAATATAAATGAAATGAATCAAAAGAGTAAATTAAAATGATGCAAATTAAATTAATTTAAAGATTGTTATACAGAGTTTAAAATTAAACAATTAATAATTAAGAGATAATAACTAATAAAAGAGAAAAAAAAGAGTCCATAGCAAACTTATAATATTAGAACATAATAAATTATTTAATTCTGCCGTCTAGCTGAATTATAAGAATTAAATTAAATAATCAATATATTATAAATTACAAGACTAAAATTAGATGAAATAGTGTTGAGTGCATCCCTCATTTACATTATACCATAAATAACAGTAGAAAATGCAATTATTTATTTATTTATTTATTTATTTTATTTTATTTTAATATTGTAAATATTTAACCAAAAATGTCACTGAGATTGCACAACTATATCATTCTAAAACAGTGCATCAGAATATTGATAATAATCAATTAACATTATAATATAATGTGTATTTAAAATTAAGTGAATTAATAATAATACCAAATAAGTGAATTTATAAATAACATAAAAGTTTGTTTATATTAATCACTTAATAAAATTAATGTATCATTACTAATTTGGGGGGGGGGGGTGCAGGGTAATATACCAACGTAATAGAACATCTCTACAAACTCATAAATACGTATATCATAAACTGTGTAATCGTATATCATTACAAAGTTAATTGAAATAAATCTATAATAGTAAATTAAATTGATGCATATTAACTAGATTTAATTTATAGAATGTTATACAGTACACAGGACCGCGACCTCACTAGAACTAAAACTGATAGTAGAACCATGAATAATCAACGTAACATTCCTACAATTTTTTAAAAAAATATTATATATATAAAATCAACATTTGCGTATAAATTATCCAGACAACTCCGCCCTTCTCCTTAATTTAACATCTACCCACCCAGCCATCCTATTTAATTTTTTTATATATATTTTGTATTTTTAATTATTTTTGTTTATTTTTAGTTTTTTTGTATTTTTTTATATATTTTTTATATACGCAAAATGTGAATAGTAACATACAACAAATCTTCCAACAATACATTGTTTAGATCATAAATTAATTGTAGATTAAGGAATATATGAATTTCTTAGGAAAACCATGATTTAAAGCATCAAAAATTAATTGCTTAATGTTTTTATTTATAAGATGAGATGAACATAAACTTTTGATTCTATACAAATGATTAATTAGTATATTACGGTAAACTGAAACGTGTAGACAGGATTTAAAATGAGTAAATGTATTAACTTTGAATTGAAAATCTTTACGTTTGTCATAAAGATCAGTAATTGTTTTGTTTTGTGCTACAATGATTTTTAGATCTAAAAAGTTAATGGTATTACTTGTTAAGAGGTTTTCTGTCAATTCTAAATTAGTTGGATAATCAACTGGAAATTGAGCAAAATTTGATTGTTTAGTATCAATTAAAATAATGTCTTCAATGTAGCGATACATTAGTATATCCTCATTACAAAAATTACGTTCATATTGATATAAATATAAATCAGACATCAAATTGGATGTAGATCCGCCTTGTGGGATTCCTTCAATTTGTAGATAAATAATATTATCTTGTAAGATATAGTTATTGTATATTATAAAATTAGTTAAAATTCAAAAATATTTTATATCCATAAACGAAGGTAGATTTAATTTATTTTTATATGTTTTAAAAAGTGTGTTATAGTATGCAGATCATTAAGATTTATATTATTAAATAGATCTTTGAAATCATATGTACGTATATCTTTTACACTTTTAATATCTTTAAGTACATTAACCAATTGATAACTGTTTTTGATACAATGTTTATTATCTGTTTCCGTTGTTAGATCATAAATTTGATTCAGAATTTTTAATAAAATATTGTTAGCATAATTATTATATGTATTACATTCAATTGTAACTGTTCTGAATTTAATGGTGTCTTATGAAATTTAGGAATGAGTACTAACTATGGATAATTAAAGTTAGTAGGAATAAAATTTAGTAGTTTAAAATAAGCAATAATTTTACGGTTGTTAACAATAATATCAACATTAGTTCTCTGGAAAGACTTATTTGATGAAATACAAGATGTAAGAAGATTGTGATAATAGGATTTACATATAATTGCATAATTATTAGGGGATTTGTCAATATATGTGATTACATAGTCACTTTGAATATTTTATGTATTTCCCTTTGAATATTTTTAATATCATCATACATGGAACCATAAAAAAACCACTTTTATTTAAATTTGGTTCATGATTCCTCGCTAGAGGTCAGTATCGGCGTCAAAGAAAGTCGAATTTAAATTATATCTCTGCAATCTGTAATTTTAACTTGGAATATCTTTGCTATATGACAAACATAAAAAAAAAATTTCATTTTAAAATTTTAGTTATACAATTTCCCACCAGGGGCACTAAGAGCGTAAAATGACTAATGAGAAATTTTTTTTTATCGATATATGTATTTGACAATGATGGAAGCTTTTTCTGCAGATTCGTGCCAGATTTGTTCGTGGTAAGTGAACTTAAAACGTCATCTAAAAGTTAATTGAAGACACAGTTATACACACAGAGATACATTAAGCATCATAACCACAAGTTAAAAAATCGTCTTAGAAAATAGCTCTTCAACAGTAATTGGCAATAAAGTGTAGGACATCTGCATGGATTTGTATTGCCCCGTAAAAGAATTGTAAATGTTACATCCCATATTTTCAGTCGAGAACCAGAGGCAGATGAACTACCTCCTAGGCTTTTAAGATTGAGTATTATCTACCCTCTTTCAAAGGGACAGATTTCAATGTTTTCTAGCACTAAAATCGGAAAGGCGCAGTTCCAGTATAGGTAAACATTGAAATTTCATAAAATTCAAAATATTATTATTCGTTAAGTCTTGATTGTGAAATAACAGGATTTTTTAATGCGCTTCTTTGACGGAATGCGACTTTTTACTGAATATAAGTTATTAGAAGCAAGGGACCATGTACAAATAATTTTAATATGTATACATTCCCTTATAAAAATGCCAAACCTAAAGCTGTACTTGTTTTGTATACTTTTTGCAATTGGAAGTATGCTTCTATCAATAGGGGTTTAAGAGATAAGCGAGAGGACATTTATTTTGTATCACTCTGTATAATACAACTAGCTGTTTATCCCGTTCTCCGCACGGGAGTTCATGTTCAATTACTATTCGATTTAGAAAAACATTTTTCTACTACTGTGCATTTTTTAATGAAATTTAATTTATCATGTTGCTATGGCAGCAGACGATGAAACGATATCTTTGGAATAGAGGAATAACTATAATAAAAAGTTTTGCTGATGTTTGTAATAAAAAGTTTTTCTTTATTTTTTTAAGAAGGTAATAATTAAGCGCAATTAAATAATATCTAATTATTTGCATGCGAGGTAAAAGAATTATCGTACTAACCGCCACAGCTTCTTAGTATTGCAGCGTGATGTACGTAATATGAATATCTCACATTGCACTGAACATTTATAACTGGTTAGAATTCGCGCGATTACGGGTTGAACATAAAAAATTGCAAAAATTCATCAAAAACATAACCCCCCCCCTAATTTTTCGATTTTTTTTGCCCCAATAGTTCATGGGACCCCTATTAGCAACCCGTGTGTCAAATTTCGTATTCCTGCACCCTGTAGTTTCCGCGTTTTTGAGGTTACATAGATATGCGTGCGGATTTTAATAGGTAGATTCTGTGAAAATTTTTGTATCTTTTTCATGCATTTTCTTTCAGAATGGATTCACAATAAGTAAATTTACAAATTAATGTATATTTTCATATAGACATTTATGGAGTCTAACCTCAAAATAAAGCCGCCTCACAAACTGGAAGCCGGAAAAGTTCAAAAATCTAATACTTTGATCATATGAATATAGAAGAAAAAGAAATAGTATTAGTGTTTGGTATACCATCTACATGTTAATAACCTACAAGATTCAATAAACGAGTGAAACAAAGAATATTGCACATCATTTCTCTTTTGGATAAATTGGTAGCCTGATAGACAGAAAAGACTCGGAAAAAAAAATCTTAGCTTCAGCGCTCCTTTCCTTCTGGGCCTCTAGGCTTCAGTCTACTTAGCCTAATGGATAATCCGCCTCTGTCGAGAACAGGCTGCAGTGAGCCTAGTAATATATACAAATTTCGTAGGGTTTCAAATAACATAATAACAATAAATGCATTTTGAGTATTTCCACCTTAGACAGTAGTGTAATCGAAGTATTTTGTGCTGTCCTGCACAATAACTATAAATTCTACATACACCTTCTTCAAGGAAAATAAAATATGCTGTAGATGACTGTAGAAACTTACTAAAATTACATTACCACCCGCATTGTCCAAACCCTGCGTTTTACATGCATTTGTATTTTTTGTGCGACCCTGTAAAATAACTATAAATGCTATATAGACACTTTTTAAGAAAAAATATGCCACAGGTAACTGTAACAAAACACTAAAATTACATTACTGTCAGCGTTCTACAAATACCGCAATTAACATACATTCTTTTATATCAGTCGTTTGATAAGATTGTTTCATTATGATTTTATATATAAGGTAGATATGCCATAATTTTCCTCTATCACTATAACCAAGCCAGTATTAATGTGATAAAGAACCTGGATTAATGGAGATTTATTTAATGGAAAAACTAAAATTCTATATAGAATGAGGTTAAAATTTTCACAGTGCAGACTCTCTTGAAATTTCTGTAGGTAAAGATATTTTGACAGACAATAATAATCATAAAATATTATCTAGGATTAGATCTTAAAGATCATTAACCGACTTTAAAAAAAAGGAGGATGTTATCAATTCGACTCGTATGTATGTTTTTTTTTATGTATGTTTATCGATTGTTCCGGAACTTTTTGTCCGATTTATGTGATTTTTGTTTTAATTGAAAGAGGATACTCTCGAATTGGTACCACTTTCGTTTCATCAAAATTGGTTCAGTAGTTCTTTAGTAATTCAACAAAAACCAATAAAATGAAGGATTTCACCCAAATTATCTTTCATTGTTGTAACCGGTTTCTCAATCATAAGCATAAAACTATGTATCCATATACGTTAGGACCAGTTGTCGCCAAACTTGGCGCAGTTAGGTGAATTATCGCCAAATTTGGTGACCAAAATAAGTCGTCATAAATGAAACCAACTTGGCTATAACTGACTAATTTGGCGATATTCCCATTCAAATTCAGTAATGGATCTTCCCCAATCTGCTTCTTCGCATATTCGAATGGACAGTCATATTTAAAATTCTCAATTGGCAATCGCATTCAAAATAGTAATTTAATGTACATTAATTAAATATACACCATTATTTAAAATGCTTTACGAGATCAACATGAGTAGCAATGCACAGGTGCTAAACAACAAGATATAAATGCTAAGTAACTGGCATAAAAAAAAAGTTCATAACTAAGAAATAGGCACTAGAAAATAGGCACTAAGAAATATAAAAACGAACTAGGCGCTCATCAGGTTTATTGCCGCTATGTGGCGATTAGGTGGTCTCCTACGCCGATGTCAGGTATCAAACCCGTTCATCTAGGGCAACCCGGAAGATAAGGGCCTGGTCATCTGTTAGAAAGTAGGAAAAATATGTCATTGGGTCTCTCTTCTCTATTTCATATAGCATTTTTAGTAAGCCGAAGAACTTTTTATTGTCAGTTTCCAAAGTTCGTTATTTTTTCATGCGAGCAGCATCTCTTGTCGTTCTACACATGTCCAAATAGAGAAACAAAATATTTAATTAAAAAATAAAGCTATTAAATCTAAGAAGAATAAATGTAATATATATATAAAGAATTTTCACAAAAAACCTGTGTTATTAATGTACTCACAAATCTGGACAAAAATATTTACCTATCAAAATAACATCTTTAAAAGTTTCTTTAAATGTACGTAATTTCCTCCAAAAGAATCATGCAAAAATTGTAACTTGAAAAAACTAAAGAGTGAAAAATAAACTTCCCCCTCCCCCCCCCCCCCCCAAAAAAAAAAAAAAAAAAAAAAAAACGACTCAAAAACTACTACAAAGTAAAAAATAATTTTTTTACATAATAGTTAATAAGAAATTAAATTAAGAGTATTGTGTTTACCATGTGTATTATTATATTTATGTACATTAATTTGATTTTTTGGAGTCGGTGCCAGCCAAGCCAAGTTCAAAATTAAAATTGTTTATCCAATACAAATCGTAACAAGATTCAGCAAAACCGTTTAGAAAAAAAAATCCATTTTCAATCAACTCTGACACCATGCTGCATTTGAAAATCTGTGTTTGTCTACGATTTTTTTACATAATAGCCTGAATAAACGCACTAATTTTATAATAACCCTTAATTTAGCACACATAATTACAGCTAATTTCACTTGAAAATACACGTTTATAAAATCAGATGAAATGTTTCAAAAATGGTAAAATTAAAATTTTTTAACTAAATAACAAATCGTAAAAAAACTCGTAGATATTTGGATGTGTGTCTGTTGGATAATTACACGTTTGGCTGGCACCGACTCCAAAAAATCAAATTAATGCACACAAATATAATAATACGCATGGTAAATACAATGCTCTTAATTTAATTTCTTATTAACTATTATATAAAAAGATTATTTTTTACTTTGTAGTAGTTTTTGAAGTCGGTTTTATTTTTAGGAAAAAAGTTTATTTTTTTTTCAATCCGAGATCTTAAAAAAATTAGAAACGTCTGATATGGCTCTCAATATCTCAGTTAGTGAAAAAGCAACATTTAGAGATCGTTAGTCCCAGGAGAAATGGAACAAAAAGTAAAAGAGAAACTTTTATCTATTGTAAAATACTATAAACATCTGTATTCGTTATGTGTACTGCAGGGATGAGAGCGCTCCGACCCAAATGACCGATTGCTATCACTAAAATGTAATAGTATTTCTTGCCGTATTTAATGACAGAATTTCTTAGATTTAATAAAACAAATAATACTACAAATATATAGTGTTGAAAATCAACCATTTGGGTCGGAGCGCTCTCATCTCTGGTGTACTGTTATCTATTGTAAAATACTATAAATATTAGCCCATTACGTCAGTGGACGTTGAAAAAACATTTTTCTAGCTAAAAATCATCATTGATGATCGAAGACAAAATTACATTTTGTGTAACTTGTGAAAATGTGCAACTATACATAGTAACAAGATTTTTTCCCGACAAAGGAAAATATTTATATTCATTATTATTTATTGTTTCCTCTCATGCATTTATTTGTTGTGAAAATACCTGCTTTATGTGAAAATTAGAGATAAGCGAATATTTATTAGGGCATAGTTTTGCATATTTTGAAAGGTTTCAGTGCATTTTGTTGAATATTTCATAAGTTTCTAGTGCATATTTTAAAAAGTTTCAGGACGCATTTGCATGAATATTTAAAAAGTTTATAGTGCGTATTTGCATGCATATTTTGAGCTTTTTTTAGTGCATATAATACGACTCAAATTACAACTATGTTTAATTTGAATATATTTATAATTTGCGGCATGGTTCTATGTTCCAAAATTTTATAAGAGATAATCTCTATAACCTTCATTTCCAATCATTCGGTATATACTATGCATAAAATAAACAAGTCGGAAATTGTATGTGAAACGTGGCAAATGGAATATTATATCAATAAAGTAATCCCTTTGTGCGAATTTTAAATGCATAACCTACGAATTAACAACGCTGAAACGCACAAATTACACCGTCATGATATCAAATTTTACATTACAGAATCCGAATTTTACATTACAGTCCGTTTCAAGGATACTTAGATTCCCTTCATCACTGTGAAAACAAGCAAAATAAAATAAAATAAAATAAAATAAAGATATAAAAAAAAAGCAATTTAACAAATTACAACGACCATTTGGAAAATGGTTTTTTCAAAGACTATAATTTAAGCCATAAAAAATCGCACGGAGTTGATCATACATTACGTACGCCATGAATTAAACATTAATAGTGTTATTACACGTAAAAATTGCAAGCGACAAAAATCACCTGCGACTCGTCAGATTTCCTGAAACTTGCGTATTATCCACCTGAAACTTATGTATTATCCAAGCATTTCATTGACTGTTCGAGAAAGGGCTTTTCCATCGTCATATTTCCAAGAAATCTGACGACCAATTTTAAATGAAATATTATTCTAAGATCAATGTCAGACGGACGTCTTTTTTGCTGCTTTTTTGCTTAAGTGTTGTCCATTCACAATGCTGTAGCATTGTGAATGGATAATACTTAAGCAAAAAAGCAGCAAAAAAGTCGCCCGTCTGACATTGGTCTTAAACTTCCAAACATCCCACAATATTACTTTTTACACCGTCGTATAGAAAAAAAATGTACTTTCAAATGCAATTTGTTTGAAAGCTGTATCTCAATTTGTTTCTGAGTTATTAATTTTTTTTGTAGTTTTTATTACTTTTTTGTCAAAGTGGCAACAGAAGTATCCATCTGGGTTGAAAGTAAAGGTTAGTCTATAGACCAATCAGAAAACGAATAAAATGCGGATTCAACCAATAAAAAACTTCAGATATGCTTTTGATTTCCTTCCCTGACGAGGACAATAACCATATTTCCAAATGGTAAAAAAAAAGATTAAAAAATTAACAAGTTGTAAATTGTGACATCAAACGTGGCAAATGAGGTGCGTTCGTACTATAAATAGTTTTATAAATATTCAGATCTTGTTGCAATAACTGTTGCACTCTTATGTAAAAATGCAAAAACGTATGAATGCAAAATTTATTATGATTATATACATTAAATTCAGTAATACCGAAATTATATGACTCCATCTTAAATAGGACATAATCACCATGGCAACCTAGAATCATTACCTATCATGGGATGTCACTAAATTTATTACGTATGATAGGATTTAATAGAATGAAGAAAATTTCATTAATATCTTTCTAATTTTTGATTAGATTTTTATAAAATCTGAAATAACTGGACAAAATTTTGCAACGATTATATATATTAAATTTTAAACCAATCGGTTGGGTAGTTTTTGCGCTGTTATATGCGGACAGACGAATGAACCAGACGACGAATATAGGTGTTAAGTATGTATATAACTAGTAAATCTTCAGATCAGGAGCCTCAAAGTCAGATCTTAAAGTAATTGCCTTTTAATCTCACGTTGCAAAATATTCAGCATCCTACAATCCGCATTTTACGTATATTTTAATATAAATATTTAGCAACATACAAAATTCTTGGAAGGTTTCGAAAATTAGAACATTAAATTATACACGGTGTGACAACGATGTTCTGATATTCTGATGAATTTCATATTCTGGTAATTTTTTAGATTAAAAAATACATTTTTTTCAGGGGGCAAAGCCCCCGAACCCCTTGTAGTCTTTTTAAATTTAATTTAATAATTTTTTATTGATTAGGTGAATGGTTATAGTGAATCTTGAATTTCGTTTTACACTTGAATTTTCTAAGGATAAGCAACAGTTTGACAAGGATTTTATATTATTGTAATATGCAAATAGCAATATTTATAGTTAATATTTTTATGTATATTTTTTATATATATTTTATATATATTTCATAATTAAATATATAAATTTCTATATATATTTATATTTTTATATATATTTTTATATATATTTTATATATATTTCATATTTATATATATAAATTTTTATATACTTTTTATATTTTTTGATATATATTTCATATTTATATATACTTTTTATATATATTTATATTTTTATATATACTTTTTAACACTTTCCAACAAAGTTGAAAAGTGTTTATGCATTCGGTTTTTCTGCCCTTCTGTACGCGCTCTAACTCCCGTAAATATACTCGGATCGTTCTGAAATTTTTGGATGTTAGTGACCTCTACCATAGCACGAACCCTATTGAAAATGAAGTTTGTAGCATGTTTAGTTCATTTACAGGGACAGTAAAAATTTTTAACACTTTCCAACAAAGTTGAAAAGTGTTTATGCATTCGGTTTGTCTGTCCGTCTGTCCGTCTGTACGCGCTCTAACTCCCGTAAATATACTCAGATCGTTCTGAAATTTTTGGATGTTAGTGACCTGTACCATAGCACGAACCCTATGGAAAATGAAGTTTGTAGCATGTTTAGTTCATTTACTGGGACAGTCAAAATTTTTCCGTTACATTACGGCCTATGGGAAAAAATCATTTAAAATGATTTTAAAGGATGTTACATGCTTTCAAACATAATAAAATTGATATGACATTTATCAAGTGCACTAAAATATGCATTCCGTAGAATATGCGGTGCAAAGAATAAATATTATTCATTTACAGTGCCACACAAAATAATTCCGTTACACGGGTGGTGGGAATTTTTTCCGGCGTATTTTAATTATGTTAAATTATTTCATGTATAATGAAATTTATATACGTCGCTGAGGTTTACTATAACTTATTTCATGTGTAACACGAAGCGCATAGCATTTACAGGGACACACAAAAGATTTCAGATACTATATTGTATCCGAAGTACTCTAAGGTAGCGATGATTGCTGAAAATGCATTTTTAATTATGTTATGCGCTTTTATGTTTCACTATATTTATGCATTGTATGCGGTGTGTATAAGTGCTGTAATTCATATACAGGGCTACACAAAAGAATTCGTAATGGTTACTGGGTATGATTGTAAATTGCTTGAAGGTTGTTTTTAAATGAGTTATGCATTTTGACGCTGAACTGCATTTTGTTTACTAAGAAATGTTTGTATAACATAGATAAAATTATATACAGGGTCACACAAAGAATTGGATACATGGCCGTCTATAAATGATAATTTCTGGAAATGTGATTCCAGTAGTTTTAAGAGTGTTTTAATTTGAATTAAACTTTAGCTAAATCTTGGCGTGTAATAAAGGTACTAGGTTAACTACAGGGTTGTACAAAAGTATACAAGTATGTTTCCATCTATTAGTATAAATTGCTGAGAGAGATTTTTCAACCTGTTATTCGTTTTCTTGCTAAACTAAATTTCCCCATTATATAGCATATATATCAACATACACATCAAATACAGAGCTGTTCAAAAGAATTTGAATACATATTTGCTATGGATGGTAACTGCTGAAAACAGTTTTTCAAATGTTTTATGAGTTTCCTAAAATGGCTACTTAGTTCTGTTATATACCTTATTTCCCTAAATAACGAATTTTTGATAAAGCATTCAGGAAGTGTTGGAAAGTGTTTCATAATCTATGCTTAACGCATGCTTTTTCTTTCTTGTTATATATATATTTATAGTATTTATACTGAAACTATTATGTTTAATAAATATCTAATTTAGGAATGTAATGCTTTGTGCAATTTTTGTTTCCGAAAATAATTTTGATGATCATTCTATACTAGTTAGATGTAATATCTAGTCTAAATAGATGCTATAAAATTGCGCAAGAAAATTAGTTACTGTCATTAAACTAAAGTTTTAACATGCTAAATGTGAACAAAAATCACGAAGAATAGACATATTTGAAGACTTTTAAATCTACTGGATAATCATTCATTATCATGTCCACTGCTAATTGCCTAAACTAGGGGTGCACAACCCTTTTAAGAGAAGGGCCACTTACAGAACTGTCTGGGTTGTCGAGGGCCACATCAGTAACACAGAAAGAATTTTATTTCGGGGATCTGTGGCCTATAATCGGATAAAAAATATGGTTTCAGGAGTATAGCAAGGATTATTTGGAAGAGTGATAATAATCCTTGACTTTGTTCAAGGGAATAAATTTCGTTTTATTAAAAGTGCTAAAATAACAAACATAGGCGTGAAATTGGCTAGTGCTGAAAAAATGTGAACTTTATGAACCCAGGGGGAGGAGAGGAGTCGATTGACTACATTTGCGATTTTTTCGTGCTTAATCGACGAAATTTGCGATCTTTTTGCGCCCGATTAACGAAATTCCGCAATTTTCCGTCCGTGGCAGATCGACGAAATTTGTTGACGAAACGCCTGATAGACAAAATTCGCATTTCTTTTGTCCCCGATCAACGAAATTCCGCTATCTTTTCTCTGTGCTCGATCGACGAAATTTGCTATTTTTCCTCTCTCGATCAATGAAATTCATGATCTTTTCTCGCGATAAACAGACGAAACACGTGATTTTTCCGAAGCCGATCAAAGAAATGTGAGATTTTTACGCTCCTAATCGACAAAATTCGTGATTTTTCCGCAATCGATCGACAAATTCGCGATTCTTAACTAACTGACGAAATTGGCACTTTTTTCCCTTGTCAAATTGACGAAATTCGCGAATTTTTATATGACTGATGAAACTCACGATTTTTTCGCAGCCGATCAGAAAAAATTGAAATTTTCCCGCGCATCATCAACAAAATTGATGATTTTTCCGCGCCTGATCGACAAGACTCGCGATTTTTCCGTGTCCGACCAACAAAATTTATTATTTTTCCGCACCTGTTCGACGAAATTTGCGATTCTCCACTGAATCCTGCGAAATTTGTAA
Source organism: Maratus speciosus (assembly GCA_963932465.1). NCBI lineage: Eukaryota > Metazoa > Arthropoda > Arachnida > Araneae > Salticidae > Maratus > Maratus speciosus. The sequence goes on along the minus strand of OZ010786.1, from coordinate 49,108,162 downwards.
TTTTTGCCACGGCAAATTGACGAAATTTGCGATTTTTTACTCGTTATAAACGGGCATGAAACTCACGATTTTTCCATAGCCGATCAATGAAATTTTCAATTTTTCGGTGCATCATCGACAAAATTTGCAATTTTTCCGTTCCTGATTAACGAAGCTTTCGATTTTTGCTGCCTGATTGAGAAAATTCGCGATTTTTTCGTGTCTGACCAACGAAATTCGCGATATTTCGGAGCCCGATCGACAAAATTCGGGATTTTTCCGCACCCGATCAACAAATTCACATTTCTCTGACTCTGACGAAATTTGCAATTTTTTCCCTCGGCAAATTAACGAAATTCGCGATTTTTTCTCGCGAGTAACGAAACGCTCGATTTTTTCGCAACCGATCAACAAAATTTGCAAATTTTCCGCGCATCATCAACAAATTCGACGATTTTTCCGTGCCCGATCAACGTCATTTGGCGATTTTTCCGTACCTGATCGACAAAATTTACGATTTTTTCGTACCCGACTAGCGAAATTCACGATTTTTCCGAGCCTGATCCACAAAACTCGCAATTTTTCCTGGCCCAATAGGCGAAACTTGCGATTTTTCTGCGCCTTATTGACAAATTTGCGATTTTTCCTTGCCCAATCAACGAAATTTGCAATTTTTCGCGCTTTATCGACAAAATTCGCGATTTTTCCGTGTCCGATCCACGAAATTCGCAATTTTTTCGCGCCCGATCAACGAAATTAGCTATTCTTAACTGACTGACGAAAGTTTCAATTTTTTCCGCGGCAAATTGACGAAATTCAACCACATGGTGAACATTGACGAAATGAAAATTTTTTTCCGCGACCATATGGACAAATATTGCAAAATTTTCCAGTTATAAATTGACAAAATTTGCGGGCCACACGTCAACCCATCGCGGGCCACTTTTGGCCCGCGGGTCACAGGTTGTGCATCCTAGCCTTATCGATTTGTAAATGTAAAAAATTTCTTTGCGATATCATTTTAATTAGTATCCTCATTAAATTTTAAAATATAACGTTACTAACATCGTTAATGTTTGACACCAAGTTATTAAAGATTAATCAACGTTATATTTCCCTTAGCCGGACTTCCTGCTTATTTTTCGTAATAAGGATTATTTAAATTATTTTTGTTTATCGGCTATAAAATTCAGTTGCTATTTGTAACTGACAAAAGAAAAAAAATGAAATATGTATCATGCCAAATAAGTAAAATGATAGAACAAAATGCTTTATACTATTGTAAAACATGTATAAAGCTCCACAAAAATTCATACACCTAATTTAAAAAATCCAACAAATATACTGAGAAAATCCCAAAATAATAGAAACAATTTAAAGCTCTTATTTGGTAATTTCAGCATCCATAACTTATCATTTAAATGCATTAATCGAATGCGCCATTTTCTTTCAACAAATGGAAATTTTAAAATCGTCTGAACTGCCATAGAAAAGCATTAAAGCTCAAAATAAAATGTTCTATATATTTCGAATGAATGAATCAAATTTAACCAAAAACAATACAGCTAAATCCGGGGACCTTACCAACATACCCAATTAATTTCATGCTAATCGGATGATTCTTACGGCAGTTATCGCGGGACAGACAAATTAACTAACTAACAGACGGAAGCCAAAAACTTTTCGGGTCTCCACAGTAAGCCTCCACTGACGTTTCGGCAATTAAGACATTTCCCCACTGACCATAATGTAGTGGAATACTTTTGAGTGTCTCTGTAAATAACCTATGAACGCTACATACTTGATTTTCAATACTGAACATGGTATAGTAAATTTCAATAACATATATCAATTACAGAGCAATCCATAATAGGTTGAAATTTCAGTTTCAGCAATTTATACCAATAGGCGGAAGCATACTGGAATACCTTTGTGCAGCCCTGTATTTTACCTACTATCTTTATATACACGAAACTATTTAGCTAAAATTTATTTAAAACTAAAAAACGCTTAAAACTATTGAAATCACACACCTAGAAATTATCATCCATAGACGACCATGTATCCAATTCTTTGCGTGGCCCTGTATATCATTTTATCTATATTCTTGAACCATATCTTAGGATACTTAATGTAGCACAGTGTAAAAATGAATAACTCATTTAAAAACCACTTTTAAGCTATATCCGAAACTTTTGTGTGTCCCTGTAAATACTATGCATTTTCTATTATACAGGAAGTGACTTACAGTAAACCTCAACAACGTGTATCAATTTCATTATGTGTGAAATAGTTTAACATAATTAAAATTGGCTGTAATGTAACGGAATATTTTTGACTGGCCCTGTAATTGATTTATACATCCTATTTTCGTAAAATTTGAAATAACTCGAGAAATTTCTGCAACGATTATATATATATATATATATTAAATTTCAAACCAATCGGTTAGGTAGTTTTTGCGATCTTATATGGGGACAGACGGACAAACAGACGACGACTATAGGTGCTACGTATTTATATAATTATGAACGCAACTAAAACCTGAAGAATACGTCACGCTAAAGTAGAAAAAATATATGTATGTCCACTGAAATAGAAATATATAAAATATTTACTTATACTTCACTGAAACTTTTTGCTGAGTTAAATTTACCGAGTCGTTTTCCCATTAGTGCTCGCGAAAAATTCTTATTTGATTTATCTTCAAAATATTTTTCTGAAAGCATTGCCATTTTCATCCAGACAGAGAGATTTAAATTGATACCACAAAATCTGCAGATATAAAAGTGTCTGTGTCATGAAGTTTTTCCGTTAGATTACATCTCAGATGTCAATGATTGTTTGACACGAACTATCTATTTACATATTTCTTTAGAGTAAATGTTATTTTTGAAAGAGAGATAAGCATTGGTAATGTAAGATCTCGTGAGTTTCATATTTTAAATTTTTATGTGCATATCACACTTCTTCTGAAGCGTTTTTTTTTATCATACAATCACAAACGATTAATCTCTTTAGAAATAAACTTAAAAGTACTCATTCTTTGTTTTCGCAAGAGTGTAATTTCCCTACAGATTAAAGAAAAATATATTTAAGGGATTGCAAATCTGCACGAAATATTGTACATTTTCGGTACTTTAACCCCTTTAGGTATAATTTTTTTATGGCGAGAAAAAAATGACTTATCTTTATTTTATTTTATTTTATTTTTTACGATTTATTTATTTTATATTAATAGAAATTCAAAAAAAAAAAAAAAAAAAAAAAAAAAAAAAAAAAAAAAAAAAGAAAGAAAGAAAAAAGAGTGAAAAACAATAAAAATTCACAACACACACACACAAAAAAAATAACGTCCACACTAAAATTTGTGGCTGCTGAGCTTTAATGGTAATTTATGAGTGAAATGATTTCATACATTCCTGGCATTCCGGTTTTTCGCATTTCTCACAAAACGAATTCATCTTACACAATGTTTTTCATGGCATCTTGGAGGATTTTACAGTTTTTTTTAGGATAAATTATACTTACGATTATAGTGGAACCCGGTTAAGACGCGTTTCAAGGGAGTGTTCAAAAGTCGCGTATTAAGCGGGATCGCGTATTAAACGTGATGTTGCGGGAACTAGGCTTATTAACACATTTGATCGTCTAAATGAACTTTAGAGCTTTCATTTATGTGTTTACGGTCGAAAATTATGTCTTTTACATATATTTATATTAAAATTTAATTGTACTCAACTTTAACTCATTGTTTCTTTTTATAGGAGCGTCTGGAATAAAAACGCAAAATAGATGCTTCCAACAAAACTTGTTTTTATTGTTAATTTGAACTTTGTAACCAAAAATGAAACAACAAAAATAAATTTCCTACTAGACTAATTTTTTTAACGGAAAGAAAAAAACATTAAACCTTTGAAGCACAACCTAGTTTAAAAATCATGTTTAGTACTTGTAGTAAGGAGTAATATTATAATCAGCCCTTCTTTTAATATAAGAAAAAATATTTTTATTAACCTTTCTGTACATAATATTGTTAGCATAAAAAAGGTAAAGAAAACATAAAAGAATTATTCAACCGAAGTCGTATTCATTTAATCTTTATCAGTTTCATTTTTGTTGCCTATAATAGGAATTATAAAAACATAGTAGTGATATAACCTACATCTTAACGTACAACTCACTAACAACAGGTATGATAATCTCTAATCATAATAATTTTTATGACATATCTGAGTAACCCGAATTCGTCTATATCTCTCTTACTACCATAAAAAAATACAGGAAGCAAGAGGAAAGAATATTAGGAGGCGGGATCAAAGAACAATCGCAGTTTTGCTAATATAGCGGCTTTTTGTTTTATTCAGATATCTACCACTATTTCCGATTGGTAATTTTCGCGTTAATTAGTCTGTTATTAAATAAAGTAAATAATACTATTTGAAAACAGTGTTTTTTATCTGTATAAAATAATCCGCAAAATTGGCAACACTTGCGAAGAGAAAACGAATTCACATCTTGATCAATGAATTCGCGTCTTAAGTGTGATTTTTTTCATCAAAGGACCGAAAATCTATCGCGTATTAAGCGGGATCGCGTAATAACCGTTCGCGTATTAAACGTGATATTTTTGTATTAGCCTTATGAGCGATATTCAAGTGATCGGAAAAAATCCGCGTATTAAGCGGGATGGCATATTAACCGTGAGCGTCTTAACCGGGTTCGACTGTATTTAAGTAAAAACACCACCTCCAACAATAACTTTACACATATGTGTACGTTTTTTTAATTTCTTAAAAGTAACAGCAAATATTTTTCTTACATTTCTACAAATAATTAAAACTTAATATATTTAATATATCTGATATTATTTTTATCAAATACAGCTCATATTCAAAATATTAGAATAATTGAGAAAAAGTAATAAGAAAAAATTATTTTTCATTTATTTATTTTTGATACAAAGTAAATGCAATTAAATTTCTTATAAATTAAATCTGGAATGTTTAAATAAGATTTTAACATTTACAAAATATAAAATACAGTACAATAAATTAGGTATACAGCTTTCTGAACCACATCAAAATATTAGAATAAAATTTAGATTGGTTCAAAATATTAGAATATTTTATTTTACGCAACAATATCACCTTATGAATATGAAGTAAATGGCAGTTAATACTTTGTAGCATCCCCTTTAGCATTCATAACAGCGTACAATCGATCTTGCATACTATATACAAGGTAGTTACAAAAATTTCTATCAATATTAGCCCAAATGGACTTTATAAGGTCTAGTGACTTTGGTGGCCAAGGAAGTACCTTAATGTTGCGTTGGCGGAACCAATTATTAGTTGACACCAAGGTATGCGGTGACGCTAAATCTTGTTGAAAGATGAAATCATCTTCAAATAAATCTTCTGATGATGGAATCATGTAATATTCCAAAATTTCTTGATATATCTGAGAGTTAATCTTTTCGTAGACGATGCATAACTTTCCAGGTCCTTCTGCACTCATGCAATCCCAAACCATGACACTAGCAGCAAATTTTATGGAACGTTTAAGGCATTCTTTATCAAATGCTTCTTGCTTCATTCTCCAAACTCGAATACCTTGATTATCATATGAAACACAAAACATACTTTCATCACTCAATAATATATTTTTCCAATTTTCTTCGCTCCACAAACGTCTTGATTTACAACAATTCAATCTTATACGCTTTTGTTTTGCAGTCATGAGAGGTTGTTTTTCGGGTACACGAGATTCAAACTTAACCCAGCAAAGAAAGAATCAGTGGGCCATCAGCTGGAAAAAAGATGGCAGCCAGCACGGCCATCAGCGATAAAGTGCAATGGTGCCATTACTTAAACCAGTACAAAAGTGTACGTGTGGAATGCAGCTGGCCCATCAGTGATGGCCAACAGCAGTCCAGCACTGGTATGCCATCACATTACTTCAATCCGGAACTTTTCCTGCAGTGCTAGCACCTATCCCACTGCTATTCTTTTACTGACCCAACACTTTCTCTTACAAAAATTTCTTATAGAATTCTATAAAAAACAAAGTATTATAGAATTATGACCCTTTTTTCTATAAGCTAGCTTCGCCAAGAGCTAAAGAAATATCTGTAGAAGTGTCTATGAAAGAAATGTCTATAGAAATATTTTAACTTGTAGCGGTTTCCATGCGGTCATCCTCCCAAGTACTAACCGCGCTCGTTGCTGTTTGGTTTTCGTGATCGAACATGAACAAGTACTTTCAGCGTATTCTACGCCGCTCTTAGTTTTCAAGCTCTCATTACAACATTTCAAGTTTGTTTCTTTTGTGATTTACGTTCCCAATCATTAAACTTTTATAGAAATTACTGTATTGTATAGAAATCCTATATATTTTATACGCTTTTTTTTATTATTGATTCTCAACTGTGTAAATTATAAAAACCGAAATCGTTTGTAACTAAGTAAAACCAGATTTAAGGAGAAAAAAAAGTGCATTGGTATAAAGAATTTATTTATTTATTCATTTACTTATTTATTTTGTTGGTGGCAGTGGTGCTATATTATTTACAGTTTAAAAAAATAGCTTCACAGCTTAAATTATGTTAAGATATTCTTTTCAGATTTGTGTTCAAATACTCAATGTCTTCGATATTTGCAACGCCACCTAGCGTAAGGGTTCCCAGCAATAATACTGCAAAAGTTCGCAAGTTCGTGCACTTCCATGTAGTGGTGGGCCAGTGCATGAGATAAAACGGAAGCCCACCAGATTTTTATCTGATGATTTCCAACAGCAAAGTTGACTGAAGCTGTCCAACAGTGGTCATGCAGTGGTAGACCATTAGCTAGCACTTCTCCATCATTGCCAGCACCTATATTGCTGCTGGCCAGCAATTTCCTCTTTGCTGGGAAACTTATGGGAACGTTTTAATGTTGTCGATGTAGAAACTTCAACGCCTTCTTCTTTTCATTTGCAACATTTTGCATTATTGTGGGTGCAAGAATCGCTCATTTTTAAAACGGTTTTTCTTAACTATACGCTTCAGTTTCTGTCATCTCTAGCAGATGTTTTTGGTTTTCGGCCGCCATTTTGGCGACTATTTTGAAATTTCCCATTTTTTGAATATCGTGTTAGTATTTTACTAACGCTTGATTGCGAACAATGTAAATAATTCGCTATATAACATTGATTTTTACCGTGCCGATACAAATCCACCATACAAAGTTTAATAGATTCAGGAATATCACTCACACGATCCCTTTTAAGACGGAAAAGCAAACAGACAGCAAAAAGAATACTGATTTTAAATAAATCGTCTGAATTTAATTAATGATGCCAGCAGTTATGAAATGGTGTTAATTAACGGAGAATTAATGTGATATATTCTAATATTTTGAACCACTTGAATAAATATTCTAATATTTTTACTTTTCAAAATAATTTTTTTTCAATTAATCATTTCAAAAATTATATTAGTTTATAATATGTAAGTTTAATCAACAATTAGTTCTTAATAAAAATATCGTTTGCATATTTGCATTAAAAGACTTCCGAAAAACGAAGCCTAATTTTTCTTTCTTTGCGTTCTTTTCTACAAAAGCGCTTACATATGTGACGTAGTCTGTCGAGCAAGCACTGTAAAAAAAAATGGTAACGTTCCATGTAAAATCCAGGAACGTTTCGCCTTTTCTCTGGTTTTCAGAATAATTTAGCTCTTTCCTGTGAAATTCTGGTTTTCTTATCTGAAATGTTCCTGAACAAAAGTTGGAAACAGTAAAACGCTGCGGCCGCCATTTATTATTTTATTGCTATAATCCGTTGCTCGCGCGCGAGTGTCGAAAAAGAATTCCTTAAATGAATGTAAAAAAATCAATATGGAATGCAAATAAATCAATAGACGACATAATCCTTTACGTCTCTATTGTCAAGACAATTCAGATGAAACTACAATTCCTCCGTGACATCGCTAAGAGATTATCTCTCGTACTTGTCTGTGGAATGTTTAAGGAGCAGACCGTGTAAAAAAAAATACACCTATTATTTGGATCTCCATTAACCAGGGGACCATCAAACATGATTCTCATCGATTTTGATTAATTTAAAGTATGTTTTAGAGTTCTTATCTCTAATTATTCTTGTGAAAGGATTTCTTCAAATGGGCCTTAGATTTTCAGAAATTAGATGCCGAGGTTTAGCATACGTTTCAAATACCTATTAGTTTGCAGCTCTCAACGTGTCTTTCGTGGTGTGGACGCAGAAAGCTCGCACGCCACCCGTACGGCCCGAGTTCGATGCTACCTCTGGGCTTTTTTTTTCTTTTTTAATTAATTTTATATTTTAACACTTTATTACAATTTGATTTAAATTTGTTATATATTTGACACTTCGAATTGCTGCAAATTTGATTTTTTTTTTTTTTCGAAAAAAATATACAATTACGTTTAGGTTATTTTTTTCCATGAAAATTTATATGTATTTTATCTAACTTGTAAACTAACATAATTACTAACGAAAATCCAAAATATTTTATGTCTAGATTTTTTTTCTAATTATTATTTACATTTATATATTTTTATATTTTAAGAAAAGTTCAGAAACAATATATCATATATATATTTACTTTATTGAATTTTAACTGAAAATTTATTTTTTCGTGTAAATTATAAATAATAATTTTGATGTCAATTTCAAAATATTTTTTCATTCTAACAAATAATGATAATAAAGCGAAAATTGTCAACTGGAAATGTAAAAATCGTCTGCGGATCCCGCATGCTGTGAAATGTCAGTAATGCTTTGCTGTCAACAGAAATATTCCTGGTATTTCGCAGGAAACTTACTGGCATTTCTGTAGAAAGTTTTTAACAGATACAGTAAAGTTCCAGTCATTTTCAAGAAATGTTTCTTGGAAATAATGGGCAACTCAGCTGCCCATTTTTTCCCAGGAACGTTGCGGAATTTTTTTTACAGTGAGTAGAAGTTCTATCTAGCGTTCGGAAGTGTAGACTGATTGGTTTCCGAACGGTGACGAGGAAAATCAGAATCAGAATTAACGGCAACCGTATCTAACATTTTACTCGTGGTCGTATTATGTTTATTCGCTGCATTTTGTTCGTGTTTGTAAAATATTCTTTCTGATAAACTTTTTAGCTTCACGTGGTTCCTAATTTTCGCCGAAGCTCACAGGGGCGCAGTTCCAACCCTTGTTTATTTTTAGAGAATATTTAAATATTAGTTGGAACCTAGTAGTTGGAAAATATTAGTTGGACTTATATTGGAATATTAGTTGGAAAATATTAGTTGGAAAATATTAGTTGGACTAATAGTTGGATAAATACAGCGTGGTGTGTTGTGTTTTTCTAGTTGATACAAAGAAAGTCTTTGGCGAGGAGGTTTTCTGAAAATTAATTCCTAACTCCTGATTTTATTGTTTTTGCCCAGTTTATTTTTTAAAATTTATTATATACTATATTACATATATTACATAATACATATATTACAAAAATTATTTTCTTAAGGATGAAATTGCTTTAAATTTTGCGAATGATGTAGGAAATATAAATATGAGGGTGCTGGGCACGGTAAGGGATGCACTAGAGATGTTATTTGAACAGGATATTAGAGTTCCGGTACTTTTTTGTTAGAAATTAAGCCCTGCCTATTTCTTGGTGCGTATAAATTCTATAATAGATCATACACATGGCAGAACAAAAGATTTCGACTACATTTGTTTTTGATAGAAATTGTTGAAGAGGAATTTTCAACTATGTTATGCGTTCACTAACCTAATTAAATTTTTGCATACTATGTAGTATATATTTTAAATCTATCGAGATATATTGCATAAAAGAATTTGGATATTCAAATATGTTAATTTCTCCGAAGTTGTATATTTAGACATCATCTTTCACCTTATTCACCTTACGTTTGGAAAAGTGTAACATTATTAAAATACACCGCAAACGATTTTTACTTTCTTCTATCTTTACAAGAAGAAAGTATTGGATTCGTGAAAAATTTCGACTTCCGGTTTTCAACGGATTTATACGTTTTAGAATGCCCAGAACACGATTTGATGGTTTTTAGAAAATGTCTGTCTGTGAGTCTGTCTGTCACTCTGTCACTCTGTCACTCCGTCACTCTGTCACTCTGTCTGTGAGTCTGTATGTGACAAAAATTTTGTGGGCGCTCTATCTCATGAAATAATGCACGGAATTTCACAAAACTTCATATTTAGTTAGACCTTGATATAAACTGGACCTGATTCGTTTTTGGTGAAAATCGCCCAACAGGTGGCGCTGCTATGAGGCATTTTTCACGATTTCTGCAATAGCTATATCTCAAGAACTACTGCACGGATTTTGATAAAACTTCAGATTCAGTTAGTACAAGATATAGTTTGGTGCTGATTACTTTTTTGTGAAAATCGCCCAACAGGTGGCGCTGGTATGCTGCATTGTTCATGATTATCGCAATAGCTGTAACTCAAGAAAAAATGCACGAATTTTCATCAAACTTCAGATTCAGTTAGTCCCTGATATAAATTAGTGCTGTTTAATTTTTGGTGTAAATCGCCCAATAGGTGGCGCTAGTGTGCTGCATTTTTCACGATTTCCACAAGAGCTGTATCTCAAGAACTATTGCACGGATTTTCATCAAACTTCAGATTTAGTTAGTCCTTGACATGAATTGACGTATAAATTAGTGCTGTTTAATTTTTGGTGTAAATTGCTCCACAGGTGGCGCTGCTATGCTGTATTTTTGCGATTTCCGCAATAGCTTTTTCTCAAGAACTAATGCTTGGATTTTCAACAAACTTCAGATCCAGGTATACCTTAGTATAGTTTAGTGCTGTTTTCTTTTAGTGTAAATCGCTCAACAGGTGGCGCTGCTATGCTACATTTTTTCAGAATTTCCGCTATAGCTCTATCTCAAGAACTAATGCACGAATTTTCATCCAACTTCAAATTCAGATATACTTTGATATGAATTGGTGCTAAATCGTTGTTATTTCTTGTACTATTTAAAGGATTTAATTGACGTGATTTATATAGAAGAAAGTTTTGTGATGACCACAACATACTAGTTTTTCTATAGACCGTAATGTAAGGTTTTTTTTTTTTAGTGTTCCTGTAAACGAAGAATAAGTGTTACGCACTTCATTTTCAATACCAAACATGGCGTGGTGAACCTCAATGAAGTATGTCTATTACATGGCAATTCGAATATGTTTACGCGAGATAGAGCACGGCCAAATGTCCAGAAGGGCAGACGGTCGGAAAAACCGATGACATAGATATTTTCTGACTATGTTAAAATGTCTTAAAAAGGATAAATTTGATTGATAAAGAAGATAGTTTTAAAAATCATAACAAACGTGGAATGTAAAAAAATTATAGAAGACAGTATTTTGAACGCTGTTGTTACGCATTTCAATTTCGAAGAAGTTTCCATGGAAATACTATTTTTCTCTGTCGTCCCGCTGACGCCAATAAAATCGAAATCATATCGACTGATGTCAGAATCGGGATCTAAGAGCAAGATAGCATTGTCAAATGAGACACACTCCATAGCCTTAATCTTTTGCTTTCCCATCAATGCTGAGTGACGTCAGTTTCGGCCTGGACTTATCACCTATTGCTCTCAGCGCACTCTATAGTTTGTAATTCGAACTAAAATCAAGAATCACAGTAAAAAAACTCCTGACATCATACATAAACCTCGTGCAAGAATTTTTTAAATATCTGTCACCGTTTGCAAGTTATTGAATTTTAAAATCAATCAGTCCTTTTTAGGACACCGGGTATATTATTGCATTTAAATGACCCAATATTACCAAGCGTAATAAAATAATAAATTTTTCAATATACTATTAAAAAATGAATAAAAAACGAAAATATATTGTTCAAAAGTAGAAAAGTAAAATATACTTGAACAAGTTTATTCTTTTGTGAAAATATTCCTCTTTAAAAGAATGACTTCTCTTGAAACAAAGAATAAAATATTAGAACTGTCATTCGTTCAAAAGAAAGTGCTAGAAAGTGCTTTGAAAAATTACTTTGAAAGGAAACTTCAAGAATGGAAAGTTATAATGAACATTTGACACTCAGGATTGAAAACGCAACAACTTTAAAAAACAAAAACAAAAACAAAAAAAACAACAACAACAACCAAAAAAAAAAAAAAAAAAAAAAACACTATTAAAACCATAATGTTTGTTTGTTTACAGAGCACGAGAAATGATTTATCGATTATTGAAAAATATTTCTAAATTTAATCTTGGCTTCTTCTACATATATATTTATTTTAATTACTTTACGCAGATTATTTTCTTATATTTAGTAGAGTATTTCACATAGTAATTTATTAACCAACAATTTTAAAAAATTTTCTTTTTCTAAAATAAAACTATTTGTGTCTTTTATAAAAAGTGGTACCACTTTTAAATTTTTATTTTAGATAAAAACAAACGCATACACACAATACGGTCAAAAGTATCCGCTCGCATTCGATTTTAGACGCTTTTTAGGGTTCCGTACTTAAAAAGTAAAAACGGAACCATTATAAGACCACTCCTGTGTCTGTCTGTCTGTCACAGCCATTTTACTCGTAAACTATGGAACGTGGAAAGTTCAAATTGAGGGAAATAATAAAGACTATTGATCCAAACATTTACAGATTAATAAATATTCATAAACATATTTAGGAAAAATGTATAGGGGCTAATTAAGTTACTTGAAAAGAGAAATCTTTTCTTTGTATATCGTGTGAAAGCTCTCGTAAAGCTGAACTCAAAATACATTTCTTTTAATTTTCGGTATTATATTTTCAAAGTTATGGTCGAAATTATAGTGCAAAAATATGTTCCCCCCATCTAATTCCGAATCTACTGCAACTAAAATTCTGAAAAAATTAGAGGTAGTAGACGTTAGTTTAAACCTTGCAGGAAAATTATAGCGATTGTCATAGGTCACTTGGTTTTTGAGAAAATCACAATTTTCCGTTACACACAAATTTCAATTACGGGCATTCAGCAAAAGTATTGAGCAGCGCTAGAGGTACCTATCGTAGCAGAAGTATAAAAGCATTGTTGATCATAAATTTCATAAAAAATCGTCGGTAATTAACCGAGATATTAACCGTTAAAGACACGGGCGATTTGGACATACATAATGACGGGGATGTCGTATTCTATGCTCCATCACTTTTAAAGGCTAGATAACAAATTTTAAGGATATGTTTGTGTAATGCAATGCCCGGTAGCAGTATAAAAGCAATAAACGTCAAATTGTTAAAAACAGATTAATTTAATGAGAATTAATCCCATAAATACTATGGGATTCGCGACTAGTTTGCAGTGAGTGGCTCTCTCAATACACCTACTGTGTCTTTAAAGGTTAACTAAAAACCTGTATGGACACCACAGACCAAAGCGGCGTTGCTAATTTGCTACCTCCTTTTGAAGCTTAGCAAAATGCCAAGTTTAAACTTTGAACAAGGGTTTTGCTTTAGATACACTGTAAAAAGAAAAGATTATTACGACGTTGAATTTTGTTTTATGAAATGCCAAATGAAGTTGTTCTTGAACTTCGGAGGTGTAAGGAACATGCTTGGCCTTTGAAGTCAGTGATATTGTCAGTGAAGTTTAAGTCACGGGAAATGGAATCAAGAGTGAATTGAATAAAAAATAAAGTACCAAGCTATATCATAAAAAGCTCGAAATGATCTGTAGCTTCAACATATTTTTTATGGACCCTGTACAACATTTGTATGCATTTATGTAAGAATAGCATGTACATAAATGAAGATGTAAACATTAAATGTGTTTTTTAAATCATCGGATTGTAATTATTATTACAATCTGGATTAAGACAGGAGATTATACAATGATGGATTATTATAATATGCAAAGACATGATGAATTATTACAATGAGATTAAGAAACATGTATTTTGTTTATAACATGCAAAGTTTTGATCTAAATTGAATGGAACTTTCAGAAAACTTCTACAACGTACAGTAGAAGTAGCATATTCAATTAGAAAATAAATATGTTGAATATATGGATTATTTATACAAGATATAAAACATGGACTACATGTAGAGTCTTAATCTACTTGTAGAATATTAATAAAATGAAGTGTTTGTCTGTCTCGTGTGTATGTATGTATGTTGCTGATGGCTAAGGAAATCTATACGCATGTACAGAGGTCTGTAAATTTGTTCTTGGATTGACGAGGACAGATTTCAATGAACAAGAGACTCAGATTTTTTACTAACTTTTTGATTTTTAATCTGTATGTGATCTTCAGTGTTTTGTCTCCTTCTGCGACGATTTTTTGATCGTAAAGGCAATCCAATCCAGTAAATTTTATCCTCTTTTAAAAAGATTTATTTGGAGCTCATCGTTTAATAGAATTTTCAGATTTTTTAAAGTCACGTTTTCGCAAAAACAGAGAAATTTTATTTTTATTAACGATTTCTATGTGAAATATTTGCCATCCAATCTTATATTTTATATCCCTGTATAGACACAGATCAGAAAATGCTTGTTTTTTTTCACAAATATGTTTGAAAATTTTTTGAAACAGGTCGATTTTTAGACAATTCGTGTGAAAATTAACGCAAGTTTTCCTCTGTCGGTGAAAGTCGACAAATCCTGTTGCTAAGACAATAAGTACGTATCTTGAACAAGCATATTAGTTATTCTGAAAAAGTCCTTTTTATGTTCATGTTTTCCTTTTCAAGTCTCGGGATTAGTATAAACATTATTATTATTATTATTTTTAGAACTCCAGTAACATAATCTTACTTTTATCTCATACTGAACACGGGATTACAATAGCTTATAGAGATACTTTGTTGAGTAAATGTGTATAAATATAGTTGTTTTATTTTATTTTATGTGCTGAGTTAAAAAAAAAAAGTTTTGTCACGTAATCTTACTTTTTTTCTGTTATTCCTTAATGCGTGCTGCTTTTTATTCTGAAATGAAATTTTTATTCTGCAGTATTTAAATACACTCTTTCATTTGAAACGGTATTCAATTAAACTTCATCTAATTTTATTTATTTAATCTTTGAAAAAATCCAAGGTAACGCCGACAGAGTCGTCTAGTATGAAATAATAAGATTTCATCTTATATAAGGAATAAAGAAAAAATGACAAAAAACTTAAGATTTTTCAAGCGCTTTTGTATAAGTGGAAGTGCTTCAGTTTCAAAATTAATTATTTTCTTGCCCTGCAATAATAAAAGCACTTGAATGTGCAAATAGAAAGTTCTAAAAATAAATGTAATAAAAGCACTGAAAATGCATTTAAATATACATCGTTCTTTTTTAAATCGTTTTGAGTCTTCCGGAGTGTTCATGTTTCCAAGTGTTGTTACTTTGAAAATATACTCCAGTATATCTTGTATGTCTATTATGAATGCATGGGAAAACTGTTTTCAGAAATACAGTATTACAAGGAGTTTTATACAAGCAGAAATTAGAAATGTGCTGTTTTATAAGGAATATTTTTTGCATGTAAAATAGTTTTATTATTATTTTTAATACAGAAAAGTTAAAAAAAAAAAAGAATTTACTAAAATATAGCTCGTTTAAAAACTCTTTTCATTAAAATTTATTAATAAATTGCCAAAACAAGGTATAATTTTACAAAATTGTAAGTTAATTGTCAAGTTAAAATGTTTAAAGTACAAGCTTACAATAAAAATGTTTCAATTATTAATATTTTACTCTCTAATTCTTGTTTGTCTCGATATTGTTTATCTAGACATAAAGAAATTAAAACGCATTTTTTTAAAATTATAATTAAACAAGAAAGAAAAATTATGCGTCAAGCATAGACTATGAAACACTTTCCAACACTTCCTGAATGCTTTAATAAAATGTCGTTATTTAGGGAAATAAGATAAATAAGATAACTAAATAAACATTTTAGAAAACGCATAAAACTTTTGAAAAACTGATTTCAGCAGTTACCGTCAATAGCCAAATATGTATTACAATTCTTTTGAACAGCCCTATATTTGATCTGTATGTTGATATATATACTATATAATGGGAAAATTTAGTTTTGCAAGAAAACGCATAACAGGTTGAAATTTCTCTTTCAGCAATTTATACTAATAGATGGAAACATACTAGAATGCTTTTGTATAACCCTTACTATACGCCACTATTTAGCTAAAATTTAGTTCAAACTAAAACACTCTTAAAACTACTGAAATCACATTTCCAGAAATTATCATTTACAAACGGGCATATATATCATTTTATCTATATTCGACAAACATTTCTTACTAAGCTAAATGCAGTTCAGCGTAAAAATGCATAACTAAGTTAAAAACCACCTTTAAGCAGTTTGCGCTCATACCCAGTAACCCTTACGAATTGTTTTGTGTAGCCCTGTATATGAATTGCAGCTTTTATACACACCATAAAGTATGCATAAATGCTCGTATAGTGAAACATAAAAGCGCATATCAGAATTAAAAATGCATTTTCAGCAATCATCGCTAATGTACAGTAATTCGGATACAATATAGTATTTGAAATCTTGTGTGTTTCCCAGTAAATGCTATGCAGTTCATATTATACATGAAATAAGGTATAGTGAACCTTAGAGACGCATATCAATTTCATTATATATGAAAAAGTTTAACATAATTAAAATACGCCGCAAACAATTTCCTCCACCCCATTATCATTATGTAACTGAATTCTTTTTTGTGGCCCTGTAACAACTATTCTTTGCACCGCATATTCTACACAATGCATATTTTAGTGTACTTCATAAATGCATATCCGTTTTATTGTGTTTGAAAGCATGTAATATCATTAAAAATCATTTGAAACGATTCTTTCCCATTGGCCGTAATGTAACGAAATACTTTTAACTGTTCCTGTAAATGAACTAAAAATGCTACAAGCTTCATTTGAAATAGGGAACGTGCTACGGTAAATGTCAATCACATCCAAAAATTTCAGGGCAATCGGAGTATATTTACGGGAGTTAGAGCGTGGACAGATGGTCAGATGGACAGACAAACCGAAATCATAAACACTTTTCAACTTTGTTGGGAAGTGTTAAAAAGAAAATGAAAATATTTATAAATTATAAACATGATTCCAAAAAAAAATAAATAAATAAAATAAATAAATAAATACTAATGCTGGGTGCCCATAAAAGAACGTCCCAGTTTCAATGTTATATTATAACACTTTATTTTACACTATTTACAACAAATCATATATCAAATTGAAGGTAAACTAACCTAGTTTTTCTTACAAATGTTCAATATGTGCAACTTCAATTATACGGGAGACATCCATCCTAAAATCCAATTCTTCTAAAGCTTGTACCAACTATAACCGGTATGGAAGCTTGTGTAAACGTGTTCTTAAAACCTTCTACACTGTCGTTGGCAACCAAAGTTCAAGAGTTGCTTCCCAAACAGACTTTTTAGCACTACGCTGTAAGATACTCTGACACGGTCAACATCATGTACAGACTCTTTTGGTCGTCATGTGCTTTTTCCTTTACAAATACATCCGGTCGTTTCGAATTGCCTATACCAGTGTGGTCCAACCTTTAGTTACCCGTGGGCCAATCAAACTTTAGGATATGAATGTGAAGGTCAAATGCATTCCACAAAGAAAACGAACCATACATTTTATTCAAAAACTTTTATTAAAATTTATATTAAAAGAAGTTTAATATACCACTTCATTTTACAGTCAAGAAATCAATGTGATAATTGGCACTGCTTGCCTGATACAAGTTTATATATGTCCACTGTGTGTTCATTAAAGCAAAGTTACAGGATCGATTCCAGCGAAGCACTTTCAATTCGATTTCTCATTTTTGATTTAATTTGTTTGATAGCAGAAAAAGCCCTTTCGCACACATATGTATTGCCAAACAGCGATAACATTTACAGAGAGAATTTAAGCAGTTTAGTAAAACGTTCTTTAGAAATCAGTTTCCAGAAACTATCAGAGACATCACACTTTTTAGTCTGGTAGAATGGGTCTGCCTGAAGATCCCAAATTTTCATTTGAAGGTAGCAGGGTACTTCACTCACTTCAATACACATGGGATTGTTGAACAGTGCAAGTTTTGGTTTTAGGGAGTCAAAATCCTGAAATCTGTCTTGGAACTCTTCTTTGATATCTATTATTATTTCATGAAACATACTAAAATGTGTATCACTCTTTCTTCTTTCAACTGTTTACAAGATGAGAAATGTGCTGTATTATTTGCCTTCAGTGCAATTTGCATGATATAAAGTTTTTTGCAGAAACCTGAATACTATATCCATAAAGCTGGGACATGTTTCGTTTTCTCCCTTGTAGTTTCAGGTTTAAAGCTTTTAGATGGGATGTTAAATGTGTCAGAAGAGCAAGATTATTTAAAAACTGGATTTCTTCCGTTTTTTCTTGATACTCATGCTTAATGTTCTGATTTCTGAGAAAAGCAAGAATTTCATTCCTCAACCCAAAAAACTGTTGCAGCCATTTTCCAGCACTCAGCCAGTGCATTTCACAGTACAATAAAATGTCACCACACTCAGCTTCCTAATTGTCCAGGAATGATATAAATGCTCTGTGTCTATGGGCTTTATTACCTCCCCTTATTAAATTTACTGTATTTACATTATCTCACTACAGTATGTGTCATCACATAGTGTCATTACAGTTTTCATTGTCTCACTGAGTCTTATAAATTTTTCACAGATAGCCTCCTGGTGGATAATGCAGTGGAAAAACAAACAATTAATTCCTTTTTCTTTTTACAGTCCTACTAACCCAGTTTTATGGCCAACCATTGCTTTAGCTCCATCTGTTGCAATGACAGAGTACATCAGAAAACCTCCATATTTATAAACAAAACCACCCAGTGCGTTAAATATATCAATACATTTTTTTTGCTGGTATTTAATGATTTCAATTCCAGCTCTTCTTCATGAATTTCAAATTCTTCGCTTATTGTTCTGACAAAGATAAGGAGCTGGCTGATCTCAGCTATATGTGTGCACTCATCTAGAACTAGAGAGTAAAATTCACATTTTCACAAAATGCCCTTGAGAGAGCCTGAAACTTCACCACTCTTATAAAAAGTTTTCCCCATACCACAGCATTTCTAAATTAATGTGGCGATATTTTTTACCGAACATGATTCTTGTCGAATGCGTAGCGAATACAAAGTGCCGAATATCAATATTAATATTAAAAAGAAGTGTAATACAGCCCTCTTACGCTATATATATATATATCAACTTAAAAATTAGTTAAAATTCGACTACTATACTGTTGAAAAACTCCCTGCAAAAAGAAAAAAATACAATAACAACGTGACGATTAGTCCCGCTAATTTTCCGAATGGCGGTTAAAACGTAAACACACGGTCTCAGAGTTGAGTTGGGTACTTCCTTCTCATTCTCCCGTGACATGGAGTCAGAAATAGAGCGGCGTAATCAAAAATCAAATGTTCCAACGAAAATTTGAAATAAATAAATTAATACGAATTATACATTTTTCATTTGTTTTTGAAGAAGTAATTTTTATAAAAACTGGAAGTCACGCCTGATAGAGAATAAGGGCAAATTATGCATGCAATAACCCCACCTATATTTTTCAGCTTTTATCGTGGACGCCACCAAAATGAGGAGAGGGGGGGGGGGGAATCTCTTCCCCTCCATTGATTTTGAAATTTAAGTGACTACAGTGAAACCTCCCTGTGTGACCACCTCCATTAACCAACCACCTCTCAGAACGACTATTTTTTTTCATGGAACGAAATTTATTCCTATAGGCTCAATACTAATTTTACCTCCATTCAGAGACCATCCCAGTTGAACTCCCTTCATGAGCGACCAATTTGTTTGAAGAAAATGAAACAAATTCCGTTTTCTCCTGGTCGCTTGAAGAGGGTTTTATTAGAAAAATAATTCCGGAGAGCGCATTATTCATCAAACTTCTAAACTAAATTTAGATTTTTTTTTATTATTATTCCGGTAACTTTTAAGTGTTTAAACCCCTTTATGCCTTTTTTAGGCAATGAATTTAATTCTGATGACAAATTAAGAATGACGGTCAATAAACTCCCTTGCCCTATTCTGTCAGAAAACTCTCAAAGAAATAGATAATAATAGATACAAATTAATGAAATCTTCATTATTTATTGCTCCCCCGCCCCCCCAAAAAAAGCATTTATTTACTGAACTTCGAAAGGACTTGGTTGGATAAGTTATAAAAGATAAAACCGTATTCATTTTTTTAACTTTGTAGTAATTAACTTATGTTTTGATACTTAAATTTTTATATTTTTTCTTAATGTGAAAGATAAATGTTAGTAACATTGTTATCTTTTTTCAACAATTAAAATCTAGGTTTAAACATAACCTCCATTAAGAGACCACCTCTCGGAGTGACCAATTTTTATTGGATCGGAACGTGGTCGCTTTAAGGAGGTTTTACTGTAATTAGCTTTTGTTTTGATACTTAAATTTTTATATTTTTTCTTGTGAAAGATAAATGTTAGTAACATTGTTATCTTTTTTCAACAATTAAAATCTAGATTTAAACATAACCTCCATTAAGAGACCACCTCTCAGAGCGACCAATTTTTATTGGAACGGAACGTGGTCGCTTTAGGGAGGTTTTACTGGACATATTTTTTTATGTTTTCAAAAACAATATAAAATTTATTATTAACGAGTAACTAAATTAAAAGAGCCTCTTTTATTTTAGCAAATATATGTAGATAGTGTAGTAGATGTAATATAGATTGTATGTGCAAAATTCTTAGTTCCTCTTTTTTAAAGAGCTGTTGTTGGTGTGTTTTATGACGGTCAATTACCTACACTTGGGATATGGGCCCAAAGGGGAGGGGAGGGGGTGCTCTGGCGTCTTTCTAAGAGAAAGCAAGGAAATCCAAAATTCGAAGAAAACCACGGAAAACTCCGAACGATTAGGCCGACGGGCGTGATTGGAATCGAAACCAGCACCTCTCGTCTACTAGCTTTGAGAGCAGAACCTCTCGGCCACTGGTGGGGCGGTTTTAAAGAGGAACTATGACTGTCGCGCTTGGATGAAAGAGCGGCATGGTGGGAGGGGTGAGTGCCATTGTCCCTTCTGTATTTTGAAATTTAATTAACTAAAATTTCTTTTTTTTTGACAGATTTAGAAAAACACAGTAAAATTTATTCTTTTAGGAAAACTTAAAATGAAAAACTAAATAAGACATTTACAGAAAGGGGGTGGGGGAAATTGGGGCCCCATTGTCCATCGTTAGATACTAAAATTTAACTAAAATATATTTTTGTGCGTGTTTGAATACATTTTAAATATTAATGAAAGGGGTTTTGAAATAATTTGGAGATTTTTTTTTAGGGGACAATTTTTGTTGATTGAAATTTTTGTGCGTTAGAGTTTGAGGGAATATTTTTACTAGTGGGAATTTAAGAGAAATTTATGAAAAATTTTAGGATAAAAAGGAGACTTTGAAATAATTTCGTGATTATTATTTTATTTATAGAGGGGGATATTCTGAGATTGAAATTTTTGAGCGTGTTAGAGTTGAGGTGATATTGTTCCTGGTTATAATTTTAGAAAAAATTGTGACAAATTTAAGGTCAAAAAGGGCTTCGAAATAACTTTGTGATTTGTTTTTCTTTTTAGGGGGAATTTTCTGAGATTAAAATTTTTGAGCGTGTTAGAGGTAATGTTACTTGTAATAATTTCAGAAGTTAAAAATTTTTGATTGTACGGATGGAAGACTTGTCATTGACTTAATGATTTCCGTGTATTATCTAAAATATTAATTTAGAAATTTATTAAAATTATTAATGAGGAAACACAGGCATATCAAAATCTTAGATACCATAATGTGCAATAATAAAACTTTCAAGTAAAACCTTCATATTACCTGCATGAGAAACAGTTTTCATTTTCCCTGAAAATATCTCAAGCGATTTCACGAAAATTTTCTAAGTCATTGAAGATAATTTGGAGGTGATAACTTACAGAAATAAACCTGTATGAAATCTTTTAAAAAGCGGTATACTTCTCTTAAGAGAACCTTTAGTTTTCATTTTCCTTAAAGATACCCGCTGAAACCTTCAAAATGGCTGCAACATCTCAAAAATTTTAAAGGTTTGTGTCTGATTTTTTTACCTGGGTCATATCATTAATTCTTCTACTCTCTGATGAGACAGGAAACTGTTTCAAAATTTTTTGACATCTTATATCTCCAAATGAAGAAGCCATTTTTACAGCGCATCTCTTAATGAGCTCACCATCCCTAAAAGTATTTTTAATTTTAGTTAGCTCTAAACATACCTCATAAGAAGCTTTTAAAAATGCAGTGTTCGATGGTTGCAAGATATTCTTCTGTCTAATTAGTTTCAGTTTCAAATCAAAAACACACATTTTCTGACACATTCCCTGGTATTGATCGTATTTTGATTTCTGCAAGCTGGTATAGCGTCTACCCACGTTAAAGCCCTTCGAAGCACTTAAGAATTGAGAACAGATAACACACTACGATTTTCCATTATGTTGAACAAAAAATTAACTTTCGTGCCACTTTGACTGAAATTGTCGTTTCTCATCCTCAATACGCCGTTTCTTAAGTTCCACCATTTTAGTTATCGCTCTCACAATAAAGATAACACCAATCTCTCCTCATACTATATATATCTCGAACAATCTGTCTCGCAAAAAACAACAACTTCGAACTGCCTTGTGCTCTGTTTTACAAGAAAACCGAAACTTTCCAAAAAATCACACGAACGATCGCGCACCTATCGGCAGCCAATCACTGGCAACCACCTGTCATCAAGAGGCGTGGCCGCTTCTCGCCTTTCCCACCTGCCTCCTTCATAACAGTAGTGAATGAAAATGAAAACAGAAGTAAGCACGAAACGGATTATAACGGTCGAAGAGTGAAGCTTCAAAATGGCCATTATAAGGGAAATGAAGATTGTAAGGTGCTGTTGACGTAAAGTTTAAAAAAACCTAAAGTAGCATTACTTAAAAACTTAAAGTAGTAAGAATGGTAAACAATTTTTCTCCAAATGTTAAATAAAATATTTTTTTCCAGTAAGAAGGGCAAGGGCCAACCAAAATGAATAGGTGGGCCGCGGGTTGGACCACACTGGCCTATACCATCGACGGATGTTTTTGCTACATGGGGGATTACAATTAAACTTGAAACGAAACGCACGTTGAACTGAAATTACAGATTCACCCTTAGCAAATTGCAGAACACAAAACGCTTTACGCCCTGGAGCGGCCATTTTGCGCATGTGGCGCTGCAAGCCGGTAAATAAGAAATCAGTACTCGCGTATGAGCTTATCTAAATCTGTTTGACTTACTCTTTATTTGTGACCTTAAATTAACACTCTACAAGGATTACAGTTGATACTATTAAAATTTATAACTGAGACATTTTTTATGGACACCCTACCCTGTATCAGTTTTGAAACATTTTACTTTTAAATCTAAATGAAAAAGAAAAAGAAAAATTCAAAATATGTTAAGGGCAGTTATATAGGTTGACACATTTCAAAGTAGCTGAATACTTTCCAAATAAATTCCAAAAAAGCATGTCAATCACACTTAAACTATATAAAATATATATCTCGCATGTAGAATATAAAATATTAGGTTTCATATTATGTAAGAAATAAAAATAAAAGTGACAAAAATCTTAACATTTTCAAGTGCTTTTATAAGGTTTAGTATTTCACTGCACATATAAATTTTATATTATTCCACGTGCAATAGAAGCAAAGTATTGAAAACTCAGATATTGAAATGTTTGCTTTTACTAGCAATATCTATATTATAAAGGACAAACATATCTGTGCGTAACGCATACGTCATTATGCGAATGGCAACACTTTGAAATTTGAAATGAAATTTCGCTTTTGCAATTCTCGCTACTGTAAATTTTTAAACTTCTAAACATCCCACATTTTAAATGTTTACACCGTCGTGTGCAGAAAAAAATGCGCTTTTAAATGCAATTTGTTTGAAAGCTGTATCTCAATTTATTTTTGAGATATTAATTTTTTTATAGTTTTTAATACCAATTTTCTAATCGTGGCAACTGAAGTACTTCATTTCTATTAAAAGTGGATTAGTTATCTTTATTGATTATATTCTTACTGATGCCATTTTCTCATTACAATTAAAATATATTTTTAAAAATTTGAACAGAAAATGACGTTACGCTTTAAAAAAGACACAATTTCCCTGATGATGCTGTTATATTTCACTATTTTTTCATTTCGCTGATATTGAGTTTGAGTCAATAGGCAAAATATTTCAGCGACTGAAAATGACGTCATATTTAAAAGTAAACGATAATTTTATTTGATAAAACGAGATATTTTCGCTTGAATACGTTGAAAAGTTATAAATTTCTGGAATTTTTACGCGCAGGCACAGAGATTATACTAAGACCTCAAATCACGAGTGGGAATTTTAACATGAAAAGTTGTAATAGTTGACAAACGTGACTTCAAGCTTGAAAATATATTTATTAATGACCTATTGCGCATTAAAATGGTTTTTAAATGGTTAATATGGATGTGAAACGTGGAAAATGACTTGATTTGGTTTAGATGTAAAGGTAGAAAAATTCTATGATTATGTCAAGTTGTCAAGGTGAAATCATTTTTGCGGATTTTTCATTCCGTAATACCAAGCATCAATTAATAGCTTAATCAAAATTACTTATCTTGATTATATTTTACTGATGACGTGTATGAAGTAAGTTTAATTTTTCAATACTTTTAACAGTTGAAGTTTATGAAAAAAGTATTTTGTTAATCTTAGGTTAAAATATGTCTTTGGAGAGTTAAATTGACAAGTGTAAGATGGATTTCTGATTCTAATTATTGTTGTTGATGTATTATAAATTTGATGCAACAGTTCCTTTGTAAACATTTTCTTTCGTCGAAATTCGGCGGGTTCCACCTCGTATTAATAAAAGAATAAATCGCTTTGTGTGTGTGTCTGTCTGTGGCCGATGGCTAGCGAAAACTACCGCACGTAGAAGTCTGAAAATTCAGATGTGATTAGTCCAAGAGAGGTCCTGATACACCTGAGGCTCGGAGTTTTAATTTTTAAGGGCCGGGGCCCCTGGGCCCCTTTCACTTTTTATGCACTGAAACGCTAATAACATGCCTCTTTTCTATCCGATCTTCTTCGCTTTTATGGTGAATTATCCTTTCAGTTTCTGCCCCATTTCTACATTTCACTTAAGACCCTGGCACCCTTGCAAGGGATCAGTACAGGACCCCTTGAACTTTTAGAGCACTAAATTGTTAATAACATGCCTCTTTTCTATCCGATCTTCTTCGTTTTTGGTGTGAATTCTCTTTTCAGTTTCTGCCCCATTTCTATTTTTCAGTTAAGACCCTGGCACCTTTGCAAGGGGTCCAGTACAGGGCCCCTTGAAGTTTTAGTGCACTAAAGTGTTAATAACATGCCTCTTTTCTATCCGATCTTCTTCGTTTTTGGGGTGAATTCTCCTTTCAATTTCTATCCCAATACAACATTTCAGTTAACACCCTGGCACCCTTGCAAGTGACCCGGTACAGGGCACCTTGACGTTTTAGTGCACTAAATTGTTAATAACATGCCTCTTTTCTATCCGATCTTCGTTGTTTTTGGGGTGAATTCTCCTTTCAGTTTGTTCCCCATTTCTACATTTCAGTTAAGACCCTGGCACCCTGTTAAGGAGCCCAGAATGGCCCCTTGATGTTTTAGAGCACTAGATGTTAATAGAATGCCTCTTTTCCATCCGATCTTCTTCGATTTTGGAGTGAATTCTCCTTTTAGTTTCTAACCCATTTCTACATTTCAGTTAAGACCCTGACACCCTTGCAAGGGTCCCAGTACAGGTCCCCTTGAACTTTTAGTGCACTAAAGTGTTAATAACATGCCTCTTTTCTGTCCGATCTTCTTCGTTTTTGGGGTGAATTCTCCTTTCAGTTTCTACCCCATTTCTACATTTCAGTTAAAACCCTGGCCCCCTTGCAAGGGGCCCGGTACAGGGCCCCATGAAGTTTTAGTGCACTAAATTGTTAATAACATGCCTCTTTTCTATCCGATCTTTTTCTTTTTTGGGTGAATTCTCCTTTCAGTTTCTACCCCATTTCTACATTTCAGTTAAAACCCTGGCCCTCTTGCAAGGGGCCCGGTACAGGGCCCCATGAAGTTTTAGTGCACTAAATTGTTAATAAATTGCTTCCTTTTTATCCGATCTTCATTTTTGGGATACTTTCTCCATTTTGTTATACTCCCGTATCTACATTCTAGTTAATACCATGGGCCCGTCTAGGATCCTGTAAGGCCCGGTCCAGGGCCCCTTAATTTTTTTGTCTGCCATGCGTTTTTCACACCCTAATTTTCTCACCTTCGCAATGCGTAGTTTTAAAATTGAGTCTTGAACTCTTCTCCTTAGACCAACATTCACATACATTTATTGGGGCCCTAGGGCCCTTTTTTAAGCATTTCCCCAATTTTGTGCACATTTCTTTTCTAATGATTAATTCGTACCCTATGCTTAATTTCAACTAATCGAAGATCTAAAACGCTAAGTACTAAAACGTTGTAACATGTTTTTATGTTAGGGCCTTTTCTCAACTATCAGTTGGCCCCCTATTATAACTCCCTTAAAAATAATCCGATTCACTAGCTTTTTTTTCTAACAATATCTTATGTTCTTCCTAATTTCTCACCCTCGCAATGCTTAATTTTAAAGTTGAGTCTTGAACTCTTCTCCTTAGACCAACACTCACATATATTTATTGGCGCCTTAGGGCACTTTTTTAAGCATTTCCCTAATTTTTTGCACATTTCTTTTAAATTATATTCTAATGCTTAATTCGTACCCTATGCTTAATCTCAACTAATCGAAGATCTAAAACGCTAAGTACTAAAACGTTGTAACATGTTTTCATCTTAGGGCCTTTTGTCAACTATCAGTTGGCCCCTTTTGGGCCCCCTATTATAACTCCCGATCACCTATTATAGTCCGATTCACTAACTTTTTTTTTCTAACAACATCTTAGGTTCTCCAGCTATTACACGAACGACAAAAAAAAATTTCTGGCTTCAACTACCACCAATTTTGAATATAAATCGTCTTCTTAGGGCCCTTGGTGCATCTTCTTTAAAAATTATCCTAATTCCTTGCAATTTTCTTTACTATAGTTCTAGCGTACTCAGATTACATCAAAAACTACTAAAAAGTGTATTTATACCAAACTACATGTCAGTTAAGTGCCTTTCCCCTTGGGGCCCGGTACAAGGCCCCTTGAAGCTTTTGCACCATAAATTATTAATAAATTGCCTCTCCTAATCCGATCTTCATTTTTGGAACCATTTTTCCATTTAGTTATTCTCCAGTTTCTATATTCCAGTTAAAATCCTGGGGCATCTTAGGGTCCTGTAGGGCCCGATCCGGGGCCTCTTGAACTTTTTGTGTGCTATGCATTTTTTGCACCCTAATTTTCTCACCTTCTCATTGCATGATTTTAAAATTGAGCCTTGGACTCTTCCCCTTGAGACCAACACCCTCATATTTTTATTGGAGCTCTAGGGCCCCTTTTTAAGCATTAATCCCATTTTTTCGCATTTCTTTAAAATACTATTCTAATGATTATTTCATACCCTATGATTAATTTTGACTAATTGAAGATCTAAAATGCTAAGTACTAAAACATTTAAACATGTTTTCATGTTAGGGCCCTGCTCTCAACTAACAGTTGCGCCCTTTTCAGCCCATTGTTATAGCTCCTTTAAAAATGGTCTTAATCAAGAACTTTTTTTCTCTAACAACTTCTTCGGTTCTCCAGCTACTACATGAATGACAAAAAAAAATTGCAGACTTCAGCTACCACCAATTTTGAATATTAATCGTCTTCATGGGGCCTTTGTTGCAGCTTCTTTAAAAACTATCCTATTCTATTGCAATTTTCTTTAACATAGTTTTAGCGTCTTCCAGCTACTTTAAAACCCCTAAAAATGTTTCTTATGCCCAACTACATTCCAGTTAAGACCCTGGCCCCCAGGGCCTGGTCTTTCTTTATACCTCAGCTACCACCTTTTTCGAACATTAATGTCCCTTTTCAGCATTAATTTATGTCTACTCACTACAGCCGTAAATTAAAAATCGCGTTACATTAAAGGTAACTTTAGATAAGGGATTTCATTCGTTCATTAAATATTGTGTTAATGCTAACAGTGATTCATGAAATTTACAAGGTGAGGAGGCATCTTCCACCGCTTGGTGGCGCATTATTTCTTCGTGTTTAAGGGCCCAGTTTCAACAGGATTTGAATCCTTCAACTTAGATTACAATTCAGCTACTTTCTGTATTATGAAATTTTATCTTAGACTTTAGTTACCAGCATTTTTTAACATTAATGGCGCATTCTTTTTTTTTTGGTTTCTGTGGGTTTGTTTCCTACTAGGTTTGGCTCACTCAACTTGGTTTTCGATTGCCTCCGGCACGTGCGGGCACTTCCGGTAAATGCTGCCATATGCAGTGGGGATCTAGATTACAGGTTAGTTCGGAAAGAAGTTTGATGGGAACGCATTAGACACTGCGGAAGGCAATGGAGCCTCCAAAATTAGGTTCATTTATAAAGAATTTCCAATGATATAAAACCATACAAACTTAAGTTTTGTTTAAGGTTATTATTTACAAACCCCGGGCAACGCCGATCGGGTCTGCTAGTCTAATATAAAAAATGAAAATTTGTTTGTCTGCCTGTAATGCTATACAAATATACAATTTGGAAGCAAGGATTGTGAAATGTTACGTACATGTGCATTAAAACACGGCCGATGCAACTAAAGCAATCCGGAATCGAAATAACTTATAGTTCATTTTTACTTAATAAAAAACCACTAATTTAACAGCAATTTCCAATCAAATTCAAACATTTCTCGTTATAACTGTTGCTTCAATTAAAAATCCACAATAAAATTCTTATCACAACTATTACTTTTCTATTGCAAGATATCCACGTGAAAAAATGAAATATTTGGTTTGACGAATTTAAAAAAAGGAAATATTGCATCATAACTTTTCTACTGCAAGATTTCCACGTGAAAAAATATGAAAATAAAATAAATAATTTGACCAATTCAAAACAAATGTGAATATATCGTCATAATTTTTCTGTTTTATGATTTCCATGTGAAAAAGTATAGATATTTAATTAATTTGACGAATAAAAAAAAAAAAAAGAATATTTCGTCATATTGTAAATACAAAGGACGTAGTGAATATATGTCATGTAAGTGTGAAAAAATGTATTGAAGCATGATAAATACTCAATTATGAAAATATTGGCCTATTTTAACATTATTCGTCCAAAGATGAATCGAAATAAGTTCATTTATATCTGTATTATTTTGTATTTTTTATATAAGTTTGTACATTTTTATATTGGGTTTCACTTAATTCATGTGTACAACATTTCGACCGTTATTATTATTATTTAATGTTGTATGTTAAATTTTGAAATTCGCTTTTCAAAACAAACATTCTTAAAATTCCGGGCAACACCGGGTAGTATAACTAGTATCCGTCAAGCCGAAATGTCGGAGCATGGAGTCGTATAAACTTAACTCATAACATTTTAAAATTTAAAAAAAGTTTAATTTTCATGATTACTGTTTAATAGTACAAAATTAAATTTGAAATAACACCCGTTGAATCCTCAGTTTCTGGTGTTTAATTCAGTCATCAGTTGCCTCAGGTAATGCTCAAATGCTAATATTTGGTATGATAATCAACAAAATGAACCATTATAGCCTGTGGCAAGCCTGGGGGTTGAAAGTTTGGGTCATAGACAGTATCTTTTACTGTACTCAGTATACTGCTTATCAATCCCCACTCCATCCAGATATTGGTATGTAACATAACTCTGCATCCAACTGCTGAAAAAAGTCTAACCTGAAGTCCAAATACGTGATCATCTTCACTACATCTTACTTTTAATTATTGTGGTCTGCTAACATTCTTGTCATTGACCACTTTGATTTAAGAAGTACTAACTAATTACGTAGCCGGAAGCAGTGTAGCTTTCCACCGTTGCATAAGGGATGAGAGTAGTCTGAAACTTGACCCACGCAAAGCGAATATAGTCTTTCGAAACTGTCTTTGCTGATCGTCATTTTGTCTCAATGAGTTTGTTAATGTGAAGCAATTTTCAAAAGCTCTAAGTATTTTTTATCTGCGAAGAGCCAAAATGTCTTTTATAGAATGTCTCTTATATAGAGGGATGTCTTTTACGCGATATAACTACCTAATACCTCCAAGGATTTAAACAAAGTACCTTTGCGACATCTTTGTTCAAGTTCAGCCATAAGACGACAATTGAAAATTCGTCAATAAAGATTCATAATGCTGTATCCATGCTGAGCTGTAGATTTTTTTCTGCCTGGTTTTTTAAATCAGCGAACTATTTAAAACACGGTGGTTTTTTAAGATCGGAGTGAATTAACTTTCCATCGACATTAAGCGCAGCAGTACCTGTTAGTGCCAAAAGAATGACAGCTTATGATCCTAACTGCTCTATGATTGTTTTACTAATTTCTTCGATTATCCTACTTTTTTCAGCTCTTGCTTTTCCAATAATAAAAGTTGACTTAGGGAAAATTGTAACTTTTGTTTGCAATGACGAAAGCTGTTCTGTGCATAACTAAAGTATTTTCTGTTGCTCATCTGTAAATTTGATGTCAGAATTATCAAAATTTTCATGCAGCGTGATTTGTTGTTCTTTAAAATAATTCAGAAATGTTAAAAGTAAAGAGAATCCATTGAATAAGAGAGTCTACGGTAAAGAGAAAGAATACCCACCGGGGATGTGCTGAGCGATTTTGATTTGCTTAATGTAGCTCCGATCTTTGAGACAATCAAAAATTGGAACTGGATCCATCGAGCTAACGGTAGAAAACTTCAAAGCCCCTTCAAAGACTTGCATGCCTGGCATAGCCCAGACTTATTTAATATAGTATAAGGGAAAGGTTTGTAACACGTATGTAACACGCACACATGGGTAATGTGCTATACTCCTCTATCAAACTTGATACTTTTGTTCATCTGAGTTATTGTTATATCGTTATTCGCGCAATTACTCGTAGGCATTTGGGTTATTTTTTGTGACTTTTTCACATAGAATTACGCTGAATAACTCTTTCATCTCAATTGCTTTCTTTTAACCGGCATTTTCGAAACTTTTGTGTATAATGTTACACATATAAAAATATGTACATTTCTTAAAATGTACACTACATCTAGGCAACAGGCTAAAAAAATCACGGAATGATTTATGACTTTTAGTGAAGTTGATTTCTCACGAATTATCTTTCATTGTTGTATCCATTTTCCGATTATAAGCATAAAACTATATAGTCATATACATTACGTATATAACTATATAGTACGTATATTACGTATAGTCATATACATATACGTCAAAATTTTCGCCAAGCTTGGAGACATTTCGCGAAATTTCGCCAAATTTGGCGACCAAAAATATGTTGATATAAATACATCAAATTTGGCTGTATCTGCCAAATTTGGCGAAATTTCCAATGGCATTCAGCGCTGATGATTCTTCTCTAATCGGGTTCTTCAATTTTAGCTTGATGTTTTCCCGTAAAATTAACTAAAATCTTAAAATGAAGAAATAAGTAAGCTACCTTTTCTTTACGCTTTTAGGACTTTTTTATTTTGTTATCTACATATTTCAGTTTTCAAGCGTACATCTAGGCCAAAAATGCTTATCTCATTCACTTCAGAATGTTCACTCGCATTTCAGTTGCAACAAATTCACTTACGGTGAATTAAAAGAAATGAGTAACCTTCTGTAATTGGGACCACTGCCAAATGGTTATATTTGCGCATAAAACAGTGCTCACTAAATTATGAAATTGTCTACCAACCCGATTACGGAAATTTCCTAATAAAAACATACATAGCTCTCAATAAAAATATACATAAGAATACATACATATAAGTAATACATACATGACATATTTTTCGAGACTTCTTTTATTATCATTCGTTGCCATGCGGTTAATACTGAATCTGTTATCATGCAACTAACATCCAAAATCGTATTCTCCGTATTTGATTTATTTTTATTTCTCTTAATTTAAAATTCAAAGTGAATCGCATCGATTTGGTAGGTTACGGAAAATGTTCACTTGAATTTCAGTTGCAGCACATTCACTTACGGTGAATTAAAAAGAAAAATTAATAACCTTCTGAAATTGGGACCGCTACCAAATAATTAAATTTGCGCATCAAACAACGCTCACTAAATTATGAAATCGTCTACAAACCCGATTACGGAAATTTCCCAATACAAACATTCATACGTTTTAATACAAACATACATACATACCTGACATTATATTTTTCTCGATTTCTTTGATTATCATTCGTAGCCATGCGGCTAATACTGAAATCTTTACCATGCGGCTAATGAACGAAATCGTATTCTCCGTATTCGATTTCTTTTCATTTCTCTTAATTTAAAATTCAAAATGAATTGCACCGATTTGGAACGTTACGGATAATGTCCATGTGCATTTCATTTGCAGCACATTCACTTACAGTGAATAAAAAAAATGATTAACCTTCTGTAATTGGGACCGCCACCAAATGGTTAAATTTGCGCATCAAACAACGCTCGCTAAATTATGAAATTGTGTACGAACCCGATTGCGGAAATTTCCCAATGCAAACATGCATACGTATGAATATAAACATACATACATAAGAATAAATGCATATAAGTAATACATATATGACATTATATCAGGGTTCGTACGACTCCTGGAATTTTTCAACCAGGAAATTCTTCTGCACCGCTATTTTCCTACAGAAAATCTCTTCTTATAAGAATGCGAAATTTCACCAGTTTAGGCTAGATTTCTTTTTCTAGAAAAAAAAAAAATACTGGAAACTCTCATGGAAAATACCCTGATCCGTACAAAACACTGTTATATTTTTCACGATTTCTTTGATTTATCACTCGTAGCCATGCCGCTAAGACCAAAAATCGTATTCCCCGTATTCGATTTCTTTTCATTTCTCTTAATTTAAAATTCAAAATGAATTGCATCGATTTGGTAGGTTATGTAGAATAAAAGGTTCGCACTGAAAAAAAGAAGAAGTGGTCGTTACGGACGTAGAAAGTAAAACTTCTGAAAGTCAATCTATATCTTAGGTCACAAATATTGACGACGCCATAACAATTCGGATGAGGTTAAAATGCATAATTTACAACAATGGAGGTAATGTTTTGTTTAATAATGAGATGAAACCCGTCGTATTTTGACGAAAGAAATTGTTTAAAAAGGAACTCAAACATTAGTTAATACTTACTCTCAACAAATATTATTTTTAATTTAAAGTTACCAAAATACTAATCCATAAACTTCGACTGTTCAACGTATTAAATTAAAATGTATTAGTATACCTAACCAAGATAAGTAATTATGATGAAATTACCCATTGAGGCTCTTATGTTTGAAATTACCGATTGAAAATCAGCAAAAATGATTTCAGCATGAGCCAATCATAGATTATTTTTCGCGTGAAATCTAAATTTAACGTCATTTTCATCGTCTCAAAATTTACATACGCATCTCTCAAATTTACATTCACCATTTCAAAAATATCTCAGTACGCAATAAGTTATTAATACATATATTTCCAAACTTGAAATCAAGTTTGTTAACTGCGACTTTGCATGTGAACATTCGGTCTCTTGATTTGTGATTCTTATCTCCGTATTGGCGAGTAAAATTCCAGAAATTTATATCTTTTAGAGGCGTTAGTAGTAAAATATTTCGTTTTATCAGAGAAAATGATGTTTTTCATTTAAATATGAAGTCACTTTGCCTCATTGAAGCATTTCACATAGCGTCTCAAACTCAGTGGAGTGAAAAAGTATTGAATTGTGATAACTTTCTGAGGAAAAATTTTGTGTTTTTTTAAAGCGTGACGTCATTTTCTGTTCCCCTTTTTTACAAAGTTAATTTTGAATTTTATTAGAAATTGGCATCAATAAAGATAAACATACTTTATTAATTTTCTTTTCTTTACAACAATGGAAGTACTCCAATTGCTATCATTTAAAAAAAAAATCATAGAAAATTTTTAAATTTAAGTATAAAAATGGGAATATTTAAAAAAAATAGCTAGTGCCGCAAATCTACAAAGAAACAGCTTTCATTTAAAAAAAGAATTATTAAAATTGGTTCAGAAAAAAGCTCAAGGTAGATGTCTAAAAAAAAAAAGCCTTATCTTTCAAATATATTGATTTAAACCCACAATGTTATCTCTATGGGGAAATTTTGAGCAGACATTTCATGCCGTTAGGGTTGACGAATCTTTATGATTTTCAATACGCACCGAGATTTTGGCACTACCAACGTCCATTTAATTTTTTGTGTCGATACGACAAATATTTTGGACGCCATCGTGTTAACAATAAGTGTAATTTTTGCAGGGGAGCCGGAGCTGTGCTCCGACAATAATTTTTAAATGATTTTCTCCTTGATAAACCATCTTAAGTGTTTTCAACGAAAAAAAGAAAGTTTGCTTAGTATTATTTATAAAATATAATGCAAATATAAACAGTGGAAGAGCATATATTTCCTTCTTTTTGAATTATGTTTGTGCTTTCTGCATCCAAAATGTATATCTATTGATTTATAAGGTAGTAGGGAGAATGTTGTACTATCACATTATTCCGATAGTTCGTAAGGAGGAAAAAATCTTTTTATCCCTTTTGGAATCCATAATGCAATACTCAGAACGCATTGGTAATACGAATTTCAGAACTAACATGGATTATATGAAATTTTTTACGTTTTTCTTCCAAAAGATTAATTCAAATATAAATCAAAATTTACAAAATTACGTTTTACACAAAAATCACACTTACTCAAGAAATGTTCTCTTAAAAAGTGTTGATGATTTTGAAATGTTTTTCCAGCGTAATATGCTAGACATAAAATAATAAAAATTATTTTTAGGTGCTGTAAAATATAAGGTTATAATTTTTAGGTTCTATAAAATCAAAAATCAGCAATGCATTAGAAAATGTGAAATATATTCGTTATGCAAAATGATTTAATTATTATTCTTTTTCATAGAAAGATTAACCATCTGGGCAACACATTACAAACTTGCGTTTCATAAAAATTCTCATAAAATCCAGATTAATTTAAAATTTTTTTTTCGTGGTTTGGTGCTAAAATAAATTACATTGATGGGCACTAAAATCCTCTTTATATATATAAAAAAATTGATTCTTATATATTTCACCCTACTAAATCAAAATGTAGCAATGAAATTGTTATATTTTAGGTAAGAAGCACACCATTTTTAGGTGCGTTCGTAATTGCATAAATACGTAGCACCTATAGTCGTCGTTCGGTCCGTCTATCTGTATGTCTATCTGTCCGTCCGCATATAACAGAGCAAAAACTACCCAACCGAATGGTCTAAAATTTTAAATGTATAATTATTGTAAATCTTTGTAGAGTCATTTAAAATTTTATGAAAATCGGATGTATAGTTTAATTACTGGGACTGTTAAAAGTTTTCCGTTACATTATGGCCAATGGAAAAAAAATATTTCAAGTGCATTTTAATGATGTTACAGCTTTTCGAGATCAGAATGAAATTGAAATCACTTATGATGAGTACTAAAATATACATTCACTACAATATGCGGTGCAAAAAATATTTATAAAACTAGTTATAGTACGAACGAACCACATTTGGCACGTTTGACGTGCAATTTCCAACTTGTTTCAGTTGTGAGGGACTGGTTTTAAAATTAAGATATTTTATGTCTAGCTAAAACATAAGTGGAATATTTATCATAATAAGGAAAAACGTTTGCGAGTGTGTGTCAACGGTGTTCTGAAGAGACCGCCGCATGAAGAGCTACGAAATTTGTGGAGGAGGTACCTTTATGTATGTTTTGCACCTCGAAGTTCGATTTTGGATTTTTTTATTAGATTTTTTTTAATTTAACTTTTTATGCGATTTTTAGCGTTTTTTTACGTTTCGAGGCGATTTCTCCACATTAGTGAAAGGACTACGGTTTCATTCTTTTTAATCCAATATAGTAAATTTTGTTCTCTTTTCAATGAAGTTTAATCGGAATTCGTACAGCGATTTTTGAATTTTTTGCGAATTTTTTAATGCGATTTTTAGTTTTCAAACGTTTTGCGGCTATTTTATGACATTGGTTAAAAGAATTTTTTTTACAAACTTTTAGCCTAATGTACTAATCTTTGTCAACTACAATTTTTGAATTTCAGCGATTTTTAAAGCAATTTTCAATGCGATTTTTTTTAGATTTTTTGCATAGAGCGTCGAATTTTTGTCATTTATGAAATGTTTTCGATTATAATATTTTAACCCATTAGAGTAAAAATTGAACCCTGCGATTTTTTAACATTTAGCGATTTTTAAGGCATTTTTCAATGCGATTTTTAGCGTTTTCTCAAGTTCTATGGCGGTTTTTGACAGCTATAATAATAAGCAAAGAAGTTTGTGAGTGTGTGAGTGGGTGTCGAAGGTGTTCTGAAGAGAACGCTGCATGTAGAGCTACAAAATTTAGGGAGGAGGTACATCTATGTATCTATTTTTGAACCTCGAAGCCCGATTTTGATATTTGGATTTAATTTTTTATGCAATTTTTATCGTTTTTTTTATTTTTCGAGACGATTTTTCCACATTTGTGAAAGGAATACGGATATTTTTTCTTTTAATAAAATACAATAAATTTTGTCCTCTTTTCAATAAAGTTTATTCGGAATTCGTACCGCGATTTTTGAATTTTTAGCAAATTTTTAATGCGAAATTTAGTTTTTTTAGCATTTTGCGACTATTGTCTGACATTGGTAAAAGGAATTTTGTTAAAAACTTTTAGCCTAATGTACTAATCTTTGTCTGCAACGATTTTTGAATTTCAACGATTTTTAATGCAATTTTCAATACGATTTTTAGGGATTTTTCGAGATTTTTTGCGTAGTTTTGGTTTTTTGTCATTCATTAAATATCTCCGATTATAATGTTTTACCCCATTAGAGTAATTTTTGCCCCTGAGATTTTTTAATATTTAGTGAGTTTTAATGCATTTTTCAATGCGATTTTCAGCGTTTTTTCGAGTTCCATGGCTGTTTTTGACAGCTATAATAATAAGCAAAGAAGTTTGTGAGTGTGTGAGTGTGTGTCAAAGGTGTTCTGAAGGGAACGCTGCACGTAGAGTTACGAAATTTAGGGAGGAGGTACATCTATGTACCTACTTTTGAACCTCGAAGCCCGATTTTGGATTTTATGATTCAATTTTTTATGCAATTTTTAGTGTTTTTTTTTTTTTTTTTCGAGGCGATTTTCCTCCATTGTTGAAAGGAAGACGGATTTTTTCCTTTAATCAAATATAGTAAATTTTGTCCTCTTTTCAATAAAGTTTATTCGGAATTCGTACAGCAATTTTTGAATTTCTGGCGAATTTTTTAATGCGATTTTTAGTTTTTTTCGCATTTTGTGGCTATTTTCTGACATTGGTAAAACGAATTTTGTTACAAACTTTTAGCCTAATGTACTAATCTTTTTCTGCTACAATTTTTGAATTTCAGCGATTTTTAATGCAATTTTCAATGCGATTTTTAGAGATTTTTTGCGTAGAGCGTCGATTATTTGTCATTCAAGAAATTTTCTGATTATAATGTTTTACCCTCATTAGAGTAAATTTTAACCCTTGAGATTTTTTAATATTTAGCGATTTTTAATGCATTTTTCAATGTGATTTTTAGCGTTTTTTCGAGCTCTATGGCAGTGTTTTGACAACTATAATAATAAGCAAAGAAGTTTATGAGTGTATGAGTGTGTGTCGAAGATGTTCTGAAGAGACCGCTGCACGTAGAGCTACGAAATTTAGGGAGGAGGTACCTCTAGGTATGCAGCTTTGAACCTCGAAGTCCGATTTTGATTTTTTAATTAGATTTTTTATTTAATTTTTTATATAATTTTTTGCGTTTTTTTTATGTTTTGAAGCGATTTTTTCATATTATTGAAGGGAATATGGATTCATTCTTTCAATCAAATATAGTAAATTTTGTCGCCTTTTTAATAAAGTTTATTCGGAATTCTACAACGATTTTTGAATTTTTAGTGAACTTTTAATGCACTTTTTAGTGTTTTTTTGCATTTTGCGGCTATTTTCTGATATTGGTAAAAGGAATTTTGTTTCAACTTCTAGCCTAATGTAATAAATTTTGTGTGCTACGATTTTTGAATTGCAGTAATTTTTAATGCGATTTTCTGAGATTTTTTGTGGTGAGCGTCGACTTTTTGTCATTAATGAGATGTCTCTGATTATAATGTGTTACCCCATTACAGTAAATTTTGACGCCAGCGATTTTTTAATATTTAGCTGTTTTAATGCATTTTTCAATGCGATTTTTAGCGTTTTTTCGAGTTCTACGGCAATTTTTTGACATTCGAGAATAAAATTTGGTTTCAAGCTTTTAGCCTAATATAGTAAATTTCGCCATTTGCAATTTTCGATTTTAGCGATTTTTAATGCAATTTTCAATGGGATTTTGAAGATTCTTTACGTACCGCGTCGATTTTTTATCATTCACAAAGTATTTCCGATTACAATGTTTTACCCCTTAGAGTAAATTTTGACTTCTGCGATTTTTTAATATTTAGTGATTTTTAATACATTTTCAATGCGATTTTTAGTATATTTTCGTTCTCCACAGTGATATTTTGACATTCGAGAAAGGAATTAGGTTTAAAACTTTTAGCATGCATTGTAAAATTAACATAGTAAATTTCAAAGTCTGTGATTTTTGAATTTTAGCGAATTTTAATGCGATTTTTCGAGATTTTTTTAATCCCTCTCATCAATTTTTTTGTCATTCATTAAAAATTTACTATTACACTCTTTTACCCGATTAGAGTAGATTTTCACTCCTAAAATACTTTTATATTTAGCGATTTTTAATACATTTTTCAATGCGGTTTTTTGCGTTTTTTCGAGCCCCGCAGCGATTTTTTTGACATTCGGAAAAAATAATTTGGTTTACAACTTTTAGCCTAATGTACTAATATTTGTCTGCTACAATTTTTGAATTTTAGCGATTTTTAATGCATTTTCAATGCAATTTTTAGCGATTTTTCGATATTTTTTACGTTTTGCATCGATTTTTTGTCATTCATGCCAGGAATTCCCTCTGGAATAATTTCCATGTATTAATACAGGAATTACATTTGAAACTTTTATAAAATATAGTAAACTTTGACTTTCGTGATTTTTGAAATTTTTGCGATTTTTAATTCAATTTTTACGTTTCTTCGCGATCCAATGCGAATTTTTTGACATTTAATTTTTGTCCTATTATAGTAAATTCTGATCTCTTTTCAATAAAGTTTATTTGGATTTTGTACCGCAATTTTCGAAATTTTCGTGA
This sequence comes from Maratus speciosus, assembly GCA_963932465.1. Lineage (NCBI taxonomy): Eukaryota > Metazoa > Arthropoda > Arachnida > Araneae > Salticidae > Maratus > Maratus speciosus. The sequence goes on along the minus strand of OZ010786.1, from coordinate 49,068,619 downwards.
TTTTTTTATTCGAATTTTAGTGTATTTTCGCGATTTACTATTCCCACAATAGTAAAAGGAATCCATTTTCAATCTTTTATCCCAATATAGTAATTTCTTTCTCCTTTCTATAAATTTTATTCGAAATTCGTGCAGCGATTTTGAATTTTTCACGATTTTTTATTCTGATTTTTAGAGTTTTTTCGCCATTCGTGCTGTTTTTTTGACGGAACCGGGCAACGCCGCGCAGGTTAGCTAGTAGTCAACAAAATAACATATTGTTATGTAAATTACTTATAAATAAATGTATAAAAAACATTATCCGAGTTACAGCGGCAAAAGCAATGAAAATATATTAGTGGATAGCAAATAGTAAATTCGGACACAAAAGAGAAGGGCAGGGGAGAACACAAAAAGGAAAATGCACTATACAAGTGTCAACAAACCAGACTTTCATGCTATATTTTACCGATTTCTTATATAAGACAGTGGAAATACCTTTTTCAGGATTTCAAGTTACATAGCTGTGTTAAAAATATGTTCATGTACAGCCAATTTAAATCGTTGTAAAATGAGAAAAGTAGGACCCCCCTTCCTCCCGCGTTAGTGCTGCTTAAGAGTTTTTAAACCAAGCGAGTTCACTAACTTAGATGTTTCTAGACATTTAATATCATGAAAAAGAAAGCATTGAAATCTAAAACGCAGTTAATGAAAGCAGCGAGTGCACCACTTTATTCGTTTTACTCTAATATTTGTGTCACACACGCCTGAAAAAATTTACATAAACAAACATTTTTATTTGACTTGCAGGAAAATATTGCATTTAAAGCATCACAAATATATCTAGAACATTCAAAAACACGATTCCGTCAAATATCTGAGAGTGTTGCAAGAAGCCAGTCTGCAGTAGAGGTCTGCACGGGCCCGGGCTTAGCCCGAGGCCCGTACCCGGCTCGGCCCACGGGCCGGGCCGGCGGAATGAAGGAGAATTTTCAATCGGGCCGGGCCGGCAGAATTAGGACAATTTTTTCAACGGGCCGGGCCGACAGACAAAATAAACGGGCCGGACCGGCAAAATAATTGAACGGGCCTGCAGGGCCGGGTCGATAAAAAAAATTAATCGAGCCTATTGGCCCGATATAAGAATTTGAGACAAGCAGATAAAATACGAGGCCATTTCCAATGAATATGACTTTTTCGAGAAGTATAAATGTGCGTTACGAGCCGATGCGAGTTTAACAATATCAATACAGAAATGTAGTATATCCATCGTAGAGATCGGCATCGTACAGTTACATGATGCCTGATCCCGGGTTTAATTTTTTCGGCAGACTTGTGCCGGGACGGAACTGGTCTTAATTGTTCTCAGGATGTGTAGGACAGGCATTATGTTTTGTAAAAGTATTAATAGCGATAATGAACTTCTGTTAACAGTATCTTTGGAAATGTACCTTAAGGTGGTTCTCATATTTACTGCTCAACAATGCGAAACTTTCAGCACATTTTCTGACTCATTTTTAACTATAAAGGCATAAAATTGACAGGCTTGAGTATAGAAGGCATTTGGAATCGAATAGCGTTTCCATTTTTCATAAATTACGTACAGAGATAACAGAGACTCTTGTCACGTGACTGTACGTTTTTCTCCTTTCCTGTGCTATCGCTTCCAGAAATTTGATTCAAAACGCTAACTTTGGCAGTATTTTTTGAAAGATATATTACTTTTATCTAAGAAAAAAACGACATTTACATGGTTTCTGAATAAGAATACCTGCCAATCTCATGCGTTTCCGAAAAGAAATGAATTCATAAATGTATCAAAATGTAGCTCCTTTGGATTTGAGAAAAGCCTTAAAAATGACAGAAATATTTTCACAAAACTACTGTTTATTATAAGTTTCAAAAGTTATCATGTTTTTTAACCCTTTATTCTAAACTACATTAATCTTTTAATGAACCCTTATTTAAATTTTGAAACGTCTGTAGAGACGTTGACTAAAACACTGTAAGTAATCGTTAACGTTTACTATTGTGTGTTTTCTATTTTGCGAACCCACAGTAATTTAAAATATACTGTAAAATGTTCCCATAAGTATGCATGTAGTATTCATTTAAAGAATCTTAATTGTATGTCGAGAAAAAACGGAATTTTTTGTAGAAATTGAGTCGGGCGGGGCCGGGCCTTTTTTCACTGATTTTTGTACGGACCGGGCCGGGCTCGGGCCGAACTTTCAATTTTTACACCGGGCCAGGCCCGGGCCTGGAAATTCCGGCCCGTGCAGACCTCTAGTCTGCAGCAGCATTATCATAATAGAATAAAGCATTTGATTAGACAAATTAATTCTATTTTAATTAATTTTTCAACTACATTTAAGCAGTGAAATTACGCTTGAAATCGAATTTCGAGCGTAATTTCACTGCTGAAATGTAGTTGAAAAATTAATTAAAATTGTATATTCACCGATGCTGGGTTTATTTGCGTCTCATGTTACGCCGCTAGAATGTGTGCTCATGAAGACTTCTCCATCTTGTGCTGCAGTAGCAGCCTTACCGACTTATATAAGTGAGAAATGCCAAGCTGGACATCGTCCTTGTGGTTTAGTGGTAGAGCACTGGAGATCTATTCCAGGGATCCGGGTTCGATTCCCGGCTTGGACATTTTTCACTAAGTTGGTTTACGCTTTGTAGCAATGTGATAATTCACATCATTAATATTCAAATTAATTCTATTTCAATGGAATTCAATGATAACTGTCTGGCATCCATTCAATCCAATTCAGATCCATTTTAGTCTAATAGTGGTCAATAATCGAGAAATAATTCTCAATCTCAAATATTACTTTTAACTTACTAAAACTTTTCGATTAGAAATTAAGTATCTGATTCATATTACTTACATTCTCTTAATAGCAGTGTGGCTACCATTAGGCATTAAGACACTCTAACCGCGACCAACGACATGCAAGGCGAGTTCATGACGTTTAATGCATTACCTAAAGTCAGACTGGATCATTTTTACATGGCGATTGGCACAAAACGATGTGCACGTCGCTTTGAACCAATCACCGTGTAAAGATGATCCTCTCCGTTTTAAACGCCATGAGCTAGCCTTGTACGTCATTGGTCGCGCTGTAATTGGGGTTTTGTACAGTTTTCAGTCCAGACAAAATAGACATTTAACTTAACCAAAACTGGTGAAAAGCTGAAAATTTGGAGAAACCTTTAAAATATCATTCTAAATGAAATATCAAAAATTTTAATCGATATAGCTGGAGCAAACAATTTTATTCAAGGTCAATGTTCAAAGATACAAAAAAATTCTGTTTTTTTTTTATTTTGTAGATATCTGCTAAACAGTAAGTTTTATCGAAACATAGTTATTACAAAAATTTAAGGTTATTATAAAAATTAAATTTTCTACAAAAAGGTCTTTACACTTTTAATTAATTATCTTATTTGTCAATTTATCATTTGCGAATTCTATTTGTTGAGTTGCTCTTTCGTCCTCGTCATATTCTTACTCTGGCTGCTGAACCCCTGTCAACTGCTCTAAGAAATCAGATGGATATGGTATTTCTTCACTGATGTCAGAAGCATCGTCATGTGTTGTATTAGAGACCAAAGTAGAACAAGACTGGCCGTGACAGTCGCGATAGTGATGAACAAAACAAACCAACTTTTTTGCATCCACAATTGCAGCCCTTTGTGCAATTACAAAAAATAGTATAGAGCAGTATTTCTGGTGCAAGCAAGAGTAGAATTTTAATTGGCTCCAAGTTGTTGTTGTTCAATACCCATCCGCAGTTTTCAAGGTCCATTTTATTACCTAGCCATATTTGGGCTTGGTAGTAAACTCGGTACAAATATTGGTGTGCAGTACTAGATGTTGGTGGAAAGCAGGATAACTATACGACTTAATTGTGCCGTGTACTCTCTCCAAAACTAATGTATCTATATTTGTCTATAGAATAAATGTTTTTTGGAGCTCCGTACATTGCAAGAAGAAAACGAATTTCATTAGCAATAATAATATCCGGAGAAGAGTCGATTTCCTTAAATACTTCAGCACAGCAAATTAAATCACTACAATTTTCAAATAATTTGAATATTTGAGTTTTACATTTTCTGAAAAAAGCTGACGTCGTGTCACAACCGGTTATGGCACGTAAAAATTATTTATGAGCTCTACACTTTGGATATGACTTCAAACTTTGTGACGAAAACACTTTTGCTTCTACCTGAGCTTTTCCCGGTTTTAAGAAATAAACTTTTATGAACAGGCGTTAATATGATTAACAAGTCGACATCTTCACCAACAACATTGGTTGTACTTGTATTTGACTGTGAGGTATGCACGTACGCAGAGACACTACAAATCTTTGTGTATTATTATATTTAATTTTATTATATCTACTTATTTTATTCTATTCAACGGCTAATAACATGCATTGCATTTAGAAAAATGTAGATATTAATCAAAATATAAAGTTTTTGAAATCGCAATTTCTTGCGAACAAGTGTGTGTGTGTGTGTGGGGATGGGGTGGTAAATTTATTTATTAACATTTATTATGATTGACGAAGAATAATTGGTAAATTTTCTTAACTTCAATATATATTTCTTTTTCGCAGAACATCCATCATTTTGGAAACATTTGGCTATTCCAAGCTATATATAAATCATTTAGCAATCGTAGCATGCGCTAATTCATTTTTGGAGCTCTTGTCATGCATAGCTAGAAAGTTATCATCCACATAAGCGAGATGTTTGAAACTAGCCTCATCTTTTCCGTCTTCTTATGTCATAAAATTTAACGTAAACTGCGTATAAATTGGAACACAGGCAACATTATTATAATCATTTTAACCCTCCCCTCCCCGAAAAAAAAAAGATTTCAGTTACTTGTTGGTTTGTCTTTCAACATTCCTAAGAACAAAACCATATAAAGAAGGAGGAAAACCGCCGTAGTGACTTTATCGTCAAACAGATAGCACTACATAACTTGATGAAGAAAGTAGAAAATGAAGCATTTTAAAGATGTTTATTTTATTTATCATTTATTTTTTTTAATTTCTAAAAACATATTGAACTAATTTTAATGAAATTTATAAGAGAGCATCCTCTTTGAATAATAAAAAAAAATCACATGAATCATTCGCGTAGTTTCGTATTAATAGGTAAACGTACATAAAAAAACGAGTTTTTGTAGTTCTGTTGTACATCAACTACTCGTGCAGCAACGGACACTTCGCATCTATGTAACCCAGCGCTTCTCAAGTAGCTAACCCACAGCAGAATGAAGACAAATATTGATTTTATTGTTTTTTGTGGAATTTTAAAAAAGTACTGAGCCAATTTTGATGAAATTTAAAAGAGACCCATTCAGTAGTATCCTTTTTCAATTAAAAAAAATCACATGAATCGGTCGCGCAGTTTCAAAGTAATCGGTGAACATACATAAAAAATATACATACGCGTCGAATTGATAACCCCCTCCTTTTATTTGAAGTTCGGTTAATAAATATAGTCTATGACGCTAGGAAAGTGAAGCGAAGCCTTTTAGTACACCATTTATTAAAATAAATCCACCCGTTCCCATTTTATCGGAGATTAAATAATGCTACATTGTCTCGGGCCAAAAATATTATCCTCCTTTGCTGCCAGCAATCGAGTAAAAATCTGGCTGATGTACTATCTCCAATGATAAGGTAACATGCGACAGTTGAAAAAAAATCAATGAAATGAATTTGAAAGATTGATAATTCATTTGAAATTTTTTTAAGACCAGACTTATTTAATTCATTGTTTTTCCCCCTTTATAATTATTTACTTTCTATTTATTAAACTAAAAATGTCAGCATTAATAAGTTATTTGAAAGTAATTTGTCAGTGAATTGCAATCAAATAAAGGATCATATAAATGAGAATCAATTTACTCGCTTGTGCTGTTCTTTTAAGTAGGTTTCTTTGAATTACTTGCGATGAAAATACTCTTTTGAAATACAGCTTAATCTATTTAATCCGAACATATGCGTGTGTTATAATGATGCTTAATTAAAATATTTCCTCAGCATAAACAAATATATTAACATTTTATTTTAATGAAATCCTTTTAAAGATGGCTAATACGAAAATGTGAAAGGGATTTTTTTAAAAACTCAGACACAAATAGCTAATTAAATACAGGTAATAAATAAGATTAGAAAATAGGAATTCTGCTATTTCAGAATTTAGTGTTGCCCCCGATGAAAAAAATTATATGTATATATAAATAATAAAAAACATATTTCAATTTTAAGACTTAAAGCACACACTCTTATTTTATGTAAAATTACGTTATTCGCATCCAATTAAGAATTCCACATTTACGATCCACTCTTAACCATCTACAGTAAAGCATGCATAGGATGTCACTATCGCAAAATAATACACAAATGCAGCAAAAACATGCCGTCATTAAAGAAACCCGGCAGAATAAAACGGCTATCTAATGATTCATAGGTATTTATTTGTTTTTAACATTAATGTAGACGATTTCAGTCGTGACGTCAGTCATAACGTTTTGGTTGGAAACTGACACCAAACAAACGGTTGCTATGTTGTATTTTCTATTTTGTTTGTGTGTTGCAGCTATATCATATATCTCACATCTAAGTGTTTTAATACTTGATATGTACTAGTAACATTTTCCACGATTTATATTTAAAAAGAAATGACGCATAGCAACCATTTGTTTTGAGTCAGTTTCCAACCAAAACGTCACGAATGACGTCAAACTGAAAGCGTCTATAGGTACTTCAAATTAAATATAGTTATAAGAGCTCCATGTTTTAACACAAATTTTTCGTTTATATTTTTTTGAAAATAGCACGTATTTTAATTACATTTTCTTTCGGTTGTTATGAGAAAATGGCAACAAAAAGATATAATTGCTATTTTCAGCTATTTTCCCTTTACTTTTTACATAAATGGAGTACTTGAGTTGCCAAAATAAGACAAATGGTGCTGAAAACTACAAAAAAATTAATATTTCAAAAATAAATGGAGATACAGTTTTCAAACAAATTGCATTTAAAAGTACCTTTTTTTCCCAATACGACGGTATAAAAATCGAAAATGTGCGATGTTTAGAAATTTAAAGAATTGCTATTGCGTATTTAATCGTATTGCTTTGTTTTACACCAGACTTCTGTAAGGTAACGTTATTTTTTGAAGACGACACAAAATAAGCTGGGAGAAAGAAATAGCATACCGTACCGGGGGCTAAAAAGATATCTTGCATATCAAAGTACAAGGGCTTCAAAATAAATTGGACAAAAAGGTAAGCAACATTAAATTTCTGTAATGGATTTAATTAAAAAATCAAAATACAGTGTGAAAGTAGAACTATACAAGTTTTATCCTGCAGCAACGAAAAGTCTTCTATTATCGAAATTGTCAGTAGGGGTTCTGTTATTCAAAATGGAGATATCGCTGCAAGAGGAAGCTTACTGTGTGTTAGAATACGCAAAAAGTCATCGGCTATCGTTGTTCAGAGATATTTGCCGGCCAAATTTTTTTAAGAACCACCTCATCGTCACAACATCATAAGGTGGATGAAGCAGTTTGAGGAGACGGGCTTTTACTTTTACTTTTACTTTTACTGCCCGAGAGAGACATCTCAGACTAGGAAGGGAGTATGTAGAGCATAGATTGTTCCCCCCGGTCTCCTGCTTATGCCAGGGAAAAGCAGGAGACAACCACTTGTCAAAAATGAAGTGGTGGAGAGAATTCATGAAACATTTGTACGAAGTCCTGCACAGACATTTGTCGTGTCACAGGAGTAGATCACGTCGAATTTCTTTAGAAACTTGAATAGTTCACGTTAAATTTGTATTTCAAAAATAAACCTATTACAGCAGTCACAGGTATGGTTTCGTTTTGTCCCATTCTCTTTTAATCATCCTGTATTTAAAGTCTTATGAAATTTGAAATTTTGTCACATATTGAACAAACTTAAATTTAATTGTGATCTTTTTCTTTCTCATTAAGTTAGTATATTAATTTACGGAATTTGAAACTGAATAAGTAATAGAACATAAAATTAACCTTACCTTTTGAACTTAATGCGTATTTACTTTTATACAGCGTGTTCTGACAACACCGCTTAATCTGTGATAACCTAGAATCCTAGTTTCGAGTACGTAAAAATTGACCAAAGAATCATATTTGCCCAAATCATTAGTTTTTCAGAAAAAAAAAATCGATAAACGTTTCACATCTCATCCAGGACACATAAAACATTGAAAAAAAAAAATACGAATTAATGCGTTTTAGATATCACATGGTTGCACGAGAGCTTGTTCTTAATGAACGTTGCGAGAATTTAGGACTGTAAAGTGGGATAGGCAAGTGATGTCGATCCATTACCGTAGCATCCAAAAAAGTCACTAGACGCCCATATATCCTGGAGGATAGAAAAGAGAGGACTAAAACATACAATGCTCAAAATAAGTATTCGAGATGCATGAAGTTTCCAATATTTTGTCTTATGTTAAAAAAAAAAAGAGAGAAATAGATTTCAGCTGATGTACATTAGCTAATAATAGCTGCTTTTTATTTCAATCAATATTAATAAATTTAAGAAATAATGAAAAATCGCAATTAGTTCATTAGCATCTACAATTACGAAATCAAAAAAAGTATTCGACAGCGTTAATATTGTTATAAATTACTGGCTCTTTGCCAGAAATCAGCATTTAAAGTTCTGGAAATTACAAATACGTTGTTTGGCAAGATTCATTTGTGTTTGTTTGATGCATTTTATTTAAGAATTTGTGAAAAATGGGGCGAAAAAGCAAAAAGACACCAACAGAACTCAAAAATATTATAATTCATCATTTTCTTCAAGAAAAAACACAAAAATTCTACTGGTGAAATTGTGTAAACGCCTAGAACAACTATCCACTATGTAATGAAAAAGTGTAAATCAGATGGAACGATTAAAATTAAGCCAGAACTGCTGTCCTAAGAAACTATCTGAGGCTGATGAAAGGTGGGCATTGCGAGAAGTTAAAAAAGATCCCCGAGTTAATCCGCTCAAGTTAGCAAAAGTTGTATCAGACTGCATGACCATTAGTGTTATTCTTCAAACAATCCGCAACACTTTGAAAAAATACAATTTTCATACAATAGCTTCTCGGAAGAAGCCATATATCTCCAAGAACAACAGGCTGGATAGACTAGCGTTTGCTAAAACGCTCGTTAATAAGACTCAAAATTTCTGGATGGATGTTGTATTTGCACTCGAATCGAAGTTTAATCTTTTTGGATGTAATAGCAAAATTTTAGTGTATAGAAAGACAAATGTAGAGCTCGAGGAAAACAATATGGTACCCACGGTGTATAGCATAGTGGTGAGGACGTGCTGCTAAGGAGATGTGCAGGAGCTTCGGCTATCGGAAATTTTGTTAGAAAGTACCATACATGGATACTCATACAAGATACTCACACACTGATATCCTCAAAAGATTTTGCAACAAAATGCATATAAAATGTGTCTTACTCAAACTTATAAATTTTACCAGGATAATGATCCTAAACATCCTACCCTGAATCCACGACTTTCGCTGCTATACAACTGTCCAAATCATATTAAAACTCCGGTTCTATCTCCATATTTAAAACCGATAGAACACATGTGGGCTATTGGAAAATAAATTACGCGAACGTTATTTTTCTTCTAAAACGGAGATGAAAGAAGAGTTGATGGAAGAATGGCAAAATATTGAAAAAAGGTAACCTTGCAATTTGCCAAATCGATGCCAAATTGTTTAAAAGATGCTATTCCCCGCTGAGAAAAAGCTACAAGGCATTAACATTATCATTCAATATGAATAAATAATTTCAAAGTTACTTGTCGATACTTGTTTTCTCTTGTCATTATGAATGTTAATGAATTAAATGCTACTTTTTATTATCGTTAAAAGTTTCAAGAAACTACTCATTCAATAAAAAGTAGATTCCATAATCTAAAGTCTGACTGCAAGAATTTATTTGTTTTTGTTCATTTTAATAAAGATACAGGGTAGTTAAAATTAAACTGACTGTACTCAGAGGCTCATAGCTCCAGTTCTACTGAACAGATCTGAATGAAACTTTAAATATATGTTATACAGACGAGGTTTTCGTAAATAAATGTTTAGAATTTTGCCACCAGGTAGCGCTTTTGTGGCGTAAAAATAAAAATAACAGTTCAAAAATCAAAGAATAGCGGAATATATAATTATTTACACACCTGTGTGGTCTATGTGTATATCTTTGTCGGTCAACAATATGCTGAAAGCATAATACAGCGTTATCAACGGCCGCACTCAACACATATCAGTAGGAATGAGGGAGAGATTGTGTACGATGCTAGCTTTTAAGTCCGCTTCATTAGTTACACGTCCTTGATAAACACAATCTTTGAAAAAATCCACAGCCAGAAGTTACAAGGATCTGGTGACCTTGCTGGTCAGGCAATCGAGAAAGTACGCGAGAGGACATGTTCCTCAAGGAAGTTATCTTGAATCACAATCTTTACACGTCTTGCCGTATGAGCAGTTGCTCTATCTTGAGTGAACATTGTGGAGGCCAAACAGTCCCTTTGCCTTAATCGCTTGGGGGCGAGCGTCACGTATATGTGCCGCATAAGATGCTCAGAATCTTTTTTTATTCCCACCAGTTATTTTTGTTCTAAATTTTGCCTTATTTAATCAGAGCATTTTCTCGATTAAATTACACAAAAATTTGGATCCACACCATGGCGTGACGTATGGGGAATGTAGTGGCTGTTTGTTGCATGGTATGAGGATTGGTGGAACCCCGTGTGTGACAGTTCTGTTAGTTCACATCATTATCTAAGTAAAAACGAGCCTTGTCTGTCCATAAGATATGCGATAAGTATTAACATAGCTGCCAACCTTGCACTAATCTTCCGTAATATCTGGATTAAACCAGGTTAACCACTTTCGAAACAGAAAATTTATTTCACGAATTTTTATTTATTTAATTTAATATTTCTACATGGAACGCACTTAATTTAATTTCTTTAAAAATTTTCTGGTTCGAAAGGTATTAAACCAGCGTTAAATTAACGCACTTATTACGGAAGATTAGCTTGAGGTTGGCACCTATGTATTCATCTACTTGCATCCTCGCCAGAAAAAGCAAGGCAAAATCAAGACGTGCAGAGTGATCTTGCGGTTTCAACTGTTGCACGGAGTGTATCTTGTAAGAGCAGAGCTTCAGAATTTTGCATCAAATCATGTGCACGGTTGCCCACAGGTGCTCGTGCTTTTGAGTGTCCACTTACAATAGCATTTGAAGAACTCTCCAATCCTTTTGACAGTATCGTCACCAACTACAACGCAATTTTGTGAAATAATCCAGCTCAGTGATAAGATAACAAACAACAACAACAACATTTTTTCCACAGTCGGTACAAAGAGCACCAAAAGTAATTATAGTCACAATTTTCGAAATATCCTTTTGTTACTCAGTGAAGACATTTAAAAATGCCTTGTTAATTTTAATTACTTTTTCAAACGTTTCTCATAATAAACTAAATGAAGTCTTTTGAAACATTGCTCCCAACACGATAATATAAATTACAGAAACTGCACATGCAGTTATGTCTACTATGTGATTAAAGAAAAACAAAATCTAGGGATAAATAACGAGTCTTGTTTTATCCATGCATCGTTAATGTACCTCGCAACATTAGAAAGTGGTTTTTATTCCCAATTATAGCGAAAAAAGATAACATCGGCTGTATCTGAGTAACTACCAGGGGTGTAGTGGAGGGTACACGCAGGCATACGCCGCATACTTTCTGGATTTTTTTAAGGGGTCTCAGGACTCTTAAAATTGGAAAAATCGAAAAAAAGAACCATTTCCAACACATAATATCATAAAATCTAATTGATTTTAAGACAAAATTTTATATTGCGATGAAAGATATAAGTATGTTCTTTCATTTCATGTATTTGAAAAATTACAAGATGCAGAATTAGAATTTACAGTGGGCTCCAAAATGTCAGACATTTGACGAGCGGAAAATCGGCATAACAGATTATGCGCACGATTACAAAATAAATTTTGCAAGTAGAAGGAAAATTTTAGGTCCTACTTATGCTTCACATTCTAATAATTACTCTGAACCTAAATAAATTTGTATTTAAAGCATTTTTCTATTTTTAATACAAAGTTGTATTTAGTTAATGCAAAATTTAGAAAATTTCAACAGTATAATCACCTATAAAGAATATATTTCTGAACAATAAGAAGGAAATTTTAGGTTCAGTTTATGCAGACTAACTTGAAACATATGGTTTGAAAATTTCATGAAAAAAAAAATTCAGAAGTTTTTGAGATATCGTGCGCGTTATGCCCAAAAACGTCATTTGGAGAAAATTGACTTCAAAGTTTCTGAAACGCCACTTCGGCTATATTGTGTATAATTCTAAAAGCCATAACTTCTGTTCTAATAGGAATTTCAAGGAAACATTTGTACCAAAATGTTCAGAAAAGATAGTAGTTTAATATCTAAGAAAATTAAAATTTCGAAAATTTTAAAGCTTTAAGAGTCCCGAGACCCCTTAAGAAGCTCAGTATCCCTCTGTTTCTCAAATAAAGTTATAGCGTATACCCTAGGCATGACGTTCATGACTTTAGCGTATACCCTCTGCCTATAGCGCATATCCCCTGGTTTTTTTACGACTACAATACTGGTAACTACTGTGTACAATTTAGCTGAAAAATGATTTTACGTTTCATTCTATGAAAAATAAATATTTTCTGTTCATCTGATTTAACTAACAATTAGTGAACAGAATAATAACAAGAAAAAAAATAGCGTCTCAAGCATAGATTACGAAACTCCTTCCAGCACAAGCAGAATATTATTAAGATTTTTTCATACAATTTAATGAGATATCTTAATAAGCAGTTTAAATAAAATGTGCCGCATACAAATTTTCCTAGTAGACCATAATGTAAAGGAATTCTTTTGTTTGTCCTTTAAACAAATTATAAATGCTGTACACTTTATTTTCAATTATGAAAATTCTATAGTGAGTTTTATTAAAGTATTACTACTATGTATCAATCCGTGTATATTTACGTGAGTTAGAGCATGGGCAGATGGGCAAGTAGACAGACAAACCGAATTCATAAACACTTTTTCTCTACGTGAGAGAGTGTAAAAAATGTGCAAAACTATGCATATAAACAATTTAAAGATAATCAAAATTTAATCTCATGTTTTCTGAAAAATAATCAGAAATATAATGATATATTAAAACAATGTCTTTAGTACATTTCATAAGTTGTATGGAATATAATTTTTTTATTTTTAACATTTTGTAATTAAAACTTTTAGTGCCATATTTATTTTACAATTTTTCATTTTCAGAACAAACATCTTTTAAAATATTTAAGTAATTACTACAAATGTATTTGCATACGCAAGCATAAATGTGATTAACGATAGCTTTATAATAGTTTTTCAGACAAAACTTTTAATTTCGAATGAATTACATTATTATACTCTTTAAAATTTCATAAAAACGCAGTTTTTTTTATTTTTTTACTTTAAAAACATGAATGTATTTCAAACGTAAATTAAAATAAGCGAAAACGTTTCGTGACAACTAAATTAATGTATTTGCTTATTTTTTGCAAAGAAAATTAATATCATCATAAAAAAATACTTCATTAATATTTTGACAACAGAGGCATTAAATTAGTTTCATTAAACAAGATCAGATATTTAATATTAATTTCAAATTTAATTAAAATTTAATGCTCTTTCTCGAATTTTGTGTGATTTTTATTTGGCTGTTATTCAAACAAAAAGTTAGATTTTAATTTACACAACTATTTAATTATTTTTTTTCTAAATTACAAGTTATCTTGTAAAAAAACAGAGATCAATATTAAGTTTTCAAAATTCATTTAAAATTTAATAATACTGCGTTATTGAAATAAAAACAACACTTTCTAAAGCAACATAAATAGTGATAATAAAAAAAATTAAAATAAAACATTTCTCTGCCTGATTGTAGGTTACCTTTTCTTGTTATAATGAACATTTTAATTAAAGTTTCAAATATTAATTATGGTAATGTTTTTAAATTTTTTACTCATAATTTTTCTTGCAGTTAATAATACATTAACTGTTGAATTAATTAATTAATTAAGATCCAGATTTATTTTTTTAAATAAGACATTTTTGTGTTTTTCTTTCAATTACAAAATTCTATTTAAACTCAAAACTTAATCTTTTAAAATTTAAAACAACTTTGTGTTTATTTTCATTATAGTTATGTTAAAGTACTTACAAGGATCTGTTTGAATAAACTCTCAATAATAGTAATAATAGTTATATATATATATATATATATATATATATATATTGAAATTCAAAACACGGTAAAAGCAAATAACAAAACTACAACTAATAAAATATAAAAAAACAAAACCATGGAAAACTTGGTAAAACAAAATTGGAGTAAAACAAAATCGGCTAACGGCATGCACTGAGGTGTTTAATTAGACTTGTTTTGTGTGCGCAACATCCTCCCTCACTTGTCGAGACTAAATAAGTGAAAATACCAAACAAACTTAAGCATAACGAATAAAATCTATGATAAGTACATACTACAGAACGATTTTCATGTGACATCATCTATAGATATATCATTCGTATCGAATAATTTTCTTGTTTTATTTCGAGAGCTTTATTTCTTGATAAAATTAATGAGTTAAATCCTTTGAAAACTTGTATAGTTCTGTCCATTAGCGTTAATGCAGAATAGAAAAATTTCAATCACCATTTTATTAATATTTGAACTCAATTTCACAATACGGTTTAAACCGTTATCTATTTATTTCTGAATATTGATGTATGCAGGTTACTATTAAAGTTTAAAATTTTTATTGTTTCAAAATCAAAATATTTTCTCTTATCATAAACACTAGAAACCAAGACTCCATTTATAATTTCCTGTTTATCATCTAAGTAATTGACTTTGTTGTGATTTTAAGATGCGTTTTTTAAACTATTTGGATAACATTTAAAAAATTACAAATTTCTTTATTATTATTCATCTTGACTACTAAAATGTCATCTATATACCTGTAGATCATCAAGTCTTTATTCAGTAAAAATCCTATCGCACACGTAAAAAGATAAAAATCCGTTTTTGTGTCATTTTCCGTTTTTTGTCATTGTGTCTAGTAGCTAAGAAGCTTCCATTAATGAAAACAATAAATTAATGAAACAAATTTACACAAAATAATTAAATTATGTATCAAAGAAATGTGAAAAAATATTATAAAACTTAAACTCAATATACATATCTATTAAATTTTAGTGCCTAAAAATCAAGGAAAACATTAGTAGTATCCTTCGAAAAGAACATTTATTTTAAATGTCTGGTACCGCGCATAACGAAGCATACCATTTTGATACAATGTTATGTAAAGAGATCAGATAAAAATAAATTGCATAAGATATATTCATTTAGGGATATAGAAACAAAAAACTTAAGGAACTTCCTGAGGAAAAACAAACCGAAGGATTGAGAGCGGCAGAAAATAAAACTTGAAGGGGAGGGCTTATAAATGGCACTTTTTCAAAAAAGGAAAAAATCACATATATAGAAGGACGCTTATATTCGGAGGGAGCTTTTATTCGGAAGGGGGGGGGGGGTTATTCGGAGGGACTTACTCTCGGTACTTTACGGTATTTGAATGTATTATATTCTGTATTGTTTATTCTAATAATCCCAAATAAAAGTAAAATATTTTAGATGGAAATACCACCAAAAATATTTGTTTAGTTAGATTTTCTTTGCATTATGAAGAAAGACGGCAATCGAAACTTAATTGGCATAACTTTAGCGTATTGTTTTATGTTTTATTTTCAATTTATTATAAGCCAATCTCATATAGGCATAATTTCAGGTTATTTGTGATTGTTTTTTTTTTCTTTCTTATTCATTCTTATTCATTAATTCATTTTTCTTGAGAAAGACATAAAAAGTTTTTGTTTCAGTTTCAATTTCATATAAGTATAATGCCAGGTTACCTATGATTGGCGTTGTTTGTTTAATTTATTGTGTTTGAGAAATATATAAAAATGTTTTATGTTTTATTTTCAATTTAATAGATTCAATTTCATATAAGTGCGATGTCAGGTTACCTTTGATTGTCTTTTTTTCTTTCCTGTTCAATTTATAGTTCATCAGAAGATATAAAGATGTTTCATGTTTTATTTTCAATTTCATATAGATATAATGCCAGGTTACCTGTGATTGTCATTTTAACGCTTTCCAACATAGTTCAAAAGGGTTTATGAATTCGGTTGTCTGCCCGTCTGTCTGTCCGTGCTCTAAATCCGGTAAATACTGTCCGATTGCCATGATATTGATATATGTTATTAGGGTTTACTATGGCATACTCTGTATTGAAGTGTGTAGCATTTACGGTTCATTTACAGAGACACGCAAAAGTATTCCATTACATTATAATCTATGAGGGAAAATCGTTTGTGGTGTCCTTTAATGGCATTACACTATTTCAAACATATTGAAATTGATGTATATCACTGAAGTGTACTACAAGGTTCTTATGAAACGCGGTGAGCATAGAATTTATAGTTCATTTACAGGGACACACAAAGGAATTTGGCTACAGATGAAAATGAACAATAATTGAACTATAGAAGTCTACGAACAGTAATTGCTGGAAGTGCGTTTTCAGTTGTGATATGCATTTTAAAATTTAATTAGTTTTTAAATGTTAATTGGTATGTATAAATTCTATAGGCCATATACAGGGCTGTACAAAAGTTTTCAACAACATTTGTTTATTGGCGGAAATTGCTGAATGGAAAGTTTCAACTGTGTTATGCGTTTAACTGGACTAACTTTTAGAATACTATGTAGTATACGTACATATCTATACATCATATACAGAACAGTACAAAATGTCGCACATTTCCAACTATTCATGGTAATAGCAGAAATTGGGTTTTCAAATGAGTTATGCGTTTTCCAAATAGTTCATTTAATTGACTGTGAGGTTTTGTTAATGTATTCTGAAGTCTTGAAAAATGTTTCGTATGCCGTACGCACGATTTTTCGTTCTTGTTGTTTGTTTAAGTCTTTGTGCTTTTGAAAGATATGAAAAAGTTTTTTGTCTTATTTTATAAGAATTTTTTATGCTTTAGTTTCATTTTAATATAAGTAAATTTCATATAGGTAGAATGTCAGGTATCTGTGAAAGTCTTTTTTGTTATTAATGGTATTTGAGAAAGATATAAGTTGCAATAAACAATTAAAGACTTAAATAATAAATTTTTCCATCTAAATTCACTTAAATAAGCGTATAAAAAAGGAAATGAGTTTAAAGATACAGTGAAAGATTCTTGGTTGTAAATTTAATTGTGAATAACAAGACTCTATAACGTACCAAACAAATTTTCGGCAGAGAGGAAATATAATTTTGTAAGTTTACTCATTTCCTCTAATTGACATAAAATTCCACTTTGCTATAATAAGAGTAGAATATTCTGACTAAGTAATGTATAGGATGGCAGTAATTTAAGCATGGACATTTAGATAATCAAAAATGTATTTGGCGAAACTTAGTGAAATCAAATTTAGTGATTTTTAATAGAACACAATAAAAGCTTTGTCCTTATGGGTCAAAATGACGTCATAAATATCATTTTTAGCGAAATGCGTAACAAAGAAAATGCAAAAATCATGTATTGTTTCATGTAATGCATTTCATATCAAACTGTAAGAGAAATAAGGCCCCCTGAAAAGTTGTAGTAATTCAAATGTACTGTTTAAGTAAGTTATGCAAAGTTTAGTTTGTTAGCATTGACAGTTTTTTTAGTATAAAATTTTCAAACTAAAAAAAATGAATAATTTTGATTTTAAATAAGTGTCGATTTTAAACAAAAATTCATTTTTTTTTCACTATTTTTCGTTATTTGCTTTGCTTTTAAAAATCCCACAGGCTGAACGAACATTTCATGATATTGTAACATAAGTTTGTAAGTAATAACAATAATAAAACCATTATTTGGCGAAACTTAGTGAAATCGTATTTAGTGATTATTAATAGAACGCAATAAAAATTTAAAAGAAAAAGTTTTGTACTTATGGTCAAAATGACGTCATAAATAACATTTTTAGCAAAATCGTAACAAAGAAAATGCAAAAATCATGTATTGTTTCATGTAATGCATTTCATAGCAAACTGTAAGAGAAATAAGGCCACTTAAAATATTGTAGTAATTCAAATGTACTGTATAAGTAAGTTATGCAAAGTTTAGTTTGTTAGCATTCACAGCTTTTTTAGTATAAACTTTTCAAACTTAAAAAAATGAATAATTTTCATTTTAAATGAGTTTCGGTTTTAAATAAAAACTCATGTTTTTTTTTCACTATTCTTGGTTATTTGCTTTGCTTTTAAAAATCCCATAGGCTGAACGAACATTTCCTGATAGAGTAACATAAGTTTGTAAGGAATGACAATAATAAAACCATTTGGCGAAATTTAGTGAAATCGTATTTAGTGATTTTTAATAGAACACAATAAAAATTTAAAAGAACAAAGTTTTGTCCTTATTGGTCAAAATGACGTCATAAATTCCATTTTTAACAAAATGCGTAATGGCAATTAACAAACTCAGTAATAAATTATATTTTGTACAAAATAATAAAAAAAGATTCATGTATCAATACAGACTCAAGAACGTCACCGTAAAAATGCATACGAAACTAGTCGGTTTGTTTATTAAAAGGTTTTATAAGCCTTTATTATATTTATACTGTAATCACTTTTTGCATGTATATGTATTTCAGTTTTTATGTTATAAATATCATTCTGTTGCTTAACTTTGGACACCAGTGTAGCACATATATTAGAATATCATCCCATAATTTTAAACTATATAAATTTTTAACAGATTTACACAGTTTTAATACAGCAGCTGGATGTTGTAGAATGTTTCAAATTCTCGACAAATTGCACTTTTATTTTAATCTTTATTTATGTATTAGTTATGGTAATGATTTCAATTATTGATTTTTTATAGATAATCCGGTTATTAAATTCTATTTTTCCAAACTTATGTTACATTTGATGGTAATCTTATGCAAGTATTTTCAATAAAGGAAAGTGTTTTCTCTTTTCCTTTTAAACGAATATATTAAATTTTGGAACATAACGTAGTAACATGTCTTGTGTAGTTAAAATTCTTAAATGTCGAACTTTCCAAACATTTAAAATCTTTGTGGCTATACGTTGTGTGAGACATTTGTAACTTAATGTTTGTTTTAGCAAGATCGCAACAGTAAATAGTTTCATCAAAGACTACCAAGAAGCATGTTTCATGTCTTAGATCGACTTTAAATGAATGTAAATTACGAAGTTTTACAAACCCCACAAAATTTCTAATTACTTCAGAATGCTTGAGTATCTTTTCCAAAATGTAGTTGAAGTTGCAGTTGCGCTTTTAAGTTTACCAAAACTATTAAGCAGGTAATATTAAACAGATAAACTGTTTTCTAAAGGCTGAATCTTGCTTGTTTTAAATCCAGAAATTAAAAAAAAAATGTTCTGTATCTTCCATGATAGATATTACTAGATAGATATTACTGATAGAATTTATATTTGTTTATTTTATAGTCGTTTTACGGGAAATAGCTACATTTTAAATGCATTTTTCGTTGGCAAACAGATATTAAATTGTAAATAAATCACGTTTTGAGAAAATTAAAATTCCGTTAAAATACCTTTCAGCAAGGAATAGATTTTGTTCATTGAATTTTTTAATTTAAAAGAATATCAGATGAAGTATTCTATTGTGAATAATGTTTAATATATCTCCAAATATTCAATAATTCTTCGTTCTTCATTTTTGCTAAAAACTAGTCAAAAAACTTCTTTATTCTTTTGGGATTAAGGAAGAAAGTGAAAAAAGTGAAGTCGTGTTTGCATTGGAACGCCCCCCCCCCCCAAAAAAAATGCTTAACTTAAAAAAAGAACTATATAATTTTTCAGTATTTAAAATAAGTAAAATATTTCAGCCTTCTCCCGATAACGTCATAAGATTTTGTCCAAACAAGTTATACAAGATATTTTTTCATGTTGTTTAGGACTTTCTAAATACTATCAAAGATATTTTTCAATACCCCTGGATATTCCTATCACAAAAAACGCTCTAATTTACAAAGACGTCATTTTAAAATTCCTGCACACAGTAAAAAAACCCGACATTTTTACAATACAAAGTACTGTTCATCTCGCGCACAAACTCGATCACAGTGAATGTGCTGTATCTTTCTTTGGTTTCCTGACTATATTAACATGGAAAAAACAGTAGTTGCGTAAAATTAACAGCACAATGTGCTGGCAATTTGGACGCCAGCAGTTTGTGCTGTAAAAAAATGCGTCCAAATTGCTAGCACATTGTGCTGTTGATTTTACGCAACTACTGTATTTTACATGTCAATATAGTCAGGAAACCAAAGAAAGATACAGCACATTCACTGTGATCGAGTTTGTTCTGGCAAATCTACAGTAGTTTTTTTTACAGTGCACCTTCAAAAGTTTCCTGAATTAATTAATATAACTAGCTATATACTGGGTGATTCAAAACTCAACATAAAATTTTTTAAGGGAGGTATAACGACTATCCCGTTATATATGCTTACGTTCGATTCCCCCCCCCCCCCCATCAGTTTCAATTAAAATTCTGTTTCATACTTTTTTTTTATTTTAGTGCACTATAGTCAAACAGTGCAGCCCCTAAATTAAATTTAACATTTAAAAACTATATCTATTGTATTAATAGCCCTTCACATTTAAATTAAATTATTGTAGTTACTCATCTCTTCAATAAAATAAAATCAGTGATTCAGTCTTCAATTCCACTTTGAGATTTTCTCATACCAGATTTAACCTTGTAGAAAAACGTTACTGCTGTCTGTTATTAACAAAAGCATTTTAACTTAGGTCACTTCATTTTTTGGTCATGAAGATAACTCATCATTTAGAATAACTTAACATGTAATCTATTCATTAGATTTATTTTCGCACTGCACTTTAATATTCAGACCGTTATATTCACTCGTATGTGAATGCTGCATTTTTGTGGCAATGCAAGCTGCTAAACCTTGCCCTACCCTAACATCTGGTTTAGAAAATACATTCGCATGGCTTTTTCGCCTAATAACTCAATAACTTTTTCAACCCTCTGTATTTATCCAGAAACATTTTTATTCTTACACTTAACCGCAATTGTATCAAAGTACAGTCTAGCTTTGCACTTCCCACGATTAAGAAATTTTAGTAACCCACAAATCTGGAATCCCTACTCAATTCAAATATGTAACAAGTGCACCGTATGTATTTGGCGAAATCAGTCCCGTGTGCATGGCGCAAATACTTTTAGATTGGCGATATTGTACTACGCCAAGCAAGTGAATTGTAACTGCATATTCCTCTCACTCCTGTTCTGACCCTTGCCTCTGATGCTGCTCTAAATAGAGGCGTCCGTTTCTGTCCCCTGGTTTTGTACCTCTCCCCCCTGCGTTTCATGATGGAATAAACATCTTCATATGTCAGATTGGAGTTTTTTTTTTTTGAACTGGTGGTTATTACTTCTGCTTTCACGGTCAGTCACGCCTAAAGGATAAAATCTTTATTACAGGAGGTAGAAAACATAAAAACAAAACAATGCATAGGAATTTATGACAGGAAACGCCAGTCTGATCAGCTGGTGGATAAACAAAGATGCAGAAATGACAAGCCGAAAATGACTTGAGAAACTCTTTATTTAGCATACTTTATAATAGGACAGTACGTGCACAAGTACGGGAGTTTGGCCATGGTACAAGTTAAGTTTCACAACCAGAGCTCAAAGTCATTACCACCCACAGTTATACACGTTTCACAACGGCGACGCATTGATTGACGGTCAATTTAAACTATTAGTCGGATGTACCAATCCTAAAATCTTCTATCTCATACAAGTTAATACTTCAAAATTCGCTATCACACTACCAAAATTAAATGGCAATCTATGCATCTATTGTGGATTCTAAAGATATGGAATTACGTGCATTAGTTCTTCAGATATGATTATAGCTGAAATCGTCTAAATTCAGCAAAATGCAGCCTAGCGGCGCCACCTATTGGGTGTTTTATACCAAATTCTAATCAGAAACAATTTATGTCAACGTCTGACTAATTCTGAAGTTTGGAGAAAATACGAAAAGTTTTTTTGAGATGGAACTATTGCAAAAGTCGTGAAAATTCCTACATAGCAGCGCCACCTATTCAGTGATTAACACCAAAACCTAATTAGCAATAATTTGTGTCAACGTATAACTAAATTCTGAAGTTAGATGAAAATTCGTCCATTAGTTCTATAGATAGAGCTATTGCGGGAATCGTGAAAAAGGCAGCACAGAAGCGCCACCTGTTTGGCGATTTACACCAACACATAATCAGCACCAAGTCATATCAAGGACTAACTGAATCTGAATTTTGATGAAAATCCGTGCATTAGTTCTTAAGATAGAGCTGTTGGGGATATCGTGTAAATCCTGCAAAATTCATCATAACAGCGCCACCTGTTGGACGATTTACACCAAAGCGTAATCAGCATGAATTCATATCAAGGACTAACTAAATCTGAAGTTTGATGAAAATCAGTGCATTAGTTCTTGAGATAAAGCTATTGCGAAAATCGTGAAAAATACAGCATAGCAGCGCCACCTGTTAAGCGATTTACACCAAAAACTAATCAGCATCAATTTGTATCAGGGATTAATTGAATATAAATTTTTATTAAATTCCGTGCATTAATTCTTGAGATAGAGAGCCCGCAAAATTTGTGTCAATACAGACGGACAAACTCACAGATGCACAGACTCACAGACAGACATTTTGTAAAAACATGTTTTTCGGAATATCTGACCCCTAAAACGTGTAAATCCGTCGAAAACCGAAATTCGAAAATTTTCATGAATCCAATACTTCCTTCTTGTAAAGATAGAAGAAAGTAAAAATATCCGTGTTTTCCGGGTTGACATTTATGCATCTTCGTTTATCCTCTAGTTTATCAGGTTGAGGTTTCTGGTTGTTACACATTTTGTGATTCTATTGTGTTTTGTGTTTTCTCTCCCCTCCTCCTCACCTAAAAGTTTGTACGTAGAGTTTTTAATCACCCTTTATATACAGTTAAAACTACCATTAAGATACAATTAAGAAGATATCACAGTTTTTATGTTATATCAATAGGTTTTTTGCTTGTTAGATGACAGCTTTTTTAATTTTCAGTGCGTTTTAGTTGTTTAATAGTTAAAAAAAAATTATTTAAAAGTATATTATTTTTTAATTTCAATACATTAAAAAAGGAACAATCTTGTTAAGTGCATCAAATTAAACAAAGAGATTAAAAAAGTTATAGCCCTTTTGAATAATTTGGTTGTATTTAAAATTAAACTAGTATGTTGTGGCCATCACAAATCTTTCTTCTATGTAAATCACATTAACTGCACTAATAAATATCAAGGTATACCTGAATCTGAAGTTAGATGAAAATTCGTGCACTAGTTCTTGAGATAGAACTATAGTGGAAATTCTGGAAAATGCAGCATAGCAGCGCCACCTGTTGAGCGATTTGAACCAAAAACTAAACAGCAATAATTCATATCAAGGTACACCTGAATCTGAAATTTTTTGAAAATCCAAGCATTAGTTCTGCAGATAGAACAATTGCGAAAATCGCAAAAAGGTAGCATAGAAGCGCCACCTCTTGAAGGATATAGACCAAAATTTATAAAAAGTTAATTCATGTCAAGGACTAACTGAATCTGAAGTTTGATGAAAATCCGTGCATTACTTCTGGAGATTGAGCTATTGCGGAAATCGTGAAAAATGCTGCATAGCAGCGCCACCTGTCAAGAGATTTACATCAAAAACTAATAAGCACCAATCTATATCAGGGAGTAACTGAATATAAATTTTTATTAAATTCCGTGCATTAGTTCTTGAGATAGAGCGCTCACAAAATTTGTGTCACATACAGACACACAGACTCACAGACAGATATTTTGTAAAAACATGTTTTTCGGAATCTCTGATCCCTAAAAAATCCGTCGAAAATCGAAAGTCGAAAATATTCACGAATCCAATACATTCTTCTTGTAAAGATAGAAGAAAGTAAAAAACGAAATGGGGATAATAGAAAAAAAAAACCCTTTCGTCATATTTTGGCATTTTAATTATATACATGAATATTTTTTCTGCTTGAAATATTCATGTAAAACTTAAGTTCTATTACATTAGAAAATAATTGATTTTTACTATAAAAATTACAAAAAACTATAATAAAATAAACTTTATATGCTCCGTTTCGAATTTTACAATTGTTAAATAAAGACAAAATATGTCAACTTAATCAATGTATTATAAAAAACGTAAACACTTTTTAGTAACAAAAACATATGTTTTAGATATGACACCGGCCAAACCCGATTTTAGGTCAAACTAGTTTATCCTAACGCGCATCGGATAAACTAGTTTTACCTAGGCCAAATTAGTTAATCCTAGGCCAAACAAGTTTGTCCTGACGTCCATAGGATAAACTAGTTTTTCCTAGGCCAAACTAGTTTGGCCTAACGCTCACACGATAAACTAGTTTTTATTCGTAACTACAAACTAGTTAAATAAATCACAAACTAGTTTAGCCTGATATTCATTGGTTTGAACTAGTTTATTCTAGGCCGATCTAGTTTATTCTAGGCCAATTCAATTTGACATGCTTTTATTGATCCCAAAGACCGCTTCGGCGCGAAACTTCTAGTTTATCCTAGGCCAATCTAGTTTATCCTTTGCCTATACAATTTGACAATTTATGCCAACTAGTGTTGAGCACGCTCACAAATAATAATAATATAAAAAAACGAACTAATTCAAACTCAAATTCAATTTCATAAAAATGAGTCAAGTTCACCCTCAAGTTCAAAATTTTCAAACGAATCTGCTCAACTCAAACAAATGTATGAAAATGAGCGAAGTTAACTCATTTTTTTATTGTTTTTAAAAAATATAATAGAAGTTTAGCGTCCAAATTTGCAAAATTTTGTGAGCTCTAGCATTTCGGTTTTTCGATGTAAGGGTCTTTACGGGCCCGTCCAATTTTCCTTCCCGACTCGGTCCGGGCTTTGTTTGGATGCTACTTTTTTCGAGAGGTTCGGACCGAGATGGACCGGGACTCAATTTTTTTCCGGCTTAATTCGGAGCTGCACTGCAGTCTTCTTGAGATCTGCACAGGCAAACATTTTTAATCCAATTTCCACCCCAGCTCATATGAAAATCATTTGGATCTCCAGGATCTCTGGTCTGTTCAGTAAAAATATCACTAACATTTGGCTTTAATGCACGTATTTTTAAATCGCTATTATTCCGCATTCAAATTTATATATATACTAGGGGGCTCTGCCCCCTGCAAGCTACGCTCGCCAACCCCCGTTCAGACACCGCAGAATCTAAAAACACGCTAATCTGATCGGTTTTAAAAATATTATAGAAGATTGAATTATACTGAAACAAGCTGTGCAGATCTCCCTGTAAACGGGTTTCCATTCAATTTCCTTTAATTTCAAAAATTTAAGGCCGAATCAGTTGCTGTAAAGACATCCAATGGTTGTTTTCGTGTTTGATTAAAGAGGATCAGTTAAACGTTTGAAAATAAGCTAAAATAAAAGGAATTAAGTGTACAGAGTCTTTGTCTCCCGGTATTTTAAAACAATTTCTATAACAATAGCCTAAGTCATGTGACTATCATCAAAAGTTCCGGGCGAACCACTTCGATTTTTATATTGCTGGTGCCATTTTGGTATTTTAATGTTAGCTAGGTACAGGTGATAAGTCGCCAAATATTATTCTATCGCCATCATTTCATCTATATTATAATAGTCTAAGTCATGTAACTGCCATAAATAAATACGCTCTGATCCCTTCGCTTTTCATATGAAAGTTTGGCCTAGATATCATATACGGCCCCATATTGGCGCGATTTTTTACGATGCTAATTTGGGGAAAACCTCAACAGCATAAACAACAACATCCGGCTTATCAAATCAAGCAAAATAACGATACTATGGCGCCAGTTAAGTACCCGTTGCGTATATGACATTGGCGTCAGAAAAAAATCGCGCCAATATGGGTGCGTATAAGTTTTCCCTTTTGATTAAAAAATCAAATTTCTTTCTCGAATAAAACTACATAAAAGTTTCCATGGTCGCAAAGAATTCTTGGTACTGTTACGCTACCCGGGTGCAAATCTCGCCAATAGCTATTTTTCAACTCGCCAGTTAACATTTTTTTTTTTTTTTTTTCGAGTGGTAAATTAAAACATTGCTTTGAAGTTGAAATTAAATGTCATCGTTTGTTACATCATTTAATATTTGGCCATATACGCACCGGGTTTGGCGTGATTTTTTTTACGAAATTTTGGCGAAAACCTCGTTTTCGAATACCAGTTACATATGTATTTTTGGTACTACTTAGTTATCCCGTCGACCAAAAATCTATCACCAAACTATAAGATTAAATGCCAATAATGGTTGATCGTAAATGTCACATTCTCTTGACTTTAAGCAAGTTACATGTCTTTACGTCATGAAATGAGTTTTATTTCGACGTTTTATTTGTATATTTATTAATGTTATACTATTTTCTTTGTTCTTTCGTTATTTAAAATAAAAATTATGTCAATTTGTATAATTTGACGAGTGGTTTGGCGATTTATATAATTTGGCGAAATGGGTCGATGGAATAACTAAGTAGTACCGCATTTTTTAATTATTTTCTATTATTTTTTATTTTTAAAGGAAAATAACAAAAAAAAATAATGGTACTTCTTAGTTATCCCGTTGACCAAATTGCTGTCGCCAAATTGCAAGATTAAATGCCAATAATGGTTGCCATTAATTAATTAATTGCAAGATTAAATGCCAATAATGGCCAATAAAACCATTAATTCGACGTTTTATTTGTATTTTTATTAACGTTTTAATTTATTTGTTCTTTCGTTATTTAAAATAAAAATTATGTCAATGTGTATAATTTGGCGAGTGGTATGGCGATTTATATAATTTGGTGAAATTGGTCGACGGAATAACTAAGGAGTACCAAAATAATTAATTATAGAACAAAACAATTTATGTAATAAAAAAAAGAAAAGAAAGTAAATTAACATTTATTATTAAATAAACAACAATAGCCGGGTTACCATGTCAACCAAAATAATGCCATTTTGGCGCCAATT
The DNA here is from genome assembly GCA_963932465.1 of Maratus speciosus. Lineage (NCBI taxonomy): Eukaryota > Metazoa > Arthropoda > Arachnida > Araneae > Salticidae > Maratus > Maratus speciosus. The sequence continues at coordinate 49,041,252 of OZ010786.1, read as the reverse complement.
AGGTACCCCGGTGCGTATATGACATCTGTGCCTAATATTTTTCTTTTCATTTCGTTTAAAAAAAATAAAGAGGTGAAAGCCATTTATTTTAAATGTTTCAGTTTGTATTAAATAAAATTATAATGAAATACAAATTGAATTATGAGTAAAAGTAACATGATACATTTCTTAGCATACATTTAAGGGAGGCCAAACTTCTCGCCAAATTAGTTTAAAATAGTATCCTTTTCTAAAATCTGAAAAAAAAATATCTGTTATGATTAAAATTTGAGTTGCCATCATTAGAGAAAAGTATATAAAATTAGAAAAAAATTAATATTTCGAAAACTAATTCGAATTTAAAAATTCTAATACCAGTTTTGAGATCTGCAGATCAATACGGATTTTTGGTGTTAATTTCATCGCAAAGTATTCCGTATTTTAGGAGAAATCGCCGTGAAACATAATCAGTTGTTTAATCAGTCGTTTCATAGAATTGTTACATAAATTCGTTTCATAACATCCCTTTCATTAGGATTTTATATATATAGGGTAGATATTTTTTAAAACATTTTTTACGATGAGTAGATACATTTTTAGGTAATAAAATAAAAGTACGCTAATACCGTGAAAAATAACCTGCCTATGACGGAATCCCGTGTTTAGCAAAAAAATATGTTGATGTATGTAAAATGAGGATATTAATGCTTGTAAAAAGAATATAATGCATTTACAACAGACGATGAACCTTCTAATAAGGGAACTAGCCGATAACGTATTTTTCATCTTTCGTATGAAATTCCGTGTTAGAAGATTTTATTGTATAGAATTTTTAATTTTTTTAAATCTCCAAGCCATAGAATGTGGATTAACGATATTAATGATTCCAGTGTAAATTATATTGATTTTTAAATGAATCTCTTTTGTGTGTAAATATCTGAATAATTACCAATGCCTTAACTTTTTTACACGGACTGGAGGCTTGAAAATCTGAAAATTTATATACAGTAAAACCTTCAAAGACGGAATAACATAAGAGAGAAAAAAAATTCGTTAGAGTTAAGTTCCTCTTTTAGCAGGTCCGTCGTCTCTAGCAAATGTAGTATGTTTTTTTTCAAACGAATTGTTATATCCAATTTGCACCGATAAAAAAACAAAATCATTTTAAAACAGGATTTCGTCATACACAGATTCTTCTAACGTGTTTTTCAGTACTGTACCCCCATCCGTATAAATATATATGTACTATTCTTTTAACATAATTTTAATTGTGGAATAATAGTAGCTTAAAAATATATGTAGTTTAGGCTAAACTGGGACCGGGACTTCGACGGATTTTTGAAAATTCCAGATTTCTGAAAGAATATCAAATGTACGAGGGTGGTTCAATAATTATTGTCCCGTGTTTGTATAAAATATTTGTACTGCGATGGTTGATGTGTAATAGTGAAGCCTATTGTCTTAGATGCCTATATGTTCAATTTCAGAACTATAGATACTAGTTGAGGGGGGGGGGGGTTGAGACATGTTTACTGTCGTTTGGACTCGGGATCATAGTGATGTAGCCACATCTCATCCACTGTCAAAAATTTATCACAGAACTGTTTCAGGTCTGACCTCATAAGCTCCAAAGCAGCCTTTTCCCCAACCCCCACCTTTTCAAGCTAGATGCCACCTCTCACACCTAAATCGGAAAAAAAAATTAATATAGCAGCTACGGTTCTGAAATTGTGCATATATTCATCGAAGGTATTAGGCTTCAATATTACAAATCAAACATAGCAGTACATGCATTTTATATACACTCGAGACAATAATTATTGAACCACCCTAGTACTTCTGATATTCTTAATGGTACATTTATTCATAATTAATTTAAAGCCAAGTGATATTTATGTGAAAAAAATGAATATAAAAGAAAACAATGTATTTTTTATATTTATTTATTTTTTCACATAAATATCACTTGGCTTTGAATTATTTGAATAAATGCACCATTAAGAATATAAGAAGTATATTTGATATTCTTTCAGAAATCTAGAATTTTCAAAAATCCGGCGAATTCACGATCCCGACGATGCCGCATTTTCGAGGTTATACTATATTTTATTAATCAGTCCTCTAAATTATTCCTCTCCTAAATTTTATGGTATGGTAAACTCTCATCCCTTCTTTGGTTCTCCAGCACACAATTTGTCATATGGAACATATTTTATAGCTACCCGCGGCGGTGAAATGGGGAACATAGAGGGACAGTATCCTACTCGCAATCGAATAAAATATATTACACAGGTGTGACGGCAATACTACTTTGCACAAGGTTGGTGCTGGAGCGGTAGTTGGGATCAATAAAAACACGTCAAATTGCATTCGCTTGGGATAAACTAGAAGGTTTGCGCTGGGCGGTCTTTGGGATCAATAAAATGACGCCAAATTGAATTGGCCTAGAATAAACTAGATCGGCTTAGGATAAACTATTTCAGACAAATGACTAGCAGTCTAAACTAGTTTATCCTATGAGCGTTAGGCCAAACTAGTTTAACCTAGGAAAAACTAGTTTATCCTATGGGCATTAGGATATGCTAGTTTGGCCTAGGAAAAACTAGTTTATTCTATGGGTGTTAGAATAAACTAGTTTGGCCTAGGAAAAAGTAGTTTATCCTATGCGCGTTAGGATAAACTAGTTTGGCCTAGGCCAATTTAGTTTGGTCTAAAATCGGCTGTGACCTGTTAACAGATATAAATGCAATGGAAGTTTCTTTTTACTTCTTTCTTATTTGAAAAAAATTCTTTATTGAAAAAATTTAAGCTTTATTTGAATTAGGATTTTGATTTATATCTAATGCCAGCTATTCAAGTAATCTTCGAACATTATTTTTACTTTCTTCTATCTTTACAAGAAGAAAATAATGGATTCGTGAAAATTTTCGAATTCCAGTTTTCGACGAATTTATTCGTTTTAGGGATCAGAGATCCCGAAAAAACATGTCTTTAGAAAATTTCTGTCTGTGAGTCTGTCTGTCTGTCCGTCCATCTGTCTGTATGTGACATAAATTTTGTGGGCGCTCTATAGTAAGAACTAATGAACGGAATTTAATAAAACTTTCGATTCAATTAGTGCCTGATATAAATTGGCACTGATGAGCTTTTGATATAAATCGCCCAACAGGTGGCGCTGCTATACTGCATTTTTCACGATTTCCACAATAGCTATATGTCACGAACTAATGCACGGATTTTCCTGAAACTTCAGATTCGGTTAGTCCTTGATATAATTTGTGGATGATTACTTTTTGGTGTAAATCGCATAACAAGTGGCGCTGCTATGCTGCATTACGTATGATTATTACAATAGCTTTATCTCAAGAACTAATGCACGAATTTTCATTAAGCTTCAGATTATGTTAGTCCTGGATATAAATTAGTGCTGTTTACGTTTTGGTTTAAATCGCCTAATAGGTGGTGCTGCTATGCTGCATTTTTCACGATTTCCACAATAGCTGTATCTCAAGAACTGATGCATGAATTTTCATCAAACTTAAGATTGAATTAGTGTCTGATAATTTGGTCCTGATTAGTTTTTTGGTGTAAATCGCCCAACAGGTGGCGCTGATATGTAGAATATTTTACGATTTCTGCAATAGCTCTATCTAAAAAGCTTATGCACGGATTTTTATCAAACTTCAAGTTCAGTTAGATGTTCACATAAATTGTTGCTGATTAGATTTTGCCGTAAGTCTCCTAACCGGTGGCGCTGCCATGCTGCATTTTTCAGGAAGTATTAACATTTATGAAATAGAAGAAAGTTTTGGGATTGCCACATCCGACTAGTTATTAATTATTGTTGATTATCGGACTTGACATAAAGACAATTTACCTATTTCATTTTAGCTATTTCTATTAGCTACTTTTATTTATCCAATTCTTTTTTGCTTTTATCAATTTACCTATGCCTTTTCTGTTATAAAGTTTTTAAAGAGAAAGAGAATGAAAATTGTCATAAATTTCTGCAATTTCCATACATTTTATGGTGCACATTGTGATCAATTCGTTCCTATTGTAAACGTTTGCCAAATCAAGTACATTATTTGTGAGTAAAACAGAATGTTTATTTACAATTTTTTTTCGTTTTACATAATTTTTTTTTTTTTATACAATATACTTATCAGGTTAGAAAGAATTTTATACTTTCTGCATTGTGCACTAGACTAAAATCGTGTAAATTCTGAAAAATGCAGCCTAGTAGCGCCTCCTGTTGGGTGATTTACACGAAAACCTAATCAGAAACAATCCATATCCACGTCTAACTGAATCTGAAGTTTGATGAAAATCCTTGCATTAGTTCTTGAGATAGAGCTATTGCGGAAATTATGAAAAATGCAGCATAGCAGCGTCACCTATTGGGCGATTACCACCAAAACCAAACAAGCACAAATTTATATCAAGGTATAAATGCATCTGCAGTGTGATGAAAATCCGTGAATTAGTTCTAGAGGTAGAGCTATAGCGGAAAGCGTGATAAATGCAGCATAGCAGCTACACCTATTCGGCGATTAAGACCAAAACCTCAGCTGCACCAATATATATCAAGGTATAACTGAATCTAAAGTTTTATTAAATTCGGTGCATTAGTTCTTGAGATAGAGAGGCTACAAAATTTGTATCACATACAGACAGACTCACAGATTCACGGACAGACATTTCCTAAAAACAGTCAAATCGTGTTCAGGACCTTCTGAAGCGTATAAATCCGCCAAAAACAGGAGGTCGGATTTTTTGACGAATCTAGTACTTTCTTGTAGTAAAGATAGAAGAAAGTAAAAATACTTTAAGTGCTTATGTCAGATGCTAATACTTAAAAAAAAAAAAAAATAAAAAATAAGAGCACGTGTTTTTTTTTTTTTTTTTTTTTTTTTTTTTTTTTTTTTTAATCGAAATGTAAATATCCGATGATATTATGAAAATATTTTAAAAATGAATTTTCTTTATTTTGCTTATTTTTAATAATGCATATTTACATTGAGTCTGTTTAACGGAATAATTTGAAAAAAATATTTTCTGAAATTTCTTGTAAAAGGAACAAAATTCTAAAACTAAAATTATAGGTAATAACTATGACGAGATTAAAATAAAAATGTAACTTAAATAGATGTAGTTGAGTCTTAAATGTAGAGTTTTATTAAGATAATTTTTAAATAAATTTTTTACTACCAGATATACTTTTTAATATTCTGTGATATTTTTACTGTACGCGATAATGTTTGCTCATATGATTATGCAAATTTACGTTCAAAATTTCCGTTTAAAATTACTAAAACTGATTGCAACTGTTAAAAGGAACTTGGACTCCAGTTTATGTACAGTCGCCAAAAAAATAAGAAGTATATAAAACGAAAAAAAATTAAAATTAAAATTGAAAATACAACACAGCATGCATCATAGTAACTGCTAAATTGCCTCATAGAAAAACGGAAGTATACATTTGATTAAGAATTATGTTTTATTTTAATTCATATAAAAAATAAACTTAGGGTGGCGTCTCCATATTGAAATAATTTCAATATGGAGTATTGAAAAAATATGAAATAATTTCAAGATGGAATATTTCATATGAAATAGTTTCAATTTTCAATCCGAACCCGTAATTTTGACACCAGAATGTACGATTCCTGACCCCGAAATTTATCTAGTTATAAGCTTACATGAAGTTATAATTCATATAGGGGAGACAGGGGCAAGTTTTCCAACTTTTTATAATTTTATTTTTGTATTTTTTATTTTATCTTATTTGATATTTACAGGATATCATTGTATTCCCTAGACCTTTCTGTACAAACTGGCACAATTATTTTTCAAAAAACTAAATATACTTTTTCACAAAAATGGTTAAGTCTAATCATGTTACGTTGGAAAATCTGCCCCGCATGCGGGGCAAGTTTTCCAGCCTACTAAAAATAGTCAGGGGCAAGTTTTCTAACTATACTTCAAATGGTAAAACATAGGTAATAAATCTTGCTTGTTAATTAATAAGTATTTTTTATTGTGAATTAAATACACAGTAATATAGCAGTAACACAAAACACAGTTTTAATCCATTTTACATTTCAAGACGAAGGTCCAAACAGCACCCTGGCCAGGATTGGATTTTGTTTTTTCTCGTCTCTTTTATCTGATTCCTTTTGTAGTTTCCCTTTGTTTAGCTGAATCTTTTTTCTCATTTTCAGTTGATTTTTGACAGGAGAATCACTCAGTACAATACTTCCTATTTTTCTTTCAGCGCCATGTTTGCTTTTATAGTGCAGCCATCGCAAAAGTCCTAACTTCTTCTGGTGTAGGCAAAGTTTGTTTGGCTGTAGAAGGAACGCCTTTTTCATAAGCAATAGGGAAAGTTTGAGTAGAACTTAAGGAACAGCTTCTTTGGAAGTGCTAGCCTGCGTTGGTGTAGAAGGATTAGATGCTTTCGGTGTTTTTTTTCTTTTTTTGGGGGGACAATTGATTATTGAGGAAAGTTTGAAATCTTTTCAGGATTGTTGGTGCTTTCAAGATTTGGTGCAGCAGAAGCTGTCTGTCCTGTCACAAAAGTAGGTTGGCATAAAAGCAGAGTCTGTAAATATTTCAAGATTCAGTGAGAAAATTCTCTAACATTTAAAACCCGCCATAATATTGACTGTGGATTAACACCAGAGGAGCAGCTCAAAGCACGGTTAATTTGCCTTTTGAGGAGTCCATACACACTGCGATCTCAGTGTTGTAGCTTATGACTATAAAGGCATAATTAACATAAAATTGATTCATTAAATTAACCCATATTAGAAAAAATTGACATTTTATTATATTTTTGAATTTACTTTTGTTTTATATTGATAGTTTTACTGAAATGACTAAATGATCAAACGGCTTCTTAGTATATATGGCTATTTGGACGATTTTACTACACAACAAATACATTTTTGATACAATAAGACTAGCTGATTTAGGAGGGGGGGGGGACGTTTTCTAACGAGAAACATGTTGGAAAACATGCCCCGTATGTTGTTGGAAAACCTGCCCCGTCGCCAAATTTGAACTTTTACACTACCTGGACGAATAGCGGTGTAAGTTATTTGCGAAACGAACGCATAGTTACCGGAAGAAAGAAACCCTCTTTTAGTGCATGCAATGTCAAAACAGTAAGTTTAACGCTAGTACGTTTATTTTACGTTTTAATAAAGACCTGAAATTTTATTCACCGTTGAAAAAATGAAAAAACAGCTCTCCTGACGAAGTGACTGCAGCTATTAAACTATAACTTTTGTAGATAGTGTGTAAGATGTTGCCACTTCAGCCAGTTCATTCGCTAGCGTCACCTAGCGGCTCATTTAAAAACTAAAGCGAGTTGGAAAACTTGCCACTATGGAAAATGTGCCCCGGTCTCCCGTACCATTTAAGCGTTAAGGGCGTCTTTTCTCATCAATTACTGGATGAAATAAATGGCTGGTTTAATAAAATTTTGAAATATGAGTAGCGTTTGGCTATTTGTATAAAGTAAATTAATAGGTGAGGTATTTCAATAACGATATGCATATTCAGACATTGCATAGTTATTATTCAATTCCTACTATTAGCTCACACTCTCCCTATATTTATTTATTTATTTATATATTTATCTTGTTCAAATTTTCAATCGTTAATAAAATACTCATTATCCATCCTATCAAGTTGAAATAAATTTTTTAAAACTTGTACTGGATGGCAATTGATGTTAATACAGTTTTTTTCAAATATTAATTAATTAATTAAATTTTAATTAATTTTAGTTTTGCATGGGAAACAAAATAGCGGCCATTGGTTGTTGAAGATCAATTAAAGTATTTTCAATAAGGGGTTACCATATGGGGGCCCTGTTCTGTCGCCAAATACCGCCAAGTTTGTCGCCAACTTGGCGATATATCGCCAAGTTTGGCGTCCAAAATGAGTCGCCAAAAGGGATGCCAACTTGGCGATATCTCTAATATTTCGCCAAATTCCTATAGAGTTCCATTGTAAACCTACTTGCTTATAGAAAATCAACAAATTGAGATATTTTAATGCAACAAAAACTAATATTAGCTTAAGGGATTATATTAAATTTTTCTTTGATGACCTAAGTAGGAATTGACTTTAAAAACAAAATTTTTATATTACTTGTTTTATGAAGATGTTTGCAAATATGCAAAAATATTGCATAATGCCCAAAAGGTTGGAGGGTGGTGATTAAAATTTGACTAATTTGGGGGCTTGCCTCAAAGATTCAAATTGCTTTCATCATAGGTTCTGATTTGATATACATTTTTATAAATAATTTTCAATGGAGACTATTATTTATATTAGACAAATGTTAAATAAATCGTTTAATTAAACAAATAATTATAATCACTGTTAAATTCATTTAAATTTTTTAACCATTTGGAAAAATGGTTATTGTCCTCGGTCAAGGTAGAAAATCAAAAACATATCTGAAGCGTTTTATTAGTTGAATCCCGCATTTTATTCGTGTTCTGATTAGTCTATACAGATACAGTAATCTGTATTTCCCTTTACTTTCAACAGAGATGGATACTTCTGTTGTCACTAAGACAAAAAAGTAATAAAAACTACAAAAAACTACAAAAAAACTAATAACTCAGAAACAAATTGAAATACAGCTTTCAAACAAATTGCATTTAAAAGTACATTTTTTTCTCTATACGACGGTGTAAAAAGTAATATTGTGGGATGTTTAGAAGTTTAAAAATGAAATTTCATTTAAAATTGGTCCAGGAATATTAATGTTTAATCCATGGCGTACGTAATGTATGACCAGCTCCGTAGTAGTTTAAAAATTTACAGTACCGAAAATTGTAAAACTGAAATTTCTTTTAAAATTTGTTCATGATGGGTCCAGAAATGTTAATGTTTAATCCATGGCGTACGTAATGTATGATAATCTCCGTGCGATTTTTTTTTGTCTTAAGTTTTAGTCTTTGAAAAAATCATTTTCCAAATGGTCGTTGTAATTTGTTAAATTGCTTTTTTATGAAATTGTTCCTTTTTCAATGGTTGTCTGGTCTCTGAAAGTTTTTTGCTTCGAACTAATATTTTTTTGAAAACCATAAAATATTAGCAATTTGAGATGCAGTTTTGAAAAAAAAAATTACATTTGAAAGTTCATTGTGTTTTTCTATTCGACTGTTTAAAAATTAATACCGTACGATGTATATATATATATATATATATATATATATATATATATATATATATAAACTGAAGTAAAAGCGAAATTTATTCGTAAGGTGTTGTTCCCGTCAATATGACATCAGCGTTACTCACAGGCATGTTTATACTTTATAACACAGATTTCATCTTCAAAAGCATTTTTCCTGATTTTTAAAAAGTATATTGGAGTATTTGTACAATCATTAAATAGAGAGATTTCTTCTATTAAAATAATAAGCTAATTCTGTATTAATAAAGATTTTGTAAAGCAAATCACACTCCTCTCCAAATAACTTCTTTAACACATTGAGCGCAATGACACAGAAATATGTGTGTGCCGGCACTATTTTGTCGGGGCATTATACCACACGAATACGTGTGCCATCAATATTTTTTCATTGTTGACAATTTATTGCTATGGAATTGAACGATTGATAATTTATAGACACGTATTTAAACAAGTAAGAAAAAAATCATGCATCAAGGATAGATTACGAAACACTTTCCAACACATTCAGAATAATGTAACAAAACTGCACTGTTTAAAAAATTAAAATATTATTTCTAATTCAACCATATGGAAACGCATAATACATTTCAAAACCCAATTTCAGCTGTTCCAATCCGCAATCGGAAAATTATGCGAATTTTCTCAGTAGCCCTGATATGATTTATAGATTTGAATCTATTAGCTACATGCAAGCCAAAATTTAGTTCACTTAAACGATACATATACTTCAGTTGAAAATTTACCTTCAGCAATTCATCTAATAAGGAGAACGGTACGTGAATACTTTTGTGCAGCCCTGTATTTGAGATATGGAATTTATATATAACGAATAAGATGCAAAAAATTAATTTAATTTAAAAGCGCATACCGAATTTTAAACCGTGCACTACAGCAATTATTACTCAAAGACAGTACTGTACTGTAACCGATTTCCTTTGTGTGTCCTTGTAAATGAATAAAAAATGTTATGAATGTCCTGTCCTAACGTGATCGTAGTCAAATACAGTGATTTATATCAGTTTCAATATATTTGAAATAGCATAATGTCATTAAAATACTCTACAAACGATTTTCTCCCATATACTACAATGTAATGGAATACTTTTGAGTGCCCCTGTAAATGAAAAATTAATCCTACATACTTCATATAAAATACCAAACATGCTTTGGTGACGCAAAATAACCTTTATCAATTTCATGAAAATGCGAGTATATTTACGGGAGTTAGAGCGTGGACAGACGGCCAGATTGTCAGACGGCTAGACGGACAGACGGACAGACAAACCGAACACGTTTCAACTGCGTTGGAAAGTGTTAAAAAGAACCTCGTGGTTTCTCCAATGCATGCCTAGGGATTTAAGTTTGGCGTTCAGTGTGTAAAAGTAACTGAAATATATTTTTGAATTAAGCAAGTCAGACATTGAAGATGGCTTTGAAGATTAAATCGAAACGTTGAGTTTTATTTTTACATCATATTTAAATTTACCAATAAGGTATACGTTAGATAGCAACCTCTATTTTTTTAGGGCAGTAAAATATTTTTAAATATAATTTTATTCTATTTTAGATAAACAAAACAAATGTTAAGTTTATACTTATATTTATAATATATTACGTATTATTTAAAATGGTGCATTTCAGACATTTGTTTGCCGTGTAAAAATCTACAAAAGCCAAAGTTTGAGAACGTTTAAAGAGTTCTAAATATATATAACGTTCTTATCGACAGAATCTTTTGAGGTGGAAAGTTGTCGGTTTTTTTATTTATAAGTTGTCTTGCAAAGGCATGGTACCTTACACATTCTTCAAAGAATCGTTGGAAAGTGGGCTTAATTTAAAATGAAACTTGAAAACACTTTGAACTATATTTCTTTTCTTAATACAGAGATTCAGCATGTCATAATGCCAGAAATTTTACTAAAGAATAAGAATTTCTGTAATGCAAATACAACTGTGTTATATATCACAGTATTTGAACATCAGAACAAGACTTAGTTCTAAAAAATGTATTTATATGCAAAGCAGGAGAGGAAAGAAAAAGTTGTCTTTTTCGCTTCATCTTTCTTTTCATTCTCTTCAAAATGTGAAACATTTCCATAAATATATTTTTAAAGATAGACTTCAATTACAAAATATTTTAGCAAAAAGGTTTATAAAAATGCCTATAAAAAAGAAAAAAAACAGAGTGAGTTAAAATATAAATCACAGCTCGTAAAATTAATCTAAAATGTGATTTTTAACTATGTATTAATTATCTGTTTTATTGATTTTCATAACTTATTTTCTATTCACTTTCAAATTTACACTACACACACTGTTAAAAATTTTGCAGCATTCTGGCAGGTCATTCGATCGTTTTTTGAAAAAACGGTTTCATAACCATAATTTAACTATATTCTGACCATAAAATGGCCAATAATATGATCAGAATAGTGTTAAAATTACGGTTGTGTAACCGTTTTTGGAAAAAACGGTCAAATGACCTGCCAGAATGCTGCAAATTTTTAACAGTGCAGGGTGTCCGAGTAAAAACTATCCAAAAGTCATGGCTTATTATTACAGAACTATCCATTAAAATATAATAGACTGATCCCCTGTGTATTAGAAATCCCTCCGAGATTTTTTGGGACTCACCATACTATCACAGAGATGTTACCGTATTTCTGAAAAATCCCTGCCGGCCCGGCCTACAGGCAGAGGTAGATTTCGAAGTTAAGTATACTAATTTCACCAACAAAAACTAAATCATTATTAGATATAAATCAACTTTAACAGTTTTATCTGTCTGTTTTTGACGAGTTTTTATTTCCTTTTTATAAAATAGCTGGTTTTATCAGAATCGTGTTAAGGCGATATTAAAAAAATATTTTTCCATACTCAACAACTCGAAATTTTCTGCACATTTTCAGATTCATTAAAAAAAAAAAAACATGAAACATGCTGACGTGATTTTTGAAAAGATTTATAAGCGACCTGTGTTTTTATTTTTCTTCCAATTAATTAAAACTTGATTAATAAACAATTATTTTCTCAGTAGGGCAATATTTTTCGTTTCTAACACAATCGCATTGGGAAATTCTGTTCAAAATGCCCACTTTGATATCACTTTTTTGAAATATATTCTGCCTCTATCAAAAAATCGATCACTACTGTGCATTAAATAGTTTTTGAATAAGAGAATCTAGCAATTGGATGTGTTTGAGAGCAAAAATGAATTTAAAAAAAGAGTAAGAAAATAGACAGTTTGGATTTGAATGCACCCTTAATAAGATGATTTTTTTCTTCAACCGCTATGTATTTTTAATTTGTTTTTGCTGTAAGAATTGGCCCTGTGAAAAACTTGTCTATATAAATGTTGAAGACAATATTAAGAAGATATATGATAAATTCATGGAGATTTTATATCTTGTGAATTGACGGAGTTATGGATTTTTTATTAAAAATCTGTGATGCATGAATTTTTGGGGCTATTTTTAGAAGTAATAAAAACTTTAAACTGATTTGTTATGGACAAAAATTAAGAAGTTAAAGTTTTTTTTTCGGTTTTCACAAAACCCCTCCTTATTTCCATCCCCTTTGTCCACCTTTACCCATTAACGAACTTGACCGAGATTTTATGTCCCTTGATTTTATGTATCAGTTTGGAAGAGATTTGTGCAGAATTGCGGAAGTTATCGTGTCCAGAAGAAAGTGATAACACAATTGCTTAGGGAAATTCCGTTCAAAATGCCCAATTTGACATCATTTTTTGAAATATATTCTGCCTCTATCAAAAAATCGATCATTGCGGTACATTATATAGTTTTTGAATAAGCGAATCTACCAATTAAATGCGTTTGAGAGCAAAAAAATGAATTTAAAAATGAGTCAGAAAATAAGCAGTTTGGATTTGAGTGCATCCTTAATGCAATGATTTTTCCAACACAATCCGCTTCGGGAAATTCGGTTCAAAATGCCCACTTTAACAGCATTTTTAAAAATATATTCTGCCTCTAACAAAAAATCGACCATTACGGTACATTATATAATTTCTGAGTAAGAAAACGTACCAATTGAAAGCCTTTGAGAGCAAAAAGGAATTGTAAAATGAGTCAGAAAATACGCAGTTTGGATTAGAATACACCCTTACTTAGATGATTTTTTTTCTTCAAACGCTATGTATTTTTAATTTGTTTTTGCTGTAAGAATTGGTCCTATCCAAAACTTTTGTATATAGATGTTGTAGAGAATATTAAGAAGATATATGATAAATTCATGGGGATTTTATATCTTTTGAATTGACGGAGTTATGGATTTTTTACTTCTTCAAACCCCCTTTTTGTTTTCGTTTATATTTTTTTTGCGGTACGAATTGGTCCTATCAAAAACTCGTGAATATAAAAGTTGTAGATAATATTAACGAGATTTATAATAAAATTAATTGGAATTGATATCTTGAGAATTGACGAAGTTATGAATTTTTTTCTCCCGAAAACCCTATTTTTTGCGCCCCTTGAGCCCATTTTAAACTTTATGAAAAATCTGTGATACATAAAATTTTGGCCCTATTTTTAGAAGTAATAAAAACTTTAAACTGATTTGATATGTACAGAAATTAAGAAGTTATGGGGGGTTTTCGGTTTTCACAAAACCCCTCCCTATTTCCATCCCCTTGGTCCGATTTTGCCCATTAACGAACTTGACCGAGATTTTATACCGTTTGATTTTATGTATCAGTTTGGAAGAGATTGGTGCAGAATTACGAAAGTTATCGTGTCCAGAAGAAAGTGATATACATATATATAGATAGATAGATACGATGATAGATAGATAGATAGATAGATAAAGTTTTTTACTGAGTGTGGTTTTGGGTTCTAGGGGTCATGATCGGTGTAGATCTGCAAAAATTTTTCAGAAATTCCAACATAGAAATGATCCCAATAGGTAGTATTTCATACGAAATCTACCTAATATGACATTTCCTGGAAGTTGGATTGGAAGACGGGGCCCAATTGCCTGGCCGCCAATGTCTCTGGTTTTGACTTTATTAGATTTTTTGCTTGGGTTGGGTATTCATTAAATCCGTTGTGTATAAACAAAAAATTACTGTGGATGAGTTGAAGAAGTGTATCATTCAAGCAATTCGCCTAATAACTCCTGATATCCCACGAAACACTTACAGAGAACTACATTACTCTTTAGACGTTTCTCATTCTACAAAAGATGCACACATCAAAATATGTTTTTATTAAAACTTGGTGAGATGTTCTTTCTATTTAAATTTTTTACAAAATTCTAATTGGTAGCTCCGTAAAAATAAGCCATATCTTTTGGATACTTTTAGCCCGGCAAGCCTGCATATTATTGCTTGTTTTACAATATGTTTGGTATTGAAATACTATTTTTAAATTTTCTTACAAGCTTCTTATTAGTACTGCATTGATAACTTTATCCACGTTGGAAAGAGATTCTAATGGCTTTGAGCGAAAGACTGAAAGTACAGAAATATAATAGTAACTGCCGAATGGGGGGGGAGCCATGGCCGAAACGGCGATCTATTTAACCCGATTTTTTTCACCATGAACTTTTGCGCTCTTCCCCTCGTACTTTCCAACGTAAATGTATAAACAAAAGTTTCGATCGATTGATTTAATTTTTATTTTAATTATTAATCATGAAAGGATCTGGGCAAACCCTTCTCACCGTTTGTTCATGAGGAAAGCAATTCACAACTAGTTCATGAGGAACTCATCAATTCCCATTCGCTTTAAAAAAAGACCAAATTTCCGCACTTTTATGAGAACTAGGGTATTTAAGCCAAGCTTTCTGTGTTATAGAGCCCTTTTTAACACTTTCCAACATAGTCCTGTCCTAGGTTTGAATCCTGAACCGGGCGTTTTTCGCCTAGTTGGAAAATTGCAACTTATGTGTTGGCGATTGCTAAATGTTTTAGAAATCTCAACTAGACAATTAATAAAACCAGATGGTGTAGCGAGTATAAAAAGCTAATCTAATAATTTTTCTCCCGCCCTTTTTGGTTGACGTAATCTTGTAAATGTTTTTTCACAGTCAGTTTTAGTTAGGGACTAGCTGCGAAATGCGAGAGCATATATGAGAGAAAAAAAAATTGTTTAGATTTTAAAATTCTGGGCATTAATCCTTAAAACTTTTTGTTGCGATGAACACTTATTGAAATTTTCATTTTGTGGGAGATTTTTCATATAAGATGCATTTATATAAATTTTCATGTGTTTATACAAGAAAAAAATCTGCTGTATTAAAATCGGCCAGGTGGTGAAAGCTTTTGCTTTCAAAGTTTATTGAGTGAGATCACGTCTGCCCAAAAGGATAAATTATAAATTAAAATTAAGGAAAGTAAAATAACTGCGGCACATTTTTTAAAACTGAGTTTTTACGTTTATAGTATGATTACGTATCTGTAAATATTGTTATATAATTGTGTATGTGTTTTAAATTTAATCTTGTATGTATTCTAAGTTTAAGCTTATTGTGTATATTCTAAATTTAAGCAGTGTAAAATGTTTTTATGTCTAAGCATTGTGCATAAATATTTCCTTAGAATTAATATTTATTAACTTAATTATTAAAGGTACATATTAAGACAGGCTTGAAAACAATTAATAAAATAACCCAACATAAGTGAAAAATTAGCCGAGGTCAGGATTTGAACCTGGGTCCATAGCGGTACCGTGCTGTTGCTTTACCACTATAAGCTACCCTGTCCAATATCCTAGCCCGGCAATTTCTCACTAATAAACCATGTTGGGGAACGTCATCGGCTGGCAACCGCACGGCATACGATGACGGGAAATACGATGAATAATTTAATATTCCATCGATCCACAATGTATATTAAAGCACACATAAATTAACGTCTGAATTTATTTATAAATAAATAAATGAATTCAGACTTTAATTTATGTTTGCTTTAATTTATTAATTTGATTTATTTTAATTTTGAAGTTTAGTTTAGTTTTGTTTAAGAGTAAGTATTTAGCCACCCTGCGAGCATGCCATCGCAGTTTAGGGGCACATTTCTATGGCGTTGTTTGCAGTTTTTTGTTTTGACTTCTGACATCATGCGAATTAGTTACCAATCGGAATAATTGTGTTAAAATTAATCTAGTTTAATCTAGTTATCCCTCGTTTACTGGAGTTCCATAACCTGCGATTTGTTCTGTTGAGCTTATTCATATATCATACCAGATGCTATGATCAATGAGGTTAGCTGGGTGAATTAGGTCCTACAGTTTTGTCCGGGATATCTCAGTTGGCAGAGCAGGGCAGCTTGAGCCAAGACATCCCTGATTCAAATCCTGGCCCGGGACATTTTTCGCCTAGTTGGAAAATTTCAACTCATAGTTGAAAAGTGTTCATGAATTGGGTTTATCTGTCCGTCTGTCAGTGTCCTATCTTGCGTAAATATAATCAGATTGCCATGTAACTGATATATGTTATTGGGGTTCAATATGTATGTTCGGTATTGAAAATGAAGTTTGCAGCATTTATAGTTCATTTACAGGACACTCAAAAGTATTCCGTCACATTATGAGGGAAAACTCTTTGCGGTGTATTTTAACAGTGTTACAATATTTTAAACATGATGAAACTTATAGAAATTACTGAGGTGTACTAGAAAAGGGTAACTATAAAATATGTTATGTGTAGCTTTTAAAGTACGCGTAAAGGGGGAACTCAAAAGTATTCCGAATATTATGGTCTATGAAGAAAAATCGTTTGCGGCGTATTTTAAAGGTGTTACTCCAGTGTTTCTCAACCTTTTTTGGTTGACGGCACACTAAAAATATCAGCAATTATTTGCGGCACACCTGAATATAAATAATGTGAAAGTTGTGTGATATAAAAAAATTATATTTATATACAAAAGTTATTCAATGATAGGGCTCAGAGTATTTCTTGAACAAACTAAGTCAAAGCGCGGTTCTAAAGCCGCCGGACAATTTCGCACTCATCGTCAACTTTGAAAAGCATGACTCGCTTTTTGGACTTTATTTACTGTCAATGCTGAAAATCCAAATTCACAGATTCATCAAGATGCAAAAGGCAGAAGAATTTTAATAAGCTGATTGCGGGGTACAGATTTTTGATAGAAAGCCAAAACCCATCCAAATTTTTCTCGAAGGTTGTTGAATAGTAAAACTTATCGTTTCTCAAATCAATGAGCTGTTCTTTTCCTGTTTTAAATTTGGTGTCTTGCAAATTACAAATGGATTCGTTAACCGTACATATTCGTCAACTGAAAGCGAAGGAAAGTAGTTTTTAAGTGTTAGGCACATGATAAATAAACAAGAAAGAAAAATCATTCGTTAAGCATAGATTATAAAACACTTTCTAATAGTTCCTTAATGCTTTAATAAAACTTCGTTATTTAGGGAAATAAGTATATAAGATAACTAAGTAAACATTTTAGAAAACTCACAAAACATCCTTTGAAAAACTGGTTTCAGCAGTTACCGTCGATAGCAAATATATATCCTAATTCTTTTGAACAGCCTTATATTTGATCTGTAGGTTGATATATATACTATATAATGGGGAAATTTAGTTTAGCAAGAAAACGCATATCAGGTTGAAATTTCTCTTTCAGCAATTTATACTAATAGATGGAAACACACTTGTATACTTTTGTACAACCCTGTAGTTAGCCTAGTACCTTTATTACACGCCACTATTTAGCTAAAGTTTAATTCAAACTAAAACACTCTTAAAACTACTGAAATCACATTTCCAGAAATTATCATTTATAGACGACCATGTGTCTAATTCTTTGCGCAACTCTGTATATCATTTTATCTATGTTCTACAAACATTTCTTTTTAAACTAAACGCAGTTCAGGTAAAAATGCATAACTCATTTAAAAACCACCATTAAGAAATTTGCACTCATACCCAGTAGCCATTACGAATTCTTTTGTGTAACCCTGTATATGAATTATAGCATTTATACACACCATATACTATGCATAGATATAGTGAAATATAAAAGCGCTCAACATAATATAAAATGCATTTCCAGAAATCATCGCTACTGTACAGTACTTCGGATACAATATAGTATCTGAAATATTTTGTGTGTCTTTGTAAATGCTGTGCACTTCATGTTATACGTGAAATAAACTATAGTAACCCTCAGCGACGTGTATCAATTTCATTACACACGAAATAATTTAACATAATTGGAATACGCTGACAAAAATTCCCTCCATCCCTATATCATTATGTAACCGAATTCTTTTCTATGGCCCTGTAAATGAATAATAACTATTCTTTGCACCGCATATTCTACAGAATGCATATTTTAGTGCATTTGATAAATGCATATCAATTTTATTGTGTTTGAAAGCATGTAACATCATTAAAAATCATTTAAAACGATTTTTTCCCATAGACCGTAATGTAATGGAAAACTTTTGACTGTCCCTGTAAATGAACTAAACATGCTAGAAGCTTCATTTGAAATAGGGAACGTTCTATGGTAAACATTAATAACATCCAAAAATTTCAGGGCAATCTGAGTATATTTACGTGAGTTAGAGCGCTGACAGACGACGATTAGACGGCCAGACTTTCAGCTTTTTTCAAGTTTTAAAAATGACGAATCATTGATACGACACCATACGATTTTAATTATTTGTCAAAAAACCTCGGGGCACATTTGGTAATCTCTCGTGGCACATTGGTGTGCTGCGGCACACAGGTTGAGAAATACTGTGTTACTCTATTACAAATATATTAAAATTGATATAAACATCTGAGGAGTACTAATACATGCTTTCTGTAGAATACTGGGCGAAAAACATTTATCTTTAATTTACAGGACCACACAAAACAGTTCTGTGGTATAATGGTCTATGAAGAAAACTGTTAGCAGCGTATTTCAATTATGTTGCACTATTTCAAACATGATGAAAGTTGTACACTGTACTGAGGTGTATTATAAGATGCATGCAGTAGAGTGTGATGTGCATGACGTATATCGTTCATTTACAGGGAGACATAAAAGAATTCGGATACATACTGTATCCGAATCGTTGCTTGCTGAAAGTGCGTTTTCAATTATGGAATGCCATTTTAAGTTTAACTAAATTTTTGTATGCAATATGGTGTGAATAAATTCTATCGACCATATACAGGGCTACACAAAAGGAATCGTAAGGATTACTGAGAATGAACGTGTATTGATTAAAAGTGTTTTTAACACTTTCCAACAAAGTTGAACAGTGTTTATGATTTCGGTTTTTCTGGCCGTCTGTCAGCACTCTAACTCCCGTAAATATACTCGGATTGCCCTGAAATTTTTGGATATTATTAACGTTTACCTTAGCACATTCTCTATTTCAAATGAAGTTTGTATCATGTTTAGTTCATTTACAGGGACAGTCAAAATTTTTCCATTGCATTACGGCCTATGGGAAAAATTCGTTTGAAATGATTTTTAATGGTGTTACACGATTTCAAAAATAATAAAATTAATATGCATTAATGAAGTGCAGTAAAATATGCATTCTGCAGATAATGAAGTGTAAAGAATAGTCATTATTCATTTACAGGGCCATACAAAAAATTCCATTACATAATGATATAGGGATGGAGGGAATTGTTTGCGGCGTATTTTAAGTATGTTAAATTATTTAATGTATAATTAAATTCTTATACGTCGCTGAGGTTTACTATAACTTATTTCATGTATAATACGAAATTCATAGCATTTAGAGAGACACACAAAAGATTTAAGATCCTATATTGTATCCGAAGTACCGTACATTAGCGATAATTGCTGGAAATGTATTTTTAATTATGATATGCGCTTTTATGTTTCACTATGTTTATACATATTATATGGTGCGTATAAATGCTATAATTCATAAACAGGGATACAGAAAAGAATTCGTAATGGTTACTGGGTATGAGTGCAAACTGCTTAAAGGTGGTTTTTAAAGGAGTTATGCATTTTTACCTGAACTGCATTTAGTTTATTAAGAAATGTTTGTAGGGTATAGATAAAATGATATACAGGATCACGCAAAGTATTGTATAAATGACCGTCTATAAATGATAATTTCTGGGAATGTGATTTCTGTAGTTTTAAGAGTGTTTTAGTTTGAATTAAATTTTAGCTAAATAGTGGCGTGTAACAAAGGTACTAGTTTACTACAGGGTTGTACAAAAGTATTCAAGTATGTTTCCATTTATTAATATAAATTGCTGAAAGAGAAATTTCATCCTGTTATGCATTTTCTTACAAAACTAAATTTCCCCATTATATAATATACATATCAACCTACAGATCAAATACAGGGTTTTACAAAAGAATTGGAATATATATTTGGCTATGGGCGGTAACTGCTGCAATCAGTTTTTAAAATATTTTCTACGTTTTCAAAAATATTTACTTAGTTGTCGGAGCACAGCTCCGGCTTCCCTGCAAAAATTACACTTATTGTTAACACGATAGCGTCCAAAATATTTGTCGTATCGACACAAAAAATTAAATGGACGTTGGTAGTGCTAAAATCTCGGTGCGTATTGAAAATCATAAATATTCGTCAACCCTAACGGCATGAAATGTCTGCTCAAATTTTTCGCATAAGAGATAACATTGCAGGTTTAAGTCTATATATTTGAAAGATAAGGATTTTTTTTTTTTTAGACAACTACCTTGAGTTTTTTTCTGAACCAATTTTAATAATTCTCTTTTTAGGGTTTCGTTCATCTGACGAAACCCTATTCGTCTCGCTCCTCTGTCTGTCCGTCTGTCTGTCTGTCTCTCACAGAGCCCGTTCACAGAAACTATACATATTGGAGACTTGAAATTTTGCATACTTATAGCTGGACATCTCAGATCAAACGACAAATCATTAAATTTTGAAAAAGTTGTACATTTAACCCTTTGGGCTCTACATGTGTATTTTAAACAATTCTTTCTATGTGAGCCTCTAATTAGGTTGGAGGCATGAAATTTTGCATACTTATAGCTGAACACCTCACATCAAACGACAAATCATAAAATTTTGAAAAAGTTGTAAATTTAACCCTTTGGGGCCTCACATGTGTATTTTAAACTATCCTTTTTAAGTGAACCCCTAATTAGGTTGGAAGCGTGAAATTTTACATACTTATAGCTGAACACCTCACATAAAAAGACAAACTATAAAATTTTCAAAAAGTCGTACATTTAACCTTTTGGGCTCCCACATTTGTATTTTAAACAATGCTTTCTAAGTGAGCACCTAATTAGGTTGGAGGAGTGAAATTTTGCATACTTATAGCTGAACACCTCACATCAAACGACAAATGATAAAATTTTCAAAATGTCGTACATTTAACCCTTTGGTCTCCCACATGTGTATTTTAAACAATCCTTTCTAAGTGAGCCCCTATTTAGGTTGGAGGCGTGAAATTTTGCATACTTATAGCTGAACACCTCACATCAAACGACAAATCATAAAATTTTGAAAAAGTTGTAAATTTAACCCTTTGGGGTCTCACATGTGTATTTTAAACTATCATTTTTAAGTGAACCCCTAATTAGGTTGGAAGCGTGAAATTTTACATACTTATAGCTGAACACCTCACATAAAACCACAAACTATAAAATTTTCAAAAAGTCGTACATTTAACCATTTGGTCTCCCACATGTGCATTTTAAACAATTCTTTCTATGTGAGCCTCTAATTAGGTTGGAGGCGTGAAATTTTGCATACTTATAGCAGAACATCTCACATGAAACGACAAATGATAAAATTTTCAAAAAGTCGTACATTTAACCCTTTGGTCTCCCATATGTGTATTTTAAACAATTCTTTATAAGTGAGCCCCTAATTAGGTTGGAGGCGTGAAATTTTGCATACTTATAGGTAACCACCTCACATCAAACGACAAATCATAAAATTTTGAAAAATTTGTAAATTTAACCCTTTAGGGTCTCACATGTGTATTTTAAACTATCATTTTTAAGTGAACCCCTAATTAGGTTGGAAGCGTGAAATTTTATATACTTATAGCTGAACACCTCACATAAAACGACGAACTATAAAATTTTCAAAAAGTCGTACATTTAACCCTTCGGGCTCCCACATTTGTATTTTAAACAATGCTTTCTAAGTGAGCCCCTAATTAGGTTGCAGGCATGAAATTTTGCATACTTATAGCTGAACACCATCATGCGACAAATCATAAAATATTGAAAAAGTCGTACATTTAATCCTTTGGGCTCCCACATGCGTATTTTAAGCAATTCTTTGTAACTGAGCCCCTTATTAAATTGGAGATTTGAAATTTTGCATACTTATAACTGAACACCTGAGGCCAGGCGACAAATCATAAAATTTTGAAAAAGTATTACGTTTAACCCTTTGAGCTAACACATATGTATTTTAAGCAATTCTTTCTAAGTGAGCCCCTAATTAGTTTGGAGGCGTGAAATTTTGTATACTTATAGCTGAACACCTCACATCAAACGACAAATCATAAAATTTTGAAAAAAGTCGTACTTTTAACCCTTTGGGCTCCCACATGTGTATTTTAAACAATTCTTCCAAAGTGAGCCCCTAATTAGGTTAGAGGCGTGAAATTTTGCATATTTATAGCTGAACAACTCACATCAAACGACAAATCATAAATTTTTCAAAAAGTCATACATTTAACCCTTTGGGCTCCCACATGTGTATTTTAAACAATTCTTTCTAAGTGAGGCCCTATTTAGGTTGGAGGCGTAAAATTTTGCATACTTATAGTGGAACACCTCACATCAAATTACAAGCCATACAATTTTGAAAAAGTCGTACATTTAACCCTTTGGGCTCCCACATGTGTATTTTAAACAATTCTTTCTAAGTGAGCCCCTAATTAGGTTGGAGGCGTGAAATTTTGCATACTTACAGCTGAACACTTCACACCAAATGACAAACCATAAAATTTTTTAAAAAGTCGTACATTTAACCGTTTGGGCTCCCACATGTGTGTTTTAAACTATTCTTTCTAAGTGATCCCGTAATTAGGTTGGAGGCGTGAAATTTTGCATACTTATAGCTGAACACCATCATGCGACAAATCCTAAAATTTCGAAAAAGTCGTACATTTAACCCTTTGGACTCCCACATGCGTATTTTAAGCAATTCTTTCTAAGTGAACCCTTAATTAGGTTGGAGGCGTGAAATTTTGCATACTTATAGCTGAACACCATCATGCGACAAATCATAAAATTTTGAAAATGTCGTACACTTAATCCTTTGGGCTCCCTTATGCGTATTTTAAGCAATTCTTTCTAACTGAGCCCCTTATTAAATTGGAGATTTGAAATTTTGCATACTTATAGCAGAACACCTGAGGCCAGGCGACAAATCATAAAATCTTGAAAAAGTCTTACGTTTAACCCTTTGAGCTACCACATATGTATTTTAAGCAATTCTTTCTAAGAGAGCCCCTAATTAAGTTGGAGACCTGAATTTTTGCATACGTATAGCTGAATACCCCAGAGCGCACGACAAATCATAAACTTTCCAAAAAGTCTTATATTATTTACTCCTCCGGGCTCTAACTTGTGTATTTTAAGCAATTTTTCTAACCTCCGCCGTTTTCACCGGGGAGCATCTTTCCAAATTTTGCCGACACCCGTTTCACTATTATTTCATATTATGCACCATAGCCTTACATATTTTAGTTCCACTTTTTACCGCCAGGGGCGCCTACTTATCTCGGGTGCTATGGGCCCAATTCCCTCGACTAATATATCTACGGATAGTATGTGTAGTTTCGTTCGGATAGAGGTTTGTTTAGAATAGAGTGCGCCCCTGGTTGCGAAATGTGGAGCTAACAGATTTTTCAAAAGGATAAAGTGTTTTGAAAGAAATATTAAACGAAACCCTCTGTGTGATCTGTGATCACAAATACCCACTTGTTAGATTAAAGCTGTTTCTTTGTAGATTTGCGGCACTAGCTATTTTTTGAAATATTCCCATTTTTATATTTAAATTTAAAATTAAAAAAATTTCTATGATTTTTTTTTAAATGGTAGCAATTGGATTACTCCCATTGTTGTAAAAAAAAGAAAATTAATAAAGTATATTTATCTTTATTGATGCCAATTGATAATAAAGTTCAAAATTAACTTTGTAAAAAAAAGAGAACAGAAAACGACGTCACGCTTTAAAAAACACTAAATTTTTTCTCAAAAACTTGTTACAATTCAATACTTTTTCACTCCACTGAGTTTGAGACGCTATGTGAAATGCTTCAATGAGGCAAAGTGACATCATATATAAATGTAATCCATCATTATCTCTGATAAAACGAAATATTTTAATACGAACGCCTCTAAAAGATATAAATTTCTGGAATTTTACTCGCCGACACGGAGATTAGAATCACAAGTCAAGAGTGTGAGGGTTTAAATCCAAAGTCATAGTTAACAAACTTGATTTCAAGTTTGGAAATATATGTATTAATAACTTATTGCGTACTGCGATATTTTTGAAATGGTGAATGTAAATTTGAGAAATGCGTATGTAAATTTTGAGACTATGAAAATGACGTTAAGTTTAGATTTCACGCGAAAAATAATTCTATGATTGGCTTATGGTGAAATCATTTTTGCTGATTTTCAATCGGTAATTTCAAACATAAGAGCCTCAATGGGTAATTTCATCATTATTACTTATCCTGGTTAGGTATACTAATACATTTTAATTTAATACGTTAAACAGTCGAAGTTTATGGAATTAGTATTTTCGTAACTTTAAACTAAAAACCAGTAATATAAAAATTTTGTTTTTAAAGCCAATTCCTACTTAGGTCATCAAAGAAAAATTTAATATAATCCCTTAAGCTAATATTAGTTTTTGTTGCATTAAAATATCTCAATCTGTTGATTTTCTATAAGCAAGTAGGTTTACAATGGAAGGCTATGGGAATTTGGCGAAATATTAGAGATATCGCCAAGTTGGCGTCACTTTTGGCGACTTATTTTGATCGCCAAATTTGGCATTATATCACCAAGTTGGCGACAAACTTGGCGGTATCTGGCGACATAACAGGGTCCCCCATGGTAACCCCCCTTATAGATATGAAGATGCATTAAATGCTTCAATAACCAATGGCCGCCATTTTGTCTCCCATGTAAAGCTAAAATTAATTAATTAAAAATTAATTAATGAATTAATATTTGAAAAAACTGTATTAACATGAATTGTCATCCAGTACCAATTAAAAAAAAATTATTTCAACTTGATAGGATGAATAGTAAGTATTTTATTAACGATTGAAATTTTGAACAAGATATATATATATATAAATAAATAAATAAATAAATAAATAAATAAATATAGGGAGAGTGTGAACTAATTGTAGGAATTGAAATAATATTTGTTGAGAGTAAGTATTAACTAATGTATGAGTTCCTTTTTAAACAATTTCTTTCGCCAAAATACGACGGGTTTCATCTCGTTATTAAACAAAACATTAGCTTC
Organism: Maratus speciosus; assembly: GCA_963932465.1. NCBI lineage: Eukaryota > Metazoa > Arthropoda > Arachnida > Araneae > Salticidae > Maratus > Maratus speciosus. Next base: position 49,015,563 of record OZ010786.1, on the reverse strand, counting down.
ATTGTTGTAAATTATGCATTTTAACCTCATCCGAATCGTTATGGCGTCGTCAATATTTGTGACCTGAGATATAGATTGACTTTCCGAAGTTTTAATTTCTACGTCCGTAACGACCACTTTTTCATTTTTTTCAGTGCGAAACTTTTATTCTCCATAACCTACCAAATCGATGCAATTCATTTTGAATTTTAAATTAAGAGAAATGAAAAGAAATCGAATACGGGGAATACGATTTTGGGTCTTAGCCGCATGGTAACGGATTTCGTATTAGCCGCATGCCTACGAGTGATAAATCAAAGAAATCGAGAAAAATATAACAGGGTTTTGTACGGATCAGGGTATTTTCCAGGACAGTTTCCAGTATTTTTTTTTAGAAAAGAAATCTAGGCTAAACTGGTGAAATTTCGCATTCTTATAAGGAGAGATTTTCTGTAAAAAAATAGCGGTGCAGAAGAATTTCCTGGTCGCAAAATTCCAGGAGTCGTACGAACCCTGATATAATGTCATGTATGTATTACTTATATGTATGTATTCTTATGTATGTATGTTTATATTCAGACTTATGCATGTTTGTATTGGGAAATTTCCGCAATCGGGTTTGTAGACAATTTCATAATTTAGCAAGTGTTGTTTGATGCGGAAATTTAAGCATTTGGTGGCGGTCCCAATTACAGAAGGTTACTCATTTTTTTTAATTCACTGTAAGTGAATCTGCTGCAACTGAAATGCACATGGACATTCTCCGTAACCTTTCAAATCGGTGCAATTAATTTTGAATTTTAAATTAAGAGAAATGAAAAAAAATCGAATACGGAAAATACGATTTCGTTTATTAGCCGCATGGTAACGATTTCAGTATTAGCTGCATGGCAACGCATGATAATCAAAGAAATCGAGAAAATATAATGTCATGTATGTATTACTTATATGTATGTATTCTTATGTATGTATGGTTGTATTAAAACGTATATATGTTTGTATTGGGAAATTTCCGTGAACGGGTTTGTAGACGATTTCATAATTTAGTGAGCGTTGTTTGATGCGCAAATTTAACTATTTGGTAGCGGTCCCAATTTCAGAAGGTTATTAATTTTTCTTTTTAATTCACCGTAAGTGAATGTGCTGCAACTGAAATGCAAGTGAACATTTTCCGTAACCTACCAAATCGATGGGATTAACTTAAAATTTTAAATTAAGAGAAATAAAAGGAAATCGAATACGGAGAATACGATTTTGGATGTTAGTTGCGTGATAACAGATTCAGTATTAACCGCATGGCAACGAATAATAATCAAAGAAGTCGAGAAATATATAATGTTATGTATGTATTAGTTATATGTATGTATTCTTATGTATGTTTTTATTCAGAGGTATGTATGTTTGTATTAGGAAATTTCCGTAATCGGGTTGGTAGAAAATTTCATAATTTAGTGAGCTCTGTTTTATGCGCAAATATAACCATTTGGTGGTCCCAATTACAGAAGGTTACTTATTTTTTTTAATTCACCGTAAGGGAATTTGTTGATACTGAAATGCGAGTGAACATTCTAAAGTGAATGAAGCATTTTTGGCCTAGATGTACACTTGAAAACAGAAATATGTATGTAACAAAATAAAAAAGTCCTAAAAGCGTAAAGAAAAGGTAGCTTACTTATTTCTTCATTTTAAGATTTTAGTTAATTTTACGGGAAAACATCAAGCTAAAATTGAAGAACCCGATTAGAGAAGAATCATCAGCGCTGAATGCCATTGGAAATTTCGCCAAATTTGGCAGATACAGCCAAATTTGATGTATTTATATCAACATATTTTTGGTCGCCAAATTTGGCGAAATTTCGCGAAATGTCTCCAAGCTTGGCGAAAATTTTGACGTATATGTATATGACTATACGTAATATACGTACTATATAGTTATATACGTAATGTATATGACTATATAGTTTTATGCTTATAATCGGAAAATGGATACAACAATGAAAGATAATTCGTGAGAAATCAACTTCACTAAAAGTCATAAATCATTCCGTGATTTTTTTAGCCTGTTGCCTAGATGTAGTGTACATTTTAAGAAATGTACATATTTTTATATGTGTAACATTATACACAAAAGTTTCGAAAATGCCGGTTAAAAGAAAGCAATTGAGATGAAAGAGTTATTCAGCGTAATTCTATGTGAAAAAGTCACAAAAAATAACCCAAATGCCTACGAGTAATTGCGCGAATAACGATATAACAATAACTCAGATGAACAAAAGTATCAAGTTTGATAGAGGAGTATAGCAGATTACCCATGTGTGCGTGTTACATACGTGTTACAAACCCTTCCTTTTACCATATTAAATAAGTCTGGGCTATGCCAGACATCCAAGTCTTTGAAGGGGCTTTGAAGTTTTCTGCCGTTAGCTCGATGGATTCAGTTCCAATTTTTGATTGTCTTAAAGATCGGAGTTACATTAAACAAATGAAAATCGCTCAACACATCCCCGGTGGTTATTCTTTCTCTTTACCGTAGACTCTCTTATTCAATGAATTCTCTCTACTTTTAACATTTCTGAATTATTTTAAAGAACAACAAATCACGCTGCATGAAAATTTTGATAATTCTGATATCAGATTTACAGATGAGCAGCAGAAAATTCTTTAGTTATGCACAGAACAGCTTTCGTCATTGCAAACAAAAGTTACAATTTTCCCTAAGTCAACTTTTATTATTGGAAAAGCAAGAGCTGGAAAAAGTTGGATTATCAAAGAAATTAGTAAAACAATCATAGAGCAGTTAGGATCAGAAGCTGTCATTCTTTTTGTCACTTACAGGTACTGCTGTGCTTAATGTCGAAGGAAAGTTAATTCACTCAGTACTTAAAAAACCACCGTGTTTTAAATAGTTCGCTGATTTAAAAAGTCAGGCAGAAAGAAATCTACAGCTCAGCATGGATACAGTATTATTTATCTTTATTGATGAATTTTCAATTGTCGTTCGTCTTATGGCTGAACTTGAACAAAGATGTCACAAATGAACTTTGTTTAAATCCTTGGAGGTATTAGGTAGTTACATCGCGTAAAAGACATTACTCTATATAAGAGACATTCTATAAAAGACATTTTGGCTCTTCGCAGACAAAAAATGCTTAGTGCTTTTGAAAATTGCTTCACATTAACAAACTCATTGAGACAAAATGACGATCAGCAAAGACAGTTTCGAAAGACTATATTCGCTTTGCGTGGGTCAAGTTTCAGACTACTCTCATCCCTTATGCAACGGTGGAAAGCTACACTGCTTCCGGCTACGTAATCAGTTAGTACTTCTTAAATCAAAGTGGTCAATGACAAGAATGTTAGCAGACCACAATAATTAAAAGTAAGATGTAGTGAATGATCACGTATTTGGACTTCAGGTTAGACTTTTTTCAGCAGTTGGATGCAGAGTTATGTTACATACCAATATCCGGGTGGAGTGGGGATTGTAAGCGGTGTACTGAGTACAGTAAAAGATACTGTGTATGACCCAAAATTTCAATCCCCAACCTTGTCACAGGCTATAATGGTTAATTTTGTTGATTATCATGCAACAAATTAGCATTTGAGCATTACCTGAGGCAACTGATGACTGAATTAAACACTAGAAAATGGGGATTCAACGGGTGTTATTTCAAATTTACTTTTGTACTATTAAACAATAATCATGAAAATTAAACTTTTTTTTAAATTTTAAAATGCTATGTATTAAGTTTATACGACTCCATGCTCCGACATTTCGGCCTGACGGATACTAGTTATCTTATATACATTATTTCCCTATATAACGGAGTTTAATTAAAACCTTCAAGATGTGGTGGTGGGTTTCGTAATCTATGCTTAACGCATGATTTTTCTTTCTTGCTTTTATTTAACTTCAGTTTCAGTCGTCTATGAATAGTAATTTCTAGTAGTGATTTCAGTTGTTTTAAGTGTGTTTTTTCCCGAATTAAATTTCAGCTTAATATTTGGCGTGTATAAAAATCTCTATGTAATATTCAGGGCTTCAAAAAGTAATTCAAGTACGTTTCCGATGATGAATTTTCAACAGTGCAACGATTATTTTTACTAAACCAATTTTTTTGCATGCTATGTAGAATCTGTACAAATCTATAGTTCATATACAGAGCTGCACAAAATAATTGGAGTACCTTTCTGGCTATGGGCGGTAAGTGCTGAAATATAGTTTTCAAATGCGTTATACGTTTTCTAAAATATTTACTTACGTATCTTTTTTACCTTATTGAACTGAGAAATTTTTTTAAAGTATTCTGGAAGTGTTGGAAAGTGTTTTATAATCTATGCTTGATGCATGATTTTTTCTTTATTGTTTTAAAACTTTAATAGATATTTTACATATTTTTTTGATTGCCCATTAACAAAACTGAAAGGATATTTGTATGAAAAATATCAATTATGTATTTAAATAAAGTTTTGAAATTTATTAATTATCAATAATTTTTTAATTATAATATTATTATATTAATTCCTTCATGCAATGAATTAGAGCCGTAGGTTGCAAAAGTGAATCATGATTTTTTTTAATGATAAAATACTGTTACAGGATATAGATTGTTATAGATTATGAAATAACTATAAAGCCATCGATGAATTTAAAAATCCACATACATAATAAAATCCAAAATATATGGATACATTAAAACTAAGAAAATTATATTATATTCTAATTATTTTAGGTATTTAAGACATAAGTTAAATTTCATTTATTTCTAAAAATGACTGCACGTGTAAATTTTGCAGTGCATTTTAAATTAAAAAGCTGCACTAAATATTTTTCAAAGATTTATATTTGCGTATAAATATAAATTTAAAGAACATTTATAATTCAGTGATATCTAAATCATTAAGTGATACCTTGAATATTATTTCAATTTCAAATACATAATGTGTATAAAAAAGCTTATGGAATGAAATTCAAAATATTAATATTTCATTGTATTTTGAATATTTAATTTAGTATAATCTTTTACATTTATACGAAAACAAATTATTTACATAACTTATTTAATTCATTAAAAAGAGGTAGCTTTTAAAATTCATGATATAGTTAAAAAATATTTTTTAAAAGAACTTTTTTTGAGGAACTTATTTTAAATCATTTAAAATATTTTTCTCTCCGACTTTTATTCAAGTTATCATTTCATGTAGAGTAGAGTTCTGATTATAATAATCCCACTTAACCGAGTTTCTACTTTAACCAAGTTATTTTCTTCTGATGGCCTGATGGATTCCATTATTATGAAACAGACATTATAAATGAAGTGTTCGGTGAAGATGAAAGAGCAGTTGTAAAAAGTTAGAACTCTGATTTTCTGGTCAGAATGGGGAAAAAATGGCCATAACTTAAAAAAAAATATATATATATATATGGCCATTTTCCCCCCTATTCTGACCAGAAAATCAGAGCTCTAACTTTTTACGACTGCTCTTCACTTCATTTATAATGGCTGTTTCATAATAATGGAATACATCATTCCATTAGAAGAAAATGATCCATTCGAAAGGTATAAGTTCGATTGAAAAAAAAAAACAATTTAATACTTTGAGGAGAAAGAAGAGACTAAACCTACAATTTTCATGACACTTATAGAATCATATAGCTGCCAATTTGTACGGTTTTGTTACCTCTAAAATTTAATACAAATTTTTGCCATATTTAATCGTTGACAATTGTTAGATTTCAGTGACTGAATTAGGAAAAATTTGCTGGGTAAGTTTTAGTGGTAAGAAAAAATCTTAGAAATCGGTAGTTATGTAGTAGCGTAATACTTAAGAGAAAAAAAAAAAAAAAAAAAACACTGCCAAAGGCCTTTTTCAAAGAAACAATTTCATTCCCCGTTTTTCTTAAAAGTAACGGAAATGTACATCAAAGAAATGTTACTAGTACCATAAAAATGAATGAATTAAGTGAAAATTTATATTTCATCTCTCAGTTGGTGACGATTTGTGCAAACCCGGTTTCTCCGAGTTTTTTGCTTATCCGAGGTGAGCGTGGTGCATATTAACTTGGATAATCGAGACTCTAGTGTATCTTTATATATAACATGAAAAACCCGCTGCATTGCAGGCGCGTTGTTAAAATATGCCGAGAGGGATTTACATTAATCAAATCACACTATGCTAAGGATAATTTAAATATAACTCATCAAATCACATCAACCTCATTCTTGTACTGCATTAGGTGAATATGAGGCATTAATTAATGAGAAACTGTTCATTCTAATGCATTTGAATCCGCCCTCTTAACCCTTTCGGGTCTGGTGTACCATTAACAGTATATGTCTTTTCATCGAGTATTATTTTGTCTTAACAACTATTTTCGTTACTTTCTACATATAGTAATGATAGTATATGTCTATGCACTTCTTATTATGACTTCATTTATGCTTTGTTATTTAGTAATATTAATAAAAGTTTGCCTAATTCTTTTTGTCCCGTTAGAGATTCCTTTATTTTAAACATATATTTCAATCTTTAAATTTAAAATACAGATTACTTTTCTGAACGAATCATGTGCAATAAAACGCAAAAATATTAAAAATTTGTAATATCTGTTATATACTGCTGTAATACGGTATTTTCCAAACGTCTCTCAAAATTCTTCCTTAGCCCATTGTCATATGAATATGAATTGAATACTATGCAAAATAACTACATTCGTTAGATTTCAGACAATGAGATATTCTTTGAACTTCAGTAAATCCGTTTGGATAGTTACGATTAACATTATTAATATAAAAGTAATTTTGCTCTCAAAATTGAAAAATATCGGACCCGAAAGGTTTAAAAAATGTAAAAAAAAAACAGATACAATGCGGTCAATTTGGAAAGCATATTTACCTTACAATGAATTAAAAAAAAAATCGGTTCAGTAGTTTTGTAGTTTATCTCCCGCGGACAAACAATTGTTTCTTTTTCACAGTATTAGTATCTGAATCAACATAAAAATTAAAATACCACTGATAAGTTGGAAAACATCTGTTTAGTATATTTAACTACTATTTTTATGCAGCGAAAAGTTAAATATGCAGTACCTCCTTAACAAGTTAACAATCTTATTTCTTTATAGCTATCATTTTAATTTAATTCAATATTTCTGGTGATTGCTCTTGATCAGAAAAGTTGTATCTAACGCTGGCATGTCAAATAATTTAACTTTTCTTATCATTACATTTAAAAAAAGTTTAAATAAATAAAAAAAGCCCCACGCTGTTTGTGCTCATATGCATCTTTGAAGTTTCCCCATTTCAGAATTAATGTTTCTAACAATTGTAAATTTTCAAGTGGTTGAAAAAAGTCCAATTCAGGATTCGAACCAGGGATGTCTTGGCTGAGCCCGCCAATGCTCTACCAACTGAGCCATCCTGGACGAATCTGGAGGACTATTTCACCCAAATAACCTTTAACGATCACATCATCTGGTCTGATATCTAAATCAACTCAGCATAATAAATAGAAGATTATTTTTGGAACTGGAGTAAATATGATTTATTTACCAATTGAATAATTGCGTTAAAAATTAATTTACTGTTTTTAGGCTGACAGTTTTAGAGAAATCACATAGAATTTTCCTGTTGGAACATAGTTTAGCCACTATTTCTAAAATTTCAGTTATGCGGACTATTAAATTTCCTTTTTCGTTTATTTCAGTACTGCATAAGATCCTTAGTAAATATAGTTAAATGGAAAGATAGGATCTCTCATGAATTTCTTTAAGTGTCTTTTATGTTTCTGTTGCTCTATTTAGATACTTAATGTGTATTATTTTGTTGTCTTCGATACTCAAATTTATGAGGGCTCGATCTTTTTTGTCTTTCTTTTGTCACTCGTATGTAATTGGGCCCCGGTGGATTGGTGGATTTTCTTTTATGACCTCAAATAGGTCTTCTTTGATTAATATAATTTCGATTTTAAATTTCCAGTTTGAATAGTTGTTTGAATTTAGATTTACTATTATTTGGCTTTCCTTAAAAGAAGCAATTTCGTTAATTTCTACCTTTATTTAATGAAGAATAATGTTCTTATTATATTCCACGAAATTTCACGTTATCACAATTTAAATCCAAGGTTGGGAGAGCTTAATTATAGACTTCACGATTCATGTAAAATCACATTAAAATAATAAAATATATTTCACAACTGAAAATGGCGCTAGTGTTGTTTAGTATAAAATAGCACAAGATGATTAAAAAACTTGAAAATTCTATATTTACACTTTTGAATATATACAGTATATACAACGAAAACATATGAATGATATTTGTTATTCCTCACTAGGAATTCCAGATAATTTCTTTTATATGTTCAAGAATATTTATTTCTCCCTTTTCGGAAGAACAAGAAATACACAGCCAGCATGCTACTTTCGAGATTCACATTTAAACTGAACTATAAACAAGAGAAATGCTTTTAAAACAATTAATACTTCAGAAACTATTTCTTCTAACAAGAAGTCAAGCATGATTTCATATTCGGAAATAAATTTCCCCTTTTTTTAAATTAAACTTAAACATCATTTTCTTCTAATAGAAGACCACGATAAAAAACCTATACGCAGCATATTTTTCTGCTGTGTTCAAGATTCACATTCACAAAACCAACTAAATAAAAAAGGAACAAGAAAGAAAAAATGCTTTTAATATTAATTCTCTAGTCAGACCCCGTGACCTGGAATGGCTGGCGCCTAATCAGTCTGGCTGAGAAAAGAAGAGGTTTGCAAAATTTCACAAACTCCACTCCGATGAACAAGGGTTCATCAAAACGGGGATTCAAAATAATTAAAGTAGAAATAAAATTATTCTAAAAAATTATCAGTTACACTATACGTAAATACAATACAAAATCAAAATATATACTTACATACTGGACTTCAAATAAAATAATAAACAATTTAAAAATTTGCCAACAGGTTTCTGCTACTAAAAATAGAAAGAACAATTTAAATCTATACAACCCTTTCTGGAATATTCAATACAAAAAAAAAAAATAAATAAATAAACTAAAAATTAGAAATATTATCAAACAAGAAACTTTTTTTTTTTTTAAGTGAAAAAAATAATTTTTTTTTTTTTTTTAAGTCAATAAACAAAAGAGTTCTTGAGTCTCTAATAATATCAGAGTTTTTTTTTTTTCAGTTCTATTAATAAAAAAGTTCAGAGTTTTTTCACTTCTAAATTATACACAAGAATCAATAGGTCTTTTAATGATGGAATTATTTGCCTTCAGTTCATAAGACCTCATTTTTTTAAAAAATCTCTGTCCACAAATACCTAACTTCCAGAAAGTTCTTGATACATGTTCATATGCATAAAAATCACATCATATATTTCAAAGTCAGAAGTTTTATTCTGGTCCGTGTAGTGAGCAGATTGTAAGTTGAGAAGATACTCATTTTTCAAGCGCTTCCAAAAATGATTCAGAAGAGTCTCGCGCAAACGGAAGCGTTTCACTAAGGATTCCTTGGTTGCAGGTAAAATCAAATCGTTCACTTTTATGGTAGGTAAACACAAGATATGTTTTAGAGGTGCTCTAACTTGTTAACCAGGGCGTGCGTTAGATTTCTTCCAGATTGCACGTTTGTTTAGGACTGATTTTATGCGCTGTCTAGATTTTGAAATCCAAAACTTTTCACAAGTTTGCACTAATGTTCTGGGCACTTCTGAATGAAAAACTTTTTCATGTGCATCTTTCACGATTAATTCAGTCAATTTATGTTTTGCAGGAATCACATCAGGATGTTTTTCATAAAATGAGGAATCAGACTTTTGTAACCGTCCTCGTAGCAACAGCAAAACATCATCTGACAACATAGGATTTAACTGTAGAAGATTCGATTCACTAGGGATACTTTTGTTACATTTCAAGTATTTTGTAACTTCAGGGAAACTTTTTTCCTGCACCAGCTTTAACCAAAAATTTTCAGCATGTAACATTTTCTCAGCTGATAATTCTGAAAAATCTCTTTTTTCTACCTTTAATTTTATATTAGAAATAAATCTAAATAGCCAAGCAGTTACTCGATACAATTTCTTTAGGGAGCTATATTTTTCAAGATTAAAAATAGGAATTTCATCAGCTTTATTTGTTTGAACAACACAAAAAATGGTTGCTGATTTTCGAGACTTCTCTTTAGAAACATCAGGTAATTGTGTTGCGACAATTTTAACGCTAGACCACTGATCTTCGGGCAAGGAAAGAAATTCAGGAACATACACATTAGGGTTAGCATCAGGAAAAACATGCAATTGGAGATGCTCCTTTTCCATGATCAGGTAGCTAAAATACTGCCAGGGCATTGTCAAGTGAGCGAGATCAGGGATTTCTGAAAGCCAATTTTGCCAATCATTTTCTAGTTCACCACAAAATCTTTCATCCCATGATATTCCCATTATCCACAATTGCTGCAAAAGGCATTTGACACGAATAACAAAAGGGGCAATAAATCCGGCTGGATCAAACAACGTAGCTGCAATTTTCAAAACGTTCCGTTTTGTACAAGAATCATTGCTTAAATTTTCTAACAATGGTCGTAATTCTAGTCCTAATTTATCTTCTGTATTGTTACAGATCAATCCTAAAATTTTCAAGGAAGTATTTGGGGGTTCGAAACTCGAAACAGGAATGTTTTCATCATCTAAAACATTAGAATTCAAGTTAGGGACATGATACAAACATTCGTTTAATGATAGAGAATCACCATATTTGGAAGAAGCATCATAGACTATGCGCATTTTTGTTGTAGTTTTGTCGTCACGGATAACAGGTCTGTGGTTCATGTAATAGGAATTATTAAAATGTTTCTCGATGCACAATTCTATCACACTCTCATTAAACTGCTCTAGCAAAATGGAGTTATATTCTTTAAATAAAGAATCGTTTTTCAAGAATTTATTTTCTAAACTAGAAAACCGCTTTTTTGCTACTTCAAGATTATTTCTAAGCAATTCACGAGAATTTTTGCACAATAATTTTGCTTCATAACGCCCATTTACGAATTTTAAATTTTCTTTAAATTCTTTTATTACCTCATGATCGGTAATGTTCTTTTCATTGCTTTCAGCAATGCCAATAGCTTCTAGATCCCAAAATGCTTTCAGCTGAGTATTTATATTTTCAACTGAAACACGCAAACAAGTTACTTCTTTTTTATTCGACTCTATCTACCCTTGCACCGTATGACCGAAAATAGTTTCTGCAACGTATAATTCTTTTGTCAATTTTCCCTCGATTCCCTTTAATATTTTCCACAAAAAGTCAGACCCTAGCAAAATATTTATTTCCTGTTCAAGACCTGTATCAGCAGGCTTAAAGCCTCTTGTTCTCATTATCTCTAGAAGTTCTGGTTCTAGAGTTTTCACAGAAGCTCCAGTTATATTATCAACCACTAGTGCTTCGATATTTATCGAGTTAATAGATTGCACAACACTGGATAATTCTAGAGCAACAACTTCATAACAAGATTCATAAGGGCGTCTCCGTCCAAAAGGATAAACTAATAAATTTTCTGTTCGCAATGGCTTCAATTTTAATTTTTGTACTAGCGATCTCTTCACGAAGCATTTTTCTGAACCACTATCACATAAAACGCGAGCCAACAAGCATTCCTTACCAGCAGACACAGAAACTGTACAAGTCTGCAATAATGTAGATTTATTTTGTTTATATTTTTGTTCCGACATCATAGATACAATTGCACCTTTCATTTCTTTTTCAGGATTTTCTTTTGCTGTTTCTTTAAAACAAAACAAAGGACCATGGGTAGTGTTACCACATTTGGAACAAGGGTTAATTTTTGTTCTACAGTTAATTGATAAATGCGACTTAAAAAAACATTTGTAACAGCGACCTTCTTTCTTTAATTTATATCGTTTCTGTTCATCAGTGAATTTCGAACAATTTAGTCCTACATGATCAGAAGACTTACAAAATATGCAAAACTGTTTTGTAGATGTATTTAAAGCAGCAGCTGAAGGTATATTTTTCTTTTGAGGAAAATTTTGATATTTACTTGAAGAATTTTCATATTTAGTTTTAGAATTTTCATAAGCTTTGTTTCGGGAATTGCTTACTAAATTAGTAGCTTCACGACATCTTAATTCCGTTTTAATAAAATTTATTAAATCTGTGACTTCACAGTCCTTATCGGGATCACGTTTTCGATGAAAATCTAGTATCAAATTTTCGGGTAAGAGTCTTAATAATATTGGTAGTAATAAATGGCCGTAGGAGCCTGATGTCCCTCCTAACGTATCAAGATTTCTCATACAAGTTTCGATATTATCATACAACTTTCTTAAAGAAATAACATTGTTAGTGGATTTCACTGGTTCAAGATTTAGAATTTTATTCATGTAACAGTTTATGATATTTTCCCGCTTACCATACCTCTCTTCTAACAATTTTAAACAAGTAGAATAATTTTGATCTGTCAGTTCAAAACCAGATACAATATTATATGCAGGACCAGACAACAAGGATTTGAGATATTGGAATTTTTCAATTTTTGATAACGATTCGTTTGAATCTATCGCACTAGTAAATAAATTAAAAAATTCTAAGAACTGGCTTGCATCACCAGAAAATTTTTCTATGTTAAGTTTAGGAAGCTTCACTGCCGAAACTGGTTTACTTCCGATTTTTGAACCGTTACTTGATTCTAGTACAACTTTTGGTTCAGTTTCGATTTTACATTTTTTAAGCCTCATCTTAATTTTAAATTTCAAACTGGATATTTTTTCAGAATATTCTTCTACCGATTTTAGTTCTTTTTCATATTCAGTTTTTTCCTGAATTAGCTCATCTATTTCGGAATCTAATTCCTTTAGTTGAGCTTCCTTTTCATTTACGAGCTCTAATGATTCCATTAATGAGTCGCAATCAGTTTTATCAATATCAACAGATAATAATGTATCACATTTTGTGATTAATTTCGTAATGGCTGCACGAACAGTAGCTCTTTTACTTTTAAGCTTATCAGGCTTATCCATGTTTAAATTTAAATTCAATGTTCAAAATAAATGATCATGAAAAATGTATATTTTCAAGAAATCAACAGTCATGCAGAATAATAAAGGTATTTCTTACCTTTTTTCCGGGTCTTTTCGGCACCAAGACATGAAGAATAATCCTTCATATAGTCCACGAAATTTCACGTTATCACAATTTAAATCCAAGGTTGGGAGAGCTTAATTATAGACTTCACGATTCATGTAAAATCACATTAAAATAATAAAATATATTTCACAACTGAAAATGGCGCTAGTGTTGTTTAGTATAAAATAGCACCAGATGATTAAAAAACTTGAAAATTCTATATTTACACTTTTGAATATATACAGTATATACAACGAAAACATATGAATGATATTTGTTATTCCTCACTAGGAATTCCAGATAATTTCTTTTATATGTTCAAGAATATTTATTTCTCCCTTTTCAGAAGAACAAGAAATACACAGCCAGCATGCTACTTTCGAGATTCACATTTAAACTGAACTATAAACAAGAGAAATGCTTTTAAAACAATTAATACTTCAGAAACTATTTCTTCTAACAAGAAGTCAAGCATGATTTCATATTCGGAAATAAATTTCCCCTTTTTTTAAATTAAACTTAAACATCATTTTCTTCTAATAGAAGACCACGATAAAAAACCTATACGCAGCATATTTTTCTGCTGCGTTCAAGATTCACATTCACAAAACCAACTAAACTAAAAAAGGAACAAGAAAGAAAAAATGTTTTTAATATTAATTCTCTAGTCAGACCACGTGACCTGGGATGGCTGGCGCCTAATCAGTCTGGCTGAGAAAAGAAGAGGTTTGCAAAATTTCACATTTAAAGACCCTAGTTTTTTTTCTTCAAAAGTGTTCGTTGCGTTTAATTGGATTGCCGTGGTTTCTGTTTTATTTGAGATTGCGCTTTCAGTCTCATTATCATATTACAAATATTAAATTTATAATCAGATATAAATCCTAGGTTTTTCTCAAGTCTCTCAAATGTTTTCATTTAAAATAGATAAAGGTAAGGCAGTTTTAGTTACCTTCTTTTTATCAGGTTATATGCTATTCCTTCGTCCGGTTGATTGGTATTCTTTTATTTAATCCTTCGAACCATGTGGCATAAAATTACTGTGCTTTCTGCGACAAACTTTATTAACAGAAAAATCTTTCTAAATGAACAGTACCTGAAATCAAGACAAGAAGGATAATAAGCCAAACTACAAAAAAGTTAAAATACTTTGCTCCCCCACTCATTTAGCAGGCTTCCTTGGGGAATTTAAAATATTTTTTTGTTGCTTCGAAGTATCAAATAAGATAACCAGGGCGCTAAGGTAAAACGGCAAAAATATAAGGCAAAAATTGTTTAAAATATTTTTAACTTTATAATGCTGAGGGGAGGAAGAAGGTGAAGTAGATGTTTCAGGGGAAAATTAAAAAAAATATATTTATCATTTATGAAAAGTAACAAATAGAACAAGAAATGAAAAAAAAAAATCAAATACATTAGAATTTGCGTGTTAGGAGGCAGAGGAATTTGGGGGGGTTTTATTTCAGAGGAAACGGGGGAGGAGAAGGAAGTAAATAATCATTCATTTATTTCTATTTTACAAAGTAATAAATAGGGCAGGTTTCTTTAAATGAAAGGGTTTTAAAAGACTTCAATCTCCGTGAATATGGAATAAATGGTAGGTGGTCGGAATTTTTGAAGGGCGAGATCTAGAAGAATATATAAGTATTAGTATTTGAAATAAAGTATAAAAGCACTAAAACAAAACAATATTTAAAAAAGTCACTCAATTAAAAATAATGAAACTTGATAATTTTTATGATTATTTTAACCTTTAACACTTGATGATGAAATTTAGTTTCGTTCGGAGCACTAGTACTATAGCTAGAGAATATTGAATTCGTGAAACGTAATTATACTAGTCTTGTGCATAAAGGAGTTAAATGATCCTTTTATTCATCTTTTGATCAAGCAATAAAAAAAAATAATAAAAAAAAACACTCACAGTGTTTATGCAACACTTTTTGTCACAGCAATTAAAGGTTAATGCTAGACTTAGACAGATATAGGAAAGCTAAAATTTTCGGGAGGGGAAGAGGTAGATGATTGATAATTCATTTATTGTTATTTCAAAGTAATAAACATATCATTTTTTAAAGAGTTTTAAACATTTTAGATAATGTAAGGGAGAGGAGGTGTTATATTCGAAAAGAATATCAGCAAATTGAAGTGGTGAAGGATATGTAGATGATTCGTTATTTATGTATTAGCATTTTAAAGTAAGAATTTGAAATATTTTCAATTTTAATGCTGGGAAGGGAAGGGAGGGGTGACAAAAGGAGGGAAACAAAAATTTCCGGGTGTGGAGGGAGGAAAATTTACCGAAACATGGAGGACTGTAACCTTTTGCCGATATCATTCAGCAGAATTATGACATACAGAATATACTTTTGCTATTGTATGGATATTAAATTTATTTTTCTTCTGCAAAAGATCTTTCCCATTCAGAGGCATTATCGCCATATCGTCACGATTCTTCCACGGGGCTTATGAGTAATAAAAAGAAAAAAGCAATTTAACAAATTACAACGACCATTTGGAAAATGATTTTTTCCTACATTGTTGATCCTACATTACGTACGCCATGGATTAAACGATAACATTCCTGGATCCATCATGGACAAATTTTAAAAGAAATTTCAGTTTTACAATTTTCGGTACTGTAAATTTTTAAACTTCTACGGAGCTGGTCATACATTACGTACGCCATGAATTAAAGATTAATAGTGTTATTACACGTAAAAATTGCAAGCAAGAAAAATCGCCTGCGACTTGTCAGATTTCCTATGAAACTTACGTAATAGCCAAGCATTTCATTGGCTGTTCGGGAAAAGGCTTTTCTATCATCAGATTTCTAAAAAAATCTCACGACCAATTTTAAATAAAATTTCATTCTTAAACTTCTAAACATCCGACAATATTACTTTTTATACCGTCGGATAGAAAAAAAATGTACTTTTAAATGCAATTTGTTTGAAAGCTGTATCTCAATTTGTTTCTGATTTTCTTTTTTTTTTTGTAGTTTTTATTACTTTTTTGTCATAGTGGCAACACTCTGTTGTCCATCGTTGTTGAAACCAAAGGGAAATACAGATTACTGCATATACCAATCAGATAACGAATAAATTGCGGATTAAACCAATGAAAACGTTCAGATATGCTTTTGATTTCCTACCCTGACGAGAACAATAACCATTTTTTCAAATGGTTAATAATAATATCCGAATGTTAAGCATTGTTTCTGCTATATAATATCACGTAGAAAACTAATTTAAATGTTATTACCATTTGTATAAAAAATAAGATTAATTGTACAAACTTTATGCTGCAAAAATATTTAATTCACTTTTAAATTTTAATTCTACAAATTTTAATTTGTATTTAAATTTAATGGGAGCAAGAACAGTTAGCTCCACTGTTGCTAGGAATATAGATTTTCACCAACACACCCAGAAAATATTTTTACGTGCATATAGTACATAGAATCATCACTGTCTAATTTTGCATAAATCAGACTTAATCATTCAGCGAACCATGGATTGCATCCTTTGTTTGTAATTTCTGATATTAGTTTCTATGTTATTGATATGTTCTCTTTCTTTAATAGTGCTTATTTATGGAAATATTTCTTAATGATTTTTCAATATTTTATGTATTAAAAATATGAATTACCTGCCCAGAATGACGTCGATTTCGAATTTGAAACTATAAAGAGTGAGTTTGAATTTTTATTGGCATATGAAAATATTGTCCATACACAGTTTATTTTGGTGGCAACAAGAAATAAAAAAATGCATTAGAAAATTAAAAACAATAGATTTGTATAAAGATAAGTAATGATAGCTGTTTGAAAAAATGGTAGATTGGTTTGAGCAATTTTAAAAAGTACACTGCAAATAGAGGCGTCATAAATTCAGACACATATGTGACTGAAAAAGTAATTAAGACACTTAAGTGTCTGATATGAAATTTCAGACATCATAGGTGTCTGAAATTAAGACACTTAAGTGTCTTACTATATGATCATGGTATAAACACTGTAAACTGAAATGTCTGTA
This sequence comes from Maratus speciosus, assembly GCA_963932465.1. Classification (NCBI taxonomy): domain Eukaryota; kingdom Metazoa; phylum Arthropoda; class Arachnida; order Araneae; family Salticidae; genus Maratus; species Maratus speciosus. Next base: position 48,998,401 of record OZ010786.1, on the reverse strand, counting down.
ATTCAGACATATAAGTGCCTTAAAACGGAGTGTTCAATTTTCAGACATTTTAAAGTGTCTTAATTTTTATCGCGTGTATGCATCTGAATTTAAGGCATTTCAAACGTCTGAATTGCAGACAACAGACATTTTTTTAACGCATTATTGCACTTAAAAAAAAATCTGTTAAAATATGAAAATTATACTGCTACTGTACGTATTTTTAGGCAAATCTTCTTCCGTAAATTCCAGAAATTCCCCCCCCCCTTTTATTTATTTATTTATTTATTTTTTGTACATTTCGTATTTACAATTTTCCCTTTAAAAAAATAAAATATAATCAATCATTCAAGGAAAAATTCACATATTTCAACTACCATCCAAAGTCACATATATTACATGATGTATTTATTTAAATCAAACCAGGACCGAAATCAGAGGGAGGGCAGAGGTGGCGTCTGCCCCGGGCGCCATAATGAAAAGTGAAGAGGGCGCAACATGAAAATTTTGTTTGTTGTTTGCTACAAAAAATGCAATTAACTATCTTCTATTAGATAGATAATGTTCAGCAGCTAGATAATGTGTTATACAGGGTCGAATCTAAGGGGGGGCGGGGGCAGAGGGGGGCATGTGCACCGGGCGCCAGAACGAAGGAGCGCCAAATGAAGATTTTGTTTGTCGATTTTTTCTCACGTCTATGTTTAGCGCGGTATAGCTAAATTCATCCTGTCTGGGATATGCCAAAACATAGCAGAATCTAAGGATGATATGGCATAAGGATCCTGTATAAGGCGGAAATTTTTTCGATTCCATTTTCAAGATTTCATTGAATCAATATTTGACAAAATAGATTACATAGATATTAGATTATAAAATATTAGATATTTTATGATTACATATTTTAAATTTTAAAATAAGTCGGCTATTAGAAAATTAGTAAAATCCTCTTTGTAAATATATTTTGCGGAGGAGTGAAGGCACAAAAATCCATGTTTGTCCTGAGTGCAAAAAAGGATAGTTTCGGCCCTGATTTTATATTTAAGATGATAATGTTTTATTTGTCGATAACAGAATCCTGTCTTAAATGAAAAATTAATATATTTATATACAAAGCTGATTAACCCTTTCCGGCGCGGTGTCCTTAAAAAAGGACACCTAATTTTAATTCCAAAATGACAAACGGCAGCAAGAATATTTAACTAAAATTTTCCTATTATAATGTACATGAAAATAAGCAATTTCGTATTTTCTAATAAATTCGTTTATAAATTGCGGTGTCAGTCCATTATTTCATCAGTTTATAAACAGAATTACTCCGCGCCGGTAAGGGTTAAATAGTTCAGTATTAAGTATTTTTATTTCATATTTTACATTTTAAAATAAATTGGATCTTAGAAGCTTTGCAAAATTATTTGTGTAAGATTTCTTATGAGGCGATTTCATAGATAAGGAGTAGCGTCATCTAGCGTGTATAATTTTTTTTTTAAATTGAGAAACGCAATTGAAATGCAAAAATATATTTTTTAAGGGTGTATTCATTCAAATCCAAACTGCTTATTTTCGGATTCATTTTTAAATTCATTTTGAATTGCCGATATACATTTTGCCTCAATACAAGGGCTGAAATTCTCCAAACATTGAATGATATAGCTTTTTTTGAGAAACAGAGGGTGTACGGTGTTCCTTAAAGAATTCCAGAAGGTATAAGGCGCATAGCACCGTCAGATTCAAAATTCAGATTCCAAAATTCTCGAAAGAAAATTTGTAAAACGTTGAGAGTTATACTAGATTGGGAAAAAAAATTACCACTACCATAAAATACATTTCGTGTACTTCATAAATAGCAATATTTGAAACCTTCTCTCGTGAAGGCGTGGCCGAATAGGTATGTCACGGTCTTAGTAAGCAAAAGGTCCCGGGTTCAAATCCAGCGAGGGGTAAGTGTTGCATGGTTATAGTAATGTGAATTAAATAAATAAACCCTGTATTAATATACATGACCTTTGATTGAATGAAGTGTGGGTCAACCATTGAAAGCTTACATTTTATTTTTTTTAAATATAGAAATTTCCAAAAAAATTGAACAATTTCTGGAATTTACGGAAGATAATTTCCATTAAAATACGCAAATTGCACTGGCGTTTCGATTGGCAGTACAATTTCCACATTTTAACGGATATTTTTTTTTTCAACGTATAATGCTTAGGGGGAAAAAAAGGGTGAAAAAGTGGCCTATTGCAAAGAAATGAAAGGTGGTCAAACATGGATGCGAGTCAGACGTTTGAAGTGTCTTAAATTCAGATGCATACAAGCGACTGAAAAATTAAGACATTTTAAAACGTCTGAAAATTGAACACTCCGTTTAAGACACATATATGTCTGAATTTCAGACATTTCAATTTACAGTGTAGCCAGTAATTTTACTCTTGTTCTAAAACGTATGTATATCAAGTTTCGTGCAAATCTATCAAACATTGTAGAGGATTGTAAGGGCAAATTGTAAGGAACATAGTATGAAACCCTCATATATTTAATTTTTTATGAAATATAAATATATCTCATAATGAAGGGGCTTTTGATAAGGGGTACCTATTTTATAGATAAAGATTGTTGTACAAAAACAAAACAAAGAAACAAAAAACAACAGCAGTAAACGCTTGATAAGTAAAACAACTGTTTGAGATTTCTAACCTTTATATTAAAACAATATAAAGTAAAAAAAAAAAATATTTGTAGTTAAGGGGACTCGGTACCCTTCATTCGGCGAAAAATGACGAAAATATCGATTTTCTAATTTTTTGCTTATATTACACTTTATTATCCCTAGTATATTCTGATGAAGTTTCGTAAAGATCCGAGTATTATAAATATAGTTAAAAGCGATTTTATTACATCGCTGTTCTTTTAAATGCCATACCCACTTACTTCACTTAAAAGTGATTGTTCTCTGCGTTCTTTCGATGAATTAGCATGTTCAAAGTGATAAAACTTTTATGTATATTTTTCAATTGACTTGAATTTTTTTGGTTGTTCTTTATAGTCTATTTGATAAAATTAAGTATCGGATTTACAATAAAGTAAACAGATTTTTTTACACATAAAAATGTAAAATAAATTCAGTTTTTACTGTAACTTTACACTTATTTGCACATTTTATTTTTTTTTTCACTTAAACTAATTAACTTATAGTAAATCCGATACTTAAAATGATAAAGAAATGCTTCTAAGAGTAGTTTAAAAAAATTAACTCAAAATGTTCTAAATTGTACGAAAAGATACATTTAAAAATTTATTTAATTTAAAAAAAATTAAATTTTTCAAATTTTGCTAGAGGAATCCAACAACTCTTTAATAGAATAATTTTCCTTCATTGAGTCTTTTATTATTATGCCAAAAATGTACCTTAAAATGCTTAAATTAAAAAAAATGTTCAAAGGGTACCGAGTCCCCTTATTGTATATTTTTTCACTCAATGTTTGGCTAAAAGGTGTCAAAAAGTACATATTTCTTGTGAATGTTCATCGGAAAGTTTTCTTTAACAATTTGAAAAGCATTTAAGACTTACGAAAAGTTTGGCATCATTAATGAGAGCCACGAAATGCCAGTTAATTTTTCCTAGCTTGAGGAAAGAATACTTTAGAAAACTTTGAATGCTTTTATAAATACGTATATAGATTTGAGCAGTAATGTTTTTTAAATCTTCTGCCTATATCTACAGCTCCAAGTCAAAAAATTACAATAATAGAAAAAAATAATAGAATTGTGAAAAAAGGTTTTCATGTATCACTTATACAAAAAGCAATACAGGATAAAACTTAATATTGTAAGAAGATACATAATTTGTAGTATTTTTTAGCATAAAAGTTAAAGGAAATATTACAAAAATTAAAATAATTATTCACACTTGGAAAAAAAGCAAAATATTAGAATAACCATTTATCTGGTTCAAAGTACTAGGATAATGCATTGTAAATAATACGCGTTAAACAAACGGAAAATTAGTTATTCTTTAATATTTTGTGGCATCACCTTTACATTTTATAACAGCACGAACTCGTTTTGCCAAGCTAGCTACAAATAGTTCACAATGTTTTCTGCCCAGACATGACCATGTCGATTTTATGCTGGAAAGAAGCTAAACTTTGTTTTTTTTGACGTAATATCTTGCAGTATTTTCTTCATTATTCCCCACAAATTCTCTATTGGATTTAAATCTGGCGAATTAGCCGATCAGGGAAGTACGTTAATTTGATGTTGGCTAAGCCTGTTCTTGATGGACCTGACCTGTGTGAAGGTGCTAAATCATGTTGGAAAATAAGATCGCCACAACACAGATTTTCCGACGATGGTATCGTGAAATATTCAAGGATTTATTGATATATCTCAGAATCAATCCTTTCGTTAACGATACAAAGTCTTCCAGGACTATCTGCAGTCATGCAAGCCCATACCATTACACTGGTTGCAAATTTAACTGATCGTTTCATGCAGTCTTTGTCATATGCTTCTTGCTTCATTCGCCATACACGAACAGCTTGATTACCATATGTTACGCAAAACACACTCTCATCACGAAACAATATGTTTTTCCAATCATCCAGGCCCCATAAAAGACTTTTTTGCACCACTTCATTTGCTCTCTTTTCTGTTTAATAGTAATGAGGGGCTTTATTTTTGGTACACGAGATTGATATCCAAGTTTATAGAGACGTCTTAGTGTTATATATTTACTTACATCAACACCGTGTTCTTTCCACTTTCGATCCAAATACCTTACACTTCTAAAACTTTTTTTAGCAATACTCTTTAGCTTTCTATCATCTCTTTGAGTAGTTTTTGGCTTTCGGCTGCTGTTCAGATGCTTGTTTTCAAAATGTCCGTCTTAAAAATACTGCTTCATTGCTCTACTAACACTTGGTTGAGAACATTTTAAGTAACTGACGATACATAGCTGATTATGACCTTCTTTATGCAAATCAATAATACGATGCTTTGTAAACTCCGTTATATCGGGCGAACGATCCATGTTTCACACAAAATGAAAACAATGATGGTGCAGAGCATTTTTTAAACTTAAGAAGAAGTCCCGCAAAAGCTAATTTTATGCTTAATTTATGCAACCTTCTGAACCAATCAGAAAAATTCATAAATATTCTTATTTTTTCAACCACCTATATTTAATATTCTGATATTTTGAATAATGAAAATAATTTTACAAAAATACAATATTCACTGAAAATTTAATCTTTTACAGTTTTAATTTTCTTTTATAACTTGCAAATTTTATTAAAACATCAACCATTATTCTTTTACAAATGTACTACACTGAAATAAAGCTAAATGCAATTCCAACTGTATATGAAATGGATTATTCTAATTTTTTGACTTTGAGCTGTATGTTTCTATATCAGTATTTTTATTACCCCCTCTCTTTATATACACACATATATATTTATTTACATATATGTTATAAAAACGTATAACTAAACTAAAAGCACACCATTAAAAAATGAACAAACAGAACACATAAAGTAAAGAGAAATTTATACAAACAACTAAAATAAAAACAAATAAAAATTAAAATTTTCTGAAAGTTATTACAGGCAATCCAGGTTCAGTAAGGGTAGAACACTGTATTTTTGATAAAATAGGTGGTTTGCGAGACCATGTTCCATTACAATTTTTGTTGCTCTTCATGCCTACTTCACCATTCTGAACTGGTCGGAAGAATTCGGCAACACACTATATATTCACTAGATTAATATTAACACAATTATTCTAATTGGTAAACAAATCATATTAGATGTAAATTTCCAACTGGGCGAAAAATGTCCGGACCAGGATTCGAACCCGGGACCTCCCTGGCTGAAGCCGCCAGTGCTCTGCCATCTGAGCTATCCCGGACGATTCTGGTCGAACTTTTTCACCCAGCTAACCTTGATGATTACAGCATCTGGTCTGAAACCTGGTTCAGCTCAACAGAATAAATCTCAGGTAATGGAACTCCAGAAATCGCTGGATACGAAATTACACTAGATTAATATTAACACAATTATTCTAATTGGTAAACAAATCATATTAGATGTAAATTTGCAACTGGGCGAAAAATGTCCGGACCAGGATTCGAACCCGGGACCTCCCTGGCTGAAGCCGCCAGGGTTGATGGGTTGATTGTTGACGGCCAATTATCTACACGAGGGATATGGGCCCTGGGGGGAGTGCCTTCCGTGGAGGTCTTTCTAAGGGAACCTAATCCGTATTAACGCATGGAAATCCACGGTTTGAAGAAGCCCACGAAAACTCCGAACGATTAGGCCGACGGGCGCGATTGGGTTCGAACCCAGCACCTCCCGTCTACCAGCTTCGAGAGCAGAACCTCTCAGCCACTGGTGGTGCCCTGAAGCCGCCAGTGCTCTGCCATCTGAGCTATCCCGGACGATTCTGGTCGAACTTTTTCACCCAGCTAACCTTGATGATTACAGCATCTGGTCTGAAACCTGGTTCAGCTCGACAGAATAAATCTCAGGTAATGGAACTCCAGAAATCGCTGGATACGAAATTACACTAGATTAATATTAACACAATTATTCTAATTGGTAAACAAATCATATTAGATGTAAATTTCCAACTGGGCGAAAAATGTCCGGACCAGGATTCGAACCCGGGACCTCCCTGGCTGAAGCCGCCAGTGCTCTGCCATCTGAGCTAATCGTTAGCGATTTCTGGAGTTCCATTACCTGAGATTTATTCTGTTGAGCTGAACCAGGTTTCAGACCAGATGCTGTAATCATCAAGGTTAGCTGGGTGAAAAAGTTCGACCAGAATCGTCCGGGATAGCTCAGATGGCAGAGCACTGGCGGCTTCAGCCAGGGAGGTCCCGGGTTCGAATCCTGGTCCGGACATTTTTCGCCCAGTTGGAAATTTACATCTAATACACTATATATTGTTCAATTATAAATTTCGAAATTTTTGTATTTTTCTTAATTTGAACAGAAATTAATTTTATGGATATATTCTAAATAACAAGAAAAGTGCCCAGTTAAACTGATGGCATTGAGCTCACAGGCCACACTAATTGTATATTATACTCTTATCTCAAAGAATAATGCCCCTCGAAAAATAAATTAAGGTGGGGATTCCCCCCCCCCGTTCCCCCTCTTTATGCTTAACAAATGAGCCTCCAAATGTCATCAGGGAGGCGCCTTATCGAAATAAACTGGTATACCAAATCGGATAGAAAAACCCATTTATCTAAATTAAGGGGAGTATTAGTCCGTCCCTCTCTTTATATTAAACCAAAACTTCAAAATGTAATCGGGGAAGCGCCTTATAGGAATAAACCGGTGTACCAAATTTGAAACAAATCGGATAAAAAACCCATTTATCTAAATTTAGGGATATTAGTCCCCCGTTCCCCCTTTAGACTTAAACAATGAACTTCAAATCTAATCAAGGAAGCGCCTCATCAGAATTAACGGGTATATCAAATTTGAAGAAAACCCGATAATTCTGCAGAAAAACCCATTTATCTAAAGTAAAGGGGGGGGGGTCCCCCTTTATACTTAACCAATGAACCTCCAAAACTACTGAGGGAAGCGCCTTATCATAATGAACCTAGAAATTTTTTTAAGCAAATCGGATATTTCTATCAAGAGTTATCGTGTTACGTACTCATATGTAAATATGAGTGCGCATGTATGAGTACGCACAAGTATTGAGTACGTACAAGTATGAGTACGCACGTACTCATTACGTGCACATGCATACATACATACATACATACAGGACCGGCGGGCACATTCTCTCTCAGGCTGTGATAGCCTATGAGATAAAAAGGAGACAGGTGACTTGGTTTACGATAAGCACTGCGGCGTTAATCTGGATTTACGTACACTACGTTCCCCCTTACCTGTCCCAATCAGACAAACAATTAATTTCAACCGCGAACAATCGACACATCTCTAGAATCGAACTGTGAATACATCTCAAATCGATAACCCTTACTTTTGCTAAAATCATAAACTAAACCATTAATAAATATCGCAGGATAACCCTGCGAACTGGCGATACTATAATATTCGAACTTCTCACCAACCAATCCATCCGGACTTGAAGTCAATCTCTCTATGCGATTTAAACCATTTACAAAGATGTTCCTAAAATTAGATATGTGCACATTACTTTGAAAATTCAAAATTTTCAAAGTATCAAAGCTGAAACTATTTCTTTTATCTATACACCTGTAACTAGACCCTCTCCTATAATTTCCAAAAAGGGATCTAAATAATTCACTTTTTGATGACTATTAGAAGTACATTTTAAAATCAATGAATTAGGATAAAAATCGAAAACACATTAGTTTTGAATATTATTTATTTTGACATATAAAATATTATCTTTAAATCTGTAGAAATATAAATCTTTATTTAACTTTAATCCACCTTCATACATAAACAGATAAATATCCGCCAATACAGAACTGCAACTACCTCCCACAGCTATTCCTCTAATCTGTTTATAAACTTTTATTCCTCTCAAAAAGGTGGTTTTCATAAACGACAAAGTTAAACAGATTGGTAAAATGATCGATGTCTGTATCATATACATTATATTTCTCATAAAACACCATTCGTTTGTTCTTTAAATCTATGAAATCAATACTGCTGTATAGATCCTCGAAGTCAAAAGTCTATAAACCTGTAATATTTTTCAATTTTTTTAAGTGTTTTAAAAGTTCATAACTGTTTTTGTTTACAAATGATTTTTTTTTCATACAATACACGAGTGAATAACTTCTTTAATTTTTTCAATATATTTTTATTAACCTTCTCCATATATATATATATATATATATATATATATATATATATATATATATATGTTTATATACATGAAAATGTCATCTGCAAAATAAAATACACATATAAGAAAAACTATTAATATTATCAAATCTCAGGAGCAAAATCTCGAGAGAAACAGAAAACAAATCTCTCGAAATTTTGTCATGGGAAAATAGTAAAAAGTAGAAACTTTACGAGAAAGTAAAAAAAAAAGACATTTTTTGTAAAATCATCGTAGATAAAATAGAGACATTCGTTACTTTAGGTATTACCTAGTAAATATATGGACATATTTTATAAGAAAAGTGCTACAATCGGCCAAAAAAAAAAAAAAAAAAACAAAAAACACCCCCCCCATACATTTTAATTGCCATATTGTCAAGCAGAAATACGAAGACAGCCTTTTGATTGTCTTCTTTTAATTTAGGCTTAAAAAAATAATCTTAGGGTTTGTATTCATACTGATTGTATCAAACGTTAAGACTTTTAATTCAAAATTTTGATAGAAATCGAATTCTTTTAAAAAATTCACAGGTCATTCAGATTTTTTCGAATATTAATTAAAAAATATCTATTAATTGAAATTAATAATGGAAAAAGTATAAATTATTTTTAAACAGAAATAGACTTATAAGCTTCAACTATACGAATATAAAATTACAGCTCATTTTACCTGGTAGGTTTAAAGTTATGTTTAAAAAAACTACCCACATTGTTTCCAGTTTTGCAACGGTTAAAAATGAATTAAGAGTTCCAAACTTTAAACATGTAAAATTACTTAACTTCTTAACTTCTTAACTTCTCTTATGTATCCTAATGTATAATTTCTGAAAAATCCAAATATGATGTAAAAATTAGATATTAAAATTTCAAAATTTGATACAATTTAATTATAAAGACGACAACCTAAGCGTATTTATTGTATATGTCGTAGGCTAATTGAGAAATACGGCTCTTTGGAAACAGCCTAGGCTCTTTGCAAAGAGCCGGGCTAATTGGAGAATCCATCTCCCTTTTCCCAATTAGCATGATATTTTTCAGGCTTATTGCAAAGAGCCTAGAAAACGTTAGGCTAATTGAAAAATGACCACTTATAATCCGATCAGGGTGATATTTTTAGCTCACAGGGTATCAAAGCCTGAGAGCTTATGTGCCCGCCGATTCTGTATGTACGTACGTACGCATGTACGTAACACGATAACTCTTGATAGAAATATCCGATTTGCTTCAAATTTTTTTTCTAGGTTCATTCTGATAAGGTGCTTCCGTGATTAGTTTTTGGGGTTCATTGGTTAAGGATAAAGGGGGAAAAGGGGGGCTAGTCCGCTCCCCCTTAATTTATATAAATGGGTTTTTCTTGCAGAAATATTAGATTTGCTCCAAATACCGGTATACCGGTTTATTGTGTTATACCGGTTATTGTGGGTACCGGTGTTGTGGGTACCGGTATTGTGGGTATTGGTACCGGTTATTGTGGTATACCGGTTTATTGTGTTAAGGAGCTTCCCCGATTAGATTTGGAAGCTCATTATTTAAGTATAAAGGGGGGAAAGGGGGGCTACCCCCTTAATTTAGAAAAATCGGTTTTTCATGATGGATTATTCGATTTGCTCCAAATTTGGTGTACCGGTTTATTAAGTTAAGAACTCGCCTTGATTAGATTTGGAGGTTCATTAGTTACATTTAAAGGGAGGAAAGGGGGAGGGGCTATTTCCCCACCCCCCGTAATTTACATAAATGTGTTTTTCATGCAGAAATAAGCGATTTGCAATAAATTTGGTATACCGGTTAATTATGTTAAGCAGCTTCCCTGACTGCATTTGGAAGATCATTATTATGTATAAGGGGGGGGGGGAAGGGGACAATTGCCTCTCCCCTTAATTTAGATAAATGCGTTTTTCATGTAGAATTATTCGATTAGCTAAAATTTGGTATACTGGTTTATTATGTTAAGGAGATGGCTTGATTATATTTGGAGGTTCATTAGTTAAATATAAAGGGAGGAAAGGGAGGGGCTAGCCCCCCCTTAATTTAGATAAATGGGTTTTTAATGCAAAATTATTTGATTTGCTCCAAATTTGGTATACCGGTTTATTATGTTAAGGAGCTTCCCTGATTAGATTTGGAGGTTCATTAGTTAAGTATAAAGGGAGGAAAGGGGGGCTAGACCCCCCCCCCTAATTTAGATAAATGGGTTTTTCATGCAGAGTTATTCGATTTGCTCCAATTTTCGTATATCGGTTTATTATGTTAAGGAGCTGCCTTGATTAGATTTGGAGATTTATTGGTTAAGTATAAAGGAGGGACAGGGGCTAGTGTCACCTTAATTTAGATAAATGGGTTTTTCATACAGAATTATTCGATTTGCTTCAAATTTGATACACCAGTTTATTACGATATGGCTTCCTTCATTTTATTTGGAGGTTCATTGGTTAAGTATAAAAGGGGGGAAATGGGGGGCAATTTTCCCTCCCCTTAATTTAGAGAAATTTGTTTTCATGCAGAATTATCTGATTTAGTTTAATTTTTTTTCAACCGGATCCGAACTTGAATGTTCCATTTGAAGTCAACCCGAAAACCGACCACAACCAGGTTTCGGATTGAGTTCAATTAGAACTTTCAGGTTCGGATCGGGTTGCCGTTGGACGGAGATTATTTTGTCTGGCTTGCATCGGGTTATAGTTCTTTGGAATATTTTTGTCGGTTAAGATTTGGTTCGGGACGGGTTTCAGGTTGACTTCGAATGGAATTTTTAGGTTCTGGTAGCGTTGCGTGTCCACGGAAACTAATTTGTCTTGTTCGGATCCGGTTATGGATTTTTGGAATATTTTTGTCGGTTATCAGATTTGGTTCGGGATTTCGGGTTTTTTGAAATGGAACTCTCAGGTTCGGGTCAGGTTGCATGTAGACTGAAATTATTTTATCTTGCTCGGATCGGGGTACGGTCTATTGTAATTTATTTTTTGGGTTTGGGTAGGATTATGCGTTAATAAACCTAATAAAAAGAAAATTGCCCAGTTAAACTGATGGCTTTGAGCTCACAGGCTATTCACACTAATTGTATATTATACTCTTATTTCAAAGAATAATGCTCCTCGAAAAATAAATGAAGGTATTAGTCCCCGTTGCCCCCCTTTCTACTTAACCAAAGAACCTCCAAATCTAATCAGGGAAGCTACTTAACATAATAAACTGGTATACCAAATTTGAGCAAATCAGATAATTCTGCATGAAAAAACCCTTTCACTAAATTAAGGGGTGGGGGGGGGGGTATTAGCTCCACCATTTCTCCCTTTATGCTGAACCAACAAACATTCAAATCTAATCAGAAAAGCTCCTTATTAGAATGAAGCTAGAAAAAAAATTAAACTAAATTAGATAATTCTGCATGAAAGCACATTTATCTAAATTAAGGGGAAGGGCAATTGCCCCCCTTTCCCCCCTTTTATACTTAACCAATGAACCTCCAAATCAAATGAGGGAAGCCATATCGTAATAAACTGGTATATCAAATTTGAAGCAAATCGAATAATTCTGTATGAAAAACCCATTTATCTAAATTAAGGGGACACTAGCCCCTGTCCCTCCTTTATACTTAACCAATAAATCTCCAAATCTAATCAAGGCATCTCCTTAACATAATAAACCGGTATACGAAATTTGGAGCAAATCGAAAAACTCTGCATGAAAAACCCATTTATCTAAATTAAGGTGGGGGGGTCTAGCCCCCTTTCCTCCCTTTATACTTAACAAATGAACCTCCAAATCTAATCAGTGAAGCTCCTTAACATAATAAACCAGTATATCAAATTTGGAGCAAATCGAATAATTTTACATTAAAAACCCATTTACCTAAATTAAAGGGAGAGGCAATTGCCCCCCTTGCCCCCATTTATACATAATAATGATCTTCCAAATGTAATCAGGGAAGCTGCTTAACATAATTAACCGGTATACCAAATTTATAGCAAATCGCATATTTCTGCATGAAAAACCCATTTATCTAAATTACGGAGGAGGGGATAGCACCCCCTTTCCTCCCTTTATATGTAACTGATGAACCTCCAAATCTAATCAAGGCAGCTCCTTAACTTAATAAATCAGTACACCAAATTTGGAGCAAATCGAATAATTCATCATGAAAAACCGATTTATCTAAATTAACGGGGTAGCCCCCCTTTCCCCCCTTTATACTTAAATAATGAGCTTCCAAATCTAACCAGGGAAACTCCTTAACACAATAAACCGGTATACCAAATTTGGAGCAAATCGAATATTTCTGTATGAAAAACCCATTTATATAAATTAAGGGGGGGGGGGACTAGCCCACCTTTTCCCCCCTTTATCCTTAACCGATGAACCTCAAAAACTAATTAGGGAAGCACCTTATCAGAATGAACTTAGAAAAAAGTTTTTTGAAGCAAATCGGATATTTCTATCAAGAGTTATCGCATTACGTACATACGTACGTACGTACATACGTACGTACGTACACACGTACATACAGATTCGGCGGGCACATAAGCTCTCAGGCTTTGATAGCCTGTGAGCTAAAAATATCACCCTGATCGGATAATAAGTGGTCATTTTTCAATTAGCCTAACGCTTTCTAGGCTCTTTGCAATAAGCCTGAAAAATATCAGGCTGATTGGAAAAAGGGAGATGGATTCTCCAATTAGCCCGGCTCTTTGCAAAGAGCCTAGGCTGTTTGCAAAGAGCCGGATTTCCCAATTAGCCTACGACATATATAAATTGAAATAAAATGTAATTCCCAATCAATGGCTATTTTTCTTATGTGATAATTTTACGGTTAACATGTTAAGGGTTGTTTAAGCCCTTTTTTTAGTCGACTGTACATTGGGATTTTATTGCAAAATTTGAGTTTGACTTCATCAAATCAGGATTAGCTGCACTTCAATGTCATGTAATGAATCTCTTCTTCATAAAAACCTTTTTAGGTGCGTTCGTAATTGCCGAAACGTCAGTGAAGGCTTACTGTGGAGACACGAAAAGTTTTGGTTTCCGTTTGTCTGTCAGTCTGTCTGTTCCGCGATAACTGCCGCAAAAAGCATCCGATTAACTTGAAATTAAGTGGGTATGTAGGGGAGGTACCCAGAATTAGCTGTATAGTTTTTTCTTATATTTGGTTCACTCGTTCAGAAAATATAAAATATTTTATTTTTCACACTAATGCTTTTCTATGTCATTTCAGACGATTTTTCCATTTTTACTTTCTTCTATCTTTACAAGAAGAAAGTATTGGATTCATGAAAATTTTCGACTTTCGGTTTTCGACGGATTTACACGTTTTAGGGGTCAGAGATTCCAAAAATCATGTTTTTACAAAATGTCTGTCTGTGACTCTGTGAGTCTGTCTGTCTGTCTGTCTGTGTGTATGTGACACAAATTTTGTGGACGCTCTATCTCAAGAACTAATGCACGGAATTTAATAAAAATTTATATTAAGTTAGTCCCTAATACAAATTGATGCTGATTAGTTTTTGGTGTAAATCGCTCAACAGGTGGCGCTGCTATGCTGCATTTCCCGCGATTTCTGCACTAGCTCTATCTCAAGAACTAATGCAGGGATTTTCATCAAACTTCAGATTTAGTTAATCCTTGATATGAATTGGCGCTGGTAACGTTTTGGTGCAAATCGCCCAACAGATGGCGCTGCTATGCTGCATTTTGCAGCATTTACACGATTTTCGTAATAGCTCTAACTCAAGAAATAATGCACGGATTTTCATCAAACTTCAGATTCTGTTAGTGCTTGACATGAGTTGACGTTTTGCACCTTGTGGTGTAAATCGCTCAACAGGTGGCGCTGCTATGCTGCATTTTTTGTGATTTCCGCGATAGCTCTATCTCAAGAACTTATGCTCGGGTTTTCAACAAACTTCAGATTCAGGTATACCTGGATATGAATTAGTGCTGTTTATGTTTTGCTGTAAATCGCTCAACAGGTGGCGCTGCTATGCAGCGTTTTTCTCAACTTCCACAATAGCTCAATGTCCAGAACTAATGCACGGATTTTCATCAAATTTCAGATTCAGTTAGTTCTTGACATGAATTGATATTTTGTACCTTTTGGTGTAAATCGCTCAACAGGTGGCGCTGCTGTGCTGCATTTTTTGTGATTTCCACAGTAGCTTTAGCTCCAGAACTAATACACGGATTTTCATCCAACTTCAGATTCCGGTATACGAATTAGTACTGTTTGTGTTTTGGTGATTCCGGTTTACGATTCCGGTATATGAATTAGTACTGTTTGTGTTTTGGTGCAAATCGCTCAACAGGTGGCACTGCTATGCTACATTTTTCAAAATTTCTCTTACAGCTCTATTTCAATAACTAATGCACGAATTTTCATCAAATTTCAAATTCAGGTATACTTTTATATGAATAATTTGATGTAATTTATTTTACTATTTAAATGATTTAATTGACGTGATTTATATAGAAGAAAGTTTTGTGATGGCCACAACATACTAGTTATTTGTTGAAAGGAAATGGCTCATATGACTGAAGGATTTAAATGGCAAATTATGGATGATGAAATTTTCTAACTGGAATCATATATTATTCACATTAGTTTGAAAATTTCTCTAATCATTTGTCAGAGTTTTTAAATTCGGTATATAACTTATGGGGGGATTTTATATATGCGTTCCAATAATATAAAATATTTTCTTTAATAAATTTACTTCTTTAGAATGTACACATTTCATTGTTTTAATTTTCTTTTAACTGTTGCGTAGCAACGGAACTACACCTAAAAATATTGTAGATATGAAAGTATGTGTAATTGTTTGAAGTGAAATGAACGTCAAAAAGGGATGAATTAATGCCTTTTTGTCTTTGCAAAATATAGATGGATTTTATCCGAGAAATAAAGACAGGCTATGTTCTATTTATTTTGTTCAAATATATTTCTTATAAATTAAAAAGTTCACTATTTTCATAAGGAATAAATCGACATTTTTCTATAAAATTTAACAATTTTTTTTTTTTTTTTTTTTTTTTTTTTTTAACCGTTGCCAAGTAAATCAGATCCCGGAATAATAATTTATCCTAAACAGTTAATTTTGATTTGAAAGATCTTCATGTGCAAGAGGAAAATGAAATAAACAATAGACATAAATATACGTCTTCATATTGGAAATAAAACGATATACGAAAAGAAGATGAATTTGACCTCATACATCAAAAACAAAACGAATATGCTTTGAGGTTGAAATAAAAGGGCCTTCCGTTATGATATTAATTCTTAATTAAAAAAAAAAAAATTACCAATATCTCACGGTTTATCGTCTGCACACGAATAACAGAAATGTTTAATTTTTAATCGAAAAGTTCAATAAGAAAAAAACTTTTGAAAAGCAAATAGATAGTAAATGTCAAAATTATGCACCGAAAAATTATCTCTGTCGAAAATGACGCCATTGTATCGGGAAATAAATATTTTCATTCTGAAAAGCCAAACATTAACTAGATTGCCTGAAAGAGTGCTACTTCCTAATGCAGCCTCCTTTCAGAAAATATAAATGAAAATTATTTTATTTGTAATAGGAAATTATTACTTTTTCGTTCATAAAACCAAAACTTTTAATATAATTGCGTCAATGTAAATTATCTTCTGTTTACCGGTATTAAAAAATAAGGCTCGGAAGTGTAAAAATCAAGATTTACGATAACCACTAGCACAATGAATAAAAAGTTACATATCTAAATTTAATGAGACTACGGGGGGTTCAGGGGGGCTCGCCCCCTGAAGAAATCTACTTTTTTATCTAAAAAAAAATACCAGAATTAGCAGCTCAAGAAAATTTCAGAATATCCTTACATAACGTTTTTAAATTAACGCCTCTAATGCCTGAAAACTTCGTATTTTTTATTCTTATAAATAATTACGTAATTTGCGTCATTTCAAATTTTATGAAAATCGGATCTATAGTTTAATTACAGGGACAGTCAAAAGTTTTCCGTAACATTACGGCCAATGGGGAAAAAATTATTGCAAGCGCATTTTAATGATGTTACAGCCTTTCGAATGGTCTGAAATTTTAAATATATAATTGTTGCAAAATTTTGTCGAGTCATTTCAAATTTTATGAAAATTGAATGCATAATTTAATTACAGGGACACTCAAAAGTTTTCCATTACATTATGGCCAATGTGAAAAAAGTATTTCAAGTGCATTTTAATGATGTTACAGCCTTTCGAACAGAATGAAATTGATATGCACTTATAAAGTGCACTAAAGTATACATTCAGTACAATATACGGTGCAAAAAATATTTATAAAACTAGTTACAGTTCGAACGCACCCCATTTGCCACGTTTGACGAGCAATTTCCAACTTGTTATTAAATTTGGAGAGGAATAGGGTTATTAAATTCTTTGGATAATTAAAAAAGATCTGTTAAATTTTTAATACAGGGTGTCACTGATCCCTGGATAATATTCAAACTGCAAGTTAAGGTAAAGTGCACATAAACAAACAGTTTTGGTGTAGCAATGTGGTGTCGGAAATGGAAACAAGTATTTTATTGACATAAACATTACAGTAAGTGCTCAGAGGTGCCTCCATCGATAAAGGTTTGGCAGCGTCTAGTAAGATTGGTTTATCCTTCCGAAGATTCCAGGTGTTTCACGAATAGTTGAAGCCGCGACTGGGAGTCTTGCAATGAGGTCCTCCTCACAATCAATTGGTGTCTCTTCCAGTCCTGATTTTTTTAGGTAATGAAATGGCAGACCTATTGGCCAAATCAGTAATTATAGACGGTATATTTGACATGGAAGCAAGCATTATGATTCCCATATCTTATATTAAAAGGTATTTTAAGAATAATGTACTTCTGGAATGGCAACAATATTGGGAAACGAGCCTTAATGGTAGAGACATATACCTAATTATGAACAGAGTTAACTTGGATTTTATATGTAATAAGCAAGTCATAGCATATTTCCTGACGGGACATTTTCCTGGCGGGATTTTTCCAACGTTTCTATTTAAGATTAAGAAAAAAGATAACCATAAGTGTGTCTGCAATAAACGTGGTGATGTTTCCATTATATATTTGGAAGATGCAGCAGGATGCCTGCACACTTTTCATTCGACAATAGTAAACTCTTAGACAAAACCTGTGGTCAGTTTTATTTGCACCAACTAATTATCATAAGTTATGTCATATTTATAACAAACTAAATGAGCTCTACAGTTTTATTCAAAACAGATTTTAATTTTGTTCTTTTGCTTATAATGTAACTATATTGCCCATCGGAACCTGCGTATTTATTGCAGCTTTTCACATTTTTTTAATTATTATTTTTTTTTCTTTTTTCAATTTACATTTTCCTATATCTGTCGCCAGTGGCGAGAAAAATTTTGTTTATTTTATCATACAGGGCATGTTGCGTTGTTTTTGCAATACTTTTTTTAAATTTATTTAATTAATGCCCATTTTTAAGGCTCGTTTCTGTGGCTGAGGTTTGCTAGATGTTGATGGGGTTCTTACCACCGGATAATTAGAGTAAAGCCTCCCTAAAGCGACCACGTTCTGTTCCAATAAAAATTGGTCACTCCGAGAAGTGGTCTCTTAATGGAGGTCATCTTTAAATCTATATTTTAATTGTTGAAAAACGGTAACAATTAATGTTACTAAAATTTATTTATTACATTAGGAAAAAATATGAAAATTTAAGTATCAAAACAAAAGTTAATTACAGCAGAGTTTAAAAAATGAATACATTGATGTTTGCTTTGATTTTATGGTTTTATCTTTTATAACTTTTACTTCCAAGTCCTTTCGAAGTTCAGTAAATAAATATATATATATTTTTTTGACGGGAACAAATAATGACGATTTCATTAATTTATTTATTTCTTTGAGAGTTTCCTGACAGAATAGGGAAGGGGAGTTTATTGACCGTCATCAAACACTTAATAGATACCGGAATAAATAAAAATTTTGAACTTAGTTTAGAAGTTTGATGAATAATGCGATCTCCGGAATTATTTTTCTATTAAAATCTTCTTCAAGCGACCAGTAAAAAATTGAATTTTCTTCAGAGAAATTGGTCGCACATGGGGATGGTCTCTGAATAGATGTAAAATTAGTACTGAGCTTATGGAAATAAATTTCGTTCCATGAAAAAATGGTCGTTCAGGGAGGTGGTCGCACAGGGAGGTTTCACTGTAATCCCTAAACTTAATTGTTTGAGCTCCGATTGGGTGATTACCGGTGTCTTGTAGATGAGATACCTCGAATCTCCTAAAGGCTACTTTAATTACTTATCAGACGCTGCGAGACTTGTATAGATGATAGTGGTGGAACATTTGAGCACTTATTGTAATTGGTATGTTAATAAAATGCTTGTTTTCATTTTCCCCGCATTTCCTGTTTTTCGCCAATACTTTTCATTTACGACACTACATTACTATACCAAAATTCCTTCTTTATGTAGACTTTATCTTCCCTTACAGTTATGCCAATGAGTTTAGGGACACTTTGTATAAGGTAAAAAAGTGTATCAATACCAATAAAACATTCTTCTTTTTTTCAGCCCCCGGTACGGTATGATATTTTTTTCTACCAGCTTATTTTGTGCCGTCTCCAAAAAATAAAGATACTTTAGAGAAGTTAGCTGTAAAACAAAGCAGTACGATTAAATACTTTACAGCAATTATTTAAATTTTTAAGCATCGCACATTTTCAATTTTTATACCGTCGTATTGGGAAAAAAGAGTACTTTTAAATGTAATTTGTTTGAAAACCGTATCTCCATTTATTTTTGAAATATTATTTTTTTTTTGTAGTTTTTAGCACCGTTTGTTTAATTTTGGCAACTCAAGTACTCCATTTCTGGAGAAAGTAAAGGGAAAATAATTGAAAAATAGCAATTATTTCTTTTTGTTGCCATTTTCTCATAACAACCAAAAGAAAATGTAATTAAAATACGTGCTATTTAAACTAAATATAAACGAATAATTTCTGTTAAAACAGAGAGCTATTATAAACTATATTTAATTTTAAGTATCTGTATTAATGTTACAAACAAATGAAGGCCTACCCGTAAGGCATGGCGACGTCACGGCGACGTCGTTGTGAAGTCACACTGTGATTTTGTGACCGTCGATGTGACGTCATAGTGACTAGAATGCGAGGTCGTTATGGCCGTTTTAGAGGTCGTTTGTGACGTCACATTGTGACCACTCTGTGAAGTCACGGTGTGACAAATTTGTGAAAAGTGTGTCATTTGGGACTATTTTGGCATTAACTTTGTGACGAACCTGTGACGAAAGTGACAATGCTTTGAAGTCACATTGTGACCAATTTGTGAAATATGTGTCATTTGTGACGAATTTGTCATAAACACTGTGATGATTTCAAATGAAAATCAAATTTCAAATTAATTGCTTAAAAGGCGCAAAGGCGAACATAGTGAAAAAGATTCCATGCTGGGACTCGAACTCGGGCCATCAGTATAGCGCACTGACATTCTACCGACTAAACCACATGGAACGATACCCGGCCTGGAAATTTTCTCACTATTACATGTTGGCAAGGCTACAAACGCAGCACAAGATGGAATATTTATCGTGAGCCACCGACATGGGGCAAACACGAAACTTAATTAAATCGAGCATCGATTGAAACTATATTAATACTTAGAAATTTTTCCAGAGAGAACCATTCGCCTTGCATACAATATTTCAAATGAAAATCAAATTTCAAATTAATTACTTAAAAGGCAATTTTAATTTGAAATTTGATTTTCATTTGAAATACTGTATGCAAGGCGAATGTTTCTCTCTGGAAAAATTTCCAAGCATTAATATAGTTTCAATCGATGCTGGATTTAATTAAGTTTCGTGTTTGCCCCATGACGGTGGCTCACGATAAATATTCCATCTTGTGCTGCGTTTGTGGCCTTGCCAACATGTAATAGGGAGAAATTTTCCAGGCTGGGTATCGTTCCATGTGGTTTAGTCAGTAGAATGTTAGTGCGCTATACTGATGACCCGGGATCGAGTCCCGGCGTGGAATGTTTTCACTATGTTGGCCTTTGCGCCTTTTAAGCAATTAATTTGAAATTTGATTTTCATTTGAAATATTGTATGCAAGGCGAATGTTTCTCTCTGGAAAAATTTCCAAGTATTAATATTGTGATGATTCTTGTCATAAACACTATGATAATTTTAAAGTAAAGTTTTGTTTGAAATATAAAGTCTTATCTTTTTACCGTACTTTTTAGCAAGATATCCCTAATTTGGAGTCCTATTCTTCTAAAATATTTTTAATTTTCCATTTAAAAAACAATCCTTATCAACTGACATCTTTTTTTATTAAGTTCAAAGCTTGATCTTGAATTCAAGCTTAATATTAAGAATGTGTAAGCTTTTTAATTTTTTGTGATTTGTCATTGCTTTACTAAATACGAACATGGAGTCTAACGGACATTAATACAACTGTTATTTATAGAACGACATGATAAGCCCTATTTATTTAAATTTTATTTTCCCGTATATATTGTATTTTGTGAATATGAGCTAATTAGATTTGGTATGTTTTATAGGAAAAGACTGATCTGGGAAATAGAAACAACAAGTAAGATATATCATGCGTTAAGCCTAGATTATAAAACACTTTCCAACTCTTCCTGAAGGTTTTAACAAGACATCGGGGAAAATAACGTAAACAAGATAACTAACTAAACATGAAAACGCATAAAACATTTGAACATTTTCAGCAGTTACCATCCATAGCCAAATAAATTTTCCAATTCTTTTAAACAGTCCTGTATTTGATCTGTAGATTGATATATATACTATATAATGGAAAAATTTTGTTTATCAAGGAAACGCATAACAGGTTGAAATTCTCTTTCAGCAATTTATACTAATATATGGAAACATACTTAAGTAATTTTGTACAACCCTGTAGTTTACCTAGAACCTTTATTACACGCCACTATTTAGTTAAAATTTAATTCAAACTAAAACACTTTTAAAACTGCTGAAATCACATTTCCAGAAATTATAATTTATAGACGGCAACGTATCCAATTCTTTGTGTGACCCTGTATATCATTTTATCTATATTCTACAAACATTTCTTAGTAAATTAAATACAGTGCAGCGTAAAAATGCATAACTTATTTAAAAACCACCTTTAAGCAATACCCAGTAACCCTTACGAATACTTTTGTATAGTCCTGTATATGAATTATAGCATATATATATACACCATATACTTTGCATAAATGTAGTGAATCATAAAAGCGCATATCATAATTAAAAATGC
Organism: Maratus speciosus; assembly: GCA_963932465.1. NCBI lineage: Eukaryota > Metazoa > Arthropoda > Arachnida > Araneae > Salticidae > Maratus > Maratus speciosus. The sequence continues at coordinate 48,976,271 of OZ010786.1, read as the reverse complement.
ATTTCCAGCAATCATCGCTAATGAACAGTACTTCGGATACAATATAGTATCTGAAATATTTTGTGTGTCCCTGTAAATGCTATATACACTTCGTATTATACATGAAATAATTCATAGTATGCAAACCTCAACGACGTATATCAATTTCATTACATATCAAATAGATTAACATAAATATAGTACGCCGCAAACAATTCCCTCCACCCCTATATCATTATGTATTGGAATTCCTTTTTTAGCCCTGTCAATAAACAATAACTATTCTCTGCATTGCATATTCTACGGAATGCACATTTTAGTGCGCTTCATAAATGCATATCAATTTTATTCTGTTTGAAAGCGTGTAAAATCATTAAAAATCATTTGAAACGATTTTTTCTCCCACAGGCCGTAATGTAATGGAATACTTTTGACTGTCCCTGTAAATGAACTAAACATGCTACAAACTTCATTACAAATAGGGACCTTGCTATGGTAAACGTCAATAACATCCAAAAATTTCAAGTCAATCCGAGTATATTTACGCGAGTAAGAGCGCGGACAGACGGCCAAACAAACCGAAGTCATAAACACTTTTCAACTTTATCGGGCCTGAAAAACACTTTATTTCAATGCTTAAATATTATTTTTTATTTTTTAATGCCAATAAAATAAATGTATCGAAAACGTAGAAAATGAGTTTACAATCAAAGAAAATTTAATAACTGATTCTGAATGTATACAATTAAATGTTTGATTAAAATCACAAACAGCAAGAAAAATGATTAAACAGAGTAAAAAAAAATAAATATATCAATTTGAAAAACACTAAATAATTAGTATTTATAATTGTACTATTAAGCAACAACAAACTACAATAGATGAATTAAATGCATTTAACAATTTCTCAAAAATCTTTCCATATGTTATAAGGAATTCCTACTATTTTATAATTTTGGCAAATGTTAAATCTGAAAACATTGGTATGAAGATTTAAGATTTTAAATAGTAGATTTAAATCTTAAGATTTAAAATATTATTAACAATGAAAAAAAATCTTTCAAAAGTTTCACTACTACAATATGTAAAAAGATATTTTCTCAGTATAATGTTAATTTCAAAATTGAAACAGTTTCCTAATATCATTATAATCGAATATCATATTTAACTCCAAAATATTAATGACGATAAATACTGTGTTAGAATCAGTCTCTGCATCAGCTTTTTTTTTCCTCTTCTAGCGATGCAGATTAAGATATTTTACAGCATCGAATCGGAAAAGAATTGCAGATCAGTCTCATTGCATATAACATACTACAACTTATTTAACTTTAATCTATCAAACGGGAATAAAAAATTTAAATTAAATAAGACATACCTTTTAAGTTCCATAAATAGTTTAATAATATCCGTGTTTTATCCTAAATTGTCAGACATATTTCTGACAAAATGACAAAATTGTCAGACATACTTCCCGCGTCAAAAGTTCTGATCCTTATTTTATTCTGCGGTTTAATCTAGTGCAGACGATAGCGCACGCGCACGCGCAAGCAGGTGCTTATACTGTATTATTATAATTTTTGTCTGTAATGAAAATTTTCTATTTGAATGAAACACCTGCCTTTTTTCTTTCTTTTTAGGTGCGTTCGTAATTATATAAATACGTAGCACCTATAGTCGTCGTTCAGTCCGTCCGTCTGTCCGCATGTAACAGAGCAAAAACTACCCAACCGAATGGTCTGAAATTTCAAATATATGATTGTTGCAAAATTTTGTCGAGCCATTTCAAATTTTATGAAAATCGGATGTATAGTTTAATTACAGGGACAGTCAAAAGTTTTTCTTTACATTACGGCCAATGGGAAAAATTATTGCAAGTGCATTTTAATGATATTACAGCCTTCCGAATGATCTGAAATTTTAAAGATATAACTGTTGCAAAATTTTGTCGAGCCCTTTCAAATTTTAGAAAAATCGGATGTATAGTTTAATTACAGGGACAGTCAAAAGTTTTTCTTTACATTACGGCCAATGGGAAAAATTATTGCAAGTGGATTTTAATGATATTAGAGCCTTCCGAATGATCTGAAATTTTAAAGATATAACTGTTGCAAAATTTTGTCGAGCCCTTTCAAATTTTAGGAAAATCGGATGCATAGTTTAATTACAGGGGCAGTCAAAAGTTTTCCTTTACATTACGGCCAATGGGAAAAATTATTGCAAGTGCATTTTAATGATATTACAGCCTTCCGAATGGTCTGAAATTTTAAAGATATAATTGTTGCAAAATTTTGTTGAGCTATTTCATATTTTAGGAAAATCGGATGTATAGTTTAATTACAGGGACAGTCAAAAGTGTTCCGTTACATTACGGGGAATGGGAAAAAAATATTGGAAGTGCATTTTAATGATGTATCAGACTATGCGCTTTATGAAGTGCAAAAAATTATACATTCAGTACAATATGGGGTGCAAAAAATAATTATAAAACTAGTTATAGTACGAACGCACCCCATTTGCCACGTTTGACGAGCAATTTCCAACTTGTTTTTTTTAAGTAAAGTTTGTTTTACACGTAATAAATACAAATTAGGCATCTTAATAAATGAAAAGAGAGTATACAGGATAAAAAAATTTTTTTTTTGTCAATCTGTCATTTTTTTATATTCATTTTCTGTAGAATAAAACTATTTGTAAAATAGCTTTTTTTAAAGTCGTATTTCTAAAACACGAATTTAAAATATGAATAATTATATCATGGGTTTTGTATAAAATTTGTATAAATATTTTTTCGGAAAATGCTAATTTTATTTAAAAAGTCTGAAAGAAGTAGAATTTTTAAAAAAATAGTTATTTAAAATAGAAGTTCACATCTCAGTCACAATGTGACATCACTGAGTGGTGGCATTTTGGTCACAGATGTGACGTGACCACAGTGACTCACAGTGACGTCACAACGACGTCACCGTGACCATGCATGCTATGAGGGTAAGAATCATTAGATAGCCGTTTTTTTGTCGAGTTTCTTGAACGACGGCACCTTTTTGCTGCATTTGTGTATTATTTTGCGATAGTGACGTACTATGCATGTTTTACTATAGATATTTAAGAGTGGATCGTAAATGTGGATATCTTAAGCGGATGCGAATGACGTCATTTTAAATAAAATAAAAGTGTGTGCTTTAAGTCTTAAACTTGAAATATGTCTTTTACTATTTATATATACATGTATTGTATTTCATCGGGGGCGACACTAAATTCTGAAAAAGCAGAATTCCTGTTTTCAAGATGTTTTTTTTTAGGTGCGTTCGTAATTATATAAATACGTAGCACCTATAGTCGTCGTTCAGTCCGTCTGTCTGTCCGTCCGTCTGTCCGCATATAACAGAGCAAAAACTACCCGACCGAATGGTCTGAAATTTTAAATATACAATTGTTGCAAAATTTTGTCGAGTCATTTCAAATTTTATGAAAATCGGATGCATAGTTTAATTACAGGGACAGTCAAAAGTTTTTCTTTACATTACGGCCAATGGGAAAAATTATTGCAAGTGAATTTTAATGATGTTACAGACTTCCGAATGGTCTGAAATTTTTAATATATAATTGCTGAAAAATTTTGTCGAGCCATTTCCAATTTTATGAAAATCGGATGTATAGTTTAATTACAGGGACAGCCAAAAGTTTTCCATTATATTACGGCCAATGGGAAAAAATTATTGCAAATGCATTTTAATGATTTTACAGCCTTCCGAACGGTCTGAAATTTTAAATATATAATTGCTGCAAAATTTTGTAGAGCCATTTCAAATTTTATGAAAATCGAATGTATAGTTTAATTACAGGGACAGTCAAAAGTTTTCCGTTACATTACGGGGAATGGGAAAAAAATTATTGCAAGTGCATTTTAATGATGTTACAGACTATGCACTTATGAAGCGCAAAAAAATTTACATTCAGTACAATATGGGGTGCAAAAAATAATTATAAAACTAGTTATAATACGAACGCACCTCATTTGCCGCGTTTGACGAGCAATTTCCAACTTGTTCTTTTTACAGATGCCTCATGAAAAATATTATGAATGCAAGAGCCTGATATATTATGATAATACGTTTCAACGTTATCTATCAAAAGCATTCAGAAGCTTTTTTAACATTTTCCAACAAAGTTGAAAAGTGCTTATGCATTCGGTTCGTCTGTCCGTCTGTCCACGCTCTATCTCCCATAAATAGACTCGGATTTTCATGAAATTGATAAAGGTTATTTAAGGTCATCAAAGCTTGTTTGGTATTAGATATGACGTGTGTAGGATTAATAGTTAATTTACAGGGGCACTCAAAAGAATTCCCTTATATTATGGTATATGGGGAAAAATCGTTTGCAGAGTATTTATTGAGATTACGGTATTTCAAATGTATTGAAACAGATATAAATCACTGAATATCACTACGATTACGTTAGAACAGGGAATTCATAGCATTTTTTATTACTGGGTCACGCAAAAGAAATCGGTTACAGTACTGTCTTTGAGTAATAATTGCTGGAGTGTGCGTTTTAAAATTCGCTATGCGCTTTTCAATTTAACTAATTTTTTGCATGTTACTCGTTATATATAAATTCTATAAACTCATATACAGGGCTGCAAAAAAGAATTTACGTACCATTCTCCTCATTAGAGGAAGTTGCTGAAGGGGAATTTTCAACTGAGGTACATGTATTTCTTAAGTGAACTAAATTTTGGCATGCATGTAGTTAATAGATACAAATCTATATATCATATACAGGTCTGCTGAAAAAAAATCGGATAATTTTCCGAATGTAGATGGAAACAGCTGAAATTGGGTTTTCAAACGTGTTATGAGTTTCCATATGATTCAAATAGACATAATGTTTTAACTTATTAAACGGTGCAGTTTTGTTACATTATTCTAAATGTGTTGGGAAGTGTTTCATAATCTATGCTTGACACATGATTTTTCTTTCTTGTTTAAAGTATATTTACACTTTTAAATAATTTGTAATAAAGCTATTCATTCATAACCTTAGATATTTTCTGCTAATGCATTCAACATTTTGTTTATGTTATATGTGAAAATGTATTGTAATAAACTCTTAAAGTAGGCTTTTTAAGTATCAAAATACCCAAACAGAAGCACACAATCAGTGCACAAAACCTTACTTTTACTGCTTTTTAGGTGCGTTCGTAATTATATAAATACGTAGCACCTATAGTCGTCGTTCAGTCCGTCCGTCTGTCCGTCTGTCCGTCCGTCTGTCCGTCTGTCCGCATGTAACAGAGCAAAAACTACCCAACCGAATGGTCTAAAATTTCAAATATATGATTGTTGCAAAATTTTGTCGAGCAATTTCAAATTTTATGAAAATCGGATGTATAGTTTAATTACAGGGACAGTCAAAAGTTTTTCCTTACATTACGGCCAATGGGAAAAATTATTGCAAGTGCATTTTAATGATATTACAGCCTTCCGAATGATCTGAAATTTTAAAGATGTAACTGTTGCAAAATTTTGTCGAGCCCTTTCAAATTTTAGGAAAATCGGATGTATAGTTTAATTACAGGGACAGTTAAAAGTTTTTCCTTACATTACGGCCAATGGGAAAAATTATTGCAAGTGCATTTTAATGATATTAGAGCCTTTCGAATGATCTGAAATTTTAAAGATATAACTGTTGCAAAATTTTGTCGAGCCCTTTCAAATTTTAGGAAAATCGGATGTATAGTTTAATTACAGGGACAGTCAAAAGTTTTTTTTTACATTACGGCCAATGGGAAAAATTATTGCAAGTGCATTTTAATGATATGAGAGCCTTCCGAATGATCTGAAATTTTAAAGATATAACTGTTGCAAAATTTTGTCGAGCCCTTTCAAATTTTAGAAAAATCGGATGTATAGTTTAATTACAGGGACAGTCAAAAGTTTTTCTTTACATTACGGTCAATGGGAGAAATTATTGCAAGTGGATTTTAATGATATTAGAGCCTTCCGAATGATCTGAAATTTTAAAGATATAACTGTTGCAAAATTTTGTCGAGCCCTTTCAAATTTTAGGAAAATCGGATGCATAGTTTAATTACAGGGACAGTCAAAAGTTTTTCTTTACATTACGGCCAATGGGAAAAATTATTGCAAGTGCATTTTAATGATATTACAGCCTTCCGAATGGTCTGAAATTTTAAAGATATAATTGTTGCAAAATTTTGTTGAGCTATTTCAAATTTTAGGAAAATCGGATGTATAGTTTAATTACAGGGACAGTCAAAAGTGTTCCGTTACATTACGGGGAATGGGAAAAAATATTGGAAGTGCATTTTAATGATGTATCAGACTATGCGCTTTATGAAGTGCAAAAAATTATACATTCAGTACAATATGGGGTGCAAAAAATAATTATAAAACTAGTTATAGTACGAACGCACCTCATTTGCCACGTTTGACGAGCAATTTCCAACTTGTTTTGTTATGCTAGAAAATGTCGCAGAATGTTACACAATCTTTTAAGAAAATACTTGTAAATTCTAAAATTCAGGTCAATGTTCTCAGTTCTGCGAAGAGTATTACAACATAAATATTCTAAAAATATCTTCCTAATTTTAAGTGAAGTTCAATTAAATTTTCAATAGGTAGATTTAAATACAGAATTTTATTGTGAGATGAGAATAATTTTATGTATAGCTCTAAGTCAGTGAAAATCTGAAATTTTACAAATATAATCTCATAACATATCATTCGGAGAAATAAACTGATTGAATAAGGGGAGTATTTTAGGCTACTCAGCAAAATCTAATTCGCTGGGGACATTTCGGTCGACAGGTCATTTATAGTTACTTTTAATTACACACTGCCACTTATTTATCAAGCATTGTGCTGGTTATGAATACCAGAAGTAGGGGAGACCGGGGCTAGTGGGCGCAGTTTTTAGTTATTGATTTTTATTAATTTTTTGTTTAAAAAATTTTATGAAACTTTAACTGTACTTTTAAAGAACAGGCATTGGGCTATAAATACCTGGAGTTTTGAGTTTGTAGCTTTTGTAGTTTAAGTTTAGCGGAAGCCTAAAGTAAAAGAAAAATTGTGTGCCAACCTACCCCGTCACGGGGAAAGTTGCCTATACCTATGGGGTAATTTGGTACACGCTTTACAAAAATTTAAATGAAACTCAAATAAGACACGAAGTTAAGATAAATCAATTTCTTTATTACGAGTAAGTTTAAACAAAGGCGTTATCGCTGTACAATGTAAATTCTAAATTATACAGACATAAAAATAATGAATAAACATTAACATTCAGAAACTTCTATCCTACTCGATATCATCATCAAAGTTACAGTGTCACAAATGAAAAATCAACTGTTTCCGTTTGAGCAAGCATTGTGTACCCAAAGTCTCGCATTGAAACCACTTTTGTTTTGCTGTTTTTAAAAGCTACCAGCACACACCATACACCGAGCCACCTTGCCTCGTGTTCAATGCGCCGACTAGCCCCATAATAAATTTCTTCACAAAAGGGACACGTAACCATTTAAGCATGAATAATCCAAGTAAATCACGTATAGGGTAGGTACAGCTAGGGAAAACTGCACAAGTTAAATCGCAATTATTAAGATAAGTATTAGAAATTTGAAAAAGAATGAAGCAACAAAAAATTCTTATAAGTGCAAAAAAAAAAAAAAAAAAAAAAAAAAAAGACAAAAATCGTAATAAATGTCCACTGCACGTAAATTTCCACTGCAAAACTATAATGAGGATTGTAAAAAGCAAGAAGAAAGGTACTCTGTGACTGATTGCGCAATCTATCCACAAACAGGCGATTTATGAGGACTCGTGTAGCCAACTAGCCCCGGTCTCCCTCAATGGTACTGAGCTAGAATAATACATAGTGGGCAACGATATGGTATGCACGTAACTGCGCTTACGTTTTTTCTTTTTTTACTGTATACGAAAATGTAAAGTTGTAAGAGTGTGACCAGTATTCTTTCTCAAACATGAAAGAAAAATCATGCGTCAAGGATACATTATGAAACACTTTCCAACACATCCAAAATACTTTAAAAAAATTTTGCCGATTAACGATCTAAATAAGATACCCAAGAAAAGATTTTAGAAACACATAGCACATTTGAAAATAAGATTTCAGTAATTACTGTCGACGGCTGGAAAAGTACTTTAATTTTTTTGTAGCTCTTTTTATGATCCATAGATTTGTATATATTTTACATAGTATGCTCACATTTAGTCTAGTAAGAAAACGCATAACAAAATTAAAAATTCATCTCAGCAATTTTTACCAATAGACGTAAACATACCTGAGTTATTTTCCACAGCCCTGTATAGTGTATATTACCTCTAGATTTTTATACACGTCACACATTAATTAGACAGGCAAAAACATGCTTAAAACTACTGAAATCATACTTCTAAAAATTATCATCCTTAGGCGGCTATGTACACCGTTATTTGCATTGCACTGTATATCATTTTGTTTATATTCTACAAACATCTCTTAGAATTCTAAATGTAGTTGAGCTTCAAAATACATCTCTCAAATTAAAAAATACTTTTAAGAATCCTGTATATGGTCTATAAAATTTATATACACCACGTAGCATGGAAAAATTTAGTAAAATCTAAAAATGCATATCATAACTGAAAATTCTATTAGAGATCTTCTCTAATAGGCAATACTTATGGTACAACATTTTTAGCCGAAATCTTTTATGTGTCCCTGTAAATCACCGATAAATGCTAGGTGCGTCACATTCTACTGCAAGCATCTTTTAGAAAACCCTCAGCGATGTATATCAGTTTCACATTGAAGCGTAATTAAATACGAATAATGTTTCCCCGAAGACCAACACATAAACGAATTCTTTTGTGTGACCCTGTGAATGAATGATAAATGCTTTGCACCCCATATTCTACAGAAAATATATTTTAGGGCACCTTAGCAATTCATACTAATTTACTTATATGTGCACAGAGTAACATCATTAAAATATGACGCAAACAATTTTTCTTCCTATACCATAATATAAAGGAATACTTTTGAGTTCCCCTGTATAGGTAAACATACTGTAGATATTATAAATAACATATTCTACAGTAATCATATTCTAGAGCACATCAATAAAGTATACAAATTTTATTTATCTTTAAAATAGTGTAACATCGTTAAAATACACAGCAAATGATTTTTCCCATAGATCCTAATATAATGAAATAATTTTCAGTGTTCTGTAAATGAACGATTACCGCTATATACTTCATTTTCAATACGCAATATGCTAGCGTAAACCAAAATAAGGTATGTCAATTCCATGGCAATTCGAATATAATTGGAATATATTTACGAGAGTTAGATCAGACGTAGGGTAGACAGACGGACAGACAAACCTATTTCATAAACACTTTTAAACTATGTTGGAAAGCTTTAAAGAGTTTACTAAAGTCAACCCAATGATAAGAAGCGCCATTTATATTGCCAAGGAAATAAAAATGAAAATTCCTGTCTGCAGAACTCAGTAAATTTGAATTTTAATAGCATTTCAAGCAAAATTTGGAAATATTAGATTTGTTGACTCACGTGTAAGGCAATATTTTTCATTTTGTTTTCAAGATCTTTTTATTAGCCCCCGATGTGCTATTACTTTCGGCCAGCAATTAACCACTTCAGCGTTTGCCCCGAGATAACTCGGGGGTAAAAGCACTGTTTCCTCATACCTATCGCCGGTGAAGTGGTAGTGTCGTCTCTAAAAAGTAACATACCGTTATATAACCCAGCCGTAAAACAAAGAAGATGTATCATTGTACGGGATAATCTATACTGTATTTTTTTAAACTTCTAAGCATCGCACATTTCCAATTTTTATACGTCGTATTGAGAAAAAAGTACTTTTAAATGCAATTTGTTTGAAAACTGCATATCATTTTATTTTTGAGATATTAATTTTTTTGTAGTTTTTAGTGCCATTTGTTTAATGTTGGTAACTGAAGTACTCCATTTCTGTAGAAAGTAAAGGAAAAATAGTTGAAAAATAGTAATTATATATATTTTTTGCCATTTTCCCATAACAACTGAAAAAAAAAATGTAATTAAAATGCGTGCTATTTTGAAAAAATATAAATGAATGATTTCTGATAAAACGTGGAGCTATTATAAACTATATTTAATTTATGTATTATATTAATGATACAAACAAATAAAGGAATATAAATCATTGGATAGCCGTTTTTCGTCGAGTTTCTTGAATGGCGATATCGCTTTTTGCTGGATGTATGTATTATTCGACGATAGTAACGTCATATTCATATTTTATTGTAGATGTTCTTTAAGATTGGGTTGTAAATGTCGAATTCTTCAGTGAAAGCGAAAGTGAAAGATTTTATATAAAATAAAATAGTAGGGGAGACCGGGGCAAGATGACTATGTTAACAATTTTTGTTGTTTATTAATTTATTTTTAAGGATGGTAAAGTTAATTTTACATGAACTGTTAGAGTATTCCTTTGTAGTATTAAATGTATTACCATTTAATTGTTCAAATAAAAAAAAAATAAAGGATAATTTTATTTTTTCGTAATATTAACAAATCGTCATCTTGCCCCAGTACTGGGGCAAGATAACTTTCGCCTTTGGGCAAGATCACAACACTGAAAAAGGTTGAGCATATTTTATCTTTTGAATATGTTACATGGTTTAACAAATGATAACTATGTTTTTACATCTTACAAAGTATCAAACTAAGCATAACGCATTGTAACGTAATGTTGAAGTGCTTAGTTGTGCAGCTAGCAATAGTCGCAAATAAAAATGCCATTTTCATAATTGGAACATTCCTCATGCTACCACTCTTGCCATTTAAAGCACTGGATCCATTCTTCTGTTGGTGGGTCACAATATTCCACGTCACAAGCAGGACATATGAAAACACCATCCTTTGAAGTTGATGCAGCTGGACTGTTTGGCCTAGTTTTAATAGACTTAGGCCTACAGGAATTTAGTTTGAGTTTTTTTACTCCCTTTTTAGCTTCACGAGCTTCTTTTCTCGGTTTTTTTAAAAGTTCGTGTTCTTCCTTCTGCTTTTCCCTTAGTTCTAACATTTCTTTGATGGGTGTGCTTGTAAGAATGCTTCAGCTCAGTGTTTTGCTTATTTCCCCCCTCAAATTGTGTTATTTTAGGCAATGGTTTGAAATCAAAAACACTAACATGCTTCTTTGGTGCATCGGAATCAGCATTTGCTATAAGTTCTAGTTCTTCTGGAGGATTTATACGTTGGTTTTCTACTACCAGGGTCTGAGGATGATGAGCTCGTCGTCTTGTCCCTGACTGCCCGTTTAAATATATTCCATTTCATTGCCATGAAGGAAGACAATTTATTGACATTTATTCATGGTAATAGGTAGTATTTAAACTAAGTTATTCATAAATATTAAATAGAAACGATACATCTTACCTGTATCTGTATCAGAGCTTATTTACACATGCATAAAAGTTATAATGTGGCAGCGATAAACAATCAAAGCTTCACAACTAACACAAGATGGCGATTTCAGCGTCTCTATACTATTGTTTAACGAATGGCCGACAGGCGAGACAGTAGTGTCCGTTTGATGCTGCCATCTTGTGGAAAACGGAAAAATTAAGACATTCGTCATCTTGCCCCGGTCTCCCCTAAGTGTTTTAAGTCTTAAAACTGAAATATGTTTTGTACTATCTATCTATGTACACATATATATATAATGGATACCATGTGCAGGAGTGTATTCGGATTAAATAAAAATGGGATTACATTAGGTATGCTGCGTAATATTACTATATTTTACTGCTATAAATTAAATATTTAAAAGGTTGTATTAATTTTTCCATTTCATGGCATTTAATATTATTCTGTTTTCATCTTGAATCTATTTCTTTTGGTCATGTAGTCGTTTGAATACAGGGAAAAAAAATTCAGCTTTTAGCTTTTTATCTCATAGAAAACGACTATTTTGCTTATATAATTGAATTCTGTACTCTTGATAACGTAATTCAATATATAAGCTTTTCAATTATTTTTATCGGTATCCACATTTTTCTTTTTTTCTTCCATATTAATACTTGTAATATAGTACAAGGGACTATATTTTATACATAACAGCTGGTATATACTATGTTTTTGGTATCCATGTTAAGTGTGTTGGGGGACACTGTATTATTGTCATTTCATTCGTAATATCACAATTTTTGTTGGTGGTCGGTAATCAGTGTTGCCAGATTGGGGACTTTTTTGTCCCCAGATTGTTGATTGTCACCGCTTTTTTGAAATAGAAATATTCGGCCTATTTAGAAATAGATTAAAAATTCTGAAAAATAATGCGAATTATACTATTTTTAAAAAGTGGTGACAGTCAAATAATCTGAATTTAAAAAGTCCCCAATCTGGCAATGTATATACATATATATATATATATATATATATATATATAATCCTAATGAAACGAATTTATGAAACGGATATATGAATCGACTGATTAAACAACTGATTATGTTTCAAGCGATTTCTCCTAAAATAATGGAATACTTTGCGATGAAATTAACACCAAAAATCAGCATTGATCCGCAAATCGCAAAACTGGTATTAGAATTTTTAAATTCGAATTAGTTTTCGAAATAGTAATTTTTTTCTAATTTTATATACATTTTTCTAATGATGGCAACTCAAATTTGAATCATACAGATATTTTTTTTTTCATATTTCAGAAAAGGTTGACATGGTAACCCGGCTATTGTTATTTATTTGATAATAAATGTTTATTTACTTTTATTTCTTTTTATAAATTATATAAATTATTTTGTTCTATAATTATTAATTATTTTTTTATATTTCCTTTAGAAAATAATAGAAAATAATTAAAAAATACGGTACTACTTAGTTATTCAGTCGACCAATTTCGCCAAATTATATAAATCGCCAAAACACTCGCCAAATTATACAAATTGACGTAATTTTTATTTTAAATAGCGAAAGAACAAATAAATTAGTATAACATCAATAAATATACAAATAAAAAGTCGAAATAAAAACCACTTGATGACGTAAACACGTGTAACTTAATTAAAGTCAAGTGAATATGACATTTACGATCAACCATTATTGGCATTTAATCTTATAGTTTGGCGATAGATTTTTGGTCGACGGTATAACTAAGTAATACCAAAAATGCATATGTAACTGGTACTTAAAAACGAGGTTTTCGCCAAATTTTCGTAAAAAAAAAAAAAAAAAAAAATCACCCTGCTGTGCGTAAACTGGCCAAATATTACCACTCGAAAAAAAAATGCTAACTGGCGAGTTGAAAAAAAGCTATTGGCGAGATTTGCATCCGGCTAGCGTAACAGTACCAAGAATTCTTTGAAACCATGGCAAATTTAATGTAGTTTTATTCGAAAAAAAATTTTTTTTTGATTTTTTAATCAAAATGGAAAACTTACGGTCCCATATTGGCGCGATTTTTCTTCTGATGCCAATGTCATATACGGAACGGGCACTTAACTGGCGCCAAAGTATCGTTATTTTGCTTCATATGGTAAGCCGGATGTTGTTGTTTATGCTGTTGATGCGTTCCCCAAATTGGCGTCGTTAAAAATCGCGCCAATATGGGACGTATATGACATCTGTGCCAAACATTCATATCAACGGCGAAGGGATCAGACCGTATTTGTTTATGGCAGTTGATGACTTGAACTACTATAATATAGATGAAATGATGGCGATAGAATAATATTTGGCGGCTTATCACCTGTGCGTGGCTAACATTAAAGTACCAAAATGGCACCTAGAGTATAAAAAGCGAAGTGGTCCGCCTGGAACTGTTGATGATAGTCACATGACTTAGGCTATTGTTATAGAGATTGTTTTAAAATACCGGGAGACAAAGGCTCTGTATACTTAATTAATTTTATTTTAGCTTCTTTTAAAATGTTTAACTGATCCTCTTTAATCAAAAACGAAAACAACCATTGGATGTCTTAACAGCAACTGATTCGCCGTTAAATTTTTGCAATCAAAGGGAATTGAATGGAAACACTTTTACAGGGAGATCTGCACAGCTTTTTTTCAGTATAATTCAATCTTCTCTAATATTTTTAAAACCCATCAGATTAGCGTGGCTTTAGATTCTGCGGTGTCTGAACGGGGGTTGGCGACCGTAGCTTGCAAGGGGCAGAGCCCCTTAGTACATATATATAGATATTCATCGAGGGCGACACTAAATTCTGAAAAGCAGGATTTCTGTTTTCTGGTTATTCTGCTATTTTTTTAAACATATCTGACCACCATTTCTCATTTTACATTACTATTCAAGGTATCTTTTAAATACACTTACAGACTTTAAAGAAAGTTAAAAATTATAACTAATAGGCTTTATTAAATTATAAGCAGAAGTTCTCTTATACGCTCATTACGCGCGGGATTTTTTATTTATTTATTTTTAAATTTAATTTGTAATAGTTTATTGTCATTTTCCATCTTTGTGTTTATTTGTTTTTCTGATGATGATTGAGCAAATTCAATCGAAACATGTCAAATTATTAAGATCTTTTAATGTATTTTATTAACGTTTGACGTCCTTTTTAGCAATTAAATGTTTAATATATATTTTGAGTGTGTTTTTAGAATATATATTTTTGAAATAATAGGCTTTAGTTCAAGAATTGATTTCAAAGACTTTAAGGGTTCAGGTAATCTTTGAAGCGTCCAAATATCGAATTTCTTTTAAATAGCTTATAATTAAATATGATTCTTTGGAAACATTTAAAATCAAACCCCATACAAAAATTCGCATTAGAAGAGAAGTTATGTCTAAAATACTTTGAGTTTTTGCTATATGATCAACGGGTTTTTCAGTCTTTAAAGCCAATTTTCTCAAAACAGCGATTTTGATCATTCCGCGCACGATTTCTGAAAAACGGTTGCCAAGAATTTCACGAAATTTTTGGTGGATGTATTAAACGTACAGAAGCACATAATGACCTATTACTATGTTTATGACGTAAGAAGTTTAGAATTCACGGCTACTTTTGTATTAAAAAAATCTCGATATTTCGAATTACTCTAAAAAAAATTTTTTTGTCGAGATCTACAAGTTTTATTTTTTTATTGTATGTCATTTTGAAAACACTTTATATCTGTACTCATTAAAAAAAGCTTGGCTTGTTTCAGCCATTGAAATGGGAAAAATCATGCGCACAATGCATGCAAGAATAATTCTTTCGTAAAAATTGTATTATCTTTAAAAAAATATTTAAAAAAACTATATATGTGTATACCTTTTCTAACAACTTTGATTGATAAAATAAATCGTTCCTAACATGCTTTTTCAATTTTATAATTAAAAGCTAATTAAAGAATGACTGCAATTCTTACAGAGGTCACTTTTCCATGTACTTTATTGGTTCAAAGGTTACCTGACCCCTTAATGGTCTTACTTTCTTCTATATACATGAAGAGATTATTCGATTCATTGGAAAAATTTCGACTTTTCGTTTTCGACAGATTTATGCGTTTTAGAAAGTCCTGAGCACAATTTGACTATTTTATGAAAATGTTTGTCCGTGAGTTTGAGTGTCTGTATATGACACAAATTTTGTTGATCTGTCAATAAAAGGATTTAATTTCAGTTATAACATAAGTCTTTAATTTCGTGTTTTCTACTTGAAATAATGTGTACTTTTATATTTAAGACTAGCATATGGCCCCGTCAAAAATGACGGGAAAGTGTTATTGTAAGTTTACAACATTAAGTCAGACTCAATTAAACAGGTGATTGATATGCATGATTATTCAGATAGTGGTAAGTCCTCAAAAGCATTAAAAAAAAATAGTGTTTGTAAAAGTCAACCTTCAAATGAAGAAAATATGAACCACCTCATGCGGGGGGGGGGGGGGGAAGAGCTTTTTCCAACAACCCTATGGCAAAATTCTCATTTTTTCTGCACATCTTTGATGAAATTCGTGTTTTTTTCGCAGCCTTTTGACGAAATGAGTGTTTTTATCGGGATTTGTTGAAAATTTTGCTTTTTTTCTGCGCCCTTTTGACGAATTACACCTCTCGCGTTTCTTTGACAAAATTCAGGGAAGAGTGCCACTTGGCAAAAAAAAATTGTTCAAAATCTTGCCAAAAATCTTTTCAAGATGGCAGAAAAACATCATTTTTAAATCTTTGTTATTTATAAATCAATGATTTTGCCCAAAAAATAGAAAATGATGTAAAAACATGGATTTATAAATAACAAAGATTTAAAACCGAAGTTTTTCCGCCATCTTGAAAAATTTGTTACGAATGCCGGTAAAATCTTGCTCACAACTACCAAAAAACTTACTAATATAAAATAAAAAGATAAATATAAATAAATACCAATAAATGAGACGGCGATTCAGGAAAAAGGGAGTTTCATACAGAAAAAAATATATAAAAAAAAACTAAAAATACTTACACAAAAAACAAACAATCAGTTAAAATTTACAAACAAAAAAAAAAAATCAATAATTTAATGTTTATGGTGAAATTCTCGTTTTTTCTGCACATCTCTGATGAAATTCATGTTTTTTTCGCAGCCTTTTAAAAAAATGACTGTTTTTACCACAATCCTTTCACGAAATGAGTGTTTTTATCGGGATTTGTTGCAAAATTCACGTTTTTCCTGCGCCTTTTTGATGAATTACACCTCTCACGTTTCTTTGACAAAATTCAGGGAAGAGTGAAGCGGAATTCCTGTGCCGCTTGACGAAAAAAATTGTGCCAAAAATCTTTTCAAGGTGACGGAAAAACTCAATTTTTAAATCTTTATGTTATTTATAAATCAATGATTTGCACAAAAAAATAGAAAATGATGTAAAAACATGGATTTATAAGTAACATAAAGATTTAAAAACGAAGTTTTACTGCCATCTTGAAAAATTTTTTACGAATGCAGGTAAAATCTCGCTCACAACTGCCAAAAAATTTATGAAACATAAAATAAAAGTAAAAGGATAAATATAAAGAAATACCAATAAATGAGACGGCGATTCATAAAAAAAAAGGGGGAGTTTCATAGAAAAAAAATTTCAAATATTTACATAAAAAACAATCAGTTAAAATTTAAAAAAAAATCAATAATTTAATGTTTAGAAAAAGGGATCCTAGTCAGGGTCTGAAACATCGTCAAGGTATGGTACTTCTCTTCTAACTGAATTAAATTTAAATTTTGATGGATGTTTGGTAATACACCCTCGATGTTTTCAGACTCTGAATTTTTTCGGCAGCCGTTGGCTGAATCGCCTGTCTCTAAAACAGTAAACAATGTAAAAATCGATATATTCACCAATAAAGGGTGCATTTTAAACAGCTAATGCAAAAATCCTTAAAAAAAAAAAAAAAAAAAAGAAATAAACAGCAGAGCAAGCGAGACTTACCTTACAATCAAAATACGTTGACAGAAGCACAGGTGCATCCGAATGTATGCAGCAAATTAGTTAATTAGTTACGTAACAGAAAATTTAGCTGACAAACAGTTCGCCTGATACTGATGAACCAATAAGCTTCAAGATCCCCCGATTTCAAAATTTACATTTTTTTTAGGTTCTTATGTTGAAACTTACACTTTTGCAACCTTTCCATGAAAATCCCCTTTTCTCTGTGATCTTCTAATCAAAACATATTTTTTCTGTGATTATTTGACGAAATTCACGTTTTTCGCGATACTTTGATCAAATAATGCATTTTTTCTGCAGTCATCTGATGAAATTCATGTTTTTTCCACGATTATTTGGCGACATTCACATATTCCATGATCCTTAGATGAAACATGCATACTAAAGGACCCTTTGGGAAAAATTGTGCTTTTTTCTGCGATCCTTTGATGGAATTCATATTCGTTTGATGACACCACCCTTTTTCTACGATATTTTGATGATTTTTGCAAGCTCCTGGCTATATGTTTTTTTCATCCTGTTTGTTTCTATACATGGACTAAATGCACAGGTCATGGGAAAGGATTAGAAATAAACTCAAATTGCAGTTGCTTGTACTCGCATTTTTATTTTGTCAAATTCTGCTACCCCCCCCCCCCCCCCACTTCTCGTCCTAAAAATGTCAACAAATTTTAATACTGATTTGCATCAATCCCAGGGATGATAAATTGTGCCGAAAAATGGAATTCCCTGTTTTCGCTGGAAAGTGGCATGTCTGTAAATGCTTTTAAAAATATATGCATAGTTGAAAAAAAAAAAGCTGTTGCATTTTTCAAACAGCAAAAAATAATTCACAGAAATATATTAAATTCAGCTTAAAAAATGCAGCATAGGTGAAATAAGAAACTTAAAAATAAAACAAAAAACATATGGCATTTCTTTAAAAAATCAGATGTTTATTTTTTAATTTTAGATGAAACTTTAAAATTTGATTCATATATTTGGCCAAAACTA
This sequence comes from Maratus speciosus, assembly GCA_963932465.1. Taxonomy (NCBI): domain Eukaryota; kingdom Metazoa; phylum Arthropoda; class Arachnida; order Araneae; family Salticidae; genus Maratus; species Maratus speciosus. The sequence continues at coordinate 48,957,824 of OZ010786.1, read as the reverse complement.
AAACACCATTATGTGCATCATTGAAAGTAATACACATACAAAAAGCTATGTTTTTTAACGGTACAAAAATTTAGTAAAATTAAAAAAAAAATGTAATTTTGATTTTTAAATCTTTATTATAATGAAACGTTCCTGTGAGTGATAAACACTTTATGAACATGAACTTAAAATATGCATAGTTTAGATAAAAAATAAACAAAAAATTGTGTATATGGGTGTTTAATTCTGTTCGGTGTAAACTCAGCTGAGTTTATCAGGCAAACTGAGAAATCCGTTGATTGCCGCTATCGCGCAATTCTTTTCCTGGTCAATTGGCGCCTTCTTTCCGAAAGCCCATAATAAAAATTAAAAAAACTTTTAAAACATTCAAAAATAACTATTGACAGATGAAAGCGAGTATTGGCGAAAAATCAGCACGTTTATCCCTCTGTTGTTTTTCCTAAAGAAACAGCGTTTCACTGTTGCCACTACAGAAGAGTGAAATACATGAATCATTGATATGAATCAATATTCATATGAATGATTCATATGAATAATGATGAATAATCATTAAATAATGTTTTTAAAAATATTTATTCAATAAATTACGTAATATTTCATATGTATGTCGTAAACTGACTGCTTGTAAATGTAAACAGTCGTAAATAAAATTGCTGCTTATAAATGTAAACGCATTGAAAAACGCATTTCAAAAAACTTAAAGGCTTTAATATGCTTTAAAAAATATATTTAAAGCAGAATCGGATGTTAGCCGTATTTTTTTTTTGATGAATCGTCAAAGAGTCATTCATTTGTTTCTTAATTTGCTGGAATTTGAATCTGAATGGCAACAGTATCGTTTGTTTAGATTTGATTTCTAATAGCTTAATTTTAATTTAGAACTTAATACATTATAAATGGATATGATACACATGTTTTATATGAAAATATGCTGAACAGACATGATTTTAAGTGGAAAAAATTATCATTTAGCTGTCATATGTTAAGATATGTTTTTCATTAAGCCTAACATGGCGTTTAGCTACGGTCGTTTCGCAGACCCGAGTGGTTCGCACCGGCATCGTTCCGTCGGTCACGTGCACTCAGCTTTTATAATAAGTAGATTTGGGTTCATAACTATAGCCAGTCAGTTATAATTTTACTCGCTTTCCAGTTTGTAGACTTTAAAAGTGCCAAACGTACTGTAAAATTTATATATTTCTTTTATAAAAAGTCCTTCCGGCCAGTGCCGGGAGGAAGAGGTAGCTTTCAAATTCCTTATTTTAAAAAAGCCAACTTATATTATTCAAACACACGAAGCTCAATTTAGTGGAAACCGAATATAGGAGATTCAATACTAATTTTTATCAATACTAAATCATTATGAATGAGAAATTCGCGAAATTAGTCAGCTTTATCCAAGCTGCTTTTATTTAAAGTAACTTATATTTGGCTGAGATGTTGATGTATACTATCCACATGCCTTCTTACATGGAAATGGGTGAATACGTGTGTTATCGCGTGACAAATACAAGATCGTTTCAAAATGTTAGCCATACTAGAAATTCAAAGTGCTATAATTCAACCATTTTTTAAGATATAAACAAAAGAACAAATTTTCAGAAACAAAATCTGCTCCGGAATCCTGGTATCAAGGCCAAACACATAAAAAATCTTTTTCATTTTCTAATTTTTTAATACCTCATTTTAAATTTTAAATTTAATTTTTTTTAAAATGGCAACCCTTTTGAAACAAGATGGCGAATGAAGCTGGCCAACGAACTCGGTCGAGACATTGGTATGTACTATGTACAGACCAAGTAACATCCAAATCGGTTCATAAATACGCTTGTTATCGCGTGACAAAAATCAGGTCGTTTTAAAATGTCAGCCACAATAGAAATTCAAAATGCTATAACTCAGCCATTTTTTTAGATATAGACGAAACAAACACTGTTCCGGAATTTTGTATTAAGGTCAAACACATACAAAAAAATCTTTTTCATTTTCCAATTTTTTGGTATCTCATTTTAAATTTAATTTTTTTTTTAAATGGCTGCCATTTTAAAACAAGATGGCGGATGAAGCTGGCCAACGAACTCGGTCGAGATATTTGTATGTACTATGTACACACAAATGTACATCCAAATCGGTTCATAAATACGCCTGTTATCACGTGACAAATATCAGGACGTTTCAAAATGTGAGCCACGCTAGAAATTCAAAATGCTATAACTCAGCCATTTTTTAAGATATAGACGAAACAAAAACTGCTCCCGAATCATTGTATCAAGGTCAAATACATAAGAAAAAAATATTTTTTCAATTTTCAATTTTTTGGTACCACATTTTAAATTTAAATTTTTCTTAAAAATGTAAATAGCTGCCATTTTTAAACAAGATGGCGGATGAAGTTGGCCAACGAACTCGGTCGAGACATTGGTATGTACTTTGTACAAACGAAGTTACATCCAAATCGGTTCATAAATACGCCTTTTATCGCGTGACAAACTTCAGGACGTTCCAAAATGTGAGCCACGCTAGAAATTCAAAATGCTATAACTCAGCCATTTTTTAAGATATAGACGAAACAAAAACTGCTCCGGAATCTTTGTATAAAGGTCAAATACATAAGAGAAAAATATTTTTCCATTTTCAATTCTTTGGTACCACATTTCAAATTTAAAATTAAAAAAAAAATTTTAAATGGCCGCCATTTTGAAACAAAATGGCGGATGAAGCTGGCCAACGAACTCGGTCGAGACATTGGTATGTACTATGTACATACCGAATTACATCCAAATCGGTTTATAAATTCAAGAGTTACAGTATGACAAAGGTCAGATATATATATATATATATATGGATATATATATATATATATATATATATATCAACTTTTGAACGGAGGGTGGTTTCGGGGTCTGGGGGTCATGATCGATGAAAATATACCAAAATTTTTTGAATTCGCTTTCCTCCGAACGGCTGCAATAGGTAGCTTTTTGTAATGAAAGCTACCTAAAAGCATTTAGCATAAAATATTAAGAAACAATTCCATTTGAAATAGTTGAACACCGAATTATAACATTTTGCAATCGAAACAGTGTAATGGATTGAACAGTGTTAACCCAGAAAAGTTGATACACTGTAAAAAGTGACAAATGTTTTTTTAATCAAAGAAAATATAGCTTCGAATGAAAATATACTATAAAATCTTGCAAGTTACCCACGTTGTAGGGAATTAACAGAAAAGAGTTCTTTATCTTTACAAACTACAGAAACTAAAATATTTTTATAATTTAAAGAAGCATATATAAAAAGAAAGTTTTCTTTTGATGCCAGTGATACTTGGACACATTACTGACAAGGAAGGTCTCCTTACTGGGCATACTCAGAATATTTTGAAAAAAAAAAATTAAACTCTTTATAAAGGATCAGTCAAATTTAGCGGCGGAATTACAGTATAAAAGTCTGTAAAAAAATAAAATACTTTTGACTATTTCGCGTGAAAAGACAAAAGCGTCATGCGATTTGGCGAGCAACCTTTTTCCTCGCCAAAAGCAAACAATTTTAATGTATTTGAAAATTGTTTGTTAATAGGTTTTTAGAATGCGTGTAAATGGTATTTAATGAATTTAAACTTAAAAAAAGAGACAGTTTAATTACAGATGAAGAATGCCGTAGTTATTCATCTCAATATCTAAGAAGTCGTTTCCATAGCAACAAAATTGAATCGACAATGCTCAATTTGACTTAATTTTGAGCTTGAAACAATTTAATTAATTTAAATTTTCGAATTTTGTTTTAAATCGTAATTTTTGATAGTTAAATTTCAATATAAATGCATAAAAATATCGATATGACAAAATTATAGTTAAAACAAACTAAAACTGACAAAACTAAAGTTATTTAAAGTTATTTAAAGTTATTTAAAGTTATTTAAGTTCAACATCAAACATTTTTTCTTTAAAGTGTATTTGACATAAAAAAGTATTTTTTGAAATTGTATTCCATCGCCAACCGATAAAAAATCGCTTAATAACAAAATGGTCATTATTATATATATATATATATATATATATATTTTTTTTTAACCGACGTTCTATCGAGGTTCCGCCGAAATTTTTTTTATAAATATATCTATCCTCATGAGAAGAATATTCCATATATTTTTCATATTTTTCGGAGTATGCCCGTATGGAGGCTTTCCATGTGAATAAATTTCTATAGCGTATCAATCAGCTTTCTCAACCCTGAATATAGGTTTGTTGGATGCTATCTATTCTCAAGTACAGATTTTCATACTCAAAACCATGTTTTGCTGGAAAAAAAGACAAATTAACAAAATTAAATTTAAAATTAATATGTTTTTATTATTCTTGTATATACAAAATCAATTACACAGATGAAAATGCTTAATTGAGAATTGATAGCATCCTAAAATCCTAATTCTGGTTCACAGAAAACTTATTAATACATTATAAAAACTACTCGGGACAGTTTCCGAAAATAACTGGCAACAAAAGAAACTCCTTTTTACTTTCTTCTATTTTTACAAGAATTCCAATTATTGGATTCTTGAAAATTTTCGAAATCTGGTTTTCGACGGATTTACGCGTTTTAGGGGTCAGAGATCCTCAAAAACATGTTTTTACAAAATGTCTGTCTGTGAGCCTATCTGTCTGTATGTGACGCAAAACTTGTGAGCGCTCTATCTCAAGAACTAATGAACGGAATTTAATAAAACTTTAGATTCAGTTAGTACCAGACATAAATTGGTGCTGATTACTTTTTTGGCGTGAATAGCCTAACAGATCGTGCTGCTATGCTGCATTTTCACGATTTCTTCAATAGCTATACTCAAGAACTAATGAACAGATTTTCATAAAACTTCAGCTTTAGTTAGTTCTGGATATAATTTGGTTTTGCTTACCTTTTTGTGTAAATCGCCCAACAGGTGGAACTGCCATGCTGTATTATTCACGATTATCATCTCAATAAATAATGAACAATTTTCATCTAACTTCAGATTTATTCAATCCCTGATGTAAATTGGTGCTGTTTAGTTTGTGGTGTAAATCGCCCAACAGGTGGCGCTGGAATGCAAAAAATTTTTACGGTTTCGCCAATATCTCTATCTCAAAACTAATGCACGGATTTTTATGAAACTTCAGATTGAGTTAGACGTTGACATAAGCTGTTGCTGATTAGGTTTTGGTGTAAATCACCTAACAGGTAGCGCTTTTTTCAGGATTTACACAATTTTAAAGACATTCATATCTCAAGAACTAATGCTCGGAATTTTATATCTTTAGAATCTTCATGATACAGATCACTTAATTCTGGTACTGTAATAGCGAATTTTTCCAGTATTAATATGTATTATATAGAAGAAAGTTTAGGGATTAATACCTTCGATTAGTTTAAATTTATCTTTAAATCTCCAAAATATATTTTCTGAGGTTTCTAACGATAAAGAGCATTTTTCGGAATCATAGGTAACTCGGAAAAGATTATTGTATATTTTGGATCTGGATTCTATTATATTTTTCTAGATTTATAAACATTTGGCTTTTTTTTTTAACAATGTACTTTGTGTTATTATAATTTATAAATTGTCAATTAAAAACAAAAATATAAAATTTCCATTTGATTTATTATCGTAATTAATATTTGAATAATATTTTTATTCAAAAGAACTTTCTATTTTCAAGATATTTAAAATATAAATTTAAATCATTAGTTTAAAATATGTACTACATTGAAAAGCAATATAAATATTTATATCCGAGTACTAAGCATACAAAGGCAGCTTCAAAACCAAATTTTTAAATGCCTTTCAAATAGATTTCCCTAAAGGATCATAGATTTGTATTTCAATCCTCTCTGCGAAGTATAAACTAATTCATTTGTTTTGAAATTTGTTGCTTTTGCAATTCTAAATAAGCATTATGAATACTTTGTTTTCTACATACGTAAGACGAAAATTGAGAACTGATTTTATTATTTATTTAGTTGAATTTCTGCGCATCGCATAGAAACATTAATCATTCGATTTTTTAACAGAATTTAGAATATCATTACATCTATCTATATTATAAAGGACAAACATATCTGTGCGTAACGCATACGTCATTTTGCGAATGGCAACACTTTGAAATTTGAAAAGAAAATTCGGTTTTGTAATTTTCGCTACTGCAAATTTTTAAACTTCTAAATATCGTACATTTTCAATTTTTACGCCGTCGTACAGTGAAAAAAATGTGCTTTGAAATGCAATTTGTTTGAAAGCTGTATCTCAATTTATTTTTGAGATATTAATTTTTTTGTAGTTTTTAATATCATTTTTCTATCGTCGCAACAAAAGTGACCTATTTCTATTGAAAGTCATTGAAAGTAAACGGAAAATAGTCGAAAGTAGGAGATAGTGTATATTTTTGTTGCCATTTTCTCATAAAAACTGAAAAAAATTTTGAAATTAAATTATGGGCTATGTCAAGAATATTGCCTGTTATCCCGTGATAATGACGTCATATGCATACTTTTCTATAGACGAAGTTTAAGACTTGATTGCAAAAGTGGATTGCTATAGCGGATGCAAATAACGTCATTTTATAAAATAGCGTGCATTTTAATTCTTAAACCTGAATTATATTTTGTAGAAGTGCGTCATTTTCACAGCCCTGCTGTTTTTAAATTCTTCACAGGTGAAAACGCTTCACTTTTGAAAATAATGTAATCGAAATCATACACTGATAAAACGCAATGTTTTACAAAAATTTAGAGTATCTTTATAAAAGAGAGGTGACATGCAAACAACAGCGATTTATATTACAGAAATTGATGATTCTCGCATGGATGGATTTGTTTCGCCGAGTTAGACAAGCAAACAAATAATTCGTGGTTTAAATAATACCATGTTCCTGAAGTTTTTGTCCAAAATTCTCTCGAATAATAAAATTTTAATGCTATTCTTTAGTACATTCTACTATAATTTTATCAAAATAACATAATTTGCTTAATTTAATTTTCCTAATTTTATATAATCTATATATTTAAAAAGAAGTGTGTTTTTTAGTCATCTGCCCTGTTCTTTCTGCTGAACCAATTTTATTAATATTCTTCTTAAACTGAAAGCACATCATTTGTAGATTAGAAAGCTTTCATTATTGCAGACAAGAGAGAAATATTGAGGTAATTTTATCTTTATTCATGCTATTTTCTGATAAAAATTCAAAATTATTCATAAAAATTGTTGTATAGGGTTTAGTGTGGCAAAATTCTATTAGGAGGATAATATTGCATTAGGGGCATAATAACGGAAAATTGCATACTGCTTTTGAAAACACGCATTTTTCCTCATATATTTTCTATATAGTTTTTCCTTCTGCATGTGTACTGATACTAAGTTTAAGACACTAGGCGAAATGCTTATTTAAGTGAAAATGAAGTCATATTTAAATGAAAACGATCATTTTCTTAGATAAAACTAAGCATTTTAACACAAATGCGTCTAAAAAACATAAATTACGGAAATTTTTACTCTTCGGAATTGATATTAGAATCTCAAGTAAATAGCGCGTCTGTTCACATAAAAGATGTTGCTGACAATCGTCACTTCAAGTTTTGAGTTAAAATGATTTTTAAATGATCAAACAAAATACAAATTTTTTAAAAATGATGAATATGGATATGAGAAGTGCGTATGCAAATTTTGAGAAGGTGAAAATTGCTGTTTTTCATTCTGGAATACCAAGCATAAGAGCCTCAATTGATAACCACATCCTAATAACACATTTTATTATATTTGACTGATTAAGTATCTATATTATACAAAACAAACGTATCTGTGCGTAACGCTGACGTCATTTTGCGAATGGCGTTCACGATCAAATTTCGGTCTTGAAATTTTCGCTACTGCAATTTTTTAATCTTCTGACCATCGTACATTTTCAATTTTCGTCGCATAGGGAAAAAAATTACTTTCAAATGCAATTTGTTTATAAACTGTATATAGGGAAACAGTGCTTTTACCCCCGACTTATCTCGGGGCAGCCGTTGAAGTGGTTGACTGATGTATTATATTTTCTAAAATAATTTTTCAGCATGATTTTTTTAAAGTTTATCTTATCACGTGCCGGTTTCAATACATAATAATAATAAACATTTTGCGCATAAAACAACAAACATTTTTCAGCATTTGTTTCTGACAATTTTTGAACAACGAAATTAATACTTCCTTTATAAACAAATAAAAGAATAATATTAAAAAAACCCACCAATCTAACATATTTGTGAAAGACAAATTAACGAAATTAGTACTTCTTTTATAAACAAATAAAAGAATAATATTGAAAAAACACAAATCTAACATATTTTTAATCGTACAATTTAAATTTTTAGATCACCAAAAAGGATTTTTTTTCAAATGGAATTTGTTTGCAAAGTTCATCTAAGTTTACTGATGTCTATGGTTTTAAAAATAATTTTAAAGCATGAAATATTTTTAATTTATCCATATCGCGCGGAGCTCGATTACGAAAGATTAATCCGTTTGCCCATAAAACAAAATAAGGAGTTCATCATTTTCTTACGGCTAATATCCATTAAAAAAACCCCATTCTTTTGAATAAATAAATAAAATAATATAAATAAACACAAGTTTAGCAGACATGTATAAGCTTTGAAATTATCAGAATGTAAAAGGTTGACATAAGTAGCAAAATCTTGGTCAAATAACTCGTAGCATGCGTCTAATAAGAAAATATCGCTTTTGATAAATTAAAAAAAAATATTTGATTGTAAAATTCATATTTTCCATATGAAAAATGCTTTTTTAATGTAAGTGGGCAATCTAAAAAAATTATTACATATAACAAAATTATTAGTTTTCAATAAAAAAAATGTTTTCACCTATATTCTTTAACCCGGGAAACCCGGGTACGATCCCCCAGTATATATAAAAGCCGTTCTCTGTGTGTATGTCCTTTATACAAATCTTCAGCTTTTGACCGATTGGCACGAAACTTCATGTACATGCATTTTAGTATGTGGAAAAGATCGCTGTCTACTTTAAAAAAATCATCAGACCACTATTTATCCCTTTTTTCTGCCCCTTTTCATAATTTAACATTATAGAAATATCTCTTTTATTTAATTTTATATTTCAATTATTTCTTTTCTGTTGCCTCAACTTTAAAAAGCGGTGCAATAATTTAAAAAAAAAATGATAACACGCGTACATTCTTTTTATAAGCTAATAAAAATTCAGACTCAATCACTATTTTTTTGAATTTTCGAAATTGTTGTCATTCTAATCAGGAAATGCACATTTTCTCCATATAAAATAAAAACTTTAACTTAATGTGTGTTCAGATGACGTAGTACGTCTTCATTCGAATGTTTTTGAAGCTAAAAAATCTATTTTAATACAGGCGTTTCAATATAAAGAAAATAATTTAGGGAAAAGATAATAATAATAAAATCGTTTGCTAGATATGGTGTCAATTTCTGATTAACTGACACTGCTTTCTAATGATGTTTTATTCTGAAGTTTTTACATATATGCTACCTGATATACTGCAAATTAACAGGACATAAATAAAAATCGTTTTTCATTTAGAACACTAATATATTTAGTGTATTTTTTAGATTTCTCAAAAACTACATGACAAAGAATTTTTGGTACTTTCGTATTATAGCGAGCAGTTAATCGTGAATATTTTCACTATAATTCCCTTATAATCTGAGTAGCACATTCGCTCGCTGTGCTGGTCGGTTTCTCCAAACGAATCTTGAATTAAATGAAATATATCGGTGAATTTGATCCGTCATTTTAATACAATATAGGTCTTTATCTGAAACGTCCTTCCCCGTAGATGAAAACGTTACTATCACCACTGCGCTGTTATACTTTCTAATGTTTCAGACAAAACTTCGGTTGTTAAGGGCCAAATTTTTTAGTTGATGATTTACAGTAGAACTTGGTTTAAGAATGATAGACCGATATGCAATATACTAAAACTATCCCTGAAAAATTATCTAACATTTAAAAAGGCTAATCATTCAGAATGGGGTTCAACTGATTAGTAACTTTTCAGCTAACTCTATATCAAAACATGTAGAGCAAAATGGGATGTACTAAAATCATTATAGAAACATACGCATATGCATAGTAACAGCGCAAATTCCATCAAAATCTGTCCAGTAGAACTTTAAAAAGGCTAATCTTTTATAATCGGCCTCATCTGATTACTGAACTTTCTTCCATAATTTTATATATAACTGCCTGACGTAAATGCAGTATTCTAAAACCATTCGTGTAAAATTATCCAAGAAACGATGTAAGTTCCAAGGAAGTGCATTAATAAAAATCTTTTTTTAAAATACTAATCTTTCATAATCGGGTTCACATGATTATAAAACTTCCTTATAATTCTATGACTAAACAACATAAAAGAATATGTTATACACTAAAACCTTTCCTGAGAAACTGATAGTCGCATTGAAATCCATTCAGAAGAACTCAAGTTATAAGCAGCCGGAACGAAATTCCCATTTGCATTTTCTATACATAAGAGATTATTTTGCGTAGTTCGATTTGATATCTGTTAAATTCGTGTTTTATTTTATTTTATTTTATTTTGGCGTTTTAATTTCGATTACCAATATAGTTATGAAATATTACACGAAAAGAAACAAGTACTGAATTATTTGCAGCGTTTTTGAGCAATTCAGTTAATCTTTTGTAATTGCACACACATTTGAAAAATATTCATGCTTGAGAATTACTTTAAAATCTATAAAAAATCTATAAATTGACATAAACATTTCAAACAAATATTATTGAAAGTTTTTTTTTTGTTTTCTATTAGAATTTGGAACAATCGAATGTGCGATATTTAGAAGTTAAATTGTAGTAAAATCGAAATTTGTGGATAGATTAGGTTGTTGTCACCAATAATATGATGACAAAGTTACACATAGACATGCCTATTCTTCATAATATTGCATTGAGAGAAAACGGGTTCATCTTTCGTAATGGTTTCCTTGGGCTGCACGCCCATTTAAAAATATCCATGTTTGAAAATTACTTTCAGACCCATTAAAATAAAAAAAACTGAGATACAATTTTCAAATAAATTTCATTTGAAAGGAATTTTTGTTCTATTTGACAGTATAATGACATCAACAGTATGATGTCAGCGTTACTCACTGACATAGTTTTACTTTATAATCTAGATATACGCCATACAAACGAGAATTTCACTATATGATATGCCATTTGGTGGATTTGTTTTTCGTATTGTCAGAAAATTACAAATTTTTCTGTTACATCAGCCGAAGAAAACTGGTATTGTGATATTAAAGCTCAGGCATTTTATTAGGGTGGCGAGACAATAACATATGTTTTCTAATTGTCATTTTAATGATTTTTGGGCGGGAATTCACAAATCTCAGTTATTGTGATTACTATAGTTGTTCATTTTAATTTATTATTTTACATGGAAGGTCTCTTATAATAGACAGGGCGAAGCCGGGTAGTTCTGCTAGTTAATCATATATTTCATAGTAAAAATTCATACGAATGATTGTTGCAAATGCAGGATAAAATGGAAATTTTAATGAAAAGGATTTTTTAGAATTTTCTTTAATGTGAGATTTACCTTATATAATATTCAAGTACAGTCGGGGGAAAAAGAGTAAACATCCCTTACTATCTCTACAACAAATTAGTATATTAGAAGAAAGAAACTTGGTAATAAACGACTGGAAAGAAAGTCTACTTTTATATGATGTATATAAAATTTGATTAAGGGTACCATCTACATGTCAAACAAAAATTTATTTTTTCAATAGCAACACTCAATTTCGACATTATATTTTGAACTTCCGGTTCAAACTATTCCTAGATACGAAGTTTCAAGTCATTTGGATGATAAGGTCTTTAATTATAAATATTCATCATCAAAATTTAGAGCTTCTAATGTTAAATTACATTTTCATGTTTTTATTAATATTTCCCGAAATTATAATCCTAATGTGATAATTTTTTGCTTAGTTTTAAAAATAAAACACCCAAACATAACTGCATTGAATTTTTAATGAAAAAAAATTATAATATGAATTATGAATTAGGAAATTAATACTCGAAAAACAATATGAATTGCAACTTACAACTTTTTTGATAGACTTTTATTTATTATGTCCTGCTTTATGCGAATTTAATTTTTCAAAATTTTCTTCCAAGTAATTTTGAAATAAGCGCTTAAAAAGCGTCAAAATGATGGTTTAAGGTACCGTTTATCATGCGCAGAAAAGCATAATTTGAAAAAAATATATTTTACTAATTTTATTGAAGCATTTGAGCTGGCAATTATCGAAACATATCAAGTGACTGAAATGATCATATTGGCAAGAAATAATACATTAACAGATGTGACTTAGTCATTCTGTAACACTTCAACAATCCAGTACCGAACTTTAATTTGGATACAGGCCCTAAAATAGGCTCATTTTAAAATAATTAATTTCTCTGAAATGAATCACATGAATTTCATGAAAATTTGTACTTAGGATAATCGAAGGGTGTGTAATTTATTTATGGTGTCAAACTTGGGTATAGCAACCGAAAAAAGTAAAGTTTGGATTTGCTTTGATATGTAGATTCACCCCTAAACCAATTTTATATACATCATTTAAAAGAAGACTTTATTTCCAATCTTTTAGTACCAGTAACTTTCTTCTACAATAATTTGTTGTAGAGTAAGTAGGGCGTGTTCATCTTTTTCCAGACTGTAGGTGCATGGTAAACTGAGCCTCATTCACAGTTTTTTCTTCAATATTCGTACTGTATTTGAGTAAAAACAAAACTTTATTATTTATTTCTACATAATTAGATAGCGTATTTGAGTAAAGAATTATTTTTATTATCCATTTCTACATAGAAATATAATTTATAGTATCTAAGAGTTATAACAGCAAAGTCATTTCCATTTGTTCTTCGCTAATAAAATACACTTGCAAAAATTTATGAAATTCGTTTGGCAATGGTAACAATGATCCCACTTCATGATAAAATTGTTCTTTAATAAAAAAAAAACATAGGTTTGATTTGATCTTATTCCCTGCTCATTGAAGTAACAGCAAATAATGTCATTTGAAAAGCAAACATTGTACGCTCGCTTATTTTCTAAAAAATGTTTTGATTCCGGCGTTTTTCCAATCATGCAATGAAATAATTCTGGTGACCATGCGCCACAAAATTCTAGCTTTAAAAAGATATTTATGCTTTAAAATTTATCTCACACAATAGAATTTATTAAAAGAACAAAAATGCGCGTCTCAAGAGTTTAAGCACAGTAGTTCTTTACTCTTCAGTAGAACAACGATCTACCTATTCTAAAAAAAAGTAACTTACGCAGTCACCGCAGCCGCAGGTTTTGAATTTTTTGTGACCGGAGGTCTTTCTCCGTTAATATTAAGAAAAATACTGCATACAAAAATATGAAAATCGGCGGTTTTATAGAGAAATGTTTGATAAATACGCTGATGCAGACAGTTTTGAAATCGAATAATTATTTTAAGAGATATTTAATGCTAAATTTGGACAAAATCGTTCCATTAAAAAAGTTTTATAGTTGCAAAAACAATACATGGGAATTAATTCATTTTTAGATCATTCTATACGTTATAATCCCCCGGTGTGCAGACTCCATTCACCTTTTTCATTTGACTCATTTTTTGAGGTTTTATTTCTATTTTAAATTCAAATTTTGAGCATTTCGAGAGATTTTTTTGCTTACTAGGGGGCTCTGCCCCCTACGAGCTGCGCTCGTCAACCCCCGTTCAGGTTCAGACACCGCAGACTCTAAAAGTACGCTAATTTGATCGGCTTTAAAAAGATTTCGGAAGATTGAATTATAATTTTTAAAAAGTGGCAATCTCCTATAAACGGATTTCTATTCATTTCTCTTTAATTGGGGAATTTTAAGGCCAAATCCGCTGCGGTACTATTTGATTATCCCGTCGACCAATTTTGCCAAATTATATAAATCGCTAAACTACTCGGTAAGTTATACAAAATGGCATAATTTTTATTTTAAATAACGAAAGAACAAATAAATTAGTGCAATATTAATAAAAATACAAATAAAACGTCGAAATAAAAATAACTTGATTACGTAGACACGTGTAACTTGCTTAAAGTCAAGTTAATGTGACATTTACGATCAACCGTTATTGGCATTTAATCTTATAGTTTGGCGAATGATAGATTTTTGGTCGAAGGGATAACTAAGTAGTACCAAAGATACAATCGCTGTTTTCGTCTTTCATTAAGTAAAATAAGTTAAACATTCCAAAATAAGCTAATATAAAAGGAATTAAGTAAACAGAGTCTTTGTCTCCCGGTATTTTTTAACAAAGCGAAAAGAAAGTTCTTTTAAATAAGACATTGTAATTTTGACCAAACTATTCTTTCTCTTTTTAATATTCATGTGAAAATACTTTTGTTAGAAATGAAATATTATTTGCGCTTTCCTAACAAAAATAGTTGAAAAGAACCTCTCAAAATATCAAATAAATGTCTAGTGGAATTTCTAAATTTAAACTGTTTTGCAATATTATTTTTTGTTCATTTTATGTAATAACTGTAATGTGACGTAAATATGGCGTAATTTCTCCTATTTAAGACTTCTAACGCATGTTAATGAATTTATTATTTTAAAATATCCTTTCTCTTTTAAAATTCACGTGTATAGTTTTTATCACGTAATTTTTAATAAGTTCCTGCTTTTTGTACATAATTATTTAATTCTTATTCCAAATGACTTTTTCTTTTTATAATAGTCACGTGTAAATAAACTTTTAATTTGAAGCAAACATTATTGTTTGCGCTGTTTATACAGTTGGCAACCGTTTAAATTAATACCATTTTCTAAAATATGTAAAAAATATCTCTAGAAATGCTGAAAATTTGAATTTAAAATAGAAATAAAACCTCAAAAAATGAGTCAAATTAAAAAAAGAGCTACAGTTTGCATACCGGGAACTTCAAACGTATAAAATGATCTAAAAATGATTAAATTCCCATGAATAGTTTTTGCTGGTATAAAACTTTTTTAGTGGAACGATCTTGTCCAAATTTAGCATTAAATATCTTTTAAAATAATTCTTGGATTTGAAAACTGTCTGCATCAGCATGTTTATCAAACATTTCTGTATAATACTACCGATTTTCATATTTTTGTATGCATTATTTGTCTTAATATTAACAAAGAAAGACCTCCGGTCACAAAAAACTCAAAACCGGCGGCGGCGGCGGTGACAGCGGTAGTTACTTTTTTTTAGAATAGACAGATTTTACAAAATGGTATTAATTTATATTGTTGCCAAATGTATAAACAGCGCAAACAATAATCTTTGCTTCAAATTGAAAATTTATTTACACGTGACTATTATAAACAGAAAAAATCATTTGGAATTAGAATTAAATAATTATGTACAAAAAGCAGGAACTTATTAAAAATTACGTCATAAAAACTATATTTACACGTAAATTTTAAGAGAGAAAGGAAATTGTAAAATAATACATTCATTAACATGCGTTAGAAGTCTTAAATAGGAAAAATTACGTCATATTTACGTCACATTACAGTTATTACATAAAATGAACACAAAATAATATTGCAAAACAGTTTAAATTTAGAAATTGCGCTAGACATTTATTTGATATTTTGAGAGGATACTTTTCAACTATTTTTGTTAGGAAAGCGCAAATAATATTTCATTTCTAACCAGAGTATTTTCACGTGAATATTAAAAAAGAGAAAGAATTGGTTGGTCAAAATTACGTCAGATTAAAAAAGATTAATTCAAAATGTCTTATTTAAAAAAAAAACTTTCTTTTCGCTTTGTTAAAAAATATCGGGAGACAAAGACTCTGTTTACTTAATTCCTTTTATATTAGTTTATTTTGAAGTGTTTAACTTATTTTACTTAATAAAAGACGAAAACAGCGATTGTATCTTTGGTACTACTTAGTTATCCCGTCGACCAAAAATCTATCATTCGCCAAACTATAAGATTAAATGACAATAATTGTTGATCGTAAATGCCACATTAGCTTGACTTTAAGCAAGTTACACGTGTCCTCGTCATCAAGTTATTTTTATTTCGACGTTTTATTTGTATTTTTATTAATGTTGCACTAATTTATTTGTTCTTTCGTTATTTAAAATAAAAATTGTAAATTTGTATAATTTGGCGAGTGGTTTGGTGATTTATATAATTTGGAGAAATTGGTCGACGGGATAATCAAATAGTACCGCAAGTAGTAGTTCGCTTTAAAATTCCCCAATCAAAGAGAAATGAATAGAAATCCGTTTATAGGGAGATCGCCACTGTTTTTTAAATTATAATTCAATCTTTCGAAATCTTTTTAAAGCCGATCTAATTAGCGTGTATTCAGAGTCTGCGGTGTCTGGAGGGGGGTTGGCGAGCGTAGCTCGTAGGGGGCCTAGCCCCCTAGTGTAAAAAATATCTCTAGAAATGCTGAAAATTCGAATTAAAAATTTAAATAAAACCTCAAAAAATGAGTCAAATTAAAAAAGAAATACAGTCTGCACACCGGGAATTTTAAATGTATAAAATGATCTAAAAATGATTAAATTCCCATTAATAGTTTTTGCTCCAATAAAACTTTTTTAGTGGTGCGATTTTGTCCAACTTTAGCATTAAATATCTCTTAAAATAATTCTTAGATTTGAAAACTGTCTACATCAGCGTATTTATCAAACATTTCTGTATAGTACTACCGATTTTCCTATTTTTGCATGCATTATTTTTCTTAATATTAACAAACAAAAACCTCCGGTCATAAAAAATTCTAAACCGCCGGCGGTGGCAGCGGTAGTTACTTTTTTTTTAGAATAGAGAGATTTTAGGAAATGGTATTAATTTAAGCTGTTGCCAACTGTATAAACAGTGCAAATAATAATGTTTGCTTCAAATAAAAAATTTATTTACACGTAACTATTATTAACAGAAAAAAACTTTCAAATTAGAATTAAATAATTACGTGTGAAAAGCAGGAACTTATTGAAAATTACTTCATAAAAACTATATTTACACGTGAATTTTATAAGGATATTGTAAAATAATAAATTCATTAACATGCGTTAGAAGTCTTAAATAGGAGAAATTACGTCACATTTACGTCACGTTAGACTTATTACGTAAAATGAGCAAAAAGTAATATTGCAAAACAGTTTAAATTTAAAAATTGCGCGAGACATTAATTTTATATTTAGAGATTATATTAATAAGATTAATATTAATTTTATTGAAGGCGTTTAAACTGCTTTCGAGCGATTATTTAGTAATGTAATAAAAATAATAAAGATTACAAGCTGAAAATGAAGTGTCATCAACAAAAAATATGATTTGAAAGAGAAAAATCTGTGAAGCAGAAAATAAAGAAATTCCTTGAATAGTTTAGTTAAGATTCGTTTACCTTCTGTGTCGTTTCCGTCAAAAGAAGGCATTGGTATTTGTAAAATATATTTGAATTTTGATCCAGATTTGTTTATTATATTAGCTTATTTAGAAATGTTTAACTCATTTTATTTAATCAAAGACGAAAACAGCCATTGTATATTTTAACTGCAGCTGATTTTTTCTTAAAATTCTCTAATCGAAGAAAAATGAATAGAAACCCATGCATAGGGAGATCGCTACTGTTTTTTAAATTATAATTCAATCTTTCAAAATCTTTTTAAAGGCAATCAAATTAGCGTGCTTTTAGAGACTGCGGTGTCTGAACGGGGCTGGCGAGCGTATCTCGTACGGACCGAGCCCCCTAGTAATAATAATAATAAAAAAAACAATACTTTATAATTGCTTCATACTGTTGAGTGACTTTAAATGTATGGTCTACCATCGATAAAATGAGGTTCTGTATTTAGTTTTTTTAAACCAAGCATTCTCAATGGCATATTTCAATTCCTTAATTGAAGAATACATACTATTTATCATTTGGATAAACTGCGTGTGTGAGAATACCCCACATATTTTCTATAGGGTTTAAATGAAGGTTAATTGCCGGTCATTTCAAAACCGATACCTTGTACGACTTAAGCTACGCCGACGTTGTGATTGAGGTATGGATCGAAGCATTATCTTGTTGAAAAATCCATTTTTTCAGCCTAAATTCTCGCCAAAATTGAGCAAGGATTGGCAAGTGTCTCCTGATGATTGCCAGAGTTTTCACGATCATTGATGAATGTTAGGGACGTCTGGCCATTGAACGAAATAACTTCCCATGCAACAACACAACCACCACCGTGTTGTCTGCTAAAGATATTCCTGGCTTCTTTGCGGAGATCATGCCAATAGTATTTAAACCCATCAGGGATGCCTAGGTTCCATTTTTTCCACCATTGAATATGACATTTAGTCACTTATCGCCAAATGACATATGCTGTTTGGTCTACTGTAATCTGGCTTCTTTATGGTGTGGTTTCAAACTTCGTAACTAAGCCATTTTACGTCTTTTTAATGTTTCCCGATTCCAAAATTCTCCTATGAACATTATTTTTTATATTTGTCCTCCAACTATAGGTTTTATTGGGTCCTGGTGACACAGTCCTCCATGTTTTCATACCTTTGGGTGCAGGAAAATACAATGGTAAACCTACGAGTCAACCGCTAAAATTGGGTCTTCAGGTGTTTTCCACCAAGATATGACTTGGCAGACCGATTGCGTTTAAATATGCGAATAGAGTTTTAACTAATTCAAGAATTTTAGCTTTGAACTCGATGAGGTGATTGTCTGTGCTGCAACCTCCCGGTCTATTAATCTTTTCTTTTTGTATTTTGTTTTCAGAAATTATTTTATTTATACATTTACGTTGCCTTTCCATTTGAATGATCTTAGTAATTTCTTGTATCTTCAGCTTTTTTATACCCCCCCCCCTGCCCTCCCAAAAAGGAAAAAAAAATATTTCCACCCACTCGTCATAAACTCATAAGAATTAACGCTCTGAAAAATGATCATTATTACATATGTTTCAATAATGTAAAAGGATTTTAAGATTTGCCATAGGTAACTTGTGTCCAGTTTTTTTTTCTTTACAAAAATACGTTAATATACAGATAAATTAGTGTGGTCATTGATGTAAACTAAGTAACGCTATTGAATACTGCAATTATTGAAATGTTTTCTATTACTAATCAGAAATGTAAATATTGGAAAATAATTTTATTGCTGATAAGATTTATGTGTGATTTCATGCAACAATATATGCAAAAATAAATGCAGTATGAGAAGTAGGAAACTATTTAAATATATATCTACCCTTTTGAATTATAGTGGCGCTTTCAATGTCAAACATTTATGTCTAATGATTTATATGGCGTTATAGAAAATGGCGTACCCTTACATTATTCTATAAGCTGGGAAGGATGAAGAAAAATCCTTTTATCTCTTTTGAAATTCACACTACAACACTCAATACTCATAGGTAATATCAGTAAAAAAAAAATAACGTGATTTGTATGCACAGTTTGTGTTTTATTTTTTAAAAGATTGATATAAATACGAATCAAACTTTGCTAAAATACTTTTAACACAAAAATCAGAATTTCCCAATTTTTTAACACTTTCCAGCAAAATTAAAAAGTGTTTATGATTTCGGTTTGTCTGTCTGTCTGCCGTCTGTCTGGCCTTCCGTGCTCTAACTCGTGTAAATATAGTTCGATTGCCATGAAATTCATAGAAATTATTGGGTATCACCATGGCGTGCTCGGTATGGAAAATTAAGTGTACTGTATTTACGGTTCATTTACAGAGACACTCAAAAGAATTCTGATACATTATCGTCTATGGGAAAAAATAATTTGGGGTGTATTTTAATTATATTACACTATTTTAAATATACAGAAATTTGTATATATCCTTAAGGTCTGCTACACGGCTCTTACTAAAGTATAGGGTGTGCATAGAATTTATCGTTTGACTGCAGTAGAAATTGAATTATTGAAGCCTATGAACAGTCATTGTTGGAAGTGGGTTTTCAGTTGTGGTACGCGTTTTTAAATTGAATTAATTTTTAATCTATTACTTGATATATATAAATTCTATACATCATATACAGGGCAAGTACATTTCTGTTTATTCACGGAAATTGCTGAACTGTGCTATTCGTTTAAATGAACTAACTTTTAGGAAAACAGATATTTTTCCGAGTATTGATTGTAATAGTAGAAATTGGGTTTTCAAATGCGTTATGAGGTTTTTAACTTGTTTAGTTAGACATCATATTTCACCTTAATAAACTGTGAAGTTTTGTTACAGTAATCTGAATGTGTTGAAAAGTGTTATGTAATCTATGTTACACACATGATTTTTCGTTGATTCTTGCATTATTTTTCTTAAAGTATTGAATCTTCTGTCAGCAGTATAATAATCTTTGATATGGTAATGAAAGTAGATGAAATTGTTTTCAGCTAAACTTAACGGTGTACAAAGCTAAAAAGCATCAGTGCATAGTGGCATCATATGAAAAACTTTTTATGTGCAAAATAGTTTTATTTTTATTTATTTATTTTTTTTAATGTAGAAAAGTTAAGTAAAACGAATTTATTAAAGTACAGCGTAGTTCAAAAATGATGTCAACACTTTCAACTCATTAGATTTTATTCATAAATTGTGAATACAATGTATCTCATGAAAAGACATTTGAGTCATTCCAAACAAAATGAGCAAATCAACAAGGCTGGTATGCCAGAGATTTTAATGAAAATCAGTATATAAGTAGAGTATAATTATTTATGAGTAAACGCAAAATATAGAGTTCAGGACTCTTTATTTAAGTATTAAAACTTACATCAAAAGTTTATACAACATCGAGGTCTAGTCTACATACTTGGAATTTCAATTTTGATTATTAGCCTTAGGAAATAGAATGAAAATAACAAAAATTACTTGTAATTAAGAATAAATAATAATAAGAGATAGGCGTAATTTAGTGATTATCTTTTTATTCTTTAATGGAAAAAATTAAATATTTTGAGGGGGGAATGCAATATTTATGATACTTTTTTGAACATGAAGGGAAGCTCTTAAAATTTTAAAATTATTTGACACTATAGATAAAAGTGTATAGTTTAAATGTAGTAATTTTCATTCTTTCTTTTAGTTTATTTTTGCCTCAAGAATATTTTAAAGTATCGTAGAACAAATGACTGAACTGAACAAATAATTATCTAGCAATCCCAAATGAAAATAGATGGCCGGCCTAATTTTTTTTCCTGAAATTATTTGCAAGATGATAATAAAGGAGCACAATTTTGAAATGAATTATTTTCCACAAAATAAACAGATATTGTCTAATTGAAAGCCAAAATACAATCCGATAGGTCTTTTAAAAATATGTCGTAATTGTTTATAAAACATTAAAACCATAATGTTATGAGATGAAAAAATATACTGTTAACTAACTCTCTATGCCATCATGGAATGCCCATAGAATGTAAAAAATATTACCTTTTTGAAGCCAATTCTGTTTCGTTA
This sequence comes from Maratus speciosus, assembly GCA_963932465.1. Taxonomy (NCBI): domain Eukaryota; kingdom Metazoa; phylum Arthropoda; class Arachnida; order Araneae; family Salticidae; genus Maratus; species Maratus speciosus. The sequence continues at coordinate 48,936,271 of OZ010786.1, read as the reverse complement.
GAAATCAAAAGGCAATTTCATTTTTAGGGTTCCGTACTTAAAAAGTAAAAACGGAACCATTATAAGATCACTCCTGTGTCTGTCTGTCACAGCCATTTTACTCGTAAACTATGGAACGTAGAAAGTTCAAATTCGGGGAAGTAATAAAGACCATTGACCCACATATTTTCAGATTAATAAACATTCATAAATATATTTAGTAAAAATGTAGTGGGGCTAACTATGGTATTTAAAAAAAATCTTTTCTTTGTATATCGTTTGAAAGCTTTCGTAACGTTGAACTCAAAAATACATTCTTTTACATACACAAATACATACTTTTAATTTTAGGTATTATATTTTCAAAGATAATGTCAAAAATGTACCGCAAAAATATGTTCCCCCCCATCTAATTCCGAATCTACTGAAACGAAAATTATGAAAAAATTAGAGGTAGTAGACGTTAATTTAAACCTTGCTGGAAAATTATAGCGATCACCATAGGTCACATAGTTTTTGAGACAATCGCATATTTCTGTTACACACAAAATTCGATTTACGGGCACTCAGAAAAATTGTTGAACATCGCTGGAAGTACCTATCGTAGCAGAAGTGTAAAAGCACTAACTTGCCCGGCGTTGCCCGGGTACATCAAAAGACAGCAGGAATTACGAAAAAGCTCTAAAAATCACAATAAGATATCGCGAAAAAATTTTAAATCGCTTCTCAAATTCTGAAAAGAGAAAAAAAATATATATTATGTTCGAAGATTGCAGGTTGATTCCTTTCACTAATGTGCGGAAAAATAGTAGCAAATCGCTAAAATACACTAAAAATCACATACAAAATTCCCGAAAAATTCGAAAATTGCTATACGAAATCCGAATAAACTTTATTGAAATGAGGGCAGAATGTACTTTAGGTCAAAAATGGAATGTCAAAAAATTGCAGCAGATCGCGAAGAAACGTAAAAAGCGGATTAAAAATCAAAAAAAGTTCAAAAATCACGAAAGTCAAAATTTACTATAATTGGATAAAATTTTCAAATCTAATTCCTTTGACCTGTGGGCTCTCTTAAAATTTATGTTTTGGAAATCATGCTAAGCATTAGATCATGTTACTTTTATTCATAATTAATTTACTTGGACTCACTTAAATATAATTAATATAATCCCTTAAGTTAATATTAGTTTTTGTTGTATTAAAATATCTCAATTTGCTGATTTTCTGTAAGCAAGTAAACCCTATTGTTTTACAGTGGAAGTCTATGAGAATTTGGCGAAATATTAGAGATATCGCTAAGTTGGCGTCACTTTTGGCGACTAATTTTGGTCACCAAATTTGGCGATATATCGCCAAGTTGGTGACAAACTTGGCGTTATTTGGCGACAGAACTGGATCCCCCCTACGGTAACCCCCCTTATAGGTATGGACATGTATTATATGCTGTTCAATAATCGCATAATAAATTCCACTAAAAATTCAAAAATCGCTGCACGAATTCCGAATAAACTTTTTTGAAAAGAGAACAAAATTTACTATATTGGGTTAAAAGAAGGAAACTGTATTCTTTTTCTCTAATGTGGAAAAATCGAATTAATATAATCCCTTAAGTTAATATTGGTTTTTGTTGCATTAAAATATCTCAATTTGTTGATTTTCTGTAAGAAAGTAATCCATATTGGTTTACAATGGAAGTCTATGGGAATTTGGCAAAATATTAGAGATATCGCCAAGTTGGCGTCACTTTTGGCGACTCATTTTAGTTGCCAAATTTAGCGATATACCGCCAAGTTGGCGACAAACTTAGCTGCATTTAGCGACAGAACTATATCCCTCTACGGTAACCTATCGTAGCAGAAGTATAAAAGCATTTTTGATAATGAATTTCGAAAAAAATCATCGGTAATTAGCCGAGATATAAACACTTAAAGATACAGCCAGTTTAGGCATATACAATGACAGGGGAGGCGCACTCTATGCCTAGTTAACAAGTTTTAATGATATAAGATTAGTTGGGGCAACTGGGCCATGATTTTACAATGTGACTCTGGAGCTTCTGACAATTCAGCTTCAAAAAGCTGACGTTCATTTGAATTAAAATCTGAACTTACGTAAATATGTTCAGTTAGGTACCCTCTATCAGACAGTAATGCTCAAAGTTACATTTTAATCTCTAAAATTAAAAAAAAAATGTATATTTAATTTTTTTTCCTCGTAGGTCCAGTTGCCCCATAAAAATGGGGCAACTGGACCAAGGGGGTCTATGTTCCACATGCGTTTGTCTCTTTTAATATAGGGTATCAGTTGCTGTTTGAAAAAGTGTAAATAACTTAAAAAAATAAACAAGACAGATTATGTAAGTTATATATAAACTAAAGAGCGTTGTAAGGGAAACCTTTGCTGTCAAGGTGTCTAAGAAAAGCACCCAAATGTGAAATTATTGTGTTTATTTATACAAAAGACATAAGAATTAAGTAAGTACTTTTGTACTTTAGTATAAGTAATAAGTAAAAAATTACATTGGTATTTTATGAAAAAAAAATGAACAACAACAACAACAAAAAAATCTATGAACAAAAGATTATGTAAGTAAGAATCTCATTCTCTTTTTCATTTAATTCAATAAATGTTCGATAAGTTCGACATATCTGTGGAGAATGCAACCTTGTTTTTATATCGAACAGAACTATTTTTTTTTTCGTTTCTATAATAAAAATCGAATTTTTCTAAAATTTCAAGGTTTGGATATCTCACTTAAGAAATTTGGTTTCATACCCACCAACATGATTTTTTAAAATCTTATTAAGTAATTTTAATAAGTTATATAAATTTCTTTATTGTAATGAAAAAACAATTGAGAAATTAATTTCCCGTAGTAAGAAAAACTCCAAAAATTTATTTATAAATGATGGGGTAACTGGATCCCACAGGGTCCAGTTACCCCTGACACATGTCCCAGTTACCACATTTTTGAAAAAAATTATGGGGTAACTGAAATCCCGGTCTTACATTTGAAACATTAAGTAAATAGTGACAGATACCAAACACTATTAATGTATTTATATGTCTAATCTTAAAAAAGAAAGGTTGTTTGCTAAAAGTACGTACCATATTTTAATAAAAAGCCGCGAAAGTTCGATCAAATTGCCGTTGTTTTTAAAAAGATAAAACTAAATTTTCGGCAACCTATCACAGGCAAGACAGAGTTATGATTGAGTTGACACACGTTGTTTTAAGAAGTAGAGATGTGGGGCAATGTTTACAAAAGATAAAACTTAAAAGACATCAACGGTTTTTTATTAAATAGCCCATGGCCCAGTTACCTCGTGGGTCCAGTTACCCAGACTAACCTTATATGTGTTATGTCCATATGTGTATGTGTCCAGTAACAGTATAAAAGCAATAAATGTCAAATTTTTAAAAACATACTAATTTCAGGGGTCACAGGACATAAAAAATTGGAAAAATTATAAATAAAAGACCATTTTCAACATTTAATCTCTTAAAATGTATATGACTTTAAAACACAATTTTAATTGGGATGAAAGATATGTTCTTTCATTTCATGTATTTAAAAAAATGTAAGATGCAGAATTAGTATTTATAGGGGGCTCAAAACTGTTAGACGTTTGTCGAACAGAAAATTGGCATTTACAGTTTGCAGGATTAGAAAATAAATATTGCAACTAGAATGAAAATTTTAGTGCTTGCTATACTTCAGATTGTACTTCAGAAGTAAATTTGTATTTAAAGCATTTTTATATTTTTAATGCAATGTTGCATTTAGCTAATACAAAATTTTGAAAATTTCAACAGTATAATCGCATAAAAAAATATTTTTCTTGAACAATAGAAAGGAAATTTTCGGTTCAGTTTATACAGACTAACATGAAATATATGTTTTGAAAATTTCATGAAAAAATATGCAGAAGCTTTTGTGGTATCCTGCGCGTTATGCCCGAAAAACTACATGTGGAGAAAAATGACTTCAAAGTTTCGGAAACGCCGCTTCATCTGTTGAGCGAATATAACTCTAAAAGCCATAATTTCTGTTCTAATGGGAACTTCAAGGAAACAATTATATCAAAATGTTCCAGAAAAGATAAGAGTTTAACATCTAAAAAAATTAAAATTTCTAAAATTTTGAAGCTTTAAGAGTCCTGCGACCACTTAACCCTTTCCGGCGCGGAGTAATTTTGTTTATAAACTTATGAAATAATATAACACCAGAATAATAACACCAGAATTTATAAACGAATTTATTAGAAAATACGAACTTGCTTATTTTCATGTACATGATAAAAGGGAAATTTTAATTAAATATTCTTGGTACCGTTTGTCTGTTTTGGAATTAAAATTAGGTGTGCTTTTTTTAAGGACACTGCCCTCGAAAGGTTTAATTAGAATTAATCACATAAATACTGTGGGATTAGCGACTAGTTTGCATTGAGTGTATCTCTCAATACGCCTAGAGTGACTTTAAAAGTTAATTAAAAACCTATATGGAAAAACGCGGCACTGACCAAGGCGGCGTTGCAACTTTGCGACCTTCTTTCGAAGCGCGCTTAGCACAATGCCAAATTTAAACTTTGAACAAAAGTTTTGTTTTAACTTCATTGTAGAAATATAGGTTATTTCTAGGCTGAATTTAGTTTTATGAAAGGCCAAATTAAGTTTAAATATGCATTGCTTTTATTGTCAGTACCGAATTAAGTTCATCATAAACAGATTAGGATAATATTTAAAAATGAGCTATACAGATGACAAATGAGTTATATTTGGTATTATTTAGGTTCCATATCTCTTTGAACTTTCATGGTATATCCATTTACACTTTTCTAATATATACTGTTATACCCAACCCTACATTGTATAGTTTTTTACAAAGTCTTTGCATTATTTTAGCAACGGTTTTTTTTTAATAATACAATTACTAAATCATATATTTATTCTAAGGAACTCTCTGTGCGCGAGTAATACTCGCACTTGAACGTTTTTTTTAAACATATCCTGGGATTATTGATCTTTTTGCCTATACAACATTGTTAATGTCTCACTTTTCCTTCATTTCATTTTTTGTGCCTACATAAGAGCAAAAATTATGATTATGTACTTTTAAAAAAGTTTCTAAGCTATTTTGAAGATGAAGGAAATAAATGGCAACTTCCAAATTTGAGCAGTTTGATTTTCATATGTAACGCTACACCAGGCATCAATTTCACTGATGTTTTTAAATTCCTTTGATTTTTTATAGCGTTTTTAACTTTTTCAAAATTGGCAATTTTTCAATTTTTAAGACTAATTTAAGATTAACCATGGTGTTATCAAATCATCATTACTAAATAAATATGAAGATAATTTTCCAGAAGTTTCAATATTATAAATTTTTTTTTTAATTTATGTTAAATATGTTTGAAGATGCTGAACTTTAAACTTGAAACTTTGAATGATTGCACACATGCCATTCTATGTTAAAAGCTTTTTGAAAGTTCAGAACTGACAAAACATTTTATTTTTTGCGAAGAAATTTTTAACAGCTCTATTTAAATATGAATTGAATCTGTGTACCAAATATTAAAATTGGTTACTATATGAATACGACTTTTTTAAAACTTTTGCTTTTGTTTTTGTATGTAATGACCCAATTCGCTATAAATGGTCTCGCTTAACCCTCCGCCTACAAGATGGGTTAAATGGGTCCGACAGGTACATTGAAAATGATTTTTCTCATGAAAAGAAAATACTGAAAATTCTGAAGTATATGTCTTTTTCTGGAATATTCTACTCTTTTTATATAAAAAGAGAAAATATTTGAAATTAGATTAGTTTATGAAAGTATTGAGATCCAATTGAACCTGAAAGTGCATGATAATTTAGACTCACAAATATTTAATAGAAAATACCTTAACAACTGTATAGACATATTTCCTGTATATTATTAATTTTTGATTAGAAATTAAATAGGTCACTATGTTACCTAAAGACGTTCTTTAATACCAGTTGCATCCATTTCCTGTATATCAATTACTAAATTAACGTATTTCTAAAAGCAGTAGTGGCTCGTCAGGGGGTTCACGATAATTTTATTAGCAGAATTTTAGTATATGAAATTTGATATTATTTAATTATGGAATGTTATATGGTTAAACAAGGAGGAATGCAATTTACGAAGTTACTAGTAGAAAAGTAATTTTGAACACCCAACGTGCCGCTACTTTGTCTTATCTATGATTCTAACAAGCAAATAGTTTTCTTTTTAAGAATGGTAGGACTATTTATCACATATTTGCATTAATTTAAAACGATAAAATTGTTCTTTGTGCTCTAAAACTGCATTTTGTTTCAATATTTCATCTATAAAAAAGTTTAAGGAAAAGGAAAATTAAAATATATACTTTGAAAATTAAAACTTTTTAACACGTTAAGTGCCACGTCAGTCCCCGGTTACTGACGGTGAACTTTCCGTTTAAAACGCGTCATTCACCGATGACTGACGTCTAAAATATGATACAAAACTAAAAAAAAATACATATTGTTTTAAGTAATTACTGAGCATTTATTTAAAATTTACCTACCTTTTATTTACTACAGGATTATACTTTCTTAAAAATTACTTTAAACATCGTAAAATTTTCAGCGCTTCAGTGTCAATCATCGTGGCACTCAACGTGATAAACTAACTTGAAAGGAAAAGAATCTGGTAAATCGTGCTCTAAAAGTAATAACATTTATTCATTTATTTATTTTTTTGACTCAAATTTTTACAGTTGACTTCAAGTCGTGCCATTTATAAAAAAAATACCGAAATTAATTATTACATTGCTATTATAAATGTGAAATATAATCGTATTAAGCTTAATTTTACAAACAAATTAACGTATTTTACTTTCGAAATCTATACATTAATTGAAAGTATGAAAGACAATAGTTTAAAAGATTAACAGTTAATTTGAGAAGTTTTTAAGATCACAAATGTACAATTCATCGTTTTTTGTCTAAACAATTTTCCATTATCTAAATTGTATGGAAAATGTAAACATTAGTGAATTAATTGAAAGTTATTTGTCGGTTAATTAAAACTTAATAAAGGATCAGATTATAAAAGCTAAACATATTATTTGCTTGAAATTTAAAATAATACTTTTAACTGGATTTGTTTCTTTCTATCTTTTGAAATTAAATTTAATCTGCCAAATACAAAGATATATGTGTGTAATTGATATATTTAATTAAAATATTAATGACAAATAATTAAAATAAATAATAAAAATAATGACAAATAAAAAATATTTTAATGAGAATCCATTTAGAGGAAGTAAATTTTAAAGAGATTTTTTAAAGTTCCGATATAGATGGTAACATTTAAATATCCCTTTGCATATTACTATTGTATACATTTTAATCAATTTTAAAATTTTATTATTATTTACAGATTAAAAAACAATGTAATTACGGACTTCTTTACCCCATTCATTAATTTGATATAAGGGAGACTAGGGAGGGTTGACCCACTTTTTACAAAATGATTTTTTATTTTTTAAATATTGAACGTAGAATGAAGTATTATGTATCATTTTATTCGTTATACAATCAGTTATCAAAACAAAATTGCTACATAAGTGTAATATATATGAAATTTGAAAAATGATTGATTTTAATATGAGAAAATAATGGGTGAAGGGTTCCCACATATGGGAGGGTTGACCCACTATACGGGAGGCTTGACCCAATTTGTTTTACATTAAAATATTTGTGAAGAGAAATAAAACGAGTTTAAAAAAAGCAAAATAACTTTATGCTACATGCTTTAATTATTATAAAAGAATATTTTTGAAAATATGATGCTTCGACAAACCTGTTTAGGCGCAATCGCATGTCAGAGTAGAAAAAAACTGTTTTAAACAGGATTTTGTCTGTACAGGTATAATTGCACAACAAGGAAATGAAATTTTAACATTTAAGACAGTATCCCGCTAGAGACAGGTTCCGTTTCTCTAGGGTTTCATGCAATATAATGTCCGGATTTAGTAGCCATCGTGCCGCTTTTTTTTGTCTCCTTGTCCTACTTTTTGTGACATTCGACCTGACAACTCCTGTTGTCGCAAAATTTGGCTTCATCTCACTCTATTCATTATGTTGAAATTTGTCTACATATCTTCCTAAAGTGTTTCGATCCATGCAGCCGATTCTTTTGCAGCCGCATGAGTAATTAACTTATCATTAACATATTTTAACCCTTTCAGAGGCAAGTACTTTCAGTACTAAAATGTTGAAATAAATGACTGGCACCGGAATATACGAACACATTTATTTAGAAATATAAAAAAGGCTATATTTCACATACATATTAAATGGAAAAGATTTTAGCAAACTTCTGGTGCCAGTGTGGAGTTTGGGAATTAAAATAAAGTGGTTTCATAAACATACAATTGCCCCTGAAACTGTTAAGACTGCTGATTTCGTACTTTCTAGACTTTTCCACTGTTTCTATTTACCTATTGTAAGAAATATTTAAATGGAAAAAAGTTCCTACCAACTTTCGTATTTATATTTCATTAATTTTTCTCGTGCAGTGCAAATAGTAATTTTTTACATCTTTCTTTAATCAGTTTTAAAACGCTTCATTTTCCATCACCCCATTTTACTGTACCTTTGCAGAATAAATTTGCATTCATTTTTATATATAACTATTAATCTTTCATTATTCACAGTGTATAATAAAAAGATTTCCAAAACTCTTTAATTAACACATTGCCGACGGGCAATTTTTATCAAATCTAAAATTTAAAACAGTAGAAGTTCCTCCCTGTTTTGAAAATCTTTTGTAAATTGGTGTTCTAGATGGGTTTCCCAAGTTTACGCATCAGTAAATATCTTTCAAAGACGAAATTAATATAAAAGGCCTTACAATCTAAAAAAATATGGGCAACCTGATATAAATGCATTTTCTGTAAGGTAGAAGCCACGCCCTTAGCCAATGATGTATTTTGAATGAAAACGAGAATTCTCGTTCCCCGTCGTGAATGTGTTAAGGGAGCCTTGAACATCTGGTCAACCCTCCCTCACATTGACTGGGCCAAGCCTCCCCATATAGCCTATTTCTAAAGAATAGCACATTTTTATGTTAAGCCTAACTTGCTGTATAATCTTTAGCCCTGGAATGAAAGCTCGATATTTCTGCATTACTCAAAACCTACTTACTTAAATTTCTCTGATGCATTTTATCTGGAAAAAGCTTACAAAATATTTCTAAAAAACACAACTGTTAGGTTGAAAACACCTCACAATTGATTTTTTTACACACCTATTTCGATTATCTGAATAAAACAGAGACTGTTGTTTGAGCATTCAGGTAGCTTTGGTTGACACCAGTTGATAAAATTCTGAAATTCTTTTAAATATGAAATCTGATGGGTGGGTCAAGCCTCCCGTATGGTCAAGCCTCCCGTATGGTCAACCCTCCCTAGTTTCCCCTATTACTTGACACCGGCCGAAACTGAATAATTATAAAAAAATAAAAATAAAAATCAACCACTAATTTTTACTGTCTTCTATCGTATCGACAGTATCGGATTCGTGAAATATTTCGAATTCCGGTTTTCGACGGATTTAAATGTTTTAGAATGCCCTGAACACGATTTGACTGTTTTTAGAAAATCTCTGTCCGTCAGTCTGTGTCTGTCTGTATGTGACACAAATTTTGTGGGCACTCTAACTCAGAAACTACTGCACAGATTAGGATGAAAATTCATATGAAGTTATATCCTCTTGTGAGCTGGTGCTGATTAATTTTTGGGCAAAATCTTCCAAGAGGGGGTTCCGCAAATGGATGAATTGTGCTATTTCTCTGATGCTTATATCTCCGGATTACGTGCGCAGAATTAAACGAAACATCAAATTTAGAATCCTAATGATAGATATAGATTATCGTTCCATTTTTGTTGCGTTCATTTAAGAAGGGGTGACGAAATTCGATGATTTGTTCGAACTATGCATACTTATATCACCAGTTTAAATGCACATAATTCATCGAAACTTCACATTTAGCATACTGAATATAGGAATACATTATCATTCAGTTTTGTTTGCAGATATCTAAGAGGGGGTAAAAATAAAAACCTATTTGCTAAATCGATGTAATTTCTTGTACTATTTAAATCAAAGGAATCTGATTTTTATATCATTTTTCATCACAGAGGTATCATTTGATTACATTAAAATGGCCATTTTGGTGACACTTTACGATTTTTACTTTCTTCTATCTTCAATAGAAGAAAGTATTGTAATCGAAATCTTTTTCGACTTCCGGTTTTCGACGGATTTACATGTTTTAGGAGTCAGAGATCCCCAAAAACATGTTTATAGAAAATGTCTGTCTGTCCGTGTGTCCGTGTGTCTGTCGCCATTGTACCACCAAAAAATGTATGAAGTTATGCATAGAATTGAACCAAATTTTTATGTTAAGTTTTTGGCTATGGCAAGCAGATTCTCCACGAATTTGGAAAAAATTCGCCGGTAGGGGGCGCTGTAATAGCGATTTTTGTGCGATTTTGAATATTGTACCATCCAAAATTATATGAAGTTATGCATAGAATTCAACCAAATTTTTATGTTAAGTTTTTGGATATGGCAGGTAGGTCCTTCCTGAATTTGGAAAAAATTCGCCGATAGGGGGCGCTGTAACAGCGATTTTTGTGCGATTTTGAATATTTTACCATCCAAAATTATATCAAGTTATGCATAGAATTGAACCAAATTTTTATTTTAAGTTTTTGAACATGGCAGGTAGGTCCTCAATGAATTTGGAAAAAATGCGCCGGTAGGGGGCGCTGTAACAGCGATTTTTGTGCGATTTTGAATATTGTACCATCCAAAAGTATATGAAGTTATGCATAGAATTGAACCAAATTTTTATTTTAAGTTTTTGGATATGGCAGGTAGGTCCTCCCTGAATTTGGAAAAAAATTGCCGGTAGGGGGCGCTGTAATACCGATTTTTGTGCGATTTTGAATATTTTACCATCCAAAAGTATATGAAGTTATGCATAGAATTGAAAAAAAATTTATTTTAAGTTTTTGGATATGGCAGGTAGGTCCTCCCTGAATTTGGAAAAAATTCGCCGGTAGGGGGCGCTGTCACAGCGATTTTTGTGCAATTTTGAATATTGTACTATCCAAAAGTGTATGAAGTTATGCATAGAATTGAACCAAATTTTTATTTTAAGTTTTTGGCTTTGGCAGGCAGATCCTCCCTGAATTTGGAAAACATTCGCCGGTAGGGGGTGCTGTAACAGCGATTTTGAATCTTGTACCATCCAAAAGTGTATGAAGTTATGCATATAATTGAACCAAATTTTTATTTTAAGTTCTTGGCTATGGCAAGCAGGTCCTTCCTTAATTTAGAAAAAAATTACGGGTAGGGGCGCTGTAATAGCGATTTTTGTGCCATTTTGAATATTATACCATCGAAAAGTGTATGAAGTTATGCAGAGAATTGAGCCAAATTTTTTGTGTTTTTTTTATGTTCATGGCATGAAGGTCCTCCCTGAATTTGGAAAAATTCCGCTGGAAGGGTGCGCTATAATTACGATGTCTGTGCCATTTTCTTTATTGTACAATCGAAAATTGTATAAAATTATGCATACAATTGAACCAAATTTTTTGTGCATGTTTTTGGCTTTGGCCAACAGGTCCCCCTTGAATTTGGAAATATCGCGCGGTAATGCGGCTCTGTGATGGCGATTTTTGTATACTTTTCTTTATTTTTCGTAGTTCTATTGTTCATCGGCGGCTCGTGCAAAGGCGGGAACTCACTTCCTGCTAAGCCGGCTATTCAAAAACATCTGATAACAACAGAATATGGGAAAACTATTAATTTTAACAAATATCAAGATAAAGATTAACTCGTTTTTAGTTCATTTAATTGACTGAAGCAGAAATTTAAGATGAAAATCAAAGTTGGTATAGTAATGAACTAATAATATTGAAGTATTAACATGTGTAACTAGTTTTTGAAATATTAAGATGTATAAAATAGAAGAAAGTTTTGGGATTGGCACATCCAACTAGTTTTTATTATTTTATTTCAAAATTTTACAATTCCAAATCTTTTTACTTTCTTCTATCTTCAATAGAAGAAAGTATTGTAATCGAAATTTTTTTCGACTTCCGGTTTTCGACGGATTTACATGTTTTAGGGGTCAGAGATCCCCAAAAACATGTTTATAGAAAATGTCCGTGTGTCCGTGTGTCGGTGTGTCTGTCGCCATTGTACCATCAAAAAGTGTATGAAGTTATGCATAGAATTGAACCAAATTTTTATGTTAATGTTTTGGCTATGGCAAGCAGATACTCCCCGAATTTGGAAAAAATTCGCTGCTAAGGGGCGCTGATATAGCGATTTTTGTGCGATTTTGAATATTGTACCATCCAGAAGTATATGAAGTTATGCATAGAATCGAACCAAATTTTTATTTTAAGTTTTTGGATATGGCAGGTAGGTCTTCCCTGAATCTGGAAACAATTCGCCGGTAGGGGGCGCTGTAACAACGATTTTTGTGCGATTTTGAATATTGTACCATCCAAAAGTGTATGAAGTTAGGCATAGAATTGAACCAAATTTTTATTTTAAGTTTATGGCTATGACAAGCAGCACCTCCCTGAATTTGGAAAAAAATTGCCACTAGGGGGCGCTGTAATAGCGATTTTGCATATTGTACCATCGAAAAGTGTATGAAGTTATGCATAGAATTGAACCAAATTTTTATTTTAAGTTCTTGGCTATGGCAAGCAGGTCCTTCCTTAATTTGGAAAAAAATTGCGGGTAGGGGGCGCTGTAATAGCGATTTTCGTGCCATTTTGAATATTATACCATCGAAAAGTGTATGAAATTATGCAGAGAATTGAGCCAAATTTTTTGTGTTTCTTTTTGTTCATGGCATGAAGGTCCTCCCTGAATTTGCAAAAATTCCGCTGGAAGGGTACGCTATAATTACGATGTCTGTACCATTTTCTTTAGTGTACAATCGAAAATTGTATAAAATATGCATACAATTGAACCAAAATTTTTGTGCATGTTTTTGGCTTTGGCCAACAGGTCCTCCTTGAATTTGGAAATATCGCGCGGTAATGGGGCTCTGTGATGGCGATTTTTGTATACTTTTCTTGATTTTTCGTAGTTTTATATTCCATCTTTCGTGCAAAACGGGGACTCACTTCCTGCTAAGCCGGCTATTCACAAACATCTGATAACAACAGAATAAAGAAAAACTATTAATTTTAACAAATATCATGATATAGATTAACTCGTTTTTAGTTCATTTAATTGACTGAAGCAGAAATTTAAGATGAAAATCAAAGTTGGTATAGTAATGAACTAATAATATTGAAGTATTAACATGTGTAGCTAGTTTTTGAAATATTAAGATGTATAAGATAGAAGAAAGTTTTGGGACTGGCACATCCAACTAGTTTAATTTTATTGTTACAATTATTATAAGATAAGCTATTATCAATTTAGTAAACGGGAAGTAATAAATCAAATATCAGGACAATTTATAACAGTGTTTCTATGCACGATTTTCTTACGTTTTTTCACATAAAAAGCTAATGAATCTTAAATGACACGTCTAGATTAATTTTATAAATAAGAAATAACATAGATAAAAAATCTTTAAATGCGATTTCTGGAAAAACTTTCTTTATTTCCATGTACGATCTATACATGAAATGTTTGAAGCATATTTCAGTGAAATTAAATCAGAATGCTTTTCATATTACTCATATGTTCTGAACTAGAATCTAATCTCTATGTGATAATGTTATTGTTTTATAGGTACTGGAATATAAAAAAAATGGTAATTTTTAATAAACAATATGCCTTTTTTGACATATTTAAAATACTTCAGTTAATTTTATAGATATCGTAAAATTCTTAGATCAGGCCTTTGACCACTTATACCTGATATGTACCTCCGGTGTTCCTCCCCCCACTTTGATACTTTCCTAAATTTTGTTTAGACCCCTGATGTGACATATTGTTGGAATGGCCTGTAAACACTTATTCATGTTATGCACTTCTTGCGAACCTCCTCCTCACTTTGCCCCCAAGGACGCACTTTTCTAAATTTAGCCGAGATCCCTCTTTTGACATATCGTTGGAAAGGCCTGTGACCACTTATTGATGTTTTGGACCTCCGTTGTCCACCCCCCCCCCCCTTTGTTCATTCGGGAGAACTTTTCTAAATTTTGCCGGTATCCCTCCTGTGGTATATCGTTGGAAAGCCCTGTGACCACTTATTAATATTATGTACCGCCTGTGTCTCTCCCCTAGGGATTCGGTACGAGATTCATTCGGTTCGAGATTATTTATTTTGAAAAGTTTTGCAGTGCGTGCTATCGCCTGCTATACGGTGCGGTAGGTAGCTGGGGCCCGTTTCGAGATTTCATATTACAAGATTACGTATAAATTAGAGGCCCCGATTAAAGGAGGAGCCCGCTAGCGGGCAAAGCCAGCGAGTCCTTATTAACTCTGACTCATTCCAGTTCACCCGCAGACGATTCTTGATAAGACAGAATCGGGTATCATATAAAAGCAATTGGCAAACTGGAGCCATCGAAAAAAATTTTACACAATCGAAAAATATCGAGATGTCCATACAATCGAGAAAATCAATAAAAACATCTTGTTATTGCCCATCACTAGCGCATAGGCTGTTCGTGGTTTACGGCTGTCAAAGTGCGCAACCACAATATTTTGATATTGCTCTAGATAAATTTTTTCTTTTAAAATCTGTTCTTAAATAGAAATAACTATTAATTCTATACACGATCATGATGACGTTTTGCGATATTCATGTATGCCGAACCTCTGGCAGAAATCTACAAACGTCTCCATCCTTATTCTTTTAAAATTTCATTCTACAACTATAGCAGAAAGAAGTGAGTTCTGTTTTCCTGTAATTAAAAAAAGAGCCTCAAACACAAACAAGGGATAAACAAGGTATATCACCCGGCTTCTTTACGTTGCTAACACTGACCGTGCTAAAACTTCAGAATCAGATATAACAGAATATTTGTCTTTGTGTCCAATGAATATCAATTCAGTTCCCTTTCAAACTGTTTTTAGAGAATTGCAAAACATTTTAAGAAACTTGAATTACATTATTGTTTACAGAAATTTTGTGGGTGATCTAACTCACGAACTTACTGTACGGAATTTCATCATTTTTGACTTTGATCAATCAACTGTGGGCGGTCCATTTCCTCTGTTTGGGGAAGATTCCTAATCTTGTCCACAATTATTTGATTCAAATTAATGATCGTGATTTTTTAAGCAAAGTAAGAAGAAACTTTGGAGCAGACGATTTTGTTTAGCCAGTTTGATTAGCCAGTTTGTTTCACTCCTTTTCAATTTGTTAAAAATAAAAATTTCACTTTGAGCCCGAGACCGAAGATTGGTATAAAAATTGCGTCCGAGCACGTTTCGGCTTTGGACTCATCTCCAGCAGCTATGGTTATATTGTCTTTAAACAATAATTAATCTAGTGATTTTTACATTCATTTTAACTATGATTACTGTCATTTTACTATATAGAAAAAGAAAGTATTGAACCCGTGAAAATTCCGACTTCAGATTTTCGACAGAATTTTACGTTTTAGGTAAGGTCCTGAACATGATTTGAGTGCTTTTAGGAAATGTCTGTCCGTGAGTCTGTCTGTACGTGACACAAATTTTGTGGGCGATCTAACTCACGAACTTATTGTACGGAATTTCATAATTTTTGACTTTGATCAATCAACTGTGGGCGGTCCATTTCCTCTGTTTGGGGAAGATTCCTAATCTTGTCCACAATTATTTGATTCAAATTAATGATCGTGATTTTTTAAGCAATGTATGAAGAAACTTTGGAGCAGACGATTTTTCAAAAATAAACGTAATTTTGAGTAGTTTAGAGTATATTTTAGTTAGTTATTTCAAATGGTGTAAGACAACCTGCAGAACAGACAATTTACGATGTTATTTTCTTTTTTGTGAAATTACAGAGAATCTACTGGTAATCCATTATCTTAAATCTTATGTAAAATTACAGAGATTAGAATAACAGAGAGCCTGTTAAATAACAGAGAAATTATTTGGTAAATTTACAATAGACTCTGCATATTTGCATCGATAAAAATACACAAGGCTCAGCAAATTTATTTTAATTATAAAAATGTAACATATTTTCAGAAATTTGTGCACATCGTAGAATTCGAATTTTTCGAGTGAATTTTTTTCAAGATTTATTTTTAGCCAGCCGAGAATTTGATCCCGAGTTCTCTGGGTTGGAGGCAAACATTTTACTGGCAGTACTATAAAAGCTGTTACTACAGTATGTAAAGGATATCTTTTGGAACAACTACAAAGTGATTGTCGATAAAATTCCCCGCTAACTCCGTAAAGGTGAATTTTCCCTCTCTGAAATATTCTAATTTTTAATAAAACAATTTTTAAATCAACATTTCTTCTTTAATATCTCTAGTAAAATAGTCTAGTTCTTTAATATCTGTTTTTAAAAGTGTGTATTTTGAATTACAGTTTATCACAAAGATAAAAATATTTTTAAATAAAGACATGGAAATCCCCACAGGGAATTTGATACAAGAAAAGGGAAATGTCTGTAAAAGGATGACAGAGAAACTCAATCGAAAGCATTTAACAGAGAACTAGTGTAAATTTACAGAGAGTCTGTTTTTTCTATGTTTTTACAGAAAGTTTTAACAGTGTATGAACGATACAATTACTTTTAATTTCTTGTACTATTTAAATCCTGTAATGGATTTCATTTACATAAAAGTAAGTTCTGTGATGGCCACAATGTACTAGTTTAGTTTAATAATGAGTTTCGTTTTCCCATGCCACATTAGTGTATCCCGTATAATTATTTTCTATTACCAATTAGAATGAAAAGAAATGCAGCATTACCTACATTTGAATAACTTAGGTAAACATTTTTAATGGTTATTGTTAAATATGTTTATAATTTATTTCTGGATAAATGAACTTTCTTCTTTTCCTCTGAACGTAATAATTAAATGAGGAAACCAAGGCAAAAATAATTAACGTTTTACCCACGGAAAAGTAAACAGAAATATAAAAATTCGATTATATAAAGAAATTCGGGTACTATGGCATATCATTCACATTTTTATTTGTAAGTCAACATAAAAATTTGAGATATATTAAAAGTTAGTAAAAGAACAAATTTTGACTATTTCTGAACACATTTTTGATTCGTTTAAAGTGGAAGAAAATAATGCATATCAGTATTTAGCTTAAGGGGTCTTGTACCTTTTAAACGCGTCGAAAATTACAGAAAAACTTCAAAGTTTGAATTAGTCTATCTTCAAAGCCTTTTTATGTATAAACATAAAATTTTGGATATTGATTAAACAGACTGCTCTTTGTAATATGCTACCATTAAAAAATTATTAACCCTTTACAGAATTTGTGTATTGTAGAAATCAAAATAGCTCTTTTTTTAACCCATAACACTGTAAACTGAAATGTCTTAAATTCAGACATTTAAGTGTCTGAAACGGAGTGTTCAATTTTCAGACGTTTTAAAGTGTCTTAATTTTTAAGATACTTGTATGCGTCTGAATTTCAGACACTTCAAATGTCTGAATTGCATCCATGTTTGACCACTTTGACAAACATTTTTTCACCTTTTTTTTTCTTCTGTAAGCATTATACACTGCAATATATATATATATATCGCTAAAAATATGGAAATTGTAGCCACTCGAGACTCCGGTATAATTTACATATATTAATGGAAATTTTCTGATCTAAATTCCAAAAAAAAAAAAAAAAATCCGTTTAGTTTGTGCATATTTCTGTATTTAAAAATTTCCATTTAAAAAGATAAAATATATTTTTCAAGGACTAACCACCATATTTCAACAACCACCTTCCCGAAGGATCACGGTACATCTAATTTGTATTCAATTCTACTGTAAACTTTTAATACTTACCCGAGGTGGGATTCGATCTGAGGTCCTGTTGTATAGGAGTTCAGTGCCTTATCCATTCGACCACGCTTTCATCGGCCGATCGTTGAAATAAAGTATTTATAAAGCACAAGGCAATGTTTTTAAGGGGATCGGGTAAGTCCTATCTCCGCCATGTTAAATTCACCAACTTTATGTACTTTTTTCTCAGAAATTGTGAAAGACAGAGGTCTAGATTTTTTAGAGTAGTTAAAATAACACGATTTACGTATTTTAACTGACTATTTTCTTTCTAAGTGAAACTCAAAATTAATTATTAATTATTTATTGAAAGTCATTTTTAAATTATCACTTTTGGTAAGATTTCACTGCCAAAAATAAATAATTCTCAACAACTCATTAATACCCTGTGTTAAAATATACAATTTATCATAATATAAATATTAAATAGAAATCTGAGTTTTTAATTTTAATAGATATTGAAAAAAAAAGAACATAAACATGAAAAATCTAAGTTTTAAGAAAAAGTCAGATTTAAAAGGCCATTAAGCTGTGAAGTATTTTTAGAAAAAATTATTAATTTGAATACTTATTTCTTTTATATATAAATATGTGTGACACAACGTTGGAAAGATAAAAGTTTGAACTATTTAATGATATAAAAAAGTAAAAATCGATTTTTTAGTTGAATTTTGCTTTACCTGTCCTCTTAAGTAGCAGTAAGTTTTTTTTTTCCAATTTAGTACAATTGTAAATATTTTTCACACAGTGTTGTAGTCGTAAAAAAATTAGAGGGTATACGCTAGAGGCAGAGGGTATAGGCTAAAGTCATGTATAGAGTTTTCGTTGCAGTTTTATTTGAGAAACAGGGTATACGGAGTATTTTTTAAAAATCCAGAAGGAATACGGCGTATACCCTCCACATCCCTGTTACACATTTTCTTTCTAGAAATTTATTTGAATATGTGGTATTTTAAGTTCAGTTTTTTCTTTTCTACCAGAGGAATTGTTAGAGTGCAAATGAGGACCTCCCCCCCCCCCCCCCCGCCAGAAGCCAAGGGATGCACGCCATAAAATAAAGGTTTTAAGTAAACTGGGTTATAAGTTGAACATCAGTAGTAATGTACTGATTTAAAATATGAAACTGCAGCTTATTTAATAGTGGTCTTTGAACTGTTATTAAAAGGAAAGTGGACTACAATTTTTTTTAAATTTAAATAGAGATTATAGAGGTTACGAATTAAGTAGTTTACAGGGTTTAATTAGTTGACTTCTAGAATGCAGTACATAATTAGAAAATCCTTTTCTTTTTACCAGCAAACGAATAAAATTGTTTCCAGATAAACTACTTTGACACCAATAGATGGCGGCACTATTCATCTTAAAATTGAATGTTTAATTTCTAATCCAAAGAAAGATTCTTCTGGCATGAAATATTTAATGTTTTGGAAATGTATAAATTTTTATTCATTTTTGTTTGTGGTCGAAATGATGAATAAATTACCTATCGAATTATAAGCTATCCTCTTTAAACAGGTTTTTATAACGGTAAGTTATTATGCAATCAAACTTAAGACAGAATCGTATGGGACTGGGCAAAATTTCACTTTCAGCATGGTTATACCGTATTTTTTTAAATGGACTACAGAACATTATTTGCTAAATGAAACTCAATAAACAGTAAATAAAACTGAAGTAAACCTCTGTATAACGGAAACTTGGCTAAAATGAAAAATTTCATGGTTTCTGCGAAATCACGCATTCTAAGGTTAGAACAAGCTTTTATTGAAACTTCCGTACTTAAATTTGACATTTTCTACACAGCAGCTCGCCTCTTGGATACGAAACTGGTTTGAATATAAATAAATAAATGATGTCTAATTAATATACGTGGTTTTTGAAAGTGGGGAATGAATTATATGGGTTTATCCTTGAAAAGTTACATATTATCTTTTAAATGGAACTTTTTAAATACAGAAATATGCAAAAAAATGGAAATTTTTCTGGAATTTACGGGGAAAAAAATTACATTAAAATACGTAAATGGCTGAATAGCCAGTACAACTTCCATATTTTAACGGATATTTTTTACAACGTATAAAGCTTTAAAAAAAAAAAAAAAAAAAAAAAAAAAAAGACAGTTGCCTATTGCCGAACATGCAGGTTGACCAAAGATGGATGCGATTCAGACGTTTGAAACGTCTTAAATTTAGATGCATACACGTGTCTTAAAAATTAAGACACTTTAAAATGTCTGAAAATTGAACACTCCATTTTCAGACACTTAAGTGTCTGAATTTCAGACATTTCAGTTTACAGTGTTTATACCATGATCATAGTAAGACACTTAAGTGTCTTAATTTCAGACTTCTATGGTGTCTGAAACTTCATATTCAGACACTTAAGTGTCTGAATTACTTTTTCAGTCACATATGTGTCTGAATTTTAGACGCCTTTATTTGCAGTGAAGTCATTGCGCGCATGATATCTTGAGAAAGTCTGTATGGATTGGCATGAAATTTGGTAAATATACTAAACATATATATGTGTTTAAAATGATCTACTCTTAGGCTAAAATTATTTCATTAACTATATAAAAAAAAATATTTTCTTAAAAAAAATAAAAATTTTGCATTTTTAATGAAAAAAATATTCATAACTAAACATATTACCATTGTAAATACTTAAAAGTAGATCATTTTAAACACACATATTTGTTTAGTATATTTACCAAATTTTATGACAATCCATACATACTGTCTCAAGATATCATGCGCGCAATGACTTATGGGGTAAAAAAAAAGAGCTATTTTGATTTCAACAATACACAAATTCTGTAAAGGGTTAAAAAATTTCTGTTGGTAGTATATTACAAAGCACAATCTGTTTAACCAATATCAAAAATTTCATGTTTATACATAAAAAAGTTTTGAGGATAGACTAATTCAAACTTTGAAGTTTTTCGTTAAATTCCGTCGCGTTTAAAAGGTACAAGACACCTTAAAAAAAAGTTACACGTTTCGACTAATGGCAAGCAGTCGGGTTATATGGAATAGGATTGTAATGAATGTTAAAATTGCAAGAAAACCACGATTTACAAGAATAACCAAAGTTATTTCATTCGTAAACATTAGTACATCATCTATAAATCATCATATTCTTTGAAAAATTGTTTTAAGTTTTACAAAAAAAACAAATGTAATCTATTGTTTCTGCCCAACCATAATCCACATGAGCCCACACCTGGCATTATATCCATTCTGGCCCTCTTCCATCCTTTGAATATTTTCCATTCACAACAGACACACTGCGTATTCCTCATTTGTTGCAAAACCTTGTAATAATCCCTTTTCAAATAATACGTTGGAATGAATGATTGTTCATCTTCACTGGAATTGTATTGAAGCAGTTATCTAGCTGATATTCCATATTACCTGACACACCATCTTGAAAAACTTAAACTCTTCACTCGTCAACAAGTTAGCATAGAGGAAAACTGGCTAACGCAGCAATAAATATAACCATTCAACTTTACACTGAACGTAGTTTACATCACTGACAATCATATTTTATAATTAATACGAATTTAATAAAATTTATCTGCAAGAAACTGCAAAAATTGAGAATAATATTTTATTTCATCACGTCACTCCAACAACAGGTATCCAAACAAAACTGAGAACAGTGCGTCATGGGAGAACTAGGAAGTCGTTTGACAGTTTAAGGCTTGATTGTAATACCGTATGCGCCAGATACTGAAGTATTCTACATTGTCCGACCGTTCCATAATATCCGAACTTCTCTATATATTTTAAATTCTAAATAAAGAAAATAAGAACTTTCACTAATTTAATTAAAGCTTTTAATATCAATATCATTTTAATAATTTGACGTCAAGAAACAAATACTTTTGTAAATGTTTAAGTAATTACAGCAAATTTAGTGGAAAATGAGTTTTCAATTAGATATATATAAATTTTGATTTAATACTGATTGTACAATAATAATACAGATACTAAGCTCAACTTTTATGACATTATTAAGCTCTGAAATTTGTTATAAAACTCCAATGTGTGCAATTTACAAAAAAAGTTTTCAAAATATTTTAAGCATCAAAGACAAAAAAAAAAAAAATAAACTGAAATGTTAACTTAACAATTGTTTTTCGATCTAGGAACTTATTAAAATCATAAAAACTACATTGTCTTAATAAATATTTTGAAAATAATTAAACGTTGCATTAAAGAAACTGCGATATTTTTTATATTCATTATGAATTCAATATTTATTGTTCTTTGTAAATAATTGTGTTAATTATGTGTTTCAAAATATAATTAGACATTAGTTTGTGCATTTTTTAAATTATTTTTTTTAATTACAAATTATTTTATAAGAGTTGAGATCATTCTTAGTTTATAAAATTCATTATATGATTTACTAATAAATTGTTATTGAAATAAGAACTATACTTTCTAGCTCAACATGAATAGAAACGAAATATTTATTTTCTTTATTTTTGGCAATATTTTTCTTGTGAAAAAAAACATTTTAATCTTCTTTTTGAAAAAGAATTATTTCCGTATTTCTAACTCTATATTTTTTGTCGTAGCAAGTTATTAAGTATAATACTTGACTAAATAATTAAATAATCCAGATTTTTTTTAAAATTTAAGATGTTTCGGTTCTTTTATTAGAAAAGTTTATTTAACTTCATAAATAGTTTCTTAAAATTTGTAACTATTTTTTTTATATCCATTATTATTATATGAAATTTGTATGTAGAATTTAATAAAAATCTCAACAAAAATATACCTATTTAGATTAAAAAAAATTATAGTCGTTTATTTATTACATTTTAAAATATATCTCCATCATATATATGTTCATCCAGTGTTGCCAGACGAATACTAAAATTTTATACTGAATGCCACTATTTTCGTACGGTATTATTCGCTTGATTTAGTCGCAACATTTTTGTAAATAAATAAGGCGACTATCTCTCTATGGAAATAGTGGTATTCAAAATAAAATTTTAGCATTCGTCTGGCAACACTGCGTTCAGTTGTTCAGATCTCAAATGAAAAAAAAAATTCCCAGCATATTTTAGTAGTAGTTCATATTCAATGCAATGCATTTGACCCACATTTTTTCACACTTGAAAGACAAAATGGGAACAACTTTTTTTAATTAAGTCTCTCAAAATCCCTTCCGCTGTTATCACAAAACTTCTAACGATGAAAAATACTTTCCACGAAGGTGTTTCTTCACATTAAGGATTTCATTTCAATTTCCTGTAACATCACCTTCAATTTCAAAGAAACTTCCACAAAAACGTCCTGTGGTTCGGGTAAGGAGGAGTTCTGGAACTCACCGCGCATAAACACGTCTCACGTTCACTTTTCTGTTACCAACTTGCGGGTGGCACCCAATTTTAACTACAATATTTTTAACAGCTCTCATTGCTACTGATCTTCTCTGACAACAATAGCGACGGTATAAGCATAGTTAGACGAACTCCGGGTCCAACTTCATTTCTATTCTTTAAACATCTCGAACCATCTTATAACTGTGCTACAAGGAAGAACAGACTCTTCATAAGACTCCTATAGTATACGCTTCGACTGGCGATTTCATCTGGTGAAAGCAAAATTTCCAGTAGTCAAGAGCATTATTGCTCATTGATTGCTGCCTTCATCTTTCCAGTAGGCGATACTGAAAGTATCTGAGCTTTCATTTCTGCAACTGACGTACTACTGGAAATAAATCGACAAAAAAATTACCGCGCATCCATTACACATTATGGAACATAAAAGTAAATTTGTGTGCAATAAAGTATACTAATAAAAAATTATGATCATAAGAGCTTTCGTAATTTATTACGTTTATTATACCGTCGTTCTGTGTATAACAGTTTGTATAATGGTGATCAATAAGGTTTTGGGAAATTTGTGTTAATATTCGCGGTCTGACAAGTATGCAATAGCTTTTTCTATTTTGCAAAAATATGGATTAATATTGTATCAGTCGAAATACTGAATACTGAAAGTAGCTTCTCCATTTAAGAATGAAAATTAGGTCTGAATTTTGACAGGGAATAAAAAACTCGACTAAGTGATACACTTAATTCACACTGGGAGCAGAAATGAGTCTCTCTTCTATGTTATCGAATTCCGCATGATAGTATAATTATTCATTTATATGAACATTAAACTGTGGCACTAGAAGAAAATACTTAAGGATATATTTGTATCTGAATATGATTAATTCAGCGATAAATTAATGAGCTTAGATTCCAGTTTCTCATTATAAGAAAAAAGCAATAACTGACTTCTCCTAAGATTTATAAAATGTTATTTTTCTAGGGCTACCTGTCATTCCTAACTCTTGGATAGATATGAGTTATAATGTAAGATGTTATTTGTATATTATCAAATTACTTTTATTCATTTCTGATTTATGGAAATTATTCAGCTGACACGTGTATTCTGGATGAGTATTAAATAATAAACATCCTTTTCACAGAAAATATTTTCTTGTTTCTCTTAATAAAAAAATGAATAATTTTAACCCAATTTTTTCTTCACAATATTTGGAAAGATTTCATTAAAGTACCCTTCAAAATGATAATTGACTAGGAATTAATTATAATTAAGACATAATCACAAACGTGTGAATTCAAGATATATGGTAGCCTTTTTAATACATGGTGTAAGTAAAACTATTTTTGGAATTTAATAAATATAGAAGAAGCTTATTTTTATATGTTTTTATCTTTTAAAGAGATAAAAATATGGAAACGATCGAGTTCAAAAGTTTCTTTTTATTACTGTATTTCTTACTTTTCTAAGATATATTTTTCAGTGAAAATTTAAGATTAAATTTCGTAAATTATCCATCACCTTTCTATGCATTTTTGTATGGAAACTAATATGCAAGCGAATTTGCGCTTTATCTTCATTTTGCCAAATTTTTCAGAGATAAGACATACTTTGAGTGATATATTACTGGAAATTAATATTTTATCTCCAATCAAAATAACTTAGCAAATAATACTTAACTTAGCCATTATGCATAAGCTACAAATTTACAACGTTGAATTACACCAACATGATATCAAACCACATACGGCCGTTTCAGAGATACTTAGATCCCCTTCATCACTGCTAAAATAAGCAAAAAAAAATATTAAAAAACTAAAAATGGGCCCAAAGAATCCATTGGTTATAGCCCTGAGTACTGGTTAATGAATATATTCCATAGCCATGTAGTACATTAGACAGTACCCAGGATTATAGCCGAGAAGCTCTTCGAACCCGTTTTTAATTTTTTAATTTTTTTCTCTTATTTCCACAGTGATGAAGGGGATCTAAGTATCCTTGAAACGACCGTTATGTGGTTTGATAATGTTAGGTAGAAAAAAAAGAAATAATAGTAAATACAAAAAAGAGAGGAAAAGAGATTTAAATTTATTAAAATTAGGACTTTTAAAATATATTATGTAAATTTTAATATGAATTAGAAAGGAGAAAATTTACTATTAATTATGGCCAAAAGATTGTTAGTGGTTAACATAAACATTGTTTGTGAGAGAAGTAAACAAATATAACATGGTAACTTCATGGTAAAATATGAATAATAAATTTTAGACTCACATGAACTATCAAATTACTTCATCTTGTCTGAAAATCGTGTATGTTGAGCAGATTGAAAATTGTGCCGTGTATTAAATTTATATTTTTAAAAGTTTGTAATTAATTATTCTTTATACTTTTATTGCAATAAATTAATTTGGCACTCAGCAATAAAAATATGAAACACATAAATAACACATATTAAAACATATAACACACATACTAACACATATTATACATTACACTTAATAAAACAAAATATTTTTATTTAAATGATAATATAATTAAATGGGGAAAGAGGAGGGAGAAAGTGCACTTACCCATACTTGAAACATTAACTATTTTGTATTATTATCAACAGACAAGAATACCATTAATATTTTGTTACAATTACATAAAAGCCTTCCTTATTCTTGATGATAAGTCAAAATTTCGTTGATCAATATAGATGGATATAACAGTCCTAAATCCATAATAAGCATAATGTTACTTCTGAATATGTGAATCAACGGCTAATCCTTCTTCGAGAAGCTCCTTTGTAATAATTCCTTTTGATCATCACTCTTGAAGAATTCTTAACGAACATATATCGATCTCTCTAACTGGCTTGTGTCGTATTTGGGAAAACTGTTCTCAAGATATCTCTTATGATGAAGAATGGATGAACGATGTTAATAAATTTACCAATCAGGCGGTGCACTTCTGTAATTACCAAATCATCCGAGCTTGGTTACATCTCAAGAAACCACTTGCAGAACTACCGTAACTTTAATTGGCTTTTAGATATAATGAAACATGTTATCTTGACGAGATTCCCTTTGAATGAAAGGGCCCCACCAGTGGCCGAGAGGTTCTGCTCTCGAAACTGGTAGGCGGGAGGTGCTAGGTTCGATCCCAATCGCGCCCGTCGGCCTAATCGTTCGGAGTTTTCGTGGTTTTCTTCGAACCTTGGTTCTCCAAGCGTTAATACGGGTTAGGTTCCCTTAGAACGACCTCCACGGAAGGCACCCCCCCCCCCCCCTTACGGCCTATATCCCACGGGCTGATAATTGGCCGACAAAAATACAACTACAACTTTGAATTACAACTTAGACTTTTTCCATCTAAGACTTTTAACGGTTTTAGCTGTTACGGCAACCGACACGCCCAAAGGGCGAAAATTTCGCACGTCCTCACATCTCGACGTCTACCGGGAGAGAGAGAGGACGCTATCTTTTAGGACGGCACTAATGAACCGCCGTTAGGCGCGAAAGTCGAAACCGATGCCACACAGAGAAAGAAAAGTTTGAATAAAAGATCGTTTTTGAATTTTCTATTTGAAAATTATTATAAAAATATTCTATTTCGTAGGAAAGTATTAATATTAAGATTTATTATTTTATTATTGATAATATTTAACGATCTTTTCTGGTGAATAAATTAAAATTGTTTTTAAGTAAAATTTAACTGAAAACGAAAATTAATGAATATTTAAAGGGAGAATTTAAAATTTTAAAGGAAAAAGGTTTATTGATTTAATTTAAATATTTTAAAATAATTTAAAAAATTAATTTTAATAGGAAAGGATGTTATCACATAACAGATAACATGTTGGAGTTATTTGTTCGTTTCAAAATTGTTAACTTGTAACTTATGCAGTTAAAACTCGCACAAAGTGATTACTTTATTGATATAATATTACATTATATTTATAATCTCTAAAAATGTATCATCAAAAACTGAAAAAGTGTTTTTAGTGCAGAAAAGCTGAAAATGCATGAAATTAAAAGTATCATAACCAGGTACGCTTTGTCCTGTAGCAATTAAGTTTTTAACCAAAGACTGATTTTAATGGTGTGGACTCATATCAATAAAAAACAGCGTCTATACTTACGCCCCAAAATTATTTCAAACCTTTTGTTTAAAGGCCTTCTAATTAAAACATCCATTGACAGCATATACAGCCATATTAGTTATACGTTACAAAAGTAACAGGTTGTTGGAACCTGTTACTTGTGCAAGTGGGAACGATGCAACCTGTTAAACAAAAGTAACTCTACTTGCCATCTCTATTTCAACAGAGATACTATACGTGTTAAATAAAACAAAAAAAAAAGGTTTTATACAAAATGTCTACATATTTCGACTTCATAGAACCCATTATAAGACTAATCAGAATATTCTACTAATGACTTAAAGTCTATGAAAGTCTACAAAATCTGAAACATTAAAGCGATTTTCAATCTCACGGGGATATCCTACATGTCAACGGCGACAGGATTGAAGTTATTCTTTGTAAAGAGTAATGAATAGACAGGGATTTATTTTTTATACTTGCTTATTTTAACTCAAAATATCACAGATAGATGGTGCCACACTGTCTGAAATAGTAATACTGTTCAAAATAGTCTTATGATTTCAAAATGCAAAACATTTTTCGGCGTTCCAATAACTAAACAGAATGAAGATAAAAATATGAGTTATACGTTTTAGCGTTTTAACAGTTCTTAAAAACATATCCTCATCTATTTTGTGATATTTGGAACTAAAAGAAGGGTATATTAATGGCACCACACTGTACTTTTCTATAAGATTAAATTAGATGCCGCTAATTATTTGTTATGTATTGATCTTTAAAAACGTCCATTTTAGAATATCCTGTATGGGATAAATACGAAATAATTTTTTATGCTTTAAGGCTATTTAAAAAAATATTACTGTTTGAGACAATGCACCGCCATTTGTCTGTGATAATTTGAACTAAAACAAGAAAAATACAAATTGAATTTTTCCCACTGAGAGAAAAAATGCCCCAGCCGGGATTCAAGCCCAGAACCTTTGATTTAAATTGCCGATGCTATGCCTATAAGGTTACTTGGACCGACAACCGGCGAGCATATTTCGCTCAGATAACCTTACTGGTAATATCATGTGGTCTGCCATGAAGACAGCTTAACAGAATAAACCGAAGGCATTGGAATTCCATTAACACTAGAACGGCGGGAAGGGGTCATTTTGACCCCTCGATGAAAATACTGAAATAACAACGCTAAAACAATTTTAAATGCCATACATTATCAAAAATATGTTATTTCAGTGTATTTCATAATTTATATTTAATATTACTCGATAATTTATTGAATTTTAGAAGTACTGTATACGTAACGCCTACATGGCGATTAATTGGACCATACTACAACTACTCAAAAAACTCATTAATTTGATATAAAAATCGATTTAAAATTAATGTTTTCACAAATTAAAACTAATGTCAACTAAAATAAAACACAATTTATAAAATAATATATATATATATATATTTCCATCTAACTTATTTGCCGAATGATTCACTCTCTAAATCCATAAATGAGAAATTTGTTTTGTTGTTTCCGTTATTTCATTATAAGTGTAGCTGAATGGTTAATATGTTAAGCATTCTGTTTCAATTTTATTTAATGCTTATAATACTCCAAATTGTGCACACGTATTAGGAATTAATTCAGTTGTAACAAAAAAATAGCAATTTTTATAGTACATTTTCTGCACACAACTTTGAAACATGGTGCGCAAAATTCTTGAGATTTGTTTCCATTGCATGTCTGCACTTGACTTTTTTTCTCTTCATATCTATTTTATTTTCGTGTTTTTTTTTTTTTTTTTTTTTTTTTTCTGAAGACTCAGAAAAGATCTTTGGGAGTTTTGAAACTATAAGATCCATTCTGAACACATCCCCTAAATTTAATAGAAAACCTCTTCTACCGGTAGGCTTGCCTGTTACACTTTTATAAATTATCCAGGTGTTTAAAGCTGCATGATCCAAAATATTGAAAAATATATGTACAGGCCATCGTCTAGAAGCCGATTTCACGGAGTATTTTCGGCACATCTGATCATGGATATTCACACCATACTTCATTGCGTTGTAATATTTTATTAAATCGGGCAACTTCTTGAGACTGTCTTCAATTTTTATAGTAGAATGTAATGAGCTCAGTAGAAAAACACTTTTTTTTTTCTTTTGGCTTGATAGATGGTAAGTGTCATATTATCACATTCCACTATCTTCGATGAATAAAGAGTACTCCGCATATTTTTCAATGATATAGGAATTTCTATCCTGTTCTTTTTCATTGTGCAACCAAACTTGTATTTTTAGCTTTTAACATTTCCGCTAATTTGATGCTAGTAAAATAGCTATCTGTCGTAATATTCCTCCCTTCGTTTAGATGGGGATCTGTTAATTTCATGACTACATTTTCCGATAAACGTAATTAAGGATTGGCTGTTTCATCTTTTTCTAGATAAATAAATTCATTCAAGAGGTATTTAGTATCAACGTCAACAGATCACCAAAATTTTATTCCAAATTTATCCGATTTATTTGGCATATATTGCGTAAATTTATATGTATCTTGAGATGGGAACAATTGTTCATCAACTGTAATATTTTGTCCTTGTCGGTAGCATGTTTTGCAATTTTCAATAAATTTATTCCACATTTCAGATGCAAGAGCAAATTTATCAGTCTGTAGTCTGCTAGATCTCGTTGTCTTTTCATCAAACCTAAAAAATATTTTTCTTTCTTTGAATCTATCTCTAGAGATAGTTTCTTTGCAAAATAGTATTCCTCATGCCTTGGACGACAATGAATAAAAATCTAAACCCTTTCTTTTTATTGCTCCTCGAACATATAGTATAGCAACAAAAGCAGCTTCGAGTACAAAGAGTATTTTATTAAAGGGGTCAAAATGACCCCCGTCCGCCGTTCTAGGAATACAAGTCAATATTTCAAAAACTAACAAATCTAGAAAGCTGAATTTTATTTCCTAAATATATGTTCTCTATTTAGGAAAAGTCAAAAAATTTCAAATGATTTCGCCCAAGCAAACAAAAGTAATCAACGGGCGAAAGTACTCAGGTGTCAAAATGACCCCTCCCGCCGTTCTAGTGTTAAACGATATGTGCGTAGATACACGATTATTTTTAACTCAGTCAAACAGATAGCATACGAAATGAATTTTTTCAACTGAGCGAAAAAATTCTCACACCGGGATTCGAACCGAAAACCTTGGACTTAAATTGCTAATGCTCTACTTGAGGCTATCTATAAGGTTATATGAGCGAAATATCCCCTCCGGCTGTCGGCACAGGTAACTTAATATCAGTGGCGTGGCGTCCGGTCATCGCTGGATGCGGCGATGACCAAGCAATATTTTAAAACTCTTAATAAGCTTTTAAAACTCTACGATCCAGTTTTAGCAGAACATTTGGAGTTCATGTATAAGTGAAGGTAAGATTTAAAGTTTCTTTTTTGAACATTCAACCATTGAATTTTAGAGTTAATAATTTTTCACCACAAACTTAAATAATTGCGATGACCACCGAAAATTTTCACGCCACGCCACTGCTTAATATGTAGAACATTGGAAATTCATGTGAACGGTTCTGGGTTCAAATTCCGGTTTGAGCATTTTTTCGCTCAGTTGGAAAAATTCGATTCGTATGATATCTTTTCCAACCAGTTTGATTGAGTTAAAAATAATCTTGAAAAACAAGGTAAATTTAGCAATATCAAAATTCTTTAATATACCACGCATAAAATGAAAACCTTTTTTGAGATCTATAAATTTAAAATTATAAAAACAGCGTGAGTGAACACCTAATGTACAAAACACAGCTACAGGCTGAGTCTGTCTGTATCTGTATTTGATGACACATGCATGTATGATTTTGAAAAGGCTGTTCTATAATTCAACATTCTTTCTTTTACATA
The DNA here is from genome assembly GCA_963932465.1 of Maratus speciosus. NCBI lineage: Eukaryota > Metazoa > Arthropoda > Arachnida > Araneae > Salticidae > Maratus > Maratus speciosus. The sequence continues at coordinate 48,904,913 of OZ010786.1, read as the reverse complement.
TGTAAAGAAAGTGAACTTTTAACAACTTGACAAAATGTTTGGGCAGTGCGATAAGCGATCATCTTTAAATTGTGCTTGGTGAGAGCTTCTAAGATTCGTACACGAACTTTATCACGGGTGAATGGGTTCAAACTACAGGATGATTATAAAGGAATATCCCAACTTTACAGGCCTATTAAAAGAAAAGAAACAAGTTGCAAATTGCACGTCAAACGTGGAAAATGTGGTGCGTGCGTGCTATAACTAGTTTTATAAATATTTTTAAGACCGCATATTGTACTGAATGTATATGTTAGTGCACTTCAATAAGTGCATATCAATTTCATCTGTTCGAAAGGCTGTAACATCATTAAAATGCACTTGAAATATTTTTTTTCCATTGGCCGTAATCTAACGGAAAACTTTTGACTGTGCCTGTAAGTGAACTATACATCCTATTTTCATAAAATTTGAAACGACTCGACAAAATTTTGCAACAATTATATACTTAAAATTTCAGACCATTCGGTCGAGTAGTTTTGTTCTGTTATATGCGGACGGGCGGTCAGACAGATGGACAGACAGACTGAACGTCGACTATAGGTGCAACGTATTTACATAATTACGAACGCACCTAGAAAAGTACAACCCTGTTGTTCATCGGAAATCAAAACAAACAGTTGAAAGTTTAAATTCCACGCAGTTATAAGCGTTCAACGTGAGCCCCTACACAAACAGGAACGAAACCGATGTGGTACGTTAAGTCATCCCACACGTTTCTCAGCATGATTTTTTTCAGGGCTTTCAAATATTATGTGCTTATTTGACAGCTAGTAACTGTCGTTGACGAAGTTAGGACGCGCTTATTTCAAAGAGTCACACCGGACATGCTGATAAATGTGTTGGATGAGTTACCGTATCATCTGGATATCGTTCGTGTTTCTGCAGGGGCTAAAATTAAACATTATAACTGTGTTGAATTTAAATTTTCAACTGTTGCTTTTCATTTCAAATTAACAACAGGGTTTTACTTTTTTTGTTTTCTTTTAATAACCCTGTTAATTTGGAATATTCATTTATAATCACCCTGTAGTTGAAATTGTAGTTAATGTTTTCGCAAGTAGCACAAACGGGTTGGGCCAACGCTGTAGCTCAGTGTAAGAAATGTGATCACCTAGTTCCATTGGCCTGCGTACCATCTGCCAAAAAAGGCACAACAATCTGTGCTACTTGGCTTGTTTCCCACATTGAAACGCACTCTGAAGAACATTTGTTTTGCGTATAGTTTAAATACACTGGCCTCCAAAAGTTCAGGTATAGGGATTGGATGCTTTCGATTGCACACGTTTTGTCGAATATCTACCAACATTATTGGCAAATTGTCTTGTTTGATTTTATATTTCTCGGTGAAGATTTATCGGGGGGTACAATTAGAGGGCTAATAATAAATTTAATAATAAAATAATATTTGCGATCACCTATGTAACAGAAAAGGCTGGAAATGGTTTGTCACTTTGGTAAATGACTATTTGGGTCCTGTTCTAAGTTTGCATGCATTTGTGTGAGCTTAGCACTCATATTCGTGAAAATGTTAAGGTGTTTGTGAAAAATTCAAAAGTTTTTTGTTTATAGCATACACAGTTTTCAACTAAACTTAACACAACTTTTCAAAAACCTGACAAAGAACAGTAGCAACAGTATAATGCAATTAAAACATAAATATATTGAATATTTGATGAGATATGGGCATTTTTATGAGATAATTTTTAACTGCGCATGCACGGAAGATTTCAAAAGTTTTATTTCAGAATTTGGTAGTCAGTATTTTGGGGCAGCTTCTACAAAAAGTCCAGTCAAATGTTGTGAAAACTTAGAAAGATATAGTGAGCTGATTGAAAAGTTCAGGAAAATCCCTTATAATAAAGCTATTTTTAGGAAGCAACTCACTACATCGACTCTATCTTTGTGAATTTTCGCGATATTTGACTGCACTTTTTATATAAGTTGCCCTAAATAGCTGACTACCAAATTATATAATAAAAACTTTAGAATCTTCCACGCATACTTCCACGCAGTTGAAAATTATTTCATACAAATGCCCATATATCATGAAATATTCAATATATTCATGTTTTAATTCCAATATACTATTGCTACTGTTCTTTGTCAGGTTTTTGGAAAGCTGTGTTAAATTTGGTTGAAAACTCTGTATGCTATAAACAAAAAAGTTTTGAATTTTTCACAAAAACGTTAACATCTTCACGAATATGAGTGCTATGCTTACACAAATGCATACAAACTTTGAACAGGACCCAAATAGTCATTTACCACTGTGAAAATCCATTGCCAGCCTTTTCAGTTACATAGGTGATCGCAAATATTATTTTATTATTAAATTTATTATTAGCCCTCTAATTGTACCACCCCGATAAATCTTCACAGAGAAATATAAAATCAAACATGTTGTTTAAATCCTAGAAGTTCAAGAAAAAATTGTTTATAATGTTGGTAGATATTCGACAAAACGTGTGCAATTGAAAGCATTCAGTCCCTGTACCTTAAGTTTTGGAGGCCAGTGTACATACCTGACAACACAAATATATTTCCTGTAACGCTGAATATTCCGCTAGATCATGGAATGGGTGAAGTAGTTCCATAGGCATTTATTTATACTAGAAACGCTGAGGTCTATCTTGGACCCAGTGAATAAAGTTTTCTAGTGTATGGAGGTTCATGTACGTATTCACATACAAGGTGAAGTTTTGGTAGATATTAATAGTACTTTAATATTTATTTAATTAGTTTATTTAAATTAAGTATGTGTAATAACTTATATTTTGATTTATTTCATTTTTATTCTAAATAAACTTTTAACTAAAAAGTTTATACCATGTCTGATTTCGATGGAAAATGAATACTATTCAGATATTAAAATGCGCGTGTAACTATTTGTTTGTCTTGTCACCTACAAGAATAATTGAAAGCAATTTTCCACATCAATAGACTAACCAATTTACAATCAATTTTCACATATGAAGTGTTCCATATAGCGCGTTGCTTGATTTTTATATGCCAAGTTTCCTTAATAGAGATACATCAGCTATGAATATTCAGAAACATTGTTTGAAATTAGATAAATATCTGAATTGAGTAATGTAATTTTCATTTCTATTCTACACAAATAGAGCATTTAACATTTGGTAGTTAAACACATAGTTTAACATTTGGCATCGTATATTCTTTCCATATAACTGTATCAAGTTTATAATAGCAGGAGATTCTTTTTAATCGCAATCCTTGGAGGCTCCCCCCCCCCCCCTGCCCGGCTTTTCTGTGCTAGTGATTTCCACTATTCATACGAAGACATTATGCCACTTTTATGAAAATCTACGACCATTTATCCTTCCATTTTTTTAGTTACCGTTACCTTTATATGCGTTTGTTTAATATATTCTTTTACTATTATTAAAAAACATCGATATATTCAAGGAATTCTAACGCCAAGAGTAATGTAAAAACACCACATGTATAATTAAGTTCAGTATATATTAATACATTGAAAGACTTTTTAAAATAATGTATATTATTTTAGGATTAAAGAAGGAAAAATAATACACTTCTCTCTAAATATGATTGAGATTGCCATGCATTATAAATCATAGAACAACATAGAATTTTCTTAAAATGGCTATATTTTGGCATTAACGTTAATTTAAAAACATTTCAAAATTATATTTAATTCATTAAGTGAAATGTTGAATGAGATACAAATTTCACCTCTATTAAAAACAAAAAAAGCTTAAAAATGCTATTTCAAAATACCAATAATGAATTTTACATATACTTTTAATATATTCTTTGGCATTTATACGAAAAGAAATTGTTTGCATTAGTTATTTATAACGGCAAAAAGAGGGGTTTTTTAAATTCATGATTTAGTTTATAGAAAATGCTGTAATGCGAAACAAACATTATTCTTTGGAATTTATATCAAATCATTTTCAATGATTCTCTATAAATCTAGTTTTAAAATTCCTGTCTCCTATAAATAAAACACCTCAATTGTGTTTCAGAAAAAAGTGCGACTAATATATATTTTAAAACGAAGAACCTGAGCAAAGCTTGTAACTAAAATGATAAGTTAGAAATAAAATATTGTCTGTTGAATAAACTTTCTCTCTAAAAATTACTCTAATATAAAAAGATTAGAAAAATTAAGCATTAAATCCTTTGTCAAATAAAATTACTATTTCAGATTTAAAATTTCATACAGTAAAAAATAGTTTTCTTGGATTTTGTAATCAGTGCATGTATGAGATGCCAAAAAGGATTTCTTTTTGTGAGTCTAAAGTCGAGAAAGTTCCTCTAACACTTTTGAAAGTATTTAAGATATTCGAAGTTTGTTCTTATTAATGATAGTCACGAAGTGCGAGGAAATTTTTCCTAACTTGAGGCAGAAGTGTTTCAGGAAACTTAATATATTTAATTAATATAAACTTTTGTTCGGTAGCAAAGTTTTGTAAAATATATATCCGTATTTATATATACACATGCATGTCAATACATTTTTTCTCTCTTTATACATACACAGGGCGATTCAAAATTTTTCATTCAAATTTCGTGGGGAGTCAGGGAATACGTCAAGAAACCGATTTCACATAGGAAAGTATGTCCGCAAACGTCATCTAAAAAACTATTAATTTATTTAATAATAAGGGAATAACAAGGAAAGAAATGTGACTTTAAAATGATTAAAACTGAGCCCGAACTACTTTCCAAAATAGTCTTACTTAAGAAATAAGCTAAGTCCTGTTAGTATTAAGATAACTACAATACAATACAATACAATAAATAGTAACACAATAGACATTACTTATATATAATTACAACTTCTGAAGATGTCCAAACTAGCTGATGGTCCGTGAATTTCAATAACAAGTTTTACTGAAGTAAATCAAAGCTCCATGTTCATCAATGAAGATACTTCACTCACTCTTTTCAATGTGTCTTCAAAACGTGATAGTTTTACCCAGCACGGGTCACGGGACCCCATTGTAATTTGCCCTTCATGTCAGAACTCCGATGGGGTTACTGCTCTGTGAGTTACTGTGTTAGGAATTTTATCGCTCGTTTGGCTAAAGGAATTTAGTATTTACATAGAAAATAAGCACCGTGTTTCTACACGGTACTCCAATTGAACACGAAAAAAGCGTCGTGTAGAAAATAGGTGTTTATTTTTAAAGTTGTACTTTCTCTCTCCTAATAAATATTTCATCTTTAATAACGTAGAAAATTACTCAGCAAGAACAGGTTAAAGAAGTTTTATTTAAAGAAATCTGTAGGTTAAAATTATTATTGTTGTTTAGATGTGGTAATCTGAATTGGAGTTGCGTGATATAGAAATATATGCAATAAATAAAAATACTTATTGATTATTATGTTATTAAAACTAAATATTACAGTTTTCTGTTTTCTAACTTTAATACACTTCAGGTTTAGAATATATATATCTATATGCATTTGCTATTGATAAGCGAGTAAAAAAGAGACTTAAATAATTTAGAAAACATAATAAGGTTTTGTTAGTTTTGTTTTTGAGAAAAAAATGTCAACATCTAATTTTTATAACATATAATTATATAGACTTTTTAAGTATAATTGGTAAGAGAATGATGCATAAAAACTGAAAATGTGTTAAATAATTCAAAAATTTTAATAAATTTTTTTAATAATTTTGTTGTTAAAAATTTCATTTTAACTCGTTTCAGTATTTTTAAAAGTTGTCATATGGATCCTTTTATGTTTTATTCCACATTTAATACGAGAATAAGTAAAAACTAAGTATGTTAAATAATTTAGATATTTTAATAATTCTTTAATGTTTTCAGCATTGATATCAAGCATTTTCCTTCAGGAGGGATTTTTAAATCTCCTGTGGTTGCAGGAAGGATTGTCACTTAAACAATATCAATAAGAATTAAATTAAAAGTAGGAATTGTGTTCATTTAGTAAAAATTTGGATTTAAAGCAATTGCGCTTCTTTTTAACCTGAGTAATTTAAACCATTACAAGAATATTGATTAATAAACAAAAGTGCGGGGGATAGAAAAGGTGGCAGTAAATTTTACATGTACTCCATTATATGTCTGTTCGTGATTGTGTAATATTTCAGTTTATATAAATATATCAGTTTATAGAATATTGTAATTAAAACAATGCAAATTATTTATCTAGATAATTTAATTAAGGTTGCAAGGAATTTTCAGAAAATTCTGACAAAGAAAAAATTTTTAACTAATTTTTGAGACATGCTTGCCTTGAAAAGACAATTTTACTGTATGTAATGCAACCCAAGAGTAACTGTATTAAGCAGTTTCTGACTCGTTTGGTTAAATGAATATTATTTACTGTACAAAAAAAAAAAAAAAAAAAAAAAAAAAAAAAAAAAACACCGTTTAGAATTGGTTCCGGATAAACACAAGAAAAAATCGCATACAAAATAAATATTTATTTTTAAAATTGTACTTTTTCTCTATTAATAAATATTTCATCTTTATTAGTATAATGAGCAAGAACAAGTTCCAAAGAATTTTTATTTAAGATAATCTACAATTAAAAAATATTATTGTTTACATGTACTTGGGGTTACATGATATAGAATTGTACGCAACAAGTAAAATACAAGTATATTGATTATGATTTTATTAAAATGAATATTATAGTTTTTGCTTTGAAAATTTGATACATCACAAATTTATAATATGCGTATGTGCGTGTGTGTATTTACTATTGAGAAGATAATAGAGAAAAGATACATAAATTATTTTAAAAACATAATTTTTTATTCGTTTTGTTTTTGAGAAAAAATGTCAACTTCTGCTTTTTGTAACATATAGTTATATAGACTTTTGTGCATACCCGATAAAAAAAAAAAATACTTAAAATTTGAATATGTCAAATGATTTGTAAATTTTAATAACTTTTTAGCAATTTTGTTTTTAAATATTACCTTTATTCATTTAATGTTTCATAATATGTTACAAAATCAACTTATTTTCCACATTTAGTACGAGAGTAAGTAAAAAGTTAAGTGCTTTAATATTTTTTTAATATTTCTAGGGTTAAAATCAGGCATTTTTCTTCCAGGAGGAATACAGGAGGAGGTCTTCCAGTCTTCTAATGATATAGTTTGTTTTTTCAATAGGTAGAAGGAGTACTGAAAACAGAGAGGAGATGGGAGGGGGGGGGGCACTCCCTTCCTAAATGTTTAAAAATATATGAATTTTGGTAACTTTTGGCTACTTTTAATCATTTGACACCTTTTAATGAAAATCCCGATTATTCTTATGGGGGTCCCTTAAAAAGGGAGGCCCGGGGCAATTGCCCCGCATGCTCTGTATAGGTCGGGCCCTGTGTCTTATGCCATTAGAAAAAAATAGTGATTAATAAAAAAATGTATGTGTGTGTGTGGAGGGGGGGGGGGAGACGGCAGTAAATTTTACTTGTACTCTAATATGTCTGTATGTGCCATATTATTGATTGTTCAATGTATCAGTTTATATAAATATATTATTTTTATCAGATGTACATGAATATATTTTACAACGACCCTTTTTAGATTCTAGAAAAACAGAGCATAATTTTGATTTATTTCATCAAGTTAAAAAGTAACAACTATTACTGTAGTGCAACTAAGACATTCATCTTCATTTAAATTTTTATTTTCTTCTATCTTTACAAGAAGAAAGTATTGGACTCATGAAAATTTTCGAATTCCGATTTTCGGCGGGTTTACACGTTTTAGGGGCCAGAGAAACCGAAAAACATGTTTTTTCAAAATGTCTGTCTGTGACTCTGTATGTATGTGACACAAATTTTGTGGGCGCTCTATCTCCAGAACTAATGCACGGAATTTAATAAAAATTTATATTCAGTTAGTCCTTGATATAAATTGATGCTGATTAGTTTTAGGTGTAAATTGCTCAGCAGGTGGCGCTGCTATACAGCATTTTTTGCGATATCCACAGTAGCTCAATCCCCAGAACTAACGCACGAATTTTCATCAAACTTCAGATTCAATTAGTCCTTGACATCAATTGACGTTTTATACATTTTGGCATAAATCGCTCAACAGGAGGCGCTGCTCTGCTGCATTTTCTGCGATTTAAAAAAAAAATCACAATTTTTGAAGCTGTATAGTAAAAAGCTGATTTTTGAAAGTAGTTCTTTGTAATTTATTAAGACTCTTCTCAAATCCAAAGGAGCTACTTTCAGATAAATTTCTTAATTCATTCTTGCTCAGAAACGTATAAAATAGGCAGGTATTCTTATTAAGAAACTGCGTAATTTAATAACGTTTTCCATTTTTTGATAAAGGCAAAATATCTTTAAGAAGATACAACTAAAATTGGCTTTTGAATCGAATTTTCCGATGCGATAGCACTGGAAAGAAGAAAAAGCTGTCGTCAAATGACAAAAATCGCTTATAACTCAAAAAGTAATTTATTTAAAAAAAATGGAAAATGTTATTCGTTTCCGAAGTGTTTCAATGATATACATGTGAAATTTATGACTCTATAATTAAAAATTCGTCAAAAAATTTGGCAGAAAGTTTGCCGTTGTTGAGCAGGGAATTTGAAAATCAGCTTAAGGTAATTCCAATGATTCCTTTATGGTTGTTACTATTTTTACAAAACCTATTGCCTGCCTGAATCATCATAGGAACAACTAAGTCCAGCTACAGCCCGGCTGAACTATGCAGGAAAAATCATTATAAGCCTAATCCAGGTCCAGCCTGAGTCTGATGAAAAAATTAAGCCTGGGCTCAGCTCAAACACAATGTAACTGTCCGATGCCAATATCTACGCTGAACATGTTATATTTTTACTTTCTTCTATCTTTACAAGAAGAAAGTATTGGATTCATGAAAATTTTCGAATTCCGGTTTTCGACGGATTTACACGTTTTAGGGGTCAGAGATTCCAAAAAACATGTTTTTACAAAATGTCTGTCTGTGACTCTGTGAGTCTGTCTGTCTGTCGGTCTGTCTGTCTGTCTGTGTGTATGTGACACAAATTTTGTGGGCGCTCTGTCTCAAGAACTAATGCACGGAATTTAACAAAAATTCAAATTCAGTTAGTCCCTGATACAAATTGATGCTGATTAGTTTTTGGTGCAAATCGCTCAACAGGTGGCGCTGCTATGCTGCCTTTTTTACGATTTCCGCAATGGCTCTATCTCAAGAACTAATGCACGGATTTTCATGAAACTTCAGATTCAGTTAGTCCTTGACATGAATAGACAATTTAGAGATTTTGGTGCAAATCGCTCAACAGGTGGCGCTGCTATGCTGCCTTTTTTACGATTTCCGAAATGGCTCTATCTCAAGAACTAATGCACGGATTTTCATGAAACTTCAGAGTCAGTTAGTCCTCGATATGACTTGATGCTGATTACGTGTTGGTGTAAATCGCTCAACAGGTGGCGCTGCTATGCTGGATTTTTTACGATTTCCGCAATGGCTCTATCTCAAGAACTAATGCACGGATTTTTATGAAACTTCAGATTCAGTTAGTCCTTGACATGAAGAGACATTTTATATATTTTGGTGTAAATCGCTCAACAGGTGGCGCTGCTATTGGGCATTTTTTGCAATTTCCGCAATAGCTCTATCTCAAGAACTAATGCTTGGATTTTCAACAAACTTCAGATTCAGGTATATCATGATATGAATTAGTGCTGTTTATGTTTTGGTGCAAATCGCTCAACAGGTGGCGCTGCTATGCTGCATTTTTCAGAATTTCCGCCACAGCTGTATCTCAATAACTAATGCATGAATTTTCATCAAACTTCAGATTCAGGTATACCTTGATATCAATTAGTGCTGTTTATGTTTTGGTGTAAATCGCTCAACAGGTGGCGCTGCTATACTACATTTTTCAGAATTTCCGCTATAGCTCTATACAAGAACTAATGCACGAATTTTCACCAAACTTCAAATTCAGATATATTGTGATATGAATTGGTACTATTTAAACGATTTAATTGACGTGATTTATATAGAAGAAAGTTTTGTGATGGCCACAACATACTAGTTGTATTGATGTTGTCAAACTAGCATCGCCAACTGCGGCACATTTATACTTAAATCTGTTCTTGCTAAATAAGTGCGAAAATTTCTGACACATTTAATAACTCATTTTTAAATGTAAAAGAACAAAATTGTCAAGGTTGACTATGGAAACGATTTCTAATCGAAATGAGTTTTACGTAAATATTATCATAAGACGAAACGCAATATTTCACCTTCATTCAAACATACAATAAATTATATGAACCTTAAAAAGTTTACGGTTTACATAAAAGGTGACTAAAATAATAAGAGAGATGTTACAAGTTAAAAATATACATTTTGTTTAAAACTTCTTAATAATTGCAAGCTTTTCCAAGCTCCTCAACAGTGAATACTTTCATAACAATGTTAATATTATTAAAATATTCTCTGATGAAGAGCTTGGAAAAAGCTTGAAAATACTAAGAAGTTTCAAATAAAATGTATACTTTTTAACTTGTAACATCCCTTTTATTATTTTACTCACCTTTTAAGAAAAACAATGAACTTTTTAAAGTCATATATTATATTTCATGAGTTTTCCGTTTTTTGATAAATAAATTACCGAATTATAAGCAATTCTGATCATGTAACAACAGGTTTTTCTCCTGTCTCTGGTTTGTTTTTTTGCCTTTCGTCCAGAAATTCGGTTCTAAATGTCAACTTTGACTGTATTTTCTGAAAGATCTTTTACGTTTACCAAAAAACGGAAAACGTCTTTCGATTACATAGTTTTCGAATAACATCTGCTTATTCCATGTGTTTCCGAACAAAAATGAATTAAAACTTGTGTCATAAAATTAGGTGCCCTTTTGGATTTGAGAACAGTCTTATATTTCGCTTATAGTAAAGTCGTATCCATTGAAAATTAATCATATGTTATCAGCTTCGTTTAAATTTTTATATCGGACCAGTGTTTGAAAAAGTGTTTTAATTCGCGCTTGGCGAAAATTGTCCGCTTTTCGCCAAGAAATGGGTTAGTAAATAACACGCGAACCCTCCATCAATTGTATTTTCCCGTACTTCCCACACTCTTGACCTTTGGGGGGAAAAAAGTAATTATAGCGGGCTGGCTGTAGCGTCACCAGCGTGGCAGTGCATGTTCCGAGGCAGCCCTCACCCTCCCCGTTCATCCTAATTAATCCGGGAGGGTTCGTTTCTCAAAAACCGCTCAAATTAGCAAGAGTTCATATTTTATTCGAATCAGCCACGTACAGTACTAATAAAACTAAAATCGTAAATTACAAAGAACACTGCAATTTTGCCTACCACCTTCACAACAAAAGAAAGTTAAAGAGTTCACATGGAGAAAATCGTCCTATATTTAAGCATATAATTAAAATCAGCACTACAGGTTATCACCGAAATCTTTATTAAATATACAGTGGATATAAAAGGTTGCACACGCAGCCATAATCATACTTAAAAAAATATTTTCCCCTTAAGATTATTTATTATGAAGGAAATGAAACTTGTAGTTACAAAAAAATCACTGTTGATTATCATATTGCAAACGGAAACTTGCGTATTTATTAAATTTTTCAATTGAAACAGCTATTGTGTATGCTATATTTATTATATATATTTCGTAATATTCAAATCAATACTGGTATGTTTTACTTAAACATACTTACAAGACTCAAGCACATTTGAGCAGTTTATAAATGCGTGAAATGATCTTTTTTAGAAATTATCATAATTTAATTATAAATTTTACTTCCTGTGTAATTTCTGCTTTTGTACATGACTTATGCACACAGAAATTGTTTTACCCATTGTTATATTTAAATTTCGTGTTATTTCTTTATTTTTCTGAATTAAAATTTATAAAATTAATCAAACAGTGTAAAATCTATGCTTAAAATCCATGATATAGTTTAAGGAATTCAGGATGCTTTAAATTCATTAACAATATTCTTAAGTAATGTGTGTCAACATTTAAGTTTTCCCTTTTGTGATGTGAAATGCAAATGATGAAATGTAACGATAAATACTGCAAAAAACATGACGGTTTTCTTCAAATCAGTTCAACACAATCCTATAGATAATGTCTAAGAGCTAAGTTTTGACGTCACTTTAGATCGGCCGAATAACACCAGTGCTATAACTATTACGTTAAACAATTTTGCAAGTTTCGTAGTTGCTTTACTATTGATCATTTTAAGAAGTAAGTTGCTTCTTATTTTTAAGAAGTTGACATTTAAAAAAATAAGCTGTAGGAAGTATGAAAAATATAAAGTGTCTATTAAATAGATTTAAAACAAGTCAATCTCTGAAATATAATCCAAACAATTTGGCCTAATATTAAGTTGATATGTATTTGGAATGAAAATCCTATGCATTTTACGACAAAATAAATGCATGAAAAAAAGTGAGTTAAATTACGAGTGATGTAATTAGTCGTGAGTAATAATTAGTGACACAAATCATAAGTATTGGAAGCAAAAAAACTATTTTTTTTTTTTTTTTTAAATTTAGGACATTTTTCATTTGTCTCACAAAAAACAAAACTAATTTAAACTTTTATCACTGTCACATAGAAATTCATGTTTAATAATTAAATTTTTATCTTTGTATCTCCATATCATGAAAAAATAATACATATATTTGTTAGCCTCTATCAGTACAGGACCAATAAAGAAAAGTCCAATCCCTGTACTGCATTTAGCACAAGTCTAAAATTGTGCCTTGGAAGATACCCGAAGTAAAATTAGGTGTTGATTTCACAAGACAGTTAAAAGTCATTTTATTTGTGAAGACAGTTCTTTATTAAACTTCCATCAAAGGAAAATTAAAACTTCATCTAAAGACTTTTAAAATAATTTTAAATTGACTTTAATTCAGAGCAAAACTTGGATAAAAATAAATAAAAAACTGATTAAAATTATCCTTTATTTAAAAGAGATTAATCTTCATCACAATTAGAGTTGAACTCGATTCATAGATATAGTTTCAGGTTAACAGATTTAAATAAAACAGTATATTGAAATATTAAAAACCAGTTCTTCAAAACAGCATAAATTCTCTTTTAAATCATAACTAAAATCATCCTCAAACATCGTCAAACTAAAAATATCTTATTGCAATATTAACATGATATATTAAGTAAAATAACTAAGACCTTCTCAGAAACTAAATCATAACGACAGTAGATTTAGAATTTAGAATATACGAAAAGAGGCTATTACTTTTTACTATCGAAAGTCATTTTTACCCTCGAAGAGATGAAATAAGACCATTCCGCTCGCCTAAGAGGATGGGTTCCGGATTAGCCGCTGATTTGATTATGGAACAACCAACGCCATCTATGAGAGGCAAATGTTTAGCTCCTGATCCTTTTAAATTAATTTATGTTGTTGAAAACAATTAGCATTAGATTTTATGCGACGAAGTTATTTATTTTAAAACGAGTAAAAATTAAATTTAAAAAAATAAAAAAACACGACTGCGTAAAAAGCGAACTAATTAATTATTTCTCATCAATGTGAAACTATTTTTTATATTACTTACCTATTTTTTTTATTTACTTGTATTGATGATTTTTAAGTTGTGTTTAATTGTTAGTTCCTATCTATAAACACTGTTTTGATGAGGCGTATGTCTTTGGTGGTTAGAGTTGCAGTAAAGCTAGAGATACTACGTACACAACTTCCAGGTTGTGTAACATTTAAACGGAGTTTCTGACTGTAAAATAGCCAATGAAACATCGTCTTCATTTTGAATGACCTGTACAATGATATGCCACTCAATATGGTGCGTAAAAAATTTTTTCGTCTCTACCGCCATTTTGAATTTATAAAAACAAAATTTAGCCTATAACCATCGGACGATTAAGACGAATCGATAGAGACCTCATTCATTAAAATCCATTCAGTCGTTGGGATTGTTCGAGGGTATAAAGAAATCAACATACCCAGATACGTGTGAAACACATAAGTCCTTTAAACATCAAAATATAGTAAAGATATATTAAGATATATATATATAAAGATATATACTATTGAACCAAATATAAGTTTATGTAATATTTTAACCATTATTAGCCATAAGTGACAAATAAAATCGGATGATTAGATAACAATATTTTGAAATTTTCAAAGTAGTTCCTATCACACAATTAAAAAAAAAAAAAAACGAAAACAACTAAGATTAATCATACATGATAATGTATTCAGTTATTGCAATTCTTACGCCTTATCTCTCTATTAAAAAATAAATAACTAACGCTGTAACCATCGCTGCAAATGAATTTTTTGTGACCGGGGTCTTTCTTCGTTAATATTAAGAAAACTACCGCATACGAAAATATGAAAATGGACAGTATTACAGAGAAATGTTTGATAAACATGCTGATGCAGACAGTTTTTAAATAGAACAGTTATTTTTAGCGATATTTAATGTTAAAATTGGCCAAAATCGTTCCATTAAAAAAGTTTCATAGGAGAAAAAACTATACATAGGAATTTAATCATTTTTTCTAAGGATAATACATTAGAAACTCCCGGTGTGCAGACTGCATTTATTTTTTTTTTATTTGACTAAGTTTTTGAGGGTTTATTTTCATTTTAAATTCAATTTTTCAGCATTTCGAGAGATATTTTTTACATATTTTAGAAAAGGTTATTATTTTAAATTGTAGCCAGTTGTAAAAACAATGCAAAGAATTATATTTCCTTCAAATTAAAAATTTATTTGCACGTGACTATTATAAGCAGAAAAAAAAAAACTTTTAAATTAGAATTAAATGATTATGTATTAAAAGCAGGAAAATATTGAAAATTACCTCATAAAAACTATTTTTTTACGTGAATTTTAAAAGAGAAAGAAAATTAAAAAATAATACATGCATTAATAGGCATTAAAAGCCGTAAATGGAGGAAATTACACCATATTTAAAATGGCCAAACAATAATATTGCCAAACAGTTTAAATAAAAAAAAATATATTTACACTTCACATTTATGTAACATTTCTAGATGATCTTTTAAACTATTTTTGCTAATTCTAAAGCAGCGCAAATAAAAATATTTCCTTTCTAGCAACAAAAGTATTTACACGTAAATTTTAAAAGAGAAAAAAAATTTGAAAATAATAAATACATTATTATGAGTTAAAAGCTGTAAATGGAGGAAATTATGTCATATTTAAAATGGCCAAATAATGATATTTCCAAACCTTTTAAATTACACACATTTATTTTACATTTCTAGGTGATCTTTTAAACTATTGTTGTCAATTGTAAGGCAGCGCAAATAATAATATTTCTTTTCTAGCAACAAAAGTATTTTTACATGAATATTAAAAAGAGAAAGAAAACTTTTAAAATGGCCAAATATTAATGTAGCAAAAGAGATAAAATTTAAAAATATAATTACACGAGATATTTATGTCATATTTTAAGATGATCTTTTAAACTATTGTTGTGAGTTCTAAGACAGTGCAAATAATATTTCCTTTCTCGCAACAAAAGTATTTTTTTCGTTAATAATAGAAAGAGAAAGAAAACTTTGATGAAAAATACGTCAGATTTAAAACGATACATTTAAAATATATTTTTTAAAACAGCTTTCTTATAGCGTTGTTAAAAAATATCTGGAGACAAAGACTCTGTTAACTTAATTCATTTTATATAGCTTATTTTCAAATGTTTAACTGATCTTTTTTAATTAAAGGAAACAGCCATTGGATCTCTTAACAGCAGCTGATTCGACCTTAAAATTCCCCAATAAAGGGGGAATAAATGGAAACCAGGGAGGTGCCACTAGTTTTTTAATGATAATTTAATCTTTCGTAATTTTTTAATCCTTTCAGGGGCAAAGCATTTTCAATGCGAAAGTGTTGCTATAAATAACTGGTACAGGATTTAATAAAAAATGTACCTGTAAATAAGAAAAAGGCTATTTTTCACATACTCATTAAATAGAAAATATTTTACCACAATTCTAATGTCTTTGTAGTGTTTGATAATTAAAATTAAGTGGTCTCATAAACATACCACCGCCCTTGGAAGGGTTAAAGGATATCAAATTAGCATGTATTTAGAATATGCGGTGTCTGAACGGGTTTGACGTGCTTAGCTCGTAGGGGACAGAGCGCTCTAATGTTAATAAAACAAAATAAGATAAAGAAGATACCTAAATAAACATTTTATAAAGCACATAACCCATTTGAATACTAGGTTTCAGCAACTACTGCCCATAACTTTAAAATACTACAATTCTTTTAAGCAACCCTGAATGTGATCTATTAATCTTCTAACAATTCTTAGTATACTAAATATAGTTCAGCTTGAAAATGCGCAACTCAATTAAAAAACTCCTTTAAGCAATTCATGATCATGCTCAGTAAGATTTACGAATATTTTCGTGTGCGCTTTATATGATAAGTAGAATTTATACATGCCACGTAGTATGCAAAAATTTAGTTAAGCATAAAAACGCATACCATAACTGAAAACGCTGTTACAGCAATTATCCATATTAGACAATGCTTCGGATACAGCACTGCATCTCAAATCTTTTGTGTTTCCCTGTAAATGAGTTTTAAATGCTATGCAGACGATATTCTACAGCAAACGTCAGCAAACATCTTGTAATAAACCACAGCAATGGATATAAACTTCATGATGTTTGAAAGAGTGGAGTGCAATATAATTAAAATTCGTTACAAACGTTTTTTTTTCCATTGACCATTATGTAATTAAATCCTTTTATGTGACCCTGTAACTGAACGATAAGTGCTTTGTCCTACATATTCTAAACAAAGCATGTTTTAGTGCACCTCAAAAATTCATATCAATTTCATTAGCATTTTCTAACAACGTAACATCATTAAAACACACTGCAAACAATTTTGCAACATAGACCACAATGCATCACAATTCTTTTGAGTACCCCTGTAAGTGCCGTCTTGTGGTATTATTAAAGTACACCATAAGCACACAGTAAATGATTTTCTTCATAGAACATTTTGTAGCGGAGTACTTTTGAGTACACCTGCAAATGAATTATAAAAGCTGCACACTTCAGTTTCAATACCGAACATTTCACTGTAGACCTCAATAACATATATCAATTACAAGGCAATTAGAGCATATTTACGTGAGTTAGAGGTTAGTCAGACAGCCGGCCTAACAAGCAGAGTTCATAAACTATAAAGAACGAATCGAAAATCTAAAAGCTCAAAAGAAGCACGATATTTTTCATTTATGTTGAAAAGTGATGAAAAACTCATAAATCAGCAAAAAAATAAGCATGAGATTATTTGGTTGGAACATAATCCTTCCAATGAGTAACAGTAATCCATTTCATTTTCAATTCGTCGTCTTTGGAAAGCCAAAAGTGGCTATTTTAGGGCTATTTTATAATTACCCTTACGAAAGGTTAAAGCATATTTTTGCACCATTTAAAAAACCCATAATAATATCAAAATTTCTCACAGTGATGTTAGAAAGCTAATGTATAGCAGAGCGAATACAGATTAAAAAGTCTGTGTGTCCACAACTGCGTCCTACAATTTTACGTTGCGAAAATTGAGACATTATCTATAAGTTGATGTTGATCAGTCATGCATATTTTATTAAGTTGCAAAGACTAGGGTTATAACATACGAAAGATACATTCTCAAAGTGACTACCATTAACTTCAGAACAGCAAGTGCCCTGTTATAAGCTAAGGAAACCGGAAAACATGTTATTTCCTGTGATATTATTTCCATTAGTGGTGGTATAGCGGGGTGTTTTCAGTAGATTATGGTTGATTTGAATATTAATAGCATTTCAGGAGATATTTCCACGTATTATGTTCGTTGAATTGAGTGAAAGGGATAAATAGATAAGTTATTTTGTAATTTTTTGTCATATGCGAAACACGATTAAGCTAAATAACTTTTTAAAACTGAGTAGCGATAGAACAAATTAGAAATTTATAACCACTCGCAGTCGCTCCAGTAATTGGTTCCAAATTCTTTAATGTAGTTGATATGGTTAGTTTTTTTTTTTTCAGAATCAGAACATTTGTTATAAAAAAAATTAATTTCAGTTATAATAACTCCTATAATTTGCAGTTTTCTTCTTGAAATTGTGTGTACTTTAATTTCAGATGCGATTTTGTAGTAAATAATTACTTCACTCATTTTCTACTGAAAGAGTACATGTAATATAATTTTCAAATATATATAAAAATATTGGTTTTAACTTTAAAAAAATTACGTACAAATTTATGATTAATTTTTCTCTATCAAACAGATTTATCACGCTATATCAAAAAGATAATTGATATTGTAAAAACTAAAGGCGGGTTTCTAACATTTTGCAATAGAAACACTGTTATAAAATGAATAGTAAATTATACTTTGTATTACTATAAATTTTTACCCAAACCTATTTATAATAAAATGTAATTTATTAACCGAAAATGGAAAAGTCTAAGCATAATGTTTCCTATTTGATTTTATTTTCTAATCAGTATTTTAAAAAAGCAATTTAATCAAATGAATTTTCTCTGTTAAAGATAGAAAAATATAAATTTAAATCATTAGTTTTAAAAATGTGCTTCACTGAAAAACAGCACAACTATCACATATTTGAGTTCCAGCATGCACCAAGGCAGCTTCAAAACTGAATTTTAAAAGATCTTTTAAAAAATTCTCCTGACAAATTATCGTTTTGTATTTTATTTTTCAGTATAAACTATAGACTAACTTGTAGGTTTTAGAAATTTTCTGTTTGCGGAATTTTAAATAGACTTTATGAATGATTTATTTTCATACATACAAAAAAGGAAAATTGAAAACAGATACACTTGAACATTTATTTGAACATTTTTACGTTGAATAGAAATTTCAATTACTTGAGTTTTTAAAAGAGATATCAGAATTTTGCTATGTTTTAGTATTTAGATATTTCTTTAATAAAAATTCTTAGGAAGAATTGTTGTAAAAGAACGGTAAAATGAAAATTTTAATGAAGATGATTTGTTAGACTTTTCTTTAATATGACGTTTATCTTTTATAATATATAATAAAATATCTGATATTGTAGGTGTCATTATAAATTTAGAATAATATTTGTTTCACACATTCTTAAGGTCATGAATAAAATATATAACGCTGTAGGTTTAAATAGCAGATAGCATTAGGTTTAATTTGAATAATGTATTATATTTGATTATTTTATAGCGTTTCATGAATTTAGCGAAAATCTATTCTTTGTTTTGGAAGATTAATATTTTTATACATAATGATAACAGTTAGAAAATATATGCAAAAATATCTTGGTATTTTTTCATAATGTAAAAAAAAAAAACGCTCAAATACACAATGGCGTAAATTTCAAATGCTTAAAGAGAATAAATGGTAAAAGATCTGGAAAAGTTCACCATGAAATGTTCAATATTAACGTGCAAATAAAAAAAATCACAAATTTACCAAATGGTGTACACTAAATGTTGTAAAGTCAAAAACTGACCAAACATTAAAATAAACTGTAACAATCGACGTTTCGGTCATCATCTATGACCACCTTCAGAAAATACTTTTCTGAAGTTGGTCATAGATGATGACCGAAACGTCGCTTGTTCTAATTTTATTTTCATGTTTGTTTAGTTTTTGACTTTACAACATTTTGTACACACCATTTGCTAAATTTGTGATTTGTGTTTTTTATTTTCACGCTTATTTTGAGGCATAAATGGTTTAATAATCTCTTCCTACCGTGTGTGTTATCACCTATACTTTTGAGTAGAATATCAAATGTTAGTTTATATATAACCAGCTAACCCATCCTGCGTTGCCTGGGTCCTGATAATATTCTTAAATGAAACTTAAATTTTTATGATTTTATATCTTTAACTCGATTTTGTCTGAAGTACGTGCCCGAAGACTTTTACTTTTACTGCCCGAGAGAGACTGCTCTGCTCAGATTAGGAATTGAGTCTGTAGAACATAAATGTTCTTCTAGGTCCTCTTTATTGAGGTCTTTAAAAAAAATACAAATTTCAACCGAAGCTGAGGAGTGATATATACAAGATGTAAATAAATGTTACAGTAGCAAAGTTTGTAAAACGATAATAAAGACATTAAGTAATTAGAACATTATACAGAGAAAGACAATTTTATACAAAGCTGCTGTGACCCGACATTGGATACTGAATAAGGGGAATCCAAGGCATTGTCTCAGTGATGGAGTAAAATTGAAAGGTCACATAGAAAGTTGAAGATGTTTTTTAAGCTTTGTGAGCAAAGTCTGGCGCGATAACCTATTTGCTAGCCAATCCTCTGGAACAGTGTTGCCAGATGGGCTACTTTTTTAAAAATCAGATTTTTGATTGGCACTACTTTTTTGAAATAGTCATATGCGCCTTATTTAACGACATATTAATTAAGGCGAAAACAAAGGAAATGTTACCGTTCCAAAAAAGTGGTGCCAAACAAGAAATCTGAATTAAAAAAAAATAGCCCGCTGGCAACACTGCTCAGGAAGAACAAGAGGACGGCGGATATGCCAGCGAGTTGTTAAGAGGCTACTTCAGTCAAGTGAAAATACCCATTCGCTAATGCTAATCCTATGGCGGAAGAAATTTATAAAGATATCAGAGATCTCGGTTGCATTTTAATGTTTTTAAATGATTTTTTTGCATTGGATAGCTGAGATCGATCTGTATGCAGGCCGTTTTTTACTTTTTCGATTTCGATTGCAGGTTTTTTTTTTCTTTATCAAGATGCATTTCACTTTCAAAACCGGTTCCGAAAGTAAAAGCGTCCTCGTTAAAAATATCTGTACAAAAAATCGAAAAAGTAAACAACGGCCTTTGTACAGATCAATCTCAGCTATCCAATGCAAAAAAAAAAAAAAAAAAAAAAAAAAAAAAATCATTTAAAAACATTAAAATGCAACCGAAATATCTTTATAAATTTCTTCCATAGGATTACCATTAGTGAACGAGTCTTTTCACTTGACTGAAGTACCCTCTTAAAGGACAATTATAGAAATACTGAGGGAAAACAGCAACATCACCGCACTCACATAGAGGAAAAGGGATCTTTTGAACTTCAAGAGGTATGTCCCAAAAGGATCATGGCCGGTAAGGAAAGCTGTAGTGGATGAAGTGAGCAGGAGAAGATCCAAAGATACCGCTGGCACCAGATCATAGGTAGTGCCCGCTGACTGTGTGAAAAATCGTGCGAAAGAAAAATTACTGATATTTAGCTATAGAAAGGCTCGAAAAAACTGCAACGGTAAACGGGGAGTGGGGGGAGGGGGGAGGCAATATGTTTCAGGCGACTGCGTAATTTTCGTGCTGAAGTTATTGATATTTAACTGTAAAAATCCCTGTTTTACGGGTAACTATTTATTTATTTTTTTTTTTAACATTGAAATCCTGAAAGATTTTTTTTGCTTTTAAAACTGATTATTTCATTCTTAAATCAGAATATACCTCCACCAAATCAATACTCGATCATTAGCTAAATGCTTAGTATATAGTATTAAAATTTCAGAGCTATTGTATAAAATTAAAAATATATATTTTATCAAAATATGCGTAATGTTAATCCGGCGGCAAAATACGCGGAAAAAACGAAAAGCGACTTCGGGGTATTACCTTTTGAAAGGGTTAATTTTTGTATTTCTTGAAATGGTATCATGATGTTTACAGTATTGTAAAGAGAATCAAAAGTATAAGGATGGTTTTTATTTCATTTCATTTTTTTTTCATACCTTTTTCCGGTCTTAATGAGTAATTTTGAAATCTGCCGGAAAAAGGGAGGGAGGGCGAACGTCGCCCGGTATTTTAAATATTAAAAATCGTCCAAACTCTTTGAAATTTTTAGGCGTTAAAAACATAATATTTCTGTAGCTTGTGTGAAACAACCCAGAAAAAATAATGATATTTAGTGGTTAAAAATGCTAGTAACAAAATCTTTTGTTTTTCATTTGATCTATTTCAGTAGTTGAAAATAATAGTCGTTTAACTTTGAACTCTTTGAGATTTTTAAGCAGTAATAAATTATGATAGCTATGCACCTCGCGAGAAAAAAATTGTGAAAAAATATCGATATCTATTTGAAAAAGGAATACGCTTTCTTCTCGCTTTTTCTCTTGTTTCCGGCTCGGTTCCGTTAGCATAACAAACAAAAAGTGGTTCTTATCGTCCGATTTCTCTAATATTTTAATAGGCTATAAATATAACTGTATCCAAGCATTCTTTAAAATTTCGTGAAAAATATGCGCATTTAGTAGTCTAAATATGTTGAAACTGGTGTGAATTAATACGAACTAAAATAACTTCTTAAAACACCATCGAAACCTTAAATGCGCTAGGCCTTTCGAAAGATCTTAGTCTTTCTTCGTCAGGCGCAAAAAGACATGCTTCCGCTATGAAAGCAGCAGCAAGATTGAAATGAGAGAAGGGAAGGGAAAACAAGCTGAAGAAACAGTCAATAGGAAATTAGAAATCAACAGCCAATAGGATAGCAGGAGACAACAACCAATCACAGAAGACTATAATCAAATCAAAAGAACACAGAGTAGAAGGGAAATAAGGAAGCATAATGGAAAAAAAAAGAGAGTACATGAAAATAAAAATAAATTATAATAAAGGGAAAACACACACATATATTAAACTATGAGAACACATGAAATAAAAATAAATAAATGAATAAAATATAAAAAGAGACTAAATTTAATTAATACAAAAATTAACTTATATGGTAGTACTGAAAAGGTTTTTCCAAGCTGCAGAGAGCATCGTGGATCAGATTTATCATTAACAATAACTTCACGATTAAGATAAATAGCTAAATTTTCAAGAAAGTCCAATTCAGAGATACTATTGGCATTAAAGATAATTTTAGTATTTTGAAAATTAAAACTATGGCCAGAATCCCAAGAGTGCTTGGCAATAGAAGATTTAGAAATTTTTTGATTAATTACATAATTCTTTTAAACGGATTTCAAGATTTCTTTTAGTTTGACCAATAACCACACAGCACACAACCATCCATAAGTCATCTACAAGCTGTAAACACAAGACGGCCATCACATCTATAAGTAGTCTAAAAATATCCACGATACATTTTTTTCACATCTAATAGAAATAGCATGTGTGTCATTTTTGAGTTCCTTAAGACGTTGATTATATCCATATAGTCTATGAGACCACATCTATAAGACCTCCAAGTACAGATCACTTTTTGACATGGGGTACTTCTTATAGATGAACTTAAGACGTTGATTGCAGACATCTAACGACATCTGATACTTGTCTATAAGACCTCCAAATGTCGGTCTATTTTTTTATATTGGGTACTTCTTATGGATATACTTAAGGCCAAGAAACAGGGATTTCATTTCACGGGAAATACAGCCTTGGCCAATAGTATTGAGCAAGCATATATTTGTAAAAGTAATAGTTTTACACAAATATTTAACTGCATACAAGGGTTGCGTTGAAAATTCATATATGAATTTTCTCCGGGTTATTACAGTTTAATAAAAAATACAAATGAACAAGTAATCTTTTAATGAAGCCTTTATATATATATATATATAAAATATTTACTTTATTTTCTGGAAGTTTCTTTGCTGTTATATATGCCAATTAAAAAATAATCATGAAAATAAGAATAATTATTGCTGAAAGTGCCAAAGTACAAAGAACTTGGTCTTCAACAATGGAAATAAAGAAATCTTATGTTAAAAATACTTTAAATTTAAATTTAAATTTTAATGTGTTAATAAAAATATTAAGAATTATTTTCATTGATAAAGATTGTTTTATATTTTAACTTTTCTTGTAAGAATTCTAATTATCTATTAGCGTGCATGATGTAACAATAAAACTCCCCGAAAACAAAGTAATTTAATAGTTAAAATAGTAAAAAGGCTTTTAAAGAAAATAACTTTATTAAAAAGGATGAGTTCGTTGTTGTTTTTTTACAAACTGTGATAACTTAAAAATAAAAATAAATTTTCTATTTGTATGTACTTAAACATTTGTATATAATTATTGGTATTACTCTTTAAAATATTGAGGGGGGGGGGGCGTGCTCAATACTTTCGGCCAAGGATGCATTTCCCCCAAAATGACATTTTTTACATATCATAAGTAACACCAATTACTGTGCATTTTCCAGATGAACTGTATTCAGTTCATTACTGAGGTGCATATAGTTTACCAACTGTATTAACATCAATTGTCATCCAGTACAAGTTTTAAAAAATTTATTTGAACTTGATAGGATAAATAATAAGTATTTTATTAACGATTGAAAATTTGAACAAGATATATAAATAAATAAATAAATAAATACTAGCTGACCCGCCCGGCGTTGCCCGGGCCTTAATAATATTCTTAAACGAATCTGAAATTTTTATGGCAAGGTGCATTGCATACAGAGGGGAGTGGGAGTGGAGACCCCAAATTACCAGGGCCCGACTCTTGTTCAGTTCCAAAGTTGTGTAAATTCACAGGTTAAGTTTTTCCATTTTTATATGTCTCATGCTCTTTTTATTCCAAATTAATTGATGAATTCAATTAAAATTTAATTATATTTTCAATAATTTAATTTTTTATTTAAAATCTGTAGATGAAAAAGCAATTACAAATACAACATAAACTGTAATAATTGGAAAAGAAATAATAAAATTGTAAGCAAATATTACTATATAGAATGTTTTAAAAAGTACCATCCAGCAAATTTATTTTCTAATAGAGTAAAGCCTGTTTCTAATGGAATCCTGCAATAAACAAAAAAAAAAAAAAAGTTACAGCTTCCCTCTCTCCCCAAAAATGTTATTATGCTTTGTTCAATGTAAATAACCTGCATAAAACGGAATTTATCACTGGTCATTTCCGTCTAAGCAGGTTTTATTGTATCTTACTTCTGGTAGGCCCATAATAATACTCTTAAATGAACCTGAAATTCGAATCGCAGATCCGTACAGAAGGAAGTAAACAAAATTACTTGACGTCATGACAACATTTTTAAATTTCTTGCTGCTGATTAATTCGCATTTCTAATATAGTGCTTTGCAGAAATTGCACGTTTTACTCAAAGTTCCACGGTTGTGCACCCCGGAACGTTTAAATCAATAATTTGGATTTCAGAAGCAACGCGTGCACTCTGCATTTATTAAGCCTATTTTAGCGATCGCTTATGCTCTGTGTTTAACTTTATTCCCGATTCAATCTATTTCAATTTTCTGTTCTTAATTCGGCTTCTTCTTCACTTTCAAGTATTCACCGAGATCTTTTACGGGCATTTCAAATGATATTTTGAAGCTCTATAATTTCAGCGAAAGCGGGAAACATCATTGAGCTCTTTCCTCCTCTACGGCGAAATGTAAATAAACCCGATCGCCCTAAATCTTGCCAAAGGACTTTTCACAATAACCAATGAGATGCGTTTCTCGGGCGTTGCCATTAGACAATAACAAATAACCGCGATTTCTGTGCCACGTACGTTAGCGTAATATATATATAGATAGGGAGAGTGTGAACTAATAGTAGGAATTGAAAAAATAATTAAAAGCATATCACAACTGAAAGTTCACTCCCAGCAATTTTTCCTTATTAACAGTAATGTAACTGACTTCTTTTGTGTGTCTTTGAAAATGAATGACAATTACTTTGCACATCATATACTACAGTAAGCATATTATAATGCACATCAGTAATGGACTGAATGCAGTTCGTCTGGAAAATGCATAAGTCAGTTACAATTTCCTTTAAGCAATTCACGCTTATACGAGGTCTGTCTGATAACTATCTGACCTTGATTTTCCCAGCACGCAGTAGCGATTCTAAAACGTTGCTACTAAGCACATTGGAAGGATACACTTTAATACACAGGCTTGAATCCCCCCCCCCCCCTCCGCTTTCCAATGAAGCAGTCGTTGCTTGCTGGCGGGCGAGTGAGGTTATGTCATACTTGTTCGTAAGATTTTGATTTATCTCAAGATGACTGAACGAGTTGGGCAAAAGTAGTGCATCAAATTTTGTCAAAGGTTTTTGATTCTTAAAGGGAAACAATTCGTAAGATTCATCAGGTGTCGTAAGATTTATTAATGCGCTAGCTCGTTCATCGCACCTGATTCAGAATTTATTGGCTACACGCGGAATTCCAGTCGTTCTCCAACCTCTCTACTCTCCAGACATGGCTCCTTGCAACTTCTGCTTGTTTTCGAAATTGAAAGGATTTCGTTTTGAGAGTAGAGATGAGATATGCAGAAGGCAATGACGGAGTTGAACACCATTCCAAAAGACGTCTTTCAGAAGTGTTTTCGGCAGTGGAAAGAACTGTGGCCTAAGTGTGTGGAGGCGAAAGGGGTCTACATTGAATAGGATTAGGGTCCCAATCCTGCCAGGTAATTTATATATTTTTTCGGATAAAAGTTGGATACTTTTCAGACAGGCGACGTACACAGTAATACTTACGAAGTATCTTGTGTAGTCTTTTATGTGATCTAACGAAATTATACACACCACGCAGCATGCAAAAACGTAGTTAAATTTAAAAACACATGCTACAACTGAAAATGAATTTCCAGTATTTATGACTCTTAAAAAGTACTATAACCGAAAACTTTTGTGTATTTCTGTAAATAAACGATAACTGGTATCTGTTAATAGGATATTTGTGAAAGGGATATTTTATAAAACAGATATTTGTGAAGTAACCCCAAATAGACCCCAAATTTTGCCTGAATCGATCCCTAAATACTAGATTTAAAAAAAAAAAACATTTTTTAAAAAATAGTCTATTAAACCTATTTTGGCTATAAAAGTAATTTATAATGAATTGAAAGGTGTTACATAATAGTGTATGAAAATCAATCAATCTGGTCTTCACAAAAAAATAGGTCGTTTTTAAAAATCTCAGTTTTCAGCAATAAAATAAAATAAATCGATTGAAAAATAATTTTAATGCTCATTGAACGAAAATTTAATAAAAGTAAAAAAAAAAATTATAAGCTACAACTTTAGGAGAAAGCATTTTATTTTGTGACTTTTTGAAGCGAAGATATTGTATCGTATTTTAGGATGCAAATGAACACCATACTTTAGTACTTTCATACATTAGCATACTTCTGTAATTAGAAACAAAATAACAGTTATTGCGTTTTCTTGATTAATCTATTTTTAGTTGATTAAACTCATTGAACAAAAATGTGATAGAAGTACAAAAAATATTAGCTATAACTTTTGAAGAAAATATTTTATTTTAAGACTTTTTGAATTGAAAATATTGTACGTATTTTAGGATGCAAGTGAACACCGTACATTAGTACTTTCATACATTAACATACTTCTGTAATTAGAAACAAAATAACTTTTATTGCGTTTTCTTGATTAATCTATTTGTAGTTGATTAAGCTCATTGAACAAAAATGTAAGAGAAGTACAAAAATATGAGCTATAACTGTGGAAGAAAATATTTTATTTTAAGAGTTTTTGAATTGAAGATATTGTACCGTATTTTAGGATGCAAGTAAGTACCTTACATTAGTACTTTCATACATTAACATACTTTTGTATTTAGAAGCAAAATAACTCTTATAGCGTTTTCTTGATTAATCTATTTCTAGTTGATTAAGCTCATTGAACAAAAATGTAATAAAAGTACAAAAAAAATATTAGCTATAACTTTGGAAGAAAATACTTTATTTTAAGACTTTTTGAATTGAAGATATTGTATCGTATTTTAGGATGCAAGTGAACTCCGTACATTAGTACTTTCATACATCAACATGTTAGCAGTATTTAAACTTTGCTAACATTAATTGCGTCATGTTCGGTTTTCCTCAAAAATAAACTATTTATTTTTCAATATAAAACGAAACATGGGAAAGATAAATTGGGCTTACCTTGTATTTATGTATATCCATATATGATCTGGCATCCTGCATCCGGAAGGGTAAATCTATCTACATATTCTCCTTGTATTTCTGTTTTTTATCCACATGTAATGATCGTGTGGTGTTCCATGATATTTAAAACACACATTTTTTTGTGACTTGTAAAATTTAAATATGTCCGGAAACTTTTAAATAGAAAGCAAAATTAACATTTAATTCCGCTTTAGAAAATACATCTCTCCTTTGGAGAGTCTAGGTTACAAGTAAGAGTAGAAAAACATGTATAATATATTATTAGCAATAAAGAACAGGAAATTAGTGACATAAATATTAAATTATTTGCATCAATATTTATACTTATAGTAATTTAAAAATACAGTTTATTAATGTCTCTAGTTCTTGAGTATCATGAAATGTTTATAATAGAATGTTTGTTTACGATTGTGCAATCACTTTTCACTTTCACTTCTTTCCTTCAGATCATAATCACTTTTCATAATTGCTTTTATAAATCACATTTGACACATGAAAAACAATTTACTTAGCTTGATTATTTTAATGTCCTTGTTTAGAGATTATATTTCACAATAGCTCTCAACACAACATACTTCTGCAATTAGAAACAAAATAACTCTTATTGCGTTTTCTTGATTAATCTATTTGTAGTTGATTAAGCTCATTGAACAAAAATGTAATAAAAGTATAAAAAAGTAAAAATTAGATTTAAAAAATCAGAAAAACCCGACTGCGTAAAAAGCGAACTAATTAATTATTTCTCATCAATGTTTTTTATATTACTTACGTATTTTTTTTTATTTACTTGTATTGATAAGTTTTAAGTTGTGTTTAATTGTTATTTACTATCTATAAAAACTGTTTTGATAAGGCCTATATATGTTTATGAAGGTTAGAGTTGCAGTAAAGCTAGAGATCCTACCTACACTACTTCCAGGTTGTGTAAGATTTAAACGGAGCTTCTGACTGTAAAATAGTCAATGAAACATCGTCTTCATTTTGAAAGACTTATACAAAGATATGCCACTTAATATGGTGCGTAATTTTTTTCTTCGTCTCTACCGCCATTTTGTATTTTAGACCGACATATCGAATTTATAAAAACAAAACCTAGCCTATAACCATCGGACACTTAAGACGAATCGATAGAGACCTCATTGATTAAAATCCATCCAGCCATTGGGATATTTCGAGGGTATAAAGAAATTCACATACCTAGATACGCGTGAAACACATAACCCTTCTTGGCAGTCGGGTAAAAATATAAACTATAACTTTGTAAGAAAATATTTTATTTTAAGAGTTTTTGAATTGAAGACATTGCTTACATAGGGGCCTTTTTTTAGAATGCAGGTGAACAGCGTACATGAGTACTTCCAGGCATTAATATACTTCTGTAATTATAAAACAAAATAATCCGTAACGCGTTTTCTTGATTAATACATTTGTAACAATAATTGGCAAGGAAATATCCAGTCTACACTGAATATATTTTATTCCAGCATACTTATGTATTGATTAAACACCAACTGAAAATATTTTATGTCATAACATGATGCTCATTCTTTATAATAACACAGTTGTGTTAGTTGTAAATATAAGTTAATAGAAAACAATATTTCATTTGTTAAATATAAAGTATTTGTAACATTAATTTATCGTTATTCCTAATATGATTTGCTTTGCTTCGGTTAATTAGCAGGATATTTTAATCTACCTTTTGCGTGTAAGTTTGCTAGCATATCGAAGATTTTCGGTTCTTTAATGACGAACATTTTACCCAAACTAAAAATTACTATTCTATTTTAAAGTATAGGAAATGTAAGTGTAATCGTAAAATATATTTATACAAAAATATATTAGCTACTTGCCTTTAAGCGTGGTTAAAATGCTTGAAATATAGTATTAGATAAAATATTTATTCATGTTTTAAAGTAAGATTTACGTTTCTTAAGCTTTAGAATATTCGCCAGCTATAAACAAAAATTAATATAGTAATATATAAAAATATATATGATTAAATTAAATTTAAATAGTAAATATGAATAATATATAATGAAGGGAACGAATATTTTTTCCAACTGGATTAAATCATATTCAAGGCTGGAATAGCACAGTTGACGTTTTTTTCCAACAGAGCGAAAAATGTCCAGACCAGGAATCGAACTTGGATCCTTGGCGTGCCGTGGCAGTGCCTTACATGCATGCCAGTGCATTTACATGATTAAAGTGTGTGATAAACAGGGGCGTAGCTACCGTGGAGCAGTTGGAGCAAACTGCTCCAGGCGCCCGAATCCCAAGGGCGCAAAATTAGAAAGAGCAAAATAAAAACTCGTAAAAATATTTGAATATTTTTTTTCACTATTAACCAGATATTATAGATAAATCTTGTTACAGTAGGCATATTCCTATGTTATTTTACTTTGTTTTAACCTCACTATTATGTTTTTACTACTGTGTCTATGTGTGTTACTTTCTACTGTGTTTAACCTCAACTATTTCGATTTAAAATATGTTTTTATACACAGTTAAAAGAAATTACTTCTATTCGCGAAGTTTTAATTGTAATTCATACCGTACTGTAGCCCCGAGTAACTTCTCCAACACCGTTTCAGCATGCCCGATTTTTTTTTCTGAAACTTTTGCGTAGACGAGAGTTAAAGATTTTCAAATCTTAAACTAATCAAAACTTATTTATAGGGCTTTCATTGGTCACTTTATTGGCAACCATCATTCTCAAACAAACTTCCTGGTACATTTATCTTGAAAATGCATTAGAAATTTATCATGGTGATTACTGTACGGAAATAATGTAAAACAAATAAATCACTGCTGAGGAACCTATATTTACGATGTAACAGCCTCACCTATGGGGTTGTTCAAGTATTACGTAAGCAGTAATGGGGGGAGGGGGTCCAGTGTCTGCTTATTTTTACTGACAAGGGGGAGGAGGGGGTTACGAGAATTCTTACGTAAGCATTAGACAACGAAGCAACTATAGTTTAACAACAAAAAGCAAAAGAGCATGATTTGTATGAACATTCTGCGGATGTTGAACGACTTGTAAAAAAAGATATGGAGTAAACAAAGACTGTAAATGAGGAACATTCCAGCCCACCACTTCTTTGAAAACGTAAGAACAAACAATACAGAAACATGGATTCAAAGACCTTGGACACCAGACTAGAAATGTGAACGTCAAACTCATAATATTCCTATGATTCTTGTTAAAATTTTTAGTTATGTGCCTAAATAAGTTAGGACCTGTTGCATTTCTTAAGCTTATTTTTTGTTTTTGTTCATTGCGATAAATAATGTATTAAAAACAATTTTGTATTCTATGAATTGTTTAATACAATAAGTAACAATATATTAAACCGATTTTGTTTGACCACTATAGGTCTATTTATGTAAATTTGCCGGATTAATAACGTAATTTATCACTAACTGTAATTTTTTATGGCAAACAGTATTGATGTTAGAATGTCATAAAATCTTACGTAAGCAAAGGGGGGGGGGGGTCTAGCATTTGCTTATTTTTCCTTACAAGGGGGAGGGAGGGGTACAAAATGAATAAAAATATGCTTACGTAATACTTGAACGGGCCCTATTTAGTTAATTTAACATTTTTAAAAAAATTGACAATTTGAAGAAAATCATTGACCATTTTACAAACAAAACAACAACAACGACAAGAAAACGAAAATTTTGAAGTTTTGTTTTGTTTTGGAGAAACTAAACATGGTCATCAATACAGATTACAAAACAATAATAAGAACCGGACTTACGCATATTCCACATCGGTCCACGGTGACAAAATTTAGATGGGGGTGGGGGTAAGCGGCAAATTAAGTTTGTGCGTATTGTTTTTGAGATTTTGAAAATATGGCAAATCTTAAATGCAGAATTGATGTCTTTTCCTTCAAAAAGAGTGAAAAATTTAGTGTTCCTTCGGACCTGATTATCGCATATACAAATTTACACCACTTTTTTCTAAAAGTATTTTGCAGCATTAAACCTTATTTAATTGCTGAATTTTGGGATTAAATAAGGCAAAACATATTTTTCGGAAATACTAATGCGAATTTGCTTAGGCCGTAATCAGGCTCTGCTTCCTCTTCTCGCCACATTTCGATATGAATCTGGAATTACTCTACTCAACTTTCCGAACAGTTTATAGAAATACTGTGAGTTCAAAGCAGAATAAAAACTTAGATCCCAATTTTATACAAAGGTGAAACATTTTCACTCGTGATAAAGATCTCGAGTTTTAAAGAAAACGTGCACTTTCATTCATAAAGTTTAAACACTTTTTAATGACATAATTTCCCTTTCAAATGTGCTGAAATAAGGATAATAAATTTAAAAAAAAAAGAAAAAATAGGACTTTACAAAATTAAGTCATATTCTGGTAGGCTCAGACTGGCCCGTCGGGCAACCGACCTGTGGGTTGGTGTGCCCTAAACCAGATAAAGTTGAGACCCCCCCCCACCGTGAAGCTAATAGTTACAAAATTTGCTACAGCCATTAGATTTGAAAAGTCTTAAATTATTTAATAATTAAAAAAATATACTTTTTTGAAGTATTTTTTTATTAAGGATTTTTGTTTCTCTTTCCAAAGTAGGAGAATTGCAATTTTTTTTCTTGAAAATTTCTTTGTTTCAGAGGACCATTTAAATCTTAAAAAATATAATGTATATATTCTCTAATTCTGTTCGTTACCAATGGCGGCATGATCTTCTCCAAGAATTTTCAGCCAATATGAAGGTTCTTTTGCGCCCTTTCGATTATACCCTATTGCTAAGGTTTACAGAGCATTTTGCATAAGACGAAAATATGTGTTGCACGGAGTTTTAGACAGTTTACTGTATAAAAATCTATTTGCACGTTTCTTAATATTTCTAGCAGCATTAAGACGTTTTATCCTCCAGCTGCGAAAATAGTTTAAAATAGAATTAATTAATCATGATTTAATTAATCATAACATTCTAATTTAGCACTAAAATTATGGATACTTAGAATCCTACTCTAGCAATTCTCAAGCTAATTTAAACCATTGTCGGTGTTCTTTAAAAATTTCTCATATACATTTAATTTTTTTTCCGTAGCATATATGCCGTCGATGTCTAAACAGTTATTTTACACGGTTTCGATTTTCTTTTTTTCTGTAAAGACGCTTTCAAGTTCGGATCCAGTTCCGAAATTGAAAGCATTTTCAGAAAGAAAAACTGGAATGTCAATGGATATTGTTGGTTTCTACTAGCAAGGTGGTAAAATTATAAGTTTCTAAAATGTTGTGCTCTCCAAAAATGCAAGGTCTGCGTATTTCACAGTAACTGAGTCCGACCATGCGTGCAGTAGCGGCTCTTCAGAGTTTCACAATCACTTTCCTATCAGAAACTAGTATATAAAATTTGATCTGTTTTAATAGTAGGATTTTCTACGATTAAACAAGGAGAATTTTTTTTCTGAAATTACTGGTAGTAAAAGCAGTAAAGTGATTGTGAACCCCTTATCGAGCAGACATTGTCTGCATGGTGAAATGTTGTTGTATGGATATAAGCTCAACGTGAGCAATAAAAATAATTTGATTGAGATATAAGGGAAAACGTTCATCAGTTATCGTTGCAGAATGATTGATAAAAAGTTTAGATACCAAACCATGCGGCCACTCGAAACTTCGAAAATTAATGACAAATTTATAACGTTTCTGCCGACATCATCAAAAACACACCAAATCGTGCTCTGGGAATCTGAAAACATGAGTAAATTCTAACATACACGCATACCTATTGAATATTTGAAAAAATTGTGAGAACTGATTCAGAGTATTTGGAAATGTAAAATATACCGTTATTTTCATTTATTTTTATTGTGATTACTATGCTTTCCTATTTCCTTCCTAGCATTGTATGTTTATGGAATGTAAAAACTGGAATCTTGAGTAATATATAAGGGTGTCAATCAGGTCGATCGCCACTCGCCAAAATGTTTTACAAGACGAGAAAACTAAAGATTGAAATGGTCAAATTGCAAGAGTTATTTTTTGTTGTTGTTTCAGCGACACTCTCAATGATGCTATTGTACGATTAGGCCTTTTCCGTCTAACTCATATTTGTGTTTTGATATCCTTAGTGTTTTATAACAAATCTATTACTATTACTACCATTATTTGAATTTGGCTAGTTTTTCTTTAGCGATTTAGCCAAACTGCTCAGATTAGTCAAAAGCCAGTGAGAACCCCGGTGTCAACATTTATTGGCTAATATATTTATTGGCGTTATTCATTGGCTAATTTTATAAACCATTAGCTGTAGAATTATAGTTCCAATAGCAAAAAAGTTTCAAAGTTATTCTTCATCCTCTTAAAAGTAATTTAGGCCAAAATAGTTATTTTTTAAAAGTTACGAGGTTTACATTTTTATTCCGTTCCTTGGTTCTATACGTTAAATTTAGAAAATTCTACTCCGTACTTTAACAGGTAAAATAATACATTCTTTTTTGTATGACCAAAACTCACCGAGTTATGTTACTTTGAATTTTGGATTTTCTGGCACTAAAACCAGAAAAACGTATTTCATCCATATGTAAAAAGTAAAAAAAGAACTTGAAAAGTGTTTTTTTTTAATTAGTATTCTATAATGCTTCGAAACCCTTGAAAAGAAACACATATATTAAGAGCGGCAGACTGTATTGGCCCATTGGCGCATTTAAAACAAAAAACCCGCCCTATTCGCAAAACATATCTCGGTACTTACAGAATAATTTATTTCGTTATTCATTATTTATTTTTAATTATTTGTATTTAACACGCTGTTGAAATACTTTGACTTTCAAATAAAAGTAAAACTTTAAATCGAATTAAGAATAGTATATAAAATTTAAATTTCATAACAAAAAATGCGCAGAACGTTTTCGAGTGAGAATAGGGCGCACAAACTTCACTTGCTCCAGGGCGCTGAATATGTAGCTACGCCACTGGTGATAAAAATGCTATAGTTATAGCTCGGATGAATGAAACTAGCGCTGCTGTTCGCAGCCAAGTCCAACAAATAAGAGTGAATTATGTCAGCCACGTATCGTCCGGATAGCCTAACAGGTAAGGCATTGGCACGGCACTCCAAGGATCCAGGTTGGATTCCTGGTCTGGAATTTTTCGCTCTGTAGGAAAAAACGTCAACTGTGCTACTCTAGCCTTGAATATGAATAATATATTTATGGTGTTTATAATAATGTATGATTATAAATGTTTTGAATAAAATTACAATATATATCACCAGAGTAAATTGTTTTAACAAAATAATAGAATATTCTAATCTTAACAAACATCACAGAGAGCTGCTTTCCTTGTAAACGCAACTTTTTGTCCGTAAGAAAATTAATTCTGTTGTGTATTTTCCTTCTAAAGATATACTTGTTTTATATTTCTAAAGTTACATGTGCTTTTTTAAATTTAGACATTGGTATGATATGTAGGTCTGGAAGTCTTTCATATAACAGAAAATTCTATTCTCAAATATTCCTTCTTTAAACTTCAAATTTTACTTTATAGATTCGGATTTCTATTAACTGAGTTGAACTTTCGAAACAGAATATTTTATATCATTCAAAAAAAAAAAAAAAAAAAAAAAAAAAAATATATATATATATATATATATATATATATAGAAACTTCGTTGAATAAAGTTTAATTTAAAGCTTCCTCCCGAACAATTTAATGAATATTCATGAATTCTATTCGTTATTTAATTTAAAAATGGTGAAATTTTACAAATTCTTTAAGCCTGTTCTTGTTAGTCAATACACCCAACCTCATAAATTAAGGATAATTGCCGGCTGAATTTCTGTTGCTTTTTAAACTTAGATTTCCTTTTAGAAGCGATGGGATGAGAGATAGAAAAATAACGGAATTTTTGCCAACACTGACTTAAAAAAAATTTACCGTTTTACATGCTGAATATATGCCATAAGCACATACGTGTGTGTTCACACATATCTTTGGAATGTGCAAACATATTTGGATGCGTTTTTGCTTGACACAGTGCATTTTCCAGGAGATCTAATAGAATTTGCGACAAACATATTGCGGAAATGTACACTATTAAAAATTTGGAACAAGGTTGAACCAATTTTTGGTGCTGAACCATAAGATAAGATAAGGAAACGTTGTTCCAACATTTAGCTCTGAGGTTGAACTATAGATTGTTTAAATGTTGAATCATAAATGGGTGAAATGTTGATAATCAAATTTGGTTCAGCATAGTACCAAAAGATACAGGTAGATAAGCACTGATTTTTCCCCACACCATGGGGGAAAATAATTTGTTCTTTTCCCTAAGATATTCTAGCTGTCTTAATATAATTTAGTGTGAAATATTTACGATCTCTCCGATTAATTTTTGTTGGAAGATTATTTACGATATCGAAAACCTAGGTTTATTAAGCAAGTTTTAATGTAGTTTAATTACCCGAAGAACCCATAACATCAGTGTTGTTTTATATGTCTTATACTATAATTTACATATAAATACATAAAAAAGTGGGTTGCATAAACAAAAACTACGATGATGTTAGGGGCGCTTTAGATATATGAAATAACTTCTCAAATTGATGTAATTGAAATGCATTTATAATTTGCTAACTAAACATAAGTTTTTCATCTTGTATAACGCATCCAAGTAGTCATTGAACAAATAGCAATCAGTGAAACAGTAAATATAAAACTAAATTATATTTAAACAATAAAAGCATCTTAAAAAGGAAAGTAAAAAAACCCTATATCGAACGGGGTGAAGAGTGGGGGGAAAACAATGCTTTCTGCGGACCTCAAGCCTTTTTTTTAACTAATTCTAAGCATGGTATAAATATTAAGAATGTGTAAGAATTTTTTTTTTTTACTTGTGGTGATTTGTCATTGTTTTATTAAATGTGAACGCCAACATGGAGTCTAACTATATACATTCTCCGGAATAGGTATATATGTGAATTTCCGGCGACACTCCTTCATATCAGCCTAACAGTAGTATACGAATCCATGCTATAAACTTTACTCTATATTCTGTAAAATTCCGGTGACACTCCTGTATATCTACGTAAAAGTAGCATGCGAATCCATGCTATAAATTTTACCAACCCTCCGTCATTCATGGGAACGACAAGAGTGCAATTGCGGTGGTAAGTAGAAGGCAGAACTCAAAAAACATTGGGAGGAATATACCGTTCAAATAAATAACTGAGGCATCATTGTCTTATCGGCGTTTATTGGCAAATAAATCTCATAACAATTCCAGTAGATAATCAATCGGCTCTCGAATATTAGCTGTACCACTTCATATTAAGCTCTATGATGTTAAAAATACATTCAAATCTAACAAATTAAAAGACATACCACCAAGTGACGGGTTGTTATTAAACAAACGAAAAACGTAAAAGATCTGATTCCCGAGCAAATGTAACGGTATAAATACAAAAAAAAAAAAAAAATAGGACGCGAACGGTTACATTACATAGCAATGAATCAACTCCGTGGAAAGAGGAGACGAACGAGACGGCAGAACTCGTTAACGATAGGATTAGCTGGGGGGGGGGGGGGGGGGGTACGCGTGACGTAGATGACCGAACTTATTATCGGCGGTAGCTTTATAACGTAATCAGGACGCTGGCGGCAAACTTGCAAGGCATTATGGGATATGGAACAAATAGAACAAATGATAGTAAATACATTCGAAAGAAAAAAGAATTTAGTCTCAGAATAAAATGAAAGAAATAATGTAATTTAGTGGGTTTTATAAGAAGTATAGTTACGAACGGATTAAGGTTTGTAGAATAATAAATAAAAGAATACGCTGGTTTAAAGGCATGGAATAAAAGACAAAGTATATTTAAGATATTATTAAAGATAGGTAAAAAGGGCAGATATTATAGGAGTCTGGAATCATTTAACTAAGATAAAAGGGCAAAATATTTTTTTATTATTACATATATATGTTTCTTTGAAACATATTCTTAATAATGTTTTCAATTTTTTGTTCGTTACTGCTGAAAAAAAGATTTTAATACTGCGCTTATTTATGGAACGACACAATAAGCCATATTTAGTTTAGTTTTTTTTATTCTGGTACATTTTGTATGTCGTGAAACTGAACTAAATAGATTTTATACATTTTATAAGAAAATATTGATCAAGGAAATAGAAAAAAAGAAGGAAATAAAAAAATAAAAGAAATGACTGCATATGAGGACGCGAGTTTCAAAACTTGCCTTATCCAAAAAATCAAATTTTGGGAAATCACGAAAAACCTCTAACGGCGTTCATTGGTTTTCATTTCAAGATTTTACCATGCCAGAAATACTAGATTAACTGTTTGTTTTGATAAAACTAGTTTTTTTTTTTGCAAATTGTAGTGTTTTTTCGGTTAAGGTATACAAATAGAATAGATTGATGAGGAAAACACGGTTTTTTAAAACTTCGGTAAATTGGAGTTTTGAAACTCACATCCTCTTATGTACTGTTCTTCATTGTTTGGAAAACATTTTGAATGTAAAAAGTAGTTATTAATGTCTTAAAAAATATTCAATCCTTTATTATATAAGTAAATATGAACTTTAAAAAATATATACTAAAGTAGTTTTATCCATAAACTTCATATCAGGCATAAACAATATTTTATTTAAATTCTTAGATATCATGTTTCATTTTTTAGTGCCAATTATTACTTGTATCATAAACGAAGCAAATGCGTTTCCAATAGAAGGAAATTTAATAACTGATACAGAATGTCTATAATTAAATGTTCTGATATTATTAAATCTTGAACATTTAAAATCATAAGCCGTAGAAAAATGCTTACATATAATTTTTGCCTTATAATTTGTAAATAAATACCTATGTTGAAACAAAAACACTCACCATTAATCAGTGGCGCAGCCAGAATTCGGCTCTAGGGTGGGTTTTGAGTTTATGATAAAGGTTTTCGCCGGTTATTTGAATCACCGATTAAAATAATCAGTATTTTTTATGAATCAAATTATAATGCTTTTTTTCCCTCAGTTACGTTGGTTATGTTTCATTTGAATAGCGTTTACAATATTAGAGTTAGAAAAAATAAAATGCACCAATGTAATAACACAAAACTAGGTTAGATTTATAAAAATTGTTTAAAAATGACGAGGCAAACTTTAAGAGATGGAAAAGCACAGTCCAGCAAATAATTTTTGCGTAGAAAATAATAGGGTTCCAATCCACTTGTTTAATCAAAAATACACAGGGTTTCATTCCAAGACAATCCCGAATTCTTGTTCTTAACTTTAATAATACATTTTAACAAAATTTTCAATAGATTTACCTTGCTTTTTGTGAAATGCAACAACAACACGAGAACTGGTGGAATTTATCATCATCCACGTCCTATTAGAGCTCAATTAAGTAATTCATATTTTGAAATGTAGTTGATATTAAACATGGTATAGTTGATTTAATTACGCGCACTATCAGTACTTTGCATGACATCGAATTTGGCATTAAGTAATGTAAATCTGTTGAAAATTTCGTTAAAATATCTTTATTATTTTCTCTTTAACACTAGAACGGCGGGAAAATCTTAACTACTGGAACGGCGGGAAGGGGTCATTTTGACCCCTCGATGAAACTACTGAAATAACAACTCTAAAACAATTTTAAATGCCATACATTGGCAAAAATATGTAATTTACGTGTATTTCATAATTTATATTTAATATTACTCGATAATTTATTGAATTTTTAAAGTACTGTATATGTAACACCTACAGGGCGATTAATTGGATCATACTACAACTACTCAAAAAACTCATTAATTTAATATAAAAATCGATTTAAAATTAATCTTTCCACAAATTAAAACTAATGTTAACTAAAATAAAACATAATTTATTAAATAATATATATACATATATTCATCTACTTACTCTCTGAATGATTCACTCTCTAAATCCATAAATGAGAAATATGTTCTGTTGTTTCCGTTATTTCATTATAAGTGTAGCTGAATGGTTAATATGTTAAGCATTCTGTTTCAATTTTATTTAATGCTTATAATACTCCAAATTGTACACACGTATTAGGAATTAATTCAGTTGTAACAAAAAAAAAAAAAAAATAGCAATTTTTCCAGTACATTTCCCGCACACAACTTTGAAACATGGTGCGCAAAATTCCTGAGATTTGCTTTCATTGCATGTCTGTACTTGAAATTTTTTCTCTTCATATCTATTTTCGTGTTTTTATCTGAAGACTCAGGAAAGATCTTTGGGAGTTTTGAAACCATAAAATCCATTCTGAACACATCTCCTAAATTTAATAGAAAATCTCTTCTACTGATAGGCTTGCCTATTACACTTTTACAAATTATCCAGGCGTTTACAGCTGTATGATCCAAAATATTGAAAAAGATATGTACAGGCCATCGTCTTTTAGCCGATTTCAAGGAGTATTTTTGGCACATCTGATCATGGATATCCACACCATACTTCGTTGCGTTGTAATATTGTATTGAATCGGGCAACTTCTTGAGACCGTCTTCAGTTTTTACAGTAGAATGTAATAAGCTCAGTAGAAAAACACTTTTTTTCTTTTCGCTTGATAGATGGTAAGTGTCATATTATCACATACCACTGTCTT
Organism: Maratus speciosus; assembly: GCA_963932465.1. Classification (NCBI taxonomy): domain Eukaryota; kingdom Metazoa; phylum Arthropoda; class Arachnida; order Araneae; family Salticidae; genus Maratus; species Maratus speciosus. The sequence continues at coordinate 48,864,293 of OZ010786.1, read as the reverse complement.
CGATGAATAAAGAGTACTGCGCATATTTTTCAATGATATAGGAATTTCTCTTCTGTTCTTTTTCATTGTGCAACGAAAGTTGTATTTTTAGCTTTTAACATTTCTGCTAATTTGATGCTAGTAAAATAGCTATCTGTCGTAATATTCCTCCCTTCGTTTAGATGGGGATGTGTTAATTTCATGACAACATTTTCCGATAAACGTAATTAAGGATTGGCTGTTTCATCTTTTTCTAGATAAATAAATTCATTCAAGAGGTATTTAGTATCAATGTCAACAGATCTCCAAAATTTTATTCCAAATTTATCCAATTTATTTAGCATATATTGCGTAAATTTATATCTATCCTGAGATGGGAACAATTGTTCATCAGTTGTAATATTTTGTCCTGGTCGGTAGCATATTTTGCAATTTTGAATAAATTTATTCCACATTTCAGATACAAGAGCAAATTTATCAGTCTGTAGTCTGCCAGATCTTGTTGTCTTTTCACCCAACCTAAAAAATCTTTTTCTTTCTTTGAATCTATCTCTTGAGATAGTTTCTTTGCAAAATAGTATTCCTCATGTCTTGGACGACAATGAATATAAATCTAAAGCCTTTTTTTTATTGCTCCTCGAACATATAGTATAGCAACAAAAGCAGCTTCGAGTACAAAGAGTATTTTACTAAAGGGGTCAAAATGACCCCCGTCCGCCGTTCTAGGAATACAAGCCCATATTTCAAAAACTAACCAATCTAGAAAGCTGAATTTTTTTTTAGAAATATATGTTATCTATTTAGGAAAAGTCAAAAAGTTTCAAACGATTTCACCCAAGCAAACAAAAGTAATCAACGGACGAAAGTACTCAGGTGTCAAAATGACCCCTACCGCCGTTCTAGTGTTAAAGTTCTCTAAAAATATACGGGTTCAAACTGAAGTCGTATCTGTACTAATATTATAAAGAAGTAAAGTTTGTTTTTCTGTAGGGGCTGATTCTGGAACTACCAAACGGATACTAAAAGATAATCTGTTGAGTGCGAATTTTACTCGCCTACAAAGGGTTCCATACAAAATATTAGAACTGTTCAAAGACAATATACTTGCGTATGTATAATAATACCACATTCCATAATTTAATTCTATTGGAAGGAAAACCGATGAATATTTCTCTCTCTAAAACAAAGACCTTGTACAAAGTTTAAAGTTAGCAGAGAACCAACCTCGCTTCTGTAAGAGGTATCAGAGACTCTCATGAAAAGTCACTTGTCAATCATGTTTCACGTAATAGTAGACAGTTTTAAAACAATTTAAAAAAATAGTACACTTAACAACGTGAAACTTTCCGATTCATTTTTAAAAATAAAAGCATATGCAGGCGTGATTATTCAAGTGATTTCTAATCGAAAAGTTTTTTTCATTATAAATGAATTACTTATTGAATTATAAGGAATTGTTGTCCCAAAATTACTGACTTTTAATGTTTTAGAATTATTGTATGAAATATTTTTTTAATATTTGCCTTCAATAATTGAATTCAGTTGGAATGAAAAATGTTGTTTATCACTATGATTCCCCTCACCTAAAACAAAGATCATGTACAAAGTTTAAACTTGGCATTGTGGTAAGCGCGCTTCGAAAGTAGGTCGCAAAGTAGCAATACTGTTTTGATCCGTGCCGTTGTTTTCTAGATGGGTTTTTAATTAATATTTCGGCTAATTACAGCCACATTTTTTTAAAAAAATCATTTCCAACATGATTCCTTTGATGATTCTAGGTCGATAGGATAGGCACATCGAACGCCCTCAACTCCCCCGCTGAGTGCCAGCAAAATAAGAGACACGAATGATTATATAATAGTTCCGTTTTTACTTTTTAAGTGTGGAGTGGAAACTTAATAGTGGTGGCAAAATGCTGGTAAACATCTCCGCTCCAACATAGGCTATATTTTACATATGTCGGTACAACAACTTCCAAAAGGTCCAAGAACAAAAAACGTTCTAAAATTGCTGTTTCTGCGATATTATTGGTTCAAGAAATTTGAAATTTGGTCTAGTGGTTACTTTTAAGATGTAAATGCTCGCTAATAATGGTTTCTAAAAAGTTCGAAATTTAAAAGGGGAAAGGAATAGGAAACGTTCTAAATTACGTTTTATTTGGGACAGTTAGGGTAGAAACATGAAATTTGGCATGGTTGTTAATTTAGAGACTTAAATGCTTGCCCGGATATAGTTTTTTTAAAAATTCAAATTTTAAAAGGGTGCAAGAGCAAAAAACGTTCTAAAATTGCAATTTCTGTGATACAGTTGGTATATAACAGGTTAGAATCTGGAATGGTGGCAACTTTCGGGATGTATAAATGCTCAAGAACGGTTTCTAAAAAATTTTCAATTTAAAAAGATGAAATGAGCGGAAAACGGTTTGGAAACGATCTAAATTATGATTTATTAGGAATTGTTAGGGCCAGATACGTGAAATTTGGAATAGCTGTTACTTTGGAAACGCAAATGATCACCAAGAACAGTTTTCCAAAAATTCGAAATTTAAAAGGACGCAAGAGTAAAAAAGCTCTAAAATTGCGATTTGTGCGACACAGTTGGTATAAAAGCTTGTTTTTTGACATGGTGGTTAATTTTAAGGTATAAATATTCGCTCAAAACTATTTTTTAAAAATTAGAAATTTAAAAAAGTGAAATGGGCGGAAAACGTTCTAAACATTTTTCTAAATATACTTAGAACTGTTAGGGTTAGAAACTTGAAATTTTACATGGATGTTTCTTAAGAGACGTAAATGCTCGCCCATATTTTTTTTTAATTCGAAATTTAAAAGAATGCAAGAGATGGAAATGCAATGCAAGAATGTAATGCAAACATTCTAAAATTGCGATTTAGGTGATACAGTTGGTATTGAAGCTTGGAATTTAGCACGGTGATTACTTTCATGTAGTAAATGCTCCCTTAGAACAGTTTTTTAAAAATTCGAAATGTAAAAAGATGAAACGAGCGGAAAACGTTGTAAAAGCGTTTTAAATCATGATTTAGTTGAAACTGTTAGCGTCATTCTTGAAATTTAGTATAGAGATTACTTTCGAGGTGCAGATGCTCTCCATAAATTGTTTATTAAAAATTAGAAATTTAAATGTGTAAAATCAGCTGAAAGCATTCTAAATTAAAATTTATTCCGAACCGCACATCACTTCGCGCCTTTCGAAGACTATCTGTTTTCTACGCTAAAAGTAAGTAAATGTCTGTATTTCGGCACAATCTTTTAAGAGCATCTCGGAAGACCAAATTTACAGTGCCTGCAAATATTTCGAAACGCTCTAATGAATAAAAGTATTTTAAAAAATCGAGAATTTTTAGATGAAAATGCTAAAAATGTAGGTGTTTTGACGTGGGTTTACTCGGCTTCGGCTCGTGTTTTCAATTGTTTTCGTGTTACATATTGTAATTTTTTTTCACGAAATTTTAAAGAGGGATTACATACAGTTATATTTACAATCAAATAAAAATTCAGAGAGTTCAGACAGTAAGATTTGTTGTTGTTGTTGCTATTTTAAAGAAACCCTACGCCAAAAAAAAAAAAAAAAAAAAAAAAAAAAAAAAAAAAAAAAAAAAAAAAAACAAGCGAGGGGAAAACATATTTATTTTACAACTAGATACCAATATTTTCCCACGGTCTGTGAAACCATTATATTTATTAACTATGAAAATTTTATAGAATTCAGACAACAAGGACTACTCTTTTAAAACTATAAAACAACCTACGAAAAAACCCCAAGAAGAAATCTTTTTGAAAATGCTTTTACCTCTAATAATCAAAAATTTTTAGCGAAAATTTCTTTTAAAAATATAAAATCATATAAAATCCGTTTAAAATATAAAATCATGCAAATTTGTTAATTAAAATTGTGTTAATTATCATGGATCCGGGCAATGCCGAACGGGCCAGCTAGTACAATTTTGATGATATGCAGTTAGCATTCTTTAAAATGTAATAAGTGTAAATCAATGTATAACTAATTTATTGCTTATTAATTAAAATTAATGCATCATTAGCATAACATTGTGTATAATTATAGATAGTATGTTTTATGAATTTCAAGAAAATGTCTTACATTTATCCCCTTTCTTTTCAAAATACATATTCACAGGCAAGTATATATAAGTCAATGAAATTACAATCAATGCTTCTTTCCTACGTGGCACAGGTGGCAGTGCTTCGCCGAGAGCAAGCACCATTACTCGTTGCTACATTACCAACTAATAAAATATGAGGACCCCAGAAGCCAAGGGATACAAGTGACAAAATTTAGATTTGGAGTAAATTGAGTTCAAAGTTGGAACATCAACAGTAATGGACTGAATTAAAATATGAAACTGTTGCTTATTTCACAGCTGTCTTTGAACACTTGTTTCAAGAACTGTTAAAGAAAAGTGGAGTACAATATATTTTTTTAAAATTTAACTAGAGTTAAGTAGTTTAAAGAGCTTAAGTAGTTGACCTCTAGAACGATGCATATAATTAGAAAATCACTTATATTTCTTTCCCTCCAAACTAATAGCCTTATTTCCAGATAGCCTCAGCACTTAGCTCAGTTTTTCAATTTGTCACTTACACCCCTTGGCTTCTGGGGTCCTCATGTATTCTTTACATTTGTGTACAGACCCCCCCCCCCTCCCATGGAACAAATGGTTCGAAAGAAACACTGATTGTGATAATTTGTTCAACCACAGTCAAAAACAGCTTTTTATAACTTTATAGTACTATTTTTTTAATTCTTATTTTTACAAAAAAAATTTACCTGGGTACGCAAAAAGGTTGGTCTTAGATACAATTGAGAGCAAAAAGCGTAAAACAGAGCATTTGAAACTGAGAGAAATCTAACAAGTGTATGTTTTATGGTTTTCTCTAGAATTCGATGGTCTATTATTTCGAACATGGAACAAAGACAGAAGTGCAATTAAGAAATGGCCCACTGGCCATAATCAAAGTGTCTGTGTGGCAGGAAATGACCATTCTTTTACACTGTTAAAAATATGTAGCTTTTACTGCATAGTCACTCCACCGCTTTTTATAGATTATCTCTATTCTGACCAACGAGAATGCTCCATAATAATAGTCAGTAATCGTTTTCTATAAAAGCGATGGTGTGACTATGCAGCAAAAGCTACAGATTTTTAACGATGTAGCGTAAAACGTATCGAAAAAGTGACTTAGTCTAAATATCCAATTTTCACTTAACCCATGCATGTAATATGCGCTTTCGCAGTTTTAAGTAGAATTTTCGCCGTTTAATTGAATCACTTTGTTGAATAGAATTTTATTTAACAAAGCGGCGGATTTCGAGAAAAGCCTAAAAGTTTAAGTATTAACTTTGGTTTTTATTCATATAAGCGGCAATTTTAGTAATTTTTCTTAGCTCTGGGGGTTGTTTTAACCCCCAAATCCCTCCCTTGGCTGCGCCACTGCCATTAATTTGCCAACATTAATTTTGAAATCAGTTTGGTATTTCCTAATATTCCATAGAAATGGAAATTCAGAAAGTTTTTAAAGGCTTTAAGAACATTTGTTGTTCCTCTTGCCAACCCGAGGTGGTAGTTACACTGGCATAAAATATAGCCCGTGTAGGATCAACCGTCACCCTTCATTCGCAACCATTACTTTTGTAATTGGTTTATTATTTCCTGAGATTGAATAGAAATCGTAATTTAGGACTTTTTTTAGTACCTTTTCCATTTAAAAATTTATCAAACTTAACCACAAAACCAAAGTAAGAAGTATACATAATCACATATATATTTTCAAAAAAATACTATGCACTGCGACAGAATTGTCACTTTCAGGAAAAGTTTAGCGCACTGTTTTGTCAGAAGCAGAAATGCATATCCCTATGTTTGTTATATCAAATCTTCGAGTATTAAAAACGGTTTGCATACAATGGAAAATGCAGAATGAAATCACCAGGCAAATGTTTTAGTGATGAACTTAAATAGTACATATCTGAAATTTAAATGTCAAACTGCAGTAATCTATTAAGCCTTTTTATATAGAAAATGAAATAAAAGTTCCATATTTTACAACATTTATCTCATGCCATTTTCGTTTTAAACTCCGAAAGCTCGTTTGTGTGTTGTCCGTATTTTTGTACTACTAGACTTTTACATAACGAACATTTTTAACAAAACTTCAATATTATTAGTTTTTAAGATTTCGTTCATCTGAAGAAACCCTATTTGCCTCACTCCTCTGTCTGCCCGCCCGTCACCTAGTTTGTTCTCATGAACTGTATAAGTTAGATCCTTGACATTTTTCATACTTATAGCTGAACACTTGAGATCAAATGACAAATTACACAATTTTGAAAAAGTCTCTATTATCTCACGTTATTAATTAAAAACCCTTAGTAAAAGAATAGAAAATGTTCATAATTCAACTAAAAGATGGATTTAAATCAAATCGCAACGATTATCTTTCAGAAGCGCAAAAAAGGGTGAGGGTTTGTCATAATTTCGCCGAGGTATGAGGGTGATAAAGTACTAAGCGTTCTCAAAGACACCCGTATCTTAAAATCTAATGGACCTAAAAACTTGAAATTAAGTGCCCACACGTAAAAAATTTCTTCTTTCAGAATTTCTAAAATAAAAAAAAATTCCATCTGGAAGCCGCAATATCCTTTAAAATCAATTCATATAAATTCATCTAATTTTCTTTCAAAGACAAGAGTAGAGCGCGCAGATGTTTGTAATGTTTCTGAGCCAGACAGCTGCACTGTAAAAAAAAAAAATCTTTAAAGTTACTAAAATTGTTCTACGTAACTGGAATTCCTAGAACATTTTATGTAACGGCAACAACAAAAATTCATGTAACAGACACATTTTTGCACCGTAAATCAAAAGATCTCTAAGGTTACTAAGATTTCTTTAGGAAACTTAGATGCCTAGAACTTTTAATGCAACTGCAACCCGGGTTACAGATAAAATTTTAGTAAGATTATTGTAATTTTAGTAGATTCTTTTGTAAAGCTACAGATTTCTGTAGCTTTACAATACGCTCCCACCCTCATAACTCATTTGTCACCACAAGCGGCGTTTTAAAGTTTTATTTTATTAATTACTACCTTATATTTTTTTACCAAAATTAAGAAAAATTTATATAACAAATCTCAACAATTAGCATCTTCTTCGCCATTTTCACCTTTTTGTCGCCAGGGGGCACTATCTAAAAAAATCACAAACTTCAAAATTAGTCTAAGAGATGTTATGCAATACCTTAAATGGAAGGCCACGTGCACAATAATGTTATACTTCACATATCCCTACCTCCAAACTCACCCCTATATGTCTACCTGATCTATGTAAGGATTTAATAATTACTGTAAATTAAAAATTTGGATTTATTAATTAAAGGATAAATTGTTTTGAGAGAAATATTAAAAGAAAATCTCTGTGCGATCCGTGATCACATTTACCCTCTTGTTGTAATTACATCTTCTAAGTGGTATTAATTAAGACATGCACTAGTTAAATAGAAATAAATTAAAACTGATTATTCTATCCGGCGCTTGATAAAACCTTTTGAATAGAAATTACCTTTTTGTATAATATACACTTCGAATCACATGCAAATATTTTTAATTAGTATTCTCCGTAAATTACTAAAAATTAGAAACAGGCAATGAACGTTAAATGCTAATGTAAACACATTGGATATATCGCGCTTTTTAGGGTTCCGTACTTAAAAAGTAAAAACGGAGCCATTATAAGATCACTCTTGTGTCTGTCCGTCTGTCTGTCTGTCACAGCCATTTTACTCGTAAACTATGGAACGTGGAAAGTTTAAATTCGGGGAAGTAATAAAGAATGTTGATCCACATATTTTCGGATTATTAAACATTTATAACTATATTTAGTAAAAATGTATAGAGGCAAATTCAGTTACTTAAAAAAAAAAATATTTTCTTTGTATATCGTGTGAAAGCTTTCGTAACGCTGAATTCAAAAATACATTTCTTTTAATTTTAGGTATTACATTTTCAAAGATATAGTTCAAAATGTAGCGCAAAAATATGTCCCCCCCCCCATCTAATTCCGAATCTACTGAAGCTAAAATTATGAAAAAATTAGAGGGAGTAGACGTTAATTTAAACGTTGCAGGAAAATTATAGCGATTACCCTAGGTCACATAGTTTTTGAGAAAATCGCATTTTCCCGTTACACACAAATTTCGATTTACAGGCATTCAGCAAAACTGTTGAGCAGCGCTGGAGGTACCTATCGTAGCAGAAGTATAAAAGCATTGTTGATCATGATTTTCGAAAAAAATCGTCAGTAATTAGCCGAGATATAAACCCTTAAAGATATGGATGGTTTGGACACACGTAATGACAGAGCGACGTACTCTATGTGTCTTTTAAAGCCTAGATAACAACTTTTAATGATATATGTGTGTAATGCAATGACCAGTAACAGTCTAAAAGCAATAAACGTCAAATTGTTAAAAACAGAGGGTATTCAAGGGGTCTCAGGACTCTTAAAGCTTCAAATTTTTTTTTATTTTAATTTTTCTAGATGTTATTCTTCCATCTTTTCTGAACATTTTATTATAATTGTTTCCTTCAAATTCTCATTAGAACAGAATTTATGGCTTTTAGAATTATACCCACTCAATAGCTTAAGCAGCCTTTTCGAAACTTTTAAGTCATGTTTCTCCAATTGACTTTTTTTGGCATAACGCGCATGATATCTCAAAAACTTTTGAATATTTTTTCATGAAATTTTCAAAACATACGTTTTATATTAATCTGTTTAAACTGAACCTAAAATTTCCTTTTTATTGTTCAAAAAAATAGTTTTTAAATAATTATATTGTTCAAATTTTCAAAATTTTCCATTAGCTAAATACAACTTTGTATTAAAAATATAAAAATGCTTTAAATACAAATTTATTTAGGTTCAGAGTAATTATTATAATCTGAAGTATAAGTAGGCGCCAAAATTTTTATCCTAGTTACAATATTTATTTTCTAATCGTGCGCGTAAGCTATTATACCAATATTCTGCTTATCAAATGTCTGACTGTTTGGAGCACCCTGTAAATGCTAATTCTTCATCTTGCAAACTTTTAAATACATAAAATGAAAGAACGTACTTATATCTTTCATCTCAATAAAAATTGTGTTTTAAAATCATATACATTTTAAGATATTAAATGTTGAATATGGTCTCTTTTTTTAATTTTTTCCAATTTTTGAGATCCCTGAGACCCCTTAATTACAATGCATTACATAAATATTATGGGATTCGCGGCAATTTGCATTGAATGGCTCTTTCAATACGCCTAGAGTCCTTGAGAGGCTTTAAAAGTTAATTAAAAACCTATCTGGAAAACGCAGCAAGGACCAAGGCGGCCTTGCAAGTTTTGTGACCTCCTTTCGAAGCGCGCTTAGCACAATACCAAGTGTGAACTTTGAACGAATGTTTTGTTTTACCTGCACTTTAGAAAGAAAGGTTATTACTATGATGAATTAAGTTTTATGAAATGACAAATGAAGTTTAAATATGCATTTATTTTATTGTCAGTACCGAATTAAGTTCATTATAAAGAGATCAAAATAATATTAAACTAGTCGGATTTGTCAATCCCAAAACTTTCTTCTATCTCATACATGTCAATACTTCCTGATAAATGCAGCACAGCAGCGCCACCGGTTAGGCGATTTATACCAAAATCTAATCAGGAACAACTTTCGTGAACTTCTAATTGAATTTGAAGTTTGGTGAAAATTCGTGCATTAGTTTTTGAGATAGAGCTATTACGGAAATCGTGAAAAGTTCTGAGTTACAGTGGCACCTCTTAGGCAATTTACACCAAAAACTTATCAGGGACTAACTGAATCTAAAGTCTGATGAAAATTCATGCATTAGTTCTTGAGATACAGCTATTGCGGAAATCGGGAAAATTGCAGCATAGTAGCGCTGCCTGTTGGGCGATTTACACCAAAAAGTAATCAGCACCAAAAAGTATGTCAGGGACTAAATCAATCTAAAGTTTTATTAAATTCCGTTCAATAGTTCTTAAGACAGAGCGCCCACAATATTTGTGTCACACACAGATAGACAGACTCACAGACAGACATTTTGTAAAAACATGTTTTTCATTACCTCTGTACCCTAAAAAGTATACATCCGTCGAAAACCGGAATTCGAAAATTTTCACGAATCCAATACTTTCTATTTGTAATGATAGAAGAAAGTAAAAATGAGTTATACAGAATAGTTGTATTTGATATTTTTTAGGTTCCATATCTCTTTGAACTTTCATGGTATATCAATTTACATTTTTCTAGTATATACTGTTATACCCAACCCTACTTTGCATAATTTTTTACAAAGTGTTAGTATTCTTTTAGCAACGGTTTCTTTAAATAATACAATTACTAATTCATATATTTATTGTACGGAACCCTCTGTGCGCGAGTAATACTCGCACTTGACCGTTTATTTTACTTTCACATTTGTATTTTTACTGCTTATAGACTTATCTTATAACTTCTCATCAGTATTATCTCATAATCCATCCAAAACGTGCAATCATGTATATTTACAAGTGTTAATCTAAAATACTTTAAAAAATAAAATAATGTCGAATGACTTTTTTACTGTTTACCAAAATTTTGTACAAAAATTTACTTTTATTACATCTGATATTACTAAACTTTAAGAAAACTCATAACTTTAAAGCATAATAATATATTATCATAAAAATTAAATACATTAAAGTAGGAACTAAACATTCACTGATGTAAATTAAACACTAAAAATGAAAATTGTTAATATTTACGCACTAAATATTAAACACGGTATAATAATCTGAAAGTTACAAAATAAAAGAATTTTTGTTGCATACACTTTAAATATCCAATGTTTTTCCACGAATGTAAAAGTTTAGCATCATTTGCTAGAACTTAATATTCTTAATAAATCTCAAAGGCCTTTTTATTTACTTCTCTAAAATATTTGTCGTTAAAAAGAAAATTTCCCAAACTACAAATTTTGTATTTGTTTAACGCTTTGTATTTCGACATAACGAAAATTCAAGAAAAAGTACGAATTAATCAGAATAAATCAGTGGGTTTTTTTAACAGCGATATAAGGCTATTTTCTGGAGCATTACTCATTTAGACGCAGTTGTAAAAATTTAACCACTGGAAATTGAAGTGTGAAGAAACGGAAAACAAATCTTTCAGTATTGTTTATATTTAAAACGGAGTGTTTATTAAGAAACATTCCAATAATAGAAAAGGAAAATATGTTTCATTGTTTCATAATCAACAAAATAAATTACGACCTGCTTTACAATGTGAAAAAAAAGGCCACAAAGAGAGCTCAAAAATTTATTATGAATGTAAATCTATAATATTGATCTTGAGGATCTGGTTCTTATTTATTTTGTTAATTTTAAAATGTTAACTGAAGGAAATATAATAATAATTATTTGTACAGGCAGGTAATCAATATGAATGATAATTTTTAATCCTTATTGAGAATACTATTTATTGTTATTCATTAGTATGAAAATTGAAGCTATTTATTCAAATAAGTTCAAGGTATATTTTAATGGAATTTATATAGATAATTTGGAAAAGAAAAAGAAAAGCCTGTTTTCAAATTACACTGAAATATAAAAATAGTTTTGTTCTCTAAAATATATGAAATGGGTCAATGAAAATTCTTTTAAATATATATAAAGAATGCCATATTTATGCCATATAATGTTTATAAAATATCATAGAAAGAAAATATAAATAACGTATTATGTAATTAAATACTGCGCTCTTGAATAAATAATCTTAGAGTAGGATTGTATGCTCTTAGCGTTCCTTTACAGTTTTAATCATACGTGCAAAAAATCCTACAAATTGTTTTATTTTCCCTACTTTCAAACAGAAAAACTAGTGAAACGGATATGTTTGTGATTTTTGTGATTAAATATTTTATTATGAATTATGGTTATTTATGAATTTAGACACATTTATTACACATTGTTATATTACGCAATTAATTCACTTATCCTGATCTATTTCCTACCCTATTCCGTAAAAGTAAAGTAAAGTTTACTGGAAATACAACGTTTTCCCTAGAGTTTCCACGAAAGTAATTTAAATAGCTTCTCATGTAATTATGCATTAAATTGTAATCTAGTAGTAATCTAGAAGTTTGTTCATGCATTTAAAGTTTCTTAAAGAAAAAATCTTAGAAATTCTCTTAAAGCGTTGGAAATTTTCCTTCCGAACTTTGAAACGTGAAATCTTAACTTAGAGATAAAGATTCGCTGCAAGCCTTATCACTTTTAAAAACTATTCCCAAGAGTTTTGATTTTTGGAATATCATTGATTGTACGCAAGACCACTCATGGGAACTGAAATAAGATGAAATACATGGATCTATCCTGTAAATAAATCTTTTCATTTTATCCACTGAATAATTTTCATGAATAATTTCAGTTTATTAGAAGAAGAATTCTTATATGAAAATTATGTTCAACAGTAAATAGAAAAAAAAATGCTCAACCATTGCTTTGGATTAAGATATTTTTTGTTGATGTAAAAAATGAAGTAAAAATGTCATATATGCTTTGATTACATTTAAGTTCGAATAAAGTGAAAAATATTATCAATATATTTTCAAATGTTTATTTTTTCTAAAACCTGGAAAGACACGTTGAAATCATGATAATATTCCTAGTATTTCTTTTTTTTTACTATAATACTTAGCCAAACCAGTGAAATGAATGCGATTCTGTTACGCAAGTTACAGACGTAAGTGTTTATTTTTATTTATTTATTTGGCCAAATTTATTTCTTACAGTTAGTAAATGTAAAAGTACAATGAAGTTTACTGAAAATACAATGTTTCCTGCAACATTTCGATAAAAGAAATTTAAATATTTTTTCATGTAATTAAGTGTTAAATGGAAATCTAAAATTTTTCTCGTGTGTATAAAATTCATGAAAAAAAAAGTTTTAGAAATTTTCTTAAAGCTTAGGAACTTTTCTTTCAGTTCTTCGATTTGCCAAGTCTCAACTTAGAGATTAAGATTAGCTGCAAGTAAGGCTCTTAAAAATCACTCTATAGAGCGCTGATTTCTGATATAGCATTAATTCTGACATCTCTCTTAGGAATTGAAATACGATCAAATAAAGGATCTAGCATTTAAATAAATGTTTATATCCAGCTAACGCAATCATATTAATCGTATTCATAAACAGAACATGTTTATCAGAAGAAAAACAATTCTTATCTGCAGAAGAATGAACAACAATTAATTTTATTTAATTTATTCGTAGAATAACTCAGGAAGCATATAAATAAAGGTTGAAAAATTGGCTTAACCGTTCTATTTATACAATCTTTGTTCCTTTTTAAATTATCTGAAGATTGATTCAGATTAAAATATTTTTTGTTGGGATAAAAGATTAAGTATTCTGTTGTAGATACGTACTTTGATTGCGCTTTGTCAGAATATATTTAAATTTGTAGAAATTGATCAATATAATTAGTATATATTTCAAACTTTTAGTCATTTATATAATCTTAAGACATTTTATATAATCTTATATAATCTCGTTTACTTTAAAACTTACGCTGTAAAGAAAAAAGAAAAGAAAATCTGTTTTTTTTTTTTTTTTTTTTACATTAAAAGGTGCTAGAACCTTGGCTGTCAACACATTTGCTGTAAAATTTACAAGCTGCTGTCTTTAAGAGAGATTTAAAATTTCTCAAATTTGGGGAAGATCTCGTTGCTATTGGCTGCGTGGTGCACATGACAGAAATAATTCGATTTTTACTTAATAAGAGGTTTAATTCAAAATATTTCACGTACATACATGTCACTAAGAATGGGGCTGCTATCGACAAACCTCCAGTCACACTGTAAAACTTATTATTGAATATATATTTTCCTATTTCTTGTATCATTTTCTAGTGTGTCAGTTTACAATAGATTTGTTAACTAACGTTTGAAGGAATGTAAACACTCCAGTTAGTTAGCTTTCCTTCAAAATTATAAACGTAATAAACTTATTATAATTTTATTTCTTTTAATTGCAATTTGCCGTTTTAGATCAAAGTTGGGTGGTTACTTTTTTGTAGTAAACTTCTTAATTGAGATCAACCATACACGACACCAGTAAAAACATTGCCATAATTGGGTTTGAACCTTACAGCTTACATGTCCTATCATGATTTTGATTCTATAAAAAATAATTTTTGGAATACTTTAGCTACTGCATCTTCTAAGCATAATGCTATTCTAAACACAAAACTCTAAATTCACTAAACTTTCCAGACAACACAGCAATAAATCTGCTAACAAAATCCTGATTGCCAAACAGAATGCTGTAGTTAATAAAGTGACCCCTTAAGTAAAGATTAAATGCATTAGATAAAAACAATATTTTTGCCCTTCGTCCAAAATCACCCTTTCCAAAACTTCTTGCTCCCATTGAAAGAGTCTTCAAATTCAGTTCCTCTCAAAGAGATTTTATAAGCCATCTTATTAAAGACACTGTTAACTTCACTGTTAAGTTCATCTCACTGTCTAAAATTCAAAAAGCTTATAATTGCATTAAGAATATACCTTATCTAAGAATGCACTAAGAATGCACCTTATGCATTAAGAATGCACCTTAAAATTCTAAAATACTAAACTTTCCAGACAACGCAGCAATAAATCTGCTAACAAAATCCTGATTGCCAAACAGAATGCTGTAGTTAATCCTTTAAGTGACCCCTTGAGTTATATTAAGAATTTTTTAATACTTCAGTTATTGCATCTTCTAAGCATAATGTTATTCTAAACGCAAAATTCTAAATTTACTAAACTTTCCACACAACGCAGCAATAAATCTGCTAACAAAATCCTGATTGCGAAACAGAATGCTGTAGTTAATCCTTCAAGTGACACCTTGAGTTACATTAAGAATTTTTTAATACTTCAGTTACTGCATCTTCCAAGCATAATGCTAATCTAAACACAAAATTCAAAATTTACTAAACTTTCCAGACAACGCAGCAATAAATCTGCTAACAAAATCCTGATTGCGAAACAGAGTGCTGTAGTTAATCGTTTAAGTGACCCCTTGAGTTACATTAAGAATTTTTTAATACTTCAGTTACTGCATCTTCTAATCATAATGCTATTCTAAACACAAAGTTCTAAATTTACTAAACTTTCCAGACAACGCAGCAATAAATCTGCTAACAAAATCCTGATTGCCAAACAGAACGCTGTAGTTAATCCTTCAAGTGACCCCTTGACTTACATTAAGAATTTTTTAATACTTCAGTTACTGCATTTGCTAAGTATAATGCTATTCTAAACACAAAATTCTAAATTTACCAAACTTTCCAGACAACGCAGCAATACATATGCTAACAAAATCCTGATTGCCAAACAGAATGCTGTAGTTAATCCTTCAAGTGACCCCTTGAGTTACATTAAAAATTTTTTAATACTTCAGTTACTGCATCTTCTAAGCATAATGCTATTCTAAACACAAAATTCTAAATTTACTAATCTTTGCAGACAACGCAGCAATAAATCTGCTAACAAAATCCTCATTGCGAAACAGAATGCGGTAGTTAATCCTTCAAGTGACCCCTTGAGTTACATTAAGAATTTTTTAATACTTCAGTTTCTGCATTTTCTAAGCATAATGCTATTATAAACACAAAATTCTAAATTTACTAAACTTTCCAGACAACGCAGCAATAAATCTGCTAACAAAATTCTCATTGCGAAATAGAATGCTGTAGTTAATCCTTCAAGTGACCCCTTGAGTTACATTACGAATTTTTTAATACTTCAGTTACTGCATCTTCTAAACATAATGCTATTCTAAACACAAAGTTCTAAATTTACTAAACTTTCCAGACAACGCAGCAATAAATCTGCTAACAAAATCCTGATTGCCAAACAGAACGCTGTAGTTAATCCTTCAAGTGACCCCTTGAGTTACATTAAAAAAATTTTAATACTTCAGTTACTGCATCTTCTAAGCATAATGCTATTCTAAACACAAAATTCTAAATTTACTAATCTTTGCAGACAACGCAGCAATAAATCTGCTAACAAAATCCTCATTGCGAAACAGAATGCGGTAGTTAATCCTTCAAGTGACCCCTTGAGTTACATTAAGAATTTTTTAATACTTCAGTTACTGCATCTTCTAAGCATAATGCTATTCTAAACACAAAGTTCTAAATTTACTAAACTTTCCAGACAACGCAGCAATCCTGATTGCCAAACAGAACGCTGTATTTAATCCTTCAAGTAACCCCTTGACTTAGATTAAGAATTTTTTAATACTTCAGTTACTGCATTTGCTAAGCATAATGCTATTCTAAATACAAAATTCTAAATTTACAAAACTTTCCAGACAACGCAGCAATAAATCTGCTAACAAAATCCTGATTGCCAAACAGAATGCTGTAGTTAATCCTTCAAGTGACCCCTTGAGTAAAGATTAAATGCATTAGATAGAACGATAACTTTGCCCTTCGTTCAAAACCACCCTTTCCAAAACATCTTGCTCCCATTAAAGGAATCTTCAAATTCAGTTCTTCTCAAACAGATTTTTTTAACTTCTTATTGGAGACACTGTTAGCTTCATCTAACTGTTTAAAGTTACTAAGTCAGCTTATAGTTGCATTAAGAATTGAAGAAGAAATTTCCAAATAATTTTCTATTTACATCTTTTACTTTTATTCCGCTTATTTCAAACTTTAAATGCGTAATTCGATCACGTATCTATTAAATTTGTGTTTTAGCCTTCCGATATGCTATTTCTTTCAGTCAACAATTAAAATGTCGGCCCTAAAAAATAATGTTACCTTACATAAGCCAGCAGTAAAACGAAGCAGATGTACGGTTAAATACTGATAAATTCTACGGCAATTTTTTTTAACTTGTACGCATTGCACATTTTCAACTTTTACACCTTCGTATAGGGGAAAAAAGTACTTTTAACTGCGAAATGTTTGAAAACAGAATCTCAATTTATTTTTGTGATATAAATTTTTTTGTAGATTTTAATGACATTTCTGTGATGGTGGCAACTGAAGTACTCCATTTCTGTAGAAAGTAATGGGAAAATAATAGATTACTATATCTTTTTGTTGTCATTTTTTCATGAAAACTGATAAAAAAAATATAATTAAAATGCGAGTGTTATTTTGAATAATTTAAATGAATGATTTTTGATTAAGCAGGGGACTATTATAATATATATTTAATTTTCAGTATCCATATTAATGTTACAAAGAAATGAAGGCGCGTGAATTATTAGATAGACGATTTTTTGTTTGGAGATTATGACATCGCTTTTTGCTAGGTTTGTGTATTTTTCCACGACAGTGACGTCATATGCATACTTTTCTATAGATATTGTTTAAGACTGGATCGTAAATGAGGAATTCTTCATCGGATGCAAATGACGTCATTTTATATAAAATAAAAGCGAGTATTTTAACCCTTAAAACTGAAATAAGGTTTGTAGAAGCGCATCATTTTCACTCCAGGGGCTTTGAAATTCTTCACAGGCGAAAATGCTTCAAATGTCTGACAATAACGCAATTGAAATCACGCACTGATAAAACTCAAATTTTTACGAAAAGTTAGAGTGTCTTTATAGAAGAGCAGTGACCTTTAAGTTAAAATAATATTTGCTTGAAAGTTAGACTAACTAATATAAGATACATTTTTTTATTGCAACTAGTTTTGTAGGTTTATTATAAACTAATGAAACAATTTCTTCGTAAACATTTTTTTTTCATCGAAATTTGTAATCGATTTGAAAGCAATGGAGATTTTATTTTTTATTCATGCTTAAAAATTATTTTTTTAAACATACAAAATCCGTAAATTGAGATACAGTTTTCAAATAAATTACATTTGGAAGTACATTTTTTCCCCATTCGATGGTGTAAAAAAAAAAAAATAAATAAAAAAATAAAAATAAAATCGCTATTTAGAGGTAATTAAATTTGAAAAAAAGTGGAATGGATTGCTTTATTCGTTGCCACCGTCAATATGATGTCCGCGTTACTCATGGACGTGTTTTTGCTTTATGATGTAAATTATTCTTAAAATGATATTTAATATTGTTTGAACTTACATTTATTTTTTTAATAATAAAAAAAATCTTAAAATAATTTGTAAAAGGTACAAAGACAGTACTAATAAAACAGTCAAGTCGACTTTACAAGTTTTACTGTATTTCTTCTTAGCGTTTAAAGTAAATAGAATTACAGGCTGGAGATTCTTCTTCAGATAAAAATTTATTTTTATTTATTTATTTATTTATTTTATTATTATTTTTTTTTGGTCTTCCTCATATTAACTGACTTACTTGATAAATACGATGAATATCATTGCGTTAATCGGATAAAAGGATTTATTTCCAGAAAAGCTTCTTTATTTGATGTTGTTTCCTACGAGAGATCGTAGAATTAATGATGTTCTAGGAATCAACACACTTGAGGAGATTTTAAAAAGCGATAACATTTGAAACTGCTGGCAAGATCTAGACAACTATTAAAAATTAGGTTAATGAATATCTTAATTTATCTATAAATTCCCTAACACAAGCTAACAAGAGTGTTGGGCGCACCCTTTTCTCCGAACTTACTTGATCCAAAAGAAAATCTATCTTATAGGGGCCTCTAATTATAGAGGACCTGGTGATCGTAAAAGCCTAGTTAGTTAATAGATAACCTACGGTCATTTACCTAAAAGGTTATCTTGAATAAATAAGACAATGCGTTGTGAAATGTTTAGAAGATAACTAACCTATGGCCAATTGGTTTGAAGGGAAATATATAATATAATTAAAACCACTAAATATAACTCCCCAATTTTCAGACAAACCAACCCTACAAGATAAATTTAATTATGGCTTTTACATATATGGACTAATAATAATATTAAGCAGTCAGGTAATTTCTAAATATGTAAAATAAGTAATTAGCAAGACTTTTAACAAATAATAACAAAGAAGGGAATTAATAATAATACATCATTTATTTACACCACAGGCAAATTATATTAAGTTACAATTAAATAATTCATACTTTTACCATCCAAAATAATAACTCATAAAAAAAACACTAATTTGGATATTAATTGAAGTTGACAAGTTCTCCTGGGCACCCTATTCCCAATTCAAAACATTTGATATTAAAACGGTACACAATAGAAAAGAGAACATCCATAACATCGTACCTTTTTCCCCATTGGGGTCACAAGATCCTTTTAGAGTTGTAGACTTGACAGTTATATATATATATCCAAAAGTTCTTTTTTTTTGTTTGTAGAACCACAACACACATATTCGTGTTCCGTAATTTTAGTTTTATTTACACTAAATTCCACCCAGGTCTGGGCCAAAAGCAAAAATGTTTAAATCATTTTTTTAAAAAAAATTAACACTACTATATTGCTCGTCTTAGACAGCGCAAGTAAACATGGGCAGATCAGCCAAAAAAGGGCTTGAAAAAAATAACCACCGCACTCTGGAACTCTTTTTGTAACTCTGTATTTTTTTCGAGAAAAAGAAAATCTCTCTCTGTTAAAAATTTGCATGTGCGGCCCTGAGTGGTGGATGCGAATTAACATATTCAGCATAATTAAAATCTCCAACCACTCGCCGCTGTCTGGACCCGCCTTCGTGTCGGCCAGTGGTCAGTGGGTCCCCGAAATGCAGAGGGCCTTCCGACCCTCCTACATCCGATATTTCAAACCCCACTTTCCCACGAGACCGCGGGCTCCCACACGAAGATCCTGCAGCTGTCCCATAAAACATGAGGTCATAAAAGTCCCTCTTTTGTACCAAAACTGTCCAATTCTTTACTTTACATCGTAATATCATACATACAGATAGTAACTGGCAATTAAGCTTTCCCCTTAGCAAAACACTTGCCTGGGAAAATACTTAATGCTCTTGGTACCCATCCTTAATAAAATAATAATAATGTACTAATAAATGCATACATAAAAACAATAATACTGTACATTGAAAAAAAAAACTTGAATTAAAAAATTAATCAATTAGATAAAATAATCACTTAGATAAAAATATACATAGATGATATCGACAGTAAACTTATTCATATATATATATATATCTTTTTCCTTCAAAAAAATAGTTCTAAATATTCAAAATGTTGAAATCATGCCAACATTACTTCCCCCCCAACACAAAGCACTTGAAAGTCCATGTACAGGAACTATAACATCTTTCAAGTGGACCGATGTCCTTATCAAACACCGAAAGCCTCTCCAACGGCTGGACGTTGCAGAACTGTAAGGCACTGGGGCATCTCCTCTATGCTCCCTGATTCACCTCTTCCGTAGTGTTCAAAACTCTGTGAAGTCCGTGCAGAGATAGGAATGTTCATTATCAAATACACGCTGATGTTATCTGTATAGTTCATTAAAATATGCCTGTACCCTAAATTGTACATTGTACATAAGATGAATATTCCTTCTTATTCTGTCCACGGTTTTATGCAGATTTGTATACGGTCCCTAAAGCAGTGTTCCCCATAACCATCACAGTCGCATACTGCATGAGTTCTGTCTCTCTGTGATGAAGGTACAGTCCCTGAATGTTCCCAAAAATTGTATATATGTGTACCAATTTAGAAGAGAAAACAAAAAGTTAATCATAAAAGATAAAATCCCAAAATTAGGAACCTAATTAATTATGCCAAAGAGTTTAAATACTGATCCACAAAGTTTAGCACACTTTTTTACACAAAGCAAGTATTCCGTTCATGACTACATAAGTACAACATTTAAATATCCATATTAAGAAAGGTTTATAACACACAATGAAACATATTTACCAACATAACTTTTTACACCGAATAATCATTTAACTACCAAACAAGCAAATATATCAATACATATTCTTACATTTTTCAAATACTTTTTTTTTTACAATTATTTCACTACCTTTATAGTTTACAACACACATATATTTTTAAAACTATGCAACCACAATATCTAAAATTGATTCTCATATAGTAAATTCGATACTTTCATTCAGTAAATTACGTGATTCTCTAAACGTACCCTCTAATTAAAAGTTAACCAAATAACTATTAATATTCTCTCAAATATAAGAAACTCAGTCTCAGGCTTAAAAAAAACAAAAAAAAAAACAAAACAAAAACAGCACTTCCACCCAGAGAAGGAGATAGAGATAGTAGAAATTTAAAAACAAAAGAAAGCAGAAAAGAAAAAAAAACAGTATTTCATATTATTTTGTGACTGAATCCTTTATCTGAAATTACAAATTATGAGTGTAAGTACTATCATGTTACTTTATTTTAAATAAATTACTCAAACACTCTTCTTCTATTTATTCTTTTCTTTCATATAAATAAGTGAATTGTTTCCACTCATTCACCGCTTCACTACTCCCTTTTCCTCAATAGGTACTTTAAACACCCTAGCAAACAGTGCAATACAAGCTATCGTAAAATTACAATTTCTAATAGCGTCAACAAAAGAGGAGAAAGAAGAAAAAAAAATATCCACTTTTCCAGCTACCCGTTACCTGCCATCGATAACACTTAGAATCGCCCATTATAATGTATCGAAACAGGCTGGAAAGTGATAATTCCAGAGCGGCCGAAGGTCACCCCTTAATGCCAAGCCAAGTCTAGTACGAGCTGGTGCTGGAGTGACCCTTAAGAGAGAGGCGTGGATATTCCGTTTGCAAAGTAAGTAACAATTACTTCTATTAATCCCTGTAATACATGTATTATCTTTACATTACTTCTCCGTATTCCTTAATCTGCACCCTATACACCGCCTACGCAACAAAAACAACTTCTTTTCGTACTATTTACTATAATAATTAACTATAATACAAGTGTTTGTAATGCAAATACGGAAGCCTAGTAGCCATTTTGCTGCATCAATGACATTCCACGAAACCAGTTTCACTTCCTCCCGTACGGAACTGTAGCCTGTTTTCTTACAAACAGCATCTGATATCCTTATTTGATTACTGTCTCCCCTATAAATGTTAGATCCATTTAGACCTATGAAAAGTGCTAAGAAAAACTCGATATACTTTCTTAAAATATAACATCCAAAAATGTTATTCCTGTTCATTGGAATCCCTCACTTTTACTGACACCTGTATAAGACGAAACTTAATTCGTAACTAATAAAGTTGAACCGCGCCTTCGAATTTACAGTATATTGCAGAATAAACGGGTTCTGTGTACTTTATATTAAAATATCCTAAACAATTAATTTTGTATTCACCCCGAGAGAAAAAAAAAAGAAAACAAGGAAAAAAAATTATCAATAATAACTCTACGAATACTCTTATCTAAAATATATAAATATCGTTTTCAACTGATACTCTTAAAATTGAATTAAAACCACGAATGCTTTTTCTTTCTTTCTTTCTTTTTTTTTTGTTGTTGTATGTGGAAACCCTTATTTTTTTAAATACAATACCCTAATACCTGCACCCAATCTATATTTTTACAGGGGAACCCTGAAGAAAGACATGATCCTCTTCCACACAATGCCGGCCGGCTACAAATAATTCTCCGCCTGCAGAGAATATCAATGCCTGGAAGCTGATCAGCCCTCTTTCTGCTCTCCACACAAAAATGTAAGTAAAAATTAATTTAAATAATGATTTAATTATTATTCCACAAGAGAAAACAAAAATTATAAATAGATTTTTTTTTTTTTTTTTTTTTTTTTTTAACCTACAGTGTTCAATAATACATTTTCTTTTCATTTTAACCTAGCTCTCCCAGTTCTGATACCCCTGGTAAACCCTTTTATGTACTCTATATTTTCTCTTACGTGTAGATTTTTTATGTTACTTAAAAAAAAAACAAAAAAAAAGCTGTATTACCTCGTAACTAAAAAATATATATATACCAAAAGAGTCCGTAGAGAGAGAAAAAGAAAATAATAATAATTAATTTTGTTTTTCTTTTTGCGTATTTACTTGTATTATGAAATTTATTTTGTTATATTTATTTAATTAATTTGTATTATTTCAAATTTAATACATACCAAAAAATAAAAAAAAGATATACAATAGATAAAAATTCTTATTAATTTAATTGCAACCTACATTCGTTAATGAATTTTTACCATCCAGTATGCACCACACTTGACGGGATTAAATTGTTTAAATCTGATAATAGTCCTTCCTTTTTAAAAATGTAAATTTTGACTAACGAAAAGACGAGAAAAAAAAAATTATCCTCTACTTTAATTTATTTTATCTTAATTTGTTAAAGATATTTTCTAACCCAATACCGTTTAAATGTCCTATATATCTATACGTAATGTCTTTTTATGTACTATGCTAATACTATGCGGGTTATTTCAGTGAACAAGAAGAAGAAAAAAAAATTGTTGCTCCTGGTTAAAAAATTACATCTGGCGCTCGCAATGTGGCGAACCTTCCTGACTGAATCCAGGATTTCTACAGAGAGCGAAAACCGGTAAGATAAAATTACCATTTCTGCATGCCTGTCTTTGAATACATTTTGCATGTTTCTCTGAAATGCACGTAGATGGCGCTAGGCGACTGTTTATTTACATTTGACCCTTTAAATTTTCTTGACCTGTAGTAAACATTGCCCTTGGGGTGTAACCGCTACCTTCTACACACCATAACTAGCATTTATTAATAAAAATACTTACTTAGGACAATATGAATTGTTTTTCTATTTATACTAGTAGAATATATATATATATATATATACATAAGGTATAAATAGTATTAATCTTAATTATTTATTCATTATTATTATTATTATTATTTTTTTTTTTTTTTTCGCACACTTAAATCTTAAATTATTTCTTTTCGGTGTCAAGCAATCTGTATTCCGAAAAGATGAAATGCAAAACTGACACCAGAATTTAAAATCAAATTTAGAAGAAAAAAAAAGTATTCATTATTTTATTATTCATAAAAGGGGGGGGAAATCCAATTGAATTTTCTTGATGCCAGTATGTTTAAAACTATGTGTCCGCTAGAGAGGCCACAACATTTAAACTTCCAACCGAATGCCTGCTGGTCAATTTATTTTTATTTATTTAATTTCTTACTGCACGTAATCTGCATGACAGTTTTTTATCTGTTTATTTATCTGATTTTAAACCGCATGCCTCTGCATGACAATTCTTTATATATATATGAAATGTGATAAAATGTTTTCAGGCAAGGTGAAGCAGATGTTTGTCTCTAATTTACTATTTTTATTTATTTATTTATTTTTTTATTTTTATTTTTTTTTTGCACAATACTATCTGTTTTGTATTTAAATACAATATGAATTTGAATCTTATATATTGATGTGTGTGCATAGGGAGCCCTTTTCCAAACCTACTGATTTTCTTTTTTTTTTGTTTTTACTGCTTATCAGTTTATTTGATTAAGATTTTATTTCTATAAATATAATGTATCCATTTCATTCGAATCGTTTGTAAAATAACTGGAACCGTAAATACCCTTGTTATATATTTACCTTTCTTGGGAAGAAAAAAAAAGTACATCCCCAAAAAAAGTTGCCAAAACCAAAAAAAAAATGTATATACATATTTATCTTTGGCTCTGCCCAGTTTTATATTAATAATTATTTATAAAATATACCCTACTCTGCTGTTAATCCATCTTCCACAGTTATCCTAATATCCTTATTAATTTAGGTGTTGTTTAAATACCACCACCCCCCCTTTAAAAAGTGCAAATCCCTTTTAATTATGCATCCCCAAAAATTTATCCCGCAACATTTTTTTATCTATGTGTGCAATTCCCATAGAAATTTTGAAAATCCCCTTTTCCAAAATTCCGCTGTCATGAACCAAAAAGTAAAAATATTGAGTAGTTATTCACTCCCCCTTCATCCTCCCCTTTCTCTGAACCCGAATTCCTTCTCTCGTTTCTGTAAAGAGAGATCGTGAACTGATGCTCCAAAAAGAGGATGGGGAGTTCTCCAAGAGAGAAAAACAATCCCTTCTCTGAATGTCTTTCCTGCCCTGCGCGCGCACTTATTGCGTGGTAAACAGAAACTAACTAACAGCGAGTTATTACCTATTACATTCCTTACTTACTTATCCGTACGGAGTGACCCTATGCACATACTTTTGCTTATGTTATATAAATTGTATTTATTACTTTATTTGTGTAAGAGAGAGGAAAAAAAAAGAGTTGTTTTATGTATTCCCTTTGTGTTTTAACTTGAATTCCGAATATATATATATATGTGTATATAAAAATAATTATTTATTCTTGTTAAAATGTTGTAGAGTTCCCTATTTATTATCTTGTCGACACCCCCCCGCCCCCATTTATATTAAAAAAAAATATCCTTTTTTTTTTAAATTAGAGTCCACCGGATTTTAATAGGACCTAAAACAGTGGTGTGGAGCCCGCAAAAGGTTAACTTAGAGGCGTACCACATGCTTTTTACATGTATCCATTTGTCTAATGACTAGTAGTTACAAAACCAGTGTTCAGAGCCCTACTTTAAAATCCACCACAACCAAAAAAAAAAAATATTTTTTTTTTTTTTTCATATGGCCAATTTGGGAAAAAAAACATTTTAGTCATGTATATCCATTTACCAACCATATAACTTACCCCCCCCCCCCCAACAATAGTAATTATACCCCAATAATACAGTAACTTTTCCAATTTTTATTATTATTATTATTTTTTTTAATTATTCATTGATAATACCATTATTCCAAGTATTGTAAATATTATAAAAGTGAAATATTAAATTTTTATATTTTACAGTAATATATCAAAAATTAGTCAAAAATCATAGATCCCCTATGTTTATAATTTTTTTTCCACTTTATTTATGGATTTATACCATTTTCCTCATTAAACTATTTCTACTAGAAATTTGCTTAACTAAATAATAATAAAAAATAATAAAATGAAGTATGTTCTTTGCTTGAACCTTTTACCTAAAACTATCTAGCCACTATTTTAACCACTTGGTTAAAGGTGCAACTAACTAAAATATATTCCGCAGGAATCGTAATTACAAAAAGTTTAAAATACTAACTAAAATTCCAGAGAACATAAAAAATCATCGCTATTTACAACCTAGTATGCCTAAGCAAAACAATGTATATTATAAGTTCTCCCTCTTCCTTTTTTTTTTCTTCACTTAGTGATAAATCCTCTCTATGTGTATTATTAATAGACTGGAACCTAGTAATTACCATTCTCCCAAAACGTACTCCCAGACTGTTACAGTGTACCAGAGTGAGAGAGAAAGAGGGGAAAAAAAAACACACCATCCTATGCTTGTGAGCATTTGTCTACTATTTATATATATGTATTTTGCTACATATTCTACATATTTTACTATTTTACATGCTTTAATATACTATAAATAACCGAAATATGCAAAGAAAAGACACTTTTCTTCTATCAATATATGCCCTTAGATATAAAAATTAATATTTGAATAAGAACCTTTAAGTGATATGTTTATCACCC
Source organism: Maratus speciosus (assembly GCA_963932465.1). NCBI lineage: Eukaryota > Metazoa > Arthropoda > Arachnida > Araneae > Salticidae > Maratus > Maratus speciosus. The sequence goes on along the minus strand of OZ010786.1, from coordinate 48,837,737 downwards.
TCGCAACTGTTAAACTATCTAGATTAATATACTATATATATTAAAACTTACACACTAGTAGATACATAAAAGCCGTTAAACTACCTGTTTATCTCCATCGCCAATATTAAACTACATTAATTACCCTGTTATACATACTAAAACTTACACGCTAGTAGATACATAAAAACAATTCAATAACAAGTTTATAACCCTAAACCTCAAAAATATAAAGCACCTCTTAGGCCATGTGAATCACTACACTACATATACTAACTTAAACACTAGTAGATACAGAAGCACAATTCGGTGGCCTGTTTATCACCCTAAAGAACGAAAAATAGAAACCTATTTCGAATTATCTGACTAAATATCCTATATACATTAAACTTAAACACTAGTAGATACAAAAGAACAATTCGGTGACATATTTATCATCATAAACAGAAAAATAACAAGTAAACTTTGAATTATGTTATTAAACACACTATATACACTAAACATACACACTAGTAGATACACCAGAACAATTCAGCTCCCGCCCGTCTTTTTTTTTTTTTTGTGTAATACTTTAGTTAGATCAACCTCTACTTCTAAAAAAACATAAAAATGAAGAAAATTTAAAATATTTTTACACTTCTTCCGTACTTTCCTCATCGTTGTCGTTCGTTTGAGGTAATTTAATTTTAGCACTTGGCTTCCACATGTGAGTAATATGGCGTTGAATCTTTTTTTTATTAGGTTCGAGTATATGTTTCAAAATATAATTATTGCGTCTTGCCACCTTTACAACTTCATAAGGACCGTCGAACTTAGGATGTAACGCCAATGGGCGTCCAACATTTTTTAAGTATACTTGATCCCCAATTTCCAATTTCACAACTTTTTCAAAATCTTTGCCCACATATTCTTTCGCCATTCGTTCTTGGTTTGCGAGTGCAGTTTTATAAACTTCTTTCATATGTGCAATGCGTTTTTGAACAAACTGTTGTGTACATAACATATCCGGCTCCTCTAGAGCTGTAAAATGGTTGGCCGTTTCTCTAGCGAAAAACAGCTTATCAGGACGGTATCCTAAAGCTCTGTGCATCGAAGTATTATGCGACAGAGTAAAGAACGGCAACCTTATATCCCATTCCGTTGTTGTTCTTGCCATTGCACTAATCGAAGACTTTAACTCTTTGTGAGTCACTTCAAGAATTCCATTCGAGGAAGGTTTATAAGTAGAGCAAAAGTGGAGGTTCACCCCCATTGCTGTCATAAATTCTTTAAAAAGAGTTCCCCGAAAATATTTCGCGTTATCCACAATTAATTCTCGAAAGAGGCCAAATGTACTAATGTAATTTGTGAGTGCATTTAGTATCGTTTGTGTCTCTACATTACGCAATGGTATTGCCTGTAAAAATCTTGACGCAACGTCAATGATCGTCAAGATAAAACAGTGTTTTTTTAAGGTCTGTGGTAGTTTGCCCACAATATCCGTATGCACCACTGAGCCTATTATATGATCTTTCTCCACTTTCTGTAAGGGAATCTTAATCATTTTATGCTGCTTATTTTTGTTACAAGGTATGCAAGCTGCACAATAATTTTTTACATCCCTATACATCCCAAACCAGTAAAATCTTGTTTTCACTAATTCATATGTTTTGGGAAAACCAAAATGTGCCTTGTGAGCCTCTTGAATTATTTCAAATATTAATTTATTAGGAGCTATCAGCAGTGGTTTATCTTTATACCGTTGCTTCAATATTAGTACTTTGTTGTCCTTTAGCTCAAATTTCTTAGTCTGGCGATTTGGTTTACCATTTTCAATTTTCTGAATAATTAATTTAAGTTTTGGATCATCATTTTGAGCCTCTCTTATCTTTTCTTCAGAAAGATTAGAGTTAACTTTAAATAAATCATTTTGTAGTTCATTTAAAGCCGTTATATTATTTATATTTCTTGAGACGAAATCTGCCGGGTTGTCTTCGCCAGGAATAAATCCTATCTCAAAATCAAAATTCCCTAACCTCATTATCCACCTTGCTATGATATCGCTCTGTTTTTCTAACTTAAGATGATCAGTCAAAGCTTTAGAATCGGTGAGTATTGTAAATTTTTTTCCCAAAAGAAAATTTTCAAAATAAACACAAGCATCATGAATCGCTAGTAATTCGTACTTTATACTAGGATATTTTTTCTCAGAATCCTTTAATTTTCGTCCGTAAAATTCAATCGGTACATAATCCTCTCCCTGTTTCTGTGCTAAGATTGCAGAAAGTGCTGTCTTAGATGCGTCCGTAATTAAAAAAAATTCCTTGTTGAAATTTGGCGCTTTTAAAGTTGGATTATGTAAAATAGCTTCTTGAATGGCCAAAAATGCTTTTTCCGCCTCTTCGTTCCAATTAAATTTTACTTTTTCTTTGGTCATTTGAACTAATGGATCTACAATTTCCGAATATTTATGTATTAACGATCTAAAGTAATTGGCCATTCCTAAAAGAGATTTGACACCCTTTTTGTTTTTAAGTCTTGCCAAATTTTGAATTTTTTCAATATTCTTTTTCGAAGGAGAATAACCGTTTTCATGAACCCTAAAACCTAAGAATTCAATTTCATGTTTGCATATTTGCATCTTTCGTGGCTCTATTGTTAAATTGTTGTCAATCAATTTTTTTAAGACCTCTGCAATTAGAGTTAGCATTCTTTCCACCGAATTCGCCGCAATAAGGACATCGTCTATAAAATATGTGACTTCCTCTTTATTGAAGTCGCCTAAAACTAAGTCCATTAATTCTGCGAAAGTAGTTGGACTGACCTTCAAGCCAAAATTCATTCTCACTGGCTGAAACTTGCCAAATTCCGTTATAAATGCTAACTTTTCCCTGTCTTGTGGTTGTAAATTTATTTGGAAAAATGCGCTGTGGAGGTCCAGGACTGTATAATATTTTTTTCCGCTAATTTTCTGCAACAATTCACGAATATCAGGTATCGGATAAGCATATCCTTCTAATATTGCATTTAGTAATCTATAATCACAAGCTAAACGATATTTTAACTCCTGGTTCTCCGCAGTCTTCTTTTTTACAAATAATACCGGAAACGCGTACGAAGATTTGCTTTTCTCAATAATATTTGCCTCCAACAACTTTCTTATCTCTGCTTGTGCATATTCTCGCACTGTATGAGGAATCTTATAAGGTTTAGACTGTATAGCATGATTGTGCGCCAATTTGATTTGGGGGGTGACTAAGGATGTCTGACCTAACGATTTGTAAGATTTCGAAAATGCATGTAAATGTTGCATCAAAAGGTTCTCCATCTTTTCCTGTAGTTCTTTGGGAAGATGCGCAAGATCAAAATCTTCCGGTGAAATTTCTGTTTCCCTCAATTTACGAACTTCCTCAATACTTAAAGTATTAATCTCATGTACCTTACCGTCTATAATATTTTCAGGCACTTCATCCGTTCCAAAATCAATGTCTAAAATTAAATTCCCAAATTTTGTACCCTTCTGTAGAATAATTTTCTTATCCGAAATATTCTTAATTATTACATTAATAATTCTGTTCTGAGATATTTCGTGTACCGAGTTATAACATTTAATGCCCAAATTATGAATATCTGGCTCAAAAAGTACCATACTGTTTTCTTCTATAAAATCAGGACATAGTAAAGTAGCTATTTTTTCTTGCCCTGCAGCAATATAAATTTTGTGCACTGATTTTACCCATATTTTGTTTCTCTTACTCTCCTTTTTAGTAACTACATTTTCTACTTCTTCAGTAATTATAATATTTATGTCCTGCACTGGTAATTTGTTATCATTATGATTGAGTGGAATTTTCGCATTTTTAAATTTCAACATTTTTTTTTCTATGTCAATCACCATTTGATTTGTTTTTAAATAATCATATCCCAACAACATATTATAAGATGCCTTAAAATTATTTTCTGTTACATAAAATGTGCCAGAAGTAAATGCATTCTGTAATTTAAATGACAATTGTATACAATGTGTAAATGGAATTGATGTACCGCTAAAAGATTGTATTCTAATCCTATGGCCCAAATATTTAAATTTTACATTATTTTCTTTTATTTTTTCAAATAAACTGGCTGAAATTAAAGACACTGCTCCGCCCGTATCTAAAAGAGCTGAAACTTTTATTCCTTTAATATCAAAATTAATAATTGGTACATTTTCCATTTCTTTATCACTAACACTCGCTATAACCTTCGTATTTTGGGATCTGAGGACCGATTCCTGCTCCTCATTCTTAGTATCCCCAGATCCCCTTATATGTTTCCCGAACGTTGCTTATTTCCCGTTATCTTACGTCCCTCTGTTTTATTTGATGTACTATTATCGCGATTCGCATTATTCACATTCCTATAATTTTCCTGGGGATTTATTTGACCTTGATTTTGTGGGTGATACCCCTGCCCATTCGGAAAATTCTGCCCATAGTTATAATTAGGATGAATATTTCCCACACCATAATTACCATAACCTGAAGGCTGTCCCTGTGGGACATAATTATACTGATAATTTTGACCCATTGGCAATGAAGGAGGAAGAGGGGGTGGAGGAAAATTCCAATTACCTACACTTCCGTACCCCTGAAAATTCCGAGACTCATTATTAGAGCTTGTAAATCCCTGCATATTTTGTCCACGTGTTGGAAAATTCTGTTGATAATCATTATTCCGATACTCTCTTTTATTATTTACATTATAACGACATTCTTCCGTATCATGATTTCTTAAATTACATATATTACAATACCTCGTATTATTTCGTGAATTATTTTGCCATTTTTCTGTTGGCTTACATTTTAATTTTTCCAATTCAGCTCTCAACTGATTTAATTCCTTTTCTTGTTTTTCATTTTTTCTTAATAATGATTCGCAAAATTCAGTTGTTGTACTTGTACCTATCGCATTTAATTCCTCAAACTTAACCGACAAAAACGCCTCTTCCACTGTTAGGGCAATTTCGGTTGCTTCCTTATACTGATCAATCGCTCTCTTTCTTATTTCCAAAGCAATATCCGGTTTGATAGATTCTAAGAATCGGTGTAATTTCATCAAATCAAATAATTTCCGCGCATCTGCCTTGTTAGAAAGACCCGAAATGTCAAAAAATTTCGCAGCTACCAGATTAAATCTCACAATATAATCCGACATACTCTCCGCTGGTTTTTGTTGAATCTTTGAAAAATCATTATGTGATTCACCGAATGTTTTTTTTGTGTCAAAGGTTTGGATCGCTTTTTCTTTAAATTTCGCATAATCGGTTTCCGAATTTAGTTCTACATCCGTTTGCAACCTTTCACGTGCCGTTCCGACAAATTTTGAGCGTAAAATTATTAATTTCACTTCATTAGAAAAGTTCGTCTGGACGGCAGCTCTATCGAACTCCTGAATAAAATAATGTATATTACATTCTTTCTTCCCATCATATGGTGCAATCACATTTAATAAATTATCCGTATTCGCCTTTTCGGTATCCGTTTTAGACATATTTACTTTATTCGTTGAATTTTTTAACTTACTCTGTGCAAGACGGGTACGCGCTTCAATAATGAAATTATTAAATTCCGAACTGGTACGCTTTTTAATTTTAGACTTATTTCCCATGCGCTAACATTATTTTAAATAAATTGGGTGTAAAATTTCCAATTGCAAAAATTATTAATAATATGAAATACCATGAAAAATCAAATATAAAATGTAAAGAAATATAAACACACCATTCAAAGAAAAACCCTTAGGAATAAGAGAAATAATCACAGTACATATAACGCATACTCCAAAAAAAAATAAATTCTTCCGAAAAATAGAGGAAAAGAAAAATTAATGTAATGTATATAAATCTTTCTTCAAGTGCACCATCTCAGCCACACATAACTGTATATATATATATATATATATATATATATATATTTTTACATCTATGTATTTCTACCTTTTCTATCAGTTGCACTGATAAATTATAGAAAAATTTTATTATTTTCTTTTTATTTATTTATTTTTTCTTATTTATTTTTTCTTTTATCATAATAATACCCCTCTATTATTATTTCTTAATGCACATGTATAATATACAATTACTCATTATAATTCAACTCGATATATTTAACAAACTCCTAAACCTGAGAAAAACATATATAAAAAGTAAATATATAATTTTCAATAATATATTTTCTCATATTATCATTTGTCATGACTGAACCTTGTTATAAAAGTTGTGCCAATCTTTGTTTTGTCCACAGGAGAACTTTGTCATTCGAACAAAACAAAAAAAAATTTAATATGTAGGATGAAAAAATTGAAATTATCTGCATAATAATTTAGACCTAAATATCCTTAGAATTTTAATACCTAAAGTATACAAAAAATTATTAATGTAATTAATTTGACCCAAAATGTAATTATAATTAAGATAAAACAATAATAACCTCACGTTCCCAAAGGAAGAGATCACGGTACCACCTAAGTATCGGGGAAGCCCATGCTGGCAAGATCTAGACAACTATTAAAAATTAGGTTAATGAATATCTTAATTTATCTATAAATTCCCTAACACAAGCTAACAAGAGTGTTGGGCGCACCCTTTTCTCCGAACTTACTTGATCCAAAAGAAAATCTATCTTATAGGGGCCTCTAATTATAGAGGACCTGGTGATCGTAAAAGCCTAGTTAGTTAATAGATAACCTACGGTCATTTACCTAAAAGGTTATCTTGAATAAATAAGACAATGCGTTGTGAAATGTTTAGAAGATAACTAACCTATGGCCAATTGGTTTGAAGGGAAATATATAATATAATTAAAACCACTAAATATAACTCCCCAATTTTCAGACAAACCAACCCTACAAGATAAATTTAATTATGGCTTTTACATATATGGACTAATAATAATATTAAGCAGTCAGGTAATTTCTAAATATGTAAAATAAGTAATTAGCAAGACTTTTAACAAATAATAACAAAGAAGGGAATTAATAATAATACATCATTTATTTACACCACAGGCAAATTATATTAAGTTACAATTAAATAATTCATACTTTTACCATCCAAAATAATAACTCATAAAAAAAACACTAATTTGGATATTAATTGAAGTTGACAAGTTCTCCTGGGCACCCTATTCCCAATTCAAAACATTTGATATTAAAACGGTACACAATAGAAAAGAGAACATCCATAACATCGTACCTTTTTCCCCATTGGGGTCACAAGAACCTTTTAGAGTTGTAGACTTGACAGTTATATATATATATCCAAAAGTTCTTTTTTTTTTGTTTGTAGAACCACAACACACATATTCGTGTTCCGTAATTTTAGTTTTATTTACACTAAATTCCACCCAGGTCTGGGCCAAAAGCAAAAATGTTTAAATCATTTTTTTAAAAAAAATTAACACTACTATATTGCTCGTCTTAGACAGCGCAAGTAAACATGGGCAGATCAGCCAAAAAAGGGCTTGAAAAAAATAACCACCGCACTCTGGAACTCTTTTTGTAACTCTGTATTTTTTTCGAGAAAAAGAAAATCTCTCTCTGTTAAAAATTTGCATGTGCGGCCCTGAGTGGTGGATGCGAATTAACATATTCAGCATAATTAAAATCTCCAACCACTCGCCGCTGTCTGGACCCGCCTTCGTGTCGGCCAGTGGTCAGTGGGTCCCCGAAATGCAGAGGGCCTTCCGACCCTCCTACATCCGATATTTCAAACCCCACTTTCCCACGAGACCGCGGGCTCCCACACGAAGATCCTGCAGCTGTCCCATAAAACATGAGGTCATAAAAGTCCCTCTTTTGTACCAAAACTGTCCAATTCTTTACTTTACATCGTAATATCATACATACAGATAGTAACTGGCAATTAAGCTTTCCCCTTAGCAAAACACTTGCCTGGGAAAATACTTAATGCTCTTGGTACCCATCCTTAATAAAATAATAATAATGTACTAATAAATGCATACATAAAAACAATAATACTGTACATTGAAAAAAAAAACTTGAATTAAAAAATTAATCAATTAGATAAAATAATCACTTAGATAAAAATATACATAGATGATATCGACAGTAAACTTATTCATATATATATATATATCTTTTTCCTTCAAAAAAATAGTTCTAAATATCCAAAATGTTGAAATCATGCCAACAGAAACGAATCTTTGTGTTTAAGTTAGACTTCGCAATTCAAATATTCGTAAGAAATTCCGTCACTTTCGAAAAATTTCTAAAACTGTCTTTTTTTCCCCTCTATTTCATAAAACTTTTAAGTAACTGTTGGATTACTATCTATGACATGAGAAGCTATTTAAATTTTATTTAACGAAATGTTACATAAAAAGGCGTATTTCTAGTAAAGAGAGATCTAAATTTGGCCAAATAAATGAATAAACATAGCAAAAATCAGAGTCATATTCAATTAACTGGTTTTACTACACTGTTAAAAAAAAAAAAAAAAAAAAAAAAAAAAAGAAGAAGTGATTTTTATTACACTTTATGTTATAATTTTCAATCACCGCTGTTGTGAAATCGAATTCAAGCACTCATGCTGTGAAAGCTAATTCAAGCAATAAGTGAAGTAAAAATGGAATTATTTCTGTCACGTGCTCCAAGCAGCCAATAGCAACGTAACTTTCTCCTGACTAGAGAAATTTTACAGCAGTGTTGTGACAGCAGCTTGTAAAACTTACAGCAACTGTATTGGCAGCCGTGGTGCCAGCAGCTTTTGTTGTAAATTAAAGTATTTTCTCAAGCATTTTATGTCGTAATTTTTCAAGAACCGTTGCTGTAAAATGGAATTCAAGCATCGATGCGGTGAAAGAGAATTCAAGCAGCTACTATTTATGGAGCACTATTCCTTTAAGTGCATTTTAGTGATGTTAATGAAATTTAAGCATTTACATCATACATATTATACATATGCAGACAGTGCGGCGCATAAGTTTATGCACACGCTAAATGTTTTTATAAAATGAAAAAAAACCCGGAATAGTTTGAAATTTTATTGCATCTAAACAATTGGATTACAAATTCATTTTTCGAATTCGGAAACAATTCATTGTAAGGAAAATAATAAATTACTAAAAATCAAAATTATGATGTCGCAAAAGTTTAAGCACAAAAACGAAATATTTACATTTCCGAATGCACTAAATTCCTTTAGGAGTCTATAGTGTTTCCATTGCACCTGATGGCATCGAATACGCGATTTTTACATTGATAAAACGAGAGTATGGAAGGTTATGGGAGCGAGTTTGTATCAGGCTACCTCGATCGCTGATTTGAGCTTTTGCGCTGTGTAATACTGCTTCCCATTCTTGTAGACATCACGTGAGAGGATTCCCTAGATGTTCTCTATCGGATTGAGATCTGGTCAGTTCATCACATTGATATTCTGAGATCTAAGCCATTCTTTTATGCAAAGAGAAGTAAGTATCGATGCGTTGTCTTGCTGAAAGGTCCGGCTCGGACCACCTAGGAGTTCACCAAACTGTCACAAATGCTCACTCAGAGTTCCCTGATACTTTTGTGAATTTTGTCTGCCATTTAGGAAGCAAGGAGATGTTTGTCCATTGTAGACAAAAACGCCCCATACAATGAGCAAACCACCACGTTGTTCCCTGCTGAATATGCTCTTCGGATATTTCCTAAAGTCACACCAATAGAATGAGAAGCCATCTCGACCATCCAAATTCCATTTTTTCTCATCAGAAAAAATAATACTAATCCATTCGTCACGACAATACATGTACTGTTTTGCCCATTGAAGTCTTGCTTGCTTGTGACACTGTTTCAGAAAAGGGTTACGAGCTAAATATTGTTTTTTTTTTTTTTTTTTTTTTTTTTTTTTGATGAATCCTGATTCGGTTTTTAGTCTGCGTATGGTGTCATGTGATATTTTTTTATCCAAGTCGATTTTTTATCTGATTAAGAGACAAATTGCTAGTTACATCCAATCTTTTAATTCTTCTATCTTCACGAAATGTTGTTTTACTCGACCTTTCTGAGCGATACGCATTTTTGAATTATTTTCTACGTTGCAAAACACTATAAATACCACGTTAAGACAGATTTTAAATAACCGAAAATACAATATTTAATTACTAATGTCAAAACGTTAAAATCATCATCCAGACCCAGTAATTATCAGTTTACCCCAACAAAACCCAGATATGACTTAAAAAATCTCTATTAACGTTGACATGCTTTTAAATAACAAACAAAATTATGAAGGCAAACCCGATCAAGATATAAACTATTTTATATCATAATTTAATGAAGTCGCCAGTGCTGCAAAAATCACCAATGAGTTAAAACTTATCTTTTCAAAACCAAAACTATCAGGAGTGGCTAAAGAAATGATAATTAACACGCTCAGCTTACGGGACGAGACTAACTATGCAAATTTTACTGAAAAAAATTAGACAATTTAAAACTGAAAAATCATTCGCCCATACTCATGATCAATTCATTCAGGCTAAGCAATTGCCGACACAATCTGTCGAGGACTTTTCAAAAATATTTAATATTGCAGCGCAAAAATACCTCGGACATGCGGAAAAAGAAGGTGCCATTTTTGGACACTATCAAATTGTCAAAATTTATTGAGGGACTCAGACCAGATATTTTTTTGGACTGCAAATATTCTCACCCGACAATTTTGAAAATGCACTGACAATGACGAAGAAGATGAAAATCGCATTAAATAACAAGAAATCCCTCGAAATATATAATATGGAGGCACAAAATAATACTTCAATATATGACGCTAGCCTACAACTCCCAAACATAATCAGCAAATGCAGGAAATTAAAGAACAAGTTAATTCACTGCGAATAAACGAAACACAATAGAATCAGGAGAATAAAAAAGATCTCTTTTGCCATATATACGAGATACAAAATCATGGCACACAAAGCTGTTTTTATAATGCTAAAAATTCATCTAACAGAATATGTACACCAAGAAATATTGAAAATTTTAAAATTATGTTTTGGCACAAATTAGAGTGCGAACTATAAAAGTTATGTGCTGTGATGTTAGCATTAAAATTTTAAAAAAAAAGCTATTAAGTAAAATTGGAATGATTGATAATAATAATGATAAGATAGGTAAATAACAATAATCATTCAATAATCTGAATAAGTATCTAGACATGCATATGATTATTCTTATTGCAGAAAATAAATAAACAATTGTTAAGAATAAAAATGTATGTATTTATTATTATTATTTCTTTTATTAAGATATCTTTTTATTTTATTTTCTAGCCAAATGCCTCAATAAATGCAGTGTTTATCCTTAAGTTAATTTTGCGGACGCTTTGTGTCGTGCTCAATCGGTAATAATATTCTAACCCGCTTAACTTAATTTTATTCGGTATTTCACAACGCGTGCCGATAAGCTTCCTTTCCTGTACTAACCATGCTTACTTTTATTAAGTGCATGTTGGTCCCTTTTTCTTTTCGTTGCAACAATATTCTAACTATTTACTTGGTAGCTTTTTTAAAACTGTTTGGAAAGCGACAATTATTGAATATTTTGAAAGAAAAATGATGCAATATTGTATAAGTAGGTTCACATGTAACCAGTTAGTATTTAACTTCGGTGAATTTGAATGCTTGACAGCAAAGTTTTTAAATTCTAATTCATGTTCTTAACCTCCAAAAAATCCTTATTTTTTAAGCCAAAGCAAGGATAAAATGAACACAAATTGAAACACATACAATTTGCAGTTTTAAGATTTTGACATTTTAAAACATTCTAAACATTCGAACGCCTGTCATGTATCAACTGAAATATATTTTATTTTCTGGTTAATTAAAAAATAAGTTAATGTTACAGTGTTTTTTTTTACTTTTTTTAAAAAAAATAGGTATAAAAAATATAATAAGTACAGGAACAGACATTTTGCAGACATTTTAAAATCTGATAGTCAGAAGTAGATGTACACTGGGTGGTTCAAAAGGTCATGTCCAAACGACACGTGTGGGTGTGTCAGGTCATGAGTTGCAAGAATTGCATAGGAACTGAGGGTCGGAAACACGATTTTGACGGTTAATTGCGTCGCGATCCTGACGCAAAGAAAAGATAACAAACGCTGTAAAAAGACCTTTAATTTACAAAAAACTTAATCGAAGTACAAAATACAATTGAAAAATGTTACAACTCATAACAAGTGCTCCATTAGCCGTGATCCATGCTTCACATTGGCGCCCCATGAAATCGCGAACACGTTCCAATTAGCCAGGAGTCTCCAAAATGCGTGCCGTCGCTTCAGCGGTCCGTGCCAGGAAGTCCATGGCCAATGGAACGGGTGTCTCGTACACTAGAGACTTAAGATATCCCCAGAGGTAGAAATCCAGGGGGTTTACGTCCAGGAATCACTGTGGTAACAGTACAGGACCGATTGAAACATGTTCACGATTCCATGTAGCGGCGACGTGAAGCATGCATCACGGCTAATGGGGCACATTTTGAGCACTTTTTATGAGTTGTAAAATTTTTCATACGTATTTTGTACTTCGATTATGTTTTTTGTAAAATAAAGATCTTTTTACACCGTTTGTTGTCTTTTCTTTGCATCACGATCACAATGCAATTGCACCGTCACGATCGCGTTTCCGACCGCCATTTCCTATGTAATTCTCAATTTTCATGACCTGACACACTCACACGTTTGGACATGACCTTTTGAACCACCATGTATACATCTACTTCAGACTATCAGTTTTTAAAATGTCTGTAGCAAAAGAAATTTAAATATATTTTTTCCCTTTGCATATTCTACACATCTGTGTGTTTAAACAAGAATAAATAATAATAATAATTCTGAATTTGTAATAATTCCAATTTCTTTTTTCTACGTGTGATAAATTTTTTAGGTACATAACTTTAAACATATTGTTCAGCATTTTTACGACTGTTTTTAATATATCTTACAAAATAGCATTATGAAATTTATGTTATCGCCTTTAAAAAGTAGAAATGAAACTTTTCAATTTAAGTTTTTGCTTTGAAAAAACATGTAATACAGAACCTCATTTATTGAAGGTTTTAAGTAAATAATAGCTTACATGTTGAACATTATGGTCGTAATACAAATTCATAAATATGTTTCCGAGCTTACGATTACAATATGTTAATTTCGATGAGTCATATTTCGCTTAACTGGAAAGCAGTTGTGTACTTTAAAGTGCATTTATTATGTAACATTGGTCTATGTTTATAAGGGACAGTTTCAATAATATAGGAAATGATACATATATTTCATATCGGTTTCAAATTAAATGTTGTCACTTGCTAGTAATTTTGCAAAGGATTCTATTTTCTGAGTATGAATTTAAAGTACTATCTAGTATTACTAGATTAACTAGAATCAATTCATTTTTATGGATAAGCCACAAATTTGAATTGATAGTTAAATTAATGTAATTTTGTAAAAATTCATCAATTGAAAATAAAAATTATAGCTGTAGCTGAATAACTAACTTTCTGACTCACATTTTAGTAAATATAATAGTAACATAATATTTAACTTCTGCTAGATTTTATTTCAGTCCTTAATCAACCGAAATGCATTAGCTGGACAATGAAATAAATCATTTAAAATACAATTGTGATGTTTGAATTAACATATGTAAATTACGAAAAAAAACCCTATTTTTAATCAACAATAACATTAATGAAAACATTTGTGATAATTTAGTTGAATTTATATACATTAACTATAACTGACGGATTTCTTAAATTAAAATCAGCATTAAAAGCGAATGAGTTGTTGAGCATGCAGCGTTAGGCATTAAGTTCTACTTTCAAACACTTAAATATTATTGTCAATTAATACTGCAAATCTTAAAATCCTAAGAAAAGTATTTCAATATTTCTAATTGTTATTTATTATTATAAACATTCAGTAGATTAATTATAATTCTACTGCATTATCAATAAATATTTCGAACAAAAGTTTTATATTTAAGTAATAACAGACATGTTAATTCTTCTAATAATAAACTCAGATAGTAATATGAAAGAAAATTAGCAATATATATGGGTAATTTAATATAACTTGATTGATTATTGTGAACAGCAAATAAAAACTTTTACAATGAATTTTTACACATATGCTTGGCGAGCTTAATAGTTATCACTGAATAAACTTATTTTGATTATTAACAAATGGAGCTTTTCAATATGTTTGAGTTTTGTTCCATTGAAAAAAATTAAGATGCGTTAATTTCCTGAAGCATCATGTATTGGATTCATCAGACGAATTTTAAGTTAAATATGTAACATAGATTAATTGTAACAAGAAAGAAAAAATCATGCGTCAACCCTAGATTATTAAACCCTTTTCAACACATTCAGAATAATGTAACAAAACTGCACCGTTTAATAAGTTAAATTATTATATCTAATTCAACCATATGGAAACGCATAACACATTTGAAAAAAAAAACCTAAAATCCAGCTGTCCCCCATCTACAATCGGAAAATTATCCGAATTCTTTGAGTAGCCCTGTATATGATATATAGATTTGTATCTATTAACTACATTCATGCCAAAATTTAGTTCAGTTAAGAAATACATATACCTCTGTTGAAAAATTTCCTTCAGCAATTTCCGCTACTAAGAAGATTGGTACGTGAATTGTTTTGTGCAGCCCTGTATATGAGGTACATAATTTATATACAGCAACATGCAAAAATTATTTTAATTTTAAAGCGCATACCGAATTTTAAACGCACTTTCAGCAATTATTACTCAAAGATAGTACTGTAACCTATTTCTTTTGCGTGTCCCTGTAAATTAGGGGTGTAGAACTTTTTAAAGAGAAGGGCCACTTACAAAAATATCTGGGTTGTCGAGGGCCACACCGGTAATACGGAGAGGATTCTATTTTGGGGAGGTGATCTGTGGCCTATACACTGTAAAACATTTGTGTAACGATACTTTATAAAACTGGTGGCAGCGTTGCTGCCTCCAAACTTATGGAGTATTTTAACAGATATAACCGGTGTTACGTTACACTAATGTGTAATATTACACCAGTTATATCACTTTAAATTACACCATTATATATGTGAAAAAAAAATTACTCCATAAAATTGGAGGCAGCATGCTGCCACCAATTTTATGGAGTAACGTTACATAATTTTTTTACAGTATAATCAGATAAAAAATATGGTTTCAGGGGGGGGGCGGTGAGTTTTAACCCTCTAGGTTCTCCTACCCAGTCAGCATATTCAATTCAGCTGGCAAGAATATATCAAGACTTTACAATAGTATATAATAACAAACAGAGATATAACAAGGATTGTATTCAAGGAGTGATAATATTATATTTGACTTTATTCGGGGAAGTAAATTTTGTTTTGTTAAAAGTGCTAAAAAACAAACATAGGCATGAAAGTGGCTAGTGCCGAAAAAAAATTTAAACTTTATGAACGAAGGGGCGAGGAGGAGCAGATCAATGAAATTTGAGATTTTTCCGCGCCCGATCGACAAAATTCACAATTTTTCCACACCCGATCGACGAAATTTGCTATTTTCCACCGCCTGTTCAACAAAATTTGCGATTTTCCACCCCTGAATGACAAAATTCGCGATTCTTGGCTCTGACGAAATCTGTAATTTTTTACTGTAGCAAATTGACGAAATTCGCGATTTATTCTCGCTATAAACGGACAAAGCTCGTGATTTCTCCGCAGCCGATCTACGGATTTTTCAATATTTTTGACCCTGATTGACGAAATTCGCGAATTTTCCGTTCCCGATCAACGAAATTCGCGATTCTTGACTCTGACGAAATCTGTAATTTTTTACCGCAGCAAATTGACGCAATTCGCGATTTTTTCTCGCTATAAACGGACGAAGCTCGTGTTTTTTTCCACAGCCGATCAACGATATTTTCAATTTTTCCGCGCATCATTGACAAAATTTGCGATTTTTCGGAGCCCGATCGACAAAACTAGCTATTTTTCAGTGAACGATCAACGAAATTCGCGATTTTTCTGAGCCTCATCAACGGATTTTGCAATTTTTTCCGCGCCCGATCAACAAAATTCGCAATTATTTTCTCGTGATAAACAGACAAAATACGAGTTTTTTAAGCATTTCAACGAAATTTCAGATTTTTCCGCTCGTAATTGACAAAATTCGCGATTTTTCTCATCAAATCGACGACAGTCGCGATTATTAACTGATTGACGAAAATATGCAATTTTTTCCCTCGAGAAATTGACGAAGTCCGAGATTTTTTTCTCGCGACTGACGAAACTCAGGATTTTTTCGGAACCGATCAGCAAAATTTGCAATTTTTCTGCACCCGATTAACGAAATTCGCGATTTTTCCGAGCCCGATCTCCAAAACTCGCGATTTTTCCGCGAACCCGATCTCTAAAACACGCAATTTCTCTGTGTCCGATCGCCAAAACTCGCGATTTCTCTATGCCCGATCGTCAAAACTCGCGATTTTTTCGAGACCGATCGACAAAACTCGCGATGTTTCCGTGTCCGATCGGAGAAATTTTCGATTTTTTCCGCGCCTTATCGACAAAATTCGCTTATTTTCCGTGCCCGATCAACGAAATTTGTGATTTTTCCTCGCCTTATGGACAAAATTCGCTATTTTTCCGTGCCCGATCAACAAAATTAGCTATTTTTCTGAGTCCGATCGACAAAACTCGCAATTTTCCGCGTCTTATCGACAAAATTCGCGCTTTTTCCGTGCCCAATCAACAAAGTTTGTGATTTTTCCGCGCCCGATGAACGAAATTTGCAATTCTTAACTGATTGACGAAATGTTCAATTTTTCTCGCGGCAAATTGATGAAATTCACGATTTTTTCTTGGGACCATATGGACAAAAATTGCATTTTTTTCCAGTTATAAATTGACGAAGTTCGAAGGGCCACACGTTAACTCATCGCGGGCCACAGGTTGTGCATCCCTACTGTAAATGAACGACAAATGCCATTAATGCCCTAGTCTATCGTAATGATCTTGTAGTGAAATTCAGTGATTTATATCAGTTTCAATATATTTGAAAAAGTGTAAACTCATTAAAATACTCTGCAAACGACCCCCCCCCCCATAAAGGATAATGTGATAGAATTCTTCTGAGTGCCCCTGTAAATGAATTATCAATCCCACATACTTCATATAGGCTATCAAACATCCTTTGGTGACCCTAAATAACATTTATCACGTGCTTTAGAATCGAAGTATATTTACGAGAGTTAGAGGGTGGACAAACGGACACACAAACCGAATGCATAAGCACTTTTCAACTTTGTTGGAAAGTGTTAAAAAGATAATTCTTATGTTCGTTTTTTTAAAGATTTATAAATTTTTTTAAATAAAAATTAAATTATTTGTGTTAATTTTAAAGCGCATTGAGGAACTCTCTCACATAGTAAAAGTAAACATGGATATAAAAGTTGCAAAAAGTTTCAAGAAAAGTTTTCACAGAATTCAGTTTATAAAGTTAAAGCAAATATAATTTTAAAATAACAGTTCAAGAGCGAGTATTACTCGCGTACAGATGGTTCTGTACAATAACTGTATGAATTAGTAACTGGGATTTGCATTACACAAATATATCATTAAAAGTTGTTATCTAGGCTTTAAAAGCCGATGGCGCATTGAGTACGCCGTCCATGTCTTCATGTATTCCTAAACTGTCCGTGTCAAATTACAGACAATGTTTTCGAAAATGGTTATCAACAATCATTTTATAGTTCTGCGACGATAGGTACAGTCGTGGAAAAAATAGTAAACACCCTTATAAACTCCTCAACAAATTATCGTAGAAAGTTATTGATACCGAAAGATTGGAAATAAAGTCTTCTTTTAAATGATGTATATATAAAATTTGCTTAGGGGGCCATCTACATATTAAAACGAACCCAAACTTCAAAATTTCAGTGGCAGTACCCAATTTTAACAAGATATTTCAAATCTTCGGTTCAAACTATGCCTGGACTCCAAATTTCATGTCATTTGATGATAAGTTTTTGAATTATAAACATTCAAAGTTTAGTGCTTCTAATGTCAAATTATATTTTCATATTTTCATTAATATCTCCTGAATTTATACTTTTATGGTGCTAATTTTTTGTGTAGCAATAATACTAAAATACCCAAACATAAATACGTTGAATTTGCAATTTTTATATCTTTATGATATGAATTATGAATTATGAAATTAGCATTCGTAAAAATTATCAATTGCAACCTACCATATGTTTTTGATGGATTTAGATTTATTAAGTCCTGCTGTATAAAAATCCGAAATTTCACATTTTTCTTCCAAGTAGTTTTCAAATTATGCTTAAAAATGACAAAATGATGGTTTAAGGGTGCTGTGTATGATAGAAGTGACTGGATATTTTGAAATTTCTTATAGTCCAGGCAACAGGGAATTTTATCTAGCAAAATTAATGGTAGTTCTGGAAATTGGCTTATTTTATATTTTTGGGTAGCTGAATCCGAATTTGTAACTTCCCACCAAAATTTCCCCCGGCAACACCCCCAAATTTTGGTAAAAAGTATCTAGAAATTCAGAAAGTAGACAAAATTTGCACCAAATTAGATATATAACATTATGACTTAGGATGAAGGGGAAGGGGGGATCTGCCTCGGAACATGCGCCGCGGTGCTGCGTGGTCTAAGTTGTGCAATTCCACTTAACCACTCGCACGTTTACATTCGCCCTCCCATCTCCCCTCCGAACTTTCCTTATAAGGTTTACTTGAAGTTTTTTGAGTCGCTGAATCCGAATTTTTAACTTACCCCCAAAATTCCCCCCAAAAAATAGTTGTTATTAACTTAAATATCTTATTATTTTAGGGGAAAAGCATTACAAAATTCAGAAACTAGACAAAATTTGCAACAAATAGGATATATGACATTATGACGTAGGATAAACGGGGAGAGAGGGGGCTGCCTCGGAACATTCCCCACGCGCTTTTCTCAAAAACCAAATTTTTTCAAAAAATCAATTTTTTGGGGGGTTGCCGGGTGAAATTTTGGTTGGAAATTACAAATTCGAATTCAACGACCCAAGAAAAATAGAGTGAGTCGAAATCCAGAACTAGTATTAATTTTTCCAGGTAAAATCACCTATTGCCTGGACTTCATAACTTAGTGTACGTAGCGCCGCAGTGCATGTTCAGAGGCAGCTCTCCCCCTCCCCGTTCATCCTACGTTATAATGTCATATATCCTATTTGTTGCAAATTTTGTCTAGTTTCTGAATTTCGTAATGCTTTTCCCCTAAAACAATAAGAAATTTAAGTTAAAAACAACTATTTTTTGGGGGGGGGGGATTTTGGGGGTAATTTAAAAATTCGGATTCAGCGACCCAAAAAACTAAAAGTAAACCTTATAGAGAAAATTCGGAGGGGAGATGGCAAGGCGAATGTAAACATGTGAGTGGTTAAGTGGAATTGCGCAACTTAGTTCACGCAGCACCGCGCGCATGTTCCGAGGCAGATGCCCCCTTCCCCTTCATCCTAAGTCATAATGTCATCTATCTAATTTGTTGCAAATTTTGTCTACTTTCTGAATTTCTAGATACTTTTCCCCTAAAACAAATAAAAAAAATGATTTTTTTAATAAAAACCTTTTTTTTTTTTTTTTTTTTTTTTTTTTTACTAAAATTTGGGGGGGGTTGCCGGGGGAAATTTTGGTGGGAAGTTACAAATTCGGATTCAGCGACCCAAAAAACAAAGTAAACCGATTTCCAGAACTACCATTAATTTTGCTAGGTACAGCCCCTATACGGTCTCTATTGCCTGGACTATTAAGCTATCCTGTAATCTAGCAGTTTCAATGGCTGTTTGAGTGGCGTTTAAGATGTTTTGATCAAGAAGGCTCTCTCGGTGAACAACCGAGTACCGAACTTCAATTTGGATACAGTCCCTAAAATACGTTAGTTTTAAAATAACTAATTTCTCGGAAACTTATCGTACGAATTGCATAAAAATTTGTCTTTTGTCTAATTGAAGGGTGTAGATTTCATTTATGCTATCAGAATTGTGTACTGTTATTGAAAAAAAAACAAAGTTATGGTTCGTTTTAATATGTAGATGGCCCCCTAATTAAATTTTATATCCATTATTTAAAAGTAGACTTTATTACCAATCCTTCGGTACCACTAACTTTCTTCTACGATAATTTGTTAAGGAGCTAGAAAGGGGTGTTTTCTTTTTTTTCCCCACTCCCCGACTGTACTTTCATGCGCCGGTTTTCATGAAACTTTGTGTTCAGGTATACGCTGACATAAGTTGTTGCTGATCAGGTTTTGGTAAATAATTCAACAGGTGGCGCTGCTATGTTGCATTATGATGATTTACGCGATATTACCGATATCTCAAGAACTAATGCACGTAATTTTATGTCTTTTGAATCCTCATGAGGGCCATAGATTACCATTTAATTTTTGCACCATGCTAGGGAATTTCGAAGTATTAACATGTAGGAGATAGTAGTAAGTTTTGGGATTGGTACATCCGAAGAGATTTTTATATTATATCTACGCATTAAAGATTCTTTAAGAAAGAAAAGCAGAGTTCAAGCGATTTTTTCTAACCAAGACTACGTCCACTAAATAAATAAATCTTTTTCAGCTCACAATGTCTCTCCGGCCTGGCGACGGATCGACTGGTCTGTGGAGCTAATACAGGTAAGCAATTTCACTTACCTATATATTAAATCATTATAATCAATTAAACAAATAGTTATTGATTAATGTATAAATTGGGCCGCTCACGCCTTCTTTTACGACAGACAGACCCAGGAGTAATCTTATAATGGTTCTGTCGAGCACAGAAGAAGCTCAGCGCACACTTTATACTCTAGGAATGTAAGAACCCATAATTTATTATTTCACCCACATAAGACAAATAGCCATTTCACAACACTAAACTCCTCGAACTGAATTTCACTTTTTTTATAGATGGCACACTTCATCAGCGCTTGCCATTAGGTACGGAAGAGGTTCCTTTTATACTTTTTGAGTACGGAACCCCCCCAAAAAGATTTTGCAACAACAGAACAATAAATGGAAGAAAAATAGAAAAAAAAGATGTAAAAAGGATTTAATACCATTCAGAGAGTTTCGTAAGGTTGTTTGTGAAGACGTATTCAAAACTAAACGAAGTTTTTCGGTATTTTTATCAGGACGGTACAACCCTAAATGTGGTATATAATAGGTTCCTACTTTTTCATCACACTCCAAAATCTCTGTCATGCGACCCAATTTTTCATATTCGCGTAAAAATTCTCCATGTAATGCTAAATACTCAGGCTCTTTTAAAAAGCGATTGCACATCAAATTTAATTTTTAAGGACAATATCTCTAGATTTCCCTAAACGCATCGGATCCTCTTTTATTTTAACAATATATCTCCCCCCGTTCTATTTCCTTAACATTTTTCTCAAAGTTCTCTTCGCAAATTATTGCTTCTTTATCTTTGGGTACCTCAATCTTAACATTTTCTATTTCCGAAATTTTCTCCATAGTTTGTTTGAAAGAGTATTGTCCTGAACGAAACCACAATGTACCCTTCCCTGACTTGGAACGGGAGTAATTCCACTTGCTACGCATCCAAAAAAGTATTTTGAAAAATCAAATTACTATTAACGAGACAAATTTGACCTCTCCGTAACAACTTGTAAAAAAAATCCAGCGCTTAAAAACAAATCTATACGACATTGCTTATTAAAGTTTTCCTCTGCTAATTTTACATATTTTAATTCTGGCACATTAATGTTAAACATTTTTGACGGAATGAAATCCGTAATTTTAGATACAATCAAAAAATGTAATTCTTTTTCAAAATTTCCCTCAAAATTTGAAATCGTCGTGGTAACATCAGATTAAATTTCGTGAATGTGTCTCCGATACTGCAAACTGTCAAATTGGTTTTCTCTTTTCTTAATATGAGGCTATTCGCACAATCTGAAGTCATATGGTTCCTTGATCTAAAATCACTAGCACTCCGTAATAATTTCCTGTATTGTCTCTCAGCAAACAATTTACAGTAGTACTCAACAAAACAGTTTTTGCTTGATTTATTACTCGCGCGGAAAATACGGAATAACTATTATTGTTTTGGTTAGATCGAAACTTTGACACATCTGACGGCAGAATAGATTCATTTTCTCTTGCAGGAGGAGGGGAAAGCAATTCCCGACCACCTGCTCTATTCGCATTTGCATTGTGCAGTGTTTTATAATTACTCATAAAATGTAACGAAAAATAATGTATCTTGATTTTACCCTCTTGCTTACTTACAAAATGATTAGCATGAAAAATTTTTAATTACAATTATTAACCAAATGTTTTCCAAAACAATTAAAACAACAATTATTTTTTTCAATTACCTCTATCTGTTCAGAAACAGGCAACACCATATAATTTTTACATTTATATAAGGGGTGGCTTTCGGTACAAAAATATTTTTTAAAGTCTTGCAATTAGATAGAAATACTCTTGACACATTTCTCGAGGATTTTTGATTATTGATTTCTGTTAATGATTTCCCGCGTGACACAAAAAATAGATCGGTTTCCTTCGCTAATACCACTTGGTCGAACCATGAATCTCATTACCTAACACTAATATGAGCTGCTCTTTCTTTGTCTAAACCCTTAAACAATTTGTTTGATACAATTAATTGCTTCAGCTTCTCAAAATTAGATACTTTCGCAATTTTAAGCAGTAATCAAAGCTAGTTGTTAAACGTGACGCAAATTGCACATGAGTTTTATTCGTTTGCCTAATAGTTTTTCTGAATTGCTCAAAACAATATTGGGGAGTTGGTTCAAATTCTCTAAGTACAATTTTCTTTACTTTATCATAATCACTCAGCTCATTATCACTTATGTAAGAAATTACAGTTGAAGCTTTCTCACCTAGTAAATTCAAAAGAATCTCTGCTTAAATTTATAGGGTACATTTTTGGTAATAAATGACCTTTCCAAAGAGGCAAAAAAAGACCCCCACTCATCGACTCGGAATTCTAATCGTTAAAGTTTTTATACTTTTTATTAGACAATCTAGAGAATCAATTTTATTTTCTGAATCGCTGTCGTTAGTTTTTGAATTCATTCGCATGCGAGATAATTCTTATTCGGCTTTCGCTTTTTCCAATTTAATTTGTTCCAACTGCAATTCTAATTGTTCACTTTTCTCGATTTTCTCCAATTCTTCTTTTCGGTCCTCAACTATACCGTCTATTAGATTAGTGACAAATTCAGGGTCACTTTTGAATTTCTCAGTATTTTTTATTATATTAATTAAATCTGGTTTCGTAACTTTATCGGTTACTACCTCCCGTAACTCTGTAGCAGCATACTGTAAATGAACTTTTCGAACTTCTTTAAACATTTTGAAAGCAAATTATAAAACTCAGAAAATTAACTCTCTTAGCTCTAAATACTAGGTTGAGCAAAAAGTTCTGGGAAATTTGTGAAAGTTGCGTTGTTATGCGCAAATTAACAACAAAAGCAACATTTTTTATTCTTCAAAGTAGAGACCATCATAGTCCACGACTTTCTGCTATCGTTCTGCCAGATTCCGGATTTGCTGGAAGTACCATGGCGGCTCCTTGGAATCGAAAAACTTTTGACATGCTTCTTCAACTTCATTAAAAGATTCAAATCGACGACCCTTGAAAAAGTGTCGTATTGATCGAAAGAGGCCATAATCGGGTGGAGTCACGTCTGGACTATACCACTAGTACTCCTATATACGATACAAATTCTGGTAACTGTTAGATTAAAAATTTCCCACAACTTTTTGCTCAACCTAATAATAAAGTCTATAACACAATTACAAACTATATTATGGGGGTAAATGACCAGAAAAGCTCATGCACCTACTTAATTACTCAATCTTATTCCCTTGAATATGACACGTTCCTTTGTTGTGGAACGCTTCTCCACTTACGCTAAAATGCAAGTCATTCTCATTTATTTTTTCCATTCTGCGTAGTCATGGTTCCGGCTCTGCGGACCATATGTCGAATACAGAAGAAGCTCAGAACACACTTTATACTTTAGGACTGTAAGAACTCATAATTTATTATTTCACTGACATAAACAACTCAAAAAATTTGCAAAGACAAATCGTCATTTCACAACATCAAACTGTATACTCTCGAACTCAATTCCACTTTTTTCACAGATGGCGCTCTTCATAAGCGCTTGCCATTAAGTACGGAAAGGTTCCGTTTTTAATTTTTAAGTACGGAACCCTAAGAAAAAAGATTTTTGCAACAATAAAGCAGTAAATGGAAGAAAAATAGAAAAAGAGATGTAAAAAGGATTTAATAATGAATAAAATGCATGACTTTGGGGGGGGGGAGGAGGGCGGAAACGATGAAAAAAAATACGAGGATGTGTCGACTACAGCAGTGTTTGCCGAGAAAAATATTCTACCCCCCCCCCCCCCCATATTTAGGCGTCAGCTTAAGAAATTTTTACAAACATCTTTTAAACATTTTAACAGAGGCCTATCCCCGATTAAATTATATTTCTGTTAGAGATATGTTTTTAAATTTTCCTTACGTTCTAAATGCGGAGACTTTGCAATTCTTTATAAGATTGTTTAAAAATAAAATGCTTTTCAAATAATTTATTGCGTCGTTTTTCAGCAATTTTCAGTTGAAAATATACTGACATGTCTAATAATGAGAATAAAAAATACTTTTTCACTTGATTTAATTCATTTTTTTTAATGAATTAGATATAAGTTTTATTTGCTGGTTGATTCGGGGAGGGGCGTACACAGAGAAAAGGATTTTTGAAAAACATTTCTTAAAAACTAGAAATAATAGACTGTAGAAATTGTACACATTGCTTAAATAACTCTGCTTTTTGCGAGTTCTCTATTTATCTGCTTATATCTCGAATACTTAATTCACTAATTTAGTGAATATAAACAACAACAATCACCTTGAAATATCATTAGCATTCGTCTCATTGTATACCACACTTCGTATATACAATAAGACATTGCTAATCTTTAGCGTGTTTCACCGACATGTTCATCAGTCTAGTATATGACATGGTTGTGAAGCGATTTTTGAGCACTCATGTGCCACTGGTTGCATTGTACAACGATTTAAAGGGATCAAAAAGTCATAAAAAGAGGAATTTGTTGTAGCTATGTAGTGGTAAAGTGAGAAAAGTGCCTCTTTGGCGCCCATATATCAGGCACCTGTTAATGAATAATAAACGCCTTGCACACCATATTCTCCAGAAAGCAGACTTTAGAGTGCTTCATAAAAGCATAAAAATTTCATTATGTTTGAAATTTTGTAACAAAATGAAAATGTACTTTAAATCTTTTTTTCTCACAGACCGTAATGTAACGGGATTCTTTTGACTGTTCCTCTAGGTGAACCATAAATGCTATACAATTCATTTTAAATTGAGATCGTTCAATAGTAATTTTCAATAAGATATATCAATTATATGATAATACGAGTATATTTACGAGAGTTAAAACACGGCCAGACGGCGAGACGGATAGACAAACCGAAGTCATAAACAAATTTCGAATATGTTGGAAAGTGCTAAAATTAATTGCGATAATATATATATTTTAATAATAATAATAAAAGAGTTTGTAGCTTAGTAATGTTTCAGTTTTTTTCATTCTAATGTTTTGTTTTTGTTACACAATAGAATTGATCTTAACCTTTAAAAATAATCTTTAGATTTAATACAGTACATCTTCCAATTTTTTACAATTCGTAAAGTGTACAGTCTAAATTTAACATCGAATGAATACATTGGAAACACTCCATATTATAAATATTTTAACGATTTAAGTATCTAATCCAAACCCCTAATACCTTTGAGAGCAGTTCAAAGTGATTACTATTGCGATATTTGAAATACAGTAATTCGACAGACTTAGGTCGTTTGGTGTCAATACTGTGTCGACGTGAAACATTATGCTTTCATATTTCCTTCAGTTGGCTGAACTCTTCAGAAATTTATCGACAGCTTTTGAGTATGCGAAGTAGAATTACACTTGAAATTTTAAGAGATTTAACTTTGAAGTTTATTTCTTCAAAGTGATCATTTTAATGCATTGAAATTAAACTTACGAATTTAATTTATATAGAAACCGTATTTAAATTATTTGTAGTGAAAATAAATAAAGAATTTTTTACTTACGTGTGCGGAAAAAGTGGACTTCTTTTGTGTAATTAATACACTAATAATTACAACACCAAGCATAACTCCGATTTTAAAAGTTGTAGAAAAATTCTGTTTGCATCAAAGTTATAGTTTGTTATTTTCTGTTTCTAGTATAGTTAGCTTTTCTTAAAGAACGGCATAGATATTTATTTGTATTCACACTTTTTATTCTAAAGTTCTAACGCGAATATGTCTTTTCTTTGCTTTTATTCGTTTTGTCATGGCACATTTTCATAAATTTAAATTTTCACAACATTATCTTGAAAAATTTGTTCAAAAAAGAATTAAAATATTTTGAGAGATATTCTGAATAACAAGAAATCCATACTGGAGAGTGAATGAAAATGTGTCTTTAACCATTAAAATGGTGACATAAAAATTATTTATTAGCGAAAGTAACGATGCTTACCCGGAAATTGAAAATTCTATCATAGATTAGCTGGATTTTAAGGTGGATGATGAGAAGGAAACGAATTTTCTTAATCAACGGGTTCGCAATAAATTACTCTAACGAAACTTTACATATGGGAACATCCACGGCAATAGAAAATTTTTGCTGAAAAATTATTTTAAACGGAAATATAAGTGTGATACATCACTTTAAAGCTAAAGAGTTGCAGTATATGAATTTGTAAGTTTTAATTTCATAAGAATAAGTCTACACCAAAACCGGGCTGGAAACTGGCAGTATTAAAATTCATTTACAGTTGAACATAAAAATCCACTTATTGAGTTGTATAGTTTTTTTACTTCTGTTCATTAAATGAAATTATTATGGACAGAAAACAACAAGATATTATTATATCCCTCAGATCTACGTAGTTAAAAGGTTTTATCTAAGGTATTTAATGCAATTTTAACTTTATTTATTAGTTTTAATTAAATGTCACAAGAGTAAACTGAAAACATATTATAGTTTTAATTGTATAAAAACTACTTAAAATTTTTACCCAAAACTTCTAATTCTCTGATTTCGAGGTATAAGACAGATTTTACATTAAGTATTTTGTTTATGCTATGCATGGAATAGGCTCTGGTGTGTTGTACAATAGTAACAAACGTCTGTGTCACAAGACTAACACATAACACTTTTCTCCATAGTTTGATATAAAACTGCGTTAAAACCAAAACAAACAGAATGCTTTAAGTTCAGATGTTTTCTCCGTTATTAGAACAGTTCTTGAAATAGTTTTAGCCATAATTAAGGTTATTTTGTAAATTTTAAGGAAGATAAATTATCTTTATTAAATGTTTTTTTAATGGGTGGATTTATTTTTATTTATTTTTGTTATTACTTAAGATTATAAAATAATTATGACAAGTAAATAAAGGTAGATTAAAACAACGCAATTCGTGTAATTTTTGTGTGCCTTCTTTTGCTATAAAGCACATGGTCTTTGATCAGATATTTTATAGGCTTTGTAAAGCTTCGTTTACTAAATTCTGCTGTATGACCTACAGAGATTCCAATAGAAACTCTTATGGAAATGATTCTGATAGTACATTTTGAAGGAAATATTTTAATATTGCTTCTTATACACTACATTGTTTTAAAGAGCAGGAAAAATTCTGCTAAGCGCCAAAAATTGTAGGGATAAAATAAGAATGAAATTGAATATGTTGATGTGAGAATGAAACAAAACAAAATATATTATGATAAAGTGAAGAAAAGTCTTATAGCCAGCAAAAGCTTCAGCAAGAGAATGGAAATATTAAGAAAAGGAAAAGTAGATAACTAGCTAACCCCACATTTTGTAACGAAAAAAAATCCAACTCCACAGCTTTGGAGAATTTTATGTCGTTGAAGATTTAAGGTCATTCTTCAGCTAAATCTATATTAGTTGGGCGTGAAAAGGGTCACATAATTTCATCAATCCTAGGTGACATTTACTAAGGAAATACGGTTTTTGTTTAAAGAGGCTTTCGTAAATTGAAAAATTGGAGTATCATTTTCAGCTTTAAATCCCAGTTTCATAAAACAATAGAAACTCATTCATCAGAATATTTGCATTTGTCATTGTCGCGGAAACATTCAAGCAATTCATAATGCAGTGACTGATTTTGCCTACTGAGATACATCATAATTATAATGTATGATTTCAGAATGTCTAATTTGCGAAGATAACATCGAAGAATTATTTGAAACGGAAGTCCATAATACAGAACTTCTTATAAGTTATTGTAAATAGCAAAACGTTGATAAAAGTTTCGCTATTGACAAAACGTTTATCAACATTTTGTCAGTACTGTTACTTTTTCAAAACGTTTCTCAACGTTTCGAAAAAGTAACAGTTGAAGAAACAATTTCTGATTGTTTACAAGAATTTCGAATGCAACTAAATCTATTTCTGTGGTACACATTCATTCAAACTTGTACACAGGATTATTTAGATAATGCCAACAAAATAGCCATTTCTCAAAGAATCGTTACGGCAGTGCAAAGACAAAATTTTGGTACGAATACTGTATTACTGGTCAAATCCAAAAGTGACTGTATTTTAAGCCATTTTTTAGTATAATTCCAATAAAGTAAATCTTATGCTATTTTTTCAGACAATGCAACTCATAATAAATTTTCTGTAAATGCTCTCATATGTAAAATTTCAACATAGCATCTTTAAGAGAGTTGTATTTTTCAAACGTGTATCTGTTTTGCTTTTTTATATGATGGTTGTGCTTTTCCATTTAAACAAAAATATAACTATGCAAATATGCCTGCAATGAATCAGACTTCTTTCTCAATTAACTTAATTGGGAATTTTATTTTTCAAATACTCCTGGTATAGATGATGTACATTTATTATGTGCTGTTGTATAATGATATATGTGGAATAGAGTGCGTGCTAAAAACGAAATTCTAAGGAATACTGCTTATATTGTCAAAATTGCTCATGAAAAAACAAAAGTAAGCTTACTCCATATATCAGATGAAAAAAGTAGAACAATAAGGTTTTATTACTTTGAGAGAAAATACCAATAGCGAAGAGCATTCAACAAATACAATTTGCTAAAACTGTGAAAAATGATCTATCTACTATAAACCATAGACTAACATGACTGGTACAAATAATTCATGTTTCATTAAGTAAATAATGATACAGGAGATGTTGCAAGGGATATTATTGATAATGAAGACAATGACTTATTCAGTTCAGAAGCAGAAACTCAGAAGTTGCTATGTGGTTATAGTAAGTGATTCTAAAATATGATAATTTAAAGATTCACGGTTTTACTATTGAAGTACCTAGTAAATGAAAATTATCAAATAAAGTGCTAATAGCTATGAAAAGCAAAAGAAAATCAAAAGTTTGAATCTGATGACCACAATATTTGATAAGAAAGAATCAAATTGTAGCTGACATTAATGCTCCCACATTGATATACTCTCCAGGATATTTCAAACTCTAATTAATTTTAGAATTTTTTACACTATTTTATGTTATTTCAAAATTGAACCATCATTAAAAGTTGTTTTCTATGGAAATTTTTTTTGAAAACATATTTTTATTATTTTCTTTAGAATTTAAACTGAATCTTTGCTAAAATTCCATTATGGACAAAATGTCACAAAAGTAACGTCACAAGAGTAACACTTAGCATTTTTCAGAATCAAATGTAACGTCACAAGAGTAACAAATTTTAAATTTATTATCTAGGCAAGAAAAATGTTTTTTGTTACAAATTGCATATGGTTTATGAGAGTAGAGCACATGTTTTTAAGTGGTTGCATCAAATTCATCCTAAATATATTTTGTAATAAAATAATTGGAAATATTCATGGAAATTTTTTCTGTCGGTTACAAGGGTAACAATGGACGTTCCCATACATCACAATGAGAATTTCGTCAAATTAAAATTTCAACATGAATATCTTTGTTCCTGGGGCATATTTTGGTGCCAAATATGATCATATTACGCCAGGCATTACCAAATTTGTAGACAATTAGTCGAGTGCTTTAGTGAGTGCGTACTGGTACAGATGAGGGCACGTGCCTCAGTGTCTGTGTAACATTTTTGCCCCTCTAAATAAAAATAATTAAAAAAAATACAACCAGAATTTTCTGTAAGGTTTCTGCAACAAATGTTTAGAAAGTTTTCTGCATTCGTACAAGTAAATAAAGACTCATTTGTCATTGGAAAATTTCTTTAATTTAAAATTTTTAATACTTTATCTTATAGTTTTTATAATACTTTTCTTAAAGAACATATTTCTCTTACAACAATGTCTTTACCCTTTTTATGCTAAGAGGTGAAAAGTTATATGCAGTATATATAAAATTATTCTTTCCTATTAATAAATTATTTTCTTTACTATTATACTATTATACCTTATATTGAAAAA
This sequence comes from Maratus speciosus, assembly GCA_963932465.1. NCBI lineage: Eukaryota > Metazoa > Arthropoda > Arachnida > Araneae > Salticidae > Maratus > Maratus speciosus. Next base: position 48,807,173 of record OZ010786.1, on the reverse strand, counting down.
CATCAGTTGTAGAACTTTACACTATATAATTGTAAAAATCTGATATTCCCATCGTGTTAGTATCCGATAAAATAATTTCTTTCTTTTTCACATTAGTTACTTTGTTTTGACTGCACCATATGTTTTTATTCACTTGAAAAATGAGCAAATGCTTTTATTTTCTGCTACACTAATTCCAATAAATGCAACAAGTCATATTGGGTATTTTCCTCAAGAGTTGCTTTCAACGCTTCATGTGTTTCCAAAAAAAGAATCGTCTGCATTTCTCAGAAAAAATAACAACAACAACAACAAAAACAGATCTGGATTGCTATTGTGAAAGAAAGATGCTACTAATTATTTATTACGAATATAATGGGAATGTCTGTAAAATACATCCAAATAAATATGACAGTTCTTGCATAAATAAATTTGAAATAAACGAAATATAACACAAGCAGAAAGCAGGAATTCTGCTGTTTCAAAATTTAGTGTCGCCCCCAATGAGGAACAGAGAAAAATATTATTATTATTACGAAGTGGAACCTGTCGAATTTCGATGAAAGATTATGTTTAAGAAGGAACTGTTTCATTAATTTATAATAAACCTACAAAATTAGTTACTAGTTATAATAGAAAATGCATATTATGCTGGTTAGTCTAACTCTCAAACAAATATTTTATCCTAAAGGTCACTGCTCTTCTATAAAGACACTCTAAAAACTTTGCCTGTGAAGGATTGCAAAGCTGCCGGAATGAAAATGATGCACTTCTAAAAAAGTTTTTTCACTTTTAAGACTTAAAATACACGCTTTTATTTTATATGAAATGACGTCATTTGCATCCGCTGAAGAATTCCACATTTACGATACAGTCTTAAACAATTTCTAAAGAAAAGTATGCATAAGAGGTCACTATCACGGAATAATACAAAAACCGAGGCGGTGTCGTAAACTCTACAAAAAATGGCCTATCTAATGGTTCATATGCCTTCATTTCTTTGCAACATTAATATGGATACTTAAAATTAAATTATAGTTAATAATAACTCTATCTTTTATCAAAAATCATTCATTTATAATTTTTCAAAATAGCACGTATTTTAATTACAACTTTGTTTTTTAGTTGTTATGAGAAAATGGTAACAGAAAGATATAGTAATCTACTATTTTCTTTTTACTTTCTACAAAAATGGAGCACTTCAGATGCCACTATTACAGAAATGGCATTACAGACTACAAAAAAATTGATATATGAAAAATAAACTGAGATGCAGTTTTCAAACAAATTGCAGTTAAAAGTATATTTTTCTCCTATACGACGGTGTAAAAATTTAAAATGTGCGATGCATAGAAGTTAAAAAAATTACAATAGAGATAGTCAGTATTTCACCGTGTAATGAAACATCTACTTCGTTTTGCGAGTGGATTACACAACGGAACGTATTTTTTTTTAGGGTCGATATTTTAATTGTTGCCCGAAATAAATAGCATAACAGGGGCTAATGATACTTGTTAAACTTCACTAAACTAGTTTATTGGTGATATTTTTCTCATAATATTAAGATGAAAAGGATTTTATAAAATAAATAGAATAAATTGATTTTTTTATGCGTAGTTTTACAAATATTAACCTTATATGACAATATGTTTGAGGAAATCGTCAGAATTGCCTTGTAGTCTGTTTCTTCATTTATTTATTTTTTAATTTCAGAAAGCAGGAAAAATTTAAAAACGTATTTCAACAATTACTGCACATAGCCGGAATGGTACTCGAATTCTTTCGTTAAAGTTAGTACATCATCTTTAGATTTATATATACGCTACATAGTGTTCTAAAATTTAGTTTAGTCATAAAAATCAAAACACCGTCTAAAATTTACCTTCAGCAATGTCTTCCAATAGACGGAAATGCACTCGATTAATTTTGTACTGTTCTGTATATTAACTACAGAATTTTATACACATTTCATATTAAAGTTAATTTCAAGGTAAAAATAACGCTGCTAAAAGCACACTTTCAGAAATTACCATCCATGAATAATGTATTCAGTTCTTTGTCGGGATTTTTTTATATTCTACAACCACCTCTTAATATACTAAATATAGTTAATCTGGAAAATGTACAGCTCAACTAAAACACATACCGCTTCACGCTCTTACGCAGTAATGTTTACGAATTATTTCCTGTGTCCTTGTATATGATCTGTAGCATTTATACGCATCAAGAAATCTTTTGTCATGTCTGTAACGTCATATTCTACAGTAAGCATCTTGCAGTGCACCTCAGAAAGGCATATTAATTTCAATAAGTTTCAACTAATTCAAAGTCATCAAAATATACAGCAAAAGATTTTCTCCAATCTTTTATCTATCTATATTATAAAGGACAAACATATCTGCGCGTAACACATACGTCATTTTACGAATGGCAACACTTTCAAATTTTTTCAAATTAAAAATGAAAATACGGGCTTACAATTTTCGACACCGCAAATTTTTAAACTTCTAAATATTGCACATTTTCAATTTTTACACCATCGTACAGGAGAAAAAATGTGCTTTTAAATGCAATTTGTTTGAAAGCTGTATCTCAATTTATTTTTGAGATATTAATTTTTTTGTTGTTTTTAATATATTTTTTTTTGTTATTGTGGCAACTGAAGTACTCCATTTGTATTGAAAATAAAGTGAAAATAGAAAATATATAGAATTATAAATAAAAGTAAATAGAATTATATTAAAAACAAAAAACACTAATTCAGCTTACTTGTAATCAAACAATTAAAATTTTTAGACAGCCAAATAGGGAAAAAAAATCTTTCAAATGGAATTTGTTTGCAAAGTGCATCTCAGTTTACTGAATGCCTATCGATTTAAAGCATGAAATATTTTTTAATTTATCTCTATCGCGTGGAGCTCGATTACGAAAGATTAATTCGTTTGCCCTTAAAACACCATAAAGAGTTCATCATTTTTTTATGGCTAATATTCCATAAAAAATTAAAACTTCCTCGATGAACAAATAAATAAAATAATATAAATAAACAAATTTAACATCCATGTAATTTAATTACGCACTTAAAACTCAGATAGTCATCATAATATAAAAATATGCCGTAAGTAGCAAAATCTTGGACTAAGAACTCTTAGCATACGGCTAATACAAAAATATCGCTTATGATAAATTTATTAACTATATTTGATTGTATAATTCATATTTTTCATATGAAAAATACTTTTTTATTGTTGGTTGGTAATCTAAAAAAATATATTGCATGTAAAAAAATATTAGTTTTCAATTTTAAAATATGGTTTTCACCTTTATTCTGTAACCCCGGAAGCCCGGATACGATCCCCTAGTACTAACAAAAGAACAAATCGCTCTGTATGTATGTGTGTCTTTCTGCGATTGCTAGAAAAATCTACGGCACGTACGACGCTCAAAAGTTTTGTGAAGATAGTCCAAGGACATTCCTAATGTACTTGAGCCTCAGAAGATTAAAATTCTCATAATTATTTGAGTTATTAATTAACAATCGTCACTCACTCTCATTAAAAAGCCATCTCGGTCGTTGGGAGACCGGAAAATCTCTGACGCATGAGCTGAAGAACGAAGAAAAAATATTTCGCGGGTATTTTGTCATTCTTAACTAACATCGTCCAAACCGCTTAGTAAAGCAGGGCTTGCTCCGTTCCTAAAATTTTCGCACTTTGCTATCAGTATTTTAAAAAAGAATTCTTCGTGGTAGATTCCTTTACATCTATAATCTATATATATATAAAAGAAAGTCTGGATTTTGTATTAATCAACGCGCAGCCCAAACTACTGAACCTAAAATCTTGAAATTTGGGCTAAAAATACTTCTTATGGTATTGAGTGCCGCTAAGAAAGGATTTTCTAAAATTCCACCCCTAAGGGGGGTAAAAAATAGAACGAACTTTTAAAAAATTCCTTAAAAATCTGATTTTATAGTTATTTTTCATCTGATAACATATTTTAGTGTAATTTTGTATGCTGAATCGAATGGTACTAACCAAATTATTTTAAGTCTAATAGTTCATGAGATATTTTATATTTTTCTAATTTGGCGTTATCTTTGGCGCCAAAATCTCAAATTTTCAAATGATAATTTCTAAAAACTCATTCTCTTCATTCTGTCACTATAGCAAGGGAAGAAATTCAAATTGAATAATTTTTTAATCAATTCTTTTGGTTAAATTTTAAAACAACAATGTCAGTTAGGAAAAAAATATAAACGCCTCAAAAACTAAAACTAAATAACAATAATAATAATAATAAAAACTGTAGTACTTTTTCGTTCTATCAACACTATGCCAAAATGTATGGTATCCCGCCATTTATTTCTACCCTTAGCGTGCAAACGATTTTTATTGCAAACCGTGCCAAACATTAACATTTGCTATTTATTGAACGTGAATATTTTTATGAGTATTTTTCCATCGTAATCTCGTAAAACTTTTTAATTTGTTATTTTTTGAATAGAAAATATTTATTTTTAAATTACAACTTACATTTATTACTGACACAGACATGGATTTTACGATTTGGCAGTTACTTGGTGACGAGGAAGGTGTAATAAAATTATTTCAGAACTTAGGAATTATACCTATAAAAATGTTTTGTTAAAAAACGTTGAACGTATTCATTCAAAAAATAAAATGTTTACTGCAATGACAGATATGCTTATTACGTACGCCACGCTACAATGATAACCTGAAATACAAATTTGCAATTCGAGACCTGCAGATTAAATTGACTTTATTTTATTATTTTATTGTAAAACATATATTTTTTCTTTTATTAACCATTTGGAAAAATGGTTATTGTCCTCGTCAGGGTAGGAAATCAAAAGCATATCTGAAGGTTTTATTTGGTTTAATCATCATTTTATTCGTTTTCTGATTGGTCTATGCAGTAATCTGTATTTCCCTTTACTTTCAACAGAGATGGACAACAGAGTGTTTCCACTATGACAAAAAAGAAATAAAAACTACAAAAAAAAAATTAATAACTCAGAAACAAATTGAGCTTTCAAACAAATTGCATTTAAAAGTACATTTTCTTCTGTATACGACGATATAAAAAGTAATATTGTGGGATGTTTAGAAGTTTAAGAAATAAATTTCATTTAAAATTGGCCGTCAGATTTCTACGATGGAAAAGCCTTTTCCGGAACAGCCAATGATATGCTTGGATAATACGTAAGTTTCAGGTGGATAATACATACGAGTCGCAGGCGATTTCTGTCGCTTGCAATTTTTACGTGTAATAACACAATTAATGTTTAATTCATGGCGTACGTAATGCATGATCAACTCCGCGCTATTTTTTATTTCTTAAATTTTAGTCTTTGAAAAAATTATTTTCCAAATGGTCGTTGTAAATTGTTAAATTGCATTTTTTTTTTTTTTTTTTAAGTATTGATTTGTATTAATTTAAAAAAATAGTTGGTGAAAGTCTGTAATTTTCAAATGTTATATATTTTAAATGCACATTTTTGATCAACAAAATTATTATTTTTTGTTAATGTTTCATTGCATTTTGCGCTAATTATTATGCTTGGCGACAACGGTGTTGGTATAACGGAAAAATACCAAAACAGTTACTGATTTTATTTAAAATACAAAGAAAAAGAGTTTAATAAGAAATAAATATTATAAAACGGAAATATTTAGTTTAAGTATGAAAACAATGTTTGTACTGTTTAAAAAAATGTTCATATTCAAAGGTTTAAATAGAAAAATATTTTGCAATTTGTCATTTGCTCCTATGGATAAAAAAAAAAAAAAAATTGATACTTTTATGTTAGCCGTGCATAAATCTCGCCAATAGCATTTTATACATCGCAAATACTTACAATTTTACTCATCATCATCTACTGTATTTACAGAACGCAAATTCTTATTTCATTCTGATTGACTATAACTCAGGTTCTACTGAACATAATTTTTTAGAACGTACACTGTTAGTTATGTAATTTGTTTTAGAAGTGTTTTAATGAAAAAAAAAATAGTTCTGAATTAGTGATAAATACGGGACTTTTAAAATTAGGTGAACCCGATTATGAAAGATTACCAATGTAAAGTTCTACTAAATGGATTTTAATGCTATGTCAGAAAATTCTCTGTGGTGTAGTAGATTACAATCAAAGGATGTAAGCTATATGCAATGTGTATATACTAGAGAATATATATTCTATAAAGGTGTGCAGGGTTTCTTAAAAAATCCAGTGGGTATATAAAGTAGACCTACCCCTACATCCCTGAGAGTTCTATAATCTGGTTAACGCGATTATGGAAGATATATTTAAATTTAAATATATATAATATGTATGAAATGCAAAGACAAATTTCGTTTGGGCCGCTTACAGCCTGAGTTCTGCTGAATAAAATTTTGATGGGACTTACATTGTTAGATAATTTTTCAGAAAAAAAATAGTACATCATATTGTTCTACGTTGCTTAGTTAAATAATTATGGGGGAAAATTCAAAATCTGAAGAACACGATTATGAAAGATTGGCTTTTTTAAAGGTTCTGCTGGGTGGATTTTGGTAAGACAAACTGTTAATTAGATAATTTTTAGGGAACGTTTTGGTACGTTTGCCAGTTTAAAAGATTCTGGTAAGTGGATTTTGGTGGAACTTGCTCAGTTAGTTAATTTTTCAGGGAATATTTTAGTATAAAACACATATCGTTCTAGGTTGCTTCGTTATAGGATTTTGGATGGAAGTTCTAGAATGAGGTGAGCCCAATTATGAAAGATTAGCCTTTTTCATAGGTTCTATTGGACGGAATCTGATGGGAATTGCATTGATAAATTTTCAGAGGAATTATACGTATATTACATATTGTTCTATCGTACTTTACCAAATCCTACAGTAAAGGATCAACTAAAGAAATTGGTCCTTAGCAGCTCAAATTTTATCTGTCTCAATAGAAAATACAATAGTATAATGACGTCCATATCGTTTGTAGCAATTCGGATGGGTATGCCAGGTTAATGTCCATATTGCTTTCAAACGAATGATCAAATTCACAGATATATTTCTTTTGATTCATGGTTTGTTTAGAAAAAGAGACCAGCGAAGCGGGCGAAGGCTGCTAGTAGAATTATACAACAAAGATTATTGTTTCAATTTAGTGGTAGCAAAGTGCAGAAATTTTAGGAACGGTGCGAGCCCTGTAAAGTTAAAAACGGAAGGCATGTTCTGAACTATCGTACTCTTACGTCCGAATCGTCACAATCAATTAAAAAATATATAACAATTAACTCCTTGAAAAAAAATTTCAAAAGGTCGTTTTTCTCCCTTATTGCAACACCTCTCCAGAATGCAATTTTAAAGGTATTGACAAAGCAAAAAAATACTTATAAAGCTGAAAGCTTCCTCAAATCGATGTTGTAGTTGGTTTTAAAAAATATGAACTTTAAACCTTTCAAATACACCGTCAAACCGCAGTTCACTTTGCGCCTGATGTAGAGGATATCTTCTCTACGCCAAAAGTAACTGAACCTCCGTATTTTAATAAGATATTTTTGTTAGAGCATCTTGAAAGATCACATTTACATCACCTACAAAAATTTCGTAATGCTCGGGAGGTAGAAACATTTTTTACAAGATAAAGTATGTGAAAACTTCGACAAACAAAAATTAGAAACCGAGGCATTTCGGTTAAACGTTTTCCCTCTTAAACATGCATATTTTTTTTGTTATGAAATTTCAAAAAGGCTTGGTTTTAGTTATATTTACGATCCATTAAAATTTCAGAGAATTCGGACAATAATAACCATCTATTTTGTTATGCCAATGAAACAAACACACACACACACACAAAAAGGAAGAAAAAGAAGAAGAAGAAACGATTTACCCTTCGATACGGAACCTTAATTTACAAAATCTATCATATTATTTCTAGCTTAGTCGTCTAACGACATAGTTTTCTATACGAAAGGTCTCTAGTTCGAAACTCGGTAGGACTATGTTGAAATTTGAATTTGTATATTTTTGTTGTTTTAAGCATGTCATTTATCTTTTAAGGGTATCTAAAGTTAAAAAAAGTTCCGCATTTGTAAATAAATATGGCAATAAGTAAATTACAGTAAATATTGTTAACGTTAATATAATTTAATTAATTAAAGATGAATTCTACGCATAAATGAATAGAATTATAAAAGAAAATTACTGCATTTTATAAAATTGTTCAACGTATTTAATTAAAAGAAATTTAGTTTTTTTTTTTTTTTGCAATTTTATAGGTAACTAATTACTTTTAATCTTAAATTAATTGAATTATTTAAGAAAAAATTACACATAAATGAATCGAATAATAATAATAATAATAATAAAATTACTTTTTTTTTGACCGACCGATTTAATTGCAATATTTTTTGTATTTGTTTTGCCATTTTAACCTCTTTTTTTATCTTTCGAATAAAAACAATCTTCCACTTATAAAAACACACGCTCAAAAAATTATCTAAAACGATATTTTAGGCAAGGCTCTTTAAATTAACCAAAGCATAATTGTATTTTTATGGAGTGAGGAGGGTTGAAACCTGTTTTTTTTCCCAGTTTATTATTGCATGATTCCATTATAAACAGGCTTTACTCTATCAGAAAATAAATTTGCTGGCTAGTATATTTTTAAAAACCTATATAGTAGTATCTGCTTGCATTTTTATTTCTTTTTCAGTACTACAGTTTATGTTGTATTTGCAATTATTTTTTCATCTAAAGATTTTAAATGAAAATTTAAAATATTGGAAACATGATTAAATTTTATTTGAATTCATCAATTAATTTTAAATAAAATAGTTTAAAGAGAGAGACAAATAAAAATTCAAAACCTTAACCTGTAACTTTACACAGCTTTCCAAATGAGTTGGGCCCTGACAATTTGCACGTGTTGTTATAGCAATATAATCCGTCCTCATTTTATCTTCGATTATAGTGACTGGACGTAAATTTAAAGAGCGTTTAACAGAACATTACAGTGATATCAAGCTTAACCGATTTCGAACAATATTTAAGCTTTGCTATTCTTCAGAAAGCGAAATTCTGTTTGTTTATATGTTACACAACTAAAATATAAATTTGATTTGATCATGAATATTTTAATTGCACTGTAAAATAAGATAAATGTTTCAGAATCAATGAAAACAATACAATCGATTATAGTTAATAACTTCTTCTGAGTTATTCACGATTCCAGAAAAGCGTTATTTATGTTTAGAAACTTCAAAGACTAATAAATTTGTGAGATTTTTAGAAGCATGTGTAAAAACAGACTTTCTTCTATCACTGATTTTTGGAAACGTTTCCAAGTAGTTTTTATAGTGTATTAATAAGTTTTGTTAACCTGGAGCATAGGTTGTTTCGATGCTATCATTTCTCCAGTAAAAACTTTCATGTTTTACAGACAAGCATGTTAAATTAACAGTATTAACATTAACATTGAAATTAATTTTATTTTGTTATTCATGCATGTATAAATTAAGTTATGCAGTAGAAAATGTTTAATTAAGAATTGATAGCATCATAAAAACCTATATTCTGTGTTAAGAAAACCGATTAATACACAATAAAAAGTTCTGAAATGTTTCCGAAAATCAGGGGTCATTCTCCAAAGTTAGGACAATTGTTGTAACCAGAGTTCACTGCATGCAAAAGGCCAAATTTTTGTAACATTTTGTAATTTTTTTGCATGGAATAGCGGAATTATTGTTAGAGGTATTGATTACAAGCATAAAATCATACTCATTATTTATTAATTTAATTTTTAAGTAGGTAGGCAAATATCAACTCTGTGGACTGTAACCATCTCCGGTTCATAAATAAAACACATTCTTCTCTGCACTTAACCTTAATCTAAATATTTTTTGTTTTTACTTAGCATAGAGCAGACAGTGAGCTTCTTATGAAGAGAGAAATATATTTTTTGTCAGTATTTAAATGTCAAATCTATGTCTGGTGTTGTAGCCAGGGCGTTGTATCAACTCCGTATGTATGTTTTAATTAACATAAAAAACTATAAGTGGCAGCACTGTAGCTTGTATTTGCTGTTTAGTTGAAGAAGTATAGCTGCTGTTGTATTTTCACAAAGTACCTTTTACTACATAAAAAGGCAAGGTTATGTTTTTATAAGATCAACTTCCTTAGCCACTCTAACAATTTAAAAAATATAATTAAAAATAGAATATCTATTTTAGTACACTTGCTAGATGTACCATAAGCACTTTTAAAGCATGTGCTCATTAGACCAAATTATAGGGATTAGGCTGGTAGTATATAGTCGATATTCTCAATTCTGTGGACATCGACTCCTCATCCGTCATAAGATAGATGGAATAGATCCATGTTATAAATAAAAGTACTAATTATTGATTGAGATTTGGAAATAATTGTACATTATTTTAATAACATTGTTTATTTAATTTTAAGCACAAGGAAAATATGAAAAGTATGAAAAACAAATTAAAAAACAGACGTCTAAAAAAAATATAAGCAGAAAGGAAAAGAAGACAGCTAATTAAAAATGACCCTTTATTTTATGAGGTGATTCATATTTGAAGAATTTGATTTACTTTAAATGCAATAATTTTTTTATTGTAAATGATTAGAATGGTATTGGAAGTAAGTATTATCAACTCCGAGGACATTAATTTATTTATTAAACAAAAACAGCATGATGATCTCTGCTATATTGTTTTTAAATTCAACATGTCTATAATACAGGGTTCGCACCGTTCCTAAAATTTTCGCCCTTTTCTACCACTAAATTAAAACGTTAATCTTTGTTGTGTAACTCTATTATAGATTCGTGATAGATTCCTCACGAATAATTCTTATTTAAAATACTGGTAGCAAAGTGCGAAAATTTTAGGAACGGTGCGAGTCCTGATAATAGTTTAATAATAATAAAAAAAATCAGAAATTTTTTTTCGTGATGAAATTGTCCTAGTTTTTGAGAATGACCCAACAGTAAAAGTAATTTTAACAAAACAACATTTAAAAAAAGTATTTTTAAAGCTTTAGATAATACATAGCTACAAAAAAATATATATAGAAATAAGAAAACATCTGTTTGAAGATGAATAATAAATATGAATAATAAATTTATAATATTTAAATATGATGTATCAGTATAAAGTTTACATAATCAAATTACTAAATATGTCACTAAAGAGAAAGTATGCTAAATAGTGGAAAATAAATGAAAAATCTTGTTTCAACAAACATGAAAGAGAATTGTTTTCCTTGTAAATTCAACTTAAAAAAAAATTAATTCCTTCTAAAGATATATTTGTTAAACATTTTTAAAGATATATGTGCTCTTTTAAATTTGGACATTGGTATGGAATGCGTTTATGTCGGACAAATAAAGGTAGCACAACTACAAATACTAGAAATGAGGAAACTGAAAGACTTTCATGCAATAGAAAACTCTTTTCTTACGAAATATTCCTTCTTTAAATTTCAAATTTTATTTTATAGATTCTGATTTCTATAAACTGCGCTTAACTTTTGAAAGAGAAAATTTTCTGTCATTCGAAAAAGGAATATATTGAGAAACTCTGTTGAATAAAGTTTAATTTAAAGTTTCCTCCAGAACAATTTAATGACTATTCCTGAATTCTATTTGTTATTTAATTTACTAACGGTGAAAATTTAAAAATCCTGTAAGCGTGTTCTTGTTAGTAAATACACTCAAGCTCATAAATTAAAGATAATCACCGACCCAATTTCAGTGCTTTTAGGTAGCTTTCTTTACAAAAAGCTACCTATTGCAGCCGTTCGGAGGAAAGCGATTTCAAAAAATTTTTGTATATTTTCATCGATCATGACCCCCAGACCCCGAAACCACCCTCCGTTCAAAATTGATATATATATATATATATATATATATATATATATCAATATATATATATATATATATATATATATATATCTGACCTATGTCACACTGTAACTCTCGTATTTATGAACCGATTTGGATGTAATTCGGTGTGTACATAGTACATACCAATGTCTCGTCCGAGTTCGTTGGCCAGCTTCATCCGCCGTTTTGTTTCAAAATGGCGACCATTTAAAAATTTTAAAAAAATTTAAAATTTGAAATGTGGTACCAAAAAATTGAAAATGAAAAAATATTTTTTTTTATGTATTTGACCTTTATACAAAGACTCCGTAGCAGTTTTTGTTTTGTCTATATCTTAAAAAATGGCTGAGTTATAGCATTTTGAATTTCTAGCGAAGCTGACATTTTGAAACGTCCTGAAATTTGTCACGCAATAAAAGGCGTATTTATGAACCGATTTGGATGTAACTTCGTTTATACATAGTACATACAAATATCTCAACCAAGTTCGTTGGCCAGCTTCATCCGCCATCTTGTTTCAAAATGGCGGCCATTTAAAAAATTTTTTAAAAAATTAAATTTAAAATGAGATACCAAAAAATTGGAAAATGAAAAAGAGTTTTTTTGTATGTGTTTGATCTTAATACAAAGATTCCGGAACAGGTTTTGCTTCGTCTATATCTAAAAAAATGGCTGAGTTATAACATTTTGAATTTCTATTGTGGCTGACATTTTTAAACGACCTGATTTTTGTCACGCGATAACAGGCGTATTTATGAACCGATTTGAATGTAACTTGGTCTGTACATAGTACATACCAATGTCTCGACCGAGTTCGTTGGCCAGCTTCATTCGCCATCATGTTTCAAAAGAGTTGCCATTTAAAGAAAAATGTAATTTAAAATTTAAAATGAGGTATTAAAAAATTGGAAAATGAAAAATATTTTTTTTATGTGTTTGGCCTTGATACAAAGATTCTGGAGCAATTTTTATTTCTGAAAATTTGTTCTTTTGTTTATATCTTAAAAAGTGGTTGAATTATAGCACTTTCAATTTCTATCATGGCTAACACTTTGAAACGATCTTGTATTTGTCTCGCGATACCACACGTATTCGCGTATTTCGATGGAAGAAGGCATGTGGATAGTATACATCAATATCTCGACCAAGTTCGCTGGCCAGCTTCATCAGCCATCTTGTATCAAAATGGCGGCCATTAAATTAAAAAATATGTATATTTAAAGTGAGGTGCAAATAATTAGAAATTGAAAAAGGTTTCTTTCATAAGTATTTGACCTTGATATAAGGATTCAGGAGCATTTTTTGTTTGTCTTTATCTTAAAAAATGGCTCAGATATAGCAGTTTCAATTTCTAACGTGGGTGAAATTTTGAAAAATCTGATATTTTGCCTGCGACAGCACTCGTATATATCAACCGATTCCGATGTGAGTGAGCATGTGCACAGCAATTACTAATGTCTCGAACAAGTTCACTGGTTATCCTCATCCACCATGTTGTCTTAAAATGGCAGCACTTTAAGAAATCGCCGAATTTGGCAGCCAAATATAAGTTACTTTAAATAAAAGCAGCTTGGATAAAGCTGACTAATTTCGCGAAATTCTCATTCATAATGATTTAGTATTGATAAAAATTAGTATTGAATCTCCTACATTCCGTTTCCACTTAATTGAGCTTCGTGTGTTTGAATAATATAAGTTAGCTTTTTTAACATAAGGAATATGAAAGCTACCTCTTCCTCCCGGCACTGGCCGGAAGGACTTTTTAAAGTTGGATTTTCTTAATGAAGCATTAGGAGGACTAAATTTTCCTGAGATAAAAAAAAATCAAAGAAGTTTTGCTAAAACTTTCTTAAAAATTAAATTTCGAAATATATAATACGTGATTTATCACACTGCTAACGAAGCATAGAACCAACAATGTGAAAAATGTCCAAGTCGGGAATCGAACCCGGAAACCCTTGGAATAGCACTCAAAGTGCTTTACTATTTAAGCTACGAGGACGGTGTCCAGCCTAGCAGTTCCCACATATGTTGGTAAGGCTGCAACTGCAGCACAAGATGGAATAGTCTACATGAGCACACAATCCTGCGGCGAAACATGAGACGCAAATAAACCCAGCATCGGAGAACACATATGTAATTTTAATTCATTTTTCAATTCATTTTCATCAGCGAAATTACGCTTGAAATTATTGAATATATAATACGTGATTTATCACATTGCTAACGAAACGTAGAACCAGCAATGGGAAAAATTATAATAAAGCACTCATACTACAATATATATTAAAACACGCATACCCACATAAATAACGCCTGCATTCAACAGTTAAAGGTATATATAAATATTATACAGACATACAAACAATAAATACAATAAACCCAACTGGAGTGAAAAATTAGCCAGAGCCAGGAATTGAACCCGAGATCACAGTATACTGCTGCTCTAACCACTGAGCTACTCCGGCCGATGCCTGAATCTGCAATTTCTCACTAATAAACCATGTTGGGGAAGTCACCAGAGGACAGCTTTTGATGACCGGACAACGATGAATAGATTTTACTATTACATCGTTGTCTGATATAGATTCTTAGGAATAGTTCAAAACGAGATGTAATTTTGGTATCCTTCCCTTCCTTCCTCCCCCCCCCCCTCTGTTTTAATGGTTTGTTACATTCTCCTATAGTAAAACGTTATATTTCATGGATTTCATTATTGTGTATTTGAGTTCGTGAGTAACCCTGATGATGAGCAAGTGTTTGCTAGAAAGCGATCGTTTTTTTTATATATATATAAAAGGATATTTTGACTATATTTTAAACACCTTCAGTAAAGGGTTTTATAAAAGGATATTTGTGCTTTTGAACATCTATATACAGGGTGTCCATAATTAAACGACTCTACATTAAAGTTGTCTACAGACAAAACTATTGTTGATAAAGCCGTGAAATTTTGTGAAAACCATAATAAACGGATGGGAATTTGTTTAAGCTAAAAAAATATGTAAATAGAAGTAGTTCAAAATTTCGCCACCAGAGGGTGTTTTTTAATAAATTACACACTTAGCATTACGATAGTTTAGAAATTTCATTTATTAACTTAACCTTACTTTAAAGACAGCATTTCACGATATTTTCCTAGCTTTTCCCTGAACATACTGCGGTCAACTGTGAAACATGCTATCTTACGATTTCAGATGGTATCTGAAAATGTTGAAAGTCATGCAGAACATGTTTGGCTATAACAAAGTTTGTTAAACTATCGTAAATGTATGCTAAATGTGTAATTCTTTAAAAAACGGCCTCCTATTTTTTTTCCCTCAAACATATTCCCATACTTTTATTATGTCCTCCAAAAAAATTCACAACAATCTGGGCAATAGCTTCGTCTGTAGAGAACTTTAAAATAGGGTCGGTTAATTATGAACATCTTGTAAATAAAATTTCTAAACTATCTTACTGCTAAATATGTAATTTATTAAAAATCGCTCACTAGTGGCGAAATTTTAAACTATTTTTATTTATATATTTTTTAGCTTAAACAAATTCCCATATCTTTATTATGCTTTTCCCAAAATTTCACAGCTTTATGAACAATAGTTTTATCTGTAGACAACTTTAAAGTAGGGTTGTTTAATTATGGACACCCTGTATATATATTACGCTATCATACGTGGCACAGAAATCACGATTATTTATTAATTGTTTAATGGGAACGCCCGAATGAAACGCATCTCATTGGTTATTGTGTAAAAGTTTTTGGCAGGATTTAGGCCGAGGTAAATCGGGTTTATTTACGTTTCGGTCTTTCGCTGCAATTATGGAGCTTCAAAATATCATTAGGAACGCCCGTAAACTATCTCGGCGAATGCTTGAAAATGAAGAAGCAGAATTAAGAAGAGGAAATCGAAATAGATTCGATCGAGAACGCCGTCAAACACAGAACATAGGCGATCGCAAAATAGGCTTAATAATCGTTTTATAAAACGCATCACATTAGCATTTCATAAATCTTAATTTGCTATACATCAAGTCTCGAACTTATACCAAGTTGGCGCGATTTTTTCTGATGCCAATGTCATATATGTACAGGGATACTTAACTGGCACCATAATGTTGCTATTTTGCTTGATATACTAACCTGAACGTTTGTGTTTTTTATTAATGAATTATTTATTGACTTTTATATTCTTTTTTAAAATTAAATAAATTGTTTTGTTATATAATTATCAATTATTTTTTTTAATTTATTACTGTTCCCTTTTTAAAAACATATATGTAACTGGTATTCGAAAACGAGATTTTCGCCAAATTGGCGTTAGAAACAAATCGCGCCAACGTGGTACATATATGATTTCTGTGCGTGAATTAATATTATTCACTTTTTTTTGTGAAGTCCACTCCATTATATTTTTCAATAACAGTCTGCACGGGCAACGCCGGGTGGATCAGCTGGTTTATGTAATTTTTGTTATTTGTATGTTGTTTAAGGTGAATCTGGATCCTACGAGCGTGTCTTATCATATCCCAGATATTTTACAAATTAGAAACGACGTGCATACAAAGCTAAATGCATAATAAAAATTATTTAGTGATGAACTTTAATAGTACATAACTATAATTAGTATGTCAAACTGCAAGAAACTATTAACCCTTTTTATATATTTTTTTATATAAAAAAACGTGAAATAAAACATTCCATATTTTACAACATTTATCTCATTCCATTGTTGTTGAAAAACTCCCAAAGCCCGTTTTTCCATCGTCCGTATTTTTGTACTACTAGACTTTTACACTACGAAAATTTATAATCTTGTAAATACGTGTACTTAAAACATTTATTTGTTAAATGAAGATAAGTTAAAATTGCTTATTCTACCCAATGCATAATAAAATCTTTTGAATAGTTGTCCTTTTTTTAGGGTTCCGTACTTAAAAAGTAAAAACGGAACCATTATAAGATCACTCCTGTGTCTGTCCGTCTGTCTGTCTGTCTGTTTGTCTGTCTGTCTGTCACAGCCATTTTATTCGTAAACTATTGAACGTGGAAAGTTCAAATTCGGGGAAATAATAAAGAATGTCCACCCACATATTATCAGATTATTAAACATTTATAAATATATTTAGTAAAAATGTATAGGGGCAAATTCAGTTGCTTGAAAAAAAAAATTATTTTCTTTGTATATCGTGTGGGGTATCGTGTGAAAGCTTATTTTCACGTACATGATAAAAGGAAAATTTTAATTAAATATTCTTGGTGCCGTTTGTCTGCTTTGGAATTAAAATTAGGTATATTTTTTTAAGGACACCACCCTCGAAAGGTTTAATTAGAATGAATCACATAAATACCGTGGGATTAGCGACTAGTTTGCATTGAGTGTATGTCTCAATACGCCTCTAGTGACTTTAAAAGTTAATTGAAAACCTGTCTGAAAAAAACGCGGCACTGGCCGTGGCGTCGTTGCAACTTTGAAACCTCTTTTCGAAGTGCATTTAGCACAATGCCAAATTTAAACTTTGAACAAAGATTTTGTTTTAGCTTCACTGTAGAAATAAAGGTTATTACTAGGCTGAATTTAGTTTTATGAAATGCCAAATGAAGTTTAAATATGCACTGCTTTTATTGTCAGTACGGAATTAAGTTCATCATAAACAGATTAGGATAATATAAAAAAATGAGTTATACAGAATAGCTATATTTGATATTATTTAGGTTCCATATCTCTTTGAATATTCACGATATATCCATTTACACTTTTCTAATATATACTTTTATACCCAACCCTACGTTGTATAGTTTTTTACAAAGTCTTAGTATTCTTTTAGCAACGGTATTTTTTATTAATACAATTACAAATTCATATATTTATTCTACGGAACCCTCTGTACGCGAGTAATACTCGCACTTGACCGTTTATTTAGTATTTCGAATAAGATGCAAATTCTTTTAATTGGAATTCTCCGTAAATTACCAAAAACTAGAAGCAGGCTATAAACATCAAATGTTAATGTATTCCGCAGGATATATTCTGGATATATTCCTTATTTCAAACCATTACATTTGTATTTTTGTTGCTTATAGAAGATACTTTTTTCATAACTACCCATAAATATTATCCTATAAACTATTCACAACGTAAAATTATATATATTTACAAGTTTTAAACTAAAATAATTTAAAAAATAAACTAACGTTGATTGAGTTTTTTGCTTTTTACAAGAATTCTGTTCAAAGCATTTATCCACATATTGAAAACTCATAGTTTAAAGCATTATAATATATTTAACTTAGGGACTAAACATTTACTGATTCAAATTAAACAACTGAAAAATATTAATATTTTTACACTGAATATTAAACATTGCATAATAATCAGGGAGTTACAAAATACAAGAATTTGTCTTGCATAAACATTAATCTAATGTTTTTATACAAATATAAAAGTTCGTCATTATTTGCCGAATTTAATATTGTTAATAAATCTATGACACAGTTTTATTTACATCACTGAAATATTTATCATTAAAAACAAAATTTCGCTAATTAAAAATATTTGCTTTGTTTAGCACTTCGTGTTTTGACATAACCTAATTAAGAACAAGTAATATAAAAATTTTGTTTTTAAAGTCAATTTCTACATAGTCCATCAAAGAAAAATTTAATATAATCCCTTAAGCTAATGTTTTTGTTGCATTAAAATATCTCAATTTGTTGATTTTCTATAAGTAACTAGGTTTACAATGGAACTCTATGGGAATTTGGCGAAATATTAGAGATATCGCCAAGTTGGCGTCACTTTTGGCCACCAAATTTGGCGATATATCGCCAAGTTGGCAACAAACTTGGTGGTATTTGGCGACAGAACAGGGTCCCCCCCTTCCATTCCGCCGGAGCGTTGAACCTATGCCAAATTTGGTGGGTGCTCCGGTTGGGTGATCCTATGGTAACCCCTTATTGAAAATATTTTCATTGAAATTCAATAACCAATGGCGGCCATTTTGTTTCCCATGCAAAACTAAAATTAATTAAATAAAATTTAAATAATTAATTAATATTTGAAAAAACTGTATTAACACCAATTGTCATCCAGTACAAGTTAAAAAAAATTATTTCAACTTTATAGGATGAATAATGAGTATTTTATTAAGGATTGAAAATTTGAACAAGTTAAATATATAAATAAATAAATATAGGGAGAGTATAAGGTAATAGTAAGAATTGAAAAAAAGAACAATTTAATCAGCATAAATCAGTGGGGTTTTGTAACATCGATATAAGGTTATTATCTGGAGCATTACTCCTTTAGACGCAGTTATAGAAATTTAATTATTGGAAATTGAAGCGTGATGAAACATAAAACAAATCTTTAAGCACTGTTTATATTTAAAACGAAGTGTAACATTCCTGCAACAGAAAAAGAAAAGAAAGTTCTATGATTTCTTAATTAACAAAATAAATTACGATCTGCTTTACAATGTGATTTTCAAAAAACCCACAAAGATAGCACAAAAAGTTATGATGACTGTGAAGCTATAATATTAATTTTGATCTTCTTCTTGGGATAAGTTTTTTTTTAATTTAAAAACATTAACTGAAGGAAATGTAACAATAACTCATTGATCAATTAATAGGCAGATAATCAATAATGAATGATTATTATTGAGAATACTATTTATTGATATTCATTAGTGTGAAAATTGGTTTATTTATAGAAATCAGTTAAACGTACAGTCGCGAAAAAGTACTGGTACAAAACGATTGGAAATGAAGTCTACTTTTAAATCATGTATATAAAATTTGCTTAGGGGCCATCTACGTATCAAAACCAGACCAAACTTTTTTTTATAGTAACACCCAATTTTGACAATATATTTTAATCTTCAGTTTACACTATGCCTACAAACGAGATTTCAAATCTTTTGGACAATAAGTTTTGAATTATAAATATTCAAAATTTAGAGCTTCTAATGTTAAATTATATTTTTATATATTTATTAATGTCTCCTGAAATTGTAATCCTACTGTGGTAATCTTTTATATGATTATAATACTTAAAATCCCAAACATAAACCCCACCAGTGGCTGAGAGCTTCTGCTCTCGAAGCTGGTAGACGGGAAGTGCTGGGTTCGAACCCAATGGCGCCCGTCGGCCTAATCGTTCGCAGTTTTCGTGGTTCTCTTCGAGCCACGGATTTCCATGCGTAAATACGGATTAGGTTCCCTTAGAAAGACCCCTCGAAGGGCACCCCCCCGGGGCCTATATTCCTGGAGCAAATAATTGGTCGTAAAAAATGAACACCCCCTACTCTCAAACATAAATACACTGAATTTGTACTTTAAAAAATTTTATAACATGAATTATGAAATTAATATTCGAATAAAATATGAATTGAAACATATTTTTTTTGATAGATTGATATTTATTATGTCCTGCTTTATGAGAATTCTAAATTTTATATTTTCCTTCCAAGTAGTTTTCGAATTATGATTTAGAAAAGTCAAAATGATGGTTTAAGGGGCGTCTACGATGTACCGAAAAGCATAATTAAAAAAAACATATTTTAATCATTTTATTGAAACATTTGGGTTGGCAACAGTCGAAACATATTAAGCGAGTGAAATGGTCATATTGGGAAAAAAAAAAAAAAAAAGAACACTAAGTCAAAGGAAGGGGTTACCCCTATGGTAACCCCTTCCTTTCCGCCGGAGCGTTGAACCTATGCCAAATTTGGTGGGTGCTCCGGTTGGGTGATCCTATGGTAACCCCTTATTGAAAATATTTTCATTGAAATTCAATAACCAATGGCGGCCATTTTGTTTCCCATGCAAAACTAAAATTAATTAAATAAAATTTAAATAATTAATTAATGTTTGAAAAAACTGTATTAACACCAATTGTCATCCAGTACAAGTTAAAAAAAATTATTTCAACTTTATAGGATGAATAATGAGTATTTTATTAAGGATTGAAAATTTGAACAAGTTAAATATATAAATAAATAAATATAGGGATAGTGTAAGGTAATAGTAAGAATTGAAAAAAAGAACAATTTAATCAGCATAAATCAGTGGGGTTTTGTAACATCGATATAAGGTTATTATCTGGAGCATTACTCCTTTAGACGCAGTTATAGAAATTTAATTATTGGAAATTGAAGCGTGATGAAACATAAAACAAATCTTTAAGCACAGTTTATATTTAAAACGAAGTGTAACATTCCTGCAACAGAAAAAGAAAAGAAAGTTCTATGATTTCTTAATTAACAAAATAAATTACGATCTGCTTTACAATGTGATTTTCAAAAAACCCACAAAGAT
The DNA here is from genome assembly GCA_963932465.1 of Maratus speciosus. Lineage (NCBI taxonomy): Eukaryota > Metazoa > Arthropoda > Arachnida > Araneae > Salticidae > Maratus > Maratus speciosus. The sequence continues at coordinate 48,785,973 of OZ010786.1, read as the reverse complement.
AGCACAAAAAGTTATGATGACTGTGAAGCTATAATATTAATTTTGATCTTCTTCTTGGGATAAGTTTTTTTTAATTTAAAAACATTAACTGAAGGAAATGTAACAATGACTCATTGATCAATTAATAGGCAGATAATCAATAATGAATGATTATTATTGAGAATACTATTTATTGATATTCATTAGTGTGAAAATTGGTTTATTTATTGAAATCAGTTAAACGTACAGTCGCGAAAAAGTACTGGTACAAAACGATTGGAAATGAAGTCTACTTTTAAATCATGTATATAAAATTTGCTTAGGGGCCATCTACGTATCAAAACCAGACCAAACTTTTTTTTATAGTAACACCCAATTTTGACAATATATTTTAATCTTCAGTTTACACTATGCCCACAAACGAGATTTCAAATCTTTTGGACAATAAGTTTTGAATTATAAATATTCAAAAGTTAGAGCTTCTAATGTTAAATTACATTTTTATATATTTATTAATTTCTCCTGAAATTGTAATCCTACTGTGATAATCTTTTATATGATTATAATACTTAAAATCCCAAACATAAACCCCACCAGTGGCCGAGAGCTTCTGCTCTCGAAGCTGGTAGACGGGAGGTGCTGGGTTCAAACCCAATGGCACCCGTCGGCCTAATCGTTCGCAGTTTTCGTGGTTCTCTTCGAGCCATGGATTTCCATGCGTAAATACGGATTAGGTTCCCTTAGAAAGACCCCTCGAAGGGCACCCCCCCCCCCCGGGCCTATATTCCTGGAGCAAATAATTGGTCGTAAAAAATGAACACCCCCTACTCTCAAACATAAATACACTGAATTTGTACTTTAAAAAATTTTATAATATGAATTATGAAATTAATATTCGAATAAAATATGAATTGAAACATATTTTTTTTTGATAGATTGATATTTATTATGTCCTGCTTTATGAGAATTCTAAATTTTATATTTTCCTTCCAAGTAGTTTTCGAATTATGATTTAGAAAAGTCAAAATGATGGTTTAAGGGGCGTCTACGATGTACCGAAAAGCATAATTAAAAAAAAACATATTTTAATCATTTTATTGAAACATTTGGGTTGGCAACAGTCGAAACATATTAAGCGAGTGAAATGGTCATATTGGGAAAAAAAAAAAAAAAAAAAAAAAGAACATTAACAGAAGTGACTTAGTCCTTCAGTAGCATTTCAACCATCGAGTACTGAACTTCAATTTAGATACAGCGCTTAAAATATGCTCATTTTAAAATAATTAACTTCCGTGAAACTAATCATACTAATTTCATGAAAATTTGTTTATAGGCTAATTAAAGGTTGTACAATTTATTTATGGTGTTAGACTAGTGTATAGCTACAGTAAAAACAAAGTTTGGGTTCCTTTTAATATGTAGATGGTCCCGTAAGCAAATTTTGTATACATCATTTAAAAGTAGGCTTTATTTCCAATCGTTTGGTACCAGTAACTTTTTTCTACGAAAATTTGTTGAAGAGTTAGTAGGGGGAGTTTACTTTTTTTTCAATCATGAGATATAATTAATCACAAGTTATGATTCATAAGTAAAAACTAGCATCATTTAATATTAAAAGGACATGCTTTAGTAAATCTTTTTTAAAAGTTATCACTAGTAAATATTCAATAGAAATATACGTGCAAAAATATTCTAGAAGTTTTTTTATTTTTCCTATACTTTAAAACAGAAATTTAGTGAAATGCATATGTTTTAGATTTTTGTGATTGTATCTTTTTATTTGGCCAAATGTATTTCCTACTGTTGTCCGTATTTCTTACGCTTATCCGAATCTATTTCCAACACTATTCCGTAAAAGTAAAGTTTACTGGAAATACAACATTTTCCCTCGAGTTTCGACAAAAGTAATTTAAATAGCTTTTCGTGTAATTATGCATTAAATGGTAATCTAACAGTAATCTACAAGTTTTCTCATGCGTTTAAAGTTACTTAAAAAAAGTCTTAGAAATTCACTTAAAGCATTGGAATTTTTCCCTGTGATTTTCAATTGTGAAATCTTAACTTAGAGATAAAGATTTTCTGCAAGTGAAATCACTTTATAAAACTATTCCCACGACTATTGATTCCTAGGATATCATTAATTTTATGCAATACCACTCATGGGAATTGAAATAAGATGAAATACATGAATCTATCCTGTAAATAAATCTTTTCATTTTAACTACCCAAGTATATTCATCAATTAAAGTCAGTTTATTGGAAGAAGAGGATTCCTTATCTGAAGAATAATTTCCAGCAATTAACTCTAGTTGTGTTATCCGGAGCATAACTAAACAAGAAAGAAAAATCGTACGTACGGCATAGATTGTGAAACATTTTTCAACACATTCAGAATACTATAAAAAAACTTCGCCGTTTAATAATATATATAAGATTCACAAGTAAACATTTTAGAAAACACATAGCACACTTGAAAATCGGATTTCAATAATTACCGTCGAAAGTCGGAAAGGTACTTTAATTCGTCTGTGCAGCTCTGTATATAATCTATAGTTTTCTATTTATTCTATATAATATGCCAAAATTTAGTATAATAAGTAAACGCATAACACAGTTAAAAATTCACCCTCAGCAATAGACGAAAACGCATTTGAATTCTTTTGTACAACACTTTATATTACCGATAAATTTCTATACACGTAATATATTAAGTTGAAATTTAATTCAAGCAAAAACACGATTAAAACTACTGAAATCATACTTCAAAAAATCACCATCCATAGATGGCCATGTATCCAGTTTTTTGCATTGCTCTGTATATGGTTTTATTTATATTCTACAAACATTTCATAATATATTAAATGTTGTTGAGCTTAAAAATGCATATGTCAAATTAAAAACTACTTGAAACAATTCACGTTCATTCTCATGATGCTTACGAATTATTTTTTGTTGCCCTGTATATGGTCTATAAAATTTATACATACCAAGTAGCATGCAAACATTTAGTTAAATATTAAAAATGCATGCCATATTTGAAAACGCAGATACAAAAACTTCTCTAATAGACAATACTTTTGATACAGCATTGTATTGGAAATCCTTTTTGTGTCCCTGAAATGAACGATAAATGCGATGCACATCATATTCTACTGCAAGCATCTTGTAGTAAACCCAGCAATGTATATCAATTTCCCCATATATGAAATAGTGCAATGTAATTAAATGTGAATAGTTTTTTTCCCGAAGAACAGTACATAAACGAACTCTTTTGTGTGAGCCTGTAAATGAATGATATATGTTTTGCCTCACACGTTGTGCAGTGAGCATATTTTAGAGTACCTTAGCAATTCATATAAATTTCATTGTTTATTTCATTAAAATACACCGTAGCCAATTTATCTTTGTATACCATAATATAACGGAATACTTTCGAGTTCCCCTGTATAATGTGTGTCCCAACGAAATAAAGCCACCGTAATTGTGTGCCATAAGTGGACACGAAACAAGCAAATAAGATCGAAATAAATATATTAAGAAAGTCTATACATAAATACATATTTACAAGGAGTAACTCACTCTCTACCCCACTTGGGTAGGCGAAAAAGATTAATGCGTAAAAAAAGAAATAGGAAACAGTGTCCCGCCGAAATAAAGCCACTGCCAATATTATTATTTATTGGTAACTACCGATATTTGAGCTGCTGAAGTTCAACATGTTTATGACGTCACGAAGTTGTCAAATACTTGTTCTGTGCCAGTCAAACTTTGTACAGACTTTAGAAGATTGTATTTTCTATTTCTTCTGCAGTATTGCAATGGGAAAGAAAACCCAGCCATCAATGTTCGAGAAAGGACAGATAACAGCTTTTAAGGAACGAGGTCTTTCACATAGACCAATCTCTAAGCAAATCAAACAATCTAAAACCATAATAGACAATTTTGTAAATCAGGGCAATGCGTACGGGTATATAAAAAGGAGGTGTACATGCAGAAAAATGACTTCCAGTCATGAAAGAGACGTTTTGCGTCGTCTTTCACAGGGTGGTATTTCCCTAAAACAGTTGCCCAAAGAGGATAAAATCCCTGCGAAAAAATGAACCCTGTCACGAACTGAAAATTTACAAGTATCTTACGATATAAGAAAAGGAAACTGCCATTTATGTTAAAAACTATCCACATGCAAAGAAGAGTCGAAACCTGCAAGGACTAGTGTCATCATGTTATAGTCTCAGATGCGAAAAAACTTAATTTGGATGGGTCAGGTGGCTTTGCGCTCTTTTGGTATGACATTAGGAAAGAAGAGGAAATTTTCTCCAAAAGACGGCAAGGTGAGGCTCATTAACGGTGCGGGGAGGCTTCTGCTATAGAGGTAAACATAAATTGGCTTTTCTCTCAGGCCGCATGAAGGATACCGATTAGAAATGCTAGAAAACCATTTACTGCCATTTGCAAAGAGAATTGATTGACCAAGTTGAATTTTCTAGCTGGACAAGACCTTATTTCAAGTTGCAAAATCCTCCTTGGAATAGTTTTAGGATAATCGGGTGAATGTCATGGAATGGCCTGCCGTTTTTTCCTGATCTCAATCCCCAAGAAAATGTGCGAGGTATACTCAGTAGGGCTATATATGCCAATGAGAAGACAGTTTCAGTCGTCTGTAACGAAATTGAAAGTCGTCATCATTGAAGCGTGGAAAATATTGATGCTACTGTCCTTCAAGTTAAATGTTATGCCACATCGAATATTCCAAATGGCTGATATAGTGTCTATTAACTGTAGTGTCTTTATTTCGGCGGGACATAAATCCCCCCCTCTTTTTTCACAAATTCATTTTTTCCAGGTAAGGCAGGGAGTGAGTTATTCCTTGTAAATATCTATTTGTATATAGGCTTTCTTAATATATTTGTTTCGTTCTTTTTGGTTTGTTTCGAGTCCAATTACAGCACACAATTATGGTGGCTTTATTTCGGTGGGACACACCTTATACACTGTAAATGCTAGAAATAACACATTCTATGATAATTATTTTCTAGTGCATCTCAATAAAGTACATAAATTTCATTATGTTTAAAATAGTATAACATGATTAAAACGCACCGCACATGATTTCCCTCCATAAACCATAATGTAACGGGATACTTTTGAGTGCCCCTGTAAAGAAGTATAAATACATTCACTTTATTTTCAATGCCGAACATGCCAGAGTAAAACTCAATGACATTTGCTCGACAATCTGAGTATATTTACGCGAGTTAGAGCTCGGGCAGACAGACGCCCAAACAAACCCAATTCATAAGCACATTTCAACCTTGTTGGAAAGAGTTAAAAAGCATGTAATAAATGCAAAATATACGCTTTAAACTGTTCTGTTTATAATATCTTTAACCCTTCTTGAAAAATTTTTTAAGATTGCTTAGGAATAAGATATTTTTTGTTGATATAAAAGATTAAATAAAAATTTCCTATATGCTTTGAATACATTTAAGTTCGCAGAAAGTGATAAATATTATTAATATATTCCTTAAACTTTTATTTATTTATAGAATGAACCCATTGGTGAAAAAAATGCTAATCCTCTTTTATTTGACTTACTTTAAAACTTAGGAAAACGAATGAATATGATTATGATGTATTTATATTTATTTATTTATTTGGTCGAATTATTTTCTTACACTTAGTAAACGTAAAAGTAAACTGAAGTCCACTGCATTATAAAAAAATTGTGTGTGATTTTTCCTGCACTTTATGTTGCAATTTTTCAAGCACCGATGCTGTGAAAGCGAATTCAAGCAATAAGTAAAGTAAAAATCGAATTCATTCTGGCACGTGCACAAGGAAACCAATAACAACGCGATTTTCCCCAGATTTGAGAATGTTACAGTACTCTTAAAGAGAGCAGCTTGTAAATTTTATAGAAACTGTATTGGAAGCCGGGGTGCCAACACCTTCTGTTATAAAATACAGTGAATTTTCGTGTACTTTATGTTCTATTTGTTCAAGCACCGATGCTGTGAAATAGAATTCAAGCAAAAAGTGAAGTAAACATCGAAATCGTTCTGTCACGTGCACTACGCAAAGCTGCTTTCCCCAGACTTGAGAAATTTTACTCTCCTCACTCTTAAAGACAGTAGCTTGTAAATTTTAGAGCAACTATGTTGGCAGCCGGGATGCCAGCACAGTCTGTTGTAAAATACAGTTTTTTTGTTTCTTTTACAGTGTGGAAATACAGTGTTTTCTGCAACATTTCGATAAAAGACATTTAAACAACTCCTATGTAATTATGAGTTAAATGATGCTTTAAATTTTTCTCATGCGTTTGAAGTTCCTAAAAAAAAGTTTAGAAATTCTCTCAAAGCTTAGGAACTTTACTTTCAGACCTTCGATTTGTCTTAACTCAAAGATCAAGATTAGTTGCAAGTAAGGCTTTTAAAAACCATTCTAAATAGCGCTGATTTCAGGAATATCGTTAATTCTAACATATCTCGTAGGAATTGAAATACGATCAAATAAAGACTCTAGCATTTAAATAAATCTTTAAATTCTGCCAACGCAGTGGTGTTAATCGTATTCATTAATAGAATAAGTTTCTCAGAAGAAAAACGATTCCTATCTGAAGAAGAATCTTCAACAATTAATTTTATTTACTCTATCTGTAGAATCCTTATGAAGCACATCATAAAGGTTGAAAAATATTCTTAAGATGCTTAACCTGCTATAACAATATGCGATTTATACAATATTTGTCCCTCCTTAAAATAATTTGAAGATTAATTGTGTTTAAAGTATGTTTTTCGCTATAAAGATTGAAGTATACTAAATGACATAGATACTATAAATACACTTAATCTTCCCTATATATATAAAATCCTAATGAAACGAATTTATGAAACGAATATATGAAACGGCTGAAATGTATCGATTCTTTGAATCGACTGATTAAACAACTGATTTTGTTTCACGGCGATTTCTCCTAAAATATGGAATACTTTGCGATGAAATTAACACCAAAATCCGTGTTTATCCACAGATCTCAAAACTGGTATTAGAATTTTTAAATTCGAATTAGTTTTCGAAATATTAATTTTTTTCTAATTTTAAATACATTTTTTCTAATGATGGCAACTCAAATTTTAATCATAACAGATATTGTTTTTCATAATTCAGAAAAGGTTACCTTAAATGTATGCTAAGAAATGTATCATGCTACTTTTATTCATAATTCAATTTACTTGAACAATCTTTCGCCAAATCGAAAGATTCTGATAGAGAAATCAATTCTGACGGTATTTTTATGTTAGCGAGACGCAGGTGATAATTCGCCAAACATTTTTCCCGTCGCATTTCTTCATATTTCATTCATTTCATTTAAAATATAATCCTTTCATTCTTTTTATTTAAAATACACAACTTTCATTTAAAATTGATGGCTTTCACTCCTTTCTTTTTTTTTAAAACAAAACGAAAAGAAAAAAAATTAGGCCCAGATGTTATCTACGCACCGGGGTACCTAATTGACGCCAAAATGGCATTATTGTGATTGACATGGTAACCCGGCTATTGTTGTTTATTTAATTTTAAATGGTTATTTACTTTTTTTTTTAATTTATATAAATTATTTTGTTCTATAGTTATTAATTATTTTTTTGCTATTTCCTTTTGAAAATAATAGAAAATAATTTAAAAATACGGTACAATGTAACTTGCTAAAAGTCAAGTGAATGTGACATTTACGATCAACCATTATTGGCATTTAATCTTATAGTTCGCGATAGATTTTTGGTCGACGGGATAACTAAGTAGTACCAAAAATACATATGTAACTGGTATTCGAAAACGAGGTTTTCGCCAAATTTTTGTTAAAAAAAAAAAAAAAAAATGCCAAATATGCGTATATGACATCTGGCGAAATATTAAATTATGTAACAAACCATGACATTTAATTTCAACTTCAAATCAATGTTTTAATTTACCACTCGAACAATAAAAAAAAAAAAAAATGCTAACTGTCGACTTGAAAAAAAAAAAAAAAAAAAAAAGGCGAGATTTGCACCCGGCTTTTTTTTCTTTTGGCACAGATGTGATATACGGCCCCATATTGGCGCGATTTTTTTCTGATGCCAATGTCATATACGCAACGGGTACTTAACTGGCGCCGAAGTATCGTTATTTTGCTTGATATGGTAAGCCGGATGTTGTTGATGCGTTCCCCAAATTGGCGTTGGAAAAAAATTGCGCCAATATCGCGTATATGACATTAGTGCCAAACCTTCATATGAAAGGCGAAGGGATCAGATCGTATTTGTTTATGGCATTTGATGACTTGAACTATTATAATATAGATGAAATGATCGGGATAGAATAATATTTGGCGACTTATCACCTGTGCCTGCATAACATTAAAGTATCAAAATGACACCTAGAGTATAAAAAGCAAAGTGTTCCGCCCGGAACTGTTGATGATAGTCACATGATTTAGGCTATTGTTATAGAGAGTGTTTTTAAATATCGGTTGACAAAGACTCTGAATACTTAATTCATTTTATACTCTGAATACTTAATTTATTTTATTTTAGCTTCTTTTCAAATGTTTAACTGATCCTCTTTAATCAAAAACGAAAACAACCATTGGATGTCTTAACAACAACTGATTCGCCCTCAATTTTTTGCAATCAAAGGGAATTGAATGGAAACCCGTTTACAAGGAGATCTGCACAGCTTTTTTCAGTATAATTTAATCTTCTCTAATATTTTTAAAACCCATCAGATTAGTATGTTTTTAGATTTTTAGATTCTGCGGTGTCTGAAGGGGGGTTGGCGAGCGTAGCTTGCAGGGGGCAGAGCCCCCTAGTTTTATATAAAGTTATCAATATTATTAGTATATTTTTCGTATTATTATCTTTTAGTTTTTATGTTCTTATTCCACTAAAAAAAAGCTAACATTTCTTTTATTTCGTTCACATGAAAACATTGTAAAACAGTGAAGTGAATATGATTAAGATTTTTCGATTTTTATATATTTATTTGGCCCAAACTATTTCATGATCTTTGTTTAAGAGAAGTAAGCCGTTTCCTGTAACATTCCAATAAATAAAATTGAAATAGCTTCTCATCTAATAGATGGTAATCTAGCAGTTAAATAAAAGTTTTATCATATATTTAAAGTTAAGGAAAAAAAAAAAACAGCTTTAGAAATTCTTCGAAAGCGACGAAATTTTATCTTACGAATATTTGAATTGCGGAGTCTAACTTAGACGCAAATATTCATTGCAAGTCGTTTCGCTTTTAAAAATCTTCCTCAAGTGTGTTGATTTCAAGAATATCATTAATTCTAAGATCTTTCGTAAGAAATAACATCAAATAAAGAAGCTTTTCTGTAAATAAATTCTTTTATCCCGCCAACGTAATAATATTAATCGTATTCATCAATTAAGTCAATTTATATGAGGAAGAAGAGTAAAAATCAATGCTTATCTGAAAGAAGAAACTTCAACAATTAATTATATTTTAACCATAGCATTGTTAAGAAGGAAAACAGTAAAACATGTAAAATGGGTTTAAGTGTTTTATTAATACAGTCTTTGCAACCTTAAAAAGTTATTTTAAGATTTATTTGGAGAAAAAATAAATATAAATTCATATGTGGGTCATTTCATATAAAATGAGCAAATCAGCTGTGGCTGACATTTTAATGAAAATCAGCATATAAATAGATCATATTTATTTTTGAGTAAGTTAGTAATTGTATTTTTATACGATAATGCTAAAAAAAAAATTGAACAATTTTGAATTAAAAATGAAATAATTCTATTACTTTTTCGAACATGATGGAAAGCTTTTACAGCTTTAAAATTATTTGACGGTATAGCTAAAAGTATATATTTTAAATATCGAAAATTTCATTCTTGCCTTTTATTCCTTGATGAGAAAAAAAATATGTAGTAAAAAATGTTGAGGGAAAAAATGAATGTTTCTATCTCTTATTTCAACGTGAATATTTGAAGAATTTTGAATTAAAAATGAAATAATTCTATTACTCGCTCGAACATGAAGAAAAGCTTTTACAGCTTTAAAGTTATTTGACGGTATAGCTAAAATTATATATTTTAAATATCGAAACTTTCATTCTTGCCTTTTTATTCCTTGATGAGGAAAAAAAAATAGTAAAAAATGTTCAGGGGAAAAATCAATGTTTCTATCTCTTTCTTGAGCGTGAAGGAAATCTCTAAAAAATTTCTAATTATTTGACATTATAGATAAGAGTGTATATTTTCAATATAGAATTTTTTATTCTTGCTTTAGGTTTATTTTTGCCCGAAGAATATTTTAAATTAGAGTAGAAAGATGATTGAGTTGGACAAAAAAATATAATTTAATCCTGGATCAATGTAGATGGCAGCACTAAATATATTTTTCTTGAAATCTTTCGCAATATTGTAAAAAAAAAAAAGAAATGTAATAAATATTACCTTTTTTGAACCCAGTTTGTTATGTTAGGAATCAAAAAACTGTCTTGAACTTTTTTAACACTTTCCAACAAAGTTGAAAAGTGTTTATGACTTCGGATTGTCTGTCCGTCAGTCCGTCTGGCCGTGCTCTAACTCTCGTAAATATACTCGGATCGTTCTGAAATTTTTGGATGTTAGTGACCTCTACCATAACACGATCCCTATTTCGAATAAAGTTTCTAGCATGTTTAGTTCATTTACAGGGACAGTCAAAAGTTTTCCGTTACATTACGGCCTATGGGAAAAATCGTTTAAAATGGTTTTAAATGATGTTACATACTTTCAAACATAATAAAATTCATATGCATTTATCAAGTGCACTAAAATATACATTCTGTAGAATTTACGATGCAAAGAATAGTTATTATTCATTTACAGGGCCACACAAAAGAATTCCGTTCATAATGGTATAGGGGAAATTGTTTGCGGTGTACGTGAAAAGATTTCAGATACTATATTGTATCCGAATTACTGTATCTATATTATAAAGGACAAACATATCTGTGCGTAACGCATACGTCATTTTGCGAATGGCAACACTTTGAAATTTGAAATAAAGTTTTGGTTTTGTAATTTTCTCTACTGCAAATTCTTATACTTCTAAACATCGCACATTTTAAATTTTTACACCGCCGTATCACGAAAAAAATGCTCTTTTAAATACAATTTTTTTGAAAGCTGCTCTCATTTTAATTTTAATATATTAATTTTTTTGTAGTTTTTAGTACTTTTTTTGTAATCGTGGCAGCTGAAGTACTCCATTTCTGTTGAAACTAAAGGGAGGGGGGGAATGAAAATAGTAGATTGCTGTATCTTTTTGTTGCCATTTTCTCATTAAAACCGAAAAAAAAAATGAAATTAAAATACGTGCTATGTCAAGAATATCGTCTGTTATAAAACCCAGTGAGTTTTGGCTTTATTTCGTTGTTATTTATCAATTAAATGATTTTGCCGTGCCGGCTCCATTGCGAAATATTAATAAACAATTTGCACATAAAAAAAGTTCAGAATTTCTCTCCCGCTAATTTTCTATAACGAAATTAAAGCTTCATCAATAAATAAAAGAATAATATATAAAAAAGCACGAATTTAACATATATGTAGTCGAACAATTTAAATTTTTAGAGCCGAATTGGGAAAAATATGTGCTTTTAAATGTAATTTGTATGAAATAGAGTTGCTAGGCAACTGTTAAAGTAAAAGAGAAAAAATAATCTGTATATTGAAAACACAAGATAGCTTTTTTAAATATCTTCCTTGAACTTTCTACTGTACCAATTTTGCTAATAATTCTTTTTTTAAATGAAAGCTGTTCATTTGTAGATGTCCTTGCACTAGCTATTTTTCTAAATATTTTCCCTTTTATATTTTTAATTTAATTTGAAAAGATATTTTGAAATTTCATCAAAATGGTAGCAATCGTATTATTCCCACTGTTGCAGAAAAAAAGAGATATTGGGGTTTATTTATCCTTATAGATACCATTTACTCATTACAATTAAAAATAACTTTATTTTAAGACTGAACAGAAAATGACATCACTATTTAAAAAACATTTTCGCTCATAAAGCTAATGTTACAATATATTTTCATTCGGTTGAAAACAAATTTGAGACACTTGGCGTAATGCTTCAGTAATTGCCATATTTAAAAGAAAACAATCCTTTTATTTGATAAAACTATTTATTTTTACACTATTACATCTAAAAGACATCAGTTTCTGGAATTTGTACTTCGCGGTACTGAAATTAGACCCTCAAGCCAAAAGAATACATTTTCACATGCAAAGTTTTAGCTGACAAACGGAACTCCACGGTTGAAAATCTATCTATATTATAAAGGAAAAATATGTCCGTGCTGACATGTCCGTGCTGAAATGTACGGCTGACGCCATTTTGAGAATGGCAACACTTGACGATTAAATGTCGGATTTGCAATCTTTGCTACTGCAATTTTTTGAATTTCTAAACATCGCGCATCTACAATTTTGACACATGTTATAAAGGGGAAAAAATCTACTTTCAAATGCAATTTTCTTGAAAACTTTATCTTAATTGATTTATTTATTATGTCTTTTTAAATAATTTTCAAGAATAATGTTTTTTTAATCTATATCCATTGCGTACAGGCTCCATTACGGAATAAGCCATTTGCACTTAAAATAATATAAATAATTCAGCATTTGTCCCTGACTAATTTTTTATAGCGACATTAAAACTTCATCAATCTATTATATTAATAAGTGACTGTCCATTTATATTTCACAGCTGTTCCTCCTAGAATATGGAATGTTGGGTGATCAAATTAACGTCAGTTATCCGCATGGGTCCGAGGATGTTAAACGTGGTCGTAGAATTTTAAAATTTGTTTAGTTTTCGAGATATAAATTTTTACGTTATTTTTTATGACATTTCTGTAATGATGGAAACTAAAATTGCTCCATTTTTGCGGATAAAAGAGAGAAAAGGGAAAATGACAAGGATTATTAGGTATCATTGCTTGAAATCATTTTTAAATTTAAATTAACGTATATTTGAATAAATAGTGAAAAAATAATTGTAGTTTTCAAGAAAATTTCACGAAATACGAACTCACACATATTCACGCTTCAGGAATCTGTTTATTTTAGAAACACAAATCCGAATCTCGACTGGAACATTGAGATAAATTCTGTTGACGTCAAAAGAAAAAAAAAACATCGTACGTTATTTTCATTTAATTTAAAGTTGTAAAGTAGATTTGCAACCATTGCCTTAAGATGGCTAATAAAACATTTCAGAAGCGGACATTAAAAATGCGAAAAAGCGAGAATAAAAGAGAAAAGTTTTAGCGAGAAAAAAAATATTTCTTTAAATATTTATTTTTAATTCATAAATATAAAATGCTTCTGAATAAATTCGTCCAAACAAATTCATTTTTGTATAAGTTGACCCAAATGACATCATTTCTACGAACTCCGAAATTCGAAGCAAAATCTTGGAAGAGCGAAAAGCTCTAGGCAAATAAATTTATAGAATATGTGCGTTTTTATTGGGAAAGTTTTGACTTAAATTGCAACTATAACTTATTATTTGAAATATTGTACCTAATAAAATTAATATTGCAATGGCTTTCTAAATTTACAATAAAGTTAAGATTTCATTTTTCGCAAAAAGATCGATTGTCTCATGCAATTCAAAAGCAACACAACGGGTTGCTACGCAACTAGTATTAGTAATGATTGCTCGAAATGCATTTTAAATTATGATATGCGCTTTTTTAAGGTTTCGTTCATCTGACAAAATCCTATTCGTCTCGCTCCTCTGTCTGTCTGTCACAGAGCCCGTTCTCAGAAACTATACATGTTGGAGACTTGGAATTTTGCATACTTATAGCTGAACACCACACATCATACGAAATATCATAAAATTTTGAAAAAGTCGTACATTTAACCCTTTGGGCTCCCACATGTGTATTTTAAACAATTCTTTCTAAGTGAGCCCCTAATTAGGTTGGAGGCGTGAAATTTTACATATTTATAGATGAACACCTCACATCAAATGACAAATCATAAAATTGTGAAAAAGTCGTACATTTAACCCTTTGGGCTCCCACATGTGTAATTTAAATAATTCTTTCTAAGTGAGTCCCTAATTAGGTTGGAGGCGTGAAATTTTGCATACTTATAGCTGAAGACATCGCATCAAATGACAAACCATAAAATTTTGAAAAAGCCGTACATTTAACCCTTTGAGTTCCCAAATGTGTATTTTAAACAATTCTTTCTAAGTGAGCCACTATTTAGGTTGGAGTTGTGAAATTTTGTATACTTATAGCTGAACACCACGTATAATACGACAAATCATTAAAAAAAAAAAAAAAAAATCTTACCTTTAACTCTTTGGGTTCCCACATGCGCATTTTAAGGAATTCTTTCTAACTGAGCCTCTTATTAAATTGGAGATTTGAAATTTGCATACTTATAGCAGAACACTCGAGGCCAGGCGACAAAACATAAAATCTTGAAAAAGTCTTACGGTTAACCCTTTGAGCTACCACATATGTATTTTCAGCAATTATTTCTAAGAGAGCCCCTAATTAAGTTGGAGACATGAATTTTTGCATACGTATAGCTGAATACCTCAAACCACACGAAAAATCATAAAATTTTCAAAAAGCCTTATATTTTACATCTCCGGGCTCTAACTTGTGTATTTTAAGCAATTTTTGTAACCTCCGCCCTTTTCACCCCCTTTTTCAACTTTTGCCGACACCCCTTTGACCAATTCTTTCATATTATGCACCATAGCCTTACATATTTTAGTTCCACTTTTTTCCGCCAGGGTGCGACTCTTTATCTCGGGTGCTATAGGCCCAATCCGCTAGACTAATATATCTACGGATAGTATATAAAACGGAGTTTCGTTCGGGTAGAGGTTTGTTTAGAATAGAGTGCGCCCCTGGTTGTGAAATCTGGAACTAACATATTTTTCAAAAGGATAAAGTGTTTTGAAAGGAATATTGAACGAAACCCTCTGTGCGATCTGTGATCACACTTACCTACTTGTTCACTATATTTATGCATACTATAAAGTGCGTATAAATGCTATAGTTCATATACAGAGCTACAGAAATGAATTCGTAAAGGTTACTGAGTATGAGCATAAATTGTTTAAAGGTGGGCTTTAAAGGAGTTATGCATTTTTACGCTGAACTGAATTTAGTGTACTGAGAAATATTTGTAGAATATAGATAAAATGATATACAGGGCCACACAAAGAGTTGGATACATGGCCTTCTATGGGTGATAATTTCTGGAAAGGTATTTCAGTAGTTTTAAGCGTGTTTTAGTTCGAATTAAATTTTAGCTAAATAGTGGCATGTAATAAAGGTACTAGGTAAACTACAGGGCTGTACAGAAATATTCAAGTATGTTTCCATCTATTAGTATAAATTGCTGAAAGATGAATTTCAGCCTGTTATGCATTTTCTTGCCAAAATAAATTTTCCTATTATATAGTATATATATCAACATACTGATCGAATTCAGGCTGTTCAAAAGAATTCGAATACATATTTGGCTATGGGCGGTAACTACTGAATTCAGATTTTTAAATGTTTACTTTGTTGTCTTATTTACCTTATTTCCCTAAGTAACGAAGTTTCGTTGGAAAGTGTGAATAATCTATGCTGTACGCATAATTTTTCTTAGTTTTTTTAAGCATGTCACGGATTTATTGATCTTTACGCCTATTCAATATTTTTATTGCCTGACTTTTCCTTTATTTAAATTGCTAAGCATATAAAAGAGGAAAAATTGGGATTTTGCAATATTTTTGAATGTTTCTAAGCTATTTTTAAGATGAAGGAAATAAATAAAAACTTACAAACTTGAGCAATTAGATCTTAATATAAACACTACATCAGGCATCAATCTCATAGATGTTTTTGAATTCTTTTGACTTTTATAACACTTATAATTTTCTCAAAATAGACGATCTTTCAATGTTTACAACTAATTTAAGATAATTCATGGCGTTAGCAAAAAATTATTATTAAATAAATATGAAGATAATTTTTCAGAGGTTACAGCATTATAAAAAGATTTAATTTATGTTAAATAGTTTTATAATACGGTACTTCAACCTTGAAACTTTGAACGATTGCACACACGCAATTTTATGTCATTAGTTTTTTAAATGCCCAGAACATCTAAAATATTTCATTTTTTTGTCGAGATATTTTGCAATGCTCTATTTGAATATGAATTGAACCTGTGTATCAAATTTTATTAAATTCGGTTACTATGTAGCCACGACTTTTTTTTAATTATTGTGCATTTCGTGTGAAATGACACATGTATTTTGAAGAAATATTAAATAACATCTTAAAGAATAATGTATATTACAAAGATAAAACATGCCGTGAGTAACGCTGACGTCATATTGACAGTGTTCACCGCCCTCTGAATACTAGAATTGTATTGACACAAAAATGGTGGATATCGTAGTCGGATTTTTTTTTTCAGCGTTTGTACGGTCCTTTGAATTTTAAGATCAATAATTTTTTTAAGTTTTATCTGCCTGATTTTTAGGTGCGTTGATAATTATATAAATATGTAGCACCTATAGTCATCGTCTGGTCCGTCTGCCCGCATATAACAGCGCAAAAACCACGCAAACGAATGGTTTGAAATTTAATATATATAATAGTTGCAGAATTTTGTCGAGTCATTTCAAATTTTATCAAAATCGAATCAAAACTTAAAAAGATACTGAGAGTTTTCTTTATTATGTTAAATCCTATCATACGTCATTAATTCAATGATATCCCATAATAGGTAATGATTCTAGGTTGCCATGGTGATTAAGTCCTATTTAAGATGGAGCACTATTATTTCCATATTACTGAATTTAATATGTATAATCGTAATAAATTTTGTATTCATGTATTTTTGCATAAAAGTGCAACAGCTATTGCACGAAGATCTGAATATCTATAAATCTAGTTACAGCACGAACGCACCTCATTTGCCACATTTGACGTACTATTTACGAATTGTTCGTAGATTAAATAAGTTACAGAAAATTTTAGAAAGTACTGACGTATGAATTTAGGCAATTATACAAATTCTTAAAAATATACGCCTATGACAGTCGCCATTTTTGTGACAACTCGTCGTCCTATTTTTCTAGGAGCGATGCTGAGGCAACAATTTAAACAATCTATTACTATTTGCTGTTTTCGCAAATTTGTCTACTTCTAATTATGCAATAATTTTATTTCTTATACTAGGGGGAAAACTTTATTCTAAACTAGCAGGCTATGCCCGCTGCGCTGGTCAATATTTCCAAATGAACCTTGGATTAAACTAAATGGTGAATTTGAACTTGTATTTTAAACAATATGGATCTTCAGCTTGACCTTGTGCACATTACTGAAAACGATGCGAACGCCATTGCGATATAATGTTATCTTAAGCGTTGGACAAAATTTAGCAATTAAGAAGTAATTGTTTTAGTTGATTATAAACAGCGCACCTATGGTCGGGTAATGAGACCGTTATGACAACAGGAATTAATACCTCTGTAACTAATCAACATATAATGAAATCGTATATACTCAGGGCTCGAAATGTACCGGAGCAAACCGGAACGATGTTCCGGTTCGTGAAATTGTGCCCAAATATTGTTCCGGGTCGTGAAAGTATGGAAAATCTTGTTCCGGTTCGTGGACTAATTAAAAAACATTATTACAGTTTCATACATGTAGCTTTACTATGCTCTAAGGTAACTTTTTTTTTCTAATTATTTAGAATCTTGAATGCATTTTTTTAAGGTTAAGTATAAATTTGCTATACAGTAAAGTCCCGATTATCTGAGTTAATAAGGGACCAAGCTCACCTCGGATAAGCAAAAAACTCGCATAAACCCGATTGACACAAATCGTCACCCACTAAGGATATGAAATATAAATTTTAACTTAATTCATTCATTTTTAGGGTACAAGTAACATTTCTTTGATGTACATTTCCGTTACTTTCAAGAAATACGGGGAATGAAATTGTTTATTTGAAAAGGCTCTTGATAGTTTTTTGTTTGGTGAATTTAAATTTCGCTGCAGTATTACGCGACTGCATAGCTGTCAATTTCTAAGATTTTTGTCTTACCTCTAAAACTTACCAGTAAATTTTGCCTCATTCAATCGCCGATTTCTAACAATTGTCAACGATTTAACAGGGCAAAAATTTGTATTCAATTTTAGAGATAACAAAACCGTACACATTGACAGCTATATGATTGTATTAGTGTCATGAAAATTGAAGGTGTAGCCTCTTCTTTTTGTTAATAGTTTTTTTAATCGAACTTATACCTTTGGAATTGAATCATTTTCTTCTGATGGACTGATGGCTTCAGTTATTATAAAACAGCCATTATAAATGAAATGTTAGGTGAAGATGAAAGAGCATCCGTAAAAAGTTAGAACTCTGATTTTCTGGTCAGAATTGGGAAAAAAATGGGCCATATTTTTTCCCCCCCATTCTGACCAGAAAATTAGAGTTCTAACTTTTCTCGGTTGCTCTTTCATCTTCACCTAAAATTTCATTTATAATGGCTGTTTCATAATAACGGAAGCCATCAGTCCATCAGAAGAAAATAACTCGGTTAAGCGGGACTCGGATAAGGGACTTAGCTGTACTTAAAAGAAAAAAAAAATAGTCGACAATAATTTTGAAATCGCATTCCGGTTCGTGGATTTTTCCATTTCGAGCCCTGTATATACTAACACCATTCCTAAAAGTCATGCAACAGGGCCACATGTAACAAAATATGTTCTGTAGATTTTTTTTAAAAGGCTAAACTTTCATAATCAGGTTCACTTAATTTTTGAACTTTTACTGTTGCTCTATAACTAAGTACCCTTGAACAATATGTATACACTAAAACCTTTGCAAAATTATTACCTAACTAATTGTGGTATATCCTACGAAAGTATTATAAACAATCGGAATGAAATACAAATTTCCGTTATAAATATACAATAGATGATGATGATGCGATTTTGTGTAATAGAATTCATAGTAAAGTTTTCGCTTCAAACAAAAACGATGCTTTCAACATTAAAGCTAATGCACCAATATGTGAAGTATTCGATTACGGAAGGTTAACTTGAATTCTCATGAGCAACTACTCAAAGAAAAGTGAATATATGGCTTTTGTGATACTTTTATGTCAGCCGGGCGCAGGTAATAAATCAATAAAGATTGTTTTCATAGCATATTCTTATTTTATTATTTTCATTTAAAACACAAACCTTTCACTCATTTAATTTAAAATGCATGCCTTACACTAATTTCATTTAAAAAACTGAAAAGATAAACAATAACAGGAAATAATGCCATAATTAAAAGCAAAAAAATATTTTTAATTTACATACGCAAAATGTAACTACTGCTACTGGGAATTTTAAAAATGCTATCAGCGAGATGTGCGCACGGTTGTTATAAATGTACCCATTTTTTCTTCTTATCGAGGAGCAATTTATAAATCGCACAATATTATTCCAATTTCTTTCATTGAGGAACCTATGACCGGAAAAAATGGAAAAAGACTCTTGTAGATTCTTCGGATGACGGCATCTGACGCCATAAACCGAGTTTATATATATATGAAAATAATTTTTAAGTCGTTACAAACATTGCTTTCATACTTAAATATTTTCATTGGTACTACTTGTTATCCCGTCGACCAATTTCGTCAAATTATATAAATCGCCAAACCATTCGCCAAATTATATAAATTGACATAATCTTTATTTTAAATAACGAAATAACAAATAAATTAGTATAAAATTAATAAAAATACAAATAAAACGTCGAAATTAAAATCACTTGATGATGTAAACACGTGTAGTTTGTTTAAATTCAAGTGAATTTGATATTTACGATCAACCATTATTGGCATTTAATCTTATAGTTTGACGATAGATTTTTGGTCGACGGAATATCTAAGTAGTACCTTTTCCATTTTTGTTTTATAACGCTAAATTCTCAGTAATTTTTTCCCTTTTATTTTACATAAAATCACTATTTTTAAAAAAAATTAAGATGCTTGTATTTTTATTTCAAACTCATAGAGCCGTTTTTATTTTTTAGCTAAAAGGGTTGATTTGAATTTTTTCCGTTGCTAGAGTAACGGATGTAATGATAGATATTTTGAGGTTTAGATGCCAAAGACACCGCCAAATTAGAAAAATATGAAATGTGTCATGAACTGTTGGACTTATAAAAATTTATTTGGTAGCATTCGATTCAGCATACAAAACTACATTCAAATATGCTATCATTTGACGCATAATTTTGATATTCGATTTTTTCCCCCTCCCCGTGCAAAAACCATTAGGGGTGACACTTTAGAAAATCCTTTCTTAGCAGAAGTTTATGTCATAAGAAGTATTTTTACCACGATTTTCAAGATTTTAGGTTCAGTAGTTTGCGCTGTGCGTTAATTAGTCCCCTAATCCAGACTTTATTTTATATACTATATTAGATATGCGATTTTGCGGTGAATCAATGATCGAAAATTAGTCCAATATCATTTGAAATATTACATAACAGAGGAGAAAGTACGAAGAAAGACGAAGAAGAAATGACGAATTACAAAAGACTTGTAATTTTTTTTTTCAAAATGTTGAATTTTTCCATAGTAATAACATATTAAAACATAAATTTCCTTAAAAATTATCTTTATTTCCTAGATTTCGAATCTGTGAATTTTCCTATAAATGAAATTGGCGATATGACTTGAGAAAATAGATAATATTTGCTTAAATAAAATGGGTAATATTCGTTGATCTGAGTTCGAGTTTATAAATATCACATGCTTTCAAAATTACGGCGAAAAACATTTTAAAAAGTATGAAATTATTTTACAATATGTATGTGTGGCAGAAATTCACACTGAAATTTAAGTATTCGATTCCATTTTTAAAATATTAACTGATATCTATATAAGTTACCATTGAATATGGAAATGTACTCAAAAAATGATCTCTTTCACCTAAAAAAAACACCATTTGTGAGAACATCCTCAAGCTAATGTCACGATTATGCATTTTTGGCTTAAAATCACATTGTTTGGCGACAAAAGAAAAATAAAAAATTGTAAAGAAACAAATAATAATTACACATGTGACTCACAATTACATCTGCTTGTTTCTTCTATAAGTCACGGGATGGGACAATTAGATATAAAAAAAAGAAAAGAACAGAACAGAAAGAAAATGTCGTTAAAATTTCATCTAATCATATTTTCCGATTCGTTTCCATATCTAACGCAAGCGATAAAGAGCCAAATATTGCGTATCAAGTGTAATATTTCTTATTAAATTAATTTTTAAGCATTACAAATATTTCTCTCAGGTTTTGATTAAATGTTTCCGTTTTTTAACATTATCACTCATTAAAACGGATTTTCTTCTTCTTTTTTTCTTTTCTTTTCATTTAAATAAAATTAGTAACAGTTTTTCTTTTATTTTTCGAGGCTTAATAGCCGTTTCAATTTTTTTTTTTTTATCAACGATGAATTTCGCCAAGAAATAAAATGGTAACCTTATCGCCCAAAATAACAGAATTTTCCGTCATAATTCTAAAACTAATATAGGTAGAATAATGTGTTATAGATTAAAACCTTCCCTGAAACAATACCTATCTAGCGGTATAGGTTCCGTAAAAATCCATGCAGTAGAACTCGAAATCTAGGCGTTCGGAACGAAATTTCCGTTTGGATTTTATATATATATATAATAGATAATAGAATAGATAATAGATTATATATATATATAATAGAATAGATAATAGATTATGTGTTATGAACTATCTCAAAGTTTAAAACAGATCGCATTGTTAGATTTCCTAATTTTAACAATATCGCGTTATGTTAGTTCCACATTCCACCACCAGGGAGCGCACTCTATTCTTAACGAAAGCGTATCTGAACGAAACTCCTTCATGCAACCTTTCCGTAGATACATGAATCGGGAGGGTGGCGGTCTTAACCAATAATTTAAGATAATTGCTGAAATTACTACGAAAAATATTTTAAAGGGGCTCTACGCGGGTCCCTAATAGAGTTAGAGGAAATCGGAAGACGGCAAAATAATCGCGGGGAAAAGTTTGCTTGGGTGCTCTAGAGCTACTTTTGGCGCGAGATCTAAGCTCTACGACCAATAGGAGCCCAGATATTTAAGGAAATATGAAGTAACAAAGTCCAAAATAATAGAATTTTCCGTAAGAATTCTATAACTAATCTAGGTAGAATGATGTGTTATAGCTTAAAACCTTCCCTGGAACGATACCTATCTAATGGTATAAGTTCCGTAAAAATCCATGTGGTAGAACTCGAAATCTCGGCGTTCGGAGCGAAATTTCCGTTTGGATTTTATCTGGGAGCACGGCAGTGCGTCCGCCAAGTTCGCACAAGCCGTAAGCTACCTTTTCCTGAACCATTTCGGCATACTTTTCACCCCCTCATAAAGTCGTTTTAGGGAGAGATATAGAAATTTTTCTTTTATGCACATGTTCGTATGGTCAAACTGAACTAAGATTCCACGATTTCATGTTTCTATATTTAGTAGTTTTCGAAATATTAAATTCCGAAAAAGCGCTTTTTTGTCACTGACTCACTTCGCATCATCAAATAACTAAGGTACTTCTAAAAGTCGTAGAACCATGAAATTTCACAGGTAAGTCGGGTTTGTAGCACAATTAACCAGAAAAATCTGAAAACACAGAATTTCTGCCTCTAAACCCTTCAAACAGGGGGTGTTCATTTGGCCGTAAACAGTTCCTTAACACATTCAATTGTGCCAATGTTGGCCGCCAAAACTCGATTAGAGAGTTTTGAAGGGAGTCACGTGATTTCAAGAAAAATAACATTATATATATATATATGCTTTTCCAAAGATGTTTGTTAAATAGAAAAAATGAATATACCTAAAAATTTTAATCAGTATAGGTTATGATATATTTACGATATTAAAACAATAAAACATTTAGCAAAATATAACCGCAATTCGGTACGTTTCCGATATAGTAGCCTTAGCGAAATACAGAAAATAGCCTTGACGAGAAAAGAAATTTGATAATAACGTATTTTCTGGCAACTTATTTACTGTGTCACATACACAAGCAATTTTTTCAATATGTATACAATTTATTTAATGTAAGAAACCCGTTTATTTATTTTTATATACCAACATAAATAATTTGTATATAAAAAATAATATTTTATACATGTATAAATAAAATGTTTATATGTATATAAAAACATATATAAATAACATAAGAGATCATCAGGTTTGTTTTCATAGTTGTTTATATCATTTGGCAACATATCTCAGTTTCTGAAGTTCGAATTGCGCCAAGATTTAAAAAAAAAATGCCAAGGTCTCTATAGTGGAAAAATATCCTAATTCCATATGAAAGTTTAAAAATCTCCTTTTAATTAAATGAAATGTGTAACTAATAAACTGTCTTTAACGATGTGCGACACAGATGCGGCGTCCGAAGTCCGCTGCTAATGTTATTATATTGTATTATTAGCCTACTTACTGTTAATTTATTGTTAATTTTATATCTGTAAAAGAAAGATTATAGTTATAGATAAGATATGTTGGTCGCCAAAACCCGATTACAGAAAATTAGCCTGAGTTACAAAGGTGTTACATGATTTCAAGCTGAATGAATTTTTATATGCTTTTACAAAAATCTTAATAAGGCAAATATTTCAGTTTGTCTGTCCATCTTTCTATCTTTCACTTCCTTAAAACAAATTTTATTAAAGACCGGGAGGCGGCACAGATGTCATATTCGCCCCATATTGGCGCGATTTTTTTCTGACGCCAATGTCATATACGTAATGTATGCTTAACCTGCGCCAAAGTGTCGTTATTTTGCTTGATATGGTAACCCGGATGTTTTTGTTTATGCTGTTTATGTTTTCGCGAAATCGGCGTCGGAAAAAATCGCGCCAATGTCATATACGTAATGTATGCTTAACCTGCGCCAAAGTGTCGTTATTTTGCTTGATATGGTAACCCGGATGTTTTTGTTTATGCTGTTTATGTTTTCGCGAAATCGGCGTCGGAAAAAATCGCGCCAATATGGGGCGAATATGACATCTGTGCCCGGGAGGCGTCTGCACAGATCATCACCTCATCGAGTTGACGGCTGAAATTTTAGGATTAGTTAAATATCGATTAGCGTATTGAAATGTAACTGGTCTGCCAAGTCATATCTTTGTGGAAATCACCTACAGACCCGATTTTACGGGTTAATTGGTGGATTTTCCATTGCGTTTTCCTGCACTCATTCCTCCATGTTTCCAAACTTTTGGATGCAGGAAAATACAATAGTAAACCTATCAGTTAACCACTAAAATTAGGTCTTCAGGTGGTTTCTACCAAGATATGACTTAACAGACCCGTTGCATTTAAATATTCTAATCTAGTTTTAACTAATCCTGAAATTTCAGCTGTAAACTCGATGAGGTGATGGTGTGTGCAGGCACCTCCCACATAAATGTCGGAATTCTAATCTCAATAGCACTCTGGTCAATCTGGCAATTATCCCTACTATTTATGGAACACTATTCCTTTAAGTGCGTTTTAGTGATGTTAATGAACTTATGCATATGTATCATACATATTATACATATGCATATAATGCGTAATACATTTGCATCATACATATTATAGGTATGTGTATAATACATAATACATATGCATCATTATGACGTCAGAATAAACAAAACATTTTTTATATTAAATGTAAATTTCCAACTGGGCGAAAAATATCCGGATCAGGATTCGAACCAGGGATCTCCTGGCTGAAGCCGTCAGTGCTCTGCCATCTGAGCTATCCCGGACGAATCTGGTGGAACCTTTTCACCCAGCTAACCTTAATGATTATAGCATCCGGTCTGAAACCTAGTTCAGCTCAACGGAATAAATCACAGGTAATGGAACTCCAAAAATCGCTGGATGCGTAATTACACTAGATTAATTTTAACACAATTATTCTAATTGGTAAATAATTCATATTAAATGTAAATTTCCAACTGGGCGAAAAATATCCGGACCAGGATTCGAACCAGGGATCTCCTGGCTGAAGCCGCCAGTGCTCTGCCATCTGAGCTATCCCGGACGAATCTGGTGGAACCTTTTCACCCAGCTAACCTTAATGATTATAGCATCCAGTCTGAAACCTAGTTCAGCTCAACGGAATAAATCACAGGTAATGGAACTCCAGAAATCGCTGGATGCGTAATTACACTAGATTAATTTTAACACAATTATTCTAATTGGTAAATAATTCATATTAAATGTAAATTTCCAACTAGGCGAAAAATATCCGGACCAGGATTCGAACCAGGGATCTCCTGGCTGAAGCCGCCAGTGCTCTGCCATCTGAGCTATCCCTGACGAATCTGGTGGAACCTTTTCACCCAGCTAACCTTAATGATTATAGCATCCGGTCTGAAACCTAGTTCAGCTCAACGGAATAAATCACAGGTAATGGAACTCCAGAAATCGCTGGATGCGTAATTACACTAGATTAATTTTAACACAGTTATTCTAATTGGTAAATAATTCATATTAAATGTAAATATCCAACTGGGACGACATTTTGGCGACAAAATATTTTCTGTCGCCAAATTTGAGAATTGACATGATATATTACCAAATTTGGCGGAACTTTGCTAAATGTGGCCAATCTTGGCGAATATTTGACGCTAGAGGCTATTTTTCAATGAGTTAATTATTAATGCGAGCCATCTATTTTTATTTATCCGCTGAATAGTTAAATGGGTACAGATGTCATATTCGCCCCATATTGGCGCGATTTTCTTCGGTTGCCAATTTGTCGAAAACATCAACAGTTAAGTACCTGTTGCCTAGATGATATCGGCGACAGAAAAAAATCGCGCCAATATGGGGCGAATATGACATCTGTTCCGTTAAATGATATAACGTACTAATATTTCCAAAGTGCTAATAGTTTCGTCACTGCCCAAAACCTCTGCCATTGTTATTATATTGTACTGTTATTATACTTACTGTGACTATGTTGTTAATCTTTACACCGCTAAAACTTTTGTATCATATAAAGGGAATTTACGGAAACTGTTAAAGCATTGAAACTGCCAGTTCACCTTATATGATTATTATAATTCTATAATATGTAACCTGTTAATCGATATGTACGTTAGAATGAATGAATCTTCTATAACCCGGTTCCTCGCATTTTAGTTTTCAGGTTTCGAATAAAATTAGCTAAAATCTTAAAACCATGGCACATTGACTAATTCTTCAACACGATCAGATGAGAAGAATGAGAGATTTTCAAAAGGATCATGGCAGTGAGCCGGTAGACCTTCTATTCTTCCGTAATCGAGTCTATTGAAAAGGTTAACGTGAAACAAAAAGATATTAGCATCAATATGGTTTAATGCAAATGCAGATATTGTCAAAGGATTTCATAAGAACCATTTCACTTGTACCCAGTCATATCAGTTAAAATACAACAATTGGCAGTGAGCCCAATTAGAAAAGATTACTTAATAGGTTTAAAAATTTCCGCATTAGAGAATGAATCGTAACTGCTAAGTGAGTTAAAAAATATTTGTCACGAATGATGAAATACATAACAACACAAAATATATGATGTGCTTCCATGATCGTAAAGAGTTCTTGATTTCTCTATCAAAAGCTTCCGACTTGGCGAAAGAATGGGCAAGTAAATTAAATTATGAATAACAGTAACATGATGCAACGTTTAACATGGAATTAATACGGTAAATACTGCTTGTTAGAGACGGCTACTACTTTAATATAAAAAGAAATAAAGTATAAATTTGTAAAGATCAGTGAAATAAATTTAGGCATTTTTATGTTAGCCGGGCGCAAGTGGCAAATCGCCAAATACTGTTCCCAACTCCATTGTTCATATTGCATTCATTTCATTTAAAGATATATACTTTTCAGTCATCTCTTTTAAAATAGATGTATTTCCCTCATTTTATTTAATAGAATATTTAACATAGAAATAAATAAATAAATAAATAAATAAATAAATAAGAAATAATAATATAAACCAAAATATTTTATTTGAAAACCAAAGCATTGTTTCTAATTTACACATGTGAAAAATGAAAACTGCTATTGGCGAAAAAACAAAAGCCTAATGAGGAGATTTGCTCCCGGCTAACATAAAAGTACCGAAATTTAAGTTTTTTGATATTAATATAGTTTAGAATAACAAACTTGAAAAAACATACAAAAAGTAGTGATATCCCAACAAAAAGTTTTCGTTAAAAAAAAAAAAAAAAAGCGCCAAGTTCTCCTTAATGTCTCGGCCAAAAAAAGTAGTGATATCTGAAGTTCGCACAAGTTAGAAGCCAAACATCCCAAATCTTTCATTGAAAATGGCTTCCTGCGACTTGGCCGTTAATGCCTTCGAGAGAGTTTTTCAAATTTTAAAATATGTACAAATGAGTTACATGCCAACTACATTTTTTGATTATTTTAGGCATTTTGTGGCACAGAGTACAGAAATAAAATACACATTTGAAAAAAGCATTTAAACAACTTCGGTCTATTTAAATGCTTAGAAGTTAAAAATAACAAAATACTTGTATTCAGAAGATAATATCCCTAATTTCTAAAACATAATTAGTATCAGCTTTTAACAGTTTATAAATCGAATACCTCTTAATGTATGCAAACAAACTATAATAAATGTTCAAACGAAAAAAATCTCTTTCGTCAATACACAAGATTTCAATATTATACAATAAAATATAATGTAACATATTGTGAGATTTGAAGTAAGTAAATTTTGTTTTATTTCTTGGGTTTTACGTTAATGACTTTAGCTTTAGACCGTACAAAATGGCAATTAAACCACAAGTGGACTAAATGATCTGTAATCAAAACTAATGTGTTGTTGAAACTGAATGGTACACTGTTAAAAATTTTGTAGTAGATTGAACCAACTTTTGGTGCTCCAGTAGCTGCCACCATAAGATGGTGAAAACTCACTCCAAGAATTGGAGCTCCGATTGAACCTTAGCTCCAAATGTTGGTTCAAGATTTCACCATCTTATGGTGGCAGCTACTGGAGCACCAAAAATTGGTTCAACATACCACAAAATTTTTAACAGTGTAGTTATCAGAAATCTTTTACTTATAATGTCCTTATGTGAATTTGCTTCTTTGCATTCTAATATTACTTTTAATATTTAAATAATTCATAAATGCGTAATTTCCAATCATTAATTTTGAAATGCTGTAGAAGGCATTAACGGCCAAGTCGCAGGAAGCCATTTTCAATGAAAGATTTGGGATGTTTGGCTTCTAACTTGTGCGAACTTCAGATATCACTACTTTTTTTGGCCGAGACATTAAGGAGAACTTGGCGCTTTTTTTTTTTTTTTTTTAACGAAAACTTTTTGTTGGGATATATATAATAGATGTAATTTATTTGAAAATTGCATCTCAATTTACTGATATTTTATGCTTTTAAACTAATTTTAAAGCATTTTTTAAATATAACTAGGGGGCTCTGCCCCCTACGAGCTACGCTCGTCAACCCCCGTTCAGACACCGCAAACTCTAAAACTACGCTAATTTGATCGGTTTAAAAAATTTTTCGGAAGAATGATAAAAACACTGGCTATCTCCCTGACGGGTTATTTTAGTCTTTGATTAAATCAGATCAGTGAAACATGTGAAAATTAGCTAATATAAAATCATTTAAGTAAACAGTCTTTGTCTTCCGGTATTTTTTAAGAACGCTATAAGAAATTGTTTTAAATGAGCCATTTTTCAAATGCTGTTCAATAACCAATGAGATGCGTTTCATTCGGGCCTTGCCATTAATCAATTAGCAAATAATTTCGATTTCTTTGCCACGTACGATAGCGTAATACATATGTAGATTAGTTTTAAAAGAATATCTCAAAATATAAAATAAATGTCTCGCGCAAGTATATTTTTAAATTTAAACAGTTTGGCAATATTATGGTAAGACAATTTTAAATATGACGTAATTTCCTCCATTTACGCCTTTTAACGCATATTAATGAATTTATTATTACACAATTTTCATTCTCTTTTAAAATTCACGTGTAAATATATTTTTTAATGAAGTAATTATCAATATTTTCCTGTTTTTTATACGTAATCATTTAATTCTCATTTGAAAGTTTTTTTCTGTTTATAATAGGTACGTGTAAAAAAATTTTTAATTTGAAGGAAACATTATTCTTTGCGCTGTTTCAAAACATGGCAACAATTTAATATAATACCCTTTTCTAAAAGTTGAAAAAATTATTTCTCGAAATGCTGAAAATATGGATTTAAAATAGAAATAAAACCTCAAAAATGAGTCAAATTAAAAAAATAAATGCAGTCTGCACACCGGGAACTTCTAATGTATAAAATAATTTAAAAATGATTAAATTCCTATGGGTCAGTATCTGAAAAATGGTCAATTTCATTATAAATTTGTTATTTTTAATACCACGTACAATTATACACTACTAACAAACCCAGCGGCTTTGATCGCGTAATAGTTGAAATATGCTAAGTGATATTTGTATGACTAATTTTTATTAGAAGAAATTACACTTTTGGGAATAATCGAAAAATTACAAATTAAGCTACAGTTTGACTAAACTTCTTTATTACATTACAGAAATGAAATTTTAATTAATAAGAAGAACTAAAACTAATTCTAAATAAATGATAATTTATGAAGTATTTTGAGGCTTTTATGCTCAGTTCAGTATTCATTTGAAGTTTTGAATTTTTCAGAAACCATCTTCTTAGAACACATTTATATCTTAAAATTAACCTTCATGTCAAATTCCAAGCTTCTTGTCTAACAGTCTACCACCTCTCTGGTGTTAGTTGCATGGACATAAAATGCCTATGTTGAAACAGAAACAGTCGCCATTAATTTGCCAACATTAACCTTGAATTCGATTTGATATTTCCTAATATTCTATGGAAAACGTAATTTAGATGTGTTTAAGTTGGCAGGGTTTTATTGCTGTTCCTGCCAACCAGGTGGTAGTGGCACCGGCATAAAATATAGCCCGTATAGTATCCGGGACTATCACCCTTGATTCGCAACCATTATTTTGTAATAGGATTATTATTTCCTGAGATTGCATAGAAATCGTAATTTAGGACACTTTTAGAATGCTTTTCGCTCCTTCCCTTCGCTTCACCCTTTTTTAATTTCGAATTTATTTTCGACTGTTCTTAGTGGACATTTATATTTTATAAGTAACTACCATGCTTCAAGTTTCTAGCCTCTTCAGTATCACAGAAATCTCAATTTAGAAAATGCTTTGCTCCTGCAACCCTCTAGTGGTTTTGGCACCGACATAAAATATAGCTTATGTTTGAGCAGGTTCCATCCCAGTTTGCAACCATTATTTTTTAAATCGATTTGGTATTTAATAAGACTAGTTGCGTAGCAACCCGTTGTGTTGCTTTTGAATTGCACGAGACAATCGACCTTTTTGCGAAAAATGAAATCTTAACTTTATTGTAAATTTAGAAAGCCATTGCAATATTAATTTTATTAAATACAATATTTCAAATAATAAGTTATATTTACAATTTAAGTCAAAACTTTCCCAATAAAAATGCACATATTCTATAACTTTATTTGCTTAGAGCTTTTCGCTCTTCCAAGATTTTGCTTCGAATTTCGGAGTTCGTAGAAATGATGTCATTTGGGTCAACTTATACAAAAATGAATTTGTTTGGACGAATTTATTCAGAAGCATTTTATATTTATGAATTAAAATAAATATTTAAAGAATTTTTTTTTTCTCGCTAAAACTTTCTCTTTTTTTTTCTCGCTTTTTTGCATTTTTAATGTCCGCTTCTGAAATGTTTTATTAGCCATCTTAAGGCAATGGTTGAAAATCTACTTTACGACTTTAAATTAAATGAAAATAACGTACGATGTTTTTTTTTCTTTTGACGTCAACAGAATTTATCTCAATGTTCCAGTCGAGAGTCGAATTTGTGTTTCTAAAATAAACGGATTCCTGAAGCTTGAATATGTGTGAGTTCGTATTTCGTGAAATTTTCTTGAAAACTACAATCATTTTTTCACTATTTATTCAAATATACGTTAATTTCAATTTAAAAATGATTTCAAACAATGATACCTAATAATCCTTGTCATTTTCCCTTTTCTCTCTTTTATCCACAAAAGTGGAGCAATTTTAGTTTCCATCATTACAGAAATGTCATCAAAAATAACGTAAAAATTTATATCTCGAAAACTAAACAAATTTTAAAATTCTACGACCACGTTTAACATCCTCGGACCCATGCGGATAACTGGCGTTAATTTGATCACCCAACGTTTCATATTCTAGGAGGAACAGCTGTGAAATACAAATAGACAGTCACTTTTTAATATAATAGATTGATGAAGTTTTAATTTCGCTGTAAAAAATTAGTCAGGGACAAATGCTGAATTATTTATATTATTTTAAGTGCAAATGGCTTATTCCGTAATGGAGCCTGTACGCAATGGATATAGATTAAAAAACATTATTCTTGAAAATTATTTAAAAGACAATAAATAAATCAATTAAGATAAAATTTTCACGAAAATTGCATTTGATTTTCCCTCCTATATAACGGGTGTAAAAATTGAAGACGCGCGATGTTTAGAAATTCCAAAAATTGCAGTAGCAAAGATTGCAAATCCGACATTTAATCGTCAAGCGTTGCCATTCTCAAAATGACGTCAGCCGTGCGCATGGACATATTTTTCCTTTAGATAGATTTTCAAACGTGAAGTTCCGTTTGTCAGCTAAAACTTTGCATGTGAAAATGTATTCTTTTGGCTTGAGGGTCTAATTTCAGTACCGCGAAGTACAAATTCCAGAAATTGATGTCTTTTAGATGTATTCGTCTAAAAATATATAGTTTTATCAAAGAAAAGGATTGTTTTCTTTTAAATATGGCACTTACTGAAGCATTACACCAAGTGTCTCAAATTCGGTATCAGCGGAATGAAAATATATTGTAACATTAGCTTTATGAGCGAAAATGTTTTTTAAATAGTGACTTCATTTTCTGTTCAGACTTAAAATAAAGTTATTTTTAATTGTAATGAGTAAATGGTATCAATACGGATAAATAAACCCCAATATTTCTTTTTTTTCTGCAACAGTGGAAATAATACGATTGCTACCATTTTGATGAAATTTCAAAATATCTTTTCAAATTAAATTAAAAATATAAAAGGGAAAATATTTAGGAAAATAGCTAGTGCAAGGACATCTACAAATGAACAGCTTTCATTTTAAAAAAAACAGAATTATTAGCAAAATTGGTACAGTAGAAAGTTCAAGGAAGATGTCTAAAAAAGCTATCTTGTGTTTTCAATATATAGATTATTTTTTCTCTTTTACTTTAACAGTTGCCTAGCAACTCTATTTCATACAAATTACATTTAAAAGCACATATTTTTCCCAATTCGGCTCTAAAAATTTAAATTGTTCGACTACATATATGTTAAATTCGTGCTTTTTTATATATTATTCTTTTATTTATTTATTGATGAAGCTTTAATTTCTTTGTAGAAAATTAGCGGGGGAGAAATTCTGAACTTTTTTTTAATGTGCAAATTGTTTATTAATATTTCGCAATGGAGCCGGCACGGCAAAATCATTTAATTGATAAATAACAACGAAATAAAGCCAAAACTCACTGGGTTTTATAACAGACGATATTCTTGACATAGCACGTATTTTAATTTCAATTTTTTTGTCAATTATTATTTGAAAATGGCAACAAAATGATACAGCAATCTACTATTTTCATTTTTTCCCCCTTTAGTTTCAACAGAAATGGTGTACTTCAGCTGCCACGATTGCAAAAAAAGTAATAAAAACTACAAAAAAATTAATATCTTAAAATTAAAATGAGATACAGCTTTCAAACAAACTGCATTTAAAACAGCATTTTTTTCGTTATACAGCGATGTAAAAATTAAAATGTGCGATGTTTAGAAGTATAAAAATTTGCAGTAGAGAAAATTACAAAACCAAAATTTCATTTCAAATTTCAAAGTGTTGCCATTCGCAAAATGACGTATGCGTTACGCACAGATATGTTTGTCCTTTATAATATAGATAGTATAAAAATCGTAATTTAGAACTTTTATAGAACGCTTTTCGCTCACTTCATCCTTTTAAATTTGGAATTTTCTTTCGACGGTTCTTAGCAAGCATTTGCATCTTTGAAGTAATCACCATTCCAAATTTCAAATGTTAGACACCCCTCAGTAACACAAAAAACGTAATTTAGAAAAATTTTTGCTCTTGTAACCCCTAAGTGGTAGTGACAACAACATAAAATATAGGCTATGTTGCAGCGGGGACTGTCACATTCAATTTGAAACCATTCCTTTTGAAATCGGTTTATATTTACTGCGATTGCATAGAAATCGCAATTTAGAACGTTTTTAGAACGCTTTTCGTATATTTCACCCCTTTTAAATTTCGAATTTTTAAGAAAATGCTCTCAGAGAACATTTACATCTTGTAAGTAATTACCATGCCAAATTTCAAATTGCTAGCCCCTTCAGTATCACAAAAATCACAATTTAGAACGTTTTTTGCAAATGCAACCCCAAGGTGGTAGTGACGCCGAGATGAAATAAAGTCTATGTTGGAACAAGTGCTGCCATCATCAATTTTCAACCATTACTTTTGAAATCGGTTTATATTTCCCGAGATTGCGTAGAAATCAGAATTTAGAACGTTTTTTAGAACGCTTTTCGCGCATTTTCACCCCTTTTAAATTTCGATTTTTTTAAGAAATGTTCTTAGAGATCATTTACACCATATGAGTAACTACCATGCCTAATTTCAAGTTGCTAGCCCATGCATTATCACAGAGAAAACGCAATTTAGAACGTTTTTTGCTCCTGCATCCGCTTTGGGTTTGTGGCACCGACGTGAAATATAGCCTATGTTGCAGCGAGGGATGTCACCATCGTTTTCACTCCATTATTTTTGAAATCGGTTCGGTACTTTCTGAGATTGCGTAAAAATCGCAATTTAGAAGCTTTCTTTTCGCGCACTTTTATTTTCACTCCTTTTAAATTTCGAATTTCTTAAGAAATGTTCTTAGAGATAATTTATATCATATGAGTAACTACCATGCCTAATTTCAAGATGCTAGCCCCTGCAGTATCACAGAAAACGCAATTTAGAAGTTGTTTTCTTCTGCACCTCCTTTGGGGCAGTGGCACGGACATAAGATATAGCCTATTTTCTAATTTGGACTAACACCATCATTTTGATAACATTACTTTTGGAATAGGTTAGGTAGTTCCAGAGATTACCTCCTAGAAATAAACAAAGAAACTTTACTTCTTTATAATATTAGTATAGATGATACATGTTTTGTTATTTAAATGCTGTAGTGTTTTGAGTTCAAGGATGTAGCTATATTTTATGCATAGGACTTTATGCATAGGAACTTTTATGGAAGGAAGTATCAGTTAACATCATAATCAGTGTCTAATAAATGAGACTGAGATTACGGGGACTGGGGTGATGTTTTTGTCTTAAAAGCTGCACAGCCATTTTGTTGAATCATTTTTTCACACAGGTAAATGATTAAATATGCCATGTGACATTTGTATGTTACATAAAAAAAGTTGTAATAAGCTTTTTTTTTTTATAAATAAAAAGTTAAAATTGCGGACGTGAATGATGATATAAAAAAATACTCATCCCTATTCAGAACAAAAAACAAATATTTCTAAATATGAAACAAAGAGAAGAATAACTTACCTTCATCCATGGTGGCTTGTTGAACTTTAGTTGCTGTTGCAATGGAAATAATTCCGCCAGCGCCACCTAATATCTGTTAACATAATGTGTGTTTAGAGGACTGAGATGATGGTCATCCTCAGGGACAAATAAATCCCAACAAAAAGTTTTTGGTAAAAAAAAAAAAAGCGCCAAGTTCTCCTTAATGTTTCGGCCAGAAAAAGTAGTGATATCTGAAGTTCGCACAAGTTAAAAGCCAAACATCCCAAATCTTTCATTGAAAATGGCTTCCTGCGACTTGGCCGTTAATGCCTTCTATAGTATTTCAAAATTAATGATTGGATATTACGCATTTATGAATTATTTAAATATTGAAAGTAATATTAGAATGCAAAGAGGCAAATTTACATAAAGACATTATAAGTAAAAGATTTCTGATAACTAACATTCAGTTTCAACAAACATTAGTTTTGATTACAGATCATTTAGTCCACTTGTGGTTCAATTGCCATTTTGTACGGTCTAAAGCTAAAGTCATTAACGTAAAACCCAAGAAATAAAACAAAGTTTACTTACTTCAAATCTCACAATATGTTACATTATATTTTATTGTATAATATTGAAATCTTGTGTATTGACGAAAGAGATTTTTTTCGTTTGAACATTTATTATAGTTTGTTTGCATGCATTAAGAGGTATTCGATTTATAAACTGTTAAAAGCTGATACTAATTATGTTTTAGCAATTAGGGATAGTATCTCCTGAATACAAGTATTTTGTTAATTTTAACTTCTAATCATTTAAATAGACTGAAGTTGTTTAAATGCTTTTTTCAAATGTGTATTTTATTTCTGTACTCTGTGTTACAAAATGCCTAAAATAATCAAAAAATGTAGTTGACATGTAGCTCATTTGTACATATTTTAATATTTGAAAAACTCTCTCGAAAGCATTAACGGCCAAGTCGCAGGAAGCCATTTTCAATGAAAGATTTGGGATGTTTGGCTTTTAACTTGTGCGAACTTCAGATATCACTACTTTTTCTGGCCGAAACATTAAGGAGAACTTGGCGCTTTTTTTTTTTTTTTTACCAAAAACTTTTTGTTGGGATATCACTACTTTTTGTATGTTTTTTCAAGTTTGTTATTCTAAACTATATTAATATGAAAAAACTTAAATTTCGGTACATTTATGTTAGCCAGGAGCAAATCTCCTCATTAGCCTTTTGTTTTTTCGCCAATAGCAGTTTTCATTTTTCACATGTGTAAATTAGAAACAATGCTTTGATTTTCAAATAAAATATTTTGGTTTAAGTTATTATTTCTTATTTATTTATTTAATTATTTCTATGTTAAATATTCTATTAAATAAAATGAGGGAAATGCATCTATTTTAAAGGAGATGACTGAAAAGTATATATCTTTAAATGAAATGAATGCAATATGAACAATGGAGTTGGGAACAGTATTTGGCGATTTGCCACTTGCGCCCGGCTAACATAAAAATACCTAAATTTATTTTATTGAGCTTTACAAATTTATACATTATTTCTTTTTATATTAAAGTACTAGCCGCCTCTAGCAAGCAGTATTTACCGTATTAATTCCATGTTAAAAGTTGGATCGTGTTACTGTTATTCATAATTTAATTTACTTGCCCATTCTTTTGCCAACTCGGAAGCTTTTGATAAAGAAATCAAGAACTCTTTATGATCATGGAAGCACATCATATATTTTGTGTTGTTATGTATTTCATCTTTCGTGACAAATATCTCTTAACTCCCTTATGCATGTTTCCTTAACAGTTACGATTCGTTCTCTAATGCGGAAATTTTTAATCCTATTAAGTAATCTTTTTTAATTGGGCTCACTGCCAATTGTTGTATTTTAACTGATACGACTGGGTACAAGTGAAATGGTTCTTATGAAATCCTTTGACAATATCTGCATTTGCATTAAACCATATTGATGCTAATATCTTTTTGTTTCACGTTAACCTTTTCAATAGACTCGATTAAGAAAGAATAGAAGGTCTACCGACTCACTGCCATGATCCATTTGAAAATCTATCATTCTTCTCGTCTGATCGTGTTGAAGAATTAGTCAATGTGCCATGGTTTTAAGATTTTAGCTAATTTTATTCGAAACCTGAAAACTAAAATGCGAGCAACCGGATTATAGAAGACTCATTCTAACGTACATATCGATTAACAGGTTACATATTATAGAATTATAATAATCATAAGGAGAACTGGTAGTTTCAATGCTTTAGTAGTTTCCGTAAATTCCCTTTATATGATACAGAAGTTTTAGCGGTGTAAAGATTAACAACATAGTCACAGTAAGTATAATAACAGTACAATATAATAACAACAGCAGAGGTTTTGGGCAGTGACGAAACTATAAGCACTTTGAAAATATTATTACGTTATATCATTACTATTTAGATGATATGCGGAAAAATAAAAATAGATGGCTCGCATTAATAATTAACTCATTGAAAAATAGCTACTGGCGTCAAATATTCGCCAAGCTTGGCGACATTTAGCAAAGTTTCGCCAAATTTGGTAATATAGCATGTCAATTCTCAAATTTGGCGACAAAAAATGTTTTGTTTATTATGACGTCATAATGATGCATATGTATTATGTATTATACACATACCTATAATATGTATGATGCAAATGTATTACGTATTATATGCATAGGTATAATATGTATGATGCATATGCATAAGTTCATTAACATCACTAAAACGCACTTAAAGGAATAGTGTTCCATAAATCGTAAGGATAATTTCCAGATTGACCAGAGTGCTATTGAGATTAGAATTCCGACATTTATAATAGACCGGGAGGTGTCTGCACACACCATCACCTCATCGAGTTTACAGCTGAAATTTTACGATTAGTTAAAACTAGATTGGCATATTTAAATGCAACTAGTCTGTTAATTCACATCTTGGTAGAAACCACCTGAAGACCTAATTTTAGTGGTTAACTGATAGGTTTACTATTGTATTTTCCTGCATCCAAAAGTTTGAAAACATGGAGGAATGGGTTCAGGAAGACACAATGGAAAATCTACCAATTAACCCGTAAAATCGGGACTGTAGGTGGTTTGCACAAAGATATGACTTGGCAGACCAGTTGCATTTCAATACGCTAATCGATATTTAACTAATGCTGAAATTTGAGCCGTCAACTCGATGAGATGATGATCTGTGCAGACGCCTCCCGGTCTTTAATAAAATTTGTTTTAAGGAAATAAAAGATAGAAAGATGGACAGATAAACTGAAAGATTTGCCTTATTAAGATTTTTGTAAAAGCATATAAAAATTCATTCAGCTTGAAATCATGTAACACCTTTATAACTCAGCCTAATTTTCTGTAATCGGGTTTTGGCGACCAACATATCTTATCTATAACTATAATATTTCTTTTACAGATTTAAAATTAACAATAAATTAACAGTAAGTAGGCTAATAATACAATATAATAACATTAGCAGCCGACTTCGGACGCCGCATCTGTCGCACATCGTTAAAGACAGTTTATTAGTTAAACATTTCATTTAATTAAAAGGAGATTTTTAAACTTTCATATGGAATTAGGATATTTTTCCACTATAGGGACCTTGGCATTTTTTTAAAATCTTGGCGCAATTCGGACTTCAGAAACTGAGATATGTTGCCAAATGATATAAACAACTATGAAAACAAACCTGATGAACTTGTAAATTAGTAAAACATTAATAAAAATACGAATAAAACGTCCAATTAATGGTTTTATTGGCCATTATTGGCATTTAATCTTACAATTAATTAAATAATGGCAAACCATTATTGGCATTTAATCCTACAATTTGGCGACAGTAATTTGGTCGACGGGATAACTAAGAAGTACCATGTATTTATATACATATAAACATTTTATTTATACATGTATAAAATATTATTTTTATATACAAATTATTTATGTTGGTATATAAAAATAAATAAACGGGTTCCTTACATTAAATAAATTGTATATATATTGAAAAAATTGCTTGTGTATATGACACAGTAGATAGGTTGCCATAAAATACGTTATTATCAAATTTCTTTTCTCGTCAAGGATATTTTCTGTATTTCGCCAAGGCTACTATATTGGAAACGTACCGAATTGCGGTTATATTTTGTTAAATGTTTTGTTGTTTTTATATCGTAAATATATCATAACCTATACTGATTAAAATTTTTAGGTATATTAATTTTTTTCTATTTAACAAACATCTTTGGAAAAGCATATATATAAAATGTTATTCTGCTTGAAATCACGTGACTCCCTTCAAAACTCTGTAATCGAGTTTTGGCGACCAACATTGGCACAATTGAATGCGTAGGAACTGTTTACGGCCAAATGAAAACCCCCTGTTTGAAGGGTTTAGAGGCGGAAATTCTGTGTTTTCAGATTTTTCTGGTTAATTGTGCCACAAACCCGACTTACTTGTGAAATTTCATGATTCTACGACTTTTTGAAGTACCTTAGTTATTTGATGATGCGAAGTGAGTCAGTGACAAAAAAGCGCTTTTTCGGAATTTAATATTTCGAAAACTACTAAATATAGAAACATGAAATCGTGGAATCTTAGTTCAGTTTGACCATACGAACATGTGTATAAAAGAAAAATTTCTATATCTCTCTCTAAAACGACGTTATGAGGGGGTGAAAAGTATGCCAAAATGGTTCAGGAAAAGGTAGCTCACGGCTTGTGCGAACTTGGCGGACGCACTGCCGTGCTCCCAGATTCACTACAATATTTTATTATACAATATAAACTAAGAAAGGAGAATTATATTTTCTCATACTGCACATATCTACCCTATATATATAAAATATATAAAATCCTAATGAAACGAATTTATGAAATGAATATATGAAACGCCTGAAAAGTATCGATTCTTTGAATAGACTGATTAAACAACTGATTTAGTTTCACGGCGATTTCTCCTAAAACATGGAATACTTTGCGATGAAATTAACATAAAAAATCCGTGTTGATCCACAGATCTCAAAACTGGTATTAGAATGTTTAAATTCGAATTAGTTTTCGAAATATTAATATTTTTCTAATTTTAAATACATTTTTCCTAATGATGGGAACTCAAATTTTAATCATAACAGTTACATCGTTACTATTTTAAATTAATTTGGCGACAGCTGGGCCTCCTTTAAACCTATGCTAAGAATAATGCTTTTTTTGTATTTCGTTATCATTTTATTAAATACAAAACTTTCATTTAAAAATGAAACATTTAAATTGATGGCTTTCACTTCTTTTTTTTTAATAAAACAAAACGAAAAGAAAAATATTAGACACAGATGTCATATACGCACCGGGGTACCTAATTGGCGCACAAATGGCATTATTTTGATAGACATGGTAACCCGGTTATTGTTGTTTATTTAATAATAAATGTATATTTACTTTTATCTCTTTTATAAATTTATATAAATTAATTTGTTCTATAGTAATTAATTATTTTTTTGCTATTTCCTTTTGAAAATAACAGAAATTAATTAAAAAATACGGTACAATGTAATAGTTATTCCGTCACCCAATTTCGCAAATTATATAAATCGCCAAACCACTCGCCAAATTGTACAGATTGACAAAATTTTTATTTTAAATAACGAAAGAACAAATAAATTAGTATAACATTAATAAATATAAAAATAAAACGAAGAAATAAAAATCATTTGATGACGTAAACACGTGTAACTTGCTAAAAGTCAAGTGAATGTGACATTTACGATCAAGCATTATTGACATTTAATCTTATAGTTCGCGATAGATTTTTTGTCGACGGGAAAACTAAGTAGTACCAAAAATACATATGTAACTGGTATTCGAAAACGAGGCTTTCGCAAAATTTTCGTAAAAAAAAAAATAAAAAAAATCGTGCCAAACATGCGGTGCGTATATGACATCTGGCGAAATATTAAATTATGTAACAAACCATGACATTTAATTTCAACTTCAAATCAATGTTTTAATTTACCACTCGAACAATAAAAAAAATGTTAACTGGCGAGTTGAAAAAAAGATACTGGCGCGATTTGCACACGGCTTTTTTTTCTTTCGGCACAGATACGGCCCCATATTGGCGCGATTTTTTTCGGACGCCAATATCATATACGCAACGGGTACTTAACTGGCGCCAAAGTATCGTTATTTTGCTTGATATGGTAAGCCGGATGTTGTTGTTTATGCTGTTGATGCGTTCCCCAAATTGGCGTTGGAAAAAAATCGCGCCAATATGGGGCATTATATGACATTTGTTCCAAACTTTCATATGAAAGGCGAAGGGATCAGATCGTATTTGTTTATGGCATTTGCTGACTTGAACTATTATAATATAGATGAAATGATGTGGATAGAATAATATTTGGCAACTTATCACCTGTGCCTGGATAACATTAAAGTATCAAAATGGCACCCAGAGTAAAAAAAGCAAAGTGTTCCTCCCGGAACTGTTGATGATAGTCACATGATTTAGGCTATTGTTATAGAGATTGTTTTAAAATATCGGTTGACAAAGACTGTGAATGCTTAATTCATTTTATTTTAGCTTCTTTTCAAATGTTTAACTGATCCTCTTTAATCAAAAACAAAAACAACCATTGGATGTCTTAACAGCAACTGATTCTCCATTAAATTTTTGCAATCAAAGGGAATTGAATGGAAACCCGTTTACAGGGAGATCTGCACAGCTTTTTCAATATAATTTAATCTTCTCTAATATTTTAAAAACCCATTAGATTTTTATATTTTCAGATTCTGCGGCGTCTGAACGGGAGTTGGCTGGCGTAGCTTGCAGGGGGCAAAGCCCCCTAGTATATCTATAAATATATAATAGCAGAAGTTAATAATATTTATAGAAATTTTTACAGCATTAATTTAATATTGATATTTGTACCTGGCGACAGGACTGAAATGATGATTTCGTTTGTTTAAAGTTTAAAATTAATTATTTATACATCCTTATATGTTCATTTATCATTGATAATTGTTGTAACAAATATTTCAATACATTACATTTTCAGTTTTTAATTTTAGTACACTCAATGAAAAATTATTGGCAGCGGAGGAAAATTGTCGAATTTTCAGATATTGACCCCTATGTATAATTTTTACTCCTATAAAACTTTTTTAATGGAATGGTTTAGACCAACTTTAACATTAAGTATCTTTTAAAATAATTCGTCGATTCGAAAACTATCTGCATGAACGAGTTTATCAAACATTGCTCTATAATACCAACGGTTTTCATATTTTTATGTGCAATATTTTTCTTAATATTAACAAAGAAAGACCTTCGATCACAAAAAATTCAAAACCGGCGGCGGCGGTAACAGCGTTAGTTACTCTATTTAACACTTTCCAACAAAGTTGAAAAGTGTCTATGACTTCGGTTTGTCTGGTCGTCTGGCCGTCTGGCCTTCTATCCGCGCTCTAACTCCCGTAAATATACTCGGATCATTCTGAAATTTTTGGATGTTAGTGACCTCTACCATAGCACGAACCCTATTTCACATGAAGTTTGTAGCATGTTTAGTTCATTTACAGGGACAGTCAAAAGTTTTTGGTTACATTACGGCTTATGAAAAAATCGTTTTAAATGATTTTTAATGATGTTACCTGCTTTCAAACATAATAAAATTGATATGCATTTATCAAGTGCACTAAAATATGCATTATGTACGATATGCGGTGCAAAGAATAGTTATTATTCATTTACAGGGCCACACAAAAGAATTGCGTTACATAATGATATAGGGGTGGAGGGAATTTTGTGTGGCGTATTTTAATTATGTTAAATTATTTCATGTATAAAGAAAGTTTTATACGTCGCTGAGATTTACTATAACTTATTTCATGTATAATACGAAGTGCATAACATTTACAGG
Source organism: Maratus speciosus (assembly GCA_963932465.1). Classification (NCBI taxonomy): domain Eukaryota; kingdom Metazoa; phylum Arthropoda; class Arachnida; order Araneae; family Salticidae; genus Maratus; species Maratus speciosus. The sequence goes on along the minus strand of OZ010786.1, from coordinate 48,743,169 downwards.
GACACACAAAAGATTTCAGATACTATATTGTATCCGAAGTACGGTAACGGTAGCGATGGTTGCTGGAAATGCATTTTTAATTATGTTATGTGTTTTTATGTTTAACTATATTTATGCATTTTATATGGTGTGCATAAATGCTGTAATTCATATGCAGGGCTAAATAAAAGAATTCTTAATGGTTACTGGGTATGATTGCAAATTGCTTAAAATGTGGCTTTTACATGAGTTATGCATTTTTACGCTGAATTGCATTTAGTTTACTGAGAAATGTTTGTAGAACATAGATAAAAGGATATACAGGTTACGAAAAAAATTGGATACATGGCCTCTATAAATGATTAAACAAAAACATAATTTGAAGAACAAATTAAAAAAAAACTAAATTTATTTCCTACATTGTTTAAGCCCGAGAAGGGACATATATTAAGTTATTTCATTCAATTAGTTCTACATTTAATGTTAAACTTTTGTAACAAATTAGTTAAGCCAATTGAAGATTAAAAAATAAAAATAAAATTCATACAATATGATACTTAAAACACCATAAAAATTAGATTCCGTTCAAATGAAATCGAAATAAATCTTAGACTTCTTCCATTTTTAATTGAAAATATTTGTATTGCAGATTTTGTATTATGTTTTGATAACTGTGCATAAAATGATAAGATGCATGCAAAATACAAAACTTAAAAAAAAGCCTAAGATTTATTTCGATTTCATTTGAGCGGAATCTAATGTTTTAGGGTGTTTTAAGTATCATATTGTATGAATTTTATTTTTATTTTTTAATCTTCAATTGGCTTAACTAATTTGTTACAAAAATTTAACATTAAATGTAGAACTAATTGAATGAAGTGACTTAATATATGTTCCTTCTCGGGCTTAAACAATGTAGGAAATAAATTTTGTTTTTTTTAATTTGTTCTTCAAATTATGTTTTTGTTTAATATGTCAAGTTTTTTAATAACTACTGCACTCAGACGAACGCATTTTAAAACTAATAGAGAGTATCATCATCAGGCTTTGATGTATGCGGTATTGCAACACAATGTGGGATGCAGTTTACCAATGTGTAATTGAAAATGTTTCATCACTGTAGTAATGCAGGTTGCGGTAGTTTGGACAAAAACTTCTCATCTGAACGTAAACAATCTATAATGAAAACATAAAAAATTCACTTCGCTTAAATTTAGATACCCCATTCCCCACTCAGGAACGCTATGAATGTAAATGTAAATTGTGTTGAATCCTTACTGCTAATATTTAACAATAATATAGCTGTGATACAGTAAAAAATAAAAGTTTTACTTAAATTTTTAAACCTTAATCTCTCCCAAGGGGCGATGTAAACACATCAGAAAATTATTACCTAAGTTTAACTTGGGATATAAATAGGAAAAATCATCTCGGAAAAAAATACATCTTAAAATTTAAGTTATGTAAATCCCCACAAAGTTCGCTACCTGCGTAAAAATAGCTATCCATTAGAAACTTTTTACTAAAATATAAACTTGACCAAAGCAAAAACTTATTCTGAAAATATCCTTTTTATTTCCACTATGACGCCATATTCACCTTTTTAATTTTTGAAAAAAAATCTAGCTCAATTTAATATTTCACGTGAAAATCTTTAAACTAAAAAGAAATAAATTATTATTACGGCTTTTGAAATTTTTGCAACAATGAAGTAAAAATGTTACATTTTCTATGAAAAATGTCCGTTGATTTTTAATGAAAAAAGCGAAAATTGGAATTATTAAGTAAATTATTTGAACAATGTAAAAAAAAAAGTTGGCCCATGTTTCTTTCTGGGTTATAATTCATCCATATGCAAAGGCATTTTACCATTCGTTTTGACCCTGACATCAGGCAAAATTTTTACACTTTAAATTTATAATATCATTAGAATTAGTAAAGAATAAAAAATGAGTGGCATCAGGGACAAAAAGGTGGGAAGAAAAAATGAAAAAGTTACGATCTCCATAGGCTATTCCATGTTAAATTAATATTGAGAAGTGACACTGGAAATAAATAAGTATTGCGCTGCCACGCAATACTTAAATAATTTCTGGAAATGTGATTCCAGTAGCTTTAAGAGTGTTTTTCTTTGAATTAAACTTTAGCTAAATAGTGGCGTGTAATAAAGGTTCTAGGTTAACTACAGTGTTGTACAATAGTATACAAGTATGTTTCTATCTATTAGTATAAATTGCTGAATGAGAAATTTCAAGCTTTTATGTGTTTTCTTACTAGACTAAATTTCCCCGTTATATAGTATATATATATTAACGTACAGATCAAATACAGGGCTGTTCAAAAGAATTGGAATACATATTTACCATGGACGGTAATTGCTGAAATCAGTTTTTCAAATGTTTTATGAGTTTCCTAAAACGTTTACTTAGCTCTCTTATACACCTTATTTCCCTAAATAACGAAGTTTCGTTAAAGCATTCAGGAAGTGTTGGAAAGTGTTTAATAATCTATGCTTAACGCATGATTTTTCTTACTTGCTTTAGAATAGAGAGAAACCTACCTCTGTAGCGTGCATATCAATTACAGAAGATTAACCCGCTAGCACTTAAAAAAGTCCTTCCGGCCAGTGCCGGGAGGAAGAGGTAGCTTTCATATTCCTTATTTTAAAAAAGCCAACTTATATTAATCAAACACACGAAGCTCAATTTAGTGGAAACCGAATATAGGAGATTCAATACTAATTTTTATCAATATAATGAATGAGAATTTCGCGAAATTAGTTAGATTTATCCAAGCTGCTTTTCTTTAAAGTAACTTATAAAGTTATAAAAAACTTATAAAGGCTGCCAAATTCGGCGATTTCTTAAAGTGCCTGCCATTTTAAGACAACATGGTGGATGAGGCTAACCAGTGAACTTGGTCGAGACCTTAGTAATTGCTGTGCACATGCTCACTCATATCGGAATCGGTTGATATATACAAGTGCTGTTGCAGGCAAAAAACCAGATTTTTCAAAATGTCACCCACATTAGAAACTGAAACTGCTATATCTCGGCCATTTTTTAAGATAAAGACAAACAAAAAATGCTTCTGAATCCTTATATCAACGTAAAATACTTAAGAAAAAAACCTTTTTCAATTTCTAATTTTTTTGCACCTCACTTTAAATATAATTTTTTTATTAATTTAATGGCACATTTTGAGACAAGATGGCTGATGAATCTGGCCAGCGAACTTGGTCGAGATATTGATATATACTATCCACATGCCTTCTTACATCGAAATAGGCGAATACGTGTGTTATCGCGTGACAAATACAAGATCGTTTCAAAATGTTAGCCATGCTAGAAATTCAAAGTGCTATAATTCAACCATTTCTTCAGATATAAACAAAAGAACAAATTTTCAGAAACAAAAACTGCCCCGGAATCTTTGTATCAAGGTCAAACACATAAAATATATTTTTCATTTTCCAATTTTTTAATACATTTTAAATTTTAAATTTTTTAATTTTTTTTAAATGGCCGCCATTTTGAAACAAAATGGCGGATGAAGCTGGCCAACGAACTCGGTCGATATATTAGTATTTACTATATACACACTGAATTACATCGAAATCGGTTCATAAATACGCCTTTTATCGCGTGACAAAATTCAGGACGTTTCAAAATGTCAGCCACGCTGGAAATTCAAAATGCTATCACTCAGCCATTTTTTAAGATATAGACGAAACAAAAACTGCTCCCGAATCTTTTTATCAAGGTCAAACACATAAAAAAAATATTTTTTCAATTTTCAATTTTTTGGTACCACATTTCAAATTTAAATTTTTCTTAAAAATTTAAATGGCCGCCATTTTAAAACATAATGGCAGATGAAGCTGGCCAACGAACTCGGTCGAGACATTGGTATGTACTATGTATAAACGAAGTTACATCCATATAGGTTCATAAATACGCCTTTTATCGCGTGACAAATTTCAGGGCGTTTAAAATGTCAGCCACGCTAGAAATTGAAAATGCTATAACTCAGCTATTTTAGGTAGCTTTCATTACAAAAAGCTACCTATTGCAGCCGTTCGGAGGAAAGCGATTTCAAAAAATTTTGGTATATTTTCATCGATCATGACCCCCAGACCCCGAAACCACACTCCGTTCAAAATTTGATATATATATATATATATATATATATATATATATATATCCATATATATATATATATATATATATATCCATATATATATATATATATATATATATATATATATCTGACCTTTGTCATACTGTAACTCTCGAATTTATGAACCGATTTGGATGTAATTCGGTATGCACATAGTGCATACCAATGTCTCGACCGAGTTCGTTGGCCAGCGTCATCCGCCATTTTGTTTCAAAATGGCGGCCATTTAAAATTTTTTTTTAATTTTTAAATTTGAAATGTGGTACCAAAGTATTGAAAATGGTAAAATATTTTTTCTTATGTATTTGACCTTTATACAAAGATTCCGGAGCAGTTTTTGTTTCGTCTATATCTTAAAAAATGGCTGAGTTATAGCATTTTGAATTTCCAGCGTGTCTGACATTTTGAAAAGTCCTGAAATTTGTCACGCGATAAAAGGCGTATTTATGAACCGATTTGGATGTAACTTCGTTTGTACATAGTACATACCAATGTCTCTACCGAGTTCGTTGGCCAGCTTCATCCGTCATCTTGTTTAAAAATGGCAGCCATTAAAGAAAAATTTAAATTTGAAATGTGGTACCAAAAAACTGAAAATTGAAAAAATATTTTTTCCTTATGTATTTGACCTTGATACAAAGATTCGGGAGCAGTTTTTGTTTCGTCTATATCTTAAAAAGTCCTTCCGGCCAGTGCCGGGAGGAAGAGGTAGCTTTCATATTCCTTATTTTAAAAAAGCCAACTTATATTATTCAAACACACGAAGCTCAATTAAGTGGAAACCGAATGTAGGAGATTCAATACAAATTTTTATCAATACTAAATCATTATGAATGAGAATTTCGCGAAATTAGTCAGCTTTATCCAAGCTGCTTTTATTTAAAGTAACTTATATTTAGCTGCCAAATTCGGCGATTTCTTAAAGTGCCTGCCATTTTAAGACAACATGGTGGATGAGGCTAACTAGTGAACTTGGTCGAGACCTTAGTAATTGCTGTGCGCATGCTCACTCACATCGGAATCGCTTGATATATACGAGTGCTGTCGCAGGCAAAAAATAAGATTTTTCAAAATGTCACCCACGTTAGAAATTGAAACTGCTATATCTGAGCCATTTTTTAAGATAAAGACAAACAAAAAATGCTCCTGAATCCTTATATCAAGGTCAAATACTTAAGAAAGAAACCTTTTTCAATTTCTAATTTTTTTGGCAACCCTTTAAATGGCTACCCTTTTGAAACACGATGGCGAATGAAACTGGCCAACGAACTCGGTCGAGACATTGGTATGTACTATGTACAGACCAAGATACATTCAAATCGGTTCATAAATACGCCTGTTATCGCGTGACAAAAATCAGGTCGTTTTAAAATGTCAGCCACAATAGAAATTCAAAATGTTATAACTTAGCCATTTTTTTAGATATAGACGAAACAAAACCTGTTCCGGACTTTTTGTATTAAGGTCAAACACATACGAAAATAATCTTTTTCATTTTCTAATTTTTTGGTATCTCATTTTAAATTTAAAATTTTTAAAATTTTTTTAAATGGCCGCCATTTTGAAACAAGATGGCGGATGAAGCTGGCCAACGAACTCGGTTCAGTTATTTGTATGTACTATGTACACACCAAGGTACATCCAAATCGGTTCATAAATACGTCTGTTATCACGTGGCAAATATCAGGACGTTTCAAAATGTCAGCCACGCTAGAAATTCAAAATGCTATAACTCAGCCATTTTTTAAGATATAGACGAAACAAAAACTGCTCCCGAATCTTTTTATCAAGGTCAAACACATAAGAAAAAAATATTTTTTCAATTTTCAATTTTTTGGCACCACATTTCAAATTTAATTTTTCTTAAAATTTTAAATGGCCGCCATTTTTAAACAAGATGGCGGATGAAGCTGGCCAACGAACTCGGTCGAGACATTGGTCTGTACTATGTATAAACGAAGTTACATCCAAATCGGTTCATAAATACGCCTTTTATCGCGTGACAAAATTCAGGACGTTTCAAAATATCAGCTTCACTAGAAATTCAAAATGCTATAACTCAGTCATTTTTTAAGATATAGACGAAACAAAAACTGCTACGGAGTCTTTGTATAAAGGTCAAATACATATGAAAAAAATATTTTTCCATTTTAAATTTTTTGGTACCACATTTCAAATTTTTAAATTTAAAAAAAAATTTAAATGGCCGCCATTTTGAAACAAATTGGCGGATGAAGCTGGCCAACGAACTCGGTCGAGACATTGGTATGTACTATGTACACACCGAATTACATCGAAATCGGTTCATAAATAAGAGAGTTACAGTGTGACATAGGTCAGATATATATATATATATATATATTGATATATATATATATATATATATATATATATATATATATATATATATATATATATATATATATATATATATATTGATATATATATATATATATATATATATATATATATTGATATATATATATATATATATATATATATATATATATGTCAATTTTGAACGGAGGGTGGTTTCGGGGTCTGGGGGTCATGATCGATGAAAATATACCAAAATTTTTTGAAATCGCTTTCCTCCGAACGGCTGCAATAGGTAGCTTTTTGTAAAGAAAGCTACCTAAAAATGGCTGAGTTATAGCATTTTGAATTTCTAGCGTGGCTGACATTTTGAAACGTCCTGATACTTGTCACGTGATAACAGGCGTATTTATGAACCGATTTGAATGTACCTTGGTGTGTACATAGTACATACAAATATCTTGACCGAGTTCGTTGACCAGCTTCATCCGCCATCTTGTTTCAAAATGGCGGCCATTTAAAAAAATTTTAAAAATTTTAAATTTAAAATGAGATACCAAAAAATTGAAAAATGAAAAATATTTTTTTTTTATGTGTTTGACCTTAATACGAAGATTCCGGAACAGTTTTTGTTTCGTCTATATCTAAAAAAATGGCTGAGTTATAGCATTTTGAATTTCTATTGTGGCTGACATTTTAAAACGACCTGATTTTTGTCACGCGATAACAAGCGTATTTATGAACCGATTTGCTGTACATAGTACATACCAATGTCTCGACCGAGTTCGTTGGCCAGCTTCATTCGCCATCTTGTTTCAAAAGGGTTGCCATTTAAAAAAAAAATTAAATTTAAAATTTAAAATGAGGTATTAAAAAATTGGAAAATGAAAAAGTTTTTTTTATGTGTTTGGTCTTGATACAGAGATTCCGGAGCAGATTTTGTTTCTGAAAATTTGTTCTTTTGTTTATATCTTAAAAAATGGTTGAATTATAGCACTTTGAATTTCTAGTATGGCTAACATTTTGAAACGATCTTGTATTTGTCACGCGATAACACACGTATTCGCCTATTTTCATGTAAGAAGGCATGTGGATTGTATACATCAACATCTCAGCCAAATATAAGTTACTTTAAATAAAAGCAGCTTGGATAAAGCTGACTAATTTCGCGAAATTCTCATTCATAATGATTTAGTATTGATAAAAATTAGTATTGAATCTCCTATATTCGGTTTCCACTAAATTGAGCTTCGTGTGTTTGAATAATATAAGTTGGCTTTTTTAAAATAAGGAATTCGAAAGCTACCTCTTCCTCCCGGCACTGGCCGGAAGGACTTTTTTAAGATATAGACGAAACAAAAACTGCTCAGGAATCTTTGTATAAAAGTCAAATGCATAAGAAAAAAAAATATTTTTCCATTTTTAATATTTTGTTACCACATTTCAAAATTTAAATTTTTTAAAAAATTTTAAATGGCCGCCATTTTGAAACAAAATGGAGGATGCAGCTGCCCAACGAACTCGGTTGAGACATTGGTATGTACTATGTACACACCGAATTACATCGAAATCGGTTCATAAATACGGCTTTTATCGCGTGACAAAATTCAGGACGTTTCAAAATGTCAGCCACGCTGGAAATTCAAAATGCTATAACTCAGCCATTTTTTTAGACGAAACAAAAACTGCTCCGGAATCTTTGTATAAAGGTCAAATACATAAGAAAAAAGTATTTTTCCATTTTCAATTTTTTGGTTCAACATTTCAAATTTTAAATTTTTTTAAACAATTTAAATGCCCGCAATTTTGAAACAAAACGGCGGATGAAGCTGGCCAATGAACTTGATCGAGATATTTGCATGTACTATGTACACACCGAATTGCATCGAAATCGGTTCATAAATACGAGAGTTACAGTGTGACAAAGGTCAGATATATATATATATATATATATATATATATATATATATATATATATATATATATATATATATATATATATATATATATATATATAAATTTTGAATGGAGGGTGGTTTCGGGTTCTGGGGGTCATGATCGATGAAAATATACAAAAATTTTTTGAAATCGCTTTCCTCCGAACGGCTGCAATAGGTAGCTTTTTGTAATGAAAGCTACCTAATAATTAAAATATTTCAAGCATTTTTTCTGACAAATATTACATCACAAAATTAGCACTTCGTCAATCATTGAATAAATAAATAAAATTATATAAATAAAACGCAAATTCAATACATATGTAATGTAACTACATATTTAAAGATTGAAATAAGCAGAATAAAAAAGGCTTCTGTAAATAGCAACGAATTTGTCGATTTCTTCGATTATTAACTTATATCATGCGGCTAATAAAAAAGCATTGCTTTTAATTAATTGTTAAGCTTTATTTGAACACATAATTGGTATATCTCATACAGAATTGCTTTTTGGCGTTGTTAGTAGATAATCTAAGAAATAGACAGGGTGTATCTGAAATGCTTCAAGAAACTTAGGGCGATGATAGTACTCATCAAGACGAACAAAATATAAAACATGGGGGCGCAAATGACGTTTAAAGGGTGAAAATCGCAAAATTAATAAAAATATCGAAATCTCACATACTGCTTTTCTGCAGAGCTGGCTAGTAGCACGAAGCTGGTTTTCCTTTCACTTTGTGCATATCCGTTCAGAAAGCAATAACAAAAACCTGAAAGAAAGCCAAACAAATCTGTCAGCAGGAATCCACGTATTCAGGACTCCCGAAGTCTTCGAGCATGTCCGCCAGTCTATCCTCCGTTGATGTACTCTGTGTAATAATGTCCGCGGTTGACACTTTGAACAATTGTTGTAAAATAGTTGTTTAATCTGGACATCACGAGATGTGTTGTACCTATTCTGTGCAATAAATAATTTTCTAGAGAGTTTCTTTCTTGTCTCAGTTTGTCCATTTCAGACGTATTTTCTCGATTTTCATCCTTTAAACATCATTTGCGACCCCATCTTCCATTGCACTTTTTTTCGTCTTCATGAGTACTATCATCCCTCTAAGTTTGTTGAAGCATTTCAGATACACCCTGTATATCAATCCTTTGTGAATCAAGAAATTCGATTTGAAAAAAATATTTACTTAGATATTAGAATACGTCTTTTTAAGCATGTAAAAATAATAGAAAAATTTAGAACGTAAAAATAAAAAAATATTGACTAAAAGGTACATTGTGTGTTTAAACGTTGTTTTAAATAATTTAAAAGGTACCCTTTTTCACATATGCAATAAACAGGAAGTTACAAACTTCTCATAAATATTGACAATTTTCTAACAAAGAATTATAAATTATACGAATTTATCTTTGTAAAAAAACTTCTTCGGACGTCTCCATCCTTTTATATTTTACAAAATTTAGGACGTTCATTTTAGCAATAACGGTACAGAACTGCTCAACTGATAAATAAAATTTTGGAATGGAAAATTAACTCAATTATGCCATCTGTTTAGAATTCTATGAACAATTTATATTAAATGTTGTGTTGGGAGATAGCAGCAACAAATAAAATCGGCTGTTAAATCCTACTGTATAAGTAACATTGGCATTTGCGTATGTTGCATATAAGAAACATTGTGATACAAAGAGTCAAATGTAAAAAATCTATTAGAGTTTTCAATTTAAAACAAATCGTTCCTGCTCAATCAGAAGAGTAGATTGATATGTTTGTTTCTTTTAAGTTTAAAGTACAAATATCAAACTAAATTTGCAGGAAAATTTTAAATTAGGCTCACCATATGTAATTGAATGGATATGAGACAATTATATAAAAAAATGTTTAAGATTTGTCAAATTCATAGTAGAAGAAATATCTCGTAGACTGTAATATAACTCCAATCATTTAATGAAGGACATGGAGATTTTGTGTGTCTCTGTAACTGAACTGTAAGAGCAACACACGACTAATAAAATTTTTAGAGATACAGTCAACTTCCGATTATCCGTCACTCGCGGGACCGACGGTGTAGCGGATAATCGAAGTAGCAGATAATCGGAAGACAGTAAAAGACCGTTACCAAAATTGCATTTCCATTTGTGAGTCCATAAATAAGAATATTTAAACACTTTTTCATTTATATGTTGTGTACTTTCGTTAATGAAAAGCGTAACTGATAATAAGAAATCAATTTATGTGACAAATTTAGGATTTTACAGAACAAATATGTAGCACCTGCTTTCATCCAAAGTAATCCCTTATATAGTTTTGTTTGCGTTTTGCTTTCACTTTACTGCAGCATGCGAATTTTGAGTAATAAAAGTACTTTAGTTGCAAATGTAAGTAAGTACGAGTAATAAACCTTAATTACGTCCACTAATAACCATATCACAATATAGTCTATTCCAAACGGAAAAGTCAAAACATAGATTAAAATATTTATTTGCTTAAGAGACGTTACTAAAAACACATTAAAAGTAAATTAATAACCTATATTGACATGTTTCAACCCCATTCAGTGAGTCGTTATCAGAATGTATAACAGAAATTACAAATACAATTCATTTAAAAAAATCATCGAATACAAACAAGTAAGCATATAACGTGCCCTACATTTTCACCATCGCACGTGTTCCCTTTATGTTAAGATTCCACAAGTTGTACAACCATTCAATCCATATATTCGGGATGCGAAAAGGTAACGTATCGTTACAAACTCCAGAACTTCATAAATAAATTTCAATGGAGTCTCTTATAAATAATTATTAAAATATCTAGAAGGGGTGAGTTCGCGATTAGCGTGTAGCTAAAGACCCAGTATAAATATAAAATTGTTATACCAAAAGTTTTTTCATTGATAATGAAAGATAGAAATTTATTTTCTTACCTTTCTGGTAAAGCAGACATACGCTGGTTTACTTCATGTGAAAACGACCTATATATTTTATTTATTGAGTGGATGTGAAAAATATCTTCTTAGAATGATGGAGATGCACTTGTAGAGAAAAAACTATTTAATGCACGACGAATTCTAGGTTACATCGACGAACACACACACACACTAAAAAAAGAATAAAATAAAAGGGTTAAATGTGGGTACTATAGAAGTAATAACATTAAAATCCAGTAGGAGATGCAAGTCTTCCATTGAACAAAGAGTTAACGCACTAAAAAACCGTGCGTCTTGGCCTCACGAAATCGGGCCTAGAAGTAGAGAAGTAATAGGGGCCCACAAGAGTTAAAACAGAGTAAAAGAAAACTTGAAACAATACAGTCTGCTTAATAAGCAAAAAGGTTCTATTTAAAATCAGTTTATCAGAAAATTTCTGTGGTGCTGCGATCTGTTGACGCCTTTTCGAAACACAAGTCTTTTACACAATCCTTCTTTAGTTTGTGACCTTACGCTACGATGACTCAGGGAAGTGTCGCCATCTTGGAACATATTTCACAACTAAAAGAAACGCGTTGCATGTATCACGAGCAAATTGTCATTTCACAAGCGAAGTGATGTTGGACATAAAATTACCTACACTGTGACGTTTTCCAACACCCCCGCTTTTTATGTCAAACCGACGAGCGTAGAATGTTTAACTTGTTTCTCAAACACTCGAAATGAGGCTTAGGCAACGGCTTGGTGAGCACGTCTGCCAGCATTAACTTCGATGGGCAATAAGTTATTTTGATTATACCATTCTGGCATAGATGTCTGATGTGGTGATACTTAACTTCCACGTGTTTAGTCCTTGTCTGTGCCTTTTCGTTTTCGGTCAATCTTATGGCTGATAAGTTATCTTCGTACAACGTTACGGGTAGTTGTTGACACAGTTCGAGGTCATTTAATAGGTCTAACAACCACGAAATCTCTTGACCTGCATTAGAGGCAGCGATATATTCAGCTTCCGTGGAGGAGAGTGCTGTGCAACTCTGCTTCCTCGATGACCATGCCAATATGTTATTTCCTAATTTGAACAAGTTTCCAGTGGTTGATTTCCTGTCTATTCTGTCGTTTCCCCAATCGGCATCGCTATATGCCGTTAGGATTGGAGGTTTTGTTTTATCTATGACGAATTTAAGATCTTTGGTAGTAAGCAGATATCTAATTAATTTCTCGATAGCTTGCCAATCTACTTCCCTTGGGGATTCATTCCTTCTTCCCAGGATGTTAACGACTGATGCTATGTCGGGTCTAGTTAAAGTTGCAATGTATAGAAGCCCTCCTATAGCCTGTCTAAATTTTACGTTATCTCCCATTAGTTTCCCGTTTGGATCTAGATTAAAGTAGTTAGTATTCATGGGTGTATACGTAGGCTTACCATTTAACAAATTGAATTTTTCTGCGATTTGTATTATTTTGTGTTCCTGGTCTAATTCTAGATTACCGTTTGCTTTTTCCTTTATGTTTATGCCTAAATATTGTGTTACTTGACCCAAATTTTTGATTTCGTATTGCTTTGATAATTCAGTGTATATTTCGTGTGTGTCTGTTTTGTCTCCTGCGACTAAGATGTCATCAACATACACTATTATGTATGCGATTTTTCCATCTTGGACTCTTTTGTACAGACATTTGTCTGACGCGCATTCAACGAAATTTAGTTCTTTTAGAGATTTACTTATTTTTTGGTTCCATGCCCTAGCTGCCTGCTTAAGGCCGTAAATCGCTTTGTTTAAACTACAGACTTTATCTTCTTCCCCTTTTGTTATGTATCCCTCTGGCTGATGCATATAGACCTCCTCTTCTAAATCGTCATGTAAGAAAGCAGTTTTGACATCTAGGTGAGTTATTTTAAGATCTTTGTACACCGCTGCGTTTAAGAATGCTCGTAGGGTGGTATGCGCTACAACGGGTGCGTAGGTCTCGTCGAAATCGCTTCCATATTTTTGAGCATATCCCTTAGCGACCAATCTGGCTTTATATCGCTCTATAGACCCGTTCGCTCCCCTTTGTGCCTTAAACGTCCACCTACAACCTATGACGCGTTTTCCCGGGATAGGTTTTATTAATCTCCAAGTATTATTTTGCTTCAGAGAATCTATTTCCTCACTAGTGGCTTTTAGCCATTTATCTTTAGTTTCTGCGTCATTGATATTTTGTAGGTCTGTCCATGACTTTGGCTCCTGAATGTGACACAGGTTTGCGCTTATTCCATAACGGTTAGGTGGTACACCACGATTTTGTCTCTGCGATCTTCTCGGCTCAAGGGATGTGTCGGTCGGGGTGTTATTCTGATCATCGTCGCGCTCTTCTAGATCAATTTCAATATTATCTGCGGGAGTTTGTTCGATGTTTTGATTTTCTTTGGCGGGTATAATTTCCTCATCTTTTATACCTTCTTCGAAGAATTTTACGGTTCTAGATATTATAATTTTATTTTCACCCGTATATATCCTATAGCCCTTGCTTCTGAAATCATATCCCAACATTATTCCCTCGATGGCTTTCTCATCTAATTTATTTCTTTTAGGTTTGTCGACATAGGCAAATGCCTTACATCCGAATGTTTTGATGTTCGAGAGATCGGGTTTTCTTTTATGCCAAAGTTCATAGGGTGTCATGTTATTTTTGTTAGCCTTTGTTGGTAGACGGTTGATGAGGTAGGTGGCGGACATGACAGCTTCCCCCCAGAATTGCTTAGGTAACTTGGCGTCCGACAACATGGTTCTAGCCATTTCCACTATCGTTCTATTCTTTCTTTCTGAAACACCGTTCTGTGGGCTAGAATAGGGAACACTCAATTGACGCTCTATCCCGTTTTCTATCAGGCAGTTTTCAAATTCGTCACTGATATACTCTTTTGCGTTATCGGACCTGATTGCCTTTATCAACTTGCCAAATTTATTTTTTGTTAGCGCTATGTATTCTTTCAGTTTGATAACGGCTTCCGACTTATGCGCGATTAAGTATGTTATTGTGTACCTGCTATAATCATCCGTGAATGTTATAAAGTACCTTTTCCCTCCTATCGTTTCAGTATTCATGGGGCCACATATATCGGAATGTGCGAGGGTACCGATGTCTTTGCTTCTGTTTGTGGCTACTTTAGGGTAGGGCAGAGCGGAAAGTTTCCCTTCAATGCACTTGGTGCATCGCGTGTCATGTTTACATTTGTTAATTGTTATCCCATTGGCTAATTCATGATTAACAAGGTATTTAATATCATCAAAATTTTTGTGTCCGAGTCTTCGGTGCCACAATGAAATACAATTTGTATTGTTACAGAAAGTTTGAGTACTTATAGTATAGCCGTAATCATCTTCAGGGTTTAATACGTAGAGATTATCATTTAATTTAGCTGTCAAGATTATATTATCATCTTTGACAAATAAACATGCATTTTTCTCGAAAATTACCTTTATGTTATTTTCAGTGGCTTTCTTAACTGACAATAAATTGCCCTTTAGTTCTGGACAGTATAAGACGTTTCTTAGTGTAATGTAGTGGTTTTTGTCTGTTTTTATTTTTACGTCGCCCATACCTTCCGAATTAAGCCTTTTTCCATTAGCGATTGTTATATTCCCAAAATTCCCGGCTGTGAATGTAGCAAAATTTGTTTTTGCTGATGCAACGTGCCTGGTGCAACCCGAGTCAATGATATATGTGTTTGGATCTGTTGTTTGTGTTTGGTTAATTTTTACTGACTCAATTTCAAAATTGTTTTCCACTGGGAAGAGAGGAATGATCGATTGGTTGACCTCATCCTCTATATTTGATTTGCTGTTAAAGCAAAAATTCGAGGAGTCTGTTTTACTACCATTGTGTTGATTTTTGGGGTTTACCGAATTGGCTTTAAAGTTGGCATGGTTGTTAAATTTATTACTGTTATAATTTTCACTTCTTTGGTAATTGTTTTTCTGTTTGTTTTTCAATTTGTAACACTCTGAACGAGCGTGCCCATCTCGTTGACAGAAGCTGCAATATTTTTTGTTTCCTTTATTTATTATTTTATATGCTGTGTCCCTTGGTCGTGTGCTGGTGTTTTTGTATTCGGTTCGATGAGAGTACTCGTCGATGAGTTTGTTTTTCACAAACTCGAGGTCTAGATCCTTTTCGTCTCTAGCCTCCATGCTCGTTATAAGAGGAGCATATGACTGAGGCAAGCTGCAAAGCATAAGAGCCACGATGTGCGAATCATTTATGAGCTCTCCAATGGCAGCGAGTTTGTCGCGGATAGTTAAAATATTGTTGATATGTAGATTTAAGTCTCCGCCCTCATTGAGCCTTTGCGAATATAGTTTCCTCAAAAGGAATAATTTGGATGATAAATTCGCCCTTTGGTGAACACTTTTTAATCTTTCCCAAATTTCTTTGGGAGATGTCAAATGTCTTATGTGCACGATTTGTGTATTTTCAATGCACAAACAAATTATGGCTTTCGCCTTAGCCGCGTTTTTAGTATATGTATCATCGGGTGTGGCAGGTGGAGATTCTGTTATATATTTGAATAAGTCGTCTTTAATTAACAGATTTTCTAATTTGAAACACCAATGATTGTAATTATTATCATTTAGTTTCTCCACTGCCGTAATTTCTTTTGTGGCAGACATAGCGTGTTATTCAAGTTTTATAAATTCTTTGATAACAAATATATTTACTATAAGAAGTTTGTGACTTTCTTAAAATAATTTCTTAGAATATATTCATAAATATAGATAAAATGATCAGTTATTCACAATAATCAATCAATATTTGTTCACAATAATACTCTTTTTGCGATATTATATATATCGTTATTTATTCATGCACATTTATTTTTATTTTCATGTATGTATTTCAATATTTCATATCTCATATGTGCATCTTGTTCATCATTTTATCACAATCAGATAAACAAATTTTTATTACTGGGTTTTTTTTTTTTATTATTTATTTATTTATTTACTTTCCCCTTCAACTCATCTCTCATAATCTATTAAAATATCTAGAAGGGGTGAGTTCGCGATTAGCGTGTAGCTAAAGACCCAGTATAAATATAAAATTGTTATACCAAAAGTTTTTTCATTGATAATGAAAGATAGAAATTTATTTTCTTACCTTTCTGGTAAAGCAGACATACGCTGGTTTACTTCATGTGAAAACGACCTATATATTTTATTTATTGAGTGGATGTGAAAAATATCTTCTTAGAATGATGGAGATGCACTTGTAGAGAAAAAACTATTTAATGCACGACGAATTCTAGGTTACATCGACGAACACACACACACACTAAAAAAAGAATAAAATAAAAGGGTTAAATGTGGGTACTATAGAAGTAATAACATTAAAATCCAGTAGGAGATGCAAGTCTTCCATTGAACAAAGAGTTAACGCACTAAAAAACCGTGCGTCTTGGCCTCACGAAATCGGGCCTAGAAGTAGAGAAGTAATAGGGGCCCACAAGAGTTAAAACAGAGTAAAAGAAAACTTGAAACAATACAGTCTGCTTAATAAGCAAAAAGGTTCTATTTAAAATCAGTTTATCAGAAAATTTCTGTGGTGCTGCGATCTGTTGACGCCTTTTCGAAACACAAGTCTTTTACACAATCCTTCTTTAGTTTGTGACCTTACGCTACGATGACTCAGGGAAGTGTCGCCATCTTGGAACATATTTCACAACTAAAAGAAACGCGTTGCATGTATCACGAGCAAATTGTCATTTCACAAGCGAAGTGATGTTGGACATAAAATTACCTACACTGTGACGTTTTCCAACAATAATTGTAAATAAAACTTAGTGTAAAATTATTGTAAATGCTTTTTAACGAGAGTAGATTAATCTACAGGTCTAATTTTTATTTACAATTATTTATAAGAGAGTCCATTGAAATTTATTTAAGGAGTTCAGGGGTTTGTAACGATACGTTACCTTTTCGCATCGCGAATATATGAATTGAATGATTGGACAACTTGCGCAGTCGGAACATAAATGGATATGTGCGTTGGTGACAATGTAGGGCGCGTTTTATGTTTACTTGTTCGTATGCGATGATTTTTTATTCCATTTTTCATACGCATTGTATTTGTAATTTCTGTTATAGATTCTGATGACGACTCACTGAAGGATTTGAAACTTGTCAATGTAGGTTTTTAATTTACTTTTAATGTGTTTTTAGTAAAGTCTTTCAAGCAAATAAATATTTTAATATATGTTTTGACTTTTCTGTTTGGAATATATATTGCTATATACTTTAGTTGCATCTGCTTCCCCTTTTATCTCAAACCATTTAATTCACTTAGAGAGCACAGTCTCCACTTCTGGATCACCATTCCCCGATTCATCTCATTCCTCGCTCCAGGTTTCTCTGAATTCAAAACATTTTAAATAATTTTTTCATTCGTTAAATCTTCATAACCTCTTGTCGCAATTAAGCTATTCTGTGATTTCATCCGCAGAAATATTTTTTAAACATGGCGTTTGAGGTCAATATCTACAAATCAGCACCAGGTGCTTCAGCATCTTGTGTGCAAAGTTAGGGGTGGGGTGGGTAACGGCAGGTGGCGGTTGACGGAGTGACGGATAATCGGAAGTTTACTGTACTTGCAAAATCCAATACACTGTCCAAATTAGGTTCGAAATCGTTCAGTATTTCAGACGTTATCGTGCTGAGAAATTTTGCATCATTTTTTGCTTTCGTGTGTTCCTGTAAACGAATTATAAGACCTACATACTCAATTGCCGAACTCGATTTAACTAGGTTTGTATGAAAATTTCATATAAACCTTACATGACGTTCATGAATTACTAGCCATTTTGTTCCTAGCTTTTACATGAATCGACATAGTTGAACGCAGGTTCTAAGGTTATTCTATTCTATATAAATCATTCCATTCTATCCATGGCCTGTTGAATAATTTCAACTATTCATTTGACTATCTAGTCCGTTGCTCAGGCATATTGTGATATTATCTCCAATTCCAATGCTCATACAATATATAATAGTATTTAACATCCATGATATAAATAGGTCGTAATTCCTAAAATCATATAAAGTACAATCTATTTTATGTATTTTTACACATGATAATTTTTTTAGAATGACAATTGTTTAATCTTTCCATAAAAAACACACACAGTTACACCCACCCCCTTATCATTTACCTGTGAACACCCTTCCGTGGTTTTAGCACTGAAATCGTCGTTATTAATACGTAGTTCTAAAAAATTATTAATTAACTGCAATTTTTAATTAAACAACGTGTTTTAAGGAAATGTGGTTGTTCTATGATAAAAAACCTTTCGAATGATACCTTATTCATCGTCATGTGTTTTGTATGTGAATAAACTAAGGGATGGTGGCACCAGAAATAATATATATAATAAATGGCAAGACGTCCAAAATATTTTAAACATGGCTTACTATATGTTTTTTTTTTTAATTGAATTTTCCGGTAATAAAATAGTTTTAAAATTTTAGATAATTCTTTGTATATTAGAATAAAAAATTAAAAACAAAATATTTATACTTATCAGAAAAGAAGAATCACAATAAAAGAATAATATTATTAAGGGAAATCATTTAATATTGGTTTTTCTGTGCACATGCCTTAAAAAAGAAGAACAGGAAACTTAGAAGAGAACATAACTTGTGTATGGTTGGTAATGTTATAACTGGGAATTAGTTAATTTTTTTTTTTTTTTTTTTTTTTTTTTTTTTACTATACATAGCTGAAAACAGGAATCTTGGAAAATTTATGTTATTTACGAGAATCACTTAAAAAATGAATAAAGAATGAATATCTAAATGAAACAGATATCTAGCATTATACACCTTCTTTAATTTATTTTAACTATTACAGTTAAACAGGCTCAGTGATAAAAGATTCTTGAAAATATCAATAAAAAATGCATGCTTATTCGAGAGTAAACAAAATAAATTAATACATATGTCATGAAATCCATTTAAATTTTTGCAAAATTAAATAGTTAAGTAAATTATTTATCTGAGTTGTTCAATGCTTAGTGAATGTTTTAATCAAACAATAAATGTGGGGTTTAAATACCAACATCTTTTTAAACATATCGCTCACCCGCAAGAAAAGTGACACATCCCGCATAAATTCATTTTGTTTTTTATTCCTTTTATTCCATAAATAGGTGTGTCATAGGTTCGTCTTGCTACGGGCAAATTATTATTCGTGTCGTTATACGGAAAAACCTCTATATTACACTATGTGTCACTTTTCAATTATTCGCCTTGCTACGGGCAAATTATTATTCGTGTCGTTATACGGAAAACATCTATATTACACTATGTGTCCCTTTACCATTATAGGAAATGCGCAGTGATGAAACAAGAAAAGTGACACATCTCGCAAAAAGTTTTTCATAAGCTCATACTCCAGCAATTTAAGAAACTCTTTATTGCCTTTGTAATCAAAATATGAAAATATCCTTATTTGGCGAAATCTCGCTCTGGTGGTGATTAATATATTGTCAATTGATTAATAGTTTGGCCATATGTTAATAGTCATAACTTTACAAATTATCAGGTAGGTAGTGATGTTGTCGAATATCATTTTTGGAATATGAGGGTCAACGCGGAGCAAATAAAATACATTCTTGCTTGTGGATGTATTTACAAGACATTGCTTCATGCGTTGACGATGAAAATTTGGAATTACCTTTTTATTATGATA
The DNA here is from genome assembly GCA_963932465.1 of Maratus speciosus. Classification (NCBI taxonomy): domain Eukaryota; kingdom Metazoa; phylum Arthropoda; class Arachnida; order Araneae; family Salticidae; genus Maratus; species Maratus speciosus. The sequence continues at coordinate 48,723,098 of OZ010786.1, read as the reverse complement.
ACTGCGACGGACAAAATAAAAATAAATATATTATTTCATTATTCGTGCATGCTGTTAAGACACTAAAAATGTATAAAATAACAATAAAATTCTTGATCTGTGGGCACACGTAAAATGAAGGCGATGCTGTACATTCACTAATAAAGAGACAAGAAAAAAAAGTACAGCCAAATTTACGTCCTTCAACAGTGCGTGACATTGATTAGAACGCCAAAAAGACGGGGCGTCATTTTTCAGAGAATGAGTTAGTTTATTCTGTAGGCTTAAAACGATTGAGAGACGAAATGGGGTGTGCATAGAAGTTATTTGAAAGATAATGAAAGTAACGAGCTTCAGTTTTCCAGAATCAAAATTTTAAGATTTGATAAATCAATACCTTTTTCATTCAACGTAAAATATTGTTATGAACAAGGCGATTTTCCTGAGTATTAAATTAAAGCTAGAGGTAAAAGAAAGTTTTTACATTTGCATAAAACATATTCGAAACCCTTTCCTTTGTGTAAACGGAAGAGACAAGATTGCTTGTCTTTAATTACTTCCAAGCATATTCTTCAAAGTTATATCCCTTTTTTTCTACATTATAACATCCAAAATGAAGATAAAGGGCTGTGTAGCAACCATACAGATCTTTTAAAAATAAAGTTCCAGTTTGAGAAAGTCCTATAAAATGCTGCAATATTTATTTTTTATACGAATAACAAATTTATAAAAGAAAAGATAAAACTACTTATCTAGTTTTTAATCTTAAACTAAGTATTTTTAAAAAATCTGGGATAATTATCTGTTATATCTTTTATTTGAATAATTATTTTTCTTTTCCAAAAGTTTGAAGAAACTACAAAACAAACGTAATAATCTGTTTATTCTTTCGGAGAAAATAAATCTGAAAACTAAAAAAAAAACATATTTGTTTTTGAATTATTACTAAGCAACAACCAACAATTCTTGTATTTTTTGATCTCCTAAGAAAGTTTACGTTTTGTAATAATGTAGTTTATAAATATATGGAAACGTTTTGATCTAATAAATAGTTATTACTATGTAAGCATGAAAAATAACTTATCTACTTCTTTTATTTTTCAATTGTTATAGAAAATGTTGTGATGACATAAATATGGCTATTTGATTTATTAATTTAATAATAATTTCTTGTATACATATTTTGCATATTTATTTTGTAGTAACGTATTGTATAATAGTATTGTAAGTATTGTGAAATAGTATTGTAATGTAATATTATTGTAAGATTATAGTAGTATAATAATTATAAAAATATTTTGAAATATACTCTTTCTGTTTATTTAATTTCCTAAAAACCTTGTTATGAATTTGTGGTTGATTCGTCTATTGATGCAAATATGAATGATAATATATTAAAGTTAAAACATTGCGATTTAAAACAAGAACGAAAACAAATGCGTCCATCCTAAAAGTTAGCTCAGTGAAAATAGCACGTTTGAAAATAATGCATAGCCAGAGGGGGTTCCAAATGCTCTTCACACCACTAAAATTGAAAAGTTTTTTTCGCCTTGATTAATAGCAGAAAATTTTCTGATTATATAAGGCTAAAAAATTTTATAAAGTTCGTGGTGTACAGTGCATCTGGACGCCCCCCCCCCCCTCTGGCTACGCCATTGGTTGAAAATTTCCATTCGGCCATTTCTGTAAATAAACGGAGATGCACTTGAGAAATTTTTTTGCAACCCTGTATATGATCTATATAATTTATTCTACATCAAGTAATATAAAAAAAATAGTTCAATCTAAAAACGCGTGCCACAACTTAAAACGCACTTCCATCAGTTATTGTTCATATACTTCAAAAGTTAAATTTCTTCTTCAGCCAAATTCCATTGTGTGTCCTTGTAAATGAACGATATATTCTATGCACACCATATTCTGTACAGTAAATGCTGTAGTAAATCTGTGATATATATAAATTTCAGTATGTTTAAAATAGGGTGATATCATTAAAATACACCGCAAACGATTTTCCCCCATAGACAGTAATGTAACGGAATTATTTTGAGTGTCTCTGTAAATGAACCGTATCTGCAATAGAGTTCATTTACAATACCAAAATGCTCTAGTGATACCCAATAACATCAGAGAATTTCATGGCAATCGGAATGTATTTGCACGAGTTAGAGCACGGACAGACAGGCTGACAGACAGACAGACAGACAGATAGACAGACAGACAGACGGTCATATAGGCAGACAGACAAACAAACCGACTTCATAAACGTTGAAAAGCGTTAAAAATCCACATTTTTGCATGTACTATTTTGAAGTCGACTGGAATTTGACAAATTGTGCAACAAGAAAGGTGTCACAACTTAACAAGGGGTTACATTTGTTATGGTGGGGGTATAAATTTACAAAATCCACCCTGTCGCTTTTATGTCATGATTCTTAAAAGTTTTAAGCATTTTTTGTACACTTTTACTTCAGCACGCAGAATTAAGTGCTATCGTTTTATGTTACATTGTAAAAATGCGAAATTTCATTTGCCTCTACTGTGAAATTTACTTTTGTCGAGATGTGTCACTTTTCTTGCGGGTGAGCGATATACACATTTTGAAAGTAAAGTATAATAATCGTTAATAGTACTGCGTTTGTTACGTTATTCTTTTATCATTCACGCTCAAATTGTTTTAAATTTCTTTTAGATGAAAATCAATGTCTTTGCGTGAGAAGATTATTAGTATTTTTTTTAAATTATTAAGTAAAAAAAAAAAAGTGTATGTGTTTCATTCTGCTTTCATTAATGTACTTTCTAATTAACAAAAAAAAAATGTATACTTTTTTTCCGTACAAGGAACAAGAATTCTCACAATTTGCATTTCTAATATTTTTTCAGAAACTAGCCACTTCTTGTGTCCTTTCTTAAATATACATTATGCATCGCAACATGGTACTCAATTCTCAATTGAATAAAGTTGCTTAATTTTCAACCAAATCGTTGTTATCTACTTCAACTTTCCAGTATAGAACTCAGATATTGAAGGAAACTCCTTAACTCACTGACTTCGTCAGTTGTGCATTTGCGTTTCTGTGTCAACACTTTTACATATATAGTGACTTTTAAACCTATTGGGTAACCCTCCAAAATCGTGTGAACTGAATATTCTCATACTTTAGCTAATGTGATTTAGAGCAATAGACTGTTTTTTGTGAAGCCTATTAATAGCATACACATTCACTTTAGACCATATTGTTGTTGCTAGCATCGTTCACGTTTATTGCCAATCTTGGCTGTGAACTCGATTGCATAAGATTAACCAAACTATTTTTCCTTTTAGTTAAAACTTTTGGTAAATCTTAGAAAATCTGTCTGCACATCAATTTATATTTGTGGCGAATATTGTTTGGTGGAGTATATTTTCTCTGGAAACCATTTAATGCTAAATAAATTCATTGAAAATATCATTGTGTCCAATATCCTTCGCGACTGATGCCGACGCTTATTGTGTAATCTGAATAAGATTCAACGACTTTCTAATGGATGCCTATTTGAATACAATTGGTTTCTCATTGCTTACATTTCTTCCTATTATTTTAGGAGTTTCAACAGGATTTAAAGCTCTTTTATAAATATTCTAAAAAGAATTTCATGATTCGTTTTGAAATTTGATTACATGAAGGAGCAAACCAATCAAAATCAACACGGTAGCAATGTAGTTTGCGTTTCTTTTATACTGCTGTTCATATTCGCCAATATACAAATTACGCTCATTTATACGCTACGTATGCTAATCCTATACCTATAGATGAAGGCAAATTAATCAGTTCATTGACAATGATTTGAATAGCAGAAAATGTGTAATGACAGGTATAATCTTAAAAAGAATATGTACGTTGTTCAATAATTTGTAAAATTGCAAAATATGACTTTGGGCGAGTGTGCCACTCAGAAAGACTTGACATGCCACTTGAGACCATGTTAAGGCACGCGTTGTGTAGGTTGCCACTCCTACTGCAGAAAATAAATCTGTGGTATACAAAAGATATACTAAAAAAAAAAAAAAAAAAATCCCTGCCGGACTGGCCTACAGGCGGAGGTAGATTTTGAAGTTAAGTATACTAATTTTACCAACAAAAACTAAATCATAATTAGAGATAAACCCACTTCAACAATTTTATCTGGCCGCTTTTGACGAGTTTTTATTTCATTTTTATATAACAGCTGATTTTATCAGAATCATGTTAAGGGGGTATTAAAAAGAATACTTTTCCATGCTCAACAACTCGAAATTTTCTGTCACATTTTCAGATTAATTTTTAATAGAAAAAATATGAAACTTGCTTACGTGATTTTTGAAGAGATTTATAAGCGACCTGTGTTTTTATTTTTGATATTTATATATTGAAACTTGTAGATAATATTAAGGAGATTTCTAATAAAATTAATTGGATTTGATATCTTGAGAATTGACGAGGTTATGAATTTTTTTTCTCCCAAAAATCCTATTTTTGCGCCCCTTAAGCCCATTTTTAATTTTATCAAAATCTGTGATACATAAATTTTTGGCCCTATTTTTAGAAGTAATAAAAACTTAAAACTGATTTGATATGTACAAAAAGTAAGAAGTTATGGGGGTTTTTCGGTTTTCACAAAAGCTCTCCCTATTTCCATCCCCTTGGACCGATTTTGTCCATTAACGAACTTGACCGAGAGTTTATGCCCCTTGATTTTATGTATCAGTTTGGAAAAGATTTGTCCAGAATTGTGGAAGTTATCGTGTCCAGAAGAAAGTGATATATATATAAAGCTTTTACTGAGGGCGGTTTTGGGTTCTAGGAGTCATGATCGGTGTAGATCTGCAAAAAGTTTTCAGAAATTCCAACATAGGAGAGAATGTAATAGGTAGTATTTCATCCGAAATCTACCTAAAAAGATAAATATGTTAAAAACTGCAACGAGAATCAGTTAGAGGACGAAAGAGAATTTCTTATAGTTGTAGGCGGAAAAACCCCGCTGTCGTGTTAAGAAATGGAAAATATTCTACAAAGTAAGAAATAAGGGAAAATGTTTCTTTGTAAGGGCATAAAATAGGTTTATTTTACAAATGTCGTTCTGAATGAAAGTTAAATAAACTGAAGCTACAAATTTTTCAATTAAACAAGTATATATTTGTCTAGATTAATTTTAACGCAAATATTCTAATTGATAAATAAATCGTATGAGATGTAAATTTCCAACTGGCCGAAAAATGTCCGAACCAGGATTCGAACCAACCTGTCAGGAAAATTCGTCTTTATACACTAAAGTATTCGTCATTTTAAACAAATAATTTTCGTACTGCTAGAAAACACGCTTTTACCGTTAATTCTACCCGAAAGTCAGAAAAAGAAGGAAAATTCCGTTTATTCCTTACAGTCATGCGTATTGGCTGTATTAATATAGTACCAAAGTTCGAATTTATTTTTAAAATGCAAAACCGGAAATTCAATAAATTAAAATTTCTAATTTATTTAAAAACAAACAAACAAAAATAAAGCGTTCGAATTTAATAAAGTAGCAATTTTCTCCTTCATCTAAACTTATTCGCAATTTATTTTTTAGAGTATTAAAAAATATTCGCTTGTAAAATATATTCTAAACGAATACATTTAAAATATATATAATACTAGCAGAACTACCCGGCTTCTCCCGTGTCAATTATAAGAAGCCTTCCAGGTAAAATAAATTAAAACGAAATAATACGGCAATCACAATAACTGAAATTTGTGCATTCCCATCCACAAATCGTTATAAAGACAATAAAAAAACATGGCGTTATTGTCTTGCAACCATAGTAAAATCCCTGAGCTTTAATAACAGAATGCCCGTTTTCTTTGGCGGGTGTAAGAGAAAAATATCTGATTTTCCTGACAATACGAAAAAAAAAAATTCCTCCAAATCGCGCAGCACTTAGTGAAATTCTCGTTTGTATGGTATTATCTACATTATAAAGTAAAAACACTATGTCAGTGCCCATTAAATGTGCCTTTACTGGAATTTTTCTAACTTTTAAACATCACACAATTTCATTTTTTACAATGTCGAATAGAAAAAAGTTCTCTCAAATGAAATTTTTTTGAAAATTGTACCTCAGTTTTCTGATTTTAATGGATTTTAAAGTAATTTTTAAACCTTTCCGGCACAGTGTGCCCGGGTCGAGATACCTAATTTTAATTCCAAACTTACGAAAGGCACCAAGAATATTTTAATAAAATTTTGCTTTTACAATAAATAGTTAAAGGTAACACGTTTTTATTTTGTAAAAAAGTCGTATTAAAATTCCGGTGTCAGTCAATCATTTCATCATTTTACAACAAAAATTGCCCGTGCCGGAAAGGGTTAAGCATGGATATTTTTAAGGTTGAGTGCAACCCGATTACGAAAGATGAACCTGTTTACACTTAGTGCAATAGTATAAAGAAAAGACATGTCTATGAGTAACGCTGGTATCACATTTTCGGTGGCAGCAACCTAACACAACAAATTTCCCTTTTACTGCAGTTTAACGTCTAAACATTGTACATTCGATTGTTCCAACGTATTATAGAAAACAAAAGTACTTTCAGTAATATTTGTTTGTAATGTTTATCTCAATTTACGAATTTTTTATGGGTTTTAAAATAATTTTTAAGCATGCATATTTTTTAAATATGCTTGCAACCCAAATACAAAAGATTAACTCAATTGTTCAAAAACATTGTAAATAATTCAGAATTTGTTTGCTTTCGCGCAACATTCAATAACTAAATTGGCAAACGAAATTAAAACGCCAAAAATAAAATAAAATAAAACACGAATTTAACAGATATCAAATCAAACCACTCAAAATAGCCTGATAAGTATATTAAATTTAAATGGGAATTTCGTTTCGGGTGCATATAACTTGAATTCTTTAGAACGGATTTCCATGCGACTTGCACTATTACTTTTTTAAGGAAGATTTTAGTGCGTAGCATATTGTTTTCCGTTGCTTAGTCATAGAATTATAGGGAAAAGTTATATAATCATGGGAACCCAATTATGAAAGATTAGTCTTATTAGCTGAATGAAAAATGCAGAACTATTTTTATTTCTAAGTATATTGACGGGTTTATCTTCAGCAATGGGGCTGTGCGCTAGAGTATTCTTATTTTAATGAGTGTGCCTGACACCTATTATGGCATGCACCTTTTTTAAAAACAATATAGAATGATTTATGTTAAGCGACTATCTGGCATGCAACTTGATTACAAAATACTAATCTGCAATAATGCTTAAGGTGCTTCTCCAGTTCCCTGCTCAACAACGTGAAACTTTCTGACACATTTTCTGACTCATTTTACGTAAAGGCTTAAAATTTGTAGACCTGGATATTAAAGCGATTTGGAATTGAAATGAGTTTTTCCTTTTTTCATAAATAAATTACTTATCGAGTTATGAACAATTGTGGTTGCGTGACGGCCGGTTTTTATCCTTTATTGCACTGTTGCGTCCGAAATTCAGTTCAAAACACCAGCTGAAAGATCTTATACCTTTACCAACATATGTAAACTATCTTTCGATTACATAGTTTCTAAATAAGGACTTCTGTCAATTTCATGCGTTTCCGAAGAAAAATTAATTAAAAAAATGTGTCAGAAAATAGCTCCTTTGGATTTGAGAACAGCCTTAACTTTATGAACAGCCTTAACTTGACGTTTATGAAAAAACTCACATTTTTAGTTTTAATTTTGGAACTCGCGAAATTTAAATTCAGAAAAAGGATGTTCTTTTGACACATTGTGGTAATTTTTTTAACTTTTAAAATTAAAATACATGTTTTCTTTGGCGCGCCTAACAGAAGTATAAAATATCTTCCACATTACGGAGAAAATGCAAAAAAATACATCCAAATGAGGTAGTAGTTACTAAAATTTTATTTGGAAAATTTAAAATTTTATTGAAATTAAATCTACAATGATTAGATGAAATGATGTCATTTTCCATAAATTTTAAATCAAGACATCTGTCAAGAATTTTTTTGAAAATGTAAATAACCGCTCTCTTTTTGCTATAAATCACAGAAAATGTTAGCACTGAATCTAAACCAATACAACACTTAGCGATAACGTATAGCTATAAGAAATGGCTGTAGTATGCAATCGAAGTAGTAAGCAAAATATAGGAGCCATATGTTTACAATGAGTTTGATTACGCGTTGAAAAGATTTGATAGAATATGACGTCCTATCTAGCCAATTTTTTTCTTTTTCTTAAATTGGTTTCATGAAATTTGACTGTTTGTATTAAAATAGATGTTTAATTAAAAAAAGAACATTCAAATTGAGGTGCTACGTTATTTTCCCGCTCTTATAATTAGAGTTTTTATTTTATATACAAAAAAAAATGTAAATTTTCTGTTTAGAATGACGTCAATATCAAACACGCAAAAATATAGCAAGAAAATCTGAATTTTTAATGGCAAATAGAAACAAACTACTCGAGTTATCAAATTTTTTTTAAATTATTGAGCTGTTTTTTAGATGTGTTGCAACAGGAAAGAAACTTGAATTTTAATATTTAAAATAGATATTTCTATAATGTTAAATTATGAAAGGTCGTAGAAAAAAGGCATAAATATTGGTCTGATGATTTTTTAATGTAGACAGTGATCTTTTCCACGTTCTAAAACGTATATACAGCAAGTTTCGTGCAATTCGGCCTAAAATTGAAGATTTGTATAAAGTACATACACACAGAGAACGGCTTTTATATATATAGATTTCAATAAACATAAAAAAAATCGATTTTATTCAAAAAAGCAAACATTTCTTCTCGAATTTAATTTAAAATGTAATATTAATATTTTACATCTAAAAATTAATTATGTCTTATTAATATGTAATAATTTCTATCCTCTATTGTCCTATAAGTGTTGAAATATCAACCATTATTTCATAACGACGATTTGTCTCTGCAATTAAGTTTAAATTCCCGAGCTTTCTGAAGAAGAAATTTAAAAAGCCTTACCAGTCCTGCATTTGAAGAAAACCCATAGCAACATTTTAAACTCTTTCTCTTCCAAGTGCTCGCTGGCCTAGTGGTTAAGATGCTCGATTCGAAACGCGCGGACTCCGGTTCAAGGCCATCCACGCGAAAGAACGAGAGAGGTATTTTTTAAAAACCCCTTTATTTAGATTACGGAATTTTTTTTACGTGTGACAGAGAAAAGAGAAACGGACATTCTTCAATTCTCGGATATATGCACATGCAGTGCTGCAAGGAATATTTCCGACATCCTTCAATTCTCGGATATATGCAGCACTGCAAGGAATATTTCCGAGAATTGAAGAAGTATTTCTGAGACTGCAGGGATACTCTTGACTGAAGCCGCAAATGCTCTACCATCTGAGCTATCCCGGACGAATATGTAGGACCTAATTCATCCTGGTTCCAATCAAGAGAAACCCTGGTTCAAACTCTGGTCCGGACATTTTTCGTCCATTTGGAAATTTACATCTCAATTATCTGTCTAATTTGAAAAATTTTTGTGTGCAAAATTTATGAAAACTTACTTTAAACCTGGAGTGCAGGATTATTCCTCGTATAGTCACCTGGAGCACAAAAACTATGTTGGTTATGAAAGCTAATTAAAGCATCAGGGTCCATAAGCCGCGTTTTTGGCCCATGAAATGAGGACGTGAGTTTCAAAACTCGCCTTATCCAAAAAATAAAATTTTGGGAAATCGCGAAAAACCTGTAACTGCGATCCCGTGCATCGAATACCTCAATTTTTTTGTATACTTATAGCTAGTCGCTGTGTGATATCATTGTGTTAAGTTGGAAAATCTACTTTAATTCATTTAATTAATAAATTGAAAAAAGTTTCGGATAAGAAGAGTTTTGTTGCCAACCTCTGGATAAGAAGAGTTTTGTTGCCAATCGTCTATCATACTTGCGGAAAGAAATTAATAGTTTCTATTTTTGGTCATCGGATGATAATATTTTGGGTAAAAAAATAAACCGTACGAGAACAATAAGTATGATTAAAATTTAGTATTACGTTTTATTATAAAAAGCAAACTTATCAATAATCAAATAGAACTTATCATAAATAGCTCTATTAAAATAACTTTTTTTAAAAGAATGAAGTATAATATAATCTATATAACATATAAAATTATATATATACATCACCTCCTTCTGTTCTGGTTCCTTAGAAATAATATTTTCATAGAAAGTAAGCACCTACATTTCTGACCAGTTTTCATCAAAATGTTTTTTAACAATCCGTGGACATCCTTAAATTTATTTTGCTTCACGGAGACTCCCTTCCCGTTCTTTTTAAAAAGAAAATCCAGTTTTATGTGGCTCTAGCACAACCTTTACACTCTGAATTTTGATATAACAAGAATCTTCCGAAATACACTTCCACAAATTTGAAGATGACCATAGTTCTTAATCTTTATATACTAATAACTTATGGTAATGCCTTTTAAAGCGCACTGAGATGCATTTAAAAAAACTTTCATAGTGAAAATTTTACTTTTCTGGATGTTTCATGAAAGGAAAGAAATCTGGACGGTTTCTTGAAGGGGATGTTTGAGATGTGAACTTCAAAATAAATTTATCTTATGCAGTTTTGTCTTTGCTTGAAAAAAAAAGCTTGTTGGAAGCGTCGAACATCTTGTATTGATAGAGTTGAATATTCGAGGTTCTCTTTCTGATGAGTGAACTTTGAGAGGACCGGAAAGCCTTAGGTTTATGTCTGAGAATAAAAATTAAATCTTTTAACACCTTATGACAGTAAGAAATATAGAAAGCGATACTCCATTTTGAACTTACATTTTAATCTTCTTTTGCGTGTATTCTTTACTAGCCCATGTGTTCGTATTTCTTTTTCTCTTTTTCCCACTTCCCCCACAAAATGCTAGAATTTATCCACTGACCGTTATACATAACACATACTGTAAAACTTATTTAATTAGTTTGTATGAATAGAACAGGTAAAAACTTTAAACACCAATAGCAACATGTCACAGAGAAATGAAGGTAAATTACTGTGATAGTAGCTCATAAGCTAGTCGTCCGTTGGTCTTACGCATGCTCAGGGATAAAGCTAGTTTTGTTGCCAACTCCCTAGTGGATAAGGCGAGTTTTGAAACCAATCCAATATTTTAAGAACCCAAAAATAAAGGATAAAAGTATTTTTTTCAAAGATTATAGTGTTTTTTCTGTGCAGGTTTACCAATAGAATAGATTGGTAGAGAAAACTCGATTTTTTAAATTTTGGATAAGGCGAGTTTTGAAATTCACGTCCTCAAATAGACTAAAATTAGATTATGTTGTACTGCCTTGATTATTTCACTCTTTAATATTAGAAGGTATATATTGTACGATTTTAACAATAGTTTTTGTATTTTGTCCGAATTTATATGGCTTACACAAGCTCAAAGCTCATATAATTCGTAGTTTTGATGAAAAATACGCAATTTCCGCTATTTTTACCTCAATTATTTATATGAGCGCAATCGTGAAACACTTTCTTCTTGACATATATTATAAAATATACAATTAAATATTATAAAATATACACATAAAAATATACAAAATATGTTAAAATAAAATTGTTGCAAAGTTGCGGTCATAGTAAAATATTGAAAATAGAGAGTAAATTGAGCTAAAAATAGCAGAAATTACGTATTTTCCATCAAAACTACGAATTATACGAACTTTGAGCTTGTTTTATTCATATAAATCCGAACAAAATATAAAAACGATTGTTAAAATCGTACATCATATATCTTTTAATTTTAAAAAGTGAAATAATTAAGTTAGTATAACATAATCTAATTTTAGTCTATTTCATGGGCTTAAGACGCTGTTTATGGACACTGAACCTTTACGGGTAATACAAGTCATCATAAGAATAGTTCCGTTCTAAAGGCCGCAACATTGCAAATAATATGAATATTTCAAAATATTTTTAAACACAAATTATAAACGTCTTGACGGATGTAAAAAGAGATTTTTTTCCCAAGAAAGTGCAGACTTTTTACTTAAAGATCTAAGACGAGAATGATGGAAAACCTCGTTTAAGTCTTTGTAAAATTATCACTAGCAGAAAAATTCATAGTTTAAAGCGAGGGAGAGAAATTTATAAAAGAAAATAAGTTAATGTTGTCATATTATTATATTTTCTTTCGAAATAGGTATAAAATATTACATACATTTACTTAACACTATAAGATTTAAAAAAATATTTAGCGAAATAAATATAAATAGATTTTCCCCGTTTGCACATTACATCTGTATGCGTAAACAACAGTAAATAATAATAATATTTCTGAAATTGTAATAATTTTAATAAAAAAGTTTCTTTCCTTTGTGGAATAAATTTTTTAGATACGTATTTTTAAATGTATAGTTTAACATGTCAAAGAATAAGAATGCTTTTAATATTTATTGCGAAATTGTTTTACAAAATTGCTGTTATCTCCCTTAAAAAGTAGAACTAAACTTTTTGATTTATAAATTATTCAAATTTAAGTTTTTGTTTTGAAAATCCATGGAGTAGAGAATTCCATACTCCTCATTTATTGAAGGTTTTAAGTAAATGATAAGTTAGGTTTTGAACATTATGGTTGTAATTTAAATTCATAAATTGGTTTTCTTGCTTATGATTGCAATATGCTAATTTCGACGAGTCATATTTCGATTAATTTGAAAGCTGTTGTGTATTCTAAAATTCATTCATCATAAACATTGGTATATATTTATAACCGAACAATTTCAATAGTATAGAAAATGACATATATTATATTTTATATCGGCTTGAAATTAAATGTTGACGATTGCTAGCAAATTTGCGAAAGGTTATATTTTCTATGTGGGAATTTCAAATAAAAGATTTTAATAAAGTGGAGTATTAATGAAAGACTTAAATTCTAATAATCTTCGTAGTTATTAATCTATTCATTTTTCAGTCAAAAACTTGAATTAACCCTTTTGGGTCCGGTGTACTATTAATAGTAAATGTGTTTTCATTGAGTGTTATTTTGTCTTAATAATTACTGTTGTTACTATCTACATACAGGGTGTATCTAAACTCTTGGGCAAAACTTTAAGGTGTGATAGTACACATCAAGACAAACAATATGAAATAGGAAACTAAGGGTCCAAACGTCTTTCGAAGGAGATAGGCGCCATTAAAGTTTAGGGTCCAAAATTTCAAATGATTATAAAAAACGGAAAAATTGGTCGATTCGTTTGCAGTTTTCACTAAAGCTATTCTTTATGTCAGTATTTTCTTGAAAATATATTTAAAAGATAAAGTTAAAAAAATGCCGATAGAGAGAGCTTTGGACTTTAGAGTAAAGAACAACTATTTTTTACCGTTATTTTTTGTATCTCATTAAATGCTTTCAAAAGCTTAGACTTAAACATAAATTTTGAGCTCAAAATCTGAATCGTTGGTAGTGGTCAAGTAGCGCAAACTGAACTGTGTGCAGGAGTTGAAATTTGAACCCCCTACTGAACACATTTCAGTTTGCGCTACTTAACTACACCCAATGATTCAGATTTTGAGCTCAAAATTTAAGTTTAAGTCAATTATATTATTTGTTATTATAAATATTTAGCAAATTAATTATTAATTTTAAAGAATAATCAATAAACATTCGAGAAAAATTGCATATTTAAGTTATTAATTAATAATAATATATATATTGTTTATATTTCTCATGATAAATTCAGAAATTATTATTATAAAAAATATTAATATACTTATTTGGATAATTTAATATAGCTCCATTGATTATTGCGAATAGTAACTAGAGACTGCTTGGCAAGCTAAATTATTATCCCCGAATAAATGTACTTTGATTATTTATTAATTAACCTCTTCAATATATTTGAGTGCATTTCAATGAAGAAATAAAGGTGCGCTAATTTTCTAAAGCATCGTGTTCATCAGATGCATTTGAAGTTAAATAATGCAATAAAAATTTAATGCAAACAAATAATCGTCCAGTTTTCGTTTAAGTTGTTCTCTCTATCTCTCTCTCTATATATATACATATACTATATATATCTATAGCGATTTCCCTGTAAACGGGTTTCCACTCAATTCCCTTTGATTGAGAAAATTTAAGGCCGAATCAATTGCTGTTAAGACATCCGATGCTTGTTTTCGTGTTTGATTAAAGAAGATCAGTTAAACATTTGAAAAGAAGCTAAAATAAAATGAATTAAGTAAACAGAGTCTTTGCCGACCGGTATTTTTTAACAGCGTTATAAAACGATTGATATAATACAATTTACTACAATATCTGCAATTTACTGCTTTAACCCCTTCAAGGGCGGTGGTTCATTTTTGGACCACTTAATTTTAATTCTTAAATGCCACATTGGCACCAGAATATTGGAATGGAAATTTTTCTTTTATTAAGTAAGTGAACAAAAGCATTTTCGTATTTCAAAATTTGTTTGCAAATTCCGGTGCCATTCACTGATTTCAACATTTTACGAATAGAAGTACCTTGCCCCTGAAAGGGTTACACGCGTATTAATGTATTTATTATTTTAAAGTTTCCTTTCTCTTTTAATATTCACGTGTAAATACAATTTTCAAGACATAATTTTCAATATTTTCCTCCTTTTACCACTTACTCATTTAATAGTAATTTTAAAGTTTTTTTTTTTCTGATTTTAATAGCTATGTGTAAATAAATTTGTAATCGTTAGGAAATATTATTCTTTGCGCTGTTTTTAGAATTGAAAACAATTTCTATTATAGCCTAAGTCATGTGACTATCATCAACAGTTCCTTCGCTTTTCATAGATAGGTTTCCATTTTGATTAAAGAATCAAAGTTATTTTTTCGAATAAAATTACATAAAAGTTGCCATGATCGCAAAGAATTCTTGGTACTTTTATGTTAGCCGGGTTCAAATCTCGCCAATAGCTTTTTTTTTTTTATACTTTTCCGTTATACGGACACCATGCCAAAATGCACCAATTATTTCAACCCTGATCGTGAAAAGGATTTTTGGTACTACTTAGTTAACCCGTCGACCAAAAATTTATCGCCAAACTATAAGATTAAATGCCAATAATGGTTGATCGTAAATGTCACATTCACTTGACTTTAATCAAGTTACAAGCGTTTACGTCATCAAGTGATTTTTATTTCGACGATTTATTTGTATTTTTATTAATGTTATACTAATTTATTTCTACTTTCATTATTTAAAATAAAAATTATGTCAATTTGTTAATTTGGCAAGTGGTTTGGCGATTTATATAATTTGGCGAAATTGGTCGACGGGTTAACTAAGTAGTACCGGATTTTTATTGTAAACCATGCTAAACATTGTGACTTGCTATTATTTGCTATACTTTATTGTATAACAGTTATTTGTTCACTTTTTTTAAGTATATATTTGTGATTTAGTAAAATAGTTCGTAAAAGTCTGTAGTTTCCAAATGTTATATTTTTAAAAGGCTCACTTTACTATCGACAGTGTTTTTTCTTTTATTTTTCAAATGTGTCAATTCACGTGATTTTCATTTTGCGCCAACTATTACGCTTGACGACAATGGTGTCCGTATAACGGAAACGTACCATTTTGTTTAACTCGTAAGTTAGCATTTTTTTTTCGAGTGGTAAATTAAAACGGTACACTGTAAAAAAAAATCTGTAAATCTACATAACTAGTTTTTGTAAAACTACAGAAATCTGCATGTTTACTAGAATTTTATCCGTAATCGGGGAAAATATTTTCCACTCGCATAGTACAAATACATGAAATATCTTAGTTTGACCTGTCAGCCAATGAGAAAGGACTTCAATGGTGACGTAATGACTATTCACGCAGCCACAGAGGCGTTCAAGGCATCCATCTTGATTATGATTTCAAATTAGTAGGTAAGTAAATATTTCTTCTTTATGAGTTAATTTTTTTTATATTTCCATTCTACTTGATTCCTAATAAGTACAAATCAACTACACAGTAAGACTGTTTGATTTCGAATGGAGAATTTGCACGTTTTCTAACTTTATCACGAAACAATAGTACATGAAAAAATAAGAAGGATACCCTGCATATTTTTTTTATTTTGAGCTTTTATTACTGATTTATGATTGTTTTAATATCGCACTATTTACCGTATCCCGAAAACGCTCCGTAATACATCTGACGTCACAGTTCATGACAACAAACGACTGTTATTCTTTACGTGTGTCGCTTTTCAACTTGTTCATTTTAAATATTGCTGTTTCTAAAATTATTATGACTGAGAACACAAAGTCATATTATAAATACAGTGAAACCTCTCTGTGCGACCACCTCCATTAAGCGACCACCTCCATTAAACGATCACCTCCATTAAGCGACCACCTCCCTGAACGATCATTTGTTCATTGAAGGAAATTTATTCCCATAGGCTCAATACTAATTTTACTTCCATTCAGAGACCATCCCAGCTGACCTCTCTCCATGAGCGACCAATTTCTTTGAAGAAAAGGAAACAAATTCCGTTTTTTCCAGTCACTTGAAGAAGGTTTTATTAGAAAAATAATTCCGAGGGGCTTTAAACTTCTAAACTAAGTTTAGATTTTTTTTTTATTCCGGTAACTTTTAAGTGTTTAAACCCCTTTATGCCTTTTTAGACAATGAAGTTAACTCTGATGACGAATTAAGAATGACGATCAATAAACTCCCCTACACTACTCTGTTAGGAAACTCTCAAAGAAATAGTTAAATTAATGAAAATATCATTATTTGTTCCCGTCCAAAAAAATTGCATTTATTTACTGAACTTCGAAAGGACTTGGAAATAAAAGTTATGAAAGATAAAACCGTAAAACCAAAGCAAACGTCAATATATTAATTTTTAAACACTGCAGTAATTAACTTATATAATTAACTTTTATTTTGATACTTAAATTTTTATATTTTTTCCTAATGTGAAAAATAAATTCTAGTAACATTATTTCTACTTTTTTTCAACAATTAAAATCTAGATTTAAACATGAACTCCATTAAGAGGCCACCTCTCGAAACGATCAATTTTTATTAGAATGAAACTTGGTCGCTTTAAGGAGGTTTTACTGTATTGTATTGTACCACTCTGCACTAATACAACAAGTAACTTCTAGCGAAAAGTTGTTTTTCAGTGTGTCAAAAGAGCCTGCCATTAGAAAATCATGGACTAAGGATATGAAGAGAGATGACAAGAAAAATCCTAATTTATCTAATACATCATCTCTTTGATTTTGTGAAGATCATTTTTCAGTAACTTTATGTTTGATTTTGTTTAAATATTACTATTTTAGAACATTAATTGATTGGATAAATAGTTACTCAAGAGAAAAAAAAAAAAAAAGCATTCATATTTATAATATACTGATACTCATTCGTATTTAAAAACAAACAAAAACACTCTGTAGTAGATTTCATACGTATATTGTATCTGTAAAGATTAATAAGCAATAACCCTGTTTCATTGATGATTAAATAGATAAAACGTAGAAACGTCTAAGATATGACACACACAAATATGTTAGTTTTTATTTCAGAGGAAGTAAATAAAAATTTTATTGCGTAAATGAACATTTTTATTAAGTTAGGGACTAGGTTTAAAAAATAAAGGATTTATTTCGAAACAATATTTTGTCATGTCTTAATAGAGATTATAAAACGTAAACATATTGAAACTACTCAAAAAAATTTTAATATTAAATTTTTACTTTTCAACATAAAAATACTTTAGGTCCCGCTGCCTATGACACCGTGTAGCAGGCGCGCTTCGACAGTACTGCATAATCTTAAAAAAAAAAAAAGAAAAAAAATCAACAGAAAAAAAAAACCGCGAACCACATCCCCGTTGCCTGCGGCATCGTATAGCACCACGTGCTGCGCACGCACTGCAAATTCTTGTAAAAAACCTAAAAATTTACAAAAGTGCAACCAGGGGGCGAAGTGTGTGTGTGTGTGGGGGGGGGCACCGGATGTGCATAATATGAATAAGTTTCCATACACTTTTCTAACGATATGTCACATGAGGCGTGTACTCAAAATTTAGAAAATAGCTCCTCCCCGGATGACCCTCCCCTCCCTCTGCATTTCCCACTCTTTCAAATATCTAATGTTAAAAAATAATATTTATTTGAGTGTTAAATGAAAAATCGCATTTAAAACGCAATAAACAGTTGATCTGAAGAAAAAAAGAGAAAACTCCCCCCCCCCCCCCCACACACACACACCACCACCACCACCAAAAATCAACTCATCTTAAATTTGTAAAATCTTTATTATGCGTTAAAAACAACGTCAAAGTTTAAAAGCGATCAGTTCTTTATTTTTCCTAATTTTAACAATATCCCGTCAACTCTCTCTATGTGAAAAGACTTTTAATGAGTTTAAAAATCGATTTTTTCATAAACTTAGCGTTCAATTTTTCTTCAAATTGACATTTTATAAATCAACGTACAAAATAACATCCAGATGCGAAAGAACCAAATTTGTAAAATCAGTAGTTTAAAAATTTCGAACCTTTATTTCCAAAGCCTAATATCTCTTTTCTTTCCGTTCCGCTTGCCTGTCGTGAACTGTGACGTCATAGTAAGTCACGCCCCGATTTGGAGCGACGTGATTTTAGCTTACTTTTAGGACTAATTATTTAATAGCATAGATATTTTTTTCGCGTTTTTGAGAACATTTTTGAAAACTGTGGATGTGGAACTATCAGAAAAATATATGAATGATCAAATCCCCCATGTGTGCAAATTCCTCATTATAATATAACATGATTTTAGCAGGTATTAATGCGTAATCTTCCTATTATTTTTTGTTATATATTTATCATTCAGTCAAATGACTATTCTTTACACCAGTGTTTATTAGATGCGTGCGATTTCTAATGTTTTATCTTTTAAATCAAATTTTATTGCAATATGGTTAGCAGATTAAATATTTTATTTTTAATTATTGATGCAATGAATAGTACTCCCCCCTTTGACTGATAATGAAGGCCAAATATTCCACTATTCTTCCGCAGAATACTTAAAATGTATACCAAAATTATCTGTCTTAATATTAGTCGTGCCGAGTAATCGGTATTTATTGTACTGGATTCCAGCATCGGGTCGTGTTTACTTTACTATTTTGGTTCGGATCGGGTCGGTTTGGGTTTCTTCGAATCTTGCGTGTCGGGTTCGGGTTGACTGATTTTTCAAAATAATGTCCAAAATATTTTTTTCAGGCTAAACATCTAGGTGTAGGGCAGATGTGCCAGTAATGGACAAACTTCTACATATTTTGTTTATAAAAAAAATTAAACAATAAAAATTTTACTTTAAAAAACTTTCATAACTCCACCTCCCCCCCTTACATGTTTTATAATCTGTATTATTGTTGATACTCTTAATCAAACCAATTAGGAAGCAAAAAGTGATCCTTCGAAGTTCCACTGTTTTTCATTTATGTTGGCGAACATGCAACGGTTTAACTTAATAAAATTTATATATTCTTTTACTTTCCGGCAAAATTTATTAATGACTATTAATGTTAATAATGACTATTAATGACTATTAATATTAATGACTTGTTTATGCATAGATGTAATAGTTTCCCTATTTATGGAACATTATACTGTATGTTATCCATCATATAAACTAAGCCTTAAAGAAGGGTTCTAAGCATGGATTAAACTAAGCATGGGACAAATTTTGAAACTTGCAATTTCTTTAATTATAAAATTGTTTCTGAAAATTATGTTTCTATATTGTTCAAGGACATTAGAAATTTTTTCATTTTGTATTCTATAAACTGAAATATTGTTTTTGTGTCAAACAAAGTTCATTTTCTTATTTTTGTAAAAGGTGTCCCATTCCTCCACACTCTCTCCTATGATTCTAACTCTGAATATTGGGCACTTCTCTATCTATACGCACGTATCATGGGTATATGCGTTAAAACTATCAGAAATATTATATATATGAATGCGCGTAGATGAAAAATGAAATGTTGTAATATTTTTACCTATTCCTAGAGAAGAATAAATGGTTCTTAACTGTGCCGTAAATAAAAAGAATTTATCACATTTCTTATATACTTTTGATTTATTAACCTTTAACTGATGTTACCGGTCTCTCAGACCGCGGCTTTTTTTAATTTTTATAGTTTAACTTGCAATTTTCAATTTAACTACAAACACTATCGAAATTTTGTTCCGTTTGGAACTTTAGTTCTATCACCAGAGACTTTTGAATAGGTGAATTTTAATTATAACAGTGCTGTACAAAAACACCATCCTATGAGTTAATCGTGCCTTTTATTCATCTTTCGATGAAACGGTCTCACAGACCACTTCACACTAGTTACGTGACAATTTCTGTGACATCAGTTAAAAGTTAAGCAGTATATTGAAATATGTATTTATTTTATCTGAAAATTGTTCTGCTCAAACTTATTGTAAAAATCTTAACAAGACTTGGAAAAAACCTAAATATAAACATCTGCATTTTAATTTTACGTGAGGTTCTGAGCAATAAAATGCTGAGTTTTTACTTTCTCATGCAAAGAGAGATATAGGGTAGGTAGGGGTAAAGATACGAACGGGGCAAAAATACGCACCGGCTGATTTCATATGAAGCAACATTTCGGCTATAATGACCAATAGGTGGCAGTTTGGTTTCAAGTGTACTAGTCATTTATTTAAACCTTTTGATAAAAGTAGCAATTTGTGGTAAGAAAATGAGGTAAGTTTAAATTTTCGAATTTTGATATAATATTTTGTATATTTCACTTTTTTCTTTAGTTGACAATACCTGGAATTTTTACAAATCCAAAAATTCAGTTGAGATCGAAAGCTTTTTAGCTTCTAAATGCCGTAGTTTACCTCGATCACATTTGTTTATACTTATAGGTAGCCGGTTAAGCAAAATATTGCAGAATGGGGTAAAAGTACGCATACGCCTTGGGACAAAGATACGCACACTCTAAATCGAAATGTCTTAAATTCAGACACTTAAGTGTCTGAAACGGAGTGTTCAATTTTCAGACATTTTAAAATGTCTGAATTTTTTCAGACACTTTTTGCGTCTGAATTTTAGACACTTCAAACGTCTGAATCGCAGCCATTTTTTTAAAGCACTACACGTAGCCATGTTTGACCACGTTGATCCTAGAAAAGTATATGGCCATTATTCTGCTCTACTCTCCCCCCCCACACACACACACAGCCTAATTTTAGGGGCTCCAAAATATGGTATGCAATTTTCATAAAGCTGATAATTGAAATCTTTTTCGACTTTGTACTGATTATAATCAATATTTTGAATTTATAGAGTAGAATAAGATTAAAAATTAAAATATTTGTCACAATACAGTAAAACCTCTCAATAGTAGGCACCTTAGAACCGTGGAATTTGTTCGCCATTCGGAAGTGTCTGTTTTTCTGAGGTAAAAAATATAAAATATGTGCATGTTGTTAATAAAAAATGTGCTTCTTAAATAGTTGTGTCCTCTATGTAGGAGTGTCCGTTATGGAGATTTTACAACAAAACTTTCATAGGACAATTTTCTTCAGCGAACACTGACCTTTTTCAAGATAAATACATTTTTTTTTTACCTCATAAAAGCGAACACAATCGAATAGCAGGCAAATTCAACTTCCAAAACGCGTTCAATTCGCGAGGTGGCCGCGATTGAGAGTTTTTACTGTATTTATTTTTTTATTTAGTTTTTAATCTAATTCTACTTTTAAAGTTCAAAATGCTGATTATAATCAATAGAATGTTGAAACACATTTAAAATATAAGCTTTAAAAAAAAAATCCATATCGAATTTGGAGCACGTAAAATCGTAGGGGGGGGGGGGGAGGAACTGCCCATGCTTTAATCAGGCCCTCCTTCTGGAAAAAGTCCAACCCTGTATTATGATTCGATAAATGTACGTGTCAGTTTTAAGTGCAAAATGTAGCTATAAAAATCTACCTCTTTACTTTGTATTCATTTTTAATTTCAAATTACTTTTTAACTAAAAGTAATCAAAAAATCAATATTATATAATTATTTCAAATGAAATATATCTGTATATTTTTACCGCATTCTTACAATTACGTTAACGGTACATGATTACATGAATTTAAGAATCTAAAAATAATCATTAAAATTTAACAAAGTGACTACAGATAACACGAGATCCTTTTTCTAAATCTTTGTTGACATCAACAAATTTTTTTCTGATTCAACGTCTACATTAGTGACGTCAATTTCCGTTCAAACAATCACTGCGGTTTTTGACTTTTGAATCATAAAAAGATTACATGTTGACTATTTTCAGTATGGCAAATGGGATATTTCTAAAATACTCGGAAACACTAAAATTATAGCAAAGAGAAATCTTTTAATTAGAATGACCGGATTTAATGAGTTTTATCAGTCAAAACATTTTAAAATAAATAAATGAACACAAGTAATTCGCTGTATTAAATATATGGGGGAATCAATGAATGGAAGGATGTTCGAACTATATTCTTTTTTAAAATTTATGATGTACACACTATGAGGCAGAAGAAAACTTCATTAGACAAGAAAAGCATAAATAAGCAGCTATTAACAGGAATGTTTACTATAAATGCTTTTGAATTCCAGTACATAACACATAATAAATCTATCAGAAATGTAAAAATCGATGTAAACATTACAAATGCTGCCGCATTAAATGCTTATAAAAATATTGTATACGTAAATAAATAACTAAAAAGGGTACTTCAGAGTAATAATTACACCAAAAAATACTATTAAGGTAGTCTTGATGGTAATTAAGAAGTATGAGCCAATCAATAGGCGATGTCACTGCGATTTTTAAAGTAATGGCTACATAAGAAAAGGCTTAGGAAGGTGTAAAATTAATAAATTCAGTAACCGCTAATATACACCATGCAGAGACACCTAAATTTATTTTAAAGATAACATTGGATAGAAAATAATACAGAAATATGATTGCAGATGATTTGAAGAGTAGAAATTTAAATATTAGCAAAATAAAATTTTAACATGGAAATACCATAGGCAAAATGCTTTGAACATATTTTGGCATAACTCAGGAACTAATAAAGGTATAGACTCGTGTGAGGTCTTCATTTAAAGAGAAAACAATCACAGAGAGTTTTAAATACATAGTTAAGACCCCACTTACCTGGGAAAAGGTCTGATTATTCCAAAAGCACATTCGCCCAGAGGACGTCCGGATTGGAGGCTACGTTAGTATCCGTTAATTAGGCAGACTTGGATATTTAAAAAATAAAATCCCCTTGCACATCCGGCTAGCTCTGTTAAAAGGATGGAAAATTTCCATCCTGAAAACATAGCCCGCCAGACAACAGTTCTCTTTACAAATTTGACGAGATGAAGAACACTGTATTAGTTTTATAGATAAATATTAATACGGAGTACCACTATGTCGATAGAAATTAAATCCCGGAACTTCACATTCCACAAAAAACAATCAAGTCAAAATAAATTATTACTTAAAATGTACGCGTTCATAAAAACAAGCATTCAGTTTGAATTACAAACGAACATCGAGTTCGAAAGGAAGACGCATGCGCAACTGAGAGTGCCCCCTGGTGAATGCGGAGCGGAGTTACAAAGTGTCTTAAAATTAGACACTTGCAGATTTTTTAGACACTTTTATCAGTTCGTGTACACTATGATCATAGTAAGACACTTAGGTGTTTTAAATTAAGACATCTATTGTGACTGAATTTTCAGATTCAGACACTTAAGTGTCTGAAATTCTTTTTCAGTCACATATGTATCTTAATTTAAGACGCCTTTATTTGCAGTGCACATGTTTATGATACGGGACTTTGCCCTATCGTTTTAGCTAGATGCAAAGATTTCCACTTTTCTAAATTTGTATTATATAAAATATAATAGATACATAACTAATATAAGTTAGTAAACTACATTTTCCTTTTTCTAGTTAAGTTTTTTAAATATAGAACATATGTTCTACCTACCTACTTTTAAAAATCAATATTCTTGTTTCATGAATCGCTTTTGTTTTAAACCTCAATCTTTAACTCCTGTTAACGGTCTCACCGACAGCTGCAATATTCAGTTTTCACAATTTAACTTTTAATTTTCAATTTAAGTATTCATTTTTGTTTAATTTTGATTCGTTCGGTAAATTAGAAGTATAGCTGAAGACTTCTGAATGCGGGAAAGTTTACTATAATAGTCCTTTACATAAAGTTTAGCGCAGAAACCGCCTCTTATGAGTCAGTAAACCATTTTATTCAATCTACGATTAAGCGGTCTCGGAGACCGCTTACAGTATTTATGAAACAATATTTGTCACAATAGTTAGAGGTTAACTGCTAGTCGCGATCTTGCAGACCGCTGTTTTTTCATGGTCTAGTTTACAATTTTCAGTTTAAATACTATAAAAATTTACTAATTCTTATTAATATTTATATTTTACTAATTCTTCATTACTCATTCATTTTAGTGGAAATGGGGCAAAAACTGGCCGTAATGGGCAAAAATACGCACTGTGTATCTTTGCCTCATCACTGCGTACTTTTACTCCAACCAATGGGGCAAGGAGGAGGATGGCCACCCAGGGAAACCCAGCAAATGCTTTTGAGTTTTAGTGCAGTCCCTGGGGGAAGAAACCAATGGGGGAAAGATATGCAGAGCAAAAATTACAATTTCTTACGGAAATGTAATTTGACAGAATGTCGTATGATAGTGGAACAGGCCTAAGGTTTTAATACAACATTTTAATAAGTCGTCGCCTATCAATGTTTTCGTTAAGAATCAAAATTAATGATAAGTGCGTAATTTTACCCCCCACCTACCCTATATCACTTAGGTGTGTCATGTGATTGTGAGCCATGTTGAGGACAACTTGTCACCAAGCGCCATTGAGATCAACCATGATGGCGCTGTTTAACAAGCTGTCCTCACTTCAAATACTTGTGGGCATGATACCTACATATGTTTGAATATTAAAGTATATACATTTGTCCATTTTCCTACATAAAACATAAATTATTATTAGAGATGTAATTGTAGATTACATTTCATAACATCAATAAAACATGATTTACTTTCTTTTTATTTCGGGTTCGGGTTGAGATAAGTCTGGGTTGAGTTGCAGGTTGCCGAAAATTATTTTAGCTGATTCTGGTCAGTTTGAGGATCGATGAAATATTTTTGGCGTGTTCGGGTCGAGTTGCGGGTTGACTTATGTATTATATTCTGTTTTATGTCGGATGCAACTTGACCCATGCATGACTACTCTGTAGTCGGCTAATTTTCAATATATCAGGATTCGTACGGTCCTTAAAAGTACTTGCATGTTTCAAAAGGATTTTTTTGTGCTTGAAAGTGCTTATTTTCATACAATTTTTTTTAAAGTCCTTAAAAGTGCTTTACTGTCATTCTATTTCTTAATCGGGGGTGGAACTCTTCTGCATTTCTTTTCATTTCTGATTAAAAAAAAAAAAAAAAAAAAAAAAAAAAAAAAACGCCATTGCTAACCTTTCTTCTGAAATTTCACCTCCCCTTTTTGCTCCCTTCTGCACAATACCAAAGTTTAAACTGTTTAAAACTTTTTTTAACCTTTAACTGATGTTACCGGTCTCTCACACCCCGGTGCTTTTTTCAATTTTCATAGTTTAACTTGCAAATTTCAGTTTATCTACAAACACTACTGAAATTTTGTTTCGTTTGAAACTTTAGTACTAACATCAGAGACTTTGAATAGGTGAATTTTAATTATAACACTCCTGTGCAAAAAGTTTAGTGCAAAAACATCCTATGAGTTTATCGCGGCTTTTATTCATCTTTTAGTAGGAGAGCTGTTGAACATTTTTGAGTAGGTATTTGAGGCACCCTGAAAATTTGTGCAACACTTCTTTTGTAATGCCTGAATACAAAATCGAATGTCTGGCCCAAAAACTGTGCCAGCCATTTGGCACTTGACACGTGTCTGGCACAGTTTTTGTGCCGACTAAAGTGTGTCATTTTCAAAATATTTTTTTCTAAGCATAAATATTATTCTGTCTCAATCTCAGCGTGCCTCAAATACCCTTTTTTTTGGGTAGTCAAAAAATGGCACTTGACACGTGTCTGGCACAGTTTTTGGGCCCCGATCCTTCAGCCAGACATTCGATTTTGTATTCAGCAATTACAAAAGAAGTGTTGCACAAATTTTCAGGGTGCCTCAAATACCTTCCCTAAAATGTTTAACAGCTCTTGGACTATTTCGATGGAGCGGTCTCGCAGACCGCTTCAGACTAGTTATGTGACAATTTCTGTGACATCAGTTACAGGTTAAAAAAATGGCTCTACTCTATTTGTTACTTTATAGTGAATAAATAATCAGTCCTAAATTTCATTAACTATTCATTCCATCATATTCATTTCATTAAAATTTTATCTGAATTTCACCTTTAAAATTTAGTTTCCCCGTTTGCTTCACCTCTCACAGTAATAGTACTAGTAATAAAGTTTAAAAACTCTTTAAAACTGCTTAAATAAAAAAAATCTGCTCTGTATCATTTTGTCACAATAAATAATCAAGATTTTTCTTCCCACTCGAAATTGCCCCCCCCCCCCCCAACTTAGAGCACATATAATTTTAAAGTCTTTAAAACTCTTTATAGACGAGTGGTAGGGGAGGAAAAAAGGGCTGCATTTGGAATTAATTAGGGGAAAGCTGGAAATTGTTTTAATCCCTTTACTTTAAGTCTAGAATGAATGTACTAAGTTTTCCCCCTCTTACTAGGTGAGCGGTTGAAGATATGTACAGATTTATAGTAAAAAAAACACATTTTTATTAATTATCATAACAATAACTAAAAAAAAAGTAATTCTATCAAAAACATTGTCAATACAAATGTTGTAGAGGTTAAAATTCTGATTGAAATGTGCACTTACACTTAACATTTTTGTTGAATTTTTACAATTATAATTTAAAGTTTTGCCTAATTCGTTAATTAAGTTCTTGAAGCCAGAACAGACGAGGTTATTAAATTACTTTTGTTTCTAATATATATATATATATTTAATTTATTGAGGTATTATTTGAGGATTTTGTAATTATTTTAGGCTTTATTTTGGATATTTTCAGAATTATGGCTTAACCTCTTGATTACGGATTATAGCCCAGTGGTAGGAAATGAAAAAAAAAAAAGGCCGAATTCGGAATTAAATACGGGAAAGCTGGAAATTGTTTTAATCCCTTCGACATAGGCCAGAAATAAACGTACTAAGTTTCCCCGTCCTACAAGCTGCAGTTTTGCCGCTACGAACAA
Source organism: Maratus speciosus (assembly GCA_963932465.1). Taxonomy (NCBI): domain Eukaryota; kingdom Metazoa; phylum Arthropoda; class Arachnida; order Araneae; family Salticidae; genus Maratus; species Maratus speciosus. The sequence goes on along the minus strand of OZ010786.1, from coordinate 48,695,796 downwards.
ATAGATAACTTAAAGTGTATTATTTCATGATTTTTAGCATATTTCAAAAATGATTTGTAAATGATGGGAAATATTGTTTACGATCTCTGATATTGTATTTGAATTATGCGTCGTATTTAATTTGACATATATAGTGAATAACAGTGCGTATGCCTCACATTTAAGGAGGTCGAAAATAGACGGGAGGAGCGAGGGAACAAATGAGCCTTGTCACTACAGGAATTATAGGTCAACCAATAGCACGATTTTAAACTTCGATATTTTACTAAAAGGACTAAGATGGTTTTAATAAAAAATATTTTCGACTAGTATACGAGCATCTTAACACGGGAGAACTCGCTGCATGAGATTTTCTCTCACAGTCGTACTTTTTTAAGACTCGTATTTAAACCATTTTTCATTTTAATTAAAATTTCAAAATGTTATTTCAATTATTTTACCTCTTTTGTGAATAAAATTACTAAGCCAACCAAAAAAAGTTGATATTATATGAATGTAAAGTAAAAGAAAAGGAATTGGGCATTCTCACTAGCGAGTTCTCCCAGGTTAAGTTAAATTCATAGAATTTTAAAACCTTTGGAATATTGAAAAAAAGTATTATAATCTTTACGTATTTTTTTTTTTTTAACTAAGGTTTAAGTTTGCCGATATCAGTTGGGAAATGGTATGTAAAACGGCTGTCAATTATGTACCTCTTTCTCGATAACTACTAAATTATAATCCTCAAAATATACAAAATAAAGCATTAACATAATTACAGAAACATCGGGAGTGCCTCAATAACTTAAAGAAAATACATGTAGGGGAGACCGGGGGAATGGCGACACCTTAAGGGAATTTAAATTTTTTCACCTCGAAAAAATGTTTATTTTTTAATAGTAAAAATTCTAAAGCTGAATCATCATCTTTAATATCTGTATAAATTTAACCGTAATCATAACTGTAAAGTAAGCATACATAAAAAAATATTTTTTAAACCTCTGCACAGTGGCGGGATTACCCAGGACACTGGGGTAATTCCGCCACTGTACCGGGGTAATGCCGCCACTCTTTAATGACCTAGTGCATGCATCAAATGGATACTAGGAAACACACAACCTACTGAAAATAGTTAGAAAGTAATGTAATTGAGTAGAATAATGGTTAAGCTTACAATTTACTTCATATTGCAAAAGTCACTCTGCTGAATCGGCTCCACTACATTAAAATGAGGCCATTTCTCACCCGATTTGAATGGCGGCGGCATTACCCCGAGAGGACAATATGGCGGAAATCCCCAAGCAAAGCCGAAAGAAGAACCGAACTTGTTCAACACATTGCATCAAAATGTCGGCGAATGCATGTAGATTACGGGTCATATTATCTTAAATACCTAATGTTACAATAAAAGGTGCTTATCTCTACTCATTTGAAGCTCCAAAATAATAAGCAACTAGGTGAAAACTACATTTTTCACTAGAACAAACTAACGACGTACAGCAAAGTTACTCTCACTTTAGGCACTGTTTATATTGTTGGCCGCTATAGTGCAGGCACATTCACTATCTCAAACTGCCCTTCGTTTTTAAACTAGATGGGGTGGCGGCATAACCCGGGTTGGCGGCATTCCCCCGGTCTCCCCTATGTAGTAAACGGAGGCAGGGCGGATTGATAACTCTGTCTTTCTCTTGATTAGCGATTAACCAGGGAGAACTCGCTGCATGAGATTTTCTCTCACAGTCGTACTTTTTTAAGACTCTTATTTAAATCATTTTTCATTTTAATTAAAATTTCAAAATGTTTTTCAATTATTTTACCTATTGTGTGAATAAAAGTACTAAGCCAACCAAAAAAAAGTTGATATTATATGAATGTAAAGTAAAAGAAAAGCAATTGGGCATTCTCACTAACGAGTTCTCCCGGGTTAAGACAAAATTTTGAAATAGAATTGCGACCTTAATGTTCAGCAAAAATATTAATATGGGTACTCATTTTATTCAGATTTTCAAATTCTACGACATTTTTATTGACAGTGTTTTTGAAAGAATTAATTGTTCTGAGATATTAAGATAATTTAAAGGATTTTTCGACTATAAATATGTACATATTTTCTAATGTTCACCTAGTACGAGGGATAAAACTTAGTACTTGCATTTTAGTACGGAAGGGATTAAAACAATTTCCAGTTTCCCACCCACATAATTGTGAGTTACATCCGCCGATCACGGGGCTTTGAAATAGAATTGTGACAATTTTCAACAAAAATATTAAATGTAGTTCTCATTTTACTCTGAATTTTAAGCTGACGACGAGCTGAACACGAAAATTGCAAAACCTGAATTTCATTTTAGATTTCAAAGTTCTGCCATTTGCAAAATGACGTCAGCGTTACGCACAGATATGTTTGTCCTTTATAATATAGATAAATATAGATTTTATTTTCATATCAAAATCTTAGTGTTTTTTTTTTTTTTTTTCAAACTTTTTTCACTCTTAAATCCATTTATATCTGAACCAAATCAATACTCGATCATTTCAAAGCTACCGTATAAAATCAAGTGTGTATTTTTAAATAATATATACGTAATGTGGGTCATACAGTAAAATGCGCAGAAAAAATGAAAAGTGACTTCGGACAATGAATTTTTTTAAAAGATTAATTTTTGTATTTTTTGTTTAATGTTTTGCAGTATTTCAAAGAGAATTGAAAGTATATGCTTTTTGGTATTATTATTATTATTTGGTATTAATATTCTGCATAATTTGATTTTTGGAGCCTTATATGTAATTTTGAAATATGCCTGGAAAGGGATGGGGAGGACACGGTTCTTCCAGAATTTTAAATTCTAAAAAGTTTGTCGTTATCATCCAGACTCTTTGAAATTTTTAGACGTTAAAAACATAATGTTTTCGTAGCCCGAGTGAAAAAATATTAATATTTCGTGGAAAAAGGCTGGTAAGATTTTTACCACGATGTAACACTCAGGTTTTTACTAATTTTGTCGAAGTTTTTGCACATTTTATTTAGTAAAAATTATTTCTATTTGTCCGAATGTTTCGAAATTTTCGTAGGTAAATGTAAATCTGGCCTGTTGTGTAAACAGATTGTGTTAAAATACGGACGTTTAGTTAGTTTTAGGGTAGAAAAAATATAGCCTTTGTGAGGCGCGGAATGACCTATTAGTCCCCGAGCCAGGTACAAATTTCGTCAGTTATTTCCTCTCGGCCGATAATTTGTAAAATGCTTCAGAGAGTTGTATCATGAAGCTCCGTGAACGTTAGCTGCTGTTCCGTGGGTGGGTTGAGCAGCGGTAGCCTCCCACGCACGTAAAAAAAAAAAAGTCACTTTCTCCCGATTGAAAAATTTTCAAATTATAGATAACCTAGTATACTGAAGAAAAAAAAAAGTCAGCTAATTATAAAGTGGTGGTTAATACGTCAGCTGGTCACACGAACATGAAAAAAATATACAAGGTGCAAAGGAAAGTCTCTTTAACCTGAAAATACTTGCGAAAGGAGAGAGATACATCTATGTATTGAAGTAACGGTATTGTAAAGCGAATACGCCCGACCTGATGCAAACGACAGAAGCGTCTCTAGTGGCGAAATTTGGAAGTTACATTTTGAAAACCGTAAGCGAAAAGAGATAGAGCTAAATTTCCAGTTTGAAAGATTTGGAGCATCAACTAATTAGTACGAAACGACATTTGGTTCTCACGGATAAGATATATCGTTGCCTGTATACACAAAAATGTCCGAAATCAATGAGCGACGATTCTACTTTGCATATTCACATTCTGTAAATGTAGCAGTGCAAAATTTTAGATTGTGACGTTGTACTGTGCTGTAATGGCTGTAAAAATTTAATTTCCAATGCATTTAAAATTTTAGATTAACCCTTTCAGGGGCAGAAGAATTCTGTTAGTAAACTTATGAAACAATTGACTGACACCAGAGTATTCAAACGAATTTCACAAAAAATAAAAGCTCGTTAATTTTCACTTTCATTAGGAAAGCAAAATTTTGTTAAAATATTATTGCTGCATTTGTCCATTTTGGAATTAAAATTAGGTGGCTAGACCATCTAGCCACCGCCCTTGAAAGGTTGAAATCTATGTCGTCGTATTCAAGAGTCTTGCAATAGACGTTCTATGCTGAGAAATGTGCATGTAGAATTACGCCACGAACACAATTGTGTATAGTGAGCAATGGCGAACTTTTCAAACAAACTGAATGTTAACATTTTATCACTGTGAGACTGTTTGTCTTTTTTGTTTTTTTATGTGATGTTATCAAAATACATTCAGATAAGCACATATTTATAACAGAAATTGTACGTATTTCTTCATACTTCTGGCTATTCCATTCAAACGTTTATACAAAATAGAGTGCTTCAATGTTGGACCTTTTTGGGTATACAGGCAAAGATTTATCTTATTCATGTAAACCAAATGCCGTTTCGTACTAATTAATTGATGCTCTCAAACATTCTGATTGGAAAATTTGCGCTATCTCTTTTCGTTTTCGATTTGCAATGGCTATATTCCAAATTTCGCCACTAGGGGGCGCTGCCGTCGTTTGCATTAAATCGGGCGTAGTCACTTTACTATGCCGTTACCTCACTTCCATAGCTTTAGTTCTCTCCGTTCGCAAGTATTTTCAGGTTAAAGGGCCTTTCCTTTGCACCCTGTATATATTTTTCATGTTCGTGTGACCAGCTGACGTATTAACCACCACTTTATAATCAGCTGAATTTTTTTCCCTTCAAGATATTGGGTTAGCTATAATTTGACAAATTTTCAAACGGGAGGAAATGACTAATTTTTTTACGCGCGTGGGAGGTTACCGCTGCTACACTCACCCACGGAACCGTAGCTGATGTTCACAGAGCTTCATAATACAACCTTTTGAAGCATTTTACAAATTATCGGCCGAGATGAACTTGGTCATCAAAATCTGTTGCTGGCTCGTGGACTATATGTTCACCAATGTATTTGAAAGAGTTAAAATTCATTTTTTAAAAAATCAATTGCATTATCAGTTAGAAGATTTTAACTTTTAGAACACACACACACACACACACACACACACACACATATATATATATATATATATTATTATTATTTTTTTTTTTTTTTTTTTTTTTGCCGATACTTCTAAAATATTATCCTGGAATAAATTGCTACAAGTTTTCGAAAAATCTTTTCTATTTTTTTTTTTTTTCAAAAGTATAAGTGCTAGGTGGGTAGAATATCGTAAATTTAATATCTGAATATATCAACGTGTTAATATTGGTGATATATCGCGATAACTACCGTAAAGTTTATGCGAATAGAAAAATTGCTTACTTTAAAAGATAAATAGCATGTGACCTAAAATTTTAGTATAAACAGATGTAGAAAGGAGTTAATAAATGTTTCATGCTATTTTCTCCTACAGCATCCTTTATATATATATATATATATATATATATATATAGGGAAGGTGGCGCAAAATCGGGTACCATAACAGTTTGTTAGTCTCAAATGCTGTGAAATGGGAAAACAAATTTTGAACACTGTTTTTAATGTAAAATGAATCATTGGCTATAATAAAACATTCTTTTCAAATATATATATATATGTTTATATAAAAAAATAGCTTTTTTCACACGTATGCAAAAATCCGGTTTTACTTCGCTGGTTGGGTTAAACCTGGTATCCATTTAAAACTATTGGAAAACTCATTTTGGTCAAAAATGTCTCTCTTTAATATAGTAAAAAATACATTTTTAATATTTTTAACAAAAAGAAATTGCACATGTGTTCGTCCATGTGTAAAAAAAAATAAATCGGTGGCAAATTTTCTACGTTGTATAGGCCTGCTTAGTTTACTCTGTACGTTTTAAAGTTCTTTTAGCTTCAAAAAGCACAGATGAATTTGTCATCATATTCTTCTGCATTACATGCTTCGTGGGCCTATCCGTGGCATTTCAAACATCGTATTTGGATTTAGAGTTTGAGTAAAGTTCATAGCAAAACATACAGGTTTAATTATCCTCTTCTTCTGATGATGTGTTCGCAATCTTTTTTTGCTTTCTTTTTTTCTTTTTAAAGAATCTTCTTCTTTCTTCGTCTTGCAGTTTGTTTGGCTTATTTCTGCTTAATATCTGTTTCGATCTGTAATTTATAGGGAGAAGAAATCAAAAGTTTTTCCCTTTCTTTTTCTCAATTCTGAAGCCTTCCTTAGAAGGCGATAATAACATTTTAGGCAAAATTGGAAATTCAGATTGCTGGACTACATAGTCTGAAGATGTCAAATAGATACTTTTACTAATATATTTTGTAGATATAACATTTTGAATCAGTGATGACGTCTGTAATTGTGATGTTAACTGCTGCATCTGGAAGCAGCTCGACGTGAAAGACGCTGAATAGTGTCAACTTGTTGATGCTGCCGCTATGCCAACCTGTGGCTGGATAGACCTAGGTGTGTTATCATGGGTTTCTCTGTCCCTTCCGAAGGAGCAAAAAGATGGTCTGAAAAAATATCGTTGTTGTAGGGGAAAATCCCTGTTTTCTCGAACCTTCTGATTGCAATATTTACAATTGCTGCTCTCGAAAATGTAGCTTTAAATAAATTTCCAATTTGCTAAGTTGTTACAGATCGCGCAGTGTTGGAAAATAATCACTTCCTCACCTCTTGACCTTAGTATGAGCTTAGAGGTGCATGAATGATGCATCAAGGGGCTGAAATCGATGCGTTGCGTAAAAAAAAAGAAGTTTAAATAAATACATTGCTTTCTCTTACTAGATTAACTGGATTCTTTTAGTGTGAGTTGAATACCTATTAAGGATTTAAAGAACAGGCTTTTTAGGACAAGGATTGGAAAAAATCTATACATTTTTTAACCGAATAAAATAAAGACCTCTTTTGTAATCCACACTGTAAAAAGAAATACTGCCAGTTTTCGGGTAGGAATCGGAAAAATAGTTGCCCTTATCGTACCGGAATAATTTCCGACCCATCTCGGAATAAAATCCGTAAAAATAAGGAAATAGTCAGTAAAAGGGTATTTTACGGATTTTATTCCGATTTTATGGATTTTATTCCAAGCTGGGTTGGGAACTATTCCGGTACGATGAGGGCAACTATTTTTCCAATTCCTACTGGAAAACTGGCATTATTTTTTTTTTTTTTTTTACAGTGCATCCACTCCTATTATATACAGCAAAAGAGTCTGGGAAAGCATCATCCACCAAGAAAAGGTTTTTTTCCTGCCTGTTTAATATTTGAGAAAAAAAATCTTGTTATATATTAGGTAGTCTAGTTATATAGGATTGAGATTTTAATGATTATTTATCAATTTGGGCAGATTATTTTATTTAGAGAAACAAGCCACGAAATATATTTGCATTTTAAGTAGACCTATAACGCAAGTTATTACACCCCAGATTAGAAAGTTATTTATTAAAATGCATTAAGCATAATATAAAATTATGCCTTAATCAGTGCCATTATTTTGTTCAATAATAATTGCAAGTTATTTAATTTCATAAATGTAAGTTAAAAATTAGACCCGCTTTTTAATATAAAACAAAATCAAAATTAAAGTTTTCATTATAACTAGAAAGATTTAGAATTATAACTTAAAAGCATTAAGAATACAATTTAAAGTTCCATGCTAATTTATTAACTATACTAAAAAAACCATTCTATGAGTGCCGGACAAAACCCCGGGTATACCCAGTTTTGACCCAATCTTAAGTACCTGGTTTTACTCCAACATGACACATTTTAAAACATGGCGTCACTACTCTTAATCCTATAGCAAAAGATCAGTAAAAATGTTTAAATATTATCAGGAAATGAAAGAATTAGATATGTTCAGTAATATTTAATATGCTGAAAAAAGTGGTTATACGCGTAAAATCTAGAATCAAATAAAACAATTTTTTTTAAGAGTAATTGAAACTAAATCGTTCACACGAACGAGAACCGCACAGAGTAACGTTTCAATCGGCTATACATGCCATAATGGTTACCGACAAGTAATTTCTCGTGTTGGCTGATAGACAGAAGTACAAATGAAGGAGGGGTCTGCGCTACCCGGTTTTACTCGCCTACCCTGTTTTGTACAACTCATCCACACACATATATATATATATACATACACAAAATAAAAATATTTTTAAACAAGAAAGTAAAATAATCAAACTTCAACGATAGATTATAATTTTCCAACAGATTCAGAATTATGTAAAAAAAAATCAACGTTTAATAAGGTTAAATATGATGGCTAAGTAAGCAAATTACAAAACACGTAACGCATTTCAAAATTAAAGTTCAGCAATTATTATCAGTCATCTGAAAAATATCAGAATTCCTTTTTTGCAACGCTATATATGATCTATAGATTTTAATATATACTAAATAGTATGCTAAACATTAGTTCAGTTAAGAAACGCATTTGCACAGTTTAAAATTCCCCTTCAACATATTTCGTCAATAAACGGAAATGAATACATCTTTTTTGCAGCCCTGTATATGATTTACAGATTTTATACATACGAAGTAACTAAATTAGTTAAATAAAAAAAAAAAAACCTCGTACCACAACAGATAACGAACTACCAGCAATTGTTTATTTATACAGATAAGCGAATCCTTTTGTGTCCCCCCATAAATAAACGATGGATGCTATGCTCATCATGTTCTATAGTAAGCATCTTTTTGTACACCTCAGTGATGTGCATCAATTTCTATATGTTTGAAATAGTGTAATATCATTCCAATATACTACAAATGATTTTTACCTATAGACCATTGAAATAGACCATAGAAAATTTGTGATTTTAATCAATGATTTTTTTAAATCAGTTGATTAAAATCATGATTTTAATCGTTGATAATAATTAACACCCGTTTACAGTCAAATGGCAAGCATGAGTTTTTGTTAATCTCGATTGATTGATAATTTTTTTCCTTCAACCAACTGACGCTTTTTGCAATATTTTTCCACATTTGATTTAAGAATTTCACAATATTTTCCTTCTACCCAACAATTGGAGAATTTTGCAGCTTTTTCTTACAAACTTCCTTGGCAGTTATCCAAAGTTTTCAGCATAATAAAATATAAAATTATGACTAAAAATTAAATAAATAGCACATAAAGAAAAACTATGAAATTATTAATTTAGATATTTTATTTCCAATATTTCGATTGACTGAGGTTTAATGCAGTTTTATTTATTTATTTTTTAAAATAAATAAAATTGTGTGATTTGTGTTTGGTTGTGGATTTCTCTGGGACGGGAAATTTTAAGTTTACCTGTGACGCGTGAGAGAGGGTGGAAAAGTTACTGTTCCTGCTGACCACTAAAATTTTCAAATTAGTGTTCCAAATGAATTTTTGGTGTTCTCGGACCAGCGGACCACCAATGATTTCGAACACTGATTGATTTTTCAAATGCTGAAGATTTCCTTGTAAAAGATATTTAAATTGATATACTGTTTAACTTTTTTATTATTTTCCTTGTGTGAAATTTGATTATTGTTATGTCTGCACAAGAAACAATTTTATGTCTTAAAATATTTACTCTTCTATTTAAAACAGGTGGAGAAATTAACCTGATGCGTGGACCTATTCCATTTTACCTGACTTGAAATTCTGATTCAGAACATACTAAGCTTCAAGAATTCTTTATATTTGATGACCTGAATGGTCAGAGAGGGTGCAGCACCCTCCTAAAACTGTGAGAGAAACTGTATGTAAAATGATATTATATTACAGTAAATATTAGTCTGACATACTATACATATAATTTAATGATTATATAATTTGTATTTTCAATAAATGGAGCGGCATGCCGCAAACCAGCTTTAAATGTGTTGCTATTTAATTGTGTCTGTAATCATTTCTTTTTTCAGCTATTGCAAGGCTGCTGTTGGTGAATACTTTTCTTTTCTACGAGCATTGTTATAAAATAAATAAATCTTCGTCATAGATTATCATTTTGGAATACTGAAAAAATACATATATAAGTAACAATAATTAGTCGCTTGGTGGCGACACTGCTGTTATTAAATTAACCCTTCAAAGTAAGTATTTAATATACTATAGAAATACATTGTGTATTTAAAAAAAGCTTTAAAGTTTAAAGTAATACTTTTGTATTAGCTGATATTAGAGGTTAAATGGATTCTGCTACTTATAGCTGCCTTTTTGATGCTGATTATTTCATTGTAGACGCATATACTTTGATTATGTATCAGTTATGTTTGTGCTTTATTTATTCAAAAGTGTTATATTCATTATTGAATGTTAAACAGAAACAAATGCTGAACTTTTTTGTTGTTATTTTATATTCAAATGAATTAATTTTGCATAATTGAGCTGTGTTGCAATATAAATTTTAATTTTTTTTTTTTTTTTTTTTTTTTTTTTTTTTTTTTTTTGTGTGTGTGTGTGAAAAGGTAAAAATTTGAAAACTGTACAATATAAAAATTTCAGCATCTATAGAGTCACAACAATTAAAGAAAAAAAAAACATCATGGAAGTACGGTGCATAGGCACTAAGTGCATAATGGAAAAAACCTTTTGAAACTCGTGCAAAAATTAATATTGGTTGAAGATATTCATTCAGCCATTGTTTAAAATAAAATAATAATAAAAACAGGTATGTATTTAAATGTAAGAAAATTATTTTTTTTTAATATTTTCTTTGTGAATAAGCAAACACTAAATGGACTATAAGTGTAACCGAGTGCGGAGAAATATTCCAAAATGTACAAGGACAGAATGGTAATATTTGTGGGGGAAAAAAAGCAATTATTTTGTGAAATAGATCAAATTGGTTTACATTTATTTTTTAAATATATTTCAAAGACAATAGAATCAATAATTAAAACTTTAATAATTTTCAGTTTAATGAAAAAAAAAAATTTCTACTGCAAGATAATCTCGCAAAATCTGAAATTTTGTTTATTATTACACCATAATGATAAATCGAAAACCAAAGTGAGGGGGAAAAAGAAAGCTACAATCCAGTGTAACCTTTCCCCATAAAGATGAGAGAAAATCCTGAATCGTGGTTCAAACTTTTAGCAAGAAATTGGAATGGAGAAAACCTTGAATTTTGATTTAACCTTTCACCAGAAAATTTTATTTAAAAAAACTCTGAATCATGGTTAAACCTTTTACCAGGAAATTGGATTTAAAAATAATCCTGATTCGTGGTTCAACTTTTTCCCAGAAAATTGTATAAAAAAAAACTAAATTATGGTTCAAACTTACACCAGAAAATTGGATTTAAAAAAAAAAAAACCTGATTTATGGTTCATCTTTTCACCAGAAAATTGGATTAAAAAAAATCCTGAATCATGGTTTAATATTTCACTAATTTAATGGTATTTGTGAAAGCACCAATAAACTGGTGAAACTTATCACCAATATCTTGGTTGCAGCTAAATTTCAGCGACTTTTCACCATTTTCTTGGTGAAACATCACACTTTATTTTTTGGTGTATCGGTAATATATATTTTTTTTTAAATTTAGGCATACTTTATAAACTTAGTAATGATACTTTACTTTCATTATTGTTTCTATTCGCGTTTTTAATTTAACAAAAATCCGTAAGATCTGCTTCTGCTTATCTGCTCATTTACTGCTGTTGTTATAATGTTCATTTAATATCGATATGATTTTGTACCTATTTGAACATCTACAGTAAAGCTTCATTCAGTTTTCTAATGCCATAACATATAAGTATTTCTGTCAATTGCTGTGGTATTGCTCAAAAACACGTCAGGCGATATTACTTATTTTGCATCGAAGTATTTTGATTGAGGAAAATTCCACTCTAGATATCTAAAACTGTAAAAATTCAACTCCATATTGAAAGAATACCATAACAATAACTCTAAATAATATAAGTATTAGCATACAAAAACAATTGCGTAAAATATTTTCGTAATACTGCTGAAAAACCGTTAGTGATCTACTGCAAAATTTTTTTACAATTACAAATACCTTTTGATGAGTGTAATTTTAGACAGAACAGAAAGAAATCATTAGCAACTTTACTGCAATATCTCTTGCACGGTTACAAAAAACTTTATGACGAGAATACAAAAACTCTTTTAGATACAATACTAAAAAATCATTTGTAATTTTCCTGAAGGTACTTTAACTAGGACTTCCCTCAGAGGGATTAGTCTGAGCGATATTGCTGAGAACACAGACTTAATAATAACATGTGGAAGCAAAGAAAATGAGATGTTATCTTTAATTGTCCAAATACTGCGATAAATTGAAATGATGAAAATAAACGAATTGTAGAATTACAAAATCTTATATATAAATTCGAATACACTGTTTAAAAAAATGTAAAATCAAACCATGCAAGACAGCCATGCATGGATATAAAATTTAAAGTGCGCAATATATTAAAAGTAAAATAGAAAATGAAACACTAAATTATCTTATATCGGAATTTTAACTCTATAAAATGATGTCAAGAGCATAATCAGACGCTCCGCACCAATTTGAGTAACTTCAAATGACAAATATATGATGTTTAAAAAGAATGGACTTTATATGGTCTGTGCTCCACCGGAATAGTTAATATTGTACAATATATGTTTTCCACGGATGCAATGAGGTTGTCGATAACATTTAAGGAATTCTCTCCTCAAAATCTCATATAGTATCAAAGTACCAAATACATAAACAGTGGCATGCAATGCTTCGTTAGAGTGTGTTTTAGATATGCTCGATATGATTTAAATGATGAGTGTATGCTGGCCGCTACATACGCTGTATTGTTTTGTTTTCAAACATATTCTGCACAAGTTGAGCTGTATTTAGCATGTATTAAATAAAAGAAATCGGCAATGATTGCAACATAATGTATGACACAAGATCTGAATATATCGTCTACTTAACTTTTGAGCTGTCAAAGTATCTTTTGAAGCAATTTACAAATCCATACATATTTATTCAGCAAATCATGCAAGCTAACATACGGCAATATGAACCCGATTATGAAATTTCACCAGAATAAGTTAATGTATAAAAAAGCTACTAATGATAATTGAGAATATGACCTTATGATAAAATGTCTAGAAAAATGAATCAGATAAAAAATTCATATCACATTTAAAACGGCACTTCCCTCTGTTAGGGGCCTTGGCGAGACAGAGAAAAGCCTAGAGAAGGAACACTTTAACAAGTACTTTTGGGCAACCTACTCACTGTTTCATACAGGTCCATATTCAATATTTACACAATTTATTTAATGCTAGGTGGGTATCTGTCAGTTTTGTTGCATTTAAATTGCATGTTTTGCGGAGGAAATGCAGCATTATGAAATATTTAAAGTTGCTATACCTAATAATTCCAAATTAATGGTAATTGAGATCGATTTCCGTTAATTTCATCTTTTTAAATTTTTTAGAAACCATTCATAGAGAAAATTGTATATTTTAAAACTAACCCGAAGCAAAATTTCAAGATTTTGGGCTCAGCAGTAACACAGAAATAGAAAATTTTCGAAAGTTTTTTGTTTCTGCACTATTTTATATAGCGACATTTTTAAAAATTGTCCTATTGCGAGAATTTACGTCATGATAAATACAGCCATGTCAATTTTCATGTTTATATTCCTAACAATTCCATGTACTTCACTACTTAGATGATCTTTTGATCTTTTTCCGCTTTGTATAGTATTCCGATTTTTTAGAATTCGATGTACAAGGAACATTTACATCTTATAAATTACTACCATGCCAAAGTTATAGTTTCTAACCCCAATAGTATCCCAAAATTTCAGTATTCCAGAAAAATCATAGTTTAGAACCTTTCTAGAAATTTTTACGTTTATCCGTCAAATTGAACCTTTTAGAGAGCGTTCATTACGAGTATTTACATCTTAAAAGTAAATACCACACCAAATTTAAAGTTTCTAACCCAATCAATATCGCAGAAATAGCAATTTTAGAACTTTTTTGCTCTTGCAGCGATGAAGGTTCTTGCATTGACATAAAATACAGTCTTTTTTTTTCGGAGCAGAGATGGCCACCAACATTTTTTTTAAGTTGGCTATGTAGTTTCAGAGATATCACCTCGCAAACGTACAAGCATTAATAATATTATACACTTTATAATATTACCATTAGATGTACAGATACAAAAGCCATTTATCTTTTACAAACTAAAGTGCCCGGCGTTGCCCAGAAATTGAAGGATGTTTGCTCTGAAAAATCAATTTCAAAATTTAACATACAACACAAAACAAACATTAAACAAGTTGGAAATTGCTCGTCAAACGTGGCAAATGAGGTGCGTTCGTACTATAACTAGTTTTATAATTATTTTTTGCACCCCATATTGTACTGAATGTATACTTTTTTGCACTTCATAAAGCGCATAGTCTGATACATCATTAAAATGCACTTCCAATAATTTTTTCCCATTCCCCGTAATGTAACGGAACATTTTTGACTGTCCCTGTAATTAAACTATACATCCGATTTTCCTAAAATTTGAAATAGCTCAACAAAACTTTGCAACAATTATATCTTTAAAATTTCAGACCATTCGGAAGGCTGTAATATCATTAAAATGCACTTGCAATAATTTTTCCCATTCCCCGTAATGTAACGGAACACTTTCGACTGTCCCTGTAATTAAACTATACATCCGATTTTCCTAAAATTTGAAATAGCTCAACAAAACTTTGCAACAATTATATCTTTAAAATTTCAGACCATTCGGAAGGCTGTAATATCATTAAAATGCACTTGCAATAATTTTTCCCATTGGCCGTAATGTAAAGAAAAACTTTTGACTGTCCCTGTAATTAAACTATACATCCGATTTTCCTAAAATTTGAAATGGCTCGACAAAATTTTGCAACCGTTATATCTTTAAAATTTCTGATCATTCGGAAGGCTCTAATATCATTAAAATGCACTTGCAATAATTTTTCCCATTGGCCGTAATGTAAAGAAAAACTTTTGACTGTCTCTGTAATTAAACTATACATCCGATTTTCCTAAAATTTGAAATGGCTCGACAAAATTTTGCAACAGTTATATCTTTAAAATTTCAGATCATTCGGAAGGCTGTAATATCATTAAAATGCACTTGCAATAATTTTTCCCATTGACCGTAATGTAAAGAAAAACTTTTGACTGTCCCTGTAATTAAACTATACATCCGATTTTCCTAAAATTTGAAATGGCTCGACAAAATTTTGCAACAGTTATATCTTTAAAATTTCAGATCATTCGGAAGGCTCTAATATCATTAAAATGCACTTTCAATAATTTTTCCCATTGGCCGTAATGTAAAGAAAAACTTTTGACTGTCCCTGTAATTAAACTATACATCCGATTTTCCTAAAATTTGAAATGGCTCGACAAAATTTTGCAACAATCATATATTTGAAATTTCAGACCATTCGGTTGGGTAGTTTTTGCTCTGTTACATGCGGACAGACGGACGGACGGACAGACGGACGGACAGACGGACGGACGGACGGACGGACTGAACGACGACTATAGGTGCTACGTATTTATATAATTACGAACGCACCTAAAAAGCAGTCGAAATGTATAAATGAATCATATGAAAACGCTATATAAAAATGTATAAATGTGTATAACAGACGCAAAAGAATACAGCTATATATGAACTTATTTCAATTTATAATTGGAGCAATAATGTTAAAATACGCCAATATTTCCCTAATCGGGTTTTTATCATGTTTCAATGCATTTTTCACACTCATATGACGCTATACTATATCCACAACCACCTTTATATATCCAATATGATGTAATATTTTCCTCTTTCACGTGGAAATCTTGAAATAGAAAAGTTATAAAGTTATATTCACTTTCATTTAAATTCGTCAAACTATTTATTTCATTTTCATTTTTCACGTGAATATCTTGCAATAGAAAAGTTATGATGTAATATTCACCTTTTTTTAAATTCGGCAAACTATTTATCTCATTTTCATTTTTCACGTGGAAATCTTGCAGTAGAAAATTAATTGTTGTAGTAATAATTTTATTGTGTATTTTAATTGCTGGCAACTGCTATAACGAAAAATGTTTAAATTTGATAAGAAATTACTGTTAAATTGGTGGTTTTTTATTAATTAAAATTAACTATAAATTATTTCGATTCCGGATTACTTTAGTTGCCTCGGCCATGTTTTAATACACTTGTACGTATCTTTTCACAATTTTTGCTTCCAAATTGTGGATTTTTATAGAATTACAAACAGACAGATAGACAAGTTTTCATTTTTATATATCTCTCTATTCTAAAAAAAGTAACTAAAGATGTCACCGCCGCCGCCGGTTTTGAATTTTTTTGTGATCGGAGGTCTTTCTTCGTTAATATTAAGAAAACTATTGCATACAAAATTTTGAAATTCGGTGGTATTATAGAGAAATGTTTGATCAACACGCTGATGTATACTGTTTTCAAATAGAAGAATTATTTTCAGAGATATTTAATGCTAAATTTGGACAAAATCGTTCCATTAAAAAAGTTTTATAGGAGCAAAAACTATACATGAGAATTTAATCATTTTTATGTCATTTTATTCAATGGAAGATCCCGGTGCGCAGATTCCATTAATTTTTTTAATTTGACTAATTTTTTGAGGTGTTATTTCTATTTTAAATTCAAATATTCAGCATTTCGACAGATACTTTTTACTTATTTTACAAAATGGTATTAATTTAAACTGTTGCCAACTGTAAACTCTAGACATAACGCTAGACATAACGCTAGACTGTAAACGCTAACGGAAAACAGCGCAAACAATAAGGTTTGCTTCAAATAAAAAAATTATTTACACGTTACTATTATAAACAGTAAAAAAACCTTCAAATTAGAATTAAATAATTAGGTATAAAAAGCAGACACTTATTGGAAATTACGCCATAAAAACTATATTTACATGTGAATTTTAAAAGAGAGAGGATATTGTAAAATAAATTCATTAACATGCTTTAGAAATCTTAAATAGAATAAATTACGTCACATTACACTTATTATGCAAAATGAACAAAAATGATATTGCAAAACAATTTAAATTTAAAAATTGCGCGAGACAAAATATTAGATGTTAAATATGACTTTTTCAAAATTTTATGATCTATCGTGTTATCGCAAGTGTTCAACTATAAGTATGCAAACTTTCATGTCTCCAACTTAATTAGGGGCTGAGTTAGAAAAATTGCTTAAAATACACAAGTTACAGCACATAGGGTTAAATAATAGACTTTTTCAAAATTTTATTATTTGTCGTTTATGTGAGGTGTTCAGCTATAAGTTTGCAAAATTTCATGTCTCCAACTTAATTAGGGGCTGAGTTAGAAAAATTGCTTAAAATACATAAGTTAGAGCCCAGAGGGTTAAATATTAGACCTTTTTCAATCCGGAAGGTTAAATATGACTTTTTCAAAATTTTATGATTTATCGTGTTATCGCAAGTGTTCAGCTATAAGTATGCAAACTTTCAAGTCTCCAACTTAATTAAGGGATGAGTTAGAAAAATTGCTTAAAATACATAAGTTAGAGCCCAGAGAGTTAAATATTAGACCTTTTTCAAAATTTTATTATTTGTCGTTTGATGTGAGGTGTTCAGCTATAAGTATGCAAAATTTCATGTCTCCAACTTAATTAGGGGCTGTGTTAGAAAAATTTCCTAAAATACAGAAGTTACAGATCGGAAGGTTGAATAAGACTTTTTCAAAATTTTATGATTTATCGTGTTATCGCGAGTGTTCAGCTATAAGTATGCAAACTTTCAAGTCTCCAACTTAATTAGGGGATGAGGTAGAAAAATTGCTTAAAATACATAAGTTAGAGCCCAGAGGGTTAAATGTTAGACCTTTTTCAAAATTTTATTATTTGTCGTTTGATGTGAGGTGTTCAGCTATAAGTATACAAAATTTCATGTTTCAAACTTAATTAGGGGCTGAGTTAGAAAAATTGCTTAAAATACAGAAGTTAGAGACCGGAAGGTTAAATATGACTTTTTCAAAATTTTATGATTTATCGTGTTATCGCAAGTGTTCAGCTATAAGTATGCAAACTTTCAAGTCTCCAACTTAATTAGCGGCTGAGTTAGAAAAATTGTTTAAAATACACAATTTAGAGCCCAGAGAGTTAAATAATAGATTTTTTCAAAATTTTATTATTTGTCGTTTGATGTGAGGTGTTCAGCTATAAGTATGCAAAATTTCATGTCTCCAACTTAATTAGGGGCTGA
Source organism: Maratus speciosus (assembly GCA_963932465.1). Classification (NCBI taxonomy): domain Eukaryota; kingdom Metazoa; phylum Arthropoda; class Arachnida; order Araneae; family Salticidae; genus Maratus; species Maratus speciosus. The sequence goes on along the minus strand of OZ010786.1, from coordinate 48,677,538 downwards.
GTTAGAAAAATTGTTTAAGATACACAAGTTAAAGCCCAGAGGGTTAAATATTAGACCTTTTTCAAAATTTTATTATTTGTCGTTTGATGTGAGGTGTTCAGCTAATGAGTATGCAAAATTTGATGTCTCCAACTTAATTAGAGGCTGAGTTAGAAAAATTGCTTAAAATACATAAGTTATACCCCAGAGGGTTAAATATTAGACCTTTTTCAAAATTCATTATTTTTCGTTTGATGTGAGGTGTTCAGCTATAAGTATGCAAAATTTGATGTCTCCAACTTAATTAGAGGCTGAGTTAGAAAAATTGCTTAAAATACACAAGTTAGAGCCCAGAGAGTTAAATGTTAGGCTTTTTCAAAATTTTATTATTTGCCGTTTGATGTGTGATGTTCAGCTATAAGTATGCAAATTTTCAAGTCTCCTACATATATAGTTTCTGAGAACGGGCTCTGTGACAGACGGACAGACAGACAGACATACAAAGGAGTGAGACAGGTAGGGTTTCGTTAGATGATCGAAACTCGGAAAACATGCTGCGGATGACTGTAACAACATCCTAAATTTCCATTATCATCAGCGATGTACCAATCCCGAATTTAGTTTATACTCGTTTCATATATTCTTATTCTTTTGTGCGGCCCTGAAAAATAACTATCCATAATGTATACAGTAAAACCTCTGAATAGCGGACTCCTCGAGAATGCAGAATTTGTCCTTTATTTGGAGGTGTCCGCTACTGAGAGTAAAACATGTAGAGTTATTTAAGTGTTGGTAATCGAAAAAATATCCGCTAAATAGAGGTATCCACTAATCTTGTGTGTCCGTTATGGAGGTTTTACAAGTAAAACCTCTGAATAGCGAACACCTCGGGAGGGCAGAATTTGTCCTCTATTTGGAGGTGTCCGCTACTGAGAGTAAAAAATGTACAGTTATTTAAAGGTTGGTAATCGAAAAAATGCCCGCTAAATAGAGGTGTCCACTAATCGGGTGTGTCCGTTATGGAGGTTTTACTGCATAATAATATCATCCTTTACAAGAAAATTGCATGCTGTATGATAGACAGACAGACATCCAGAGAAAGATAACCTCCCGGAGCAATAAACACTCATGTCTTTTGTTTTAATCATCCACAATCGTTTCTAAATTTCGTTATACAAGTATTAAAAAAAAATCTGTTAATTTCCAGTCGATAGACTGACAACTGTCTTTTAGCCTGAGTTTTTAGCCAGATTTAGCCTGTTGTATGTCATACAACAGGCCAGATTTTATACCTCAGGCTAAAAACGGTCACCGTGGTACGGAGTACTGTATTATTATTTGTTTGCCCACCAAAACTGGTTGCCACGGGTTGTTGCAAGATTTGTGATCACGTGGTTGAAACTGATCTATTCAATATTACTGCGTGCGTATTTTTTTTTATTTGCTCCATGTGTTCAAACCAGTTGTCTACGAAAACATCAACTTGTGAAAGTGACGCACATCAAATTTCTCTGACGTATGCAGATAAATTGTGCTTTTTTATCATTTTTTTTAATATAATTTTTAAACGGTTTGGAACTTATTTTTCATAGTATGTGCATTCAGTAGGTGGCCCTCATAGGTACCTTCTGGTGCAATCAGAAACGAAATCCGACAAATATTTTTTGAGTTATGCTTGACGAAAGGTTTTTATTAGGCTTTTTCTATAGTAGGACATGGCGTTAATATCCATCGTAGCTGTAATGTGTCCGGACAGTAATATTTCGCTGAGTATTAGCCTTCGCTTCGCTCAGACAATAAAGTTACCGAAAATTTTTTGCAAAAGTATATGCAAAGTTTTGGGTGGAATACTAAAAAAATTCATAGTAAATGTACTATGAAATCCTTCGCAAATTTAGAAAAAAAATTCTTAGTCAATGTACTAAAAATTCCTTTGTAAGTGTACTAAAAAATCATTAGAAAATTCACAAAGTATTGTTTAGGAAACTACCTAAAAAATCGTTAGTACCTTTACTAAATAATCCTAAGTAAATTTACGAAAAATTCTTTAGTAAACTCACTAAAAAATCGTTAGTAAGTTTACTGAACAATATTTAGTAAACTTACAAGGAATTCTTTGGAAAACTCTCTAAAAAATCCTTAGTACGTTTACTAAACTATCCTTGGAAAATTTACCACAAATTCTTTAGTAAACTCCCTAAAAAATCGCTAGTAAGTTTACTAAGAAATATTTAGTAATTTACAAAAACTAATTTGAGAAACTCCCTTGAAAAACCGTTAGTAAATTTACAGAACAATATTTAGTAAATTTACAAAAAAATTTTTGGAAAACTCCCTAGAAAATTGGTAGTACGTTTACAACATATTCGTTGGTAAATTTACTAAAACTTATTTAGTAAACTCCCTAAATAAGCATTAGTAAGTTCACTAAACAATATTTAGTAAATTTACAAAAGTTTTATTGGGAAACTCCCTAAAAAATCACTAGTACGTTTACTAAACAATATTTAGTAACAGTTACTGAAGAAACTTTTGTAATTTTACATGATTATCTTTTGTTGTGGTTACATAAAATGTTCTAGGAATCCCAGTTTCCAACAAAATTCTTAGTAACCTTACACTTTTTTTTTTTACAGTGTACTACTTGGTTATCTCATTGACCAAAAATCTATCGCCAGACTATAAGATTAAATGCCAATAATGGTTGATCGTAAATGTCACATTCACTTGACTGTAAGGAAGTTACATGTGTTTATGCCATCAAGTGATTTTTATTTCGACGCTTCATTTGTATTTGTATTTTTATACTAATTTATTTGTTCATTCGTTATTTAAAATAAAAATTACGTCAACTTGTATAATTTGGCGATATTGGTCAGTTACTTTGAGTTTGAAATTAAATGTCATGATTTCTTGCATTACATAATATTTAACACATATGTCATGTAAGCACCGGGTTTGGCGTGATATTTTTTACGACAATTTGGCGAAAACCTCATTTTCGAATACCACTTACATTATTTATTTTAAATTATTTTTTCTATTGTTTTAAATTATTTTCTATTATTTTTAAAATGAAATAATAATAAATAAAAAATTTAATTAATAACTATAGAACAAAGCAATTTGTAACTTTTTTTTTTAAATAAAAAGAAAATAAATGTAAAAAAGAATATATTTTTTCTTCATCAGTCCTGTAAGAAGCAAATTCAACTTAAAAAAAATGCAATTTAACAAATTACAACGACCATTTGGAAAATGATTTTTTCAAAGACTAAAATTTAAGACATAAAAAAATCGCACGGAGTTGATCATACATTACGTAGGCCATGAATTAAACATTAATAGTGTTTAATTCGTGCAATAACACGTAAAAATTGCAAGATTTCCTGAAACTTACGTATTATCCACCTGAAACTTAAGTATTTTCCAAGCATTTCATTGGCTGTTCTGGAAAAGGCTTTTCCATCGTCAGATTTCCAAGAAATCTGACGACCAATTTTATATGAAATTTCATTCTTAAACTTCTAAACGTCCCACAATATTACTTTTTACACCGTCGTGTAGAGAAAAAAAATTTACTTTTAAATGCAATTTGTTTGAAAGCTGTATCTCAATTTGTTTCTGAGTTATTAATTTTTTTTTTGTAGTTTTTATTACTTTTTTGTCATAGTGGCAACAGAAGTATTCATCTCTGTTGAAAGTAAAGGTAAATACAGATTACTGTATAGACCATTTAGAAAACGAATAAAATGCGGATTAAACCAATAAAACGCTTCAGATATGCTTTTGATTTCCTATCCTGATGAGGACAATAACCATTTTTTCAAATGGTTAATAAACATTTATTAATGAATAAGCAACAATAGCCGAGCTACCATGTCAGGCAAAATAACGCCATTTTGGCGCCAATTAGGTACCCCGGTGCGTATATGACATCTGAACCTAATATTTTTCTTTTCGTTCCGCTCAAAAAAAAAAAAAAAAAAAAAAAAAAAAAAAAAAAAAAAAAAAAAAGAGAGAGAGAAGTGAAAGCCATTAATTTTAAATGTTTCAGTTTTAAAGGAATGTTTTGTATTAAATAAAATTATAACGAAATAATAAAAAAGCATTTTTCTAAGGAGATTTAAGGGAGGCCAAACTGGATTTAAGGGACGCCAAACTGGTCGCCAAATTAATTTAAAATTATAACTTTTTCTGAAATTTGAAAAAAAAAAATATGTGTTATGATTGAAATTTGAGTTGCCATCATTAGAAAAAAGTATTTAAAATTGGAAAAAAATTAATATTTCGAAAACTATTTCGAATTTAAAAATTCTAATACCAGTTTTGAGATCTGTGGATCAATACGGATTTTTGGTGTTAATTTCATCGCAAAGTATTCCATATTTCAGGAGAAATCGCCGTGAAACATAATCAGTTGTTTAATCAGTCGTTTCATAGAATCGTTTCATAAATTCGTTCCAATTCAGTCGTTTCATTAGGATTTTATATATATAGGGTAGATATTTACTAGTATATAACACCCGTCAAAAATGACGGAATGTTGATGTGCGTTTCCTTTTCATAAGATTTCATACAAACAAACAGAATGACGATTTTATTATTAAAGGGTTTGTATTGTAGAAAATGACAAAATCGAAATTATTATTATTATTTCTTTCGTAAAATTTTAATTTAATTTTATCAATGTTTAAGGGTTTAGCTTGTATTCATTTAAAATTTTCTTGCATTGAAAATAAAATTTATATTTCTTATCAAATGTAATTAATATATAAGGAATATGCCATGCTATGTCTACCCTATTTATATAAAATCCTAATAAAACGAATTTATGAAACGGATATATGAAACGATTGAAATGTAACGAATTTATGAAACGATTCTATGAAATGTCTGATTAAACAACTGATTATGTTTCGCGGCAATTTCTCCTAACATATGTAATACTTTGCGTTGAAATTAACACCAAAAATCGGTATTGATCCGCAGATATCAAAACTGGTATTAGAATTTTTAAATTCGAAATAGTTTTCGGAATATTAATATTTTTCTAATTTTAAATACTTTTTTCTAATGATGGTAACTCAAATTTTAATCATAACAGATATTTTTTTTCATATTTTAGTAAAGGTTATTATGTTAAACTAATTTGGTGACCAGTTAGGCCTCCCTTAAATGTATGCTAAGAACAATGCTTTTATTTTTGTATTTCATTATCATTTTATTTAATACAAAACTTTCATTTGAAACTGAAAAGTTTAAAATTAATGGCTTTCACTTCTTTCTTTTTTAAAAACGAAACGAAAAGAAAAATATTAGGCGCAGATGTGATATACGCACCGGGATACCTAAATGGCGCCAAAATGGCTTTATTTTGCCTGATATGGTAACCCGTCTATTGTTGCTCATTCATTAATAAATGATTATTTATCTTTATTTTATTTTTATTTTTTTTTTAAAAAATGTTATAAATTGTTTTATTCTATAGTTATTAATTAATTTTTTTTTTATTTATTGTTAATTCATTTTAAAAATAATAGAAAATAATTTAAAAATACATATGTAACCGGTATTCAAAAACGAGGTTTTCGCCAAATTGTCAAAAAAAAAAAAAAAAAAAAAAAAAAAAAATCACGCCACAAATCCTGACATTTAATTTCAAATTCAAAGCAATATGGAACTACTAAGTTATCCTGTCGACCAATTTCGCCAAATTATATAAATCGCCAAACAACTCACCAAATTATACAAATTGACGTAATTTTTATTTTAAATAACGAAAGAACAAATAAATTAGTAAAAGATTAATCAAAAATCAAAAATACGTCGAATTAAAGGACACTTTATGACGTAATAAACACGTGTAATGTGTTTAATGTCAAGTGAATGTGACATTTACGATAAGCCATTATTGGCATTTAATCTTATTGTCTGGCGATAGATTTTTGGTCGATGGGAAAACCAAGTAGTACCGTTTTAATTTACCACTCGAGAAATACAAAAATGCTAACTGGCGAGTTTAAAAAAAAGCTATTGGCGAGATTTGCACCCGGCCAACATAGAAGTACCAAGAATTCTTGAATGTAGTGTTATGTAGTTTTATGTAGTTTTATTCAAAAAATAACTTTGATTCTTTTCTTTTTTGATACAGATTGTTTTCAATTCTAAAAACAGCGCAAAGAATAATATTTCCTAACGATTAAAATTTTATTTACACGTGACTATTAAAAACAGAAAAAAACCCTTTAAAATTACTATTAAATGAGTAAGTGTTAAGAGCAGGACTATATTGAAAATTATGTGTTGAAAATTGTATTTACTCGTGAATATTAAAAGAGAAAGGAAACTTTAAAATAATAAATACATTAATATGCGTTTAGCCCTTTCAGAGGCAAGATATTTCTATTCGCAAAATGTTGAAATCAGTGAATGGTACCAGAATTTACGAACAAATTTCGAAATACGAAAATAATTTTGTTCACTTACTTAATAAAGGGAAAAATTTCATTCCAATATTCTGGTACCAATGTGGCATTTAAGAATTAAAATTAAGTGGTCCATAAATGAACCACTGCCTTTGAAGGCATTAAAGCAGTAAATTTTAGTAAATTGTATTATGTCAATCTTTTTATAACGCTCTTAAAAAATACTGGGAGACAAAGACTGTTTACTTAATTCATTTTATTTTAGCTTCCTTTCAAATGTTTAACTGAATCTTCTTTAATCAAACACGAAAACAACCATTGGATATCTTAACAGCAACTGATTCGGCCTTAAATTTTCGCAATCAAAGGGAATTGAATGGAAACACGTTTACAGAGAGATCGCTATAGGTTTTTTCATTATAATACAATCTTCTCTAATCTTTTTAATAGCGATCCAATTAGCGTGCTTTTAGATTCTGTGGTGTCTGAACGGGGGTTGGTGAGCGTAGCTTGCGGGGGGTAGAGCCCCCTAGTACTACATATATTAATTACATCAATGCAGATACAATTTTTATTTTTAACATTGTAAAATTTGAACATGACATTGGAGTGAAAACAAAATTTTAATTTAATAAGAGAATGTGAAAAAATAATTTTATCATACTAATGCAATCATGATAACATCTTATATTTCACAACACATGGGGGAAAAAACTCATTTTATTTATAATGCAAACAAAATTCTTAAAATGGCGAATAAATGGTAACCTCTTAAAAAATTAAAAAACAAAATTTAAATTCTATCAAAGCTATCATAACAACAACAACAAAAAAATGTTAATTTTATTTATAGTAAACAAAATTTTAAAACTACATAACGAAAACATTTAAAAAATGATCTCCAATTACATCATAACGGCCTGTTTTTTTTAAATAAAAAACTAAAATTTACGTTCCAACTTTAATTTACGTACGCTATAATAAACGTTCCATCATTTATATTGGTTGCCGAGAGATAGCGCCAAAACAAATTTGAAATAAAGCGTATTTCATACATGGAACTGCTGTCTTGTTTCTATAAAATAATTAACTCCTTTTTTTCACAAAACATAAGTCGGTATGTAAAATTGGAACACGCATTTCAAAATATTATGTTTTAAATATTATGACTTTAATATGTTTTTACAAACATTTTATGAGCAGAACCGGATGCTAAACGGTATTTTTTTAATGAAACGATCAATGAGTCGTTCATTTGTTTCTATATTTGGAATTTGTGCTTATGAATTGCAACAGTATTCATTAGTTTGTATCGATCATATGTTGTTGGTAGCTGGGTATTTTTAAATTAGAACTTAAATCCATATAATTGTATAGTTTTGAAGCTTTTAGAGAAAATGAAGAAGAATAGATTTGATTACAACGTGGATTATTATAAGTTGAACAATTGCCTTATTCACGGGATCGGAATGCTTAAGCCTAACATGGCCGCGATATTTTTCTTTTCCGTGGATGAGCGCGATTATCGGGGTCCGGATGAGTTCACTCCGGAACTGTTATACACTTAGAGCTGTTATATATACATAATATATGCAATGGAATCATGGATTTACTGCGCATTGAAAAACTCTTTTGCTCAGTATAAAGATGTAAAAGTTGTACGGCTTACAAAGATTGTTGAAATATCTTCAAAGTATTCAGTTAATAATAGTAAAATAACTTCAATTATATATTTTTATTTATAAAAATAGAAGATTACATGCAAGAATAAATAGCAAAAATATATAAAAAGGCTTTAATAATGAATAACATGCATGTTTTTGGAAAAAACTAATGTAAAAAAATGCGAGGATGTATCAGTTACACACGTTTTTCAAATAAAAATATTCACCCTCCTCAATCTCTTTTAATACGCCAGCTTGTGCTGTTTTTTTTTTTTTTTTTTTTTTACAAATATCTGTTAAATGTTTTAACAGATACCTATATCTGATTAAATTATATTCATTTAAGATGCATGTTTTCAAGTTTTCCTAAAGTTCTAAATTCTAAAACTTTATAATTACTTGTAAAGTTGTATGGTAAAAAATTAAATAAAAGACTTGTAACGTAATTTAATTAGCCATTTTTATCTAAAAATATGGGGCATTCTCACTATCTTTTGACTTTTGGAAAAAAATCTAGCGACATTAAACTTGCTAAAATAACATTTTAATCTGATAGACGAATGCCTTAATGATTCAAAATAAAGAAAAAATGGTCAGCAGAATTTTTTTTTTTATTTAACTGAGGTTTGAGTTAAACTTACGAGTTTAATTTTCCTTACATTTTACCACTAATTTTTTTTTTCTAAATTTGAATGAATTTGCATAGTACTCACAGGACATTCGAATAAGAAATAATGACAATGTATTATTTTTAGTACAAAATTTTGGTATAACATTGTCTTAAAGGGCTGTTAAAGAAGGGACTGTAATGTAAAAAAAGGAATGGTATAGGAAAAAAGGGATGAAATGGGAAAAAAAAGGACGGTAAGGATGGAACAGCAAGGAAAATTACCACCTATTTTAGGCAGATCATGTTAAGACTAAGTGGTAGCCAAAATGTTCATTGATTTTTAAAAAACAGTTATTTACATTGAATTAAATTTTTAAAAAAAATTACCTTGAAAAGTGCAGGAATAAACCTTGGGGACGGTGAGACTACCAATAAAACCACGATGCTTGAAATTGATATTTAAATGCTGATTTAAATTCTATAGCAAATTTCCTGCCAAAGAATTTTAGACATTATTTCTCTAGCATGAGAAAAAACATGAAAAAAAATTCTGTGGCTGCATCTGAAGTGATTTTCTGTATAATTTTAGAAGAGGGACGGTAAAAAATCTAAAACCTAGGGACATAATTTAAAAAATAATAACAACCCTAAAAATGTTTGCAGACTAATTTTTAACTACTTATTTATTTAAAACAATAGTTCCAGTTTCATAAAAAAATTACATCGAATTATTTTTATTGAAACAATTTTATACAGACAGCTCCAAACTTAAAAATCAACTGCAGGGACACGGGACGGTATAGGAGTTTTCCAAGTGTTTGGACCCCCAACATAGTCCAAAACTTATTTATCTAGTTAATATTGTTGTGCAATCATACAATGGGTTGTTCCCAAGTATATGAAATAAAAAACTAGTATGTTGTGGTCATCACAAAACTTTCTTCTATATAAATCACGTCAATTAAATCTTTTAAATAGTACAAGAAATAAGAATGATTTAGCACCAATTCATATAAAAGTACATCTAAATTTGAAGTTGGATGAAAATTCGTGCATTAGTTCTTGAGATAGAGCTATAGCTGAAATTCTGAAAAATGTAGCATAGCAGCGCCACCTGTTGTGCGATTTACACCAAAAATAAGCAGCACTAAATGATATCAAGGTATACCTGAATCTGAAGTTTGTTGAAAATCCAAGCATTAGTTCTTGAGATAAAGCTATTGCGGAAATCGCAAAAAATACAGCATAGCAGCACCACCTGTTGAACGATTTACACCAAAAATTAAACAGCACTAATTTATACGTCAATTCATGTCAAGGACTCACTAAATCTGAAGTTTGATGAAAATCCGTGCATAGTTCTTGAAATACAGCTCTTGCGGGAATCGTGAAAAATGCAGCACAGCAGCGTCACCTGTTGGGCGATTTACACCAAAAATTAAACAGCACTCATTTATATCAGGGACTAACTGAATCTGATGTTTGATGAAAATTCGTGCATTTTTTCTTGAGTTAGAGCTATTGCGATAATCATGAATAATGCAGTATAGCAGCGCCACCTGTTGGGCGATTTTCACAAAAAAGTAATCAGCTCCAAACTCTGTCTTGGACTAACTAAATCTAAAGTTTTATGAAAATCCGTGCAGTTGTTCTTGAGATATAGCTATTGCAGAAATCGTGAAAAATGCCACATAACAGTGCCACCTGTTGGGCTATTTTCCCCAAAACCTAATCAGGTCCAGTTTATATCAAGGTCTAACTAAATATAAAGTTTTGTGAAATTCCGTACATTAGTTCTTGAGATAGAGCGCCCACAAAATTTTTGTCACATACAGACTCACAGAGTGACAGAGTGACAGAGTGACAGACAGACTCACAGACAGACATTTTCTAAAAACCATCAAATCGTGTTCTGGGCATTCTAAAACGTATAAATCCGTCGAAAACCGGAAGTCGAAAATTTTCACGAATCCAATACTTTCTTCTTGTAAAGATAAAAGAAAGTAAAAACACAAAAAAGTGTATTAATATATAAATTATTATTCAGGGACATGAAAGTCAAAAGATTGTGAGAATGCCCCATATGCCGATACACCTAATAAAATAAAATAAAAAATATATTTTCAGTTGCTTTAGATCATGTTTGATTTAATGCATTAAATTTAAGTTTTATATACTCGCTGATTTGGGCAGAGTCGTACACAGCGAGTTGGATTGTAAATGTTAAATAAAAGATACATTTAATTAGACTGAAGAAAATTTACACATTCAATTTATGAATCTACCTTTTGGGTACACTCTATTTATCTGCTTGTATTTTGCACGCCTAATTTACTAATACAATGAATAGAAACAGAAAAAACTAGCATTTAATTATCATTAAAATTCTTCTCATTGTATATCACACTTAGTATACAGTGAGACAGTGCTGTTGTTTTATGTGTTTCACAGATACTTTGAGAATTCTAGTATGTGACATGGATGGGAGAGGTTTTTTAAGCATCCATGTGCCACTGGTTGCAGTGTAGATTGTTTAAAAGGGACCAAAAACTGATAAATGGAGGAATTAAGAGTTTGTTGTTGCTATGCAGGGGCAAAGTGAGAAAAATGCGTATTTTTTAAAGGCTTCGCAATTGTATAAAAGCATATTAAAGAAGAATATAGTGCTCGGTTTTCATTATAGAATGAATGTAATTGTAATGGTACACAGTTTTACACTATTTTATTGTGTACCTACGGTTCATGTCCAACCATTGTGTACTAATTCGATTTGTTGAAAAGGATATACACCTCTTTCTTCAGCTTTGTTTCTGTTAAATACGTTGTGTTCAGTTTAGAACAAATACAACATATGTATAAGATGCAAACGTAAACACTACACGCACTTAATCTGAAGAAATATGACCTGTAATAGAAGGACACCGAGTAACTTTCTCTGTCTCACTGTGACCGAAAATATACTTCCATTTCTTGCTTCCAAACGACCACACATCAAAGCTTGAAACAATCCTACATCAAACAGTGCGAACGTAAACTTCTTTATAAAGCTTTTTTTGTTTCATTATGCATTATATTTCACAGTTGAAGATTTGTCCCCATATGTAGGAAGAAAAACAAAAAGAAACGAGAAATGAAAATAACTAAATTTAAGCGACAGAAATGTAATTTACATCTAGTAAAATATAAAAATATTTGAGATTATATTTTTTAAATTTCAATAAAATATTCTTAGTTTAAAAAATTTTCATTTATTTTTTTTTATTTTACTTTTTTTTGTAACATAATACAATTGATCTGAGGCATTTAAAAGTAATCTTTGAAATTAGCATATTATTTCTTCCAACTTCCTACGTGCAAAGTCTATAATCTACATTTAACATAGAATGATTACGTTGCAAGCTCTCAGTATTATAAATATTTTCGCGATTTAAGTATGTAATCCAAATTACTAATACCTTTGATAGCAGTTCGAAGTGATTACGATTGTTCGAAGTGGTTCGAAGTGCGATGTTTGAAATAATCACAGTAATTCGGCATACTTAGGTCATTTGGTGTCAATATTGTATCGACACGAAACATTATGCTTTCATATTACCTATAATTGGCTAAACTCTTTAGAAATTTATCGAGAGCTTTTCAGGATGTGGAGTAGAGTGAAGCTTGAAATCTTAAGCGTTTTAACTTTGAAGTTTAGTTCTCCAAAGTTATTTGTTTGATACGTTGAAATTCAAGTTATGAATTTAATTTATACAGAAAATATACTTATAGTATTTATAGTGAAAAGTAATAAAGATATTTTTTACATACGTGTGTGGAATAAGTATGCTTCTTTTGTTTAATTAATACACTAATAATAAATGCATTGGTGTTTACAACGCAAACCATAACTCTGGTTTTAAAAGTTTAAGAAAAATGCTATTTGCAGTAAAGTTCTCATTTATTATTTTCTATGGTTCTGGTATAATTAGATTTTCTTCTAGAAACTACTAAATATTTATTTGTATTTGATATTTTTATTCGAAAATTCTAATAAGAACCCCATTTCCTTTCGTTTCCAGTTTATCGTAATACTACTAATAATAATAAATCCGTAGCTTAAGGGGACCGGGTAAACGAAATTCAACCAAAAAAGTGATATTTACTTTTTTTATATCATTAAATAGTTTAAACTTTTACCTTTTCAACGATGTATTACACAATAGAAAAAAAAAGTGCTGGATTTTTTCATTCTTTCTAAGAGCACTTCACAGCAGTGGGCTTCTTTTTAAAAATTCAGATTTCATGATTGGTACCACTTTTCTGAAGTGGTAAAGTTCCCATTGTTTTCGCCTTAATTAATATGTTATTAAATAAGGCGAATTTTACTATTTCAAAAAAGTGGAGCCAATCAAGTAATCAGAATTAAAAAAAGTAGTCCACTGGCAACACTGCTTCAAAGCTTTAATCGACTTTTTCTCAAAACTTCAATTTTTCAGGTTTGTGTTCCTTTTTTCCAATATCTACTAAACTTAAGAACTCATTTTTTTCTAAATACTTATATTATATTAAGTTATAGTGCGTACTTTAACACAGAGATTTAATGATTTGTTGATAATTATTTATTTTAGGAAGTGAAATCTTACCAAAAATGCTAATTTAAAAATGTTTTTCGATAAATAATTAATAATTAATTTTCAGTTTCACTTAGAAAGAAATGGCCTGTTAAAATACGTAAAGCATGTTACTCAATCTACTCTAAAAAATCTAGGCCACAAATTTTCACCATTTCTGAGAAAAAGGTACATAAAGTTGGTCTATTTTAACATGACCGAGATAGAGCTTACCCTGTCCCCTTAATAATGTTTCATTTCATTTTTTTGTTTTTGCAATGTAATCGAATTGATCTTAAGTATTTAAAAATGACATTAACATTTAATACATAACTTGTTACAGTTTGCTATCCGCAAAGTATACAGTCTAAATTTAACGTTGAATGATGACATTGCAAACACACTCCATATTTTAACGATTTAAATATCTAATGCAAATTGTCCGGGAGCCTGTGACATCAAAAGTTCCGTCATCGCGGAATTTAAAATTGTTTATGTAAATCGATAGTAAAATGTCATCCGAACAAAATGAGTTAGGTATGACTAGGTTTGACAAGCCGAAAATATGTTTAATTAAATTAATTATTATAAAAAAAAAATATTATGTTTTTCCGTCATAGCCAATTTTGATCACTCTTAGATCATTTTATCGAAAAGTTTGTGTTCTTTCAGAAAAAATTGGTATGACAAACTTTATTCTGCCAGAAAAGACTTCATACATATTTTAAGGAGTCGGACGGTCGTACAATAACACATTTATTTTGCTTTAAATTTTTAGCTGTGACTACTTTATTTCGCGTCTGGACGCTGGCCAAATGTCGATTTTCCGTGAAAACGGCAATTCATTACAGCTTTTTAATAGTAATTAATTTAATTAAACTTATTTTCGGTATGTCAAACCTAGTCATACTGTTTTTGTTTGTATGTTTGTGTTTTGTTTGTTTGTCTCATTTTGTTTGTATGTCGATTTACATAAAAATGGTTCAATACCGAGATCACGGGACTTTCAGAGTTGTCAAATCTTTGGCTTTTTGCATACCACTATTATCTTAGAGAAAATCTTGTCCTTTTAAACCGCCCAAATGTTCCAATTAAATACCACTTTTATCTTAGAGAAAATCTTCTTCTTTTAAATCGCCCAAATGTTCCAATAAAATAAAATAAACATTTTCTGTATAAAAATACTGGTATCCAAAAACCGGAGACTTGGCAGCTTAGGACTTTCGATATCACCGGACAGAAGCTGCTAATACCTTTAAGAGCAGTTCAAAGTTATTGCTACTTCTATATGGGTCATTCCACGTAAAATGAGCAAAAATTTTAAAAAAGTCGTGGCTACATAACAACCGATTTTAATAAAATTTGATACACAGATTCAATTCATATTAAAATAGAGCATTGCAAAATATCCTCATAGAAAATAAATTATTTTAGCAGTTTTGGACATTTAAAAAACTTGTGATAAAGAATGACATGTATGCAATCGTCCAAAGTTGCAAGTTTGAAGTTTCGTATCTTGAAAACTATTTAACAAAAATGAATTTTTTTAATAATATTGTAACCTCTGAAAAATTATCTTCCTATTTATTGAGTAATAATAATCTGGTAACACCATGATTAATCTTTAATTTGTTGTAAAAATTGAAAATTTGTGAATTTTGAGAAAATTAGAAACGTTATAAAAATCAAAGCAATTCAAAAACATCTGTGAAATTGATGCCTGATGTAGCATTACATATGAAGATCAAATTCCCCAAGTTTGAAAGTTGCCATTTATTTCCTTCATCTTAAAAAAAAAAAAAAAAAAAAAAAAAAAAAAAAAAAAAAAAAAACTTAGAAACTTAAAAAAAAAACTTACAAAATCATAATTTTTCCTCTTATGTATGAGCAAAAATATAAATAAAGGAATGGTCCGACATTAACAATATTGCACAGATATAAAGATCAATAAGTCCATGATATGCTTTAAAAAATTCAAGATTGCCTTTT
Source organism: Maratus speciosus (assembly GCA_963932465.1). Classification (NCBI taxonomy): domain Eukaryota; kingdom Metazoa; phylum Arthropoda; class Arachnida; order Araneae; family Salticidae; genus Maratus; species Maratus speciosus. The sequence goes on along the minus strand of OZ010786.1, from coordinate 48,662,279 downwards.
GATTCTTAACATAGCAAAAATGTGTTCAAAAAGGTAACATTTGTTACATTCCATGAGCTTTTCGACTTTGAATTCGAGCTCGTTTCTTAAAATATTGAACGATTTCAAGGTGAAAAAAATGAGTGCTGCCATCTATCTTTTGAATCTGGATTTAGGATTAATTAGATAGGGATAGGTATTTTTTTGTCTAAATGAATAATTTTTTCTACTTTAATTTAAAATATTCTTGAGGTAAAAATAAACTGAAAGCAAGAATACAAGTTTCTATATTTAAAATATACACTTTTATTCATAATATCTCATATTTTAAAAGTTTTAAAAAGCTTCCCTTCACTTTCAAAGAAGTGATAGAAATATTCCATTTTACCCTCAACATTTCTTACTATTTATTTTTTTTCTCATTAAGGAATAAAAAGGGAAGAATGAAAGTTTCGATATTTAAAATATATAATTTTAGCTATAACGCCAAGTTGTTTTAAACATGTCAGTGCTGTCCTTCATGTCTAGATGAAGAATAGAAATTTTGCATTTTTCCCTCAAAAATTTTCAAAAATATTTTTTTTTTCAAATTACGGAATAAAAATACAATTACTAATTTACGCCAATCTGCTACTTATTATTCATTCCTAATTATAAATAATTTTTAATATAGTCTTTCCATTCCTAAGGCTAATAATCAAAATTGAAGTTTTTAGTATGTTGACGCAATCTCGATTTTGCATCCACTTTTAATGTAAATTTTAATACTTAAATGAACAATCCTGAAATCTATTTTTTACATTTACTTATAAATAGATATGATCTATTTCTATAATGATTTTCATTAAAATCTGTGACATGTCTGCCGCAGCTGGTATGCTCATCTTGTATGGAATGACCCATATTTGAAATAATCAGGATAATTCGAGTGGCTTAGGTCGTTTAGTGTCAATATTGGATTGAAATGAAATATTATGCTTACATATTTCCTATAGTTGCCAGAGTTCTTCAGAAATTAATTGGCAGCTTTTGAGTAAGCGTGGTAGAATTTAAATTGACAGTTTATGTGTTTTAACTTTAAGTTTAGTTCTTTAACGTGTACAGTTTAATGCGTTAAAATTAAATTTACAGGCTTAATTTATATAGAAAATATATTTACAGCATTTATAGTGAAAACAAATAAAGATATATTTTATATACATGTGTAGACTTTATAAGTAGACGTTTATGTAATTAATACATTAATAATTAATGAACTAATAATTACAACGCAAACTCCGGTTTTAAAAGTTGCAAAAAATGCTATTTGCAGCAAAGTTTCCGTTTTGAGTGTTTCCGGTATAGTTAGGTTTTCTTTAAGAACCCCCTAAATATTTATTTGTATTCAAACTTCTTATTCAAAATTCATTTATGAGGCGTATTTCATTTTCTTTCTTTCAATTTATCATATTATTAATAATAATAATGTGGGATTATAAATATCCTCAACAATACAACCTGACAAACTCAATAGTTTATTTAATCAATATGCGATATTATATGAAGTAAAAAGCATAACACGAGGATCGTGAATAAAGCGCAAGCAGTGGCGTGGCGTCCGGTCATCGCTGGATGCGGCGATGACCAAGCAATATTTTAAAACTCTTAATAAGCTTTTAAAACTCTACGATCCAGTTTTAGCAGAACATTTGGAGTTCATGTATAAGTGAAGGTAAGATTTAAAGTTTCTGTTTTGAACATTCAACCATTGAATTTTAGAGTTAATAATTTTTCACCACAAACTTAAATAATTGCGATGACCACCGAAAATTTTCACGCCACGCCACTGAGCGCAAGATATTAAATAACTGCTCGTACAGAAAATAAAATGATACCAAAAGAGATATTTGGAGTTCCATAGTTTGGATATGAAGAAAAAGTGGAAAAGCAGTCTATAACAGAAAAGAGGCTTAAGCAAGAAGCCTAGGTGATTTCCTCTATTTATATTTACCAATGTGCAAGTTGTCTACTTTGTTAATAATTTTATTGAATTTCCAGGACCTATATTTGTTCGTATAAGTAATAAATTTAATATATACTTGGAAAATTGATAGGTGAGTTCATTTACAGCTATAAGCTAATAGAATATTTAGGTAGGTAAAACAATAAATCCTACAATGATAATAATCCTCTTTAATAAAAAGCTACGCGTTGTTGACGACTGGATTTTTCGCTAATCGTTGCTACAGATTAATCTCGAAAAATGAAATGTGTCCTGACGTATATAGCACGAGTCACAAATTATAGTAGCCTCATTATTCTGTTAAAATATAAAAGTAAACTATGAGGTCAAGAGTGCATGATTTTTATTTAATTCTCGATAAATACTAGATGCGCCATTTCTTTTTAGTTGTGAATAATAGAGGTTAATTCAGGTACGACTTCATATTTAAAATAAATATATGATTAATGCATGGCTTTTGCAAGAGAAAGTGATATCATGAAGGGCTTTTTATGAATTAATATTTCTTTTTCAATTTTGTTTCAAGAATCAAAACTATATTTATTTACGCTTAGGAAATTTTTTTTAATACTGATATAAAAGCAAAATTTCTCAAGGATTACAATATATTAAAATAAAAAGAAAAGTGCCCAGTTAAACTGATGGCATTGAGCTCGCAGGCTATCCACACTAATTAAATATTATACTCTTATTTTAAAGAATAATGCCTCACAAAAAATAAATAAAGGGGGATTAGCCCCCGTTTCCCTCCTTTATACTTAACCAATGAACCTCCAAGTCTAATCAGGGAAGCTCCTTAAAATAATAAACCGGTATACCAAATTTGAAGCAAATCAGATAATTCTACCAATAAACCTCCAAATTTAATCAAGGTAGCTCCTTAACATAATAAACCGGTATACCAAATTTGGAGCAAATCGAATAACTCTGCATGGAAAACTCATTTATCTAAATTAAGGGGTCTAGCCCCCCTTTCCCTCCTTATACTTAACTAATGAACCTCCAAATTTAATCACAGAAGCTCCTTAACATAATAAACCGGTATACCAAATTTGGAGCAAATTAAATAATTCTGCATCAAAAACCCATTTATCTAAATTAAATGCGGGTGTGGCCCCCTTTTCCCCCCTTTATACTTAACTAATGAACCTCCAAATTTAATCAGGGAAGCTCCTTAACATAATGAACCGGTATACCAAATTTGGAGCAAATCGAATAATTCTGCATGAAAAACCCATTAGTCTAAATTAAGGCGGGAGGGGACTAGCCCCCCCTTTCCCCCCTTTATGCTTAACCAATAAACCCCCAAAACGAATAAGGGAAGGGCGTTATCACCATGAACCTAATTTTTTTTTGAAGCAAATCGGATGTTTCTACCAAGAGTTGTCGCGTCACGTACATACATACAGAACCGGCGGGAACATTAGCTCTCAGGCTTTGATAGCCTGTGAGGTAAAAAGAGAGCATATTTGCCATACGATGTCATAGTCCATACGATGTTTTATTTTAAAGTTGATTTTTCTAATTAAACATGTTTAAAACACCGGACAACGCCAGGTATTTCAGCTAATAATAATAATAAATCCGTAGCTTAATGAAATTTCGTTTTATTTTTTTTTCATTCTATTTTTTTGTTGTTTTTGTAATATAATAGAATTTGTCTTAAATATTTAAAAATAATCTTTAGATTTAATACATTACTTCTTTCAATTTCCGATCCATAATGCGTACAGTCTAAATTTAACGTTGAATGATTTATGTTTCAAACACTCCATATTATAAATATTTTAACGGTTTAAGTATCTAATCCAAACTCCGAATACCTTTGAGAGCAGTTCAAAGTGATTACTACTACGATATTTGAAATATTCGCAGTAATTCGCCAAACTTGGCCTTTTCGTGTCAATATTGTATCGACATGAATCATTATGCTTTCATATTTGGTATAGTTGGCTGAACCCTTCAGAGGTTTATCGACAGCTTTAATGCGCATATTCAAATATGCGCATTAAAATTAAAATTGAAAGTTTATGAGTTTTAACTTTTAAGTTCAGTTCTCCAAAGTGACCAGTTTGAGGCATTGAAATTAATCTTGCCAATATAATTTATACAGAAAATATATTTATATTATTTAAGGCGAAAACAAATAAAGATATTTTTACATATCGCTCACCCGCAAGAAAAGTGACACATCTCACAAAAATTCATTTTGTGTTTTATTCCATAAATAGATGTGTCATAGGTTCATCTTGCTATAGGCAAATTATTATTCGTGTCGTTATAAGCAAAACCTCTACATTACACTATGTGCCACTTTTCCATTACAGAAAATGCGCAAAGATGAAACAAGAAAAACGATACATCTCACAAATAGTTTTGCATAAGCTCATACTCGAGCAATTTATAAAACTCTTTATTGCCTTAGTAACATACGAAGTATTCCTTATTTGAGGAAATATCGCTCTGTTGGTGATTAATATACTGTCAATTGATTAATAATTAGGCCATAGATTGATAGTTAACTTTACAATTTGTCAGGTAGATAGTGATGTCGTCAAATGTCATTTTTGGAATGAATATGTGAAGGTCAACGCCGGGCAAATAAAATAAGTATAGTGCAACCTCGATTATCCGAGATAATTGGGAACGTTAGTACCTCGGATATCGGAAAACTCGCTTAATAGAAACTGTGTGTAAAAACTCGCCGTGCTTGCGAATTTAACATCTCTTAAAATAAAAATAAAAACAATAGGACGTTTTTAAAATAATAAAAATAAATATATGTAAAGTTATGTTTCGCAGCTTAACAAATTAAAAAAGGAAACCAACTACTAGCAGTAAATTATAAAAAGCAAATTGAAAAATTTACGAAAGTTCACACGGCCGCTGGAAGCAAAGCATTGTTCGCTGTTACTTCTCAGGATCCAATGTTTCTTGGGAGTTGAGTGCTTTTGGGAGCAGAAGAGCTTGTATAGCACCGACAGTGAGCTAAAAAGTGTGGTCATTTTCAAGGTTCATTCAAAAAAAAAAAAAAAAAAAAAAGTCAGACTTAGTTATCGGCTTGGTTAACAGAAACCTCGATTAATCGAAGCTCGGTTATTCGAGGTTCTACTGTACTTATTTGTAGATGTATTTGGAAGAAATTGCTTCACATGTTGACGGTGAAAATGTAGAATTAACTTTTTACTATGATAACTGCGACGGACAAAATCAAACTAAATATATTATTTCATTATTCATACATGCTGTTAAGACACCAAAAATCTATAAAATAACAATATAATTCTTGATTTGTGAACATATGTGAAATGAAAGCGATGCTGTCCATACAGTAATAGAGAAACAAATAATAATAATAAAAAAAAAATCGGCCAAATTTACATCCTTCAACAGTACATGGCATTGATGAGAAAGCCAAACAGACGGGGCGTCATTTTCCAGTGAATGAGTTAGTTCAATCTGATAATTTTGGGTTTAAAACGATTGAGTAGCGAAATGGGGTGTGCTTAGAAGTTATTTGAAAGATAATGAAGACAACGTTCTTCAGTTTTCAGGAATCAAAATTTTAAGATTTGATAAATCAACATCTTTTTAATTTAACGTAGATTATTCTGATGACCAGGGGCGGCGCCAGAACTTGCCCGACGGGGGGGGGGGGCACAGTATCCCCGACAGGGGGGCCGAATTTAAAATATATATTAGAAGTTTCCACGAACCCTGGCCGGTTCCGAAGCCCGAACTCGGTAAAAGTTTCTTTCATTAAACTCGGGCTTTCGTTAATTTTATCTGAAAACTCGGTACGGGTTCGGGCTAAATTTTAGCTTTTGAAAAGTTGGGCCTGAACTTCATTATCCCCGGGATACATCCGGGTCTTGCATTTTTTCTGTATATTCGGGCCGGGCCGGGACTGTATTTATACTTCAGAATTTTTTTGGAACAAATGAACAATAAAACATTTCTTTGTTTCTTTTTTCCCCTTTTTTTAAATAACAGGTGGAATATGTTGATCAATCACGTGAAAAACATAAAATTTTCGCGTTCGGATTTGGCATATCCCGAAACGTGCAGATCTGTAACACTCACACTGCTATTTAAATTAGAGATAAATTGCAGAGGGTCAAACGATTTTTACTCGAAACATAAATTTCGAAGCTTGTCAAAGAATATTGTAGATAAATAAAGTGAAAAAAAAAAATCTCTTATGGTTATTTTTGAAACACCTCACTAGTCACCTAATCTTTATAGGCGGATGAATCCTCAACAGAAAGGGTTTCCACACATTTCAGCATTACCCGAAAGGAAAAACTCTGCTTCGTACTCTTCTTCCATTCAGCAACCTCCCAATAATCGGTCATTCAATATTATAGATTTTAGGTGCACATATATGGCATATACACTATACACAGCAGTATGTGAAAGACAAAGTATGGAGCAGTTCTCCGGTTATGAGTTGAACCAAAGAGTCGCGCATCAGGAAAAGGTAGGTAACCAATTTTTTTCGAAACGCGGTTCAAGTTCCGGCCTGGTTGAGAATGTATTTTAATGCCGGAGGTAACTGAAAATAATCAATTGACAAATCCCTATCAAAAACGCATAAAGTAACCAAAAATTATTTTAAATTAAAATATTTAAATTTGTTAGTGAAAGTGTCATCGTGAAAACTAGCAGTTAAACGTTACACCTAACTAGGGTCCTTCCCGGTTAATAAATAAAATTTGAAGCCCTGTAAATTTTATTTAAAACAAAGCTGCAACCCGAACCGAACCCAACCAAAAATATTCTATCTACCCGCAACCCGATCGAACGCGAAATACTTAATTCCAATCCCAACCTGAAACCCGGAATCAGAGAAAATTGATCCACACTATAATGTAATTATAATATATAGTTTGCAATCATATCTCCAATATTAATGTTATCTTTTATGTGGAAAAATAAACATGCAAGGAGTCATTCATATTCAAATACGTAGTTTTTCATCTGAAATAGATTCCTGCGCGGTTTGGGTTATACCCGACCCGAACGTTCAACTTAAAGTCAATCCGAAACCTAACAAAAAATTTCCGTTGACGCAAAACCCGACCTGAACCCGACAGCAATTTTTCTATTGACCCTAAACCGAAACACTTCTACCCGAACACGACTCGGCACAAAAAAGATCTATAATTTAATACAGTTATGAAAAAATTGTCAGCAATCATATCTGTAATATCAATTCTATCTTTTATGTAGAAAATAAGCACGTAAAGCGACTCATTCAAATTTAAATACAGTCGGACCTCTATTTAACGAAGTCGCTAAATCCCGAAAAAAAGTTCGTTATATGGAAAATTCGTTAAATAGAGATGAACCTTTTCAAATACTTTAAATTACACAAAACAGATTTTTTATTCCTAAACACTAAACATTATTAAAAAACTTAACTAATCACACTTTTTTTGTAAATCATATTTATTTATCTTTATTATTATTCATTTTACCCATCAAAAAGAAATCTGTAAGGACAACAAGAATTTAAAAAAAGTATTGTCCGGAAATACACTGTATATTCAGTTTTAAGAAAATATTTACATTAAAATTAATGAATTTTAAGGACATTATCGTATTTATTATAACAAGTAATTTTAAGCATTGTATTACTACATGCGTCCTTAAATTTAATTACTGAAGCTTATTTACTACAGAACAGCCTTTTTGAGTGTGAAAGGGCGATATTGAAAGTTTGCATTTCCTGTATGGAATGCAAAGAATGACAGGGATTTTACTGCTCTCGTTGAGTTAGGCACCTGGTAAAACTAATTCAAGGTTATTGAGAATTATAAAATGTGTAAAAGAAAGAATAAGTTTGAAGTGTCCGGAAATATTTTGAGAAATAGGGAGAAAAAAAATATCAGAAGAAAAAGTTCGTTAAATAGAGAATACACTTCGCTATTTGGAGGTTATTTTACGAAGAAATTCGCAAAATGTTGTTGGTTCCGAGGAAAAGTTCGCAAAATAGAGAAATTCGCAAAAATAGAGGTTCGTTAAATAGAGGTCTGACTGTATATAATTTTTCATGTCAAACAATAACTTAGACATTCTTTTTGTAAAATTGAGCTAATTCCAGCTTGGCTCGTAAGTAGTGTTGTCAGGTCAAACAGCGGGACAGAGAGAGAATTAAATTTAAAAAATCAAAAAACCTGACTGCGTAAAAAGCGTACTAATTAATTATTTCTCATCAATATTAAACTTTTTTTTTTATATTACTTACCTATTTCTTTTATTCACTTGTGTTGGTGACTTTCAAGTTGTGTTTGATTGTTGGTGACTTTCAAGTTGTGTTTGATTGTTAGTTCCTATCTATAAACACTGCTTTGATGAGGCCTATAGATAGATGTCTATGATGGTTAGAGTTGCAGTAAAGCTAGAGATCCTACCTAAACAACTTCCAGGTTGTGTCCTATTTAAACGGAGCTTCTGACTGTAAAATAGTCAATGAAACGTCGTCTTCATTTTGAAAGATCAATCCAATGATATGCCACTCTATATGGTGCGCAAAAATTTTTTTCGTGTCTACCGCCATTTTGTATTTTACGGTTGCCATTTTAAATTTATAAAATCAAATCTAGCCTATAACCATCGGACGGTTAAGACGAATCGATAGAGACATTATTCATTAAAATCCACCCAGTCGTTGGGGAGGTTTCGAGGGTATAAAGAAATCCACATACCCAGATACGCGTGAAACACATAAATCTTCTTGGCAGTCGGATAAAAAAAGCCGGACAGACGCTTGAAAATTGAGACATTTTAAGCACTACAATAAAACCTGTTAAAACGAAACCAGTGTAATGGAATAACGCTTTAAACTGAAAATTTTCGCAATATCGGCTAAAACAGGCTAAGATTGTCTAAATTGGAAAGTTCTTCCAATTCTTTGTCGTTCAATCTTAACAGGTTGGTGTATTAAATAGCTTCCCTTCACCGTATTGAATGTAAGTGAATTATACTTTATCCATAAAGGAATGATGTGACATTAATTAGTCGAACTAGAGTTTTCTAAATAATTAACAGTAATTTTAGGACAATAATGCTCACTTTATAAATACCGCGTTTTATTATTTTTTTCATTATTTTGCCTTTCAGCCGTTTAAGAAAAAGCGCAATTATTACATACACTCCCAAAAAAACATTTCGTCAAACGTAAAAAGCACAGGCAGCAAGTTGCCGGAACGCGCCTGTGGTTGGAACAGATTTTTCTGTTATTTGAAGAAAATTCCGTGTTTTGACTGGAGAACTAAATAAACAATTAAATTAAAAAAATCAAAAAAACCTGTCTGCGTAAAATGCGAACTAATTAATTATTTCTCATCAATGTGAAACAATTTTTTTTTTCAATTCCTACTATTAGCTCACACTCTCGCTATATATATCTTGTTTAAATTTTCAATCGTTAATAAAATACTTATTATTCATCCAATCAAGCTCAAATAAATTTTTTTAAACTTGTACTGAATGACACTTGATGTTAGTCCAGATTTTTTTCAAATATTAATTCATTAATTAAATTAAATTAATTAATTTTCAATAATCGAGAGAGCCTACTTCTTGATCAAGGTTTTTTAAGACCGAGAGAGCCCTCTTCTTGCTCAAGGCTTTTTAAGCGCCACTCAAAAGGAAAGAAGAATGGGAGAAAAAAAATTCTACTATTGACCTAAGTAGAAATTAAAATATATTTTTTATATTACTTGTTTATATTACTTACCTTTTTTTTATTTAATTGTATTGATGACTTTTAAGTTGTGTTTAACTGTTAGTTCCTATCTATAAACACTGTTTTGATGAGGTCTATAGATGTCTATGATGGTTAGAGTTGCAGTAAAGCTAGAGATCCACAATACATACACAAATTCCAGGTTGTATAATATTTTAACGGAGCTTCTGACTGTAAAATAGTCAACAACATCGAAAACATCGTCTTCATTGACACATCGTCTTGAAGTGAAACATCGTCTTCATTTTGAAAGACCTATCCAATGATAGGCCACTCAATAGGGTGCGTAATTTTTTTTTTCGTCCCTACCGCCATTTTGAATTTATAAAAACAAAACCTAGCCTATAACCATCGCGCCGTTAAGACGAATCGATAGAAACCTCATTCATTAAAATCCATTCAGCCGTTGGGATGTTTCGAGGTGCTGGACAGATAATTACACCCGTTTATTTTCTATTTAATTTATATCCAAAATTGTTAATTGGTCCAAATCATCCAAGCATCGTCATAGCAAATTGGTATAAAATTTTATATACCTTAGATAAATTCAAATAACATAAGTGATCGTAATTACCTAAATTCTAGTAGAAGAGCAACGCGAAGCATTAATAAAATTAAATTATAATTCGCGTCAAAATGTAATTATTAAATTTGAATAATTACGAATAAAATTAAGAGTTTGCGTTGTGAATTATTTAGACGAACTCTTCCACTTATGAATTAAACTAAAATTTAAGCTGTAAAAATAAATTGACACACCTTAAACATTATCAATTAAATAATTACAGAAACTTTTTAAAACTTGATTAAATATTTTATTTACATTGAACACAACTATATACAGAAATAGATAATATTATTTCAAAAAAAAGAAAGCAACACCTTTGTTTGCTTCTCATTATTTTAAGTATATTTAATCTTTAAAAAAAAACGATATTTTCATTTACTCTAATTATTATATTTTTTTCTTTTTGCTAAAAGAATAATTCTCTTTCATTTTTAAATTACCTTAATTTTATTTAATTATTGGTTTTGTCGGATCTCAGATTACTCTCTACCATAAAATATCAGAAAAGTATATTTATAATTTTTCATATGATTTTAAGTGGTAAAAGAAAAAGTTTAAAGTAGTACCTTTTTTTAATATACGGGATGGTGGCCTTTATTCATCAAATTCAGAGTTGTCGCGTTGCTTAGGATCATATTCATATGTCATCAGGAATTCGCTTCGTATCAGAGCGGCAACATCGGGATGGCAGGATGCATAGCTACGGACCTCTGTAGAACAATCCTCTTTATTTTAACATCAGGAAGACATCCTCAATTTGGCTTGCTTAGGCTCACTCCGATATGTACATCAGGAAGACATCCTCAATTAGGCTCACTCCGATATGTACATCAGGAATACATCCTCAATTAGGCTTGCTTAGGCTCACTCCGATATGTACATCTCGCCTGGGCATTACTAGGGCTTTTTGGATTCATTGCACGGGCTTTCAGGAGAGCTCCTGCGTCCTCTACATCTTTTTTTAGACTCTCTTTTTCAAACCTTATTCTTCTTGCACACCAACTCCTGCAGTGGATGGAACTATTTTTGTCTAGTCCACTGTTATTGGATGTGAGAAGATTTTGCATTATTCTTCGATAGGCATATTAGCTAACAGTCTGCAAATGGCCCCTTACATATACTTTAATATTATTATCTGCCTTAAAGTTTGGGCGGTCTGAAAAGCCATAAATTTATCCCAACACTTTTATTGAGGCCATAAATTTATTCCAACGTTTTTATTATTTTACGATTTCTAATTATACACCACTTTCCATTGGCTTGTCATAAAACGACACCATGGCGTCTGGCTATTGTTGTTGTCTGAGATCCGAACTCTATTCAACATTATACATTCATTTTACAATACAACAATTTTTTAAAAATATATATTTAATATTTAAAATCAACTTAATAATTTTTGTATGAACTTACACTCCTATTTTACTTAAATATATAAACATTATAATTTTACACTCATAATTATATTTTATAAAAAATATTTATACAAACAGAAATAACAAATTACGCAATTTTACTTTGATTTAACCAACATGGTGCGGGAACATATCATAGTTATATGTTGCCCAGAATCTCTCCCGGTCGTCAGAAAAAAAAAATAAAAACTGATTGCTGGTTTTATTTTTTTTTTGTAAAGCTTAAAGGAATGTACGTGTCCATATGACTGTGTATCTACACAGTTTTTGAGCTAAGACTGTAAAGTTCAATTATCAATGGTTCTGGTATATTTTATAAGAAGTTCTTCTATTTTTCATAACCGAAAGTTCAACACATGATAGCATAGTTGTCTGTTGACATTCACATTTATAGAAGACCTCTGTACTGAAAATCTGACGTCTTTCTCGAAGCCTTTTTTCTTTACCACACACATGTTTAATAATTTTGTAACTTTACAGTTTTAAGTGCCCAAAATACATTCAAAGCTATAATTTTGTATGAAACTAATATGCCGAAATAAACCTAATTACAAGAAAAATAATGGCATACACATTTGACATATTATTTCATCACATACAACCTTATGACACAGTGTTTTATCTAAAACACATTTTATACTGAATAAAAGTAAATACAATGCTTGTAATATGACATGTTATTTTTCACATAATTAATCTGATGTATTCAAATTATAATCAGAAAAATATTGTATACAAACTGGTTACATTATTTTATTTATTTATTTGTTACTTCTAACATGTATGATACGTCAACATATACAAGCTATTTCATCTCCTTTAATATATTATTACGTAATGCTTTCCAACTTTACTCGATACGGGAAAAAAAAAAGAAGAAGAAGGAGAGGAAAATAAAACCAGTTTTTGACCGTCCCCGATCCTTTCGAAGCGAGGGGTTGGTCAAGCTACTAATCACTTTCTGCGAGGTGATTTGTGCTGTGACAAAATTTTACGACTTCCCAAAGTATGTATTTAAAACCATTTCATGCTTGTAATTACCTTATTAATTAGTATAATTTCTTGATATACTTTCTTCTTAACTAACTGTGCATGCCTGTATGTAATTTTAAACATAATCTATGCATAAACAGTGTATGTATTTGTATCATATCTAATGTAAACCTTCTGCTTTTTTTATTATTTTGTAGGGGAAATTTGGCGATTCTAGCATTTGAATTCTCCTGCCTCATACTGCGACTGAAGCGAGCGTGGCTTTGTATGCTGTCAGGTTCAAATCTAAACCAAATTGCCTTTCAGGATTTAAGAAAAAAATGCCTATAATTTTATTTAACAGATTACATTGTATATTTTTAGACCTTTCTAACAAACACAAATTTTTATTCATGATATTGTTTACTATTAAAATGTAAACAACACGGAAATATGACTTCTACAACCTCTCAAAATGCAAAATATGCATTACGCTGACCTTAAAAATGCTCCTTCATTTAATACTATTAAATAGTGTTGTCAGAAAATACCATTGACGAAGAAGAGAACATTTTTTTTTTCTTTAATTATTATTTATTTAGCCCACAATTCTATCTTAAAAGATTGTTAAATTTTCATATTTATTTATTTACTGAATGAAATAAAAATTTATTTATTCAAAAATTAATTTATCATTAACATTCCGTATGTGAATTCTACTGTCTAAACTTTAATGATATGTTTAAAAAGTAAAAGATACTAAATTATTATTATTAATCAAACATTAATAATTATTATTTAATTATAAAAAAATGTACTTAATACACTTGTATAATTTGAAAAAAAAAAAACAAAAGCAAATGATAATTACTACGTAACATCGTGTGCAGCCATCTATGAGTACCCGGCCGGACCAAAGAACTTCTGCCAGCAGAAAAAATCTTTGTATACTCACAAACAACCACATCCAATTTTTTTTATAGATCAAGTTTTTAAAATAATTACTGTACGTACTATAAAAAAAATTAAGTAAATAAATTTATTAAGCCATACTACATATTTTAATAACAATAAGGCCAATATATATAAATATATTTATTTATTTATTTTGTTTCCTTATGTTAAATTGGCCAAATTATATATAAAAAAATTTTATGAACTCACACACTCAAATTTATCAATACTATGTATATTTATATGTGTTAAATTTAGAATTGCATTTAATTCTAAGGGAAAGTAAAGAGAAAAAAAATGCTTAAATTCTAAAATAACATAAATTTATAAAATATTTCATTTAAAAAAAAAAAATCTAATTTCTAGCTGATTTCAGCAAGATGTCATTTAATATTTATATTAAATAATTTTGCTAATACATTTTATTAATTATTAAATTTGCATATTTTTATATATACAATAAAAATATAATAGTCTTACATAAAATTTTACACTACAACAATGTTATTAATTAATTTAACTTGAATTTAAGCCTACTTTAATTCTAATTGAATACCGTTAATAAACGTAAATTAGCTTATCAAGTTAAATATAATATAAACTATGTTTGTCTAATGTTAATTTTGCTGAAAATTCCATAAATTTTAACTGTAAATGCTAATTGCTATACCTTTTGTTATTTATTTTGAAAACAACACCAACTTATATTTTTATTTATTATTTTTTTTATTAAATCTAGGAACTATACACTGAGCTAGACACTCCATAAATGTGTAAAACCTAAAAATCAAAAGTTTTCCTAAATAAAACTCAAAATGCTGCTTTTTACAATATAATATTACTAATTTTATTGTTTCTGAGCACAACATCTAGTAATTATACCATACTTAATTTTTTCTTCGATTCCTTTTTCAGCCAAGAATCCTGAAATTTATAACTAAGTGACGACCTTGATTTACCTTGATGAATTGATAAATTTTCTACAAAAATTTTGTTGGTGTTGGTGCATACCCAGCCGTAGGCCAAAATTGCACCCTATACAGAAAGCCTTTGGTGAGAAAATTTTAATTTTACTTCAATTAATTATTTGTGTAATTTTTTTTTTACTATAATTTTGTGTGCAATCATATTGAAATAACTTGCCTTGTCCACTGTTATAAATATATATGTTTTTAAAAACCAATGTGCTACACCAAAATCCTTTTTTAAAATTTTTTTTATAACACTTTTGTTCATAAAACTTATCCCTGCTGTCTAAATTCTAGACTTTAGCATATAAGTTGTAATTGAACTACCGGAATAAATCTTAGCACTTTTTGTATATTTTATTATATTTAGGCTTATAGCTGACCGCTATCCTAATATAGAGTGCACTAATAATTTATTCCTTGTCAACCATATATTTATATAATAAGAAAAAAAGAATATGAGTATGTTATAAAGCTGTTCTAACTACCCTGAACCTATAGCTTACACCTACTCATTTTAAAGAGTAATTCTGAAATTCTGTCATCTAAATTGTAAGGCTATTAGCAAAGGCTACCCTTATAGAAGACAGAAAAAAATCTTTTTTTTTTTTTTTTTTTTTTTTGAAAATTACTCCAACATTATTCACTATTAAATTAATTAAGTTTTAATGTTATTTGGCTTTGTTAAGATTTTATATTTTCTAATTCATATTCGAAAAGAAAAATAAATATAACTTTTGCCTGGAGATAAATATTTCACTGCTCCAGTGAAGTTTTGTGAAGCACATTTCATAATTTTATAAGTATGTTTTCGGGTGCGCCCTGCACATTTGCTCAATATTGTAACCCTGAGACAAATTGGCGTTCCCATGTTCCTATCCTTTCTTATTATTATTTTGAATTTTAAAAAGGCAAGTTATTAATTTTGTTTCATTTTTTTTTTAACCTAAAAGAGAAAAATTTATTTTTAAAATTTTTAAAATTTTTAAATTTTGAAATTCGATTAATTATGTATTTTGATTTATTTTTAATACCAATTCATATCCCTTACTTGTCCCTTTGATCATCAGTTTTACCCTTTTTATTATACTTTTTTGGATACTTTTGAGCATTCTCTTTTAAATTCACATTTTTATCCTCATTTGGATAATAACTGGCATGACTCTGAGGTTGACTATTCCTATATGGCACATGCTGAGGGAAGTAATTTGGTGGGGGTGGGGGATATGGAGAATATCCATAGTAACCACCTGTGGGTGCATAAGATTGAAAATGTAATTGCTGGTTTGGGTTAACAAATCTAGGATTAAAATTCGCTCTCGGTTGATACTGTCCATTATAAGAGTACCTTTTATTAAAATGCCGACCTGCGAAATCTCTGCTATCCTTATATGTATTTTTATTATCATTTTTGTACCAGCACGTTTCTAAAGTATGCGAATTTTTTTTACATAATTCGCACCATCTGCTTGCTGCAGTATCTTTTGTTTTAACTTTCAAATTGTTTATTTCGGAAGTCAAAATTTTAATTTGCTCCGCGCTTTCCATATTTAATTTTAACAATTTGTCCAAATTTTCCTCAGTGGAGGTTTTTGTAATCGAATTAATTTCCTTTGATGCAACTTGATTGTATGCATCATCCATTTGTTTCGCAAATTTACATGCGTCGTTGAAATTTTTCGGCGCCATTCTTCGAATGTCCAAACTTAAATCTGCCCTAACTGATTCTAAAAATCTTGTGAATTTTATCATTTCAAATAAACTACCATTACCGTTGTCAATATTTTGTCCACTTTTATCTAGGTAAAGTTTTGCAGCCGCATTGAATTCACTGATAAAATCAGCGATAGCCTGCGCAGGTTTTTGCCTAAGAGAAAAAAAATCGCTTTGAGCCGCAGAAAAACTTGTTTTAGTAGAAAAAGTATCGATTAATTTTTCTTTAAATTTACCATAGTCTTTTTCTGTATTAAGATTTTCTTCATTAGCTAATTTATCTCTAGCACTACCGACTAATTTAGTTTTTAAGAGCGCAAGTTTCGAAACATTCTCTAATTCCGTTTGTTTAATTAGATTATCGAATTCGTTCACAAAAAAATTAGTATTAGACTCTTTCTTTCCATCAAATACGGGGATACAATTCAACAGCGTATCAACACTAGGTTGAGTCATTGTATTCTTTATAGTTTTTTGTAGCGAATAATTTAGAGAAATAATTTTATTTTTTTGTCCTCTGGTTTTAACTCCAGAGGTATTTAAATCTACACTTCTCCTTTTAAATTTTCGCTTATTGTTGGGCATAACCTTTTAACAGAATATTTCTGTTTATCATACTTTTTTCTCTATATTACAACATATGTATGAAAATATTCTAAATTGCATAAATACATAAAAACAACAACACTAAAATTAAAAAAAAATTTCTTAGGGGATGAAGTTGTTTTGTAGATTATTCTTTTACACACATAAATACCCCCAAAATATTTATAATACACGTATATATAAAAAACAACATACTTTCATTTAACAGAAAAATATCTGTCTTTTTCTACAGAAAAAACAATCTTATTTTATTTTTTTTTTATATGTAAATAATGTACTACTACTTCGTACTACGACTCATAAATTTTCTTTTGTATCAAGGTGATACAATTTCAAAAATCATGATCTATTGACATTTCAATCATTTTTATACCAGACATATTATCAAATTTTACTTATTATTCTTCTTCTTATTATTATTTATACAGTATATAAAAAAAAAATTATTTTTACAAATGTGTCATCTGTGATGTGAATGCCATTATTTCTCAATGGTAACTGAGATCCAACCAAAAGAGAAAAGAGAGAGAAAAAAAAATTGTAATTCCTAAATTTACCTATTATAAATCCCTGAATTATTTTTTTCATTTCCTTTTTTTTTTTTTTTTTTTTTTTTTTGCTAACATATATTATTCATTTTATTTATATAAAATTATTATATGTGTGTCATTATTGTTACAATAATAAAATTAATTTTAATAAAATTTTAATCAATTAAACTTACATACCTACAATATCTTTAAAATTGTGACATTAAAATAATACTTAAATTTATTTTCCTTTATTATTATTATTATTATTATTATTTCTAATGACCTCAGATGAACGTTCCTGAGTCATAGCACCATTTTACTATGAAGGAGGGGATGCTGGACAGATAATTACACCCGTTTATTTTCTATTTAATTTATATCCAAAATTGTTAATTGGTCCAAATCATCCAAGCATCCTCATAGCAAATTGGTATATAATTTTATATACCTTAGATAAATTCAAATAACACAAGTGATCGTAATTACCTAAATTCTAGTAGAAGAGCAACGCGAAGCATTAATAAAATTAAATTATAATTCGCGTCAAAATGTAATTATTAAATTTGAATAATTACGAATAAAATTAAGAGTTTGCGTTGTGAATTATTTAGACGAACTCTTCCACTTATGAATTAAACTAAAATTTAAGCTGTAAAAATAAATTGACACACCTTAAACATTATCAATTAAATAATTACAGAAACTTTTTAAAACTTGATTAAATATTTTATTTACATTGAACACAACTATATACAGAAATAGATAATATTATTTCAAAAAAAAGAAAGCAACACCTTTGTTTGCTTCTCATTATTTTAAGTATATTTAATCTTAAAAAAAAGACAATATTTTCATTTACTCTAATTATTATATTTTTTTCTTTTTGCTAAAAGAATAATTCTCTTTCATTTTTAAATTACCTTAATTTTATTTAATTATTGGTTTTGTCGGATCTCAGATTACTCTCTACCATAAAATATCAGAAAAGTATATTTATAATTTTTCATATGATTTTAAGTGGTAAAAGAAAAAGTTTAAAGTAGTACCTTTTTTTAATATACGGGATGGTGGCCTTTATTCATCAAATTCAGAGTTGTCGCGTTGCTTAGGATCATATTCATATGTCATCAGGAATTCGCTTCGTATCAGAGCGGCAACATCGGGATGGCAGGATGCATAGCTACGGACCTCTGTAGAACAATCCTCTTTATTTTAACATCAGGAAGACATCCTCAATTTGGCTTGCTTAGGCTCACTCCGATATGTACATCAGGAAGACATCCTCAATTAGGCTTGATTAGGCTCACTCCGATATGTACATCAGGAATACATCCTCAATCAGGCTTGCTTAGGCTCACTCCGATATGTACATCTCGCCTGGGCATTACTAGGGCTTTTTGGATTCATTGCACGGGCTTTCAGGAGAGCTCCTGCGTCCTCTACATCTTTTTTTAGACTCTCTTTTTCAAACCTTATTCTTCTTGCACACCAACTCCTGCAGTGGGTGGAACTATTTTTGTCTAGTCCACTGTTATTGGATGTGAGAAGATTTTGCATTATTCTTCGATAGGCCTATTAGCTAACAGTCTGCAAATGGCCCCTTACATACACTTTAATATTATTATCTGCCTTAAAGTTTGGGTGGTCTGAAAAGCCATAAATTTATCCCAACACTTTTATTGAGGCCATAAATTTATTCCAACGTTTTTATTATTTTACGATTTCTAATTATACACCACTTTCCATTGGCTTGTCATAAAACGACACCATGGCGTCTGGCTATTGTTGTTGTCTGAGATCCGAACTCTATTCAACATTATACATTCATTTTACAATACAACAATTTTTTAAAAATATATATTTAATATTTAAAATCAACTTAATAATTTTTGTATGAACTTACACTCCTACTTTACTTAAATATATAAACATTATAATTTTACACTCATAATTATATTTTATAAAAAATATTTATACAAACAGAAATAACAAATTACGCAATTTTACTTTGATTTAACCAACATGGTGCGGGAACATATCATAGTTATATGTTGCCCAGCACGAGGGTATAAAGAAATCCACGTACATAGATACGCGTGAAGCACATAACCCTTCTTTTTAGTTGGGTAAAAAAAAAAAAAAAAAAAAAAAAAAAAAAAAAAAAAAAAGAGCTTCAGTTCGCGAACTTTTCGTGTTTCGGAGGAAAAGAGACATGCGTAAAAAATCAGTTTCTGATACAAAAAAGTAACATGTGGCACAGTTACGGGAACACCCCTGTGATTTGACGAAAATGCAACTTCAGATAATTTTTACGTTAAGGCTGTTCTCAACAAGCGCAAAACGTTTTGACACATTTACAAATTCATTTTTTAACAAAAAGATATAAAAGTGGAAAGCCTGACCAGGGAAGCAATTTAGAATCGAACTGTGTTTTCCATTTTTGGAGCCATCCATTACCTATTGAGTTAGAAGCGATTTGGATCACGTTTTTCATCCTTTCTTCACTAATTTTTCTAGTTTCGCATGGAAATTCTGTTCAAAACGCCCACTTTGACACACTTTTCTGAAAGATCTATTGCGTTTTCAAAAAAACGGATAAAACAGCTTGATGACATAGTTTCGGAACATCAACACCTGCTAGTTTCATGCATTTCCGAACAAAAATAAATTAAAACTTATGTCAGAGAGTTGCCCTTTTGGATTTGAGAACAGCCTTAAAATAATGAATTTTCTATATTTTGGGGGGAAATGGGCAAATCAAAACAGGAATTTTCGTGTTTTAATAATAATAATAAAAGCAATTGAAGAAACACCTTCAACTCACGTTTTTTTTTTTTTTTTTTTTTTTTTTTTTTTTAGAATATTGATCGAAACCAGACAGCATAATCATCTAACTTCTGATAAGATACAGAATTTAAATCTGAGATTAAAACTGAAATACAAAATTCTGAAGAAAAATGTAAGTTAAAGGAAAACTTGTAAAATAGCTTTAGAATGTAAAAGTTCATTAATATCAGCTCAATCATAAAACAAAGTCTTGTTGATGCTAAAAAAAAAAAAAAAAAATTTAAATTCATGCTTATTTTGAAACAGCCAAAGTTTAGAGGTCTGCACGGGCCGGGCTCGGGCCTATTTTCATTCATGGCACTCGGGCCGGGTCGGGCCTAATTTCTTTTTTTCGTACCGAGATAAGGCAGGTTTCATTCTTCCTAGGTCTTCATAAGCCGATATTTTTAGTCCCGTCTGGATCCAGCCTGTATGAAATCATTGTCTCGGTATGGCCTGGTCCGTGCAAAAATCGGTAAAATTTGGCACAGTCCAAAAATTTTTGCAAAAATTTTATATATATTTTTAATCGACATTATTCTACGATTAACATTAAAATTTATTCGTTTTAAAGAATAGTAGATTTCTAGGCAAAAATTTTAAAATACAGTAAAACGTGTGAAAAAGAACCAGCCTATGACGTAATCCTGTCTTATATGGAAAAATTTATTGATCCATCCAAAATGAATATAATAATATGTGAGAAAAGAATATAATACATTAACACCTGCTAAGAAGGGAAATCGTTTATATCGTGTTTTTTTTTTTTTTTTTCTATGCGATGTCTTAGAAGATTTTACTGTATAGCATTTTTCAGATTTTTAAGTCTCCAATACATAATTTTTTGATTAACGATATTAATTATAGCTGAAACATTAACATACAAATAGAGATTCATTAAAAAAATGTATATCGCAACCTTCTTTAAAAATGAAAATTATAAATATGAAAAAAGAGCTAAAATAAGTATTTTTGGTCAGAACTCCTTTTAACAAAATCGACGTAAAATTCCGTCGGACTTGGGCCGAGATTCTAAATTTTTTCCGGAACGGTCTCGGACCGAACTTTTAATTTTTATACCGGGTCGGACCATTACTGTTTTTTTGTACGGACCAGGCCGGGCCGAACTTTTCTTTCTACGAGTCGGGCTGAGCACGAACCTGGAAATTTCGGCCCATACAGAACTCTAAAATGTATAACTAAGTTATTAATTAAAATTGTTCAGTCTAACAATACAATCAAGTTTAAATTATCAAGTAAGTCGATATTCTGTTTTACACGATTTTTTTTAATTTCTAAATATGAACCTACGACCCCAAACACGAATTGTTAATTACAACCCTGCACGATTCGAGTTATGCCCGACCCGAAATCGACAAAATATTTTTTTCAAACCTGCAACTTGGTCCTAAGCATGAAATGAAAAAAAAAAAAAAATCAATCCTAAATGTAAAACAATTCTGGAAAAAAGTTTGCAATCATATGTCTAAAATCAATTTTATATTTCAAAAAATGAATCCATACATGTACTTATTCATATACAAGTATTTTTTTTTATCATTTGAAACAATAATCTGAACTTTTCTTTGGGTTGTGTTAATCTTTGACAACCGAAAATCTACTCGAGGGATATAAGCCCGAGGGGGAAGTGCCCTTCGTGAGGGGGGGGGGGTGTTCTAAGGGAACCTAATCCGTATTTACGCTTGGAAATCCAAGGTTCAAAGAAAACCACTAAAACTCCGAACGATTGGGCCGACGGGCGCGATTGGGTTCGAACCCAGCACCTCCCGTCTACCAGCTTCGAGAGCACAGACCCTCTCGGCCACTAGTGGGGCGGACTTTTCTTTGGAAAAATTTGGCGTACTCGAATCGACTCCCAAGAAACAAAAACTCTAATCTGAGATGACCCAAAAATGGAAACAGTAGCCAACCTGATCCACAGCAAAATTTTACAGCCAATGGCCAACACGATCGGGTAGAATCGGGTTAATTGAACTGATGCAAGATTTTCTGTAGTTGCTATATACACATCTTCCCGTAGTTTCCCGTAGTTATGTATGTATATAATTATTTTCTTATTTATACCTTCCATTTCTCTTTCATATATTAAATAGAGATTAATATCTATAAAATGAGACTTTACTCACCGTATATTGAAATTAATGAACAAAGAAGGAATTTTTAGTTTGATACTAAGTTTGCTTGAATAATTATACAAAATTCTCTTTTTATTTACTCATTCATTTATAAAAAATACTTACCCTACGCTTTTTAATGAGAAGATCGATGCGAGCAGATGAATTTAAACGTCCTGTCTCCTCTTGAAATAGTACGTCTTATAGGCGTGTAAGTTTGCGGTCAATAGAATAAATAACAGGAGTGCACATGAATGAGTTCTAGACAAAATGTATAAAGTTTTCGGTAACATCCGGCCATTGAGCGACAGCCTTTAACCGACATGTGGTTCAAGCCAAACCGATATCCGTAGAAAAAAAAATGAGCGCCTTGCTATTCCGTGGGTAGCATTTTCTATAAACTAACCTAAGTTTTTTTTTAAATTAACCTGCACCCGACTCGACACGACTCGGGTCGTGTGTAGGAAAAATCGGATTACCGACCCGATGCAGGATTCAAGACTCAAGTCAAAAAATTTTCCCCGACGACGATTAAATTTGACCCCGACGTGGGGGCCAGATGTGCCCGACGGGGGGGGGGGGGCACATGCCCCCCCCGGACCCCCCTCTGGCGCCGCCCTTGCTGATGACCAAAGCGATTTTCTGTGTTGGAAATTAAAGCTAGAGGTAAAAGCTTACATAAAGTGTATTCGAAATCCTTTCCTTTGAGTAAACCGGAGAAACAAGATTGCTTGACTTTAAGTGCTTCCAAGCATTTCCCTCAAAGTTATGTCCTTTTTTTCTACATTATACAATTCATAATGAAGATAAAGGACTGTGTAGCATCCATACAGAACTTTTAAAAATAAAGTTCCAGTTTTCGAAAGTCCTATAAAATGCTGCAATATTTATTTTTTATAAGAATAACAAATTTAAACAAGTTGGAAATTGCTCGTCAAACGTGGCAAATGAGGTGCGTTCGTACTATAACTAGTTTTATAATTATTTTTTGCACCCCATATTGTACTACATGTATATTTTTTTGAACTTCATAAGTGCATAGTCTGTAACATCATTAAAATGCACTTGCAATAATTTTTTCCCATTCCCCGTAGTGTAACAGAACACTTATGACTGTCCCTATAATTAAACTATACATCCGATTTTCATAAAATTTGAAATGGCTCGACAAAATATTGCAACAATTATGTATTTAAAATTTCAGAACATTCGGAAGGCTGTAACACCATTAAAAAGCAGTTGCAATAATTTTTCCCATTGGCCGTAATGTAAAGAAAAACTTTTGACTGTCCCTTTAATTAAACTATATATCCGATTTTCATAAAATTTTAAATGGCTCGACAAAATTTTGCAACAATCATATATTTAAAATTTCCGACCATTCGGTTGGGTAGTTTTTGCTCTGTTATATGCGGACACACAGACAGACAGACAGACAGACTGAACGACGACTATAGGTACTACGTATTTGTATAATTACGAACGCACCTAAAAAGAAAAGATAAAACTACTTGTCTAGTTTTTAATTTTAAATTAAGTATTTTTTAAAAAATTGTGATAATTATCTGTTATATTTTTGATATTTTTTTTTTTTTCAAAAGCTTGACGAAGCTACAAAACAAACTTAGTACTGATCATGCTTTCGGAGAAAATAACTCTGAAAACTGAAAAAAAAAAAATTCTTTTTTAATTATTACTAAACGACAACCAATAATTATTGTATTTTTTGTTCTCCTAAATAAGCTTCCATTTTATAATAATGTAGTTAGTAAATGCATAGAAATGCTTTGAACTAATAAACAGTTATTAATATTGAAGCATGAAAAATAACTTACCTATTTCTTTTATTTTTCAATTGATATAGAAAATATTGTAATGACATAATTACATCTATGTGATTTATGAATTTTATAATCTGTTCTTGTATACTTACTTTGTATATTTATTTTGTAATAACTATAATTTTGTTTCGCTGAAATGCAATTGTAAGATTATAGTTGTATAATAATTATCTACTAAAAAATAACTTTTCAAAAGTAAAAAAAAAAAAGCCAAGCTAAAAAAAAAAGAAGAAGATGAAACTTGTGGCTAAAAAATGGTGTGATATCATATTTCCAAGCTTATATTATGGTACTTTTTTAACATTTTCCACTAAAACATTTACCATTTGTAAGTCGAGTGACTTCGTATATGTTGATAGAAATCCTCTTCTCCTGTACTAAATACATCATAACGTGTTTCTGAAAATTCAAATGTTTTAAAATTATGCATCATGGGCTTGGCGGCCATCTTTCCATATTTGACACAAATTTCTATGTACCCTAATCCATAGTTAAAATCCGAAATTCAAAATTGTTACTTAAGCAGACATTTTAAGCTTTTCCGTTACGGACTTGTAATCGGAGAACTTTGTGTCTTAAAATAATAGTGACTTATCTAAAGGATTCATCTAGTGATTTATTTCATAAAGTAATTAATCATTTAAAGGCAATAAAAATATATTTCTTTTCTCAAAATATTAGTCTTTTTCAATTCATCGGATGTTTGCAGTTGAAAACCAAAGTTCGACATTGTTACCACAGCACACATTTTATGCCTTTCCTTCACGGAGTTGTGTGCTTAGAAATTTGTGTGTTAAGGTAATGGTGACATATCTTCGCTATTCCTTTTATGAGTACTTTTTTAGAGTAATTAAGCATTTAACAGCAGTAACAATGAACTTTTTTCTCAAAATAAAAGTCTTTTTAAATTTATTTGTCCGTAGTTAAAATCAGAAGTTCTAAATTGTTAGTAATGCAAACTTATTACCCTTTATAAACTTGAGTGCTTAGAAATATGTGTAAAATATGAAAAGATGGCCGCCAAGCCCATGATGCATAATTTTAAAACATTTGAATTTTCAGAAACACGTTATGATG
Organism: Maratus speciosus; assembly: GCA_963932465.1. NCBI lineage: Eukaryota > Metazoa > Arthropoda > Arachnida > Araneae > Salticidae > Maratus > Maratus speciosus. Next base: position 48,636,937 of record OZ010786.1, on the reverse strand, counting down.
TATTTAGTACAGGAGAAGAGGATTTCTATCAACATATACGAAGTCACTCGACTTACAAATGGTAAATGTTTTAGTGGAAAATGTTAAAAAAGTACCATAATATAAGCTTGGAAATATGATATTACACCATTTTTTAGCCACAAGTTTCATCTTCTTTTTTTTTTTTTTTTTTTTAGCTTGGCTTTTTTTTTTTACTTTTGAAAAGTTGTTTTTTAGTAGATATCATTTCTTTTTTTTAAAACAAATTATATATAATTTAAATAATCTATTCACTTAAATTAAAATGAGTTTTATTAGAACATTTGTAAGTAGAAAGGAAACCCAATATGTGTACATTTTGTTTACATATCATTCATTTCTTAGAGTAATTAAGGATTTAAAAGCAATGAAAGCTAACTTCTATTCTCAAAGTATCAATCTTCTTCAATTTATATGGTATTTTAATTTTTATGAAGAATGAAAATTTTGTAAAAAAAATGATAGAGTCGAAATAACATATAGACATAATAGTTAGTCTTTTAGTTAGATATTTGTTTATTGTTAGATAGTTAGTCAGGTATTTGTTTAAAGATAACTTTTTATTTTATTTTTTGCAAAATTGTTTTACCTTTGCAAATATCTACGGCTAATCCGAGAATGAAGGACGACATACAAAACAGTGCAGATATTTTTAGAAACGATTCTTAATGAACCTATACATATTTTAGATAATTAGTATGCCAAATTCAGGCTTCTACCCCGAACGGTATCACAAAAATTGGAATTTTAGAACTTTTTTTTTTGTTTTTGAACCCTTTTAAACTTTGAACTTATTAGGAAATTATTTTTGAGAGCATTAATGTTTCAAAAGTTACAACCATGTTAAATTTCAAGGTCGTGCTTTGACAATTCTATTTAAATCGTTATTTAGAACGTTTTCTGCTTGTTTAATCTCTTTAAAGATAGACTTCCTTTTTCGAAACAGTTCTTAACACTCTCGCTGTGTAAGTAATTCTTCGCGATGAGCGTCTTTTACAAAATTTTTAATCGTTTATCACCGGCTCTTTAAAGCAGAAATTTTTGACTATCGTAATCGGGGAAAATGTTCTGATTTACATTTTCTGATTTACATTACTTTATCTGATTTACAGATAAAGTTTTCTTTAAAAGATAACTAGTGGGAATAACCAAATAGTATTAATTTGACGGGAAAATGCATGCCCTAGCATAGCTCAGGCTGCGGATCGAGAGGGTTAACGAGCACTTAGATCTTAAAATTAACAGCTTGCCAAAATTCAGGTTTCAATCTTTAAGGATATCAAGATAAACCCAATTTTAGAACTTTTTTGCTCCTGCGCCGTTAAAAATTTCGATTTTTTTTAGGAACTGTTCACGGTGAATATTTACGTCTTAAACGTTACATCTATGTCAAATTTCGATTTCCTTAAGGCTAAGAATTCCAAATAAATCATAATTTAGAACATTTTTAGAAAGCTTTTTTACTCGTTTCACCCTTTTAAATTTCGATTTTTTTTTAGAAATAGCATTTAGAGAGCACTTACATCTTAAAAGTAATCACCATATCAAATTTTAAGATTCTCCCCTCAACAGTTTCATAGAAATCTTAATTTATGAATGACTTTTGCTCTTGCAACCTCTTAAATTTCGAATTTTTTAGAAATTGCTTAGGACGAGCATTTTCGTTTTAGTAGCTGTAATCATGTTAAATTTAAAGTTCACGCTCTAGCAATTCCATTCAAAACAAAATTTAGAAAGTTTTTAAAAAGCTTTCCACTCATTTCAACCTTTTAAAATTCGATTTATTTTGAAACAGTTTTTAATGAGCATTTACGTCTTGTAAGTGACCACCATGCCAGGTTCAAGGATTCTATCCCGAACAGTATCACAGATTCAAAAATACAAGAATTTTTTTGCTCTTGTAGACTTATAAATTTCTAATGTATTAGGAAACGCAAAGCATTTACGGCTTAGCAAATGACATCTGTGTCAAATTTTATGTTTCTAGCCCAAACAATCTCATTAAAATCATAATGCAAACCGTTCTTAAAACGTTTTCCGCTCGGTTCACCTCTTAAGATTTCGATTTTTTACTAACAGTTCTTAGCGTGCATTTACATGTTTAAACAAATCGCCATGCCGAAATTTAGACCACTATCCCGAACGATATTACAGAAATCGCAATTTTAGAACATTTTTTTTTACGCCTGTGCATCCATTCAAATTTCGAATATTTTAGGAACTTTTCTGTGAGATCATTTACGCCTTATAAGTAAAAAGCACGTCAAATTTCATGTTTCTAACCATTTGCATATTCAGCAATTGTTGCAGACTAACAATTGCAAATAAATCATAATTTAGAACGTTCATAGAACGCTTTTATGTCGTTTCGAACTTTTAATTTCTACCTTTTTTAGAAATTATTCTTATCGAGTATTTAAAATAACCACTATGTGCCAAATTGTCGGTTTCTATTCCGAACGGTATCACAGAAATTTCAATTTTATTAAATTCTTTTCTTTTCTATTCTTTTCAATTTCGAATTTAATAGATTATTTTCGCCTCTGTCTAGCAGTTTGATCCCCGTTAAATGTATGCTAAGCATTACATCATGTTACTTTTATTCATAATTTAATTAACTATCTGAATCCTTCGCCAAGTAAGAAGATTCTGATAGAGAAATCATGAACTCGTTAATTTTATGCTAGCGGGCGCAGGTGATAAATCGCCTATTATTGTTTCCTTCTCATGCATTCGTATTGCCTTACTTTTACTTAAACTTTAATCCTTTCACTTATTTTATATAAAATGCATAACTTTAATTTAAAATACAAACGTTTAAGATACATGCCTTTCATTATTTAAAAAAAAAAAAAAAAAAAAAAAAAAAGGAAAAGAAAAGAAAAAAAACTAGAGAACAGGAATATTCTGCTTTTTCAGAATTTAGTGTCGCCCCCGGCATTTCCATTACTGAATTTTCTTCTGACGGACTGATGGCTTCTATTATTATGAAACAGCCATTAGGTGAAGATGAAAGAGCAGCCGTAAAAAGTTAGAACTCTGATTTTCTGGTCAGAATGGGGGGGGGGGGGGAGGGGAATGGCCATAATTTTTTTTTACGGCTGCTCTTTCATCTTCACCTAACACTTCATTTATAATGGCTGTTTCATAATAATAGAAGCCACCAGTCCATCAGAAGAAAATAACTCGGTTAAGCGGGACTCTACTGCAGTACAAAACAAATTTCAATTTTAAGACTTAAAGCACACGTTTTATTTTATGTAAAATGACGTCATTCGCATCCGCTTAAGAATTCCCCTTTTACGATCTACTCTTAAACATCTACAGTAAAGCATGCATAGCACATCACTATCGCGAAATAATGCACAAATGCAGCAAAAAGATTCCGTCATTCAAGAAAATCGAAAAAAAAAACCCGGCTTTCTAATAATTCATAGATACTTACAATTAAATATAGTATATAATAGCTCCATTGTTTTAACAGAAATCATTCGTTTATATTTTTTTTCAAAATAGCACGTATTTTAATTACATTTTCTTTTGGTTGTTACGAGAAAATGGCAACAAAAATATATAATTACGATTTTAAAACTATTTTTCCTTTACTTTCTACAGAAATGAAGTACTTCCGTTGCGACCATTGGTACCATTTTTTGCATAAGTACCATTTTTTTAAGCCAATTTGGCAAAAACATTAATAGCATAAACAACAACATCCGGGTTACCATATCAAGAAAAATAACGACACTTTGGCGCCAATTGAGTTCCCGTTGCGCACATGACATTGGCGTCAGAAAAAGATCGCGCCATTATGGGGCGTATATGACATCTGTGCCAAAACTTTTATTAGAAACACACACAAATTATTTTATTATAAAATGCACAAAGTTTGATCTAATGTAAAACACACGCAATCTCTTCTATTGGATTGTCATATGAAGGATAATATCATCAAAATTTCTGGGTTGCTATGGAATAAAATTGCCATTTTGGCACTAAAAGGATACCCCAATGCGTCTGAGACATCGTCTTGGCCTCCGTTTGCTCATATGTTGAAATAAGTTCAATAATAGGGAGATTTGGCACAGATGTCATATAAACCCCATATTGTCGCAATTTTTCCAACGCCAATTTGGCGAAAACATCAACATAATAAACAACAACATCCGGGTTACCATATCAAGCAAAATAACGACACTTTGGCGCCATTTAAGTATCCGTTGCGTATATGACATTGGCGTCAGAAACAAATCGCGCCAATATGCGTATATGACCTCTGTGTTTGTTTGTTTTTTTACCTGAAAACCTTTTCATATTCAACTCAATTCATTTTCAAAAGTTTTGTTTACATTAGGAATGAAACCTAAAATGCCGTTAACTTTGAATGCATTCTTCTTAAAAGGTACCATTTCTCTATAAAATCATTTTTATTTAAAAAAATTTTCTAAAAATTAACTTTTATGCAGTTTTATTAGAAAAAAAAATCTTGATGGAAAATATTCATCTACCAGATTGAAGTTGAAGTGGATTTGTGCTATTATAATGAGGATAGTACGCGCTCGTTGGCGGGTTTATCACTGATTGGCACAATTTGATAATTTTAGAATGAATTAACAGTTTTTTGCATATTAAGGTTAGAAATTTTATTTTTTTTAAACTAAATTTTATAAAAGCACGTAGATCGAGTAATTACCAGTCCGAAAATGCATTCCACACTTTTTTCTGTCCATTATTTAAGTCTGTAGCTTAATTGAATTAATATATGTTTGACGAAGGATTTTTTGATCATTTTCAGTATCTCGACGTTTTTAAAAAAATCCTGTATCTCTGTTTATAATTATTTTATAGAGACGAGTTTGGTCTTAAATTGAAGCTTTTCTTCAGTAGATTCTTCTAGTCTTAATTTTATTTCTCTGCGATACTTGCTTTCTTAAATATCTGAAATTTTAAAATGCCACGTTTGGTCGATTCAACATGGACAAGTTGTCTTCAGTATAATAAGCAGTTACGCTGTTCTAGCTTTTGTTTCTTGGCGTTTGTTTGTTTGGCGGGGTTAGCATTTTTTATAGCTTGGCTTGGCAGAACGACCGTCCTGCTGGATAAAAAAGTTTTGAAATATGCTTTTTCTTTTAATTTAATTTCCTAGATAGCTTGTTATGAATCTGTGGTGGATTCTTATATTGATGCAAACTAATATTTTTGATAATTAATAATAATATATTAAAGTTTAAACATTGTGATTTAAAATAAGAACGAAAAATCATGCGTCCAGCATAGATTATGTGACACTCTCTGAAACAATCAATATACTGTAACAAAACTTCACAATTTATTAAGGTGAAATATCATGTCTAAATAAGCAGTTCGAAAAATTCATACCGTATTTGAAAACCCAATTTCTGCTATTAAAATCAAGTCGAAAAGATATTAGGTTTTTTTTGTGCTGTTCTGTATATGATCTATGGATTTGTATGTATACTGCAAAGTATGCTAAAAGTTAGATCAGTGAAACTCATAGCACAGTTGAAAATTTCCATTCAGTCAGTTCTGTGAATAAACTGAAATGTACTTAAGAACTTTTGTGCAGCCCTGTATATGATCTATAGAATTTATCCACACCAAGTAATATTTAAATAAATAGTTGAATGTAAAAACACGTACCACAACTGCAAACGCACTTCCAGCAATAGACATCATTAGTTCATAGACATCAATAGTTAAATTTCTTCTTCAGCCAAATTCCTTTGTGTGTCCCTGTACATAAACGATTACTTCTATGCACACCATATTCTACAGTAAATGCTGTTGTACACCTCAATTATATATAAATTTCAGTATGTTTAAAATAGTGGGATTTCATAAAAATACACCGCAAACGATTTTTCCCCCTATACGCCGTAATGTAACTCAATTCTTTTGAGTGTCTCTGTAATTGAACCGTAAATATTATAGACTTCATTTACAATAGAAAACATGTCATTGTGATTCCCAATAAAATCTAAGAATTTCGTAGCAATCGGACTACATTTACGCGAGTTAGAGCACAGACGGTCAGGCAGACAGACAGACGGTCAGACAGGCGGAGAGACGGACAGAGGGAGATACAGACAGGCAGAGAGACAGACAAACCGAATCCATAAACACTTTCAACTTTGGTGAAAAGTGTTAAAAATCCACAATTTTGCGCGTACTATTTTGAAAGGCGACTGGAATTTGACAAATTGTGCAACAAGAAAAGTGTCACAACTCAACAGCGGGTTACATTTATTAGGGTGGGGTTGGGGGGGGGGGCAAAAAATTACTAAATCCACCCTATCTTTTTTATGTCTTGATTAATTGATGTTTTACGCATTTTCTAAAACCTTTTACAACTGCATGCAGAGTTAAATACTATCGTTTTATATTACATTAAAAAAATACGAAACTTAATTTGCCTCTCCTGTAAAATTTACTTTTGTGGAGATGTGTCACTTTTCTTGCGGGTGTGCTAGAGGTCTGCACGGGCCGGAATTTCCAGGCCCGGGCCCGGCCCGGCCCGAACGAAAGCTATCTTGACCCGGCCCGTTTGCATTTTTACAGTTCTCGGCCCGGCCCGGCCCGACCCGGCCCGTACAAAAATCAGTGAAAACAGGTCCGGCCCGGCCCGACACAATTTCTACAAAAAAAAAAAGAAAAATCCGTTTTATCTCAACATACAATTAAGATTCTTTTAATGAATACTACATACATATTTATGGGAACATTTTACAGCATATTTTACATTACTATGATGTTCGCAAAACAGAAAACACACAATAGTAAACATTAACGATTACTTACAGTGTTTTAGTCATCGTGTCTACAGACATTTCAAAATGGAAATAAGGATTCATTAAAAGATTAATGTAGTTCAGAATAAAGGATTAAAAACATAACTTTTGAAGCTGTATAATAAAAAGTAGATTTGTGAAAATATTTCTCTCATTTTTAAGGCTTTTCTCAAATCGAAAGGAGCTACATTTCGACACATTTATCAATTCTTTTCTTTTCGGAAACGCGTAAGATTGGCAGGTATTCTTATTCAGAAGCTATGTAAATGTCGTTTTTTTTTTATAGATAAAAGCAATATATCTTTCTGAAATACTGTCAAAGTTAGCGTTTTGAATCGAATTTCCGGAAGCAATAGCGCAGGACAGGAGAAAAACGTACAGTCACGTGACAGGAATCTCTGTTATCTCTGTAAGAAATTTATCAAATATGGAAAAAGCTATTCGTTTCCAGATGCCTTCAATAGGTAGGCCTGTCAATTTTATTCCTTTATAGTTAAAAATTTTGTCAGAAAATTTGTCTGAAAGCTTCGCATTGTTGAGCAGTGAATATGAGAACCACCTTAAGGTATATTTCCAAAGGTACTGTTAAGAGAAGTTCATTATCACTATTAATACTATAAAACACAATGACTGTTCTACACATCCTGAGATCGATTAAGACCAGTTCCGTCCCGGCACGAGTCTGCTGAAAAAAAATTAAACTCGGAATCAGACATCTTGTAACTGTACGATGCCGATCTCTACGATGGACATGTTAAATTTCTGTTTTGATGTTGTTAAACTCGCATCGGCTCGTGACGCACATTTATACTTCTCGAGAAAATCATATTCATTGAAAATGACTCGTATTTTATGTGCTTCGCTTAAATTCTTATATCGGGCCGATAGGCCCGATTAATTTTTTTGCCGGCCCGGCCCGATGAAAAAAAATTCCTAATTCTGCCGGCCCGGCCCGGCCCGTTTGAAAATTCGCCTTCATTCCGCCGGGCCGGGTACGGGCCTCGGGCCAAGCCCGGGCCCGTGCAGACCTCTAGGGTGAGCGATGTGTGATCAGAATAAGTAGACTTGTCTTGTTTAATTAATAGACTAATAATTAATACACTGATAATTACAATGCAAATCATAACTCCGTTTTAAAAAGTTGCAAAAAATGCTATTTGCAGCAATGTTTTCGCTTGTTATTTTCAATGTTCCCAGTATAGTTAGATTTTCTTCAAGAACCTCCTAAATATTTATTTGTATTCGAATTTTTTATTCAAAAATTCAAATAAGGACTCTATTTCCCTTTCTTTTTTTCGATTTATCGTAATAACAATAACGATAATAACTAATCCGTAGCTTAATAAAGTTTCATTTTATTTTGTTTTGTTTTGTTAATATAATAGAGTTGGTCTTAAATTCTTTAAAATAACTTAAATACTTTAAAATATATAACTTCTTCCCATTTCCAACGCACGAAGTGTACAGTCTAAATTTAAAGTTGTATGATTACATTGCAACTACTCCATATTATAAATATTTTAACGATTTGAGGATCTAAACCAAGCTGCTAACATCTTTGAGAGCAGTTCAAAGTGATTACTGCTGCGATATTTGAAATAATCAAGATAATTCGACAAAGCTAGGTCGTTTAGTGTCATAATTGTATCGACATGAAATAATTTGCTTTCATATTTCCTAGAATTGGCTGAACTCTTCTGAAATCCATTGACAACTTTTGAATATACGTAGTAGAATTTAAATTGATATTTTATGAGTTTTAATTTTGAAGCTTAGTTCCCCAAAGTGATCAGTTTGATGAGTTGAAATTAAAGTTACGAATTTAATTTATATAGAAAATATATTTATAGTATTTATAGTGAAAACAAATAAAGATAGCTTTTACATACCTGTGTAGACTTCATGAGCAGAGTTCTTTGGTGTAAATAAAATTTAATGCATTAATAATTACAACACAAAGCATAACTGCGTTTTAAAAGTTGCAGAAAAATGCCATTTGCAGCAAAGTTTTCTATGTTATAATGTTTTCAATGTTATAATATTTTAATTTATATAGAAAATATATTTATTGTATTTGTACCGAAAACCAAAAAAAAAAAAGTTTTTACTTATGTGTTTACACTCCATAAGTAGACTTCTCTTGTGTAAGTAATACATTAATAATTAATGCACTAATAATTGCAACGCGAAGCATAATTCCGTTTTTAAAAGTTGCAATAATGCTATTTGCAGCAAAGTTTTCAATAAATAGAAGTTAAAATTCTGTTGCTCAATTTACTTTGAGTTAAATAATTAAATTCATATAAACAGCACAATTAAATGCACAAGAATTACTTTCAGGTGCATACATGTAATTTAAAATGCATCAAAATATCTTAAAATACATTGGAAAAAACCCATAATAATGTACAGTCGTGGAAAAAAAAAAGTAAACACCCCCTACTAACTCCTCAATAAATTATCGTAGACGAAAGTTACTGGTACCGAATGATTGAAAATAAAGTCTACTTTGAAATGACGTATATAAAATTTGCTTAGGGGGCCATCTACATATTAAAACGAATCCAAACTTCATTTTTTTCAATAGCAATACCCTATTTTAATAATATATTTCAAATCTTTGGTTCACACTATGCCTAGACACCAAATTTCAAGTCATTTGAATGATACGTTTTTGAATTATAAACATTCAAAATTTAGTGCTTCTAATGTTAAATTACATTTTCATATTTTTATTTATAACTTCTGAAATTATGATCCTAATGTTTTAATTTTTTGTGTAGCAATAATACTAATATACCCAAACATAAATACGTTGAATTTGCAATTTTTATAATTTTCTGATATGGATTATGAATTATGTAATTAATATTCAAAAAAATTTTGAATTGCAACCTACAATTTGTTTGATGGATTCAGATTTATTAAGTCCTGCTTTATGGAAATCCAAAATTTCACATTTTTCTTCCAAGTAGTTTTCAAATTATGCTTGAAAAACGGCAAAATGATCGTTTAAGGGGCCGTCTATGATAGAAGTGACTAAATATTTTGAAATTTCTTATTCTATCCTGTGATCTAACAGGCTTAATTGACTGCTTAAGGTGCCTTGATCAAAAAGGGAGCTCTCTCGGTTAACAATCGGTTACCGAATTTCAATTTGGATACAGCCCTTAAAATACGCTCGTTTTAAAATAATTAATTTCTCGGAAACTTATGGTACGAATTGCATAAAAATTTGTTTTTATCTAATTGAAGGGTGTAGAATTCATTTATGCAATCAGAATTGTGTACTGCTATTGAAAAAAACAAAGTTATGGTTCGTTTTAATATTTAGATGGCCCCCTAAGCAAATTTTATATACATCATTTAAAAGTAGACTTTATTTGCAATCGTTCGGTACCAGTAACTTTCTTCTACGATAATTTGTTGAGGAGTTAGTAGGGGTTGTTTACTTTTTTTTTTTTTTCCACGACTGTACTTTTAGATATTTTGATGTATTTTAAATTATATGTATGCACCTGAAAGTAATTCTTGTACATTTATTTGTGCTGTTTATTTGAATTTAAGCAAATTTTCGTTTGTTATTTTCAATGTTTCCGGTGTAGTTAGATTTTCTTCAAGAAACTCCTAAATATTTATTTGCATTCGGAAATTCAAATATGAAGCCTATTTCCTTTTATTTCTTTGGATGCATCATGATGATATAATAATAATAATAAATCCGTAGCTTAATAATTTTTTTTTTTTTTTTCGTTTTTGTAATACAGTAGAATCGATCTTAAGTATTTAAAAATAATCTTTAGATTTAATACGTTACTTCATTCAATTTCCGATGCGCAAAGAGTACATTCTAAATTTAACGTTGTAAACACTCCATATTATAAATATTTTAACGAGATAACTATCTAAACCAAACTCCTAATACCACTGAGAGCAGTTCAAAGTTATTACTGCTGCGATATTTGAAATAATCACAGTAATTCTACAGACTTGGTCGTTTTGTGGCAATATTGTATCGGCATGAAACATTATGATTTCATATTTTCTATAGTTGGCTGAACTCTTCAGAAATTTACTGACATCTTTAAATATACAGAGTAGAATTAAAATTGAAATTTTGTGAGTTTTAACTTTGAAGTTTAGTCCTCCAAATTTATCAGTTTGATGCGTTGAAATTAAACTTACGAATTTAATTTGTATAGAAAATATATTTGTAGTATTTATAGTGAAAACAAATAAAGATAACTTTTACATACCTGTGTAGACTTCATAAGTAGAGTTCTTTGGTGTAAATAATATTTAATGCATTAATAATTACAACACAAAGCATAACTGCGGTTTTAAAAGTTGCAGAAAAATGCTATTTGCAGCAAAGTTTTCTTTTGATATTTTCAATGTTTTCGGTATAGTTTGATTTTCATCAAAGACCTCCTAAATATTTATTTGTATTCCAACTTTTTATTTGAAAATTCAAATATGAAGCTTATTTCCTCGTCTTTCTTTCTATTCATAATAATAATAATAATAATAATAATAATAAATTGCTAGCTTAAAAAAGTTTCATTTTATTTTTCCACTTTATTTTGTTTTTGTTATTGTAATACTATGAATTGATCTTAAATATTTAGAAAATAATCTGCGGATTTAATACATTACTTCTTCCAATTTCCTATCCGCAAAGTGTGCATTCTAAATTTAACACTGAATACTTATGTTGCAAACACCCATATCATGAATATTTTAACGATTTAAGTATCTAATCCAAACTTCTAATAATGCCTTTAAGAGCAGCTCAAAATGATTATAACTGAGGTATTTGAAATAATAACGATAATTTGACAGAGTAAGGTCGTTTAGTGTTAATATTGTATCGACATGAAACATTTTGCTTTAAAGTTTCCTTATATTTGGCTGAACTCTTCAGAAATCCATTGACAGCTTTTGAGTATGCGGAGTAGAATTAAACTTGAAATTTCAAAAATTTGAAGTTAGAAGTTTAGTTCTCCAAAGTGATCAGTTTGATGCGTTGAAATTAATATTACAAATTTAATTCATATAGCTATTACAGTCAATTAATATAGATATTATCCATACAGTATTTACATGGAAAAAACCCATATTTTTGCGGAATAAGTAGACTTCTTTTTTGTAATTTATGCACTAAAAAGTACAAAGCATAACCAAGGTTTGTAAGGTGCAGAATGATGTTGATCGCACAAAAATTTTCGCTTATTTTTTTCTATACTTCTGGAATAGTTAATTCGCTTGAGGAATTGTCTAAATATATTTTTTTTATGCCAACTTTTTATTCAAAAATTCCAGGATGAACTCCTATTTTCTTTCTTTTTTTTCATTCGATTCATCTTGTCACATTTAGCCTAAATCTAAATTTTCACTACATTATCTTGAAAAACATATTCAACAACAATTAAAATATTTTGGCTGGATATTGTGAATGACAAGAAACGTGTACTGAAGATTGGGTGAAAACGTCTTTAACTATTAAAATAACGACATAAAGAATTATTTATTAAAAGAATTATTTATTTTAAAAAATAAAGACTTATTTATTAGTGAGAGTAACTGTGCTTGCATGAAAATTGAAAATTGTATATTTGATTATAGTCCAGTGGTTAGGGGGTTGCATTCGGAATTAATCAGGTCTAACATCAATTATTCTACAATTTGCTACCAGTGCAAAGGGCAAGCATGTATCAATTCTTCGGAGGATGATGACATCACTATTAACGCAGCCATTCAGGAGTCGCAAATTAATATAATGACGGAGGCTGTAATTTCAGAAGAAATTGACTTATTTGAGGTAAATTGCAAACCGGTGCAAGTAGAGGAAAGTGACAACAAACTGACATTGATGATTATGACACACTTTCAATATCTAAAAATATTAAAATAATATAAACGTTTTTATGGTATATAATATTACTTCGGATCAGGGAACGCTGATTTAAATCAGATTGATTTTAATCATGATTAAAATTGTGAATTTAATCAATTGATTTAAAAAAATCATTGATTAAAATCGCACAATTATATATTGCATTTCTCTTCATTAATAATGCTTAACTTTGCTCTAAATCAAAATAATTTTGAAAATAGTACATTTTATTTAAATCAAAGCTGAAAAAAAAATATATAGGTGTATGTTCTCAATACACTCTGAGAATGTTCTGTCATTTTCAACAGCAATCATCTGCTTGTTTTTCTTTCTAGACACTCACTAGAGAGATAAGGGAAATTGAATGGGGTAACAGTAGTCTCCCAGAATAAATACATACATAACAAAGAGGAATTTCCTTCTTTTGATCACTGACCACTAGTTATCAGTTAAAGACCTATTTTTGAAGCTTACTTGAAGCTAAGTACTTGAATCAACTTTTACTTCAAGTTACTATTTCACACTGAACTGTAGATCAGATAGAAAAATTTTGTGTAGTACAGGACAATTTGAAAAAAAAATTGTAACACAAAGATGGCAGGTAGGAAAAAGCAACCAATATGGCTCAATTTTACAGAAATTGCAACAGATGGTTTTACAAAATATTACATTTGTCTTAACTAAAAATTTCATGTTTACTTCCCGATTTAAAATAAATAAATAATTGGTTACCGCGATACTTCGTTCATTTTTTTTTCTCTGAAAATATCAATATAAGGAATTTCTATTATAAAAGTGTTTAAAAGAACTTAGGTTTATAATATGGCCAGCTATAAAATTAGTATTTTTATTGTTATTTTGATCTTGATTTGCATATTGAAATAATATTAGTTACACTGAGCAAAGGATTCATTAGTACTTTTCTGGATGCTTATACTGGATTTAGACTTGGGTTTGTTAACTCGTGACTTATCCTTTTATATATTGTAGTACTAGAACATATTTAAAATAATATGTAATAATGGGGGTTGTTTTGGTGAGTTGGTGCAGTAAAGCAATGGATGGTAAATTTAATGGTGTTAACACAACATCTTATTGGGAGTTCTTAAAGTAGGTGATGTAATTTAATCATTACACAACTTTACATAATTAAAATTTATGTGGATTTAAAAAAATTAAGTACTACTTTCAAGCTTCTATCTTAATTGCATTTGTAAAACTAATAAAAATGGCATGCTATATATGCCTGTGATATAGAAATCACATATAATTTCTAATTAGCGGTTTCAGTTTTTAAATATCTTTTGCTATCACTCATTGATAAAAAATTATTCCATCTTTTATTTAAAACCTATTTTTCCTCTTATAAAGAAATGCCAGATATAACTAAACATTTCTGAGGTTAAATGCTTTCACGCAAAGTCTCATCTTTAGTCACCCATGAATTCAATCACTGAAGTCAGATAAAAAAATAAAAGAAATATCACAGCTGCCGAGATAACTTTGCTCTTTTAACGTTCATTAAATGCTTTCTTTAAGCAATAATTTCTCTGGGATCCAAACGAACGAAGCACCAGTTTCTTTGTTATTTTGTCTAGATTGTCCTTTCCATGGGTTAGTGAAATTTTTGATCAACAGATTATTTGGCTGAGGTTCAGTCATTCTGAATTATGAAGGTTTTGATTACGTTCAAAATTATCCATATGCTTTTTAACGGTTATGTGATGATTCAAGCTCTTTCGCCTAATGTCTTTCGCCTTTTATATTTAATGGCCGAGAAACTTAAAGAAGAATTTGCGGCTTTGATAAAAGTTGGTATAATTTTTGATCAATGAGTGATAGAAAGAGGTATTTAAAAACTGAAACCGCTAATTAAAAATTATATGTGATAGCTACATCACACGGATTTCGAACTTTAAAATAATGTCGTTAGTTAATTTTAATTAAAAAAAAAATCTGATTTAAATACAAAAAATGCGATTTAAATCAAATTAATCGTATTTTTTTTATTATTTTTTTTAATCGTGATTTTTTTCATACCTTTCTTCGGATGTTATGTTAAATAATACATGATTTACAGGAATGTTATTGTTTTCTCCATCTGAAACAGCTTTCGCGTGACATTTTTCTCAGTTAAAGCATCGATTACGGGCGTTGGTACGTATGTCGTCTCCAAAATTGTGATAAGACTTATTATTTAAATAAATCACCAGTCCTAGCCCCTAATCAAGAGCTAAAAACCATAATCCTCAAAATATCCAAAATAAAGATTTCAAATAATTACAACTACGTCATAAAAGCCTCAATACTTCTATATATAAAAAAAAGTAACACTTTGGAAATGGACCAATGAAAATCTGCGTAGATACCGCGAAAAGAATCTGATTGGTCAGAGCTTTCTAACGCTATAAGAGGGGTTACCATATGGGGCGGAAAAAAAAACAAATTTATTTCCTACATTATTTAAGCCCGAGAAGGGACAGATATTAAGATATTTCATTCAGTTAGTTCTACATTTAATGTTAAATTTTTGTAACAAATTAGTTAAACCAAGTTAACATTAAAAAATAAAAATGAAATTAAAACAATATGATACTTAAGCACCTTAAAAACTTAGATTTCGTTCAAACGAAATCGAAATAAATCTTAGAATTTTTTTCAAATTTAAGTTGCAAATATTTGTATTGCTGATTTTGTATTATGTTTGCGATCTATGTAAAGAAATGATTCGGCGCATCTAAAATACAAATCTTCAAAAAAAAAAAAAAAAAAAAAAAAAAAAATCCAAATAAAAAGGAAACAGACTGCAACTTACTTACTGATACACAAAATATACATGAAAAAAGATTTAAGAAGGATGCCGCTACAAAAGAAGGTTGAAGATAATGTGCTTCGAGAAAAAGTGCGATAAAAAAATTGAAGGAAAAAAAACGATGGTCAATGAGGATGAGTGCATTGAATGTCTGGAACTGTATCAGGAGACAATTTCGACCACTGACTGGATTCAATTTATTGCTTGTACTTTCTGTAGAGTACCAAAAGGGGAACTTATTATTAAAAGACCTCACAGGAATTGTTTAGCTAAAAACATCAATCAAATATCTATAGAAATCATTAACTGCTAAATTAGCATTGTCATAAGTATTTAGAAAATTCCAGTCAATTTCAGAAATCAAATACCACATAGTTAAAAAAATCAGCTCTTTTAAAATCATATTTCACAAATTTGGCATTGTGATTACCAGTACGTATAGGAATAAGACTATTAACAAAAGACAAAGTTGGATGATATTATATTTAAAAGTGTTATTAATGATATTTAAAAGTGTTTGGGATTATATTTTTATTTGACATTTTAAAATATTACCTAATATTCACCATTAAAAGTTTTTGCGTGTAATATTTTAATTATCTTAGGCACTGTAACTATGACGATATTTAATATCTGGACATTTTACATATGACTTAATTATCACTTTTAAATGCGTTTCGAGTGTAATAAATTTGTTATTTTAAAGTTTTCATACTTTTTAAATATTTATATTTAAATATTTTAACGTAATTTTTCCTGTTTTCTGATTTTAATGCGTGATCATATAATTTTTATTTTAAAATTCTTTTTCTGTTTTTAATAATTTTGCTTTACAATTTCAGTTTCTAAAACAACCTGATTCCTGACGATCAAAATTTGATAAAAAGTTTAATTTTTTCAAATTTTCCTGAAAAACATAATTTAATCACAATATTGTCTTTACTATAGATTAAAATAAACAGATAACTTCAATTTAAATATGGAAAAAAAGAAAAATATAAAAAAAGAAAGATATAAAAAAATGAAATCTAATAATATCCCTATGTTTTTCATTTTCTCCCTTTTTGCCACAAAAATGCAGTAATTTTGTTGCCGTCATTAGACAAATGTCATTAAAATAAGAAAAAAATTAATATTTCGAAAACTGATTCAAATTTTAAATTCTAACACCACTTTTGACATCTGTGGATCAGGGCGAATACTTGGTGCTAAGTTCACCGACAAGCATTCCACATTTTAGGACAAATAGCTGTGAAATATAATCAGTCGTTTCATAAAATCGTTTCATAAATTCGTTTCATTTGGATTTTATATAGGGTAGTCTGACCAGTAAGTGAACAGCCCCCAGTGAATGAACATATTTTATATATTTTAATAGAATAAGGTTTGAAACCATCCCCACTAGATGGGGATACAACATCGCCTTAATTCTATTCAATAGGAAGCTATTGCATTCCTGTTTGTTTACTGAAGTCACATTACTTTACTTTAAGAAGATGTTGTATTTTTCATGTCTGAGAAACACTGTTTCTATGCCGAAATAATAAGGTACGTGCAGTGTCATTTCATATGTTTGATAAGAATTTGCTGTTTTTATTTGCGTTATGCACTAATTTTATTGCACATACATTAAATATATGTATTATAGCCATATTTCTAATTGTTTTAACCGTTGTAGAATGTGTACAATTTGAGAATAGGGATGTTTAATAACTGGTCAGGCAAATGGTAGAAATCCAATGGATGAACAGCTGTTCATTCACTGGAAGGAATACATTAGGCTACTTTTCCTAGTGAATGAACAGTTTTGAGCTTTATGTTTTTGTGGCTTCTTTTATACCTATAGTTTGGATTAAGGAATTTTTTCAACAATGGTAACAAATGAAAAGTTAAGAGATATAAAAACGTAACAAAAGAACATATACACGCACATTTTTAAAGGTAATAATTATTGATGACATTCAAATCTCACTTTATGTATGTTTTTAGACGATTGATAAATATATTCTTACTGATGACCAAGCAGATTCATCAAAAAGGAAATATAGAAATTTCAAGTACTCTATAGAGGACCTTGAAAATGCTGTACAAGCTATGAGGGTCAGGTCAACTCAGTTTGAAAAAGGCATCTCATCATTTTAATATTCCAAAAACAACGTTGTCTGTGAAACTGCGAGGGAAAACAATTGAAAGTAAGCGTATGGGACATTCTCTATATTGTCCATTGAAGAAGAAAAACTCCTTGAACATTGGATGGTTGGAAAGGGAAAATTGGATTTACAATGCATAAGGATGCTGTAAAAGGTGATGTTTTTAATGTCATGAAACAAACAGAAATAAAAAATCCATTTATAGACAAACATCCAGGGGAGAAATAGATGACCGTCTTTTTAAAGTAGCACCCAGGGTTGGAAATATGAAGTAAGCATCATGTCAATATGTGGACCACAGGTCCACATGTGGTGGAATTGGAAGTAGCCTGCAGTAAATTATAATATCAGGTATTTTAAGGATAATATGAAAAGGCACAATAAAAACACCTGAACCTATTTCTGCAACATCCACCCGTTCATCTGCAGTTATTATGGAAATAGAGAATTACAGGGCCAATGATTTCAGGAAATAGAATTAGTTTTAGGTAGATTTCGTAAGAAATACTACCTATTGCAGTCGTTACCATGGTGCGACTTTTGAAAAATTCCTTCATAACTTTTCATTATAGGACCCCAGGAACCCAAAACCACCCCCACCTAAAAAGTTTATATATATATATATATATATATATATGTATGTATGTATGTATGTACTAAATTTTGTCCGCACGATAAAAGTCGCAATTATGCACGGATTGTCCTCAAACTCGCCAACAACTTTGATATGGCTAATATCTCGGCGGGGATTGAAAATGGGCGAAATCAGCCCAAGAGGGTGGAAATGGGGAGGGTTCAAAATTTTGAATACTGTCTTAACATGAATCTGATAAAACCAGCTCTTACACAACAATGGCAGGAAAAAAATGAAAGTTTTTCATTATACCAGTTGCCAACAATTTAAAAAAAAAAACAAAAAAAAAACCAATAAAATTTTCACCACAACAATTACTTTTCTTTTGCGAAATTTTCACGTGTAAAATTAAATATTTTGACAAATTGAAAACAAATTGAATATTACGTCATAAGTTTCTAGAGCAAGATTTTAGCATGAAAACTCAAAATAAAATAAATAGTTTGACGAATTAAAAAATATGTATATTGCGTCATATTGGAAATATAATGGACCTCAGCAGGTGAATATGTAACGTCATGTGAGTTTGAAGAAACGTATTAAAACATGATAAAAACCCGACTATGGAAATATTAACATATTTTAACAATTTAAGGTTCTCTGAATTTTTTGTAGCCATTTTTTAAACCTATCCCATATACATGTGTGTGTGTATTCGTGTATATTATAATTTTCACAAAAAGTTTAGCTCCCTACAGCTCACTCTTTCTGAAGAAACTGGGTTTTATCTCTAATCTTGATTTAAGTTTTGTTGGAGAATTTAGTACTTAACATCGAAATCTACCTCCGCCTGTAGGCCCGAGCCGGCAGGGATTTTTTTTCTTTATTTTTTAAATCTGTAATTTAAAAACTTAAAATTCACAATTTTTCAAGCTAATTAGTTATCTTTCTGGGATTGAAAAAACCGTACTTCAATAAAAACATGTTATAAGTTATTTGTACAAGTTATAAAATAAATAAAGAACTATGAAATTTAAGTATTTTTAAATTGCTGCCTGTTCATTCACTGAAAAATTTTGCGTTCATTCACTGGTAACAACTGTTCATTTACTTGGTTTTTGTATCGATTTCTATTATGACACCTCTAGCATCCCAAGCAAGTAAAATATAAAATTTCTTTTGTTATTTTTTAATAATTTGTAAACCAACAAATGTATTTGCACTATCAAACACCAATAGGTACTGTTTATTAAAATATAATGAATCATTTTCTTTTCAAATGTGCTTAAGTGTTCATTTACTGGTTGGACTACCCTATATAGGATAGATTTAAATAATACAATATTCACATTGTGTTAGCATCCGATAAAATAAGTTCATTCTTTTTCACATTAGTTACATCATTTTGTCTGCACCATATGTTTTTATTCACTTGAAAAATGAGCAATGCATCCTTTACTTTTCTGCTACACTAATTCCAGTAAATGCAACAGGTTATACTTAAGAATTTCCTCAAGAGTTGCTTTCAACGCTTCATATATTACAGAAAAAAGAATGTTCTGCATTTCTCAGAAGCAGCAGATGGAGGTTGCTATTGTGAAAGAAAAATACTGCTGATTATTTCTTGCGAATCTATTTATATAAAATCCAAGTCTCTGTGTGTCCCTCACTATTCCGGTAGGACCGCCTCATTGAAATGAGTAATTGTTGAAAAATATTAATGCAGGGTTACCACAGTAGCGGCCAAATGTTAGCCAACTTGGCGATAGCTGACTGATTTGGCGAAATTCCCATTTAAAACCATTAATCTTTCATAATGGAGGTCACCGAAATTTAATTTAAACTGCACTCTTTTAAGATATTTTTTTGAAATCTATGGGTGAGAATTTAAAGTACATCTTTACATCTTCCTCCCGATGCTACTAATAAAATAACCGCCAATAGACAACGGTGTACTGTGTGAGCTCCTAATTGCGCGATTTTAATGTGCTTTAGGTACTTTTCCAGTATAGGTGCCTTGGCGAAAATGGAAATTTGGTAACATATTTTCCGGGAACCTATTCACTGTTTCATTTTATATACACACGCATTTTGTTTCGATATTTATACGATTTATTTAACATAAAAAAGCCGTTTCTCTAATTTTATACAGAAACAGATGCAATTTGTACATAAAAACCTCAATAATATACATATAAAACACACAAAAACGCTCATCAAATTTGTTTTCATAGCTGTTTATATGATTTGACGACAAATCTAGATATTTTTCCGTTATACGAACACCATGCCAAAATGTATGCTAATGCGCCAATTATTTCAAAATGCTAAAAGATATTTGTAATTTTATGCCAGCAGTTTAATATGAGTTTTATTGGTACAGATGTCATATTCGCCCCATATTGGCGCGATTTTTTTCTGTCGCCAATATCATATAGGCAACGGGTACTTAAATTGCACCAAAGGGCTTGATGTGGTAACCCGGATTATGTTGTTTATGCTGTTGATGTTTTCGCCAAATTGGCAACCGAAAAAAATCGCGCCAATATGGGGCGAATATGACATCTGTTCCTTTTTATTTTATTGCTTTATTTTATAGCAGTTATTTGTTCACTTATTTTAAGTATATATTTGTGATTTGATGAAATAGTTCGTAAAAGTCTGGAATTTTCAAATGTTATATTTTTTAAATGCTCACTTTAGTATCGACAATGGTTTTTCTTTTATTTTTCAAATGCTTCAATTCACGATTTTGCGCCAACTATTACGCTTGGCGACAATGGTGTCCGCATAACGGAAATGTACCCAAATCTCACTTTCTGATGCCCAGATAACACCAAGCTTTTTTTAAAAAAAGGCCAAAGCCCCTACAGTGGAAAAGTACCAAACTGTCTGTTATTTTGCGCTATCCGTGTTATAGTTTGTACTATATGCAAGGGGAGTGGAGCGAAGAGTTTAAACATTAGATATTAAAGTTTCGGCACAGATGTCATATATTGGCGCGATTTTTTTTCTGACGCCAATGTCATATACACAACGGGTACTTAACTGGCGCCAAAGTGTCGTAATTTTGCATGATATGGTAATCCGGATGTTGTTGTTTATGCTGTTGTTGTTTTCGCCAAATTGGCGTCGGAAAAAAATCGCGCCAATATATGATAACGTATATGACGACTGTGCCAAAGTTTCTATAAGGTTTCTATAAGTTTCTATAAAGCAGTATAAGCAATATAATTAAGAATAAAATAAATGCAAAATAAGACTAAAGAAGAAAGAAAAATCATGCGTTAAGCATAGAATATGAAACACTTTCCAACACACCCTAAATGCTTTAACAAAACTTTCTTATTTAGGGAAATAAGGTAAATAAGATAACGTTACTTCTTAGATATCCCGTCGACCAATTTCGCCAAATTATATAAATCGCCAAATCAATAGTAAAACTATAATAAAAATACAAATAAAACGTCGAATTAATGGTTTTATTGGCCATTATTGGCATTTAATTAATTAATTAATGGCAACCATTATTGGCAATTAATCTTACAATTTGGCGACAGTAATTTGGTGGAAGGGAAAACTAAGAAGTACCAAGATAACTAAGTAAACATTTTAGAAAACGCATAAAAAAATTAAAAAATTGAATTCAGCAGTTACCGTCCATAGCCACTAGTACCGTTATTACATGCAACTATTTAGCTAAAATTTAATTTAAACTACTCTTAAAACTACTGAAATCACATTTCCAGATATTATCATACATAGACGGTTATGTATCCAATTCTTTGCGTGACCCTGTATATCATTTTATCTATATTCCACAAACATTTCTTAGGAAACTAAATGCAGTTCAGCGTAAAAATGCATAACTCCTTTAAAAACCACCTTTAAGCAATTTACTCTCATACTCAGTAACCCTTACGAATTCTTTTGTGTAGCCCTGCATATGAACTGTAGCATTTATACACACAGTATAATATGCATAAATGTAGTGAAACATAAAAGCGCATATCATAATTAAAAATGCATTATAGCAATCATTGCTTATGTACAATACTTCGGATAAAAGTTTCTTGGCAAGAAAGAAGTTTGCCAACGTATTTTCTGACAACCTATTTACTGCTTCATACTCACAAACAATTTTTTCCATATGCATACAATTTGGCACAGATGTCATATACGTCATATCGATTTTTTCCGACGCCAATATGGTGAAAACATCAACAGCATAAACAACATTCGGGTTACCATTAGAAGCAAAATAACGACACTTTGGCGTCAGTTAAGTACCCGGTGCGTATATGACATCGGCGTCAAAAAAAAAAAATCGCGCCAATATGGGCGTATATGACATCTGTGTCGACAATTTAATATAAAAAAAGCTATTTACCCATTTTTATAATGAAACAGAAGTAATTTTTGCACAGATGTCATATACGCATGGGGGTTGGAGTGATTTTTCTATGACGCCAATTTGGCAGAAATCTCGCTTTCGAATACCAGTTACTTATATATTTTTCAATTGTTTGCTATCATTTTTAAAAGGAAATAACTATAAATAAATAAAAGTTTGGGTACAGATGTCATATTCGCCCCAAATTGGCGCGATTTTTTTCTGTCGCCAATATCATATAGGCAACAGGTACTTAACTTGCGCCAAAGTGTCGTTATTTTACTTGATGTGGTAACTCGGGTTATGTTGTTTATGCTGTTGATGTTTTCGCCAAAATAGCAACCGAAAAAATCGCGCCAATATGGGGCGAATATGACATCTGTTCCAAAGTTTGAATAATAACTATAGAACAAAGCAGTTTATATAATTAAAAAACAGAAAAAAAGTAAATAAAATTTTTATTAATAAATTAAAAACAATAACCGGGTTACCATAGCAGGCAAAATAACACCATTTTGGCGCCAGTTAGGTATCCCGGTTCGGCACAGATGTCATATTCGCCCCATATTGGCGCGATTTTTTTCTGTCGCCAATATCATATAGGCAACGGTTACTTAACTTGCGCCAAAGTGTCGTTATTTTGCTTGATGTGGTAACCCGGATTATGTTGTTTATGCTGTTGATGTTTTTGCCAAATTGGCAACCGAAAAAAATCGCGCCAATATGGGACGAATATGACATCTGTACCGTTAGATATCTGAAATTTGTGCCGTGATTTGTATATAAAAAAATTATATATATTCAGAAACGATTTTTTTATGCATATAAGTGCATATATAAACAAAGATAAAAGTTCATTAGATTTGTTTTCATAGCTGTTTATATATTTTCGCAACATATCTCACTTTCTGATGCCCGAATCGCGTCAAGCTTTTTTTAAAAATGCGCTATAATGGAAAAGCACTTAAATAAATAATTAACAGAAATAACAAATTATACAAACTAAAACTTTCTATTTCGAGATCAAAGCATTGTTTTTAATTTCAATTAAAAATACATATATCCTTGGATAACTTGAATTGAAATTAGTTTCACAGCTTAATATCTCATTCCATATACCTAAACAAACACAAGTGATTCATTCATCGTGAAACGTCAAAAATATGAAATCATTGAGGTAATCATTCACAAAGTAAGTTCTCCAACAATCAATGGGCAATAATCTAATGACGTCATAGTAGGTAAAGTGGTGGCGGTATCGTTTGTTTATGGATTGTAATCACAAAGATTTAATTTTGCAATCTCTCTTAGTTACATTATTTTATTGTCATATTTATGAGCTCAGAACAAAAGCCTTTTTTTTCATTATTTAGTTATTAAAGACGGAAGAAATCATAAATGCATGATTTGAAAATTTTAAATAATTTTCTTTCTTAATACTAAAAAATAACATCGGGAAGTAACAGCGGGTTTAAGTTAAATAGGTTTAACTGTTTAATTCTGTTGTAATATTCAAAATAACTGTATTTATTAGATTTCAGTGCTCTACATCAGGGCCCGATTAAATTTTGAAGTTAGAGGAATTACAATGTCATTTCGGGACCTTTCTTTTGGAGAAGCTTTTCTAAATTCCATATATACATGGAAAATCTTCAGTGTTAGAAATATTATTGCTAGGACTGACATAACACGAGAACGGCCTGCAATTTTACACAAGTTTTTGAAAGCTACTTTATATCAGAAATTTTACTAAAAACTGGTTACTTTTTTGTTATAGCGGCCCACACTATTAGGATTATGACAAGTTGCAGCCAATTTCGCCAACGTCGTAACCAAGATCGTGAAGCACACACATATAATACCATATAATACCATTTCATGAAATCGTATACGATAATTTAATAGTTTTTAACCTTACTTCAAGTGTGTTATTTATTTATTTTTAAGGCTCAACAATCTAAATTGTCCAATATACGAATTTAAAAAAATGTAAACAAAGATTGAATAGACATGACCGCAAAAAGCCTCAAATCTGCATAACACTTTGAACCAAACTGTGCAGATTACTGTACACAGTTTTTCATAAATGTGTTTCGTTCTTAAAATGTGTTATTTTCATCTATCACTGCGGAACAAGCGAGAAAACTCATATTCTTGCACATGAGTTGTATATATCTTTATATCTAAATTTACGTCATTTTTGACGGGCTACCTTTCTAGTATAATATAAACGTCAATATAATACATCCAGATAAATATGACAGTTCTTGCATAAACGAATTGGAAAATCATCTTTTTAAAATTGCACTGAACTAGTAAATTAGCGTTTTTCTTATGATTAGCCGCCCTTGGCAAAAAGTTTGGTCTCCCTTAAAAATTATATTTGGGAAAGCATGCTAGGCATTGTATCATGTTACTTTTATTCATAATTTATTTTACTTGTACTCCCTCAAATATAATTAATATAATCCCTTAAGCTAATGTTAGTTTTTGTTGCATTAAAATATCTCAATTTGTTGATTTTCTGTAAGCAAGTAAACCCTAATGATTTACAATGGAAGTCTATGAGAATTTGGCGAAATATTTGAGATAGCGCCAAGTTGGCGATAAATTTGGCGGCATTTAGCAACAAAACAGGGTCTCCCTTATGGTAACCCCTTATAGGTATGGCAATGCATTAAATGCTGTTCAATAATCAATGAGATGCGTTTCATTCGGGCGTTGCCATTAAACAAGTGGCAAGTAATCGCGATTTTTGTGCCACACACGATAGCGCAATATATGGGAGATTCTCCAAAGGTGGGATCATTAAACGTTAACTATATGTAATTTTTAAAATTTTCAAATTTAAGGCCAATTTTTACTTTCTTCTATCTTTACAAGAAGAAAGTATTGGATTCATGAAAATTTTCGAATTCCGGTTTTCGACGGATTTACACGTTTTAGGGGTCAGAGATTCCAAAAAACATGTTTTTGCAAAATGTCTGTCTGTGACTCTGTGAGTCTGTCTGTCTGTGTGCATGTGACACAAATTTTGTGGGCGCTCTATCTCAAGAACTAATGCACGGAATTTAATAAAAATTGATATTCAGTTAGTGCCTAATACAAATTGATGCTGATTAGTTTTTGGGGTAAATCGCTCAACAGGTGGCGCTGCAATGCTGCATTTTTCACGATTTTCGCAATAGCTCTATCTCAAGAACTAATGCACGGATTTTGATCAAACTTCAGATTTAGTTAGTCCTTGATATGAATTGATGAGGATTACGTTTTGGTGTAAATCGCCCAACAGGTGGCGCTGTTATGAGGAATTTTGCAGGATTTACACGATTTCCCCAATAGCTCTATCCTAAGAACTAACGCACGGATTTTCATCAAACTTCAGATTAAGTTAGTCCTTGATATGACTTGCTACTGATTAGGTGTTGGTGTAAATCGCCCAACAGGTGGCGCTTCTCTGCTGCCTTTTCCACGATTGCCTCAATAGCTCTATCAATAGAACTAATGGACCAATTTTCATCTAACTTCAGATTTAGTTGTATGTTGACACAAGTTGTTGTTAATTAGGTTTTGGTGTTAATCACCCAATAGGTGGCGCTGCTATGCAGAAATTTTCACTATTTTCGCTATTGCTCTATCTCAAAAACTAATGTACGGATTTTCTCCAAACTTCAGATTCAGTCAGACGTTGACATAAATTGTTGCTGATTAGGATTTGGTATAAATCACCCAATAGATGGCGCTGCTAGGCAGCATTTTGCTGAATTTAGACGATTTCAGCGATAGTCATATCTCAAGAACTAATGCACGGAATTTCATATCGTTAGAATCCTCATGAGATGCATAGATTGCCATTTAATTTTGGCAGTGTGATAGCGAATTTTGAAGTATTAACATGTATGAGATAGAAGAAAGTTTTGGGATTGGTACATCCGACTATTTTTTTAATAGTATAGTATAAAAGTCTACGAAATTATACACAAACATAAAGAGACAGCAACTATTCTGGAAAATTAATTATTAAAGCATTTAATTGTCTGAGCGAAGCGAAGGCTAATACTCATCGCAGTATTACTACGATGGATATTGACGCCATGTCCTACTAAAAAAAAAAGCCTAAAAAAACCTTTCGTCAAGCATAACTCAGAAAATATTTGTCGGATTTCGTTTCTGATTGCATCAGAAGATACCTATGAGGGTCGCCTACTATGAAAAATAAGTTCTAAACCGTTTAAAATTTATCTATATATATTAAAAAAAAACTGATAAGAAAAGCACAATTTATCTGCTTACGTCACAGAAATTTGGTTTGCGTCACTTTCACCGGTGAATGTTTTCATAGACAACTGGTTTGAACACATGGAGCAAATAAAAAAAATGTGCATGCGGTAATATTGAAGTGCCATAAAACATTTTCCATTTAAAAGAAAAAAAAGCATAAAAATTTTGATTTGAGATTTTGCGATAATCTCTCAATAGCATTTTTTAATCGCCAAAAGCATATTTTATATTTCGCGTGTGAAAATAAGAAATAATTATATGATGTTTAATAAAATATTTTGCTTTATAGCATGATTTCTTCCTATTTTATTTCTTTCTTTTTTTAACTTTCTTCTATCTTTACAAGAAGAAAGTATTGGATTCATGAAAATTTTCGAATTCCGGTTTTCGACGGATTTACACGTTTTAGGGGTCAGAGAATCCGAAAAACATGTTTTTACAAAATGTCTGTCTGTTTGTGTGTGACACAAATTTTGTGGGCGCTCTATCTCAAGAACACGGAATTTAATAAAAATTCATAACCAGTTAGTCCCTGATACAAATTGATGCTGATTATTTTTTGGTGCAAATCGCTCAAGAGGTGGCGCTGCTGTGCTGCATTTTTTACGATTTGCGCAATGGCTCTATCTCAAGAACTAATGCACGGATTTTCATGAAACTTCAGATTCTGTTAGTGCTTGATATGACTTGATGCTGATTACGTGTCAGTGTAAATCGCTCAACAGGTGGCGCTACTGTGTTACCTTTTTTACGATTTCCACAGTGCCTCTATCTCAAGACCTAATGCACGGATTTTCATGAAACTTCAGATTCAGTTAGTCCTTGATATGACTTGATGCTGATTACGTGTTGGTGTAAATCGCTCAACAGGTGGCGCTGCTGTGCTGCCTTTTTCACGATTCCCGCAATAGCTCTATCTCAAAAACTAATGCACGGATTTTCATCTAACTTCAGAATTAGTTAGATGTTAACACAAGTTGTTCCTGATTAGGTTTCGGTTTAGGTTTGGTGTTAATCGTCCAATAGGTGGCGCTTCTATGCTGGAATTTTCATGATTTTCGCAATAACTCCATCTCAAAAACACATATACGGATTTTCCTCAAACTTCAGACTCAGTTAGACTTTGACATAAGTGGTTGCTTGGTGATTTTGGTGTAAATCACTAACAGTTGGAGCTGCCATGCTGAATTTTGCCGAATTTACACGATTTCAGAGATAGCCATATCTCAAGACCTAATGCACGGAATTCCATATCTTTAGAATCCTCATGATTGGCATAGATTGCCATTTAATTTTGCAGTGTGAGAGCGAATTTTTCAGTATTAACATGTATGAGATGAAGAAAGTTTTGGGATTGGTACATCCGACTAGTTTTTACATGCTTTCTTTTAACTAACAATTACGTTTGTCTGTGACCCTCAAATCTTGTGATTCATTTTTCGCCCACTTCCTGTTGACATAGAGTTTTGAAATTTGGAATATATATGTATTCCTGGGGGCAATATTTGAATTGGACATTGATTTTTAGGATTTCGTTCATCTCACGAAGCTCTATTCGTCTCGCTCCTCTGTCTGTCTGTTCGTCTGTCATAGAGCCCGTTCTCAGAAACTATACATGTTGGAGACTTTAAATTTTGCACACTTATATCTGAACATCACACATCATACGACAAATCATAAAATTTTGAAAAAGTCGTACATTTAACCCTTTGGTCTCCCACATGTTTATTTTAAACAAGTCTTTCTAAGTGAGCCCCTAATAAGGTTAGAGGCGTGAAATTTTACATACTTATAGCAGAACACCTCACATCAAACGAAAAATCATAAATTTTTGAAAAAGTCGTACATTTCAACCTTTGAGCTCCCACATGTGAATTTTAAACAATTCTTTCTAAGTGAGCCCTAATTAGGTTGTAGGCGTGAAAATTTACATACTTATAGCTGAACAGCACACATCAGACGACAAATCATAAAATTTTGAAAAAGCGGTACATTTAACCCTTTGGTCTCCCACATGTGTATTTTCAACAATTCTTTATAAGTGAGCTCCTAATTAGGTTGTAGGCGTGAAATTTTGCATACTTATAGCTGAACACCTCACATCAAATGACAAACCAGAAAATTTTGAAAAAAGTCATACATTTAACCCTTTGGGCTCCCACATGTGTATTTTAAACAATTCTTTCTAAGTGAGTCCCTATTTAGGTTGGAGGCGTGAAATTTTGCGCACTTATAGGTGAATACGACACATCATTCGAGAAATTATAAAATTTTGAAAAAGTCGTACATTTAACCCTTTGGGCTCCCACATGTGTATTTTATAATATTCTTTCTAAGTGAGACCCTATTTAGGTTGGAGGCGTGAAAATTTGCATACTTATAGGTGAACACAACACAGCATTCGAGAAAACATAAAATTTTGAAAAAATCGCACATTTAACCCTTTGGGCTCCCACATGCGTATTTTAAGTAATTCTTTCTAACTGAGCCCCTTATTAAATTGGAGAAGTGAAATTTTGCATACATATAGCAGAACATCTGAGGCCAGGCGACAAGTCATAAAATCTTGAAAAAGTCTTACATTTAACCCTTTGGCTACCACATATGTATTTTAAGCAATTCTTTCTAAGAGAGTCCCTAATTAAATTGCAGACATGAATTTTTGCATACGTATAGCTGAATACCTCAGACCACACGGCAAATAATAAAATTTTCAAAAAGTCTTATATTGTTTACTTCTCCAGGCTCTAATTTGTGTATTTTAAGCAATTTTTCTAACCTCCGCCCTTTTTACACGGGAAGCACTTTTCCAACTTTTGCAGACATCCCTTTGACCATTCTTTTGTATTATGCATCATAGACTTACATATTTTAGTTCCACTTTTTACCTCCAGAGGCGCCTACTTATCTCTGGTGCTATCGGCCCAATCCCCTAGACTAATATATCTACGGATAGTATATAAAACGGAGTTTCGTTGGGATAGAAGGTTTGTTTAGAATAGAGTGCGCCCCTGGTTGCGAAATTGGAACTAACAGCTTTTTCAAAAGGATAAAGTGTTTTGAAAGGAATACTAAATGAAACCCTCTGTGCGATCTGTGATTACACTTACCCACGTGTTTAAAATTCGATCCCTTAGGGGGCAACGGTGGGGGTGGGGTTAATTACTTATTGGTTTCGTTTATTTTCTATTGAGAAATCAGCATTAGCTTCAACAATGAATATTTGTTGAAAAGGACTAATGTCAGGGTTACCACGATATCGCCAAACATTGACCAACGTGGCGAAATATCGCCAAATTCGGCGACAAAAGAAGTTTCTATATATGAAGCCAACTTGGAGATAGCTGGCTATTTTGGCAAAATTCCCATTTAAATTCATTTATCTTCCATAATTGAGCTCACCGAATTAAATTTAAACTCCGTGCATTTAAGTTTTTTTTTTCAAGACGTTTCTACTATTTAGTGAATCTAAAAAACATGTATATTTTCTAAATTTTTGAGAATTTTAATGAAAGCATGATTTTCAGAAAAAAAAAAACTATTTCCATTTATATTAATTAATTCTTAGTCTTTAAAAATGAAATTGATACTTTTCCTGTAAAAGGGCCTTGGCGAGGCAGAAAAAAGGGGTTTGTCGAGACAAGTAAGCTTTTATGCGTATTTCCGTGCAACTTATTCTATTTTTTCATGTACTCAAGCAATTTTTTAAAGATTTATAGAATTTATTTTGTGTTAACAAGCCATTTACCTATTTTTATATACAAACAAAAGTAAATTGTATATAAAAAGCAATGACATTATATATATAAATGAAATGTTTATATGTATGGTACAGATACCATAAACGCACCGGGTTTGGCATGATTTTTTATGCCAATTTGGCGAAAACGTCCTTTTTGAATACGAGTTACCTATAGCGTGCTGTAATAGCACGTTATTTTTTTATTTCAATATGAAAACAAAATATTTTCTATTATTTTTAAAAGGAAATAACGATCATTAAATGATATAATTAGAGAACAAAACAATTTATAATAGCGTTATATATGGTTATATCAGTGGTGGCTCGTGACTGGCATTTTGGGGTGCACTAAATCCATAGTTGCCAATTTTATTCTTCTCTTACCACTATTGCTTTAAAAGAAATCTTTTCCATATTTGTTGGCAGAATATTCGACCATTAAACAAGGTAATATTTTTCTTTAAAAAATAATGGTAAGATAAGAATAATACTATCCGCCATGCATTTAGTGCCCCAAAATATGACAGTTACGAGCCGCCACTGGTTATTATGTCAGGCAAAGTAACGTCACTTTGGAGCCAATTATGTACCTCGGTGCGCATATGACATCTGTACCATATTTACTTGTAAAAATAAGCTTAAACGTTCATCAGGTTTGTTTTCATAGCTATTTATATCTTTTTGCAACAAATCTCACTTTTTGAAGCCGAAACTGCACAAAGATTGAAAAAAAAACTAGAAAGCGGAAAGTCTGTTTTTTCAGAATTTAGTGTCACCCTCGATGAAAAAAAAATTTAAATACGGATAGTACAAAACATATTTCACTTTCAAGACTTAAAGCAAACGCTTTTATTTTGTACAGAATGACGTCATCCGCATCCGCTGAAGAATTCTCCATTTACGATCCAGTCTTAAACAACTTCTACAATAAAGTACGCATAGGACGTCACTATCGCTGAATAATACACAAATAAAAAAAAAGAGATGTCGTCATTCAAGAAACTCTACAAAAAAAATCGGCTATCTGATGATTCATATGCCCTCCTTTGTTTGTAATATTAATATAGATACTTAAAATTAAATTTTGAAAAAGAAATCAATCGTTTATATTTTTTCAAAATTGTCCGTATTTTAATTACATTTTTTTTAAGTTCTTAAGGGAGAAAGGCAACGAAAAGGTATAATTTCTATTTTCCAACTATTTCCCCCCAACTTTCTACAGAAATGGAGTGCTTGAATTGCCAAAATTAAACAAATGGTGCTAAAAACTACAAAAAAAATTAATATTTCAAAAATAAATTGAGATGCAGTTGTCAAACAAATTGCATTTAAAAGTACTTTTTCTCCCCAATACGACGGTATAAAAAGTGAAAATGTGCGATGTTTAGAAGTTAAAAATCTTAAAATAGTAGAATAGAGAAGATTAAGTTAAATTGAAGTTAAATTGCAGAACGGTATTTGGTACTACTTAGTTATCCCGTCGACCAAAATTCTATCGCCAAACTATAAGATTGAATGCCAATAATGGTTGATCGTCAATGTCGCATTCTAAGTAACTTATTACCAGGCATTTAATGCTTTTCATGGTACTTCGCTTTTATATGGACTTTGGCGCTTTTGTAAAAAACACTCAATTCGGGGTTAAGAAAGTGCGATTTTTTTGCAAATGATATAAATGACTATGAAAATAAAACAGAATACGTATTATACTGGTTTATATATATATAAATATATATTTAAAAATGGATCTGCTAACACGTATTAGATAAACTATTTGTGTTTTTATATAGTGTAATGTATAAAAATGAAAATTTGACAATCTGTCTGTTTGTAATTCTATACAAATCAACAGTTTAGAAGCCAAAATTGTGAAAAGATACGTACATGTGTATTAAAAAACGGCCGAGGCAACTAAAGTAATCCGGAATTGAAATAATTTATAGTTAATTTTTAATTAATAAAAAAACACCAATTTAACAGCAATTTCTTATCAAATTTAAACATTTTTCGTTATAGCAGTTGCCAACAATTAAAATACACAATAAATTTCTTACTACAACAATTAATTTTCTACTGCAAGATTTCCACGTGAAAAATGAAATAAATAGTTTGCCGAATTAAAAAAAAAAGGTGAATATTACGTCATAACTTTTCTATTGCAAGATATTCACGTGAGAATTGAAAATTAAATAAATAGTTTGACGAATTTAAATGAAAGTGAATATAACTTCCTAACTTTTCTATTTCAAGGTTTCCACGTGAAAGAGGAAAATATTACGTCACATTGGAAATATAAAGGACGTGGTAAATATAGTATAACGTCATATGAGTATGAAAAAACGTATTGAAGTATGATAAAAACCCGATTATGGAAAAATTGGCGTATTTTAACATTATTGCTTCAATTCTAAATTGAAATAAGTTCATTTATAGCTGTATTCTTTTGCGTCTGTTATATACATTTATACATTTTTATATTGTGCTTCTTTATTTGATTCATGCGTACAACACTTCGACTGCTTTTTTTAATGTTTGTTTTATGTTGTATGTTAAATTTTGAAATTGATTTTCAAACAAACATCTTTCAAATTCTGAGCAACACCGGGCACTTGAGTTTGTAACAGATAAATGGCTTTTGTTTCTGTACAGCTAATGCTAATATTATAAAGCTTTATAATATTATAAAGCGTATAATATTATTAATGTTTGTACATTTGTGAGATGCTATCTCTGAAACTACATAGCCAACTTAAAAAAATGTTAGTGGCCATCTCTGCTCTGAAAAAAAAGCTGCATTTTATGTCAGTGCAACAACCTACATCGCTGCAGGAGCAAAAAAAGTTCTAAAATTGCGATTTCCGTGATATTGATTGGGTTAGAAACTTTAAATTCGGTATGGTGTTTACTTTTAAGATATAAATACTCGTTATGAAAGCTCTCTAAAAGGTTCGAAAATTCAATTTGATAGATAAAAGTAAAAATTTCTAAAATTATGATTTATTTGGAATGCTGAAATTTCTGTGATACTGTTGGGGTTAGAAGCAAGAACTTTGGCATGGCAGTAATTTATAAGATGTAAATGATTGTTGTAGAACGAATTCTAAAAAAATCGAAAGCCTAAACAAAGCGGAAAATTTCTAAAGATGATTTAAGTAACGAAATACACGAAATTGTTAGGAATATAAGCATGAAAATTGACATGTCTGTATTTATCATGACGTAAATTCTCGGAATAGAATAATTTCTAAAAATGTCGATACATAAAACACTGCAGAAACAAAAAACTTTCGAAAATTTTCTATTTTTGTGTTACTGCTGAGCCTAAAAACTTGAAATTTTGATTTGAGATACTTTTAAAATATAAAATTGTCGCTATGAATGGTTTCTAAAAAATTTAAAATATTAAAAGATGAAATGAACGGAAAGCGATCTCAATTAACATTAATTTGGAATTATGAGGTATAGCAACTTTAAATATTTCATAATCATGCGTTTCCCTCACAAAACATGCAATGTAAATACAAAAAAACTGATAGATTCCCATCTAGCATTATATACAGTGTATAAATATTGAATAAAGCCCTGTAAGAAACAGTGAGTAGGTTGCCCGAAAGTACTTGTTAAAATGTTCTCCTTCTCTAAGCTTTTCTCTCTCTCGCCAAGACCACTAACAGAGGATAGTGCCGTTTAAAAAAAAAATCTGATTCATTTTGTAGACATTTTATCATAAGGTCATATTCTCAATTGTCATTAGTAGATTTTTTTATATATTAACTTATCCTGGTGAAATTTCATAATCGGGTTCATATTGACGTATTTTAGCTTGCATGATTTGCTGAAAAAAAAAAATGTATGGATTTGTAAATTACTTCAAATGATACTTTGACAGCTCAAAGGTTATGCGGACGATATATTCAGATCTTGTCTCATACTCTATATTGCAATCATCTTTTATTTAGTACATGTTAAATACAGCTCAACTTGTGGAGAATATGTTTGAAAACAAAACAATACAGCGTATGTAGGGGCCAGCATATACTCATAATTTAAATAGGATCGAGCATATCTAAAACACACTCTAATGACACATTGCATGCCACTGTTGATGTGTTCGGTACTTTGATACTATATCAGATTTTGAAGAGCGAATTCCTTAACTCTTATCGACAACCTCATTGCATCCGTGGAAAACAGATATTGTACAATAATGATTATTCCGAGGGAGCACATACCACATAAAGTACAGTCCATTCTTTTTATACATCATATATTTGTCATTTAAAGTTACTCAAATTGGTGAGCAGCGTCTGATTATGCTCTTGACGTCATTTTATACAAATAAAATTCCGATATAAGAGAATTTAGTATTTCATTTTCTATTTTACTTTTAATATATTGCGTACTTTCAATTTTATATCCATACATGGCTGTCATGCGTGGTTTGCTTTCCCATTTTTTTTAAACAGTGTATACGAATTTATATATAATATTTTGTAATTCTACGATTCGTTTATTTTCATCATTTCAATTTATTGCATTATATGGACAATTAAAGATAACATCTCATTTTCTTTGCTTCACATGTTATTATTAAATCTATGTTCTCAGCAATATTGCTCAGACTAATCCCTCTGAGGGAAGTCCTAGTTAGCAGTTCTGTACGTTACAAATTTTGGACATTTTTTCGCACGTACGTTACAGATTTTGGACGTTGCGCTTAGTATTTAAAAAAATTTAAGACCAAGAATGTAGTAAATGTGTCCTATAAATGTATGTGTATACATTAACTTTTTGTTATCCAGTAATGATTTAATCTCTGATATTAAAATATTTACTACTTTTTTAGAAGTAATATCTTAATTTTATAGGAATTACACATTATGCAAAAAACATACCTTTACATAATATTAGAAGTATCAAACATATAAAACATATAATTTATTCTTTATTTTCTCAAAAAAGAAAAAAAAAAGTTATACTGCCATTTTTCTAATGCACATATCTATAATTTCTTTATCAAAAGATAAGTCTCCTCTTGCTGTCACCGGGTGAGTTGGATTTGGTGATTTCAACAAAATATCTTCATATTTTAAATTTGTGCTGTTTTTTTTAGATGGATAACGAAACCTGTTAAAATCAATGTCTGCCTGGGGAGTCAAAAATTTATAGAAAATATTTGTTCACTATTATCAATGCTGATCTTTTCAATAAAACCTGGCCATAAGTTTTCATCATGAATTAATACAAAGTACCAGTCACAAATGTCAATCTATTTTCAACTGTGAGGAGTCAATTGTAGAAACAATATTTTTTTCACCAGCTTCACTGGTAATGCATTCTTGATTGTTTTTACAGAGATTGTAAAAAACAGATCTATTTCTTATTGAAATAGTACCAAATTTGTTTGTCATGTGTACGGAGTGAATCTTTTGAGTACCTTTTTTTTTTTTTTTTTTTTTTTTTTTTTTTTTTTTTTAACCAAAGTTACTGCACGAAGTGGCTTAAACTTTTTATTTGCCTTGAATGTTCGTGGGAGAGCAAAGAGGAAGAATGGAATTTTAATCAGATGGGATTCTTAAAACTTGAATTAAAAAAAAAATAACTCAAGTACAATAATTTAACAAAAAAATATTTATTTTATTTTTTAAGATGTATGTTAGAACAATAGACTCTGTTATAATATATTTATTTATGTATTTAGAAAATTAAAATTATTAATGTTTAGATCGTTCCACGATTTGGGCAATGTTATTAAATAATATTTGTGGTACATTTGCTACAAAGAAAGCTTTGCAAAATATATAAAAACACGTAAGATCACTGAAGAATTACTTTTGAAATAAAAAAAGAAGTTTACTATTAATTTTAAATCATACTTTTAAATAAGCATGTCCGAAATTTCGTAAGGATCGCAGTAGTCGCCATAGTGTGTCTATCGTTACACACATTAGTTGAGCATGCTGTCAAGTTATATTATTACACGTACTAAATACACTTTATTTATACAAAACACGGTAATTATTTACGATAAAACGTTATAATAAAAATCTTTTTATACGTTTCAGGACACCAAATCATCTTTAAAAATAAATTTACCGAAAATAAAATCGGCGTTTCCATCGTTACACGATTCGGACATTCCACTTTCTTATTTGATAAAAGTGCATTTATTGCAAAAAAATCTTATAAAAACACATACAAATAATTTAAAATTTTTTAAAAATAATTTTAAAGTTAGATAAAAGAGTTTAATGTACTAACTTGATGTATTTTTCGTGGAAATGATAGCTTTGTCGCGTACGTTATTTTCGGAGATAACAAAATACAAAAAAATTCTTTATAGAAAAGTCCGTCTATCTTCAAAAAAGCAATAAATCAGCCTGCCATCCCTTAACAAAATTATCAAAAAGTCATTCGTTTCCTTTATGCATTCGTTGTTTACCATTGGAAGCAAGTTAACCAACCACCACCTTAAGCACCACCTGGAAGCAAGTTAAAACTCATTTTCTTGGTGGTACATTGGAGCAGTTAACGTTATGAATGTCCGAAATTGGCCTCTTTAGCATAAAATAATAAAATTTTAAGATACTAGGGGGCTCTGCCCCCTACGAGCTACGCTCGCCAACCCCCGTTCAGACACCACAGATTCTAAAAGCATGTTAATTTCATCGGCCTTAAGAAGATTGAATTATAATTAAAAAAAAACAGTGACGGTCTCCCTGTAAACGGGTTTTCATTCATTTTCCTTTGATTGGAGATTTTTAAGACGAAATTAGCCGCTGCTAAGAGATACAATAACTGTTTTCGTCTTTGATTAAAAACAAGAAAGAAAAATCATGCGTACGGCATAGATTATGAGACACTTTCCAACACTCCCTGAAAGCTTTAACAAAACTTCGTTATTTAGGGAAATAAGGTAAATAAGATAACTAACTAAACATTTAAAAAACTGATTTCAGCAGTTACCATCCATAGCCAAATATTTATTCCAATTCTTCCGAAGAGCCCTGTATTTGATCTGTAGGCTGATATATATACTATATAATAGAAAATTTAGTTTAGCAAGAAAATGCATAACAGGTTGAAATTTCTCTTTCAGCAATTTATACTAATAGACGGAAACATACTTGAATACTTTTGTTCAGCCCTGTTGTTTACCGAGTACCTTTATTACACTGTTTAGCTAAACTTTAATTCAAACTAAATCACTCTTAAAACTACTGAAATCGCATTTCCAGAATTTATCATCTATAGCCGGCCGTGTATCCAATTCTTTGCGTGGCCCTGTATATCATTTTATCAATATTCTACAAACATTTCATAGAAAACTACATGCAGTTCAGCATAACGCATTTAAAAACCCACCTTTCAGCAATTTACGGTCATACTCAGTAACCTTGACGAAATCTTTTGCGTAGCCCTGTATATCAACTATAACATTTACAAACACCACATAGTATGCATAAATATAGTGAAACTTAAAAGCGCATATCATAATTAAAAATGCATTCCCTACCATCGCCGCTAATATACAGTACTTCGGATAGAAAATACTTGTCTGAAATGTTTTGTATGTTCCTGTAAATGCTATGCACTTCGTATTATACATGAAATAACTTAAGTAAGCCTCACCGACGTATATCAATTTTATTATATATGAATTTGTATAATTAAAATACGCCGCAAACAATTTTCCCAATACCATTTGTAATGGAATTCT
Organism: Maratus speciosus; assembly: GCA_963932465.1. NCBI lineage: Eukaryota > Metazoa > Arthropoda > Arachnida > Araneae > Salticidae > Maratus > Maratus speciosus. The sequence goes on along the minus strand of OZ010786.1, from coordinate 48,598,542 downwards.
TTTGTGTAGCACTGTAGATGAATAGTAACTATTCGTTGCACCGCATATGCTACAGAATATTCTGCATATTTTAGTGCACTTCGTAAATGCATATATTTGTTATTATGTTTGAAAGGGTGTAACATCTTTAAAATTCATTTGAAATGATTTTTACCCATTGGCCGTAATGTAACGTAATACTTTTGACTGTCCCTGTAAATGAACTAAACATGCTACAAACTGCATTTGAAATAGGATTCGTGCTAGGCGAAACGTCAATAGCCAAAAATTTCAGTGCGATCCGAGTATATTTACGAGAGTTAGAGCGCGAACAGACAAACCGAAATCAATAACACTTTTCAACTTTGTTGGAAAGTGTTAAAAATTAGTTAAAAATTTGACAGTAAGCTAATGTAAAATGAAGTACACAGAGTCTTTGTCTCTCGGTACTTTTTAACACCGCCATGAGAAAGTTCTTTTAAATGTATCGTTTTAAATCTGACGTAATTTTCACCAAAGTTTCCTTTCTCTTTTTAATATTCACATGAAAATATTTTTGTTGTTAGAAAGGAAATATTTGCGCTGTCTTAGAATTCACGATAATAGCTGAAAAGATTATCTCAAAATATGAAATAAATGTCTCGTGCAAATTTATTTTTTAATTTAAAGTGTTTTGCCAACTTTTATATATTTGGCCTTTTTAAATATGACGTAATTTCCTTCATTTGTGACTTTTAACGCATAATAATGAATTTAGTATTTAAAAAATTTCTTTCCCTTTTAAAATTCACGTGTAACTGTAATTTTTATGATGTAATTTTCAATATTTTCCCGATTTTTAACACGTAATTACTTAATTCTAATTTGAAAGTTTTTTTTTCTGTTTATAATAGCCACGTGTAAATAAATTTTATATTTGAAGGAAATATTATTCTTTGTGCTGTTTTTAAAATTGGCAACAGTTTAAAATAATTGCTCTTTTCTAAAATGTGTAAAAAATATCTCTTGAAATGCTGAAAATTTGAATTTAAAATGGAAATAAATCCTCAAAAAATGAGTCAAAAAGATAATTGTAGTCTGCACATCGGGAACTTCCAATGTATAAAATGATCTAAAATTGTTTAAATTCCTATGTATAGTTTTTCTCCTATAAAACTTTTTAAATGGTACGATTTTGACCATCATTAACATTAAACATCCATTAAAATAATTCTTCGATTTAAAAACTGTCTGCATCAGCGTGTTTATCAAACCACTGATTTTCATATTTTTGTATGAAACAGTTTTCTTAATATTAACAAAGAAAGACCCCCCGTCATAAAAAATATGGATCCCGATCTAGTAGGAGTATACCCGGATGATCTACGCAGATTTTCATTGGTCCGTTTTCAAATCAAAACTTTTTTATATATATAGAAGGATTTATACAAAGCTTTTACAATAAATTATGTCATTTTCTGTTTCTGAATAGAATTAAAAACTCAATGTAAAAAAAAAAAAAAAAAAAAAAAAAAAAAAATTAAAGTCAATGATAATTAAAGTTATGTTTGAAAGGCTTAAAGTTATGACTTGTGTCCAGTGCCCACCTTTTGAGAATCGCCCATATATAGATTTTAGACGAAAAATGTTTTATAGATTAAGTAGAATAAATTTAATTTTTATACATAGTTTTTGAAAAATATTTACTTTATATCACGGTATATTTGAGGAAATAAATAAATTTTCGTGATAGTCAGTTTCTTCCTTTATTTTGTTTTTCATTTCAGAAAGCAGCGAGTAAATATTAAAAATCTTTAAAAATTATAAAAGGTATAATTCTTCGTAAAATTATTATTCGATGACACAGTAAGAGTTTATTCCTTTTTTTAATAGAAGATCATTATCCGTAGTAAAATTTTAAATACGAGTGAAAGCATTTTAAAGCAAGAAAGGAAAATCATACGTTGAGCATAAATTGTAAATCACTTTCCAACACTTCCAGAATACTGTAACATAGTGCTGCACAACCTTTTTGCCAGAAAATTATTTGCCACCACAAAAAATTTAAAAGTAACATTTGAATTATTTAATAGCAAAATTTCTGTTAATTAATTAGGAAAATTTTTCTGGATAAAAATACTGGTAAAATTGGTGGCCCGCGGGTCACCGGTTGTGCATCCCTACTGTAACGGAATTCCACTGAATAAAATGGTGAAAGAAAATATCTAAGTAAACAATTTAGAAAACTCGTAATACATTTAAAAAACTGATTTCAGTCATTATTGCCCATAGCCGGAATGGTACTCGAATTATTTTGTTAAACCCAGTACATCATCTACAGGGTGAGCCAAAAATTCGCTACAACTTTAAAAACTCATATAAAAGGAAGAAATTATGATAAAGGAGTGCGGCTTGCAATAAAGGGCTCACAAAGTAGTAGAATGTTTTTTAGCAGAAAAAAAAATTAGTTAAAGAATCACATGTAGAGGGCACTGACGATCCAAAACACAATGAACAAGACAACAATACGGGATAATTCATTTGTTCTTCCAATAACAAATGTTCAACATGACCTCCAAAACATTCTACGACACTATTTTTGTCCTATTCACTGTGTTTCGGGTCGTCTACATGTGATTTTTTTTTTTTTTTTTTTTTTTTTAGCCATTTGGAAATGGTTCTTGTTTTCGGTTGAGGATGGGGCCAAATGATGCTCGCATTTTATTTTATTTTTAAAGAAATTCAACGATGTTCTTTACTTTTAGAAGAATTTTTATTTGAATAGGTAATAGAAAGGCATAAAATCGTTAAAAATTGAAACATTTACAATATGGGTAGGCGCAAATTATCAGATATGGAAAAATTCAAAGCCAAAGAGCAACGCCGAAATTAAAATCGTCTTGCAAAGCAAAAATCGATGTCTTCAACTCATTATGTAGGCTATGACAATCGAGGTCTTCAACTGATTATGTAGCCCATGAAAATCGATTACAGAATCAAAGACGAACGCTACAAAGGAAACAATCTAATGTTTAATCGATTGATAGTAAAAGGCCATGTCTTGAGGGGCTCCAATCCACTAGCCACGGTGTTTTACAATCGGTCGATTCTAACCGGGGAAAATTGAGCTCAACGTAGGTAATTTGTCGCAATCTGTGGATGATTCGGTGGAACTGCTTTCGATTTGTAAACTGTTTTTCTTCTCGAAACGGGACTTGGAGAGTTTATCGATGAAGGTTTTGGTCGTCCGAAGGTTGATCTTTGCGATCTGTTGTTGAAGAGGATGCGGCGGAATTTGGTGGACGAAATTTAGGTTTTTCGGTTAAATTTTGTTACGAAGGTGATTTGTCGCGATCTGTGGATGATTCGGTGGAACTGCTTTCGATTTTTAACCTCTTATCTTTCTCGGCTTCTCTTGTCAAAATCCCCCAAAATTAAAACAAAGTAAATATTAAGTCAAAAAAAATTTTCCAAATGGTCATTGTAATCTATTAAATTACATTTTTTTTTCTTTTTTTACAAACAAACAAAGCAATTTAGAGAATTCCTGTTAAAAATTCAATTACAAATTTCAGATTGTTACTTACCCACAGAAGATGAATCTTGTTTGCCAGATTTATTGCAAAATATTTTTGTTGCAGCTTGGCTTAATAAAAATATGTGTATTAAAAAAAAAGTCGCAATATCATTTTAGTTTATGGGCAAAAGACAGTAATGCTTTTGTAGCATTAGTGCTTTTCTCCCGAAATTAAAATGCTATTGCGACTATTTTTTTTTAAATGTACATAATTTTATCAAAGCAAACAATAATAAAAATATTTTGCAATAAACCTGGTAAACAAGATTTATCTTCCATAAGTGAGTAAAGAATCAGAAAATATGCGCAAGAGATGCGCAGATAGTAGATATTCTGTCATATATGACGTCATACTGAAAACCGGCGTATTTGCGTTATTTTTTTTGCTGTTAAAGAAAAACCCGACTACCTTGTGAGCCTTTTGTTGCAAATAGCACTCCTTTATCATAATTCCTTCCTTTTTTATGAGTTTTTATAGTTTTAAGAAACTTTTGGCTTACCGGGTATATAAATAAATAATTTTTTCTATCCTCTTTCACGTTCTCGTTCTATATATGCATGCACGCATGTTTGTATGTGTGCATGTGCATGCGTGTTTTTGTGTGTGTATATGTAAAAATTTATGTGCACTAGGGGGTTTCACCCCCTGCTCACTAACGTCCGCCAGCCCCCTTGAATTGTTACGCAATTCACATTGCGGTCAATATACGGTCCTAACACGCTGCGCTCGCTCTCAACTTTTTGCAGCAACTCTAGCCAAAATGAGTACTAATATAAATCATTTTTACACATGCAATTTACAATTTTTTCAAATATAAAAATCAGTAATCGAAAACACAATTAAAATTGCGTTTAGTTGGTGCTACCAATGGAGATAAATCATTTTAACATTCTGCAAGTTATAAATTTTTGAAATGTAAAATAATTAACTAAAAAAATTACCTTAGAAATACAGTTAATTTAAAACCCATGCGTCTATAATATTGTATATCACAATATTGTACAGTTAAATACATTAAAAAAAACATTGGAATATGACGTTATATTCACAATATTGTACTAAAATATTTCAGCTTTATACAAACTCTAAAGGTCATGACGTTATTGAGAATTCCTAATGAACCATTGTTATGTATTTTCTGGCTGGTACTACGTCTTCACACAGTGGAAAACCTATCCAGAAATCGGTTGTTTGTTTGAAAAAATTCTACTGCGTGCCATCACACTTTTGGAATCTATATGAGAATGCATCCATTCTATCAAATATGACATCATTTTCATCATCAGAACCATTTATCTCTCATAGATTAGATGTTCTAAAATTCCTAAGTTTCCTTAAATATTTATTATAATTAATTGAAAATTATGTAATTTTCAGAAATACTTCATTTTCTGCATACCAAGGATCTTTAAATAATTAGCAAGAGTTCACGATATTTAGGTGCAGTAATAAGAATCAGATCACTGAATATGACATCATCACTGACACAGTTATAGTAAACTACTTTATATTCATCAATGAAAATACATCTTTTGTTTTCCGAATGAAGTCATTTTCATCAACGGAAACATTTTGCGTTATACCTTACTTTCCAAAATAGATTATTTATAGTTATTTTATTTACACAGATTATTCTCAATAAATTATCTGCGTTCTGCTCTTCCGCGATTATTGCATAATTAAACGCAATCATTTTAATATGTTTACATTTTATCAAAATCCTTGAAATTTTTCTTTTAAATAGGACGCAAGTTTCAATAGTGAAATCACGCTTCAGATTGGTGGAATGTAATAAGGCAAATTAATTTTAAGGATTGTTGCCAAACAACAAGTTACAAATTTAACCTTATTTTCGCGCTACATAAGAGAAATATATCTACCCTAGCTATAATATAAAGGACAAACATATCTGTGCGTAACGCATACGTCATTTTGCGAATGGCAACACTTTGAAATTTGAAATAAAATTTTGGTTTTGCAATTTTCTCTACTGCAAATTTTTAAACGTCTAAAAATCGCACATTTTAAATTCTTACACTGCCGTATAAGGAAAAAAATGCTCTTTTAAATGCAATTTGTTTGAAAGCTGTATCTCAATTTAATTTTAAGATATTAATTTTCTTGTAGTTTTTATTACTTTTTTTTAAATCGCGGCAGCTCTATTTCTGTTGAAAGTAAAGGGGGAAAATAAAAATAGTAGATTGCTGTATCTTTTTGTTGCCATTTTCTCATAAAACACGAAAAAAATTGAAATTAAAATACGTGCTATGCCAAGAATATCGTCTGTTATAAAACCCAGTGAGTTTTGGCTTTATTTCGCTTTTATTAATCAATTATATGATTTTGCCGTGCGGGCTCCATTGCGAAATATTAATAAGCAATTTGCACATAAAAAAAGTTCAGAATTTTACTCCCGCTAATTTTCTACAACGAAATTATAGCTTCATCAATAAATGAATAAAAAAATATTATATTAAAAAGCACGAATTTAACACATATGTAATCGAATAATTTAAATTTTTACAGCCGAATTGGGAAAAATTTGTGCTTTTAAATGTAATTTGTATGAAATAGAGTTGCTAGGCAACTGTTAAAGTAAAAGAGAAAAAATAATCTATATATTGAAAACACAAGATAGCTTTTTTAGACATCTTCCCTGAACTTTCTAATGTACCAATTTTGCTAATAATTCTTTATTTAAATGAAAGCTGTTCATTTGTAGATGTCCTCGCACTAGCTATTTTTCTAAATATTTCCACTTTTATATTTTTAATTTAATTTGAAAAGATTTTTTTTTAATTTCATCAAAATGGTAGCAATTTTATTATTTCCACTGTTGCTGAAAAAAGAAATATTGGGGTTTATTTATCCTTATTGATATCATTTACTCATTACAATTAAAAATAACTTTATTTTAAGTCTGAACAGAAAATGACTATTTAAAAAACATTTTCGCTCATAAAGCTAATGTTACAATATATTTTCATTCGGCAGTTACCGAATTTGAGACACTTGGCGTAATGCTTCAGTAAGTGCCATATTTAAAAGAAAACAAACCTTTTCTTTGATAAAACTATATATTTTACCACGGATACATCTAAAAGACACCAGTTTCTGGAATTTGTACTTCGTGGTACTGAAATTAGAACCTCAAGACAAAAGAATCCATTTTCACATGCAAAGTTTTAGCTGACAAACAGAACTTCACCTTTTAAAATCTATCTGTTTAAAGGAAAAATATGTCCGTGCGTAAGGCTGACGTCATTTTGAGAATGGCAACGCTTGACGATTAAACGTCGGTTTTGCAATCTTTGCTACAACAATTTTTTGAATTTCTAAACAGCGCGCATCTTCAGTTTTTACACCCGTTATATAGGGAAATAATATCTACTTTCAAATGCAATTTGCTTGAAAACTTTATCTTAATTGATTCATTTATTATGTCTTTTTAAATAATTTTCAAGCATAATGTTTTTTAATCTATATCCATTGCGTACAGGCTCATTTACGAAATAAGCCATTTGCACATAAAATAATATAAATAATTCAGTATTTGTCCATGACTAATTTTTTATAGCGAAATTAAAACTTCATCAGTCTATTATATTAAAAAGTGACTGTCCGTTTGTATTTCACAGCTCTTCCTCCTAGAATATGGAATGTTGGGTGATCAAATTAACGCAAGTTATCCGCGTGGGTACCAGTATGTTAAAAGTGGTCGTAGAATTTTAAAATTTGATTAGTTTTCGAGATATAAATTTTTACGTTATTTTTAATGACATTTCTGTAATGATGGAAACTAAAATTGCTCCATTTTTCTGGATAAAAGAGAGCAAAGGGAACATTACAAAGATTATTATATATCATTGTTTGAAATCATTTTTAAAGTGAAATTAACGTTTATTTGAATAAATAGTGAAAAAATTATTGTAGTTTTCAAGAAAATTTCACGAAATACAAACTCACACATATTGAAGCTTCAGGAATCCGTTTATTTTAGAAACACAAATTCGACTCTTGACTGGAACATTGAGACAAATTCTGTTGACGTCAAAAAAAAAAAAAAAAAAAAAAAAAAAAAAAAAAAAAAAAAAAAAAAAAAAAAAAAACATCGTACGCTATTTTTATTTAATTTAAAGTCGTCGAAAAGTAGATTTTCAGTTATTGCCTTAAGATGGCTAATAAAACATTTCAGAAGCGGACATTAAAAATGAAATGTTATAGCGAGAAAAATAATAATTCTCTAAATATTTATTTTAATTCATAAATATAAAATGCTTCTGAATAAATTCGTCCAAACAAATTCATTTTTATATAAGTTGACCAAAAATGACATAATTTCTGCCAACTCCGAAATTCGGAGCAAAATCTTGGGAGAACGAAAACCTCTAGGCAAATAAAGTTATAGAATATGTGCATTTTTATTGGGAAAGCTTTTGAATTAAATTGTAAATATGACTTATTATTGTAAATATTGTATTTAATAAAATTAATATTGTAATGGCTTTGTAAATTTACAATAAAGTTAAGATTTCATTTTTCGCAAAAAGATCGATTGTCTCATGCAATTCGAAAGCAACACAACGGGTTGCTATGCAACTAGTATATATAAAATCCTATTGAAACGAATTTATGAAACGGCTGAAATGAAACGAATTTATGAAACGGTTCTATGTAACGACTGATTAAACAACTGATTATGTTTCACGGCGATTTCTCCTAAAATACGGAGTACTTTGCGACGAAATTAACACCAAAACTCCGTATTGATCAGCAGATCTCAAAACTGAAATTAGAATTTTTAAGTTCGAATTACTTTTCGAAATGTTAATTTCTTTCTAATTTTAAATAATTTTCTCCAATGATGGCAACTCAAATTTTAATCATAACACATATTTATTTTCATATTTTAGAAAAGGTTATTATTTTAAATTAATTTGGCGACTAGTTTGGCCTCCCTAAAATGTATGCTTTAAAAAATGCTTTTTTTTTTTTTTTTTTTTTTTTAATTTCATTATCATTTTATGTATTACAAAACTTTCATTTAAAACTGAAACATTTAAATTTAATGGCTTTCACTCCTTTCTTTTTTCTTTTTTTAACAAAACGAAAAGAAAAATATTAGGCGCAGATGTCATGTACGCACCGGGGACCTAATTGACGCCAAAATGGCGTTATTTTGCCTGACACGGTAACCCGGCTACTGTTGCTTATTTATTAATAAATGTTTATTTACATTTATTTCCTTTTTATTTAAAAAAAAAATGTTATAAATTGTTTTGTTCTATAGTTATTAATTAATTTGTTTTATTTATTGTAATTTCATTTTAAAAATAATAGAAAATAATTTAAAAATACATGTCTAACTCGTATTCGAAAACGAGGGTTTCGCCAAATTGTCGTAAAAAAAAATCACGCCAAACCCGGTTGCGTATATGACATCTGTGATAAATATTAAATAATGCAACAAATCATGACATTTAATTTCAAATTCAAAGCAATGTTTTAATGGTACTACTTATTTAGCACGTCGACCAATTTCGCCAAATTATATAAATCGCCAAACTACTCGCCAATTTATACTTGTTCAAATTTTCAATCGTTAATAAAATATTTATTATTCATCCACTTAAGTTCAAATACATTTTTACATTTTTTTTAACTTGTAGTGGATGACACTTTTTGTTAATGCAGTTTTTTCAAATATTAATTCATTAAGTAAATTAAATTAATTAATTTTAGTTTTATATGGGAGACAAAATGGCGGCCATTGTTTACTGAACAGCATTTAATGCATCCCCATACCTATAAGGGGAGTTACCATAAGGGAGACCCTGTTCTGTCGTCAAATACCGCCAGGTATATCGCCAACTTGGCGACCAAAATGATTCGCCAGTGTGCCTCCAACTTGGCGATATCTCTAATATTTCGCCAAATTCCCATAGACTTCCATTGTAAGCCAATAGGGTTTACTTGCTTATAGAAAATGAACAAATTGTGATATTTTAATGCAACAAAAACTAATATTAGCTTAAGGGATTACATTAAATTTTTCTTTAATGACCTAAGTAGGAATTGACTTCATTTTTTATTATATTACTTGTTATTTTAAATAACGAAAGAATAAATAAATTAGTATAACATTAATACAAATACAAATAAAAAGTCGAAATAAAAATAACTTAATGGCGTAAAAACGTGTAACATCCTTACAGTCAAGTGAATGTGCATTTACGATCAATCATTATTGGCATTTAATCTTATAGTCTGGCGATAGCTTTTTGGTCGATAGGATAACTAAGTAGTACCGTTTTAATTTACCATTCGAAAAATAAGAAAATGCGAACTGGCGAGTTAAAAAAAAGCTATTGGCAAGATTTGCACTCGGCTCACATAAAAATACCAAGAATTCTTTGCGATCATAGCAACTTTTATGTAGTTTTATTCGAAAAAATAACTTTGATTTTTTAATCAAAATGGAAACCTTTCTTATGAAAAGCGAAGGCATCAGACCGTAATTGTTTATGGTAGCTATATGACTTGCACTATTATAATATAAGTGAAATGATGGAATTAGAATAACATTTGGCGACTTATCGCATGTGGCTGGCTAACATTAATGTACCAAAATGGCCTCCTGGAATATACAAAGCGAAGGGATCAGCCCGTAATTGTTTCTGGAAGTTACATGATTTGGACTATTATAATATAGGTGAAATGATGGCGATAGAATAATATTTGGACACTTATCACCTGTGGCTGGTTAACATTAAAGTACCAAAATAGCCGCCTTGAATATAAAAAGCGAAGGGATCCGCCCCGAACTGTTGATGATAGTCACATGACTTAGGCTATTATTATAGAGATTGTTTTCAATTCTAAAAAAAGCTCAAAGAATAATATTTCTTAACGATTAAAAATTTATTTACACGTGACTATAAAAAATAGAAAAAAAACCAAACTTTAAAATTACTATTAAATGAGTAAGTGTTTTAACAGCAGGAAAATATTGAAAATTATGTCTTGAAAATTGTATTTACACGTGAATATTAAAAGAGAAAGGAAACTTTTAAATAATAAATATATTAATATGCGTTTAACCCTTTCAGGGGCAAAGTACTTCTATTCGTAAAATGTTGAAATCAGTGAATGGCACCAGAATTTTCAAACAACATTCGAAGTACGAAAATTCTTTTGTTCACTTACTTGATCACCCGACCGGAGCACCAACCAAAGAATGGCATAGGATGTAACGCTCCGGTGGAAAATCCCCACAACAATCACCGATGCCGGACATCGGAAAGCACCCAAAATAACAGGGAAAAAGGCACATATTCTGACGAACTTACAAAGTAAATCGTAAATTTACACAACAATTGATGTTGCTTTCATCATAATAATAAAAATAAAAACAAAAGTGAAGTGACTTAAATGTATAACAAAAGTTAAGACTATAAATCCTTGTTCAAGATTATGAAGTGTAAATGTTCATAAAAGTTCACTGTTCACTAATGTTCAAATGAGTTCAGTGTTCGGAAGAAAAATGTTCATAAAAGTTGTATATAAGATAAACTAACTTGAAGAAAGATCACCATAATGTTCAGACCTCAAGAGAAAATCACCGCCAACAAAAATGTCAGACAAAGGACAGTTACTATAAAAGGCACAATGTTGAGCCTTTGATGTAGTGTCAGAAAACCACGTAATGTCCGTAGCGAACCACTGATGAGTATTAACAGTATGATAGAAGAAAAAGTTACAAGTGTAAAAATTATCAAAATTTATACCTAATAAATGAGTATTCCCTATTAAGTGCGTTGTACATAGCACACAGTTTTCCATAGTTTGAACGGGGGGTGAGAACGTTTCGAATATTCCATCTCAGTGTACAATTCCTGTTGAATTTAAATGTACAAGGCATTAACGGACAATGTCCAAACAAATAATGTTGTATACTTCCTACTTCACCACAGTTACACCTGTTATCTGGGCGTTTTCCTATTTTAAACAGATACTGTGGAAATGCTCCATGTGAAGAAAGAAAATAACCTATCACCTGGGATTCACATATATTTGTTCACTTACTTAATAAAAGGAAAATTTTCATTCCAATATTCTGGTGCCAATGTGGCATTTAAGAATTAAAATTAAGTGGTCCAAAAATGAACCACCGCCCTTCAAGTGGTTAAAGCAGTAAATTGTAGTAAACTGTATTATGTCGATCGTTTTATAAACGCTGTTAAAAAATACCGGGAGGCAAAGACTCTGTTTACTTAATTCATTTTATTTTAGCTTCTTTTCAAATGTTTAACTGAAACTTCTTTAATCAAACACGAAAACAAACATTGGATGTCTTAACAGCAACTGATTCGGCCTTAAATTTTCGCAATCAAAGGGAATTGAATGGAAACCCGTTTATAGGGATATTGCTACAGGTTTTAGCATTATAACTCAATCTTCTCTAATCTTTTAAAATCCGATCAAATGAACGTGCTTCTAGATTCTGCAGTGTCTGAACGGGTTTGGCGAGCGTAGCTTGTACGGTGCAGAGCCCCCTAGTATATAGATATTATTTGCTTGAATATGAATTGAATTTCCAGATAATTTTAATATTAATACAATTTATACACTACATAGTGTGCTAAATTTAACCTTAATCAAAAAACAAATAACACTGGAAATTTCACTCTAGCCATGTCTGCCAATAGACAGAAATGTACTCGAATAATTTTATACTGCTCTGTATATTATTTATATATATTTATAAACATTTCATATTAAAGATAAATTTAATTTAAGGAAAAAATAACACCACTAAAAGAGAACTTAAAAAAATTATTAACCTTAGGCAACGTATTCAGTTCTTTACGTAATTCTTTATGTAAATTTATTTATATTCTTCAACATCCCTTAAATATAGTTCATCTGGAAAATGCATAACTCAATTAAATAAATAGAAAAGTGTCCAGTTAAACTGATGGCATTGAGCTCACTGGCTATGCACACTGCGTGTATATTATACCCTTATTTAAAAAAATAATGGCCCTCGAAGAATAAATTAAGGGGAGGATTACCCCCGTTTCCGCCCTTTATACTTAACCAATGAACCTTAAAATCTAATCAGGGAAGTGTCTTATCAGAATAAAATACCACATTTGAATAATATCGGATAATTCTGCCTTTAAAACCCATTTATTTAAATTAAGGTCGTTGGGATTAGCACCCTCTCCACCCCGCATTGATACTTAACCAATGAACCCCCAAAAGTAATCGGGGAAGCGCTTTATTAGAATGAACCTAGAAAAAAATTGAAGCAAATCGGATATTTCTATCAAGAGTCCTCGCGTTACGTACATACATACGTAAGTACATACAGAACCTGCGGGCACATAAGCTCTCAGACTTTTATAGCCTGTGAGCTTAAAACACACTTAACCATTTCACGATCCTACTCAGTAATGCTAATGACTTATCGTCAGCGTACTTGTATATGATATATAGAATTTATACATACCACGTGGTATACAATAAATTTAGTTACTCTTTCAAAATCATACCGCATCCGTAAATACACTTCAAGCATTTCCGCTCATAGGCAGTATTGCAATCGAAACCTTTTGTGTGTTACTGTAAATGTACGATGACTGTTCTGTGCGTCATATTATATACAGTAATCATTTGACATAGCGCCTCAATAATGTAAAATTTAATTTTGTTTGTAATAGTGTAACATCATTGAAATACGCTGCAAACGATTCTTCCCGATATACCATTTTGTAACTGAATTCTTAAGTGTAACTCAGTAAATTAATGATAAATGTTTAGCACGCCATATTTTATCGAAAGTATATTAGTGCAGCTCAGAAATGCATATTAAAACCATTATGTTCCAACTGGTGCGAAAGCAATAGAATATGCAGAAAATATTTTTCCTCATGTTCCATAATATAAGGGATTTTTCGAAGAGTCTCTATCAACGAACAATAAATGCTATACATTCCATTTTCAACAGCAAACTAAGAAAAGTAAATCTCAATAATACACAGGGTCTGTCTAGGAAGTAATGAGACTGAATTTTTTGCGCCAAGCAGAAGGCTAAAGTGGCGGAGTTTGCGGGCGGAACGTGCGGTGGGGGCTATTAGCTATAGAGTTTAGTGGATGTCAGTTGGCTTTAAGCCTTTGCAGCGCACGGATCGCTCGTGAAGCAGATACGTGTTTGAAACTGACGTTAGGTTTTCAGAATGTACTGGAGTGTAGAACAGCGACACGCCATAAAGTTTCGTGTAAATCAAAACAAATCGGCTACTGAGACGCTTACCATGTTACAAGAAATCTACGGGAAGAAATCTTTGAGCATGGCTTGTTTATGTGGCACAAAGCCTTGAAAGACGAAAGCGAGGACGTCGATGACGAACAACGCGCTGGCATCCATCACGGTCTTGAACTTCAGACAATGCGGCTAAAATTAAAGAGCTTTTGGTCTTTCATCGTCAGATGAGTGTCCGAATGATTGCGGAGACGCTGGGACTTACAAAATCGACTGTGTTTCAACCGTCACGGAAGAACTTCAAATGCGGAAATTTTGTGAAACGCTGGTTCAAACACATCCTTCAAAGTGACTCAGTACCTGCCAAAACGCAGCATCACAACGCTGCTCCAACCACTGTACAGCTCCGATCAGTAACCGCCTGACTTTTTTCAATTCTCTCGGTTAAAATTCAGCACACAAGTTCATCGTTTTGACAATCTGGAGAGGTTGCAGAAAAACGTAATGAGCATTCTGAATTGCATTTCAATTGAAGAGTTTCAGGCGGGCATAAATGGGTGGCAGAGTCGTTGGCAACGGTGTATTAATGCAGGAGGAGACTATTTTGAAAAACATTGTCCGTAAAACTATCTTCAAATTGATGGAAGATATTTCAATCATATAACCCCCTAATAAAGATGCGAAACCTTTTTTCCCCTCCTAACATCATTAAAAGCTCAAAGTGAAAAAACACCTTGCAGATAAGAGATAAAAAAACAGAAAGTCTGTATTTCTTCTTTTTCGTATCATGTGAAATATGTAACGCTTAGCTGTATGCTACGTGTATGTTCTTCTGGCTTGTATTTTGAACTTTCAAACACTTTAATTGACTTTTATACAGAACTTTTTTATCGAACATTATTTCCTTATAACTTTAATTCAATATAAATACCCAATTATACTTAATTGGATGATTGCATCAATATGTCGAAAATAGATATACTTGTTAAAATTAATGATGTGAACCTTGCGATGAAAATGTGTTTTATAATTCACTTTCCTACCCGCTCTTGCCTAAGAGAGACGGGCAATGTTACGTTGTTCTTTCTTTAATATGACTAATTAAATTATCTCCTTTCTTTCCCATAAAAAAAGAGTGGATTCATGATGTACAACACCCCGTACACACTGACAATAATATAAGATGATTAAATCCGATGCACAACGCTGAAAATGGATACACGATTAACGAATAATTTTACGTCGGCACAATAATTCGTAAGTTACTGGCTAACCGGAGTACAATACGGATAATACGGATATCTATAAAAGGTAAAATAATTACTTATTCCTTGTTACTTTCTTTTATCTTTACAAGAAGAAAGTATTGGATTTATGAAGATTTTCGACTTCCGGTTTTCAATGGACTTGCCCATTTTAGTGGTCAGAGATTCCGAAAAACATGTTTTTACAAAATGTCTGCCTGTGAGTCTGTGGTTCTGTCTGTCTGTATGTGACACAAACATTGTAGGTGCTCTATCTCAAGAACTAATGCACGGAATTTAATAAAAATTTATATTCTAGTAGTCCCTAATATAAATTGGTGCTGATTAGTTTTAGGTGTAAATCGCCCAACAGGTGGCGATGCTGCATTTTTCGCGATTTCTGTAATAGCTCTATCTCAAGAACGGATTCACGGATTTTCATCAAACTTCAGATTTAGTTATTTCTTGATATGAGTTAGTGCTGGTAATATTTTGGTGTAAAGCGCCCAACAGATGGCGCTGCTATGCTGCATTTTGCAGGATTTACACGATTTCCGCAATAGCTGTATCTCAAGAACTAATGCACGGACTTTCACCTAACTTCAGATTCAGTTGATATGAGTCTGGTGCAGATTGCGTTTTGGTGTAAATCACCCAAGAGATGGCGCTGCTACACTGCATTTTTCCGATTTCCGCAATAGCGCTATCTCAAGAGCTAATGCACGAATTTTCACCAAACGTCAGATTCAGGTGTACCATGATAAATTTTGGTGCTGATTATGTTTTGTTGTAAATCGCACAACAAGTGGCACTGCTATGCTGCATTTTTCACGATTTCCGCATCAGTTCTATCGCAAGAACTAATGGATGGTATTTCACAAAACTTCAGATTCAGTTAGACGTTGACACAAGTCGTTGCTGATTAGGTTTTCGTGTTAATCGTCCTATAGGTGTCGCTGCTATGCTGCATTTTTTGCGATTTTCGTAATAGCTCTATCTCAAGAACTAATGCTTGGGTTTTCAACAAGCTTCAGATCCAGATATACCTGGATATGATTTAGTGCCGTTTATGTTCTGGTGTAAATCGCTCAACAGGTGGCGCTGCTATGCTGCATTTTTGCGATTTCCGGAATAGCTCTATCTCAAGAACTAGTGCTTGGATTTTTAACAAACTTCAGATTCAGGTATACCTTGGTATAAATTAGTGCTCCTTATGTTTTGGTGCAAATCGCTCAACAGGTGGCGCTGATATGCTGCATTTTTCAGAATTCCCACCATAGCTGTACCTCAATAACTAATGCACGAATTTTCATCCAACTTCAAATTCAGGTATACTTTGTTATGAATTGGTGCTAAATGAATGTAATTTCTTGTACTATTTAAATGATTTAATTGGCGTGATTTATATAGAAGAAAGTTTTGTGATGGCCACAACATACTAGTTTTGCTATGATGAGGCATAGTGATATCTGAATTTGTAGAATATGATTAATTGAGGACCGTGATGACTCACGCAAAGAAACGTTAAGCTTGCATTTTTCTAACACAAATAAACATTTTATGGAATCAGTTTCATTACTTTCAGGGCAGACCCTGTATATCAACTATATGACAATCAGAGAATATTTATGAGAGTTATGGTATGTAGAGACGGCAGACAAGTAAAGAGAAGTCTTAAATATTTTCTGACTATGTTGGAAAGTGTTACTAAAAAGAAATAAAATTTGAATATTAAATTAAGAAAATTTCAGCAATAATTGAGCTTCGCTACTCATCTTAAATTTTTCTTGTTCATATGTTATACACCAAAAATATGTATATCAGTTTATGATAAATAAATGAATTACACTGTAAAATATAGGACAAACGTTTTTGAATCTATGAAAACATAATATAATTACAATCGGAAACACACAATAACCACATCCGAGTTATCCACTATTCAAGAAAACCTTATTTTTATCTTTAGAATCTTTAAAACTATGATATTTTTGAGATTTTTAGATACTTTCAGAAAAAGAAAGTTTCGTTTCCTACCACTGATTTTCGGAAACATTTCTGAGTATTAGTTTTTGTAGTCTATTAAACGGTTTTCTTAACCTACAATATGATTTTTTTTTTATGTTATCAGTTCTTAAGTAAATATTATCATGTTCAACAAAACTTGTTTTGCAGACAAACATTATAAATTAACAGCGTTAACATTAAAATTAGTAACTCTTTTTTAATTCTTGCATTTCAAAATTAAGTTAAGCCGCTGAAAATGTTTAAGTGATAATTTATAGCATTCTAAGCTCCTATGGGGTTGAGAAACCATTTAATACGCTAAAATAATTCTAGAAAACATTTCTAAAAAACAGTAGTGGTAAAGGAAACTTTGTTTTTTTCATATGCTGCTTTACATCTGAAATCTATACTAGATTCTGCGTAAAAAAAAAAAGAAAGCTTTTCAGGATTATGGTTAACTCGGAAGTGGCTGTTGTATATTTTCGCACGTAGTTACATCATACATTTGTATTTTTATTTATTTATTTTTAAGTGTAGGTTACAAAGTAAAACAATCGGAAATTGTACGGGAACTGTAGCAAATGAATCTTGTTCGTACTATAACTAGTTTTATAACCATTCTTATCTTGGTGCAATAGCTGTTGCTCTCTTATACAAAAATGTATGAATACAAAATTTATTACGATTATATATATTAAATTCAGTAATACGGAAATAACAGGACTCCATATTAAATAGGAGGTAATCATCATGGCAGCCTAAAATCATCACCTAGCATGGGATATAAGTGAATAAATTACGTATGATAGGATGTAATAGAATGAAGAAAACTTTTATCGATATCTTTTATGTTTTGATTCGATTTTCATAAAGTTTGAAATGATTCGACAAAAATCTGCAATTATTATATATATTAAATTTCAAACGATTCGGTTGAGTAGTTTTTGCGCCATTATATGACGGGCGTACGGACCAAACGACGGCAATAGGTGCTACATATTTATATAATTAAGAACGTACCTAATAAAATACTAATTTTACTCTTGCAGTCCTTTAGTTTTTATTGAAATTCAGTTAAATAATAATTTTATAATGATTTATTCTAATACTTTATATATATCCATATATTGCATAATATATACTTCATATATTATATGTGAAGTTGATTTTGTTACTAAAGTAGAAATTTTACTCTTTCTCAAGAACTTATAATTTCATTTTCTGATACCAATAATGATCATTAAACATCTTCTAAGTGTTTAAACGTGAGAAATATTTCTTTGTATTAATTAGAGATGATACTTTCAGAACTTTTATTTTCTTTGTGGGATATATATAGTCTACTTGATAAAACACAGATCCTAAAATAAGTTGATTTGATAGACAGTCTTAAAATATTTAGTGGTCTTTGAAGGAACATATTTTCATCTCTCTTAAATGTAGTTCCATTCCTCTCACATACTTAAATTTAATTATGTATATGTTTCATTACATAAACTTATTCTAAATTTTAATTATTGATGATAGCATTTAAAATTACCTCCTTGAAATATAATTCATAGTAGCGTAATATAAACAAATTAATTACTTTATGTGTTACATCATTATTATTTTGAATATAATAAAAAATATTTTAAGAACTTTTGTTGACTATATATCATTCAAATATTCAGAACTTAGAGCTATATTTAAATTTAAATACTAAAATGAAGTATTTTTTTAATTAGAATATTGTTTGTTTAAATAAAAAAATAAAAAAAACTATAACTGTACTTGATTTGTTCTGTTGTTTGTTTTTAGAATGGTTAAATTGTACTGATGAGGCTTTGTGGGTTGCTTGGCGAAAGGTCTACTGGTTGTATTTTAAATATTTTTAGAATTTTCAACTTTTTATAAATTTTACTTTTTAACTGTAATCAAGTCTGTTTTATTTATATCATTTAGTCTTTCAATATGCATAAGGAGTTTTTCGAATTGTTGGAAATTCACTTTGCATTGAACTCAAAATAAACACTCAAAATAAATTCCATTTCAATTTTCATTAAAATTCTCAAAATAGTTTTCTTGCAATCCGCTGTTATAGCATTATATCGGAAAATATTTGGTATATATTCACACTTAAAATGTTTATTTTTCATCCAGATTATTAAATTCTTAGAATTTAAAGAAACGAAATAAACTGCGATAACTACAGCTGGAAAATATTATTGTCTAAACATTAAATTTTAAGTATCATCTTCACAGATAATTCAAATGTTCAAAATGCAGACGAAAATACGTCTGAAATGGGTATATTCAATTGAAGACACAAAAATTTGTTGTCTTTCAAGCAACTTTCGTCTTTCAAATGCCACGTTATGTCATACACTTGAAATAACTGAAATGGTGCCATTTTTCAATACATATATTTCTGCAAGAAGAGCTATAACTGATTAAACTTTTCTCATGCCAATCGTCAGATTAAACGACAACGGAATCCTTACAGCCAAATGCTCCGCGTCCAATCAACCCCTATTTTTGTGAGTGTTAGTTATCAGCAGCCCGTTGTGTAACAAACAACCTTGGACTGCGAGAATTCCGGTCATGATCAAGGTATGTCTGGAACAGGATAAATATGATATTCAGTGAACAATGAAGAGAATTGGCATTTGAGGGGCTACCTAGTTTTCCGGCATGCCATGTCCTGCATATGTGTATGATTACTGATAAGTAACTTATTGCATCAGCTCTATAAAGAGAAAGTCCTTTCGGCCAGTGCCAGGAGGAAGAGGTAACTTTCATATTTCTTGGTTTTAAAATTTGCAAGTTTTACTCGAAGCTAAATTTACTCAAATTTTAAGAAGCTAAAATGCGACTAACTCGATAAGATAATATTTGTCAATACTAAATTTGAATGAGAATTGCGCCAAATTAATAAGCTACTAGCCGCCCTTGGCATGTTTGGGAAAGCATGCTAAGCATTGTATCATGTATACTCATAAATTAATTTACTTATAACTTAATTCACTTACTCATAACTTAATTCACTTTTATTCATAACTTAATTTACTTGGACACCCTTAAATATAATTAATATAATCCATTAAGCTAATATCAGTTTTTATTGCATTGAAATAACTAATGTTGATTTTCTATAAGCAAGTAAACCCTATTGGTTTACAATGGAAATCTTTGGGATTTTGGCGAAATATAAGCGATATCGCCAAGTTGGCGTCATTTTTGCGACTCATTTTGGTCGCCAAATTTGGTGATATATCGCCAAGTTGGTGACAAACTTTGCGACAGAACAGGGTCCCCCTATGGTAATCCCCTTATAGGTATGGAGATGCATTAAATGCTGTTCAATAACCAATGGCCGCCATTTTCAATACGATGGCGGATGAAGCCAAAATGTCAGTCACCCTAGAAATTCAAACTGCTATATCTCAGGCATTTTTTAAGATAAAGACAAAACAAAATAGGCTCCACAATCCTTCTATTAAGGTCAAACTTTTAAGAAAATAATATTTTTTCAGTTTTTAATTTATTTGCACCGTTTTTTGAATTTTTAAATAAATTTAAATGGCCGCCCTTTTGAAACAAGATGGCGGATGAAGCTGGCCAACGATCTCGGTCGAGACATTGGTATGTACTATACATACAATTAATTTCATCCAAATCGATTTTTAAATATGAGAGTTATCGCATGACTAAAATCAGATAGATATATATATATACTAGGGGGCTCTGACTCCAGCAAGCTACGTTCGCCAACCCCCGTTCAGACACCGCAGAATCTAAAAGCACTCTAATCTGATCTGTTTTAAAAAGGTTATAGAAGATTGAATTATATTGGTAAAACATGTAGCGATCTCCTTGTAAACGGGTTTCCATTCAATTCTCTTTGATTGCGAAAATTTAAGGCCCAACCAGTTGCTGTTCAGACATCCAATGGTTGTTTTCGTGTTTGAATAAAGAAGATCAGTTAAACAATTGAAAAGAAGCTAATATAAAAGGAATTAAGAAAACAGAGTATTTGCCTCCAGGTATTTTTTAACAGCGTTATAAAACGATTGACGTAATACAATTTACTACAATTACTACAATTTACTGCTTTAACCCCTTCAAGAGCAGTGGTTCATTTTTGGACTACTTAATTTTAATTCCTAAGTGCCACACTGGCACCAGAATATTGGAATGGGAATTTTCCTTTTATTAAGTAAGGGAACAAAAGCATTTCGTATTTCGAAATTTGTTTGTGAATTCTGGTCCATTCACTGATTTCAACATTTTACGAATAGAAGTACCTCGCCCCTGAAAGGGTTAAATGCATATTAATGTATTTATTATTTTTAAGTTTCTTTTCTCTTTTAATATTCACGTGTAAATACAATTTTCAAGACATAATTTTCAATATTTTCACGCTTTTAACACGTACTCATTTAATAGTAATTTTAAAGGGTGTTTTTCTGTTTTTTATAGTCACTTGTAAATAAATTTTTAATTGTAAGGAAATATTCTTTGCGCTGTTTTTACTTTCTTCTATCTTTACAAGAAGAAAGTATTGGATTCGTGAAAATTTTCGACTTTCGGTTTTTGACGGATGTATACGTTTTAGAATGTCCTGAGCACGATTTGATGGTTTTTAGAAAATGTCTGTCTGTGAGTCTGTCACTCTGTGAGTCTGTATGTGACAAAAATTTTGTGGGCGCTCTATCTCAAGAACTAATGTACGCAATTTCACATAACTTAAGATTCAGTTAGACCTTGATATAAACTAGACCTGATTAGTTTTTGGTGTAAATCGCTCAACAGGTGGTGCTGCTATGCTGCATTTTTTTTAAATTTCCACAATAGCTCAATCTCCAGAACTAATGCACGGATTTTCATCAAACTTCAGATTCAGTTATTCCTTGACATCAATTGAAGTTTTGTACATTTTGGTATGCTACATTTTTCAGAATTTCCACTATAGCTGTATCTCAAGAACTAATGCAGGAATTTTCATGAAACTTCAGAATCAGTTAGTCCTTGACATGAATTGACATTTTATAGATTTATGTGTAACTCTCAACAGGTGGCACTGCTATGCTGCATTTTTCAGAATTTCCACTATAGCTGTATCTCAAGAACTAATGCACGAATTTTCATCAAACTTCAGAATTAGTTAGTCCTTGACATGAATTGACATTTTGTGCATTTTGGCGTAAATTTCTCACAGGTAGCGCTGCTATGCTGCTTTTCTGCGATTTCCTCACTAGCTTTATCTCAAGAACTAATGCTTGGATTTTCAACGAACTTCAGATTCAGGTATATCTTGATATCAATTAGTGCTGTTTATGTTTTGGTGTAAATCGCTCAATAGGTAGCACTGCTATGCTATATTTTTCAGAATTTCCGCTGTAGCTCTATCTCAAGCACTAATGCACGAATTTTCATCAAACTTCAAACTCAGATATACTTTGATATGAATGGGTGCTAAATGGATGTAATTTCTTTTACTATTTAAATGATTTAATTGAAGTGTTTTATACAGAAGAAAGTTTTGTGATGGCCACAACATACTAGTTTAGAATTGAAAACAATCGCTATAATAATAGCTTAAGTCATGTGACTATCATCAACAGTCCTTTCGCTTTTTATATTCCAGGGGGCCATTTTTGTACTTTTATGTTAGCCAGCCACAGGTGATAAGTCGCCAAATATTATTCTATCGCCATCATTTCACCTGTATTATAATAGTCCAAATCATGTAGCTGCCATAAACAAATACGTGCTGATCCCTTCGCTTATCATAAGAAAGGTTTTAAATTTTGATTAAATAATCAAAATTATTTTTTCGAATAAAACTACATAAAAGTTTCAATGATCGAAAAGAATTCTTGGTACTTTTATGCTAGCCACGTGCAAATCTCACCAACAGCTTTATTTCACCTCGCCAGTTAGCATTTTTACTTTCTTCTATCTTTACAAGAAGAAATTATTCCATTCGTGAAAATTTTCGACATCCGGTTTTCGACGGATTTATACATTTTAGAATGTCCTGAACACGATTTGATGGTTTTAAGAAAATGTCTGTCTGTCACTCTGTCTGTCTGCCACTCTGTCACTCTGTGAGTCTGTATGTGACAAAGATTTTGCGGGCGCTCTATCTCAAGAACTAATGCACGGAATTTCACAAAACTTTATATTCATTTGCACCTTAATATAAACTGGTCCTGATTAGTTTTTGGTGAAAATCGCCCAACAGGTGGCGCTGCTATGCGACATTTTTCCCGATTACAGCAATACCTATCTCTCAAGAACTACTGCACGGATTTTCTTAAAACTTCAGATATAGTTCGTCCAGTATATAATTAGCTGTTGATTAGTTTTTGGTAAAAATCGCCCAACAGGTGGCGCTGCTATGCTGCATTATTAATGATTATCGCAATAGCTGTAACTCAAGAAAAAATGCACGAATTTTCATCAAACTTCAGATTTGAATACTCCCTGATATAAATTAATGCTGTTTCATTTTTGGTGTAAATCGCCCAATAAGTGGCTCTTCTGTGATGCATTTTCCCCGATTTCCGCAATAACTGTATCTCAAGAACAAATGGATGAATTTTCATCAAGCTTCAGATTCAGTTAGTCCTTAATATAAACTTGTGCTAATTAGTTTTTGGTGTAAATCGCTCAATTGGTGGCGCTGCTATGTGGATTTTTTTTCGATTTCCGCAATAGCTCTATTTTAAAAACTAATGAACGGATTTTCATCAAACTTCAGAATCAGTTAGACGTTAACATAAGTTGTTGAATATTAGATTTTGGTGTAAACCCACCTATCCGGTGGCGCTGATATGTTGCATTTTGCATGATTTACACGATTTTAGCGTTAGTCCTATCTCAAGAACTAATGCACAGAATTTTATGTCTTTAGAATCCTCATGATGGGCATAGATTGCCATTTAATTTTCACTTTGTACTAGAGAATTTTGAAGTATTAACATGTATGAGATAGAAGAAAGTTTTGGGATTGGCATATCCGACTAGTTTTATTTTTACTTTATTCTATCTTTACAAGAAGAAAGTATTTGGTTTCATGAAAATTTTCGAATTCCAGTTTTCGACGGATTTAGACGTTTTATGGGTCAGATATCCCAAAAAACATGTTTTTACAAAATGTATGTCTGTGAGTCTGTCTGTCTGTCTGTATGTATGTATGTGACGCAAATTTTGTAGTCGCTCTATCTCAAGAACTAATGCAGGGAATTTAATAAAAATTTATATTCAGGTAGTCCCTAATATAATTTGGTGCTGATTACTTTTTGGTGTAAGTCGCCCTGCAGGTGGCGCTGCTATGTAGCATTTTGCAGGATTTCCGCAAAAGCTCTATCTCAAGAACTAATGAACGGATTTTCATAAAACTTCAGATTCCGTTAGTCCTTGTCATGGATGGATGCTGTTTACGTTTTAGTGTAAATCGCCCAACAGGTGGCGCTGCTATACTGCATTTTGAAGGATTTACACTATTTTCGCAGTAGCTCTATCTCAAGAACTAATGCACACATTTTCATCAAACTTCGGATTTAGTTAGTCCTTCATATAAAATGAGGCTGACTACGTGTTGGTGTAAATCGCCCAATAGGTGGCGCTGTTGTGCTGCATTTTGAACTATTTTCTCAATAGCTCTACCTCAAGAACTAATTCACGAATTTTCATCAAACTTCAGATTTAAGTATAACTTGGTTAATAATGCTGCTGATTATTTGTTGTTGCAAATCGCTCAACAGGTGGCGCTTCTATGCTGCATTTGTCATGACTTGCGCAATACCTATAGCCAAAGTACTAATGCACGAATTTTCCTCAAACTTCATATTCAGTAAGACGTTGACATAAGTTGATGATAATTAGGTTCTGGTGTAAATAACCCAATAAGTGGCGCTGCTATGCCGCATTTTGCTGGATTTACACGATTAAAGTGACAGTCATACCTCGAGAACTAATGCACGGAAATTCATATTTTTAGAATTCTCATGATGAACACCGATTGCTGTTTAATTTGGCACTGAGATAGTGAATTTTGAAGTATTGGCATGTATGAGATAGAAGAAAGTTTCGTGATGGCCACAACATACTAGTTTGAGTGTTAAATTAAAACGGTACTACTTGGTTATCCCATTGACCAAAAATCTATCGCATCGCCAAACTATAAGATAAAATGCCAATCATGGTTGATCGTAAATGTCACATTCACTTGACTTTAAGGAAGATGCACGTGTTTACGTCGTCAAGTGATTTTTATGTTGACGTTTTATTTGTATTTTTATTAATGTTATACTAATTTATTTGTTCTTTCGTTATTTGAAATAAAAATTATGTCAATTTGTATAATTTGGCGAGAGGTTTGGCAAATTATATAATTTGGTGAAATTGGTCGACGGGATAACTAAGTAGTACCATTAAAACATTGCTTTGAAGCTTAAATTAAATATAATGATTTGTGTGGTTTGGCGTGATTTTTTTTTTTTACGACAATTTGGTGAAAACCTCGTTTTCGAATACCAGTTACATAGGTATTTTTAAATTATTTTCTATTATTTTAAAAATGAAATAACAATAAATAAAAAAAAGGTTTAATAAATAACTATAGAACAAAACAATTTATAATATTTTTTAATAAAAAGAAAATAAATGTAAACTAGAAAACAGGAATTCTGCTTTTTCAGAATTTAGTGTCGCCCCCGATGAAAAAAATATATTTACACATTGCGCGGCAGCGCAATACTTATTTATTTCCAGTGTCACTTCTCAATGTTAATTTAACATAGAAAAGCCTATGGAGATTATAACTGTTTAATTTTTTTCTTCCCACCTTTTTGGTACCTGATGCCACTCATTTATTTTTCTTTACTAATTCTAATAATATTATAAATTTAAAGTGTGAAAATGTTTGTCTGACGTGAGGATAAAAACGTATGATACCTTTGCACATGTAGTCCAGTGGTAGGGGAGCAAAAAAAGGACGAATTCGGAATTAATTAGGGGAAAGCTGGAAATTGTTTTAATCCCTTCAGTTTAGGTCTAGAGTGAATATACTATGTTTTCCTCTTCGTACTAGGTGAGCCTTAGGAAATATGTATAGATTTATAGTAAAAAAAAAACAAAAAAAAAACACGTTTTTGTACATACCATAACAGTATCTCCAAACAGTTAACTCTGTCAAAAACATTGTCAATACAAATGTTGTAAAGCTTAAAATTCTGAGTAAAATGAGTACTTACACTTAATATTTTTGTTCAACATTAAGGTCACAATTCTACTTTGAAGTTTTAGACCCGTGGCCAGGGGGTTGAACTCAGAATTATTTAGGAGAAAACTGGAAATTGTTTTAATTCCTTCAGTTTAGGTCTAAAATGAACGCACTATGCACACATATTTCTTCCTCGTACTTGGGTGAATGTTAGAAAATATGTACATATTTATTTTCGAAAAACACGTTTTTTTTTTAATTACCTTAACAATATCGCAAAACAACTAACTCTCTAAAAATCATTGTCAATTCAAATGTTGTAGAGCTTAAACTTCTGAATAAATTGAGTACCATCATAAATATTTTTGTTCAACATAAAGGCCGTAATTCTATTTCAAAATTTTGCCTTAATCGCTAATCAAGAGCTTGAAGCCAGGAGAGACCAAGTTAACTTAACAATATCTCAAAACAGCTAACTGTATCAAAAACATTGTCAATACAAAACTTGTAGAGCCTAAAATTCTGAGTAAAATGAGCACCTACAATTAATATTTTTGTTTAATATTAAGGCCGCAGTTTTAATAGTAATAATTTGTCTTTTTTTAGTTGAATGATTTTCACGTGAAAAGTTACTGAAATAGTTTTTTTAAGAATTAAAAAGAAGTTGAATATGGCGTCATAGTAGAAATAAAAATGACATTTTCAAACAGATTTTTTACGTTCAGATTGGAAGTTTTTGCCAAAAGTTCAGCAATTTGCATTACTGCACTGATGAAAGATTTTGAATTATACATAAGTAAATTGTATCACAAATTGTGATTCGATACCGCATGAATTAAAATTAAAACCTGATAATGATACCCTCCATTAATTTTGAAATGAGTTAATCTGAATGCAGTAGTTATTAAAAAACTTAACATATTAAACAAACAAAACTAATTTGAAGAACAAATTAAAAAAACAAAATTTATTTCCTACATTGTTTAAGCCAGAGAAGGGACAGATATTAAGATATTTCATTCAATTCGTTCTATATTTACTGTTAAATTTTTGTAACAAATAAGTTAAACCAATTAAACGTTGAAAAATAAAAATAAAATTCATGCAACATGATACTTTAAACACCCTAAAAACTTAGATTCCGTTCAAATGATTTCGAAATAAATCTTAGACTTTTTCAAAGTTTTGCATTTTGCATGTATCTTATCATTTTATGTACAATCATCATAAAAATAAAACAAAAATCTGCAATACAGTTATTTACAACTGAAAAATGGAAAACGTCTAAGATTTATTTCGATTTCATTTGAACGGAATCTAAGTTTTTTGGGTGTTTAAAGTATCACGTTGTATGAATTTTATTTTTATTTTTTAACGTTTAATTGGTTTAACTTATTTGTTACAAAAGTGTAACATTAAATATAGAACGAATTGAATGAAATATCTTAATATCTGACCCTTCTCGGGCTTAAACAATGTAGAAAATAAATTTTGTTTTTTTAATTTGTTCTTCAAATTAGGCTTTTGTTTAATGTACTAGGGGGCTCTGTCCCGTACGAGCTACGCTCGTCAACCCCCGTTCAGACACCGCAGACTCTAACAGCACGCTAATTTGATCGGCTTTAAAAAGATTTCGGAAGACTGAATTATAATTTGAATCTGACAATTATAATCTGACGTAATTTTCACCAAACTTTTCTTTCTCTTTTTAATATTCACGTAAAAATACTTTTGTTAGAAATGAAATATTATGATCATCTTAAAATATCAAATAAAGGTCTCGAGCATTTTTTAAATTTAAACTGTTTTGCAATATTATTTTTTGTTCATTTTACATAATAAGTGTAATTTGACGTAAATGTGACGTAAATTCTCCTACTTAAGACTTCTAACGTATGTTAATGAATTTATTATTTTAAAATATTCTTTCTGTTTTAAAATTCACGTGTAGTTATAGTTTTTATGACGTAATTTTCAATGAGTTCCAGCTTTTTATATTTTCTGTTTATAATAGTCACGTGTAAAATAAATTTTTAATTTGAAGCAAACATTATTGTTTGCGCTGTTTATACAGTTGGCAACAGTTTAAATTAATACAATTTTCTAAAATAAATAAATAAATAAATCTCTCGAAATGCTGAAAATTTGAAATTAAAATAGAAAAAACCCTCAAAAAATAAATCAAATTAAAAAACTAAATACAATCTGCAGACCGGGAAATTCTGACGCATAAAATGATCTAAAAATGATTAAATTCTTATGTATAGTTTTTGCTCCAATAAAACTTTTTTAGTGGAACGATTTTGTCCAACTTTAGCATTAAATATCTCTTAAAATAATTCTTAGATTTGAAAACTGTCTACATCAGCGTGTTTATCAAATATTTCTGTATAGCACTACCGATTTTCATATTTTTGTATGCAACAGTTTCTTTAATATTAACGAAGAAAGGCCGTGCTTAAGCATTCAAATTGGATGCCGATCTACCGAAATATCTACGCAGATTTTCATTGGTCCATTTCCATATCCAAACATTTTTTTTATATATAGAAGGATATATAAATAGTGCAAAACATATTTCAATTTTATGACTTAAAGCACAAATTTTATTTTATGCAAAATGTCGTCATTCGCATCCGCTTAAGACTTCCACATTGGCGATCCACTCTTAAACATCTACAGTAAAGAATGCATAGGATGTGACTATCTATATAATAAAAGCCTAAGTCATGTGACTGTCATCAATAGTTCCAGGCTGACCGCTTCACTTTTTTGTATGCCAAGCGGCCAATTTGGTAATTTAATATTAGCCGGGAGCAGGTGATAATCTATATAATAAAATCCTAAGTCATGTGACTGTCATCAATAGTTCCTGGCTGACCGCTTCACTTGTTTGTATGCCAAGCGGCCAATTTGGTAATTTAATATTAGCCGGGAGCAGGTGATAAATCGCCAAATATTGTCCCTTCGCCAACTATTGTAAATATCATGTCATCGGTATTATAATAGTCCATTTCATGCGACTGTCATAAACAATTTTTTACGTGGTAAATTAAAACAAAGCTTTGATGTTGAAATTAAATGTCATGGTTTATGATATTATTTATTACTTTTTTTTTTTTTTAAGCAATAATTGAGAGTCATAAATATTAAATATTTCAGTTTTAAAGTTATGCATTTTAAATAAAATGAGTGAAAGTACTATATTTTAAATGAAATGAATGAAATGCGAGAAAATTCGACGGGAACAATGTTTGGCAATTTATCACCTGCGCCCGGCTAACATAAAAATGCCGAGTTCAGGATTTTTGTATCAGAATCTTGAATTTAGTGAAAGATTGAGCAAGTAAATTAAATTATGTATAAAAGTAACCATAGAATGCTTAGCATATGTTTAAGGGAGACCAAATTGGTCGCCAAGGGCGGATAGTGTAATAATATTTAATGAATGACATTTCAAATCGCATAGTAAAATAATTTGATATTTATGTATTATCTATCCGTGCCAGGAGGATAGACCACCGTAGATGATTGTTAATAGCCAATCACATTTACGTTTGTCAATATCGCATTCAAAACAGTGATTTAATTACTTTTATTAAATAAGAGCATTAAAAATGGTAACTAATATTAAAGTAATCTAAAATTACAATTGATTAAACACTTAACAAAAATGAATGATCTTGACGTCACATTCACTTGACGTCCGAATCGTTCACGTGTTTGTTACGTCATGAAGTGATTTTTAATTCGACATTTATCTGTATTTTTAATGATGTTTTACAGATTTATTAGCTTTTCTCTAATTAAAATATCAATTACGTCACTAAACGGGGACTTCATGATATTAAAAGAGTACAAACATTCAAAAAATGTGATGATGCATTAGTACAACTAGTATTAAAAAATGCTTTGACGAGCACCAAAAAAGGCTAATATGTTTTTAAGTATGAAAAAGGGTTTGACAAGTGCTTCTAACTGAGCATGAAAAAGGACAAGGGGTCCCTTCTTGGCTGCAGCTCACTGTCAATGCCAACTTTGAAAAAATCATATTTGCGCATTTTCCATATAAAATAAATACGCGGTACTTTAGTAAAACTTTCCGTCTTGCTTTACATGTTAACTGTACTGTTCCACTGTTGTACTGCGCATGCGTCTGCAATGCAACTTTGTACAGTGCATTGTGTACCATTATTTCTCTACAAAATATACTACATTCTATAATATACTACACACACATATGTACATTCCTATTATGCTTTTGAACCTCAGCGCACACTCACGCTGTGCTTTTGTACTTCCGTATTAAAGGTGTATGCGTCTAATGTTCGTTTATAATTTACATATGCATTGATGTACTGCATAGTACATTGTACAGCCACAGCCACTTGCATATAATTTCAACAATCAATGAATGCATTATACTGTTATGCGTGCACATGTGGAAATGTTCCTGTGCAGATTGCTGCAACAGTCTGCACTGCACTACAAATCAGTTTTCTGTACAATTCTACACTACGGGCGTGCTTGGTGGTACTGCATGAGTGTGATATGCTGCAGGAACTAAGATTTTTGGTACTATGTCGCCTTACATTCATGTTTAATCAGTCTGCGTTTTTACTGGTTGTGTCTTTACACTACACATTTTTATCGTAACTGTGGCTGATTTTTTTTATATGGAAAAAGCGCAAATATGATTTTTTCAAAGTTGGCATTGACAGTCAGCTGCAGCCAAGAAGGGACCCCTTGTCCTTTTTCATGCTCAGTTAGAAGCACTTGTCAAACCCTTTTTCATACTTAGAAACATATTAGCCTTTTTTGGTGCTCGTGAGAGCATTTTTTAATACTAGTCATTTAAATTTTTTGATAATTATATGTTGAATATAAATAAACCTGAGTTGCTCTTAAATATTCCCAATACTTTTTTCTTATTTCGCACAATAATGCTCTATTTAACCAAGTAATGCACACTGTTTTAAGAGGTTCAGGGTTTTTTAATCAAATTCACATTATTTTTATTCATAATTTAAATTTCTTGGGCTCCCTTAAATATAATTAATATAATTCCTTAAACTGATATTGTTTTTTGTTGCATTAAAATATCTCAATTTGTTGATTCTCTCTAAACAAGTAAACCCTATTGGTTTACAATGGAAGTCTATAGGAATTTGGCGATATATCGCCAAGTTGCGACAAAGTTGTCGGTATTTGGCGACAGAACAGTGTGCCGCCTATGGTAACCCCCTTGTAGGTGTGGAGATGCATTCAATGCTGTTCTATAACCAATGAGATGCGTTTCATTCGAGCGTTGCCATTAAACAATTAAGGCTGTTCTCAACTGCTCTGCTCAGCAAGCGCAAAACGTTTTGACAAATTTACAAATTGATTTTTTAACGGAAATATATAAAATTGGAAAGCCTGTCCATGGAAGCGATTTGGAATCGAACTATTTTTCCATTTTTTGATCAATCAATTACCTATTGAGTTAAAAGCGATTTTGATCACGTGACACTGCATTTTTCTCCCCTTACTAACTGGATTTTCTTCTTTTGTTCGGAAGTTCAGTTCAAAATGCCAACTTTGACAGTATTTTCTGAAAGATCTATTGCGCTTACAGGAAAACGGAAATAACAATTCGATGACATAGTTTCTGAATAACAACACTTTCTAGTTTCATGCATTTCCGAAAAAAAATGATTTAAAACTTATGTCAGAAAGTTGACCCTTTGGATTTGAGAAAAGTCTTAACAAATAATCGCGATTTCTGTGACACATATGATAGCGTAATATATATATATAGATTATCGTGGAAATAGAAGGACATCGAGACATCATACAATAGAAGCCACATCGTATTGTTTAGTGTTTACCTGTTATACTAACATCTTTCTCATGTATTGCTACAATTTCTTTTATTGAACAATAATTCGCTTAAGTTTCTTATTACTGCTATCACTGAGCACTTTTTCATTCTTAGAAGCCATAATGAGAGCTAAAATTAGCGCAAACCTGAGTAAAAGTAAAACAAAAAGTTAATTTTTTTACAGTAATAAAGGTACACAAAGCACTCTGATATGCACATCTTACTCCAAAATTGACTAATAACAAGAGTTTTGTGAGAGTTGCCAACTGAATTATTCGGCAGCCTTGGTCGTGAACCGAGATACTGCACGCCAACCGAGTCAAATTTTGATCACCGAAGTTGGACATAAACCAAACTGATCATAAACAAAGGCGGTCGTGAACCAAGGTTCCACTTATATTTTGACATATATAAGTTTGCAAATATGGCATTATATATTCAATGGCGATGATCATTCAGCATCTTGGCGATTTTGGCGATGAAACTCGCCGATTTCAAAGTAACGTTCCGAAGTGTACTTGAATCGCCACAGATGTCATATACGCATCACGTTGACGCGATTTTTTTCTGACGCCAATGTCATATACGCACCGGGCTACTTAACTGGCGCCAAAGTTTTGTTATTTTGCTTGATATGGTAACCCGGATGTTGTTGTTTATTTATTAATAAATTGTTTATTTACTTTTACTTTCTTTTTTAAAATTATATAAATTGTTTTGTTCTATTGTTATTAATTAAACTTTTTAAATTTATTGTTAATCCCTTTTTAAAAATATATATGTAACTGGTATTCGAATACGAGGTTTTCGCCAAATTGGCGTCAGAAAAAATATCGCGCCAACGTGGTGCGTATATGACATCTGTACCATACTTAGTACAACTTGATTATCCTGTCGACCAAAAAATTATCGCCAAATTATAAGATTAAATGACAATAATGGATGATAGTAAATGTTACATTCACTTGACATTAAACACGATACACGTGTTTGTTACGTCATCAAGTGATTTCTAATTCAAGTTTTGGCACAAATGTCATTACGCGTCAAACGTACGATTTGTTTTGACGCCGCCAATGTCATATACTGAACTGGCGCTAAAGTGTCGTTATTTTGCTTGATATGGTAACTCGGATATAGATGATATATTAACAAGGTTTTCGCCAAATTAGTGTCGGAAAAGATCGCCCAATATGGAGCGTATATGACATCTGTGCCCAAGTTTTTATTAGTATTTTTATTAATGTTTTACTAATTTATTTATTCTTCCGTTATTTAAAATAAAAATTATGTCAGTTTGTATCATTTGGCGAATAGTTTGGCGAAATTGGTCGACGGGATAATCAAGTAGTACCGTATATTTTTGCTGTACATTTTCGACAATATCTCAAGCAAAAGTACCTAAAGTTAAACGAAACCCTAATCATTTAAGGCACAGATGTCATATACACAACGGGTTTGGCGCGGGTTTTTTTTTCTGATGCCAATTTGACGAAAACCTTGTTTTCGAATAGCAGTTACATATATATTTTTAAATTACTTTCTATTATTTTAAAAAGTAAATAACAATAAATAATGAAAAGTTTAATTAATAACTATAGAACAAAACAATTTATATAATTAAAAAAAATAAAATAAAAGTAAATAAAAAAATAGTGGTACTTCTTAGTTATCCCGTCGACCAATTTCGCCAAATTATATAAATAGCCAAATCACTCGCGAAATTATACAAATTGACATAATTTTTATTTTAAATAAAGAAAAAACGAATAAATTAGTATAACATTAATAAAAATACAAATAAAACGTCGAAATAAAAATCATTTGATGACGTAAACAGGTTTTGTCAAGTGAATGTGACATTTACGATCAACCATTATTGGCATTTAATCTTACAATTTGGCGACAGTAATTTGGTCGACGGGATAACTAAGAAGTACCAAAATAATAAATAAACAACAGTAGCTCAGTTATCGTATCAGGCAAAATAACGCCATTATCGCGCAAACTAATGTACTCTGGTGCGTATATGACATCTCTTCCTTATTTAAAATAGATGGAATGCTATTTTCTAAGGTATGCTTAGTATGTGAAGTATTTATATTACTGCATACCTATCACTTGTCAGGATGTTATGATGATAATTTAAAAAAAACTTATATTTAGCGCCTAAACATAAGCTTGGGATTTACCCTGTTTTTTTTTTCCTATCAACTCGTTTTTGCTCCATTGTCTATTACTCCAGTTCAAAATATTAATCAAGAAAGTTTATATATATATTTATGAAAATTATGCATTATCTGCTTAGGTTGACGTCGGTTTCGAAAATACAAAAATCTATCAGTTGAATTTCAATTTTTATTGACTTATTAAAACAAAAGTACACGTGTTATCCTTTTTTTAATTATTGTACGGCTTTTTAGGGAGTGGCAACGCGAAAGAAATTATTGAATTAGAAAATTAGAAAATGAAAAGGAGAGATTTCTATAATTTTATGGAGATATTATAAAAGACAAATTCGATTTTCTCAGCGACCGTCAAACATACAAAGATGAAAAAAAAATCTATTTTAAGTTTTAACAAGAGGATCAAAATAAAGCAAAAACGAAGTTAATCCACCCACTGGAATGCTAGCTACACTTTCTTGAATTTTGTGTCTTCATTTTTTCGTTTAAAGTTAAATAAAAAAACTACTGAAAGCTACAGTAATTTTTTTAATGCTATCAGTTTATTCGTCTCGTCGAGTTCTATCTTTCAAAAGAAAAATCATTGTCGTATGTCAACTGGGTTCGCCAGAAATTTAAGAAAGTTGTTTGCATTTTCTATTTCTTGATCATAGTATAGCTTAACGCTACCGCGTTTGCTATGATAGATCAGTTTCAACCGTTTTAACTGAAGGTGTCCATTTATTTTATTGGGCATTTGGCGAATAGTTCGGTGATAGTTTTTTTTTTTTTTTTTTTTTTTTTTTTTTTTTTTTTTCATAGGAAGTGATCGACGGGATAA
Source organism: Maratus speciosus (assembly GCA_963932465.1). Taxonomy (NCBI): domain Eukaryota; kingdom Metazoa; phylum Arthropoda; class Arachnida; order Araneae; family Salticidae; genus Maratus; species Maratus speciosus. The sequence goes on along the minus strand of OZ010786.1, from coordinate 48,563,405 downwards.
TGTTGAACAACTCTAAAAAGATATTATTAACAATATTGTCTTAATGTAATTTGTGGGTTTTATTAAAGGCTTTTCACAAAAAATTCAGTGACTAAATCCTATTAGCTAAAATACGCCATTTGGCTAGGGACCCAATAATGGAAGATTACTTAATAGGTTTTAAAATCTCCTCATTAGTGAACTTATTGCAACTGATAAGCAAACGAACAAGAAGCAAAAATGTTTAAGTGAACTAAGCTGCTTTCCGAAAAAAAAAAAAAAATACAACTCAACTACAAATATCGAAATGTTGCAATGATCGCGAAGTGTTCTTAGTTCTCTATCAGAATCTCTCGATTTGGCGTAGAATTAAGCATATAAGTTTAATTATGAATAAAAGTAACATGTTGCAATGCATAGCATACATTTAAGGTAGACCAAACTGGTCGCCAGAGGCGGCTAGTCTCAAAATAATACACAAATGCAGCAAAAAGATGCCGTCATTAAAGAAACTGGACAAAAATACTGCTATCTAATGATTCATAGGCATTCATTTGTTTGTAACATTAATATAGACGATTTCAGTCGTGACGTCAGTCATGACGTTTTCGTTGGAAACTGACTCCAAACAAACAGTTGCTAGGTTGTATTTTCTATTTTGTTTGTGTGTTGCAGCTATATCTTATATCTATATCTCACATCTAAGTGTTTTAATACATGATATGCACTGGTAACATTTTCCACGATTTATATTTAAAAAGAAATGACGCATAGCAACCGTTTGTTTGGAGTCAGTTTCCAACCAAAATGTTATGACTGATGTCACACTGAAAAAGGTCTACAGATACTTAATATTAAATATAGTTTATAATAGCTCCATGTTTTATTATTCGAAGAAATTATTTGTTTACATTTTTTTTCAAAATAGCACGTATTTTAATTACATTTTCTTTCGGTTGTAATGAGAAAATGGCAATAAAAAGATATAAATGCTATTTTTCAACTATTTTCCCTTTAATTTCTATATAAATGAAGTACTTGAAGTTGCCAAAATTAAACAAATGTTGCTAAAAACTACAAAATAATTAATATTTCAAAAATAAATGGAGATACAGTTTTCAAACAAATTGAATTTAAAAGTACTTTTTTTTCCCAATACGACGGTATGAATATTGAAAATGTGCTATGCTTAGAAATTAAAAAAATTGCTATAGAGCATTTAATTGTGCAATGATACATCTGCTTTGTTTATTGCTAGCGTCTGTAAGGTAACCTTATTTCTTGGAGACAAAATAAGCTGGGAGAAAGATTTAGCACACCGTTCCGGCGGCTAATAAACATTTATTAATAAATAAGCGACAACAGCCGGGTTACAATGTCATCAAAATAACGCCATTTTGATGCCAATTGGGTACCCCAGTGCGTATATGACATATGTGTCTAATATTTTTCTTATCGTTTTGTTTAAAAAAAAAAAAAAAGTGAAGGTCATTAATTGTAAAGCATGTGAGACGGGCGTCTTTTTTGCTGCTTTTTTGCTTAAGTATTATCCATTACAATGCTATAGCATTGTGAATGGATAATACTTAAGCAAAAAAGTCGCCCGTCTGACATTGGCTCTATGTTTCAGTTTTAAATCAAAGTTTTGTATTAAATAAAATGGTAATGAAAAAAAAAAGCTACAAATTGAATTATGAATAAAGTAACATGATACATTTCTTAGCATACATTTATGGGAGACCAAACTGGTCGCCAAATTAGTTTAAAATAATAAGCTTTTCTAAAAAATGAAAGAAAATATCTGGTATGATTAAAATTTAAGTTGCCATGAGAAATGTATTTAAAATTTGAAAAAAATAATATTTCGAAGACTAATTCGAATTTAAAAATTCTAATACCTGTTTTGAGATCTGCGGATCAATACGGATTTTTGGTGTTAATTACATTACAAAATATTCCATATTTTAGGAGAAATCGCCGTGAAACATTATCAGTTTTTTACCCGACTGAAAAGAAGGGTTATGTGTTTCCCGCGTATCTGTGTATGTGGATTTCTTTATACCTTCGAAACTCCCCAACGGCTGAATGGATTTTAATGAATGAGGTTTCTATCGATTCGTCTTAACCGTCCGATGGTTATAGACTATATAGGTTTTGTTTTTATAAATTCAAAATGGCGGCTATAAAATACAAAAAAACGGAGGAGACGAAACAATTTTTTACGCACCCTATCGAGTGGCCTATCATTGGATAGGTCTTTCAAAATGAAGACTGTGTTTCATTGACTATTTTACAGTCAGAAGCTCCGTTTAAAAATTATACAACTTGGAAGTTGTGTGGGTAGGATCTCTATCTTGACTGCAACTCTAACCTTCATAGACATCTATAGACCTCATCAAAACAGTGTTTATAGATAGGAACTAACAATTAAACGCAACTTAAAACTCATCAATACTAATAAATAAAATATAGGTAAGTAATATAAAAAAATAGTTTCACATGGCTGAGAAATAATTAATTAGTTCGCTTTTTACGCAGTCGGGTTTTTTGATTTTTTAAATTTAATTACTTGTTATTCAGTCGTTTCATAAAATCGTTTCATTTCAGTCGTTTCATGAAATCCATAAATTCGTTTAATTAGGATTTTATATATAGAGAGTAGATATATAATGTCACATTTGAACGCAGCTTGGTTTTCGACCGGACGGCTGCAATAGGTAGTTTTTTACTTTTTATAATGAAAGCTACCTAAAACTGGGATGAATATTCTTTATCTCCAAATAATGTCAGTGTGTTACGCAGCAGTGTCGCATAAAATTACCCGATGTCAATTAATCGCTGTTTATTTTTTCTAAAATATTCCCTATTTTTTTTCTTCTTTGTTTCAGACTTGTTGATCATTCTTCGTTATATGATTGTCAGTAATTATATTAGAATTTTAAAATAAAAATTACTTTCTCTCGTAGATTATGTAAAATATGGAAATCTACTGGGTATCCAAAAAAGGACTCCCTTATTTTAATATTAAATAACTCGGAAATTAAGATCGATAGAAGAAGGAAACATGCAGTATGTTCATTTTTAAAGCCGTAAAATTCGGATACAATAGTTTCAAAATTAGTCACTAATTTGTCGACAGGTGACGCTGTAGTCACTGACGGATCCATACACAAAACTCTGAAGAACAGAGTGATCAATTTTCTTACTGAAGGAAATTAATGAAGTCATCTATTCTGTGTAGCAACGTGTTTCTCTAGTACTCGAGTATTGCGGTTAAATCGCATTTCTACGGCAAAAAGGCGCTGTTTTCAGTCGCAGTTTAAAGTTGCATAAGTTCCTGATAAGAAAACAATTTGCAAACTTTTCGAAAAATTTCAGTGAACAGACAGAGTGGCTGATGATTGAAAAGACTGTGTGCAAAGGACAGTCTGCAGCCCATTTCTCCGACTCTGTGCTGCGACTTCACCGTGCAAAACCACCTGTCGACGAAATTTGTAACTAATTTTGTAACTATGGTATCAGATTTTTACGGCTTTCAAAGTAAACATACCACACGTTTCCTTCTTCTATCGATCTTAGTTTCCGAGTTATTTTATCTTAAAATCAGGGTGTCCTTTGTTGACCACCCTGTAATATTATACCTGTACTTTCAGAAAATGAAGTTATATTAAGCGATTCAGAGGTGCATGCTGACTAGATAAAAGTTATTTTTAATATATATTTAAGCTTTACCGCTCACACGATACTGGTAAAAAGTGTATAATATCACCTACTACTGATTTCCGAAATGAATTCTATTTTACACTCTAAGAAATTTCACCGCTAAATTACGGTCAGTGACTGGCAAAATGTGTGCCAGTCACTGACCGTAAAAATAATGTTATGACCGTAAAGCTGCCATGACCATAAAAATACAAGTTTACCCGTAAACTTTTGCCCGTAAAATTTAAAGTCACTGGCCGTAAATTAACATTATGCCCGTAATAAGTTCCTTAATATTTTTACGGTCACTGGCCATGATTTAACATTATGCCCGTAATAAGTTCCTCATTTTTTTTACAGTCACTGGCCATAAATTAACATTATGCCCGTAATAAGTTCCTTAATTTTTTTACGGTCACTGGCCATAAATTAACACTCTGCCCGTAATAAGTTCCTTAATTTTTTTATGGTCAATGGCAGTAAATTAACATTATGCTCGTAATAGGTTTGTTAATTTTTTTACGGTCACTGCTCTTAAATTAATATTATGCTCGTAAAAGTTATCTTCATTTTTGTATGTCAGCAACCGTAAATTAATGTGGTCCTTGTAAAAAGAATCTCATTAATTTAAGGATACCGCCAGTAAAATTAGCTAACCACTGGACCTACAGTTGGCTTCAGCTGGGCAGTTCAGGGATTCCAGTGCATAGTTAGGGGACTATGCTGACATTGTTCAGCTTCCCTTTTCAAACAGTTACACTTTGCTACACATCATATAAATATGACTGGTATGAGTGTACTACAAATAATGTAAATTGATTATTGTTCAAAAACTGTTTAGAATAGTTTTTTAAACATAACTAAAAGGCAGTTGGATGCAGCAAGCTGCAATCTATATTTAAAACTTCTAGAAATCTATTTCTGTAAAATATATGTACCATTTATCTTTCAAAATTTACAAAAGCAGAGAGTTAAAAAAAATATTTGAACTTTAACTTGTAAAATATTTGATTAAAAAAAAAAAAGGTTTCTAGAAGCTTCAATTATGCAAATTAAGAATTTCAATTCATGATATTCAGCAATTTGTGTTATGTTTAAAAAACTATCCCCATTGCAATTTCCCTATGATAAATAACAAATTCAACATGAGAGGCTTCAAACTTTAAACACTCATAAATAACTGGATCAAAAGATTTGAAATTTGGTATCCTGGGATAAAATTTCATCTAGAATTCAAATATGATGGGAATAGTATAAAGGATTAATTTTTATTTGTAAGCAAACGTTTGAGGCACTTTCCGTTGAGAAATTTTCAAAATACGCTAGTTTGTTTAACTTGAAGCGGTTATTGACAAATTCGACTTTTTGAAAATGTATAATTATTCCACTTGAGATTAATCATATGTTTTTATAATGGATTAAAGTTGCAAGTTCTGCTAATAAAACAAATGTCATAAAATTTAAAAAAAAAATTATTAATTTTAAATTTAATGGTGCGTTAGCACACCATTGATCGAATGCATCTTATTTCTCAAATAAAATATTTTTCATGAACAAAACTTTTTTTTCTCTTAATGAATGTAATTTAAGCTAACAAAAATAATACCCCATTTTATAAAATTTCTGCTTGGCTTAAAATGGGTTAAGAAGTCTAAGTTAAGAAGTTGTGTCTAGGTATTTCAAATGTGTTAAGAACTTGTGTCTAGGTATTTCAAATGTGTTAAGAAGTTGTGTCTAGGTATTTCAAATTAATTGATAGAGTGATGATCATAAACTACTGGACCACAATCTACTCGTTTTTCAGTAGATTGTGTTCCTTAATGTGATAAAATACCTGGATATGAAGCACCCTTTATGTTGCAAAAAAATCGGTTACTTTAGCCATTAAAAAATAAAATATTGAATTTAAACAATTCACTGTTTGCTTTCATCATTGTATTCTAACCTGACTGATATCGAGATGTTCCACAAGACAATTATTAAAAATGAAAATGAGTGTTTAGGAATGTTAAGTGCAAAACAGAAATACAAGATGAACATATTTATTTGAAACTGATAAATTGAAATATGAACTTGATTTCTTTTAAATACAGTTTCTGAAAACTAATGGATATTTTTAATTTAAAATGATTACTTTCACAAAAGCAGTAACATTTCTATAAATATGAACAGTAAAAACAACAAATTAAAAAATGACAATTTTTTTTTTATTTGCAACACGTATTTACACTAAAAATATAATTAAAATCTTTCATTTGGATGAAAAATCCTTTGTTATTGATGTGTTAAGGACTTAAGGGTGGATGTCAACTCTCTTTCCAAATATCTTTTCCATTTCGGAACCTTTGGATTGCAGATTAATCCCAAACAATGCTCTATAAAGAAAAACAAGAATAGATAAAAAACAAGCTTAAATAACTTAAAACAGAATTAAAGACAAACAAATTAAATGCATACTATTACACAAACAGAGCTCTTATATTAAGTGAATGCTTTGTATGCACATGCTTTAATGATAAGAGGTTCATGAAAATGTTCAGAATTGTTTATGGAAAAAGTAATTTTAACTCAGTATGTTACACTTAAGATTACAACATACTGTCAATCCCATTAAAAAAAAAATTATATTCTCAAATATCAGATTCATTTTAAGAAAAGCTGGAAATGTGAGAGTGAGCTGTAATTACTCAAGACACTAAAATAAAGGTTAATACAAATGCTCCAGTGATAAATTCAAGAAATTTCTACAATAGAATAGCAATCTAACAGAAGAAAGCAGTAATGTTTGCTTAATACTGTAATTGTTTAAATTATAAGGTGCGATCATAAAATTTGCTTAATACTATAATTGTTTAAATTATAATGTGCAATCACTTTCCATTTGAGGTTGCTGCTGCAGCGTATATGCAAATTAGCGCATTGCCAAAGCGGCTATTAATAGCACTGACATTGAGGCAACAGATTATTGTGGGATTCGGTTATTTAAGTGCGTGTAGAAAATGAGTAAGTGTGAACAACGTTAGTACCAAATGTATCTAAACAGGAACAGCAAGCCAGTGCCGCCAACTTATATGTGCCCATGGGACACGAGTCTACCCAAAAATTTGCTCTTTTAGCCCACCCAATTTTCATTCTCTAAAGTTATTTATTTTTCAATCTCTCAAAAAAAAATTCTTCCGTCAATGTTCTCAAAATCTCTTTGTTTTAAAAATACAGTAAGGATAGCAGTAACAGACACACTGTAGCCTAGACTCCCCTTCCCTCTTATTTTTAAAAGATATACAATTACCAATTTTCTCTCAAAAGAGAAATTTCCTCATATTTTACCAGTGAGCATCAAGGAAGTGCACTCTAAATGAAATCTTAAATAAACTTGAAATTTGTATGATTTTATATCTTTAATTGATTTTGTCTAATTGTAACGTAAGTGTAAAATAATTGCGGTGGGAAAAATCTGTTAAAAATATATTTAGCTGTAAATAGCCTCGAAATTACTGCAACGGGAAATGGGATATGGCGCGATATGTTTCTGACAACTGCGTAATTTTCGGACTAAAATATTGATATTTAACTGTAAAAACCATTCTTATACATCTAACTTTTTTCCCTCCCACATCGAAATCCTAAGTGAATTTTTTTTTTTTTTTCAAACTTATATATCACCCTTAAACCTGAATATATCTGGATCAAATCGATACTATCATTAGCTGAAAATTTAACATACAGTATTAAAAATAATTGAGCTATATTATAAAATAAAGTTTTTTTTTTAACAAAAATATCCATAATGTTCATACTGCGGCAAAAAAACTAACCGTGACCAAGTGCAACGTAACTGTAACTTAATTATAACCTAACCGTAACCCAACTGCATCCAAAATGCGCATGTGCAGAGTTTATTTTTTTTTTTAAACCCACTTCTCCCCAAAAAGTTTTCAGGATTTTAAAAGATTACTCAGCCTATAAATTACTTGTAAAAAGATATACATAGAGGCTCAAATAAAGATAAAATGAAGATTGATTTGACAAATGCTTATCTATTAATGCTGTTTTTAATTATAGGTTTCTTAAATGTAGAAACCGTTGAATTGAGTTCTTTATATCTATCTATCTATCTATCTATCTATCTATCTATCTATCTATCTATCTATCTATCTATATATATATATATATATATATATATATATATATACATACATACATACATACATATACATATTACTCTTAGGCTAATGTCAGACGAACATCTTTTTGCATGCTTTTTTACTTACGTATTATCCCTACACAAAGCTAGCGGCATTGTGTAGGGATAATACACAAGTAAAAAAGCATGCAAAAAGATATCCATCTGACATTAGCCTTAAAGGCAACATTACTACATTAAGTTGAGGGGAAAAACAGTTTTTACTTCATGTCTCCATCACAAATTTATTTACAAAATTGATTATGTTATACTTGTTTTTCGATTGCTATTATCAATAAGAATTATTTTGCACACATATTTGCACACTGTACAGTTTTTTCACCAATTTTCTTCAAACCCTATCTTACACATTAGATAAAATTATTAAATCATTAGTAAAAGTATGATAGGATGTAAAAATTGAAGGATTTAACATTTAAATCTTTTATCAACAAGCATGAAACTTTGACACATTTACTGACTAATTTACTTTTAAACATAATTGCACAAAATTGGCAGGGCTGACTAAGGAAGGGATTTGGAATTGAAAGACATTTTCCACTGTTTAACAAATAAAATATCAGGAGACTTAGGAAGTCTGATCTTACGATAAAAGTCATAATAAAAAAAAAAAAAACATAAATAAAATCTTTGAGTATGTTAAAAAATAATCTTTTTTTAAAAAGCGGAAATCTTCAGATTTTAAAAATAAACAAAAACGCAGAAATCTGCAATTCCGTGGAAAAGTGGCATGCCTATTAAAAGAAAAAAAAATGCTAAAAATTTTGCTATTTCACGCTAAAAGTTGAAAATCGCATAAAAAATTTGCAAATTAAAAAAAAAAAAAAAAACAGCTGTGCAAATTCTTATTAAACTTTTCTGAAACGAAACATTTTATTGGACTAAAATATTAAATTCATATTCTTTTTACTAATGCGTAAAAATCGCCACAAAGAAAAAAAAAAAAAAAAAGGCTGGAAATTCTAGAATTGCAGAGAGCAAAATTTATCATAGTGGTTTAAACACCAAGGTTGCGGAGTCAGGTCCATTTTTGAGCGAAAGAGTCATCTGTTATAATGCCTGGAGTCGTCCATTTTACAAGCAGGGCTGCAGAGCCGTAGTCAAGCCCATTTTTGAGCAAAAGAGTCTGAGAGTAGGATCAGTTAAAATTCTTGGAGTCAGAGGAGTCCATTTTTCCAACCAACTCAGCAGCCCTGCTAAAAACATTGTAACCAGCAATAAATTGCTGCATGATGTGAAAGAAAAAAGTAAAATAAACCTTCAATCCCTAAGATTTACTATCTACAAGAAAAATAAGTCTTACATGAATAAGTTTAGTTTGTACTTTGTAAAGAAGGAATTTCTAAAATAACCAAATTTGTTAAAAAAAAAGAAAAGAAAAAATATATATACAAACGCCTTTAAAAAAAAAAAAAAAAAAAAAAAAAAAAAAAAGGGGTGGGGTGGGGGGGGCAATTGATTTTATTTAAAGTTGGAAAAAAAAAAAAACTAGAGAACAGGAATTCTGCTTTTTCAGAATTTAGTGTCGCCCCCGGCATTTCTATTACTTCGTTTTCTTCTGATGAACTGATGGCTTCTACTATTATGAGACAGCCATTATAAATGAAGTGTTAGGTGAAGATGAAAGAGCAGCCGTAAAAAAAAAAAAAAAAAAAAAAAAAAAAAATCCCTAAGATTTACTATCTACAAGAAAAATAAGTCTTACATGAATAAGTTTAGTTTGTACTTTGTAAAGAAGGAATTTCTAAAATAAACAAATAAATTTGTTAAAAAAAAAAAGAAAAACAAACGCCTTAAAAAAAAAAAAGCAATTGATTTTATTTAAAGTTGGAAAAAAAACAAAAAAAAACTAGAGAAAAGGAATTCTGCTTTTTCAGAATTTAGTGTCGCCCCCGGCATTTCTATTACTTCATTTTCTTCTGATGAACTGGTGTCTTCTGCTATTATGAGACAGCCATTATAAATGAAGTGTTAGGTGAAGATGAAAGAGCAGCCGTAAAAAAAGTTAGAACTCCGATTTTCTGCTCAGAATGGGAGAAATAATGGCCATTTTTTTTTTTTTAAACCGCTGCTCTTTCATCTTCACCTAACACTTCATTTATAATGGCTGTTTCATAATAATAGAAACCACCAGTCCATCAGAAGAAAATAACTCTGTTAAGCGGGACTCTACTGCAGTACAATACATATTTCAATTTTAAGATTTAAAGCACACATCTTATTTTATGTAAAATGACGTCATTCACATCCGCTTAAGAATTCCACATTTACGATCTACTCTTAAACATCTACAGTAAAGCATGCATAGCACATCACTATCACGAAATAATGCACAAATGCAGCAAAAAAATTCAGTCATTCAAGAAAATCGAAAAAAAAAAAAACCCCAGCTATCTAATGATTCATTGATACTTACAATTAAATATAGCAATAATAGCTCCATTGTTTTAACAGAAATCACTTGTTTATATTTTTTTCAAAACAGCACGTATTTTAATTACATTTTTTTACGGTTGTTACGAGAAAATGGCAACAAAAATATATGGTTACTATTTTAAAACTATTTTTCCTTTACTTTCTACAGAAATGGAGTACTATCGTTGCCAAAATTAAGCAAATGGCTCCAAAAACTACAAAAAAATTAATATTTCAAAAATAAATGGAGATACAGTTTTCAAACAAAATGCATTTAAAACAACTTTTTTTTCCAATACGACAGTATAAAAATTGAAAATGTGCGATGCTTCGAAGTTAAAAATATTGCTAAAGAGTATTTAATTGTAATGCTTTGTTTTACGGCTAGCGTCTGTAAGGTAACATTTTTTGGACACAAAATAAGCTGGGATAAAGAGCATACCGTACCAGAGGCTAAAATAAAAATCTGACAAATGAAAAAACTAACTAGTTGGATGTGCCAATCCCAAAACTTTCTTCTATCTTATACATCTTAATATTTTAAAACCTTGTTACACATGTTAATACTTCGATATTATTAGTTCAATACTATACCAACTTTGATTTTCATCTTAAATTTCTGCTCAAGTCAATTAAACGGACTAAAAACGAATTAATCTATATCATGATATTTGTTAAAATTATTAATTTTTCCTTATTTTGTTGTTATCAGCTGTTTGCGAATAGCCGGCTTAGCAGGTAGCGAGTTCCCGCCGCTGCATGAGCCGTCGATGCACAACAGAACAACGAAAAATCACAAAAGTATACAAAAATCGCTACCACAGAGCCCCTTTACCGCGCAAGGATCTGTTGGCCAAAGCCAAAAACAAGCACAAAAATTTTGGTTCAATTGTATGCATAATTTTATACGTTGTTCGATGGTACAATAATGAAAATGGCACAGAGATCGGAATTATAGCGCCCCCTTCTGGCGGAATTTTTTCAAGTTCAGGGAGGACTTGTTTGCCATAGCCAGAAACATGCACAAAAAATTTGGTTCAATTATATGGATAACTTCATACACTTTTCGATGGTACAATAATGAAAATGGTACAGACATCGCAATTATAGTGCCCCCTACCGGCAGAATTTTTCCAAATTCAGGGAGGACCTTCGTGACATAACCAAAAACAAACACATAAAATTTGGTTCAATTCTATGCATAACTTCATACACTTTTCGACGGTACAATATTCAAAATAGCGCAAAAATGGCACAAAAATCGCTATTACAGCGCCCTCTACCGGCGATTTTTTTACAAATTAAGGGAAGACCTCCTTTCCATAGCCAAGAACTTAAAAAAAAATTTGGTTCAATTCCATGCATAACTTCATACACTTTTCGACGGTATAATATTCAAAATCACACAAAAATCGCTATTACAGCGCCCCCTAACGGCGAATTTTTTGCAAATTCAGGGAGAACCTGCTTGCCATATCCAAAAACTTAAAATAAAAATTTGGTTCAATTCTATGCATAACTTCATACACTTTTGGACGGTACAACATTCAAAATCGCACAAAAATCGTTATTACAGCGCCCCCTACCGGTGAATTTTTTCCAAATTCAGGGAGGACCAGCTTGCCATAGCCAAAAACTTAAAATAAAAATTTGGTTCAATTCTATGCATAACTTCATACACTTTTGGATGGTACAATATTCAAAATCGCACAAAAATCGCATTTACAGCGCCCCCTAAAGGCGAATTTTTTCCAAATTCAGGGAGGACCTGCTTGCCATATCCAAAAACTTTAAATAAAAATTTGGTTCAATTCCATGCATAACTCCATACACTTTTGGATGGTACAATATTCAAAATCGCACAAAACTTGCTATATCAGGGCCCCCTACCGGCGAATTTTTTCCAAATTCCAGGAGGACCTGCTTGCCATAGCCAAAAACTTAAAATAAAATTTTGGTTTAATTCTATGCATAACTTCATACACTTTTTGATGGTACAATGGCGACAGACAGACGGACAGACGGACAGACGGACAGACGGACGGACGGACAGACGGACAGACGGACAGACGGACACACAGACAGACAGACATTTTCTATAAACATGTTTTTTGGAATCTCTGACCCCTAAAACATGTAAATCCGTCGAAAACCGGAAGTCGAAAAAAATTTCGATTACAATACTTTCTTCTATTGAAGATAGAAGAAAGTAAAAATTGCATAAACAAATGCATGAACAAAGCAGAAAACCCTATTAATTGTTATTCATTGCAACATAACTGCTAACATTAATAAGTAAAGCACTTACCAATACATGCAGTGAATGGTGTAACTAGTGCAACTTCACATTCATCCACCAGGCTTTTGTCTTCCTGGAAGAACGAAGAGATTTAAATATAAATGAACAAACACAATAACTTAAAGCATAAAATTTAGTTGATTTGTTGATAAACCATGAGTTAAATTTTTGCCATATGTTTTTAAAAAGTTATGAAAATTACACCAAATTAATAAAATATCAGTTTTATAATTTTATGAAAAGAAATTATGAAACAAGAAGCACAATTAAACTTTCTTTAATTCTTAAATTGCACATTTCGTCAATCAAATGTGGAGAAATCGTGAATTTCATTAATTGGGCGTAGAAAATTCTGAATCTCGTCAATCGACCCACGGAGACCACCGATGACAAAATCTTTAAAAATTCAGGAGTTGCTACCGTATTTTATGGAAGAAACGCCACACTCCTCAAATTGGCCTGAATAAGCTTTAAAATATTGTAATCGCCGCATCCTTCGGAACGCTAATTTGTCGACAGCGTCACATTGACCTAACTTTAATCAAGTTTTCTGAGAAGTGTAGGATGCCTCGTTTTTAATATCTTAAGATGTCTGAAGTTTTATTTAAAATATTTAAATCTGATTTTAAATATTTTTATGAATTTTTAAATTAAGGAAACTTAGTTGGTATTTTTACTTTCTTCTATCTTCAATAGAAGAAAGTATTGTAATCGAAATTTTTTTCGACTTCCGGTTTTCGACGGATTTACATGTTTTAGGGGTCAGAGATTCCAAAAAACATGTTTATAGAAAATGTCTGTCTGTCTGTGTGTCCGCCTGTCCGTCTGTCCGTCTGTCCGTCCGTCCGTCTGTCCGTCTGTCCGTCTGTCCGTCTGTCTGTCGCCATTGTACCATCAAAAAGTGTATGAAGTTATTCATAGAATTAAACCAAAATTTTATTTTAAGTTTTTGGCTATGGCAAGCAGGTCCTCCTGGAATTTGGAAAAAATTCGCCGGTAGGGGGCGCTGATATAGCAAGTTTTGTGCGATTTTGAATATTGTACCATCCAAAAGTGTATGGAGTTATGCATGGAATTGAACCAAATTTTTATTTTAAGTTTTTGGATATAGCAAGCAGGTCCTCCCTGAATTTGGAAAACATTCGCCGGTAGGGGGCGCTGTAAATGCGATTTTTGTGCGATTTTGAATATTGTACCATCCAAAAGTGTATGAAGTTATGCATAGAATTGAACCAAATTTTTATTTTAAGTTTTTGGCTATGGCAAGCTGGTCCTCCTTGAATTTGGAAAAAATTCACCGGTAGGGGGCGCTGTAATAGCGATTTTTGTGCGATTTTGAATGTTGTACCGTCCAAAAATGTATGAAGTTATGCATAGAATTGAACCAAATTTTTATTTTAAGTTTTTGGATATGGCAAGCAGGTCCTCCCTGAATTTGCAAAAAATTCGCCGTTAGGGGGCGCTGTAATAGCGATTTTTGTGCGATTTTGAATATTATACCGTCGAAAAGTGTATGAAGTTATGCATGGAATTGAACCAAAATTTTTTTTTAAGTTCTTGGCTATGGAAAGGAGGTCCTCCCTTAATTTGTAAAAAATCGCCCGTAGAGGGCGCTGTAATAGCGATTTTTGTGCCATTTTTGCGCCATTTTGAATATTGTGCCGTCGAAAAGTGTATGAAGTTATGCATAGAATTGAACCAAATTTTATGTGTTTGTTTTTGGTTATGTCACGAAGGTTCTCCCTGAATTTGGAAAAATTCTGCCGGTAGGGGGCACTATAATTGCGATGTCTGTACCATTTTCATTATTGTACCATCGAAAAGTGTATGAAGTTATCCATATAATTGAACCAAATTTTTTGTGCATGTTTCTGGCTATGGCAAACAAGTCCTCCCTGAACTTGAAAAAATTCCGCCAAAAGGGGACGCTATAATTCCAATCTCTGTGCCATTTTCATTATTGTCCCATCGAACAACGTATAAAATTATGCATAAAATTGAACCAAAATTTTTGTGCTTGTTTCTGGCTTTGGTCAACAGATCCTTGCGCGGTAAAGGGGCTTTGTGCTAGCGATTTTTGTATACTTTTCTTGATTTTTCGTTGTTCTATTGTGCATCGGCGGCTCATGCAGCGGCGGGAACTCGCTACCCGCTAAGCCGGCTATTCGCAAACAGCTGATAATAACAAAATAAGGAAAAATTAATAATTTTAACAAATATCATGATATAGATTAACTCGTTTTTAGTCCGTTTAATTGACTTGAGCAGAAATTTAAGATGAAAATCAAAGTTGGTATAGCATTGAACTAATAATATTGAAGTATTAACATGTGTAACAAGGTTTTGAAATATTAAGATGTATAAGATAGAAGAAAGTTTTGGGATTGGCACATCCGACTAGTTTAAAAATTGTAAATGCCGCACTTGGAAAAAAATTAACTTTTAAACTCGTAAACACCGCGGCATTTCTTCCATAAAATACGGTACTTTTGTTGACCGGAAGCGAAAAAAAGTCTTTAATTTTGTCAATCAAACGCGAAAAAGAAATCTTTAATTTTGTCAATCAAATGTGAAAAATCTCAAATTTTGTCAAATTGAAAAAACCCCTCAAATTTTGTCAATTGAACGCGAAAAGAAAATCTCGAATTTTGTCAAATGCGAAAAAAATCTCGAATTTTGTCAAATGCGAAAAAAATCTCGAATTTTGTCACATGCGAAAAAAATCTCGAATTTTGTCACATGCGAAAAAAATCTCGAATTTTGTCAAATGCGAAAAAAATCTCGAATTTTGTCAAATGTGAAAAAAATCTCGAATTTTGTCAAATGTGAAAAAAATCTCGAATTTTGTCAAATGCTAAAAAAATCTCGAATTTTGTCAAATAGGAAAAAAATCTCAAATTTTGTCAAATGCGAAAAAAATCTCGAATTTTGTCAAATGCGAAAAAAATCTCGAATTTTGTCAAATGTGAAAAAAATCTCGAATTTTGTCAAATGCGAAAAAAATCTCGAATTTTGTCAAATGCAAAAAAAATCTCTAATTTTGTCAAATGCGAAAAAATCTCTAATTTCGTCAAATGCAAAAAAAAACCCTCTAATTTTGTCAAATGCAAAAAAAATCTCTAATTTTGTCAAATGCAAAAAAAATTTCGAATTTTGTCAAACACGAAAAAAGCCTCGAATTTTGTCAACAGAATGCAAAAAAAAATCTCGCATTTTTTGTCAATCGAACACTAAAAAAAATTTCAAATTTTGTCAATTGAACGCGAAAAAAATCTCACATTTTTTGTCAATGGAATGCGAAAAAAAATCTCAAATTTTGTCAATCAAATGCGAAAAAAATCTTGCCTTTTTTGTCAATAGAACGTGAAAAAAATCTCTATTTTTGGTGAATCGAATGCGAAAAAATCTCTAATTTTGTCAATCGAATGCGAAAAAATGTCAAATTTTGTTGCGAGCTTCAACTTCCTACACTTTCACTTTGCAGCAAAAAATAGATAATATACAAATTATCACTGAGTATAGCTTGTCAAGAATGAATGTAAAATGTGTTAATTTGCATAAAAGGATTAAACATAAAATGAAAGATATAGAAAATCTCCTTTTTTGAGGGAATTAAGTAAAAATATTTAGTACTTTTCAGTTAGTTGGGCACCAGCACCAGTGTAATACATGAATATATATATACAGTCAAACCTCGTTAACATGAACACGCTTAACGTGAATTACTTTTAACATGAATTGTTTTCACAGCCCCCTATAAAAACTAATACAAAGATTTGATACTGATAACATGAATTACTGTTAACATGAACAAAATTTTGATTCCCCTTGAGGTTCATGTTAACGGGGTTCGACTGTATATGTATTATACAGGGTGTCCCAGAAGTAATGGGACAAACTTTAAGGGGAGGTAAGGGACATCACAAGGATTCAGAATTGCATAGCAACCCATGGTGGAAAACATCATGGATGGGAAGGTAGTATGACAGACCAGAGATATGTTTAGGAAAATTTTAGGTCCTTTAAAGGACCCTTCACAAAACAATTTATCTTAAAACAGGACCCTTCACAAAATTATTTATCCCCAAACAGGACTCTTCACAAAATATTTTATCCCAAAATAGGACCCTTCACAAAATTACTTTTCTCTTAAATAGACCTTTCACAGAATTTTTTCACTTTCAAATTGAACTTTTTCACAAATTTAGTCATTTAAAAATAAAATCTGGCCTGTAAGTTGAACTCACCAAAGAGCATATTACTTAGCATTTTATACATGAAGGATAGGACATGAAGGCATCGATAATTTAAAATTCACAAAATTATGACTAGAATTTTCACAAAGATAAGAGAAACTTCACAATTTCACAAAAACAGGACCCTGTGAGAAAAGTCTGGACAGACCCCTGCAGACAAGGGACGAAGAGACAAGACAGACCATCTGAAATAATTTATCGGTCAACGATATTACATTTACTGTGGTAGATATGATGTGAAAATGTTACAAAAGATATTCAAAGTTTCCACCACTGCTAGCGATGCATGCATTACACTGTCGAACCATGGACTCGCTCAAATACACACCTGGATTTTGTTGGATATCCGCAGTAGCACAGATGAGTCCTGCAACCAGATCCATATCAGAATACACAGGCGTTACGTACACAGCGTTTTTCAGTGCATCCCAGGGAAAGAAATCTATGCTGCTTCTTAAATCAGGAGAGCGTGGTGGCCAGGGAACCGGTCCTCCATGGCCAATTCATTGGTGACCAAACATCCGATTCAAATATTCACGAACACATCTGCCATAATAGGAAGGTGCCCCATAATGTTGAAACCACATATGGCGTCTGACATGTTTTGGTACATTGTTAAGTAAGCTTAGTAGTACATCTTACAGAAAGATGCGATAATCTGCAGATGTTAGAGATGCTGGCAACAAGTAAGGCCCGACTACGAGGTCGCCGACCACACCAGCCCAAACATTCACTGAAAAGCGATATTAGGCAGCATGTGATCTCACACCATGGGGATTCTCGCCAGCCCATAAATGAACATTGTGGTGATTGAACACACCATCTTGCGTGAAGTACGCCTCATCTGTAAATAAAACGTAGGATTAAAAATGCAGGTTTTGGCGACATTGGTCCATGTACCACTGTGCAAAACGCACAAGCGTAGGATAATCTCTGGGGAGCAGTGACTGTACTCTTTGCAGATGGTATGGGTGTAAGCCTGCACGTTGTAAAATACGATGAACAGTACACCGAGATCCTCCTACGGCAGAAGCGACGGCTCGTACACTGGTACTCTGATTCTGTTGAACAATATCTAGCACATTTTGCTCCATGCTAGGAGTTTGAGTCAAGCGTGGTCTGCCCACTCTATGCCTATTACCTCGTAAGGATCCATATTCACACAAATTGTTATGCGAATTCATAAAGATCCTGCGGTCCAGTGCATCTCTCTATGGGTACCTTTTGCGATATAATCTTTCTGCTTCTCATGCACTTCCCTGTGCCAATCCGTAAATTAGGTGCACATCTGCCAGCTCGGTGTTTGTAATGTGTTGCATAATCCAGTGATGGCGATGAAAGATCCAATTACTGCAGGTCTGCCTTTTCCAGCGTTTCGAGTTAAAATCTAGATGTATCTTTAATTTACGTAACCAAAAATGCTATGTACATTTTCTGGTATGAATAAAAATTCCCGAATCTGAGAAAGCTGTTTTTCTCCAATGCTCTTGTGAACAACACAACCTACCGACGAACGAAGACGTTTCCAACTATGGGTTGCTATGCAATTCTGAATTCTTGTGATGTCCCCTACCTCCCCTTTAAGTTTGTCCCATTACTTCTGGGACACCCTGTATATATGTATATATACACACACACATAGAATATATATACACACACACATACCGTCCTACCTGCCCTCGTCAATAACTAAACTTTTTACCGACGTTTGGAATACCCACCGAAATTTTATTAATATAATTTAAATATTTTTACAGAATGTTAAGATATGCAAAATATACATATGAACACCAAAAAAATTTCATTTGAAGATTTTTTTATTTTTTAGAATGAAAAGTTTGTTCGAGCACAGTACCATTTATTAGAGTAACTCGGGTGGTACTCGTTTTGAAATTTTACACACTCAATCCGAGTACCTTAATCTCGAACTAAGATGTCTTGGGTGGTTACTCTGTTATTCAATAAATTACCTGAGAAAGTGTATAATGTTATTGAAGCGTTTCAAGGGCAATGGCAAATTATTGAAAGGGTATTTTATGCATTGGGGATGAAATCGTTGTGATTTAGAGATGTTCATCCTTATTTATTTACGATTGTTAATTAAAATAGTACTTTAATTACGTTATTTAAGTCTTGCGCTGCGTGAAGAAAGGTAAAGACCCCTTTCCCACCCTGACGAAAGAAATGGGCCACCCCACTTGATTGGTAACTGGAGTGTCTCTTCCCCGGACCATCTCATCCCTACACCAATAAAGTGTGTTGTTTCTTTACTTTGTTCCCCGCCAGCTATTCGGGGGAGGTAAGGGAGCAGTCCGCGACAGCAGGTGTTCAGCGAAGGAGAGGGGGGAGGGAAACCAGTTTCAGAAGACAGGAGTCTTCAGAATGCGTTTTTGTTTTCATAGATTGCATAACTTTTAACAACGTGGATTAACTTTTAAGAAGCACAAAAGGAAAAATTATTGCTTATTTTAGAACTTTTTTTCCTTTTTTTACTTTCCAGAGAAAACATAAAATGCGGGAAATTCCATAAATAACAAACTTACGATCCGGGTTAAATTAACATTACACGGAAAAACTGGGACCTGATGAAATAAACGTGTAATGCAGGAAAAACATAGATTCGGGGGACGTAAAATCGGGGTTTCACTGTAACAATGTTTTTTAAAGTAGCAGCATGCCATCCCCTACCCATAAAGATAATCTGAAACATAACATTATACATAAAAAATAATAATTTTCCACTTACCTTAAAATTTATCCAACAAACTTTTCTTTACACAAGATGAAGTTATGAAACCAAAGAAGGGTCCAGCATTGACAAGCGAAAAATCTGGAGGCGGCCTAATCCAGCAATGGCTTGAAATCTGTTGATGGCTGAAAAATGATTTTATAAGCTTATTGTTGCATTATTATTATAAATAAAAGAATCACATATTTATAAAAAATCGAGCAAATCGATATTGTCAGTAAATAAAGAATTAACAAAATCCAATAAATGAGACAAACGATTCACTAGAGAAGAGTTTGCAATATGCTTTTGTAGCCAGAGTGAGTTCAAATCAAAGCTCTCACGAGAATTTCAGGTAGTCTAGAGCCCAACCCAGTCCCCAAAGTATGCTGTAAAAAATTCTTAATATTTAATTATTTAAAGGTTCATTTTTCTTTATTAATCTGTTCTTACATAGAAATGTATTAATCCTAAATACACTCTCATAACATTTTATGATTCTCATGTCCCTGAAAATCTGCTTAAAATGGGAAATTTGCTATTTATACCCAACCAATGGCAGAAATCTACAAATGTCGCAATTCCTATTCTTTTAAAATAAGATTGTGCAACTATTTCAAAAGAGTTCTTTTACCCAGTACTTCTGGAAAAGGACATCAAACAGAAAGTGAAAATAGACAAGGGATATTCCACAGCTTCAGAATAAAAATATTTCTTTTTGATATTACCACCAATTACAATTTTAAGAGATTTGGAATACATTCTTGTTTCTGATATTGCAAGTCTCCCCCCTCTGATCAATTTGTGAATAAATGTAATTTTTACTTTGAGAGCAAGCCCGTAAACTGAAATCCAGACTGTTCTTATCCAACTATTTCTTAAAAACACACATTCTTAATATTTAATTTTTTTTTTTTTTTTTTTTTTTTTTTTTTATAAAAGCAAAATAGTTAAAATTCAAAAAGATTGTGTAAAATTTTGAAGATCTTGTAGCATACCCCTCCCCCTCCCAAATCATCAGCCCACTGAACAATATTAATGGAGAAAAAATAAATTTCATAATAAAAAAAAAATTTAATCATTTTTACATCTCAACCTAATGGCCTTGCATTTAATAGAAACTTAGCATTGGAAACCAGATAACCAAGCCAAAAATAAATAAATTTTTCATTGTAACAGAAAAATAAAATTTCATTCAACACCCAATTTAATACTTATCAAGCTAATAATACATTGAAGCTTTAGAAAAAAATTTATACATTAAAAAAGGTAAACAAAATTTTTTGGTACTTTTTGGTTAGCCGGGCACCGGTGTTATATATACATATAAATATGCATACATATATGGATATATACACATCTATTTCTATACATATATTGTATATATACACACACATATACATATAATATATATGTGTACATATATAAGTATATACATGTATATATAACACTGGTGCTCAGCTAACTCAAAAGTACCAAATTTTTTTATGTGATTTTAACAAATATTTTAATACAACTTTATACATGGAAAATTTAATTATTGAGGGAATATCAAATTTTCATAAGTTGGCGCTGTCTAAGATTGGGATAACATTAAATATACCTACCTAAAATCTGTGTTGAATGACTTTATGTTGAAGTCCCCACTGCTCGCAGCAGTGCATACCCTCAAATTTGTACAAATGTATATTTTTAAATCAAAATCTCTTCAAATCAAGCTCCCCCCCAGGGCCGAAACTAAGGGGGGGGGGCAGAGGGGGCATGTGCCCCGGGCGCCAAATGAAGGATTATACCTTTGGAATAGATCATTTTCTTCTGATAGACTGATGGCTTCCATTATTATGAAACAGCTGTTATAAATGAAGTATTAGGTGAAGATGAAAG
The DNA here is from genome assembly GCA_963932465.1 of Maratus speciosus. Taxonomy (NCBI): domain Eukaryota; kingdom Metazoa; phylum Arthropoda; class Arachnida; order Araneae; family Salticidae; genus Maratus; species Maratus speciosus. Next base: position 48,541,938 of record OZ010786.1, on the reverse strand, counting down.
AGCAGCCGTAAAAAGTTAGAACTCTGATTTTCTGATCAGAGTGGGGAAAAAATGGCTATAATTTAAAAAAAAATGATGGCCATTTTTTTTCCCATTCTGACCCCATTCCCCCCCCCCTTTCTGATCAGAAAATCAGAGTTCTAACTTTTTACGGCTGCTCTTTCATCTTCACCTAACACTTCATTTCTAATGACTGTTTCATAATAATGGAAGCCATCAGTCCATCAGAAAAAAATAACTCAGTTAAAGTGGAAACTTGGTTAAGCGGGACTCTGATAATCCGGACTGTACTGTATATTTCATTTTAAGAATTATCTTTAGAATACTTTTGTTGGTGTTCAGAGGGGAGCCATGACCCCGTGACCTCTCCCTTGGATCCGCCTTTGTAGATTACGTAGTTCAGTATTACATATATTATGATTACATATTTTAAATTTTAAAATAAGTCGGCTATTAGAAAATTAGTAAAATTCTCTTTGTAAATATACTTTGCGGAAGAGAGTGAGGTGTGTGGGGGGGGGGGGGGGCGCCAAAATCCATGTTTGCCCCGGGTGCAAAAAAGGCTAGTTTCAGCCCTGTCCCCCCCCCCTGCAGTATACCAATTAATGATTTAATTTCTGACTTTTTGATGTACAGTCAACTCTGTGAAATCCGCACACTTAGGGATCGAGGGTTTTGTGGATTGTATATTTTAGCGGATTATAGATCATCCCTTTGTTTACATTTTATTTTTTAAAGTCTGACTATAAATTAGGAACAACTGTACAAAAATTACAATTACAATGGACAAGAAAAACATGATGTAACATTGGTTTAATAAATTTATTAATTAAGATTAAAGAAAAGTTAAATTACATATACAATTTTTTCTGATTATTCATTATTTTAAACATTGACACAACACAATGGACGTTTTGGTTTGTTGTCAATAATTTTTTTCTGTAGTCTATGAGCATTCATTACTTTTGGATCCAAGATAAAATTTTGTTACTCAAGGCAATTTAAATATTTATATCCAATTTATATTTAAATATTTATTCATTGGAAAATTGATTAAAAAAAAAAGTATCAAATTTAGCTTTTGAGTTAAACTTTTAATGACAATTTTTATTGTTTACATTTCAACATGTAGTGCGGATAACAGACATTTGTAGATTTCACAGAGTTGACTGTATTGCCACCAATTACAATTTTAAGAGATTTAGAATACATTCTTGTTTCTGATATTGCAAGTCTCCCCCTCTCATCAATTTGTGAATAAATGTAATTTTTACTTTGAGAGCAAGCCTGTAAACTGAAATCCAGACTGTTCTTATCCAACTATTTCTTAAAAACACACTTTCTTAATATTTAAAAAAAATTTTTTTTATAAAATCAAAATAGTTAAAATTCAAAAAGATTGTTTAAAATTTTGAAGATCTTGTAGCATACCCCTCCCCCTCCCAAATCATCAGCCCACTGAACAGTATTAATGGAGAAAAGGTAAATTTCATAATAAAAAAAAAATATATCATTTTTACATCTCAACCTAATGGCCTTGCATTTAATAGAAACTTAGCATTGGAAACCAGATAACCAAGCCAAAAATAAATAAATTTTTCATTGTAACAGAAAAATAAAATTTCATTCAACACCCAATTTAATACTTATCAAGCTAATAATACATTGAAGCTTTAAAAAAAAATTTATACATTAAAAAAGGTAAACAAAATTTTTTGGTACTTTTTGGTTAGCCGGGCACCGGTGTTATATATACATATAAATATGCATACATATATGGATATATACACATCTATTTCTATACATATATTGTATATATACACACACATATACATATAATATATATGTGTACATATATAAGTATATACATGTATATATAACACTGGTGCTCAGCTAACTCAAAAGTACCAAATTTTTTTATGTGATTTTAACAAATATTTTAATACAACTTTATACATGGAAAATTTAATTACTGAGGGAATATCAAATTTTCATAAGTTGGCGCTGTCTAAGATTGGGATAACATTAAATATACCTACCTAAAATCTGTGTTGAATGACTTTATGTTGAAGTCCCCACTGCTCGCAGCAGTGCATACCCTCAAATTTGTACAAATGTATATTTTTAAATCAAAATCTCTTCAAATCAAGCTCCCCCCCAGGGCCGAAACTAAGGGGGGGGGGGGCAGAGGGGGCATGTGCCCCGGGCGCCAAATGAAGGATTATACCTTTGGAATAGATCATTTTCTTCTGATAGACTGATGGCTTCCATTATTATGAAACAGCTGTTATAAATGAAGTATTAGGTGAAGATGAAAGAGCAGCCGTAAAAAGTTAGAACTCTGATTTTCTGATCAGAGTGGGGAAAAAATGGCTATAATTAAAAAAAAAATGATGGCCATTTTTTTTCCCATTCTGACCCCATTCCCCCCCCCCCCCCCCTTTCTGATCAGAAAATCAGAGTTCTAACTTTTTACGGCTGCTCTTTCATCTTCACCTAACACTTCATTTCTAATGACTGTTTCATAATAATGGAAGCCATCAGTCCATCAGAAAAAAAATAACTCAGTTAAAGTGGAAACTTGGTTAAGCGGGACTCTGATAATCCGGACTGTACTGTATATTTCATTTTAAGAATTATCTTTAGAATACTTTTGTTGGTGTTCAGAGGGGAGCCATGACCCCGTGACCTCTCCCTTGGATCCGCCTTTGTAGATTACGTAGTTCAGTATTACATATATTATGATTACATATTTTAAATTTTAAAATAAGTCGGCTATTAGAAAATTAGTAAAATTCTCTTTGTAAATATACTTTGCGGAAGAGAGTGAGGTGGGGGGGGGGGGCGCCAAAATCCATGTTTGCCCCGGGTGCAAAAAAGGCTAGTTTCAGCCCTGTCCCCCCCCCTGCAGTATACCAATTAATGATTTAATTTCTGACTTTTTGATGTACAGTCAACTCTGTGAAATCCGCACACTTAGGGATCGAGGGTTTTGTGGATTGTATATTTTAGCGGATTATAGATCATCCCTTTGTTTACATTTTATTTTTTAAAGTCTGACTATAAATTAGGAACAACTGTACAAAAATTACAATTACAATGGACAAGAAAAACATGATGTAACATTGGTCTAATAAATTTATTAATTAAGATTAAAGAAAAGTTAAATTACATATACAATTTTTTCTGATTATTCATTATTTTAAACATTGACACAACACAATGGACGTTTTGGTTTGTTGTCAATAATTTTTTTCTGTAGTCTATGAGCATTCATTACTTTTGGATCCAAGATAAAATTTTGTTACTCAAGGCAATTTAAATATTTATATCCAATTTATATTTAAATATTTATTCATTGGAAAATTGATTAAAAAAAAAAGTATCAAATTTAGCTTTTGAGTTAAACTTTTAATGACAATTTTTATTGTTTACATTTCAACATGTAGTGCGGATAACAGACATTTGTAGATTTCACAGAGTTGACTGTATTGCCACCAATTACAATTTTAAGAGATTTAGAATACATTCTTGTTTCTGATATTGCAAGTCTCCCCCTCTCATCAATTTGTGAATAAATGTAATTTTTACTTTGAGAGCAAGCCTGTAAACTGAAATCCAGACTGTTCTTATCCAACTATTTCTTAAAAACACACTTTCTTAATATTTAAAAAATTTTTTTTTTATAAAATCAAAATAGTTAAAATTCAAAAAGATTGTGTAAAATTTTGAAGATCTTGTAGCATACCCCTCCCCCTCCCAAATCATCAGCCCACTGAACAGTATTAATGGAGAAAAAGTAAATTTCATAATAAAAAAAAAATATATCATTTTTACATCTCAACCTAATGGCCTTGCATTTAATAGAAACTTAGCATTGGAAACCAGATAACCAAGCCAAAAATAAATTAATTTTTCATTGTAATAGAAAAATAAAATTTCATTCAACACCCAATTCAATACTTATCAAGCTAATAATACATTGAAGCTTTAGAAAAAAATTTATACATTAAAAAAGGTAAACAAAATTTTTTGGTACTTTTCGGTTAGCCGGGCACCAGTGTTATATATACATATAAATATGCATACATATATGGATATATACACATCTATTTATATACATATATTGTATATATACACACACATATACATATAATATATATGTGTACATATATAAGTATATAAGTATATACATGTATATATAACACTGGTGCTCGGCTAACTCAAAAGTACCAAATTTTTTTATGTGATTTTAACAAATATTTTAATACAACTTTATACATGGAAAATTTAATTACTGAGGGAATATCAAATTTTCATAAGTTGGCGCTGTCTAAGATTGGGATAACATTAAATATACCTACCTAAAATCTGTGTTGAATAACTTTATGTTGAAGTCCCCACTGCTCGCAGCAGTGCATACCCTCAAATTTGTACAAATGTATTTTTTTAAAATCAAAATCTCTTCAAATCAAGCTCCCCCCCCCCTGCAGTATACCAATTAATGATTTAATTTCTGACTTTTTGATGTACAGTCAACTCTGTGAAATCCGCACACTTAAGGATCGAGGGTTTTGTGGATTGTATATTTTAGCGGATTATAGATCATCCCTTTGTTTACATTTTATTTTTTAAAGTCTGACTATAAATTAGGAACAACTGTACAAAAATTACAATTACAATGGACAAGAAAAACATAATGTAACATTGGTTTAATAAATTTATTAATTAAGATTAAAGAAAAGTTAAATTACATATACAATTTTTTCTGATTATTCATTATTTTAAACATTGACACAACACAATGGTAGTTTTGGTTTGTTGTCAATAATTTTTTTCTGTAGTCTATGAGCATTCATTACTGTTGGATCCAAGATAAAATTTTGTTACTTAAGGCAATTTAAATATTTATATCCAATTTATATTTAAATATTTATTCATTGGAAAATTAATTTAAAAAAAAAAAGTATCAAATTTAGCTTTTGAGTTAAACTGTTAATGACAATTTTCATTGTTTATATTTCAACATGTAGTGCGGATAACAGACATTTGCAGATTTCACAGAGTTGACTGTATTACCACCAATTACAATTTTAAGAAATTTAGAATACATTCTTGTTTCTCATATTGCAAGTCTCCCCCTCTCATCAATTTGTGAATAAATGTAATTTTTACTTTGAGAGCAAGCCCGTAAACTGAAATCCAGACTATTCTTATCCAACTATTTCTTAAAAACACACTTTCTTAATAGTATTAAAAAAGAAATTTTTTTTATAAAAGCAAAATAATTAAAATTCAAAAAGATTGTGTAAAATTTAGAAGATCTTGTAGCATACCCATCCCCCTCCCAAATCATCAGCCCACTGAACTATATTAATAGAGAAAAAGTAAATTTCATAATAAAAAAAAAAATAATCATTTTTACATCTCAATCTAATGTTAAAAATGGAAAAGAATCAGGAATAAATATGTGATTTTAATTTACAATATCAAAGAACACCTTTTTTCAACGTTTATATTCATAAAAAAAAAAAATTATTTTTCAAAACCAATATTTTTTCATATTTATTAACAACATTTTTTAAAGTAGTAGCATGCCATCTCCCACTCCATAAAGATAATCTGAAATTTGACATTATACATTAAAAATAATAATTTTTCACTTACCTTAAAATTTATCCGGAGGAGACCTAATCCAGCTGTGGCTTGAAATCTGTTGATGATGGCTGAAAAATAATTTTATAAGCTTATTGTTGCATTATTATTATAAATAAAAGAATTACATATTTTTAAAAAATCCAATAAACAAGACAAAAGATTCACTAGAGAGGAGGAGTTTGTGATGTGCTTTTGTAGCCAGAGATCTTTCGAGCAATTTCTGGTAGTCAGAGTCCAGCCCCCCAAAGTATGCTGTAAAAAATTCTTAATAATATTTTTAAATTGTTTCAAGGTTCATGTTTCTTTATTAATCTGTTCTTACATAGAAATGTATTAATCCTAAATACACTCTCACAACATTTTGCGATTTTCATGTCCCTGAAAATCTGCTTAAAATAGGAAATTTGCTATTTATACCCAACCAATGGCAGAAATCTACAAATGTCGCAATTCCTATTCTTTTAAAATATGATTCTGCAACTTTGCACAAGAGCTCTGTTGCCCAGTACTTCTGGAAAAGGACAGCAAACAGAAAGTGAAGACAGACAAGGGATATTCTACGGCTTCATTGTTAGTGAAATTGATTGAGTAAAAGCTTCAGAATCAAAATATTTCTCCTTATATTACCACCAATTACAATTTCCTTCCAACTTGATTTTTAAAGGATTGTAAAACAATTTTAAGAGACTTAGTAATACATTCTTGTCTCTCACATTGAAAGTGCCCCCCCCCCCCCCCTCCAAATTTGTGAATAAATAGAATTTTCACTTTGAGTAGACTTAGATAAAATGTTAAACTGTCTGCAAACTCAAATAATTTCTTAAAACTTTTCTGCAAAAAAAGTCACATCCCTCCCAAGTCCTATATCGCTGTTAACAGCAAAAAATGAAAAGTTATATGCGAGTGGAGTGCCACTAAGGCAACACCACTAAAAGAAAAATATTAATTTACAAGCATTATTAAAGCTTAGTCAAGAAATGTAGTATTGAATGGTAAGCTTAATACAGACAATCGCAGAAAAACCAGGTACATAAACATTCGCTAAAATTTCCATTTCCAACCAAATAAACTTTCTTTAAAAAGAGATTAACATTTAACATTTATTTTTTAACACAAAATTTATTTTCAACCTGTTAAATTAATCTACAAAGCCTAAAATAATCTGCAGCACCCACTTCGGTGCTGCACTGTTTCTCCTACCGGTTCTGGCAGGAGAGAGAGAGAGAAAAGAAAAAAGCATCATACCTGCCGTTTTGGCATAAGCACGGCACTTACAATATTTTTAAGTTTTAAACTCGTATGTGGCACAGCACTTCTTCCAAAAAATACTGTACTATGGTACATGGCAAATAATTTTTAGGAAATCTTTTTTTTTTTTTTCCAGTTGAAAAAGAGTAGTCTGCAGATGGTCTGCAATGTGTGTCCTCAGTGTTGGATTCAGTGGGTGGCCCGGGGGAGAATATTTTAAATGTATTATTATGTATTTTATTAGGGGTGTTAATGATTATTATTATCATTACTTTTTTAATAGCATAATAAACAAATTTAAGCTGTATTCTGCTGTATATGAAATAAACTATTATTTTTTTTTCTCTATAAAATAGAAACTTCTTAATAGAAATAGATTTTTGTTATATTAATATTACACTGATTCAAAATCAATATAGGGTAGATGTGCCAGTAATGGACACCCCTTGATGTTTTTGGTTCATAAAAAAGTAACTAATAAATATTTAGCTTTAATTATTTTTTTTAGAACTCCCCCTTGCATGTTTTACAAAACTGTGTTATTGTTGATACTTTTAATCAAACCAATCAGGAAGCAGAAAATAATGTTTCAAAGTTTCGCTGTTTTTCTGTGAAAATCTTGATGAAGTGGCAAAGAGCTGGCTGCGTTTAATTAATTTATATATTATTTATTTTCTTGCAAAATTTGAATGTTTTTGTTTGAGTAGCAATAGAAAACATAGAATTTTATATACTAATGGCCATTTACAAAATTTTATTTATTTTTAAGGTTTTAAGAGGTCCATTACTGGAATGGTTAATTAGTCATTTTCCAGTAATGGACACCCCATGTAGACATTGCTAAAAATGCAGTTTCAGTAATGTTTATAGTGCATAAAATATTTTGACTTAACTGCAAACCTAAATAATCAAATTTAATTTTTAAATTATACTTACCAAAATGTAATAAACACAAAAACTTTTATAGTAAATAGCTGCTTTTAAATTATTTTATGTTATTAATAAAATTTGCATATTTTAAAATCTGGCAATTAAACCAGCCAGGAAGCTGAAAATACTGTTTAAGGGCACGGTCAAAGAGGGGCTCATAGGGCTTAATACCTCTCAGTTTAAATAAAAACAATTAAGTTACAGAAGCTATTAAAAATCTATTCTCTGTCTTAAATGTTTCCTTATTCACCTCTTACGAAAAAGAAAAAAAAATGTCCATTAATGAAAGTTATAAATAATAATCATGAAACTAGTAAATCTGCAGATCAGTGGCTTCGAACATCAGATCTAGTTTTATTTTGAAATAATTTTATGATCAGTGGCTTCGAACATCAGTTCTAGTTTTATTTTGAAATAATTTTATTTAGTACTTAAAATATTCAACTCACAATATCATTTCTTTAATATTTGTAATATTAATTATTATAAATGATATATCAAGTAAGTCTCTGGAAGATTAATTGTTAAAAATAGTGTGACAAAACTAAATACTAATATTCCAAAACTTTTTTTTTAAATTATTTTTTAAATTCCCCACTGTTTCAATAATTTGATAGCTGTAATTGCCTGCTATTTAGTATTTTAAACTATCCATCTAAAATAATTAAAACAGCGATCTTCTGATAATTACAATAATTGATGCAAACAGTAAATGAATATCACAAATATTTTATTAATTACTGGTATCCTAATTGTTAAATTCATTTGAAAATAACTATTTTGTTTTGTTAGTATATATTCATTAAATTCTGGTTCTAAATAAAGTCATAAAAACAATTATATTTATTATTTTCTATGGGGTGTCCATTACTGGGCTTTTGATATATTTTTGTTATTTAAAATTAAATTTCAATTGATATTGGGAAATGAGACTATAAGAATGGTTAAATATTGTTGATAGGTTAATATAATATTGAAAAAAATGGAATATAATAATTAAAACTATTAATAAAAAAATAATTTTTAAAGAAATTCCTTAAGGGTATCCATTGCTGGTACATCTACCCTAGGTCATTGCATTATGTGTGAATCTGCAAAAATGTAGAAATTAAAATAATAAACACTTCAATTATTAAATTACTTATGCAGGGGTCGATCGAGGCAAAATTTGGGGCCTATTTAGGTCCCCTTCACAAAAATACATTTTAACAAAAGAGGCGCTTTCCCAAAATTCTGTTCTGTACAAACATACTATTAATTTTATTTATATTGTTAGGCTTTAAACTGTGTAATTTGCAAAAAGAAAAGAAAAAAAAAAAAAAAAAGAGTTCACGAGATATTTAAACTTCAGCATAAGGAGATATAACTTTTACTTTTCAAAAAAAAAAAAAAAAAAACCTGCATCGGCCTGTTTCTTATTAAAAGCTACCTATTACAAAATAAAATTTAGAGGATGCCGAATAAACATTGTTTACATTTTGTAGCGTAATGTAATCATTTATAACTAACTATTTTTACCCTTTATGATTAAAAACAGAATATAAAATGAAAGAACCATGTATTACTACCTTCCAAAAAGGGTATTTTTGGAACGTATGCATTTTAAGATACGGAATGACGAAATTTTTTTTTTTTTTTTTTTTTTTTTTTTTTTTTTTACTTTTTAACATGCTAAAAGAAAACATATAGAAAAACTGGTTTAGATATTCAAAAATGTCTTTTATTCTCCGATCTAGCAATGCTTAGCTTTGATTACAAGTAACGAAGCCAAGGCAGAAATTTTCATAAGGATCAGAGATAGTATAGCGAGACATTTTAGCTTTGTTTACATTGCAGCTTGGCAACAAACATTATTAGCTAATTTACAAATACAAGCAGTTTACAGTTACATGCAAACGAAACGCTTGCAAATGAACTGACTTGCAATGGGATGACGACATACTTGCAATGGGTCTGCAAATACTCATGCATTTGTAACGCTTGCAAGAAGTTACTCCTGTCTGCAAAATTGCTAAAAAGAGCATCGATTACAAACGATTTCGATGAATGATAAGCCAATAGGAAGCAAGAAAGCTTATATCAAATACTAAAGGCATTTAAATCGCAGCCAACGTGTTTTTTATTTACGATCTTGCTTCACTCAGCGGCTCAACAATTTGATATTTTTACGTTTGCTTAGTTATTCCTTTAGACACAACTTCATACAATTTTTTTTTTTTTTTTTTTTTTTTTTTTTTTTTTTTTTAATATGATGTTAGTACGCGCTTTTATTAAACGATTGATGCAACTTGGTATTTTTTTTTTTCTGTGTAAAATTCATTTTACTTCTGATTCTCATTTAGCTGCTTACGTACACTTACATTGTTTGTTTTTTGTGTCTAGAAAAGTTTTGTTCTAATATAAATTTTATGTAAAATAAATAATTTTTTTTTTTTTCAGTTTATCATTATGGCTTATAAAGCTTTCATTTTTTAAATTATGGTGTTGATAATATAAAAATATTAGAAAATATTTAACTAATTTAATTATATGTACAGAATAAAATTTTTCTTACTATTCTAAATGCATATATATTTTTTTAGGTGGGGGGGGGGGAGAGAGAGAGAGAACTGTACAATAAACCACAATAGTTAAAACATAGTCATTCAACTAATATCCTGTAGTGACAGAATGTTGTTTCTTTCAGTCAATAGTAAAAATATTGCTAACAAGAATAATTTCTTTAAAAAAGAAATTTTAATTATTAACATTATTTTAAATTTGTGATCGCATATGCAGATTTTGAATATTTTTATTAATTAAATACAATAAAAAAATCTAGATTTTATTTTCACAGAAAAAAAAAATACAGGTATGATTTATTTACATATGAATTAAAAATAAGAAGCTGGATTTTATTAGCCATCAGTCAATTTTGTTCATATTGCTGTAGGAGTGCTTTCAGGACAGATGGGGGGGGGGGGGATCCTGATCAAGCATAAACAAATTTGTGTTATTTTACAGTATTATACACCTACTGATAAAATGAATGAAACTTTGTAATGGATATAAAAATAAACTAAATGTATGCTAAACTGAGGACTGTTTAGTTAATGAATTGAAACAACTTATAAAATTATAGTACATTTTAATTTTTTTTAGATGAATATATTAATTGAAAGCTGTATTTCAGTTACTATGTTTAAAGTGCATATGTAGAAGGAGAAAAATAGCAACATTTAAATGAATTTGCCATGCTTTATACTACATTTACATAAAATTTACTGTGATTTAAAAAATATTTATTAGATTAAAATAACTGGGTAATTGTTAATAAACAAATAATTCATTAAGATATTGTGTTGTAGAGTAAAATGTGCCAATGAAGTATTTTTTTTTTCTAAAACATATTTAGCTTTGCAGCAACAATGAGAGATGAACTATTATTTTTTTAACACAATCAAACTGATTGGAAAGTTATCATACGAATTGAATATTTCCAACTGAGCGAAAAAATGCCCAGGCTGGGAATCGAAGGCTGGGAATCTTAGCTTAAATGGAAAAGCATTGGCCTTGTAAGCCAAGGATCTGGGTTCGATTCCTCAGCCTGGGCATTTTTTTGCTCAGTTGGAAATATTCAATTCGAATGAGAGATGGATATGTTGGAGAGGGGGGGGGGGGGATAGCTTTTCTCAGAGCATCTAAAAAGCTGATAAGATATATAAAAACTAATTCTATTGAGAGGAACTGGCTCTGAAAACTAACGTAAAGAAAAGCATAAGCAGAAAAAAAATTAGCATACAGCTATTTCGTCTTAACAGCAAAGTATATGTAATGTTACTACTGCTGTTTCTCACTCTTATTTTGCCTGAGGATTGAAGATTGGTCTCCTTTTATGAAACAGCTGAATGCTAAATTTATTTGGGCTGCATGTGCTTTTCATTATGTTGGTTTGTACAAGTCATGTATTTAATAAAATATACTTTATAAACATATAAAGCAATGAAATTCTTCTTTTATGAGTAATAACAGGAGCAAGCACACACAGGATCTTTACCCAAGTGTCATTTTGATTTGAAACATTATTACTTATAAAATAATAAAATTTGTTGTTTTACATACTCATAATATAATTCATTGTAAATACATTTGATGTAAAAAGTGATAATGAAAAGCACAAGCAGCCAAAATTAATTTAGCATTTAAATATTTCAATGCTTCATTAAAGGAGTCTCTATTTAATCTTCAGAGTAAAATAAAGCAGAATTAGAAGCGGCCGCAGTAACATAATACTTTGCTACTGTTTTTCTCAATTTTTAGCTCACAGGCTATCAAAGCCTGAGAGCTTATGTGATCGCCGGTTCTGTATGTACGTACATAACACGATAACTCTTGATAGAAATATCCAATTTGCTTTTTAAAAAATTCTAGGTTCATTCTGATAAGGCGCTTCCCTGATTAGTTTTGGGGGTTCATTGTTTAAGGATAAAGGGGATAAAGGAGGGCTAGTCCCCCCCCCCCCTTAATTTAAATAAATCTGTTTTTCATGTAGAATTGTTTGATTTGCTCCAAATTTGGTATACTGGTTTATTACGTTAAGGAGCTTCCCTGATTAGATTTACAGGATCATTAGTTAAGTATAAAGGAGGGACGGGAGATAGTCCCCCCCCCCTTAATCTAAATAAATGGTTTTTTTACGAAGAATTATTCGATTTGCTTCAAATTTGATATACTAGTTTATTCCAATATGGTGCTTCCTTCATTTGATTTGGAGGTTCATTGGTTAAGTATAAAAGGGGGAATGGGGGAAAAGTCCCCTCCCCTTAATTTAGATAAATCGGTTTTTATGCAGAATTGTCCAGTTTACTTTTTTTTTCTAGGTTCATTCTGATAAGGAGCTTTTCTGATTAGATTTGAAGGTTCATTGGTTCAGCATAAAGGGAGAAATTGGGAGCTAATACCCCCTTAATTTAGCTAAATGGTTTTTTCATGCAGAGTTATCTGATTTGCTTCAAATTTGGTATACCAGTTTATTATGTTAAAAAGATTCCCAGATTAGATTTGGAGGTTCATTGGTTAAGTATAAAGGGGGAAATGGGATTAATCCCCCTTCATTTATTTTTTGAGGGGCATTATTCTTTGAAATAAGAGTATAATATACAATTAGTATGAATAGCCTGTGAGGCTCAATGCCATCAGTTTAACTGGGAACTTTTCTTTTTATTCATTTATTTTGCATGGAAGAAAAGACTTCTATCATGAAGCATTGAAGTAGTCGTATGTTAATTTTCTTATCTATCAATGCTTTTCTTTTCATTGTTTTTCTATTAATTTTATCAGATTTAACTCTCTGTTTCACAGCTTAAGTAAATTTTAATAGATTAATTTTAATTAAACTTTCATTTTTAATTGAAAAACAATTATGATTTCTTAATATAACTAATTTTCAGGCATGATTTAAAAAAAAAAATCTATTTCCACATGACTCAACCGTAAACATTTATTTGTTACAACAATGTAAAGTAACAATTGCAGTAATATAAATAAAAATGCAAAATTAAGAAGAAAGTGACAGCTTTATCACAATTGCCAGCTCATTGCCCAAACTTGGTGAGAGCTCCTTTTTCATCCTCCTGAGTATTTTTGATTTGAATATTAATCAAATACTAAAGGGTAGAAAACAAAATAACATGTTTATTTGACAAACATATTTAAAAGTACAAAATAACTTTTTTGTGAACAATCCAATCCAGAGATTAAAAGAAAACTGCCAGAGCATGAAGATCTGAAAATAAAAATCATAAAAATCTTAAACATGCATTATAAATTAAATTATATTATGAATGTGATAAAAATTCCAATTTACTTGAAATATTCTTAGTAGCACCTCAAGCTCTTTATTTTGACCTCCAGATTTTTGATAAAAAGTTGTTTTCTACTTTTAAGTACAATAAGTGCTTTTTTCCTTACTTTTTAGTCTAATATTTCTTTCAAGTATAATTTGATTTCCGAAGACAGTTTAACCACTTTCATTTTCTTTTAAACTGTGTGTTTGTTTAAAAGTCTATTTTCTGGATTTTATTATTGAGTTTCATATAAAAACATAATGTATTCTTACTTCTTTGTTTATCCTTTCATTATTGCAAATGATTTAATCCTTCCAGGCATACTGAAACTTAATTTGAATAGACTGTTTATGAAACTAAATTTCTTTATAAGGGAAAATAAATTTAAATAACAATAGTATCTTACTTATAAATGCTCGAAAAATAGAGAATAGCAAAGGAAATTCTTTCTGCTATTCATTAATTATGTAAATAGAAGCATAAAATTATAGTAATAAAAAAAAAATAAGAAAATTTAAAAATATCTGTGCTATAAGATGATATTGCAAGAATATCAGCATTATTATTGTGTAAACATATTTATTAAAAAAGAATGCTTGAACTGTGGGATTAACAACAACAATAATTTAAATGGAAATGATACCTTCACTATAAATTCTATTACTTTGGTACTTTGAAGAACACCCTCAAATTTATCAAACAACTTTATTTTTTGTATCAGAATTTATTTTTGAAAAGTATATATTTTAATTGCATTCAATTTATGTTAAAATAATGAAAGACTGGATAAATACAACTGTACTTTAAATATATGTGTATACATAACTAGGCAATATGTATTTATGTCAGACATAATTAAAAATAGAAGCAAAAAATTACTGAAAACACCTTACTTCAAAGAAAAAAGAAAAGTAGTAAAAATTGAAGTATTTACTTGCTTTAATACAAAAATCAAAGTCTCTAGAATTAAACGCAAAGAAAATCTTTAAGGTTTTAACATAGGAAGACTAGCTTTATACACAAAATTTGTTATTTAGTGATACAGCAAATTAGAAAAGATAAAATTTGAAAAATAGTTTCTTGTAATATTCACGCCATGTACTTTATTTATTAAACAACAAAAATATTAAACACACATGAATTACTTCCTTTTAATTTAGGTGCTGCAAATAACTAATTTTAGAATTCCTAATGCAATTCTAATGTGTAACACTTTTCAGATAAAGATATAAAATAAAAATACACTAAAAAAAATTACTAATTTTTAACATAGCTTTTCAAAAAATGTGCACATAAAATAACTTTCCAAATCCCAAATGAACTTAATTATCAAAATATTAACTTAATGTAAGCATGTTCATTGGCAACACAAACTGAAACTAGGGCCGCAGCAAGTGTGGTGTAGACGACATCTAGGTTTACAGCAACAGCAAGCCCAATGTATATTATTGGTTGTGAAGATCATAGTATCTGAAGATCTAGCAAGTTACACTCGAAGACAGAAAATCGAAATAAACTCCTGCCTGCAAGTGTAGCCAGCTGTCATAAAAATTCAACACTATATCTTTCTTCCATCCTTCATAACTCAGTCCTTTGAGTTACAGAAGTTGACTCCTATCTTCAGCGATAACAGCAGTACATTTTAAATTAATATTTTGATATTAAGTTCGTTTGGGATTAGAAAAGTTATATTAATTGTACATTTATAGATAACAACCATATTAAAATGTTTTTTGTTTTTCAGTAAATAATTTCATTTTATACCACTATCTGAAGAGTTTCATATATTAAAAACTCATTAGGTATTCCAAAGCTAATAAGAGTTATCAATAACAACTAATTTAAAATGAAATGATTAAAATGAGTATAATATTTTCATTGATTAAAAAAAGTTATGAATAACATTATGAATGTATTTAATTTTGCTTTTAAAATAAATAAATATTCTTTTAGTTTCATATACACATACAGTGAGAGCTCCCAGAAAGACATCTTCATTCAATGCTACTGATTTAAATCTGAGATACACATTGAAGTAACTTTTAATTCAATTTGAGTAAACTGTTTATTCAAAACAATTTATCATATTTCAGAAAAGATTTATTACAAGTGATGATAGATTTTATTTTGCAAATTGCTGCATTTTCAAATGTGCAAAATAAAATGAATACAAAGGAATTTTTTTTCTACTAACATAAACAAAGATAATAGGATTTTATATGATACTATATTTAATAGATTTTATTCAGAATGCACACATAAAATTACTTCCTTTATATAAAAACTTAAATTATTATAGTAATTTCAAAATAATAATAATAATAAAATACCTGTACTAGAATACAATATATTGCTGAAACAATATTATATAAATATATACATTTCAAAAGGTAATATTTTTTTTCTATGCCAGAAGTGCCTAATAATAATGAAGGCGATAGCTTAGCTAGAGATTTCATTACATATAAAAAAAAAACCCTAAATTTAAGAAACGGTTTTTATTCAAAGCTCAAAAAGAAAAATTTGAAATAGTATATTGATCCAAATACATAAATGAAAACAATAACATAGTGAGCTTCATTTTCAAATATTCAGTAAATTAGAAATAGAAATCAAATGTAACAATGCAGCTGAAATATATATATAGATTAAATTTCACATTTGTGTCGAATCTTATAAAATAAAATAATTTTTTTAACTTACTTGCATATCAACTGAGAGGGCATTCGGTGCCGTCTATAAATGAGGCGTTAATTCGTCAATATGAAGCTGGGTAGCTTTTTTTAATAGTCTGTAATTTCCCACAAATTGTAATACTCTTTCATCAAATAAATTTGACTTGTCTTTGGGAGTTCTTGTTATCTGTTGAAGATTTTCCGTCGTCGTTTCTCTTACAAATAATAATACATCCGCCATCTTTTCACCAACTTACCATTGCAATTGTGTTTTGCGGAAGGTCTGAAGCTTCTGCAAATTTTGCCAGAGTTACAAGACGAGTTGCAGACGATGCGTTACGTTTGCATGCATTTTTCGGTTGCAGACAGCTTTGCAACCGGTAGTGTTTCGTTTGCATGTAACTGTTAACGGTTAGTTAATGATTCAAGCAATTAAGCAATTCAAGCATAAAAAAAGAATGTAAACAGTAGTTTACTTACTTTTACTTGTGTTTAAATGGTAAATTCCACATCCAACCGCAGATGAATCACGAATCATGGCGTCCATTGAACACGACAAACGGAAGCCTCGATATCTTTTTTTTCTTCTTGCTTCGGAATCTTCTACTTCAATGCGCATGCGTTCGAGAAGGCGAAACTCCTCGCCGAGGATGAAGGTAGAAATTAAGGGGATGTACCGTAAAATTAGGTTTGATAGCAGAAATGAAGGTTCAGCGCGGGATTACGGGCATCGCCCTTAAGAACAAGTCAATATTTAGAAATTACACTTCCATAAAGTAAATTTACGGGACTTCTTGAAATACGGACATTGGTCTTTAAATTATACGGTAAAAGCCCATGATTTTACAATTTTTTTTTACAGTGTACCGTTACTAAGAGAATGAAAAAGAAAACAAAATGTGGCACAAACGTGGCATATGGAGCCATTTTCGGTTGGCCAGCATGTGTCATATTGTGGTAATCATGTGTTTACCGAGACTTACAAAAATATTCTATTACAAACCTTGAGCGATAATTTCTGGAAGCGAATTTTCAGCTGTGTTATCCATTTTAAAACATTATGCACTTTAAAACATATTTTTAGTACATTTCGTGGTGTGCATAAATTCTACAGATCATATGCAATGCTTCGCTAAAGAATTCGCATACATTACAGGATACGGTCAGTAATTGCTAAAAATGTATTTTTACTGCGTTGTGTGTTTTTTAAATTGTATGGCTTTTAGATATGTCAATTCATTGTATGGAAAATAGAAATTCCTTAACAATTGCTTGTTAATGTCGGAAAGTGTTACATAAGCTATACTTAAAGTGTGATTTTTCGTTCTTACTAAAGTTTGAAGTATGTTTTACGTTCTTTATATTTCATATTAATTTATATCATTTTTTTAATATATTTTCTACCTAATAAAATTTTAATAGCAAATTTTTATTTAGGATTTTATAATCAGCTTAAGTGAATAAAAAATTTATATTATTTTCAATACACATATTCATTTACAAAGAACAGATGTACATTTTAATAACTTATTACGTAACATACAACATTTTAATACAGCCTATTTAAAATAGTATGTTTTATAGATTTAATAAATTAGTACTCGAATATATTAAATAATACATTCTCATGAATAGATTAAAATTTTAATGATGCTTGAATTGCTCGATCCTGTTTGAATAAATATTTCATAGATGATTCTGATGTGTATAATAAGTAAATCATTAAAGACCACTTATACTAGCTATGAATCAAAAGAGTATTTTTAATGATGTCTGCAAAATCTGCCGTAAAAATTTATTTGTGTTATTATTATTTTTTTTAAATGGTAAAATTCATAATGTATATTTAGATAAATTATTTTGAAGAGTTAAATAAATTTTGCTGGAACAGGTAATTAAAAAGGAATAATAGAATCATATCTGTGAATTTCTTAATGTTTTGCTTAATTCTGACAGTGAAATTTAATTTTAATTAAATCATGATAGACATTTAAGGCGGTAAAAAAAAGGATACCACCTGACATATTTGACGGATTGAAGTTGCACTCAATATTCTGCTTTTTACATTGTAGTCTATCAACAGGCAACATGATTATGTCGCGAGCTCCTAGCATGCTTGCCAGGTGGGTCTAGTTTACCCAGGACACCACATAGGTATGCGTAATCAGACAAGGAAGTGTACTGCCCAGAGCGCGTCACACTTCCTGATCACTGAACTTAAACGAGACGTCTGATCGCACAAGGAGTCAACTTGCAGCTTCTAAAGGGTGCAACAGCATAGTTCGGAATCAACTCTCAGATCTCCCCGAGGACCGTTAGTGAACTGGACACACACACGAGCGCCGGTATCGGGAACAAATCCCGAGGTTCACAAAAATACTGATGCATTTCCAAGGCTTTCGAAAATCTAAATCTATGTTAGGAACGACTAGTTCGTCAGCAATTGATAAGAAGAGAAATTGCCACACGTGAGTCCGGGAAATTGCGGAAACTTCATTGCTGAGAGCATAGACGCGTTCTAGCTAAGGCAGCACGCTAGCCATGCTTCACGCATACGAACCTCGAGATGGTTGTCCATACCTGCAACATAATCTAAATCACAGGACCGGACTTCCTCGCTCCCGGTCTAGAAACGTTACCTCCTGGTCACTGGTGCCTATACACTGAAGTATCCCATGCCCGTGGAATATGGCCTGTACCAAGGAGCATAATAGGTGCTACTCAAGAACCCGGAGGATCGAGGCAACCTTCCGATCCAATCCGGAGTATCATAGTAATGCCCTGATAGGGTTTTAGTAGCATGGAAGTTTCTAGAAATCCTACTAATCCAACCGATGGGCACAGAAAGCCCCGTTGTACAATTGTGTATTTGACCCGAAATCCTGGCCAAAAATAGTTTTCTGTATAAATATAGTCCGACTGCCTTGAAATTCTTAGAAGTTATGGGTATCACTATGGCATGCTGGGTATTGTAAATGAAGTCTATAGCATTTACGGTTCATTTACAGAGACACCCAAAAGAATACCCTTACATTATGGTCTATGGGAAAAAATCGTTTGCTCTGTATTTTAATGATATCACACTATTTTAAACGTACTGAAATTTATTTACATAACTGAGGTGTACTAAGGTACTTATTGTAGAATATGTTGTGCATAAAATATATCGTTCATTTAAGGGACACACAAAAGAGTTTGGCTGAAGAATAAATTTAACTATTGAAGTGTATGGCCAATAATTGCTGGAAGTGCGTTTGTAGTTGTGATATGCGTTTTTAAATTGAAATATTTCTTTAAAATATTACTTGGCATGGATACACTATACACTGTTAAAATTTTGCAGCATTCTGGCAGGCCATTTGACCGTTTTTTTTCCCCGAAAACGGTTACACAACCGTAATTTTAACACTATTCTGACCATATTATTGGCCATTTTATGGTCAGAATACAGTTAAATTATGGTTATGAAAACGTTTTTTCAAAAAACGGTCGAATGACCTGACAGAATGCTGCAAAATTTTTAACAGTGTATAGAAAATATGCAGAGCTGCACAAAATTTCTCAAGTACATTTCCGTTTATTCACGAAATGGCTGAATAGGAAATTTTTAACTGTGCAATGCTTTTCATTGAATTAAATTTTAGCATACAATGTAGTATACATACAAATCCATAGCTTACTTTAATAATTTAATCAGCTAGGAAACAATAAACATGTATAAAACAAGGACAAAATAGTTTTCAGATGGTTAATAGAAAACATAGATTCAATTTCTCAATAAAACATAAAAGAACAAAGCTAAACATATACCATCCCAGCGAGCATCGATACCCCAAACTAACTAACTGCCTTATTTTCAGGTAAAAAAAAAAAAAAAAAAAAAAAAAAAAAAAAAAAAAAACAAGATGGCGGATGAAGCTGCCAACTAACTCGGTCGAGACATTGGTATGTACTATGTACACACCAAATTATATCCAAATCGGTTCATAAATACGAGAGTTACAGTATGACAAAGATCATATATATACAGTCGACTCTCTGTTTAACGTCTCTCTACTTAACGACGATCTCTATTTAAGGACAATATTTTGCGGTCCCGGCTCCTTTAAGTAAACAAAATCTCTATTTAAAGACGAAATTGTTTCTATTTAACGACGAATTTCACGTAGATTTTTTTCCCCCGATCCCTTTAAACATGTTAAACGAGGGAACTTCCTCTGATACAAAAACTAGTTTTCTTGCAATTCAGATGAGTACAGATAAAGGAGAAGGGTGTAATAAAACTTTACCCATGTGATGAAGATATTTTAACAACCGACTTCAGAAGTTTATAAAGACATCGCAAATGAAAATGCAACTTCAGATGCAGAAGATGAAGCTGATGATACAGAAAGCGAGACACCACCTCCTTCTTACTCAGATCCAAATTCTGCCCTGGATATTTTTCGCCAGTACATTGTTTCATCAAATGTGGAAGACTCCTTCAACCTTCTTGAAAAGCTTGAAGCAAGGGTACTTAAAACTAGACCACCATTGAAACAATCTACACTTTTTGATTTTTTAAAAACTTAATTTGTTCAACCCTTTCAGGGACCCTATTAGCCAGTTTATTTAAAAATAAACAAAAGCTTTTGTTCACGTACCCAATAAAGAAAAATTTCTATTTCAATATCCTGGTGCCAATGTAGCATTTAGGAATTAAAATTAAGTGGTCCAAAAATGAACCACCGCCCTCGAAAGGGTTAATTAAATGTATTATAAATATTTTTATTGTACTTTAAGTAACATTGTATGCTGTAATGTTGTTCTTGTATGCAGTATAATTAATGCAATTTGTATTTGTGCAATAAAAATATGTAGTATACGTCTATCAATAAAAACAAAAGAAAGAAAGGAATCATAAAATAAATTTAAATAAATAGATAAAACATTTCTAAACACGCCAATATATTTAGAAATGTATTGATAGTACTAAGCCTGTAAACTGTGAAAAGAAATGTTTTTCAAATATTGTTTTTCCAAACATTCCGTTTAAGGATTATTTTTTGTTGTTTAAGGACTCTATTTACGGACGATTTTTCGAGGTTCTTGAAAGCCGTTAAACAGAGGGCCAACTGTATATATATATATATATATATATATATATGTGTGACATATATATATATATATATATACCAAAAACCACACACTACACATCCAATCCAAAAACTACTGAACTACAGAGAAAATTAACAAAATAACCATGGAAAAAACTTACTAACTAAATCATGAACGAAAAGAAAACAACCAATGGAGACAGATTGCAAGGCTAAAGACTTGCATGCTGGGTTTTACCGGCAATTACTCATGAAACTTCCCCCATATCTGTCAAGACCATACTGGCCAAAGAAAACTTTAAAACTGGCCATCCAAAGCAGTAACCGAATTCGTAAAGAACACTTTAAAACCGTCCATCCAAAGCAGCAACCCAATTCAAAAAGAACGACGCATCCAGACAGAGCTCCTTATAAAGCCTACGATTATTTGGCGATGTTTTTAATCGCCAAAAGTAAAGCGTCGCAGTAATTTTTATCCTTGACGAAATTGTTTACCAAACTATTTAACAAACCAATAGGAAAATTCTGATCCATTGCATCTTGATAGAGATTTATAATGTCATTTATTATACTATTATGATTAGAATTTAACTTTACTATCCTTATTAAACTATTGATAATGATATTTCTGAAAATGGAAATATGTACATTGGAATTAAAATTTAATATCTTAATAGTTTCAAAGTTGTAATCCTTTCTCTTATCATAAATGCTAGTCCGTAATCCACCCCTCTCAATGTCGATAGTGAGATCCAAATAATTTACGTGCTTTTCGTCATATGAAGTTTTTTTTAATATCAAACCTTGGGGATAGTAGTCTAAATTTAAATCGCTATTGGAATCGTTAATCCTTACTAACAATACATCATCAATATATCTGAAACTTAAAAATTCCTTATCCGTTGTCTCTTTAACCTCGTATAAAAATAAATAAATATCTGCAAGTACCGAACTGCAACTACCCCCCATAGGTATACCCCTTATCTGCTGAAACACATGCTTACCATCGAATAAATAATTTTCATTAACTACGAAATTAAATAAATTTGTCAAATGATCCAAATTTTTACCCAAAATATTGTACCTCTTAAAAAATTCGAATATTTTATTTTTAAGATCATTTAAATCAATACTGTTATATAAATCTTCAAAATCATAAACATATAAACCTTTAATATTACTCAAACCTTTCAATCTATTAAGTAACTCAAAACTATTTTTTATAATACATGTGTAATTTTGTTTTAATGCCGCTTCAAATAAACTCTGCAAAATATCCAAAAACTTTTTATTAGCTACTTCCAAATAAGTGCCAAAACCACATGTAATTGTACGAAAGGCAATGGGGTCCTTATGAAATTTAGGAATCAAAACCATATAAGGCAATTCCTTACTACGTTGTGTGTATTTTAACCTTTTATAAAAAGCAGCAATTCTACTTTCTATCTCTTTTACACTGGTATTTAACAACCTATAATTATGTGTATTGTTATAACATTGTCTTAATTGATTACAGTATAGCTCTTTACAAATAATAGCAAAATTTGTATTTGCCTTATCAATATATGTTATAACGAAATTACTCTGTAAATCCTTGATAGAATCTTTTAATACTTTATATTCTTCCAACGAAATCCCCCCTGTTTTACCACAGTAAATTGAACTCAAATCCTTTAATATATTGTGTTTCCATTCCAGGAAAGTTATTTCTGGTAAGCAAAATTTGTTCATTAGTTTATGTGTAAACATATCCACGTTGATTTTTAATCGTTTTTTTATAAAATCCTTAGTGTTTAATCTTTTTAAACGAAATTTTGTACCAAACCGCATATAATCTCTCAATGTTCTGTCCTTGACAATGTCTAAATTACCGGCCAATACATGACCGTGATCCACATCGACATAATCACGATAAACCGGATCATGACAATGACATAAACTAGGACTTCCCTTAGAGGGATTAGTCTGAGCGATATTACTGAGAAAATAGATTTAATAATAACATGAGGAAGCAAAGAAAATGAGATGTTATCTTTAATTGTCCATATACTGCGAAAAATTGAAATGATGAAAATAAATGAATTGTAGAATTACAAAATCTTATATATAAATTTGTATACACTGTTTAAAAAAATGGGAAATCAAACCATTCAAGACAGCCATGCATGTATATAAAATTGAAAGTACGCAATATATTAAAAGTAAAATAGAAAATGAAACACTAATTTACTTATATTGGAATTTTAACTGTATAAAATTATGTCAAGAGCATAATCAGACGCTCCGCACCAATTTGAGTAACTTTAAATGACAAATATATGATGTTTAAAAAGAATGGACTATACTTTATATGGTGTGTGCTCCCCGGAATAGTTAATATTGTACAATATCTGTTTTCCACGGATGCAATGAGGTTGTCGATAACATTTAAGAAATTCTCTCTCAAAATCTAATATAGTATCAAAATACCGAATACATCAAAAGTGACATGCAATGCTTCGTTAGAGTGTGTTTTAGATATGTTCGATCGGATTTAAATGATGAGTGTATGCTGGCCACTACATACGCTATATTGTTTTGTTTTCAACCATATTCTGCACAAGTTGTGCTGTATTTAGCATGTATTAAATAAAAGAAATCGGCAATGATTACAACATAAAATATGACACAAGATCTGAATATATCGTCTGCATAACTATTGAGCTGTCAAAGTGTCCTTTGAAGTAATTTACAAATCCATACATATTTATTCAGCAAATCATGCAAGCTAACATACGCCAATATGAACCCGATTACAAAATTTCACCAGAATAAGTTAATATATAAAAAATATACTAATGATAATTGAGAATATGACCTTATGATAAAATGTCTAGAAAAATGAATCGGATAAAAAATTCATATCACATTTAAAACGGCACTTCCTCTGTTAGTGGCCTTGGCGAGAGAGAGAAAAGCCTAGAGAAGGAACACTTTAACAAGTACTTTCGGGCAACCTACTCACTGTTTCATTCAGGTCTTTATTCAATATTTACACAATTTATTTAATGCTAGGTGGGTATCTATCAGTTTTGATGCATTTAAATCGCAAGTTTTGCGGAGGAAATGCAGCATTATGAAATATTTAAAGTTACTGTACCTAATAATTCCAAATTAATGGTAATTGAGATCGCTTTCCGTTAATTTCATCTTTTTAAATTTTAAATTTTTTAGAAACCATTCATAGAGACAATTGTATATTTTAAAACTAACCCGAAGCAAAATTTCAAGATTTTGGGCTCAGCAGTAACAGAGAAAATTTTGAAAGTTTTTTGTTTCTGCACTGTTTTATGTAGCGACATTTTTTGAAATTGTTCTATTGCGAGAATTTACGTCATGATAAATACAGCCATGTCAATTTTCATGTTTATATTCCTAACGGTTCCATGTTCTTCGTTACTTAGATCATCTTTAGATCTTTTTCCGCTTTGTTTAGTCTTTCGATTTTTTAGAATTCGTTCTACAACGAGCATTTACATCTTATTAATTACTACCATTATTTATTAATTAAAAATTAAATATAAGTTATTTCGATTCCGGATTACTTTAGTTGTCTCGGCCATGTTTTGATACACATGTACGTATCTCTTCACAATTTTGGCTTCCAAATTGTGGATTTTTTATAGAATTACAAACAGACAGATACACAAGTTTTCATTTTTATATATCTCTCTATTCTATAAAAAGTAACTAACGCTGCCACCGCCGCCGCCGCAGCTGCCGGTTTTGAATTTTTTGTGACCGGAGGTCTTTCTTCGTTAATATTAAGAAAACTATTGCATACAAATATATGAAAATCGGTGGTATTATAGCGAAGTGTTTGATCAACACACTAATGCATACAGTTTTCAAATCGAAGAATTATTTTAAGAGAAATTTAATGCTAAAGGTGGACAAAATCGTTCCATTAAAAACAAATTAGAAGAGCAAAAGCTATACATGGGAATTTAATCATTTTTAGATAATTTTATTCAATAGAAGATCCCGGTCTGCAGATTTCATTAATTTTTTTAATTTGACTCATTTTTTGCGGTTTTATTTCTATTTTAAATTCAAATATTCGGCATTTTGACAGATATTTTTTACATATTTTAGAAAATGGTATTAATTTAAACTGTTGCCAACTGTATAAACAGCGCAAACAATAATGTTTGCTTCAAATAAAAAAAAATATTTACACGTTACTATAATAAACAGAAAAAAAACTTCAAATTAGAATTAAATAATTAGGTATAAAAAGCAGGCACTTATTGGAAATTAGGCCATAAAAACTATATTTACATGTGAATTTTAAAAGAGAAAGGATATTGTAAAATAAATTCATTAACATGCGTTAGAAATCTGAAATAGAACAAATTACGTCACATTACACTTATTACGCAAAATGAACAAAAAATAGTATTGCAAAACAGTTTAAATTTAAAAATTGCGCGAGACAAAATATTAGAAGCTTAATATTAGATTTTTTCGAAATTTTATTATTTGTCGTTTGATGTGAGGTGTTCAGCTATAAGTATGCAAATTTTTATGTTTCCAACATAATTAGGGGCTGAGTTAGAAAAATTGCTTTAAATACACAAGTTAGAGCCCAGAGGGTTAAATATTAGACTTTTACAAAATTTTATTATTTGCTGTTTGATGTGAGGTGTTCAGCTATAAGTATGCAAAATTTCATGTCACCAACTTAATTAGGGGCTGAGTTAAAAAAATTGCTTAAAATATACAAGTTAGAGCCCAGAGGGTTAAATAATAGTTTTTTCAAAATTTTATTATTTGTCGTTTGATGTGAGGTGTTCAGCTATAACTATGCAAAATGTCATGTCTCCAACTTAAATAGGGGCTGAGTTAGAAAAATTGCTTAAAATACACAAGTTAGAGCACAGAGGGTTAAATATTAGACCTTTTTCAAAATTTTATTATTTTTTGTTTGATGAGAGGTGTTCAGCTATAAGTATGCAAAATTTCATGTCTCCAACTTAATTAGGGACTGAGTTAGAAAAATTGCTTAAAATACAGAAGTTAGAGACTGGTGGGTTACATATGACTTTTTCAAAATTTTATGATTTATCGTGTTATCGCAAGTGTTCAGCTATAAGTATGCAAACTTTCAAGTCTCTAACTTAGTTAGGGGATGAGTTAGAAAAATTGCTTAAAATACATAAGTTAGAGACCGGAGGGTTAAATATGACTTTTTCAAAATTTTATGATTTATCGTGTTATCGCAAGTGTTCAGCTAAAAGTATGCAAACTTTCAAGTCTCCAACTTAGGGGATGAGTTAGAAAAATTGCTTAAAATACATAAGTTAGAGCCTAGAGGGTTAAATATCAGACATTTTTCAAAATTTTATTATTTGTCGTTTGATGTGAGGATTTCAGCTATAAGTATGCGAAAATTCATGTCTCCAACTTAATTAGGGGCTGAGTTAGAAAAAATTGTTTAAAATACATACGTTAGAGCCCAGAGGGTTAAATATTAAACTTTTTTCAAAATATTATTATTTTTCGTTTGATGAGAGGTGTTCAGCTATAAGTATGCAAAATTTCATGTCTCCAACTTAATTAGGGGCTGAGTTAGAAAAATTGCTTAAAATACAGAAGTTAGAGACCGGAGGGTTAAATATGACCTTTTCAAAATTTTATGATTTATCGTGTTATCGCAAGTGTTCAGCTATAAGTATGCAAACTTTCATGTCTCCAACTTAATTAGGGGGAGAGTTAGAAAAATTGCTTTAAATACACAAGTTAGAGCCCAAAGGGTTAAATATTAAGCATTTTTCAAAATTTTATTATTTGTCGTTTGATGTAAGATGTTCAGTTATAAGTATGCAAATTTTCATGTCTCCAACTTAATTAAATTAGGGGCCGAGTTAGAAAAATTGCTTAAAATACACAAGTTAGAGCCCAGAGGGTTAAATATTAGACTTTTTCAAAATTTTATTATTCGCCGTTTGATGTGTGGTGTTCAGCTATAAGTATGCAAATTTTCAAGTCTCCGACGTACATAGTTTCTGAGAACGGGCTCTGTGACAGACGGACAAACAGACAGACAAAGGAGTGAGACAGGTAGGGTTTCGTTAGATGAACGAAACTCTAAAAACATGCTGCGGATGATTGTAACAACATCCTAAAATTACATTACCATCAGCGATCTACCAATCCCGAATTTAGTTTTTATTCGTTTCATATATTCTTATTCTTTTGTGCGGCCCTGTAGAATAATTATCAATATTATATACAGTAAAACCTCTGAATAGCGGACACCCCGAGAATGCAGAATTTGTCCTCTATTTAGAGGTGACCGCTACTGAGAGTAAAACATGTACAGTTATTTAAGGGTTGGTAATCGAAAAAATGCCCGCTAAATAGAGGTGTCCACTAATCGGGTGTGTCCGTTATGGAGGTTTTACTTTATAATAATATCATCCTTTACAACAAAATTGCACGCTGTATGATAGACAGACAGACATCCAGAGAAAGATAACCTCCCGGATCAATAAACACTCATGTCTTTTGTTTTAATCATCCAAAATTGTATGTCATACAACATGCCAGATTTTATACAACAGGCTAAAAACGGTCACCGTGGTACGGAATACTGTATTATTATTTGTTTGCCCACCAAAACTGGTTGCCACGGGTTGTTGCAAGGTTTGTGATCACGTGGTTGAAACTGATCTATTCAATATTACTGCGTGCGTA
The DNA here is from genome assembly GCA_963932465.1 of Maratus speciosus. Classification (NCBI taxonomy): domain Eukaryota; kingdom Metazoa; phylum Arthropoda; class Arachnida; order Araneae; family Salticidae; genus Maratus; species Maratus speciosus. The sequence continues at coordinate 48,513,768 of OZ010786.1, read as the reverse complement.
TTTTTTTTTATTTGCTCCATGTGTTCAAACCAGTTGTCTACGTAAACATCAACCGGTGAAAGTGACGCACACTAAATTTCTGTGACGTATGCAGATAAATTGTGCTTTTTAAAGAGTTTTTTCTATATAATTTTTAAACGGTTTGGAACTTATTTTTCATAGTAGGTGCATTCTGTAGGCGACCCTCATAGGTACAGTCTGGTGCAATCAGAAACGAAATCCGGCAAATATTTTTTGAGTTATGCTTGACGAAAGGTTTTTATTAGGCTTTTTTTTTAGTAGGACATGGCGTTAATATCCATCGTAGTAGTAAAGTGTCCGGGCAGTAATATTTCGCTGAGTACTAGCCTTCGCTTCGCTCAGACAATTATTATCGTTGTTTCTACCAATTTCTTTTGAAAAATTATTATAATTAAAAACCATACGACCTAAAGGTTTATCGTATCTATAAACCTTGACAATCTCCATGTTCTTATCTGGAAGCAAATCATTGTATTTATTTAATACCTTGCCCATATTTATACCATGTTTTTTAATTTCTATGTAATCCATTACAAAATACATTCTATTAACTATTTTGTTGTTATTGTTGTTACTTCTGCCCAGATTTTCCTTCAAATGTTGTGAACTAATTCTATACCTCAAAATGTCCAAAGCCAAATCTATATTATAGTTACTCTTATGTGAATACAATAAGTTTAACAAATCACCTATAAAATGTTTTTTCACGTTAAATATAATAAATTTTATATTTCTTACTATTCCCACGAAATCACTCTTGAGAATTGAACTTTTAATTTCATTAATATTGTCATATTTCTTTGCTATTATCTTGTGGTCCATCTCCTTATTGAATTTATAATTCATGGGATGTTCAATACGTTCGTATATTGAAACTTCTAATAAACTGTTTCTTAATTTTTTCATAACGTTAGTTCCATTGAACATAACATTTAACCCGTATGGGTAAACCGTACCACATTTAATCATCATGTCACTTTCACATAACAATCTTTCTTTTTTGTTAGGGACAATCTTTAAAATCGTTAATTCCATGTTTTCAATACCATGCATGTTGAAATGTCTAATTTCAATCTCTTGTTCTTCTTTATTAGTTTTGCAATGTCTGATATCAGACTTATGGTTATTGAAACGCTTATTAATCGGGTCAGAAGTTTGACCTATATAAGACATTCCACATATCTTGCAGCTAAGTTGCACTGTTGTAAATAAACACTGTTGTAAACCTTACATACTTTTAAATACCTAATGTCCCCGATAGTGTTATACTCTGAGCCCACACTCGGGCATACTTTACAACGTTTATCACTACATTTTCTTAATTTGAGATTATTGAAAATCATCTCCCTTTTTAAGTTTGAATTATAAAACGTTCTAGTTTTATATTTAACACCGTTATCTCTACCTTCACCGCCATCGTAATTCTGATTAATTAAATGACTATTATAAATATATCTGGTATTATACCTGATCGATTTCCTTTTCCGTACATCATCAACTTCCCCTCTTTCCAAAAAAGTATCAAACTCACAATTTTTTACATAATTTGTTTCACAATTTTTATAATTTTTATACATTTTTTTATTTTTCTCAAAAACTAAACCTTGCATACTCTTTTTGCAAAAGCTATCATCAACTCCTTTATTTCCGTAGCCAACCAAATCCACTTGTAAATCATGGTTACTTTCTAACGATCCATTCCCTACCATGCTGTCAGGAACCGACCGAGCACAATGGTCCTCTAATGAATTCCATTTCTTGCCGGTATCTAAAATTCTATTTTTTGTAAATTTCATAATTATAAATGTATATTCACACTCAATACAATTTTTTAATAAAACTGAACAAAATGGGAACTAATGAATAAAACTAACACTTTAAACAAAACCATAAAATCTAAAAAATAACATGAACGAATAATATATAACAAAGATGAACAAAAATAAACAGTACCAAACTGTAAAAACTATAACTAGAAACAATAAACAGAATAGGGAAAAACTATAAAAAGGAATAATTACAGCGTCAAAATATGCCTGACAATTGCCTTAAAACATATCTAACGATTATCTAATCAATTCATAAAAACATAAACCATACTCAAACTGTATATATATATGTATATACACTATGACGCAAAAGTTTAGACAATGAAGAAATTCTTACATACTTTGAAAAATATTTATTCAATTTTCAAATCACTGCTTGTAATTAATGTGCTGTACATATAAACAATATTTATAACAAAGAAAAGTGGAATTGTGCATATTGCAATAAATTAAATGGTAACAAAAATAAACTGCTGTCTCAAAAGTTTAGACACAAATTAAATAAAATCGAAATAAACAATTTTTAAAACCTGGTTGCGCATCCAAGCTTATGTATTACGTCATATACACGAGATTGCATGGAAGAAACTAAATCTTGCATAGTTTGTGGATCGATATCGTACCATGCATTCTCAATAGATGTCTTAAGTTCCTTTTCAGAAGAGTATTGTCTAGCGTTGCTATAAACTTTGCGACACATGATGCTCCAAAGGTTTTCTATAGGGTTAAGATCTGGGCTACATGCTGACCAGTCGAGAACTCTTATATTATGGGAATTAAACCAAGATTTTGAATGTTTTGCAGTGTGAATTGAAGCATTGTCTTGCTGAAATTCCCACTGAGGACCCCCTAGAAGCTCAGCAAATGGCAGTAGGTTTTCTTCTAATGTCTGTGTATAATGCTGTGAAGTTTGACGACCACTGGTGAAGGTCAGAGATACTTGTCCATTATAGCAAAAGGCTGCCCAAACCATCACCGAGCCCCCTCCTTGTCTGCGACTAAAAAAACGTCGAGGTTCCTTCCGCAAGTCATGCCAATACGATAAACAACCATCTGGACCATCCAGATTCCACTTCTTTTCATCGCTAAATATGACTGACTGCCATTTCTCTCCATATGACATATGCTTTCGAGTCCACATAAGTCTTTGTAACTTATGATGTGGTTTCAGAGCTGGTTTCTTCTGCATTTTGCTATAAACGATTGTTCCTTTTTCCAAAATTCGTCTACGAATCGTATCCTTTGATACAGAGAGTCCCGATGAGCTTTGAACTCCACGTACGCTCATTTGTTGAGTACTCGCTAGTCTTTGTATCAGGCGATCCTCTCGTACATTTGTCACACGTGGCCTCCCAGACCGACATTTTGCTTTATATTCGGAACCACTCGATAAAACTCGATAAATAGATTTTTTTGACCTATTAATAATAGCAGAAATTTCAGAAACCCTCTTCCCTTCACCTTTCAACTGCCAAATCCTTGAAACCTCATTCACTTGAATTTCTTTAGCTCTCGGCATGTCGACTATGAAGCGCAATCGTTTGCAGAACTTAAGTACTCCAAATTTGTGACATCATCGATTCTAAATTTGCATATGCCAGCGAATATTCAAAGAAATTTTGAATAGTGTCTAAACTTTTGCGACAAGCACATTTGAATTTTTATGAAAAAAATTAGTATTATAGCAAATAAAACGACTGTCTTTTGTACATAGCATTTTAAATCAGTTTTTGAATATATTTACAGGTTTTTGTAATTCTGACGTCATAATTCTACATTTTAAAGCTGAATGACGTCATTGTCTAAACTTTTGCGTCATAGTGTATATATATATATATACATATATATATATACACACATATATATATATATATATATATATATATATATATATATATATATATATATATACATACATATATATATATTACAAAATTTAAATTTTTGTGCCAAGTTTAAAGTATTTTATGTAAATTTTCCTTTTTCAATAATATTCCGTATATTATACCGGCTTATTAAATTAAAACCCTAGTCTATTAATCTCTAAGATCTTAATTCATATTTATTCCAAATTGCATAAATCTAAAAATGACTCATTTATATTTCTTTAATAAAATTTTTATTATTTAAATTCCGCTATTAAATTCCGCTATTAAATCCCGGTATATCTTATTCCCCTTAAATATTTATTTAACTGCTAAAATATTATTTCGTCTTAAAGAAAAAACCTACTTATTTCAATTTATTCTTTTATTTAAAATATCCAGGTGTAATTAAAATATCAATACAAAAACCCTTAACGGGTTAAAAGTTTGTGACGCAGCACTTTATCTTATGCTCTAAGAATTTTAAATATGGAACTTAAAAATAATGATATCAAATTTTGAGTGACGCTATGCTATTAATTATAATCCATTTGAATACATTTCCCTTAGTTTGGATACAATGACGCAAAAAAATTATTTACGCAAATCTTATTTTAAATTTTTAATAGCATTGGACAAAGGATAAATCAATTTATTCAAATAAATACATTTAAATGCATTATATAAATTCAGTGAAAGTGACATATTTAAAGTATATTGGAAAATTAAAACTATTATTTAGATGTGTGAATATATCTTAGCCAAAACAAAAATAATTTAAATTTAATTTTAAAACACATCGTTTAAAGCCACATCAAAGCGTCACTAAAATTTTGATATCATATCTTTTAAAACTCATACTTGGAATTTATGAGAGGTGTAAATGTTAAAGCATCAATGAATAAACTTTTATACATTTTTTTAAATTGAACATAATTTTTGCACATGCGATTATAAAAAAATAAAAAGATGAAATAAATAATATATAGAGAGATTATAATTAATAGCATAGCGTCACTCAAAATTTGATATCATTATTTTTAAATTCCATATTTAAAATTCTTAGAGCATAAGATAAAGTGCTGCGTCACAAACTTTTAACCCGTTAAGGGTTTTTGTATTGATATCATTACTTTTTTGAGGTTATTGAAAAAAATAAATAAAACAATAAACACACACAAAAAAAAATTAAAGACCAATACAAAGAATTCATAGTCAGGATTTCAATTCACCTTCAATCTCTCCCCCCTCCCTCCCCGCAAAATAGGATGACCATACTTCAATTTTAAAGAACACCGTGCAATGAGATTTTTATAAGAACTCTTTGGTAAGATATGGAAGTAATGTACAACATGCATGTTTAGAGGGCATTTCTGTTGGTTTGCTTCAGAGATATAAAAAGCTATGTTAAATTTTATTATATAAAAAAATTACTTTGTTAAGAAAAATAGCAAGAAATATTACTCTTTAAACCTTTATATATATATATAACAATCATCGCTCACTTATAAAAGTAATTCCATACATTTATATTAAATCCAAAACTACACATTTCTGCTTCTCCCTTTTCTTATTCCTAGAGCAAAAAAATTAAACATTCTTTAATTTTATATAAAATAATCTTTCACCATCCCTATTTAAAATTCTTTATTAACAATAATAATAAATCATATAAAATAATCCCCCGAGCTCCGAAGATTCCACTTCTGCTTTTGCACCCACCTCTCCAGCTTACCTAAATAATAAAATCTTTCAAAGCACTAACTTCCATAATGTACAGTCATGGGAAAAAAAAGTAAGCACCCCCTACTAACTCCTCAACAAATTACCGTAGAAGAAAGTTACTGGTACCGAACGATTGGAAATAAAGTCTACTTTTAAATGTATGTAAAATTTGCTTAAGGGGTTATCTACATATTAAAACGAACCATAACTTTGTTTTTTTTCAATAGCAGTACACAATTTTTACAGCATAAATGAATTCTACACCCTTTAATTAGCCTAAAAACAAATTTTTATGCAATTCGTATACTATAAGTTCCCGAGAAATTAATTATTTTAAAACAAGCTTATTTTAAGGGCTGTATCCAAATTGAAGTTCGGTACTCGATTGTTAATCGAGAGAGCCCCCCTTCTTGATCAAGGCACCTTAAACGTCACTCAAGCAGTCAATGAAGTCTGCTAGATTACAGGACAGCGTAAGACATTTCAAAATATCTAGTCACTTCTATCATAGACGGCCCCTTAAACCATGATTTTGCCGTTTTTTAAGCATAATTTGAAAACTATTTGGAAGAAAAATGTGAAATTTTGGATTTCCATAAAGCAGGACTTAATAAATCTAAATCCATCAAAAAAATTTTAGGTTACAATTCATAATTTTTTCGAATATTAATTTCATAATTCATATCATAAAATTATAAAAATTGCAAATTCAACGTATTTATGTTTGGGTATGTTAGTATTACTGCTACACAAAAAATTAGCACATTAGGAGCATAATTTCAGGAGATATGAATAAAAATATGAAAATATAATTTAACATTAGAAGCACTACATTTCGAATGTTTATAATTCAAAAACTTATTATTCAAATTACTTGAAATTTGGTGCCTAGGCATAGTTTGAACCGAAGATTTGAAATATCTCGTTAAAATTGGGTATTGCCATTGAAAAAAATGAAGTTTGGATTTGTTTTAATATGTAGATGGCCCCCTAAGCAAATTTTATATACATCATTTAAAAATAGACTTTATTTCCAATCGTTCGGTACCAATAACTTTTGTCTACGATAATAATTTGTTAAGGAGTTAGTAGAGGGTGTTTACTTTTTTTTTCCACGACTGTACATTTCACCTCTTCTCCCTTCCCCTACTCCCCAACATTAAAAAAAATTAAATCTTTATTTTTATACAGAAAATTCTTCTATATAAATTATCCTCCTATTCCTCAAAATTACCACTTTCCCACTCCAGCCTAGAGATTTCAATCTTTAAAGCTTTTTAGAAAATCGGATCTGCAATGTCTGTTGCTTAATAATAAAATATATAATCATGTACACTTTTAATTATTTTTCACACAATCAATTGATGTCATGATAATAGTTGTTCTGAGCGAATATTGTGTTGGCTGGGCTGTCGTACAGATAGCTCAATTGGAAGAGTACTGGCAATTAAAGCCAAGGGTTATTAAAGTTCACTGTAATTCAAGATGTTTAACCCCTTCGCGACAAGAGCCCTTTGGTTAATTTTTAACCTTTTACTGCAGGTTTTTAAAAATAGAAAATTTTCTGTAATTGAATCACAGAAATGCTCCCATTAAAGAAGGTAAACTTTACAATTAAAAATAAGTGGTGAGAATAATGAAGGATTCTGAACACCTTAAGTGGCCAAGTATACCGGTCGCTCATTCCCAAGGGCTTAAAGATGCTTTTTTGCTATTATAACCTTTAGGATTTACAATATAAAAAAATCTTAATCACTTCTGAGGTAAATAAAGACAGTGGAAAAAAATCAAGATGGCAATGTTTTGATTGGCAAATTCTAAGCTGAGTAATTTGTGCTACAGAATGAAAAAAATATAAAGTTGTAATAATGTCCTCTTGTTACAGATACTAAATCTTTAAGGTTTTTGATGTGTGAACTACATATGAATACAGTAGAAGATCTTTATAATGCACACCTTGGTATGAGAAGTTGTGCGTATTATGGAATTTTGCATTATATAGATCATATTTCATACATCATTAAATTTACTTCGTATACATGCTTTAAATTACATTCCTTGGAACCAGAAAATGTGCAAATTATGATATTTTATATAATAAGTATAGATCACACATTATTAAATTACCTTAAAGATATTACCTTGAAATATAACAACCAAATATGCCTGGGCAAAATCATTATAAACAGTGGTAACTCATGATTGACAGTTTTGGGAACACTAAATGCATGGCTGGGCAATTTATTCTTTTTCACTATTTTTAATAATGAAATCTTTGCCTTATTTTTAGCAGAATTTTCTTCCATTAAATAAAGCAAAAATTTAAAAAAACTTTTGGAAAGCATGCATTTTAGTGCTGCAAGAAAAACCTGTCATGAGCTGCTCTGATTATAACACTCATTTACAAAAAATTTTAATATAATAACAATGTTTTCATTACTCCAAAATAATGTGTTAAAGGCGATAATGTATCATATTTAGTGTTCCAAGAAATAGCAATATTTGTAAAATACATGTGCTTCTTAACTGAAAAATTGTTTATATCTGAGAAATACATTACATCTTCTGCATTAAAATTTTTTAGTGGTAGGTTTTGTGATTGAACAAGGACTGCTTGCAGAGTGCTTTTAAGGATTTTACAATATAAAATTATGGCTCTTGAACTACTATTTATCAAATACAGTAATAGGGATAAAAAAAAAATCATTAAATAGTTTATTTTAAAAAATTACTTGTATTTTCATCAGATATACTGATTATTACTACCATATGTTATATGTAACATATTTATTAGAAAAGTTACAACTATTTTCATGAAGTTTTGGATTCCCCCCCTCCATGACATACTGTCAAATTTCGCGAGGTTATTTTTTCTTGTGATGTTCCTCCCCCGACCGAGAATGGAGCGGGTTTTTTACAATCAACTGATTAATTTTGTTTTTCTTTTATTGCTACTTTTTTATGTTAGTGTGGTGATCTTTCAAATGCTATTGCACAACGAGGCGATAAACGCGCTACTCTGTAAGTGGCACGGCAACCCTCCAGTGTACAGGTGGAATTGATAAAAAGAGTTTTTGTAGTCGGAATATGCGGAATGTTACAGAATAGTGAATGGTTTAATGAAAGCAGAATAAAAACTTAATATTTAATTTAAGATGCGAATCAGATTAATATATTTAATTGAAATGGTTACTGAGTAATCACTTTATTAGCTTATACAAAGCCTAATTATCATGACAACTAAACTACAATGCAGCTGCTAATGAAATTTTGTGAAACCACTCTTTTCTAAATAGTAACATGTTCTGAATTGTTCTTATTTACAATAATACTTCATTACCACAAATACCATATAAGGGAGCTGGCTACTTTTATATTTTTTAAAAGTAAATTATTTAAAGCTTTCTTTTAAGCATATTAACTTTAAAATTAAATAAAAACAAGTATCTTACTTTTGCAAAAAAGCTGTTTTATCTTATTTATCTATAAACTTTAATTACTAAATAAGGAAAAGTATCATGATGAAAATTTTTACTTTTAGGAGCTCAAAACAACCAGTCAGGATAAAATGGTTCATTTTGAGCTAATCGTGATAATTTAAGTATATAAAGTAGAATTTATTATCAGTCAAAAATATGTCCAACACTGAAATCAGTCCTGAGACTGAAGGTCTTGCACCCATGGCTGTAATCAATTAGCCTAAAAGAAATGCTTCAGGTGTTTTTTTTCTTCTGTTTTTCTTTTGTTACAGAGATAAACGGCAATAAGAATTTTCTTCCCCTTTAGGTTAAATTTTATAAAAATAAAATACTACGATGCTTTAATTTTTGAAGCTGAAAAGAGTTATAAAAAAAAAAAAAAAAAAATCAACGAAAGATGTCATTTTAAGTCAATTTTCGTTTATAATATTATTAGAAACGATTCGCAAATGAATCATTTTATAAACGGGATTGGAAATCTTAATTTTGATTTCGTCATACCTTTTATTTAAATTGTGCGTTCTTTAAAAATGAAAGATTTTGTTTAATTTCTTTAAAAGAAAACTCAAAATTAAATTAGTAATCTATCTGAATTACACTCACATATCACAAGAAATACCTGTGCCACACATGAACGTTATTTTGTAAGGAAAACAGTTATAAGTATTGTTGAAAATAAAAACAATTCAGAACATTATACTAATTAGAAAGGATCGGTTGCAAAGAATGCTGTTTGGATAATTAGAAATTGTACTCACTTTCTCCCCTTGGAATACCATTTCAAGATCTTTGATATTTCTCATTTCTTCAGTCAACTTCGCGTATCGCGTAGTGATACATGGCGAAGTCTTATGGCGAACGCGATGAATTTTCATTTCGATACGAGAATTTTCGATAAATATCGAATTTCGATACGAGATTTTTTTTTAAAGTGTGAAATATTTTCTCCTTAAAAAATGTTTACTTACTATGAATAACAATGAAATAAAATACCTATAATTACAAAATACTGCTCCATTTTAAAAAATCAGTCTAAGTATTTTAAAGCACATAATAAACTGTTTTCGTAGTTTAAAAAAAGATTTATTGCCAATATTCAGATTTTTAACTGTGACCTAAACCGCGCAAAACCGATGTGCAACGTTCTGTCTGCTAGCCCATAGAATAACATGTAATCCGCGATCCTAAGAAGTCCATTTTTTCATGCGGATTATATAAAAATTAAGAGTTTTCCTAGATACTAGGTTAGTCTTATCCACTTCGTCAAAAACAGATTCATTTTATATATTAATGTTTTAAAAAAAATCTAGACCGTTTCGGAGAAAAAAAAAAGACAAACTTACACCATCAAAATTGCTTTCAAAATGGGTTTACAGATCTGAAAATATACTGCACGTAGAATTGTAAAAAATTCAGAATAGGATTAGACTGCAGATATAAGACTGTTTTAAAAAAATCAGGACAATAGGACCTATATTTGATGAGTTATTAACAGGCGGCTTTTCGCATTTTCTTTGATGTCGAGTTAGCTGTATATATGAGTTCCGCCTTCTACGATACGATACGATACGATTTTAGGCTTAAGGCTGCGTCACTCGGAATACTACCGTCTTCCATGATTTCAAAGATTAAAACTTCGCAGACATAAATTCATTTCTTTTATCGTCTGAAGAGGGGAAAAAGGGTTATTTTTGCATAATCTCGACTACAGATTTTAACCTTTGTTTATGCTTTAGATAACTGTTGCGAGGATATAAGAATTTTCTAGAACAGTCTTTTCAGCAGAGTATAAATACGGATGGCGGGAACCAGAGAGATGGCATAAAGCATGTAGAGGTGAACGTGGTGGATTGCAGTCGTAGCAAACTGGATATTCAATGTGATTGCTCGATGGAGGTAGTAAAACGTTGGATGAATACTGTTTATTATGTGAGTAGAATGAGGAAGCAACGGTATCGTAATGGGTGATAGATGTTAGATATTAACGGATTAAAGACTAGAACGCAATCAAGAGATGGAGTGTTTTTAAACTAATTGTGACAGGAAGAATAGACTTTATTCTTTTTACCATGGAAGGAGAGAGCATCTTCCCTAGATTTAATCGAGAGTGTGGAAATAATGTGAATAATGTTCCAAGCGACTGCCTTATGTTAATTCTTCATTTTTCTTTATTATTTTAAACCCAGTCGGCTGCCACCTGTGTAGTGTAGGAATGGAAACCCTCATTTTTTTTCGACAATACAAACTACTTGCCGTCAAAACGTCACAGAGAAAAGAAAAGTCCGACAGGATTTAGAAGTGACGGCAATAAAAACGAGTGTGTCTCCAAAATTACGAATGTGTAGTGTTACTGGTACACGATACTTATGATATTTACTAAAGATTAGTGCCGGAAAGTTAAAAATCTACATCGCTAATGTGAATAGCAATGTATAGTGCTGGTGATTGTGAGACAAGATGACTGGAGTGAGTTCTTTTCAAAATATTTTTACACCTCTTATATTATTATTTTTGTTATTGTTTGTTATTTATTGAGATTTATTTATTATTAAGTATGAGAATTATTTATTTATGAGATTTATTTATTATTCATTTATGAGGTTTATTTATTATTTCGTGAAGAGTATTTATTTATTTATTTATTGTAAAGTTTATTATGAAGTCATGAGAATTATTTATTTATTTATTATTAAAGTCTGAAAGAATACTTAATCTATTATGAAAAATAGAACTCTATTGGTTTAAATGTTGTTAAGGTCAGGTTGTATTAAAGAGAATAGAAGTGCTTCTTTTATTTTAATGAATACTGATATAATGGCTGAACCAAAGTTAGTCAATTTTGATCCTAGTACTGGAATGGAAATCCAGGCTTGGTTAAATTATTATGATGATATGTGTATTAGAGAAAATAAAGATTTAGAGTGGGAATTTAAATCTATTACACAGTATTTAAAGGGTGAAGCACTAAAAGTCTATATCAATGATTGTGTTAATTGTACTAGTTATGAACAGATTTCAAAAATCTTGATAGAAAAATTCATTGAACTAAATGTTCCAAATTTTTCTGATTTCTCAACTCTAAAATTAGATAAATTAGATAATTTAGAAAATTATTTTCACAAAAAAGTAGGAATTGGGAGGAAACTCCATCTTTGTGAGACTCTTCTAATACAAGGGTTGACAGATGGATTAAAACCAGAGTATAGAAATAATATTAATGTAAACCCTCCAAATAGTACCACTGAATGGTACCGGCTTGTTAAGCAATTTGTTGAAGTTTCCACTCCTCAAATTTCAAGCCAAACAATAAATCAACAACCAGTTAGACAAAATTTTCAACAATTTCAACCACCTAGGCCTTGGACTCAACCAAGTAGGCCCAATTTTCAGCCAAATAGGCCCAATAATGCACCTAGGAATTGGATTCCACAAAGACAGTATCAAAATCAGGGGTCTAGAAATTTTCAAAATAATTACTTTCAGAAACCATATCCTTCTAGACCATGTAGAATATGTACAAATAAAGGAGTAAATAATGCATATCATTGGGAACAAGAGTGTTTATTTAGAAATGAAGCAACATCCTCTGATACTCTTCCTAGTAATTCACCAACTACTATTCCTAATATTTGACAACTAATTGTGTATGGATGTACCAATAGTTATAATTTACCATGTATAGTGGACACTGGATCCACTACGGCAATATTACCCCTCAAATTTGTTAAAGAACTCAATGCTAAAATTGAAACTATACCTACAGTTATTATTGGTCAGGCAAAAGGGATGTTAAAATTAAATCAAAAATGTAAAATTTCTCTAAAAGTGGGTAAAATTACCAAATGTGTTAACTTTTTAGTGTGTAATACTAATTTGGAGTATGCTATTTTGGGTTTAAGGGAATGTTCTAAATTTAAGTTAACTATAGATTGTAGAAATTGTACTGTAAAACAAGGAAGAAAAATTATAAATAAGAGTATATCCATACATAATGAGAAATCTCTTCATTTTCATACTGTAGATATGAATAAAGTACAACAAGAGAATGATTTAGTAACAGTTGATTATGATGAGAATTTGAATTTATATAATGATGATAATGTAATAACCGTTAATGAGAGTAGTGAAACTTTGAATTTATGTAAGAAGGATAACGAATTACAATCTAGTTGTAAAAATTATATGACTACTCAGGACTTTTTTGAGAATGATAGAAATGATTGTAATGTGCAACCGGATTATGGAAAGTTCGTAATTCCCCAAAATGTTTTCGCAATATTTTTATTTTTAATTCTTTAGATTTTTTATTTTTCTTTCATCAATAGTTTTCAACATTACCAGGTATGACCTTGGGGCGCCACGAGGATATTACTTGTGTTTGGAAGTTTTGGGATTAGGTAGACACTCTATGCAGGCATAGGATGTGTATTTGATTTTGGGAGTTTTCAGATTGATGTTGAAAAATAAAAATAAATATTTTTAATTCTATATCAAGTTTATATCAAAATAAACTATATTTATTTTATTCCATTTTTTACCACTTGTTTACAAAAATAGTAAGAATTGATAATATTATTATAATTATATAAACCTAGAAAATTGATAATTGTGATGAGATTTTGTAGTGATTGTGTAGCAATAGAAAATTTAGTACATAAACAAATTATCTTTTATTCCTATTTATTTTCTTTATTTTACCATTCTAAGTTTATCAAATGCACGTCTATTCATCAAGAGTATCAGAGAGATAAATTATTGTAAAGAAATACTGGTTGAGAGTCCACTTTCTAAATATTTAGAGTTAAATTTATTTGGACTTTGGAATTATTATTATTATTTTTTTAATGTTTCCGCTGGCAAAAATACTTTCTTATATAAGTAAAAAATAAGAAAATTATTAATTGCTATGTATTATTTTTATCCTCAACCATTATTTTCCGTGTCAATAAGTAAACAATCTGTGATATTTTCTTAGAATATAAAATTGTTATTAAGTATTATTATTGCTATTATTCAAGTATACTGTTGAGAATTTTATTATCATGATTATGAATTGAAAGTATTATATTATTTATTGAAAGATTCATTATTTATTAAAGAAAAAGAGAACATAACTTATAAGTGAAAAGTTATGATATTTACTAAAACAAGTGAGAAGTTGTAAAAGATGGTGAATCCCAATTAGAATGGGAAAATGAGCTCAAAAAAGTAGTCGATAAACAAACGTTAAAAGGTAGTTGAATAACTACTAGGAATTTGTTTATTAAAATAAAACTACTATTGTGATGACAAATAGTATTTAAACATAATGTAAAGAGTTTAGTAGGTAGAGTAGTCGAAACAAATTTAGTAAAAAATATTTATTGCAGCTGAACTTTTTACTTAAGGACTGTATCACTATTTTTGCTAAAGGACTTTTATGACCTACGAACTGATTAAGCCAATGGGACTTAAAATTCTACTTGAAGTAAATAAAGTGTTAAACCTTACTTGATTGGAAATATGTTTGTGATAAGAGAAATGGAAATACACTAAATTTCCATAAGATAAAAGAATTTGTTGTTATTTATTACTATAGTTTTATTATTTCTTATTATTTATTTCTTATTGTATTTATACTTATTCTTTATTATTGTGTTTATATTTTCCTATGCACTTACAAATGGTAAGTGATGTTGTAACCATTATTTGTATTCTTTTACAGGGGAAATGCTCTCAGCTAAATTTAAATGCTCTTAGTATTTTTCTTTCTCTTGCATTGCTAAATTTTACTTTTCCATCTCTTCGCTGACGTCTCTAAAATTTTCAATATTCAAAAATCAACTTCCAAATTTATTAGAAGTCTGTTGTCTGAAATTGTAGTTAATTAACCACAAATTTCATACAAAGTCTTTGGGGAGGGGGGATAATATTACAAAATTTAAATTTTTGTGCCAAGTTTAAAGTATTTTATGTAAATTTTCCTTTTTCAATAATATTCCGTATATTATACCGGCTTATTAAATTAAAACCCTAGTCTATTAATCTCTAAGATCTTAATTCATATTTATTCCAAATTGCGTAAATCTAAAAATGACTCATTTATATTTCTTTAATAAAACTTTTATTATTTAAATTCCGCTATTAAATCCCGGTATATCTTATTCCCCTTAAATATTTATTTAACTGCTAAAATATTATTTCGTCTTAAAGAAAAAACCTACTTATTTCAATTTATTCTTTTATTTAAAATATCCAGCTGTAATTAAAATATTTCAAAGATTAAAACTTCGCAGACATAAATTCATTTCTTTTATCGTCTGAAGAGGGAAAAAAGGGTTATTTTTGCATAATCTTGACTACAGATTTTAACCTTTGTTTATGCTTTAGATAACTGTTGCGAGGATATAAGAATTTTCTAGAACAGTCTTTTCAGCAGAGTATAAATACGGATGGCGGGAACCAGAGAGATGGCATAAAGCATGTAGAGGTGAACGTGGTGGATTGCAGTCGTAGCAAACTGGATATTCAATGTGATTGCTCGATGGAGGTAGTAAAACGTTGGATGAATACTGTTTATTATGTGAGTAGAATGAGGAAGCAACGGTATCGTAATGGGTGATAGATGTTAGATATTAACGGATTAAAGACTAGAACGCAATCAAGAGATGGAGTGTTTTTAAATTAATTGTGACAGGAAGAATCTAGACTTTATTCTTTTTACCATGGAAGGATAGAGCATCTTCCCTAGATTTAATCGAGAGTGTGGAAATAAAGTGAATAATGTTCCAAGCGACTGCCTTATGTTAATTCTTCATTTTTCTTTATTATTTTAAACCCAGTCGGCTGCCACCTGTGTAGTGTAGGAATGGAAACCCTCATTTTTTTCGACAATACAAACTACTTGCCGTCAAAACGTCATATATATATATATACATATATATATATATACATGTATATATATATATATATATATATATATATATCACATTTGAACGGAGGGTGGTTTCAGGGTCTGGGGGTCATGATTGGTGAAAATATACCAAAATTCTTCGGAATCGTTTTCCTCCGAACGGCTGCAATAGGTAGCTTTTTGTATTGAAAGACACATAAAATAAAAGAATTATATATATATATATAACTAGAAAAGAGGAATTCTGCTTTTTCAGAATTTAGTGTCGCCCGCGATGGCAAAAAAAAAAAAAAAAAAAAAAAAATATATATATATATATATATATATATATATATATATATATGTGTATGTATATAAATATAGATACAGTAGAGTCTCGATTATCCGTGTAAATCGAGCCTATACCTTTAGAATGAATCATTTTCTTCTGATGAACTGATGGCTTCCATTATTATGAAACAGTCATTATAAGTGAAGTGTTAGGTGAGGATGAAAGAGCAGCCGTAAAAAGTTAGAACTCTGGTTTTCTGGTCAGAATGGAAAAAAAAATAGCCATATTTTCTTTTTCAAAAAAAAAAAATGGCCATTAAAAAAAAATTATGACCATTTTTTTGGTGTCTTTCGAGAGATTCTGAAAATAGGACTTAATCTCCACTCCCCGCCCACTCGCTTGCACATGCGTATTATTTCATCTTGTTTTACGTGTTTTTTCTTGTATTCCAGTCAGTCAACTTTTATCCCTTGAAAATGAATGAATGTGTGTTCGAAAGATCTCGGGATATACTAATATCTTTATAAATTCTAAAGTAATTTTATGCTTGAAAAGATTTTAGTTTGGAACATATCGTTTTATTTTGCTTAGTTAAAGAATTATGGGGGAAAGTTCTATAATCATATGAATCCAATTCTGAAAGATAAGCCTGTTTAAAAAGATTCTGCTGAATGGATTTCGATTGAACTTGTACTGTTAGATGTTTAATTTTTTAGCAAAGATTTTAGTATTTAACATATCGTTCTACGTTTCTTAATTACATGATTTTGGAGGAAATTTCTATATTCAGGTAAATTCAATTATGAATGATTAGCCTTTTTAAAAAATTCTACTAGAATTATTTTGATAAGACTTAGATTGTTAAAAATTTGTTCAGCGGTAGTTTTGGTATATTGCCTATTGTTCTATATTTTTTAGTTATAGGGGAAAGATCTGTTATCAGGTGAATCCGATTATGAAAGGTAGCCTATTTAAAAACCGTTACTGGGGGGATTTTGATAAAGTATTGATAATTAGATAATTTTACGGGTATGATTTTAGCATATTACCTACCGTTCAATGGTTCTTTACGAGATTCCACTGTAGATAATTAACTAAAACTTTTAAAACATAAGGTCAAATTCATTGGCTCGTTTGCTAAAACCGACCAACGTAGCGTGCGAAGCCTGCTAGTTTGAAATATAAATATTGGAAACAGCATACATAAATAATAGCAATTTTTTTGTTAAGATGTACAACAGAAAAAAAATCTATACGTACCATTTTAAAATAAAGTAATGTTATGCGCGAATTAACTATAAATACATTGACATTTTCCAAAAATTGTCCATTAACTCTTCAACTCATGCTTTTTGGCATAATCTACAATGGCTCCCAAAGTGTTCGTACACTTTAGAAATTTATAGTAACAAGGCATTTTCCTGGAATTGAATTCGAATATGAAGTCCAATATTTTTCCACATCAACTTTATGTTATTCTAAATAATGCTCAACATTTCTTTTTATTTTTGACTGATTTTCTTTTATATAAAAATTAAAACGGAAGGAGGCAGAGAAAGAATACGCCACAAAAGTCTTCGTACATTGAAACATTCAGATAAATTCATAATTAAAATTATCGTCTGCTGTATTATTTTTATTTGTGTGTTGTGAGGACATTTAAGAAATCGTTTGGCTGTAATTTTTGCTTGCTTTCCCCGTAATATTCTATTTATTATTTAGTCGTAAGAAACAACTGCCAGCATTCAAAAATGGATTATATTTCATCCTAATAGGGGTAAATCAGTTCGGATTATTTCTAAATTAGTTCACTTAACCCATTCTATGGTGCAGTATGTGATCAAGCGCTTTAAATAAAAAAATCGGATCTAAAACAAGACAAGAGAAGGTCGTCCATCAAAGTTAACACAACTTGATCAGAGATTTATAATTAGAAAAATTGTAAAAAATCCACGCTTAAGGGCTGTAAAAGTTGTTACAGAATTCAATAAAAAATGTTCTTCTTCAACTTCACCTGAAACTATTCGACGAGTACTAATATCAGCTAGATTAAATGGGCGTTCTGATCATATAAATTTTTTTGTTAACCAGAAAAACAGAAAGCTTCGGCTTTCCTTCGCAAAATCAATGATAAATAAATCTGAATCGTACTGAAATAATGTGTTATTTCCAGATGAAAGTAAATTTAACATTTTTGGTTCTTATGGGCGTATAATTGTATGGAAAAAGAAAATGAAGCACTTAATCCGAAGAACTTTGTTGGAATAGTTAAGCATGGCGGTGAAGGTGTCCTTGTGTGGGGGTGCATGAAAGCATTACGACTAGGTAATTTGGTATTCATTGATGGCATAATAAATCATGAACTTTATTTAAATGGTTTAAAATACAATTTAAAATTATCAGCTCAAAATTTTGGTATTGGAAACAACTTTGTTTTTCATCAAGATAACGATTCTAAGAACACGGCTCTCAACATTCGCCTCCGGTGTCTCTATAATTGTTCATAAATTCTGAAAACACCACCTCAATCGCCGGATTAAAGCCCAATAGATCATATTTGGAAAGAAATGGAGGTTAAAGTTCGAAGACATGACAATGAAATGAAAAACTAACTAAAAACAACAATGATTGATGAATGGATGAACATTGATGCAGAAATTACAAAAAAAAAAAAAAAAAAAAAAAAGTGAAATCTATTCCTAGACGTTTATAAACTGTTATTTATACTGAAGGATATCATACTAAGTATTAATTTAATGAAATATTACAGTTTTTAGTTATATGTAAAGATTTTTTTAAAGTGTAGGAAGACTTTTGTGAGGTAATTTTTTTGTTGTTTTTTGATTATTGATTTTTAGGTGCGTTCGTAATTATATAAATACGTAGCACCTATAGTCGTCGTTCTGTCCGTCCGTCTGTCTGTCCGCATGTAACAGAGCAAAAACTACCCAACCGAATGGTCTGAAATTTCAAATATATGATTGTTGCAAAATTTTGTCGAGCCATTTCAAATTTTATGAAAATCGGATGTATAGTTTAATTACAGGGACAGTCAAAAGTTTTTCTTTACATTACGGCCAATGGGAAAAATTATTGCAACTGCATTTTAATGATGTTACAGCCTTCCGAATGGTCTGATATTTTAAATACATAATTGTTTCAAAATTGTGTCGAGCCATTTCAAATTTTACGAAAATCAGATGTTTTGTTTAATTACCGTGACAGTCAAAAGTGTTCTGTTACATTACGGGGAATGGGGAAAAATTATTGCAAGTGCATTTTAATGAGTTACAGACTATGCACTTATGAAGTGCAAAAAATTATACATTCAGTACAATATGGGGTGCAAAAAATAATTATAAAACTAGTTATAGTACGAACGCACCTCATTTGCCACGTTTGACGAGCAATTTCCAACTTGTTTTTTTAAGTAACGTTTTATTATTTTTTTAAAATATTTTACGGAGTTTTGTTAAGAATAAGTTGTAGTTCTTATTATTAAATACTCTGTCTGAAATATTAATTTTAATTAATGGATAGAACACAATTTCATTGAAATTCGTAAGTGTACGAACACTTTTGGGAGCCACTGTATGTGATTATGTCAGTGTGTATGAAGGTGGAACTAAAAAAAGAAGTTTCGAATTTTATATTCTAATAGTGATTATTTTTTTTCCTTTTTAACTCCATAAAAAGAAAATATTTTTCTTTTAATTTTAAAATGCTATTTTCCGGTTCCTCAAAGCGCCTGATTTTCCCTAAAAAACGAAAAAAAGCCAATAATTGCATGAAAAGTTTTTTAAGCTTATTGTTAAATTTATATTTTGCAAAATTAAATTAATTAAGTGTTAATATCCTGTAATAAAGAGAATAATTTAATTTGAGTGCCTTAGAAAAGTTAGCCCCACTTTATTTGACTTTTGTAGAAGCCAGCGTCGTGGGCGTTGGCTTTCATTGTCTCTAATTTATTTGATTGCGACACATAACAAGTTAGTCCGATTTAACGTGTGTTAACAGTTTCTTTAATTATTTTTCAATAAGCATTCTGTGTCAAAAGTGACAAAGTCTGTTAACGTACCTAAATCTAGATAATTGTTGAAGTGTCCTGTATTTCGTGAACCAAAAGAATTAACATTAGACTGTCATCTTTGACGAACATATGAAGATGTTATGAAACATTATTTTTGGGTTCAATTTAACTTAAAATCTGACAGCTGGAATCTGGTGCACACTCTTTCTAATATATCTAAAGCTGCTGCTGATACAATTAAAAGTGTATTGCTGAGACCTTCAATTCCAACGGTTTCTGATTCACAAATCATGAAAAATGATTAGAGACTAGCGCGAGAAATGACAAAATTTGAAGAAAAATATTACGATTAGAAAGAATAATCCCACATCTGATATAAAATTGCAAAATGCTAGGTAATCCTGCAAAAAACATTTCTTTGTGTAAAAGGACTAAATATTATCATGTATCAGAACAAGAACGTCACTTTCTCAAAGATCAAAGAGAGATGGGGTGATGGCAATAGGATCAATAGATATAAAAACTACAAAAAATGTGTAGCAAGACTGGAAAAGGAAATATCAAGGAAAAAAGTTATTTTAAAATAAAAAAAGGATATTTTGATTGAATGATCGTCAAGTGTAAAAAATAGTTCGGAAGGAAATAGTTCAATCGGTTGTTTTTCTAAACCTGAATTTGATAATCAACAAGATGAAAGAACCGGAGTATTAGACAGAACTGCAAATATTATTGCAAATGGCACCTTAGAAGATATGGGTATTTCTGATGATAATAAAGAAAAGGTAACTGAAAAAAGGACTCGAAGACGACAAAGAGAAAAGAAAAAGAAGAATTTGAAAGAACAGGAAAGACGAAATGAGTTAATTTTAGAAGGTTAGTATTTTGATAGCAGAAAGGATAACGCTATGATAACTGAAGCAGAGGGAAAAAAGTATAACTAAGAATCATTAAAGACGAACACCTGGTCTTAATTCAAAAACCAGGATAAAAATATAGTGGTCAAATTTCATTGACATCTTCTTCTTATATTAATATAGCCACTGCAGTTTTGGTTTATTTTCAAAATAATAATACAGACATTTCAAGTTTGAAAGTTATTGGGTGAAACAAAAACGCCTTTAATGCAGGATGCAAATCTGGAGTTGTTAAAACATCGTAAGCAATACCCTAAAAACTTTATAATGGATAATTTGATTATTACATGCAAATGAACTTTTTTCTTAGATACTTATTTCAACACCTTGCTGGAAAAACTACGGGTACAAAAGGATTTTCTGGACCAGTAGGAACCATATTGAAATTATAGACTATAAAAACATTGATCCTATCTTGACGGTCTGATCGGATGAAGAACTTGAAAAAAGTACAAACAGGGGATACACCTGAATTTTAGATTTTCCTTGTCATACTCAAACAGTGGAAACGTGTGTCAAAATTGTCCCGCGAGCTGCGTCAACCGTCTTTAAATATTAAGCAAAAGATTGCTTAATCTTGGGAAAGTTGAATTCCCACAATTTAATGACAAAGTTTGCCTAAAAAGACTGTAGGTTGAATATTCAATTGAATTAATCCATAACAAAGGGAGTTAAGGAGGGTGGAAGTCGATATTTAAACACCTCCTCGTGGTGACTTCTGGATAGTATTTGCTAAATAAAAGTAGATATGAGCTAACAGCTACGTTGTTTACTTTAAGTTACTTTATACTGAAATTTCAAAACTTTGACCTCCTTGAGGAACCGGAAAACAACTTAATTTAAAAAAACCTTTTCAGTCTGATGTTTAGACATCCAAAAAAGAAAACAGTTTTCACTATTACACATTAAAAAAAAAAGTTTTTTTTTTTACCCTATATTTAAGTTCCACCCTAGTGTGTATGTGCAGTTTGCAGGATGATTCACTGAATATTTGAACAGGCTGAGTACAGTCCTTTAATTTCAATGCCACAGTTTCTGGGTTTTAGCATTATTTTATCACAAGACTTTTATCATTAGATAAGGCTAATATTGCTATTTGAAAAAAGTGGTAGTGAAATTAAGGAACCCATAAAATCCTGTGTAATTACACAATGACTTTTCCGGTACATAATGCACTTGTCAAAGAGTCAAAAGCTAATTAGGAATCTGTTTGTAATTTTATTTTAAGACCTCTTCTCTTCTTGTCTTATTAATATAAACATGAGGAAATATTGAAAAATTCCAAAAGCAAATTGTATGTTTAGATGTTTCTGATATTTCTCCGACATTATTTTTGAATGTCGTACTTCCTCTTTCAATTTATGCTTCATAATTATTTTAGTTACTTCATTAATATTCATGTTTTATAAAACTTCAACATCTGTTTTAAAATACTTTATTCAAATTTTCCTTGTAATGAGAAAGATGCAATTATAACTAAAACTTTCGTCTTATGCAAGTTAATTGCCAATCGCAAAACAATTTCAGCTATGAGCGGTAAAGTTGCGAAATTTTCCGTAACAGATAAATTGAAATACTTTGTGTACTTTGAATAAAGTCAGAATAAATTATAAGAAACAGAAAATGTTTAATTATGGCAAAGATAATTTACAGATATTCAAACCTAACAACATATTTCAAATTATCTTAGCTATCTCATTAAGAACTAGGGGGCTCTGCCCCATATGAGCTAACCTCCCCAACCCCTGTCCAGACAAGCAGACTCTAAAACACGCTAATTATCTCTGCTTTAAAGAAATTATCCTGTTACGGAGGATTGAATCATATCATCAAGAACAGTGGTTAATTTTTGTAATCGGGCTATCGTGCATTTCCATTTGACTGGGTAAATTTTGAAAATCAACTTATATAAAATGCACACGATTATTTTTTAGCTGTATCATACGGACTGATAAAGATATCATGCGAATTGAATTTTTCCAACTGAGCGAAAAAACGGCAAGCCGGAATTTGAACCCAGAAGCATTGACTTAAATTGATAAGAAATATAAAACTGAAAAAAGATATCACTTATTAACCAATATGATTGATATCAGATGCAAATTTCTATCTGGGTGAAAAATGTCCGGACCAAGATTCGAATGAGGGATCTTGTGGATGAAGCCGCCAAAGCTCTGCCTTCTGAGCAATCCCGGACGAATCTGGTGGACCTTTTTCACCCAGCTAACCTTATTGATTATAGCATCTGGTCTGTAATCTGGTTCAGCTCAGCAGAATAAATCGCAGGTAATGGAACTCCAGAAATCGATGGTTACGTAATTACACTATATTAATTTTAATACAATTATTCTAATTGGTAAATAAAACATATCAGATGTAAATTTCCAACAGGCCGAAAAAAGTCCGGACCCGGATTCGAACCAGGAATCTCTTGGCTGAAGTCACCAATGCTCTTAATAATTGTGTTAAAATTAATCTAGTGAATTACGTATCCAGCGATTTCTGGAGTTCCATTACCTGCGATTTATTCTGTTGAGCTGAACCAGATTTCAGACCAGATGCTATAATCAATAAGGTTAGCTGGGTGAAAAACTTCCACCCGATTCGTCCGGGATAGCTCAGACGGGTGAGCATTGGTGACTTCAGCCAAGAGATCCCTGGTTCGAATCAAGGTCCGGAGATTTTTCGCCAAGTTGATAATTCACATCTGATATCATTTATTTACCAATTAGAATATTTGTGTTAAAATTAATCTACTGCAATGTGATTGAGTTAAAAAAATATTCTTGTATCTACGTACCCATTCTTAAATGGAGTTCCATTACCAGCGGTTTATTCTGTTCAACTGTCGACATGTTAGGCCAGATGCTATTACCCATAAGCATTATGTCAGCATTTCTCAGGCCATGTATCTCAATAGGTAGAGTATAGGCAATTTAAGTCAGAGGTTCTGTGTTCGAATCTCGGCTTGGGCATTTCTCACTCATTTGGAAAAATTAAATTCGTATTTTATGTAATGGTCAGGTAAAAAATGTCGCTGCCTCTCGGACTTTTATAATTCCGCTATGGGCAGTATTCTAGGTTCGAGAATACAAAAATTTGTCAGCTTGAGTATAACATTCACTGAAAAGCACTGTGTTTATAAAATCCACGTTTATATTTTATGTTTATATCGAGTTTTGGATATTACCAGGAACTGGTATAGCTTTTACATGAATTCTTTTCTCTGTTTTAATTTAGCTTCATGCGTGTCTTTAATGTTATTTATAAAATGAAAATTGTTTATTTTAATTATTAAGTATATATGGATTTTATAATATGCATTTATCGAATAATAATTCGTTCACATTAAATCTAAGATATTTTAAGCATGCATTTACCTGTATTTATGCTGTATTAAGCAATGAAACATATAAACAACCTCGCCATCATCTATTTTTATGACACTTGATTCCCTCTGTGACGCCACATGAACATCGTACATAAAAAATTTGTTTTGAGTGACTCGTTTCTATATGTGATGTAATTTTCAATATTAAATGTTTTTGTAATAATTCAATAATTTTGAGGTTTTTTGTTCTTTTTAATATCCACGCGTAAATATATTTTTCAGTTAAAAATGTTTGTAAATAGTATTATACGTTTACGGTTTGGTTTTAAATTGACAATAATAAAAAAAAAAATGAGAATTTTCAAAATATGAATTAAATGTCTATTAAAATAATGAAAATTTTAAGAAAAAACTGAAAAAACACGTGTCCGTAAGCGGACACGTATTTGCTGATGATGATGAAGAGCTGTTATGTTTTTAGCTCGAAACGCGTCCTGTGTATTGTTTTATTTTATGGTGACTTTTTACAAAGTTTTATTATTTTAATTGGGTATTGCTATTGAAAAAAAATGAAGTTTGTGTTCATTTTAATATGTAGATGCCCCCCTAAGGATATTTTATATACATCATTTAAAAGTTGACTTTATTTCCAATCGGTCGGTACCAGTAACTTTCTTCTACGATAATTAGTTTTGGAGTTAGTAGGGGGTGTTTATTTTTTCTTCTTATGAATGTACGTACATATCGTTACATTTTATTGCAGTATTTTAAATTTCCTTAAAATTATTACACCTACCTGAGTCTAAATAGTGTGAAGCACCCTGTATTTTTGACTGAAAAAGGGGTTCCCTAATGTTCCATGGTAATTTTTAATCCTGTTGATGCCTACTATCACTCCTCTGAATTTGTCGTTCGAATTCGGCAACACACTGTTTAAAATTTATAAGAACTTTTTTACCAGTATAGTTGTGAAAAGATTTAAATAAAATTTTGTATGCGCAGTAATAAATTTATAACTCACAGATGTTCATGAGTTTTTTCATTTATAACATTAAGTTTGAAATTCCTTAAAATGCATTAGAAATGATTTGAATGTGAAAGTGTTTAAACGTCAAAAACGAAATATATTTCTTTAGTTTTATGATTAATGTTGAAAGCAGCTGTAATTTATAACTATGTCATTAATGATCGTATTTTGACATCTGCTTGAAGATAATTATTATTTTTAATTCACACTAGTAGATATAAATGGATAGAATGTAACAGTTATAAGACATTAAACAGAAGAATATAAAAGTTAGACAGATAAAAATATAAGTACAAAAAAAATCTAATCTTTTAAAATGTCATCAAATGAGAATAAGAGAAATAACAGAGGAACAGTAACGATTAATATTATGCACTTTGACATGTAAGGTAAGAAAAAATAGATTACTCAGTTGAACTTTCTTTTTTTTAATATTTTATTCGCGCCTACACTATTATGCTGAAAAATAATTTAATAATATTTACTGCAATTACGCGTTTGAAAAATGTAATTATTCAATGATTAATGAGCATGTGAAGTCTGACGCTTAGAAATAAAATAATATGGCGATTAGAAGGTGTTTAAAATACTCCAATGCATGCTGATTATAGCACATTGTTTTTTTTGGTATATGTTCGCAAAGATCATTTCCAAAGTTGCTCCCTCCCCAAAGTATAATAATTTTGCTTTTGAACTGCAAATTCATGAAATTAGCATTGTTAACAACTGTGTTTCTGAAAGGGGCGATGTTTAGTGACAGAAGTGATTTAAAACACATCTACAGCAATATGCAATAAATAATCTTAAAATGGTTGGTTTTCCCTATAGGTAGCGAAATGGAGTAAATCAAAGTATTAAAAACATTTAAATGATGAAAATTACAGTAATATCTTAACCTAAACACGAATTTGTTTTCATAATGTCATTGTGAATTACATGTTAAGCAATTAAAAGTGATGAAAATGTTTTAAAGGAATTTGTTGAATGAGTTTTGTAAATTATTATTCACCTCGTAATTATTATTTATATCGTATTATTAACGCTTCATTTCAAAAGCTTTCATATCTATTGCTATTGGACAACAATTAAAAAATAATTAATTTATAATTCATACTTTATTAATTAATCTTTTACACTTATCTACAGTCGTGGAAAAAAAAAAAAGTAAACACCCCCTACTAACTCCTCAACAAATTATTGTAGAAGAAATTTACTGGTACCGAATGATTGGAAATAAAGTCTACTTTTAAATGATTTATATAAAATTTGCTTAAGGGGCGATCTACATATTAAAACAAACCATAACTTAATTTTTTTCAATAGCAATACCCAATTCTGACAGCATAAATGAACTCTACACCCTTCAAGTAGCCTAGAAACAAATTTTTATGCAATTCGTTCCATAAGTTTCCGAGAAATTAATTATTTTAAAACGAGCGTATTTTAAGGGCTGTATCCAAATTGAAGTTCGGTACGCGATTGTTAAGCGAGAGAGCCGCCTTCTTGATCAAGGCACCTTACGAAGCCAGTTAGATAACAGGACAGCAGAAGAAATTTCACAATATCAACTCACTTCTATCATAGACGTCCCCTTAAACCATCATTTTGCCGTTTTTTAAGCATAATTTGAAAACTATTTGGAAGAAAAATGTGAAATTTTGGATTTTCATAAAGCAGGACTTAATAAATATAAATCCATCAAAAAAATTGTAGGTTGCAATTCATAATTTTTTCGAATATTAATTTCATAATTCATAATTCATATCATAAAATTATAAAAATTGCGAATTCAGCGTATTTATGTTTGGGCACATTAGCATTATTGCTACACAAAAAATTAGCACATTAGGAGCATAATTTCAGGAGATATAAATAAAAATATGGAAATGTAATTCAACATTAGAAGCACTAAATTTTGAATGTTTATAATTCAAAAACTTATCATTCAAATGACTTGAAATTTGGTATCTAGGCATAGTTTGAACCGAAGATTTGAAATATCTCGTTAAAATTGTGTATTTCTATTTAAAAAATGAAGTTTGGGTTCGTTTTAATATGTAGATGGCCCCCTAGGCAAATTTTATATACATCATTTAAAAGTAGACTATATTTTCAATCGTTCGGTACAAGTAACTTCCGTCTACGATTACTTGTTGAAGAGTTAGTAGGGGGTGTTTACTTTTTTTTCCACGACTGTACCATGTTTGAATGTTTCCTTTTATAGTAAACTAGGGGGCTCTGCCCCCTGCAAGCTACGCTCGCCAACCCCCGTTCAGACACCGCAGAATCTAAAAATCTAAAAACATACTAATCTGATGGGTTTTAAAAATATTAGAGAAGATTAAATTATACTGAAAAAAGCTGTGCAGATCTCCTTGTAAACGGGTTTCCATTCAATTCCCTTTGATTGCAAAAATTTAAGGGCGAATCAGTTGCTGTTAAGACATCCAATGGTTGTTTTCGTTTTTGATTAAAGATGATCAGTTAAACATTTGAAAAGAAGCTAAAATAAAATGAATTAAGTATTCAGAGTCTTTGTCAACCGATATTTTAATACACTCTCTATAACAATAGCCCAAATCATGTGACTATCATCAACAGTTCCGGGCGGAACACTTTACTTTTTATACTCTAGGTGTCATTTTGATACTTTAATGTTACCCAGGTACAGGTGATAAGTCACCAAATATTATTCTATCCCGATCATTTCATGTATATTATAATAGTTCAAGTCATCAAATGCCATAAACAAATACGATCTGATCCCTTCGCCTTTCATATGAAGGTTTGGCACTAATGTCATATCCCCGTATTGGCGCGATTTTTTTCCAACGCCAATTTGGGGAACGCATCAACAGCATAAACAACAACATCCGGCTTTCCATATCAAGCAAAATAACGATACATTGGCGCCAGTTAAGTACCCGTTGCGTATATGACATTGGCGTCAGAAAAAAATCGCGCCAATATGGGGCCGTATATCACATCTGTGCCGAAAGAAAAAAAAATCCAGGTGCCAATCTCGCCTTTTTTTTTTTTTTTTTTTTTCAACTCGCCAGTCAGCGAAAAAAAAAAAAAATAAAATAAAATAAAATATATATATATATATATATATATATTTTTTTTTTACGAAAATTTGGCGAAAATCTCGTTTTCGAATACCAGTTACACATGTATTTTTGGTACTACTTAGTTATCCCGTCGAATAAAAATCTATCGCGAACTATAAGATTAAATGCCAATAATGGTTGATCGTAAATATCACATTCACTTAACTTTTAGCAAGTTACATTGTACCGTACTGCATTGTACCGTATTTTTAAATTATTTTCTATTATTTTCAAAAGGAAATAGCAAAAAAAAAATAATTAATAACTATAGAACAAAATAATTTATATAAATTAAAAAAAAAAAAATAAAAGTAAATAACCATTTATTATTAAATAAACAACAATAGCCGGGTTACCATGTCAATCACAATAATGCCATTTTGGCGTCAATTAGGTACCCCGGTGCGTAGATAACATCCGTGCTTAATTTTTTTCTTTTCGTTTTGTTTTTTAAAAAAACTAGTTGCATAGCAACTCGTTGTGTTGCTTTCGAATTGCATGAGACAATTGATCTGTTTGCGAAAAATGAAATCTCAAATTTATTGTAAATTTAGAAAGCCATTACAATATTAATTTTATTAAATACAATATTTCAAATAATAAGTTATATTTACAATTTAATTCAAAAGCTTTCCCAATAAAAATGCACATATTCTATAACTTTATTTGCCTAGAGCTTTTCGTTCTTCCAAGATTTTGCTTCGAATTTCGGAGTTGGCAGAAATGATGTCACTTGGGTCAACTTATATAAAAATGAATTTGTTTGGACGAAATTATTCAGAAGCATTTTATATTTATGAATTAAAATAAATATTTAGAGAATTATTATTTTTCTCGCTATAACATTTCATTTTTAATGTCCGCTTCCGAAATGTTTTATTAGCCATCTTAAGGCAATAGTTGAAAATCTACTTTTCGACTTTAAATTAAATGAAAATAGCGTACTATGTTTTTTTTTTTTTTTTTTTTTTTTACGTCAGCAGAATTTATCTCAATGTTCCAGTCGAGAGTAGAATTTGTGTTTCTAAAATAAACGGATTCCTGAAGCTTGAATATGTGTGAGTTTCTATTTCGTGAAATTTTCTTGAAAACGACAATGATTTTTTCACTATTTATTCAAATTAACGTTAATTTCAATTTAAAAATGATTTCAAACAATGATATATAATAATCTTTGTAATTTTCCCTTTGCTCTCTTTTATCCAGAAAAATGGAACAATTTTAGTTTCCATCATTACAGTAATGACATTAAAAATAACGTAAAAATTTATATCTCGAAAACTAATCAAATTTTAAAATTCTACGACCACTTTTAACCTCCTCGTACCCATGCGTATAACTGGCGTTAATTTGTTCACCCAACATTCCATATTCTAAGAGGAACAGCTGTGAAATACAAACGGACAGTCACTTTTTAATATAATACATTGATGAAGTTTTAATTTCGCCATAAAAAATTAGTCAGGGACAAATAATGAATTATTTATATTATTTTAAGTGCAAATGACTTATTTCGTAAATGAGCCTGTACGCAATGGATATAGATTAAAAAACATTATGCTTGAAAATTATTTAAAAAGCCATAATAAATAAATCAATTAAGATAAAGTATTCAAGCAAATTGCATTAGAAAATAGATATTATTTCCCTATATAACGGGTGTAAAAATTGAAGATGCGCGATGTTTAGAAATTCAAAAAATTGCTGTAGCAAAGATTGCGAAACCGACATTTAATCGTCAAGCGTTTCCATTCTCAAAATGACGTCAGCCTTACGCACGGACATATTTTTCCTTTATAATACAGATAGATTTTCAAAGGTGAAGTTCCGTTTTGTCAGCTAAAACTTTGCATGTGAAAATGTATTCTTTTGGTTTGAGGTTCTAATTTCAGTACCGCGAAGTACAAATTCCAGAAACTGATGTCTTTTAGATGTATTCGTGGTAAAATATATAGTTTTATCAAAGAAAAGGGTTGTTTTCTTTTAAATATGGCACTTACTGAAGCATTACGCCAAGTGTCTCAAATTCGGTATCTGCCGAATGAAAATATATTGTAAAATTAGCTTTATGAGCGAAAATGTTTTTTAAATAGTGACGTCATTTTCTTTTCAGACTTAAAATAAAGTTATTAACCATTTGGAAAAATGGTTATTGTTCTCGTCAGGATGGGAAATTAAAAGCATATCTAGAGGTTTTCATTGGTTTAATCCGCATTTTATTCGTTTTATATTATATATTCGTCGTGGTCTATACAGTAACCTGTATTTCCCTTTAATTTCAACAACGATGGATACCTTCTGTTGCCACTATGACAAAAAAATAATAAAAACTACAAAAAAAAAAATAACTCAGAAACAAATTGAGATACAGCTTTCAAACAAATTGCATTTAAAAGTACATTTTTTTCTCTATCCGACGGTGTAAAAAGTAATACTGTCGGATGTTTAGAAGTTTAAGAATGAAATTTCATTTAAAATTGGCCGTCAGATTTCTTGGAAATCTGACGATGGAAAAGCCTTTTCCCGAACAGCCAATGAAATGCTTGGATATTTACGTAAGTTTCAGGTGGATAATACTTAAGTTTCATGAAATTTGACGGGTCGCAGGCGATATTTTTGGCTTGCAATTTTTACGTGTAATAACACTATTAATGGTTTAATTCATGGCGTACGTAATGTATGATCAACTCCGTGCGATTTTTTATGTCTTAAATTTTAGTCTTCAAAAAAATCGTTTTCCAAATGGTCGTTGTAATTTGATAAATTGCTATTTTTTTTTTAAAAATTGTAATGAGTAAATGGTATCAATAAGGATAAATAAACCCCAATATTTCTTTTTTTCTGCAACAGTGGAAATAATACGATTGCTACCATTTTGATGAAATTTCAAAAAAAAAAACTTTTCAAATTAAATTAAAAATATAAAAGTGGAAATATTTAGAAAAATAGCTACAAATGAACAGCTTTCATTTAAAAAAAGAATTATTAGCAAAATTGGTACATTAGAAAGTTCATGGAAGATGTCTAAAAAAAGCTAAGATTATTTTTTCTCTTTTACTTTGACAGTTGCCTAGCAACTCTATTTCATACAAAATACATTTTTAAAAGCACATATTTTTCCCAATTCGGCTCTAAAAATTTAAATTGTTCGATTACATATATGTTAAATTCGTGCTTTTTAATATATTATTCTTTTATTCATTTATTGATGAAGCTTTAATTTCGTTGTAGGAAATTAGCGGGAGTGAAATTCTGAACTTTTTTTATGTGCAAATTGCTTATTAATATTTCGCAATGGAGCCGGCACGGCAAAATCATTCAATTGATAAATAAAAACGAAATAAAGCCAAAATTCACTGGGTTTTATAACAGACGATATTCTTGACATAGCACGTATTTTAATTTCAATTTTTTTCGGTTTTTATGAGAAAATCGCAACAAAAAGATACATCAATCTACTATTTTCATTTTTCCCCCTTTACTTTCAACAAAAATGGAGCTGCCACGATTACAAAAAAAGTAATAAAAACTACCAAAAAATTAATATCTTAAAATTAAATTGAGATACAGCTTTCAAACAAATTGCATTTAAAAGCGCATTTTTTTCCTTATACGGCGGTGTAAAAATTTAAAATGTGAGATGTTTAGAAGTATAAAAATGTGCAGTAGAGAAATTACAAAACCAAAATTTTATTTCAAATTTCAAAGTGTTGCCATTCGCAAAATGACGTATGCGTTACGCACAGATATGTTTGTCCTTTATAATATAGATAGATAAAGGAGTGAAAGCCATCAATTTTAAATGAAAGTTGTGTATTTTAAATAAAAAGAATGAAAGGATTATATTTTAAATGAAATGAATGAAATATGAAGAAATGCGACGGGAAAAATGTTTGGCGAATTATCACCTGCGTCTCGCTAACATGAAAATACCGTCAGAATTGATTTCTCTATCAGAATCTTTCGATTTGGCGAAAGATTGTTCAAGTAAATTGAATTATGAATAAAAGTAGCATGATACATTTCTTAGCATACATTTAAGGTAACCGTTTCTGAATTATGAAAAAAATATCTGTTACGATTAAAATTTGAGTTGCCATCATTAGAAAAAATGTATTTAAAATTAGAAAAAAAATAATATTTCGAAAACTAATTCGAATTTTAAAATTCTAATACCAGTTTTGAGATTTGTGGATAAACACGGATTTTTGGTGTTAATTTCATCGCAAAGTATTCCATATTTTAGGAGAAATCGCCGTGAAACAAAATCAGTTGTTTAATCAGTCGATTGAAAGAATCGATACATTTCAGCCGTTTCATATATTCGTTTCATAAATTCGTTTCATTAGGATTTTATATATATAGGGAAGATATATTATTGAGTAAAAATCTTTTCTTTAATCTGTCACCCATCTACTTTTTAAAAAGTAACAGAAAGGAAAGTACAGTATAGCCGAGATCTATATAAATTTTCATAATATGCAAGTGGAATTTTTAATATAAGTTGCTCTCTTTGATTGAGTACCAAATTGTGAACAAAACTGCTGCATTTTGACTATGAGTAGTTGAAATTCGCTTGTTTTTAATAAATCCTTATATTTCTTGAAATGCAAATTTCAGGTGTAATTTGTGTAAGTTTCGTGAATTTTGGTTTTAAACTCTCCCTGTTATGTATGTATTCTCTTGTATTATTTCTATTTAATCTCAATTTGTTCCACCCTTATTAATTTTGTACCATTATTGCTACCATTTTCACTTGCAATTCACACGTGTTTTATTTTCTATTGTTATAAATATATATATTTTTTCACTTTGGCATTAATTATTATAGGTTTTTATATATCTACTAGGGGGCTCTGCCTCCTGCAAGCTACGCTCGACAACCCCGTTCAGACACCACAGAATCTAAAAACTCGCTAATTTGATGGGTTTTAAAAATATTAGAGAAGGTTGAATTTTACTGAAAAAAGCAGTGGAGATCTCCTTGTAAACGGGTTTCCATTCAATTCCCTTTGATTGCAAAAATTTAAGGTCGAATCAGTTGCCGTTAAGACATCCAATGGTTGTTTTCGTTTTTGATTAAAGAGGATCAGTTAAACATTTGAAAAGAAGCTAAAATAAAATGAATTAAGTGTACAGATTCTTTTTCCCCCGGTATTAAAAAAATCTCTATAACAATAGCTTAAGTCATGTGAATATCATCAGCAGTTCCGGACGCACTACTTTGCTTTTTGTACTCTAGGTGCCATTTTGGTACTTTAATGTTAGCCAGGCACAGGTGATAAGTCGCCAAATATTATTCTATCGCTATCATTTCAGCTATATTATAATAGTTCAAGTCATCAACTGCCATAAACAAATACGGTCTGATCCCTTCGCCTTTGATATGAAAGTTAGGAGCCCCATATTGGCGCGATTTATTTTCCGACGCCAATTTGTGGAAAGCATCAACAGCATAAACAACAACATCCGGCTTACCATATCAAGCAAAATAACAATACTTTGGCACCATCCGTTGCATAGATGACATTGGCCTAAAAAAAAAAAATCGCGCCAATATGGGGCCGTATATGACATCTGTACCGAAAGTTTTCCATTTTGATTAAAAAATCTAAATTTTTTTTCGAATAAAACTACATAAAAGATGCCATGGTCGCAAAGAATTCTTGGTACTGTTACTCTAGCCGGGTGCAAATCTCGCCAATAGCTTTTTTTCAACTCGCCAGTTAGCATTTTTTTTATTTTTCGAGTGGTAAATTAAGACACTGATTTGAAATTGAAATTAGATGTCATGGTTTGTTGCATTATATAATATTTGGCCAGATGTCATATACGCATCGCAGGTTTGGCGTGATTTTTTTTTCTTTTTTTTTACGAAAATTTGGAGAAAACCTCGTTTTCGAATACCAGTTACATATGTATTTTTCCGGTGTGTATATGACATCAGTGCCTAATATTTTTCTTTTCGTTTTGTTTAAAAAAAAGAAAGAAGTGAAAGGCCATCAATTTTAAATGAAAGTTTTGTATTTTAAATAAAACGAATGAAAGGATTATTTTTTAAATGAAATTAATGAAATATAAAAAATGCGTCGGGAAAAATGTTTGGCGATTTATCACCTGTGTCTCGCTAACAAAAAAATACCGAGTTCTTGATTTCTTTATCAGAATCTTTCGATTTGGCGAATGATTGTTCAAGTAAATTGAATTATGAATAAAAGTAACATGATACATTTCTTAGCATACATTTAAGGGAGGCCAAACTGGTCGCCAAATTAGTTTAAAATAATTACCTTTTCTAAAATATGAAAAAAAAAATCTGTTATGATTAAAATTTGAGTTGCCATCATTAGAAAAAAGTATTTAAAATTTGAAAAAAAAAAATGATTTTTCGAAAACTAATTCGAATTTAAAAATTCTAATACCAGTTTTGTGATTTGTGTATCAATACGGATTTTTGGTGTTAATTTCATCGCAAAGTATTCCATATCTTAGGAAAAATCGCCGTGAAACATAAACAGTTATTTAATCAGACGTTTCAAAGAATCGTTTCTTAAATTCGTTACATTTCAGTCTTTTCATATATCCGTTTCATAAATTCGTTTCATTAGCATTTTATATATATAGGGTAGATATATCTAACCCTCCCCCTTTAAATATTATACTTTTGCTTATCTCCTGCTATTTTAGTGTAATCTGGTGTATTGCTTGTCACATGATTCAATATCTTGTATCGTACTACTACATCTTACGTATTATTCCCTACATATGTGCCACGTATTATTCTCTGGTGAGTTAAGGTTGGTTGGTTGGTTGTATTTATGTCGGCCAATTATCAGCACGTGGGATATAGGCCCTAAGGGGGGGGGTGTGCCTTCCGTGGAGGTCTTTCTAAGGGAACCTAACCCGTATTAACGTTTGGAGAACCAAGGTTCGAAGAAAACCACGAAAACTACGAACGATTAGGCCGACGGGAGCGATTGGGATCGAACCCAGCACCTTCCGTCTACCAGCTTCAAGAGCAGAAGAGCAGAACCTCTCGGCTGCTGGTGGGGCATGGTGAGTTAAGTCTATTATGTTTTAAGTTTGGTGTTTTTCGATATGTTATAAGGAGTTACATGTTGACATGTTTAGACGTAATGACGACAATATTCAGCGAAATAACATATCTTTACTATGAATTGTGATTATGTAGCTCCTCTGAAGAATCCATAAGCTATTGGCAGTTTCGTATTCTTGCAATTTTCTGTGTTCATCTTTTGAATAATCTACACAGTTTTTTACAGTTGTGATTTCATTCTAATTGTCTATATATACTATTGAAAATTTGAATTTTTTAAAAGAAACGGTAATATTTTCGTCAATGTAGGTGCTGTTGTTAAGGAAATACCTTTTTAGACATTAGGCATAGCAAGTAAAATTTTGTGCAAATTAGAGTCGATTTAGAGCTTTTTGTCATATCAGACAAAATGATCAGAATTATCACGAAGTATCAGAATAAGGGTGGCCAGAAGTATTTTTTCTTTGTTCTATGAAAACCTGTAAAAAGTATGAGAAAAATAGCAAATGTTAGACAATAGCTATCACAAAGGTAATATCTAAACATATCATTTTAAAATAAAGGAACTTTATGAGTAAAGTAACTGTAAAAAATCCCTCGACTTTACATAGTCACATATTTTATTAATTTTAACACAATTATTCTAATCGGTAAATAAATCACACGAGTTGTAATTTTCCAAGTGTGTGAGTCTAGGCCAGGATTCGAATCAAGGACCTTTGGCCTAAGCTGCCAATACTCTACCAACTGATTTATCCTTGACAAATCTGGCTGACACAATTCACACAGAGAACTTGTTGATTATGGCATCTGGTGTGATATCGGAAGCAGCTCAATAGAATAAATCGCAGGTAATGGAAGTTAAAGGAAACTCTAGATCCGTAATCGAAAAGATTTTTATGTTTAAAAGTATCCCTTATTTTGAAGACGTTTTGTTTAAGGGGACAGTGGACATTCAACATTACAAATTCGACTAAAATATCTTTTTTTTTTTTTTTTTTTTTTTTTTTTTTGAGTATTATGAAACTAGATTCTCAAATAAAACCATAATACGAAATGCAAATTTTCACCTTGATTCAACATAAAATATATAATGTGAAGTTTAAAAATTCACAGTCTTATTTAAAAGGTGACTAAAGTAATGAAAAAGATGTTACAAGTTTAAAATATTTTATATAAAACTTCTTAGTACTTTCATGCTAACCAAGCTCATCATCAGAGAATATTTTAATAACTAAATGTTGTTCATTTATACAAATGCGTCACTTTGTTTTGAAAAAGAGAGAGCCAATAATTACTAGAGTTGAAAGTAGAAGTAGCAGTAGCAGTTCCTTGGATTGGATTTAATTATATATTATTATTAATTGCAATTCCATTTATTTTATGACATCATTCTGTTCACATACGTCACATTTCATGGGTAGAAGAAAATATTTAACTGCCATACTTTAAATGTTAATACGTCACTTTGCTCAAGTTTCCATTATTTATTTCCAGGATATTGAACCATCTGCCATAATTTAAATTTTAATACGTCACTTTTCTCAAGTTTCCATGATTTATTTCCAGGATATTGAAACATCTGCCGTACTTTAAATTTTAATGTCACTTTGCTCAAATTTCCATGATTTATTTCCAGGATATTGAACCATTTTCATGATTTATTTCCAGGATATTGTACCATTTCCATGATTTATTTCCAGGATATTTGAACCATCCATATACCAACCAGGATATTGAATTTTTAAAGTTCACATTACATATTTTAGATGCTGAAATTTAACTGATGCAAAAATATTTTTTCAATCCAGAAGCGACTTCGCAGAGATATAGCTTTTAAATTCATAAAACCGTATATATTTATACAGTTTTTTGTAATTAAAATGCTGATTTTTCAAAATTGAAAATTTCACACTCTTCTAAATTTGGAAATGTTCCATGCGCATTCCTAAATATCAGATTATTTTGACATTTAGCTGTATATTCTATATACAACACTAAATAAATGTCAGCACAAAAAGTTGCATTTTAGTGATATTTTAGTGTTAAAATTTATATGCATAGGAAAATATATAGCTGTTACCGGCCAAACCCGATTTTAGGCCAAACTAGATTGGCCTAGGCCAAACTAGTTTATCCTAACGCCCATAGGATAAACTAGTTTTTCCTAGGCCAAACTAGTTTATCCTAACGCCCATAGGATAAACTAGTTTTTCCTAGGCCAAACTAGTTTATCCTAACGCCCATAGGATAAACTAGTTTTTCCTAGGCCAAACTAGTTTATTCTGACGCACGTAGGACAAACTAGTTTTTCCTAGTCCAAACTAGTTTGGCCTAATGCTCATAGGATAAACTAGTTTAGCCTGCTATTCATTGGTCTGAACTAGTTTATCCTAGGCCGATCTAGTTTGTCCTAGGCAAATTCAATTTGGCGAGCTTTTATTGATCCCAAAGACTTCCTCGGCGCCAACCTTCTACTCTGTCCTAGGCCATTCTAGTTTATCCTAAGCCAATGCAATTTGACGTCTTTTTATTGATCCCAACTACCACTCCGGCATCAACCTTGTGCAAAGTTGTATTGCTGTCACCGCTGTATAATATATTTTATTCGATGAAAAGTGGAATATAGTTCCCCTACCTTTCCCATTTCACTGCCATCGCTAGTTACAAAATATGTTCCATATGACAAATTATGTGCTGGAGGACCAAGAATGGGGTGCGATGCTATCATAAAATTTAGGAGAGGAATAATTTGGAGAACTGATTAATTATGTGCAGTTGTACCTCGAAAATCTGGCATCGTCAGGACCAGGACTTCGCCGGCTTTTTGAAAATTCCAGATTTTTGAAAGAATATCAAATGTACTTCTGATATCTTAAAGGCTGATTTTTCAAAATTGAAAATTTCACACTCTTCTAAATTTTGAAATGTTCCATGCGCATTCCTAAATATCAGATTCTTTTGACATTTATGCTGTATATTCTATATACAACACTAAATAAATGTTAGCACAAAAAGTTGCATTTTAGTGATATTTTAGTGTTAAAATTTATATGCATAGGAAAATATATAGCTGTTACCGGCCAAACCCGATTTTAGGCCAAACTAGATTGGCCTAGGCCAAACTAGTTTATCCTAACGCCCATAGGATAAACTAGTTTTTCCTAGGCCAAACTAGTTTATCCTAACGCCCATGGGATAAACTAGTTTATCCTAACGCCCATAGGATAAACTAGTTTTTCCTAGGCCAAACTAGTTTATCCTGACGCACGTAGGACAAACTACTTTTTCCTAGTCCAAACTAGTTTGGCCTAATGCTCATAGGATAAACTAGTTTAGCCTGCTATTCATTGGTCTGAACTAGTTTATCCTAGGCAAATTCAATTTGGCGAGCTTTTATTGATCCCAAAGACTTCCTCGGCGCCAACCTTCTACTCTGTCCTAGGCCATTCTAGTTTATCCTAAGCCAATGCAATTTGACGTCTTTTTATTGATCCCAACTACCACTCCGGCATCAACCTTGTGCAAAGTAGTATTGCTGTCACCGCTGTATAATATATTTTATTCGATGAAAAGTGGAATATAGTTCCCCTACCTTTCCCATTTCACTGCCATCGATAGTTACAAAATATGTTCCATATGACAAATTGTGTGCTGGAGGACCAAGAATGGGGTGCGATGCTATCATGAAATTTAGGAGAGGAATAATTTGGAGAACTGATTAATTATGTGCAGTTGTGCCTCGAAAATCTGGCATCGTCAGGACCAGGACTTCGCCGGCTTTTTGAAAATTCCAGATTTTTGAAAGAATATCAAATGTACTTCTGATATCTTAAAGGTGCATTTATTCAAAATTAATTCAAAACCAAGTGACATTTATGTGGGAAAAATAAATATAAAAAAAACATTAATTTTTCCTACGGTACATAAATTCTAATAAACAGTGAAATCAATTCTTGTGTCGATTGATAAAATTTGATTTGCTATAGTGTCTGCCGTTCTTTGACAAGTTTTTCTTGGATTTTATAAGGGAACAATATCGATTTCGGAGATGTAGTATTGTTCCTCTAAACCATTTAGTAATTTTCCAGTGAAACATATACATTTTTCAAGGGACATCTTTTCTTCTGCAAGTTTCTCGTTCTCCTTCCTATGAGCTGCTAATATAGCGTTATCGGCGGTTCTATTTAGCACAACTTGAGCGATCTCAGTGTCCACTGATCCATCTCTTTCGATCTCGAAATTTTTAATTCGTAAACAATTGCTATTGTTATTTGTTCCATAAGTTGGAAGAAAAAAAATTGGGAGAGCTGGCCTTCGTTCCCGGATTTTTGAAGTTGCCTTATTTCTGAATGCTAGATTTTCGTGTGAAATACAGGTGTTAAAAGTTTACAATATGCATTTTATCTAAAATTGCTAGTACTTTCGATCTCAATCCCACACTCATCGTCAGGGAATATTTTATTTTAATTGCCGTTACATTCATTCCCTGACGATGGCTGTGCGATTGCAGGCCAAAAGTACTAGGAAATTTAAATAAAATATATATTTTAAACTTGTAACATCTCACATTTCAAGTAAAACGGAGAAATTTTTAAAGTTCATATTGTATAGTTTGGCATATAAAACGTATTCTATAACTACCGATGACGGTGAAATGGAGGAAATAGGGGGGAAGTATACCATTCCTCATCGAATAAAATACTTTATAAGAGGGTGGCGGTACTACTACTTTGTACAAGGTTGGTGCAGGATTGTTCGTTGGTATCAGTGAGTATGTATGAGCATCAGTTGGCATTCAGATTTTCAGTATGAGCGAACTCATTGTGCGAAATCTCATGAGTTTAGCTCACTTTCTGTGACGTTAAGTTAAACTTAACTCACTTTTGATAAAAGAGCGTGAGCTGAACGAAAGCTCAAAAAATCTGTGAGTTTAAGCGAGATTTACAACTTAAACTCAATTTTTTCATAATTTATAAAAAAATTCCCAGCTGTTACAACATGTTTTTTCCCATTCAAATTCCATTTAGAGGCCTACATGGACTCAGGACGGGATGAGTCTGATCATCATTTTTCTAGGTCGTACCCGGGTCATGCTTTCTCTGCAGGCACGGGCCGGTCCGAACCGAACTTATTTCTGGACTGTGCTGTATTCTTTCTAGAAGTGTCCCGAAATTTTCTCGTCCGGTCACAACACTGCATGTATGAAAATTATTGACTCGTGCTTGCCTGACCCGAGCAAAAATCTGTTTAAGGAACAACTTTCTTGGGTCAACAATTTTTACTGAAAATATACATATATTTTTAAGCTACCATTATTCCGCAAATAAAATTCTCTTTCCAGAATACATTTGTACGGATACACATATACATTTGTACGGATGGGGATACAGTACTCTAAAACCTGTTAGTAGAAACTGCGTATGACAAAATCCTGTTTTAAACGGATTTTTTTTTCCGGTACAAATTAGATATAACAATCCGTTTGAAAAAAAACATAATACATTTGCTAAAGACAACGGTTCTTCTAAAAAAAGGAACTTAACAAAATCGAAGTTTTTTGCTCTCCTTTGTGATTCCGGCTCAGATGGTTTTTCTATATAAAATTTTTCAGATTTTCAAGTCTCCGTGTAAAAGTATTAATGGTATTAGTAGTAATTCGGATATTTACATACAAATAGAGATTCATGAAAAAATGAATATAGTTTACAAAAGAATCATTACTATCGTCGATCTATATTCTATGGCTTGGAGATTTAAAAATTGTTAAAATTCTATACAATAAAATCTTCTAAGACGGAATTGCATAGGGAAGAAGAAAAATCCGTTATAGGCAGATTCTCTTATTAGCAGGTTCATCGTCTGTTGTAAATGCATTATATTCTTTTCACAAGTACTAATATCTTCATTCTACATAGATCAACATTTTTTTATTGAAACACGGGATTCCGTCATAGGCAGGTTATTTTTTCAGGTTTTAACGTACCTTATTTTATTACCGACTGAAAATTTCTGCTTGTTCAGAACTCAAGAAGAACGCAGTCAATTCCCGACTGAAGCCAGAAAAAAAATTGAGTCACGGTCCATCTCGGTCGAAACCTCTCGAAAAAAGTAATTCTCAAAACAAGACCAGACCGAGTGTCAGGAAGGGAAATTGGGTGGGCAGATCCGTACATCGAATAACCCAAAGACTAGTTCACAAAATTTTGTAAATTAGGACGCTAAAGCTCTCTTATATTAAAAAAAAAAAAAAAAAAAAAAAAAAAAAATACGAGTATGAAGTGAACTTTGCTCACTTCCATAGTTGAGCTTGAGTTGAGCGGACACGTGGGAAAAATTTTGAATTTGAGCCTGAACTCGACTCATTTTTGAAAAATTGAATTTGAGTTTGCATTAGTTCATTTTTTTGTATGTCCAACATTGGTTGGCATCAATAAAAGCACTTCAAATTGAATTGGCCTAAGCTAAACTAGATTGGCCTAGGACAAGCTAGAAGGTTGGCGCCGAGGAGGTCTTTGGGATCAATAAAAGCTCGCCAAATTGAATTGGCCTAGGACAA
The DNA here is from genome assembly GCA_963932465.1 of Maratus speciosus. NCBI lineage: Eukaryota > Metazoa > Arthropoda > Arachnida > Araneae > Salticidae > Maratus > Maratus speciosus. Next base: position 48,471,658 of record OZ010786.1, on the reverse strand, counting down.
ACTAGATCGGCCTAGGATAAACTAGTTCAGACCAATGAATAGCAGGCTAAACTAGTTTATCCTATGAGCATTAGGCCAAACTAGTTTGGCCTAGGAAAAACTAGTTTGTCCTACGTGTGTCGGGATAAACTAGTTTGGCCTAGGAAAAATTAGTTTATCCTATGGGCGTTAGGATAAACTAGTTTGGCCTAGGAAAAACTACTTTATCCTATGGGCGTTAGGATAAACTAGTTTGGCCTAGGAAAAACTAGTTTATCCTATGGGCGTCAGGATAAACTAGTTTGGCCTAGGCCAATCTAGTTTGACCTAAAATCGGGTTTGGCCGGTAACATAGCTACTTTTTTAGAAAAAACAAAGCATAATTATAGAAATACTAGGGGGCTCTGCCCCCTGCAAGCTACGCTCGCCAACCCCCGTTCAGACACCGCAGAATCTAAAAACACACTTATCTGATGGGTTTTAAAAATATTAGAGAAGATTGAATTATACTGAAAAAAGCTGTGCAGATCTCCCTGTAAATGGGCTTCCATTCAATTCCCTTTGATTGCGAAAATTTAAGGACGATTCAGTTGCTCGTAAGACATCCAACGGTTGTTTTTGTTTTTGATTAAAGAGGATCAGTTAAACATTTGAAAAGAAGCTAAAATAAAATGAATTAAGTGTACAGATTCTTTTCCCCCCGGTATTAAAAAAAAATCTTTATAACAATAGCTTAAGTCATGTGAATATCATCAGCAGTTCCGGACGCACTACTTCGCTTTTTGTACTCTAGGTGCCATTTTGGTACTTTAATGTTAGCCAGGCACAGGTGATAAGTCGCCAAATATTATTCTATCGCCATCATTTCATCTATATTATAATAGTTCAAGTCATCAACTGCCATAAACATATACGGTCTGATCCCTTCGCTGTTCATATGAAAGTTTAGCAAAGATGTCATATACGTGCTATATTGGCGCGATTTTTTAATGATGCCAATTGGGGGAACGCATCAACAGCATAAACAGTAACATCCGGCTTACCATATCAAGCAAAATAACGATTGTTTGTGCCAGTTATGTGCCCGTTCCGTATGTGACATTGTCGTCAGAAAAAAATCGCGCCAATATGGGACGATAAGTTTTCCATTTTGATTAAAAAATCAAAAAAATTTTTCGAATAAATTTACATAAAAGTTGCCATTGTCGCAAAAAATTCTAGGTACTGTTACGCTAGCCGGATGCAAATCTCGCCAATAGCTTTTTTTTCAACTCTCCAGTTAGCATTTTTTTTTTTTTTTCGAGTGATAATATTTGGCCAGATACAGGTTTGGCGTGATTTTTATTTTTTTTTTTTTACGAAAATTTTGCGAAAACCTCGTTTTCAAATACCAGTTACATATGCATTTTTGGTATTCCTTAGATATCCCGTCGACCAAAAATCTTTCGCCAAACTATAAGATTAAATGCCAATAATGGTTGATCGTAAATGTCACATTCACTTGACATTAAGCAAATTACACGTGTTTACGTCATCAAGAGGTTTTAATTTCGACGTTTTATTTGTATATTTATTAATGTTATACTAATTTTTTTGTTCTTTCGTTATTTAAAATAAAAACTATGTCAATTTGTATAATTTGGCAAGTGTTTTGGCGATTTATATAAGTTGGCGAAATTGATCGACGGAATTACTAAGTATTTTTTAATTATTTTCTATTATTTTCTAAAGGAAGTATCAAAAAATAATATTATTAATAATCATAGAGCAAAATAATTTATATAATTTAAAAAAAGAAATGAAAGTAAATAAACATTTATTATCAGATAAACAACAATAGCCGTGTTACCATATCAATCACAATAATGCCATTTTGGCGTCAATTAGGTACCCCGGTGCGTAGATAACATGTGTGCCTAATTTTTTTCTTTTCGTTTTGTTTTTTAAAAAGAGAAAGAAATTAAAGCCATCAATTTTAAATGAAAGTTGTGTATTTTAAATAAAATGAATGAAAGGATTATATTTTAAATGAAATGTATAAAATATGAAGAAATGCGACGGGAAAAATGTTTGGCGAGTTATCACCTGCGTTTCGCTAACATAAAAATACCGTCAGAATTGATTTCTCTATCAGAATCTTTCGATTTGGCGAAAGATTGTTGAAGTAAATTGAATTATGAATAAAAGTAGCATGATACATTCCTTAGCATACATTTAAGGTAACTTTTCTGAAATATAAAACAAAAATATCTGTTTGATTAAAATTTGAGTTGCCATCATTAGAAAAATGTATATAAAATTAGAAAAAAAAATAATATTTCAAAAACTAATTCAAATTTAAAAATTCTAATACCAGTTTTGAAATCTACGGATCAATATTGATTTTTGGTGTCAATTACATCGCAAAGTATTCCATATTTTAGGAGAAATCGCCGCGAAACATAATCAGTTGTTTAATCAGTCGATTCATACTTCAGTTTCATACTTCCGTTTCATAAATTCGTTTCATTAGGATTTTATATATATAGGGTAGATATTTTTTCTGCGTATACGCTCAGTAAACTTTTACAATTCATGCCAACTTTCACTGTAATACATAATACCTATCTCATAAATAAATATTGTCATATTTTATGTAAAAGAAATGCGCATGGAACATTTTAAAACATGACAATTATTCGTTATTTAAAAAATTTAAATATTGAATAGTTTAAAAACTTTGTATTACTTTAACATTTAACTATGAAAACTATTTGAGTTTGCCTTTAAGAAGTCTTCTAATTTTCTAATGAATCCATTGAAAATTGATGGATTTGATTTTTAAGGTCCACTGTCCCCTTAAATATAAGACTTCCTCTTTCAGTGTATACGTCGTAAATATTTTAGTTTTTAACCATTTGGAAAAATGGTTATTGTCCTCGTCAGTGTAGGAAATCAAAAGCATATCTGAAGGTTTTTATTGGTTTAATCATCCTTTTATTCGTCTTCTGATTGGTCTATACAGTAATATGTATTTCCCATTACTTTCAACTACTTTCACTACTTTCACTACTTTCGCTACTTTCAACAGAGATGGACAACAGAGTGTTGGCACTATGACAAAAAAGTAAAAAAAACTACAAAAAAAATAATAACTTAGAAACAAATTGAGATACAGCTTTCAAACAAATTGCATTTAAAAGTACATTTTATTTTGTATACGACGATATAAAAAGTAACAGTGTGGGATGTTTAGAAGTTTAAGAAATAAATTTCATTTAAAATTGGCCGTCAGATTTCTTGGAAATCTGACGATAGAAAAGCCTTTTCCCGAACAGCCGATAAAAGGCTTGGATAATATGTGAGTTTCATGTAGATAATACGTACGAGTCGCAAGCGATTTTTGTCGGTTGCAATTTTTAAGTGTAATAATACTATTAATGTTTAATTCATGGCATACGTAATGTAGGATCAACTCCGTGCTATTTTTTATGTCTTAAATTTTAGTCTTTGAAAAAAATCATTTTCCAAATGGTCGTTGTAATTTGTTAAATTGCACTTTTTTTTAAAAATTTATTTATTTATTCTTCTTTTCTAATACTGAAACTTTCAAAATATTTCAAATTTTTTCTATTCGAATATTCACTGTAATGAGAAAATAACAAGCATAACTAAAATGATCGTCTTATATACAATATCATTATTAGGCGCATGAGAATTTCTACTATGAGCAGATGAATTTCAAAATTTTCCTTCTCGAAATTTTAAAATACTCTGTGTACTATGGATAATGTCAAAAAATACTTAGAAACTAGAAAACAGGAATTCTCCTTTTTCAGAATTTAGTGTCGCCTCCGATGAAAAAAAAATAAATATAGATAAATAGTACAAAACATATTTCAGTTTTATGACTTAAAATATGCTTTTATTTTATATAAAATGACGTCATTTGCATCCGATGAAGAATTCCCCATTTACGACCCAGTCATAAACAACATCTATAGAAATGTATGCATAGGACGTCACAATCGCAGAATAAAACACAAAACAAGCAAAAAGTGATGTCGTCATTCAAGAAACTCGACAAAAATATTGAATATCTAATGATTCATAAGCTTTCATTTGTTTGTAACATTAATATAGATACCGAAAATTAAATATACTTCATAATAGCTCAATTTGTTATTAGAAATTATTCATTTATATATTTTCAAAATTCAGCAAATGTTATTACACACGAATTAATAAAAATACATTCTTTCAGATTTCTAATAAGAATTAAATAAATGTCGAGAACAAAGTCACACTTATATACTTTAAAACACATTTATATAGCAGACGATATTCTTGGCATAGCACGTATTTTAATTAATTTTTTTTTTCCAGTTTTCATGAGAAAATGGCAATAAAAAGGTATAGTAATCTACTATTCTACTATTTTACTTTTACTTTCAATAAAAATGGATAATTTTCGTTACCAGCATTAAAGAAGTGGATATAAAAACTACAAAAAATAATATCTCAAAAATAAATTGAAATGCAGTTTTCAAACAAATTTCATTTAAAAGTACATTTTTCTCCTATACGGCAGTGTAAAAATTGAACATCTGCGAGATTTAGAAATTAAAAACATTGCAGTAGATGTTATCAGTATTTAACCGTAAATTAATACATTTGCTTTGTTTTACGGCTGGCTTATGCAATGAAACGTTATTTTTTTAGGGACGATACTTTAATTGCTACCCGAAAGAAATAGCATATCTGGGGATAATAAGAAATAATTAAGAGAAAGATTATTTTCGGGAAAGATTAATTAAGATTATTTAACTAAGGGAAGAATATATTTCTGAAAGAATAATTAATATTATTTAATTAGGCGAATAATTTGTGTTTGGGAAATAGTAATTAAAATAATTTATTTAAGGAAATATTACTTTCGGGATAGATTAATTACGATTATTTAATCAAGAGAAAGATTATATTCGGATATTCAAAATTTAGCGGTATATTACAGTTTGTCTTAATTATTTTAAAACAAGAAAGAAAAATCTCGCGTCAAGCATAGATTATGAACACTTTCCAACACTTCCAGAATACGTTAATAATACTTCGCTGTTTAATATGATAAACAAGATACACAAGTAATTGTGTTATAAAACGAATAACGTGTTTGAAAAACATGATTTAGTAATTACTGTCCATAGCCGGAAATACATTTCAATTATTTCGTGTAGTCTTGTATTTGATTTATAAATAAATATATATTCTACAATAGTATGTTAACATTTAGATTAGTAACAAACGCATAAAAGGGTGAAAAAACACCGTCAGCACTTTTTATCAATAGGCGGAAAAAAATACTTGAATTATTTGTGGAGCAAACATTCAAACCTTTAGATTCAATTTTTCAAAAAACACAAAATGATAAATTAGAAAATAACTTCTATTTATTTCTAATTTTTATTGCGTATTTTATTACTGGTTATTAGAAAGATTTGCAAGCATACATAATATATTAAACATAAAACAAATTAATAAAATGCATTTAATATTTGGAGATATCACGTTTTCACCGAATTAAGAGGAGGAAACATGTTTTGATTATTTGACAAGTTGATAAAACGCTTTTTGAATGAAATAAGTTCTATCTCACAAATAATACAAAAACATTATTTTATTTGAGTAAATACCGAACTTCAGTTGATAATTGATAAAATAAAATGACAGATTATGGTACGTAGTAGCATTCATTAAATATTTACTAAATAAATACTCGTTTGCAAGAAATCCACTTCAAATTTTAAAACCAATATCTTCATCCAGACAGTCACACACTTTCCCCTCTTCTTCATTGCAGGCTGGTAAATCATAGATAATGTGGTTGTATCATTTGAAGACATCAATCAGGTTGATTTTGCCACTGTTCACCATACATTACCTTCAAAAGTTTGTCAAAATCTTTTTCATTTTCAACTGATATGGCGTGGATAAAAGGAAGAGATTCTAAAACAAACCTTTGAACACAGGCAACAGTAACTCCCTTTTTAAGAAGATTTATATCATATTCTTCACTTAGATTTTGAAATCTGTAATTCTGGTAACCTTTAACCTTAACAGATCTCTTATTTTTCTCTAAAACAATCCGTTTCAATTGTGATATGTATGAAAGGTTTCGAAAGTACACATTAAGTGACAACTGTGATTGGCAGACTGGAGAAATCACTGTTTGACTGAATGAAGGCTTTGGAGGAAACACTCTTTGATTGAAACGTCAAGTTTCAGAATTGGTTTAAAATCGGAGAAAAATGTTTTTTGGTTAAAAATACCGTTTATTTCTGTGCAATTTAACACAGAATTAATAAAAATAACAATAACTCATTTTTTTTTTTTTTTTTGAGAAAACACGGTTTAAATGTTTGCTCCTCATTTTGTACAACCCTGTATATTACTTAAGATTTTTATACACGACACTTATTAAGCTAAAATTTAATTCAGCCGAAAAACATTCTTAAAACTATTGAAATAACACATGCAAAAAATTTCACCCTAAAGCGATCATTTATACAGTTCTTTGCGTGGCCCTGTACATGATTTTATTTATGTTCTTCAAAAATATTTTAGTATTCTAAATATAGTTTAGCTGGAAAATACCTAACTCAGTTAAAAACCACTTTTAAGGGAGCACAGGAACTAACTTTGAGATTATCGATACAATCATAAACATCGACTTTTTCAAAGTATGAAAAAACAAATAAAATGCAATTAAGATATTTTTTCCCTTTCTGCCTAAAGTATACATTCTTATTATTATAATTATATTAGTCAGGAAAAATAATTATTGTTTATACAAAATTAATATTTAAATTTTAAATTTAAAAAATCATCTCACTAATGCCTAAATTAAAATCATAAAGTGCTGCGCGCATGATTAAACTGTAGATTATGCATATATAAAACAATTTTTGAACAAAATAGAATAATAACAAACCTACTTCTAAATTAAAACAAAAATATATACAAAAAGTTTCCTTTAAAATTTAATTTTAGCACAAAATAAAAAAATTCAAAATTTTCAAAAATTTTTTGATGTTTTTCACGTGCAAAAAAATAAATAACCAAAATATGTGAATTTTTTTAGTTTTAGCAAGAAGACTATAAAGAAATGTGTTCTTGGTTAATTTTTTAAAGCTGTAGTTTATATAGTTTGAAATCATAGTAACTGAAGTAGTGAATTGTAGTTTTGAGTAGCGCGCAAATTCCAAATTTACTAATCTGAGAAACGCGTTTTAAAGTTTCATTATCTACAATTTTCAATTGAACTCACCGTCTATAAATAATTATAACTCAAGAAATAATTCAAATTTTTGAATGGGGTTTTTTGCATATTGTTGAGAAAGAAAAAAAAATCAGAATAAAACAAATCCGAAAACTGAATTTTTGAAAGTTTAAAGGTCCTGTTCCTCCTTAAGTAATTCACGCTCATATTCAATAATGCTTACGAATTCTTTTGTGTAGCCCTGTACATGTACATGGTCTACAACATTTATACATACCTCGTAATATGTAAAATTTAATTAAACTTTAAAGCGTGTATCATAACTGATAACGCTCTTCCAACAATTATCGCTAATAGACAGTACTTGGACAGTACTGTATGCGAAATCATTTGCGTGTCCCTGTAAAAGAACGATGAATAATAAATCTACATTATATTCTACAGCAGGTATCTTGTAGTCAGTATATCAGTTTATATCAATTTCATTACATTTGAAATAGTGTTACACAATCAAAATAGGCTGCAAACAGCTTATCTCCTTAGACCATTATATAATAATTCTTTTGTGTGGCTCTGTAAATGAATAATAAATATTTTGCATCACATATTCCACATAATGCATGTGTTAGTGTACTTCATAAATGCATATCAATTTTATTATATTTAAAATGGTGAAATATCATTAAAATGCACTTGAAACTTTTTTTTCTCATTGGCAAAATTTAACAGAATACTTTTGTCTGTTCCTATAAATGAACTGTGAAAGCTACACTCTTAATTTTCAATAAGGATCGTGTTATAGTAAATGTCAATACCATATGAAAATTACAGGGCAATTCGAGTACATTTACGAGAATTAGAGCACGGACGGGCTGCCAAGATTATATTCGGATATTCAAAATCTAGCAGTATGTTACAATTTATATTAATTTTTACTTTCTTCTATCGTGACAAGAACAACGTATTGGATTCGGGAAAAATTTAGACTTCCGGTTTTCCATGGATTTATACTTTTTAGAATACCCTGAACACGATTTGATAGATTTTAGAAAATGTCTGTCTATGAGTCTGTATGTGAGTGCTTGTGTATGTAAATTTTCGTGGGCACTCTTATCTCAAGAACTATAGACGAAATTTCACAAAACTTTAGATTCAGTTAGACCTTGATATAAACTGGTACTGATTAGTTTTTGGTATATATCGTCAAACAGGTGGGGCTGCTATGCAAAATTTTTGGCCATTATCGCAATAGCTGTATCTCAAGAACTAATACACGGATTTTCATCGAACCTCAGATTAAGTTAGTATTTGATATGAATTGGTGATGATTGCATTTTAGTGTAAATCACCCAAGAGGTGGCGCTGCTACGCTGCATTTTTTTACGATTTCCGCAATAGCGCTATCTCAAGAGCTAGTGCACGAATTTTCATCAAACTTCATATTCAGGTGTACCATGATGAATATTGGTTCTGATTATGTTTTGATGTAAATAGCACAACAGGTGGCACAGCTATGCTGCATTTTTCACGATTTCTGCATCAGTTCTATCTCAAGAACTAACGGATGGTATTTCACAAAACTCCAGATTCAATTAGACGTTGACACAAGTGGTTGCTGATTAGGTTTTCGTGTTAATCGTTCTATAGGTGTCGCTATTGTGTAGGATTTTTAGCGATTTTTGTAATAGCTCTATCTCAAAATCTAATGCACGGTTTTTCACCAAACTTCGGATTCAGTTAGACTTTGACATAAATTGTTGCTAATTAGGTTTTGGTGTAAATCACTAACAGGTGGAGCTGCCATGCTGCATTTTGTGTCATTTAGACGATTTTAGCAATAGGGATAGCTCAGGAACTAATGCACGGAATTTCATATCTTTAGAATCCTTATGATGGTCATAGATTGTCATTTAACTTTGCCACTGTGCTAGAAAATTTAGAAGTACTAATAGTCCAGGCAATAGAGACCGTATAGGGGCTCTACCTAGCAAAATTCATGGTAGTTCTGCAAAAAGGCTTACTATATGTTTTTGAGCCTCTGAATCCAAATTTTTAACTTCCCACCAACATTTCCCCAGGCAACCCCCCACCCCCAAATTTTGGTAAAATGCCCCCGAAAAAAGGTTTTTATTAAAAAAATTAATTTTTTTATTGTTTTAGGGGAAAAGTAACTATAGAAATTCAGAAAGTAGACAAAATTTGCAACAAATTAGATGTATGATATTATGACTTAGGATGAAGGGGAAGGGGGGATCTACCTCGGAACATGCGCACGGTGCTGCGTGAACTAAGTTGCGCAATTTCACTTAACCACTCACACGTTTACATTTGCCCTCCCATCTCCCCTCCGAACTTTCTCTATATGGTTTACTTTAAGTTTTTTGGGTCGCTGAATCCGAATTTTTAACTTCCACAAAATTTCCCCCCCGAACTTAAATTTCTTATTGTTTTAGGGAAAAAGCATTACAAAATTCAGAAACTAGACAAAATTTGCAACAAATAGGATATATGACATTATGACGTAGGATGAACGGGGAGGGGGGGGGGCTGCCTCTGAACATGCACTGCAGCGCTACGTGCACAAAGTTATGAAGTCCAGGCAATAGGGTATTTTACCTGGAAAAATTAATGCTAGTTCTGGATTTCGACTCACTTTATGTTTTTTGGGTCGCTGAATCCGAATTTGTAACTTCCCACCAAAATTTCACCCGGCAACCCCCCCAAAAAATTGATTTTCTGAAAAAATTTGGTTTTTGAGAAAAGCGCGCGGGGAATGTTTCGAAGCAGCCCCCTTTCTCCCCGTTTATCCTACGTCATAATGTCATATATCCTATTTGTATCAAATTTCGTCTAGTTTCTGAATTTCGTAATGCTTTTCGCCTAAATCAAAAAGAAATTTAAGTTAATAACAACTATTTTGGGAGGGTTTCGGGGGGGGGAAATTTGGGGGGTAAGTTAAAAATTCGGATTCAGCGACCCAAAAAACTTAAAGTAAACCTTATAAGGAAAGTTTGGAGGGGAGATGGGAGGGCGAATGCAAACGTGTGAGTGGTTAAGTGGAATTGCGCAACTTAGCCCACGCAGCACCGCGCGCATGTTCCGAGGCAGATCTCTTCTTCCCCTTCATCCTAAGTCATAATGTCATATATCTAATTTGTTGCAAATTTTGTCTATTTTCTGAATTTCGAGATACTTTTCCCTAAAACAATAAAAAAATTGATTTTTTTAACAAAAACCTTTTTTGGGGGCTTTTTACCAAATTTTGGGGGGTGGGGTTGCCGGGGGAAATTTTGGTGGTAAGTTTCAAATTCGGATTCAGCGACCCCAAAAACATAAAGTAAGACGATTTCCAGAACTACCATTAATTTTGCTAGGTAAAATTCCCTATTGCCTGGACTATAACAGGTATGGATTGGGACATCCGACTAATTTAAGATGTAACCTTAGTAAAGATGAATATGTAAGGGAATAATAATTAAGATCACTTAATTAAGAGAAAGTTTATTTTTGGATATTGAAAATGTAGATATACATTAAAATGTTTCTTTATTATTAATATATATATATATTCTTGGAATTAAATTTTGGTCGAAATAAGAAAGTTCACAATATATTCAAAATGTACAAAAACAATACATAAAATTTATGAAATTAAATAAAATTTTAAACAGTATAATTGTAAAACATTTAGAATAAAATTTTGTGTACGTAAGAATTATTTTATTCTTTATATGTTTATGTCTTTTCTTTTATTAGATGTAGCGGAAACATTATTGATACCAATAAAATACAATAATAAAAGCGAACTGAATACGAAAATTTTTTGACTTCAGATGCAAAAAAGATTATCTTAATGATTAATATAGAATGCAGTATTAGCATCAACTAAATGAAAAATGGTCATATTTTTACATTTACTTCAGTATAATTAATAATTTTCATTTATAGCAGTAGATACAAATGAAGAGAATGCAATGATAGGTTACAAAAATGAAAGGTAATAAGAAAAACTTATAACATAACAAGACAGTAATGAATGATTAAGGGAAATATTATTTTCGGGAAAGATTATATACGTTGATACAAATGAATAAATATAATTACTTTAAAATGTCAGTAAGAGAGAAAGTAATAACTTTCAGAAGAACGATAGTAGTTAATGTTTCTCGCTTTGTAATGTCAGGGAAAAAATAAATTAAAGAGTTAGAAGTTGTATTTTAAACATTTCATTTCCGTTGTGTCTACACTATATTTTTGAAACACTTTTGTTCAGCTATAAGTTCTTCAGTTATACTTTTGAAAATATAGGAAATTGATGTTTAATGCCGAATGGATGCAAAAGATTCTTACATACAAAATTATTAGAATATATACTTAGATACAAACTTATAAAAATACCATTGATAACATGTGTTTCTGAACCTGGTGATATCTACTGCCTGAAGTGATTTAATTCTTTACGAAAGTATGCAATAAATAATCTAAGTTTGGATGATATTCTGTATAGTTTCTGAAAGGTAATAAGACAAATTATAAAAAGAATTTATATGGAGAAACTTACCATAATAACTTAACATTAATGAGATTTTCTTCCTCGAAAATGCATTGTGAATTACATGTCAAGTAATTAAAAGTGATAAAAACGTTTTTATGAAAATTTAATGAGTGAGTTGTGTAAATTAATAATATTTACAAAAAAAAGGAAATACTTCAACTATATTTCTGATGCTTTAATATTACATTTTATAAAACAGTACTCTATGAAGAAGCATTTATATGAAAAAACTTACTATGATAACTTAACCTAATGAGATTTTCTCCCTATGCCAAGGAGATTTTCTCTGTTACAAAAACAATAATAACAATCCTTGCAATTGTACAAAATTAATAACCATTTAAAGATAAATAGAAAGTGGAGTCAGTGAGTAAAATATACATTAAAAGCACTTTTTATAAGCACTTTTCACTCAATAAATATATTAATTAGTAACTGTATTATTACAAAAAAAAAAAAATCTTTCCTAAAAGAATAATAAGGCTATTTAAAAAACTATACTGTGTAGAGTTGGATATAGCCGTATATATACTAGAAAAAAGTATGAATGGATATACCATGAAAGTTCAAAGAGATATGAAGCCTAAATAATATGAAATATTGCTATTCCGTATAGCTCTTTTTTGTTATTAGCCTTATCCTAATCTGTTTACAAAGAACTTGCATGTAATTCGGTGCTGACAGTAAAAGTAGTGCATATTTAAACTTCATTTAGTATTTCATAAACCCAAATTCAGTGTAGTAATAATACTTTCTTTTTACAGTGTAGCTAAAGAAAATCCTTGTTCAAAGTTTAAACTTGGCATTGAGCTAAGCGCGCTTCGAAAGAGGTCGCAATTTTGTGATACCGCCTTGGTCCATGCGCGTTTTTCCAGATAGGTTTTTAATTAGCCTTTAACCCTCTCACTGACAAGCCCGTGTTAATACGTAAACTAAGCTCCAAGTTTCACTGCAATACAAGCAATATTTAAAGTAATATAATTCTATTGATTTAATGTATTTTTAATACATTGAACAATGATTAATACTTCCAAGGATTACATTCATATTCGTTATTAAGTTTTTTTTATAAAATGTTCAAAAAATCATTTTTTTTAAGCATTTAAAACAAAATGCAGAGAAAACAACATTACAATTTTGCCCTTTTCTAAGACAGTCGGAGGGTTAAAAACACCAGCGGCGTATTAAGAGAGCCATTCAATGTAAACAACAAGCAAATCCCATAGTAATTATGTGATTAATTCTAATTTAAACAATTCTACGTTTATTACTTTTATACTACTACTGAGCATTACATTACATAAATATATCATTAAAAATTGTTATCTAGGCTGTAAAAGCCGGTGCTGTGTAGAGTACGGCTCCCCTGTTTTTAAGTATGTTCAAACTGTCCGTGTTTTTAAGGGTTAATATCTCGGCTAATTACCGACAATTTTTTCGAAAATAATTATAAAAAATCCTTTGATAATTCTACGACGATAGGTACCTCCATCGAACCTCAACTCCTTTGCTGAACTCCTGCAAATCGAGATTTGTGTGTAACGAAAAAATACGATTTTCTCAAAATCCATGTGACCTAAAGTAATCGCTGTAGTTTTCCTGCAAGTTTTAAATTAATTTCTACTACCTCTAATTTTTTCATAATTTTAGTTTCCGTAGATTCAGAAATAGGGAGGGAGGGCATATTTTTACGTTACAGTTTTGACTATATCTCTGAAAATTTATTACCTAAAATTAAAAGAAATGTATTTTTGTGTTCAGGTTTACGAAAGCTTTCACATGTTACCCCACACGATATACTAAGAACATATTTTTTTTTTCAAGTAACTTAATTAGATCCTTTTCATTTTTCCTAATTATATTTGTGAATGTTCAATATGTGTGTCAGTAGATTTTATTACTTCTACCAATTTGATCTTTCCACGTTCCATAGTTTACAAGTTACATGGTTGTGACAGATAGACACAGCAGTGACCTTATAATGGTTCTGCTTTTACTTTTTAAGTACGAAACTCTAAAAATGAATTAATTATAATGAAAATAAAATTTCAAAATGGTTCAAACAATCGTAGAAATTAAACTTAAAAATAAACGTCTCATAAAAAAAGCTACCGTGGAGCAGTTGGAGCAACCTGCTCCAGGCGCACGAATTCTAAGGGCGCAAAATTAGAGAGAGCGAAATAAAGATTTGTAAAAATATTTGCATATTTTTCTCATTATTAATCATATGTGATGGAGGAATCTTGTTACAATCAGCATATTCCTATGGTATTTTACCTAGTGTTTAACCTATGCTATTTCTATTTAAAATATGTTTTTATACACAGTTAAAAGAAATTATTTTTATTCGCGAAGTTTCAATTCATTCCATATTGCAAACCAAGTAACTTCCCCAACACCGTTTCAGCATGCCTGATTTTTTCTCTGTAACTTTAAAGTAGACAACAGTTGAAGATTTTCACATCTTAAAGTAATTGAAGCTTATTTATAGGGCTATCATCGGTCACTTTATTGGCTACCATTATTTCTGAACTATAATCTTCCTGATACATTTATACTGAAAATGTTTTAGAAATTTATCATGATTACTATACGGGAAAAAAATGGTAGCCAAAGAAGTCACCGCTGCTAAACCTATATTTACGTTGCAACAGAATGCCTTAGCAATTTTAAGATTTAATTAGATATTATTATTTTAAGATTTCACAAAAAAAAAGACAAACAATAGTTTGACAAGTTAAAGAAAATTATTGACCATTTTACAAACAAACAACCAAAAAAAATTTTAATTTTGAAGAGTTTTTTTTTTTTTTTTTTGCGTGTGTGGAAACTAAACATGCATTAATACAGATTACAAAACAATAAGAGCGCGACTTAGGCATATTTCGCATCAGTCCACGGCGACAAAATTTAAAGGAGAGGGGGGGGGGGAGGGGGCAGCGGCCAAATTGTTTTTGAGATTTTGAAAAAAAATTAAATCTCAAATGCAGAATTATTTTTTTTTACTTTCGTTGAAATTGTGTTTTCAAACGTTTTTATGTTTTACAAATTATTACTTAAACATCTTTTTTACGTTATTAGGCTCTGAAGTTTTATTATAGTAGTCCGAATGCGTTGAAAAATGTTTCATAATCTGATTGACTCATGATTTTACGTTCTTCTAGATAATTTTAATGATACTTTCTTAACGGTGTGGAAGCTAAAGTGATAAAACTATTTTTGTATTATTATAGCAAATCCTAAAATTTCTTTTTCTAAAATTTAAGATACGGAACAAACATTCTTTAGCTTTAATGAAAATTGCTGTGTTGTATATTCTGTTGTATATTTATATTTCTTTGCACAGAGGAACCTTATATAAAGAATGGGGATCATGAGATATCATGGGAAAATGTCTACATTATGTTTTGCCTTGTATCAAATCTGAATTTGGAGGATTTTGACTGGATCAATTTTGTAACCACTGGAAATTTGCAACCAAGTAGTATATTTTACATCATTTTGTGCTGAGATATCTACATACATCTGGTAACTTTTGTCCAGATTTGGTCATAAATTTAAACATATCGTGCTTGCAAAACTTCATGTGCTCTTCATTGTAATTTTGCTCTATAAACAAAACATTTTCAACCAAATTCATATTTTTGTTAAATTTTAAATCTTGTTGCCGTTCCATAATGGTGCAAAAGTTTATTTATGTGACTAACTTAAATTCTGCTATCTTTGATTTAAAAAAAAATGGTACTTGAACTAAAATAATAAAAGAAAAATATTTAGACTTAATAAACTAAAAACAATTCTAAGAACTAGGGAGGCACCTAAGGCCAGACAAATGAAATTAGAACGAAAAGTTAATACTCTAAACTATTTAATCATATCAAAAATTGAGCTTAATCGTGCTTTATCATATAACTTCTTCTATATTAAAACGGAAAAATTGTAAAAAAAAATACAGAGTTTTTTGCGACATTAAATATGAAATAACAGCTTATATGTGCAAAATTTATGCACAGAAATCCGATAAAATAAAGTCCATATTTTGTTTGGAAGTGTCCATAATCGAGCAGTATATTTTATTCCACTTCAAGTAACAGATTAAAGAACTCTACTCAAATTGATTGAGTCATTCCCAACTAAGAAGCACCAACTCTGCATTAGTCTATGGGCCATACAATTATATTTATATCAAAACCAATAGCAGGGTACAACGCTCTAACTATTGAGCTACAAAAGGCAAAAAATAAATTACGTTAGGATAAATTTTTAAAAATCGACTTTTGGCCAGCTAAAATCGGTAAATCACCCACCGTGCGGCGGCCAGCTATTTTCTTGTTAGAACAGGACTGCTCAACGCGGCGCCTTTTGAAGGTTCTGTTTGCGCCCCTGTTAGGGATATTTTTTATGCATTTTGCCTAAAGCGGATTTTGCATGAGACGGAAATCTGTCTAACCTAGAGCTTTAGACAGAGTTTACTGTATAAAAATCTATTTTGAAGGTACTTTTCTTTAAAATCAAATTAATAATATTTACACGTTTTACTAACAGCATTAAGAGTTTTTATCTTGACCGCTCCAGAAAAAGTTTAAAATAGGTTTTATTAATAAAAAAATTCTTAATTAGTACTAAAATTCTGTACACTTAGAATCCTACACTAGCCACTCGCAAGCTAATGTTAAACCAATGACAGCGCTCATTATAAATTTCTCATTTACATTTCAATATTTTAAAAAGGTATTTTTCAATAGAAATCTGAGGTTGGCGTTTAAATGGTTATGTGTATACTGTTTCGATTTTTTTTTTCTAAAGGCACTTTCAATTTCGGCTCCAATTCCGAAGTTGAAAAAGCATCCCCTTTTCCCGCAAAAAAACTGGAATTGTAATGGGTATTATTGGATTCTACTAGCAAGGTGATAAAGCAATCAGTTTCTAAAATGTTGCGCCGTCCAAAAATCCAAGGTCTGCGTATTTGACAATGAGCTAGTCCGACCCTTCGTGCACTAGCAGCTCTTCAAGGGTTCACAATCACTTTTATACCAGAATTTGTAAATAAAATTTGTTCTGTTTACTGAATGTTGTTCTAAAATATACCATTGTTTTCATTTATTTTTATTATGAATAAAATACTTTCCTATTTCCTTCTTTGCATTGTATGTGTATAGAAAGTAAAAACTGCAGTCGTGAATAATTGGTGTCAATCAGGGTTCTCGCTGCCGATCGCCACTGCGCCAAAATGATTTATTTGGGGAGAAAACTAAAGATTGAAATCGCCAAATTGTAAAAGATTTTTTTTCTTTCGGTGACAATTTCAATGATGTTATTCTACGATTAAACCTTTTCTGTGTTATTTGAATTTAGCTGGTTCAAAAGCCAGTAAGAAGCCCAGTGTCAACTTTTACCGTTGTCCATTGGCTAATTTTCTAAATCATTGGTTGTAGAAATATAGTTCTAATAGCAAAAAAGTTTCAACGTTGTTCTCAGTATTGAATTCAGGGGTGGCTCGGGTGGGTGGAACCCCTCCTCACCCCGGAGCAATGAGATGTTCCTCGGAAGATTTGAGATTTTGTGTTTTCAATAGTCAAAAAATGCAATTTCCCCCCACGGAACTGTATTATGCCACTCCCACCAACCCCTTCGGAGCCACAAAAATCCTTCCCTGAGAAAAGTGTCCTCATCCTTTTAAAAGTAATTTATGTCAAAATAGTTATTCATTAAAAGTTACGAGGGTTACATTTTATTCGGTCCCTTGGTTCCATACGTTATATCTAAAAATTCTTCTCCGTACTTTAGCAGATAAAATAATAAAAAATCCTCTTTCGTGCGACCAAAACTTACTGAGCTCTTATACTTTGAATTTTAGGAAATTTTAGTATTTTCTGGCACTAAAAATAGAAAACGTACTTCATCTATACAGTGAGCAAAAAAAGTATTTGCACCAGGTAAATTTGTTGTAGCATATGCATAAATAAATAAAAAGCAACTAAGAATTAAAAATACCAATACTTTTACAAAACATATAAACATATTTAATATCTGACTTAATAATTATATTTAAAATATGAAAACATAAAAAAGTAGCATTTGTACTGCCAAAAAAATATTTTCACACTAGCAATAAAAATAGAACTAGAGGAATTATTTATAAGTTAAAAACAGTGCTAATATTTAGTATGCATGCCCTTTGCTTCAATTACAGCTTGTAATCGTCTGGGCATTGATTCTATTAATTTGTGACATGTTTCACTGCTGATCTGTAGCCATTCTTCCCTAAGAGCTTGCTTAAGTTCTGATTTGTTAGAAATTTTCTTTTTTCTTATTTTCACATCCAAAATATGCCATAAATTTTCAATCGGATTGAGGTCTGGTGATTGTGGTGGCGTTTTCAATTGATTTTTTACATTGTAAAGCAACCATAACCTCGTAATATATGCAGTGTGTTTCGGATCATTATCCTGTTGGAAATAATATGAATTAGAAATTCCTAATTTCAGAGCACTATTAGATAAATGATCTCGCAATATATTAATATATTGTTTAGCATTCATATTGCCTTCAATAAAGGTCATTTCGCTAACTCCGTTAAAAGACATGCATCCCCAGATCATTGCATGACCACCACCATGTTTTACAGTTGGTTTCGAGTTTTTAATTTGGAGAGAAGTATTTGGGCGAATGCAAACGTGTGAGTGGTTAAGTGGAATTGCGCAACTTAGCCCACGCAGCACCGCGCGCATGTTCCGAGGCAGATCTCTTCTTCCCCTTCATCCTAAGTCATAATGTCATATATCTAATTTGTTGCAAATTTTGTCTATTTTCTGAATTTCGAGATACTTTTCCCTAAAACAATAAAAAAATTGATTTTTTTAACAAAAACCTTTTTTGGGGGCTTTTTACCAAATTTTGGGGGGTGGGGTTGCCGGGGGAAATTTTGGTGGTAAGTTTCAAATTCGGATTCAGCGACCCAAAAAACATAAAGTAAGACGATTTCCAGAACTACCATTAATTTTGCTAGGTAAAATTCCCTATTGCCTGGACTATAACAGGTATGGATTGGGACATCCGACTAATTTAAGATGTAACCTTAGTAAAGATGAATATGTAAGGGAATAATAATTAAGATCACTTAATTAAGAGAAAGTTTATTTTTGGATATTGAAAATGTAGATATACATTAAAATGTTTCTTTATTATTAATATATATATATATTCTTGGAATTAAATTTTGGCCGAAATAAGAAAGTTCACAATATATTCAAAATGTACAAAAACAATACATAAAATTTATGAAATTAAATAAAATTTTAAACAGTATAATTGTAAAACATTTAGAATAAAATTTTGTGTACGTAAGAATTATTTTATTCTTTATATGTTTATGTCTTTTCTTTTATTAGATGTAGCGGAAACATTATTGATACCAATAAAATACAATAATAAAAGCGAACTGAATACGAAAATTTTTTGACTTCAGATGCAAAAAAGATTATCTTAATGATTAATATAGAATGCAGTATTAGCATCAACTAAATGAAAAATGGTCATATTTTTACATTTACTTCAGTATAATTAATAATTTTCATTTATAGCAGTAGATACAAATGAAGAGAATGCAATGATAGGTTACAAAAATGAAAGGTAATAAGAAAAACTTATAACATAACAAGACAGTAATGAATGATTAAGGGAAATATTATTTTCGGGAAAGATTATATACGTTGATACAAATGAATAAATATAATGACTTTAAAATGTCAGTAAGAGAGAAAGTAATAACTTTCAGAAGAACGATAGTAGTTAATGTTTCTCGCTTTGTAATGTCAGGGAAAAAATAAATTAAAGAGTTAGAAGTTGTATTTTAAACATTTCATTTCCGTTGTGTCTACACTATATTTTTGAAACACTTTTGTTCAGCTATAAGTTCTTCAGTTATACTTTTGAAAATATAGGAAATTGATGTTTAATGCCGAATGGATGCAGAAGATTCTTACATACAAAATTATTAGAATATATACTTAGATACAAACTTATAAAAATACCATTGATAACATGTGTTTCTGAACCTGGTGATATCTACTGCCTGAAGTGATTTAATTCTTTACGAAAGTATGCAATAAATAATCTAAGTTTGGATGATATTCTGTATAGTTTCTGAAAGGTAATAAGACAAATTATAAAAAGAATTTATATGGAGAAACTTACCATAATAACTTAACATTAATGAGATTTTCTTCCTCGAAAATGCATTGTGAATTACATGTCAAGTAATTAAAAGTGATAAAAACGTTTTTATGAAAATTTAATGAGTGAGTTGTGTAAATTAATAATATTTACAAAAAAAAGGAAATACTTCAACTATATTTCTGATGCTTTAATATTACATTTTATAAAACAGTACTCTATGAAGAAGCATTTATATGAAAAAACTTACTATGATAACTTAACCTAATGAGATTTTCTCCCTATGCCAAGGAGATTTTATCTGTTACAAAAACAATAATAACAATCCTTGCAATTGTACAAAATTAATAACCATTTAAAGATAAATAGAAAGTGGAGTCAGTGAGTAAAATATACATTAAAAGCACTTTTTATAAGCACTTTTCACTCAATAAATATATTAATTAGTAACTGTATTATTACAAAAAAAAAAAAATCTTTCCTAAAAGAATAATAAGGCTATTTAAAAAACTATACTGTGTAGAGTTGGATATAGCCGTATATATACTAGAAAAAAGTATGAATGGATATACCATGAAAGTTCAAAGAGATATGAAGCCTAAATAATATGAAATATTGCTATTCCGTATAGCTCTTTTTTGTTATTAGCCTTATCCTAATCTGTTTACGAATAACTTGCATGTAATTCGGTGCTGACAGTAAAAGTAGTGCATATTTAAACTTCATTTAGTATTTCATAAACCCAAATTCAGTGTAGTAATAATACTTTCTTTTTACAGTGTAGCTAAAGAAAATCCTTGTTCAAAGTTTAAACTTGGCATTGAGCTAAGCGCGCTTCGAAAGAGGTCGCAATTTTGTGATATCGCCTTGGTCCATGCGCGTTTTTCCAGATAGGTTTTTAATTAGCCTTTAACCCTCTCACTGACAACCCCGTGTTAATACGTAAACTAAGCTCCAAGTTTCACTGTAATACAAGCAATATTTAAAGTAATATAATTCTATTGATTTAATGTATTTTTAATACATTGAACAATGATTAATACTTCCAAGGATTACATTCATATTCGTTATTAAGTTTTTTTTATAAAATGTTCAAAAAATCATTTTTTTTAAGCATTTAAAACAAAATGCAGAGAAAACAACATTACAATTTTGCCCTTTTCTAAGACAGTCGGAGGGTTAAAAACACCAGCGGCGTATTAAGAGAGCCATTCAATGTAAACAACAAGCAAATCCCATAGTAATTATGTGATTAATTCTAATTTAAACAATTCTACGTTTATTACTTTTATACTACTACTGAGCATTACATTACATAAATATATCATTAAAAATTGTTATCTAGGCTGTAAAAGCCGGTGCTGTGTAGAGTACGGCTCCCCTGTTTTTAAGTATGTGCAAACTGTCCGTGTTTTTAAGGGTTAATATCTCGGCTAATTACCGACAATTTTTTCGAAAATAATTATAAAAAATCCTTTGATAATTCTACGACGATAGGTACCTCCATCGAACCTCAACTCCTTTGCTGGACTCCTGCAAATCGAGATTTGTGTGTAACGAAAAAATACGATTTTCTCAAAATCCATGTGACCTAAAGTAATCGCTGTAGTTTTCCTGCAAGTTTTAAATTAATTTCTACTACCTCTAATTTTTTCATAATTGTAGTTTCCGTAGATTCAGAAATAGGGAGGGAGGGCATATTTTTACGTTACAGTTTTGACTATATCTCTGAAAATTTATTACCTAAAATTAAAAGAAATGTATTTTTGTGTTCAGGTTTACGAAAGCTTTCACATGTTACCCCACACGATATACTAAGAACATATTTTTTTTCTTCAAGTAACTTAATTAGATCCTTTTCATTTTTCCTAATTATATTTGTGAATGTTCAATATGTGTGTCAGTAGATTTTATTACTTCTACCAATTTGATCTTTCCACGTTCCATAGTTTACAAGTTACATGGTTGTGACAGATAGACACAGCAGTGACCTTATAATGGTTCTGCTTTTACTTTTTAAGTACGAAACTCTAAAAATGAATTAATTATAATGAAAATAAAATTTCAAAATGGTTCAAACAATCGTAGAAATTAAACATAAAAATAAACGTCTCATAAAAAAAGCTACCGTGGAGCAGTTGGAGCAACCTGCTCCAGGCGCACGAATTCTAAGGGCGCAAAATTAGAGAGAGCGAAATAAAGATTTGTAAAAATATTTGCATATTTTTCTCATTATTAATCATATGTGATGGAGGAATCTTGTTACAATCAGCATATTCCTATGGTATTTTACCTAGTGTTTAACCTATGCTATTTCTATTTAAAATATGTTTTTATACACAGTTAAAAGAAATTATTTTTATTCGCGAAGTTTCAATTCATTCCATATTGCAAACCAAGTAACTTCCCCAACACCGTTTCAGCATGCCTGATTTTTTCTCTGTAACTTTAAAGTAGACAACAGTTGAAGATTTTCACATCTTAAAGTAATTGAAGCTTATTTATAGGGCTATCATCGGTCACTTTATTGGCTACCATTATTTCTGAACTATAATCTTCCTGATACATTTATACTGAAAATGTTTTAGAAATTTATCATGATTACTATACGGGAAAAAATGGTAGCCAAAGAAGTCACCGCTGCTAAACCTATATTTACGTTGCAACAGAATGCCTTAGCAATTTTAAGATTTAATTAGATATTATTATTTTAAGATTTCACAAAAAAAAAGACAAACAATAGTTTGACAAGTTAAAGAAAATTATTGACCATTTTACAAACAAACAACCAAAAAAAAATTTAATTTTGAAGAGTTTTTTTTTTTTTTTTTGCGTGTGTGGAAACTAAACATGCATTAATACAGATTACAAAACAATAAGAGCGCGACTTAGGCATATTTCGCATCAGTCCACGGCGACAAAATTTAAAGGAGAGGGGGGGGAGGGGGCAGCGGCCAAATTGTTTTTGAGATTTTGAAAAAAAATTAAATCTCAAATGCAGAATTATTTTTTTTTACTTTCGTTGAAATTGTGTTTTCAAACGTTTTTATGTTTTACAAATTATTACTTAAACATCTTTTTTACGTTATTAGGCTCTGAAGTTTTATTATAGTAGTCCGAATGCGTTGAAAAATGTTTCATAATCTGATTGACTCATGATTTTACGTTCTTCTAGATAATTTTAATGATACTTTCTTAACGGTGTGGAAGCTAAAGTGATAAAACTATTTTTGTATTATTATAGCAAATCCTAAAATTTCTTTTTCTAAAATTTAAGATACGGAACAAACATTCGTTAGCTTTAATGAAAATTGCTGTGTTGTATATTCTGTTGTATATTTATATTTCTTTGCACAGAGGAACCTTATATAAAGAATGGGGATCATGAGATATCATGGGAAAATGTCTACATTATGTTTTGCCTTGTATCAAATCTGAATTTGGAGGATTTTGACTGGATCAATTTTGTAACCACTGGAAATTTGCAACCAAGTAGTATATTTTACATCATTTTGTGCTGAGATATCTACATACATCTGGTAACTTTTGTCCAGATTTGGTCATAAATTTAAACATATCGTGCTTGCAAAACTTCATGTGCTCTTCATTGTAATTTTGCTCTATAAACAAAACATTTTCAACCAAATTCATATTTTTGTTAAATTTTAAATCTTGTTGCCGTTCCATAATGGTGCAAAAGTTTATTTATGTGACTAACTTAAATTCTGCTATCTTTGATTTTAAAAAAATGGTACTTGAACTAAAATAATAAAAGAAAAATATTTAGACTTAATAAACTAAAAACAATTCTAAGAACTAGGGAGGCACCTAAGGCCAGACAAATGAAATTAGAACGAAAAGTTAATACTCTAAACTATTTAATCATATCAAAAATTGAGCTTAATCGTGCTTTATCATATAACTTCTTCTATATTAAAACGGAAAAATTGTAAAAAAAAATACAGAGTTTTGTGCGACATTAAATATGAAATAACAGCTTATATGTGCAAAATTTATGCACAGAAATCCGATAAAATAAAGTCCATATTTTGTTTGGAAGTGTCCATAATCGAGCAGTATATTTTATTCCGCTTCAAGTAACAGATTAAAGAACTCTACTCAAATTGATTGAGTCATTCCCAACTAAGAAGCACCAACTCTGCATTAGTCTATGGGCCATACAATTATATTTATATCAAAACCAATAGCAGGGTACAACGCTCTAACTATTGAGCTACAAAAGGCAAAAAATAAATTACATTAGGATAAATTTTTAAAAATCGACTTTTGGCCAGCTAAAATCGGTAAATCACCCACCGTGCGGCGGCCAGCTATTTTCTTGTTAGAACAGGACTGCTCAACGCGGCGCCTTTTGAAGGTTCTGTTTGCGCCCCTGTTAGGGATATTTTTTATGCATTTTGCCTAAAGCGGATTTTGCATGAGACGGAAATCTGTCTAACCTAGAGC
Source organism: Maratus speciosus (assembly GCA_963932465.1). NCBI lineage: Eukaryota > Metazoa > Arthropoda > Arachnida > Araneae > Salticidae > Maratus > Maratus speciosus. The sequence continues at coordinate 48,447,227 of OZ010786.1, read as the reverse complement.
TTTAGACAGAGTTTACTGTATAAAAATCTATTTTGAAGGTACTTTTCTTTAAAATCAAATTAATAATATTTACACGTTTTACTAACAGCATTAAGAGTTTTTATCTTGACCGCTCCAGAAAAAGTTTAAAATAGGTTTTATTAATAAAAAAAATTCTTAATTAGTACTAAAATTCTGTACACTTAGAATCCTACACTAGCCACTCGCAAGCTAATGTTAAACCAATGACAGCGCTCATTATAAATTTCTCATTTACATTTCAATATTTTAAAAAGGTATTTTTCAATAGAAATCTGAGGTTGGCGTTTAAATGGTTATGTGTATACTGTTTCGATTTTTTTTTTCTAAAGGCACTTTCAATTTCGGCTCCAATTCCGAAGTTGAAAAAGCATCCCCTTTTCCCGCAAAAAAACTGGAATTGTAATGGGTATTATTGGATTCTACTAGCAAGGTGATAAAGCAATCAGTTTCTAAAATGTTGCGCCGACCCTTCGTGCACTAGCAGCTCTTCAAGGGTTCACAATCACTTTTATACCAGAATTTGTAAATAAAATTTGTTCTGTTTACTGAATGTTGTTCTAAAATATACCATTGTTTTCATTTATTTTTATTATGAATAAAGTACTTTCCTATTTCCTTCTTTGCATTGTATGTGTATAGAAAGTAAAAACTGCAGTCGTGAATAATTGGTGTCAATCAGGGTTCTCGCTGCCGATCGCCACTGCGCCAAAATGATTTATTTGGGGAGAAAACTAAAGATTGAAATCGCCAAATTGTAAAAGATTTTTTTTCTTTCGGTGACAATTTCAATGATGTTATTCTACGATTAAACCTTTTCTGTGTTATTTGAATTTAGCTGGTTCAAAAGCCAGTAAGAAGCCCAGTGTCAACTTTTACCGTTGTCCATTGGCTAATTTTCTAAATCATTGGTTGTAGAAATATAGTTCTAATAGCAAAAAAGTTTCAACGTTGTTCTCAGTATTGAATTCAGGGGTGGCTCGGGTGGGTGGAACCCCTCCTCACCCCGGAGCAATGAGATGTTCCTCGGAAGATTTGAGATTTTGTGTTTTCAATAGTCAAAAAATGCAATTTCCCCCCACGGAACTGTATTATGCCACTCCCACCAACCCCTTCGGAGCCACAAAAATCCTTCCCTGAGAAAAGTGTCCTCATCCTTTTAAAAGTAATTTATGTCAAAATAGTTATTCATTAAAAGTTACGAGGGTTACATTTTATTCGGTCCCTTGGTTCCATACGTTATATCTAAAAATTCTTCTCCGTACTTTAGCAGATAAAATAATAAAAAATCCTCTTTCGTGCGACCAAAACTTACTGAGCTCTTATACTTTGAATTTTAGGAAATTTTAGTATTTTCTGGCACTAAAAATAGAAAACGTACTTCATCTATACAGTGAGCAAAAAAAGTATTTGCACCAGGTAAATTTGTTGTAGCATATGCATAAATAAATAAAAAGCAACTAAGAATTAAAAATACCAATACTTTTACAAAACATATAAACATATTTAATATCTGACTTAATAATTATATTTAAAATATGAAAACATAAAAAAGTAGCATTTGTACTGCCAAAAAAATATTTTCACACTAGCAATAAAAATAGAACTAGAGGAATTATTTATAAGTTAAAAACAGTGCTAATATTTAGTATGCATGCCCTTTGCTTCAATTACAGCTTGTAATCGTCTGGGCATTGATTCTATTAATTTGTGACATGTTTCACTGCTGATCTGTAGCCATTCTTCCCTAAGAGCTTGCTTAAGTTCTGATTTGTTAGAAATTTTCTTTTTTCTTATTTTCACATCCAAAATATGCCTAAATTTTCAATCGGATTGAGGTCTGGTGATTGTGGTGGCGTTTTCAATTGATTTTTTACATTGTAAAGCAACCATAACCTCGTAATATATGCAGTGTGTTTCGGATCATTATCCTGTTGGAAATAATATGAATTAGAAATTCCTAATTTCAGAGCACTATTAGATAAATGATCTCGCAATATATTAATATATTGTTTAGCATTCATATTGCCTTCAATAAAGGTCATTTCGCTAACTCCGTTAAAAGACATGCATCCCCAGATCATTGCATGACCACCACCATGTTTTACAGTTGGTTTCGAGTTTTTAATTTGGAGAGAAGTATTTGGCTTTCGCCATACAGTTTTCTTACCATCTGAGGCAAAAATATTGAACTTGCTTTCATCGGAAAAAATAACAGTTTTACAAAACTCTAGTGGTTTGCTGACATAAGCTTTTGCAAATTCAAGTCTTTTCACTCTATTTGTTTCACTAATAAATGGTTTTTTTCGAGGGGCTCTTCCTCGAATATTTGCATCATGAAGAATATTTCTAATTGATTGTGGTGTAACTATTGTTCCCGACGTTGAAGCGACATCAACAGACAATTCTCGAGCACTTAGAAAAGGGTTTTTTGAAGATTCTTTTATGATGGCTCTCCTTTGCCTGGTATTTAGCTTTCTTGGGCGCCCAGTTCGCGGCTTATTTATTGTCGAACCAGTTTCTTTTTTCTTCTTAATTGCATAACGAACACTAGAAAAGTTTAAATTTAATTTTTTACCTATTCCTCGGTAACTTAATCCAAAATTATGAAGAAATATAATCTTCTCACGGGTAGCAACAGGCAGTTCACAAGTTTTCTGCGCCATAAGAACAAAAACCCCCCAGAATCCCTGCTCCAGTTAATATATTACGTGACTTTAAAGTGCAGGTCTAATGTACTGCGGGACTGATATGCTAAACATTTGCATAATGTTCACATTTAATACCTTTTTTAGCAGTCAATGCTTCTTGTGCAAATACTTTTTAGGTATGAGAAAATGTTAATTTATTTTTTAAAATGTGTAATATTACTGTTTAAGGAAAATGGGTAGTTATTTTTATTTTCTTTTTATTTAAATAAATGAATAATTAAGAGAATAGTATCAAATTTGCTTTCTATGGTTACTTATGCTAAAAATCGTCTGCGTGCAAATACTTTTTTTGCTCACTGTATGTAAAAAGTAATATATATATATATATATATAAATCGTGACAATAGTGTGTTTTTATTATTATTTTACAATACTTCGAAACTTTTGAAAGGAAAAACAGATATTAAGGGCGGCAGATTGTACTGGCCCATTGGCGCATTTAAAATAAAAATCCCCCCCCCCCCCGATTCGCAGTAACTATTGTTACGTACCCCGGACTTAAACATTTAATTTTTTACTTTTAATTATTTGTATTTAATACGTTGTTACTATACTTTGACTTTCAAATAAAAGTAAGTTTTAAATCGAATTAAGAATAGTATATAAATTTTAAATTTCAAAACAAAATTATGCAGAACTTTTTTAAGTGACAAAAGGGCGCACAAACTTAACTTGCTCCAGGGCGCTGAATCTGTAGCTACGCGACTGTCTCTTTTTAACCGTGACGTAATTTAAACTTTTCGTTATGTACTGTTTTACGTGCCTCATGTATGATTAAAAACTTTTTTTAACGAATGCAAATGTACATGTCGTAGAGAAATCCGGCTCTTTGCAAACAGCCTAGGCTCTTTGCAAACAGCCTAGGCTCTTTGCAAAGAGCCGGGCTAATTGGAGAATCCATCTCCCTTTTTCCAATTAGTCTGATATTTTTCAGGCTTATTGCAAAGAGCCTAGAAAGCGTTAGGCTAATTGAAAAATGACCACTTATCAGGGTGATCTTTTTAGCTCACAGGCTATCAAAGCCTGAGAGCTTATGTGCCCGCCGATTCCGCATGTACGTGTGTACGTAACGCGATAACTCTTGATAGAAATATCCGATTTGCTTCAAATTTTTTTTCTAGGTTCATTCTGATAAGGTGCTTCCCTGATTAGTTTTTGGGGTTCATTGGTTAAGAATAAAGGGGGAAAAGGGGGCTAGTCCCCCGCTTTTAATTTATATAAATGGGTTTTTCATGCAGAAATATTCGATTTGCTCTAAATTTGGTATACCGGTTTATTGTGTTAAGGAGCTTCCCTGATTAGATTTGGAAGCTCATTATTTAAGTATAAAGGGGGAAATGGGGGCTACCCCCTTAATTTAGATAAATCGGTTTTTCAAGATGAATTATTCGATTTGCTCCAAATTCGGTATACCGGTTTATTAAATTAAGGAGCTGCCTTGATTAGATTTGGAGGTTCATTAGTTACACATAAAGGGAGGAAAGGGTGGGGCATCCCCCCACCCCCGTAATTTAGATAAATGGGTTTTTCATGCAGAAATATGTGATTTGCAATAAATTTGGTATACCGGCTAATTATGTTAAGCAGCTTCCCTGATTACATTTGGAAGATCATTATTATGTATAAAGGGGGAAAGGGGGGCAATTGCCTCTCCCCTTAAATTAGATAAATGCGTTTTTCATGTAGAAATATTCGATTGGCTCAAATTTGGTATACTGGTTTATTATGATAAGGAGATGGCTTTATTAGATTTAGAGGTTCATTAGTTAAATATAAAGAAAGGAAAGGGGGGGGGGGGCTACCTCCCCTTAATTTAGGTAAATGGGTTTTTAATGCAAAATTATTCGATTTGCTCCAAATTTGGTATATCGGTTTATTTGTTAAGGAGCTTCCCTCATTAGATTTGGAAGTTCATTAGTTAAGTATAAAGGTAAGAAAGGGGGCTAGACCCCCCACCCCTTAATTTAGATAAATGGGTTTTTTATGCAGAGTTATTCGATCTGCTCCAAATTTCGTATACCGGTTTATTATGTTAAGGAGCTTCCCTGATTAGATTTGAAGGTTCATTAGTTAAGTATAAAGGGAGGAAAGGGGGGCTATACCCCTCCCTCCCTTAATTTAGATAAATGGGTTTTTCATGAAGAGTTATTCGATTTCCTCCAAATTTCGTATACTGGTTTATTATGTTAAGGAGCTGCCTTGATTAGATTTGGAGATTTATTGGTTAAGTATAATGGAGGGAGAGGGTCTAGTGTTCTCTTAATTTAAATAAATGGGTTTTTCATACAGAATTATTCGATTTGCTTCAAATTTGATATACCAGTTTATTACGATATGGCTTTCTTCATTTGATTTGGGGGTTCATTGGTTAAGTATAAAAGGGGGAAAGGGGGGCAATTGCCCCTCCCATTAATTTAGATGAATATGTTTTCATGCAGAATTATCTGATTTAGTTTAATTTTTTTGTAACCGGATCCGAACTTGAAGGTTCCATTTGAAGTCAACCCGAAAACCGACCACAACCAGGTTTCGGATTGAGTTCGATTAGAACTTTCAGGCTCGGATCGGGTTGCCGGTGGACGGAGATTATTTTGTCTGGCTTGCATCGGGTTATAGTTCTTTGGAATATTTTTGTCGGTTAAGATTTGGTTCGGGACGGGTTTCATGTTGACTTCGAATGGAATTTTTAGGTTCTGGTAGCGTTGCGTGTCCACGGAAACTAATTTGTCTTGTTCGGATCCGGTTATGGATCTTTGGAATATTTTTGTTGGTTATCAGATTTGTTTCGGGATTTCGGGTTTTTTCATATGGAACTCTCAGGTTCGGGTTGGGTTGCATGTAGACTGAAATTTTTTGTCTTGCTCGGATCGGGGCACGGTCTGTTGTAATTTATTTTTCGTGTTTGGGTAGGGTTATGCGTTAATAAACCTAATAAAAAGGAAATATCCCAGTTAAACTGATGGCATTGAGCTCACAGGCTATTCACACTAATTGTATATTATACTATTTCAAAAAATATTGCCCCTCGAAAAATAAATGAAGGTATTAGTCCCCGTTGCCCCTCTTTCTACTTAACCAAAGAACCTCCAAATCTAATCAGGGAAGATACTTAACATAATAAATTGGTATACCAAATTTGAAGCAAATCAGATAATTCTGCAAAAAAAAAAAAAACATTTCACAAAATTACGGGGGGGGGGGTATTAGCTCCCCCATTTTCCCCTTTATGCTGAACCAATGAAATTTCAAATATAATCAGATAAGCACCTAATTAGAATGAACCTAGAAAAAAAAATTAAACTAAATTAGATAATTCTGCATGAAAACACATTTATCTAAATTAAGGGAGGGGCAATTGCCCCCTTTCCCCCCTTTTATACGTAACCTATGAACCTCCAAATGAATTGAAGGAAGCCATATCGTAATAAACTGCTATATCAAATTTGAAGCAAATCGAATAATTCTGTATGAAAACCCTTTTATCTAAATTAAGGGGACACTAGCCCCTGTCCCTCCTTTATACTTAACGAATAAAGCTCCAAATCTAATCAAGGCAGCTCCTTAACATAATAAACCGGTATACGAAATTTGGAGCAAATCGAATAACTCTGCATGAAAAACCCATTTTTCTAATCTAAGGGGGGATCTAGCCCCCCCTTTCCTCCCTTTATACTTAACTAATGAACCTCCAAATCTAATCAGGGAAGCTCCTTAACATAATAAACCGGTATACCAAATTTGGGGCAAATCGAATAATTTTGCATTAAAAACACATTTACCTAAATTAAGGGGTGGGGGGTCTAGCCCCCTTTCTTCCCTTTATACTTAACTAATGAACCTCCAAATCTAATCAAGCCATCTCCTTAACATAATAAACCAGTATACCAAATTTGAGCTAATCGAATATTTCTACATGAAAAACGCATTTATCTAAATTAAGGGGAGAGGCAATTGCCCCCTTTCCCCCTTTATACATAATAATGATCTTCCACATGTAATCAGGGAAGCTGCTTAACATAATTAACTGGTATACAATATTTATAGCAAATCGCATATATCTGCATGAAAAACCCATTTATCTAAATTAGGGGGGGGGGGGGTTAGCCCCCTCTTTCCTCCCTTTATGTGTAACTAATGCACCTCCAAATCTAATCAAGTCAGCTCCTTAACTTAATAAACCGGTATACCAAATTTGGAGCAAATCGAATAATTCATCATGAAAAACCGATTTATCTAAATTAAGGGCGGTAGCCCCCCTTTCCCCCTTTATACTTAAATAATGAGCTTCCAAATCTAATCAGGGAAGCTCCTTAACACAATAAACCGGTATATCAAATTTGGAGCAAATTGAATATTTCTGTATGAAAAACCCATTTATATAAATTAAGGGGGGGGGGGACTAGCTCCCCTTTTACCCCTTTATCCTTAACCAATGAACCCCCCAAAATAATCAGGGAAGCACCTTATCAGAATGAACCTAGAAAAAAAATTTGAACCAAATCGGATGATATTTCTATCAAGAGTTATCACGTTACGTACATACGTACATTCGTACGTACGTACGTACACACATACATACAGAATCAGCGGGCACATAAGCTCTCAGTCTTTGATAGCCTGTGAACTAAAAATATCACCTAATCGGATAATAAGTGGTCATTTTTGAATTAGCCTAACGCTTTCTATGCTCTTTGCAATAAGCCTGAAAAATATCAGGCTAATTGGAAAAAGGGAGGTGGATTCAACAATTAGCCCGGCTGTTTGCAAAGAGCCTAGGCTGTTTGCAAAGAGCCGGATTTCTCACTTAGCCTACGACATATATATCGCTTTTACTATAACGCCATTTACGCCAGAAAATGCTTTTCGTACGTAAAAAATTGATTATCGTAAAGTGTTATTTTCATTTCAATATCATCGTTGAAATATGTAGTTCAATTGAAAGAACATTCTTTGGAAATGATTTGATTAGAGTTCTTATAAAATGTGGCAATTGTAAATGAAAAAAGCTATTTCAAAATAAGAATAATTTTCTTTTCAGATAATGTAACTTTGATAAGAAAAAAAAAAAAAAAAAAAAAAAAAAAAAAAAAAAAGACAAATCGAAAAATTAGTTGGCCGTTTCGCAGCACAATCTAATCAAGTATATGCCTGCTAAAGATAGTTAAATAACCATGAACAATTTTTGATCCTCTAGAACTTACGGAACTGGACTATCTTGACCTGTGTCAGTAGTGAATAAAGTTTAAAATAATTCTTCGATTTCAAAACATTTACTTCTGCATGTTTGTTGGGCATTTATAACAATAAAGATACGTATAAAGGTTTTTACTTCTACGCGATGGCTGATGAAATCAAACGCACGTAGAGGACAGTAAATTCAGTTCCGGAAAGACGATAACATGTCCCTATGAGATTCAGATTCTAATTTTTTTCATAACAGTCAAAATCTTAATTAAAAATCTTCATCGAACGCTAATTAACGGGCTTTAAATATTCTCAGCTTGTCGGTGTCACGCCAGGGAATCCCCGGAACTTTAAGCAGAAAGGAAAGAAACCGTTATTGTTTTTTTACCAATAAAATTTGCCTTCGTCTGAGGGTTGATGAGTATAAAATTAATAATGACACATGCGAAGAGTCGGTACCTTTTTAGTAATAACGGTACATTCTTTCACATGAAATATATTTACTACTGGAAAGAAAACGTTTTTCTTGACCACGTTCCATGTATTTTGTTTCCAATTTCTGTGCGCTATTTTCTTCCTGATAACGTATCACGTGGGTCGAATGCTAGATAATAAAAGAAGAAGGGTTGATTTAAAATTCTTTCATTGTACGTAATTTTGTCATGTGGCCTTGTACAGTTTTTTTTTTCCTAAGTTAAAGAAACTATAAATGAGATAATAATGATCTCCATTCTGCGCATTTTCAAAATTAAATATCTCGGGAACTAATTGACAAATTTAAAAGCTTTTTCCAGGATCTTTTTTGTTTAAAGAAGCAAAAGATCACTTGGCGTTTTTCAAAAATAAGAAAATTAATGATTTTAAATTACGCGTTAAAAATATCAAAATTTAATAATCCGCCTAAACTGATTGACTGATTTGGATGTATTACCAACTTTTTAATTAGAGAGAGGAAATAAATGAGATAGGTTGCATAACGTCCGCCTAGCGGGGCCTAGGTTCGTTTGGACAGATTTTTATTTTAAAATATAAAATCATAAATTTCAATGTTATTTTGCAAAAGAATACCTGAGCGAGTTTATCCCACCCGAGTATACGATGCCGAGGTCAGTGGGACTCTCTACACTAGGTTCGTTTAAAGAGATTTTAGTATATTACATTTGAGATAATTATAAATATATTTACAAAAATCATGTGCAATGCCACTCTGTACTGTTAATTTCCTTATAAACTTTCAATTTCCACACATTTATATTGAATACATTTTTAGTAGTTGAAGTCACTTGATTGTACTAGATGATAATTTAAAATAAACTGATTTGTTTAAATTTAAAAGAGTAGGTATAATAGTTAGGGCAGAATTTTATTTAATTATAAAAGCCGAGAAACTGAAAATACCTGGTAGATACAACACCAGCGGTGGACATTCCAGCGGTAGTGAAAACGTTTCTATAATGTAGAGATTATTATTTAAAGAAGAGAAATTTTAGAACAAATTTTTTTGTTTTAGGTATATGGTGAGGCATGCGAAAATGGTAAATTTCTTTTCAATGAAAATAAAAATAATTAAGCAGTTTTAATGAAAATATAACATCGCTTTCATATGTTATACATATAATACACATTTATTGTAAATAATTTCACAGGTTATTTCCTGTTAAATATCTGTTCAGATGGACATTAGCAATATTAAGGGGACAAGGGACCTTAAAATATTTTTTTTTTATTTTTTGCAAATTTCACCTTAAATATTATTCAAGGGTACATTCTATGCATTATAGCATGCATTTATCAGAAAAAAAATATAAAAAATATTATTTTTGACAAAAAAAAATGGAATTTTACTTAGAAATCTGCGAAATGCCCCCTGAGCATTCCATATCAATGAAAATCCCCAATATTTTTTTTTAATAAAAGTTTGTTTTATATATATAAATAAAATAGAGCATCAAATTTTATATATTTAAATTTAAAGATTAAAAAAAAAAATGAAAAAAAAATGAAAATTGTTTTGAAAAAATTTCCAAATTTTTCAATTTTGTTTTTTATTTTTTGGAAATTTCATCTTAAATATTATTCAAGGGTACATTATATGCATTATGGCATGCATTTATCGCAAAAAAAGGTAAAAAAAAAGATTATTTTTGAGAAAAAAATGGAATTTTACGCGTCGTCTTAGAAATCTTCGAAATGCTCCCTGCGCATTCCATACCAATGAAAATCCCCAATATTTTCCATAAAAATTTGATTTATACATATAAATAAAATAGAACATCGAATTTTATATATTTGAATTTAAAGATAAAAAATAAATAAATAAATAAAAAAATTTCATTTTTTTTTCGAAAAAATTTCAAAAAATTTCAATTTTTTTTTTATTTTTTGTAAATTTTATCTTAAATATTACTCAAAGGTACATTATATGCATTATGGCACGCATTTATCGCAAAAAAATATATATATTTTTTTATGAAAAAAATGGAATTTGCCTTAGAAATATTCGAAATGCCCCCTGCGCATTCCATATTAATGAAAATCCCTAATATTTTTAATAAAAGTTCGATTTATATATATAAATAAAATAGAGCATTGAATTTTATATATTTGAATTTAAAAGTTTAAAAAATTTTTGAAAATCTTTCGAAAAAATTTTGAAATTTTTTCGAGAAAATTTTGAAATTTTTAATTTTTTTTATTAGCATTATTGATAATCTTGAAAATTTGTAACGCTTTTAATGTTCAGCTTAAATTTTTAGTAGTTGAAGTCACTTGATTGTACTAGATGATAATTTAAAATAAACTGATTTGTTTAAATTTAAAAGAGTAGGTATAATAGTTAGGGCAGAATTTTATTTAATTATATTAGGTCAGAGTCTTTGTTAAATCAAATTTACTTATAACGGAAAGAAAGAATGAGAAATTAACATATACATAATTTTCCATTAAATCTTTAATCAGAAAACCAGTATAAAATTCCAGGAAATTTAGCTAAGTATGGAATTTTTAAAATAGAACTGAAATTTCCTTTACTTATACTAAAATTCACATTTTGGGTTTCATACATATATGAAAAATATGGTAAATAATGCTAAATAATGGTATTACATCGCTTTCATATATTATGCATATAGCACACATTTATTTTAAATAATAGCACAGGTTATTTCTTGTTAAATACGTGTTTAGATGAACATTAGCATTATTGATAATCTTGAAAATTTGTAACGATTTAAATGATAAATTTAAATTTATAGTAGTTGAAGTCACTCGATTGTACTAGATGATAACTTTAAAATAAACTGGTTTGTTTAAAAATAAAATAGTAGGTACAATAGTTAGGAAAGAATCTTATTTAATTATATTACGTCAGAGTGTTTGCTAAATGAAATTTACTTATAACGGAAAGAAAGAATGAAAAAATTAACATATTCATAATTTTCTATTAAATCTTTAATCAGAAAAGCAGTATAAAATTCTAGGAAACTTAGCTAAGTGTGAAATGTTTAAATTAGAACTGAAAATTCCTTTACTTATGCTACAATTCACCATTCTGGTTTTTATACATGTATGAAAAATATGGTAAATAATGATAAATAATGGTATTACATCATTTTCATATATTATGCATATAGCACACGTTTATTTTAAGTAATCGCACAGGTTACTTCTTGTTAAATATGGGTTAAGGTGCACATTAGCATCATTAATAATCTTCAAAATATGTAACTCTTTTAATGTTCAGCTTAAATTTTTAGTAGTTGAAGTCACTTGACTGTACTAGATGATAATTTAAAATAAACTGGTTTATTCAAATAGAGAATAGTAGGTATAATAGTTACGGCAGAATTTTACTTAATTATATTACGTCAGAGTGTTTGTTAAATCAAATTTACTTATAACGGAAAGAAAGAATGAGAAAAAAATTAACATATACATAATTTTCCATTAAATCTTTAATCAGAAAATCAGTATAAAATTCCCGTAAACTTAGATAAGCATAGAATTTTTAAAATAGAACAGAAATTTCCTTTACTTATACTAAAATTCTCATTTTGGGTTTCATACATATACGAAAAATATGATAAATAATGCTAAATAATGGTATTACGTCGCTTTCATATATTATGCATATAGCACACATTTATTTCAAATAATCGCACAAGTTATTTCTTGTTAAATATGAGTTTAGATGAACATTAGCATTGTTGATAATCTTAAAAATTTGTAACTCTTTTAATGTTCACTTTAAATTTATAGAAGTTGAAGTCACTCGATTATATTAGATGATAATCTAAAATAAACTGGTTTGTTTAAATTTAAAATTGTAGGTATTATAGTTAGGGCAGAATTTTATTTAAATTTATTAGGTCAGAGTGTTCGTTAAATAGAATTTACTTATAAAGGAAAGAAAGACTTTAGCAGTTTTAATTAAAATATGACATAGCTTTCATATGTTATGCATATATCACACATTTATATTGAATAATCTCTCAGCCGATTTCTTGTTAAATATATTTTTAGATGAACATTAGCATTACTGGTAATCTAGAAATTTTGATACGCTTTTAATGTTCAGCTTAAATGTTTAGGTAGCTTTCATTACAAAAAGCTACCTATTGCAGCCGTTCGGAGGAAAGCGATTTCAAAAAATTTTGGTATATTTTCATCGATCATGACCCCCAGACCCCGAAACCACCCTCCGTTCAAAAGTTGATATATATATATATATATATATATATATCCATATATATATATATATCTGATCTTTGTCACACTGTAACTCTCGTATTTATGAACCGATTTGGATGAAACTCGGTGTGTACATAGTACATACAAATGTCTCGACCGAGTTCGTTGGCCAGTTTCATCCGCCATCTTGTTTCAAAATAGCGGCCATTTAAAATTTTTAAAAAAATTTAAAATTTGAAATGTGGTATCAAAAAATTTAAAATTGAAAAATATTTTTTTCTTATGTCTTTGACCTTGATACAAAGATTCCGGAGCATTTTTTGTTTCGTCAATATCTTAAAAAATGGCTGAGTTATCGCACTTTGAATTTCTAGCTTGGCTGACATTTTGAAACGGCCTGATTTTTGTCACACGATAACAGGCGTGTTTATGAATCGATTTGGATGTACCTTGGTGTATACATAATACGTACCAATGTCTCGACCGAGTTCGTTGTCCAGCTTCATCCGCCATTTTGTTTGTTTCAAAATGGCGGCCATTTAAATTTTTAAAAAAAACTTGAAATTTGAAATGTGGTACCAAAAAATTGAAAATTGAAATAATATTTTTTCTTATGTGTTTGTCCTTGATAAAAAGATTCGGGAGCAGTTTTTGTTTCGTCTATATCTTAAAAAATGGCTGAGTTATCGCACTTTGAATTTCTAGCTTGGCTGACATTTTGAAACGGCCTGATTTTTGTCACACGATAACAGGCGTGTTTATGAATCGATTTGGATGTACCTTGGTGTATACATAATACGTACCAATGTCTCGACCGAGTTCGTTGTCCAGCTTCATCCGCCATTTTGTTTCAAAATGGCGGCCATTTAAATTTTTAAAAAAAACTTGAAATTTGAAATGTGGTACCAAAAAATTGAAAATTGAAAAAATATTTTTTCTTATGTGTTTGACCTTGATAAAAAGATTCGGGAGCAGTTTTTGTTTCGTCTATATCTTAAAAAATGGCTGAGTTATAACATTTTGAATTTCTAGCGTGGCTGACATTTTGAAACGCCCTGATTTTTGTCACGTGAAAACGGGCATATTTATGAACCGATTTGAATGTACCTTAGTGTGTACATAGTACATACAAATATCTCGACTGAGTTCGTTGTCCAGCTTCATCCACCATCTTGTTTAAAAATGGCGGCCATTTAAAAAAATTAAAAAAATTTTAAATTAAAAATGCGATACCAAAAAATTGGAAAATGAAAAAGATATTTTTCGTATGTGTATGACCTTAATACAAAGATTCCGGAACAGTTTTGGTTTCGTCTATATCTAAAAAAATGGCTGAGTTATAGCATTTTGAATTTCTATTGTGGCTGACATTTTAAAACGCCATGATTTTTGTCACGCGATAACAGGCGTATTTGTGAACCGATTTGGATGTAACTTGGTCTGTACATAGTACATACCAATTTCTCGACCGAGTTCGTTGGCCAGCTTCATTCGCCATCTTGTTTCAAAAGGGTTGCCATTTAAAAAAAATAAATTAAAAATTCTAAATGAGGTATTACAAAATTGGAAAATGAAAAAGATTTTTTTTATGTGTTTGGCCTTGATACAAAGATTCCGGAGCAGTTTTTGTTTCTGAAAATTTGTTCTTTTGTTTATATCTTAAAATTAGTTGAATTATAGCAATTTGAATTTCTAGCTTGGCTAACATTTTGAAACGATCTTGTATTTGTCACGCGATAACACACGTATTCGCCTATTTCGATGTAAGAAGGCATGTGGATAGTATACATCAATATCTCGACCATGTTCGCTGGCCAGCTTCATCAGCCATCTTGTTTCAAAATGGCGGCCATTAAATTAAAAAAAAAATTATATTTAAAGTATGGTGCAAAAAAATTAGAAATTGAAAAAGGTTTCTTTCTTAAGTATTTGACCTTGATATAAGGATTCAGGAGCATTTTTTGTTTGTCTTTATCTTAAAAAATGGCTCAGATATAGCAATTTCAATATCTAATGTGGGTGACATTTTAAAAAATCTGATTTTTTGCCTGCGACAGCACTCGTATATATCAACCGATGTGAGTGAGCATGTGCACAGCAATTACTAAGGTCTCGACCAAGTTCCCAGGTTAGCCTCATCCACCATGTTGTCTTAAAATGGCAGGCACTTTAAGAAATCGCCGAATTTGTCAGCCAAATATAAGTTACTTTAAATAAAAGCAGCTTGGATAAACCTGAATAATTTCGCGAAATTCTCATTCATAATGATTTAGTATTGATAAAAATTAGTATTGAATCTCCTATATTCGGTTTCCACTAAATTAAGCTTCGTGTGTTTGAATAATATAAGTTGGCTTTTTTTTTTTTTTTTTAAATAAGGAATATGAAAGCTTCCTCTTCCTCCCGGCACTGGCCGGAAGGACTTTTAAGAGTTGAAGTCACTTGACTGTACTCGATGATAATTTCAAATAAACTGGTTTGTTTAAATTTAAAATTGTAGGGATAATAGTTAGGACAGAATTTTATTTAATTATATTAGGTCAGAGTGTTTGTTAAATAAAATTTACTTATAGCGGAATCAAAGAATGAGAAAATTAACATATACATAATTTTCTATTAAACCTTTAATCAGAAAATGAGTATAAAATTCCAGGAAACGGAACTAAGTGTGTCATGTTTACTATAGAACTGAAATTTCCTTTACTTATACTACAACTCACCATTCTGGCTTTCATACATAAATGAAAAATATGGTAAATAATGCTAAATTATTGTATTGCATCGCTTTCATGTATTATGCATATAGCACACATTTATTTTAAATAATCGCACAGGTTATTTCTTGTTAAATATGTGTTTTGATGAACATAAGCATTATTGATAATCTTGAAAATTTGTAACGCTTTTAATGATCAATTTAAATTTATAGTAGTTGAAGTCACTTGACTGTACTGTATGATAATTTAAAATAAACTGGTTTGTTTACATTTAAAATAGTAGGTGCAATAGTTAGGGCAGAATTTTATTTAATTACACTGCTCAAAACAATTAAAGGATATTGCAGTTTTAGGTGGATTTTGTATCTGGTAAACTGTTTAGCTGATTGATACATGGTTGACAGACATAGTAGGTTATATGAGAATAAATTACACATGTTTGGCAGAAAAAAATGCATTTTATTGCGCATTTGTGTACTAAAGGAAAAAAACACAATTTGTGCATATGAGAAAAAAAGAATAAGAAAAGGTGTTTTCTTCAAAGAAAATCATTTTCAGTAGGGGGTATGGTTTCCACGGGCGGCCAGCAACGTTGAACACCTTTGAGGCATGGACTCAATGAGGCTATTAATGACGAGTTGGGGTATTCTGCCCCACTCTTCTAGAAGAGCTCTTTCCAGTTCTTGGAGAGTTTGTGGGGGTTGTTGGCGGCCAGAAACTCGTCTTCCTAGAGCGTCCCAAACGTGCTCGATTGGATTCATGTCTGGAGAACACGCTGGCCATTCCATTCGAACGATTTCTTCCTCGAAAAGGAAATCATCCACCAGGTTTACACGATGTGGCCTGCAGTTATCGTCCATTAAAATGAAGTTATCTCCGATTGCTGCAGCGTAAGGGACTACAATAGATCTGAGGATCTCATTCCTATATCGGCGACCAGTCAGAGCTCTATCTCGAATGATGTAGAGGTCAGTGCGCCCGTCAATGGATATGCCACCATACACCAACACTCCTCCGCCGCCAAATCTGACACTTTCGTGCACGAACGCAGGATTATTCCTACTGTCACGGTCCCTCCAGATGAAAATACGCCTATTATCCGGATGCACAGAAAAACGGGACTCGTCAGAAAACAGAATATTGCTCCATTGATTTCTCCTCCAGTTGACATGCTCGGTTGCCCACTCCCTGAGGTCGCGACGATGCCTTGATGTTAATCTAACACATACCATCGGTCGGCGAGCATTCAGACCTACAGCATGGAGCCGGTTTCGGACAGTCTGAGTTGAAATCGTGGTGCCTGTAGCCGAGCGAAGGTGTTGTTGGAAAAGAGTAGCGTTCATGGTTCGGTGTCTCCGAGCTGTTAACGCTAAATACCGATCTTCATTGGGCGTTGTTGCCCGTCTACGACCTTGCCCTGGTCTTCGGCCTGCACATCCACTCTCCAAAAAACGGTTCCAGATCCTGGAAATGACACTTTGTGACACTCCAATGGCTTGCGCTACTTCGGCTTGAGTTTGGACCCCTTCTAACCTACCAACAATTCTCAAAGCTTCTGAATCTGTCAAATGACTTCGCTGAGACATCGTACTCATCGAAACAAAGCAATCACTGAATGCCGATAATCCTTGTCTTCATTCTCTTTTATCCAGTTGAAAGTCAAATTTCATTCGCTGCCGCTGAAGCGACGTTTTTGACGTCGAACTCAAAATTTGCATACTCCACAGTTTGAAAACCAGAAAAATTTGCATTTGTGATTCATTTCTTCTATTTTCGGCAAAAAAATTTTCGTTTATATCTTTATTTTATATAAAACTTCAAATATCCTTTAATTGTTTTGAGCAGTGTATATTACGTCAGAGTGTTTGCTAAATGAAATTTCCTTATAACGGAAAGAAAAAATGAAAAAATTAACATATTCATAATTTTCTATTAAATCTTTAATCAGTAAAGCAGTATAAAATTCTAGGAAACTTAGCTAAGTGTGGAATGTTTAAAATAGAACGGAAAATTCCTTTACTTATGTTACAATTCACCATTCTGGTTTTCATACATATATGAAAAATATGGTAAATAAGGATAAATAATGGTATTACATCATTTTCATATATTATGCATATAGCACACATTTATTTTAAGTAATCGCACAGGTTACTTCTTGTTAAATATGGGTTTAGGTGCACGTTAGCATCATTAATAATCGTCAAAATTTGTAACTCTTTTAATGATCAGCTTAAATTTTTAGTAGTTGAAGTCACTTGACTGTACTAGATGATAATTTAAAATAAACTGTTTTATTCAAATAGAGAATAGTAGGTATAATAGTTACGGCAGAATTTTACTTAATTATATTAGGTCAGAGTGTTTGCTAAATCAAATTTACTTACAACGGAAAGAAAGAATGAGAAAAAAATTAACATATACATAATTTTCCATTAAATCTTTAATCAGAAAATCAGTATAAAATTCCCGTAAACTTAGCTAAGCATAGAATGTTTAAAATAGAACTGAAATTTCCTTTACTTATACTAAAATACTCATTTTGGGTTTGATACATATATGAAAAATGTGGTAAATAATGCTAAATAATGGTATTACATCGCTTTCATATATTATGCATATAGCACACATTTATTTTAAATAATCGCACAAGTTATTTCTTGTTAAATATGAGTTTAGATGAACATTAGCAATGTTGATAATCTTGAAAATTTGTAACTCTTTTAATGTTCACTTTAAATTTATAGTAGTTGAAGTCACTCGACTATACTAGATGATAATTTAAAATAAACTGGTTTGTTTAAATTTAGAATTGTAGGTATAATAGTTAGGCAGAATTTTATTTAAATTTATTAGTTTAGAGTGTTCGTTAAATAAAATTTACTTATAAAGGAAAGAAAGAATTCAGCAGTTTTAATTAAAATATGACATCGCTTTCATATGTTATGCATATATCACACATTTATATTGAATAACCTCTCAGCTGATTTCTTGTTAAATATGTTTTTAGATGAACATTAGCATTACTGGTAATCTTGAAATTTTGCAACGCTTTTAATATTCAGCAAAAATTTTTAGTAGTTGAAGTCACTTGACTGTACTCGATGATAATTTTAAATAAACTGGTTTGTTTAAATTTAAAATAGTAGGTATAATAGTTAGGACAGAATTTTATTTAATTATATTAGGTCACAGTGTTTGTTAAATGAAATTTTCTTATAACGGAATGAAAGAATGAGAAAATTGACATATACATAATTTTCTGTTAAACCTTTAATCAGAAAAGCAGTATAAAATTCTAGGAAACTTAGCTAAGTGTGGAATGTTTAAAATATAAGAGAAATTTTCTGTAGTTATACTACAATTCACAATACTGGCTTTCATACATAAATGAAAAATATGGTAAATAATGCTAAATTATGGTATTACATCGCTTTCATATATTATGCACGTAGCACACATATATTTTAAATAATCACACAGGTTATTTCTTGTTAAATATGTGTTTAGATGAACATTAGCATTATCGATAATCTTGAAAATTTGTAACGTTTTTAAGGTTCAGCTTAAATTTATAGTAGTTGAAGTCACTTGACTGTACTATATGATAATTATAAATAAACTGGTTTCTTTAAATTTAAAATAGTAGGTGTAATAGTTAGGAAAGAATTTTATTTAATTATATTAGGTTCCAGTGTTTGTTTTATTAAATTTACTTATAGCGGAAAGAAAGAATGAGAAAATTAACATGTATATAATTTTCCATAAAATCTTTAATCAGAAAATGAGTATAAAATTCCAGGAAACTGAATTAAGCGTGTCATGTTTAATATAGAACTGAAATTTCATTTACCTATACTACAATTCACCATTTTGTCTTTCATACATAAATAAAAAATATGGTAAATAATGCTAAATTATGGTATTACATCGCTTTCATATATTATGCATATAACACACATATATTTTAAATAATCACACAGGTTATTTCCTGTTAAATGTTTGTTCAGATAAACATTAGCATTATTGATAATCTTGAAAATTTGTAACGTTTTTAATGTTCAGCTTAAATTTATAGTAGTTGAAGTCACTTGACTGTACTATATGATAATTTAAAATAAACTGGTTTGTTTAAATTTAAAATTGTAGGGATAATAGTTAGGACAGAATTTTATTTAATTATATTAGGTCAGAGTGTTTGTTAAATGAAATTTACTTATAGCGTAAAGAAAGAATGAGAAATTTAACATATATATAATTTTCCATAAAATCTTTAATCAGAAAATGAGTATAAAATTCCAGGAAACTGAACTAAGTGTGTCATGTTTAATATAGAACTGAAATTTCCTTTATTTATACTACAATTCACCATTCTGGCTTTCATACATAAATGAAAAATATGGTAAATAATGCTAAATTATTGTATTACATCGCTTTCATGTATTATGAATATAGCACACATTTATTTTAAGTAATCGCACAGGTTACTTCTTGTTAAATATGGGTTTAGGTGCACGTTAGCATCATTAATAATCTTCAAAATTTGTAACTCTTTTAATGTTCAGCTTAAATTTTTAGTAGTTGAAGTCACTTGACTGTACTGTATGATAATTTAAAATAAACTGGTTTGTTTAAATTTAAAATTGTAGGGATAATAGTTAGGACAGAATTTTATTTAATTATATTAGGTCAGAGTGTTTGTTAAATGAAATTTACTTATAACGGAATGAAAGAAAGCGAAAATTAACATATACGTAATTTTCTGTTAAACCTTTAATCAGAAAAGCAGTATAAAATTCTAGGAAACTTAGCTAAATGTGGAATGTTTAAAATATAACAGAAATTTTCTTTAGTTACAATTCACCATTCTGGCTTTCATACATAAATGAAAAATATGGTAAATAATGCTAAATTATTGTATTACATCGCTTTCATGTATTATGCATATAGCACACATTTATTTTACATAATCGCGCAGGTTATTTCTTGTTAAATATGTGTTTTGATGAACATAAGCATTATTGATTATCTTGAAAATTTGAAACGCTTTTAATGATCAATATAAATTTATAGTAGTTGAAGTCACTTGACTGTACTGTATGATAATTTAAAATAAACTGGTTTGTTTAAATTTAAAATAGTAGGTACAATAGTTAGGGCAGAATTTTATTTAATTATATTACGTCAGAGTGTTTGCTAAATGAAATTTCCTTATAACGGAAAGAAAGAATGAAAAAATTAACATGTTCATAATTTTCTATTAAATCTTTAATCAGAAAAGCAGTATAAAATTCTAGGAAACTTAGCTAAGTGTGGAATGTTTAAATTAGAACTGAAAATTCCTTTACTTATGCTACAATTCACCATTCTGGTTTTCATACTTATATGAGAAATATGGTAAATAAGGATAAATAATGGTATTACATCATTTTCATATATTATGCATATAGCACACATTTATTTTAAGTAATCGCACAGGTTACTTCTTGTTAAATATGGGTTTAGGTGCACATTAGCATCATTAATAATCTTCAAAATTTGTAACTCTTTTAATGTTCAACTTAAATTTTTAGTAGTTGAAGTCACTTGACTGTACTAGATGATAATTTAAAATAAACTGTTTTATTCAAATAGAGAATAGTAGGTATAATAGTTACGGCAGAATTTTACTTAATTATATTAAGTCAGAGTGTTTGTTAAATCAAATTTACTTATAACGGAAAGAAAGAATGAGAAAAAAATTAACATATACATAATTTTCCATTAAATCTTTAATCAGAAAATCAGTATAAAATTCCCATAAACTTAGATAAGCATAGAATGTTTAAAATAGAACTGAAATTTCCTTTACGTATACTAAAATTCTCATTTTGGGTTTGATACATATATGGAAAATGTGGTAAATAATGCTAAATAATGGTATTACATCGCTGTCATATATTATGCATATAGCACACATTTATTTTAAATATTCGCACAAGTTATTTCTTGTTAAATATGAGTTTAGATGAACATTAGCATTGTTGATAACCTTGAAAATTTGTAACTCTTTTGATGTTCACTTTAAATTTATAGTAGTTGAAGTCACTCGACTGTACTAGACGATAATTTAAAATAAACTGGTTTGTTTAAATTTAAAATTGTAGGTATAATAGTTAGGGCAGAATTTTATTTAAATTTATTAGTTTAGAGTGTTCGTTAAATCAAATTTACTTATAAAGGAAACAAAGAATTTAGCAGTTTTAATTAAAGTATGACATCGCTTTCATATGTTATGCATATATCACACATTTATATTGAATAACCTCACAGCTGATTTCTTGTTAAATATGTTTTTAGATGAACATTAGCATTACTGGTAATCTTGAAATTTTGCAACGCTTTTAATTTTCAGCTTAAATTTTTAGTAGTTGAAGTCACTTGACTGTACTCGATGATAATTTTAAATAAACTGGTTTGTTTAAATTTAAAATAGTAGGTATAATAGATAGGACAGAATTTTATTTAATTATATTAGGTCAGAGTGTTTGTTAAATGAAATTTACTTATAACGGAATGAAAGAAAGCGAAAATTAACATATACATAATTTTCTGTTAAACCTTTAATCAGAAAAGCAGTATAAAATTCTAGGAAACTTAGCTAAATGTGGAATGTTTAAAATATAACAGAAATTTTCTTTAGTTATACTACAATTCACAATACTGGCTTTCATACATAAATGAAAAATATGGTAAATAATGCTAAATTATGGTATTACAATGCTTTCATATATCATGCACGTAGCACACATATATTTTAAATAATCACACAGGTTATTTCCTGTTAAATATGTGTTTAGATGAACATTAGCATTATCGATAATCTTGAAAATTTTTAACGTTTTTAAGGTTCAGCTTAAATTTATAGTTAGTTGAAGTAAATTTATAGTTAGTCACTTGACTGTACTATATGATAATTTAAAAAAAAACTGGTTTGTTTAAGTTTAAAATAGTAGGTGTAATAGTTAGGGAAGAATTTTATTTAATTATATTAAGTTCGAGTGTTTGTTAAATTAAATTTACTTATAGCGGAAAGAAAGAATGAGAAAATTAACATATATATAATTTCCCATAAAATCTTTAATCAGAAAATGAGTATAAAATTCCAGGAAACTGAATTAAGCGTGCCATGTTTAATATAGAACTGAAATTTCATTTACTTATACTACAATTCACCATTCTGGCTTTCATACATAAATAAAAAATATGGTAAATAATGCTAAATTATAGTATTACATCGCTTTAATATATTATGCATGTAGCACACATTTATTTTAAATAATCGCACAGGTTATTTCCTGTTAAATATGTGTTTAGATGAACATTAGCATTTTTAATAATCTTGAAAATTTGTTACGCTTTTAATGTTCAGCTTAAATTTGTAGTAGGTGAAGTCACTTGACTGTACTACATGATAACTTAAAATAAACTGGTTTGTTTAAATTTAAAATAGTAGGTAGGGGAGCTAGGGGATTAATGGGACAAGGGATGGATGGGACATTCTCAATATTTCAGGCAATAAACATTTATTTTAAATTGCTTTCTATACCGATATAAGGCTCTACCACAGTGTGCTTCAGAACTAAAAGTAGGACCACATTGCTGTTTTCATTTTCCTTCAAAGTTGCATTTTTTGAAATCTCTGCTTAAAAGTAAGTTTTTTTTTACATTTGAACATGTGAAATACCTTATACAATATGAAAAATTAAGCTATATTGTAGTTATTCATTTTCAGTTTCAATATCGATAATTAAAATTAATGAATAGGTTAAAAATAGTATATGTTTATTGATCAAGTGGGGGAAATTATACTGAATTTTGAAATGTTGCACAAATAAATTCCCACCCCTAACGTATTGGATCGGTCGGAAAGTCGTGTCGTGTTGGGAAAATCAATTCGTACCGAAAAATTCTATCATTTAATTATTAGACATTGATTCCGATATCTAATGTCTAATAATTACCGGGCAGAATTTTCCGGTACGAATTGATTTTCCCAACATGACACGACTTTCCGATAGACCCAATAATTTCCGTTCTGCATGTTTCTAAGATACATTTAATTAGTATTAATTAATAAGTTATGATTGAAAATTATTAGCTGTGCCATATTTAAAAGATATTTTGCACTTTCATTTTAAATCTAAAATGTCTCATAAGTGGGAAAAAAGAACAGATTGATAGCCGAAGTCTGCATTAAAAGTTAAAACTGCAAAAAAAGATGTTATTGAAAAAAAACATACAGATTCGTACTGTAAAATCATATATTACAAATATAATTACATATAAGGTTATAATTATAAATTTTAATTTGGTAAAATTGAATACAGGGAGGAAAATCTATGCGTCCTATCCATCCCTATTAGTGTCCCATCCATCCCTGCTGTGGGGATGATTGGGACAGGGAGGAACTTTTTTTGATTTCGTAATATTTTTCTGAATAGATCATAATCTAGAATAAATATTGTTCATATATGTTGTCAAATACCTAATGTATGAAATGTGATATGTAATATTGATTATAACTTAAATAAAAAAATGAAAAAAAAAAAATAGTTTTTTTTTTTTAAATGTCCCATTCATCCCCATCTCCCCTATAATAGTTAGGGCAGAATTTTACTTAATTATATTAGGTCCGAGTGTTTCTTAAATCAAATTTACTTATAATGGACAGAAAGAATGAGAAAATTAATATGTGCATAATTTTCCTTTCTCTTTAATCATAAATCAGTATAAAATTCCAGGAAACTTAGCCAAGTGTGGAATATTTAATGTAAGACTGAAATTTCATTTACTGATACTACAGTGCACCATTCTTTATGTCATACATAAACGAAAGATATCAAATTATATATTTTAAAATTTTATTTAATAATATTTACTTAGTAAATGCAAAATTTTAATGCGAAATTTATTGCTTTTCAAATGAAGATAAGTTAAATAGAAGTGATCCATATAACACATTGAAAAGATTTACACGTAGCCTCCATATATAATGAATTTGAATTCCAGAGTACTTAGTTATATCGTTTAGCAAGTATGATGGAATAAAAAATATATTTTGGGATTTCAAAAGCGATAATGTTCCTTTAAATCCCACTAATGTAAATATTTATAATATTTATTAAAAGAGAAATTTGTTAATGGTTAATGCATTCATGTTTATAGTGCACTTGAAAATGACCCTACTTTAACAAAATCATTGAAATCTTTTAATAAAACATATTATAACAGAAATGCGTTTATGAGATAGGCGCCCTACATTGAATACATTATTAATTAAAATCATGAATTAGAATAAATAGACACTTCAAGTTATCACATCTCTAATACTAAGCAATAAACAAACTTTAAAAAATCTATTTCTTATAATAACACATTATTTATGAGAAAAAAGGAAACAATTCACAACTCTCATTTTACCCTTACAAATAATGAAAAAAATTCCGCATATGCTTTCCAACATAGTTGAAAAGTATTTATGAATTAGGTTTGTCTGTCTGTCCGTCTGCCTGTCTGCCGCCTGTCTGAAGTCTAACTCGGGTAAATATAATCAGATAGATATGAAATTGATGTATGTTATTGGTGTTTCCTGTGGCATATTCGGTATTGAAAATGAAGTGTTTAACATTTACAGTTCGTTTACAGGGATACTCAAAATATTTCCGTTATATTACGGTCTATGGGAAAAATTGTTCGTGGTGTATGTCAGTGGTATTAAATTACTTTGAACATTTTGAAATTAATATATATCTCTAAGGTGTAGTACAAGGAGCTTACCGTAGAATCTGCTGTGCATATAATTTATCGTTCATTTACAGGAACACATAAAATAATTTTGCTACAGACAAACAATTTTATAATATAATCTATAAACAATAAATGCTGGAAGCGAGTTTTTAGTTGTGGTACGCGTTTTTAAATTTAACTGTTTTTTTGCATATTAATTGGTGCATGTAAGTTCTATATTTAAAATATAATTGTCCTATATGTAAAATATTTAACTTTGTAAAATTATATATACACTTGATAAAATATCATTAGTTTACTACACGGTGTACAAAACTGTTGTAAAGTCAAAAATAAACTTATACAAACATTAAAATAAAGTTAAAATATCTACTTTTCGGTCATCCTTCTATGACTTTCCTCAGGAACGTTGTCGTATATCTTCTAAAATTAGAGCAAAACCGTCTTGAGTTCAAAATGTTCGTTATATATTCAGTCAAAAGTCACTTTATCCAATTACAATCCAGAAAACATGCAATGGCACCATCTATTAGACAAAAAGTAGGCTACAATTTCGAATGATTTTTAATATGGCGCCGTCTATAAGGTTAAAAAGGAATAAAAGAATATCAAATGAACAATTTTGGCCTGCAGTGGCCCCATCTAATGTAAGGCAATGTAAATAAATGTAGAACTTAAAATGCAAAGCAAACTTTGTTAAAATCAAAATTAGTAGTGCATACCTGACTTTGGGAAATGTAAGATGAATAGATTAAATTAGTAAACTAATTATATTTTATCAAGTGTATATGTAACTTTTTACGGTGTAATTGTCCAGTTCTTTTATTATTTGTAGAATTAGTTAAATCTAAGTTCTTATTTATTTTTTATAACTATTTATTTGAACGCATTGTATTAAGTAAAGTGTTTAGAGAGTCGAGTGGAAATACACACTCTGTTTCTTGTACCGGTGAAATAAACTTGCGAAACGGACCATCGATAAAATTGTCATTTTGATGCAATCTTTGTAAAATATATTAATTAATTAATTATTTAATGTTTACATGCCTATTTAATTTGTAGAATGTTTTAGTTGAACTGTGTCCTTTTACATATGATGCCATTTTCATCTGTAAAATATATCAATATGTTCGCCAAATCCACCTGAAGAGATTTTTTTAGGGACTAAAAATATTCTGTGAGGCTTAAAGTAGTCTCTTCTCTATAAAAGGATCACGCAGATAAACAACCTATTTTGGGCTGATACAAGATCATTTTTAGTCTGATTCAAGAAACTTGGCAGATATGTCTTGCACCATTCATGCGGGTTTCTTGCTCTATGTGATTAGGCAAATTCTTCATTCAAAGTTTATGTCATTTTTCAAGAGCTCTTTATGTAAGGTAACCAAAACACTCTCCAATGCGTTTTATAATGGCACAATTGATGCTTCATTTTGACAAAAGAAAACAATCTATGAACAAATCTCACCCCAAAAGATAATGCACTGAAGATGCTGCCGCTGCCGTCTTTCGATAATGGTTCTAGTCTAAGAATATACTTTGACAGAATTTGAGTTTTGTGCCATTATAGCCCATGTCGGCATGCGTAAGTTGCTAGCACTGTTTCATTTTGTACAGCTGCTATTCAAGGCACACTTTGTCAAACCATCTACTGATTAATGTTCATAGCGTTCGAAAGCGTTAGTAAACCCAATGTATAATCCAGATCTATACCGATGTGTTTAACATATTATTTGGAAGATGAATGAAATATCTGCAGAATAATATATTCTCGTCGGACAGTTCTAGAGACAATCTGCGCATCCAAAAAGAGGAAATTAATTAAAACATTTTATGAAAAATATCTATCTCTTACTAAGGATCGATATAATAGCGTAGTTGAGCTTCCAACCGGCGGACACATTTCACCCAGCTAACCTTATTCGCAATATCATCTGGTTTGTCATGTATACTGCTCAATAGATAAGAGGTTATGGAGCCCCATTAAACGATGGATACATAGAAACAGTCTATTACTTTTTTTTAAACTCAATCAAACTGACTGTTAAAGATATTACACGAACTGAATTTTTCTAACTGACTAGAGAACAACTCAAAGTGTCAGTTCTGGATTTTGACGAGCATGGTATCGGTCGAAAGATCTCACGTGTATCAAGGAATGTATAGGAACTATACTCCCGAATCCATTAATTTGAGGGATATGGACCCTTTCCTGTTTCCGAAGACGAGAAATAAGGAACGGAAAAGCATGAAATACCTGCTAAAGCTATCGAAGGCAGGAATTTTGTCTTATAATTAACCATGATAGTTTTTTCTGAGTAAAAGTGCCGAAAATAGGCACGAATGATGAAGTGCATTATTGTTTGACAGTCAGCACAGGTGTGTTTAGAAACATATGAGCATACAAGTTTTACTGGTAGGAAGACTGGATCGTGTTTCGCCTTTTTGAAAGCAAACCCACACTTTCCATTGAAGATCTCTCTTTAAAGATCTAATGATATATTTTTAGTGTGCTTTTGATAGTAACATCACAGTTAACCTCACAGCAATTAATTCGATGGATTTTTTAATATTCGCCTATTTTCTTTACCAAGTACTTGCATAGTGTTGGAAAAAGTAAACATGCAGTGACTGAAGGTAGTTTGTCGATTCAGATGGAAGGAAGACTGGCTGTATACCCGAACCCAGTTTTTCGATAAATAATTTTTCATCTGCTGGGCACTTCATCTGTCGAATACTATGATAGCATTCATCATTACCACACTATCATGAAAACCACTATCTAGATTAATTATAAGAAAAAAATCCTGCATTCTATAGCTTTAGAATGAATCTGTTTTTACCTCCTTTATTTCTCTTCTTAAGAAACACAAACAGGCACATATTTCGTGAACTATAGGATTGGGAAGTATATACGGTTAAAAAAAATCTGTAAAGTGACTAAAGTTTTTCTAGGAAACTGGGATTTGTAGAACTTTTTATGTAGCGACAACAACCAAAATTCATGTAACAGATACACTTTTGCACCGATAATAAAAAAATCTGTAAGGTTACTAAGAATTCTTTAGGAAACTGGGATGTCTAGAACTTTTCATGTAATTGCAATCACGGTTACAGATAAAATTTTAGTAAGATTACTGTAATTTTCGCAGATTCATTTGTAAAGCTACAGATTTCTGTAGCTTTACAAAAACTAATTTTGTATATTTACACTTTTTTTGTACAGTTGCACATGACAGTTTAGTAAGCATGTAACTTTACATCTGTAGAACTACAGATTTTTTTTTAGTGTAGTTCCTATGCGTTTCTTGATAATCGTATCGTGGTAAGAGCTATCGAATGAGTCACAGGTCTTGGGTTTGACTCTTGGTCTGGGCCCAATTTAACTCCGTTGGAAAAATTGTGTTCATATGATATCTTTACCAATCAGTTTGATTGTGTTTTAAAAAGAATTGAATAAATAAAACCTTAAGAGTCGAATTCGACTAATGGAAATATTTCAAAGAACTAATTGATTGAATTTATATAAAAAAAATACAAAACTAATTTCAATTAATAATCAATATTATATTGGCTGGTCTAGCTCTCAAAACAAAAATTATTTTTTACTAAAGTTTAAATTTAACTTATTTGAAAATTAAATTTTATTCCTATACGTAATCAGTAAAATGCAATTTAGATAAGAAATTCTGAAGTTACTAATTGAGGCTTTGATTTTTGGAATCACGTAAGGAAAAATCAATGAAAATTGAGCCAGTATGACAAAATCGCATTTTTTTTTTCGCAACAAAATCTAAAAATAACGTCGTTTACGCCGTCGAAAAATTTACATGCATAATTTTCATAATCATATTTACTATTTTGAAACTAATTTAATGTGTCATAGATGATTAATAATTCTAGTCCCAAACTTGATGTCACGTTTGTCAGTTACAATTTTGCAACTGATGATTTCCTCTCCTTAATTGAGGTTCTAATCTGAGTGACGGGGTAATCCAGAAATTCATGCCCTTTTAAGAAATAAAATATAAATATTTAAATATTTAGTATAATAAAATATTTAGTTTTATCAAAGCAAATACTTATTTCATTTTTACTATGACGGCATTTTCGCCCACTGAAGCCCTCTGACATTGGCGTCTCAATCTCAGCACCAACAGAATGAAAAAAAAAATATTGAAATGTTACAGATTTATGAGTAAAACTGATTTTTGTTCATCGTGACGTTATTTTCCATTCAATTTTTTTTTAGTTATTTTTAACTGTAATGTAAAAATGGCATCCTTAATGATGTGATAATTTACATTGTTTCTCCCCTCTCTTCAACAATGGAAGTAACCTGATTGCCACTAATGTGAAGAAATTTCATAAAGGACATTTAAAACTAAAATTAAAATACAAAAATGGGATTATTTAAAAAAGTAGTAAGTGCGGGCACATCTACATATAAAATAATTTCATTAAAAAAAATAATTATCAAAATCGGTTCATTAGAAAGATCAGGTCAGATATCTAAAAAGAAACCCTTGTCTTTTAAATGTATAGATTTATATTTGGATAATATACAGATTTATATGCACATTTGGACTTAAAAAGTACAAAGTACTTGTACATTAAAGAAAAAAGGAATTGAAAACTTTTTCAATGTTCATTAAATAAAAAATATTAAAATCAATTTATTCAGGCAGAAAAACTACTTTATTTGAAATCCCACTTTCGTAAGTTTCAGTTTTTTTCCGTCCACTTCAAAATCTACTAATCAAAGTTTTAAATCCGATAAAATTACACAAAACTATCCCAAACGTTCCTAAAAATGGTTTCTTTTAACTTTATATATTTTTTGTGTAGTTTAATAGATTTAATGAGGTTTATCTACAGTTAGAAATTTCTTTTAATAATAAATATTCTATTTAGAAAGATTTAAAGTTTTTATGCATCAAACACATCGGTATTTTAAAACAAAGTAAGATATTTTATTATTGCTTTAGAGAACAAAAAATATGTTTACATAAATTCCAGATCTGAAATTTTTAATAATTTCTAATTAAGAATTCTTAATAATAATAATATTTAAAATATTTAAATTTATTAAAATTATTCAAATTTAAAATACATTAGTTGATTTACTGCCATGCAAATAAGTTTCTAGAATATAATAAGCTGTATTACGGACTTAAAAACTTTTAAAAATCAAACAATTTTGGTACTGTGAAAATATTTGAAAATTAAAATTAGAAGGTTGATTTGATTAAATAAACTAAAATTTCGTATAGTTGTTATGTTCTTTTACTTAAAAAGTATTTTTATGTTTTTTTTTTATCCATAAACAATGTAAAAACTTAGAGCAGAGATATCCTAAGAAATTTCAACATATAAAAATTTGGTCCTATTCGTTGTCTTATTACCGAAACTTTCTTAACGCTGAATATATCAATAAATAAAACAGAAACCAAATTATAAGTTTAACCATTATTAAAGATTCAACTTTTTAGTTCAGGAAGCAAAAGTAAGGCATTAATTGTAAAGTAAAAACAATGTGCTAACTGTATGTCTGCATAAAGAGACATTATTTGCTGTTATTTTCCAAACCACTGATATTTCAGTTATGGTTGTAAAATGATTTCACTTTCTACATTTGTTAAAAAATTATATGCATTAAAATTAGTAATGAATTTAATGCTAATTTTGTCCTAGTTTGCACATAAGATAATATAACAATTTTGCAATTGTTTTTAAAAGTCATACGGTGAAATGCATATTTTGTGTAAATAGAAAAATAAGTGCGAATAGCACAACGTTTAAATATTCATTAATTTATGAATCAATGAATAAAAAAAAAAAATCATCATTCATATTATTCAAAATTAAATATTCATTAATGTAATTTAATAAATATTATCATCACATTTATTTTTAAAAAGTCATATGATGATATGCATTTTGTGTAAATATAAAAAACTGCTAATAGAAAAAATTTAAAATTCATTAATTTATAATTAATGAATAACAAAAAAAAAAAAAAAAAAAAAAAAAAAAAAAAAAAAAAAAAAATCCGTCATTCAAAATATTCAAAATTTCAATATTCATCCATTTAATTTAGTAAGTATATTATCAATATATTTGTTTTCAAAGTTCATATGATGATATTCATTTTTCTGTAAATATAAAGAAGTGCCAGTAGTGCAAAGTTTAATGATTGATTAATTTATGAATTAATGAATAACAAAAATATTCATCATTCATAATATTCAAAATTAAATATTCCTTAATTTAATTTAATAAATATTATCATTAGATTATTTTAAGCCATACGATGATATGAATTTTGTATAAATATAAAAAAAAGTGCCAAAAGTACAAAATTTAAATATCCATTAATTTATAACGAAAAAATTCATCATTCAAAATATTCAAAATTAAATATTCTTCAATTTAATTTAGTAAATATTACCAATACATTTGCTTTTAAAATTCATATGATGATATTCATTTTTGTGTAAATATAAAAAAAGGGCCAAAAGCACAAAATTTAAATATTCATTAATTTATAAATTAATTAATAACAAAAAAAATTATCTTTCATGATATTCAAAAATATTCATAAATTTAATTCAATAAATATTACCACGTTCAATTTGTTTTTAAAAATTCCATATGATGATATGCATTTTTGTGTAAATAAAAAAGAAGTCCAATAGCACAAATTGTAAATACTCTGTTTCAAAAATGTGTCGAAGTAACCAATTTTCCTTTCTCGCATCAGGATAATAATTTCTAGGAAATAAGGTACGCGATAAGAAGAGGAGCAGTTTATATATGTTTTGAATAGTAGAAGTTTTAAATAGTCAGATTTCTCTTTGATGTTTAAATTCTGGTACACAATTTTCATTTTCATTCAACGAACATGCTTTATTCATTTTTTTGCTTACTCTGATATCGTTACAATTCAAATAAGGGGACTCTGGACCTTTATTTTAGTAGAAATCGACTCAAAATCGAAAATTATTTTTGTGCGTATTATTATTCTCCAGTTTCTTCTGAACCGTTTGTAAAAAACCGCATGCAAATGCGATTATTTTTCGCAAAGTTAGAAGCGTTTGAATTTTGTACACAAACTATTTTTCGGCTTTTTAATATATTTTAAATCTGTTTGTCTCAAAGCTGATTTTACAACATTTTTAGATTTCTTAAATGTTCCATGCGTCATAATTTTTGGTCCAAATTCATGAAATAAATAAGGCAGAATCCTGATATTACTTGCAAAGAAACTGTGCATATATTTTAAAATTCGACTTCATTTAGATAGTTAAATTCGATTTTAACTTTTTAAAAAGCAAAATTTTAATGAATATCAATATCGAATTCAGAAAAAAAAAACTCTAAAAAATGAACTATTTGAGGGATTAAAAAATTTTGACGCACAGATTTGTTCGTAATAGAGTTTTAAGTGATTAAAATGCAAAATCTAGGAAATATCTAAAAATTTATGACGCATGGATACTTTTTAAATTTCGGTTTAAAAATTTAATTTTTTTACAAAATCTTAAAATTATAATGAGATTGGCAATATCTTTTAAGGCGTTCTATATACTTATGACGAAATGTATATTTCCACAAAATTTCATATCTCTATGAGGAAAGTACCAAAAAAAAAATAAAATAAATTTTTAACGTCTACCGTTCCCTTAATCGATCTCAAAATTATGTAGTAAATTTTAAGCAGTTTTATTTTGAATCGTTTCTTACGTTTTGATAAGAATAGTAAAATACTGCTAGAAATATTTATGTTTTATACGAAAACAGTTTTGTATCTTTTGTGAAGAAATGAAAAATAACCACCAGAAGAATGAATCACATATAAGATCATATATGAGAATCATATATTAATCAAATGAGAGATCATATATGAATAATAATATATGAGAGATGTCATCAACTCTGATAATGTTTTAAATATGTATTTACCTACGGTTGAAATTTCTAAATTTTAGGCTGTTCTATAAAATAACCCTGCATTATTGTTTGTGGATAACACATAAGCATTATTTTATTACATTCATTGAAATATTTGCACAAGTCAAAGCACCGATTAAAGAACATTAATTTTTTTAACCGAAAAGAATACTAGCAAATGAAAAGGGAAATATATTCTTTCATATTAATATATAACAACAGCATATATAATAAAGTCTTGACAAATAAAACTATTTCAATTAAAAATACTTTTATTCTAATTTATAAGATATTAGCTGGCTTGTAATTTAAATAACTCACTGCGTTAACATGCTTTTAACTGGGAAGAAAGAAGAGTAATAAATTACATAAATAACACCGCCCCCTGAATAATTTAAACATACTTATTATACTTTAAACCTACATACTTTTAAAAACATCCGCCTTCGGCAGCCTCCAATTTTGTGTCAGTGCTCAGGCCTGGTATTCAGGTGGTAGAGCCGTTTAATGTATTCGAAAATGTAAAGGATTTTGCATCAAAATGAAAATTCTTTTAAATCAAAGAAATGGATAAATAAAATACAAAATATTTTTTGAATTGCTTTAATGTCAGCTGTATTTAGTTGCTTTACTTGTGAGTAAAGATTTAAAAGTTTACATCCCGGAATTTCTAAAAAGATACTTCTTATTTTAAATTGTTGGCAGGAATATTTTTAAATGTTCATTTAACCCCTTCTAAAGAAAATTAATTATTTTACTAGAATATTGAAATGATTGAAAGTCATAAGAATTTAAGACCAATATGATTTGAAAGTAATGAAATGCTTTTCGCTACCTACATAATAAAACAACAACAGCAAAATAATAATCTGGTGCAAATTTGGCATTTGAGGATTAAAATTAAGTTTGAAAAATACTTGCCACTGCCTTAGGAAACGATCTAATAAAATCATATAAGTATTGTATTTTATCAGTTGAAGGTCTTCCTATTTTATAAAAAAAACTTCCAAAGGTTAATAATAAGAAAAGTAAAGCTAACATGAAATCAAAAGTAACTTTGAAGAAGTAAGATTTTTTTTTTTTTTTTAAGTGTAAGAAGCAAACTAATATTTAATTCAGATCGAAATTATTTATTTCGAATAAAAGCATTTTTCGGGTTTTTTTGTACCGCAAAGCACATAATATATTTGCAATTCAAAGTATCTTAACTCGGCAAGTTTTGGTCGTAAAAGGCGTGGGATTTTATTCAAGTTCTTTTTTCGACGCAGGGTAAACTTTTTCTACTTTTAAAACCTTTCTAACATTTCTAAAGTTGCCATGAGAAAAATTAAATTTCGTATTAATATCAATACTGCCCCATTGTAAATGAAAAGCAATGTCTAAAAAAATATTTCATGTGCATTACTTTTTGTAACTTGAAGAAAGTGTCTAAGTTAAAGAGATTATCGCCATTGCAAAATATATTTTGTATCACCCGGTATATTTCTTCTGTTTTTGTCTGAATTGTATTAAAACATTACAGCTGATTATCTTTAAAATGTAAAATTTGTGTGTTTACAGCAAAGTTTAAATTAGCTTTAAGTTCATTTTCGATTCTTTGAAATATATACATATATAACTATATCGTCAAAACATATGCTATTTGTATGTATTAAATTTTGCAAAAGTTACTTTTTAGATAATATTATAGTATTGTATGTTTTTGGTTACTGTTAATAGCTTTGTACATAAAGAGTTGAAGTCTAAAATTTGCTTATGCAACATTTAATTACATTTATACAGCAACATTTCTTTTATAGAACATCATTTATATATATTTATTTTAATATATATGTATTGCGGATTTGATATAGATTTCACACACGCAACAAATAAACTCTATTTTTTAATTTTGAGATTAATAAGTTAGAATATCTGCGCTGCTTTATTAATGCGCATACCCTTTTATTTTAAAGCTATTTTAAGTGTAAAAGTTTCGGACACGCCTACAAACGTTCTCACGAGTTTGGCGTTTAGTACTAAATGAAGATATGCCTGAAATAAGTGTTATTTTAGACAGACTATTTGACTTTCATTTTGACTCATATGTTTGTATGCATTCAGACTTTCATTCTTTTTCTTGGAACACAGAAACATTTGACTCCGAGATATTTTAAAGTATATTGTACTGATTAAACTTTGAAATAGTAAAAAGTCTAAAACTCCTAGAAATTTTGTATTTCTTTTAAAGGATGTTTTAAACATATTCTAGAAGAATTTTCCCGTAGGTAAATAGAAGAATAAAAATACTTTACCAGTTAAAAAGTCAACATATGTAATGGTTTTAATATTCAGTCTATATATATTTTTTAAAGGAAACGTTTTATTTGAGAAAGAACTCAATCTTTAACAACTAATTGTGTACTTTATTAGTTTATTTCCCTTTAGAATATTTTGAAAAAATTATGCTATGGCCCAAATATCTACTATTATTAGGCTGACTAGGAGCGTCCCCAAGTGTCAGTTCTGGAATTTGACGAGAGTAGTATCTTTCAAAAGCTCTTGTCACGAGGATCAAGAACAGTATAGGAACCATATTCCCAAATCCAATAGTTCACGAGATATAGGTCCTTTTCTGTTCCGGCAGCAAAAGAAATAAAGAAGGGGAAAACAGCTTGAGGTTCCTTTTAAAGCTATCGAAGATAGAAATTTTGTCTTATAATTAATCATGATAGTGTTTTCACAATAGTGTATCATAGTAACGTTGTAATGAGAATGCAATGAGAATTAAAAAAACATTCTTTTGCGACGAATTGACGCTGCAACGAACTGTTCAGAGATGAATTGTGTGTGAGGAATTGACGTGACACCCAGATGGAGTGGCAAACAGGTGAAAATTTACGCAAATGAAAAACTAGGTTCTGCTATACATGTAGTCTTTCTCCCAGTCGGATCGACAAAATACCTTCAGCCACTGTATGTTTACTTCTTTCAAGGCTACAAGTACTTGGTAAAAAAAAAAAAAAAAAAAAAAAAAAAATAGATGGATACTGAGAATCCCATTGAAGTAATTTTTGTGGTGTTAGTACTATTGCCGCAGAAAGCATACCAAAAATGCATTAATTTCCCTACAACCAGTTCTCTTTACCTTCTTTCAATACACTGCGCAGTATGCTTTCCAAAAGACTTTAATGCGAAACACGGACCCGGTCTTCCTATCAGTAAATGTAAGCTTCACTCTTACAAAACACACCTGTGGTGTTTGTTTAACAATAATTCCCTTCATTTTTTTTGCCTGGTGTTAGAAAAAAATTGTGTTTTCAACACTTTTACGTAGAACAACATTGTCGTGGTTAACTATAAGACAAAAATCGTGCCTTCGATAACTTAAAAAAGAATTCCGTGCTATTTTTCACTTCTATACTTATATCTTTCTGGAACAGAAAAGGGCCCATATCTCGAGAACTTTTGGATTCCTCCACTTTTCTTGATCCTCGTAACAAGAGCTTTCTATTGATACCATTCTCGTCAAATTCCAGAAGTGAGTCAGCATAGAGGATCAATGGCTGGTATTTCTTTCGACAACTAACGTAATCTTTATTTTATATCATCAAAGGAAATGACATCAACTGAATTTTTGGAAATTAAACCCTTCAGCCTAAATAGCATTCATTGTTTTTCTATCCATTTCATCTCTTTTATCACTCATTGTTTGTTATTAAGCTTGCATTATGTCACAAAAGCATAATAAAAGTAATATAAATAATCAGAATGAATGATAATAATGTTTTTAATTGCCTTTTAAAATTGATCTAAAATACCTGGTATTTGTATACAAATTTCACACATTCACTTGCATTTTATATTAATTCAATTAAGTTTGCATTATATTTAAAAAATTCTGTTGCTGAGAAATTAGGTTATCTCTATAATTTAATCACAAAATCTTACTTGAATACACTATCATAAACTATTAATCATTCGTCATAATGCGCTAAAACAATTACTAATTTTCTGTACTATAACTATAATATATCAATTAATTCACCGATTTATCTTATAGTTTAAATATAATAGTGTAACATAATATTCATCTATATTAAGATGCTATTATAAATTTACAGTATCTAAATTTCCATAACGTAATAGCTGTCATGTAATTTTAATGACAATGCTTATTAAAATTTGAATTTGTACTATTCAAAGCAATATTGGACAGTTTATGAGTTTCATTTGCCATACCAAAAATTATTTGTGTTGAATTAATAAAATGAAAATGATCAATAATGAAAATGAAATATATCAACTAATTTAGCAATTTATCATATATAGTTTGACTACAATAGTGTACCATAATATCCATTTATAATAATATGGTATTATAAATTTACATCATCTAAATCTCCGTAACGTAACAGCTGTCATGTAATATTAATGACAATGTTTGTTAAAATTTGAATTTATACATTAGAAAGCAAGATTGTACACTGTACAGTTTATGAGTTTCATTTATTGTATCTAAAATTATTTGTATTAAATTAATAAATTAAAAATATCAACGTCCTAACCAATCAATTTCGCTCTTCATGTGAAAATTTCGCTTTTATTTTCAGGAAACAATAAGATTTAATAGGAATTTGGATAATAAGAAGTTGAAAATTGCTGTCAAACGTGGCAAATGTGGTGCGTTTGTACTATAACTAGTTTTATAAATATTTTTTGTGCCGCTTATTATACTGAATGTATATTTCAGTGCACTTCATAGGTGCATATCCATTTCATTCTGTTCGAAAGGCTGTAACATCATTAAAATGCGCTTGAAATGTGTTTTTTTTCATTGGCCGTGATGTAACGGAACTCTTTTGACTGCCATTGTAATTAAATTATACATCCTATTTTCACAAAATTTGAAATGACTTGACAAAATGTTGGAACAATTATATATTTAAAATTTCAGATCATTCGGTTGGGTAGTTTTTGCTCAGTTATATGTGGACGGACGGACAGATAAACTGACAGAACGGCGACTATAGGTGCTACGTACTTATATAATTACGAACTCACCTAATGAAGCAATGTTTCAAAAACACTCTATTTTGATAAACCACTCACGCTAAACGACGTGGCGTTCAATGAGTTAATACACTGGTAGCCAAAAGTTAAGCAAGAAACACAAAATGCTAATTTTAGAACAATAAAGTTCATTGTGAGTGATTAAAAAAGTTATTAAGCAACAGATCTACCAAATAGATATTACACCTAACGCACAGTTAGTCGATGTGACGTCACAAATGGTCATAAGTGTCACGGTTATTACAATGAGCCAAAATGAGACGTATTTCATTCGCCCTCCGAGCAAGATGTTCTTCAATTCAGACGTTTTGAATTTCTTTTGAAATTACCACTCCATTTTGAACCGTTTGTATGAGCCGTTAAATGTCTGAGTTCTCTTTGACATTTTTAACTTAGCTCTCAGAAAACGCATGCAATGCAGGTAATTATATAGCAAAAATCCTTAACGGAGGAAGGGGAAGAGTTTGATTATATTAGAGGTGTACATTACGCAAAAGAAAAAAAAAACTGAATGATGGTTATAATATAAATTCTACTTAATTCAAGAACCGTAGAAAGGTACCGTTTTAATTCGTATAAAATTCCTTATGATCACATGCGGTTTATTTTTCCATAGAGATTGCCCCAAATCTTTCATATTTTATATGATAACATTAACTTTTGACACTTTATTGGAGTTTATTGGATCAAAATAGCATACAAAAATCGTATATCTTTAATGCACGTCTTCTTAAACCTTCATAGAGTTATAAAAATGCGCTATCACTTTATGTACAAGTTTCGAAAAATAAAAATTAAATTTTTGCATGTTAAAATACCAAGCGGCAGAGATGGTGCCACGGCTGCAAAACTTTGTCTCAAGCTTTGCTTCAGCACTTGGAGATACTGAATGGAAAGGAGTACTAAACTCCCCTCTCTCTTCCACTTAACCACCTGCCAGAAAGAGCTCCAGACAACTGATTCTGTGTGCGAGACTGTGGCATCAATACGATGCTAACAATAGCACACCATATACAATTTTAAGTAAAAGATACTTTGTGCGAAAAAAAAATACGCTTCACGTCTATCTATTCTTTAAAACATTAATACAAAATCTCCGTCTTTTACTTAATTGTATTTTAATGTTTATTTCTTATTTTCTCAGTAAGAAAACAACCCTTCTTCTGAAATTTAACATTTAAAAATAAAAAAGTCCCACTCACTTCAAAGCAGCAATACGCTTTTTATTTTCGGGAATCAAAATATTACCTTTGAAAGATACAAATATTTAATTTTTTTAATTTAAAATTCAGTTAAAGAAATTTTATCATTAAAAGGAAAGATATTTTATTATTTAAAATTATTATTAATATTAATATTTAAAATTATTAATAAAAGTAGATTTTATATAAATATTTTTAAAGATACCAGCTCTTTTATTACTTTTAAAGGTATTTATATTTAGATATAAATGAAGAAATTTATTTTCAAAGTGAAAGAAGTTTTAAAATTTAATTGAAGAAAATTTTTCATTAAAGTCAAAGATATCATATTGCTTAAAATTATTATATTCATGAATAGATTTTACTATTCTTTTAAAGATATTTAGATTTTGTTATAAACTAATAAATTTACTTTCGATGTGAAATAACCTAAAAAGTGTAGATATTTTCAATATTGAGGAGATTTAATTTTTACTTTCAGGCAGAAATATTGTAAATAACGTAATAATATAACATAGGGGATGTGGCAGAGATATATCACATATCCTTATTTCTTCAAAATTAATTTAATTCATTTATTTTGGCTTTTGAAACATGACGTTTTTTCCCTTCGCTATGTAAAATTTATTATTTAACTCGACGCTTAAAATCCATTTCGAATCTTATTTGTTCGTTTTTTCTTTCTTTCTTTTATTATTCTCTAATGTAATGCAGTAAGTTTAACTTCATGAGTTATAATCGCTTTCTCAATAACATCGGAAGCCGTTAAAAATAAAATATAAACAGATGAATCAGATGCACCTGCTTTTGATTTCAATGAATGTTTTTTTGTTTTCTTTTTCTTTTGCATCGCCCACGCGAGATATATTTATCTCTCATTGTTTTTAGTAAAAGTGACCGTTGAAAATAATATTTTAATAATGTAAAATGAATGTTTATTGACGCGGTCTTTAAATTACTTTTCAAGTACGTTA
Source organism: Maratus speciosus (assembly GCA_963932465.1). NCBI lineage: Eukaryota > Metazoa > Arthropoda > Arachnida > Araneae > Salticidae > Maratus > Maratus speciosus. The sequence continues at coordinate 48,406,938 of OZ010786.1, read as the reverse complement.
ATTTTTTTTGTCAGTTGTGTTAAAACATATCTTTCTCAGTATTTCGCAATTTTATATAGCAATCATTTAACTTATTCATTTGTTTTGATAATTTATGGCCGGCTTAGTGGCGTCTGTAATATATACGTATGTAGAACCGTTTTTTCTGGCAATCTTTCTGCATCACGCGATTTTATTGTTTTTTTTGTTGGGATGCTAGATTCTGGGCTAATCATTTTGTCGTGTAAATATGACCTTTTGTCTGCTTTTCGTACACTTTTCTAATACTGAAATCTGGCGATGTTGTGGCGCCAAGTCATATACGTTGCTTATGAAATCATACACTTTTAACTTCTGCTCTCAACTTGTAAAGATATAAAAAGACCTTGTGGGTTGAGGATACGCTCAGGCGTACTCCCCTTACTTATGAATTTCCTCTCTCTCCCGTTTAATATTTTGAAGTAAATTATCTTTTATTATTGTGTTAAAAATGTTAATAAAGTTTCTCTAGTTCCTGTATCTTTGGTTGGAGTTTTTTACATTTAGCTGAACCCTAACACTGAACGTCGTCATATATATTTGGTTACATCGGCCGAATTTTCTCCAACCTTAAAAAAAATGAATATTTAAGAGAGAGAAATTCCCCCGTTTAAAATGGATGTATGCTGAGATTTCAACGTAGTCCGGATAAATTGTAAAAGGACAATATTTCTTCGTGAAGTTCCCTGCCGTTTCCTGTCTATGTATCTAGTGATGTTGGAATAAAGAGTATGTCTTCACCCCTCCACTTAAGCGACGAACCGTGGTTACCTGATTGAAGTGCCTGTGATGCGCGGCACCGTTCTTCAAATATGCTATTTCTCTTAATTAAAGACTGCTTACTCTTCAGTACTGTGCTCACTCCTGCGATCCATACATGTTAAAAAAAATGCTATGCAGTCTGACAAATAGTGGATTTCACCTGTGACGGCATCGACGGCATCATCGGCTATCATCGATGACAATTTTGCTCTGAATTTCACCTGGAGTCTTCTAAATTTGCTTTATCCGTGGTTCGAGTGTTTTTTTTCTTCATGCGGCCTGTTTTATCTTCAAAAATTATGTTAACAAAAAAAAAAAGTAATAGTTCTGCACTACTGTACTAAAAAAAGTGCACCTGACAATATTCAGATTCATCATGCTTTATTTTTTTAAAGTTTGTGAAATAGAATCATTCCTATTATTGGCTTTGTGATAGAAACTTCTTCAAAATATGTTTTTATGCAAGGTAATCCAAAAAAAGTGTTTCTCATTTAAAATATGATGGACGAATTATTTAGCAAGAAACTACTTTTCTGTGCCATGGGACTTAAGTGAAAATTTAAAAGTGAATTTTTTTTAGTAAAGATTTAAGCTAATGACTTATAAAGTCAGATAGGTTAAAAAAAAAATGGTGGCGTTGGAGTTCAAGATGAACAATTTTTTTTCTTTTAAAATGTTAAATTCTGATTAACACAGTATTTTACTTTTTATTTTTTGAGTTTTTTTTCTTTTCATGCTATGATAAATTTGTCTATATTCATACTTTGTGTTTAAAAAAAAAGTTTTATTGCTTCAAATTATTATTTTACTGCTTCTTATAAGTTGTGACAGCCTGAAGTGTGGGCCTTAATAAAAAATTATAGTATTTTGTAAAGCTCATAACTTGAGGCAGTAAATCTAAGCTGCTCTGTGCACGATATTGTTTAAAAGGTAAGTGTTTTGATTAATTTCAGTTCACAGTCATTTTCTGTTTTTTTATATAGACTTTAACATTTTCATGCATGACAAGGATTTTTTTTTTATTTAATATTTATCATTAATGATACTAGCCTGATATTCCTTGTCGCTATTTAACAAAAAAACCCTTATGAAATTTATCTATGCTTGTCTCTGGTACAGTTTTTTTTGCAGTTATGAATGTCATGTTTTTTTTAAGGAAAAGTGTCTTTAATTCTAATTTCATTTCTATTTTGATTGAAAAGAAATGTATTTGTAGTTATCTCAGTTAAGAATATTTAATATGTTAGTTAATATTTTTCTGCTTAAAAAAGAAAGATAAGTTGTTTGGTACAGGATTACTTTTGAAATGTAATGTAAAATTTACGATTTGTTCAGATGCATTTCTTGTTTTGAAAAAAAAAAGAGCAGCATATTTTTTAAAAGTTACATATGATTTGTATAAGATACACACTGAATGTCTTGCATTGGCACATTGTCGTACTTTCAGAGATAATATGTTGTTTTTATTGTCTATTTGGCCAGGAAGTGCTGCCCTGTGTTGTTTTATCGTCTGTTGGACGTAATTTACGCTGGTTCGTATGTGTCTGTTCACAGTATGATTTAAATTGCACATTTGTGTTTCAGAGCAACATATTTAGTATTGTCTCTTTTAAGAGTTGTTCTCTAGTATTTATTAAATTTTTAGTGTGAGTTAAGAAGTTATTATACAACCTTTCTTAAAATATAGATTAAAAAAAGTCTATATATATTTGTTTTATATTGTGTATATTGTGCTTTTAAATATTTTTTTACACAGTTAAATCTTGGATACACTTTTACAATTCTTGATAGTTAATAGATATTTTTTAGATGCAGAAAATTTTATGTTTTGTGACTATTATAAATTTTGTGCAATGATTGGGAGTAATGTGAAGTGTGTGGGATTTGCATATTGGTGACAATTTAAAATAGTTATAGAGGAGTATGTGAGCGTAACATTTTTTTCTCAGTTAGATGTGGGCACTTGATTGGAAATTTACATACAGTTGGCGTGATCATAATTAAAAAAAATAATAGATTCTTTTCTCTTTCACATATATGTTTTATTGGATAGTGAGCTTCAGCAAAATATTTAGTAGTCTTAGATTAATTTATCCTGACATACATTTAGGTTAGGCATCTTTATATAGCTCGAGTCATCATGTCATGGTTTCAAAAAAATATTTTTCTTTTTGGCTCTCGTTTGCTTTTGCAAAATACATAAGATGTACAACATAGGTTTGGAGTATAGTTTTAACAGTTATTTTTTTATGTTTCTTAATGACTTGCATTACATTAATATTGTTTTGATCCTTTTGGGTAAGTTTGATTGCTTGTACCTCCCTCATGTTTTATGTGGGATACTTCAGTCATTGCGCTATTTTCCATGGGATAGCAAAATGTCTGAGGTGTGTATTTCGATCTATGGTTAAGGAAGTTGGCCGCTAGCTTAATCAGGGATCGGATATGTTTCCTAACATGATTGATGGAGTTACACTAATATTAATTTTACAATTGGAGAAGTGTTCGCATTTTTAAATTCCTAAAATTCACCTGTAATTGTTTCCTAGTGCTGATGATGGATACCACTATTACGCTAGTTGACACTTTTTCACTAACTTGCTATGGGCAGATAGCATTGTTAGGTATTAATCACACACACATTTTTTTCCCTCTCATGCACATGATTCTTGTGATGGCATGTTTAGCCTGGTACTTCACACACACACACACATTTACTCGTTCAGTTTAACTGATTTTGTTCTATTTCAATTAACACTCACCATGGTTAAGGACAGTCATGACTATTCTGTGCATGTTTTGGTTTCTTATTACCAGCATTTGTAACTAGCTTAATATTGCATTTTTTTTCACTGCATTCACAACTTCGTATTTTTTTTTTTTTTTTTTAGATAGATTTGTTTTAATGTAAGATTTTTTTTGTTCGTGTGTTTAAAAGTTTGCAGAAATCATGTCCTAATTTAACTATTGTACATGGTTTACACATTCATCGTAAATTTTATGCAAGAGGTAATTAATTGAGTGTACATTTTTTTACACATACAGTTGATATACTTTTAATTTCATTGTTTACGCGCGGCTGGTGACTCGTTGCTATTTTATTCATAACATAAGGTAATTTTATTATCACTGACATGATATTTGATATCGGTAAGGGTTTTTTTTTATATAAAATTTATTCAAATGCATAATATGAGCGGTTATGTACATTATTTTTCTTAATAAGGCTATTCACATATTGTCATTGAACTAAATCTTTGGCATTTCTCACATTTTAAATTTTTTTAATTAGTGAGTTAAAGTCTCACAGTTGTCTTGTGACGGATACATACACTCATATGACATAAGGTATATAGCTTGTTATTTTAGCTATTCATTTTTCTCTCTGTCATTCTTATACTTGGAACATGTTTAGCTTGCAATAACTTCTACATTTTAGCGTAGAGTTATGCAACCTGCTGAGCACTTGTGCATTTTATGCACATTTTTTAAAAACTTAATACAGCAATAACTTTGGCAGATAAAACTTTATTTTAATTTTAACCCTTAGTTAACCATTTTTTATCACAAGTAGTTCATGTGTTGGATATTTGTTTGTGTTACACAAAATTTGCTAATTTAGAATACAATTTTGTTCAATCATATACATACATTACAATAGTTCATGTGTTGATTTACATTGTTTGTTCATTTGCTTTTACACATTGTACTTTGCTAGCGATTTATTCAGAGTATTTCTTTTTGTTTTTGTTTTTCTTACAAGTAGTTCATTGTGTAGTACACACTGACTGGTTTAGAGTTTAACCGGAGTTTACGCACACATTTCAAGTAGATCATTTGTTTTATTAACCCTTATTCATTACATTTTGATGATAACTCATTAATTATGTAATTGGATCTCACTCGTATGCAAGTGTTTTGGGTTATTACACACATACTATCTGTTTATTTTGTTGGCAAATACATAACAATTTCAGTTCGTTGAGACATTAATACTTACTAGGGGATCGTACCCGGGCTTCCGGGGTTTAAGAATATAGGTGAAAACATTTTTTTTTTTTTTTTTTTTTTTTTTTTTTTTTTTTTTAATAGAAAAGTAATAATTTTTTGAGATTGCCCATTTATATTTAAAAAAGCAATTTTCATATGGCAAATATGAATTATACAATCAAATAAATATTTGAAATTTATCAAAAGCGATATTTTCTTATTAGCCGCATGCTAAGAGTTATTTGACCAATATTTTGCTACTTATGGCATCCTTTCATATTCTGATAATTTCAGAGCTTATACATGTCTGTTAAATTTGTGTTTTATTTATATTATTTTATTTATTTACTCATAGGGAAGTTTTTTAAAAATTCATATTAGCAGCAAGAAAATGATGATCTCTTTATTTTCTTTTAAGGGCAAACGGATTAATCTTTCGTAATCGAGATCCGCGCGATATAGATAAATTAAAAAATGTTTCGTGCTTTAAAATTGTTTTTAAAACCAAAGACAATCAATAAACTGAGATGAACTTTGCAAACAAAATCCATTTGAAAAAAAAATCGTATTTGGTGTTCTAAAAATTTAAATTGTACGATTACAAATATGTTAGATTTGTGTTTTTTCAATATTATTCTTTTACTTGTTTATAAAAGAAGTATTAATTTCGTTAATTTGTCTTTCACAAATATGTTAGACTGGTGGTTTTTTTAATATTATTCTTTTATTTGTTTATAAAGGAAATATTAATTTTGTTATGCAAAAATAGTCAGAAACAAATGCTGAAAAATGTTTGTTGCTTTATGTGCAAAATGTTTATTATTAGTGCGTATTGAAACCGGCACGTGATAAGATAAACTTAAAAAAAAATCATGCTTAAAAAATATTTTAGAAAATATAATACATCAATCAATTAAGATACAGTTTTTAAACAAATTGCATTTGAAAGTAAAATTTTTTTCCCTATGCAACGAAAATTGAAAATGTACGATGGTCAGAAGTTTAATTGCAGTAGCGAAAATTTCAAGACCGGAATTTGATCATGAAGTGTTGCCATTCGCAAAATGACGTCAGCGTTAAGCATTTATACATATGTTCTTTTTAATATAGATACTTAATCAGTAAAATATAATAAAGATCAGTTATTAGGATGTGGTTATCAATTGAGGCTCTTATGCTTGGTATTCAGGAATGAAAAACAGCAATTTTCACCTTCTCAAAATTTTCCTGCGCACTTCTCATATGCATATTCATCATTTTTTTTTAAAAAAAACAGTATTTTTTTTATCATTTAAAAATCATTTTAACTCATAACTTGAAGTCACGATTGTCAGCAACATATTTTATGTGAACAGACGCACTCTTTTCTTGAGATTCCAATCTCAATTCCGGAGAGTAAAAATTTCCGTAATTTATGCTTTTTAGAGGCATTTGTGTTAAAATGTTTACTTTTATCCAAGAAAATGATCCTTTTCTTTTAAATATGACTTCATTTTCACTTAAATAAGCATTTCACCTAGTGTCTGAAACTTAGTATCAGTACACATGCAGAAGGCAAAACAATATAGAAAATTTATGAGGAAAAATGCGTGCTTTGAAAATCAGCCTGTTATTTTCTGTTATTTTGCCCCTAATATAATATTCTGCTCCTAATGGGATTTTGCGACACTAAACCCTATACAACAATTTTTATCAACAATTTTGAATTTTTATCAGAAAATTGCATGGATAAAGTTAAAAATACCTCATTATTTCTCTCTTGTCTGCAATAATGAAAGCTATCTAATTTTCATCTTTTTGAAGAAATTTCATAAAATGCTTTTAAAATTAAAATATAAAAGTGGGAATATTAAAAAAAAAAAAAAATAGTGCGATCACATTTACAAAGGAACAGCTTTCAGTTAAAAAAAAATATGTATATTAGTAAAAGTGGTTCAGCAGAAAGATCACGGCAGATAACTAAAAAACACATTTGTGTTTTAAATATATAAATTATATAAAATTAAGAAAAATTAAATTAAGCAAATTATGTTATTTTGATAAAATTATAGTAGAATGCCCTAAAGAATAGCAGTAAAGTTTTATTATTCGAGAGAATTTTCGGCAAAAACTTCAGGAATACGATATATTTTAAACCACGAATTATTTGTTTGCTAGTCTAATTCGGCGAAGCAAATCCATCCAGGCGAAAATCATCAATTTCTGTAATATAAATCGCTACTATTTGCATGTCACCTCTCTTTTATAAAGACACTCTAAATTTTTGTAAAACATTGCGTTTTATCAGTATGTGATTTCGATTACATTATTTTTAAAAGTGAAGCATTTTCAATTTGAAGAATTTCAAAGCAGCTGGGCTGTGAAAATGACGCACTTCTACAAAACATAATTCACGTTTAAGAATTAAAATACACGCTTTTTTATAAAATGACGTCATTTGCATCCGCTAAAGCAATCTACTTTTATAATCCAATCTTAACCTTCGTCTATAGAAAAGTGTGCATATGACGTCATTATCACGGAATAACAGACAATATTCTTGACATAGCCCATATTTTAATTTCAACTTTTTTTTCAGGTTTTATGAGAAAATGGCAACAAAAAGATACAATATCGCCTATTTTTGACTATTTTCAGTTTACTTTCAATGACTTTCAATAGAAATGAGGTACTTTTGTTGCCACGATAAGAAAAATGGTATTAAAAACTACAAAAAAATTAATATCTCAAAAATAAATTGAGATACAGCTTTCCAACAAATTGCATTTAAAAGAGCATTTTTTTCCTTATACGACGGTGTAAAAATTTTAAATGTGCGATGTTTAGAAGTTTAAAAATTTGTAGTAGAGAAAATTTCAAAACCAAAATTTTATTTCAAATTTCAAAGTGTTGCCATTCGCAAAATGACGCATGCGTTACGCACAGATATGTTTGTCCTTTATAATATAGATAGTTCATGTGGAATTATACAATTTGTTCATGTGTTTACCTACACGTTGGGTATGCTTGCGTACACTCTTGCTCATGTGTTGTATTACAAGTAGTTCATGAGTTTGGGAGTTTCTTTTCCCTCCCTTCACACACATGCAGTTTTCTCATTTTACTTTCCTATCGTTCATATTTTACACCATGTTTCAATATTAAAATAGTCTATTTTGTTTAATTTTAACATGTTTTTTTTGTGTTTGCATAATGTCATACTTATCAATGACACCATCACTTTGTCTATGTACAAAGATTTTAAGTTACAAGGAGTTATCCGTCACATGACATTTTAAACTACACACACGTTTCGATCGTGTTCACTTTTAACATGTAGCATTTTTTTACACTTTCATTGGATACTTCTTACTTGAAGGTGGCAGATCGAGTAAGATATCTTGTTACACTATATAAAATTGTATGCAATTTCTTATTAAATTTTTTATAATTTTGCCAGGAGTTAAATTTTATTCAATACACGGAAGGTCAGGATGGCAGTGTGAAAATTCATAATATACTAAATTAGAATATACTTTGATTGTTTTTTTTTTAAAGCGGGAACTTAGTTAAATTGCAGGAATCTAAAAAAAAAAAAAACTACCCCTTATTATTTATGGCTGAAGCCATAAGCTGATGCCACTATACTTCATAAAATTTCAATATTTAGGGCTACACACACTGGTTTGAGCGCGTGCAGCTTGCACATTTTTTTTTTTTTTTTTTTTTTTTTTTTTTGTTTCTTGTAGTACTGTGCGTTATGCACAAATTTTTGTTTTTATGCCAGTAATGAAGCAACCTAAGATAATACAAATAAGCTTCAATTTTATGAAAGGATTGACCTTTCCTTAAAGTTACAAAATTTTTACTGGTGTATTTGTCTTCTGTGTGTTTTTATTTGCTTGCATTTTTTTAATATTATGATCTCATGTAAGATCAAATTTTGAGAAGTGGTAAATGCAGTTAATGTAAATGCTTCTCTGTATGAATATATACATGACTAAAAATGCTGGAACCAGCGCCACAAACACAATGCCACAAAAAATTAAATATAGGATCCTATGTCATCAACAAATGTGGCACTTTTATTTTTGTGGAAGATATAATTTGAAAAAAAAATTATTTTGAATATTATGAGCGTTCAGTCATGAAATGATACAATTCCTTGGGAATTGTCTTTAAAGCAAGCAAATATTTTTTTTCTACTGACGTGTTGTTGTATAAAATATTTACAGGAACTAAGGTGTACTAGCTTCAGAGTCCAGTTAAAAAAAAGTTTTCTCTTTGTGTGTCAATTTAAATACTTTTTTTATTTTGTAATGGTACATAGTTTGTAAGTGCGAAGGTGGACAAAGGGTGTGTTGATAGAAAGCTGCAACGTACACGTTGCATCTTTCTTCGGGTGTCCCGGTGAGATATGTGACAGAGATATATCACATATCCTTTTTTCTTCAAAATTAATTTAATTCATTTATTTTGGCTTTTGAAACATGTCGGTTTTCCCCTTCGCTATGTAAAATTTATTATTTAACTCGACGCTTAAAATCCATTTCGAATCTTATTTGTTCGTTTTTTCTTTCTTTCTTTTATTATTCTCTAATGTAATGCAGTAAATTTAACTTCATGAGTTATAATCGCTTTCTCAATAACATCGGAAGCCGTTAAAAATAAAATATAAACAGATGAATCAGATGCACCTGCTTTTGATTTCAATGAATGTTTTTTTGTTTTCTTTTTCTTTTGCATCGCCCACGCGAGATATATTTATCTCTCATTGTTTTTAGTAAAAGTGACCGTTGAAAATAATATTTTAATAATGTAAAATGAATGTTTATTGACGCGGTCTTTAAATTACTTTTCAAGTACGTTAATTTTTTTTGTCAGTTGTGTTAAAACATATCTTTCTCAGTATTTCGCAATTTTATATAGCAATCATTTAACTTATTCATTTGTTTTGATAATTTATGGCCGGCTTAGTGGCGTCTGTAATATATACGTATGTAGAACCGTTTTTTCTGGCAATCTTTCTGCATCACGCGATTTTATTGTTTTTTTTGTTGGGATGCTAGATTCTGGGCTAATCATTTTGTCGTGTAAATATGACCTTTTGTCTGCTTTTCGTACACTTTTCTAATACTGAAATCTGGCGATGTTGTGGCGCCAAGTCATATACGTTGCTTATGAAATCATACACTTTTAACTTCTGCTCTCAACTTGTAAAGATATAAAAAGACCTTGTGGGTTGAGGATACGCTCAGGCGTACTCCCCTTACTTATGAATTTCCTCTCTCTCCCGTTTAATATTTTGAAGTAAATTATCTTTTATTATTGTGTTAAAAATGTTAATAAAGTTTCTCTAGTTCCTGTATCTTTGGTTGGAGTTTTTTACATTTAGCTGAACCCTAACACTGAACGTCGTCATATATATTTGGTTACATCGGCCGAATTTTCTCCAACCTTAAAAAAAATGAATATTTAAGAGAGAGAAATTCCCCCGTTTAAAATGGATGTATGCTGAGATTTCAACGTAGTCCGGATAAATTGTAAAAGGACAATATTTCTTCGTGAAGTTCCCTGCCGTTTCCTGTCTATGTATCTAGTGATGTTGGAATAAAGAGTATGTCTTCACCCCTCCACTTAAGCGACGAACCGTGGTTACCTGATTGAAGTGCCTGTGATGCGCGGCACCGTTCTTCAAATATGCTATTTCTCTTAATTAAAGACTGCTTACTCTTCAGTACTGTGCTCACTCCTGCGATCCATACATGTTAAAAAAAATGCTATGCAGTCTGACAAATAGTGGATTTCACCTGTGACGGCATCGACGGCATCATCGGCTATCATCGATGACAATTTTGCTCTGAATTTCACCTGGAGTCTTCTAAATTTGCTTTATCCGTGGTTCGAGTGTTTTTTTTCTTCATGCGGCCTGTTTTATCTTCAAAAATTATGTTAACAAAAAAAAAAAGTAATAGTTCTGCACTACTGTACTAAAAAAAGTGCACCTGACAATATTCAGATTCATCATGCTTTATTTTTTTAAAGTTTGTGAAATAGAATCATTCCTATTATTGGCTTTGTGATAGAAACTTCTTCAAAATATGTTTTTATGCAAGGTAATCCAAAAAAAGTGTTTCTCATTTAAAATATGATGGACGAATTATTTAGCAAGAAACTACTTTTCTGTGCCATGGGACTTAAGTGAAAATTTAAAAGTGAATTTTTTTTAGTAAAGATTTAAGCTAATGACTTATAAAGTCAGATAGGTTAAAAAAAAAATGGTGGCGTTGGAGTTCAAGATGAACAATTTTTTTTCTTTTAAAATGTTAAATTCTGATTAACACAGTATTTTACTTTTTATTTTTTGAGTTTTTTTTCTTTTCATGCTATGATAAATTTGTCTATATTCATACTTTGTGTTTAAAAAAAAAGTTTTATTGCTTCAAATTATTATTTTACTGCTTCTTATAAGTTGTGACAGCCTGAAGTGTGGGCCTTAATAAAAAATTATAGTATTTTGTAAAGCTCATAACTTGAGGCAGTAAATCTAAGCTGCTCTGTGCACGATATTGTTTAAAAGGTAAGTGTTTTGATTAATTTCAGTTCACAGTCATTTTCTGTTTTTTTATATAGACTTTAACATTTTCATGCATGACAAGGATTTTTTTTTTATTTAATATTTATCATTAATGATACTAGCCTGATATTCCTTGTCGCTATTTAACAAAAAAACCCTTATGAAATTTATCTATGCTTGTCTCTGGTACAGTTTTTTTTGCAGTTATGAATGTCATGTTTTTTTTAAGGAAAAGTGTCTTTAATTCTAATTTCATTTCTATTTTGATTGAAAAGAAATGTATTTGTAGTTATCTCAGTTAAGAATATTTAATATGTTAGTTAATATTTTTCTGCTTAAAAAAGAAAGATAAGTTGTTTGGTACAGGATTACTTTTGAAATGTAATGTAAAATTTACGATTTGTTCAGATGCATTTCTTGTTTTGAAAAAAAAAAGAGCAGCATATTTTTTAAAAGTTACATATGATTTGTATAAGATACACACTGAATGTCTTGCATTGGCACATTGTCGTACTTTCAGAGATAATATGTTGTTTTTATTGTCTATTTGGCCAGGAAGTGCTGCCCTGTGTTGTTTTATCGTCTGTTGGACGTAATTTACGCTGGTTCGTATGTGTCTGTTCACAGTATGATTTAAATTGCACATTTGTGTTTCAGAGCAACATATTTAGTATTGTCTCTTTTAAGAGTTGTTCTCTAGTATTTATTAAATTTTTAGTGTGAGTTAAGAAGTTATTATACAACCTTTCTTAAAATATAGATTAAAAAAAGTCTATATATATTTGTTTTATATTGTGTATATTGTGCTTTTAAATATTTTTTTACACAGTTAAATCTTGGATACACTTTTACAATTCTTGATAGTTAATAGATATTTTTTAGATGCAGAAAATTTTATGTTTTGTGACTATTATAAATTTTGTGCAATGATTGGGAGTAATGTGAAGTGTGTGGGATTTGCATATTGGTGACAATTTAAAATAGTTATAGAGGAGTATGTGAGCGTAACATTTTTTTCTCAGTTAGATGTGGGCACTTGATTGGAAATTTACATACAGTTGGCGTGATCATAATTAAAAAAAATAATAGATTCTTTTCTCTTTCACATATATGTTTTATTGGATAGTGAGCTTCAGCAAAATATTTAGTAGTCTTAGATTAATTTATCCTGACATACATTTAGGTTAGGCATCTTTATATAGCTCGAGTCATCATGTCATGGTTTCAAAAAAATATTTTTCTTTTTGGCTCTCGTTTGCTTTTGCAAAATACATAAGATGTACAACATAGGTTTGGAGTATAGTTTTAACAGTTATTTTTTTATGTTTCTTAATGACTTGCATTACATTAATATTGTTTTGATCCTTTTGGGTAAGTTTGATTGCTTGTACCTCCCTCATGTTTTATGTGGGATACTTCAGTCATTGCGCTATTTTCCATGGGATAGCAAAATGTCTGAGGTGTGTATTTCGATCTATGGTTAAGGAAGTTGGCCGCTAGCTTAATCAGGGATCGGATATGTTTCCTAACATGATTGATGGAGTTACACTAATATTAATTTTACAATTGGAGAAGTGTTCGCATTTTTAAATTCCTAAAATTCACCTGTAATTGTTTCCTAGTGCTGATGATGGATACCACTATTACGCTAGTTGACACTTTTTCACTAACTTGCTATGGGCAGATAGCATTGTTAGGTATTAATCACACACACATTTTTTTCCCTCTCATGCACATGATTCTTGTGATGGCATGTTTAGCCTGGTACTTCACACACACACACACATTTACTCGTTCAGTTTAACTGATTTTGTTCTATTTCAATTAACACTCACCATGGTTAAGGACAGTCATGACTATTCTGTGCATGTTTTGGTTTCTTATTACCAGCATTTGTAACTAGCTTAATATTGCATTTTTTTTCACTGCATTCACAACTTCGTATTTTTTTTTTTTTTTTTTAGATAGATTTGTTTTAATGTAAGATTTTTTTTGTTCGTGTGTTTAAAAGTTTGCAGAAATCATGTCCTAATTTAACTATTGTACATGGTTTACACATTCATCGTAAATTTTATGCAAGAGGTAATTAATTGAGTGTACATTTTTTTACACATACAGTTGATATACTTTTAATTTCATTGTTTACGCGCGGCTGGTGACTCGTTGCTATTTTATTCATAACATAAGGTAATTTTATTATCACTGACATGATATTTGATATCGGTAAGGGTTTTTTTTTATATAAAATTTATTCAAATGCATAATATGAGCGGTTATGTACATTATTTTTCTTAATAAGGCTATTCACATATTGTCATTGAACTAAATCTTTGGCATTTCTCACATTTTAAATTTTTTTAATTAGTGAGTTAAAGTCTCACAGTTGTCTTGTGACGGATACATACACTCATATGACATAAGGTATATAGCTTGTTATTTTAGCTATTCATTTTTCTCTCTGTCATTCTTATACTTGGAACATGTTTAGCTTGCAATAACTTCTACATTTTAGCGTAGAGTTATGCAACCTGCTGAGCACTTGTGCATTTTATGCACATTTTTTAAAAACTTAATACAGCAATAACTTTGGCAGATAAAACTTTATTTTAATTTTAACCCTTAGTTAACCATTTTTTATCACAAGTAGTTCATGTGTTGGATATTTGTTTGTGTTACACAAAATTTGCTAATTTAGAATACAATTTTGTTCAATCATATACATACATTACAATAGTTCATGTGTTGATTTACATTGTTTGTTCATTTGCTTTTACACATTGTACTTTGCTAGCGATTTATTCAGAGTATTTCTTTTTGTTTTTGTTTTTCTTACAAGTAGTTCATTGTGTAGTACACACTGACTGGTTTAGAGTTTAACCGGAGTTTACGCACACATTTCAAGTAGATCATTTGTTTTATTAACCCTTATTCATTACATTTTGATGATAACTCATTAATTATGTAATTGGATCTCACTCGTATGCAAGTGTTTTGGGTTATTACACACATACTATCTGTTTATTTTGTTGGCAAATACATAACAATTTCAGTTCGTTGAGACATTAATACTTACTAGGGGATCGTACCCGGGCTTCCGGGGTTTAAGAATATAGGTGAAAACATTTTTTTTTTTTTTTTTTTTTTTTTTTTTTTTTTTTTTAATAGAAAAGTAATAATTTTTTGAGATTGCCCATTTATATTTAAAAAAGCAATTTTCATATGGCAAATATGAATTATACAATCAAATAAATATTTGAAATTTATCAAAAGCGATATTTTCTTATTAGCCGCATGCTAAGAGTTATTTGACCAATATTTTGCTACTTATGGCATCCTTTCATATTCTGATAATTTCAGAGCTTATACATGTCTGTTAAATTTGTGTTTTATTTATATTATTTTATTTATTTACTCATAGGGAAGTTTTTTAAAAATTCATATTAGCAGCAAGAAAATGATGATCTCTTTATTTTCTTTTAAGGGCAAACGGATTAATCTTTCGTAATCGAGATCCGCGCGATATAGATAAATTAAAAAATGTTTCGTGCTTTAAAATTGTTTTTAAAACCAAAGACAATCAATAAACTGAGATGAACTTTGCAAACAAAATCCATTTGAAAAAAAAATCGTATTTGGTGTTCTAAAAATTTAAATTGTACGATTACAAATATGTTAGATTTGTGTTTTTTCAATATTATTCTTTTACTTGTTTATAAAAGAAGTATTAATTTCGTTAATTTGTCTTTCACAAATATGTTAGACTGGTGGTTTTTTTAATATTATTCTTTTATTTGTTTATAAAGGAAATATTAATTTTGTTATGCAAAAATAGTCAGAAACAAATGCTGAAAAATGTTTGTTGCTTTATGTGCAAAATGTTTATTATTAGTGCGTATTGAAACCGGCACGTGATAAGATAAACTTAAAAAAAAATCATGCTTAAAAAATATTTTAGAAAATATAATACATCAATCAATTAAGATACAGTTTTTAAACAAATTGCATTTGAAAGTAAAATTTTTTTCCCTATGCAACGAAAATTGAAAATGTACGATGGTCAGAAGTTTAATTGCAGTAGCGAAAATTTCAAGACCGGAATTTGATCATGAAGTGTTGCCATTCGCAAAATGACGTCAGCGTTAAGCATTTATACATATGTTCTTTTTAATATAGATACTTAATCAGTAAAATATAATAAAGATCAGTTATTAGGATGTGGTTATCAATTGAGGCTCTTATGCTTGGTATTCAGGAATGAAAAACAGCAATTTTCACCTTCTCAAAATTTTCCTGCGCACTTCTCATATGCATATTCATCATTTTTTTTTAAAAAAAACAGTATTTTTTTTATCATTTAAAAATCATTTTAACTCATAACTTGAAGTCACGATTGTCAGCAACATATTTTATGTGAACAGACGCACTCTTTTCTTGAGATTCCAATCTCAATTCCGGAGAGTAAAAATTTCCGTAATTTATGCTTTTTAGAGGCATTTGTGTTAAAATGTTTACTTTTATCCAAGAAAATGATCCTTTTCTTTTAAATATGACTTCATTTTCACTTAAATAAGCATTTCACCTAGTGTCTGAAACTTAGTATCAGTACACATGCAGAAGGCAAAACAATATAGAAAATTTATGAGGAAAAATGCGTGCTTTGAAAATCAGCCTGTTATTTTCTGTTATTTTGCCCCTAATATAATATTCTGCTCCTAATGGGATTTTGCGACACTAAACCCTATACAACAATTTTTATCAACAATTTTGAATTTTTATCAGAAAATTGCATGGATAAAGTTAAAAATACCTCATTATTTCTCTCTTGTCTGCAATAATGAAAGCTATCTAATTTTCATCTTTTTGAAGAAATTTCATAAAATGCTTTTAAAATTAAAATATAAAAGTGGGAATATTAAAAAAAAAAAAAAATAGTGCGATCACATTTACAAAGGAACAGCTTTCAGTTAAAAAAAAATATGTATATTAGTAAAAGTGGTTCAGCAGAAAGATCACGGCAGATAACTAAAAAACACATTTGTGTTTTAAATATATAAATTATATAAAATTAAGAAAAATTAAATTAAGCAAATTATGTTATTTTGATAAAATTATAGTAGAATGCCCTAAAGAATAGCAGTAAAGTTTTATTATTCGAGAGAATTTTCGGCAAAAACTTCAGGAATACGATATATTTTAAACCACGAATTATTTGTTTGCTAGTCTAATTCGGCGAAGCAAATCCATCCAGGCGAAAATCATCAATTTCTGTAATATAAATCGCTACTATTTGCATGTCACCTCTCTTTTATAAAGACACTCTAAATTTTTGTAAAACATTGCGTTTTATCAGTATGTGATTTCGATTACATTATTTTTAAAAGTGAAGCATTTTCAATTTGAAGAATTTCAAAGCAGCTGGGCTGTGAAAATGACGCACTTCTACAAAACATAATTCACGTTTAAGAATTAAAATACACGCTTTTTTATAAAATGACGTCATTTGCATCCGCTAAAGCAATCTACTTTTATAATCCAATCTTAACCTTCGTCTATAGAAAAGTGTGCATATGACGTCATTATCACGGAATAACAGACAATATTCTTGACATAGCCCATATTTTAATTTCAACTTTTTTTTCAGGTTTTATGAGAAAATGGCAACAAAAAGATACAATATCGCCTATTTTTGACTATTTTCAGTTTACTTTCAATGACTTTCAATAGAAATGAGGTACTTTTGTTGCCACGATAAGAAAAATGGTATTAAAAACTACAAAAAAATTAATATCTCAAAAATAAATTGAGATACAGCTTTCCAACAAATTGCATTTAAAAGAGCATTTTTTTCCTTATACGACGGTGTAAAAATTTTAAATGTGCGATGTTTAGAAGTTTAAAAATTTGTAGTAGAGAAAATTTCAAAACCAAAATTTTATTTCAAATTTCAAAGTGTTGCCATTCGCAAAATGACGCATGCGTTACGCACAGATATGTTTGTCCTTTATAATATAGATAGTTCATGTGGAATTATACAATTTGTTCATGTGTTTACCTACACGTTGGGTATGCTTGCGTACACTCTTGCTCATGTGTTGTATTACAAGTAGTTCATGAGTTTGGGAGTTTCTTTTCCCTCCCTTCACACACATGCAGTTTTCTCATTTTACTTTCCTATCGTTCATATTTTACACCATGTTTCAATATTAAAATAGTCTATTTTGTTTAATTTTAACATGTTTTTTTTGTGTTTGCATAATGTCATACTTATCAATGACACCATCACTTTGTCTATGTACAAAGATTTTAAGTTACAAGGAGTTATCCGTCACATGACATTTTAAACTACACACACGTTTCGATCGTGTTCACTTTTAACATGTAGCATTTTTTTACACTTTCATTGGATACTTCTTACTTGAAGGTGGCAGATCGAGTAAGATATCTTGTTACACTATATAAAATTGTATGCAATTTCTTATTAAATTTTTTATAATTTTGCCAGGAGTTAAATTTTATTCAATACACGGAAGGTCAGGATGGCAGTGTGAAAATTCATAATATACTAAATTAGAATATACTTTGATTGTTTTTTTTTTAAAGCGGGAACTTAGTTAAATTGCAGGAATCTAAAAAAAAAAAAAACTACCCCTTATTATTTATGGCTGAAGCCATAAGCTGATGCCACTATACTTCATAAAATTTCAATATTTAGGGCTACACACACTGGTTTGAGCGCGTGCAGCTTGCACATTTTTTTTTTTTTTTTTTTTTTTTTTTGTTTCTTGTAGTACTGTGCGTTATGCACAAATTTTTGTTTTTATGCCAGTAATGAAGCAACCTAAGATAATACAAATAAGCTTCAATTTTATGAAAGGATTGACCTTTCCTTAAAGTTACAAAATTTTTACTGGTGTATTTGTCTTCTGTGTGTTTTTATTTGCTTGCATTTTTTTAATATTATGATCTCATGTAAGATCAAATTTTGAGAAGTGGTAAATGCAGTTAATGTAAATGCTTCTCTGTATGAATATATACATGACTAAAAATGCTGGAACCAGCGCCACAAACACAATGCCACAAAAAATTAAATATAGGATCCTATGTCATCAACAAATGTGGCACTTTTATTTTTGTGGAAGATATAATTTGAAAAAAAAATTATTTTGAATATTATGAGCGTTCAGTCATGAAATGATACAATTCCTTGGGAATTGTCTTTAAAGCAAGCAAATATTTTTTTTCTACTGACGTGTTGTTGTATAAAATATTTACAGGAACTAAGGTGTACTAGCTTCAGAGTCCAGTTAAAAAAAAGTTTTCTCTTTGTGTGTCAATTTAAATACTTTTTTTATTTTGTAATGGTACATAGTTTGTAAGTGCGAAGGTGGACAAAGGGTGTGTTGATAGAAAGCTGCAACGTACACGTTGCATCTTTCTTCGGGTGTCCCGGTGAGATATGTGACAGAGATATATCACATATCCTTTTTTCTTCAAAATTAATTTAATTCATTTATTTTGGCTTTTGAAACATGTCGGTTTTCCCCTTCGCTATGTAAAATTTATTATTTAACTCGACGCTTAAAATCCATTTCGAATCTTATTTGTTCGTTTTTTCTTTCTTTCTTTTATTATTCTCTAATGTAATGCAGTAAATTTAACTTCATGAGTTATAATCGCTTTCTCAATAACAATGGAGGCCGTTAAAAATAACATATAAACAGATGAATCAGATGCACCTGCTTTTGATTTCAATGAATGTTTTTTTTGTTTGTTTTTTTTCTTTTGCATCGCCCACGCGAAATATATTTATCTCTAATTTTTTTTAGTAAAAGTGACCGTTGAAATAATATATTAATAATGTAAAATGAATGTTTATTGATGCGGTCTTTAAATTACTTTTCAGGTACGTTAATTTTTTTGTCAGTTGTGTTAAAACATATCTTTCTCAGTATTTCGCAATTTTATGTAGCAATCATTTAACTTATTCATTTGTTTTGATAATTTATGGCCGGCTTAGTGGCGTCTGTAATATATACATATGTAGAACCGTTTTTCTGGCAATCTTTCTGCATCACGCTATTTTATTGTTTTTTTGTTGGGATGCTAGATTCTGGGCTAATCATTTTGTCGTGTAAATATGACCTTTTGTCTGCTTTTCGTACACTTTTCTAATACTGAAATTTGGCGATGTTGTGGCGCCAAGTCATATACGTTGCTTATGAAATCGTGCACTTTTAACTTCTGCTCTCAACATGTAAAGATGTAAAAAGACCTTGTGGTCTGAGGGTACGCTCAGGCGAACCCCCCTTACTTATGGATTTCCTCTCTCTCCCGTTTAATATTTTGAAGTAAATTATATTTTATTATTGTGTTAAAAATGTTAATAAAGTTTTTCTAGTTCCTGTATCTTTGGTTGGAGTTTTGTACATTTAGCTGAACCCGAACACTGAACGTCGTCATAGGGGAGACCGGGGCTAGTTGGCTACAGGGGTAAGTAGGCGCAGTCCTTATAAATCGGCTGTTTGTGGATGGATTGCGCAACTAGTCACAGAGTACCTTTCTTCTTGCTTTTTACAATCCTCATTGTAGTTTTGAAGCGTTACCTACGTGCAGTAGACATTTATTACGAATTTATTGTTTTTTGCACTCATAAGTAATTTTTTGTTGCTTCATTCTTTTTCTAATTTCTAATACTTATCTT
Source organism: Maratus speciosus (assembly GCA_963932465.1). Lineage (NCBI taxonomy): Eukaryota > Metazoa > Arthropoda > Arachnida > Araneae > Salticidae > Maratus > Maratus speciosus. Next base: position 48,386,911 of record OZ010786.1, on the reverse strand, counting down.
AATAATTGCGATTTAACTTGCGCAGTTTTTCTTAGTTTATGATTAACTGTACCTACCCCTTTATGCTTAGATGGTTACATGTCCCTTTTGTGAAGAAACTCATTATGGAGCTAGTATGCGCATTGAACACGGGGCAAGTTGGATCGTTGTCCTGTGTGTGCTGTCAGCTTGAAAAACAGAAAACACCGAGAAACGTGGTTGCAATGCAAGATTTTGGGCACACGAGGCTTGCCCAAACGGAGAAACTCGATTTTTTATTTCTGACAACTGTAACTCTGATGATGATATCGGGTAGGATAGAAGTTACTCATTGTTAATGTTTTATTCATTATTTTTATCTCTGTATAATTTAGAATTTACATTGAACAGCGATAACGTTTTTGTTTAAACTTACTGGTAATAATGAAATTGATTTCTCTTAACTGCGTGTTTAATTTAAATTTTATAATGCGTGTACCAACTTACCCCATAGGTATAGGCAACTTGCCCCTTGACGGGGTAGGTTGGCACACAATTTTCTCTTTACTTTAGGCTTCCGCTAAACATAAACTATAAAAGCTACAAACTCAAAACTCCAGGTATTTATAGGCCAATGCCTGTTCTTTAAAAGTACAGTTAAAGTTTCATAAAAAACTTAAACAAAAAATTAATAAAAATTATTAACTAAAAACTGCGCCTACTAGCCCCGGTCTCCGCTACTTAAATATTTAGCGAAATGTGCAAGTATTTACTATTTATTCTTTATATGTATATAAAGAATAATAAAGTTTTTAATATTTTTGAAAATACTATTAAACAACCTTAGGAAATTTATTTATGGCTTTATCTTATTTTATAAAAAATACCATAAATTTAGAAAAAATGGAAAACAATACATTTGACACTCTCCTTTGTATTTTTTTACATGCGTTAACACTTATATGAGATCGTAATTTATTTTGATGTAAACATTTCTTTTTTCTTCTCCTTCTTTTTTTTATGTATATTTGACACTTATATAGCCTTTAGAAAAATACCTCTCTCCCATTTAAAAGATTTATTTTACGGGTTTTTGCTTCGTAATTCCCAATGAATAAATTCATTTGAATCAAGTATAGAATAATAAGCTGCTAGTTAATTTGTTCTTTTTGTGTTACGATTGAGAAAGGATTGATTTATACTGACTAAATACTCCTTTCTTATTTCCTGCATTTTAATCTCTATTGTTCAGACAGGTTTTTTTAGATTAATATTTTTCTAATTTAATCATTATAAAAGTAAAAATAGTTTTTTTTTAATATACTGTTTTATAGGAATTTAATTTTTATCTTGAAAATCATTCCTAATTTCGTGATTTTTCCAAAAGATTGCGTTATAATACGTTCATTTGGAGTTTGTTTCTTTTAAACACTTTCCAACATACAGGGTGACACATAAATGCTGTGACATGATGAAAATGCCAACTTATTTTAAAGTTTTCCCAATTTTTGAGATATATCATTGTTTGAATCGTGTTCCTCGTGCTTTTTTGTTCCTATTTCAACTAATAATAATACACTGTTTTCGAGGTAAACTCACTGTGCAAAGAAGACTGGCCAGCCATCGTCCCCCACTACAAGAGGGAGATGCCAATTCCTGTGATTGCCAAATTGCACCGGGAACAAGTCCATCGTGGAGTCAAAAGACTGATACGTCAAAAGTCATACGTAAAGACAGTCAAAATAAAGCGTTTTAAAGAGACTGGGGGAATGAAATACCGCCAGCGGAGTGGAAGATCGCGAACAACAAGAACCTCGGTGCTCTTAGCATGGTCAAGAAGAAGATCCAGCGAAATCAGCAAAGAAACATCTGAAAATTGGCCAAGGAGCACAATGTCGACCGTGAATCCACGCGAAGACATGTCAAAGAAGACCTGCAACTCATCCCGTACAAACTGTCGAAAGGACATCATCTCACGAACCAAGTGAAGGTGTCATATTCTCGAAAAGTGCAAGAAGATGAAGTCTCTGCGTCGCGGTGATACCCTGGAACGGTTTTTCTTTACCAATGAAAATAATCCTATGGTCCAACCTTTCCGGAACTCCAGATGCAACACGAGTTGCTACTCAAAGGGGCTCCCCGCATCGTGAAGGTGGAAAAAGTTATTTTCCTGAAGCCTGTGGTGGTGTGGGCGGGGATTTCCAGATAGGAAATGACAAAACTCGTCTTCGTTCCAAAAGGCGTCAAGATCAACGCAGAGACGTATCAGCAGCTAAATTTGGAATGCGTCGTGAACCCCTGGGTCGAAAAAGGAGCAAAGAACATTGACTGGAGGTTTCAGCAGGACTGGTCGAATACTCACAGAGCGAAGGGTCGCTGGAGAGGTGTGAAGCCAATCTCTGGTGATTTTGGACGAAGGGCGTTTGACCCTCAAACTTCCCTGACTTGAACACTATGGATTTCGTTGTTTGAGGGATCCTGGAGCAAAAAGTCTGTGCAATCAAGAACAAGTCCCTGGATTCCTTGAAACGCGCTCTGGAAAAAGCCTGGGAAGAAATCACGCCAGAAACAATCACGGCCATCTCGAAAAATTTACAGAAGCGTCTAGACGCCTGAATCACCGCTGGAAAAAACCATTTCGAATTATATTGATTGTTTCTTGTACAGAATTTTCTCTTCTTTCGAATGGTGATTAAAACTAATTGTTTTGTTCGTTCAGTAAAAAGCTATGATTATTTATTTTCGTCACAGTATTTATGTGTCACCCCGTAGTATAAAAGTATGCCTGAATTCGGTTTGTCTGCAGTAGCGCCAATTTTTGAAAAATATTGGGTGGGTTCAAATATTTTTGAGTAAAATAACACATGCATTTTACCCCTTGGTGCAACTGCTTCATGAGAGGTTCGGACGAAGAGAAAATGACTAAAGATGATAACAGAATGTCAAACTATGGTTTTCTAATTAAATTACAAAATTGCTGTGGATTTTCCCGTCGTTGTGAACGAAATGTTCCAACTAAATGAGTATTTTTATCAATTAATTTGTTCGCCAATTCTAAACTCGTATACCAGTTGTCAGTATGCAGCGTCTGTACCTTATTGAATAGCTCTCCATAAAGAGACATTACGATTTTAGAAGATGTAGTGTTTTCTTTTCCAGAATTTTCCCTTTATATACACGAAGGACACACGTGTAGTCAGATCTGCATCACAACTTAAACATTTTAATTCCATGTTTGTGGAGCTTTTGTTTTAAATAATGTGTCTTAATACAATGGGACCACGGAATGGAATCAACGATTCTTCAATGCATATATCTTCTGTTCGATTGTAATATTAAAAAAAAATGTTTCCAGAGTGTCCATAAGTGGTTGTATTTTTGGCAAACGGTTGGAACCATTATTTTCTCTGTTGTCTGCAATACGTACAATTTTCAATGATATTTAAAATCTGTTTCTAGACATGATTTGTTTCGGAAATTTTTGCATATATGCTGGATCATGGGACAAATATAAACTTATGGATAGTAGTCTAACTAACCCATAAATATAATTAGCTCAATTTTTTTAGCCCCCTGTACGGTATGCTATTTCTTTCTCCCAGCTTATTTTGCGTCGTCCAAAAAATAACATTACCTTACAGAAGCCAACCGTAAAACAAAGCAGTACGATTAAATATTCTATAACACTTTTTTAACTTCTAAGCATCGCACATTTTCAATTTTTATACCGTCGTATTGGAAAAAAAGTACTTTTAAATGCAGTTTGTTTGAAAACTGCATCTCCATTTATTTTTGAAATATGAATTTTTTTTTTGTAGTTTTTGGAGCCATTTGCTTAATATTGGTAACGGAAGTACTCCGTTTGTGTAGAAAGTAAAGGAAAAATAGTTGTAAAATATCCTTCTATATATAAAAAAAAGTTTTGATTTGGAAATGGACCAATGAAAATCTGCGTAGATATTCCGGGTAGAACTCATCCAATTTAAATTCTTAAGCCAAGGCCTCCTTATCGAAATAACAGGCCTCGCAATCGCTAAGTTTCCTTTGTCCGCTGTACACGTTGTTAGAAACCACATGGTTTACCGTGACTAGCACCATCTAACGTGAGAAACAAAAATATTTTTTAATTTGTTTTCCATTTGTCTTTTACCATTTTCTTTACGATGTGCTTTGTAGTTTGCAAATGATAGTTGTTAATCTTAAAATTTTCACATGTTCTAGACATTTTATTTAAAAAATGAACTTATTTTACTGTTAAACAAAAAATGTTTACTGCTGTATTCCGTTATGTAAATAAATGATGATAATAATAATAATCAGGAGAGAAAATTATTTTACCATGAATTTCTCAGTGATATTAGTTATTGAAATAAATGGATAGCATCTAGATCCGGAAAATGTAAAATATTTCATTTTCTCTTTTATATTTTCAAATACGTGATTTATTTTATTTCTGCTATTTGTTTTCTTTTCACAATTAATTTCACCTTACAGTATTAATTTAACATCGCTCCTTCAATTTGTTTCAATGCACAGTCTCATTTATTCATTTATTGGCCTATAATTTGTTTTATTTTTGAAGGTATGGAGGATCATTTCAGTTTAACATACTTTAGATGAAAGCTTCACTGTTTTTTCATAAAAAGTTTGTATGTATTAATCTATGGAAAGTTTCATAATTGGCTCCACAGCCAATTGGCATATCTTGGCGGGCATAGTTTGGTGCGTAATTAATTTCCTTGTTTTAACTCACATATGTTATGTAAGTTTTACTAAAATGTATCAAAGTATTTTAGGAAAGTTAAAACACGCATAGATACACAAAAAAACGGACTGAAGTCATAAACACTTAAAAAATTGGAAAAATAAAGTTTAATAATCACTTAAATTTATTCATGTCGCTCAACTTTCCGCAAATACCGTATTCTTGTCATGCTACGATTTTGGTGTTTGTAAATCTTAATTTGAGTATTCTTCCTTAATCAGACCTAGAGCCAATTGGCGTAAGTGTAGTTTGGCGCAAAATTAATTTTATTTTTAAACCGTATACTTGATACCACATTATTCCAGCATCGCGTTTCTGCAGTCAACTTTGACTGTGGAACAGATTACAGAACATTAGCTAATACTACATTATATAATAATAAATCGGTATTTTTCAAGAATAGGGGCCTTGGCGAGAGAAGAAAATTTGGCAACGTAATTTCTGGAAGCATATTCACTGTTTCACATAAAGAAGCAATATTTTCCAATATTTGTACAATTTATTTAATATAAAAAAGGCATTTATCTATTTTATATACAAATAAAAACAAATCGTATATAAAAAACAATAATAATATCTAGAAACTAAATTTATACATGTAAATTCGGCACAGATATCATATTGGCGCGATTGTTTTCTGGCGTATATGACATGTACGCAACGGATACTTAACTGGCACCAAAGTGTCGTTATTTTGCTTGATATGGTTATCCGGATATAGATGATATGGTAACGAGGTTTTCGCAAAATTGGCGTCGGAAAAAAATTGCGCCAATATGGGGCGTATATGACATCTGTGCTGTAAATTCTTATAAAACAAGCTGACAGTTCATAAGTTTTGTTTTCATAACTATTTATATCAATCGGCAACAAATCGCTCTTTCCGAAGCCCAAATTGTGCCAAGATTTAAAAAAAAATAACCCGCAAAGTCCTATATACTGAAAATTGTACTGGTTAGTTATCCCGTCGACCAAATTACTGTCGCCAAATTGCAAGATTAAATGCCAATAATGGTTTGCCAGAAATTAATTAATTTTAAGATTAAATGTCAATAATGGACAATAAAACCAATATTCCGACGTTTTATTTGTATTTTTATTAATGTTATACTAATTTATTTGCTTTTTCGTTATTTAAAATAAAAAATTGTGTCAATTTGTAGAACTTGGCGAGTAGTTTGGCGATTTATATAATTTGGCGAAATTAGTCGACGGGATAACTAACAAGTACCCTGAAAAAATATCAATAAATCTTATATTTAAATCTTCATTTTTGATATGTTTCATTTTTTAAAGCCAGAACATAATTGTGCGAAATATTTTTTTTACGCTTTTATTTTACTGGAATTCGAAAAATATTTTATACAATTTTGCCAATAACACAACATTTTCAATTTTTTACTATGCATTTGTTTATGGAGTATTACAAGGACTATACACCAGGTGGCGTAACTTACGGGACAAAGTCAGCTAATAAGTTGGCAATTATCGGGGACATTTTCACCCATAGACTTTCTCCGGATTGTCAAGTCTGTTTTATGATAAGGGAGTCTTGGCTTAAGCATGGCCATAGCCTACTATGATATATAACGGCCCGCAAATTTCGCCGAAAAGTGAAGTCGGATCCAACTTCAAACCCTGAACCAAAACTTCACAACGTGCTCTTTGTTTACATTTATACCGTGCCCAGATAGAAGCTTGTTTCTCATCGACGAGGTTTCAGAATCATTGATCGTATTTTCATGTAATAAATTAAATATTTATATTCTTCAATTTCCTTCGATTTAAAAGGCTATTTTACACAAATTGTAGCATTTTAGTGTTACACAAACTTTTAAGATTAGCTAAATTATTTATTGTTTACTTTGATCGTTTGGTTCATTCATGAAAAATGCCGGTTCTGTTATTCTTTTTTGAATGTCCCGTATTTATATAAAAATAGCTTGGTTTCATATACACGTTTTAAAATTAAAATTTGATTTTTATCAAACTACAGTTCTCATAACTGTCTTGAAGCAGCTATTTTTGATTAATTTACTGTTACCGGTAAAATATTTGTTTTTAATATCGTCCGAACCAAGAAGAAGAAGAAGAAAAAAGCCGATCTTCCTTAAATATTAAATATTCTTACTTTTAATCAGAGAAAGAAATGGTGATCACGGATTTAAATATCGTTGCAATATTCTATGTTATCCAAGCATTTTTGAGTAAATCATGTAAGGGTATTTGTTACTTAACAAATTACATTTATTAATTATTACAAGGAATTTTATGAGTATTTTAATATATTAAAAAAAATTTCTACCAGTTTTATTGTTTCAGCAGTGAAAATAGTAAATAAATGGTACGTAGTTATCCCGTCGACCAAAAATCTATCGCTAAACTATAAGATTAAATGCCAATAATGCTTGATCGTAAATGTCACATTCACTTGACTGTAAGCAAGTTACACGTGTTTATGCCATCAAGTGACTTTTATTTCGACGTTTTATTTGTATATTTATTAATGTTATACTAATTTATTTGTTCTTTCGTTATTTAAAATAAAAATTATATCAATTTGTATAATTTGGCGAAATTGGTCGACGGGATAACTAAGTGGTGCCAAATAAATTTGTGACATTGATGTTTTAGACTAAGCATGTGTTTTTTTATTTATATATTTTTATGTGTGTTTGTTTAACAGTTTTAAAGAGAAACACATTATATTAGTTACTTAAATAAATAGAACTTTACATTTACATTGATATGGACAGTTTATAATAACCCTTAACAGCTGTATTCGAATTAGCTGTCATTTCTAAGCTTGATTGGAATGTCAGCAGAATTGTAAACGTAACCATGGCGACATGACGTAATTTTGGTGTTTGTTTACATATCTACCCTTCCCAGGTTGTTTCAGTTACGGTCAGAGTCAAATTTCAATTTTGGGCAGGTATCAGAGTCCTCTGGCGAACGACTTCATACATTAAACGCAAATCAGTCTGCCTGTAGTAGTATCTAACTATGCCTTGAGCATGGCCTTTCTTCGTTAATATTATAAAAACTGTCGTATACAAAAATATGGAAATCGGTGGTATTATAAAGAAATATTTTATAAACACGCTGATGCACACAGTTTTCAAATCGAAGAATTACTTTCAGAGATATTTAATGCTAAATTTGGACAAAATCGTTCCATTAAAAAAGTTTTAATGGAGCAAAAACTATACATGAGAATTTAATCATTTTTAGATCATTTTATAGGTTATAAGTTCCCGGTGTGCAGATTGCATTTATTTTTTTTATTTGACTATTTTTTGAGGTGTTATTTCTATTTTAAATTCAAATTTTCAGTATTTTGAGAGATATTTTTTACAAATTTAAAAAATGTTATTAATTTAAACTGTTGACAACTGTATAAACAGCGCAAACAATAATGTTTACTTCAAAATAAAAAATTTTTTACACGGGACTATTGTAAACAGAAAAAAAAATTAAAATTAGAATAAAATGATTACATGTTAAAAGCAGGAAAATTGCGTCATAAGAACCATATTTACACTGGAATTTTAAAAGAGAAACAAAATGTTAAAATAAAAAAATCATTACTATGCGTTAAAACCTGTAAATGGAGGAAATTACGTCATATTTAAAATGGCCAAAAAATATGGCAAAACAATTTAAATTAAAAAATATATCTGCGCGAGACATTTACTTGATATTTTGAGATAATATTTTCAACTATTATCGTGAATTCGAAGACAGCGCAAATAATATTTCCTTCTAACAACAAAAGTATTTTCACGTGAATATTAATAAGAGAAATAAAACTTTGGTGTAAATTACGTCAGATTTAAAACGATACATTTAAAATGAATTATTTAAAAGAACTATCTTATAGCGCTGTTAAAAAATACCGGGAGACAATGACACTGTTTACTTAATTCATTTTACATTAGCTTATTTTCGAATGTTTAACTAATTTTTTTAATTAAATACGAAAACAGCCATTGTATCTTTTAACAGCAGCAGATATGGTCTTAAAAATCCCCAATCCAAGAAAAACGAATGGAAACCCGTTTACAGAGAGATCGCTACTGTTTTTTTTTTAAATTTTAATTCAATATTTTTAAAGCCGATCAAATTAGCGTGCTTTTTGGATTTTGGTGTCCCTGAACGGGGTTTGGCGAGCGTAGCTCGTAGGGGGCAGAGCCCCCCTAGTTAGTTATATATTTTTGTTGCCATTTTTTCATAACAACCGAAAGAAAATGCAATTAAAATACGTTCTATTTTGAAAAAATATAAACGAATGATTTCTGTTAAAACAGAGAGCTATTATAAACTATGTTTAATTTTAAGTATCTATATTAATGTTACAAGCAAATGAAGGCCTATGAATCATTCGACAGCCGTTTTTTTTTTGGTCGAGTTTCTTTAATGACGACATCTTTTTTCTGCATTTGTGTATTATTTTGTGATAGCGACGTCCTATGCCTACTTTACTGTAGATTTTTAAGAGTGGATTGTAAATGTGGAATTCTTAAGTGGTTGCGAATGACGTCATTTTGCATAAAATAAAAGCGTTGATATAAGTCTTAAAACTGAAATATGTTTTGTACTATTTATATATACATACATTTTTTTTTCATCGGGGGCGACACTAAATTCTGAAAAAGCAGAATTCCTGTTTTCTAGTTTTTCATTTTTGTTTGTCACTGTCTATCTATACACGCGCTGCGAGGACCCACTTTCTTGTTTTTGAGATGCATATCAGTTTGTTTTTTCAGCAATTTCCTCGAACAATTTATCCGACAGAAACAGTTCATAGCAGGTTTCTAATGCTACATCTGACCTGACATTCAAATCTTCAATTCTAAACACAGAAGGACAGGTAATAGTACAAGCTTTTCTTGATCACCTCTCGGATCATGCCATTCTTGGATATTCTCCTCCTCTTCCTCTCACGAAGAAACCAACCACTATACACCGTTTTTTAGCAAAAATAATTTCACTAATATCGCTTTTATATTGTTCGACTGACATTTTCACGTTTAAAGGTAAAGAAAGATTTTTGTCTGCATTGAATAAAGAACCGCAGAGAACTGAATGAATATAAACGTAAAAGATTTTTAAAATCTTTGTATTGTTTTGTCGCAACCTAAACGGATCCCTGGCTGTAAGTCAATTGCAGCAGAGATAACGAGATCGGGGATACGAGGTAAGTCGGAATCTTACCTCGTCAAAAGCGAGATAAGATTTCTATTTCGACATAATCTTATCTCGCGGGCTAAACGGAAAGACAGACAAAACAGGCTTGGCGTTTATAATATTACTTTATTTTACATTACTTTTGAACATACACCTTGTATAATAATTTTTGTCTATAATTTTCAGATCAAATAAACATATTAGAAGCAAAAATCTTATTTAGTAAAATGGAAAGTAATATTTGGCGGTACTTATTTCACTTCATGTTTACAGTAAAAGATGTTTTTGTTCCAATATATATAGGATGGAAATTACTGTAAGCGATAAATGTCGCATTCGCAGCGGGATTTCTTTTGGACCCAAAATGGCGATAGTTTTCATGGTACATCAAACACGACGACTTTAAGCTTTCTAGTATTACTACATGTGTCATTTTTGAAATTGTGTGTGTTTCATATAAAATTAAATGAGTCGTTGAGGACCATAGTGGACTCTACCATATTTTTGTGTTAAATGAGTTTGAAGTGTCAAAGCACTGTATACCATACCATCTATTCGGTGCATAATGAATTTTATCAATTTCGAAACTATTCAAGTGATATTGCCAATTTAATAAATAGTCAAACGTATCTTCTAGATCGAGCTGCCGGTGCAAAAGTAGATCAAGTGGCTTGGCCACTTTGGCATTGTCAACTTAATCACTACATGCTTCCTTAAGAAGCTTTGTCTACTCTGGCCACTTTAAAAGCTGGTGTAAAACCTTCGACGTTAGGTTGAAACTTCAATCAGACAGAGGCTCAAGTAGAATTCGAATCAAATATTTATTAAAATGACATAAAATAAAAGGATACTCTTGGTTACTACTTGAAATATAACTACAATATTTGCATTTATGTTACAGCTTCCGACAATATCCATTAGAAGCTTAAGTTCAGCAAACATAAATTTAGCATACAATCTTACAATGCATTCTTTTCTTAACATGAATTTAGAGTTGCTTAATATTTGTTCCTGCAAAAACAGCTGTCTCTGTTTTGCTTATAAACAATAAGATATTGTCAGTTACTTTTCCCTCACGGTTTTACCGGAGAAAGATAATCCTGCCTGGGTTGGCAGACCGTTTGTTTTTCCATCGGACCTGTATGAAATCGCAGCCCCCCTCTAAGAGAATCCTTCTCTCCCTGGGATCGCAAACTCAGCTCTTATTCTTAGCCTGTCTTCCTCTTCTCGTTAACTCGCCTTTCTTAAAGCAAATGCTATCTATCGTCCACTCAGAGCCTAGGCTGAGTGACATTACTAACAAACTTTGATATCATAGGTTAAAGGGGACCCTGTCTTCTTGCGCGAGAAAGTTTCACATTTAGTTTCACTTTCAGGTAGTGCTGGGAAAACGCGGCAAGCTTGCAACTCAAAAGGGATTCCGCAACTCCTATTCTTTTCATAGCCATGTCTGTTTTCTGTCAAAAGGTGAGATTGGTTGAGGTGCATCGATTCTTTTGATCATCTCCTGCACAAACCAAGACTTAGATTGGTTGATTGGTTGGTTGATTTTGTGACGGCCGATTATCTACACTAGGGATATAGGCCCGAGGGGGAGTGCCCTTCGTCGGGGTCTTTCTAAGGGAACCTAACCCGTATTAACGCATGGAAATCCATGGTTCGAAGAAAACCACGAAAACTCCGAACGATTAGGCCGACGGGCGCGATTGGGATCGAACCCAGCACTTCCCGTCTACCAGTTTCGAGAGCAGAACCTCTCAGCCACTGGTGGGGCTCCCCAAGACTTAGAAAATATTTTGAGCTAGAATGCTTATACATGGGTTTTTCTATATACAGTTTTGTCTGAATATATGTGGGGCTTTTCTGTGAGTTATATTGGATTCTTCGCACTGGCCTAAAAGAGTTTGTCAACAATTTGTACCAAATTTTGAAAACATCCTCCTTAAAATCGCAGCTGGTGCAGTCTGGTTATCAACACCTCAAATATTGTGCATGTTTTACAATAAATTAAACATCCGGTGTGTGTTTATGATAAAAGTTTGTGCGTTTTTGCGTTTTTTAATAAAATAAACAAATGGAAGAATCTTGCCATTGTAAATTTTAAATAGTTAGAGATAGGAAAATTAAAGAATTTAGATATAAACACCTCACTGAAGAATAGGATGCCTTTATATGAGAGCTGTGAGATGCCAGATATAAAATGTGATTATCTCAGGTAATTTTGGACAAAATAATTGTTTGTTTTTATCAAATAATTATAATAATTAGTTAAAATAATCATAATAACTATTTAACTTAATTAAGTGATTTTACGAATTTAAAGGAAGAATTATTAAATTAAACTATAAACAGACAGATTTTTTTTTTAGATAATACATTTCTAAATAAAATACAACTATTTTATTTTACACTTTTAACGAGATACATACAAAAAAAGTTTATATGAGCAGCAAGAAAGAACGTTTGAATTCACATTTCATCACTATTAAAAAATGTTATCGATAATTACAAAGCTGAAAAAAAAGAAAATACATGAAATTCATTAATGTCGAGATCACTATATCGAATGTATGAGTACTTAACGCACACAACAAATAAACAAAAAAACCACTGTATGCAGCGACATTGCCGTGTTCGAATGCTCAAAAATATAAGAAATTCGTTAATGCAAAGATCACTACATCGCATCTATGAGAGTTTCATACACATGAACAAACAACAACAAAACAAGCATAACATTATAAATCAATTGTTATTATTACAAAACAATAAATACCCTTTTAACTGGATATGTAATAGAAGAAAAATAATAAGTACGGAGCAAAGTTTTCGGAATTATAGAAATATTACATGTTATTTGTGCTTACGTCGTGTTTAATAATTTCAATGCAGCGCTATGACATATAGTTTACAATATTTTGAACTTATCGAGGTGATAAAAACACTCCATGACTGAAAAATATCAGATTTTGATTCTGCTTCAAGTTATACTGGAGTGTTTGACCATTATTTTAGATAGGTATTGCGCATTATAATACTCAAACGTTCTCCATAGGATTTAGATTTGGACTATTGATTGGTCCATCAAGTATGGGAATCTTATTATCTTCAAGCCGCTTCTTTGTGTCCTTAAAATAATGAATTCAGGCATTGACTTGTTGAAATATATAGTAAGGCTGGCAATTTCATCACCCTTGTTCAGAAAGAGACGATCTAACATGGTATGTCGATATTGTCGTTCTTCTAAAAGTACTATTCTAAACTTACTGCCTGAGGGAAAACAGTCAAAACCATTTCGGAGCCTCCATTTAGTTGCACATGAAAAATACGTTTTTTTCCTTTCTAAAGGCATGCACATATGAATGAATATTTTCAGGATAAATGTAGACAGCTACTTGGTTTTACATAATGAAGGATTCCCGAGTCCTGACCTTTTTATTGCTTTTCTTATAACCCATGTTGATGATAACGTTTTTATCTGATTTCCAATTTCCTTTGTTGTCATTATTTTGCTAGCGTCTGCTCGAACTATCGAACTTTTCGACCGTTTTGAAAGAATTGTCGGCGTCCCTGTAGATTTTGTAGTACCGTCAACCAGGCCTACTTTGGTCCATGCGGGGTGGGGTTACTTTGGTCCATTTCATAAAAAATGTTCTTTTCTTTGTATTGGACAAACAATACAAGGTAATTTGGAGTTTTCGCCCTAGAAAAATATTTTATTCACTACTTTAGGGTATTTGAATAGTTTAGGGGTAATTTAATTTTTTTAGTGGTAAACACCGGATGTGTTTGTAAACAACTGTTTTCATGTGTAAATTTTAACTTTCCAAACTTTCTATAGTGGAACAATCTTGTTAAGAGCTACAAATAAGGTAAGTGTCAAAATATTGCCTTTAGTAACCTGTAACCCGTGTGTGATCATAGTTTTTTCTTTAACCTTTTATTTTGAGAGGAAATGTTTACGTTTTCATAAAGCTAACATGAAAACTAGTACTTCGGGGCTACTTTGTGCCAGGACTTTTTTGGTCCGAAAATAACCCCAATTACTTAGAAATGCCTCTTATAAAACCAAATCTCTTAAAACATGTTTTAAGTAACGTTTTTTTTTCAAATGTTACTGTAGCAAAATGTTACCTTAATTGCTTTTGTTCCAGTTGCTGAAGATAACATGACGAATACTGTTTCTCGTTTCCTTAATATTAACAACTGGTTTATTGTGTTTAAATGTTAAGAAAAAAAACATTTGTTTATTGAGTTTGCAGTTTTAATTCATTAGGGAATGCTATTGCAAGGGAGTTTCAATAAAAATGTATCCATTTACATAAGAAATGTATTCATTTTATATGAAATTAAGTGAATGGACCAAACAATCCCCCAGCAGGGGCTACTTTGTTCTAAAACTTAAAAAATAGTTAAAAAAATAAAAATAAATAAAAATATTATTTTTAAAACCATACAGTTTGCTTCATTGTTTCATGTTAATTGTTTACAACTCCATTTCAACGTTGAAAAATCACATATAATATTTTTTAATAATGGAAATGCGAGTGGAACCAGGAAAAAGTGGCCCAAAGTAGTACGGGTTGACGGTACTAGTTCAATTCTGTAAGAAATTAAAGATGACTGTCTTTGAACGTTTAATTTTAAAAAGCAATTCTTTGAAGTGGCATTCCGACTTTTAAATGCTTTGCTAAATGATATGCGAAATTATACAACAATCACGAGCCGCAGTTTTGAAATACTTACGGCGTTCTTATAATTTTGCCGCAGAGTATAAATTTAGCAAATTAAATATTTAACTACTCGGATGTGCCAGTTCCAAAAATTTCTTCTATCTCATACATGTAACTACTTCAAAATTTGTATGGCAGTGCCAAAATTTAATGACAATCTGCGCCTATCATGAAGATTAAAATAAAAGTATAGATTCGTTGAATTGCATGCATTTAAAATGAGATATAGACATCGCATGTTTCTAACAAATCATTGAATTTAAGCATCCACCCTCTTAGATGTCTGCAAGCAAAGTTCCTAATCCAAAGAGCATAAAAGCGTGACTACTTGGACAGTGTACATAGAAACCTACTAATGATCTTATTCTGTGAAAGTGTAACAGAATATGAAATTTATCCAAAGAGCATAAAAGCGTGACTACTTAGACAGTGTACATAGAAACCTACTAATGATCTTTTTCTGTGAAAGTGTAACAGAATATGAAATTTGATTAAATTTCGCTTTTGAGGTGTAGCTAATAGCAAAAATCGTGAAAAATGCAGAATAACAGTGCCGCCTGTGACACGATTTACACAAAAACCTAATCAACACGTACCTATGTCAAGGTCTAACAGAATATGAAATTTGTTGAAATTGTGTGAATTAGTTGTTGATATATGACTATCGCTAAAACCTTCTAAATCCTGAAAAATGCAACATAGGAGCTTCGGTTGAATGATTTACACCAAAACCTAATCAGCAACAACTTATGTCAATGTCTAACTGAATTTGAAGTTTGATGAAAATCCTTGCACTAGTTCTTGAGATAGAGTTATTGCGCAAATAGCGAAAAATACAACATAGCAGCACCATGTGTGGAGCTATTTACACAAAAGCTTAGTCAGCTACAAATTATGTTAACATCTAATTAAAACTGAAGTTAAAAAAAAAAATCCATGCTTTAGTTCTTGAGATAGAGTATTACGGAAATCGTGAAAAATCCAGCATAGTATGACCACTTGTTGGGAGAGTTACAACAAAACCTCATCAAAACATTTTATATCAACGTCTACCTCAATCTAAGTTTGGTGAAAATCCTTGTATAAATTCTTGAGATAGAGCTGTTGCCGAAATCTTGGAAAATGCAGAATAGCAGCGCTACCTGTTCGGCGATTTACATCGAAAACTATTCAACACCAATTTATATCAAAGTCTAACGGAATCTAAAGTTTCATTAAATTCCGTGCATTAGTTCTTGAGATAAAGCGGCCCACAAATTTTTTGTCTTATTTACACAGAGTCACTGACAGGCATTTTCTAAAAACAAACAAATCGTGTTCATAAGCTTCTGAAACGTATAAACCCTTCGAAAATCGGAAGTCGATATTTTTCATAAATCCAATACTTCCTTCTTGCAAAGATAGAAGAAAGTAAAAATAGATTAAAATAGCGTATACAATTTTTGTAAAGATTGCTATAATATAAATTGCAATATGATGTATTCAGTTTAAACACAAAGATTTGCACATTTCTATAGCAAACTCGAATAGTTCTGTTTTTGCGTGTATGGGTTGCTCCTATCATTTTGCACACCACTGTATTAAAGAAAACAGAAAAAATAATCTTGGATATATATTTATTGGCGATAATTTTCTTAATTTCTGCTCTCGCCTGATAAACCTTTGTGACTTCACATGAAACTGATCTGTTTTAGAAAACTCTGCATCGACTTTAAGGATCGGTTTCTAAACGGCTATTTTTCTACATTGACGTGTGCAAGATTTTAAAAAATATTTTTCTATTTTACTATCTTGACGTCACTGTTTAACGACGTAATTGTTGTTTTAATTAACAGAAAGACCAATAAATGAATAAAGCATCTCTATAATAATAACCTAAGTCATGTGACTGACATCAACAGTTCCGGGCTGTCCTCTTCATTTTTTATATGCCAGGCTGCCATTTTGGTACTTTAATGTTAGCCAAGCACTGGTGATAATTTGTCAAATATTCTTCCATCGCAATTGTTTTATCTTTATTATAATAGCCCAAGTCATTTGACTCTTATAAATAATTACCCTTTCGCTTTCTATATGCAAAGAAGCTTCAATTCTGATTAAAACATCAAAATTATTTTTTCGAATAAAACTACATAAAAGTTCCTATGATCGCAAAGAATTCTTGGTACTTTTATATGAACCGGGCGCAAATCTCGCCAATATTATTTTTTAACTTGCCAGTTGGCATTTTTTTTATTTTTCGCGTGGTAAATTAAAACATTGCTTTGATGTTCAAATTAAATGTCATGGTTTATGGCATTATTTATTATTTTTCATTTACTTTAGTTTTCTTCTTTTTAAAAAATTAAATAAATGAAACACATGCATTTTAAATGTTTCAGTTTTAAATGAAAGTTTTGTATTTTAAATAAAATGAGTGAAAGGATTATATTTCAAATGAAATCAATAAAATACAAAAAAAATGCAACAGGAACAATGTTTGGCGATTTATCGTCTGTACTAGTCTAACATAAAAATACTGAGTTCTTGATTTATCTAAGAGAATATTGCTATCTGAGGAAGGATTTAGTGAGTAAATCTGATATATAAAAATGAAAATTTGTCTGTCTGTCTGTAATACGATACAAATCCACAGTTTGGAAGAAATAATTTTGAAATTTTATGTATATGTGTATTAAAAGAGGGCCGAGGCAACTAAAGTAATCCGAAATCGAAATAATTTATAGTTAATTTTTAATTTTAAAAAATCGCCAATTTAACAGCAATTTCCTATCTAATTTAAACATTTTCCATTATAGCAGCTGCCAACAATTAAAAATTCACAATAAAATCCTTTTTTTTTAATGTTCAACCCGTAATCGCTTGAGTTCTTTAACCAATGTGGTTAAAGAATTGGTATAAATATTACGTACACCACGCTGCAATACTAAAAAGCTGTACCGGGTATTACGATAATTCTTTTACCTCACATGCAAATAATTAGAGATATACATATTACGTGCACCACACTGCAATACTAAAAATCTAGAGCGTGTATTACGAGAATTCTTTAAGCTCACATGCAAATAATTAAAGATTATATAATTGCGCTCAATTATTACAATTTTTAAAAAAATAAAGACAAACATTTTATCACAAACAGTAACAGAATACTTTATTCTATTTATTCCTTTATTCCAAAGATATCGTTTTATTGTCTGATACCATAGTAACATGATAAATTAAATTTCATTAAAATCAATGCGCATTAGTAGAAAAATATTTTACTAAATCGAATAGTTATTTTTAATTTTAGTTTTAGAATTAAATTCATGAACTCCCGAGCGTAGGATGGGTTAAACAGCAAGTTGTGAATAAAAGTAACATGATACAATGCTTATCATACATTTAACCCCATCGGGACCGGCGGTTTTTACATAAATTTTATTCGGTTGACACCACTTTTTTTAAAAAAATTACTTTTTCTTAAACAATCACGAAAATGCTCTAATTAAAGAAAATAAATATTACTTTTTTTTTTTTTTTACTGGTGCCTAAAATGATTTCTGTATGCTCTTTTTGACGGTACATATATACACCCATGGTCCTGAACGGGTTAAGGGAGATCAAACTGGTCACCAAAGGCGGCGAATTATTAAGAATACAAATAAACGACGAATTAAAAATCACTTGATGACTTAACAAACACGTGTAAACATCTGGCATCAAGTGAATGTGAAGTACACATCCTACATTTTTGGCATTAATTCCTATAAATAATTAATAATAATAATAATAAATGATATCGAATGCATTTACCAATATAGTTTTATATAAATGTAATTATTCACACCTAAGTATTGTACAAGAAAGGACTTAAGATTCGTCTAACTATTAAAATTATTTGTGCTCTAGCACACCGTTGTTCCAATGTAAAAATAGTTTTAAAAAATTCTGAAACTATTTTTATCTCTTTTTATATATATTAGCTATTTGTTAAAATATCCCATCATAAATAATATGGGAAAAAACATTGCAGATCTTTAGAAATATTTTTAATGATTATAAATCTATTACTTATTAAATGAAAATATACTGACGATTGCAATTGTCCATTAGAGGATTACGTTTTGAGATATCCCATGAAAAGGTAAATACTTTATGAAAAGTATTATCGACATAGAAAGTAAGTCTATGAAATACAGTTCAACAAACTACTCTCCTGCTTCTTTGAAAACTGAAAATATGTGACACGCCTGTGCTATAAATCGAAACTAATCTTTGTCATTAAGGAAAATGAAGTATGAAATAAACTGCTGAAAATTCATTTGAGTCCAAATCTTTTATGTCACTTGATCAATAAAATAAAGAATATAACTAAATAATACTACAAATTATTTAGTCAGCAGGTTTTTTGTTTTTGTACCAATAAAACATTTTTATGAAGAGGAAGTATATCTTAATTTAATAATTTTAATTTAATTTTTTTTCTTTGAAAGTTTATTTTACAAAATTCAAGTGTAATTTGAAATAAGTTGTAGATACATAGAAAGTAGTATGCTGTGAACATCACAGAACTTTCTTCTGTATTTTACACTCGTTTATTTAATACCCTTTCGAGACGGCTTTCTTTGGTAGTAAAATTCAGTTTTCCTAGTTATGCAACAATTTTCAGGGATATTTCTTTTACGATAATCCACGTATTGGAACATTCTGCAATATGGCACATTTTATCCAAGTGAAAAGATCTTTCTCAATGTTCTCAAATATTGAAACATGTTCTCGCATTCTCTCTTGGTTGATCACATCTTCTGTTTATCAAGATTTGGACCCTAAGACGTTATTCCGTGTCGCTCTCTCTATTCCATCAGTCTTCGCGAAAGCTGCTTTTGATACATTCGATTTTTCAAAGTTTTCTACCAATTTTTTTACCGCAATTGTCAAATTTTTCGTTTTGCTGACATCTTGCATTCACAAATGACAATTAACAAATAGACGAAGACTTTAACCACAGCGACAAGTAATGAAAAATACAAAAAACTAAAAATGCGTGATTTAACTTTTCTCTGCACAGAGAACAATATTCATTCGGTCGTAAGGGAGGGTGGTGGCATATTTTCCAAGAATCGGTATCTAATGCGGCAGTTGAGTGAGAATTCTCCAGAGCTTTGGAAACTCTTACCGACTCTTACCGTTTCTCTTATAGGCTGCAGCCGGGAAGAGGAGATCCCCTCTTCCGAATGTCGACGCGCATCAAGTCATGTGGTATGCAATATTATCGCGATTTCTAAGGCTCCGTTTAAAAAGGAAAAGGTCTCCCTCTCATTCAAAAGCTATAAAAATGTCAACGGGCCTTTCTTTACCATGCGGAAGTTCGTACTTGTGGATTTTATCGAACGCACGAGAGATTCAACGATGAAAAAGGGGAACATTGACTAAAACGAAAGAAGTTCCTCCTTCATGATGTCCATCCACTTCTTTCTAAAGCTATTAAAAATGAAAAGCACTGCGTGACCAATACAAAGAGGTCGACAGTTGAAGATACTTGAATGTGAATGATAGTATCGGCACTTTACACCCTAAAAAAGGGAAGAAAAAGCATAAAACTTTAAGATATTTTGCAATAAATAGGGATACAAAAGATGACCATATGACCGTATATCCGATAGTAGCCATTGGAAACTGACCATATAGGCGGTGTATTTTAACACGCATACATATTCAGTCAGACTGGGCTTACGAAAAGTGACCTTATAAGCGGAGTGACCTTATAAGCGGGTAACCATATATCCGGTACTGACTATATATTATATTATATTGTATAGTCACTGAAAAGTTCTTTTTTATAAGACAAAGCTAGTCTTCATATGTAGTTTGTTTTTCCTTGATTAGGAACAATCGGAATAATTTCAAATAATATCGTAAGACAAAACGCAAAATTTCACCTTGATTCAAACATAAACTATATCATATGAGCTTTAAAAATTTTACTGTTTTACTTAAAAGGTGACTAAAAAAGTCCTTCCGGCCAGTGCCGGCAGGAACAGGTAGCTTTCATATTCCTTATTTTAAAAAAGCCAACTTATATTATCCAAACACACGAAGCTCAATTAAGTGGAAACCGAATGTAGGAGATTCAATACTAATTTTTATCAATACTAAATCATTTTGAATGAGAATTTAGCAAAATTAGTCAGCTTTATCCAAGCTGCTTTTATTTAAAGTAACTTATATTTCGCTGCCAAATTCGGCGATTTCTTAAAGTGCCTGCCATTTTAAGACAACATGGTGGATGAGGCTAACCAGTGAACTTGGTCGAGACCTTAGTAATTGCTGTGCACATGCTCACTCACATCGGAATCGGTTGATACATACGAGAAAAATAAGATTTTTCAAAATGTCACCCACGTTAGAAATTGAAACTGCTATATCTGAGCCATTTCTTGAGATAAAGACAAACAAAAAATGCTCCTGAATCCTTATATCAAGGTCAAATACTTAAGAAAGAAACCTTTTTCAATTTCTAATTTTTTTGCACCTCACTTTAAATATATATTTTTTTAATTTAATGGCCGCCATTTTGAAACAAGATGGCTGATGAAGCTGGCCAGCGAACTTGGTCCAGATATTGATGTATACTATCCACATGCCTTCTTCCATCGAAATAGGCGAATACGTGTGGTATCGCGAGACAAATACAAGATCGTTTCAAAGTATTAGCCATGATAGAAATTCAAAGTGCTATAATTCAACCACTTTTTAAGATATAAACAAAAGAACAAATTTTCAGAAACATAAACTGCTCCAGAATCTTTGTATCAAGGCCAAACACATAAAAAAAATCTTTTTCATTTTCCAATTTTTTAATACCTCATTTTAAATTTTAAATTACATTTTTTTTTTAAAAATGGCAACCCTTTTGAAACAAGATGGCGAATGAAGCTGGCCAACAAACTCGGTCGAAACATTGGTATGTACTATGTACAGACCAAGTTACATTCAAATCGGTTCATAAATACGCCTGTTATCGCGTGACAAAAATCAGGGCGTTTCAAAATGTCAGCCACGCTAGAAATTCAAAAGGCTATAACTCAGCCATTTTTTAAGATATAGACGAAACAAAAACTGCTCCCGAATCTTTTTATTGATGTCAAACACATAAGAAAAAAATATTTTTCCAATTTTCAATTTTTTGGTACCACATTTCAAATTTAAATTTTTCTTAAAATTTTAAATGGCCGCCATTTTTAAACAAAATGGCGGATGAAGCTGGCCAACGAACTCGGTCGAGACATTGGTCTGTACTATGTATAAACGAAGTTACATCCAAATCGGTTCATAAATACGCCTTTTATCGCGTGACAAAATTCAGGACGTTTCAAAATGTCAGCTTCGCTAGAAATTCAAAATGCTATAACTCAGCCATTTTTTAAGATATAGACGAGACAAAAACTGCTACGGAGTCTTTGTATAAAGGTCAAATACACAAGAAAAAAATATTTTTCCATTTTCAATTTTTTGGTACCACATTTTAAATTTTAAATTTTTTTAAAATTTTTAAATGGCCGCCATTTTGAAACAAAATGGCGGATGAAGCTGGCCAACGAACTCGGTCAAGACATTGGTATGTACTATGTACACACCGAATTACATCGAAATCGGTTCATAAATACGAGAGTTACAGTGTGACATAGGTCAGATATATATATATATATATATGTATATATATATATATATATATATATATATATATATATATATATATATATATATATATATATATATATATATATATATATATCAATTTTGAACGGAGGGTGGTTTCGGGGTCTGGGGGTCATGATCGATGAAAATATACCAAAATTTTTTGAAATCTCTTTCCTCCGAACGGCTGCAATAGGTAGCTTTTTGTAAAGAAAGCTACCTAATAATAAATGAGATGTTACATGTTTAAAAAATATACATTTTATTTTAAACTTATTAGTACATTCAAGTTTTTAGTACTGAATTCTAAAACTGAAACTAAAAATTCTCAGATGAAGAGCTTAGAAAAGTTTGAAAGTACTAAGAAGTTTTAAGTGAAATGTATATTTTTTAATTTGTAACATCTCTTTTGTTATTTTAGTCACCTTTTAAGTAAAACAGTGAACTTTTTAAAGTTCATATAATATATTCTATGGAATAATTTCCTTTTTATTTTCTTCAATTTGGACTTAACCTTGATTTAATTTACTTTTCTTCTTTATACTTTTCTTACTTTTCTTAAATTTTCTTATTTTTAATTAAGTTAAAAAAATAATTCATCTTCATGTAGTTTTATATTACAGTTAAACCTCATTTCTGTATGTCTCCCCTATGTCTTAGCAAGTTGCTTACATGCTATATGGATGCTTAGTTTCACCGGAATTAGAAAATCCATTAAGAATTCTTAATTGTTCCGTTGATTTCACTTCTTGATATACGCCCAAAGCTAATCAATACCAATTTATATTTATGTCTAACTGTATCCGAAAATTAATTGGCCCCAACAGTGGCCGAGAGGTTCTGCTCTCGAAGCTGGTAGACGGGAGGTGCTGGGTTCGATCCCAATCGCGCCCGTCGGCCTAATCGTTCGGAGTTTTCGTGGTTTTCTTCGAGCCGTGGATCTTCCATGCGTTAATACGGATTAGGTTCCCTTAGAAAGACCCCCACGGAGGGCACTCCCCCCGGGCCTATATCCCTCGTGTAGATAATTGGTTGTCAAAAATCAACCCAACCCAACCCGAAAATTAATTAAATTCCTTGTATTATTTATTTAGATAAAACGGATAGAATACATGTGTCACGGGCATACTAACAGACATACATGCATTTTCTAAAAATAGTCAAACCGTGTTCAGAACACCCCAAAACGTATAAATTCCCTTATTTCAAAATTTTCTTCTTCTATATATAGTATTTATAATAATAATAATAATAATAAGTAGTACTCTTTGGCGATCCCAAAACAATCTTCTAATACTTTCAATATATTAATTTAAATATAACTATCAATTATGAAGTTTTATGATAGATAGATACACACAGACATTTGTAAGGTTGATTTCTTTGCATTTAACATGGACTTTCAGTAGTGGCTTTTAGGGGGGGGGGGGGAGTGCAACTTCACTTCCAAATGGGTATTGAAAGCCAAAATTAGATTTACTTGTATATTTATATTAATAATTTCAAATATGAAATTTGATTCTTTTCTATACCGAGTAAAGGGGGTAGAGCTGAAATGACCACCAATACATTACAGCACAGCAGTGCTCTATAATGAAGGATTATAATTAAGACTGAATCATCTTACTTAGTAGATTAATTTCAATTTTGATAGGATTATTGAATTTAAAATTATTCCCCCCCCCCCCCTTTTCCTTTTGATCATGGTCAACGTCGAAAGGTTTGTCGCAGTTGTGGTGATCTCGATGTCTAGTAACAAAGGGTCTTTTTAAAGGCTTACCCGTCTGCGTGAAAGCCGGGAGATCCGCGACTTGTGATGAGCTCTAGGCTTGACTATCAAAATTTTAGTGAGCTATGTGGCCCCCTTTGTTTTTAGTTCTTAGAGTTTTAGTGTTAGTTCGGGACTCTGGTTTTCCTGGATGTCAAACTTAGCTGTGACTCCTGGCATCACCTCCCTATTCAATTCATTCTCCGTTTTTGCGATGTTAGATATTCCGTCTACCAACGAAATGTAGGGCGCCTAAATTAGTTTCGATGCCCTATGCGCCATCTTATTTTTTGAGGTTGAATTTTGCCGCAGGTGCTTCAAAAACACTGGAATGGCCCATAAGGTTTCTTCCCCAGGGTTTTCAAAATTCTTAGTTGTTTTAATGCTGCTTTGTTGCTCATTTTCAATTTCGTTGGATGTTTCGCGTTTCGGTAGCACGATCCACGTCGGTAAGCCTTAAGCACCGCGTTGACTTGACGTAGTTTATCATAATAAACACTTTACATATTAAATTTTGGGAAATTTCATTCCATAGGTACTGAGAAATAGCTATTAAGAAAATCGTAAAAAACACAACAGTGCCATCTGTTAGGCGATGTAAACCATAATCTAATTAGCTCTAATTTATATCAGAGTTGAACTAAATATGGTGTCGTGTAATTCCGCACATTATTTCTCGAGTTACATCAATTAGATAAGTAATGCAATATATAGACTAATAGAGACAATGGTATAAAAGCGTCAAATTGTATTCAGGGTGGCCAGAAATGTCTAAATCACATTTTCCATGAATCAGATACTTTTATTTTATGAATCTGTACTAATAAAAGAAAGTTTCGCTCTGTGTGTGCGCGATGGCTACCGAAAATTACTGAGCGTAGAAGTCTGAAAATCTAGGTGTGAGTAGTCCGAGATAGAGACAGTCCAAGACCTGGGGCACAGATTTTTAATTTTTTAAGGGCCGGGGCCCCTGGGTCCCTTTAAATTTTTATGCACTAAATTGTTAATAACATGCCTCTTTTTTATCCGATCTTTTTCGTTTTTGGCGCCCGTAGGCCTAATCGTTCGGAGTTTTCGTGGTTTTCTTCGAACCTTGGACTTCCAAGCGTTAATACGGGTTAGGTTCCCTTAGAAAGACCCCCCCTTAGGGTCTATATCCCTCGAGCCGATAATTGGCCGTCATACACACAAACAACCAACCTTTTTCGTTTTTGGGGCGAATTCTCCATTAGGTTTCTACCCCATTTCTACGTTTCGGTTAGTAACCTAGCACCCTTGGGGCTCGGTACAGGACCGATTGAAGTTTAATGCACTAAATTGTTAATAAATTTCTTTCTTTAATTCCGATCTTCATTTTTGGGATCCTTTTTCCATTTAATTATTCTCCCGTTTCTACATCTCAGTTAACACCCTGGGCTCATCTAGGGTTCCTTAGGGCCCGGACCAGGGCCCCTTGAACTTTTTATGTGCTATGCGGTTTTCGCAGCTGAATTTTTTCACCGTCTCAGTACGTAATTTTAAAGCAGAGCCTTGGACTCTTCTCCCTAGACCAATTCCCAAATATTTTTATTGGGACCCTTTTTTAAGCATTTCCGCAATTTTTGCGCATTTCTTTAAAATTATATTCCAATGATTAATTCAT
Organism: Maratus speciosus; assembly: GCA_963932465.1. Classification (NCBI taxonomy): domain Eukaryota; kingdom Metazoa; phylum Arthropoda; class Arachnida; order Araneae; family Salticidae; genus Maratus; species Maratus speciosus. Next base: position 48,361,172 of record OZ010786.1, on the reverse strand, counting down.
ACCCTATGCCCATTTAATTTTGACTTATTGAAGATCTAAAGCGTTAAATACTAAAACGTTTTAACATATTTTCTTGTTAAAACCCTGCTCTAAACTATCAGTTGCAGCCTTATGGGCCCCCTATTATAGCACCCTTAAAAATGGTCTGATTCATTAGCTTTTTGTTTTGTAATAACTTCTTAGGTTCTCCTTCTACAACATGAACGACAAAAAAAAAAAAAAAAAAAAAAAAAAAAAAAAAACAGATTTCAGCTATTACCAATTCTGAATATTAACCGCTTTCTTGAAGCCCTTGGTGCAGCTTCTTCAAAAATGATCGGAATTGCTTGCAATTTTTTTAGCATATTTCTAATTTCTAGCGTCCTCTGATTACTTTAAAAAGTACTAAAAAGTATCTTTATACGCAGCTACATTCCACTTAAGTCACTGGTTCCTTGGGGCCCGGTACAGTGTCCCTTAAAATTTTTGCACCAAAAATTGCTAATAAATTGCCTTCTCTATAATCCGATCTTCATTTTTTGGAACCCTTTTTCCATTTAGTTATCCTCCCGTTTTTTTATTCCAGTTAAAATTCTGGGGCACCCTAGGCTACTATTGGGTCCGATCTGGGGCTCTTTGAACTTTTTGCGCGGCATGCATTTTTCCCCACCTAATTTTCTCGCATTCTCAATGCGAAGTTTTAAAGTTGAGTCTTGCACTCTTCTCCCGGACCACTACCCTTATATTTTTACTGGACCCTAGGGCCTTGTTTTAAGCATCCCCCCTTTTTTGGGCATTTATTTAATTTTTTTTCTCAGGATTAATTTATACCTTATGCTTAATTTTGACTAATTGAAGATCTAAAGTGCTAAGAACTTGGACTTTTAACAAGTTTTCTTGTTAGGACCCTGCTATTAACTATCAGTTGTCCCTCTTTGGGCCCTTTGTAATAGGTCCTTTAAAAATGGTTCGATTCACCAACTTTTTTTTAACAACGTCTTAAGTCCTCCTACTACTGCATGAATGACAAAAAAATAGACTTCAGTTGCCAACATTTTCTAAATTAATCATGCACTCTTTTTTTGTATGCTATGGACTCGATTACTACAAGGTTTGGCTCACTCAACTTGGTTTTCGATTGTATCCGGCGCGTGCGGCGCACTTCCGGCCTTAGGTAGCGGTGACCCAGGTTACTGGATCGTTCGGAAAGGAGTTTGTTGGGAACACAGTAGATGTTGCGGAAGGCAACAGGCGCCTCTGAAATTAGGTTCATTTAAAATAATTTCAAAAGATATAAAATCATCCAAATTTGAGTCTTGTTTAGGATTTATTATCTACGGACTCCGGGCAACGCCTGCGGGTCTAGTAGTGTATAAAAAAGTAAAAAGCAAAATGGGCATTGTTGTTTTCGATTTAATTAATTTTTTTCCACTTACATATGAGTAAAATATATCTATATACTTTATCACTGTTGCCACAATTCTGGAGCACTTAAAATACACTGTGATTACAATTTATTATATATTAATTGAAACAGCTTAATTTGAAGCAGCTATCTACATAATCAGTGATATATCCAATAACACTGTTTATGTTTACAGTAGTACGATTTCGGTAGAATAACATTGGATATGTAAGTTTTATTATGAAGGTTGATAATAACACATGACATATATGTGGACATGAAATGAGACATTTAATGAAATCATTAGTTTCCTTACTATTGCTTGTACAATATGCGTATTTAATTAGAGATAATGACGTACTCATCATGATTATTAATAATGTGCATTATAAAAACAACTCCATATATGCTTAGTAGTTACATTTTCCTATTAGATTAAAATGTGCAAAAAATTGAATAAACAAAATTCTTAGAAGCAACAATTATATGCGGAATTAAGTCTTTTAAAATTAAACTTTCTGGATTCGCAGAGGACGAAATGATAAAATTAAAAATGAACATTACGCATAAAATAATGTATTCTCCTTTGAAAACGATTTAAAATCTTTAACATATGTTCTGCTTTTATAAGTATAAAAAAATGACATTAGTATTCTTTTTATATATTAGATTTTGCAAAATTCCTTTTTCGGAATGTTGACATCACCTACAGTATACGGTGACATTTTTACAATGCAAAAAGGAATAAACATTAATAATAAACATTAAGTTAATAAATAATATTTTTACAACAAATTTACATTTTTACATTTACTACAAATAACTAATCTTCTAAAAGTAAATTTCTTATATGGCGGCATTTTTAAAAGGAAGTATACATTTTATTTTTTTAATTATGAATTTTATCCCATAAATTATTTTTATTACAAGAAATGCCGTTTAGTTTAAAGATTTTAGCATCTACACTTTAAATTAAATATATATTTATGAAACGACTGAATAGCCAACTGATTATGTTTCACGGCGATTTCTCCTACAATATGGGATAATTTGCGATGTAATTAACACCAAAAATTTGTATTGATACGCAGATCTCAAAATTGGAATTAGAACTTTTAAATTCGAATTAGTTTTCGAAATATTAATTTTTTTCTAATTTTAAATACTTTTTTCTAATGATGGCAACTCAAATTTTAATCATAACAGATATGTTTTTCATAGTGAAAAGGTTATTATTTTAAACTAATTTGGCGACCAGTTTGGCCTCCCTTAAATGTATGCTAAGAACAATTCATTTTCTTTTGTTTTTCATTATCATTTTATTTAATACAAAACTTTCATTTAAAACTGAAACATTTAAAACTAATGGCTTTCACTTTTTTTTTTTTTTTTTTTTTTTTTTTTTTAACGAAACGAAACGAAAAATATTAGGCACAGGTGTCATATACACACCGGGGTACCTAATTGGCGCCAAAATGGCGTTATTTTGCCTGACATAGTAACCCGGCTATTGTTGCTTATTTATTAATAAATGTTTATTTACATTTATTTTCTTTTTATTTAAAAAAAATATATAAATTGTTTATTCTTTTTTTATTTATTATTTCACTTTAAAAATAATGGAAAATAATTTAAAAATACATATGTAACTTGTATTCGAAAACGAGGTTTTCGCCAAATTGGCGTAAAAAAATTCAGGCCAAACCTGGTGCATATATGATATCTATGCTAAATATTAAATAATGCAACAAATCATGACATTTAATTTCAACTTCAAAGCAATGTTTTAATGGTACTACTTAGTTATCCCGTCGACCAATTTCGCCAAATTATATAAATCGCCAAACAACTCGCCAAATTATACAAATTGACATAATTAATATTTTAAATAATGAACGAACAAATAAATTAGTATAACACTAATACAAATACAAATAAAACGTCAAAATAAAAATAACTTGATGGCGTAAACATGTGTAACTTCCTGAACGTTACGTGACTGTGACATTTACGATCAACCATTATTGACATTTAATCTTATAATTTGGCGATAGATTTTGGTCGATGCAATAAACAAGTTTTAATTTACCACTGGAAAAGTAAATAAAATGCTAACTGCCTTGTTAAAAAAAGCTACTGGCGAGATTTGCACCCGGCTAACATAAAAATACCAAAAATTCTTTCCGATCATGGCAACTTTTATGTAGTTTTATTCGAAAAAATAATTTTGATTCTTTAATCAAAATGGAAATCTTTCTTATGAAAAGCGAAACCATCAGACCGTAACTGTTTATGGCAGTTACATGACTTGGACTATTATAAGTGAAATGATGGCGATAGAATAATATTTGGCAACTTATCACCTGTGGCTGGCTAACATTAAAGTATCAAAATAGCCGCCTGGAATATAAAAAGGGAAGGGATCAGCCTGTAATTGTTTATGGCAGTTACATGACTTGGACTATTATAATATAGGTTAAATGATGGCGATAGAATAATATTTGGCGACTTATCAGCTGTGGCTCGCTAACATTAAAGTAACAAACTAGCCGCCTGGACTATAGAAAGAGAAGGGATCCGCCCGGAACTGTTGATGATAATTACATGACTTAGGCTATTATTATAGAGATTGTTTTCAATTCTAAAAACAGCGCAAAGAATAATATTTCCTAAAGATTAAAAATTTATTTACACGTGACTATTAAAACAGAAAATTACTATTAAGTGAGTACGTGTTAAAAGCAGGAAAATATTGAAAATTATGTCTTGTTAATTCTATTTATACGTGAATATTAAAAGAGAAAAAAAACTTTAAAATAATAGATACATTAATATGCGTTTAACCCTTTCAGGGGCATGGTACGTCTGTTTGTAAAATGTTGAAATCAGTGAATGGCACCAGAATTTTCAAACAAATTTCGAAATACGAAAATGCTTTTGTTCACTTAGTTATCAAAGGAAAATTTTCATTCAAATATTCTGGTGCCAATGTGGCATTTAAGAATTAAAATTAAGTGGTCCCAAAATGAACCACCGCCCTTGAAAGAGTTAAAGCAATAAATTGTAGTAATTGCAGTAAATTGTATTATGTCAATCGTTTTATAACGCTGTTACAAAATACCGGGAGGCAAAGACTCTGTTTATTTAATTCATTTTATTTTAGCTTCCTTTCAAATGTTTAACTGATCTTCTTTAATCAAACACGAAATCAACCATTGGATGTCTTAACAGCAACTGAATCGGCCTTAAATTTTCGCAAACAAAAGGAATTGAATGAAAACCCGTTTACTGGGAGATCGCTACAGGTTTTTTCATTATAATTCAATCTTCTCTAATCTTTTTAAAACCTATCAGATTAACGTGCTTTCAGATTCTGTGGTATCTGCGATATTCTGGGGTTGGCGAGCGTAGCTTGCAGGGGGCAGAGCTCCCAAGTTATGTATATATATTTAGGATAAGAATATGTAAAAATAACTAATAAATAAAATGTTACATAAATATTGTTCACTGTTGCTTTCTTTTTTGGTTAAAAAAAAGAAAATAACAACAACAACAACAACAAAAAAAAATAATAATAATAAAAATGTCTTTAAAGACGTCGAAAATTTTGAAATGTAAATTTTCGAGAAATACTAAAAGAATTTATTTAGTATTGCAAAACAGTTCATTGATATCTACGTCAATTAAACGGCAAGATATTCAAAAATTTGCAAAGTATAGAAAACCAGAAGTAGTGACTTAAATTGTTGGGAAAAAGCATTTTAATTCCTTAACGCTGTCAAACGTAATTCAACAAATATAAATTCTATACGGTTATAAATTTGTTTCATTTTAAGTGAGTAAATGCGTGTACGCTAGGGGTACTGATTTAGTTTTATGCACTACTGTAAAATCCAAATAAGTGGTACACATCACCGAAAACATGATTATATTAGGATCTAATAATAAAAAAAATGACCGCTTAATTAATTTTTTTTCTGATTCAATTAGAAGTATGCATACTAAAGACCTTTTTATAAACAGTAGGGTGTGTAATCTCTTTATTTGCAAAAAAATTGTTCTGTAAATGTGACGCCATGGTGAAACAGCCATACTGAAATATTTTTATAGATGAAAATGATCCTTTGTTTTTGTATTGATGTAAGTTTTACCATCGAATCTGCTATTCTGCCATTCTGAGATATGATCATAACTGTAGCTGTCATTTAAAAATGTTTGAGTTTTATGAATGGCAATATAATTTTTCCATTAAATATGACGTCATTTTCACTAATTGGAGCATACTTCTGATTTTTTATTGTGATCTGTCAAATTAAATTTCTATGTTATAGAAAGATAGTATTTTCTTTTCTTATAAGAATTTTATTAATAGAAATATTCATAAAACCAACTGACCAGTGTCATACTTTCGCTTGCAATTTTTGTAGTTATTATTTGCTGATATGTATATAATTAATTATTAATTAGCTGAAATTTTTAATCAAACAACTTCTTTCAACGAAATGTGAGTGTGCTGTCAAAAGCCTGTTAAAAAACTTTTCTAATTATGCCTAAGTCATCATTGGGCATTTTTCATGTGCGTAGAAAAGATATGTTGGCGTCAGAAATAATATATATGATTATGGTATGGAATTTGCATAACAATTATATCAAGTACGTTAAGTATCCTTTAAAGGATTTTTGCACACGTGGTACTGAATCATTCTGTAGGTATTTTAAGTGCTTTCTCTTCTGGGACGTTTTAGTGCCTAGAATGTATTGGGTGTTGTTCTCTTTTGGGCTGATTCCATTAGAAAATTTAAAAAACTACCTATTACACGGAAGTCCAGAGGAAAGCAATTTCCAAAAATTGTTCAATATTTTCACCCGCAGACACCAAAAACCACTCTCCGTTCAAATGATGATTTATATACATAGGGTGCGTGAGGTATTTGAGAACACACATTATAGGTGAAATACCACTCTGTACATCATGTTTACAAATTCTGATACACGTAAACAGAATAGAACCTTGACTAACTGAGGAAAGGTAGAGGCATGTTGCCATTCTCTCGTTGACTGAAGAACTCTCCAATTTAGAGTATGCTGCATTCTTGAAACTCCTTGGGTCATTCGTCTTTAAAGTAAGGAGCGAACTGGAGGATGCCAGGTCTGATGCGGAACGAATTTCATACAGGAAACGACATTTTCGACGAAATGACTTTTTCAAGACACCGAAATTCGTCATTCGTGTCGATGAAAATTCTATGAAGACGATGAGGACACTCTTAAGGGAGCTGCAAATTGATGAGGCCACAAACCGATGAGCAATTCGTGAAGACCTTCGGTAGAGGTTGTGCGTGATGAGGAGAGGATGTTATTGTCCCAGAGAGCCAGGGATAACCACCTGACCAAAGAGAAAATTCTCCTTATCAAGCTGAAACATGAAGATTATATAGGAGTATTTTTGTTTTCCACAGATGAGAAAAACTTTGTCCAGGTCCAGAAAGTGAGCCGCAAAAATATGGGTGGCTGAGTAAAATCCCCGAAGTGGTTCCGACCGTCATGCAAAGAAAATTTCCAGACTCACTGAGGATTATGTGGTGTTGTGGGCAGCGAAGACTCCAAATTTTCTTCTTCAATGTGGCAGAGTGAACGCCGTTGCTTATTCAGAGGTGTTAAAGCTCTTGATTACTTCTGTAACACGTGGGAGGCCGTACCTTTTTCAACAGTACTCTGTATTATCCCGTACTGCCCATTACAACCCAATAATGGATGGCTGAAAACTTTCATGACCATGTCATCCACAACTTGTTGCCCTTTAGCTTCCCAAGTATTAACACGACATGCTATTACGTATGTAGCGTGGTCAAGAGGGATTCTGACAGGTATCCACACAACACTGTTGCGGCTCTTAGGGCAGCCGTTTCTATTCAATGGCAAACGTTCGCAATACACATCTGATTATTGCCTGCAGTTGGTTACGACAGCGTGTAGAGATTATTATTGAGGCCGAAGGTGCTTTGAGTGAATGATGCCATCAGTTGTGCACGTGGTCACGTGTACAGAACGTTAAAATGCAAAAAATGCTTTTCCAAAAATAAAGGTATCAAAATAATGGTGTTAGTCCAACTTAGAACATAGGCTATATCTTATGTCCGTGCCACTGGCCAAAAGGACAGAAACAAAAAACGTTCTAAAAATGAGATTTTTGAGTTACTGAAGGGCCTAGAAACATGAAATTTTGAATGGTAGTTACTTATAAGACACTAATGATCCCTAAGGACATTTCTTAAAAAATCGAAATTAAAAGGGGATGAAAATGTGCAAAAAGCGTTCTAAAAAACATTCTAAATGGCTATTTTTACGAAATTTCAGGAAGTACTAAACCGATTTCAAAAATAATGGTGTCAAAATGATGGAGACAACTCTTGATCAACATAGGCTACATTTTATGTCGGTGCCAGTACCCCTAAAGGGGAAGCAGGAGCAAAAGAAACGTTCGAAATTGCGATTTTTGTGTTACTGAAGAGCCCAGATACATGGAATTTGACATGGTAGTTACTTATTAGATATACATGATCTCTAAGAATATTTCTTAAAAAATTCGAAATTTAAAAGGGGTGAAAATGCGGAAAAAGCGTTCTAAAAAGCGTTCTAAATGGCGGTTTATATGCAATTTCAAGAAGTACCAAACCGATTTTTAAAAAATGGTGTCAAAATGAGGGTAAGAACCCTTGCTCCAATATAGGCTTCATTTTATGTCGGCGCCACTACCCCTAAAGAGGGTGCTGGAGCAAAAAAACGTTCGAAATTGCGATTCTTTGTGTTACTGAAGGGCCCAGAAACATGGAATTTGGAATGGTAGTTACATAGAAGATCTAAATGATCTCTAAGAACATTTCTTAAAAAATTCGAAATTTAAAAGGGACGAAAATTCGCGAAAAGTGTTCTGAAAAACCTTCTAAATGGCTATTTCTACGCAATCTCAGAAAGTACCCAAAATATTTCAAAAGTAATGGTTGGAAAATGATGATGACAGTCCTTGCTTCAACATAGGTTCTATTTCATATCGTGCCACCACCACCTAGGGGTTGCAGAAGCAAAAAACTTTCTAAATTGCGATTTTTTTGTTACTGAAGGGCCTAGAATCCTGAAATTAGGCAGGGCGGTTATTTATAAGATACAAATGATCTCTAAGAACATTTCCTAAAAAATCGAAATTTAAAAGGGGTGAAAATGACCGAAAAGCGTTCTAAAAAACTTTCTAAATTGCGATTTCTACGCAATCTCAGGAAGTACCGAACCGATTAAAAAAAGAATGGTGTAAAAATGATGGTAGTAGCCCTCACTTCAACATAGGCTGTATTTCATGTCGGTGCCACACCCCAAAGGGGGTGAAAGAGAAAAATACGATGTAAATTGCGTGTTTTGTAATACAGCAGGGGCTAGCAACTTGAAACTAGGCATGGTAGTTACTTATAAGATATAAATGATCTCTAAGAACATTTCCTAAATAATTCGAAATTTAAAAGGGGTGAAAATTGACGAAAAACTTTCTAAATTGCGATTTCTACGCAATATCAGAAAGTACCCAACCGATTTCAAAAGTAATGGTTGGAAATTGATGATGACAGCCATTTCATGTCCGCGTCACTCCCACCTTCCGGTTCATTTTAAAAAACGTTCAAAATATTTTTGTGATACTGAAGGAGCTAGCAACTCGAAATTTGGCATGGTAATTACTTATGAGATGTAAATAGTCTCTGAGAAGAGTTCCTTAAAAATTTAAAACGTGTGAAAATGAACGAAAAGCGTTTTAAAAACGTTCTAAATAGCGATTTCTACGCAATCTCAGGAAATATAAACCGATTTCAGAAGTAATGGTTTCAAATTGATGGTGACAGTCCCCGCTTCAACAATGCCTATATTTTACGTTGTTGTTACTATCACCTGTGGGTTACAGGAGCAAAAAAGTTCTAAATTGCGTTTTTGTGTTACTGAGGGGGGGGGGGGTCTAACATTTTAAATTTGGAATAGTAATTACTTCAAAGGTGCAAATGCTTTCTAAGAATTGTCGAAAGAAAATTCCAAATTTAAAAGGATGAACTGAGCAAAAAGCGTACTATAAGCGTTCTAAATTACGATTTTTATGCAATCTTATGAAATACGAAACCGCTTTCAAACATAATGGTTGCAACTTGATGGTGATAGAACCTGCTCAAACATAAGATATATTTTATGTCGAGGGTTGAAGGAGCAAAACACTTTCTAAATTGCAATTTCTACGGTACTGAATAGGCTAGAAACTTTAAATATAGCTCGCTAGTTACTTATAAAATATAAATGTCCTCTAAGAACAGTCGAAAATAAACTCGAAACTAAAAAGGTACGAAGAGAAGGGAAGGAGCGAAAAGAAGTCTAAAAGTGTCCTAAATTACGATTCCTATGGAATCTCAGGAAATAATAAACCGGTTACAGAAGTTATTGGTGATAGTCCCTGATCCTATACGAGCTATATTTTATGCCGGTGTCACTACCACCTGATTGGCAGGAACAACAAGAAAGCCTTTAAAACTTCTAAATTCCGTTTTCTATAGAATATTTGATAATACCAACCGATTTCAAGGTTAATGTTGTAAATTAATGGTGACAGTCTCTGTTTCAACATTTTTCGAGAAATTCTATTTCAATTCTGTTTCGGCATTTTATGTGGGAGCCACTAACACCAGAGAGAGTTGATAGACTGTTAGACAAGAAGCTTGGAATTTGACATTATGGTTAATTTTAAGATGTAAATGTGTTAAGATGGTTTCTAAACAATTCAAAACTTCAAATGAATACTGAAATGAGCGTCTGAAATGAGCATAAAAGTCCCAAAATACTTTGTAAATTATCATTAATTTGGAATTAGTTTTAGTTCTTCTTATTAATTAAAATCTCATTTCTGTCTATTGCACTTTTATAATGAAATTTAGTCAAACCCCGTCTTAATTTATAATTTTTGAGTTATTCTAAAAAGTGTTCTTCTAATAAAAAATAGTCATGCAAATATCACTTGGCATATTTCAACTATTACGCGAGCAAAGCCGCGAGATTTGCTAGTATATCTATATGTAGAAAGGTAATATGCAAAACGATAATTTATTTAAACATACAAATACAGTAGAGCGCCGATTATCCGAACAAGTCAGGACGGACCATAGTTCGGATAAGCAAAAGTTCGGATAAATGGACAGACAATTTAACGGATGTTCCTGACTGTACTAAAATCTTCACAATTTATCCACGCTTTAGACTGACAGCGCTAGTTAATGCTGGCATGTTTAAAAATTGATTTTTGTCTTTTTAATTTTTTTTGTTTACTTTTTATTACCATTATCTGAACTCTAGAGATTATAATTTAAGTAAAAGAGCTTTTAATTGCTGCTTGCTTCAAAGAAGAGATTCTTTTCAATGCTGCCATATATCGAATATTTCTTAAATATGTTAGTTGAATAGGAACAGCATTCTTCTGCCGCTTGAGCCATTTCATCACTGCTTTCAAACAGTCACAGGCTTCGTTATGTGGTGGACCTTGATCATTTTCAGAGCATTCGTTTTCAATTTTTTTTTTCGTAATTTTCAACTGTATAATCACCTATAAAGAATATATTTCTGAACAATAAAAAGAAAATTTTAGGTTTAGTTTATACAGACTAACATGAAACATAAGTTTTGAAAATTTCATGAAAAAAAAAATTCAGAAGTTTTTGAGATATCGTGCGCGTTATTCCCAAAAACGTCATTTGCAGAAAATTGACTTAAAAGTTTCTGAAACGCCGCGTCAGCTACTGATCGTATATGTATAATTCTAAAAGCCATAACTTCTGTTCTAATAGGACTTTCAAGGAAACATTTATATCAAAATGCTCAGAAAAGGTAGTAGTTTAATATCTAAAAAAATTAAAATTTCGAAAATTTTAAAGCTTTAAGAGTCCTGAGACCCCTTAACTATATATTTCACTAGCAACCTAACTCCCGCTACGCTGGTCAGTTTTTCTAAAGAAACCTTGAATAAAACGAAATATACCTGTGAATTTGATCATGCGTTTTGAAGCAATATGGACATTTACCTGGAATGCCCAATCTAATTGGTGAAAACAATATGAACGTTATTTCGCTATTATATCTTTTGAGCCATACAAAATTTAGGCTGTTAAGGGTCAACTTTTTCCGTTGATCATTTAGTGTAGTATTCGATGAAGAACGATAGAACAATATGTACTATACTTAAAAGGGTTCAGGAAAAATTATCAATGCAAATCTCATCAGAATCTGTTAATTGAACATACTGAAAAGGCTAATCGTTCATAATTTGGTTCGCCTGCTTCTAAAACATTCAGCCTTAATTCTATAATCAAGCAACCTGATGACCAAGCAACACCAAGCGAATGATATGTGCTTTATACTAAAACATTCACTGAAGAATTGACTAACCTAGCAAGTTTCATCGAAATCCACTTAGCAGGATCTTTTAAACTGGAAAATTTACCGAAACATTTCATAAAAATAATCTAATTAGCAGTTTAAATCTCGTGAAAATTCATTTAGCGGAACCTTAAAAAAAGCCAATCTTTCGAAATTGGGTTCATCTGATTTAGATCTTTACCCATGATTATTTAATTAAGCAATGTAGAATTTTATGTTTTGTACTAACACTTTTCTGTAAATTATCTAACAATGTAAGCTCCATCAAAATCAATTCAGTAGAAGTAAATTTAAAAGCGTTCGGAATGAAATTTCTCTTTGCATTTAATATACATTGAGATAGTTAAATATAGCTATCATAATCGCGTTAACCTGATTATAGAACTCTCAGGGGTGTAGGGGTAGGTATACGTCGTATCATTTCTGGATTTTTAAAGAAACTCTGCACAACTTCAATAACTTTAGCATTCTAGTATATATCCTTTGTCTGTAGCGTATTATCCTCCAATTTTCTTTACTATACTACTGAGAACTTTTTCCGCACAGCTTCGTAACTAAACAATTTTGAAAGATATGATAAATATTGAAAAAATCCCTGAAACATTATATAACTAACTGTGCAACTGTCATTAAAATCCATTCAGTAAAACTTGAAATCTTTCCTAATCGAGTTCACCTAATTTTAGAACTCCTGTAACTATTACTAAGCAACTTGGAACGATGGTTTTTACATTAAGCTATTTATAAACCAAATTTACTATCTAATAGTGTAAGTTCTGCAAAATTATGTTCAGTAGAATCTGAGTTATAATCAATCGGAATGAAATAGGAATTTACGCTTTACATATAGTAATAGAAGCCTTTGCCCGCTATCCTGGTCGGTTTCTCCAAACGAAACTTTAATCAAACGAAATAGTATATCGGTGTATTTGATCTTGTGTTTTATATCAATAAATACATTTATCTCCAATGATCATCCGCGTTGCTGAAAACAATATGAACGCCATTACGGTTTTATATCTTCTAATGTCTCAAACAAAATTTGGACTGTTATGAAGCAAACCTTTTCGTTGATTATTTATAATTCATTATGAAAAAGAACGGAAGAACAATATGTAGCATATTAAAATCAACCATGAAAATTAAAAATTGCACATCTCATCAAAATCCGTTCAGTAAAACCTTCTACTAAGACTAATTTTTCATAATCGGGTTCACCAGATAATAGAACATTCGGCTATAATTCTATAGCAAATCAATGTAGAACAATATGTGTTACATACTAAAATCTTTCCTAAAAAAATATATAACAATAGTGCTAATTAACTCAGCAGAACCTTTCAAAAAGGCTAATCTTTCAAAATAGGGTTCACTGATTAAAGACCTTTCGCACATAATTCTATAACTTAGCAACGTAGAATAATATGTGTTGTATATGACACACTTACTTGAAAATTTATCTAACAATGCAAATCTTCTCAAAATCCACTGAAAAGAACTCAAGTTATAGGCGGTCTGACCGAAATTGCCCTTTTTATTTTATATTTGAAGTTGATAGTTAAATATATCTTTCATAATCAAGTTAACGTGATTGTAAAATTTTCAGGAATGTAGCATAGACCTTCTGGATTTTTTTAGAAACTCTGCACTCCATAGCTATAGCATATATACTCTCTAATATATACCCTCTGCCTGTAGATTTTATCCTAATTTTTTTTTCAAATACACCACTGAGAACTTTCCTCATAGTTCCGTAACTAAAAATGTAGAATGACATGTCAAATATTGCAACAATCCCTAATATTACCTAACTGTGCAACTCCAATCAAAATACGTTCAGTAGAACTAAGGTAATCTTTCACATTCGGGTTCACCTAGTTTTGGAACTTTCTCTTGTAATCTAATTTTCTGAAATCTGATTTGTTGCCAAGTTTGTGCTTCAGAAAAACAATAACCCAGAAGAAAACTTCGCTACAGAGAAGTACCATCCATGCAAGTAGTACCAACCATCCACAAAAAATAATGTAACTAACAGTGTAAGTCCCATCAAAATACATCCAGCAAAACTCAAATTATAAATGGGTGAAAGGAAAGGCAAATTTGCATTTTATATAATTACAGTAGATGTAACTTTCATAATTGCGTTCACCATTCTGTATAGTTTTCCAATAGCTCTATAACTAAAACTAAGCAACGTAGAACACTGTGTGTATACATAAAACCATTCCAAAAACATTACCTAACTAATAGTGGCATATCCTATCAAAATATTATAAAGAATAGGAATAAAATGCAAATTTCCGTTTTAAATATGTAGTAGATGATGATGATATGATTTTCTGTAATAGAATTCATCATGAAGTTTTCGCTTCATACATAAATGATGCTTTCAACATTGTAATTAATACACCGATTGAAGAAGTATCCGATTACGGAATATTAACCAGAAATTCCATGAACAACTACCCAAAGAAAGGTGAATATATGGCTTTTGTGATACTTTTATGTTAGCCGGGCGCAAGTAATAAAGCAACAAAGACTGTTTCCATATCTTATTCTTATTTTCTTATTTTCATTCAAAATAAAAACATTTCACTCGTTTCATTTATAATACATGCTTTACACTAATGTCATTGAAAAAGATGAAAAGTAAAACAATAGGAAATAATGCCATAACTTAAAACAAAGAATTGTTTTTAATTTACATACGCGAATTGTAACTACTGCTATTGGCAATTTTAAAAATGCTATGGCGATATTTACATACGAATACGGCTGACATAAAAGTACCCATTTTTTCTTCTTATCCAGGAGCAAGTGATAAATCGCGATGTATTATTTCAATTCCAGTTTCTTTCATTAAAAAAAGTAATACGCATTATTCGAACCATGAGATATATCGCCAAAAATGGTTGACAATTGCCAATCTTGTTTATCGTTTGCACGTTCAAAAAAGTAATTTAACATTCTTAAATACATTACCTTGTTAAAAATGGCAAATTGTTTTAAGTAAATAAATAAATAAAATATATAACATAAAACTGCATACTATAAACTATAATAAATAAAAATTATAATAATAAAATTAATTTAAAACTATACTAAATAAACTATCAAATGGACAAAAAATAAGGGTTGCTATAATTAATGTAATTGCCATGCTTGGCGCAGTTGTATCTGACATGCCCCGGATGTAAGTACCACAAAACTTTTTAAAGTGGTACAAACATTGCTTTCATTTTTAAATATTTTCGTTTTATAATGCTAATTTCTAAGTTGATCGCTTCCCTGTATTTTAAATAAATTCAATATATTTTTTTTCTTTTTTTTTCAATACGTTTGTATTTATTTATTTTTTTCAAACTCATATAGCCGGTTCAATTCTTTAACCAAAAGTTTTAACAAAAAGATTTAATTTGAATTTCTTCCGTTGCTACAGTAACGGATGTATAAGATGAATAAATATGAATGAATTATCACTTATAATGTTAGGTATTTAGAGGTTTTGGCGCCAAAGACATCGCCAAATTAGAAATATATGAAATATCTCGCGAACTGTTGTGCTTAAAAGAATTTAGTTAGTACCATTCGATTCAGCATACAAAAATACATTAAAATATGTTATCAGTTGAAAAATAGCTATAAAATCAGATTTTTAAGGAATTTTTTAAAAGTTCGTTCGATTTTTTACCCCCCTTAGGGGTGGAATTTTAGAAAATCCTTTCTTAGCGGCACTCTATGTCATAAGAAGAATTTTTACCCCAAATTTCAAGACTTTAGGGTCAGTTGTTTGGGCTGCGCTTTGATTAATACAAAATTCAGACTTTTTTTTATATATATGGATTCTCACGTGAACGAACATAAACATTAATGTCGCAAAACGATATCATGATTAATAAATATTTTTATTTTCTCATTATCAGTAAAATGAAAATCTGTTTTAATTAGTTATTTATGTGGTAACTAAAATGAAAAAAAAATTGTTTTCTCAATACTTGTTTAGAATGAGTATTACTTATACAATTTCTTCGTCATGTTTTTGTTAAAGGACAGTATTGACAATGACATTTCCTTTTGTTTTTCAGAAAAAATGTTAGTATATTTTCTTTCTACTATAAAGGACACAATCAAGTTCGATTAGTATCACATTTTTCTTTTACAAAAATTTCTTTGGATTTCTCTCGAATTTCATTAGCAAAATATCACTTTCTGAACTTAAGAGGTATTTTAGACTTTTTTTCCCCTACAAATTAATTGAACTTGGTTTACGATAGACATGCATGTAGGTGAATAAATTTAATCATCCAAGAAGAAAATGAACTTATACAAGTATAAGAAGACATCAGTAAAGTCATAGTAATCATTTTCTTTATTGCATTTAGATATTAAAAAATCGAGGTTAAGACTAATAAATAATTAACTCCTTACTATGTAGATTTTTTTTTAATATAAACTATATCAATATTATTAAAATATATTGAAAATTGAATTTTATAATTGTATTTCTTGAACCGCATAAGTGTGAACATATTAATATCTATTCCGGATTTTTTTTTAATTAAAGATAAACTAAGATCAACCATAAATTGTTTTCTTGCTACTTTTAGGATTTGTTTTAAAGATTTTTACACTTTATATTAATGTTCTCTATGATTTTTTTTAAATTTTGTTTTCCAGAAATAAAAATCAGAAATAAAATATTTAAAATTTTGCGTGTTAGTAGAAGAAAATAATAATAAAAAAATTAAATTGTAATCTTATTCACAAAAAGTTGTTAATTCCTCTTTTAATAAATTTCATTATTAAAAGCGCTTTAGTTAAGTTACTCAATACAAAACAGAAAACACTGGTGGAGAAGATTACATAAAATGTGTCATATAATTACATTGACTGTAGAGTATAATTGGTATATTCCAAAGAACTCTTACTTATATTAATTTTATAGGTATACAGAGTATCCACAAATAAATGTTCCGGATTCTATGGTATATTATAAGAGTTTAATTTAGTAAAATTACAACAAATCATGCATAAAATTGAAGGTAAACTAACCTAGTTTTATTACATATGTTCAGTATGTGCCTCTCTAGTTATACGGCACACATCAAATCTAAAGTCCAATTCTTCTGAAGTATATACCAACCGTATCCGGTATGGACGCATGCGTAAACCTTCCACACTGTCCTCTTTGGCGACTGAAGTTAAAGACTAGCTTTGCAAACATATTTTTTAGGGTAAGATGCTCTGACACAGTCAACACACCCGGTCGTTTCGAATTGTCCATACCATAGACGGATGTTTTTGCTACATGGGTGATCACAATTAAACTTTAAACGAAACGCAAGTTGAACTAAAATTACAGATTCACTCTTAGCAAATTGCAGAATCGTTTTGCCCCCAGGAGTCACCGTTTTGCGTAAATGGCACTGTAAGCGAGTAAAGAACAAAGCAGTACTTGCGCATGCGGTTATCTAGAACTGTTCGAACTATTCTTTATTTGTGACCCTGAACTAACACTCTACAACGCTTACAGTTGATGCTGCATTCATGTTTGTGAAAAATTACAACACTATGAAGGAATCATCAGAATTAAATAAAATTTAATTCATAAACAACTGGGCATTGGTAGAAAAAAATTATTACATTTTCAAAGAAAAAACACAATACTAAGTGTGCAAAATCAGTATTTGGTGTAGCCACCACGCGCTGCAATAAATGCTGCTATACGACGTGGCATGAAGTCAAACAGATTTTGAATGTCTGCCTGGGGAACAGCTTTCCATATTCTTTGTATGCGTACCCAAAGTTCATATATAGAAGCTATAGGAGAAGGATAAACGAGCGAGACGCCGATCAACGAAATCCCCACAAGTTCAATGGGCGACATACCCGACAAATGCGTAGGTTACGGAAGAAGTTGCACATGTTCTGCTGACAAGAAGTCTTAAACATTACTCGCAATATGTGGACGGGCAATATTCTGTAGAAAGATAGCTCCCGGCATGCCTTGAAAGAGACGACGTCGGGTTCCAGCACTTCACTGATGTACTTGTTCCTGTTGAGATTGTCCACAATTCGTAGCAGTTGTGGTCGTCCATGATGCGCAATCGCATCCCAGACCATAACTCCCGGTAATCGTCCACTATGACATTCGATAATGCACACCGGAATTTAGTGTTCACCGACATAGCATTTAACACGAATGCGGCCATGATGGTACCACAAATTAAAGCGGGATTCGTCAGATAAAACAACTTTTTGCCAATCTGCATGCCAGTCTCTATGTCCATGAACACATTGCAGCCGCAGGCGTAGATGGTTTTGTGGGAGGGAGATCCTGTATAAAGGAGGTCTTGCAAGCAGTCCACGGTTCAGTAAACGTCGACGAATTGACGATGTAGACAGTGATACGCCTGTAGCACTTGCCCAATGTGCTGCCAACTGTCTAGATGAAACTGTAGTGTCCGTCAGCGCCATGCGAACCATGTGTCTATCATCGTGCGTTGACGTCACCGTTCGGGGTCCACTTTCAGATTTCCGAGTTTTCCGATCCTCGTCGGTCCACTGCTTCCAAACTTGCATGACTTCGCTTCTGGTACGCTGCACACGAGCTGCTATTGCATGACAGAAAAATCTTTCTTCACGAAGGTCGATGATTCTCCCCTATTCAAACTCCCTTAGTTGTTGAAATGCCTCCCACTTTCGTCGAAGAGGCATAGTTACGTCTTACCTAACGTTTATCATTAGCAAATAACCATAGACAATTCTCAACGTCTCGCTACAGCCCTCTATTTATACGGTTTCAGCAGCAGTTCAGAACGCGCTACTCAGCCTAAGCATGCGGGGTGACCCTGAAATTGGTATCATTTGCATAACACACTATACTTTGTATTCTGTGAAATTTTCAGCTCAATCGCGTCATTCCTTCATGGCGTTGCAATTTTCACATCTATGAGTGTATTAAAATTTGAAACTGAAACATTCTTTATGGGCACCTTTGTATATTTGAATCTGTTAACAATTTAATCTTAATTTATTATGTATAGCGAGTTTAAAAGCTATTTATTCCCCGTATTATTTTAGCACATCAGACAAGAACACACGAGACACATTTCACAATAAGTATTGTTTATAATAATAGTTAAATAGAATTTGGACTTTTATTTTTTATAATTGTGTTTAAATTACACCAGTGCATTTGTGTTAAAACTATTAAACGTAATTTCTTTCATTGCAATTAATTTTGCTTAACAAAAAAATAAATATGTCGGTTTCCTTTGTTTTAATATTTTAGAATAGTCTAAAATTTGTGTTTGAAAATAAACGTAAGGGTATAACGAAAAAAAAATGCAGAAAAAGCCCCACAAATTTCATAAATATATTGGAAATCGTTAAGTATTATAATAAGAAAGAAAACAATGCAAAATAAAAAAATAAGAAAATAAAATAAAGATTTCTGATATTTTTGACCTTCATTTCACTATGCAAATGAATAACTTTTTTGTCAAAAAATATTTACTGTCGCATTTACAGTAATAATCTTTATTTTCATAATTTTCCAATAGTAAATTATTAACACAAAGTAATAATCTAAAGTAATAACATTTAGTTATAAGTAGTAATTTTATTCTGGGATCTTTGATGATTTTTGATTGAGAAAATCCCACGACTACACTATATAATCCAGGGAATTTTGGTATTGATAAAAGACCGACAATAAGCAGGAATCTGTCAATCGACTTGCACAAAAAATTATTAAGGATCTTAATTTATGAAGAATCTATCATCATGGTTATCACAGAAGAACTGCTTGAGGATGTTTATAGCATAATTGGGACATTACTTTTAGATTGAAATATATAATTTCAAATACTGGGATAATCATCCATCCCAATAGTAGCACTATTTTAGATTAGGAAATTCTCCTTAAAAATAAGAGAAAAAGAAAAATATTGCATTCAGAAATAAAATAATAAATAACCAGAAGCATTGCATCATAGAAAGTGATGTTAACAATTACAATGTTTAAATTTATAGAACTTTTCAAGAGCTTCCCGAATATATAATTGATATCTGATGGAAATCTATTTTTACAATCATTTATATAACTTTATTTTATTTAATTAAAAATAATCGAGTTTTGACTCACTACCTGAAAAGAAAAAAAAAGGGGGGGGGGGTACGCATACACAAGCGATGACAATTCAACACGACCGACGACTATACAACATTTTAATACTTTTAAAAATTAATATATTAATACATTAATTTTAAGGCATTCATTTTAATCAATTGATCTTTATTTGATATAACTTTTTAGGAGTTACAAAAACAATAAAAATCAAACCGTTATCCCCAAAATTGGCCATCTGATGCGCAACAATGAAATATTTTAAAACTTAAAATATAGAAAACATAAATAACAAGAGGGTAAGAGAGATCAAAGATCGGACAGAGAGTTTCGTTTAATATTCCTCTCAAAGCATTATATCCTTGAACTAATACATCCAAATCGTTAAATTATAATTATTAAATTCTTAACTTTTTAACTTACTTTAAAGAATATAGATGGCAGCACCATTAAATTTAATTTAAAAATTATTACAAATGGAAGATTTTTTTAAATCAAATTAAAAATAATCAAGAACTGCTTTTCAGGCGTTTGTAACATCATATGTTTGTTAATATGTCAGAAAAACATACTTATTTTCAGCTAAAAAAAGAAGAAACCCTTAGATTGGCAAAAAATAAGAAAATTCTTTTAATTAAATCCATAAGACATGAGCCCCACCACTGGCCGAGAGGTTATGCTCCCAAAGCTGGTAGACGGGAGGTGCTGGGTTCGATCCCAATCGTGCCCTTCGGCCTAATCGTCGGGAGTTTTCTATGGTTTTCTTCGAAACTTGGATTTCCTTGCGTAAATACGGGTTAGGTTCTCTTAGAAAGACCTCCACGGAGGGCACTACTCTCTTCGGATCCATTTCCCTAGTGTAGATAATTCGCCGTCATAAACTAACACCATAGTGCGTGGACAATGAAATGTAGTCCATTTGAAATTTTGGAATTTCTCAAAAAAAGAATTTTCGAATGAAGAAAAATGATTGATTAAATATTAAAAAAAACTTTTGGCCTTAAAATGAAAAAAAAAAAAAAACTTTGTAAAATTGTAACTATTCCGGAGGAATACTTATAAACATCGACACCAGGGTTTGAACCGGGAATCCTTTGATTAACAGACACATACTTTACCACGGTGCCATCTTACTCACGAGCGAAAGAACTGAAATTAAGGTTCTGTTTTAAAATCTAAATCGCAAGAATGGTCGGATGTCCTTAAATTAATTCATTTAACTTAAATAATATAAAACTTTTCAAAATTTTATGATGTGTTGTGTGGTCTGAGGTATTCAGCTATAAATATTCAAAATCTCGAGTCTCTAACTTAGAGACAGTTTCTAAGAACAATCTCTGTGATGGACAGGCAGACAGACTGAGGTATGAGACTAACAGGGTTTCGTCAAATGAACGAAACACTAAAAAATAAAGATTGCAATGTATATATTTCTAAATATTCTTTTATCATCTAAAGGTTTAATATTTATGAAATTATGCAATGAAGAATGGATTAAAAAAGAAATGTAAATAATTATAAATAAAACTATTGATTATACGCATTCAGTGAAATATCACATAAAGAAAAATCAAGACAAACGATATATTAGATGTAAATTTCCAACTGAGCGAAAAATGTCCGGACCAGGATTCGAACCAGGGATCTCTTGGCTGAAGCCTCCAGTGCTCTGCCATCTGATCTATCCCGGACGAATCTGGTGGAACTTTTTCACCCAGCTAACCTTAAGGATTATAGCATCTGCTCTGAAACATGGTTCAGCTCAACAGAATAAATCTCAGGTAATGGAACTACAGAAATCGCTGGATACGAAATTACACTAGATTAATTTTAACACAATTATTCTAATTGGTAAATAAATCATATTAGATGTAAATTTCCTACTGGGCGAAAAATTAATCTAGTGTAATTTCGTATCCAGCGATTTCTGAAGTTCCATTACCTGAGATTTATTCTGTTGAGCTGAACCATGTTTCAGACCAGATGCTATAATAATTAAGGTTAGCTGGGTTAAAAAGTTCCACCAGATTTGTCCGGGATAGCTCAGATGGCAGAGCACTGGCGGCTTCAGCCAGGAGATCCCTGGTTCGAATCCTGGTCCCGGACGTTTTTCGCCCTGTTGGAAATTTACATCTAATATGATTTATTTACCAATTAGAATAATTGTGTTAAAATTAATCTAGAGAAACGATATACTTAAAATTTTGTAATTATAAGAAAACAATATAAGCTTTCACGCTCTCTAAAAAAGCAATATGGTATTTCTGAGAATGGATGAGTCTGCGACCATCATTTAGAATACGAATGAACCACCGAATGAAAAACCGAAATGTTCATCTTGGTTATAGACTTCATAAGGCTGAACAGGCTCTAATAGAAAACTGTGCTACCGTTTTAACGTTACCGTCACTTATATTTATTTTATCCAGGCGACTATTTTCCCCATCTTGCTTTATTTAAATAAAAATTCGATTTAAACAAGGAAACTAACTATGGATTTTTTTTTTCGATCATCACATTTAAGGTGTCTGCCTACGTTGGAAATGAGCTCTTTCGCGAAAATTATCAATCTTTAGAATTATTTTGTTTGAAAGTACATCGTTTTACGATCCTAAAATTGCTTTGTTTTTGTACCTGCCATGTTTTAGATCAGAAGTTGTAGTCAATATATAATAAAAATATACTAATTTAACGTTTAAATGCAATTTTCTGAAAATTGATTTTTACACAAAATTAACTAACTTGAAAATTTATAACTAAAAATATTACTATCATTCTTCTATAAAACTTTGTGAGCTTTGTCTATGTATCGATGTCTAGTGGATCAACAAAAATAATTTTAATTCCATGAATATTTTCAAAATTGTGGCCTATTGTTTGAACAAAAACATGTGGAAATCTTATAGTTGACTATTCGATCATCTCTAAAAATTTTATTTACGGAGATATTATTTAACTTATAGCACTAGATAAAAGTTTATAATATAATAAAGTTTATAGTAAAAGTTTATAGTGTAGTAGTAATTTTTTTCTAATAAATTTATTGTGTTTTATGTAGCAATTTTCACGTTTTTGACTTTCTTGGAATTTCCATACATATTTAAAATTTTTGTAAATTGATAGAGATCTGTAATTTTAAAGGTAAATTATTAATTTTCATTAAAACTAAATAAAAACAGTGAATACAATGTTTCTTTGCACAATTTTTCAAAATAATGCTTCGTAGGTAGACAAATACCTTAAAAACAATTCAATTGTAATGCTGATTTACTTCAATTTATTATAAACTTCGTAAATCAAAAAAATTATGACTCTTTATATTATGTAATATAATTAAAAGTGACTGACATATTTATTCAGAATTTTAAACATTTCCCCATAAATTACCATTTCTAAAACTTATTTCATTTAGTTATTGAGTTAAAAAAATTAATGATATTGGATAAAACCCTTGTCGCAAACCCCTTGGATTTAATTTATACAATCACCAAATCCCAGAATTGGAAATGTAATTCATGGTTAGATTTTCTAATTGTATACCTTTGTATTTTTGTTTGATGTTTTAGGTGCGATATGCATACATGCATTTGAAGTTCAGATAATTGAAAACAGACTTACTCGAAGCATATTCAGTAAGCCCGCTTTCTCTTTTAAAAATAAAATTTATTCAGTGGAAAAATTTAAATCGAAAGATCGTATCAAGTCACCGTTGACATCTGAGATTCAATCCAGTAAAAATATTTTAATATTCGCACTTTCATTTCTGTGAGATTTGTTGAAGTATTCAGCACACTCTGTCTAAACAAATACGGTTCGGAGATGCTAGGGAAAATTCAAATAAAGTTTATCTTGAATGACAATGGAAAAACGAAATCGACAGTTTTAAATCTGAAGCAGACTAAAATGAAAGTAGCAGAAAAAGTAACATTATACTATATACTTAGATAGGGATGATCCAGAATTATCTGCACAATTGTTCCACTTAAGAGGTCTCAGGACTCCTAAAACTTCAAAATTTTCGAAATTTCAATTTTTTTAGATATTAAACATCTATTTTTTCTGAACATTTTGATATGATTGTTTCCTTCAAATTATCTTCTTGAAATTCTCATTATCTTTCTTGAGGTTGTATCCAAATACAGTAGTACGTGCAATATTGTGTATGCTAAATTGGCACTAATCAATGGATATATGGATACAACCCCTCATGTTTTTGCTTCATTTTGGGAACAACGGATTTTGTGCTTATTCTATAAACGATTATTATCAGACTTTTCAAACTATGTTTTTGACACTTTTACAAAAGTTGCTCTATACATTTAGCTAACATATTATGCACATTATATTTTGATTGCATTCGCGCATGCGCAATGAAACATTTTTTAGTAAACCTGCTTATTTTACATCCAATTTTTATTATTTTTAAATTTTGACTGCAGAGTATTGTGTGCAATGTTGTTCGTCATATTTTCTGAAAATAACTTTTTTTTATATTAAGAACTCTGCAAATTATAAGCAAAAAACTTGAGAAATTTGGGATTGTTCCTATAAAAACCTTAATTTCTCTACGAGTATACATGCTATCCTCATAAAAATGAACACAGTATATTACAATAAGCCACTTATTAATCTCGAGTTTAAACTCTTTTGCTCCCTTATTTTTTACAGGGTTATCCAAAAGATATTTGTTTTTTTCAATTTTTTGACGGTACCCTATGGGGTTTCGGGAAAAAATCTTCGCGGAAATATATGACCTATACAGTACTGTTTACATACCAGCAGTTTCAAGTTAATTTCTCATGTATTTCTCCAGATATTTAACAAAACGTCAAAAATTGCAAGGGATCGGTCACATTTGGCCATATAGTGTAAGATGCATCGATATTTGTAGATGCACATAATGAAAATTTAGGTTTCTTTTATACAGATTGACAAATTGGCGAAATGACAACTAATCATAAATTATTAAAAAAAACCAGAAATAATTCAATGCATTAAAGATAGAAGTATCAAAACATTCACATGTTACTTGAAATAAATAACAATATAAATTATATCATATTATATTTGTATCACTTTATCAAAGAGAGCTATTTTTAACATTTTCCAACATATTTGAAAAATGTTTATGAATTCAGTTTGTCTGGCCGTCTGTCTTTCCATGCTTTAACGCACCTAAATATGATCGGATTTTCATGCAGTTAGTATATGTTAATGATGTTTATCATGGCATGTTCGGCATTGAATATCATATGTCTAGCATTACTAGTTCATTTACAGGGGCACTAAAAGTACCTTTTACATTATGGTCAATGGTTAAAAATAGTTTTCTGGGTATTTTAATGACATTACGCTATTTCAAATGTATTGAAATTAATACAAATAACTGAATTTCATCAAAAGATTATTATTATAGAACAGACATTCATAGAATTTATCGTTCATTTATAGGGGCACACAAAGGAAGTCGGTTAGAGCAATAATTGTTGGAAGTTCGTTTTCAAACTCGGTATGCGCTTTCAAATGTAACTTTTTTTTTTTTTTTTTTTTACTTTTCGTATGTTACTAATTTTGTTTAAATTTGAAACTTCGTGTAAAGGATTGCACAAAAGAATTCAGGTACCACTGTTCTTATTACCAGAAATTGCTCAAGGGGAATTTTAATCAGTAGTATATATTTATAACTGAACTAACATTTTGTATGCATGTAGTTTATAGATACAATTATCTTTCTTGAGGTTGTATCCAAATACAGTTCATTCACATATACACAAAGTGATGTTATCTATGCTTGACGCATGATTTTTTCTTTATTGTTTATTGTAATGGAAGTTGCTGTTGATTTCATCATGTTGTTATAATGCATGATGTGGTGCAATTTAATTAGAAGAAATTAATTTGAAATACAATTTAGCACAAAGTTTTCTCCTGATTGCAAAACATTAGTACAAGATAATCGTCGAAGACAGGAATGTATTTTTTTTATTGAATAGCCTTTTTCTTAAAGTTTTTTTTAAATTGCGGAATATGTTTTAATATTAGAAAGAGAGAAACAACGTTTAAAGAATACAAATGTAAGTAATTTTAAAAAGCATATGGCTATTTCAAAGCCATAAAATTTGCGAATGCAATAAAATGTACATTGGTCAAACGAAAAGACCCTTTAAGTTCCGTTTAGGGGAGCATAAAACTTGTGTCAAAAATTGTGACGTCAAGCGTTCCGCTATTGCTAAACACTGCTGGTCCAACAATCATAATTTGAAATTTTCCGAAGCCTCAATTATACAAAAATGCTCATCAATTTACGATCTTGTCTTTTGGGAAGACCACATATGGAAAAATTCAAACAGCTTAGTAAACGATTTGTTCAGCACGCCTAATTTTTCAAAGTTATAGTTTAATTTTCTTTAACTCGTCCTCTTCCACCACCCCTTTTTTTCTCCGCTTTATTTGAACTCTCCCGGAGCATCTGGGAGGTTTTTGATTGGTCTCCCTGAGTGCGTGTGAGACCGACTCCGTGGCTGTTTGTCAACAGTGATTTTCATTTCGCTGTTGACGGTCGGGATGTGAGGTGCGCATTCTGGCTCTGCCTCTCCCTTCTTTTATTCCATAGTTTTATTTTTATCTTTAATTAATAAGCACTGATGATGGTGCCTTGGAGGCTTCGAAATAGCTATATGCTTTTTAAAATTACTTACATTTGTGGTCTTTAAACGTTGTTTCTCTGTTTTTAATATATTGACACAAAGTACAATCCTCTCCCCCTTTTATATATGTTTTAATATTTCTTGGATGAAAAATTTTCTGGCAGATTGAAAGGGATGGACCAACACCATGCGCTCTCCTAGTGTTACTCTTCGTGATTTCTTTTTACGATTACTATATTAACGACAGAAACTTTACAATACAAGTTCGTGATATTGAAATATTCAAGGTTATAATAACAGATACGGTATACTTAGTGTAACACAACAATTCTTTCACAACTCATGGATAGAGCTGTAACTCCTTGACATTCTGTTACTATATTTGCAATTTACGAAAAGAAAAAAATACCTAAGTTTAATAGAATTTGGCAGTAATATTTTTCCATAATCGAAAGACTTATTTAGGCTCATTATATAATATAATAATATAAATGTACAATTCAATGAAGCGCATGAGATGTAAATTTCCAACTGGGCGAATAATGTACGGATCAGGATTCGAACCAGGGATCTCTTGGCTGATCCTCTGTTTTCCTATTGGTCAATAAACCTTTAATTTGAATATGCACCTCTCCTATATATCTGAGAAAATTTCCGCCATCCTTCTTTAGCACCGAAGACGGTACGCTATATGCTACCGAAACCAGTATGCTTAAAATTTAAAATTATTGGTGCTTTTAACGTTGATATTTTTACATTTCTATGATATTGCACCAAGCTTCACCTTAATAATTATTTATGAAGATATTGCCAGGATTTTGTTTTTTCATCATTTTATATTTAATAGAACTAAAAATATGTATATTTATTCAATATTGTACATAAAAAAAATCCCTGCCAGCTCGGACCTAGAGGCGGAGGTAGATTTCGATGTTAAGTACTAAATTTTCCAACAAAACTTAAATCAAGATTAGAGATAAAACCCAGTTTCTTCACAAAGAGCGAGCTGTAGGGAGCTAAACTTTTTGTGAAAATTGTAATATACACAAATACACACACACATATATATGGAATAGGTTTAAAAAATGGCTACAAAAAATTCAGAGAACCTTAAAGTGTTAAAATATGTTAATATTTCCATAGTCGGGTTTTTATCATGTTTTAATACGTTTCTTCAAACTTACATGGCGTTACACATTCACCTGCTGAGGTCCATTATATTTCCAATATGACGCAATATAAATATTTTTTTAATTCGTCAAACTATTTATTTTGAGTTTTCATGCTGAAATCTTGCTCTCGGAAACTTATGACGTAATATCCAATTTGTTTTCAATTTGTCAAACTATTTAATTTTACACGTGAAAATTTTGCAAAAGAAAAGTAATTGTTGTGGTGAGAATTTTATTATTTGTTTTTTTTTTAATTGTTGGCAACTGCTATAACGAAAAACTTTTATTTTTTTCCTGCCATTGTTGTGTAAGAGCTGGTTTTATCAGAATCATCTTAAGACAGTATTCAAAATTTTGAACCCTCCCCATTTCCACCCTCTTGGGCCGATTTCGCCCATTTTCAATCCCCGCCCAGATATTAGCTATGTCAAAGTTGTTGGCGAGTTTGAAGATGATTCGTGCATAATTGCGACTTTTATCGTGCGGACAAAATTTAGTACATACATACATACATATATATATATATATATATATAAACTTTTTAGGTGTGGGTGGTTTTGGGTTCCTGGGGTCCTATAATGAAAAATTATGAAGGAATTTTTCAAAAGTCGCACCATGGTAACGACTGCAATAGGTAGTGTTTCTTACGAAATCTACCTAAAAAAAAAACCTAAAAAAAATAATAAAAACGCTCTGAACGCAGACAGATACTTTCAGAAAGATAAGAGCTAGATTAAGAAACGTTATTGTTTCACAGTGTGCGGTACTACAGAAAACAAATAAAAACAAAAGAAACAATTGAATTGCATCTATTTGTCTTATACAGAGATTAAATAACTTAAAATAATTGAAAGAAATGGAAACTACTCTGAATCTAGATCCTATATGTGAACTGAATTGTTAAATAAACTTTACTTAAAGTAAACCGGCATCTTTCCATATTATTGGTACTTTATTATTTGCTAAGAAACACAAAAGCCACATATGGTTAATTTGACATAATTCGGTTTTGAAACCGATGAGACCAACACTTAGTAACAAACTGAAATGTCGTTTAAAATGTGTATTCTTTACAAAAGCAATGAAGCTAAATATTTGCACTTGTCATTTCCCCCTTCCTTTTCAAGTTCTTTTATGCAACATTTAAACGAAACGGAAAAGGAAATAAATAATTAGCGAACAAAGGTAATTCCCAAGAAGATCCATCAAAATTTGAAACGCGTAACATGTAAAAGAACTGAATGTATATAGATAATACATTATAAATAAAGATACAAATTTAAATATATATTGATTATATTAAGAGAAAAGTTAAAAAATCAACACGGTTTGTTTACTTCTATTATTACTACTTCTATTACTGTCTATATAAGAAAATTCTAATGAAACGAATTATGAAACGACTGATTAAACAACTGATTATGTTTCACTGCTATTTCTCCTAAAACAAGAAAGCTTTAGCGGTGGAATTAACACCAGTTACCCGTATTTATCCACAGGATTCAAAACTGATGTTAGAATTTTAAAATTTGAATTAGTTTTCGAGACATTAATTTTTTTCTAACTTTATTGAAATTGCACTATTGATGGCAACTCAGTTACTCCATTTTTGTGAAAAAACGGAAGAACAAGGAAAAACTATAGGGATTTCTTTTTTCATCATTTCCAAATCGGAATTGAAATTATCTTTCATTTCAATCGATAGCGAAACAATATTGTGATTAAATTATACTTTTCAGAGAAATTAAAAAAAAATAATAATAATTAGATTTGTTTTTTACGTCATTTTCAAATTGAAATCGAAAAATGAAATTATTAAAAATGGAAAGAAAATTTTAAAATAGGAATTAATTGGTCACGTGTTAAATGAAGATATTAGTGGAAAGTACGTCTAAATATTTACGGTTATAAGATAAAATTTTGCACGTGAAACGCATTTAAAGCTGATAATAAACCATATGTAAAATGCTCCACAGTGTAAAGAGAAAGAATGTCCGAATGTTCTACCGTCATATATAAAGCATGTGAAATAAATTACTCGTGAAAAACTTTTAATCGTGAATATTAGATCCTATTTAAAAAGCTCAATTCTCAAACATTTTTAAATTAAATAATATATTTACTCGTGAATCTGAAAAGAGAAAAACTTTATAATAAATAAAATATCACATACATTAGAAATGCATTTATCAGTGACATATATCATTTATCATATATTAAAACGATGTATTTAAAACAATTTTCATTCCGGAGTATTTTAATGTGACGTCACATAATATAAAATAGTGTGACTAGCAAATTTGTTTATATATTACATCACTTGATGCAACCTAAATACAGGTAAATGTATGCACAAAATACATTTGATTTATTTTGCACGAATTACTATTCGATAAATACGTATTAGAAAATTCGAATTTTTTCTATTAAATAACATAAATAATGTACATTCTAAAAACAACATGAAAATATACATGATGGTGCTTTAAAATACAGAATATATTTCATAAATAAGCTATATCTGCTCATGAAAATAACTAAAACTCGATCAAAACATTAAATATAAGTGTAAATTTTTAAAACGCAATGCTTTTTAATACCGTGGTTCGGAAAGATATTCCCAAGCAGACAGAGTTTTTAACCTGGATTCTAGTAGACCGGGGGGCGACTGCACAGATCATCGTGTTAGTCTGTGTGGCGAAAATTTCAGTATTAGACAGAACATGTTTAGCATGTAAAAATGCAACTGGTCTGTCAAGCATATCATCATGGAAAGCCCCTGCAGACACGATTTCAGTCGTTCATCGATAAGTTTTTCATTATATTTTCCTGCACCTAAAGGTATGAAAGCATGGACGACTTAGAGAAGGCAAAACCGAATGGTAAACCTATCAGTAAACCACTGAAATCAGTTTTATTGGTGTTTTCCATAAAGATTTATGACTTGGCAGACCAGTTGCAATTTAATATTGGAATCGAGTTTTAATTAGTAATCCTTGAATTTCAGCCGTCAACTCGGTGAGGGGATGGTTTACGCAGCCTCCTTCCAGTCTATAAAAAAGAGAATATTGCCCATAGCATCGTTATAAAAGTAAGAAAGATAGCTATGTTTTTAACCTAAACATTATATACAAACTGATTTTCAAATGTGTAATTCAACTGACTTATCAATCCCGAAAACAGCCGTCATTTGTTACAATAGAGATCGATGCGGTCACGGAAATCGATAAATGTTCCATGCTACGGAAAAGCATGACAACCCGATTTCAGAAGATAGCCGTCTTTATTGTGATAATATCATTCAATCTTCCGCAACCATTGGCGGGCGTTGCTCGCAGGGGCAATGCCCCCTAATAAAACATAACATTAGTTTATCTAAAAATTCCAAAAACTGAATATTGGAAATACATATATCTCTACATGTATAAAAGAGTATGTCCTGACTGACTCATAATCAACGCACAGCCCAAACTACTGAGCCTAGAAACACGAAAATTGGTGGAAAAATACTTCTTAGGAAGTAAGTGCTCACTAAGAAAGGATTGTCTAATATTCCACTTCTAATGGGGGTAAAAGAAAGAACAAACCTTTAAAAAATTCCTTAAGAATCATATATTATAGTTGTGTGTCAAATGGTAACATATTGTAATGCATTTTTGTATGCTGAATAGAATGGTACCAAGTAAATGGTTCGTGACTAAGTTTAATAGTTGGTGAGATATTTTAAATTTGTCTAATTTGGCGATGTCTTTGGTACAACAACTTCACATAAAAAGTGATAATTTGCCCATATTCCTTCATATAGAGCATCCGTTACTCTAGCAGCGAAGTAACTTAGATTAAATCTTTTGTTATTCGGTTCTTTTGGTTAAAAAATTAAAACACCTATAACAGTTAGAAAAGAAATTACGTCTAAAAACGCCTTTAAAAAAAGTTTACTGATTTCATTTAAAATAAAAAAAGAAGCTTAATAAGAAACAAATATTACAAAGCAAAAATATTTAATTTATATATGAAAGTAATGTTTGTACGTCTTTATAAAGTTTTAATTGGAAGAGCTATAATATTTGGCGATTCATCATTTGCTCCTACTTAAAAAGAAACTAGTTGGATGTGCCAATGCCAAAACTTTCTTGTTTTTCATACATGTTGACTTTAAAAAAGTTGTTACACAAGTTAATTTTTCAATGTTATAACTTCAATACTCCGACTCTCATTTTCATCTTAAATTTTGCATTCAAATTATTATTCGAAGTAAAAATGAATTAACTCGCTCATCACATTTACGTAACCCTATTTGGATATGCCAATCCAACAACATTCTTTTACCTCATACGTATTAATATTTCAAAAAGTAGTTACACATGTTAATACTTCAATATTATTAGTTCAATACTATACCAACTTTGATTTTCATCTTAAATTTCTGCTTCAGTGAATTAATCGGAGTAAAATAGCATTAATCTCGATAATGATATTTATTAAAATAAATAGGTTTTTGTTATTCTGTTGTCGATCGGCTGTTCGCGAATAGCCAGCTTAGCAGGGTGCGAATTTCTCGTCGTTGCACGAGCCGCCAATGTACAATAGAACTACGAACACAATTGAAACAACTATACAAAAATTGCTATTACAGCGCTCCTTTCAGACGCAATATTTCAAAGTTCAAGGAGCACCTGCTTGCCATAGCCAAAAACTTAAATAAAATGTGGTTCAATTCTTTGCATAACTTCAGATAATTTTCGATGAATCACTATTATATAGAAATCACTATTATAGCACCCCCTTCCGGTGGAATATTTTCAACTTTCAAGGAGGACCTGCTGGTCATAGTCAAAAACATGCACACAAAATTTGGTTAAATTCTATGGATAAGTTCAAACATTTTTGGTTGGTACAATGGCGACACACGAACACACACGCGGACATACCGCCATTTGGTATAAACATGATTTTGGGGATATCTGAACCCTAAAACGTGTAAATCTGTCGAAAACCAGAAGTCAAAAAATATTCCGATTAGAATACTTTCTTCTATAGTATATAGAAGAATGTAAAAATGGGTACTTTTATGTTAGCCCTGACAAATCTCGCCAATAGCATTTTTTAAATTGCCAGTAGCAATATTTACATTTTGCATATGTAAGTTAGAAACAACTCATTGATGCAGAAGAAAATGTTTTGGTTTTTGGTATTATTTCTATTTTTTTTTTCTTTTTAACACTTTTCAACTTTGTTGGAAAGTGTTTATGCATTCGGTGTGTCTGGCCGTCTGTCCGCGCTCTAATTCCAGTAAATATACTCGGATTGCCCTGAAATTTTTGGATGGTATTAATGTTTACTGTAGCACGTCCCCTATTTCAAATAAAGTTTCTAGCAAGTTTAGTTCATTTACAGGGACAGTCAAAAGTTTTTCGTTACATTACGGCCCATGGGAAAAAAATCGCTTCAAATGATTTTTAATGGTGTTACACGCTTTCAAACATAATAAAATTGATATGTATTAATGAAGTGCACTAAAATGTGCATTCTGTATGTGCATTCTATGCGGTGCAAAAATAGTTATTATTCATTTACAGGGCCACACAAAAGAATTCCGTTACACAATGATATAGAGGGCGATTATTTGTGGCGTATTTTAATTATGTTAAAGTATTTCATATGTAATGAAATTTATATACACCGCTGAGGTCTACTATAACTTATTTCATGTATCATACGAAGTGCATAGCATTAAAGAGACATACAAAAGATTTCAGATACTATATTGTATCCGAAGTATTGTACAGTAGCGATGATTGCTGGAAATGCATGTTTAATTATGTTATGTGCTTTCATGTTTCACTATATTTATGCATAGTATATTGTGTGTATAAATGCTGTAATCCATATACAGGGCTACACAAAAAAAATTCGTAATGGTTACTGGTTTTGATTGTAAATTGCTTAAATGTGGTTTTTAAATGCGTTATGCATTTTTACGCTGAACTGCATTTAGCTTACTAAGAAATGTTTGTAGAACATAGATAAAATGATATACAGGGTCACGCAAAAAGTTAGATACATGGCCGTCTATAAATGATAATTTCAAGAAATCTGATTTCAGTAGTTTTAAGAGTGTTTTACTTTGAATTAAACATTAGCTAAATAGTGCCGTGTAATAAAGGTACTAGGTTAAATACAAGGTTGTACAAAAGTATACCACTATGTTTCCATCTTTTAGTATAAATTACTGAAAGAGAAATTTCAACCTATTATGCATTTTCTTGCTAAACTAAATTTCCCCATTATATAGTATGTATATCAACCTACAGATCAAATACAGGGCTGTTCAAAAGAATTGGAATATATATTTGCTATGGACGGTAACTTCTTAAATCAGTTTTTCAAGTTTTTTATGCGTTTTCCAAAATATTTCCTTAGTTGTCTTATATATCTTATTTCCCTAAATAACGAAGTTTTGTTAAAGCATTCAGAAAGTGTTGGAAAGTATTTCATAATCTATGCTTAACGCATGATTTTTCTTACTTGTTAGTATTTTAAAGGAAATTAGTGAACCGTATGTATTTTAAATAAAATGCGTGAAAGGTGTATAATTTAAATAAAAATAATGAAATATACATTGTTTTAGTATATTATATGTCATCCTATGCTGCTTAGTTATAGAACTATTTGGAAAATTATAGGAAAGGTGAACTCAGTTTTGAAAAATATAGCTAATATAAAACCTTCTATATATAAAAAAAGTTTTGATTTGGAAATAGACCAATGAAAATCTGCGTAGATATTTCGGGTAGATCCGCATCCAATTTTAATGCTTAAGCATGGCCTTTTATCGTTAATATTAAAAAAACTGTTTCATACTAAAACATGAAAATCGGTGGTATTATAGAGAAATGTTTGATAAACACGCTGATGCAGACAGTTTTTAAATCGAAGAAATATTTTAAGAGATATTTAATGCTAAAGTTGGACAAAATCGTTCCACTAAAAAAGTTTTATTGGAGCAAAAACTATACATGAGAATTTAATCATTTTTAGATCATTTTATACGTTATAAGTTCCCGGTGTGCAGATTGTATTTATTTTTCTTATTTGATTCATTTTTTGAGGTTTTATTTCAATTTTAAATTCAAATTTTCAGCATTTCGAGAGTTACTTTTTACAAATTTTAGAAAATGTTATTAATTTAAACTGTTGCCAGTTGTATAAACAGCGCAAACAATAATGTTTACTTTAAATAAAAAAATCATTTACACGTGACTATTACAAACAGAAAAAAAAAGCTTTAAAATTAGAATTAAATGATTACATGTTAAAAGCAGGAAAATTACGTCATAAGAGCCATAGGCACAGATGTCATATACGTCATATACATATTGGCGAAATTTTTTTCCGACGCCAATTTGGCGAAAACATCAATAGCATACACAACAACATCCGGGTTACCATAACAAGCAAAATAACGACACTTTAGCACCAGTTAAGTACCCGTTGCGTATATGAAATTGGCGTCAGAAAAAAATTGCGTCAATGACATCTGTGCCGAACCATATTTACACAAAATTTTAAAATAAGAGAAACAAAATCTTAAAATAAAAAAAAATCATTATTATGCGTTAAAAATTATAATTTGAGGAAATTGCGTCATATTTAAAATAGCAAAAAATATAGCAAAACAATTTAAATTGAAAAATATATTTGCGCGAGATATTTTGAGATAATCTTTTCAACTATTATCGTGAATTCGAATACAGCGCAAATAATATTTCCTTCTAACAACAAAAGTATTTTCACGTGAATATTAATATGAGAAATAAAACTTTGGTGTAAATTACGTCAGATTTGAAACGATACATTTAAAATGAATTATTTAAAAGAACTAGCGCTGTTTAAAAATACCGGGAAACAATGACACTGTTTACTTAATTCATTTTGCATTAGCTTATTTTCAGATGTTTAACTAATTTTTTAAATTAAATACGAAAACAGCCATTGTATCTCTTAACAGCAGATTTGGCCTTAAAAATTCCCAATCCAAGGAAAACGAATGGAAACCCATTTACAGAGTGATCGCTACTGTTTTTTTTTTAATTTTAATTCAATATTTTAAAAGCCGATCAAATTAGCGTGCTTTTTAGGTGCGTTCGTAATTATATAAATACGTAGCACCTATAGTCGTCGCTCAGTCCGTCCGTCTGTCCGTCTGTCCGTCCGTCTGTCCGTCTGTCCGTCCGTCTGTCCGTCCGTCTGTCCGTCTGTCCGTCTGTCCGCATGTAACACAGCAAAAACTACCCAACCGAATAGTCTGAAATTTCAAATATGTGATTGTTGCAAAATTTTGTCGAGCCATTTCAAATTTCATGAAAATCGGATGTATAGTTTAATTACAGGGACAGTCAAAAGTTTTTCTTTACATTACGACCAATGGGAAAAATTATTGCAAGTGGATTTTAATGATATTAGAGCCTTCCGAATGATCTGAAATTTTAAAGATATAATTGTTGCAAAATTTTGTCGAGCCATTTCAAATTTTAGGAAAATCGGATGTATAGTTTAATTACAGGGACAGCCAAAAGTTTTTCTTTGCATTACGGCCAATAAGAAAAATTATTGCAAGTGCATTTTAATGATATTACAGCCTTCCGAATGGTCTGAAATTTTAAAGATATAATTGTTGCAAAATTTTGTTGAGCTATTTCAAATTTTAGGAAAATCGGATGTATAGTTTAATTACAGGGACAGTCAAAAGTGTTCCGAAAAAATTATTGGAAGTGCATTTTAATGATGTATCAGACTATGCACGTTATGAAGTGCAAAAAATTATACATTCAGTACAATATGGGGTGCAAAAAATAATTTTAAAACTAGTTATAGTACGAACGCACCTCATTTGCCACGTTTGACGAGCAATTTCTAACTTGTTGGATTTTGGTGTGCCTGAACGGGGGTGCGTAGCTCGTAGGGGGCAGAGCCCCCTAGTGTATAAAATGCAAATTTGTATTTCTTTCCGGCTGTTTATAATTTGAGTTCTGGTAGACGTATTTTGATGGGACTTGCACTGTTAATTTTTGTAGATGGCTGGTACTTTTTTGTAGCAAAGTTTTCTTTTCTATTGTTTTTTATAAGAGAAAGCTGGACAACAAATCCGATTGCATAAAATCAAATCATAATCTACTATATATATATAAAACATAAATTTGTATTTCACTTCGATTGATCGTAAATGAGGTTCTACGTAACAGATATTGGTAGAACTTACACTGTTAGTTAGGTAATTTATTTTTAAAATGTTTTAATGTAAAACACATCGTTCTAATTTGTTTAGTTATACGGGAGAAAGTTCTAAAATTAGGAGAACGTGATTATAAAATATTACCTTTTATTTAAAGTTCTACTGAACGGATTTTGATGGGAATAGAACAGTTAGATAGGTAATATATCAGGGATTGTTTCAAAGTTTGACATATCATTCTACATTGTTTAGTTACGGAAGTTATGCGGGAAACTTCTCAGTTGTGTCGTATTTAAAAAAAAAAAAAAAAAAAAAAACAGATGTTAAACGCTATAGGCAGAGATGTATAAGTACAGTAAACATCCTGTAATTCGGCATCCTAAGTTCCGGCACGCTGGATAATCTAACATGACTTTCGGAAACACAACTGAATCGAGAAGAAATAAAGGAGTGTGCTAAAGCAGATTTTGTTGAGCCGAGGGAGGAAATTTTGACTGATGACGCTATCCTTCAGAGTGTTATAAACCAACAGCCCCCCCCCCCCCCCCAAAGTCGTGGGCTCCAATGCAGATTATCTACACGAGTCAAACAACATCAGATTGAATTAAGTAGCTGATGCCTTGAATACATTTATGAAGTTTTCTCAGCGCAGCAGTTCGTTCAACCGTGCGGAAATTGCGAAACTTCACATCATAAGAAATAACGTTCTAAAAAAAGAAGAGAAAAAACCAATACAAAACAAATTGATATTCGAGATTTCTTAAAGATGGCTTCTACGAGTAGGCATACTGTGTAGCCCTACAGAGCGCGTTTACATTTTATAGACATATACATATGTTGTACTTTACATTATTGAATATTTTTTCTAAATTCTATTGAAGCTATAGGAATAAAAAAAACATACTTTATTGTCATTTTTTTTTGCTTAATTGTAATTTCTACACGTTATTCCTGGCATTCATACTGAAAAATTTCGTAATCCGGCATGCTTCAAGTCCCGAATGTGCCAGATTAGAGATGTTTACTATACTAGAAAGTACAGATTATATATATTATAGCTATGGAGGGTGTCATACAGTAATCATAATGCAATTTATATACATTATTGCGATGCACCAGAAGATGGCTATTATAGAATACGTTATATATAGCTCATACAGTAAACGTACAGGGAAAGTCAAAAGTATTCCGTTAAATTATGGTTTATGTAGAAAAATAGTAAGCTGTGTATTTTAATGATGTTACTCTGTTACAAACATAATTGAACTGGTATGACTTCTTAGGTGCACTAAAAAATACTTTCTGTAGAATATGGGATACAAAGCATTTACCATTAATTTACAGGGTCTCACAAAAGGGTCAACCATATTAGAAACTAACGGGGAAACTGTTCTCAGCGTATTTAAATTATGTCTAACTGTTTAAAACATGATGAAATTAATATACATTACTAAGGTTTACTATAAGATGCATGTAGTAGAATATGAAGTGCATCACATTTATCGTTCATTTACAGGGATGCTTAAAAGTTTTCGGATATAATATTGTATCTGAAGTATTGTCTATTAGGGATGATTGCTGAAGATAGTTTTCAATTTTGTTTCAATTTTGTCTGAAAGCACGTTTTCTGTTATGGTATTCGTTTAAAGTTTTACTTCATTTTTGCAGACTACGTGGTGCATATAAATTCTACAAACCTTATACAAGGCTACACAAAAGAATTCACAAGTATTACTGAGAGTGAATGTGAATTATTTAAAGGTGTTTTTTCAATTTGAGTTATGCATTTTAGAACTCAGCTACATTTAGTAAACTCAGAGATGTTTGTAGCATATGTATAAAATAATATACAGGGCTATGTAAAAAACTGCATGAATGACTGCCTATCGATAGTAATTCCTAGAAGTTTCATTTCAGTAGTTTTAAATGTGTTTTAGAATCAGTCTTTAGAAAATATGTAGGGCTGTACAAAAGAATTCAAGTATGTTTCAATCCGTAGCTTGAAATTGCTAAAGGTGAATTTTCAATGGTGTTATACGTTTTCTGAAGCCCAGTGGCGTAGTGTTCAAAGCACCTGACTGCGGCGCCGCCGCAGGTTGCGAGTTTGACTCCGGACCGGGAAAGGTCCACTCAGCCTTTCATCCCTTCTATAAAATGAATGCCAAGCTTGCTTGAGAACTAAAATCCGGGGGTCCCGCATTAGACCGACCTCCTGGCCGGGATGCATGCTGTATAGCACCTCGGCGCATAGGGTCAAGAAAACAGAGATGGGCGCTGTCGGCGTTGATCCTTTATGGATTGTATAGCCACAAAGTTTAGTAGTATGCGTTTTCTAACTAAAAAAAATTAGCATTGTAGAATTTTAGAGAATATAGAATTTTAATTTTCAAAAATCAGAATAAATCGAAAATGAACAGTACCTTTGGTTTAGAGTACGTCCCTTCATTCCTACTAAGAATGCATTGTTTCGAAAAGATTCCGATGTGAATCGATGAATTAAAATTGAGTAACTCTTGAAGAATTGTGACTTGAAAAAATAGGACTTACTTAAATATTAAAGATTTGTGACTTGAAATAAATACGATTAAACTTGTTCTTTTGAGATTTTAATAGAATAACGATTTATGTTTCAACACAGACTTCTAGAATTCAGATTCATAACATTCAATATTCGATTATGTCTCGCGAAAGAGTACAAAATACAGAAATAAATAAGATTATCTAATAAAGAAAAAATATATGATTAGTGTGCATACATACGAGATAAACGTAATAGGATTTTAGAAATTAAAAATGAATTAAAAATAATATGAATTACAATTAACTAAAAGACTATTTATAAGCAGTCAATTGCTTTGATCAAAAAGAATATTTAGAGTCAGATTTTACTGCTGCCGCCATCTGTCGTGAACTGAGCCTTGAGAATTATACAAGCATACTATGTAGATTTTATACAAATCTATAGAATATGTTCAGAGCGAATAAAAAAAAATTGAGTAGCTTTCTGGGTATGTGCAATATTTCTTAAAATCTGACTTTCAAATGTGTTATGCATTTTCTAAAATGACTGAGACATTCAATCAGGGATCAAGCAGGACGGTCGTTCTGCCAAGCCAAGCTGAAAAAAATGCTAACCCCGCCAAACAAACAAACGCCAAGAATAATGGCAAGACACCGTAACTGCTTATTATACTGAAGACAACCTGTCCATGTTAAATGCATGAAATATGCCAGCGTAAAATTTCCCATATCAAAAGAAGCAATCATCGTAGAAAAATAAAACCAACACCAGAAGGACCTAATAAAGAAGATCTTCAATTTGAGATCAAATGCATCCTCATAAATTAATTATAAACAGATATATAGATTTTTTAAAATAACGTCGAGATACTGAAAATGACAGATTTATTTTCTTCGTCACAACTTATGTCTCAATCGAGGTAGAGACTTAAATAATGGACAGAAAAAAGTAAGGATTGAATTTTTGGATAGATACTTACTCAATCTACGTGCTTTTATAAAATTCAGCTTTAAAAACATTAATTTTCTATTGATAATTAGCGAAAAACAGTTAATTAGTTCTAAAGTTTACAAATTATGCCAAATAGCGATAAACCCGCCAAAATATTTTAGAAATCTTATAGTTTTCTTTTATATTATCCTTTTGCATTGATTTGACCGAAGATAACTATGGCTGAGATTCAGATAGATTTTTCGCTGTTAGCGAAATGAGTTTGACCAATCAGAAGCCTGCATGTTTGAGAATATTTGCTGTTTCTGGATCCCGGCTTATGTCATGAAAGTTTTGAGTCATTTTTTTAGTGCCATGGATGAAGTGCAATGTTTGTAGAAATGTAGGCTAGGATCCAGATAGATTTTTCGCTGTTAGCGAAACGAGAATCACCAATCAATAGCCTGCATTTCTGCAAACAGCGAAAAGTTCACAAAAATGCAGACTTCTGATTGATGAATCTCGTTTCTCTAACAGCCAAAAATCTATCTAGATTGCGCCCAATGGAGGATATTCCAAATATGGGTTCGAGGCTGAAAAAAGTCACGTGATACCGGTAACTTATCCAAGGAACTTCTAACTGATAAGAAGGGAAGATACTACTACTTTGCCTCATGAATCGTTTCATTGGCTAGCGGGGATTTACATTACACGTCTACGGAGCCTTCCCTTCTTTACGATAGAAGTTTTTACCTTGACCACGTGATCAAAATGTAGATGGAATATCCTCCATTATGTTGAACACAATTTTGCATTTCCACATCCAGGAAGGGTATTGATTGTCATAACAACAATAAATATTCGAAACTATTTAAGGCACTGATTCTGAACTCCTTTGCTATATATTTCGATATTAAAGAAGTTGTTGTTTCCATAGTAACAGTACTTTTCTGTATTGCTTTCTCTAAAACACAAATATAGAAATTTAACAAAGAGCGCTCAGAATCAACACCATAACAAAGAGCCTTTATACATAATAGTGGTGATATATGCACAGGAAGCATGCTCATTTCAAGTTTTTGCCGAAAGTATGGCTACAGCGTCTAGAATACCTTGTGTGGAAATATGCTATTCAAACAACGCTAAAAATTTGTATCCCTTAAATGTGCGACGATATTGCTAAAATTCCAAGTATCGATCACAGCGACATCTGTGGGATTTAGTATTACATTGCATAGACTAGCAATATCTTGCAGTTTGAGAAAATATCCTGCAGATATCGCCGTGATCTGTATATTTCAGCAGCATCGTTGCACAGTTAGGGGATACAATATTTTAGCACTTTTTTAAGTATTACAGGGATAGCCAATTTCCACACTATATATTCTAGGTGCTATAGTACGGCAATCCCCTTTCTTGAATAGAGGCTATTCTATCTACGTTATGATCACGTGGTCAAGACAAAAACGTCTAACGTAAAGAAGGGAAGACTCCGTCGACGTAATGTAAATCCCCGCTAGCCAATGAAACAGTTCACGGGAGAAAGCAGTAGTAGTTTCCTGTTTCCCTTCTCATCAGTTAGAAGTTCTTTAGGTAAATTGTCGGTACCACGTGATTTTTTCCGCCTTGAACCCATATTTGGAATATCCTCCATTAGACGATACGCGCATGGACGAGCTTTATTAGACTAGGGAAATAATTCAATATGCATTAGCCTGACGATAATGTTTTTATCACTTCTACCAATAAACCTTTATTGGCCATATGTCGCTACTTCGTTATAGCGACACACTTGTTCCTAATTGGATCCTGGCCTTAATGTATCAAAATACGGAGTTTGCTTTCTATACTATTCCTGAGCTCAGCTATAACGTCTAGAAATATAGGCCGAGATCAAGGTACATTTTTGCAAACAGTGGAAAGTTAGCAATTATTCTGGCTTCTGATTGGTCAATCTCGTTGC
This sequence comes from Maratus speciosus, assembly GCA_963932465.1. Lineage (NCBI taxonomy): Eukaryota > Metazoa > Arthropoda > Arachnida > Araneae > Salticidae > Maratus > Maratus speciosus. The sequence goes on along the minus strand of OZ010786.1, from coordinate 48,318,740 downwards.
GATAACAAAGAAAAATCTACCTAGATCATGGTCATGGTGTGGAAACCGGCTATTCCAGTAATACTTTAAAAATTACTAAAAATTTAATCCCATAAATATTGAAAAATACTGAATGACAAATGTCGATAGCAGCAACATTTTCTAGATCTTCTCTGAGAGAAACGTTTTCTCATTTGATGTCTTTTGAAATAGTTACGTTTGAATTACCATATGTCGCTGTGATCGACATTCATCGTTCAGCCTCGTTCAACATTTATGGGATACAATTTTTTAGCACCTTTTTAATAAGCCGATTTTTAAACTATATCTTCTAGATACTGTAGCTCCGTTATAGGCCTAGATTATATGTTGCAGAAATCGACTATCCCAGCAATACTTAAAAAAGCACGGAAATAGTGAATCCCTCAAATGTAGAACGATGTTGAATTCCAAACAGTCATTTGCAGCGACATTTGCAGGATATTTTTTAAAGAAGAAAGAGACACGTGTAATGCACCGCTATAGCGTCTAGAATACATAATGTGGAAATTTGCTATCCAAGCAGCGCTAAACAGTTGTATCCTTTAAATGATCACTGACACTGAAATCCAGGGAGCTGATCGCAGCGACACCTGTGATATACTTTCAAAGTAAACATAGTATTATTACAGCGGGCTTGACGCCAAGCACACAGGTCAGATGTATGTTAATAAAATCTAAAAAAAAAAAATGCTACAGCGTCTAGACCAAATTACAGCGCCTAGAATATATAGTGTGGAAATTGGCTATCCCTGTAATACTTAAAAAAGTGCTAAAATATTGTATCCTTAAATGTGCAACGATGCTGCTGAAACATACAGATCGCAGCGACATCTGCAGGATATTTTCTATAACTGCAAGATATTGCTAGTCTATACAATGTAATACGAAAATCCCGCAGATTTCGCTGCGATCGACACTTGGGATTTTAGCAGTATCGTCGATCATTTATTGGATACAAATTTTTAGCGTTGTTTAATAAAATATTTCCACACTAGGTATTCTAGGCGCTGTTACCAAATCGTCATGAAGTTTTAGGAAATATCCTGCAGATATCGCTGTGATCGACTCATTGGATTTCAGCATCATTTGAAATTTAAGAGATCCAATATTTTAGCACTTTTTAAAGTATTACTGGGATAGCCGATTTCCACACTATATATTCTAGGCGCTGTAGCACCGCGGTAGCCTGTCTTTTTCGTTTACCTCGGAGTAGATATAGATGAAGTCATTTGTAGCTGTTCCTAAACTGTGGCCAACAACATATAAGGCCAGTTCATAACGTCACACGGAGTTGATTATCTGTACACGGCAATGGACACAAAAAAATCGGCGCGCAGCTTTGTACTAATAATCGTATAAAGATGATCTAACTCTGAGGCTAACGAAAAAGACAGGCTACCGCGGTGGGTCCGATTCTTCTTTTTTTACAGACCGCTGGAGTCACGTGATGCTGGAATGCACCAAAGAAGGTGCGTGAAAAGAGCATCACGTGACTCCAGCGGTTTGTAAAAAAAGAAGAATCGGACCCACCGCGGTAGCCTGTCTTTTTCGTTAGCCTCGATCCAACTCCGTGTGACTTTTAAACATCATGAACTGGCCTATTATGTCATTGGTCGCGCTAACACCCTCCCTCCTGCGTCCACCGTATATAGCGGCATCTTGTACTGGAGACTGCTAAATGGGCTGCTATCCGTCAAAATCAAGAGAGAAAAGGGCAGAAGAGAGGGAAAGAACTCATTTTTTTGGTAACTAGTTTTTCACACGGGAAGATTGACATGTCTGTTCCTCTCCTTTCATCACTTCATGGTGGTGAAATAAGCCAAAGCCTCCTAAATATTTGAGAAAGTCTTGACTCGCGTCACGAAAACATCACACAAAGCAGGCAAAGCAAAGAAACAAAATCATTAATTGGCTCGTGAATATGAACGAGCCAATGAATGATTTTTCTTCTTTGTTTTGCCTGCTTTGTGTGACGTTTTCCTGACACGTGTCAAGGCTTTCTCCAATATTTAAAGAGCGTTGAATAGGCCGGGATCAAGATAGATTTTTCGCTATTAGCGGGATGAGATTGATCAATCAGACGTTTGCATTTTTCCGAACTTTTTGATGTTTGCAGTAAACACCGAAAAGCCTGCAAGGATGGAGGCTACTGATTGGTCAATGTAATTTTACTAACAGAGAAAAATTTATCTGGATCCCGGACATTAACTTTGGTTGGTTAAAACAATTTTGAATAAAATCAAATCAGGAAGCCAATGTTTGTTAACTTTTCTGGTTAGTTTAATTGAAATCTTCCTCGTCTATTACTGAAAACTGAGTTACCGTACTTTGGACAAAAAATTCAATATGAGTACACGACTTGTGCATATTTCACCACTCTAACACAGTGTTGCTAGATGGGCTAATTTTTTAATTCAGATACTTGATTGGCACCACTTTTTTGAAATTGTAAAATGCGCCTTATTTAATGACATATTAATTAAGGCGAAAACAAAGGGAATTTTACCGTTTATAATAAGTGCTGGCAATCAAGAAATCTGAATTTAAAAAAAAGTAGCCCACTGGCAACACTGCTCTAACATATAAATGTTCTCTGTTATGACCATGATTCTAAGTGCAGTTGGTTAAATTTGAGTATCTGGGCATTAGAGAAAGCAATAGTGGCCCACCGTGGCTGAGTGGATGAGACACCATGCCGCTAATCGCTTGAGTGCGTAGGTGGAAACAGATTGGAATCCTGCCGTGATCCGCATGTGATATGATGTATGTGTTCAATAAATCAAACAAACAAACAAGCAAGCAATAGTGAAAGGTACAGTTGGCATGGAAACAACGACTTCTTTAATTCGTATAGAAAATTAATGAATAGTAGTAAATGACTCAAGTTTAAAATGTAGGCAAATGGTCTGGAAATATCAATGGCTCCCATCTAGTATTTCACAAAATTAATTTAATAGATTCACATGATGTATAACTTGATGCAACTCTTAGCTAATGAAAATTCTGCAACAAGACTTATGTAGGTAGATCTTTTGAATGAATAATTCAAAATTCTGAGAACAAAACGAAGTTCTTAAGGGCTCTTCCTCACACCCCCCTCAACAAAAGGAAATACGATAGAAAGATATAAGAATTTGGATAGCTTCAATATGTCTGTGATCTTTTGTCAGAGTTCAGAAAAAGAGTCTGGGCATAAAAAAAAAAAAAAAAAAAAAATGACGAACGATAAGACTATAGATTTCAGGTAATTTTTAACCGAAAAATATTTAATACTAATGTATATGCGGCTTCAATAATAGACTATTAAAGATAATCAATTTAGGGGAAATTTTATAGTAAATTAATATCCTCACATTTATGCAAATAGGTATGGATAAACAGACTTGAGTAAAATTACATATTTATTCTTTCTTCTCTATAACACGACCTAAATGAAGATGAAGTTATATGTACAGTTTATATCTTTAAATTTTTAGATTTTTTATATCAAAAATGTTCCTTTATTATGTCTAGAATTGCTAGATTTACAGATCTTCGATTCTTTAGATGCCTGCGGGGTTTCATTCTCGGATTAACCGTAGGTATTTGTAAAGGTAAAGTTATTTTGCAAAACCGTCAGCAAAAAAAAATTTAGAAAAAACAATTAACTGACAGACTAACTGTAAATATATATTTTATTTCGACTCTGTTTTTTACTAAATTTTCATCTTTTGTAGAAAATTTTATGGAGATATAAATTGAGAAAGACTGATACTTTGAAAGAATAAAGTGACTTTCCTTACTTTTAAATTATTAATCACTATAAAAAATGAATGATAGGTAAACAAAATGTATAATATTGTGTTTGCTCCCTGCTTATAAAGGCTATACAAGGACTAATTTTAATTTGAGCTAGTAGAATTATTTCAATTATATATCATTTGTTTTAAAAAAAGAACTGATATCTACTAAAAAAAAATAAAAAAAAATAAAAAAAATAATAAGAAAGGTGAAAGTTGTGGCTAAAAAATAGTGTGATATCAAATTTCCAAGCTTATATTACGGTACTTATTTAAAATTTTTTGATAAAAATTTACCATATGTAAGTCGAGTACCTAAGTATGCGTTGATAGAAAGCCTTTTCTCCTTTACTAAATACATCATAACGTGTTTCTGAAAATTAATTTTTTTTTAATTATGCATGATGGGCTTGGCGGCCATCTTTCCATATTTTACACAAATTTCTAAGCACTCAAGCTCGTAACATATTTGCATTATTAAGAATTTCGAACTTCTAGTTTTAGCTACAGACAGATAAATTAAGAAAGTTTTTTAATTTGAAAAAACAAATTGATTTTTACTGCCTTAACTAATTAATTAACCCCCCCTCCGAAAAAACAGAATCATAAGAGGAAACCTGAAGTTACTTCAGCTTTATTTTTAGACACAAATTTTTAGGCACTCATTTCCATAAATTAAAAGAATAAAATGTTTGCTTTAGTAACAATTTCGAACTTCCAATCTTAACAATGAACTTGTGTGCTTAGAAATTTGTGTAAAATATGGAAAGATGGCCGCCAAGCCCATCATGCATAATTAAAAAAAATTTAATATTCAGAAACACGTATTTAGTAACATGATGTATTTAGTAAAGGAGAAAAGGCTTTCTATCAACGCATACTTAGGTACTCGACTTACATATGGTAAATTTTTATCAAAAAATGTTAAATAAGTACCGTAATATAAGCTTGGAAATTTGATATCACACTTTTTTTTAGCCACAACTTTCACCTTTTTTCTTTTCTTTTCTTTCTTTTTTTTTTTTTTTTTTTGCTTGGCTTTTTTTTACTTTTGAAAAGTTGTGTTTTAGTAGATCTTATTTACATTACTAAACAACGAAGTTTTGTTATAGTATACTTGAAGTGTTGGAAAGTGTTTCATAATCTATGCTTGATGCATGATTTTTCTTTCCTGTTTGTAAATGATGTAAAATAAATAAAAAATGTTTTTTAATGATTGTATTTTTTTTTTTTTTTTACAGAAAAAATTAGAAAAGTTCACCGTTAAATAAATTATTGGTGTTCTGAAACGTTTAAGATGTTAATTCACTTCTTTTGCAGATTTAAGTTGATAATTGGAGTCCGCATTGTATTTTCAAAGCTGAGGTGTTATAATAACATATTTTTGAATGCTTTAATTAATTTTTGGTAAAAGAAATTTTTATTAGAAGCATGCATTTTTTTAAAGCAAAAAATTGTTCAAAATATTCTGTTTAAAAATGATGTGAGATGGAATAGAAAGACAGAATCTGGAGGATAATACTAAAATTTGACTTCTCTTTTAAAAAGAATGTTTACATCTATCCCTATAAAACATTTTTTTTGAAAAGGCTTTGTGATGGACTAAGGAGACAAACTCACTCATAAGTTTGCTTTCAAAAGTCTCAAGTATTTACTTAAGCAAAGGTTTTCTACGTGATATTTATAGAAGCTATGCAAAGAAATGGAAAAAAGAAAAGGCTGAAAAATATTTTAGCTTTTTTCAGTCATATATATATATATACCTAATATTTTTATTTTTATGTTTTATTTATTTATTTTTGCATTTAGATGTGGAAAGCGTTACGGAATTTTAAATCTGCACATAAAACGGAAAACATGAAATCGACATTCAGAAAATACTTTTTTGAAACAGTAAATAATAACAGTAATTTTTTTTAATACGAAAGGTAGTGTTACTACAGAGAAAGTACCAGGAATAAGTGTTTTTTTTTATTATTATTATTATTTATATCGATCTAGAAAGCGGATTCGACAGTTTAAACATGCGAAAAAAAAGAAATCTTTTCACTCTTACAATCTTTAAGCTTGAAACTACAAAGCAAACCCGCGTCGGAGAACAATTTTGTGATGTTCACCATGGTTTTAATTAAAATCTCAGCTAATTATCAAAAAATGAAAAGTCTGATCCTCAGGTGCATTTGAGCTGCCTTCGTCTGTCCACATCAAATATTCAGTCCGCCAAATGGTAAGCAAAAAAAAAAAAAAAAAAAAAGTACAACAATTGAAACTTATAAAATGTATTTTAATATAATATTGAAGAAAAAATGTTTTAAAGGCAAATAACTTTTTTCTATTACTCCCTAATAATAATAATAGAAAATATTGAATTTTTTTTAATTTTCACGGAAGTTTTTAGTTTTATTATCACTTTTTACTTGCTAAATGACGTTAATGAGAGGCATGCTCAATGTAAATTACTGTTTAATTGATTTTATTTACTTTGTGTATTGTGTTTATCTGTATATCGTTATCTACGGACTTGAGATATGTATACATTTTATAATCTAAGAAATTAAATCAGTACAGTGTATAAAAGAAAATATTCTAAGAGGGGCTTATATCTATCGGAATGTGTATAATACAACAGGGAGCTAGGTAGCTGAGAAACTAGAGTTGGTGAACATAAGATATTCTCCCGTGATGACCTGTCGGTGAGCGAACGGTCGAAAAGGACACGTAAGGTTCCCCTTGAAAAGATAGGGGAAACTACAAAATCTGGACAAAGAAGAAAGAAAGGGAGAGCGAATAATAAAACAAAATAAGGTTTTAAGTTGAAATTTTGAAGTGGGGCTTGAAAGGAGTTGCTTTGCTGTGCGCGCAGACTATTTCCTTCGAAGTGTACGTATGTGCCGCGAATTCAGGCGGATGTCGAGTCTTTGGATGAGCCTAGTTGGGTACTGTCAACAGAGAAAAAATAGTGTATTTCGAGTCATATAAACCCAGTGAGTAGGTAATATCTCAAAGTTTAATTTAAAGTGGGACAGGATCTGCTATATCCATGCCTACAAATGAAAATAGTGTATTTTGTTGTTGAATATGTAGATATCCTCTAAATAAATTTAAAATTTAATATTTACTTCAAGTATCCTGGTGAACTAATTCTTAATATTATCTATACCGGTTGTGGCAGCATATCAATTAAGGAGAATATATTTATATCTTTACGTCTGGCGGATTAAAATCAGAGTGATAATTATCACAACACCGGCAGCATCTATTAACTAAAGTTATGAATATATTTGTCACATCCAGTATTAATTTACCAGCTTTCATGATATCATAAAGTCATTCCTTCTTATAACCCTCTTGCTGTCCTGAACTTAGGATCATAAATATAATTAAACAAGAAAGAAAAATCATGCGTTAAGCATAGATTATGAAACACTTTCCAACACTTTTTGAATGTTTTAACAAAACTTCATTATTTAGGGAAATAAGGTAAATAAGACAATTAAGTAAACATTTTAGAAAACGTATAAAACATTTAAAAAATTGATTTTAGCAGTTACCGTCCATACCCAATAGTACCTTTATTAAACGTCACTATTTAGCTAAAATTTAGTTTAAACTAAACTAAAACATTCCTAAAACTACTGAAATCACATTTCCAGATATTATCATCCGTAGACGGTTATGTATCCAATTCCTTGCTTGACCCTGTATATCATTTTATTTATATTCTGCAAACATTTATTAATAAACTGAATGCAGTTCAGCGTAAAAATGCATAACTCCTTTAAAGACCACCTTTAAGCAATTTACGCTCATACTCAGTAACCCTTACGAATTATTTTGTGTAGCCCTGTATATGAACTATAGCATTTATACACACCATATAATATGCATAAATATAGTGAAATATAAAAGCGCATATCATAATTAACAAGTAAGAAAAATCATGTGTTAAACATAGATTATGAAACACCTTCCAATACTTCTTGAATGCTTTAACAAAACTTCGTTATTTAGGGAAATAAGGTATATAAGAGAACTAAGTAAACATTTTAGAAAACGCGCAAAACATTTGAGAAACTGATTTCAGCAGTTACCTTCCATAGCAAATATGTATTCCAATTCTTTTGAACAGCCCTGTATTTGATCTGTAGGTTGATATATATACTATATAATGGGGAAATTTAGTTTAGCAAAAAAAAAAAAAAAAAAAAAAAAAAAAACACATAACAGGTTGAAATTTCTGTTTCCGCAATTTATACTATTTGATGGATACACACTTGTATACTTTTGTACAACCGTGTAGTTAACCAAGTAGTACCTTTATTACACGCCACTATTTAGCTAAAGTTTAATTCAAAGTAAAATACTCTTAAAACCACTGAAATCACATTTTCGGAAATTATGATTTATAGATGGCCATGCATGCAATTCTTTGCGTGACACTGTATATAATTTTATCTATGTTCTACAAACATTTCTTAGTAAAATAAATGAAGTTCAGCGTAAAAATGCATAACTCATTTAAAAATCACCTTTAATCATACCCAGTAACCATTACGACATTTTTTGTGTAGACCTGTATATGAATTACAGCATTTATAAACACATATACAATGTATAAATATAGTGAAACATAAAAGCGCATAACATAATTAAAAATGCATATCGCTACTGTACAGTACTTCGGATACAATATACTATCTGAAATCTTTTTTGTGTCCCTGTAAATGCCATGCACTTCGTATTATACATAAAATAAGTTATAGTAAACCTCAGCGACATCAATTTCATTATACATGAAATAATTTAACATAACTAAAATGCGCCGCAAACGATTCCCTACGCCCCTATATCATTATGTAACGGAATTCTTTTGTGTGGTCCTGTAAATGAATAATAACTATTCTTTGCCCCGCATGTTCTACAGAATGCATATTTTAGTTCATTTGATAGATGCATATCAATATTATCATTCATCAATATGCATATCAATATTGATCATTAAAAATCATTTGAAAGGATTTTTTTCCCCGTAGGCCATAATGTAACGAAAACTTTTCACTGTCCCGTTAAATGAACTAAACGTGCTAAAAACTTCCTTTTAAATTGGGAACCTGCTATGTTAAACATTTACATCATCCGAAAATTTCAGGGTAATCCGTGTATATTTACGGGAGTTAGAGCGCGGACAGACGGACAGACAAACCGAAGTCTTAAACACTTTTCAACTATGTTCGAAAGTGTTAAAGGTGCTATTTCAAAATCGGTTTTAAACTAAATTTTATTTTGAGTGATATCTCATAAAAAAAAATCTTACAAAACCCCTCTTCAGCGTTTATCTTGAAAATAACCTGTATTTTAATGACTGTAATTCACGTTTTTTCTTTAACAATTTCTGATACAAATATATCGGCGTGAATAAACTCATCTATGGAAAATTCATCGCCTTTAATAGTATTATACAAAACGAAAGGTAGGGAAATTATTTTTAAAATGATAATTTTTGCCCCATTTCTTTTTTAAAGAGGAGAGAGAAAAAAAGCATTTTCAAACTATATTTTTAGGATTTCTAAATCGATTTCTCAACATATAATCATCGTTTAATTAATATGAAACTATCAAGTGATTAAAGCATATAAAAAAATATATATTACACTCTTCGTTTTTAGGTGCGTTCCTAATTATATAAATACGTAACATCTGTCATTCGGACTGTTCGCATATAACAGAGCAAAGAAACCCCAATCGTATGGTCTGAAATTTTAAATATATAATTGTTGCAAAATTTTGTCAAATCATTTAAAATTTTATGAAAATCAGATTGTTCTTTAATTACAGGGACAGCCAAAAGTTTTCCGTTACATTACGGATAATAGGAAAAAATATTTCAAGTGCATTTTAATGATGTTACAGCCTTTTGAACGGAATGAATTTGAAATGAACTTATGAAGTAGTGCACTAAAATATACTTTCAGTACAATATGCGGTGCAAAAAATGTTTATTAAACTAGTTATAATACTACGAACGCAACTCATTTGCCACGTTTGACGCGTAATTTCCAACTTGTTATTTATATTTTCTACTTTTTAATGTTTAAAATATTTCGTTGTGTAAGTTTCACAGCCAGTTCGATTATTTTGGTGAGCATTGTTTGGCGCATAATTAACTCCATTCTTATTATAAGGGGCTATACTTATATAACGTTATCAACATTTTGCAAATTTTGAACCCCCTCCCCCCCTTATGATATCATACGTTATCATTAGTCGACCCCCCCCCCCCCACTTTTATTTTTACATTATTTTCACTTTTTTTTATACGTTTGCAGCAATATACACACATGATCATACATTTATTTGTCGCATACTTTACGGGTTCAAGAAGTCAATAAAATATCAATACTTGAAATAAATTTATATCAAACAATATCTAAAAAAAGTTAGTTACTAATTAAAAGTATATAATAATAGCTTTTTGTTACCCGACTGAAAAGAAGGGTTATGTGTTTCACGTGTATCTGGGTATGTGGATTTCTTCATACTCTCGAAACATCCCAACAGCTGGATGGATTTTAATGAATGAGGTCTCTATCAATTCGTCTTAATCGTCCGATGGTTATAGGCTAGGCTTTGTTTTTATAAATTCAAAATGGCGACCGTAAAATACAAAATAGCGGTAGACACAAAATTTTTTTTTACGCGCCATATTGAGTGGCATATCATTCGACAGGTCTTTCAAAATGAAGACGATGTTTCATTGACTATTTTACAGTCAGAAGCTCCGTTTAAATATTACACAACCTGGAAGTTGTGTAGGTATGATCTGTAGCTTTACTGTAACTCTAACCATCATAGACATCCATAGGCCTCATCAAAACAGTGTTTATAGATAGGAACTAACAATTAAACGCAACTTAAAAGTCATCAACACAAGCAAATAAAAAAATAGGTCACATATATTACAAATAAATAAGTTGAAATCAAATTTAACTATCTTAATGAAGTCGAATTTTAAAATACATGCACAGTTTCTTTGTAAGCAATATCAGGATTCTGCCTTATCTATTTCATGAATTTTGACCAAAAATTATGACGCATGGAGCATGTCAGAAATCTAAAAATGTTGAAAAATCAGTTTTGAGACAAACTGATTTAAAATTATTTAAAAAGCCGAAAAATAGTTTGTGTTCAAAATTCAAACGCTTGTAACTTTGCGAAAAAAAATCGCATTTGCATTTGTTTTTTCTACAAATGGTTCAGAAGTAACTAGAGATATAATAATATGCGCAAAAATAATTTTCGATTTTGAGTCGATTTCTACTCAAATAAAAGTCCATAATCCCCTTAAGTGAATTGTAACGATGTTGGAATAAGCAAAAAAAAAAAAAAAAAAAAAAAAAAAAAAAAAAAAAAAATGTGAATAAAGTACGTTTGTTGAAGGAAAATAAAAATTGTGTACCAGAATGTAAACATCAAAGAGAAATCTGACTATTTACAATTTCTACTATTCAAAAAATATATAAATGCTCCGCCTTATATCGTTTACTTATTTCCTAGAAATTATTTATTATATTGATGCGGGAAAAGAAAATTTGTTATTTCGTTGACACATTTTTGAAAAGAGTATTTACATTTTGTGCTATTGGCACTTATTTATTATTTACACAAAAATGCATATCATCATATGGAATTTTTAAAAACAAATGTAATGTGGTAATATTTATTGAATTCAATTTATGAATATTTAAATTTTGAATATTATGAAAGACATATTTTTTTTGTTATTCATTAATCTGTAGATTAATGAATATTTAAATTTTGTGTTTTTGGCCCTTTTTTACCCGACTGAAAAGAAGGGTTATGTGTTTCACGCGTATTTGTGTATGTGGATTTCTTTATACCCTTGAAACATCCCAACAGCTGGATGTATTTTAATGAATGAGGTCTCTATCAATTCGTCTTAACGCACGATGGTTATAGGCTAGGCTTTGTTTTTATAAATTCAAAATGGCGGCCGTAAAATACAAAATGGCGATAGACACGAAAAAAAAAATTACGCGCCATATTGAGTGGCATATCATTGGATAGGTCTTTCAAAATGAAGACGATGTTTCATTGACTATTTTACAGTCAGAAGCTCCGTTTAAATATTACACAACCTGGAAGTTGTGTAGGTAGGATCCGTAGCTTTACTGTAACTCTAACCATCATAGACATCCATAGGCCTCATCAAAACAGTGTTTATAGATAGGAACTAACAATTAAATGCAACTTAACAGTCATCAATACAAGCAAGTAAAAAAATAGTATGTAATATAAAAAAAAAATAGTTTCACATTGATGAGAAATAATTAATTAGTTCGCTTTTTACGCAGTCGGGTTTTTTGATTTTTTAAATTTAATTTTTTACATAATGCATTCAGCAGTAATATTTTTTTCTCGCACTTGCTCTTCGCTCGGAGAGGTTAAAAGTCACAGTTCTTTATCAACAAAACAGTATCGACAGCATTTTTTGTCTTTATTTACTGGTAAACGCAAGTTCATTTTCTACATATTATACTCCTGATTTCTCTAACGGCGAATTATATGCGCATATGGCAGAAGAACAAGAATGTCCAAAGTTGGGTTATTCCAAATTTTGGAATGAAATGATTTTATAAACATTTAATGACTTTACTAATAGATTTGTACTTTCATAAAGCGTATAAAAATAATACTAATAAAAAAGGTAACAAATTATTTGGATGTAAAGAAAAAGTTACTAAAAAAAGAAATGTTTGGTTCTATCAAAAATGATAACTATATCAAAAATGATAACTATATCCCCCCTCCCTCCAGAGATATCATGCGCCAACCCCCCTTCCCCCTAAAATGAAAAAGTTATATATGCACAGCCGCTAACTGGCATACAATAATAGCCATACATTATTTGGAGATATTTCACATGCGACCGGCTAACGAAAAAATGTCTTAAAATTAATATAAATTTATAATTAATTTCTAAAAATGCTAAAATGTTGTATTGCCATTACAACACACATGTGAACATAATTTTTATAATTCTAGCCTATCAAGAAGAAAGTGAAAAATAGATTACAAAATTCCACCTTTAAGTACAACAAGTCGAAAATTGTACGTCAAACGTGACAAATGAGGGGCGTTCGTAGTTTAACTAGTTTTATAAATATTCAGATCTTGGTACAATAGCTGTTGCACTCATGCAAAAATTCATGAATACGAAATTTATTACAAACTATATAAATTGAATTCAGTAATATGAAAATAATACGATTCCATCTTAAATATCACGTAATCACCATGGCAACCTAGAATCATTACCTATCATGGAATATCATTGAATAAATTACGTAATGATACGATTAAATAGAATGAAGAAAGAAAAATGTTAATGTTATCTTTTAAGTTTTGATTCAATTTTCATATAATTCTGCAATGATTATACATATTAAATTTCAAACCATTTGGTTGGGTAGATTTTGCGCTGTTATATGCAGACAGACGGACAGACAGACTGACGGACCAGAAGGCGACTATAGGTGCTACGTATATATATGATTACGAACGTATCTTAAAATGAACTTTAATTAAATAAAATACTGAAAACATGGAAAGCGAGAAGTCTAAATAAATAGTTCCACCAAATGATTTTTAAAGCATGTTGTTAAAATAGTCTGTTTTTTATATATTTAAAAGAAATGGATGGCGTCATTTTAATTAATCTGTAGATTTAGTAATACATTTTAAAAAGAATATTTAAAAGAAATTGAGTTAAGATAAATGCTGTGAATTATGTAAAAAAAAAAAATAATAATAATAATATATGCTATAAAAGATGGCGCCGAAAAATAAATGAATTACTCATATGATTCACCATTTCATTAAATTCGGAATGTCAGCGATTAAATAATTTGTTATAATAACTGCAACAAAATATGAACGGTAAAGAAATTTGATTAAAAAGCACTTAACACTAGTGATGGGCGATTCTCTAAAATTTACCAATCGAAAAAAATCGTTATCGTAAAATACACAATCGATACAGTCATCGATTATTTTCGAGAATCTACAAAGGAGATGTTCTAGAATCGATTATTGAAATCATTGTTTTTACATATATATAAGGCAGATTTTATTAAATATAGGGTAACTGAAAACAGATGGAATAAAAAAACAACAAACCAAAGGGAGGCTATAAAGGAGCCATAAGACTGGAGAAGTCTTGTAAGGGTGCCCCCTGGTTGAAAAAAGCTGAAAAAACGCAAGTAGCTATGAAGCGGTAAGGGAAGTTTAAGTATCAAAAATTAGAATTTTTCGGCAATTAGCACCAAAATGGCCAAAGAAATAAGAATCAAAAGTACCCCCTAGTGGCAAAAACATGAACTAAAGGATGATAAAAGGGATCAAAATTTTTTATTGATTTTTCTACGTCATTTGAGATTGGATCTTTAATTTCCCCATTTTTAGAAAGACTTCGACTGGAATACATTAAACGAACCCCCGCGGGGAGCAAAGTAGGGGGCAGGGGCAAGGAAAGTGCATAATATGAATAAGTGGTCACAGGACTTTCCAACGATATGTCACATGAGGGGTGTCGGCTAAATTTAGAAAAGTGCCCCCGCGCGGGCAAAGTAAAGGGAGGGGCGCGGGCGATATATAAAATGAAATAGTAGTCACAGAGCTTTCCAATGATATATCACATGAGGGGTATCAGCAAAAGATAGAAAAGAGTCCCAACTCCCAGGATTCCAATTATCGTTCCCCCGAAATATACCCTGCTCATCCTTCTCTTTGAAATTTTCATATATTAAAAATTATTTATCGGAGGGCTCCGTAAAAAAATCCGATCTAAAATGTTTAAAAACGCTACGATTTCAAAAAAGTTCGAAAAGTGCCTCTCTCGGGGCGCCAAAATAGGGAGGGAAGAAGAAAGGTTCATAATATGAAAGAGTAACTTTCCGATGATAACCGAAAACTTTCCGATGATATATCAAATGACTGGTCCAAAAAAAGTTTGAAATCTAAACCTCCCACGTGGGTTCCCTCTTTTATCCCAGAATATACCCGGAAATCACGCAGCCCCACTTTTCACCCACAGCACCCCCCACGCAGCCACCAAAATTTTATATTTAATAAATAATATTTATCGGAGAGCTCCATTAAAAAACCTCATTTGATGATATTTATTGTAGGAAATCACCCCGCACCGCTCCCCCCCCCCCCCCCCCCCCGCCCGCCTTCTTCCGGAATTCAAGTCTGGGAGGAGAAAGGTTTATAATATGAAAGAGTGGTGAAAGGACTTTCCGATGGAGAGGTTTGGTAAAAGTTTGAAAATTACCCCCCCCCCCTTTGTCCACTCTCGCGCCCCCAGAATTCCCTCACCTTCCTCTTTGAACTTTTTATATTTAATAAATAGTATTTATCTGAGTCTCCAGGTATGGGGCAGCTTGGCAGAGCTAAAATAAGAGAAACATTGAAAATTCGGGGCAAAATGACACTAAATTTAACAGTAAAGTTTGAAACTAGGACTATACACAGAACTGAATACATAAACCACTATGCTTCATAACCCACATGGGTTAATAGCAATAAAAAGATAAGTGCCAGTTAAACTGATGGCATTGAGCTCACAGGTTATTCACATTAATTGTATATTATACTCTTATTTCAAAGAATAATGCCCCTAAAAAAATAAATGAAGGGAAATATACCCCGTTTGCCCCTTTTATACTTAACCAATGAACCTCCAAATCAAATCAGGGAAACTCCTTAACTATAATAAATCAGTATATCAAATTTGAAGAAAATCAGATAATTCTGCATGAAAAAAAGAAACATATCGCTAAATTAAGGGTGGTCTAACCCCTTTAACCCTTTTATACTTAAATAATGAACCTCCAAATCTAATCAGGAAAGCTCCTTATCAGAACGAACATAGAAAAAAAAAATTAAAGTAAATTGAATAATTCTCCATGAAAATCCATTTATCTAAATTAAGGGGACTTGCCCCCTTTTCGCCCTTGTATACTTAACCAATGAACCTCCAAATCTAATGAAGGAAGCGCCATATCGGAATAAATCGGTATATTAAATTTGAAGCAAATCGAATAATTCTGCATGAAAAACCCTTTTATCTAAATTATGGGGGAGGCCAGCCCCTCCCCTTTATACTTAACCCATAAACCCCCAAATCTAATCAAGGCAGCTTCTTAACATAATAAACCGGTATCCCAAATTTGGAGCAAATCGAATAATTCTGCATGAAAAACCCATTATCTACATTAAGGAGGGGGTCTACCCCCCTTTCCCCCCTTTATACTTAAGTAATGAACCTCCAAGTTTAATCAGGGAAGCTCATTAACATAATAAACCGGTATACTAAATTTGGAACAAATCGAGTAATTCTGCATGAAAAACCCAATTATCTAAATTAAGTGGGGAACCAGACCCCCTTCTCCCCCTTTATCTTTAACCAATGAACTTCCAAGTTTAATCAGGGAAGCTCCTTAACATAATAAACCGGTATACCAAATTTGGAGCAAATCGAATAATTCTGCATGAAAAGCCCATTTATCTAAATTAAGGGGGGACCAGCCCCCTTCTCCCCCTTTATACTTAACCCGTAACCCTCCAAATCTAATCAAGGTAACTTCTTAACATAATAAACCGGTATATCAAATTTGGAGCAAATCGAATAATTGTGCATGAAAAACCCATTTATCTAAATGAAGGAGGGGGTCTACCCCCCCCCCCCCTTTCTCTGCTTTATACTTAACTAATGAACTTCCAAGTTTAATCAGGGAAGCTCCTTAACATAATAAACCGGTATACCAAATTTGGAACAAATCGAATAATTCTGCATGAAAAACCCATTTATCTAAATTAAGAGGGGGCGGGCAGCCCCCCTTCTCCCCCTTTATCCTTAACCAATGAACTTCCAAGTTTAATCAGGGAAGCTCCTTAAAATAATAAAACGGTATACCAAATTTGGAGCAAATCGAATAATTCTGCATGAAAAACCCATTTATCTAAATTAAGGAGGGGGTCTATCCCCCTTTCCCCCCTTCATACATAACTAATGAACCTCCAAGTTTAATCAGGGAAGCTCCTTAACATAATAAACCGGTATACGAAATTTGGAGCAAATCGAATAGTTCTGCATGAAAAACCTATTTATCTAAATTAAGGAGGGGGGGGGACCAGCCCCCCTTCTCTCCCTTTATCCTTAACCAACGAACCGTCAAAACTAATCAGCGGAACGCCTTATCAGAATAAACATAAAAAAAATTGAAGCAAATCATACATTTTAATCAAGAGTTATCGCGTTACGTACATACGTACGTACGTACTTACATGCATACACACAGAACCGATGGGTATATTAGCTCTCAGGCTTAGATAGCCTGTGAGCTAAAAAGAGATTGGATAAGCAGAAGGACTCCTTTGAGAAATTATGACTTAAACCAACCGGTAAGTTTGACTCTAAAAGCTTCATTTCCATCTCGCATTTCGGCAAATCTCATCTCGATGATTTTTCCAGCATTTCGACGCTTCCAGATGGGAAGCTGCTCGATGGTTTGTTCTCTCGCGGTTTTAAACCTTTCGGAATGGGAAGTCTCTCGAGAGTGTCTCTCGCCCTTTTCAACGTTTCCCGATGGGAAGCCTCTCGCTGGTGGCTGGTTTCTCTCGTTCTTCTCGAAATCTCCCAACGAAAAGCCTTTCGAGGATTTCGCTCGCGCTTTTCAACATTTCGCTATGAGAAGCTTTTCGAGGATTTCTCTCGTCCTCGGCAGAGAAGAAAAGTAAGAAAATTTATCGAGAGTACCAAGGGACGAGATAGAGGAAGAGGCATGACAATGAGCTGTGAAATGAAGCCCTAATTTTCAAAGTTTCTCTTATTTTAGCCCTACCAAGATGTCACATACCTGGAGCCCTCCGATAGAAATTATTTATTAAATATAAAAATTTCAAAGAGGAAGGTGGGTCGGGTTATTTCGAGGAAGGAGGACGTGAGAGTGGAATCATGCGGGGTGCAATTTTAAAAATTTTACCGAACCCTTCCTGTGGCATATAATCGAAAAGCCCTTTGACCACTCTTTCATACTATGAACCTTTCTTCGCCCAAAGGGGGATGGGGAAGGGGCGAACAAATTTTTAAAACCGTAGCCGATTTCTATAATAAATTTAAATATCACTTTAGATGTGAGTTTTTTATGCAGTCTTCCGGTAAATATTAATTATTGAACATAAAAATTTTAAAGTGGCGGCAGTGTGAATTCCGGGGCGAAAGAGTGGGCTCACGGGAGGTGGGAGGGGGAGCAATTTTCAAACTTTTTTTGGACCAGTCATGTGATATGTCATCGGTAAGCTCTCGGATGACTCTTTCATATTATGAGACTTTCTTCCTCCCCTCCCCAATTTGGCCCCCACTGCGAGGGTAGTTTTTTCCGTTTTTATCATTTTAGATCAGATTTTTTTATGGAGCCCTCCGCTAAATATTATTTATAATATATGAAATTTCAGGACACTTTTCCAAATTTAGCCAAGACCCCTCATGTGACATATCGTTGGAAAGGTTTGTGACTACTTATTGATGCTATGCACTTCCGGTGGCCGCCCCCCACTTCCCCCCCCGGAGGACACTTTTCCAAATTTAGTCAATACCCCTCTTGTGAGATATCGTTGAAAAAGTCTGTGACTACTTATTGATGTTATGCACTTCCGGTGACAGTCCCCCCCACTCTTTGCACCCCCCGGGGGCACTTTTTCAAATTTAGTCAATACCCCTCTTGTGAGATATCGTTGGAAAGGTCTGTGACTACTTATTGATGTTATGTACCTACGGTGTCACCACCACCACTTTGCCTCCCCCCCCGGGGGCACTTTTCCAAATTTAGCCAAGACCCCACATGTGAGATATTGTTGGAAAGGTCTGTGACTATTTATTGATGTTATGCACCTCCGGTGACAGTCTCCCCCGATTTGCCCCTCCCGGGGGACACTTTTTCAAATTTAGCCAAGACCCCTCATGTGAGATATCGTTGGAAAGGTCTGTGACTACTTATTGATGTTATGCTCCTCCGGTGTCCATCCCCCCATTTTGCACCCCCCCGGGGGACACTTTTCCAAATTTTGCCAAGACCCCACATGTGAGATATCGTTGGAAAGGTCTGTGACTACTTATTGATGTAATGCACCTCCGGTGACCGCCCCCACCCCACTTTTCCCCCACGGGGTGTTTTTCTAAATTTAGCCGGGACCCCTCATGTGACATATTGTTGGAAAGGCTTATGACCGCTTACTCATGTTATCCACCTCCCGCACCTCTCTCCCCCTTTGCCCCCACGGGGAGGACTTTTTTATAAATTCAGATCCAGATTTCTCATGTGACATATGGTTGGAAAGGCCTAAAGACCTGTGACGACTTAATCATATTATGCAGCTGCTGTGTCCCTCCGCTCGCTTTGACCCCTCCCCCAAGAGATCTGGTCCGAGGTTCATTCGTTTCGATATTATATTTTTTACAAGATTTTGTAGTGCGTGCACACCACACCCGCCTGCTATCATATATCAGTGCCGTATATAGCGGGTAACCTGTTCGTGATTTCATATTACAAGATTACGTATAAATTAGGGGCCCCGATTAAAGGAGGGGCCCGCTAGCGGTCGAAGTCACCTAGTCTTTATTAACATCGGCGCATTCCAGTTCAACCGCAGACGATTCTTGATAAATGTATGACGTATATAATACATAATATATGATTTATAAAAAAAAATTGCAAACTGCAGTCATCGAGAAAAAATTTACACAATCGAAAATTATCGAGATGTCCATACAATCGAGAAAATCGAGAAAAACATCTCGTTATCGCCCATCACTACTTAACACATTAGAAAAATCACCCTTTAAATTATTCTGTTTATTAGCGTTATCCGTTTAAGGGGGAAAAATACATATTTCATTATTACTTTCTTTGCATTAAACTCAAAATTTGAGCAAAAGGTAGTTTGCAAGATTTGTGGTTAATTTCAGACTTTCGAAATATACAAAAGGAAAAATATGTAAAAAAAAAAAATAAAATAAAAAAAAAAATATATAAAATAAATCTTACAATTTTATTTTTTAGTTCACAAGCTTCCAATGCCTAAGAGCTAATATGTCCGCAGGTTCTGTATGTACGTTAGGATGGAACGAAAAAAGTAAATTTTTAATTTCGATATGTAATAGAGATAAAAAGTTGTCTAAAGCATTTGTTAAGACAGTGTTAAAATATTTTAACAAACATAATATATTTAGAGGTGCCGCAAAAGACTTGAATATATGTATTTTTAAGTAGATTTTACGAATTTTGATAAATTTGGTTTAGTAAAAAAAAAAATATATATATATATATTTTAAATACCAAATGCCTGTTTTCAATTTTTAAAAAATACGCATAAACTACTTTACAAAAGATATTTACAGTTTTATACTGCATACCTTTAATATTTATGCTACTAAATCTTGCATCTTTTAATTTCCATTTTTTTAGATTTTAACAGTATTTCGTAATAACATTTCGATTAACCTTACTTTTAACTTAAAAATGCGGCAAAAGATTTTTTAGTTCTGAAAATTAATAGTCAAATGGAAAACAGTACTTGTTTTCAAGTGACCTTGATTCAGGCGGAATATTATTGCCTGGTGAAGGGTGGCGGAGGAGGAAGAGAAGCATGTAACTGTAGCAATGGTCTGGTCACATGTTTCTGTCGTCAGACAGTGCAGGCAAACCAATCGTTTGAGTAACAAATGTTTTTATGCTGTTCTTTACTGGATTTTGTTTTGTTTATGAATATGTCAGTTTGAATATTTGTATACTAATTTATTAGTTAATACTTTATCTTCAGAGTGATGGCAGTGTCAAGCAGGGCTTAATTTGCGCCGGAGCCCACCGGTACCCGGCTCCGGAGCCCAGTGCAATAGCGCTTCCGAAAAAACGAAGATTAAATTACCTTTTTTGTCTTCTATTGCGTTTGAGGTTTTTTGTCTTCTATTGCGTACGAGTATAAAAATCACGTTAGTAATTTTTCTATTTATTTTGTATCATGAACGTTACCCATGCTAAGGTTCTGCTTTGCACATTTGCGAAGTCACTCATTTGTAAGTAAATATAATTGCCATGTATTGTTATTCTGATAGAAAGCAATCGAGCAGTGTTTCACTTTTTTCTATAAAAGCATTGATTCTTTCCAATAACGGTGTCAAATTTTTAATTTAATCTGATTTTCAGGGACTCACCACAAAAGATTGCTATGTGGAAGGAATCGATTTTAGTTTTTGCCATGCACCTTTTATAGGAAATTGTAAAACATTGCTCCATTAAAAATGCACAGCTGCGAATTGTCCCATTTTTGTGTTAACACTATTCTCTAATCATAGTCCTTACCATATTTAATTGCAGAATTCCGCAATTTACATTAAAATTAGGCAACGTTTATTATTCAGAAAGAGTGATAACTAAAAAGTGGAATAAATGACAGCTAAGTATATGCAGATAGATATAGTTAAAAATTTTATTTTGCCAAAGAAAAAAAAATGCTTTAAATTTTGCAAGTAATGTACGAAATATAAATACGCAGATTGGGGTGAAGGGGTGTGTGTGTGGGGGGGGGGGAGGGGAGCACGCTACGGTTGTTAGCATTCCAGAATATTAGGGCTCCGGTACTTTTTTTGTTAGAAATTAAGCCCTGGTGTCAAGACCAGTTCAGACCAGACAAAAGTTAGAGTGCCCAATTTTTTGGTACCATAAACAATTAAGTGATATAAGATTTTCAACTTATTATGACAATATTAAATATCTTTATATTCGACATGAGCTTAAACCAGACAAAACATCAAAAGAACGAACGGTGAGTGAAATACATGATATACTCATTAAGAAAATTGAATCTGTTTGGTCGTCAGCATCTATTCCTGTAGTATCTCGCACTCGTATGTTAGAAATGGGAAAAACCTATCACGATAAATACAGAAGTACTTTAAGATCAAGAGGTAGAAAAGGTACAGGAAAATATGATTTGGTTGCAGTAAAATTTTTAAATGAAAGCAATTTTAGGTAGATTTCGTATGAAATACTACCTATTGGCGTCGTTCCTATGTTGGAATTTCTGAAAAATTTTTGCAGATCTACACCGATCATGACCCCTAGAGCCCTAAACCACCCTCAGTAAAAAACTTCATATATCTGTCTGTCTATCTATCTATGTATCTATTTATATATATCCCTTTCTTCTGGACACGATAACTTCCACAATTTTGCACCAATCTCTTCCAAACTGATACATAAAATCAAGGGGCATAAAATCTGGGTCGAGTTCGTTAATGGACAAAATCTGACCAAGGGGATGGAAATAGGGAGGGGTTTTGTGAAAACCGAAAACCCCTATAATATCTTACATTTTGTACATATCGAATCAGTTTAAAGTTTCTATTACTTCTAAAAAAAGGGCCAAAAATTTATGTATCACAGATTTTTGATAAAGTTAAAAATGGGCTCAAGGGGCGCAAAAATAGGGTTTTTGGGAGAAAAAAATTCATAACTTCGTCAATTCTCAAGATGTCAAATCCAATTAATTTTATCATGAATCTCCTTAACATTATCTACAACTTTTATATTCACAAGTTTTTGATAGGACCAATTCGCACCGCAAAAAAAATTAAAAACGAAAACAAAAAGGTCGTTTGAAGGAGAAAAAAATCCATAACTCCGTCAATTCAAAAGACATAAAATCCCCATGAATTTATCATATATCTTCTTAAAATTGTCTACAACATCTATATAGATAAGTTTTGTATAGGAACAATTCTTACAGCAAAAACAAATTAAAAATACACTGCTCAAAACAATTAAAGGATATTGCAGTTTTAGGTGGATTTTGTATCTGGTAAACTGTTTAGCTGATTGATACATGGTCGACAGACATAGTAGGTTATATGAGAATAAATTGCACATGTTTGGCAGAAAAAAATGCATTTTATTGCGCATTTGTGTACTAAAGGAAAAAAAACACAATTTGTGCATATGAGAAAAAAAGAATAAGAAAAGGTGTTTTCTTCAAAGAAAATCATTTCAGTAGGGGGTATGGTTTCCACGGGTGGCCAGCAACGTTGAACACCTTTGAGGCATGGACTCAATGAGGCTATTAATGACGAGTTGGGGTATTCTGCCCCACTCTTCCAGAAGAGCACTTTCCAGTTCTTGGAGAGTTTGTGGGGATTGTTGACGGCCAGAAACTCGTCTTCCTAGAGCGTCCCAAACGTGCTCGATTGGATTCATGTCTGGAGAACACGCTGGCCATTCCATTCGAACGATTCCTTCCTCGAAAAGGAAATCCTCCACCAGGTTTGCACGATGTGGCCTGCAGTTATCGTCCATTAAAATGAAGTTATCTCCTATTGCTGCAGCGTAAGGGACTACAATAGGTCTGAGGATCTCATCCCTATATCGGCGACCAGTCAGAGCTCCATCTCGAATGATGTAGAGGTCAGTGCGCCCGTCAATGGAGATGCCACCATACACCAACACTCCTCCACCGCCAAATCTGACACTTTCGTGCACGAACGCAGGATTATTCCTACTGCCACGGTCCCTCCAGATGAAAATACGCCTATTATCCGGATGCACAGAAAAACGGGACTCGTCAGAAAACAGAATATTGCTCCATTCATTTCTCCTCCAGTTGACATGCTCGGTTGCCAACTCCCTGCGGTCGCGACGATGCCTTGATGTTAATCTAACACATACCATCGGTCGGCGAGCATGCAAACCTACAGCATGGAGCCGGTTTCGGACAGTCTGAGTTGAAATCGTGGTGCCTGTAGCCGAGCGAAGGTGTTGTTGGAGAAGAGTAGCGTTCATGGTTCGGTGTCTCCGAGCTGTTAATGCTAAATACCGATCTTCATTGGGCGTTGTTGCCCGTCTACGACCTTGCCCTGGTCTTCGGCCTGCACATCCACTCTCCAAAAAATGGTTCCAGATCCTGGAAATGACACTTTGTGACACTCCAGTGGCTTGCGCTACTTCGGCTTGAGTTTGGCCCTTTCTAACCTACCAACAATTCTCAAAGCTTCTGAATCTGTCAAATGACTTCGCTGAGACATCGTACTCATCGAAACAAAGCAATCACTGAATGCGGATCATCCTTGTCTTCATTCTCTTTTATCCAGTTGAAAGTCAAATTTCATTCCCTGCCGCTGAAGCGACGTTTTTGACGTCGAACTCAAAATTTGCATACTCCACAGTTTGAAAACCAGAAAAATTTGCATTTGTGATTCTCTTCTTCTATTTTCGGCAAAAAAAATTTCATTTATATCTTTATTTTATATAAAACTTCAAATATCCTTTAATTGTTTTGAGCAGTGTACATAGCGGTTGAAGAAAAAAATCATCTTAGTAAGGGTGTATTCAAATCCAAACTGCTTATTTTCTGACTCATTTTACAATTCATTTTTACTCTCAAAGACTTCCAATTGGTACCTTTTCTTACTCAGGAACTATATAATGTGCCGTAATGGCCAATTTTTTGATAGAGGCAGAATATATTTTAAAACATGCTGTCAAAGTGGTCCTTTTGAACCGAATTTCCCGAAGCGGATTGTGTTGGAAAAGGAAGTATTCAAATCCAAACTGCTTATTTTCTGACTCTTTTTTAAATTAATTTTTGCTCTCAAACGCATCCGATTGGTAGATTCGCTTATTCAGAAACTATATAATGTACCGTAATGATCGATTTTTTGACAGAGGCAGAATATATTTCAAAAAATGATGTCAAAGTGGGCATTTTGAACGGAATTTCCCGAAGCGATTGTGTTAGAAACGAAAAATATTGTCTTACTGAGAAAACAATTGTTTATGTATCAAGTTTTAATTAATTAAACGGAAATTAAAAACACAGGTCGCTTATAAATCTCTTCAAAAATCACGTCAACAAGTTTCATGTTTTTCCTATTAAAAATGAATCTGGAGTTATGCCAGAAAATTTCGAGTTGTTGAGCATGGAAAAGTATTTTTTTGAATACCGCCCTAACATGATTCTGATAAAACCAGTTATTGTATAGAAATGAAATAAAAACTCGTCAAAAGCGGCCAGATAAAATTGTTAAAGTGGGTTTATCTCTAATCATGATTTGGATTTTGTTTGTGAAATTAGTATACTTAACTTCGAAATCGACCTCCGCTTGTAGGCCGGGCCGGCAGGGATTTTCATGTAGCAACCTGTAAGTGCAAAGATTTTCTGTCTAAGTGCGAAAAAAAAAAAAAAAAAGTACCTAAACTTTGGAAAGATTTTTTACTTGACCAAAGAACAATTAGAAAAATGTGTATAAGTGGAGTCTATAAAGTTATTTCAGATTTTAACACAAAGAGAAGAGAGGAAGCAACAGGTAATACAGAAACAATTAAAGTATAACTACAATCAGAAATTAGTAGTTAATGCTACTAGAAAAGCTGAAAAGGATGTCATTCAATCAGATCCTGAGCAAGGATTTAAAGGAACCTTAATATACAATCCCAAAAATTCCTTTACTTCTTTTTTGGATTCAACTACAAGCGAGCAAATGCGAGTAGCACTTCCAACAGTAGCAAGTGCTTGTGACCGATCTGGGGTTTTAGACAGAGTTGCTGCGACTATCGCAAGTGCTGTTCTTAAAGATGTTGGAATGATTACAGAGGAGAACAAATGTAAGGTAATTGATAGGATGAAAATTCGAAGAGAGAGAGCCAACAATAGAACAAAAGAGATAGTAAGAAGTCTTAACCAAGTTGGAGAAAATATAGGTGTGTTTTTCGATGGAAGAAAAGATAAAACAATTGAGCAAGATAAATAAGTAAACAAATTTTACAAAAAGACGGTCATCGAAGAACATATTCTTTTAGTAAAAGAGCCCAATTCATCCTTTCTAGAACATGTAACACCTGCTTTTGGAACAGGTGAAGCCATAAAAAATAACATGACAGCCTACTTTAATGCTAACAATCATTTGAACATATCAACTGTAACATCTATTGAGTGTGATGGGACAGCCAGAAACACTGGAGTTAATAATGGTGTGATTGCTTTAACAGAAAAATATCTAAATAAGCCACTGCTGTGGCTGATTTGTTTGTTACACTTAAAGGAATTGCCTTTGCCCCACCTGTTTTGAGAATTAGATGGAAAAACAAACTGTCCTAAGGAATTTGGCGGTGTTTTTGGCAAACAACTTGAAAATTGTAAAGAACTTCCAGTGCATAAGTTCTTGCCACTAAAATTTCTGAAATTTCAAAAATTCCAATGGCCGCCATTTTGAAACAAGATGGCGGATGAAACTGGCCAACGAGCTTGGACGAGACATTAGTACGTACTATGCATATGAAAAATTGCACCATATCGGTTCAAAAATTCGAGAGTTACAGCATGACAAACTATTTATATATAGTATCATCATATCATCATATCATATATATTATAAAGCAGTAAGTTCTAAAAGTTCCACTCGAGTGTTTTCAAAAATTACCCGGTGGATTTTTTATCAAATTGCATCATTCGATAGTAAACATTCCCGGGGTGGTTTATGAGAAAATATACAGAAATAACTATGATTTTTTCTAATAAATTTCGTATTTTACTGCTATTTTGAACGAAAAGGTTGCCAGTGATTATCTTTTGGCGAAAGGTTTGTTTATTAAAGAATTAAGATGGCTATATCTGTTAGAAAATAATACAAACACCTCGCGAATAAATGAAAAAAATACTGATATTTAATTTAAAATACAACAACAAAAAAGTTTTAATAAGACATAATATTATAAAACGAAAATATTTAATTTAAACATGGAATAAATATTTATAATGCTTAAAGTATAAATTATTCTGAAATTTTACAATTGGTACTATATTTGGCGAATTATTGCTTGCGATAGGTTAAAAAAATGAATCTGAAAATTTGATTTGACAATTTTGAATGGCAATTTTTTTTCTTTTTAACTCTTTTATCGCTTGCGCCAGGTTAATAAAAACGTGTCTGAAAGCTTGATTAAAAAAAATCTAGGTTACATTCTTTAGTTTTTTTTTCTTTTTTTGTCAATTTAATTATTATTTTTATATAATTCTCCAATCATATGATTTACAGGAAAAACTAGAAGTATTTGTAAAAGTGGTGTATTAGTGAGTTTTATGCTATTTATTTATTACCTTCGTCTCCAAACAATGCAATTTTAAGCCAAATAAGACAAAAGTGTGAAAAAAGCCGAGAGAAGAGCATTTCGGAGTACATTTTTATAGCATAAATTATATAAAAAGCAGTTAAAATTATAATTATGTAGTCAATCATTTAAATTTTAGTGTAAATGTCTTCCATATACACACATATTCTAAAATAATTTACTTTCAAAGATTTAAAATATTTTTTACCATACTATGGAATACCATTACTATGGAAACATGCGTTTTGTTTTCCTCAAGCATGTGATTTTTATATCCTCGAACTCAGATCATTACTTATTAATTGAATATTATGTATTACGTTATTTTTTTTAACATGCCGAACATATTGTCTATTTCACTTATAGGAATATTCACTGCTTTAAAAGTTAGGATATAAGAATATTGTTAACAAGATTTCTACAATTATACGTTATTACTATAAAAATATATATATATATATATATATAAATAAATAAAAAATAAACATTTTGCAGTAAATATTGTTTGCTAATTTGTCATTTCTTTTTAGCTTTTTCTGCATAACTTTCTTTTGCTTAACCATTGTTTAAAAAATGTTTTATTGAACATATTGGACTAATCTTATGGAATCGTGTCACCCGCCAGTTAGCATATTGGATGGCGTATCAAAATTCAAAAGATTAGACAGATTTTGAAATTAGCGATTACTAAATGGTAGCAAATGGAATAATACCCGTGGACTTATCATTTCAGCCTAGATAGGATTAAATTATCTGGAATTTCGATCAGTATAAAACGAATTGTCCTAACGCACACTTTCGCAGCTAAACACAGCAATAAATTAAGAGTTATTTTCATAATCTGGGTTATTTACACAACAAACGGAAGATTAATTTACTCTTAAATATAACGAAAGTAGCAGGCTTTTTTGTTTGTCCGTGTTATTTTGCTCTTTAGAAAAATTCAAAATAAAAATTCGGTTCAGGTATTCACCAAAATGCATATTGCTAAAATTTTTGTATAACTAATTTTATTTATCATTGTCAGATCTTAACCCTGGTACACATGCAACGATATTGTTGCATCAGTTTTAATGTTTGACGTGAACCCTCACAATGATGTCGATTACGGATGGTTATAAAGATTTTATTGGATGCATGAGGTTTATTTTTCTACAAGATTAAGTCATCGAGTTTTTTCCCGGGTTAACGGTTATATGATTTCAGCTGGTCTACAAAATGAAAAGACCGTGAAAATGACGTCATTTTAGATTTATTCAGGCAATTCATCTTTAAAAACACACATTTTTATGTTTCACTTTTCTTTTAAATATGAAAGTTAAACAATCTTCTTTGTCTGCAAATAATTTATTACTTTTTTGACAGTATTTATTCTGCTAGAATCCAAAGAGGGAAAACAGTAGTAGCATAAGAGGATGTTTATCAAGAAATATAACTAACATCCAGTGAGATTGTATTTAAGCTACCAGAATCACATATTGCGCGAGCTGAGAGGCCAGGAGATCAAGGACAAACAAACGAAAATAAACCACCCGAGCATTATTCAAGTTCAATGGTAAACCTCTGCAATCATTGTAATGCATCTCTAATTTAATATTGTCAGATATGAGAACATTTTAATTCCTATTGTCATAACGGCCTCATTTCCCTACCAAAAGTGCACAGTGAATAATCAACTAAAAGAACTGCTTCTTAATAGCTAAATTTTGTCCAACGCATAAGGTAATATAATATCGCAATGGCAATATAATATTGCATCTTTTCAGCAACGCGGAAGGATATTAAAGCTAAAGGTCCATTTAAAAAAAAATAAAAGTTCGAATTCACCATTTCGCTTAATTCAAGGTTTATTTGGAAATACTGACCAGCGCAGCGGGCATAGCCTGCTAGTATATATATAATTTTATTAATATTATTAATATTTATTGTTAGTTTATTAAAATTAATACATTGAATATGGTTAAATAAAATAAATGATTGTTTTTTGTATTTTATTATTCTTTTCAATTAAGTGAATTATTATCTTTGTCAAAATACTTTTGAGCGCTATTGTATTATTTAAAAAACTGTGTTTGAACAACTATTTGTAAGCAAAAAAGTAATTACAACAGTTAAATTCAAACTGATATTACATCTTCATTTTTTTTTTAAAAAAGCTCATTTATTTCACTTTTTCAGAAAATTAATGCATAAATTTACATCAATTAAACTTAATATTATTGTTGTTATAGTAAAGAAACATCAATAGATTGCTGTTAAAAACAATATTTGATTTTTAAAATGTCAAAATAAAACACTGAAAAAAATTATAATTTTATGTTAAATTTGGACTTTTTGTAAAAAAATCCTTATTTATAAGGCTCTTGCGGCACCTCAAGATATAAATTTAGAACGAAAAAACTTCGTAGTTTTATTGTTAACATACAAAGACAACTTTTAATTGCTATTAGAAAATTATTTGCTGAAAAAAATATTTTGCCCTATACTTTCGTTCCACCCTAATGTACGTATTTATGTACGTAGCGCGATATAACTCTTGATAGATATATCCGATTTGCTTAATTTTTTTTCTAGGTTCACTCTGATAAGGCGATTCCCTGATTAGTTTGGGGGGAGTAATTGGTTAAATATAAAGAGGAAACGGGGGCCTAATCTCCCCTTTAGATAAATGGGTTTTTAATGCAGAATTATCCGTTTTGCTTCACATTTGATATACCGGTTTATTCTGTTAAGGCTCTTTCCTGATTAGATTTTGAGGTTCGTTGGTTAAGCATAAAAAGAAGTGAAGTGGTGGGAGGACCAATCCCCGCCCTCAATTTATTTTTCGAGGGATATTATTCATTGAAATAAGAGTACATGTTAATTCCGAGAGAAGGACCACGTTTTTTATTCGCGCACTACAAGTCATATATTTACATATATCTTACTTTTCACAGTATATATGTATAGAGTATGACGATTCTTAAAAAAGTCCTAATGAAGAAGTTCATATCTTTAAAGAAATTCCTTTTATAACTTGTTTAAATTTTCACTGTGTGGTCCATCTGACCTGAAGTACCCCACGTGATACGGTCCATATGAATGGGAGAGATGGATCACAATAAAATATTGAAATTATTGCACATATAATATTAAATTTGTAAAAGTTTACTTTCATTACATTAAAATTAAATAAACTTACTTACAATTAATTTCTGAATATAATTAATTTATAATTAATTTCTGTTCATTCACTTTGCTCGAGCGACTGACATGCCTTTAGCTTTTCTTATTGAGAGTGTTGGATTTCGAGCAAGGAATGATTGTAACCAGTTAAAAACAGCCCGTTTGGCTTCTTTATTAAAAATATGAGGCATCTTAAGTTTTTCCTTTAGTTCGTATGGTATAGACCTTACAGTTTCTCAACACGGTGTAAAACACCGGTTCTGCAGTTTATGCATATGGGCAACAATTTTTTTTTTCTTTTTCACATGTTTCTCTTTAAAGTAGTTTTAGGAATGCTAAAAGTCGTTACAGATTTATTAACACCCGTAGTTTTTTCTTTAACGGTTTTAATAGCATTTTACAAATTATTTTTATTCAATTCCCCACGTGTAGACGAAACTTTTCTAATAATAAGTAATCGGCATTTTCTAAAAACAGCAAATATATAATACTTAGTAATTTAAATTCAGCTCTTTAAAAAGCTAAATTTTAAATTAAGGATTATAAGGTTCATTCCTACCGACAGAAAACCTGGTCCATCTCTCTCATCTGCGCATGGTCCATCTCTCCCGATCGCTTAGGTGAGAAGTATAACCCAGCCAGACTCTGCACTGTAGATATTACGTCGACATTTTAGGTTATTTAGAAGCCTAAATGTGCCCCGAAATTACATCATTAAAACTAGTTAGATCACATATAAACCAAAACCTCTAAATGCATATCTATAACCATATGAAAACGTTATTTGACTTACTAAAAGCAATAATGGTTTTTAACTTTTAAAAATGTGTTTTTGAGAAACAAAATGTTTCACGCACCTTTAAGTGTCTGATTGAGATATTTAGTTGCGGCATCAGTGCAACGCCGTGTTAAGTAAATATTTGACTGGTCCATCTCAAACTGTGGTCAATCTCTCCCTTAATTATCCTAATATACGATTAGTGTGAATAAGATGTGAGCTCAATGCCATCAGTTTTCCTGGACACTTTTCTTTTTTTATTATTTCATTTTATTGTAAATGACTTTTCTATACTAGTTCCAGAATAAAAAAAAAAAAAAAAAAAAAAAAAAAAAAAAAAAAAATGTTATAAAAAGATTTGAGAATGTTGTTAAAAAATAAGATTATTTCTATACAAAAAATTATCTTATTACAACATTAAAAAATATACAGGGTGTATACAGGGTGTTGCCGAATTCGACTGACAAATTCATGGGGTGGTAATATGCATCAAGAGGATTAAAAATTGCCATCGAACTTGGGGTCGCTAATCAAGTATAGTGGGTTAAAATTATTCAAAAATAGTCGTCGACCTCCACGCTCCTCGGACCTCAATCCCTTGGATTTCTTCTTCTGGGGTCACCTGTGGACACACTGCAGGATATAACAGCATGGATAGTCGTCGCTGCAGCAGACATCGCCAGTACACCGGGTATGTTTGAACGCTTTCGGCAATCCTTCATTCTTCGGTGTAGGCTGTGCAATGGCTTTCGCGGGCGCAACTTCGAAAAATTCCTATAAAAATGTCTCGTCGTCTCCTTTTTGATGTTGATCTGTATTGCCTTGTAATCCTGCTTTACGTCAAATAAGTGTTTTTCTACTTATTATTGTCCATTTTTGTTTCCCTGGACATCAAACCCTTCATAACTATTTTTGCGATTTTCTCCCATTAAACGTGGTTTGCTACTCCTTGTTTTATGACAATTTTTCATCCTCTTGATACCTACTATCACTCCTCTGAATTTGTATCTCGAATTCTTCAACACCCTGTATATTATATATTTTTTCATCAGATAAAATTTGCACATGCATATCGGAAGACATTTTCAGATTCTGAAGAAACCTTAGGACTAAGTTTAGAAATAGATAGATATCTTGTAATGACTGACACTGAATTAAATTTTCTGTACCACGAAATAAAAAATAAAAATAAAATCTCTATAATAATAGCCTAAGTCATGTAACTGTCATCAACAGTTCCGGGTTGACTGCTTCGCTTTTTATATGCCAGACAGCCAATTTGGTAATTTAATGTTAGCCGGGCGCAGGTGATAAATTACCAAATATTGTTCCATAACCATCATGTCATCAGTTTTATAATAGACCATTTCATGCGACTGTCATAAACAATTTTTTGCATGCGAAATTAAAACAAAGCTTTGATGTTGAAATTAAATGTTATGATTTATGGTATTATTTATTACTTTTCTTTTTTTTAAAGAAATAATTGAGAGTCATAAATTTTAAATATTTCAGTTTTAAATTAAAGTTATACATTTTAAATAAAATAAGTGAAAGTATTATATTTTAAATGAAATTAATTAAATATGAAAAAATAAGACGGGAACAATGTTTGTCGTTTTATTACTTGCCCCCGGTAACATAAAAATACCGAGTTCATGATTTATGTATCAGAATCTTCCAATTTGGCGAAGGATTGAGCAAGTAAATTAAATTATGAATAAAAGTAACTTTAGTACCACGCTTAGCATACATTTAAAGTAGGCCAAATTGGTCGCCAAGTGTGACTAGTATATTCATAAGGATATATATATATATATATAATTTACACATCCTATTTTAAAATAGCTTTTAAATTTATGTTAAGCTAAAAAATTCCATTAAAATCCCAATGAATTAGAAGAAAAATACAATCTAGAGGTGATGTGAATTACAGCAATTTCAAGAAGTCTTTTCAGATCCACTTCGAAATCTAATTTAAATGGAGTTAGAATGAAGCTTTATTCAATCACAGATGTGAAGCTGAAGCTTTAATTTCAAGTAAATGAAATTTTGTCGACATGATAGAAGATCCATACATTTGAAAATGTCATGGTTTGATTTAAATGATTCCCAAAATTTAGAATGAGAGATAAAAAGACTATAAAAAACCTAATTAAAATTCAATAGAATTCACTTGAAAGTGCATTTGTTAAGATATGATTTTCGAAATTGAAATCAGATAAGAAATTAATAGGTGGAAGTTTTCTCGTATGCTTTTTATTTCATTAAAACGCCTTTGTAAAAATTTAAACCAACAAGATAATCAATGTTTCGGAAAATTTTGGAGTAAAGTGTAGTTTTTTTTTTTTTTTTTTTTTTTTGGAATATGTTTATGTTATCCCTAAATTGCTCGATACTATACTATTACATTAATACTCTCATTACTGGCATTATACACTGATGGAAATTGATTTATAAAAACGCGGTTTTTTAACAAAAGCTTCTATAATATTCATTAAAAATGAATGAAATTTTATGAGATATACATAGTATATATGTCGTAGGCTAATTGGGAAATCAGGCTCTTTGCAAAGAGCCGGGCTAATTTGAGAATCATCCCCCTTTTTAGGTGCGTTCGTAATTATATAAATACGTAGCACCTATAGTCGTCGTTCAGTCCGTCCGTCCGTCCGTCTGTCCGTCCGTCTGTCCGTCCGTCTGTCCGTCCGTCTGTCCGTCCGTCTGTCCGCATGTAACAGAGCAAAAACTACCCAACCGAATGGTCTGAAATTTCAAATATATGATTGTTGCAAAATTTTGTCGAGCCATTTCAAATTTTATGAAAATCGGATGTATAGTTTAATTACAGGGACAGTCAAAAGTTTTTCTTTACATTACGGGCAATGGGAAAAATTATTGCAAGTGCATTTTAATGATATTAGAGCCTTCCGAATGATCTGAAATTTTAAAGATATAACTGTTGCAAAATTTTGTCGAGCCATTTCAAATTTTAGGAAAATCGGATGTATAGTTTAATTACAGGGACAGTCAAAAGTTTTTCTTTACATTACGGCCAATGGGAAAAATTATTGCAAGTGCATTTTAATGATATTACAGCCTTCCGAATGATCTGAAATTTTAAAGATATAACTGTTGCAAAATTTTGTCGAGCCATTTCAAATTTTAGGAAAATCGGATGTATAGTTTAATTACAGGGACAGTCAAAAGTTTTTCTTTACATTACGGCCAATGGGAAAAATTATTGCAAGTGCATTTTAATGATATTAGAGCCTTCCGAATGATCTGAAATTTTAAAGATATAACTGTTGCAAAATTTTGTCGAGCCATTTCAAATTTTAGGAAAATCGGATGCATAGTTTAATTACAGGGACAGTCAAAAGTTTTTCTTTACATTACGGCCAATGGGAAAAATTATTGCAAGTGCATTTTAATGATATTACAGCCTTCCGAATGGTCTGAAATTTTAAAGATATAATTGTTGCAAAGTTTTGTTGAGCTATTTCAAATTTTAGGAAAATCGGATGTATAGTTTAATTACAGGGACAGTCGAAAGTGTTCCGTTACATTACGGGAAATGGGAAAAATTATTGCAAGTGCATTTTAATGATATTACAGTCTTCCGAATGGTCTGAAATTTTAAAGATATAATTGTTGCAAAGTTTTGTTGAGCTATTTCAAATTTTAGGAAAATCGGATGTATAGTTTAATTACAGGGACAGTCAAAAGTGTTCCGTTACATTACGGGGAATGGGAAAAAATTATTGGAAGTGCATTTTAATGATGTATCAGACTATGCGCTTTATGAAGTGCAAAAAAGTATACATTCAGTACAATATGGGGTGCAAAAAATAATTATAAAACTAGTTATAGTACGAACGCACCTCATTTGCCACGTTTGATGAGCAATTTCCAACTTGTTCCAATTAGCCTGGCTTATTGCAAATTATATTTTTCAGGCTTAATGCAAAGAGCATAGAAAGTGTTAGGCTAATTGAAAAATGACCACTTATTATCCAATCAGGGTGATATTTTTAGGATTATTAACCCATAACCCGAACTGAACCCAAAAAATAAATTACAACAGACCATACCCCGATCCGAGCAAGACAAAATAATTTCAGTCCCGAATCTGAAACTTCCAATTGAAGAAAACCGAAATCTGACCCGAACCAAATCTGATAACCGACAAAAATATTCTAAAGCATCATAACCCCATCCGAGTAAGACTAAATAATTTCCGTGAACACGCAAACAGACCCGAACCTAAAAATTCCATTAGAGAAAACCCGAAATCTGACATTAACCAAATCTGAACCCGACATAAATATTCCAAAGAACCATAACCCGATCCGAACCTAAAATATTTGTTTGAAATTTCCGAAATATGACCCGAACCAAATATGATAACCGACAAAAATATTCTAAAAAAACATAACTCGATCCGAGGAAGACAAAATAATTTCCATTGATACGCAACCCGACCCGTACCTAAAAATTCCATTTGAAAAAAACTGAAATCTGACGAAAACCAAATCTAAATCCTACAAAAAATCTTCCAAAGATCCATAACCGGATCTGAGTAAGACAAAATAATTTCTATCGGCGTGCAACCCGATCCGAACCTGAAAGTTCTACTTTAAGTTAGCCCGAACAGTACCCGAAATAAAAATACATCAGGTCGTACCCCGCTTTCAGTAAGGCAAATTAATTTCCGTTTACACGCAATACGACCAGAATCTGAAAATTCCATATGAAGTCAACCTGAAACCCGACCAGGACCCGATCTGAAAATTACAAAATATTAAATACGTGAATAATCACATTGCTAACAAGTCGTAAACCAACTTAGTGAAAAATGTCCAAACCGGGAATCGAACCCGGGCCCCTGGAATAGATCACCAGTGCTCTACCACTAAGGCACAAGGATGATGCCCAGCTTGGCATATCTCACTTATATAAGTCGGTAAGGCTGCAACTGCAGCACAAAATGGAAAAGTCTTCATGAGCACACATTCTAGTGGCGAAACATGAGACGCAAATTAATCCAGCATCGGTGAATATACAATTTTAATTAATTTTTCAACTACTTCTCAGCAGTGAATTTACGCTTGAAATTATTGAATATTAAATACGTGAATAATCACATTGCTAACAAGTCGTAAACCAACTTAGTGAAAAATGTCCAAGCCGGGAATCGAACCCGGGTCCCAGGAATAGATCTCCAGTGCTCTACCACTAAGCCACAAGGACGATGCCCAGCTTGGCATCTCTCACTTATATAAGTCGGTATAGCTGCAACTGCAGCACAAGCTGGAAAAGTCTTCATGAGCACACATTCTAGTGGCGAAATATGAAACGCAAATTAACTCAGCATCGGTGAATATACAATTTTAATTAATTTTTCAACTACTTTTCAGCAGTGAAATTACGCTTGAAATTATTGAATATTAAATAATCACATTGCTAACAAGTCCTAAACCAACTAAGTGAAAAATGTCCAAGCCGGGAATCGAACCCGGGCCACTGGAATAAATTATTTATTCCTCTATTTTTCACTAAGTTGGTTTACGTCTTGTTAGCAATGTGATTATTTACGTATTTAATATTCAATATTTTCAAGCGTAATTTCACTGCTGAAAAGTAGTTGAAAAATTAATTAAAATTACAAAATGAATATTAAAGAACCGTAACCCGATCCGAGCAAGGCGAAAATATTTCCGTAAACACGCAAACGGATCCGAACTTAAAGGGTCCATTTGAAGTCAACCCGAAAACCGATCCCAACCAGGTTTTGGATTGAGTTCAATTAGATCTTTCAGGTTCGGATCGTATTGCCGGTCGACAGAAATTATTTTGTCATGCTTTAGGTTATAGTTTTTTGGAATTTTTTTGTCGGGTTAAGATTTAGTTCGGGTCGGTTTTCAGGTTGACTTCAAATGGAATTTTTAGGTTCTGGGCGCGTTGAGTGTTCCAGGAAATAATTTGTCTTGATCTGATCCGATATGGATTTTTGGAATATTTTTGTCGGGTTCAGATTTGGTTCATATCAGATTTCAGGTTTTTTCCAAATGAAATTTTTAGGTTTGGTTCGGGCTGCGTGTCCAAGGAAATTAATTTATCTTGCTCGGATCGGGTTATGATTCTTTAGCATAATTTTGCCGGTTATCATATTTGGTTTGGGTCATATTTCGGATTTTTTTCAAACAAAATTTTTTGGCTCGGATTGGGTTGCATCTCCACGGAAATCATTTTATCTTGCTCGCATCGGGTAATGTTTCTTTGGAATATTTTTGTCGGTTATCATATTTGGTTCGGGTCATATTTCGGATTTTTTTTAAACAAAATTTTTAGGTTCTGATCGGGTTGTGTGTCTCGGAAATTATTTTGTCTTGCTTGGATCGGGTTATGTTTCTTTGGAATATTTTTGCCGGGTTCAGGTTTGGTTCATGTCAGATTTTGGGTTTTTTCTAATTGAATTTTTAGGTTCGGGTCTGGTTGCTTGTTCACTGAAACTGTCTTGCTTGGATCGGGTTATGGTGCTTGGGAATATTTTTCTCGGGTTCAGATTTGGTTCATGTCAGATTTCAGGTGTTTTTCAAATGAAATTTTTAGGTTCGGTTTTGGTTGCGTGTCCAAGGAAATTATTTTGTCAGGTTCAGAAGAGGTTCGCGTCAGATTTCGTTTTTTTTTTCAAATTGAATTTTTAGGTTCTGGTTGGGTTGCATGTCCTCAGAAATTATTTTGTCTTGCTCGGATCGGTTACGATTCATTGGAATATTTTTGTCGACTTCAGATTCTGGATTTTTTTCAAATAGAATTTTTAGGTTAGGTTCGGTTTGGGTTGCGTGTCCAAGGAAATTTTGTCTTGCTCCGATCGGGTTATGGTTTTTTAGAATATTTTTGTCGGTTATCATATTTGGTTCGGGTCATATTTCGGAATTTTTCAAACAAATATTTTAGGTTCGGATCGGGTTGCGTGTCCACGGAAATTATTCTGTCTTACTCTGATCGGGTTATGGTGCTTTAGAATATTTTTGTCGGTTATCAGATTTGGTTCGGGTCAGATTTCGGGTTTTTTTTCAAATGGAACTTTCAGGTTCTGGTCGGGTTGCATGCAGACTGAAATTATTTTGTCTTGCTCGGATAGGGGTACGGTCTGTTATAATTTATTTTTCTGGCTCTGGTCGGGTTATGGGTTAATAAGCCCCAAAAATATCACCCCGATTGTATAATAAGTGGTCATTTTTCAATTAGCCTAACGCTTTCTAGGCTCTTTGCAATAAGCCGGAAAAATATAATTTGCAATAAGCCAGGCTAATTGGAAAAAGGAAGATGGTTCTCCAATTAGCCCGGCTCTTTGCAAAGAGCCTAGGCTGTTTGCAAAGAGCCTGATTTCTCAATTAGCCTACGACATATATAACAAATGAGTTACAAAAATAAAATTTCATACATAATATTAAACATAAACAAAAGTAAAAAAATCCCTGCCGGCCCGGCCTACAGGCAGAGGTAGATTTCGAAGTCAAATATACTAATTTCACAAACAAAAACTAAATCATGATTATAGATAAATCCACTTTAACAATTTTATCTGATGGCCGCTCTTGACGAGTTTTTATTTCATTTTCATAGAATAGCTGGTTTTATCAGAATCATTTTAGGGCGGTATTCAAAAAAATACTTTTCCATGCTCAACAACTCGAAATTTTCTGGCATAATTCCAGATTCATTTTTAATTTTAAAAAAAATATGAAACTTGCTGACGTGATTTTTGGAGAGATTTATAAGCGACCTGTGTTTTTATTTTTTGTTCGATTAATTAAAACTTGATATGTAAACAATTATTTTCTCAGAAGGACAATATTTTTCGTTTCTAACACAATCGCTTCGGGAAATTCCGTTCAAAATGCCCACTTTAACATCATTTTTCGAAATATATTCTGCCTCTATCTAAAAATCGATTATTACGGTACATTATATAGTTTCTGAATAAACGAATCTACCAATTAAATGCGTTTGAGAGCAAAAATGAATTTAAAAACCAGTCAGAAAATAAGCAGTTTGGATTTAAGCACATCCTTAATACAATGATTTTTCCAACACAATCCGCTTCGGTAAATTCGGTTCAAAATGCCCTTTTTAACAGCATTTAAAAAAATATATTCTGCCCCTATCAGAAAATCGACCATTACGATACATTATATAGTTTCTGAGTAAGAAAACGTACCAATTGGAAGCCTTTGAGAGCAAAAATGAATTGTAAAATGAGTCAGAAAATAAGCAGTTTGGATTTGAATACACCCTTACTAAGATCATTTTTTACTTCAACCGGTATGTATTTTTAATTTGTTTTTGCTCTAAGAATTGGTCCTATCCAAAACTTGTCTATATAGATGTTGTAGACAATATTAAGAAGATATATGATAAATTCATGGGGATTTTATATCTTTTGAATTGACGGAGTTATGGATTTTTTTCTTCTTCAAACCCCCTTTTTGTTTTCGTTTTTAATTTTTTTTGCGGTACGAATTGGTCCTATCAAAAACTTGTGAATATAAAAGTTGTAGATAATGTTAAGGAGATTCATGATAAAATTAATTGGATTTGATATCTTGAGAATTGACGAAGTTATGGATTTTTTTCTTCTTCAAACGCCCTTTTTGTTTTCGTTTTTAATTTTTTTTTGCGGTACGAATTGCTCCTATCAAAAACTTCTGAATATAAAAGTTTTAGATAATGTTAAGGAGATTTATAATAAAATTAATTGAATTTGATATCTTGAGAATTGACGAAGTTATGAATTTTTTTCTCCCAAAAACCCTATTTTTTGCGCCCCTTGAGCCCATTTTTAACTTTATCAAAAATCTGTGATACATAAATTTTTGGCCCTATTTTTAGAAGTAATAAAAACTTTAAACTGATTTGATATGTACAAAAATTAAGAAGTTATGGGGGGTTTTCTGTTTTCACAAAACCCCTCCCTATTTCCCTCCCCTTGGTCCGATTTTGCCCATTAACGAACTTGACCGAGATTTTATGCCCATTGATTTTATGTATCAGTTTGGAAGAGATTGGTGCAGAATTACGAAAGTTATCGTGTCCAGAAGAAAGTGATATATATAGATAGATAGATAGATAGATAGATAGATAGATAGATAGATATATATATATATAAAGTTTTTTACTGAGGGTGGTTTTGGGTTCTAGGGGTCATGATCGGTGTAGATCTGCAAAAATTTTTCAGAAATTCCAACATAGGAACGATCCCAATAGGTAGTATTTCATACGAAATCTACCTAAAATTAGATTTTCGTAATATGCAAAAATGGATATTGATGTATGAAATATCACATTTCATTGGCTATTTCGAAGTATTGTAAGAAAAATTTGCATAAAACAAGGTAACGTGACATGCACAGTAGACAGAAAAATTGGAAGCAATATATTGGAAGCAATACATTTCAGTCATACTTTTCACGATGGGTAAACGAAATATGTTGTCCGAGGAAGAAAGAGCTAAAATCGATGCATATCTAGGATGAGGACCGTCCGTTAAGGAAATTATTAAATTAATTAAAAGGTCAATTGGTATAATGTATAATTATAGAATAGATCCTGAAAATTATGGCAAAAATTGTAACAAACAAGTGGGTAAGTGTGATCACAGATCGCACAGAGGGTTTCGTTTAACCAGGGAGCGCACTTGATTCTAAACAAACCTGTATCCGAACGAAAATCCGTTTTACATACTATCTGTTCATATATTAGTCGATGGGATTGGGCCCATAGCACCCGAGATAAGAAGGCGCACCTGGCGGAAAAAAATGGAACTAAAATATGTAAGACTGTGGTGCATAATATGAAAGAATGGTCAAAGGGGTGTCGGCAAAAGTTGGAAAATTTCTCCCCGGGTTAAAAGGGCGGAGGTTAGAAAAATTGCTTAAAATACACAAGTTAGAGCCCAGAGGGGTAAATAATAAAAGACTTTTTGAAAAATTTATGATTTGTCGTGTGGTCTGAGGCATTCAGCTATACGTATGCAAAATTTCATGTCACCAACTTAATTAGGGGCTCTCTTAGAAAGAATTGCTTCAAATACATATGTGGTAGCTCAAAGGGTTAAACATAAGACTTTTTCAAGATTTTATGATTTGTCGCCTGGCCTCAGGTGTTTTGCAATAAGTATGCAAAATTTCAAATCTCCAATTTAATTAGTGGCTCAGTTAGAAAGAATGGCTTAAAATACACAAGCTGGAGTTGAAAGGGTTAAACATAAAACTTTTTCAAAATTTATTATTTGACGTGAGATCTGAGGTGTTGAGCTATAAGTATGCAAAATTTCACGCCTCCAACCTAAATAGGGGCTCACTTAGAAAGAATTGTTTAAAATGCACATGTGGGAGCACAAAGGGTTAAATGTACGACTTTTTCAAAATTTTATGATTTTTTCGTTTGATGTGAGGTGTTCAGCTACAAGTATGCAATTTTTCACGCCTCCAACATAATTAGGAGCTCACTTAAAAAGAATTGTTTAAAATACACATGCGGGAGCCCAAAGGGTTAAATGTATGACTTTTTCAAAATTTTATCATTTGTCTTATGATGTGAGGTGTTCCGCTATAAATACCCAAAATTTCATGTCTTCAACATAATTAGGGGCTCACTTAGAAATAATTGTTTAAAATATACGTGTGGGACCCCAAAGGATTAAATGCAAGACATTTTCAAAATTTTATGATTTGTCGTTGGATGTGAGGTGTTCAGCTATAAGTATGCAAAATGTCACGCCTCCAACCTAATTAGGAGCTCACTTAGAAAGAATTGTTTAAAATACACATGTGGGACCCCAAAGAGTTAAACGTACGACATTTTCAAAATTTTATGATTTGTCGTTGGATGTGAGGTGTTCAGCTATAAGTATGCAAAATTTCACGCCTCCAAATTAATCAGGAGCTCACTTAGAAAGAATTGTTTAAAATACACATGTGGGACCCCAAAGGATTAAACGTACGACAAAACGTACGACAAAACATCAAAATTTTATAATTTGTCATTTGATGTGAGGTGTTCAGCTATAAGTATGCAAAATTTCACGTCTCCAAATTAATTAGGAGCTCACTTAGAAAGAATTGTTTAAAATACACATGCGGGAGCCCAAAGGGTTAAATGTACGACTTTTCCAAAATTTTATCATTTGTCGTATGATGTGAGGTGTTCAGCTATAAGTACCCAAAATTTCATGTCTCCAACATGTATAGTTTCTGAGAACGGGCTCTGTGACGGACAGACGGACAGACAGACAGAGGAGCGAGACGAATAGGGTTTCGTGAGATGAACGAAACCCTAAAAAGGTAATCGACGTTTAAAGTAAGAGAGAGAAAAAGAAGAATCTTCAATTTTCATCGAAAGTCGGTCACAGTTCAAAGCAAATTTGAGCAGATCTATCCCTTCGAGAAGAGTTAGTTTGAGATTGTCGAAAATGAAGTCTGGTCCAAAGTTACTTCTGCGTCACAAGTATATGCGTTTGCAGTATTGCGAGTAGTACATGGCAATGGGAGACGATTGGTAGAAAATAATTTTCTCCGACGAAAAAAGATTTAATTTGGATGGTCCGGATGGTTTGAAGTATTATTGGAGGGATCCCCGAAGAGAATCAAAATCTACATTCAGGAGACATTTTGGTGACGGAAGTTTGATGATTTGGGCAGCGATCGCTTATGATAGCAAAAGTGGAATTTTATTTTTAAACCGTCGCGTGAATTATTTTGATTACTGTTTAGTTTTAGAAAATTCATTTCTTCCATTTGCATGGCAATATTATGCTTTAGATAAAACCTTCATGCAAGGCAATGCAAGTATTCACATTTTAAATTCAATAAAAGATTGGTTTGACGAATAGAATATTGTTCTTTTAGATAATCTATCTATTAGTCTACATTCAAAATCTTGTTTTATCAATGCCATGTAGAATGAAAGAAATTCTGATGAATAAAGGCAGCTTTACTAACTATTAATTTCAATTAAATGTGATATTTCATAAATCAATTTCCATGTTTTATGTTACTAAAATCTAATTTTTAACCATTTACTTTATTAATATGTATGAAATTTTATTATTCTAAATTATTTGCTATATATACTATGTATATCGCATGAAATTTCATCTATTTTTAACGAACATTATAAAAGTTTTAGTTCAAAAATCATGTTTTCACAAATCAATTTCCACCAGTGCAGTATGTAAAATGCAACTGTACAATTATACCGGGTGAGCCAAAAGTTCGTTAAAACTTTAAAAAGTCATAAAAAAGGAAGAAATTATGATAAAGGAATGCGGTTTGCAAGAAAGGGCTCACAAGGTAGTCGGATATTTTTAGGAGAAAAAAAAAATCAGTCAAAAAATCACATGCAGATTGCGCTGATGACCTCAAACACAATGAACAGGACAACAATAAACCCCATTCATTTATTCTTCCAATAACATATGTTCAACATGACCTCTAGAACATTGTACGACACAACTGTTGCCCATTTCATTGTGTTTCGGGTCGTCAGCGCCCTCTTCATGTGATTTTTTAACAAAAAAAGTTTTTGCTGCTAAAAAAAATTCTACTATCTTGTCAGCCCTTTCTTGCAAACCACACTCCTTCTAGAGATCTGCACGGGCCAACCCGAGGCCCGAAGCCCGAGCCCGGCCCGCGTGCCGGTCTCGGACCTATTTTCATTTGCGGCACTCGGGCCGGGCTATATTTTTTTCTGACGACTCGGGAAAGGCCGGGCCGGGTTCGGACCTTACTTGTTCCAGGAAGAATCGGGCCGGACCGGCCTTAACTTATTTTTTCTGTACAGAGCCGGGACTGGTTTCTTTTCTTGTTTTCACGGGCCAAAATTTTCGTCCTAGTTTTGAGCCACTCTGTATGAAAATCATTGTCTCGGCGTGACTTGTTCG
Organism: Maratus speciosus; assembly: GCA_963932465.1. NCBI lineage: Eukaryota > Metazoa > Arthropoda > Arachnida > Araneae > Salticidae > Maratus > Maratus speciosus. The sequence continues at coordinate 48,274,808 of OZ010786.1, read as the reverse complement.
TTGAAAGGTCAGTAAAATCAAACCTGGACCAAAGATTTTGGCAAAAGATGCATACAGTTGTGAATCGCCATTTTTCTACAATTAAACATTAACATTAACTATTTTTAAAGAATAGTAAATTTCTACGCTAATTAAAATATAGCTAAATTAAAATATAGTAAAACGTGTGAAAAGGAACCTGCCTATGACGGAATTCTCTTTTAAACTGAAAAAGTGTTGATCCATGCAAACTTAATACACTAATACATAAGAAAAGAACATGTAATACATTTACATTTGCTAAGAAGGGAACTTTTCTATAACGCATTTTTTTTTTCTTTTTTATATAATTGAGTCTTAGAAGATTTTACGGTATAGCATTTTTCAGATTTTTAAGAATTCAATGCATGGAATATGGATTAACAATATTTATGATAACTGAAACATTTACATAGAAATAATAGCGATTCATTAAAAAAATAAATATCACAGCTTGCGGCACTTATATAAAAATGAAGTTTAGAAACATGAAAAAAAAAGTTAGAATAAATATTTTTGGTCAGAAATCCTCGCAAGAATCACACTTTTACACAAATCGACGTAAAAATCAATGTTTTGCACCAATTCACTCGGGCCGGGCTGCGACCGAACTTTTAGCTGTTATTCCGGCCGAGTCAATAATTTTTTCTACGGGCCGGGCCGGGGCGAATTGTTTTTATATGAGTCGGGCCGAGTAAGGGCCTGGAAATTTCGAATCATAGTTTCTTCCCTTTTTTATCAGTTTTTAAAGTTTTAACGAACTTTTGGCTCACCCGGTATATCTACCCAATACTACCCGGTATATCTATATACATAAAATCCCAATGAAATGAATTTATGAAACGAGATTATGAAACAATTTTATGAAACGACTGATTATGTTTCATGGCTATTTTTCCTAAAAAATATTGAATATTATGCGATGAAATTAACATCTAAAATCCGTATTGATCCACAAATCTCAAAACTGGAATTAGAATTTCGAAATTTATATTAATTTTCGAAATATTAATTTTTTTTCAAATTTGAATTTAGTTATTCTAATGATGGCAGTCAAATTACTCCCTTTTTTGTGAAAAAAGGGAGAAAGGGGATAACGATAGGGATTATTAGATTTCTTCTTTTTCGCCATTTTTAAATTAAAAATGTAATTATCTTTTATTTTAATCGGTAGGGAAGACAATATTTCGAATAAACTAAATTTTTCAGGAAAATTTGAAAGTATAATTCATTAAATAATAATAATAATAAATAAATAATAATTTCTCATTTAGTTTAATTAAATTTTCATCATTTCAAGAGATATTTTTTGCATATTTTAGAAAGATTAGTATTTCAAATTGTTGCCAATCGTAGAAAACGTGCAAAGAATAATATTTCCTTACGATTAAAAATTTATTTAGACATGATTATTTAAAACAGAAGAACTTCAGAATTAAATGATTACATGTTTAAAAGCAGGAAAAGATTGAAAATAACCTCCTAAAAATTGTATTTGCTATGATTGTTAAAAGAGAAAGAAAACTTTCAAAATAATAAATTAATTAATAGGCATTAAAAGCAGTAAATGCGAGGAATTACGCCATATTTAAAATATCCAAGTAATAATTCTGCCAAGCAGTTTAAAAATATATTTACGAGAGTTTTATTTCATATTTCGAGATGCATTTTTTATCGTTTGTCAATTCGAAAGATATTGTTTTTTGTATGCGTGTGTTCCCATAACAACAAGATGAATTAGATTTCAATAAAAATAATAACGAGTTTTTACAAGTTCATGGAGGATACACATTTTTAAATTAAATAACATATGTACTCGTTAATCTCAAAAGTGAAAAAAACTTAAAAATAAATACATTATTGCATGGCAAATGCATTTAATATTGGAAATTACGTCATATTTTAAAAGGATACATTTAAAACGATGTTTCATTCTGAACAATTTTAATGAGACGTCAAATGGTATAAAAGAAATGCAGTTAGCAAATTTATTTTTATCATCACTTGATGCAGCATAAATACAGGTATGTATTTGCAAAATACTTTAAATTAAAATTCGATAAATGCATATTAAAAAATTCGGATATTCTTATTAATTAATATAAACAATATGCAATGTTAAAAATATAAAAATCTGCATGATGGTTTATCAAAATAGAGAAAAGAATTCATGAATAAGCTGTAACTGTTCCTGAAAATATCCAAAACCCGATCAAAACATATAATATAAGCGCAAACACAATGATTTTCAATACAGTGGTTCTTGATAGCTATTCCCAAGCAGACGGAGTTTTTTAACCTCGAACCTGAAGGAAGAATATTGTTTATAGCGTCTTTATAAAACTCAGAAAGATAACAACATTTTTAATGTACCATTTTATACAAGCTGATTTTCAAATGTGTAATTGATGTTACTTATCGACCCCACAGTCATTAGTTGTTACGACAATGATGGATGAGGCCATGGTAATAGAAAAATGACCCATTCAAACGGAGAAGCATGAGAACCCGATTAGAGAAGATAGCCGCCGTTATGGACATAATATCATTCAATCTTTCGTAACCTGGTAATATTTTTTAAACAGGGCACATTACCATATTTTCATGCTGCGCAGTCTAAACGGGGGTTGGCGCGCGTAGCTCGCAAGGGCGGGACTCCCTAGTTAGGTATAAATTTGTAATCTTATCACTAAACGTTTCTTAACTTATTTTGTTCTGTAAATTTACAGTTCGTGTGACAATATTTTGGACCGTTTACCAATAACATAAAAGTAGAATTTTTGAATATTTTTTTTATTTCTTTCTTACACCATTCTTTCAATCAAAATAAAGTTTTAAAAAGTAACTAAATCTTATTTCGATTATTGATTACACGAGTTTCCCCAAAATGTATCGATTAGCATTAGCGAAGAAACATTGCGAAGTGTTTTAAAGTATAAAACGTATTGATGATAAAACTAAAGCTTAGTATAATGAAAAATGAGGAAAGTTTTTCTATTATACACATGGCTTCATACAAAAACATAGATATAAATGGACATAAATTGATTTGTAACTGAACAGATATACAAAAATAAGAGTATAAAATGACAAGTTTGAAAGGAAATTAGCTTCACAATATTTGGTAAAAAGTAGTTATTCTTAGAGTGTCTTTGTAGGAGAGTGGAGACCTACGAGAAATAAAATTTCATTGGTCTAGGAAATTTTAAAAAAACTATTGCTATTTCCTTGGACTTGAAAATATTTTGATTTTCGTAGAGCGAATGTTTGTTTGTTTGTCTAACTCATGTAAATGAACTCTTTCAAGGTGACGTAATGTGGGTTTCTATGATTTAGGAGAAAACATGCAATCTGCCAGCGCACTGCCACACAAATGCCACCACTCTCTTATAAAAATACTCTACATAATTATTTCTTTTTAGTGAACTAGGGGGCTTTGCCCCTCTACTAGCTACGCTCGCCAACCCCCGTTCAGACACTGCAAACTCTAAAAGCACGCAAATTTGATCGGCTTTAGAAAAATTTCGAAAGAATGAATTATAATAAAAAAACAAACAAACAATGGCGATCTTCCTGTTAACGGGTTGTTTTCGTCTTTGATCAGTGAAACATGTGAAAATAAGTTAATATAAAATGAATTAAGTAAATAGAGTCTTTATCTCCCGGTGTTTTTTAACAACGCTATGAGAAAGTCTTTTTAAATAAGACATTTTAAATGTATCGTTTTAAATCTGACGTAATTTTCATCAAGGTTTTCTTTTTCTTTTTAATATTCGCGTGAAAGTACTTTTGTTGTTAGAAACGAATTATTATTTGCGCTGTTTTAGAATTCCCATCAATAGTTTTAAATGATTAATGATTATCTTATGGAAATATTAAATAAATGTCTCGCGCAAATATATTTTAAAACTGTTAGGCAATATTATGATTTGGCAATTTTAAATAACGTAGTTTTACTCCATTTAAGACTTTTAACACATATTAATGAATTTATTACTTTACAATTTTCTTTCTCGTATAAAATTCACGGTGTAAATATAGTTTTTATGACGTAATTATCACTATTTTCCTGCTTTTAACAAGTAAGCATTTAATACTTACTTGAAAGTTTTTTTCTGTTTATAATGGAAATAAATAAATAAAAATAATCTAATAAAATGTAATAAATTGTAATAAATAATAAACTGTAAATAAATTTTTAATTTGAAAGAAATATTATTCTTTGCGCTGTTTTTAAATTTGGTAACAATTTAAAATAATACCCTTTTCTAAATGCTGTAAAATATATCTCTCGAAATGCTCTAAATTTGAGTTTAAAGTAGAAATAAAACATAAAAAAAAGAGAAAAAAAAATTCAGTCTGCACAACGGGAACTTTTAATGTATAAAATGATCTAAAAATGTTTAAATTCCTATGTATAGTTTTTGCTCCTATAAAACTTTTTAATGGAATGATTTTCACCAACTTTAACATTAAATATCTCTTAAAATAATTATTCGATTTGGAACTGTCTGCACCAGCGTGCTTATCAAACATTTCTCTGTAATACCACAGTTTTTCATATTCTTGTATGCAATATTTTTCTTATTATTAACGAAGAAAGACCTCCGGTCTCGAAAAATTCTAAAACCGGCGGCCTTGACAGCATTAGTTACTTTTTACTTTCTTCTATCTTCAATAGAAGAAAGTATTGTAATCGAAATTTTTTTCGACTTCCGGTTTTTGACGGATTTACACGTTTTAGGGGTCAGAGATTCCAAAAAACATGTTTATAGAAAATATCTGTCTGTCCGTCTGTCCGTCTGTCTGTCGCCATTGTACCATCAAAAAGTGTATGAAGTTATGCATAGAATTGAACCAAATTTTTATTTTAAGTTTTTGGGTATGGCAAGCAGATCCTCCCTGAATTTGGAAAAAATCCGCCGGTAGGGGATGTTGTAATACCGATTTTTGTGCGATTTTGAATATTGTACCATTCAAAAGTGTATGAAGTCATGCATAGTATTGAACCAAATTTTCATTTTAAGTTTTTGGATATAGTAAGTAAGTACTCCCTGAATTTGGAAAAAAGTCGTCGGTAGGGGGGCGCTGTAACAGCGATTTTTGTGCGATTTTGAATATTGTACCATCCAAAAGTGTATGAAGTTATGCATAGAATTGAACCAAATTTTTATTTTAAGTTTTTGGCTATGGCAAGCAGGTCCTCGCTGAATTTGGTAAAAAGTCGCGGGTAGGGGGCGCTGTAATAGCGATTTTTGTGCCATTTTGAATATTGTACCATTGAAAAGTGTATGAAGTTAAGCATAGAATTGAGCCAAATTTTTTGTGTTTGTTTTTGGTCATGGCACGAAGGTCCTCCCTGAATTTGGAAAAATTCCGCCGGAAGGGGACACTGTAATTGGATCTCTGTGCCATTTTCATTATTGTACCATCGAAAAGTGTATGAATTTATGCATAGAATTGAACCAAATTTTTTGTGTACGTTTCTGGCTATGGCAAACAAGTCCTCCCTGAATTTGAAAAAAATCTGCCGTAAGGGGGGCGCTGTAATAGCGATGTTTGTCCCATTTGTTTATTGTACAGTCGAAAAGTGTATAAAATTATGCATACAATTGAACCAAATTTTTTGTGCATGTTTTTGGCTTAGGCCAACAGGTCCTCGTTGAATTTGGAAATATCGCATGGTAAAGGGGCTCTGTGACAGCGATTTTTGTATATTTTTCTTGATTTTTTGTAGTTCTATTGTCCATCGGCGGCTCGTGCAAAGGCGGGAACTCGCTTCCTGTTAAACCGGCTATTCGCAAACATCTGATATCAACAGAATAAGGAAAAACTATTAATTTTAACAAATATGCCCTACAGAATTCTGTATTATCAGGAAAAATCCATACTGAAATGAACAGATGATTTGTTCTTATTAGCCGTGATCTTGCTTTTGTAGCTCTTCATGAGCTAAGAAAATCTTAATATAGTTCAAATGTCTTTCTTATTGTGCAAATTGTTCGTTTTAAATGTAATCTCGTATTAGTGGTTCTCGTATTAAACGAGATTGATTGTATAAAAACGAATCAAATGCTGAATGAAGCAAACAAAACATTTATTTATTTAAAACTATGAAATTCTAAATAATTCTAATAATGTATTTGTTAAAAAACATATAAAAAATGCTTAATGGTACACAAAACCATTAAATGAATTTGTACAAAAAATTATGATAAAAACACAAATCCTACGTTTCAAACTGCTTTTGAAGTCGCCCTCAGAATAAAACATGATCTCCAAGTGTTTTGAAAGTCTAGAAACGAAAGCTTCCCGTCTCTCACACAAGATACATTACATTCTTATTTATTATTTTTTGGTGCAATTGTCCAACATGTGTTAATTATTAAATTCTATCTTTCAATTTTTAAATGCTATAATTTCGTTCTGTTTCATGTTTGTTGAGAAAAAATTATATTTGAGTTATATTTCCTTAATTGAAATTACTGCGTAGGGCATGAATGATATGACTTAAAAATTGCATCCTTTATAATTATGACAATTGTTTCTTAAACAGAAAATTTTATCATGTCATCGTTCAAAATATTTTATATTGCATATAACAAAAATTATCTCAGCTTTGCTCAACGTAAAGGAATACCACTTTTAGTAAAGTTAATAAATGTTAAAATACACATTTATATATTCTGTCCTTAAAAAGTTCTGATTATTTTTTATACTGTACAAAATTCTTCAATAAGTATGATAAGAACTCCCCGCTTCATATTTAACCTAAAATTATTTTTTACTTGCGATTCCACAGTTAACAAATTCTAATTTGATTTGTTTAAAGGTATCAGTAGAAATTAAACATAAAAATGCTTTGAACTTTATAGCATTTTTAACTTTTGAAAAACGGATCAGCAAATTTTATTTCATTTGAGAATAATTTTTGAAATTTTTCAAAACCAAAATGTGTTAATACGTTACTTTATGCTTGGAATTTTACTAAATTTCAAAACATTGCATTAAAACAAACATATGATTTCAAAAATGTTTCTTTAAACAGGACAAATTCATAATTTTACTAAAATACACTCATAATCACTATCTATACAAAATATTAATTGCGTTTACATTTAAGAATTCATGTCAATAATGTACATTTATTTGCAGATTTTTTTCTAATTTACCAAATTATTTATATACAATAACTAATCTGCTGGTTTAAAAAATATATTATTTGATTATATTTAGATTTTCTAAAAAGTTCTAGCAAGTTTTTTGTCAGATAAATTTTCTTAAAAATTCGCAAACACACCATTGTTTTCTGGCAAATGTACTTATAATCACACTATCGACAAAATAGTAATTCGTTGCACTTTAACCGTTTATGGCAATAAAATATATTAATTTAAAGTTTTTCTCTAAACTACCAAAGTGTTTATACAGAATATTTAATTTGGGGATTTTAAAAATGTATCATTGTTTGGATTTTAGAATATGTCTTACGTGTTATCAGATACACACCATACTATTAATACAAGTTTTAAAGTTTTTTTAAAGTTAGTAATTAGGGGGGAAATGTAACTGTCACAGTAAATATTATTGATCGCACATTTGCGAAGAAGTATTCTAGGTTTTATTATATCCCATACCATAGTGTAATATCACGTTATTTTCATCATAGTCCTGTTACCTATTAACGACGACGTCTTTTACATTTTTTTAAAATTCTTCAACACGGATTTTTTTTGTATTGAAATTTTGAATTATTAAATTATGTAGAAATTTCCATACTAAAATACCGGTATTCAAATTTAAAAGTTTTTTTTTGCCTTAAATGGAAAGTTTTTTTTTTGTCAACCGGTGTGAACGAGTTAATGAAATCTGCTTAGAAACAAACATAGACTTCATAAGTAAAATGTAATTATGACTCAATATATTAAAAAATATTATTTGTTATTTGAAATTAAGAAACAAATCTTTTACGAGAATTTGCAAAACATTAGCAGTTTTTATTAATGCCTCTTTCACACTCTTATTTCAGTTTTGTTAAATATTTCTATGTTAAACAGCCTTGTTTATTTTTTAAACTTTTAATTCATCACACAATGATTTCCCAATAAAAATGGGCTATTTCTATATACTCTACATAATTCATGAAAATATGTCACAGAGACCAAAAAGAAATTCATTGTAGTTAAACAGATTTTGCTTTTTTCGACCTATAGCAACAAGCATAAAATTTTCGCGTAAAATATGATTATGACACTATACATAAAAAATGTTTATATTTGATATTGAAAAAAAAATCTTTCAAGAGACTTCTGAAAAAATTTACAGTAATATTATACTTTCCAACTGTATGAAAATTGAACTCATTTATAAAACAACGGAAACTTATCTCTTGAAATCCAAATATGGATATGTTTTCTTTTCTACCAATGATTATTGCTCTTTAAAATGGCATGCCTTTCAAGCAGTTTCTATTTTCAAAATTTTCACACTTTTATATTTCCTTGTTTGATAAATAATTTGATCTTGAAGAGCATTATTTATTCGTCAAATTACATAATTCATCACACAATGATTTCCCAATAAAAGTGTGTTATTTGTGCATAATCTATATATATATCACAAAAAATTTCCGAAAGACAAAAGATTTATTTATTTATTTTATTATCATTTATTTATTTATTCTTTATTTTTTTAAATAGTTTAACACATTTTGACTTTTTCCTATTCTTTTACAGAAGAAATTTTCTATGGGTTACCAGATTAAAAGCATATTTAATCACGATGGAATTCTTTTTTTTTTCTAACTGAGTTTTATAAACACAGAAAACAATTTATCTTCCTACTTATTAATACTTTAGCAATTCAAAATTTGATAATGGCAAAAAGAATTTAAGAAGTTTTAAAAAATATTCAATGTTTTGAAAAATGTTTCAAATTGCTTATTAAACTTAAACAATAAAAAATAATTAAATATTCGATTTAAAAAAAAATTTAGGTAATTTCTTAATCAGGGTTAAAAATTCCTTAATTACACATATTTAAGTAGTATATATTTTGTTTTTAAGAAACAAAAATGCAAAAATTATAAACAATTATATATATTTTGTAATATTATACATTTTAACATATGTATTTGCATTTTATATATTATTAATTATTTTATATAATATTTTTATATATTATGTATTTGCAACAAACAATTATGTATTTTTGACATGTTGAATTAAAATTATATAGGAAAAACTGTTGAAACATCAAACTAACTTAATATTTGCTAAAAGTGATAAAAATACATCTAACAGGCAAATAAATACCTTTATTTATTTAAATCGACATGTTTCATTACTCTGATGGCACCATTCTCAAGATCTATAATGATGCAAATATTTTTGCAATAAAATTTAAATTAAAAACTGGTAAACAAAAATTACGCGAACGCATTTCTATTGAAATTAACTGCAACATTAAAAATGAATATATGTGAAGGGGAATTATTTTATACTATTGTTTCATTATTCTGCAGAGTACTTCTTTCCAAATTTTAGGAAGCTCCATGAAGGTAAAGTCACGGCATATATTTTCACGGCACAAAAACAACTCTATCTTCAACATAACCCAGTTTCACAAATATATATTTTTGCTATTTCAGTTAATTTCATTATGCATTAGTTCGCGTGATTTTTGTTTAACAGTTTTAAATTAAAAAAAATTTGCGAAAATATTTGTATCATTACAAATCTTGAGAATTTTGCTGTCAGAGCAATGAAAAATGTCAATCGATCTGAATAAATAAAGGTATTTATTTGTCTTTTAAATGCATTTTTATCACTTTTAGCAAATATTAAGTTAGTTTGATGTTGTATTAATAAAGCAAACATCTAACACATATGTGGATAGGTAAAAAATCATATAAATAATTTTTATACCCTTTCTATTTCCCTCTATTTGTTTATACGTATTTTTATATATTTAGTTTGCTGTTTTATTCTTTATAAGCCACATTTTTAATGTCATTCTCAAAGTTTCAGTGTTATACTTACGTTTAATTTTCGACAAATACAGGATGTTATTTTTTAAGTATGATTTTTTTAATAAGAAATTTAAGTTTCTGTCTAACATTCCAAGTGTTATTTTATTTTGGAATCTAGAACTCATTTTTAACCATTTCACAATATACTAGTGCATCCTACGAGTAATTTATTATCAAACGAATTGTTATTTCTGAATCCATTTTTCTTTTAAAATCCTACTGCATACAATGCATTTTTATTGAATGTTTTTGCATCTTCGAAAAAATAGCTTTGGAATGTTAATTTATTAATAACTAGCAAACCCCGTGGCTTTGTTCGCGTAATAGTTGAAAGATGTCTAGTGATATTTGTATGTCTAAATTTTATAAGAAGAAATTATACTTTTAGGAATAATTCAAAAATTACTAATAAGCCAAAGTTTGGTTAAATTGTTATTATATTGCAGTAGGCAGAAATGCGACTTAAATTAATAAGAAGAACTAAAACTAATTCCAAATAAATGATAATTTAGAAAGTATTTTGAGACTTTTATGCTCATTTCATACGCTCTTTTCAGTATTCATTTGAAGTTTTGGAATTTTTTAGAAACGAATTTTTAGTACGCATTTATATTTTATTATTAACGATCAGGTCGAATTCCAAGCTTCTTGTCTATCGTTCTAATACCTGTCTGGCAGTAGTGGGACCAACATAACATGCCTATGTTGTAACAGGAGATGTCACAATAATTTGACAACATTAATTTTGGAATCAGTTTGGTATTTCCTAATATTCCATAGAAGACGTAATTTAGAAAGTTTTTAGAGGCTTTTTTAGAACGTTTATTTTTCGTACCAAACCGAGGTGGTAGTGTCACTGGTATAAAATATAGCCTGTGTAAGATCAGAAACTGTAACCACTGATTTGCAACCTATTACTTTTGGAATCGGTTCATTATTTTTTTGAGATTGTATAGAAATCGTAATTTAGGCGCTTTTGGGAAATATTTCTATCCTCTAATACACCTCTTTTAAATTTCGAATTTGTTTACGACTGTTCTCAGAAAGCATTTATATTAATACTATCATGCCATATTACAAGTTCTAGCCTCTTCAGTATCACAGAAATCGCGATTTAGAACGTTTTTTCTCTTGCAACGCTCTAATTGTAGTTGCACAGACATAAAATATAGGGTATGTTTGAGCAGGTTCTATCACCACCAATTTGAAACCATTATTTTTTTTTCGTTTCGTATTGCATAAGACTGAATAAAAATCGTAATTTAGAACGTTTTTAGAGCGCTTTTAGCTCACTTCATCATCTTTCGACGATTCTTAAAAAGCATTTGCATCTTTTAAGTAACTACCATTCCAAATTTGAAAATGTTAGACCAAGTATCACAAAAAACGCCATTTAGAACATTTTGAGTTCCTGCATCCCCAAGGTGGTAGTGTCATCAACATAGAATATAGCCAAAGTTGGAGCAGGAACTCTCACCATCTATTTGTGACCATTAGTTTTGAAATTGGTTGTAAATTTCTTAAAACTGCGTAAAAATCACAATTAAGAACGTTTTTCGCGCAATTTCATCCCTTTTAAATTTCGATTTTTTTAGGATCTGTTCATAGAGAACATTTACATTTTATAAGTAAGTAGCGGACTTCTCCCGCTTCGCTGGATGGTTTCCCTAAAAGAATCTTGAATCAAACGAAATATATCTAGCAAAGATGAAATGTGGTTACCTATTTTTTTAGTATGTTTGTTATCTTGAATTTTACACTTCTACTTAAAATGGCTGCTGAGATATGCCTAATGTTCCAAAAGTTTCAACACCTGCTTTTATCCCCCTTAAGGGTGAAATTCTAAAAATGCTGAAACATATGTTTAATTATATTTTTAGTAGATTTATTTTCTGGAAATTCACGCTCCTACCTCAAACGGCTGGTGAGATATTGCAAATGTTGTAAAACTTTTGACCACCTTTTGGGGGCGAATTTCTAAAATCACTGAAATACGTGCTTAATTATTTTTTAGTAGATTTAATTTCTGGAATTTCTCGTTTCTAGCTAAATCGGCTGCTGAGATATGGCCAAATGTTCAAAAAGTTTCGACTCCCCTTTTTAATCTCCTTAAGGGGGAATTTCTAAAATCGCTGAAACATGTATTTAAATTTTTTTATTAGATTTATTTTCTGGAATTTCACGCTCCTAACTAAAACGGCTGCTGAGATATGGCCACATGCTCTAAAATTTTCGACCCCGCCACCTTTTAACCATTTTAGGGTGGTATTGTCAAAAAAGCCGTCCTTAGTGCGCTTTCACCCCCAATTTTCATGGTTCTAGGTTCAGTAGTTTGGGCTGTGTTTTTTTATATATGTAAAAAAAGATTTAAAACTATCTCAATCGGTTTTTCCCCATAGGCCGTAATGTAATGGAATTATTGGAGCGTCCCTGTAATCCCCCTCTTCTACGCACAGCGACCAAACTGCCTTACTAACAGCAGGAGACTAAGGGCTATCTAACAACTATAAACGCGTGTGGGTGGCAGTAGGTGTTCATGGAGAAAAGTCTGTATTTACCCACAGACAATTGACTTTTATATATAGATAGATTATCATGCCAAATTTCAAGTTGCTAGCTAATGCAGTTTCACAAAAATCATAATGTAGGGGCTTTTTTGCCCATGCAACCCCCAGGTGAGAGTGACACCGACATGAAATAGAGCCTATGTTAAAGTAAGAGCTGTCACCATCAATTTCCAACCTCTTGAAACCTCTCATGTCTGAAACCTTCAACACCTCTTGAAATGAGTTTGATGCTTCCTGAGATTGCTTACAGATCTGCATTTAGAAAGTTTTCAGAAAGCTTCTTCTCGCATTTCACCCTTTTAAATTTCGATTTTTTAAGAAATATTCTTTGAGATCATTTATACATTTTAAGTAACTTCCATACTAAATTTCATATTTTTAGGCCCTCCTATAACACAAATATCGTATGTTTAGAGCATTTTTTGCTCCTGTACCCCCTTTGGGTTAGTGGCGCTGACATTAGATATAGGGTAACTCCGGGATAGATGCCGCACCCCTTGTATTTCTTGTAATTATCGATAGATGGCCGTCAAACGCGCAGCATAGGTGCGCAATGAGATTATTTTAACCAGTGTATAGCGTGAATTCCATTTCGATGTTTACTTGTAGATGTACAATCCTTATTTTGACGTAGGTGCATGATTTCACTGTCCACATTTTCAAACACGTTTTGCTTAAATACTTTTCATACACTAATTACTAAATGCATACATGATTTCGAAGTCAAAACTAAGTGTAGAGTTTGCAGTAGATTTTTGCTAGTGAAGCTTTTGCTTATGAAATACAATAAAAATAATAAATATATTTGCACTGAGATTCTCTTTGCAAGCAAAATCTAAAAATTGTACGTTTCATAAAACACTTAGATTGAAAATTTGAAAGTAAGCATGCACCTGTTGAAAATTTCAAGCTCATTGTGACAAATATGTTGACTTGAAAAAAATAGTATTTTTGAGGTATTTGATAAGAGCATTTCACTTAAAAGATATATAATTTATTTCTAAAGACTCCCCATATTTTATTTCTTCATATGAAGTTTAGAAACCAAACAGTCCCGTATAATTCGAAAATATCTCATTTAATGATGAATCATCTCCATTTAATTTTAAGTTTTACTATGCTGTTAATACTGCATCAGTAACTGATAGCATTATTGTAATTTACCTGATTTCTTTCTAGGGCTTTGAATCTACAATTGGCCTTGCACCACGAATATCGTAGAAAAATGCCAATAAAACTTAAAATGTGTTACATATGTACAGTATTTTAGTCAGTGACGCAGTGATTATCGTTAATAATTAAGGGCATCATTAAGATGTATTTAGTATAGGACTGTTGCATCTGTATCAATATTACTGAATCATTACAATATCAATATAAAACTTCTTGTGTTATAATGATGAACCCTTTATGTACTGAATTATGAATTCATGAAAAGTTTATTGTCGGAGAACAGCTCCGGCTTCCCTGCAAAATTTACACTTATTGTTAACACGATAGCGTCGAAATATTTGCCGTATCAACACAAAAAATTAAATGGACGTTGGTAGTGCCAAAATCTCGGTGCGTATTGAAAATCATAAATATTCGTCAACCTTAACGGCATGAAATATCTGCTCAAAATTTTCCTATAGAGATAACATAGCGGGTTGAAATGTACATATTTGAAAGATAAGGCTTTTTTTTTAGACTTCTAACTTGAGATTTTTTCTGAACCAATTTTAATAATTCTTTTTTTAAATGAAAGCTGTTTCTTTGTAGATTTGCGGCACTAGCTATTTTTTTTATACATTCCCATTTTTACTTTCTTCTATCTTGACAAGAAGAAAGTATTGGTTTCATGAAAATTTTCGAATTCCAGTTTTCGACGGATTTATACGTTTTATGGGTCAGAGATTCCAAAAAACATGTTTTTACAAAATGTCTGTCTGTGAGTCTGTCTGTCTGTCTGTCTGTCTGTCCGTCCGTCTGTCTGTCTGTCCGTCGTTCTGTCTGTCTGTATGTGACACAAATTTTGTGGGCGCTCTATCTCAAGAACTAATGCACGGAATTTAATAAAAATTTATATTCAGATAGTCCCTGATATAGATTAGTGCTGATTAGGTTTTGGTGTAAATCGCCCTGCAGGTGGCGCTGCTATGTAGCATTTTTAAGGATTTCCGCAAAAGCTCTATCTCAAGAACTAATGCACGGATTTTTATAAAACTTCAGATTCCGTTAATCCTTGATATGAATTGGTGCTGGTAACGTTTTGGTACAAATCGCCCAACAGATGGCGCTGCTATGCTGCATTTTGTAGAATTTATACGATTATCGTAATAGCTCAATCTCAAGAAATAATGCACGGATTTTCATCAAACTTCAGATTCAGTTAGTGCTTGACATGAATTGACGTTCTGCCTCTTGTGATGTAAATCGCTCAACAGGTGGCGCTGCTATGCTGCATTTTTTTAGATTTCCGCAATAGCTCTATCTCAAGAACTAATACTTGGGTTTTCAACAAACTTCAGAATCAGGTATACCTGAATATGAATTAGTACTGTTTATGTTTTGGTGTAAATCGCTCAACAGGTGGCGCTGCTATGCAGCATTTTTCACGATTTCCACAATAGCTCAATGTCCAGAACTAATGCACGGATTTTCATCAAACTTCAGATTCAGTTAGTCCTTGACATGAAATGATGTTTTGTACCTTTTCGTGTAAATCGCTCAACAGGTGGCGCTGCTGTGCTTCATTTTTTGTGATTTCCACAATAGCTCTAGCTCCAGAACTAATGCACCGATTTTCATCAAACTTCAGATTCCGGTATACCTTAATATGAATTAGTGCTGTTTGTGTTTTGGTACAAATCGCTCAACAGGTGGCGCTGCTATGCTGAATTTCTCAGAATTTCCCCTACAGCTCTATCTCAATAACTAATGCACGAATTTTCATCAAACTTCGAATTCAGGTATACTTTGATACGAATTGGTTCTAAATGGATGTAATTTCTTATACTATTTAAATGATTTAATTGATGTGATTTATATAGAAGAAAGTTTTGTGATGGCCACAACATACTAGTTATATTTAAATTTAAAATTTTCTTTGATTTTCTTTTTTTTTTTGAAAATGGTAGTAATTGGATTACTTCCATTGTTGTAAAGAAAAGAAAATTAATAAAGTATGTTTACCTTTATTGATGCCAGTTTCTAATAAAATTCAAAATTAATCTCTCTATTCTAAAAAAAAGTAACTACCGCTGTCACAGCCGCCGCCGCCGCCGGTTTTGAATTTTTTGTGACCGGAGGTCTTTCTTCCTTAACATTAAGAAAAATAATGCATACAAAAATATGAAAATCGGTAGTATTATACAGAAATGTTTGATAAATACGCTGATGCAGACAGTTTTCAAATCGAAGAGTTATTTTAAGAGATATTTAATGCTAAAGTTGGACAAAATAGTTCCATTAAAAAAGTTTTATAGGAGCAAAAACTGTTCATAGGAATTTAATCATTTTTAGATCATTTTATGCGTTAGAATTTGCCGGAGTGCAGATTGCATTAATTTTTTTATTTTGACTAATTTTTTGAGGTTTTATTTCTATTTTAAATTCAGATTTTCAGCATTTCTAGAGATATTTTTAACAGATTTTAGAAAGTGATATTAATTTAAACTGTTGCCAACTGTATTAACAGCGGAAACAATAATGTTTGCTTCAAAAAAAAAAAATATATATATTTATACGTGTAAATAAATTAAAAATTTATTTACACGTGACTATTATAAACAGAAAAAAACATTTGGAATTAGAATTAAATAATTATGTACAAAAAGCAGGAACTTATTAAAAATTACGTCATAAAAACTATATTAGAGAATAGAAGAAAAAAAAATTAATTATTAGAGAAATACTACACTATAATTACACGTGAATTTTAAGAGAGAAAGGAATTTGTAAAACTATAAATTTATTACATGCGTTAGAAGTCTTCAATAGGAGAAATTACGTCATATTTACGTCACATTAGAGTTATTGCATAAAATGAACACAAAATAATATTGCAAAACGGTTTAAATTTAGAAATTGCGCTAGACATTTATTTGATATTTTAAGAGGATATTTTTCAACTATTTTTGTTAGGAAAGCGCAAATAATATTTCATTTCTAACACAAGTATTTTCACGTGAATATTATAAAGAGAAAGAATAGTTTGGTCAAAATTACGTCAGATTAAAAAAAGATTAATTTAAAATGTCTCATTTAAAAGAACTTTCTTTTCACTTTGTTAAAAAATACCAGGAGACAAAGACTCTGTTTACTTAATTCCTTTTATATTAGCTTATTTTGAAATGTTGTTACACGAGTCTACGTCATCAACTTATTTTTATTTCGACGTTTTATTTGTATTTTTATTAATGTTGTACTAATTTATTTGTTTTTTCGATATTTAAAATAAAAATTATGCCAATTTGTATAATTTGGCAAGTGGTTTGGCGATTTATATAATTTGGCGAAATTGGTCGACGGGATAATCAAGTAGTACCGCAGCGGATTTGGCGTTAAAATTCCCCAATCAAAGAGAAATGAATAGAAATCCGTTTATAGAGAGATCGCCAGTTTTTTAAATTATAATTCAACCTTTCGAAATCTTTTTAAAGCCGATCAAATTAGCGTGCATTTAGAGTCTACGGTGTCTGGACGGGGGTTGGCGAGCGTATCTCGTAGGGGGCCGAGCCCCCTAGTTTTGTAAAAAAGGGGAACCGAAAATGACGTCACGCTTTAAAAAAACACAAAATTTTTCCTCAAAAAGCTATTACAATTCAATACTTTTTCACTCCACTGAGTTTGAGACGCTATGTGAAATGCTTCAATGAGGCAAAGTGACATCATATTTAAATGAAAACCATCCTTTTCTCTGATAAAACGAAATATTTTACTACGAACGCATCTAAAAGATATAAATTTCTGGAATTTTACTCGCTGATACGTAAGTCAAGAGTGCGAATGTTCACATGCAAAGTCGTTGTTAACAAACTTAATTTCAAGTTTGGAAATTTATGTATTAATAACTTATTGCGTACTGCGATATTTTTGAAATGGTGAATGGAAATTTGAGAGATGCGTATGTAAATTTTGAGACTATGAAAATGAAGTTAAGTTTAGATTTCACGCGAAAAATAATTCTATGATTGGCTCATGGTGAAACCATTTTTGCTGATTTTCAATCGGTAATTTCAAACATAAGAGCCTCAGTGCGTAATTTCATCATATTTACGTATCTTGCTTAGGTATACTAATACATTTTAATTTAATACGTTGAACAGTCGAAGTTTATGGAATTAGTATTTTGGTAAGTTTAAATTAAAAATAATACTTGTTGAGAGTAATTATTAACTAATGTGCGAGTTCCATTTTAAACAATTTCTTTCGTCAAATTACGACGGGTTTCATCTTGTTATTAAACAAAACATTAGCTCCATTGTTGTAAATTATGCATTTTAACCTCATCCGAATCGTTATGGCGTTCTCAATATTTGTGACCTGAGATATAGATTGACTTTCAGAAGTTTTACTTTCTACGTCCGTAACGACCACTTTTTCTTTTTTTTTTCAGTGCGAACCTTTTATTCTCCATAACCTACCAAATCGACGTAATTCATTGAATTTTAAATTAAGAGAAATGAAAAGAAATCGAATACGGGGAATACGATTTTGGGTCTTAGCCGCATGGCTACGAGTGATAAATGAAAGAAATCAAGAAAAATATAACAGGGTTTTGTACGGATCAGGGTATCTTCCAGGAGAGTTTCCAGAATTTTTTTTTTTTTTTTTTTTTTTATAGAAAAAGAAATCTAGGCTAAATTTGTGAAATATCGCATTCTTATAAGGAGAGATTTTCTGTAAGAAAATAACAGTGAAAAAGAATTTCCTGGTCGCAAAATTCCAGGAGTCGTAAGAACCCTGATATAATGTCATGTATGTATTAATTATATGTATGTATTCTTATGTATGTATGTTTATATTCAGACGTATGCATGTTTGTATTGGGATATTTCCGCAATTGGGTTTGTACACAATTTCATAATTTAGTGATTTTGTTTGATGCGCAAATTTAACCATTTGGTGGCGGTCCCAATTACAGAAGGTTGCTCATTTTTTTTAATTCACTGTAAGTGAATGTGCTGCAACTGAAATGCGCATGGACATTCTCCGTAACCTTCCAAATTGGTGCAATTCATTTTGAATTTTAAATTAAGAGACATGAAAAGAAATCGAAAACGGAGAATACAATTTCGTTTATTAGCCGCATGGCTACGAATAAGAATCAAAGAAATCGAGAAAAATATAATGTCGTGTATGTATTACTTATATGTATGTATTCTTATGTATATATGGTTTAAAATGTACATATGTTTGTATTGGGAAATTTCCGTAATCGGGTTTGTAGACGATTTCATAATTTAGTGAGCGTTGTTTGATGCGCAAATTTAACTATTTGGTAGCGGTCGGAATTTCAGAAGGTTATTAATTTTTCTTTTTAATTCACCGTAAGTGATTGTGCTGCAACAGAAATGCAAGTGAACATTTTTCGTAGCCTACCAAATCGATGCGATTCACTTTGAATTTTAAATTAAGAGAAATAAAAAGAAATCGAACACGGAGAATACGATTTTGGATGTTTGTTGCATGATAACAGATTCAGTATTAACCGCATGGCAACGAATGATAATAAAAGACGTCGAGAAAAATATAATGTTATGTATGTATTACTTATATGTATGTATTCTTATGTATGTTTTTATTCAGAGGTATGTATGTTTGTATTAGGAAATTTCCGTAATCGGGTTGGTAGAAAATTTCATAATTTAGTGAGCGCTGTTTTATGCACAAATATAACCATTTGGTAGTAGTCCCAAATACAGAACGTTACTCATTTTTTTTTAATTCACCGTAAGTGAATTTGTTGCAACTGAAATGCGAGTGAACATTCTGAAGTGAATGAGATAAGCATTTTTGTGCTAGATGTACACTTGAAAACAGAAATATGTAGATAACAAAATAAAAAAACCCTAAAAGCGTAAAGAAAAGGTAGCTTACTTATTTCTTAATTTTAAGATTTTAGCTAAATTTACGGTAAAACACTAAGCTAAAATGCGAAGAACCCGATTAGAGAAGAATCATCAGTGTTGAATTTCAGTGGAAATTTCGCCAAATTTGGCAGCTACAGCCAAATTCGCTGCATTTATATCAACATATTTTTTGGTTGCCAAATTTGGCGAAATTTAGCGAAATGTTCCAAGTTTGGCGAAAATTTTGACGTTAATGTATATGACTATATAGTTTTATGCTTATAATCGGAAAATGGATACAACAATGAAAGATAATTCGTGAGAAATCAACTTTACTAAAAGTCATAAATCATTCCGTGATTTTTTTTAACCTGTTGCTTAGATATAGTGTATATTTTAAGAAATGTACATATTTTTATATGTGTAACATTATACACAAAAGTTTCGAAAATGCCGGTTAAAAGAAATCAATTGAGATGAAAAGAGTTATTCAGCGTAATTCTATGTGGAAAAGTCACATAAAAATAACCCTGCTGCCTACGAGTAAATGCGCGAATAACGATATAACAATAACTCAGATGAACATAAGTATCAAGTTTGATAGAGAAGTATAGCAGATTACTCAGGTGTGCGTGTTACATACGTGTTACAAACCTTTCCCTTATACCATATTAAATAAGTCTGGGCTATTCCAGACATGCAAGTCTTTGAAGTGGCTTTGAAGTTTTCTGCCGTTAGCTCGATGGATCCAGCTCCAATTTTTGATTGTCTCAAAGATAGGAGCTACATTAAACAAATCAAAATAGCTGAACACATCCCCGGTGGTTATTCTTTCTCTTTACCGTAGACTCTCTTATTCAATGAATTCTCTTTACTTTTAACATTTCTGAATTATTTTAAAGAACAACAATCACGCTGCATGAAAATTTTGATAATTCTGACATCAGATTTACAGATGAGCAGCAGAAAATACTTTAGTTATGCACAGAACAGCTTTCGTCATTCCAAACAAAAGTTACAATTTTCCCTAAGTCAACTTTTATTATTGGAAAAGCAAGATCTGGGAAAAGTAGGATAATCAAAGAAATTAGTAAAGCAATCATAGAGCAGTTAGGATCAGAAGCTGTCATTCTTTTGACACTAACAGGTACTGCTGCACTTAATGTCGAAGGAAAGTTAATTCACACAGTGCTTAAAAAACCACCGTGTTTTAAATAGTTCGCTGATTTAAAAAGTCAGGCAGAAAGAAATCTACAGCTCAGTATGGATACAGTATTATTTATCTTTATTGACGAATTTTCAATTGTCGTCTTATGGCTGAACTTGAACAAAGATGTCGCAAAGGTACTTTGTTTAAATCCTTGGAGGAATTAGGTAGTTACATCGCTTGAAAGACATCCCTTTATATAAGAGACATTCTATAAAAGACATTTTGGCTCTTCGCAGACAAAAAATGCTTAGAGCTTTTGAAAATTGCCTCACATTAACAAACTCATTGAGACAAAACGACGATCAGCAAAGATAGTTTCGAAAGACTCTATATTCGCTTTGCGTGGGTCAAATTTCAGACTTCTTTCATCTCTTATGCAACGGTGGAAAGCTACACTGCTTCCAGCTCAACTTGAATGATTTCTAGATGCTATATGTCTTTTTTCCAAAAACAATCAAGCGAAAGAACATAATCAAGAAGTACTTCTTAAATCAAAGTGGTCAATGACAAGAATGTTAGCAGACCACAATAATTATAAAAGTAAGATGTAGTAAAGATGATCACGTTTTTGGACTTCAGGCTGGACGTTTTTCAGCAGTTGGATGCAGAATTATGTTACATACCAATATCTGGATGGAGTGGCGATAAATAAGCGGTGTACTGAGTACGGTAAAACATACTGTCTATGACCCAAAATTTCAACCCTCAGGCATGCCAAAGGCTATAATGTTTCATTATGTTGATTATCATGCCACAAATTAGCATTTCAGCATTACCTGAGGCATTTGATGACTCAATTAAACACTATAAAATGAGGATTCAACGGGTGTTATTTCAAATTTAATTTTGTACTATTAAACAGTAATCATGAAAATTAACCTTTTTTTTAATTTTTAAAATGTATGTGCTAAGCTTATACGATTCCATGCTCCGACATTTCGGCCTGACGGATACTTGTCTTCTAAAGCATTTTTCGTGAAAATTTGAAACGACATTAGAAGATTTACATGATCATTTAATAAATTGTAGAAGGATTTCAAAAGAATTGAAGGCTTTAGAAGCATTCATTAAATTTGAATTTATAGGGATTTTGTGCAATATTTATAACCCCGAACGAATCTTTTATTTTAAATATTTTTCTTAGTATTTTGTAGAATTAGGAAATGTACAAATATAATGTTCTTACAATAGAAATATAGAAATATTTCCGAACGGAAAATCTCCCCCTCCTCCAACATGAAGAAATCTAAAAAGATGCAAAGGCGAAAGAAATGATCGTTTTAAAAATATTTTTGTTTTGTGTAACCAATAATGCTCTCGAAACAAGATAAAGTAGTACATCTACAACTCATTATAATCTGTATTTCTACTAATCGATGTATTAAATGAATTTTATAACAAGCTATTTTAATGATACTTAAAAGTACCGTCAGTAGATAAAAGGTAAAATACAATGAATGCAAGAATGCAATTACAAATGCAATCAGAAAACCGAATTTATAAAATATAAATATATAGATGAAATCATTTAGATTCTGAACTGTATTCCGAAGCAGTACCGAAAACTGGCGATATGTAACAATGAAAATAATCCCATAAATAAAAAGATCCTATTCCTACTGAGAACCGGTGGGGTGTTTATTTTATTCCTTGCTGTTGCAATTTAGGTTATATTGGTCAAAGAAAGAGAGCTTTAAAATTCAGATTAGGTGAGCATCAGAGGTATATTACAAATCAAGAAATCTCTAAATCTTCGATTGCTTCTCACTGTTGGACTTCCAGTCATTGTTACAATTTCTCCATGGCCAAAATTATTTCTACACCCTGTCTCTCCCTCTCATTCGGATTTTCATGAACCATATTTTATTTCTAAATATTCTGATAATCTTGTCAATGATCTCTCAACATCTTTTTTCCTCTCTCCATCGTGGAAATTACTTTTGTAATTATTTTCCCTCTTCTCTTGTTTCTTTTCTTTTTATTTCGTTAAAAAAAATTTTTGGGTTTTTTTTCTTGTTTTATTCTTTTATATTTCTTTATTTATTAGTATTATTATTCATATTTATATATATTTTCATTTACTTCTTTTATTTTATTTTAATTTTGTTTATTTCTGTTATTTCCATTTTTCCCTATCAGTTTCCCTTCTTTAATTTTGACAACACTTTCGTCTTCTGCAAGTTCTCCTTTCAGCTAGCACCATCTGTCGCATTCTTTGCAAGCTCTACTTTCTACCTTTCAGTTAATTTTTGACCTTGTCCCCTTACGAACACGTGTTTACTTTAGCTGATGGCGAGCTGTTAATATTTTTAGCTCGAAACGCCTATGTTTTGTTTTTATTTTTTGGTGATTTTTTACAAAGTTTTATTATTTTAATTCTGAACTGCATTATTAACTTCTGATTTTCTCAAGTAACAAGTTTATGATTTATTCTTACACAATAATCAAATTATTAAAATAAACGACAGTTTACTTTCCGATAAAAAGATTTTTTTAATTTCATTCTTCTTAGTATCTTCAACTTTTCATATCCTGACTTCTTTTCTTTGACGTTATTAAGGAATTACAAATAATGCAATTTTCCTACAAAAAGCAATAATGTATTTTAAAAACTGGAACGTTTAACTTAAATAGTTTCCAACAAGAACACGCATAAATAAAGTCTATTTATTTTTATTTCACCCGTTTGGTCTTGAAAATGAAATTAGTAATATGAAAGAAAGAAAATCGCGTACTAATTACTTAAATTTCTGTAACATTTTCGCCAAGATATGTTCATTAAATTTTAGGGTTTCCTTAGCTCCTTGAAATTGTTTTTACTTTGCAATTACTTGTCATTTTGTTTATTTTTCTAGGCATTTAGCTGATGCAAGTCATGTTAAATCGATACAATACATAATTTGATTATAACTATTTATGAATATCATGTTACACAAAGAATGTGATTAGTTTTAGTGCATGTTGGTTTGAAAAAACTTAAATGCAACTTAGATTTAATTATTAAAGTAAATAAATTCAGATTCTTGTTGATCTTAATAAATTAAGTCTAGTAGATTTTTACTGACTTTAATTAATTAAGAATGAACTAAGGACGAATAAACTAATTTATATTAGTAAATGTAACTTTTTTTTGTTCACTAACAAACGGACTAATTTCTGAAGTATTAGTTAAGGTTCACTTTAGAGATTCAAGACCCGAAAAGATATTTAATCAATTTGAGATTTGTTGAGTATCGTGTTTCGTCAAATACATGTATCAGTGTAAAAACAAATATTCAATATTGTGATTTCGCAATTTTGCACCACTTCATTTTTGATGAAAAACCTTAAAACTTCTTGTTATATATATCAGAGGTGAATCTACCAAAAATTTTACAGGGTGCCATGTCCCACTTTTTGAGGTGGGGATTACAGGTATACATGGGTAATTTTTAAATCTTAAGTTTATCCACAACTTCGAACTCTCTAGTTTACGAGACATTAAAGAAATTATTTTCATTGGTTAATGCATAAAACTTGCAGATAAATTTGTAAATATATAAATTTATAAGTTCTATTTAAATACAAAGAAATTGGTTTCATTTTTCTAAAAAGGCAAAGAATATTTCAGAAAATGTTGGAAAAGCCGGTATTATAAGTCAGTTTTCGACACCCGAGTATCACGAGAAGATTTTATGAAGAAGCATTTAATTATAACTGCAGTTCTATAACTTATCAAAGAAAATGAAAATGCTACCCAATCTTTTGATGCTTAAAGAATAATAACTGCGAATTTCAGGCATACCCGTTTTAAATTATTTCGTGTGTGTCATAAATATTTGTGTTTGCGAGCAAAAAAAAAAAAAAAAAAAAAAAACCTTTAATATGTATTTGTATTAAAAATTATACTGCTATAGAGACACGTTTTGCATTAAGCGGGGGATCATGACCCTCGAGATCCCCCCCTTTGATCTACCCTTGCTATACACCGCATCATTATAGCTAGCGATTTAAAAGTGTCAATGTGTCTGCGAAACTAATTATATTTATAGTGAAAATACAATAATCAAATAATTGCAAAAAGTATTAATAAATTTTAATATTTGAGTAGAGTACCTTTTTAGTGACTATAACAATTACAAGTCACAACTGAAAGAAAAAACTGCAGTATAGTAATTAAATAAAAAGTATTTATGAAAACAATATTAATTACCATTTTTATATAATTATAGAAAAACTACAGCAATTTATTAACATAAAAATATTTTTTGGGATTAATATGTTTAATGTTTATTTAATTAATATGTTTCTTTAAGGAAAATGGATTTCTATTTTTAAAAATTAGGTTTCTGTTTGAAAGTTAATTGAGTGTCCACCGAAATAGTAGTATTTCAAATAACAAATTACGTTATACAACTTACTGTCTGTTCGGATTCAGTTATGAAAAACTTTGAAGTTTTCTTTTTTTGTGAAGAAAATTTAAAAATGTTTTGAAAGTCATGAAAAATAATGCTCATTTTTTTATAATGTGTCAGTTCTAATTTTAAATTTATACTTATTTAGTTGCCAAGATTTAGTTTCCAATATTTAATTAACATCCGTATGACATTTTATGTATAAATACTCTGTAACTTGGTTATTTACAATAAGTTGAACGATTGATTAGAAGAAAGTTTTATTATAATTTTGGACTCAATTTTTCTATCGTAAATTAGTAATAAACTCCTATTTTTAAAGAAATCTCTCATGAAATTACAAAATTTCTGACTTTATTCCGCAGCCGATAGAAACTTACTGTTATGCTTCTAATCACACAAGCGATTTGGAACTACGCGTGTGTGTGTGTGTATGTGAATATATGCCAATACATAAATATTACTGTACACAAATAAAAATCCAAATGACTCTAACTTAAAATTAAATTCGAATTTGAATGAGAATTTGTCCAAATCAGCCAGTCACCGTCAATTTGGACAACGTATTGTTGACGCCTAAAGTCTTCGTGACGAATCCGTTTCATTGTATGAATAAAAGTTTTACTTTCAAGAGTGGTTTATCAACTTTATTTACTGCCGAGATAAAAAAAAAGTGTGGGGTGCGCCTACAGAAGTTTTCAATTAAAAAGAATAAAGGTTAGTTATGTTAAACATATCCAATGTAGTTTATTACTTTCTTCTATCTTTACAAGAAGAAAGTATTGGATTCATGAAAATTTTCGAATTCCAGTTTTCGACGAATTTACACGTTTTAGGGGTCAGAGATTCCAAAAAACATGTTTTTACAAAATGTCTGTCTGTGACTCTGTGAGTCTGTCTGTCTGTCTGTGTGTATATGACACAAATTTTGTGGGCGCTCTATCTCAAGAACTAATGCACGGAATTTAATAAAAATTGATATTCAGTTAGTGCCTAATACAAATTGATGCTGATTAGTTTTTGGTGTAAATCGCTCAACAGGTGGCGCTGCAATGCTGCATTTTTCACGATTTTCGCAATAGCTCTATCTCAAGAACTAATGCACGGATTTTGATCAAACTTCAGATTTAGTTAGTCCTTGATATGAATTGAAGAGGATTACGTTTTGGTGTAAATCGCCCAACAGGTGGCGCTGTTATGATGAATTTTGCAGGATTTACACGATTTCCCCAATAGCTCTATCTTAAGAACTAACGCACGGATTTTCATCAAACTTCAGATTAAGTTAGTCCTTGATATGACTAGCTACTGATTAGGTGTTGGTGTAAATCGCCCAACAGGTGGCGCATCTCTGCTGCCTTTTCCACGATTGCCTCAATAGCTCTATCAATAGAACTAATGGACCAATTTTCATCTAACTTCAGATTTAGTTGTATGTTGACACAAGTTGTTGTTAATTAGGTTTTGGTGTTAATCACCCAATAGGTGGTTTGCAGAAATTTTCACGATTTTCGCTATTGCTCTATCTCAAAAACTAATGTACGGATTTTCTCCAAACTTCAGATTCAGTCAGACGTTGACATAAATTGTTGCTGATTAGGATTTGGTATAAATCACCCAATAGGTGGCGCTGCTAGGCAGCATTTTGCTGAATTTAGACGATTTCAGCGGTAGTCATATCTCAAGAACTAATGCACAGAATTTCATATCGTTAGAATCCTCATAAGATGCATAGATTGCCATTTAATTTTGGCAGTGTGATAGCGAATTTTGAAGTATTAACATGTATGAGATAGAAGAAAGTTTTGGGATTGGTACATCGGACTAGTTTTTTAATGGGACCGTTTGACTCACTTTTAAATTTTGTTTAAACATTGATATCTATTTAAAAGTTAAAAAGAATGTTTTTATTAATTGAACTAAATTAATTTTAATACCTGAAATTATTTCCGGAGTAAACTAACATAAATGAACTTTGAAATTTTTATATCACAAACTTTCAATTTGTTCTAAATTTTATCGCTCCAAGTTTTTAGATAAAGAATTTGTAAACAAATTAAAATCTCTAGAGTTTAATAAGCTGTCGGTAATATTGAAACTTAGAGTTTGATGCTAGTCTATAATTAGCTATATCAGACATTTGAATGCAAATTGCTACGCGGTGCGATTATTTCAAATATTTAATTCATAATCTCTTTGAGCTGCTCTTTACATGTGTTAGAAACTAGAATTAGAAGTTCGAAAAGTTTAACTATTTAAAATAGCGAGTATTTACTAGATAATCATGAAATTAAAAAAAAAAATTGTGCATTTTTCTTTATGAGAGGTAAACTGTAAAAATAAAAGACAAATGTATCTTGTTCTAACGAAAATATAATATAAGCATGTTCGAGGATTTAGAATAATTTCTTTCGAGTTACCCAAGATTGCGAAAAAAGTTCTTTATCTAAAAAAAATCTAAGAGAGCAATATATCTTTCAGATTTAAAGGCACATTTATAAAAACAATGTTTTTGTATGTTGCCGGTAATTTTGGAAGCGTTTCTAAGGATTTTTTATACTGCTAATCATTTTTGACAAACCAGAGTATTATAGGTTTTTAGAATTATTTCAATTTCTAATGACACATTTGCAGCTGCGTTACTGAATTTATAAATGAAAGAGTAACAAATTAATAGTAATTTTAATGCTAATGTAAATGCTGTTAATTTATCATGTTTGTCTGTAAAATATGTCTGTTGAATATGCAAATGTTTACTTGAGAAGTGAATGAATTCGAAAAACCTATATTCCAGATAGGGGAAGACTGACTAATAGACTATAAAAGTAATCGGAAACGTTTCCCCAAATCAGTGGCAATAAAAGAAACTTTGTTTTTGTTAATGCTTCTTTAAATATAGAAAATTATTAATTTCTGGGTATCCTAAATTTAAGGAAGGCTTTTCTAATCATAGGTACCTCGGACGTGGTTTTTGTATATTTCCACTTGTCACATTTTTCTAGATTAAGGAAAATTCTCCATTTTTACAGCATATAAAAGAGAAACGTGAGAAAAGCAAAACGTCATACTAACACCAGATGCCTATATGTTTTAAAACAAAACTTAATGTGGAATCATGTACCCAAAGGAGATGCAACGTAATAAAGCATGATGTGTTTTAACGTTGAATGCATACTTGCAGAGTAATTTATATTTTGGAAGAACGCGTGTCTACTCAAATTAAGATCGGAGCATTTCTTGATGGCTGCTTACATGGGATAAGTAAGTAAGATTGGCCCCCTTCGCCTTTATTTCTAAATGAATTGGTGCAACCTTAAAAAGAAAAAGTTATGCGTTTTTAAAGAATACAACAAAAAATTATGAATTTAAATTTTCTTTTGTTTTAGCTTTATTTAATCTACATAATGATAAGATTTTTACCAGACTTGATAATATCTACTTTGCCTATTGCCTGCCTATTGCAAAAGGGCAATTTTTACAGAAAAGAAAACAAAGAAGGTAAAATTAAGTGGCCGCAGTAAGGTCAAATGTATTTTTTTTTTTTAATTCTGAAGATATTGTTAATGAACATCATCTTAGTCATCGATTTAGCTTGAGTTCACTAAACATCTTAACACAGAAACGACCAATAATCATAAAGGAATTTTCAATCCACGTTCAAGGAGATGACTCGACTACAGAAGTATGTTCTGGAAACCAACATACGGAGATCCTCATCGAAAAATCGTAATGGTTAATGTCAGTTAATTTAGGAAAAAATAGATTGCAATGACGTTTAAGTTTCCTACAAATAGAATATGAATGTAGAAAATAATTGAGCAGATTTCGGCTTCCAAAGTACTACATTACTGTATGTTTAAAGCTGTTCTCAAATGCTCTGCTCAACATGCGCAAAAAGTTTTGACACATTTACAAATTCATTTTTTAACGGAAAGATGTGAAATTGGAAAGCCTGACCACGAAAGCAATTTGTAATCAAACTGTGTTTTCCATTTTTTGATCAATAAATTACCTATTGAATAAATAAATTTACAAGCGAAATGAAATTTATAAGGGATTTTGATTACGTGACAAATACATTTTCGACCTTTCTTAAGTGGTTATTCTTCTTTCGCTCAGAAATTCGGTTCAAACGTCCACTTTGACACAATTTTCTGAAAGATCTATTGCGTTTACAAAAAAAAGGAAAAACAGCTCGATTACATAGTTTCTGAACAAAAACATCTGCTAGTTTCATGCATTTCCAAACAAAAGTAAATTAAAATTTATGTCATAAAGTTGCCCTCTTCGATTTGAGGACAGCCTTAAAGAGAATTGCATTATCTGTAACATATGTGTAAAATTTAAAAATATACAAATATATCGAAATTAAAATTGCTTAATTTAATGGGTTGTGTAATTTAATATATTGCTTATAAAGAATTTAAATTTCTTGGCATTCATTGCAAAGCATTCTTGGTACTTTTATGTTAGCCGGGCTGAAATATCGCCAATAGCTTTTTTGGTATTTTTTCGTTATATGGACACCATGCCAAAAATATATGCTAATGCGCCAATTATTTCAAGCCTGATCGCGGAAAGGACTTTTATAGTAAAACATGCGAAACATTGTGATTTGCTATTATTTGCTATACTTTATTGTATAACAGTTATTTGTTCATTTATTTTTAGTATATATTTGTGATTTAGTAAAATAGTTCATAAAAGTCTGTAGTTTCCAAATGTTATATTTTTAAAAGACTCACTTTACTATCGACAGTGTTTTTTCTTTTATTTTTCAAATGTTTCAATTCACATGATTTTCATTTTGCGCCAACTATTACGCTAGGCAACAATGGTGCCCGTAAACGGAAACGTACCCCCTTTTTTTTAACTCGTAAGTTAGCATTTTTTTTATTTTTTGAGTGGTAAATTAAAACGGTACTACTTGGTTATCCCATTGATCAAAAATAAATCCAGACAATAAGATTAAACGATAATAATGATTGATCGAAAATGTAATATTCACTTGACTGCAAGGAAGTTACACGTCTATACGCCATCAAGTGATTTTTATTTCGACGCTTTATTTGTATTTGAATTTTTATACTAATTTATTTGTTTTTTCGTTATTTAAAAAAAATTACGTCAACTTGTATAATTTGGCGATTTATATAATTTGGCGATATTGGTCATTTGCATTGAATTTGAAATTAAATGTTATGATTTGTTGCTTAATATTTAACACAGATGTCATATAAGCACCGGGTTTGGCTTGATTTTTTTTTACGACAATTTGGCGAAAACCTCGTTTTCGAATACCAGTTATATATGTATTTTTATATTATTTTTAAATTATTTTTAAAATGAAATAAAAATAAATATAAAAAAATTAATTAATAACTATAGAACAAAGCAATTTATAACATTTTTTTCTTAAATAAAAAGAAAATAAATGTAAATAAACATTTATTGATGAATAAGCAACAATAGCCGGGTTACCATGTCAGGCAAAATAACGCCATTGTGGCGCCAATTAGGTACGGCGGTGCGTATATGACATCTGAGACTAATATTTTTCTTTTCGTTTCGTTAAAAAAAAAAAAAAAAAAGAAAGAAGTGTAAGTCATTCATTTTAAATGCTTTTTTTCTTAATGAAAATGTTGTATTAAATAAAATGATAATGAAATAAGTTTAAAATTATAACGTTTTTTGAAATGCGAAAAAAAATATCTGGTATGATTGAAATTTGAGTTGCCATCATTAGAAAAATTTATATAAAATTAGAAAAATATTAATATTTCGAAAACTAATTCGAATTTAAAAATTCTAATACCAGTTTTGAAATCTGCGGATCAATATTGATTTTTGGTGTCAATTTCATCGCAAAGTATTCCATATTTTAGGAGAAATCGCCGTGAAACATAATCACTTGTTTAATCAGTCGATTCATACTTCCGTTTCATACTTCCGTTTCATAAATTCGTTTCAATAGGATTTTATATATACTAGGTGATCGTACCCGGGCTTCCCGGGTTAAAGAATATAGGTGAAATCATATTTTTTATTGAAAACTGATTTTTTTTCAATGGAATATATTTTTTAGATTGACCACTTAGACTAAAAAAGCATTTCTCATATGGAAAATGCGAATTATACAATGAAATAAATTTTTGAAATTTATCAAAAGCGATATTTTCTTATTAGCCGCATGCTAAGAGTTATTTGCCAAGATGTTGCTACTTATGGCATCCTTTTATATTCCGATAATTTCAGAGCTTATACATGTCTGGTAAATTTGTGTTTTATTTATATTATTTTATTTATTTATTCAAAGGGAAGTTTTTTAAATGGATATTAGCTGTAAGAA
This sequence comes from Maratus speciosus, assembly GCA_963932465.1. NCBI lineage: Eukaryota > Metazoa > Arthropoda > Arachnida > Araneae > Salticidae > Maratus > Maratus speciosus. Next base: position 48,243,185 of record OZ010786.1, on the reverse strand, counting down.
AATGATGAACTCTTTATTTTGTTTTCAGGATAAACGGATTAATCTTTCGTAATCGAGCTCCGCGCGATATAGATAAATTAAAAAATATTTCATGCTTTAAAATTGTTTTTAAAACGATACACAATCAGTAAACTGAGATGAACTTTCCAAACAAATTCCATTTGAAAAAAAAAAAAAAAAAAAAAAAAAAAAAAAAAAAAAAAAAAAAAAACCTATTATGTGATCCAAAAATGTAAATTGTACGATTACAAATATGTTAGAATTGTGTAATTTCAATATTATTATTTTATTTGTTTATAAAGGAGGTATTAATTTCGTTATGCAAAAATAGTCAGAAACAAATGCTGAAAAATATTTGTTGCTTTATGTGCAAAATGTTTATTATTATTATGTATTAAAACCGGCACGTGATAAGATAAACTTAAAAAAAAATCATGCTGAAAAATTATTTTAAAAATATAATACATCAGTCAATGAATACAGTTTTTGCAAAATTGCATTTGAAAGTAATTTTTTTCCCTATGCGACGAAAATTGAAAATGTACGATGGTCAGAACATTAAAAAATTGCAGTAGCGAAAATTTCAAGAACGAAATTTGATTGTGAAGTGTTGCCATTCGCAAAATGAAGTCAGCGTTACGAACAGATACGTTTGTTCTTTATACTATAGATACTTCATCAGTAAAATACGATAAAGATCAGTTATTAGAAAGTGGTTATCAATTGAGGCTCTTATGCTTGGATTTCCGGAATAAAAACAGCAATTTTCACCTTCTCAAAATTTGCATACGCACTTATGCTATCCATTTCCATCATTTAAAAAAAATATATACTTTGTTTGATCATTTTTAGATCATTGTAACTCAAAACTTGAAGTCACGATTGTCAGCAACAGCTTTTATGTGAACAGACTCACTCTTTACTTGAGATTCTAATCTCAATTCCTGAGAGTAAAAATTTCCGTAATTTATATTTATTAGACGCATTTGTGTTAAAATGTTTAGTTTTATCTAAGAAAATTATCGTTTTCTTTTATATATGACTTCATTTTCACTTAAATAAGCATTTTGCCTAGTGTCTGAAACTTAGTATCAGTACACATGCAAAAGGAAAAACAATATAGAAAATTCATGAGGAAAAGTGTGTATTTTCAAAAGCAGTATGTCATTTTCCGTTATTATGCCCCTAATATAATATTCTGCTCCTAATGGGATTTTGCACCACTAAACCCTATACAACAATTTTTATCAAAAATTTTGAATTTTTATCAGAAAATAGCATGAATAAAGTTAAAAATACCTCATTATTTCTCGCTTGTCTGCAATAATGAAAGCTATCTAATTTTCATCATTTTGAAGAAAATTCATAAAAGGCTTTTAAAATTAATTAAAATATAAAAGTGGGGATATTTAAAAAAAAAAAAAAAACAGTGCGATCACATCTACAAAGGAAGAGCTTTCAGTTAAAAAAAAAATATATGTATATATATTAGTAAAATTGGTTCAGCAGAAAGATCAGGGCAGATGACTAAAAAACGCATTTGTGTTTTAAATACATAGATTATATAAAATTAGGAAAAATTAAATTAAGCAAATTGTGTTATTTTGATAAAAAATATAGTAGAATGTCCTAAAGAATAGCAGTACAATTTTATTATTCGAGATGATTTTCGACAAAAACTTCAGAAACACGATATTATTTTAAAACAGGAATTATTTGTTTGCTTGTCTAACTCGGCGAAGCAAATCCATCCAGGTGAGAATCATCAATTTCTGTAATATAAATCGCTATTATTTGCATGCCACCTCTCTTTTATAAAGACACTGTAAATTTTTGTAAAACATTGTGTTTTATCAGTGTGTGATTTCGATTGCAATATTTTCAAAAGTGAAGCATTTTCACATTTGAAGAATTTCAAAGCAGCTGGGCTGTGAAAATGACGCACTTCTACAAAACATTCAGGTTTAAGAATTAAAATACACGCTTTTTTATAAAATGACGTCATTTACATCCTCTAAAGCAATTCACTTTTGCAATTCAGTCTTAAACTTCGTCTATAGAAAAGTGTGCATATGACGCCATTATCGCGAAATAACAGACAATATTCTTGACATAGCCCCTATTTTAATTTCAACTTTTTTTTCAGGTTTAATGAGAAAATGGCAACAAAAGTATACAGTATGTACTATTTTCGACTATTTTCCGTCTACTTTCAATGATTTTCAATAAAAATGGGGTACTTTTGTTGCCACGATAAGAAAAATGGTATTAAAAGCTACAAAAAAATTAATATCTCAAAAATAAATTGAGATACAGCTTTCAAACAAACTTCATGTAAAAGAGCATTTTTTTCCTTATACGACGGTGTAAAAATTTAAAATGTGCGATGTTTAGAAGTTTAAAAATTTGCTGTAGAGAAAATTTCAAAACCAAAATTTTATTTCAAATTTCAAAGTGTTGCCATTTGCAAAATGACGTATGCGTTACGCACAGATATGTTTGTCCTTTATAATATAGATAGTCATAACAGTTTTATTCTTTCAATTGTAACGTATTTCCTTCTCGTGGTGATATACATTTTATCATATTTATTTCGGCGTCGTAAATTCTGTTTTCTTTAACGAAGAAGTTAATAATAAAGAAATTAAACGGATTTAATCAATATAGATAGGGTAGATATATAATATAGATAGGGTAGATATATTTAAAGCACAAGTGTGTTTTTTAGTCATCTGCCCTGATCTTTCTGCTGAACCAATTTTACTAACATTTTTTTTTTTTTTAACTGAAAGCTGTTCATTTGTAGATGTGACCGCACTATCAGTTTTTTTAAATATCCCTACTTTTATATTTTAACTAGGGGGCTCTGCCCCCTGCAAGCTACGCTCGCCAACCCGCGTTCAGACACCGCAGAATCTGAAAATCTAAAAATCTAATGGGTTTTAAAAATATTAGAGAAGACTAAATTATACTGAAAAAGCTGTGCAGATCTCCCTGTAAACGGGTTTCCATTCAACTCCCTTTGATTGCAAAAATTTAACGGAGAATTACTTGCTGTTAAGACATCCAGTGGTCGTTTTCGTTTTTGATTAAAGAGGATCAGTTAAACATTAAAAAGAAGCTAAAATAAAATGAATTAAGCATTCAGAGTCTTTGTCAACCGATATTTTAGTACAATTTCTATAACAATAGCCTAAATCATGTGACTATCATCTGCAGTTCCGGGCGGAACACTTTGTTTTTTATACTCTAGGTGCCATTTTGATACTTTAATGTTATCCAGGCATAGGTGATAAGTCGCCAAATATTATTCTATCCCCATCATTTCATCTATATTATAATAGTTCAAGTCATCAAATGACATAAACAAATACGATCTGATCCCTTCGCCTTTCATACGAAAGTTTGGAACAAATGTCATATACGCTGGCGTATATATTGGCGCGATTTTTTTCTTACGCCAATTTGGGGAACGCATCAACAGCATAAACAACAACATCCGGCTTACCATATCAAGCAAAATAACGATATTTTGGCGCCAGTTAAGTATCCGTTGCGTATATGATATTGACTACTACATTGTTCCGTATTTTTTAATTATTTTCTATTATTTTCAAAAGGAAATAGCAAAAAAATAATTAATTACTATAGAACAAAATAATTTATATATTTAAAAAAGAAATAAAAGTAAATATACATTTATTATTAAATAAACAACAATAGACGGGTTACCATGTCTATCAAAATAATGCCATTTGTGCGCCAATTAGGTACCCCGGTGCGTATATGACATCAATGTCTAATATTTTTCTTTTTGTTTTGTTTTTAAAAAAAAAAAAGAAGTGAAAGCCATCAATTTAAATGTTTCATTTTTAAATGAAAGTTTTGTATTTAATAAAATGACAACGAAATACAAAAAAAAAAGCATTGTTCTTAGCATAGATTTAAAGGAGGCCCAACTGTCGCCAGATTAATTTAAAATAGTAACCTTTTCTGAATTATGAAAAAAAAATTCTGTTATGATTAAAATTTGAGTTGCCATCATTAGAAAAAATGTATTTAAAATTAGAAAAAAAATAATATTTCGAAAACTAATTCGAATTTAAAAATTCTAATACCAGTTTTGAGATCTGTGAATCAACACGGATTTTTGGTGTTAATTTCATCGCAAAGTATTCCATATTTTAGGAGAAATCGCCGTGAAACAAAATCAGTTGTTTAATCAGTCGATTCAAAGAATCGATACATTTCAGGCGTTTCATATATTCGTTTCATAAATTCGTTTCATTAGGATTTTATATATACTAGGGGATCGTACCCGGGCTTCCCGGGTTAAAGAATATAAGTGAAAACATTTTTTTTTTTTAATAGAACACTAATAATTTTTTTACATGCAATAAGTTTTTTAGATTAACTACTTACATTAAAAAAGCATTTTTCATATGGAAAATATGAATTATGCAATCAAATAAATTTTTGAGATTTATCAAAAAAGATATTTTTTTATTAGCCGCATTCAAAGAGCTATTTGCCAAGATTTTGCTACTTATGGCATCCTTTTATATTCTGATAATTTCAGAGCTTATACATATCTGGTAAATTTGTGTTTTATTTATATTATTTTATTTATTTATTCATAGGGAAGTTTTTTTAATGGATATTAGCCGTAAGAAAATGATGAACTCTTTATTTTGTTTTAAGGGCAAACGGATTAATTTTTCTTAATCGAGCTCCGCGCGATATAGATAAATTAAAACGCATTTCATGCTTTAAAATTGTTTTTAAAACCATAGACAATCAGTAAACTGAGATGAACTTTGCAAAGAAATTACATTTGAAAAAAATTGGTGATCTAAAAATTTAAATTGTACGATTACAAATATGTTAGATTGGTGGCTTTTTTAATATTATTATTTTATTTGTTTATAAGGGAAGCATTAATTTCGTTATGCAAAAATAGTCAGAAACCAATGCTGAAAAATGTTTGTTGCTTTATGTGCAAAATGTTTATTATTATTATGAATTGAAACCGGCGTACTTGATAAGATAAACTTTAAAAAAAATCATGCTTAAAAATTATTTTAGAAAATATAATACATCAGTCAATGAATACAGTTTTTAAACAAATTGCATTTGAAAGTGAAATTTTTTCCCTATGCGATGAAAATTGATAATGTACGATGGTCAGAAGATTAAAAAAAAAATGCAGTAGCGAAAATTTCAAGACCGAAATTTCATCGTGAAGTGTTGCCATTCGCAAAATGATGTTAGCGTTAAGCACAGATTCGTTAGTTCTTTATAATGTAGATACTTAATCAGTAAAATATAATAAAGATCAATTATCAGTATGTGGTTATCAATTGAGGCTCTTATGCTTGGTATTGCCGAATGAAAAACGGCAATTTTCACCTTCTCAAAATTTGCATACGAACTTCTCATATCCATATTCATCATTTAAAAAAAAAATTGTATTTTGTCTGATCATTTGAAAATCCTTTTAACTCAAAACTTGAAGTCCCGATTGTCAGCAACATCTTTTATGTGAAAAGACGCACTCTTTACTTGAGATTCTAATCTCAATTCCGGAGAGTAAAAATTTCCGTAATTTATGTTTTTTCGACGCATTTGTGTTAAATGTTTAGTTTTATCTAAGAAAATGATCGTTATCTTTTAAATGTGACTTCATTTTCACTTAAATAAGATTTCGCCTAATGTCTGAAACTTAGTATCAGTACACATGCAAAAGGAAAAAAAAATATAGAAAATTTATGAGGAAAACTGCGTGTTTTCAAAAGTAGTACGTCATTTTCCGTTATTGTGCTCCTAATGGGATTTTGCGCTACTAAATACTATACTACAATTTTTATCAACAATTTTGAGTTTTTATCAGAAAATAGCATGAATAAAGTTAAAAATACCTCATAATTTCTCTCTTGTCTGCAATAATGAAAGCTATCTAATTTTCATCATTTTGAAGAAATTTCATAAAATGCTTTTAAAATTAAAATATAAAAGTGGGGATATTTAAAATAAAACAGACAGTGTAATCACATTTACAAAAGAAGAGCTTTCAGTTAAATATATATATATATATATATATTAGTAAAATTAGTTCAGCAGAAAGATCAGGGCAGATGACTAAAGAACACACTTGTGTTTTAAATATACAGATTATATAAAATTAGGAAAAATTAAATTAAGCAAATTATGTTATTTTGATAAATTTATAGTAGAATGTCCTTAAGAATAGCATTAAAATTTTATTATTCGAGAGAATTTTCGACAAAAAATTCAGGAACACGATATTATTTTAAACCACGAATTACTTGTTTGCTTGTCTAACTCGGCGAAGCAAATCCGTCCAGGCGAGAATCATCAATTTCTGTAGTATAAATCGCTATTATTTGCATGACACCTCTTTTTTATAAGGACACCCTAAATTTTTGTAAAACATTGCGTTTTATCAATGTGTTTTCGATTACATTATTTTCAAAAGTGAAGCATTTTCACCGGAAGAGAATTTCAAAGCATCTGGGCTGTGAAAATGAGACACTTCTACAAAACATAATTCAGGTTTAAGAATTAAAATACACACTTTTTCATAAAATGACGTCATTTGCATCCGTTAAAGCAATCCACTTTTACAATCGAGTCTTAAACTTCGTCTATAGAAAAGTGTGCATATGACGTCATTATCACGGAATAACAGACAATATTCTTGACATATAGCCCATATTTTAATCTCAACTTTTTTTTTCAGGTTTTATGAGAAAATGGCAACAAAAAGGATACAGTATGTACTATTTTTGACTATTTTCCGTTTACTTTCAATGACCTTCAATAGAAATGAGGTACTTTTGTTGCCACGATAAGAAAACTGGTACAAAAAACTACAAAAAAATTAATAACTCAAAAATAAATTGAGATACAACTTTGAAACTAATTGCATTTAAGAGAGATTTTTTTCCTTATACGACGGTGTAAAAATTAAAAATGTGCGATGTTTAGATCTTTAAAAATTTGAAGTAGAGAAAATTGCAAAACCACCATTTTATTTAAAATTTCAAAGTGTTGCCATTCGCAAAATGACGTATGCGTTACGCACAGATATGTTTGTCCTTTATAGTATAGATAGGGTAGATTTAAAAAGCATTTTATGAAATTTCTTCAAAATGGTGAAAATTAGACAGCTTTCATTATTGCAGCCAAGAGAGAAATAATATGGTATTTTTCTCTTTCTCCATACCATTTTCTGATAAAAATTCAAAATTGGTGATAAAAATTGTTGTATAGGGTTTAGTGGTGCAAAATCCCATTAGGAGTATAATATTATATTTGGGGCATAATAACGGAAAATGACTTACTGCTTTCGAAAACACGCATTTTTCCTCATAAATTATCTATATTGTTTTTCCTTCTACATGTGTACTGATACTAAGTTTCAGACACTAGCCGAACTGCTTATTTAAGTGAAAATGAAGTCATATTTAAAAGATAACGATCATTTTCTTAGGTAAAACTAAAAACTTTAACACAAATACGTCTAAAAAACATAAATTACGGAAATTTTTACTCTCCGGAATTGAGATTAGAATCTCAAGTAAAGAGTACGCCTGTTCACATAAAAGACGTTCCTGACAACCGTGACTTCAAGTTTTGAGTTAAACGTATTTTAAAATGATCAAACAAAATACAATTTAAAAAAAAATGATGAATATGGCTACGAGAAGTGCGTATACAAATTCCGAGAAGGTGAGAACTATTATTTTTATTCCGGAATACTATGCATAAGAGCCTCAATTGATAACCACATCCTAATAACTGATCTTTATCAAATTTTACTAATTATGTATAGATATTATAAAGAACAAACGTATCTGTGCATAACGCTGACGTCATTTTGCGAATGGCAACACTTCAAGACCAAATTTCGGTTTTGAAATTTTCGCTACTGCAATATTTTAATCTTCTGACCATCGTACATTTTCAATTTTCGTCGCATAGGGAAAAAAATTAATTTCAAATACAATTTGTTTAAAAACTGTATCTTAATTGACTGATGTATTATGTTTTCTAAAATAATTTTTAAGCATGATTTTTTTTTTTTTAAGTTTATCTCATCACGTGCCGATTTCAATACATAATAATAATAAAAATTTTGCACATAAAGCAACAAACATTGTTCAGCATTTGCTTCTGTTTATTTTTGCATAATGAAATTAATACTTCTTTTATAAACAAACTAGCAAACCCCGCGGCTTTGCTCGCGTAATAGTTAAAATATGCCAAGTAATATTTACATGACTATATTTTATTAGAAAAAAGCTTTTTGGAATAATTCAAAAATTACAAATCAAGACACAGTTTGACTAAACTTCATTATAAAAGTGCAATAGACAGAAATGAGATTTTAATTAATAAGAAGAACTAAAACTAATTCCAAATAAATGATAATTTATAAAGCATTATGAGACTTTTATGCTCATTTCATACGCTCATTAAAGTATTCATTTGAAGTTTTGAATTTTTTAGAAAACATCTTAAGACATTTACATCTTAAAATTAACCATAATGTCAAATTCCAAGCTTCTTGTCTAACAGTCTACCACCTCTCTGGTGTTAGTGGCTCCAACATAAAATGCCGAAACAGAATTGAAATAGAATTTCTCGAATAATGTTGAAACAGAGACTGTCACCATTAATTTGCAACATTAACCTTGAAATCGGTTGGTATTATCTAATATTCTATAGAAAACGGAATTTAGAAGTTTTAAAGGCTTTCTTGTTGTTCCTGCCAATCAGGTGGTAGTGACACTGGCACAAAATATAGCTCGTATAGGATCAGGGACTATCAATCTTGATTCGCAACCAATAACTTCAGTAATCGGTTTGTTATTTCCTGAGATTCCATAGAAATCGTAATTTAGGACTCTTTTAAATTGCTTTTCGCTCCTTCCCTTCGCTTCACCCCCTTTTAATTTCAAATTTATTTTTGACTGTTCTTAGAGGACATTTATATTTTATAAGTAAGTACCGTGCTATATTTAAAGTTTCTAGCCTCTTCAGTAACGCAGAAATCGCAATTCAGAAAGTTGTTTGCTCCTGAAACCCTCTAGGGTTTGTGGCAGCGACATAAAGTATAGCTTATGTTTGAGCAGGTTCTATCACCATCAATTTGCAGCCATTATGTTTGAAATCGGTTTCGTATTTCATACGATTGTATAAAAATCGTAATTTATAACACTTATAGAACGCTTTTCGCTCACTTCATCCTTTCAAATTTGGAATTTTCTTTCGACAATTCTTAGAAAGTATATGCATCTTTGAAGTAATTACCATTCCAAATTTAAAATATTAGACACCCTCAGTAACACAAAAAACGCAATTTAGAACATGTTTTGCTCCTGTAAGCCCCATTGTGGTAAACAACAACGTAAAATATAGGCTATGTTGGAACGGGGACTGTCACCATCAATTTAAAACCATTACTTCTGAAATCGGTTTATATTTCCTGAGATTGCGTAGAAATCGCCATTTTGAACGTTTTTAGAACGCTTTTCGTTCGTCCATTTTCACCCCTTTTAAATTTCAAATTTTTAAGGAACTCTTCTCAGAGAGCATTTACATCTCATAAGTAATTACCATGCTAAATTTCAAGTTGCTAACCCCTTCAGTATCACAAAAATCACAATTTAGAAAGTTTTTAAAAATGTAACCGCAAGGTGGTAGTGACGCCGATATGAAATAGATCCTATATTGGAGCAAAGGCTGTCATCATCAATTTCGAACCATTACTTTTGAAATCGGTTGTGTACTTTCTGAGATTGCGTAGAAATCTCAATTTAGAACGTTTTTCGTCCATTTTCTCACGTTTAAATTTCGAATTATGTAGGAAATGTTTTTAGAGATCATTTATATCTTATAAGTAACTACCATGCCAAGTTTTAAATTGCTAGCCCCTGCTGTATTATAAAAAAAGCAATTTAGATCGTTTTTTGTTCCTTCACCCCCTTTGAGGTAGTGGCACCGACATAAAATACCGCCTATGTTGAGCGAGGGCTGTCACCATCGTTTTCACACCATTCTTTTTTAAATCGGTGCGGTTCTTCCTGAGATTGTGTAGAAATCACGATTTATAATTTTTTTTAGAACGCTTTTCGCTCATTTTCACAACTTTTAAATTTCGATTTTTTAGGAAATGTTCTTACAGATCATTTGTATCTTATAAATAACTGCCCTGCCTAATTTTAAGATTCTAGCCCCTTCTGTAACACAAAAATCGCAATTTGGAACGTTTTTTCTTCTGCAACCCCTGTAGGTGGCAGTGACACCGACATGAAATAGAGCCTATGTTGGAGCAAGGGCTGTCATCATAAATTCCCAACCATTACTTTTGAAATAGGTTGGGTACTTTATATTAATATATAATATTTATATTAATAAATTATTTATTCAAATTGAAAATTTTTGGTGTTCCGAGCTGCGACCTTCCGCGATTCACATGTTGCGGTCCGTGGCTCTAATATCTTTATATAATTCACTATTACTGTTTTTTAACTGTACAATTCTAAGCTCTTCCAAAGCCTGTTCATTTTCTTTCTATATTTCCTTCCTCTTGATATATCTACTCTTAGGAGTCTTTTTTTAATTCGTTCTTTTTTCATAGCCAAACCATATAAATTGTTTCATTTCATCAGCTTAAAATCATTTTAACTTATCGATAATTTTACTATCATTTATTAAAAGGAAACTTCAGAAAAAATTGTGTATTAGCGGAATTTATTAAAAAAGCGTATGTTATAAATAAAGTATTTTTTAAAATAAGTTATTAAAATTAAATACATTTTAATAAAATTTTTATTAAACAAATATTAATAATTATTTGAGAAAAACAATCATCGATGGGTATTGCATTATAATCTTCTGAAACGTGATTTGCATAAATGCAGTCCCTGTACAAAATATGCAAACGGCGAATTTCATTATAGAGAAAAAAAATACACAGCAGGAAATTAAAGTGCACATTGATGCATATTGATATTATAAAAAGTAACATTCTTCTTAATAAAACCTTTTCTAAGAAGGAATAGAGCAACACTTCAGCAATTTTAATAATACATCTGCAGAAAAACGCACACATAGCATATTTTATACAATTTAATTTCATAAATCTCGAGAGTTTGATATGAAATATTTGTTATCCAAATTACATAACATTGTGACACAAGCAGTATTTCACAAAGTGAGAGATACACAGGTATGAAGTACACAGGTGTGTTAGACTGTTATTACCATTCGTTTGGTACCAGTGCCAGTTTCGAGTTATCCCAGTTCGAGTTACCAGTTTCGAGTGGCATAAATTGTGCTGATTGTATACTATATATATATTACTTCAACTGCAAATAGCAGTATAAATAGGATTCGTAAGTCGACTTATTACTGAAATTGAAACTAATCTATTTTAATAATAAATGCATTTTCTTAAAATGTTGTAAAATAATATCAACTTAAAAATTCACATGAAAACTCTCTTTTAAAAAAACAAATGAAAAAAAATGGATAATGTATTTATAAGCTTTTGAAATAAAATTTCATTTAATAAACATGGAATTTAATGATATATGCTTTGAAAAGTAAATATGAATTAACAATTGATACTTAACTATTTGTCAAATTAAAGAATTATATGATTTAGTTGATATTTATAGATACAAGCAATTCTGAAAAGCGTATTTATTCTACTTGAAAGTTTGAATCTATAATCTTTTATTTTGATAATGAAAATCAGAGTTTTTTTTATTTTATTTGCGATTGCGATAATGTAAAATTATAAAAGCTTAAAATGTTAATAAAATAATAATACAGTGACTTCTTACTTATGTGCATTTAAAGGGATCGATTTAAAATCACACATAACTGAGAGACCATTATGATTTAGTTAATATTGTAAACTAGACTGTAGAAAAAAAGTCAATAAGTTTACTGGGAATTTTCGAGGAAACCGGGATGCCTAGATCTTTCTATGTACCTGAAACAAAAAAACAGTTTCACGTTCACACTGAAAAAAATATTGTAAGATAACTATTAATTTTCTAAAAAACTGGTATGTCTAGAACAAAAGAAGTTAATGTTAATATCTCGCGATTAAAAAATTAAATTTTTTTTGTATGCACACAGATTTCTATAGCTTTACAAATGTAGTTTTGTAGATTTACATCTTTATTTTGTACAGATAAAATTTTAGTAAGCATACAGATTTCTGTAGCTTTTACACAAACTAGTTTTGTAAGATTTATATCTATTTTTTACAGAGTAGTTATGATACACATTATTCACTATGCGATACAAAAAAAAAATAATACAGAAGGTTATGTAGGTTAATAACGTTCTATAAGTTGAAACGTCCCTCCGACCTGAACCGGAGGGAAACGGTTAAATTTTCTTATTTAAGTTGTGTATAAAATTAAGACTTTTATTTAAAAAAATATTATAAAAAATACTATATTAATACATATTTCAATTAAACTACATAAACCCTCGTATAACACCAAGAGAATAAACTGCTTAGATGTATTTTTATACATTCAAGCGAAAGTAGTATTGTTATATCTGTCACGATCACGTGACACGTTTTAGATTGTATATGACATAATTGGATATGAGAATAAATAGATAAGATTATTTCTTCTGAAGGAAGAAACTTAGGTATATTTTGAAAAGAATATGGCATTCATTATCAGTATTCGAGAAACTCCAGCTGCAATGGAAAAGTTGCTGAATACATTGAATTTCATCTATTGATATAAGAGAGTGGTAATAATGCATATTGTCAGGAGTTATTTTCCATAGCGAATAAGTACTATATATTATACATAAATTTGTAATCCAATACTTGCATTAGTAACAGCATTTTTTTACATATTAGCTGATCCGCCCAGCGTTGCTCGGGTCCGTGATAATAACCTTAAATAGACCTAAAATCCAAAATCTATTAATTCCACATTCCAGCTTCAGAGGGCGCGCTCTGTTCTCAACAAACCTCTATCTGAACAAAATTCCGTTATTCAACCTGTCTGGAGATATTAGTTGAGGGAGTGTGGACTCAAATAAAAGAAAAATCCCAGCGGGGGTTGGGTATGAGTTGAGGGGTAAAATAATATGAAAGAGCGATCAAAATCTATCGAGTGATATATTACATGAAGGGGTCGGGAAAAGTTAGAAAAGTGTCCCCTCCCCTAATGGTCGGGGTAAACCGAGGGCAAAAATTGCCGCCCCGTACCGAGTTACCTCTTTTCTTAAGTTTTTATGAATGTGCGATATGAAGAGATCAGGCTAAGTTACTTAAGCTGTTCAAAGGCCAAGTTAGGGTAAAATCACCTATCATGACCCACATACCAGTAATGGCCCATTTAATATTCCTACTACGCTAGACACGAAACGCCCAACATTTGAACTTAGCGCCAATGGGATATGTTAAAATAGTCTTTCGACTGTCACATTATGCCTTTGTTTTGACAAATCAACGCACGTCACGTGAACAGTGGCGGCACCTACGGAAGCTTCTTTTTTTTCCTGTTTCCGCTGTGGTTTCTTAGCAGAGCAAAGTTGGATTTCGTGCTGTGTACGAAATTTTCATGAAGGATAATTGAAAAAAAGTAAGTTTTAATAACTTATATAAAGTTTAAGGAACATGTAAACATATTGTTGTTATCAAAATAAACTTATTAAGCCAGCTATTGGGTTGGGACACTACTGATGCTGTTTCTTAGGTAGATTTCGTAAGAAATACTACCTATTGCAGTCGTTACCATGGTGCGACTTTTGAAAAATTCCTTCATAACTTTTCATTACATGACCCCAGGAACCCAAAACCACTCCCACCTAAAAAGTTTATATATATATATATATATATATATATGTATGTATGTATGTATGTACTAAATTTTGTCCGCACGATAAAAGTCGCAATTATGCACGGAACGTCTTCAAACTCGCCAACAACTTTAAGATAGCTAATTTCTCGGCGGGGATTGAAAATGAGCAAAATCGGTCCAAGGGAATGGGAATGGGGAAGGTTTAAAATTTTGAATACCGTCTTAACATGATTCTGATAAAACCAGCTTTTACACAACAATGGCAGGAAAAAATAAATATTTTTCGTTATGGCTGTTGCCAGCAATTAAAAAAAAAAAGCAATAAAATTCTCACCACAAGAATTTCTTTTCTAATGCAGAAATTAAATTAGATAAACAGTTTGACGAATTGAAAACAAATTGAATATTACGTCATAAGTTTTCTAGAGCAAGATTTCTGCATGAAAATTCAAAATGAAATAAATAGTTTGACGAATTGAAAACAAATTGAATATTACGTCATAAGTTTTCTAGAGCAAGATTTCTGCATGAAAATTCAAAATGAAATAAATAGTTTGACGAATTAAAAAACAACAACAAAATATTGCGTCATATTGAAAATATAATGGACCACAGCAGGTGAATATGTAACGTCATTGAGTTTGAAGAAACGTATTAAAACATGATAAAAACCCGAGTATTGAAATATTAACATATTTTAACACTTTGAGGTTCTCTGAATTTGATTTAGCCATTTTTAAACCTATTCCATATACATGCGTGTGTGTATATTAGAATTTTCACAAAATGTTTAGCTCCCTAGAGTTCATTCTTAGCGAAGGAACTGGGTTTATCTTTAATCTTGATTTAAGTTTTGTTAGTGAATTTAGTACTTAACTTCGAAATCTACCTCCGCCTGTAGGCCCGAGCCGGCAGGGATTTTCATGATTGCAGTAGTGATGGTCAACACATGCATTTACATTTTATAGCTATGTGTTGTCATTAATTAAAGTTTTTAATACATATATTTCTTTCAAACATTTAAAAAAAAGTGCTTGATAACGAATTTATATTAGCATTGTCATGTTTATGCTTCGATTTAATATATGTAGATGGAATCACCAAAGTTTTCGTTCCTCCCATAATTCATTATCAGAGAATTGTTCTCTAGCTTTGTGTCATGTGAACGACATTTGTAAGGGATGTTTTTGTTTTGTGAAATGTTCAAGTAAATGGTTACATGTTTACGATGCTTACTCGTCAATTAATAATTGTGTTAATCATTATTAATTACTTACTAAATATATAAAAAGTAGCGACGACGAAAGTAAGGTATAATTTCACCAGAAAAAGTTTAACGAAAATGATAATTGTGCCAGGGCAAATGGCTGTACTTTCAAAATACAAAATACTTAGAAAAATCATTTCAAAATACATTACGAAAATACTTTCCTTTAGTCAGTTTTAAATACAAAATACAAATGTATTTTGAAAATGTATTTCAAATACCTGTATTTTCGATACTGCTCAACTCTGATGTAGGGTAGTTATCCCTGAAATTCATAGAAACCAAATAATAAAAGAATTACACATTGCGCATTTGGTAAAGTTAAAATGAAGTCTTTAGCCCGTAGTTTTGTATGGTGTCCATGTATAGACCAAGATATTGACGATCCTGCACGAAATTGCACTACTTGTGTAAATTTGAAAAATAATTCTCCCAAAGTTAATACACATCATTAGGAATGGCTTACAGCTCCATGTCAAAGAATTCATATTGATTATTTTGATCCTGTTATGGGAAAAATGCTTCTTTTAGTGGTTGATGTTACAGAAAATACAATTACTTGTCTCTCTTCAATTTTGCATGATACGGTTTTCCAATTTCTTTAGTATCAGATAATGCTACACAGTTTACTTCTGCAGAATTTGAGATTTTTTTGAAAAATCATGGTGCAAAACATAAGTTCAGTGCTACGTACCATCCAGCTACAAATGGACAGGCGGAGAGATATGTGCAAATTCTTAAACGTGGATTAAAAGCCTTAGCTTCCGAACCTGGTACTTTACAAATGAAATTAAATAGCTTCATTATGCAATATAGGAAGATGCCTCATGTTACAACGGGGGAGAGTCCTGCATTTCTATTTCTAAAACGTCATATAAGAACAAAAATAGATTTGATAGTACCAAATGTTACAAATTTCGTTCATGATAAACAAGATGCGAAAAAGTCCAAAGTTAAAATAGAGGAATTTGAAATTAACAAGAAAGTAGCTGTAAGAAATTATACTCCAGAAGCCAAGTGGAAAATTCGTCGAAAAATAGCAAGAGAAGGAAAATGACATTATAGAGATCAAGTTGATTTGAAGATTTGGAAAAGGCATGTTGATCAAATAACAAATGTAGTTTCAGAGATTTCTTTAGTTAATGATACAAATTCTGAAGAAAGGGATACAGGAAATTTTAGAATTGAAAATGCAATAGTGAAACAAGGTGATTTTCCACGAACACAGCCTAGTATCGCAGATCTGCAACCAGTTGAATCTCATGAGCGAAATACTCCAGTACCTACTCCAACTGACTTTTATGATCCTGATTCATCAAGTCCTAAATCAACCGACTCCGAGTCAATAGTTTCAAAACCTTCTGTTCCCAATAGTTGAATAGTCGATGATGCTAAAGTTATAAAAACTCCTGAAAGACTACAATATTAAGTGGGGGAGAGCTGTAATTTTTGTGCTTCGATTTAATATATGTAGATGACAGCACCAAAGTTTTCTTTGCTCCCAAAATTCATTATCAGAGAATTGTTCTCTAGCTTTGTGTCATGTGAACGACGCTTGTAAGTGATGTTTTTGTTTTGTGAAATGTTCAAGTAAATTTTTATATGCTTATGATGCTTCCTCGTCAATTAGTAGTTATCTTAATTACTTACTAAATATATAAAAAGCATATTCCTCTTATTTCTGTCCACTTTATTCTATATTATATTTTATATATTATATTATGTGCTCTCTTACATTATGTGCTTTATATTTTGTACTCGCGACATTCCTTTTTAAATGGCATATTTGACTAGAAATTTAACTTTTAGGCTAGAATCAACACACTAACTGCCTAACTTTGGTATCATAAATAGCGTCTATAGCCAGTGATGAATATTTAAAATTTAGCTTTAAGCTTTCTAGAGTGCAAGGTAGTTCAGTGGTATGACATTTGCTCAAGAAGGATTCATATCTAGACCGCATTCCGGATCTAGTGAGCAAAAATCTTGAAAAAAAGAAACTTTTTATTTTTCAGTAGTATGCTTAATTAAGTTATAAAATAATTCAAAACGGTTTTACCTTTAAACTACATAGTACCATTCAATATTCGACAGTAAATAACTTGAATGTTGCATTAGAAAAATTCTTGAATTTTGAATTAGTTGCTTTTAAATGAATTATTGAAATCGTGACAAATTTTTATATTGCATAAGTGATTTCTATTTCTTGAAGGCGAGCTAGAGGTTGCTGTCAGTCTAACCTATTGAATGAAGTAAAAGAACTTTAAGTTTATAATTTACAACCAATTATGCTTGCCTTTTATCAGAAATTTATCAAAAAATACTGGGCAGAGCATTTATTTTTACTTACTACAGTCTCATGTTTTTTGTTGAAAAAATAACAATATCTATTTTTATTTTTATTTTTTTAGCTACACGACCTTTAAAAGCTGCCATGAATTTTATTTGTATCAGTCTCATTCTCTAAAAGCCTAATTTTGAAACCTGATGCAACTAACGAGTTATAATATATATTTTTTATTATTTGAATTTTATTTTACTTTTTTCTTCATTTTTTTAAATATTAAACCATAGATATCAAGATAATTTATTTTATAGTTCTTATATGAATATTTTCCTGTCTTTCCGTTTTATTTATTTATTTATTTTATACGGAAAAAATGGCAAACTTTTCCTTCTGACTCACCACCTATATATTCTTGATAATGGTCAACAAATATAAACAAAAGTTTTAGATCAGCTCAATTTATATAATTGATAATTACATGCAAAATATTTTAGGTTAAATATTTTAAATGTAAAATTATTTTTTAAAAATATTTTTGAGTGTTAAATTTTATTTAATGGTAAACCATTCAAATAATGATAAAATCATAATCAAAATCATGTAACTTCTCCTCTTAATAAAATATCATTATCGAAATGAATTATCTCCAAAAATGGTACAGAGATCATTTTGCCAGGCGTTGGGCTCGAACCCGCTTCCTCTACAAAAGTTCAGAGCTTTAAACTTATGATTTTGACCACTCTGCTAACCAGACCTGCTCTACCGTTCCTATAAATGGAAGATCTAGTAAATTTAACTTCACGCATGCGCAAATGCGTGAATTCTTGAATCTGATCTTACAGAATCAGGTTTACGCTTTAATATATATGACATTTTTAAATATTATTTTTATACTAATGTTATAACGAAGTAACTTTTCTTTGTAGGTGTTAATCTATGTAACTAATAACCCAATAAAAAAGTAATGTTGTCAAAATGATGGTGACATCCGTACTTCACCATAAGCTGTTGTAACCATAAGTTTTATGTTGGTATCATAATCCCAACGGAATGCTGAAGAAAAATCTTTCTAAAATGCATATTTTTGTGATTTTGAAGGGTATAAAAATTGGAAATTTGATTTGATGGTAACTTGCAAGATGTAAATACTCTCTAAAAACAGTTTTTAAAACATTCAAAATTCAAAAAGGATTTAAATGCGATCAAAATGTTTTCTATAGAATTACGATTTCTATAGAATTGTTAAGGATATAAAATTTAAACTTGACATGGCTTTTATTTTTAAATCGCAAATTTACGCACAAAATATCTTTTTAAGGGAAATGTGTGCTGAAATAATTCTATAATTCCGATTTTCTTGATACTAAAGGGGCTAGAAACTTGACATGTGTTATAGTAGTTAAGATAAAAATGCTCGTCAAGAATGTTTTGTAAAACATTTTTTATTTAAAAGTGTCAAGTGAGCAGAAAACGTTCTAAAGTACGATTTGTATGGTCTTGTTTAGAATATAAACTTGAAATTTCACGTGGCTGTTACATTTAAGACAAATTCTCGCATATAACTGTTTTTAAAAAATCGTAATTTAACAGGGTGCGGGAGAAAAAAAGTTCTACAGTTTCAATTTATTTAATATTGTTGGGGCTAGAAACTAAAAATTCTCATCGTGGTTATTTATAAGATATAAATGCTCATTAAGAACAGTTTCTAAAATATATCGAAACTTGAAAAGCTTAAATGAGGTGAAAACACTCTAAATTACGAAATACTTGCAATTAAATATTATTATTACAGAGAAATTGAAATTTTGATTTGCATGTTACTTTTGCTATGTACACGCTAGTGTGTAGGTATCTAATAACAAATTCGTGGCATGGGATTATCCAGTTCCATTATTTTTCCTTTTGGCATCAAGCTAACCAAACAATAAAACTTTAATTCAGCGATTCTGCTGAATTAGTACAGCTATCTCTTTTTTTATTTTTGAATAGAGGTAATGGCTCCAAAGAAAGTGAGTAAAGAACAAGAGGATCGAGTTGAGAAGGTAGTTGATACTGTTAAACATGGAATCTTTGTAAGAACTGCAGCATCTTGGTTTAAAATACCAAGGTCTACATTGTTTAAAGTTTGAGTGAAAAAAAACACAAAGAGCATTCCCTCAATTTTGAAAACTGAAGAGGAAATTCTCCTAAAAAATTGGATTATTCACTGATCAAAGGAAGGATTCCCCTGTCACAAGCGAGATGTTACAGAGAGCGTCGAGGAGTTTTTAGAGAAACGATCCGAAGTAAAAACAAGTTTTACGAAAATTAAGAGTTTAAACATTTCTGTTTATATTTTTAGTTTCTGACTCTTTCACGCGTTAAAAGAAGCTATTATTATAAATGAAGCTAATTTTGCGTTTTATGAATGGATAGGAAATGTCTTCGCCCTTTTGCTAGCAAAGAATGATGTTAAACTGCCGGTAATTTTATTTGTGGATGGAACACGCATCTTACGCGTGAAACCTCTGAACATTGCAAATCTCTACAGATAATTTTGATAGCTTTATACACAAATGCAACTCTTATATTTCAGCCTTGCAACCAGCTAAAAGCTCAGTGGAGCAAGGCTCTTCTTCTCTGGTGCAAAAATCATCTACATGAAGCTGTGACTAAAGTGCACATCGCTCCAATCCTGAAAATTTCACTAGAAAACGACATGACGATGGCAATAAAAAATGGCTTCAGGCAAAATGACTTTATCCATTCAGTGAAGACGCTGTAGACTAGTCAAAGTGCAAGGGTCACATCAGTGATGTGATCAATGTTGTGATGATGGTGGTTGATGTTTCAACTGTAACAGCTTGTAATGAGGCTCCAAACACTACACAGGTAAATATATCGATTGAGGACTTCCATCAAGGCGTAGGTGAGAATCTAATGAGGAAGTCGGAAACACTCAACAACCACCAAGAGAAGAATCAGGAGCTTTACGCCGTTGATATAATATTCTAGAGAAAAAAAACAAACATTTAAACTAGGCTTACAGAAACGGCAATGGATCCAGCCGAAGAAGATTACTCAGACAAAGTAGACATCATGATACTCAAGCCAAGTATGAGCTTCAGTAACAGCAATACCTTCGAAAACATTCCTATGAATCCTCTGAACTGTTCAGCAGGAGCCGAAGAGATCCGACGAAGACAGTTCTTTAGAGCCGGAAAATAAAACAATACTACTTCCACAGCTCAATATACTCTGAACGGTTAAAAGAAATCTTTGAATGGCCGCACAGTCCAGAAAGGAAAGGGAAGAGGATATCAGAGAGAATGCCTTTAATCCTGACATCACAAAGATGGAACGAGCTGCAAAAATACGAATTACGGAAAAAGAAGAAGAATTGCAACAAAAAGAAGTAAAC
The DNA here is from genome assembly GCA_963932465.1 of Maratus speciosus. NCBI lineage: Eukaryota > Metazoa > Arthropoda > Arachnida > Araneae > Salticidae > Maratus > Maratus speciosus. The sequence goes on along the minus strand of OZ010786.1, from coordinate 48,222,357 downwards.
AGAGAGAAAGAGGTCTAAAACGAAAAAAAAAAAAATATCAGAGGTGGCCAAAAAAAGAGTCAAGATAACCAGCAAAGAAGCCACCAAAATATTAGGGCCAAATCCTGCAAAATAATCAGAAAAAGAAGAATCGACATCGGTGGGACATCATTAATGCAGTGATGGGCCATTACGGATGCAAACGGGACCATTTCTGATGTTTTGTACTTTTGAGTAAAACAAATCTCTCAAAGGAATAAATTTATATTTTGTTGATTTTCTTGACACGAAAGTCTTTCATCATCATTTCTTGTTATTTTTCGATCATCGGCAAGAAAAAATTCGCACGGCATAGTAACTATTAGCTAAAAGCCGAAAAATTCGTCCTTAACCTGGCCATAACAGGTGGTTTTACCCTACTTAAACAATAATTTAAAACTGAAATAAGTGGCTGTAGAGGGAAGAGGAGGGGCATACATAATATGAAAGAGTGGTCAAAGGGCTTTCAAATGATATATCACATGAAGGCTTCAGGAAAATTTAGGAAAGCGCCCGCAGAGTATACTGAGCCCCTAATGCTCGGAAGGGGGGGGGGGGAACCGGGGGCAGTATCGAGTTAACCTTTCGTCTTCAAGAAGGGGCGCTGTAAGGGGCTCAGATAGTTATGAACCAAGATAGTGACCGTATGGTCGAGCTTTCAAATTTCGAATTACCCTATATCTAAGCATTACGCTTTAGATATTAACTTTAAAAATTTTTAAATTAACTCTTTAAAATTTTTATCTGTTATAAATAAATCTCCATAAAAAAAATCTGACTTATAATAATGATGTTTTAGTGTACGAAAATCTACAATTTAAATAATTTGCGATAGGATTAAATGCAGAATGTATTTCTTTTTCCTTATAAAAATCAGTTTTTTGATAAAATAAAAAGTTACAGATGGATGTTTTCAATTTTTTGAATTTCTGAAGTAGGATATTATTTTGCGTATTTCTATCAATTACATAACTGAAATAGTTTTAAAAATTTCAATATGCCTTATAATTTCTGACTGCGGTTTTATTCAAAATTAATCTCTTTTTCTGTATAAAAATCTGTTTTTTGATTAAATAACAACTTACCGGCGGATTTTCTCTATTATTTTCTGATAAAATAAAAAGATTACCGGCGGATTTTTTTTTTATGTTTTCTAATTTCTAAAACATAATGTTATTTTGTATGTTTTGTTGTGTTTATATGCCAATTTTAAATCCTTACTTGAAATAGTTTTAAATTTTTCTATATGTGTTATAAATCTCTCACTCTCATCTCTCTGGCAATTCCGAATATTCTGGCAACACTCTTCAACTCTGAACCGTACATACAGGTGTTGTTCTGCGAAAGGCCAAAAATTCCCACTCCTTTAATGGGGACTTTTTGGTGAGTTTTTAATTAACATGCCGGCTAATTATCAAAATTGTAAATTTCGGAGTCTCAGGCGTATTCGGACCTGCCTGAGACTATCCTAATACAAATTTTCCTATCCATCGCAGATACTCACACAGACAGACACACAGAGTGAAACTTTCTTTTATTAGTATAGATTTACATGATTTGATGATACATGCCAGTTGATTAAGAACAACTATTTAATAATTTTCAGAGAAGTCAGGAAAACAAAGTCAAGCATGAATAATATGGGGACATGAGGTCACAATCAACGTATTCAATCAAAAATACATTACTGGGGTGATATAGCTCAAAATTATACCAAAATATTTCACATTTGGCAACCAATGCCCCACTTTGGACTCAGATAGTACATGGATAGACGAGTCTAAAAAGCCCGGGACACAAATTTTTTTGGCCCTCTAGCGGTTGATGACGTAATCAATATGGCCGCTAAAGTTTTGCAACGCGCTTTTACATTTCTGTATATAACTCGGATTAATATATTAATATTAACCTATATTGTTAGTGATTATTAATCCGGAGAAAACGCGCTTTCCAACGGTATGTTTGACATCATTGTTTAGGTTCATAATAGCACAAATATTTATAAATTTATTTAAAAAAAATCCTTGATACCTCAATAGTTGTTGACGCGAGGACTCGGTCATTATAAGTACAGACAACAGGTTTTCCTGGATATTCGTCCCCCACCATTTTCTTAGCAAGCAACTGAAAAGTGGGTCTTGTTTTCGTTGACACATAGGGATTGCTGAAATTTTTTTGGAATTGCAGTTGTGTCTGAGACTTTAACACTTATGCCACTTCCTCTTGTTTTTCGGGTATGTGCCTTCAAACTGTTACTAATATATGTGTCAAATACAATATCTAGTCATGAACTGTTCTGCAGGTGATTAATGAAATATGGTTTGAAAACATGTTCATAGTATCCGGAAAATGTTGTTGCAATACCAGGATTAAGTTTGTGTATTACGGCTGCTCCATCGAATATTTTAGCTGTTACATTCGGTTGGCTGTCAATAATATCCGGCTTGTTGGTTGTTTTCGGGGTTTTCCATCATCTGAAAAAGAGGGTGGGTACTTTTGGTTTTCATGCGAAAAGAAATAATCTATGTTGCAATCCCGTTTTTCAGATGCAACATACAATCTGCAGAATAAGTTGGAGTCTTTACGCAAGTAAGAAATCTTGGACTTCGCCTTATCTGCTTTTATTGTTATAGTCTTGAAGATGTGAATATTGTTCGAGCAATAATTTCATGAATTGAATTTTGAACTTGATCGAGGCGGGACACGACATAATCATCATACTGTTTTAGTCCTACAGTAAATGCTTCCGTAACACACTTGATAGCTTCGAAACTTGAAATTATTTTAAAGTTCCCCATTGACATTAAATCAGTTTCTTCAAATGGATTTCCTTGTTTGGATAAGACATTAATCATTTTTTTGGCATGAGCCAAGAACCTTTTCTCATGAGTATTGTTATCTTCCTGATGCTTTGCGCCCAGGTTTTTGTCATCTTTTAAATTTGATTTCTCTTCAAATTCTTCAATTAAAGAACTGATCCTAGGGCCTGCTACTATCTACATAAGCAGAGCATTTTCACTATCAAGGATTCCAATAGCACCACCTTCACCCTTTATAACTTTGTTGTTGTGTTCATGAAGTTGATCTTCAAATATTGCGGAAAACGGTGTAGCAGTTTTCCTGCTCACAAAGTTGCCACGAAAAAATTCAGCATGTATATCTGGATGTTTTTCTGAAACTTCCTGTAGAGTTCGCACGAATACTGGTAATCATCGAGAATAGTGGACTGCGTCCAACGTAAATGCCCACAGACATAACTGAGCCAAAGTATCGACGTACAGTGTATAGTTAGATGTATCAATAGACTCAATACAAGTTGTACTAGAAGGGACTCCAGTTTCATGACTGTGTTCCAATATTGAAACTGAAGACATTCAGATGTTTTTCGATAAAATCCACAGCTCAATGCCTTCGCTACTGATGCTGGAATTTGTTTCACATGCTTTGTTGAATGCTTTTATCTGTAGGCAATGCAAACAGTTAAAGTAACTTCATGTGCATACCAAGATCTTTTTACATGCGACGATATTAGGCAGGATTCTTCAATACCAGAACTTGCAACACCAGCGGTTGTCACTAATTCAGTCCATCCACTGCCAGTTAATCTCTTGCCAAGTAAATTAATAACCATCATTTCTATGTAAAAGCTACCCATCATGAGTATGATGCGATCCTCACCATACTTGGTAGGAAATTTCCATTGCAGTTGCTTCCCAATAACTTATACCTATAGGTTGGTCACATGCTTATAGTTTGGTCACATGTAATCATGGGTGTCGGATTTCCATTTAATTTTGCTGTAGCCATTAATATGATATCCATCATATGACGTACCATTGCTGGCGTCACAATTTCATCATTTAGAAGTGAAAGCAGTGACGCATTACACTTTATTTTTCTAACATCAGGTTCATTTTGTGCATGAAAAGCAGCAAACGATACTCTGGGCACATGCTCTATTCCTTGCATGTCTTCAATATGCAATCTCTCCAGGACAGAATTAAGCCAAGGATTTAAAATTTTCCTAGGGGGGAAGGCAGGATCATGGTGCGTGTACTGTGGATTGAGAGTTGGCAAAGGTGTGTCACTTGTGACTTTGCCAGTTGCAGGAAGAGTAGTGTAATATTCAGGGAGGCCATTGACAAATTGTTTGTTCCACTGCTGGATACGAACGCTGTTATCGCCAATCTCCATAATTTCTTTACTGTGAGGATGCTGAATAACAGTAACACTTGAACCATGCAAAGAAGTAACGGCAGTAGAAGAAGATTGATTGTGATCAATGTTGCCTATTGCTGATGTTACAAACACAGTGGGACACAACTTTGGCGTGTAAACAGCATCCGCCATATATTGTTTACACAAAACATTTGTAACTGTTGCCGATACTTCTTGCACTCGATTATATGTAATACTCAGCCCCAGATGACACATTTTATCTATATTTTTTTTTCTTTTTACTGACAGCTTGAATCATTAGACCCACATATAGTGGGACTGGTGTTTATTTCTCCAGAGATTGACGTTCACTCTGAACATTTCCTATGCTTAATGCTGTTATATCTAATAAGTTGGGCAATTGACAATCCTGCATTATGTTCAGGTATTTCTGATGAGACGCCAAAGTCAATATTTGGAGCCTCTAATAACATACGTACAAGACGTAAAAGAACAGCAGGTACAGATTTGGAAGCAGTAAATGCATTCTTAAAGGATCCTTCAAATTTAGCAAAATCTTGAAAGAGGTGTCTTCGTAATATACCTATTGCCCGTTCCAGACACATACCCTCACTAAAGTCATTAAATGCACAGGCATCGCGAATGGCATCGCCAACATCCTTTTCGAAACTGAAAATAATTTCATGTCCTGACTTATCCGCTCTCAGACCATGTGTCATGCAACAAACCTTCTTTTAACCTTTTTTCTTAAGTAAAGTGAAGTGAAGAGACTGTCTCCCCAACGGTAAGGGAATTGAAGTGAAGAGAGGAGACCGGCAGTAGTGGTGGGTTTTGTCGGATGTGTAGGATGCTGGAAGGCATCCGAGTTAAAATTGGTTTGGTTTTGAGAAATAAGATGTGTAGCTTGGTGGAGTATTGTTGATCCTAGATTATAGTAAAAGTGCATCGGCAAGTGTAAATATTTAGTACATAGGATTTTGTATTTAATAAACTATTAATATTAAATTTCTGGTGCCATCCTCGGTTGTCGTGACATCAAACCAGGTATAAAAGATAATAGTTGTTCCTTAAGACGTATTCTATTGATATTCTTTTCGTCAGTTTGTATTCCCATTTCCATCATGCGCTGAGATACTAATTTTGTAAGATAACAAAGTTTAAACGCTGGAGAAGTATTGCTAGATGAGTACATGTCTTACATGTTCTTAACCAATTCCGTTATAACTGCACCATAAACAACTTCAGGATTATGGATCTTCAGGATTATGGTAATCTTCTCTTCAAGAACGTTTAGCAGCTCCTGCCTGTGTTAGAAAGCGAGTATAGCATAATTTGTGATATTTGGCATCAAATGCTAGTAAATCTGTTGACGATAACTTCTTCAACAGTTTTTCATCTTGTAATTATACAGCATGATCATGAATTGTACGGCCAATACCCAACGTTGATGCAGTCACTAGTTTGTCTTTATCGTCTCCTTCATCATAAAACAAACACACCTTTTTCACATCTGAACGTAATACTGATGATCTTGTGAATTGTGATGTAGATGGAGTTTAGTCTGAGCAATGAGGACGTACTTTCTTTTTCTTTTCACCAGATAGTCTTTCTGCCTTTTGACTGTCATATTTGTTCTTGCAAGATTTGTAATATTTTGCTGCATGGTCTACTAGTGTTTGTGAAAGACCACTTCTATCGTCCAGCTGATCCAAATTTCTTATAGCACTTGCAAGCTCACCATGTTCAGAAACCACTGCCAGATTCTATGACATTGTTAAATAAACTTCATACTTCGGAATGATTAAGCGCTCTTTTGAATGCTTCTGGTATAGCAAGCAGACCCCATACAAAAGGAGCCACCACTGAGTCAGTCGTAGCATCAACTAACTCAAGCTTCCTCTTCATTGACATGATTGTGTAATTTCTGGCTTTCTATGAGGTAGGCGACTTCTTTACACGGTGAAGTTCCTCACACGAGCTCTGATAGATAAAGAGACACACGATTAGAATTATTGGATTAAATCTTATTTATTTAATCTATTTTATTTATTATTACATTTTTTAAGTTGCCCCCACCAAAAAATTTAAATTTCGATGGAGCTAAGATTTTAAAAAATCACGCTTAAAACCCTACAATATATTTACATATACATCAAAATTACAATAATAACATTTTCTACTTAAACAGTTATAAAGCCACTGTATTAATTTTCGGATCCCATATAAATTACATTGTTGCCATAACGACTCTCTGTGCAACGCTATGTTGCTTTGGCAAATTTTCAGCAACTGTTTGTTATAAAATAGAAGACATATATACCGTTCGAAAGGTAACTTTCTGACAAACAAAAACTATAATGCGCGTTTTCAGCTACATGCAACGAATTCCAAGTTATTTAGCAAAAAAAAAAAAAAAAAAAAAAAAAAAAAATGAATTTTGAAAAAATATTTTTATTTTTTTTATTTTTTTATAAATTTATAAATATTTGTGATATTATTAACCTAAAAAATGATGTCAAATATACTGCTGGAAAGGGCGTTTTCTCCGGATTAATAATCACTAAAAATATAGGTTAATATCAAAATATTAACCCGAGTTACGTAGAGAAATGTAGAAGCGCGTCACAAAACTTTGGCGGACATATTGATTACGTCATCAACGCCGCTAGAGGGCCAGGAAAATTTGTGTCCCGGGCTTTTTAGACTCATCTATCCATACACTATCTGAATCCAAAGTGGCGCATTGGTTGCCAGATGTGAAGTTTTTTTAGCTATCTCACCCCACTACATAGCGATTCATTCCAACCCAAATCATATTTTAATTACCTACTTAAGAAATGAATATATTTTAATGAGAATTTGAAGAAATTAACTCTGTGTTTTGCGAAATGTGATATTATGAATGCAAGAGCTGGAAATGCCCATTATATGAGCCACACTGAACGAACTCGTCACATCATATTTTGAGAAGTGCTTGTCAGTGCATAATGTTAACATTCAAGTCATTAACTGTGTCTTCCTTTTTACTTTTTCAAATTTTATCATATACAAAAACGCTAATCTCTGTGTGATGATGGAATTAACATATCATCACATATTATTATTTATCCCCCTTTTAAAATTAAATGCCCCTTTTTACAAATTTAAGTTTAATCGATACATCTTTTCCTTTATATTTCTTATTTTCTTTTGGGCTTAATAAATTACATTCACTTTATGTCCCAGGCTCACTCAAATCCACCAATAAAATGAATCAAAATGAAATTTCTTTCTCTTTGTTAAATCATTACTGTGCGACCATACTTTCCTTCTGTTAACGAATATATATATAAAAAGATAATCTTTGACCATATGCGCCTGTTGCAGCCTAGTAATTTAAACACTCATCGTTAATTCTTCGTTTGATAGTCAATACAAATGCCTTTTCGGCCTGAAAGATATCCTGTTAACATTAAAATCGGCGCCTTGCATCTACGTTGCTTCTTCCAAATATAAGTTTCCAATTGCCCAGCATACGATATTGTTCGTTAAATTTTCTTTTACGTAAGCTAATGAATCGTTGGGCTGATTTTGAATTCAAAATGTCCCTTAAGTGACATATGCTTTGGGGTTATAATTGTTCAAAACTAGTTATCTACTCCATGTTCCTATGTTAATATTTTTTGCTTAAGCATCCTGAATCACAGTGCATATATATATATATTTATTTAACTAATGTAAAAAAAAAAAAAAATATTAATTATATGCACTAAGTGCTAAACATCTCTTTTGCGTAAAGAAACAGCAATTTAACTCAAGATGCGAATTATAAAATTTTGTAAATAAAACATAGGTGTAATAACAAGATGCAAAAAACTTTTTTAAAACGATGAACATAGTGTTTAGAACATGAAACATCAATACAGAAAAATAGTTCCTAGCTGTTCGGGAAAGTGGAAAAAACAAAAATTATATAAAACATTATGCAGTCTAACATATTGGATTTAATATGTTAAACAAGCCAGTTTTATAAACTTGAATTGTCTCTCCATTAGTCAGTTACACAAAAACTCATTCCAGCCTGCAAAAGTTCTGTCATTGATGAAGTTTCAAAACGTGTTTTCGAATACCGGAATTTAGCAGTGAATTTTCATATTTATCAAGACACAAAACAGCATATAAATCACTCGCCCTCCATTGTGATGTTTGGATATCTTGCTTTTGTTCCTCGAAGGAACTTATAAAATTATTTAAACAATGCAACATGAAATCAAATTACGAAAAATTATTATAAAATAAATTATCTGTAAATTTAAATATTTGTTTTTTCCAAATTCCATAAAATCTATTGATTTTGCCTAAAACAATATTCTTAAAACTCTTCTGTTTACATTAGAAAAACAGTGTAGCATAGATTGTGTACTAAAATAAAAGTAAAATCTCGTTTATCATGAAAATGAACATATACCAAATTTCAAACAAACATATTACGTTTGATCAGAATTTAAAATTAAAAAGAAAGAGATTTAATGTCTGACAAATAATACATATTAAAAGAAATCTTTTCTTTAGTTTGTGTAATTTTCGCTTGAAGAATAATTTTATTAATTTAATCGCTCTTCGTATAGTCTGGTTTGTGACATTGGTATGGAACTAACTTTTCAATTACAATTGCTAATCTTTTTCAAATTTATTTTTAGTTTAAATAAGTTTTTTGATTCCAATAAAAGTTTAAAAACTTGCAGATAAATTTACTATTTAGTAATTTTTGATAACAATCTATAGCTGGAAATTCAAAATTAAATAAGGATTAAAATAATAGTAAATATGTTAATTTTCACGTTTCAGATTAATTCATATAGAATTTTTTATGTGATTTTTTGTGATTTGTGTGATTTTTTTCTCGCTTATCATTATGATAAACGAGAATTTTTTACTTTTGGTGCCCAAGCTAACTTGTTTTCAAATTTAAGCAAAATAATATTTATTAATACTTTTTTTTTGACAAATCAATAGGTTTTAAAATTTGCAATAAAAGAAATTTTTGAAACAAGTATTTAAACATACAGTTATTTTATTTTATAATAATTTTTATCCGTTTGATTTCATATTTCATTATGTTCATAATTCTATAAGTTCTCTGGAGTTAACAGAAAGCGGGCCAAACACTATAAAGCATGCAGGATGTTTGTCTTGATATACGTGAAGATTTGTTATAAAGTCCTGCATTAGAACGCACGTTTTGGAAGTTCATTAATAACATAACTCTTGCAGACTGCGATGAATTTTAGTGCAATTAGATAATAGAAAGAAAATTTATGAAAATTAATGGCAGGGCTTTTTCACCACTTAATCTTAATTTCTATCTTATTTTGAACATTATTCCTCAAAACTTCATTTTTCTAAGACCAAAACTCTCCGAGTTGTGATACTTCATTTTTATAGCATTTAGGAGCCTTCGGCAACCAAGAATAATCTGCACGTGCTTAGTGCTCTAAAATTAAGAAATTTAATATCATTCAATGCATCATAACTTGGTGAATTTTTGGTTATCGGAGGATGGATAGTTCACTGTTGTACTTGTTAGAACACACAGAAAACTTGTTTAACTAAGCTACACAAGTATCGTATGAAAAATTTTAAAAGTGTAACCTTTTGAAAATGAAAGGCAGGAGTATTTCATTATCATGTTATTAACAACTGTATTATTTTAATCATCTTTTTAATTTACATCCAAATGTATACTGAACAGGAAAAAAATGAAGTGAGTTTCAATAAATTTTTCAATCATTTTGTGGCACCCTATGTATATATATATATATATATATATATATATATATATATGTTACAATATTAAATCTATCTCTGTGATTTCCCTGTACTATTCTAAATTACTACTCTATATTCACTAAATGCTTATTCTTAAATAATCTCTATCATTAATTCTGTTAAATTCCCTTTAATTTCATGCCACATTTCTCTAATTCACTTAATTATTACGCTTTTAGTATTCTTAAATTAAATGTTCCATTTCCGATCTTTCACGTTTTAGAATGTTCTTTGGTAGCCATTTTATTTTATTCCAGCCGAGAATTTACCTTCCCGCGCTTAATTTCGGGATTTCCTTTTTGCTTTCTGATTCATCCGCTACTCTGTCCGCTCTCTTTTCATACATTATATATTCATACATTATATATTTATACATTATATATAGATATATTGTATTTCATACATTATTTTCATACATTCTGAATATATATATATATATATATATATATATGCAGAGTGGAATTTAAATGGTCTTCACAAATTAATTTCAGGGAAAAAAGTTGTTGATATTTCTAATATCCTTTGTCTTGGCCAAAATTTTGTTTATAGGTTTCATAAGTTCATAGGTTTCTGCTATTTATAATTTATCTTTAAAGTTAATAATCAGATAGAAACCTTTAACTGTATACAGTTTTATTTTTAAATTGTTTGTAATCAATACATTTGTTCAAGTTTATATAATTATGAGATTGATAACACACAAACATAGAACATCAATATTTTAAGATTATTGTGAGTTTATATATGAGTTGATTAAATGAAGAGGAAAGACCGACATTTTTCAAAATTCTGTTACTGATAAGATACAAGCACTCAAAAAAAAAAAGAGCAGTTTATGACAATTTATATATTTTACAGGATTTTTTTTATTCTTTAGTAATCAGAATAAATGTCTCGACTTTCATATCTGTTATAGTTTTTCTTGTGATATACATTTATAACCGTTGTTATCCCAAAACGATAAAGATAATTCAGAGTGTTTCGAAGAAATGGATCTAATTTTTATTATTAATTTAATAGTATAGTACATGGTAAATGGAGAAAAGCCCGATGGTTATTTTCTACATTTATATGCTATTGAAAAGAAATTATTATATATTTAATATTGAAGTGTATTTATTTTTACACGAAAAAGTCATTTACAGTTTCTAAAAGTAATAATAATAAATGCTAACAATTAATCTTTCATTCTTTATCTATTTTCTCAGAACAATTCAGGAAACAGTTATGACTTTTTGCAACATACTGAGTATTCAATATTTCTTTCCATACAGCATTACGAGTGTGAAGTGTACTTACTGTAAGGAAAAGTACTTTTAAAAATTTTCGCCTCTTAACCCTGAAATAGCAGTGTAGAACATTCCATGCATAAAAACAAGTATTTAAATGGACGACAACGAACTTGAATGTGAGGCCTTGAGATTTGTTTATCCAGATGATAGCATTACAGTAAATTTATGCCAGTTTACAGTGAATTTAATCATCGTCCGTCAATGTTGACGACTGCTTCAATCGAGAGTAATTATCGGAATATATACTTCTCAACCTGATACTCTCCTGTGATAACTTTATTTTGAAGATGTTATGAAAAGTACTTTTAAAATTAACCTTGTTCCATGGAAAAGTCCTTATGAAACATCTAAATTGCGGAACATAATAATAATTGTGTTATTTTACAGCTTTAAATCATGAAATTATAAATCAGCTAGGGCCCGGGATGGCCACCCAGGGAAAGGTAGCAAATGCTTTAGAGTTTTAGTGGCGTCCCTGTGGGATGACACCAGAACCGAACCTTCCCGCTCTCCGACGTCGAATATTTATTTTCATTGAACTTCATATACAATTCCAATCACAAATGTTTACCCAATTATTCTGGGCGAATCGGATCTATATACAATACGTTAACTGTGTATACCACATTTTTCACATATTAGCGAACATTAATTTATGGTACTTTTCCTGTTTAATATACATTTTTATGTTATACGTCGTACCTTGTTATAAACAGTTTACATATTTACATAATTCAAATACAATTACAGGGTTATTATATATACAGTATTAAGTTATCAATGACAATGCTTTACAATCAATTTCTAATATCATAATAAAGATTTTCATGTTACATAATGCATTGCATTTTTGTGTTGTAATATTTACAATATCATTTGATTCAGTTACAAATGGTATTACAATATTATTTACATTGTTGGAAAGGCAACATGTTACAATATAAGTACGAACAATATAGGGTTACACTAATTTGCAATTATGCTCTAATATTTACAATTATTTTAAAATGTTATCCAGTTACTTTGTGATTTTAGAACGCTGGATAAATTTGCATTATTTTACAACAACAACAACAACTACAAAAAATACTTTCAGGACTCAAGACAGTTTTACTTAGAGTGAGGTTCCTGATCAGCTAGGGCCATGGAGTTTAGAAATTCTGTTACAATCCGGGGCGTTCATCCAGTCTGATCTTTGACAGAATCGACATTCATGTAAAATTTATACCCCCGAAAATGCTTCTCTACAATGTCAGCGGTTGATTGTCACCTTTATTTAATTGCACTCGATTCCTCATTTTTCTCATAATTTTCTTCCTTTATGCAGTTTCCAAAGACTTTATCAATGAGATTACTGTTTGAGAGTATGTCTACGGGCAGTTCTATTTCACCCATAGCGTTTTTGATAGCTCCATATTTCTATGTTTCTAAAGGTATTTGGCAAATCCTCTTTGGTCTGGATCGAAGGGCATACTGTCGTTCCATGAAATTGAATAAGAGTGTTTCCATAGTCCAATTCTTTGCATTGATGCAAAATATCTAACTTCCGTTTGCTCGGAATTGTACGCATAGACACTGGCAGCGGTCTCCTCGCAGGTCCATAACCTCTCAACCAACTGGCAAATTTGGATTTTGAATAGAACGCAGCAACTAATATACATTATGCAGCCCATATTTTGAAAGAATGATCTTTCATCCATCATCAATACATCAAATTTTCTGAGGTCGACCGCTGGGTTGGATTTAAGTTTGATATTTCAAATTGAATCTGGTGTATACGGAACTGTACGTCAAAACATTTTACGCGGAGTACCTCCATAAGGTTTCGGGACAGAACGGATACAAAGGAATTTCATGCACTTTACTTTTGTATTTTGTCCATAAAATATACGATTCGTAGACAAAAGTCATTCTAATGCCTCCTGGTCCATCACTCGAAATTCTTTTATCGAGGCCTTGCAACATTTACTGCACATAAGATAATGTCAGCAATTTCAATTTGCTTTCATTTAAGTAGTTCATACTTATTTTCACCCACAGCGATTGACTTATTAGTGTTCATTGGTTCTTGATTTAGCACATTTTCGTGTCTTTATCAAGTTAATGAACCCACTACCAAAATTCTCATCTTCTTCTCATCTTACGTTTTCTTTTTTTCGACCCAAATAATATGCTCTGTTAATTCTGTTAAATTCCGGTTTATTCGGTGGTTCAGAGGATGTTCGTGTCTTTTTTTTAAGTTTCTTCGTAAGAATACATTTAACCAAACTGCGACCGTTAGAATTAATCTTTGTTGATTTACGTTGGTGAAACTGCCATATTCAATTTGAGATAAGCTTGTGCACCGACGACAAAGCTGTCGATATTCAGGCCATTAGTCGTGCGATCATCGTGTACCCTAAATAAAGCGGACGGGTCATTCCATGTCAAATCAATACAAAAAAGTGTAATTTTTTCCCTCACCATCTCCGAATTTTACAAAATTCGGGCACCTACTAGAGAAACTGGTTGAGAAAGTAAAAAATCTGCAATTTCAGATTTCTAGTGCTATTAGTTTTTTAATTATAGACAATTAAAGATGGCCGACTAAGACAAATTTACTCTCAAATGGCAACACTAAAATCATCATAACTCGTGTTCTAATTCATGTACAGACATGGGCCTGGTATCATTTAAAAGCATTTGAAATGACATTTATTATGATACCAAACAGAAGATGTTTTTGAAAAAAAAGTTACAAGGTCATGGCACTTGACCTTTGACCTTGAATTACTAAAAAACGAATTCTTCAATTTTCATAATTTTGTTTTTCTGAATGCTAAAATGCCTTAACTCGATGTGTACAAAGTTTCAAAATGGGATGACAATGGGATCATATATGTAAAAAAATAAATAAATAACAAAATACGAAATGTTCGCATTTAAATTATGTATTCATATATTGATGAGTTCGTGAACTCATGTAATTTTATCAATATACACAAATAGAAATTGAAATAAAAAGTAAATATATAATATACCGGGTGTCCCAAAAAGGACTGACTGATTTTAAAATTCAATAACTTGCAAACGGTGACAGATATTTAAAAAATTCTTTCAGGAGGGTTATGCATAAGGTCAAAAGTTTTTTTACAGTGACTTTCAATTTTAGTTCGAATTACAAACAATAGATGGCGCTGCGATCAATAGACGCTGAATTCAGGCTCGATTTTTGGTACTTCGTGGCCCGGATAATACATTTCCATCTCCTTTTTCAGCATGGAACAAGAGAAAGGACCAGAAATCGAGCCTGTATTTAGCGACTATTGCTTACAGCGCCATCTATTGTTAGTAATTCGAACTAAAATCGAAAATCACTGTAATAAAACTTTTGACCTTATGCATAACCCTCCTGAAAGAATTTTTTAAATATCTGTCACCGTTTGCAAGTTATTGAATTTTAAAATCAGTCAGTCCTTTTTGGGACACCCGGTAAATTAATTTGAATAAAAAACACAATAGAAGTTGAAATAAAAATTAAATATATAATACAAATTAATTTGAATAAAAAACACAATAGAAATTGAAATAATATATACAGAACTAGGGGGCTCTGCCCCCTACGAGCCACGCTCCCCAACACCCCCCCCCCCCCGTTCAGGCACACCAAAATCCAAAAAGCACGCTAATTTGATCGGCTTTAAAAATATTGAATTAAAAAAAAAAATGTAGCGATCTCTCTGTAAACGGTTTCCTTTCGTTTTCCTTGGATTGGGGATTTTTAAGGCCAAATCTGCTGCTGTTAAGAGATACAATGGCTGTTTTCGTATTTAATTAAAATAATTAGTTAAACATTTGAAAATAAGCTAATGTAAAATGAATTAAGTAAACAGTGTCATTGTCTTCCGGTATTTTTTAACAGCGTTATAAGATAGTCCTTTTAAATAATTCATTTTAAATGTATCGTTTCAAATCTGACGTAATTTACACCAAAGTTTTATTTCTCTTATTAATATTCACGTGAAAATACTTCTGTTGTTAGAAGGAAATATTATTTGCGCTGTTTTCGAATTCACGATAATAGTTGAAAAGATTATCTCAAGATACCTCGTGCAAATATATTTTTCAATTTAAATTGTTTTGCTATATTTTTTGCCATTTTAAATATGACGTAATATCCTCAAATTACAAGTTTTAACGCATAACAATGATTTTTTTTTAATTTTAAAATTTTGTTTCTCTTTTAAAATTCAAGTGTAAATATGGTTCGGCACAGATGTCATTGGCGCAATTTTTTTCTGAAGCCAATTTCATATACGCAACGGGTACTTAACTGGTGCTAAAGTGTCGTTATTTTGCTTGATATGGTAACTCGGATGTTGTTGTTTATGCTATTGATGTTTTCGCCAAATTGGCGCCCGAAAAAAATTGCGCCAATATTTGGATGGTTCTTATGACGTAATTTTCCTGCTTTTAACATGTAATCATTTAATTCTAATTTTAAAGTTTTTTTTCTGTTAGAACGTTTTTCCTTTATTTTAACCCCATCTAAATTAAAAAAAATTTAAGGAACTCTTCTCAGAGAGCATTTACATCTCATAAGTAATTATTATGTCAAATTTCAAGTTGCTAGCCTCTTTCAGTATCACAAAAATCACAATTTAGAGCGTTTTTCAAAATGCAGCCGCAAGGTGGTACTGACGCCGACATGAAGTAGATCCTATATTAGAGCAAGGGCTGTCATCATCAATTTCCAACCATTACTTTTGAAATCGGTTGGGTACTTTCTGAGATTGCGTAGAAATCGCCATTTAGAACGTTTTTTGGAACTCTTTTCGCGCATTTTCACCCCTTTTAAATTTCGAATTTTTAAAGAAATGTTCTTAGAGATCATTTACATCTAAAAAGTAACTACCATGCCAAATTCCATGTATCTGGGCCTTTCAGTAACAGCAAAAATCACAATTTTGAACGTTTTTTTGCTCCTTCACCCCCTTTAGGGGTAGTGGCACCGATATAAAATGTAGTCTATGTTGCAGCGAGGGTTTTCACCATCGTTTTGACACCATTTTTTTAAAAATCAGTTTGGTACTTCCTGAAATTGCGTAAAAATCGCCATTTAGAACGTTTTTTAGAACGCTTTTCGCGCATTTTCACCCCTGTTTAATTTTTTTTTTTTAAAGAAATGTCCTTAGAGATCATTTGTACCTTATAAATAACTACCATTCAAAATTTCATGTTTCTAGGCCCTTCAGTAACACAAAAATCGCATTTTTAGAACGTTTTTTACTCCTGCACCCCCTTTTGGCCAGTGGCACAGATATAAGATATAGCCTATATTCTAAGTTGGACTAATACCATCATTTTGATACCATTACTTTTGGAATCGGTTCGGTAGTTTCAGAGATTACCTCCTACAAATAAACAATTTTTACCTTTTTATAATATTAAGTATAGATAAATAAAAATTTTTAACAAAAATCCATTTTTATATACTTATAGCATGAGTTCGTGAACTCATTATACAGGGTGTCCGGGCTCAACGGTGTCCAATGGCTAATTCCTAAACCATTAGTCATAGACATATAGTTCCAATTACAAAAACGTTTTAAATGAGGTAAAGAATTATTTTTAAAGCGATTTAGGTCAAGAAAAACATTTATTTAAAAATTACGAAATTTAAATTTTTATACGGTCCCCCGGTCCTATAAGTGATATTTAGTAAACTTTTCCTATTTCTCTAACAAGTACGGCAAAAAAAAATCCCATTCATCTAGCGCTAAAACTGACCGATTTATGACGTTTTCAATTTTATGACTTAAACCACTTTTCTGTAACTGAAAACAGATGAGTTGGACCAAGCTTTCAGGGGTCGTACACGAAGTGCTTAAAGTATTATAAAGGGTATCCACTCCAGACGATGTTCAATGGCTAATTCCTAAACCGTTAGTCAAAGACATATAGTTCCAATTATAAAAATGTTTCAAATAATGTAAAGAAGTATTTTTAAAGCAATTTAACTGAAGGTGCTGCCCCCGTATAAATATTACGGTAGTGTTAATTTTTAGTAATTAACTTTCGGATTGGTTAAAATAATTGAAGAATGTAGTTTCAAAACTCGCCTTATCGCGAAAATCAAATTTTGGGAAATCGCGTAAAACCTTTAAATGCGTCCATTGGTATTCATTGAAAATTTGGAGATTGTAGTGCTTAATTGGTACATTTATACCAATAGAATAGATTGATAGAGAAAAACGATTTTTTAAATTTCGGATAAGGCGAGTTTCGAAACTGACGTCTTCAATTGTATTTTGACTTTTTTTTTTTTTTTTTTTTTTTTTTTTTTGTAAGGAAATGAGTGTGCTTCTTTTGATGATTTTATTTTAAAAAGTTGTATTATTTTTATAAGCTTTTAACTTCGACGTTCGTATGTATGTCTTCCTAATTCAAAATTTGCATTCCAATTTTAATTCACTTCCAAATATCCGATCAAGATTAAATTTTACACAATTTTGTAAATCCAATGACAATGTAATATTAATATGATTTTAGGTACATACCATTTATTTTACAGGACTACTCCAAAAATTTCGTATACATTATTACCTACAAACAGAAATTTTAACATTAAAATCAGTAAGATTTATGTAAGGCACTAAGATTCACAATGTAATTTTTCCAAATAAAAGTGCGTTGCGTTTATATTTTTTATACAGTGCCGCACGAAAGATGTCAGATGCATTACGATGTATGAGCAGGGATTGCTTATTATACATTTTGATGATATTATGCTTTTATCAAATTGAACTTTTTAGTTCTTTATAAAAACTTGTTTGAAAAAAAATATTTTACAGACCAAAATCAAAATGCAATTTATACTTGCTAAACAAAAAATAAATATTAAATGGAGTGAAAATTTTTCCTGTTGGACAAGGAAAATGGGGTAAACAACTTTATTTGTACAATAGATGTGCCAAAACACTTGCGGCCTCAAATCATACTCATACAAATACTTTTTAAGGTTTAAAATGCATATATTTTTCCCAACCATGTTCTACCAATTTGTAATCTGATTGGCCAGAGGTTTCGGCGTCAAAGTGACTCATCTTGGCGGTATTCGTGCTTGGCAAATGAAGAGGCAAGTGTTTGTTGGCAAAAGTGATTTATATGCTTTTGAAACTTGCTTAGCGAGAAGTACGGAAAAAAAAATTATAAATTGTTAAATGTTAAAATTTAATAATTTAACATATGTTTTGATTTAACAGTATTTTCCCCCTAATTTTTAATTAAAAAAAATAAAAATATATAACTGTTCTAATGAATATTTGATGAGGGGAGAGACAGTGGAATTTTCAGAAGGGGTAATGTAAAAATAATAATAATAATTATTTTTTTATCATTACAATAAAATGACAAATGGAACAAGATCTTAAAAAAAGAAAAGTTAATTAGAAAGAGAGAATGTGGGCGGTTATATGATGTCCGACCTTTAATGGATAAATCTGTGCTCTATTAGAACAAAATATTAAAATATTGTAACAATTTTGCTATGTTTATTTAAATCATCGAAGTAATCGCACAGGTAGAATCATATAATTCAAATAATTGATGTTTAATGTAAAAGAAAATAAAAGTGATATGAGGATCCTTTTCAAAAAGGGACATTTTAATTTCCTTAACATATTCAGAGCAGCCATTCAAAAGTCATGTATAAAAATATACGCATAAAAAAAACAAAAAGTTTTAGGTAGATTTCGTATGAAATACTACCTATTGGGATCGTTCCTATGTTGGAATTTCTGAAAAATTTTTGCAGATCTACACCGATCATGACCCCTAGAACCCAAAACCACCCTCAGTAAAAAACTTTATATATATATATATCTATCTATCTATCTATCTATCTATCTATCTATCTATCTATATATATCACTTTCTTCTGGACACGATAACTTTCGTAATTCTGCACCAATCTCTTCCAAACTGATACATAAAATCAATGGGCATAAAATCTCGGTCAAGTTCGTTAATGGGCAAAATCGGACCAAGGGGAGGGAAATAGGGAGGGGTTTTGTGAAAACAGAAAACCCCCCATAACTTCTTAATTTTTGTACATATCAAATCAGTTTAAAGTTTTTATTACTTCTAAAAATAGGGCCAAAAATTTATGTATCACAGATTTTTGATAAAGTTAAAAATGGGCTCAAGGGGCGCAAAAAATAGGGTTTTTGGGAGAAAAAAATTCATAACTTCGTCAATTCTCAAGATATCAAATTCAATTAATTTTATTATAAATCTCCTTAACATTATCTAAAACTTTTATATTCAGAAGTTTTTGATAGGAGCAATTCGTACCGCAAAAAAAAATTAAAAACGAAAACAAAAAGGGCGTTTGAAGAAGAAAAAAATCCATAACTTCGTCAATTCACAAGATATCAAATCCAATTAATTTTATCATGAATCTCCTTAACATTATCTACAACTTTTATATTCACAAGTTTTTGATAGGACCAATTCGTACCGCAAAAAAAATTAAAAACGAAAACAAAAAGGGGGTTTGAAGAAGAAAAAAATCCATAACTCCGTCAATTCAAAAGATATAAAATCCCCATGAATTTATCATATATCTTCTTAATATTGTCTACAACATCTATATAGACAAGTTTTGGATAGGACCAATTCTTAGAGCAAAAACAAATTAAAAATACATACCGGTTGAAGTAAAAAATGATCTTAGTAAGGGTGTATTCAAATCCAAACTGCTTATTTTCTGACTCATTTTACAATTCATTTTTGCTCTCAAAGGCTTCCAATTGGTACGTTTTCTTACTCAGAAACTATATAATGTATCGTAATGGTCGATTTTCTGATAGGGGCAGAATATATTTTTTTAAATGCTGTTAAAAAGGGCATTTTGAACCGAATTTACCGAAGCGGATTGTGTTGGAAAAATCATTGTATTAAGGATGTGCTTAAATCCAAACTGCTTATTTTCTGACTGGTTTTTAAATTCATTTTTGCTCTCAAACGCATTTAATTGGTAGATTCGTTTATTCAGAAACTATATAATGTACCGTAATAATCGATTTTTAGATAGAGGCAGAATATATTTCGAAAAATGATGTTAAAGTGGGCATTTTGAACGGAATTTCCCGAAGCGATTGTGTTAGAAACGAAAAATATTGTCCTTCTGAGAAAATAATTGTTTACATATCAAGTTTTAATTAATCGAACAAAAAATAAAAACACAGGTCGCTTATAAATCTCTCCAAAAATCACGTCAGCAAGTTTCATATTTTTTTTAAAATTAAAAATGAATCTGGAATTATGCCAGAAAATTTCGAGTTGTTGAGCATGGAAAAGTATTTTTTTGAATACCGCCCTAAAATGATTCTGATAAAACCAGCTATTCTATGAAAATGAAATAAAAACTCGTCAAGAGCGGCCATCAGATAAAATTGTTAAAGTGGATTTATCTATAATCATGATTTAGTTTTTGTTTGTGAAATTAGTATATTTGACTTCGAAATCTACCTCTGCCTGTAGGCCGGGCCGGCAGGGATTTTTTTAGATTAGGTAATCTAACTATGTATCATTTTCTAAAGAGTTGTGACTGTTGCTTTTATAATCATTTAACAAAATTTCTGTTGTTTTTTTCTTTACTTATATTTTTAGTACAAGTTGTATATTTTGTTTTAATATGTCAGAATGAACAAAAATCTCAAAATATAATTGTAATGTTAATTTACTCTCAATGTTTAATGTTAAATTTTATATCTGACGATTATTTTTATTTGTAGTAAATTTGTGACTGACCCCTATTTTGCAGCAAAAAATATACTCCAACTTTAAACATCTATTACTCGGTCAGTTTTAATCGCAGAGGAATGGGACTTTTTTTGTATTACGTGTCAGTACAACAGGATATTTTTCCTAAATATCACTTATAGGACTGGGGACCGTATAAAAATTTAAATTTCGTAATTTTTTAATAAATGTTTTTCTTGACCCAAATCCCTTTAAAAATACTTCTTTACCTCATTTAAAACATTTTTGCGATTGGAACTATATGCCTATGACTAACGGTTTAGGAATTAGCCATTGGACACCGTTGAGACCGGACACCCTGTATATGAATACATAATTTAAATGCAAACATTTCGTATTTTGTTATTTATTTATTTATTTTTATATATGATCCCATTGTCATCCGATTTTGAAACTTTGAACACATCTAGATAAGGCATTTTAGCATTCAGAAAAACAAAATTATGAAAATTGAAGAATTCGTTTTTTTAGTAATTCAAGGTAAAAGGTCAAGTGTCATGATCTTGTAACTTTTGTTTCAAAAACATCTTGTGTTTGATATCATATTAAAGGTCATTTCAAATGCTTTAAAATGATACCAGACCCATGTCTGTACATGAATTAGAACAGGAGTTAGGATGATTTTAGTGTTGCCATCTGACAGTAAATTTGTCTTAGTCGGCCATCTTTAATTGGCAATAATTAAAAAACTAATAGCCCTAGAAATCTGAAATTGCAGATTTTTTACTTTCTCAACTAGTCTAACTAGTTCCCCGAATTTTGTAAAATTCGGAGATGGTGAGGGAAACGGCTGTGTTGATTTGACATGGAATGACCCCGACGCAAAATATGCGTTTAGTACCGAATTTATTTATGAAAATCTTCAAAACATAGGTGAAACTTTAATAAAAATACCGTAATTCGTTAGGAATTGGGGGATGAGGAGGGGGGCTTCGATTTAAATTATTCCTTAGAAGCAACTGTCACTAAATGAGTTAGGGTTAATTTGATTAGACAAGCGTTCTTGAGGAAAAGGAACTGCTTTTCAATGAATGAATTCAATGTTAATTTTCAAAGAACATCCAACGTTAAAATAAAGCTTTGGTATGTTGAATCACTGTTATCTTCACGATTCACATTTGATTTTTTTACTAAAACGTGCACTGAAAGAAAAAATATACCGCCTTCATCTTGAACGAATAGGTAGTCATTTTCTGAATCATTAAACTAGAAATATAGATTTCCGAGTTATGCGAATAAACTGAATAGACGGAATGATCGAGAATTTCTTGTCTATACTTTTCTAGGTGATGAAACGATACATTATGTTATGAATCCTTTGAATTGCAAGAAATTATCACTTGACTTCCAGAATTAATTCATAAACTAAAATTATAGTTGCTAAAACTGACTGCTTGTGTTCGCAATTATTGGCAGAGATTTTTAAATAACTGTGAGCACGATAATATAGGAAAACGCCCTGGAATTTTAATAGGTATTACAGACCCTCTATCAAAGGGACCTAGAATTTATAAGTATGACATAGAACTATTTTTTCTAGCGCCAGAATTTCTTTCCTAGATGCCTGTGGCAAATTTTTTTTTCAGTGTGTAGACATTTTGTGCTACGACGTCTCCATTCTTCTAAATGTTGAACTTGTCGCTTATGGGTCATTCCACGTAAAATGAGCAAAAATTAAAAAAAAGTCGTGGTCACATACTAACCAATTTTAATAAATTTCGATGCACAGGTTCAATTCATATTCAAGTAATGCTGTGCAAAATATCTTGACAAAAAATAAATATTTTTAGCAGTTTTGGACATTTAAAAAACTTGTGATATAGAATGGCATGAGCGAAATCGTTCAAAGTTACAAGTTTGAAGTTCTGTATCTTGAAAGCTATTTAACAAAAAGGATTTTTTTTTTTTTTTTTTTTATAATTTTGTAAACTCTGAAAAATTATCTTCTTATTTATCGAGTAATAATGATCTAGTAAGACCATGATTATTTATAAATTGGTTGTAAAAATTGATTTTTCGTGAATTTTGACAAAATTAGAAAAGTTATAAAAATCAAAGGAATTAAAAAACATCTGTGAAATTAATGTCTGATGTAGTATGACATATGGAGATCGAATTCCCCAAGCTTGAAAGTCGCAATTTATTTCCTTCATCTTAAAAAAAATTAGAAACTTTAAAAAAAAATTACAAAATCATGGTTTTTCCTCTTCTGTATCAGCAATAAATAAATAAAGGACAGGTCCGACATTAACAATATTGCACAAAAAATAAAGATTAATAAGTCCATGATATGTTCCAAAAAATTCAAGATTGCCTTTTGATTCCTAACGTAACAAAAATGGGTTCAAAATATTAATGTTTCCCACATTCCATTCGCCATACCTCTTTGAATTTGCCCGCGTTTGTTAAAATATTGCACGATTTCATGGGAAAACAAATTTAGTGCTGCCATCTAGTATTTTTTATTTGAATTTAGAATTAATATATAGTTTTTTGTTGCACTCAGCCATTTCTTTCTACTCTAATTTAAAATACTTTTGAGGCAAAAATAAACTGAAAGCAAGAATAAAAGTTTCTATATTTAAAATATACACCTTTATCTATAATATCAAATAATTTAAAAGTTTAATAAAGCTTTCCTTCACTTAAAAAGAAGTGATAGAAATATTGCATTTTACCCTTAACGTTTTTTATTATTTATTTTTTTTTCTTATTAAGGAATAAAAAGGCAAGAATGAAACTTTCGATATTTCAAATATAATACTTTTAGCTATAAGTTCTGACAATTTTAAACTTGTCAGAGCTGTCCTTTGAGTGTAAAGGAGGAATAGAAATATTACTTTTTTCCCTCAAAAACTTTCAAAAATAATTTTTTTCTCGATACCTTATAAAAATATAATTACTAACGGCAGTCTGTTAATTATTATCCATTCCTAATTATAAATAATTTTTGATATAGTCTTTCCATTCCTAAGGCCTAATAATCGAAATTGAAATTTTAAGCACGTTGACAATATCTCGATTTTGCATTCACTATTAATGAAAATTTTAATATACTCAAATAAACAATCATGAAATCTATTATTTTACATTTACTCATAAATAGATATGATCTACTTATAGACTGATTTTCATTAAAATCTGTGACATGTCGGCCACAGCTGATTTGCTCATTTTGCATGGAATAACCCTTATCGGTATCGTTTGTTATGCACTGAATGGTAAAATTCTGTATATAATGTATGCATTAAACGTGGCTCTTCTTTCGATTGAGATTCATTAAGAAAATCCTACATATCTGTGATCTTGTGTAAAAGAAACCCCCAGACTTTTTTTTAATTTAAAGATTGGCCGGATGTACGAATTGTAGTACAACACATCAATATGCAGAACCCATTCACGTGAGCTCTCGCCCTGAAGAAATTAACTGCAAAAGATTACATATTAATGTATTAATGTATTGTATTTATTGTCGGATTACAAAATCATTTTGTGCAAACATCCTATGAAATCAGAGCCAATTTGAGAGCTCCATGCGCGTCAGAAAATTAGCCGCTACATGAAAAGCAATGAGGGATTTTTAAATTATTGGCGAGAAATAGAAAGGGGAGTATATCGCCAATTTATCATGTATTAACCACATAACCACATGTGGTAAAGACCAAGATTGTTTATATTACAACTGGAAACTAATACATCTGCGTTAAATTTATTCACTGGATATAATGGAATAAATAGGTGATAACTTTTATTAATAAATAGACCAGCTTTAAATTTTATCGAACGAGATAAGAATGTGATTATCATAAATGTTTGTTATACTTTAATTCCGTTGGATAGCAGCTAATAAATATCAATACACGCAAATGATTAAATCCGTTTAATTTCTTTATTATTAACTTCTTCGTTAAAGAAAACAGAATTTACGACGCCGAAATAAATATGATAAAATGTATTTCACCACGAGAAGGAAATACGTTACAATTGAAAGAATAAAACTGTTATGACTATCTATATTATAAAGGACAAACATATCTGTGCGTAACGCGTACGTCATTTTGCGAATGGCAACACTTTGAAATCTGAAATAAAATTTTGGTTTTGCAATTTTCTCTACTGCAAATTTTTAAACTTCTAAACATCGCACATTTTTAATTTTTACACCGTCGTATAAGGAAAAAATGCTCTTTTAAATGCAATTTGTTTGAAAGCTGTATCTCAATTTATTTTTGAGAAATTAATTTTTTTGTAGTTTTTAATACCATTTTTCTTATCGTGGCAACAAAAGTACCCCATTTCTATTCAAAGTAAATGAAAAATTGGAGATACTGTATCTTTTTGTTGCCATTTTCTCATAAAACCTGAAAAAAAAAAAAATGTGAAATTAAAATATGGGCTGTCAAGAATATTGTCTTTTATTCCGTGATAATGACGTCATATGCATACAAAAAATATATTTATAGACGAAGTTTAAGACTGTATTGTAAATTTGGATTGCTTTAGCGGATGCGAATGACGTCATTTTATAAAAAAGCGTGTATTTTAATTCTTAAACCTGAATTATGTTTTGTAGAAGTGCGTCATTTTCACAACCCAGCTGCTTTGAAATTCTTCACATGTGAAAATGGCTCACTTTTGAGAATAATGTAATCGAAATCACACACTGGTAAAACGCAATGGTTTACAAAAATTTAGAGTATCTTTATAAAAGGGAGTTGACATGAAAATAATAGCGATTTATATTACAGAAATTGACGATTCTCACCCGGATGGATTTGCTTCGCCAAGTTAGACAAGCAAACAAATAATACGTGCTTTAAAATAATATCATGTTCGTGAAGTTTATGTCCAAAATTCTCTCGAATAATAAAATGCTATTCTTTAACACATTCTACTATAATTTTATCAAAATAACAATTTGCTTAATTTATTTTTTCCTAATTTTATATAATCTATATATTTAAAACACAAGTGTGTTTTTTAGTCATCTGCCCTGATCTTTCTGCTGAACAAATTTTACTAATATTTTTTTTTTAACTAAAAGCCCTTCATTTGTGGATGTGATCGCACTGTCTGTTATTTTTTTAAATATCCCCACTTTTATATTTTAATTTTAAAAGAATTTTATGAAATTTCTTCAAAATGGTGAAAATTATATAGCTTGCATTATTCCAGACGAGAGAGAAATAATAAGGTATTTTTATCTTTATGCATGCTATTTTCTGATAAAAATTCAAAATTGTTGATAAAAATTGTTGTATAGGGTTTAGTGGCGCAAAATCCCATTAGGAGCAGAATATTATTTTAGGGGCATAATAACGGAAAATGACATACTGCTTTTGAAAACACGCATTTTTCCTCATAAATTTTCTATATTGTTTTTCCTACTGCATGTGTACTGATGCTTGGCTAAATGCTTATTTAAGGGAAAATGAAGTCATATTTAAAGAAAACGATCCTTTTCTTAGATAAAACTAAACATTTTAACACAAATGAGTCTAAAAAACATAAATTACGGAGTTTTTTACTCTCCGGAATTGAGATTGGAATTTCAAGTAAAGAGTGTGTCTGTTCACATAAAAGATGTTGCTGACAATCGTGACTTCAAGTTTCGAGTTAAAAGGATTTTTAAATGATCAAACAAAATACAATTTTTTTTAAAAATGATGAACATGGATATGAGAAATGCTTATGCACATTTTGAGAAGGAGAAAATTGCTGTTTTTCATTCTGGAATACTAAGCATAAGAGCCTCAATCGATAACCACATCCTAATAACTGATCTTTATTATATTTTACGGATTAAATATCTATATTATAAAGAACAAGTGTATCTCTGCGTAACGCTGACGTCATTTTGCGAATGGCAACACTTCACGATAAAATTTCGGTTTTGAAATTTTCGCTACTGCAATTTTTTAATCTCCTGACCATCTTACATTTTCAATTTTCGTCGCATAGGGGAAAAATTTACTTTGAAATGCAATTTGTTTAAAAACTGTATCTTAATTGACTGATATTGAATTAATTGATTAATAATATGTTTTCTAAAATACGTTTTAAGCATGATTTTTTTAAAGTTTATCTTATCATGTGCCGGTTTCAATACATAATAATAATAATAAACATTTTGCACATAAAGCAACAAACATTTTCCAGCATTTGTTTCTGACTATTTTTGCATAACGAAATTAATACTTGCTTTATAAACAAATAAAAGAATAATATTAAAAGAACCACCAATCTAACATATTTGTGAAAGACAAAGTAACGATATTAATACTTCTTTTATAAACAAATAAAAGAATAATATTGAAAAAATACAAATCTAACATATTTATAATCGTACAATTTAAATTTTTAGATCACCAAATAGGTTTTTTTTTTCAAATGTAATTTGTTTGCAAAGTTCATCTCAGTTTACTGATTGTTTATGCTTTTAAAAACAATTTTAAAGCGTGAAATATTTTTATTTTATCTATATCGCGCGGAGCTCGATTACGAAAGATTAATTCGTTTGCCCTTAAAACAAAATAAAGAGTTCATCATTTTCTTACGTCTAATATCCATTAAAAAAAAACCTTCCCTATGAATAAATAAATAAAATAATATAAATAAAACACAAAGTTAACAAGCATGTATAAGCTCTGAAATTATCAGAATATAAAAGGATGCCGAAAGTAGCAAAATCTTGGTCAAATAACTCTTAGCATGCGGCTAATAAGAAAATATCGCTTTTGATAAATTTTAAAAATTTATTTGATTGTATAATTCGTATTTTCCATACGAAAAATGCTTTTTCAATGTAAGTGGGCAATCTAAAAAAAATTATTGCATATAAAAAAAATATTAGTTTTCAATTAAAAAAAAAAAAAAAAATATTTTCACCTATATTCTTTAACCCGGGAAACCCGTGTACTATCCCCTAGTTTGAATAAAAAGGAAAGAAAGAGATAAAATTCAATTTAAATATCCTTCTATATATATAAAAAAAAGTAAAGATTTGGAAATGGACCAATGAAAATCTGCGTAGATACAGCGAAACGCATCTGATTGGTCAGAGCTTTCTGACACTAATGGGGGGGGGGGGGCGAGCGACCCTGTCGCGAAACGTCGCTAAGTTTGTCGTCCACTTGGAGATATATCGCCAAAGTTGGTGGCCAAAATTAGTCGCCAAAAGTGACGGCAACTTGACGCTATTTCCAGTATTTCGCCAAATTTCCATAGACTCCCGATGAAATCCAATAGGGTTTACTTGCTTGCAGAAAATCAACAAATTGAGATACTTCATGGCAACAAAAACTAATATTAGCTTATGAATAGAGCTTAATCGAACTATCTACATTCTTTTTAAGCACAAACATTAACTATTTATAATATTCGTAACATTATATGTATAATTTTATATTTAATAACTCTTATAATTATGAAACTCTGTAAGCTCTAATGATTATGTGCTTGGAGATAAGGAAATAAAATTGTCAGGAGTTGGGGAGGAGTGCGTGTTTACCAAGTGGAATCTGAAAATTTAATTCATAGAAAATAAGGGATCGCGAAGCGATCCAGAATGGAAACGCGAAACATTTACGTCTGGGGTTGGCTAGAAAATAGGGATTGCTTCGCGATACCGAATGGAATCGCGAAGCTATTATGCGTGGGGGTTGGTGAGCGTAGCGAGCAGGGGGAGCGGAGTCACCCTAGTTAGATTAAAAAGAACAATATATGATGCTTCATCATAGATCCTTAATATGCTTCCTTCCTTAGCTGCCCCCCTTTGGTTTAAACGTTGCTATTTGATTCTGTATTTGATTCATTCTAATATGATTCGGGTTTCTTTTGTTAAATTTAAACCCTGGCTTTGCTTTAAGCTGTCCTACAA
Source organism: Maratus speciosus (assembly GCA_963932465.1). NCBI lineage: Eukaryota > Metazoa > Arthropoda > Arachnida > Araneae > Salticidae > Maratus > Maratus speciosus. The sequence goes on along the minus strand of OZ010786.1, from coordinate 48,193,374 downwards.
ACATAATGAATATTAACAATTGTACTAACTAAAAATCCATAATATTAGACACAATTTTCAAAGGAATTGCATTTAAAAGTACATTCTCTTTTCTCTATATGACAGTAAAAAAATGGAAATTATGCGATGCTTAGAAATAAAAAAAAATTGCAATTAAAATTAATTGTTCGCTTAGGTATCGGCAAAGGACGACATGAGTTCAAAGTACCCTGAAAAGTATTTGTTCTTTCGAAGTGAGGAACTGCAAATAAGTAGGAATCAAGTGTTTCTTATTAATTCAACTCGCATATTCATACAATCGCAAGAAAATGAAGTTTCATTTAAATGCGCCTTAATTTGTAATATTTAAATTATCCACAATAGTATATTCCACCCCCTATTGTTAGTAGGTACAGTCGTGGAAAAAAAAAAAGTAAACACCCCCTACTAACTCCTCAACAAATTATCGTAGAAGAAAGTTACTGGTATCGAACGATTGGAAATAAAGTCTACTTTTAAATGATGTATATAAAATTTGCTTAGGGGGTCACCTACATATTAAAACGAACCATAACTTTGTTTTTTTCAATAGCAGTACCCTATTCTGACAGCATAAATGAACTTTACACCCTTCAATTAGCCTAAAAATGAATTTTTATGCAATTCGTACCATAAGTTTCCGAGAAATTAATTATTTTAAAACGAGCGTATTTTAAGGGCTGTATCCAAATTGAAATTCCGTACTGGATCGTTAATCCAGAGAGCCGCTTCCTTGATCAAAGCACCTTAAGCGCCACTCAAGGAGTCAATGAAGCGTGTTAGATTAGAGTACGGCAGAATAAATTTCAAAATGTCTACTCACTTCCATCATAGACGGCCCCTTAAACCATCATTTTGCCGTTTTTTAAGCATAATTTGAAAACTACTTGGAAGAAAAATGTGAAATTTTTGAATTTCCATAAAGCAGGACTTAATAAATCTAAATCCATCAAAAAATTGTAGGTTGCAATTCATAATTTTTTCGAATATTAATTTCATAATTCATAATTCATATCATAAAATTATAAAAATTGCAAATTCAGCTTATTTATGTTTGGGTATATTAGTATTATTACAACAAAAAAAAAATTAGCACATTAGGAGCATAATTTCGGGAGATATAAATAAAAATATGAAAATATAATTTAACATTAGAAGCACTCAATTTTGAATGTTTATAATTCAAAAACTTATCATTCAACTGACTTGAAATTTGGTGTCTAGGCATAGTTTTAACCGAAGATTTGAAATATCTCGTTAAAATTATGTATTGCCATTGAAAAAAATGAAGTTAGGATTCGTTTTAATATGTAGATGACCCCCTAAGAAAATTTTATATCATTTAAAAGTAGACTTTATTTCCAATCGTTCGGTACCAGTAACTTTCTTCTATGATGATTTGTTGAGGAGTTAGTAGGGGATGTTTACTTTTTTTTTTCCACGACTGTACATAAATGTAACTTGTCCTATTTCGACAACTTTACGTACAAAGCCGAATGTTTTGCTTATCTAGAATAAAAACATTATCAATAGTATAATAGAGAATCTTATACTTCAACTTTCCCTGGTACATTGTATTGAATTTATGTAATTAAATTTAGATGCCTCCTAATTGTTTGTTTACGCAATACGTTGTTTCAATTGCATTTAATAAAAATAATTTTCTAATATAACTAACTTATATTTTTAACTACGTTATAGTTAATAAAAATTTGAATTGAATCTGTTAAGTCTTATAAACTTCAAGTAACTTAATTTTAACATATTGAACATGTTTTCAAAACACATGGATTTATGTAATTCAATTTAGATACTATCTAATTGTGTGTTTACCGAATGTGTTGTGCCAATAACATTTAATGTAAATAATTTTCTAATATAACTTATAATTTTAACTAATTTATAGTTAATAAAATTCACACAGAATATATTAAATCTTATAAACCCCAAGTAATTTAAATTTAGCGAATTGAATTTGCTTTTAAAAAACATGAATTTAGATAATTTAATTTAGATATATCCTAATTTTGTGTTTACAATATGTAATTTGCCAGGAACATTTAATAAAAATAATTTTCTAATATAAGCGACTTATATTTTTAACTAATTTGTAGTAAACAAAATTTGCATGAAATATGTTAACCATTGTAAACTTCAAGTAATTTAATTTTAACGAATTGAACTCTTTTTTTAAACACATGGAATTTCTACGAAAATTCTCATCACTAAAGATTAAAGTTTTACTTCTTTACAAAATGTTTCCCTGAAAGGGTAATGTCTATACCTGAGTTAACTCAATGATATCCTAAGGGATTCGAGATAGGATCTATTGTAGGACGTAGTCAGGAAACAAATTCTCTTATTTTGTACAAGACATCCATATTTTTATTCTAGTTAAACTTTGTTATTTGAATAAAACTGACATTTAGTGTTTTACCTTTTGTAACAAGTAAATGTATAAACTAGAAAACATGAATTCTGCTTTTTCAGAATTTAGTATCGCCCCCGATGAAAAACAAAAAGATATATATAAAAAAAATAATTTAACAAATTACAACGACCATTTGGAAAATGATTTTTTCAAAGACTAAAATTTAAGACATAAAAAATAGCAAGAAGTTGATCATACATTACGTGCGCCATGAATTAAACATTAATAGTGTCATTACACGTAAAAATTGCAAGCGACAAAAATCGCCTGCGACTCATCAGATTTCCTGAAACATACGTATTATCCAAGCATTTCATTGGCTGTTCGGGAAAAGACTTTTCCATCATCAGATTTCCAAGACGACCAATTTTAAATGAAATTCCATTCTTAAACTTCTAAACATCCCACAATATTACTTTTTACACCGTCGTATAGAGAAAAAAATGTACTTTTAAATGCAATTTGTTTGAAAGCTGTATCTCAATTTGTTTCTGAGTTATTATTATTTTTTTGTAGTTTTTATTACTTTTTTGTCATAGTGGCAACAGAAGTATCCATCTCTGTTGAAACTAAAGGGGAATACAGATTACTGTATAGACCAATCAGAAAACGAATAAAATGCGGATTCAACCAATAAAACTCTTCACATATGGTTTTGATTTCCTACCCTGACAGAGGGCTATAACCATTTTTCCAAATGGTTAATAAATATATATATATATATACTAGTATCCGTCAGGCCGAAATGTCGGAGCATGGAGGCGCGTAAACTTAAAAGATATTATTTAAAAAAATGTTTTATTTTCTAGATTGCTGTTTAATAGTATAAAAGTAAGTTTGAAATAACAATCGTCGATACCTCATTTTAAAGTATTAACTTAGTCGTCAGTTGCCTCGGGTAATGCACAAATTCTAATCTGTCAGCAAGTGCTCCCATACTTCTAATTTGGGTAAAGCCTGTCCTTAGCGAAAATTGCTTCCATTAGAACTTTCTCTAAATGACAAACTACAGTAAAAATGACATAAGTTGTTTTATGTGACAACACCTTTAGATGGATATCCACAGCAGTTTTTGACAATGTTAAACTCGAGGATCTATGTATGATGGCAAGGTATGCAACAGTTAAAGGTGACTAACTTCGTGTGAATGAGGCTTTTTCTTCTTTCCAATATTTACAAATAGGTTTGACAAAAAATATAATTACAGTTAGAAATGGCTCATGATACTCAACAAAATCAACTATTATGGTCTGTGGCAAATCTCGAGGTTGAAAACGTGGGCCATAGGCAATATCTTTCATCGTACTTACGTTTACCAATTCTTACTCCGTTCAGATATTGATATATAGCATAATGCATAACCCTGCATCCAGCTGCTGAGGAAAGTCTAGACCGAAGTCCAGACGCGCGATCATCTTCACTCCATCTTGCTATTTAATCATTATGATCTGCTAAAATTCTTGTTTATTGGTCCCCACTTTGATTTAAGAAGTACTTCTTGATTATATTCTTTAGCTTGCTTGGTTTTGAAAACATATGGCACCTTCAAATCATTCAAGTTAGCTGAAAGCAGTGTATATTTGCGTCGTTGCATAAGGGGTGAGAGGTAGTCAAAAACTTGACTCATGCAAAGTGAGTTCCGAGTCTTTCGGAACTGTGTCTGCTGATCGTCGTTTTGTCTCAATGAGTTTGTTAATGTGAAACATTTTTAAGAAGCTCTAAGCATTTTTTGTCCGCGAAGAATCCAAATGACTTTTAAAGAATGTCTCTTATATAGAGGGATGTCTTTTACGCGATGTAACTGCCAATACGTCCAAGGATTTAAACAAATACGCCTCTAAAAGGCGAAATGCTATCTATTTTACCTTCGCGATATCTTTGTTCAAGGTCAGCCATAAGACGACATCCTATCATTGAAAATTCGTCAATAATGAGAAATAACACTGTATCCATTCTGAGCTGTAAATGTATTGCTGACTTTTTAAATTAGCGAACTGTATAAAACACGTTGGTTCTTTAAGCACTGAGTCAGTTATCTTGTCTTTGACATTAAATGCAGCAGTACCTGTTAGTGACAAAAGAATGATAGCTTCTGATCCTAACTGCTCTATGATTGTTTTAATAATTTCTTTGATTTTTGTACATTTTACAGCTCTCCTTTTCCAATAATAAAAGTTGATTTAGGGAAATTTGTAACCTTTGTTTGCAAAGACAAAAGCTGTTCAGTGCATAACTGAAGGCAGCATAATTTGTTGTTCTTTATAATAATTCAGAAATGTTAAAAGTAAAGAGAAACCATTGGATAAGAGAACCTACGGCAAAGATAAAGAATTACCCCCGGATGTATTTGAGAGATTTCGATTTTTTAAATTTAGCTCCGATCTTTGAGAACTCGATTCATCGAGTTAGCGGCAGAAAACTTCAAAGCTCCTTCAAAGACTTGCTCGACTGGCACAGCCCACACTTATTTAATATGGCAACAGGTAAAGGTTTATAACACATGTGTAACACACACTCATAGATAGTCTGCTATACTCCTCTATCAAACATGATACCTTTATTCATCTGAGTTGTTGTTATATCGTTATTATGAAAATATTATTAAGCATTTGGGTTATTTTTATGCGACTTTTCCACATAGAATTAAGCTGAATAACTCTATACATTTGAATTACTTTCTTTTAACCGTCATTTTCGAAACTTCTGTGTATAACGTTGCACATATAAAATATGTATATTTCTTAAAATGTACACTAAATCTAGGCAGCAGATTAATAAAAATCAGGGATTAATTTATGAGTTTTAGTGAACATGATTTCTCACGAATTATCTTTCATTGTTGTATCCATTTTTCCGATCATAAGCATAAGCGATCATAGTCATATACATTAACGTCCCATTTATCGATAAGCTTCGCGACATTTGGACGAAATATAGCCAAATTTGGCGACCAAAAATATGTATCGTCATAAACTAAGGCAATTTGGCTGTATCTGAGTAATTTGGCGAAATTTCCATTGAAATTCAGTACTGATGATTCTTCTCTAACCGGGTTCTTTGCATTTTAACTCCGTGTTCTCCAGTAAAATTAGCTAAAATCTTAAAAGCAAGAAATATTGAAGTAGCCTTTTCCAACCCGTACAGGAATTTTTTATTTTGTAATCTACATATTTCTGTTTTCAAGTGTACATCTTGACAAAAAAATTCTTATCTCATTTACTTCAAAATGTTCACTTGCATTTCAGTTGAAATATATTCACTTACGATGAAGTTTAAAAAAATTGAGTAATCGGCAGTAATTGGGTCAGCTACCAAATTGTGAAATTTGCGCATCAAACAATGCTCAGTAAATTATGAATTTGTCTACAAACCCGATTACGAAAATCTCCCAATAGAAACATACATTCGTCTGAATAAAAACTTACATACATAAGAATACATACATATAAGTAATGCATACATGACATTATATTTTTCTCGATTTCTTTGAGTATCACTTGTAGCCATTCGACTAATGCCCAAAATCGTATTTTCCGTATTCGATTTTCTTTTCGTTTCTCTTAATTTAAAATTGAAACTGAATTGCATCGGTTTGGAAGCTTACAAATAATGAAAAGTTCGAAAAAAATAGGAGTTTTTACATACGTAGAACGTAAAACTTCTGAAAAGTGGGGGGAGGGGGTCAATTTATATCTCAGGTCACCAATGTATGAACATCGATTTCAATATTCGACTGCATAATGATCCGTATGAGGTAAAAATGCATAATTTACAGCAATGGAGCTAATGTTTTAATTAATAACGGGACGAATCTCGTCGAATTTCGACGAAAGAAATTGTTTAAAAACGAACTCATACATAGGTTACTACTTAGTCTCTTAAACCAAATATTATTTTTAGTTTAAAGTTACCAAAATACTAATTCCATACACTTCGACTGTTCAAAATATTAAAAAATTAAACTGCATTATTTATTATACCTAATCAAGATATGTAATTTTGATGAAATTACCGTTTTGATTCGATTTCCATAAAATTGGAAATGACTCGACAAAATTCACCAATGATTATATATATATATTAAATTTCAGACCATTCGGTTGGGTAGTTTTTGCGCTGTTATATGCAGACAGACAAGCACACGGACGGACCAGGTGACATCTATAGCCGATTCAAATGGATATATAATTACGAACGCACTTAATAAAGGCGATAGAAAATAGCTCTTCCATTAGTAATTGGCGATAAACTGTAATGCATCTTAATTGTTTTGTGTTGTCTTCTAAAAGAACTACAAATAATACGCATATTATTGTCAATGCAGAACATGCCGAAATAATATTAATATTAATAATAATATTACTACATAAATATATTATTTTTCTAATATGATACCTAAATACCTTGTGTAAAGTCAGTCTAAAATCGTGAAATAATCTCTTTTAAAACTATGCGCATTTTGCTATTCGAATGCATTATTTATAAATAGTATTAAATGTTTACATCTTTAAGATGTTTGAATCGAAACTTCTTTGTATTAAAAAAAAATATATTTTCATATATTTTAAAAATGATCTTAAAATAGTATTTTAATATAGAATTATCTTAAAATAGTAATTTACATATGAGACTCTGCTGAGAACAAAACTATAAATAACATTTTACAGTATTTAACAACCGTTAAAAGGTTTTGCCATTCATTCATAAATATACAAGATATCAGACTGATTTTTAAAGTAAAATTTCCCTTCTAGCTAAAAGTTTTCAAATAAGTTTGAGTTTTATATGAAAAATTTCTAGTAAAGTTGATTCACATATTTCGTGTCAATCATCTAAAAGGAAACCATAAATCTTATAAAGAAGCCACGTGATTTTTTGAAATTTATACTGCTTATGGGTATTGAGTAATGCATTATGGATTCCAAAAGGGATGAAAAGATTTTTTGCTTGTTTTCCAACTGCTGAAGTAATGTGGCGGAATATCATTTTTCATGGCGTCACAGAAATAAATGGATATACATATATGACACTGTAAGCATCAACAAAATAAAAAATGTCTAATGTATACATAAGTACTTCTCTAAATCTTGCTATATATTTTATATTTAGAAAGAATATCATTGCATACAATTTTAACAAACTAATGTTTTATCTATAACTAAATATAATAGAGCTACAAAAAGGTTTATTACTTCAGCTGGTATTTATTTATTTTTTTTCGCTGTCGGAAATTATGCAGTACCTGTTACAAAATATTTTATGACTTAATAAATAAATGAATAAATATAAAAAAAAATAACTAGAGAATTTTTTTGGTAGGAATAATAGATTATGTCGTGTCAAGATGAAAATATTTATGCTATTATTAATAAAATATCGGTACTTGTAACATATAAATATGTAGTGGTCGCGGATTCAACACTAAAGACGAACTTTTATTTGAAAATACATTTAAATAGAACGCTACATTGTTCGAAATTAGGTGGATCCAGCGAACGCTTCCAAAAACTGGTCAAATAATCGATAAACAACTGAAAATAATATTTATTGTCCTAAGGCAAAAGTAAAATTATACCATAATATTTCATGGAGGCACACATCAGCCAATGACAAAGCAAGACGTAACATACTAAGCCATGTCCGTATGAGACAAAATTCAATAACGTAATACCAACTAAATATTAATAGAAAATAACCTACAATAACGATTACCATTCAAAACAATATATAAAGAATTTTACTAAATATACATATAGTAAAATTAAAAAATACATTTTAGTCCATTTAAGTATCTCATTTTTACTTTCTTCTATCTTTACAAGAAGAAAGTATTGGATTCTTGAAAATTTACAAATTCCGGTTATCGACGGATTTACACGTTTTAGGGGTCAGAGATTCCGAAAAAAATGTTTTTACAATATGTCTGTCTGTGAGTCTGTCTGTCGGTCTGTGTGTCTGTGTGTGACACAAATTTTGTGGGCGCTCTATCTTCAGAACTAATGAACGGAATTTAATAAAACTTTAGATTTAATTAGTTCTTGATATAAATTGATTCTGATTACTTTTTGGAGTAAATCGCCAGCAGGTGGCGCTGTTATGCTGCCCTATTCATGATTTCCACAATAGCTATATTTCAAGATCTGATGCACAGATTTTCAGAATACTTCAGATTCAGTTAGTCCTTGATATAATTTAGTGCTGAAACCTTTTTGGTGTAAATCGCTTGTTGGCACTACTAAACTGCATGATTCATGATTGTTGCAATAGCTCTGTCACAAGAACTAATGCACGAATTTTCATCAAACATCGGATTCAGTTAATCCTTGATATTAATTAGTGCGGTTTAGTTTTTGTGTAAACCAACACGTGGCGCTACTATGCTGCATTTTTCACGATTTTCGCAATAGCTATATCTCAAGAACTAATGCATGCATTTCCATCAAACTTTAGATTAAGATAGTCCCTGATATAAATTGATCCTGATAAGTTTTTGGTGTAAATTGCCCAACAGGTGTCACTGCTATGCAAAACCTTTCACGATTTCCGCAATAGCTCTATCTCACAAACTAATGCGCGAATTTTCATCGACCTTCAATTTCAATTAGAAGTTGACATAAGTTGTTGTCGATTAGATTTTGGTGTAAATCACCTAACCGGTCATGCTACTATGTTGCATTTTTCAGGAAATATTAACATGTATGAGATAGAAGAAAGTTTTGGGATTGCTACATCCGACTAGTTTTATAAGATTTCCTAATTGAGTAAGATTATCGAGTTTCTCGTTCGATTTAAAGTCACTACTGTTGCCATTTCAATTGAAAGTAATGAACTAAACTACACCACTAGAACTAAAGAATTAAAATGAAACTATTCCAGCTCGATGGAGCAATGTAAAATGCGAATATGTGTTGGTCGCTCGTTCAATACGAGGACGAACTTTAAAGAAATATATTTATTTTCGCGAAATAATACATACAAATTTCCTATATGCAGTTCAGTACATTATTAGAAATTAGTTGAATGCAGTTTACACACCAGAGGTCTGCTCAAATCGTCGATAAACAAATAACTGAAAATACTAACTGTTGTCAAACTTGCAAAACTAAAATTATACTAGAATGCGCCAAAAAGGAGCCCTTCGGCCAATGAGAAGCTATAATAGAACGTATTAAAAAAAAATATATATGTAAGCCACGTTTTCAACTTTCTGGGCTTTTACCAAACCCAATTGTACTCTCAGTCTTTCTCTGATTCTCCAATTACATTCATTGCATTTATCGTTCATTTACAGGGACACAAAAGAAATCGGTTACAGTACTGTCTTTGAGCAATAATTGCTGGAAGTGAGTTTTCAATTTTGGTATAATTGCTTTTAAATTTAACTAATTTCCTTCATTTTACTCATTTTGTATAAATTCTATGTTTAAGCCAAATGTTTATATTTCTATAAAGTATTTGTAATTTTATTAATCAGTGTTGCATTAATTTGCAAATAATTAATAGAAAAGTATTGAGGAAGAGATTCATAGTGATTGTATATGTTAAAAAACTGTAATCAAATAATGGTAATAATAATAATAGCTGTGATGTAAGCAAAAGCGATAAAAAAAGAAAAGAAAATCATTCTGTGTTTGATTCTAAACATGCAAATGAATTTAAATTTTAAAAGTATTACATAATGAAGTAATTTTAAATCTTTTTGAAAAATAAAGGGTATGATGCTGTTTCTTTATGACGATCAGACTACACTATATAAAAGTAATTATGTGCCACAACTGTGTTTCTTTTACATGCATGTGCGCTTCAAATACTTTATTTTAATAACAGTTTTAGTTCCTGTTTTAATTAAGATTGTTTGATTGCTACTACCTTTCTCGAAAAAGAACTATTCGCCTTAATTAATCTGTCATTAATACGGCATTGAATAAGGCGAATATTACTATTCAAAAGAACTGCTAGCAATCAAACAATATGAATAAAAAACAAGCCCAACTGGCAACACTACTTGGCAAGAAAGTGTGAAATTTGGATAATAAGGGTTAAAACAGGAAGCGTTTTAACATAAGCTACTCATTTTCGAAAGTTTGTTACTTAAAATATAATCTGAATACTGAAGATGTAATCTGCATTAATAAAATCCTTTATCTTATGATAAATTTCATTATTCACATTGATTGACTATACATATACAGTAAACTTCCTATTATCCGTCACTCACGGGACAGACGGTGTGGCAGATAATCGAAACGGATAAAGCGGATAAGCGAAACATAGTACAAGACCATTACTAAAATTACATTTCTATATGTTAATTTATAAATAAGAATAAATAAAAGATTTTTTTTATTACTTTTGTTTATGAAAAGCATAACTGATAATAAGAAATCTATTTTGCAGCCAAATTTAGAATTTTACCGAATAAATATATAGTAAGAGAAACCGGGGCAAGATGAAGACCGGGGCAAGATGAAGAGCGAGGGAAGATGACGAATGTCTTAATTTTTCCGTTTTCCCCTATCTGGCAGCATCAACCGGACACTACTGGCTCTCCTATCGGTCGTTCGTTAAACAATAGTATAGAGACGCTGAAATCGCCATTTTTGTGTTAGTTGTGAAGCTTTGATTGTTTACCGGTGCCACGTTATAACTTTTATGCATGTGTAAATAAGCTCTGCTACAGATACAGGTAAGATATATCGTTTTTCTTTAATATCTATAAGTAACTTTGTTTAAATACTACCTATTATCATGAATAAATGTCAATTAATCGCCTTCCTTCATGGCAATGAAAAGGACTATTTTTAAACAGGCAGTCCTGGCAAGATGACGAGCTCGTCAGTCTCAGACCCTGGGAGTAGAAAACCAACGTATAAACCCTCCAGAAGAACCAGAACTTATGGCAAATGCTGATTCTAATGCACCAAAGAAGCATGTTAGTGTTTTTGATTTCAAACCATTGCCTAAAATAACACAATTTGAGGGGGGAAATAAGCAAAACACTGAGCTCAAGCATTCTTACAAGCACATCCATCAAAGAAATGTTAGAACAAAGGGAAAAGCAGAAGAAAGAACAGTAACGTTTAACAAAACTGAGAAAGTAGCTCGTGGAGCTAAAAGGGAGTAAAAAACTCAAACTAATTTCGTGTAGGCCTAAGTCTATTAAATCCAGGCCAAACAGTCCAGTTGCATCAACTTCAAATGACGGTGTTTTCAGATGTCCTGCTTGTGACAAGGAATATTGTGACTCACCAACAGAAGAATGGATCCAGTGATGTAAATGCCAAGAGTGGTGGCATGAAGAATGTTCCAATTATGAAAATGGCATTTTTATTTGTGACTATTGTTAACTGCACAACTAAACACTTCGGCATTACGTTACAATGCATTGTACTTAGTTTGATTCTTTGTAAGATGTAAAAATACATTATCATTTGTTAAACCATGTAACATATTCAAAAGATAAAATATGTTCAATCTTTTTCAGTGTTGCTATCTTGCCCCAAGGCCAAAGCATCTTGCCCCAGTACTGGGGCAAGATGACGATTTGTTAATGTTATGAAAAAATAAAATTAACCTTTATTTTTTTTATTTGAAAAATCAAATGGTAATATATTTAATACTGCAAAGGAATACTTTAACAATTCATGTAAAATTAATTTTACTATACTTATACATAAATTAATAAACAACAAAAATTTTTAACATAGTCATCTTGCTCCGGTCTCCTCTACCTGTTTTCATCCAAAGTAATCCTTTATACAGTTTTGTTTGAGTTTTGATTGTGCTTTTACTGCTCTATGATTATAAATTCTACGTAATAAAAGTACTTGGGTTGCATCTGCTTCCTCTTGCATCTTAAACCAATTAGTGTATTTAGAGGGCATAGTCTGCATGACTGATACCTGGATGATCATTCACTTATTCATCATATTCATCAGCTTCAGGTTTCTTGGGATTCAAAACATTTTGCATAATTTCGTTATCCGTTAATTCTTCATAACCAATATCATTCTTGTAACAATTAAGCCAGTCTGTGATTTCATCAACAGAAATATTTTCTAGCTGCTGTTTCTGACATCATACAAGTATTTTACTGAAAATAGCTCCTTCTCACTCGGGTTTATGGACATTTAAATTTTTGTTGTTCATTTCTGATAAAAAAAAAAAGAAAAGAAAAAAAAATGAGGAAATGGGGGTGGCGGTTAACCGAGGGTGGCCGTTGATAGAGTGTTGGATAATTGGAAGTTTACTGTATTTAAATTATAAAACTGGTTAGAGAAATAAATATTTAAAACCTGTAAACATTGCAGACATGTAAAGATACACAATACCTTTTAAAAGGAATATTTCTGAGCTATTTTGTATGCATTATTTACTCAAACGCTTTTTATAAAAGATTACTGCAAAAGGAAACGAAAAGTGAACCTAAGAAATAGCTATATATCCATAACTGTTACCAATGGAACCAAAGCGGCTGTGAACCTACTCATTGGTTATCGTTTTTTAGAAAATTAGAAAGATACATTAAATATAAGAATATCATTTATTATTAAAATGTGTATTTTTCTTGTGTATTTCCTTGGGTGTTTTCACTATGTCAAATTGTATTGTCATTTGAACTATTCTTACCATAAGTTCCTCGGACAACCGAAATAACATGAAACATCCTTCCTCTTCCTCTTCTAAACTTAAAATATCTCCCTGTGTTGTTTATGTAGGTTTCCAAGCACATGCGCGCAAATGAAAACTTCGAAAATATTCTAGAGTTCAGAGTGAGAGGAAAAGAAAATCTGACGAATGAGTGAAAGAAGTTCCAGAAAATATTTTTTTTCCGAAATAGAAAGCATTAGTGCTTTTTTTTAATAAATACATCATTAGAAAGAAGAAGGTTCTATCTACAAGTGGCAATTTTTAATTTTTTGTATTTCGATCATGAAAACGGAAGCAGAATTTTAAATATTGTAGAAAAATTGCTGAAACGGCTCCCCAAAAAAACTTTTTTAAGGACTAATAATGGTATTTTTCAAACAGTTTGCACTGTTAGAAAGGTAAATGTACGTAGACAGAGCATGGTATTTTTTGTTTTCTCGTATTTTGAATAGTCCAATGTGGACTTCGAATATCGGGGTAAGAAAGACGTTTAGAAAAAAAAAAATTAAAATATTACTCGGATAATGTTTTATATGGATTGCAAAATCAGGAAGGTTAGAGTACGAAATTTAAGCTTCTGTTTTGTTTTATCGCATTTGGAATATTTAAGCAGATGAGCGTTTTGAGAAACGCTAACAAAATTTTGTGGTTAGTAACTTTCGGCTCTAATTCTGCGGAATGGGCACGTGGCCGCACCACTTCGTCTTTTCACACCAATTTGCGATGTTTATTATGATTTTTAATTTATATCTTGGTTAATTAACAAAATATTAAAAAAACTGCGACTCAGTTGGATTGGGAACTGCTCTGGATCATCCTCATCCAAATTTTATGGCTTCTAAACGCTGCAAATTTTCTTAGCCATCGCACAAAGATACCCATACTCACAGACGAACATATTTCTTTTATTAATATAAATAATAATAACCTACATTTATTAATTAATTTAGTTCCAAAAAAAAAAAAGATATTTGTCATAGAAAAAATTAAATTTTTTTCGACAATAAAAATAAGTTTTAAAATAGTTCATTCATTTTATTTTTTTTTTAATTTTAAAGAATAAATGGTTGGATAAAATAATATAAAAATTATCTTAATACTCTTGTCATGAAAAAGAATTCATTTAACATGATAAAAAAATTTATTTAAAAAAATTTATTTTTCAACTTACTTTTGATTTTATAAATTTTGTGTTATATGATGTTTTTTTTGGTCTTTTTAAAATTAACTTTCATTACATTTGTTTAATTTTTTTCTCGAATTCAAACTGCTTTGAAAAAAATTAAAACAATATGAAAAACTTATTTTCCTTCAAGAACGATAATGAAAATTAAGAAAAAATAACAGCAAAGATATTTAAAAAAAAAGACATATTACAATGTAAAACATTATTTGTTTTCCGTTTTTAAATATAAATAATATTTCTTATGAAAACAGACAAATGAACTTAAAGGTTAAAAACGAGGCAGATTAAAAAAGAAAAAAATCAAATGAAGCGTTCATTTTTTACAGAGAACAGGAATTATTGTTTGCTTGTGATGAAAAAATTTAAAAAGTATTTTTCTTTATAATCTGACGCATCTGTTTAAAACTCCTGTATAGCATTTTAAAATTTATAAAGTAACGCGCTTATTAAAACATGTATAAGAATCTAGATTTTTTTTACTTTAAATAATAAATTTTAATTATTAAATATAAGTACGAAAATTTATGATGCATATTTTATGAAAATTGTTATAATTTAAAAGGACTGTAGCAATGAAAATGCAGAATTCAATTTTGTATTTATTTAAAAACAACACTTTTATAACCACCTTGCATTAAATCTCCCCAATTTTGTATTCAGAATAATATAAGTATTTCTATACAAAATCTCTTTGCTAACAATTTAAAAATTCTTTAATCTTCGATTCTTTAAACTTAAAAAAAAATGTAAATTTGGCAAATGTAAATCACAATTGTAAAAAGAAATGAAATGTTTAAGAAAAGGCAGTGATGTCTTTTTAGATTACTCAATACATTTATTTGCGGAAATCAACCTCACTTTTAAATTACTATTGCAGGTCTGAAAAGAAGATTTAGTTGACGCTTAATTTATGGAAATTACTTTCGTTAAAAAACTATTTTTCACATGTAATGTAAATACACAAATTTCTAGAGAAGCAGGACTTCCTTTGGCCATGCTGAATTTATCATGCAGTGAGATTTGATGGGTTATTATTGAGGGAATATGCGCCACTTTTTAAAATACGGTTGTTAGAAAATCTGTTTGAAAATGATTAAATAATAAGCAATGATATATATATTATATCATTGCTTATTATTTAATAATATATATATTATATACATATATATATAGATATATCTTGCTCTTAGTGTAAAATTTTAAAATGTTCTTTAACATAATGTCTGTGATAATTTGATAAAAAAATTTGGTTCAATTCTATGCATGACTTCATACGCTTTTCGATGGTGCACTAATGAAAATCGCACAAAAATTGCTATTACAGCGTCTCATTCCGGCGGAATATATTTCCAAATTCATGTAGGACCTACTTGCCATAGCCAAAAGATATATATGTACAAAATTTGGTCCAACTCTATGCATAAATTCATACACTTTTCTTTGGTACAATGGCTACACACGGACAGACAGACATTTTGTATAAACATGTGTTTTGGGTTTTCTGACCCGTAAAACGTGTAAATCTATTAAAAACCGGTAGTTGAAAACAATTTCGGTTACAATATTTTCTTTTATCATAGATAGAAGAAAGTAAAAAGGTAAAACATTATTTTTAAAGAATACATAATTAAAAAATATTATGTGTAAACTATTATTTTCCATAATATTTTCCGTAAGTTACATTAACTTAAATATACCATTTATTATCGTACCCTTAATCAAGGTTTTATAACATCTGCAAAATAACTTTTATTCTGATAAAGTATTTAATTATTACATTTTCTAATGAAATTTTATTTTAATGCTTAAACAGTAAATACAAGTAAATGTAAAAGTATATTTGTATACATCCTTCATTTTACTTAGTGTCTTCTTTGAAAGTTATGAGTATATCTATTGAAGGTAGGAATAATGATTTTCGATCTCATTTTTATTCCCTGCTGGCAAAACAAGAAATTTCTCTTTATATCTTTTGTAATGCATAATACATCATTCAATACACAGAAGCAACAAAAGTATTTGGAAATATCATGATTTATATTTATGATTTATACTTTAATTTAAAAAGATTGACGAAAAGTATGAATCGAATTTTACTTAAAGCACTTTTTATGTAAAAATCAATGTTTTTCTGTAAATCAAGTTGAACCATTTGAGATTTTCTGACAACGTAATACACTGTATCATTATGTATGAAGTTTGAATCTAGTCTCAGTTGTAAAATAGCCTACCATTTTATCATATAAATTGTTTTATTATATGAAAAATTGATTGATTTTTTTATATAAATTTTTCTGAAATAAATATAATATAATATTTCAACACAGTTATTGTTATGAAAAAAAAGGCTTTCAAAAATTAAAACGATCGTTCCCATAGCTTTGATTGTATTGTGACTTCAAACTTTAAGATGATTATGCTATATCTCCTGTCCTGGTAAACTGTGTATAAATATCGCATCTTCGTAACTTTAAAACTTACAGATAGTTTTTCGTTTATCGTCAAGCAACGTCTTCTATGAGAATGAAATTATGTAGATGTTATTATCATAGCAGCTATCACAGTACATTTTGCCATTATCGGTTATTACAGTTATATATAAATAAACCATGACACAATTATTTTTTTATTTAAAAAATTCTTTATCTTGTTTTTATACTTTTGCATTAAAATCAATATCTGTAAGACACCTTTTATTATTTTTCATAAAATCTCCAAGACATATTTCGTTATTTTTCTTAACAACATATATTCTAACCGGTTTATAACAGGAAACATAACGAAATGTATCTTATAGAAATTGATTTTAATGTAAAAGTATACAAAAAAGTTAAAGAATTTTTTAAGTAAAAAAATAATTGTGTCATGGTTTTTTTATATAACTGTAATAACAGAAAATGAAAAAATGTCTATAATGTGATATTTACTGTTATAACAATGCCTGAAGAGATAGTATAGGATAAGTATAAGTATAATACGGCACACAGTGGTCCCAAATCGCGATTATGTGGCCAAAAATCAGAAAATTTAAGTTCGAATTTCGAAATTAAATAAATTCCACAGTATTTAGAAATATATGAAGATTTATATTCTTTAATATTTTGGTTTTATAAGCTCACATCAATTCGCATTGCTTATGTGAAGTTAAGAGTTTTGAGCGTTTTCTGCTGTTGCGTGAATTTCAGCCAAATTCGCTGCATCCACACCATAACTAAGATCTTTTCAGATAGATTGTCATTTTTTCTTTGCACTTCTTTGAAACAACATTAAATTACATATAGAAATTGATTTTTCGATTGAAAAATTTCAAAAATTAAAAACAGAGGAATTTTTTTAAAAATACGCAGTTTTAAGGAATTTTTTTGCATAAAAAGTGATATATAAAAAAAGTCCTTCCGAGTTCCTCGGACATTTATAGTGCAAAATGTAGAATGAACCTTCTAAAATCATATCCATAATCACAAAATCAATCCATATCCATAATCCAATATCCATATCCATATCCATAATCCATATCCCAATCATATCCATAATCTAAAATCATATTTTTTGCGACTTTTGGCGACTTTAAGAGAACCAGTAGTTTGAAGTTGGACATTGGACATTGCCAGTATTAGTCCAGAATCAGTAATCTGGTTTAAAGTCAATCTAATTTTCGCACTGACCCAAAATTAGCAGCGTTTATATAATGCAACATTCTAATTAACATAACACAGTCAGTTTCATTTTTTTAATTCGCGGGGGGGGGGGGGTGTTAAGAGTTGGGAATATTTTTTTATTTATATATATATTTTTATTTGTTTTTACAATTTTTCCCTTGTTTTTTTCCGAAAATTTTGGAAGTAATCTAATTAAGGATTTGAATGATTTTATTATTAATTCACAGTAAAGAGATGTCGAAAACTTAAAAAGTAGTAATAATACTTTTAGATTTTCCTTGTTATAGGGGCAAATGGAAAAAGGTGAGATTTCACGCGTGCGTGTGGGGGGGGGGGGGTGGCAAAATTTAGCTGATTGATTATTTATGTATTAAATTCAAATGCTAAAAGGTGTGAATTAATACTTTAAAACCAGGAAAAATACGTTTATTTCGACTGTTGACATGTTTCGACTTACCCCGAGTCATTTTCAAAATCAAATAAATAAAGCTATTTTAAATTGGCACGGTCTATGACACGACATCATTCAGTTTTCCACTTATTCTTTCATATTATGCACGTTACATTTCTATTTTATATGGATGTTTATTTTATTTTATTTTATTTTCATACTCATTGAGTAGCTCGAGACATATTTTTGGTAAGTGAAATGCTGCTGCATCGTTACATATTGAGTTTTTGCGCGTTATAATCTCTATGATTTCTCTTATAATGAATGGATAGTATAGACTGGACGGGAAAGTTATTTTTCTTTTATTGAAATTTACTTGAATGGTTTCTTCTTGATAAAATCTTGCTAGGGCTGTGGTTTTTCTATTATATTTAATATCAGTTATAGGCTCCTTTTTACTGTACTTAAATTTCCTGCTAGTCATACCAATATAGAAATTCTTTGATCCGTCTGCCCTAATAAATGGTATTTCATACATCCCAGAGTAATTCTCAAAACTAATTGGGTCAATTTTAGCGCAAATGATATTCTTCAATTTCGGAGGTGATTTTGCTACTAAGCAGATATTGAAACGTTTAAGGCTTGATTTTAATTTCTCAAAAAAACTTGGAATATATTGAATAGTATAAAGTTTGTATTTTTTCGAATCAAATTTACGTTCAGGTTTCTAATTATTGGCAATCATATTTATTCATATCAAATCATATTCATATCATATATCACATTGATATCATATCATATTCATATTATATCACATCATATTCATATTGATATCACATCATATCATATTATTTTATTGGTTGCTTATTCTCCTTATTGTTACTTTTCAATAACATTAAAAAGAGAAAAAAAACAAGATTTTACCTATATATTTTCAGGGAGGTAGGGAGGGGGGGGGGTTAAAATTTCAGGGGAGACTGAATTAGATGATTTGTCTTTAAAAAGTGAAAATATTCACCATAATCAAAAGTGGAAAATTCTCATTCATGTAAAAAAAGAAAATTTAAATTTAATAAAAACTTGACCCTTCTCTATTGCGCCCCTCCCCCCAATACCCCCTCCCGGAACCCCAATTACATTTGGTTTAAATTCACAATGTAATATTATTTAGAATGTTATAAAATTAAAAATTAATCATATACAACCACTAGGAAAGCCAGAAATGATTTTTGGCCACTTGATCGCGATTTGGGACCACTGTGCGGCATTACAAAAGACAGTGATTTCTGTCGATAACAATTAATTAAATTATATAGGTGTTACATTTATCATCAGTTTTATTAATTAAAAATAAATAAAAAGTTATCTGTATTCAACCATTTCTGTCATGGAGGATTCTGGGTATAATGTGTATTAACAAAGAAATGTGTGTTTTAAATTCTAACTATTTACTATACCTAAGTTACTCCTCTATAGGCAGATTTATCTATGATAAAGATAAAGGAGACATTTTATTGGTTTAACCCTCTCGCTGCGTAATTGTTTTATCAAAATAGCTTCAAAAATTGTGTACTTAATTCCGTCCCGACGAGCGTCTTTTAACCCTCTCGCTGCGTAAGTAATTGTTCAGGATGAGCGTCTTTTACAGAATTTTTAATCGTTTATCACCGGTTCTTTAAAGCAGAAATTTTGACTATCGTAATAGGGGAAAAGATCCTGATTAAATCAGACAAAGTTTTCGCTAAAAAATAACTGGTGAGAATAACCAAATAGTATTTATTTGACGGAAAAAATGCATGCCTGAGCAGATATCGGGCTGCGCAGCGAGAGGAGTAAGAATTTTTTTTCTTTTGCTACCGGTTTTTCAAAACAAACATTTTCGTCTGATTTAACTGGTAAAATGCTCCGATTAGATAAGACGGCAAAATTTACAATAAAAAGTAACTGATGGGACTGATCAAGGCGGGCTAATTAGACAGAGAAAATGCATCCCCGATGAAATCTTGGGTTGTGCAAATTTGCTACTTTTACATTGCCTCGGGTTTGCTCAGGGTTGCGCAGGGAGAGGGTTAATAAGGAAATTCAATTAGGCATAAACCTAGGATAAGAAATATACATTTATCGCTGCAGCATATACTGATCACAATCAGCCATTCTTGACATCTTCTACAGCCGACTGTAAAAAAAAAAAATAAATAAAAATAAAAATCAGTGTAGTTTTAGATCATTCCAATAATGAGTTCTCATGAGTTGTTTCCTCAGACACGCGTGAAGCATGCCGGGGAAAATGCAATTAGACTAGTTTATAGATTTATTTTTGTAATTAGATCCTACACCTAAGTTACCAAACATTTCAAAACTTACAATTATACACTAAATACTGCCATTTAACAAATTTTTTAAATCAAGTTATTGTAAAATATATATATATATATATAATACAATGTAAATATACAGGATATAGAAAGATGTAGATGAGATTGCTTTTGTATCAATGGGCTCTCGAAGTTGATGCTCACAGACTTGTAAAATAAAACTAGGGGAAAATTATCATAGTTTTCTCGTTGAAAGATTGAAAAACATCGTATAAATGCATGGTACTATTCAAATAATTCTGAAAATATAATGTTAGGTTCTATAAAATAAAAAATCAATTATATTCAAGTTACCACGTACAAGGTACCAAAATTACCCTGACAGGATGTATATTTATATAAGCAAATATTCTTGCTTTTTTGTGTTAACAAGTATTACATGTAAGACATTATAACGATATCAAGAGGCTACACAATACATAAAAAAGTTGGGAAATTAAACATACCATAGAACAAAATCAGGGACATCAATCAGGGACGAAATCAACATCTTAATAGAACAAAACGTTTCATAAGGCAATTTAAATGTAATCCAACGGAATTCGACTGAAGCCACGGCGAAACTCATAAAATTATTTTAGATTTATTTTTGTCTCATAACGCATGGTAATTTAAAATCCAAAAAATGTTTCCTAGAATGAGTAATAATTGCGCACGATGGGTCAAATATTTTATTTGTATCATCATAAATTTTTGGAATAAAATTATATAGGTAGTTGTAATTATATAAGCATTTTCAGCGATGCCAGTTGCTTCCACTTGTTTCACACCAGTGAATAAAATAAAATTATTGATGTTGATTGAAATATATTATCAGATGATTAAAATCGATGATAATATTAGATGATAATATTCAGATTATAAAAATGAGCTTAATGAGAATTGTATGGGTAATTATTTCTCATATGCATTAACTATCAATTTTATAATCTGATTTTACATTCATTAAATTACGTTTAATAATACTTGAACAATTCTGTGTAATATAATTTATACAAGTTATAAATTTCAGAGACGTGAACTACTCATATGATTTTATCTATTACGAAATATATTTTAAATGTTGATACATGAGAGGTTTGTTAATAAATTGTTTCAAAACTTGCGTATTTCTGCTCTGCCTCTTAATTGTTGAATTTTCTTACATTTGTACAAATTTTTTGCGAAGCTAGAAAAGAGAGAAAAAAAGATGTTGGAAATTTATTAATTTATTTACTGTATAGTTAATTAAATTGTATTAAAGAAATTTCATGGTCGTGCGCTTGTTGAAAAGTGATGACGTAGCGGTTGATACTACTAAAAAACTGACATCTGACATTTAAAGATTTTTGCTGCTCCTTTTTACAACTCATCGTGGGCATTAGAAAAGATTAAAAACATCAAAGTTTTTCTTTTTTTTTTCTCTTTTCTTTCTCTGTCTTTTTTTTTCTTTTTTTGCATGGCATACATATTACTAAAATTTACTCAGAATATGCATCTTTCTTTGTGCTTTTCGATAGATTTCACGTTCTGTTATGTCTAATATGTTAAAATGAACGGACAAGACCTTTTTTTCTTTTTTGAAAAATTCTACTTTTTTCTACCAAATGTTTTAGATGTTGTCTTCACAAAGATTTTTTTATAAATTAAACATCACATTTGACAATTGAGTGCCTGTTTGAGAAATTCCCTGGAAAATAGAAATTTTTATTTTTGGTTGAGTAACTTATTTTCTGTTTTCTATTTGGTTTGCTTTGCCCATTTGAGCAGATTCCTATTCGACTGCTATTTGTATAATAAATTTATTTATTTATTTATTTATTTAGGATTTTATTACTAAAATTTATGTTTTTGTTTACAATTTCAAAGATAAGTTTAGATTTGCGCACTCTTTTCTTTCTTTCCCTTTTTTACTTTTTATTTTAACCATTTGGAAAAATGGTTATTGTCCTCATCAGGGTAGGAAATCAAAAGGATATCTGAAGCGTTTTATTGGTTTAATCCGCATTTTATTCGTTTTCTGATTGGTCTGTAGACTAACCTTTACTTTCAACAGAGATGGATACTTCTGTTGCCGCTATGACAAAAAAGTAATAAAAACTACAAAAGAAATTAATAACTCAGAAAAAATTTTAGATACAGCTTTCAAACAAATTGCATTTAAAAGTACATTTTTTTTTCTCTATACGACGGTGTAAAAAGTAATATTGTGGGATGTTTAGAAGTTTAAGAATGAAATTTCATTTAAATTGGATCGTCTGATTTCTACGATGGAAAAGCTTTTTCCCGAACAGCCAATGAAATGCTTGGATAATACGTAAGTTTCAGGTGGATATTACGTAAGTTTCAGGAAATCTGACAAGTCGCAGGCGATTTTTGTCGGTTGCAATTTTTACGTGTAATAACAACCATAATGTTTAATTCATGGCGTACGTAATGTATGATCAACTCCGTCTTAAATTTTAGTCTTTCAAAAAATCATTTTCCAGATGGTCGTTGTAATTTGTTAAATTGCATTTTTTAAAGCCTTTCATGAAAACAGAAATGGCTTTTCAGACTAGTCTATTTTCATATATGGCAAGCTGTAAAATTTCACTAGGTGTTTAATTTAATATGTTGGATAGACTGAATTTCGAAGTGTTTATTTTTATGTGAATTTTATTTATTTCTTATTAAGAATGCATTTCAATTTTTTTTATTTTGAATAATTGTTTGCAGTTAAAAGAGACATTTAAGTTTTTTTTAATAACCATATTTAAGTCAAAGTTTGAACTTTAAATAGACGCCATAGTTATTAAATGAAAAATAAAATCCGGAGAATACTATCTAATTTCTCAATATAAATTTTATATTTTTTAATTATGCTATTTTATAATTATTATGTTTAATTATACACTCATGTCCAAAATTAAGGTCACAAACATAAAATCTGTGAAAACTGATGAAATATTCACTGTGTTGAGACGAAATTTGGCATAGAGGTATATTGCAATAGGAGAAAGAATATAGCGACATAACAATATGGAAAAGATTTTACTTTTGAATTAAGATACAGGGTATATCAAAATGTGTTAAATCATGAATCAGAGATAAAGCATTTATCTCGGGAAAAGTCTGTCTAATATGGAGTGTGACCACCGTGCACTGCTATACAAGCCTCACAACGAGCTCTCATACTTTTTATGAAGGTGTCAATAAATGTTTGTGGCAACAAACCCCATTCTTCCAAAAGCGCGGCTTTTAACTCCTGGCGGGTACTAGGAGGGGAGTTATACTGTGCAATGGCTCTTCCTAGACCATCCCAAACACGTTCAATAGGATTGAGGTCCGGAGACCTCAAGGGCGGACTCATATGGTGAATATCCTCTACTGCAAGAAAATCATCACCAGTGTGTGTGCTCTGTGTAGCTTCGCGTTATCATCCATAAACATGAAGTCCAGGCCTACAGCAAGCCGGAGCAGCCGCCTCACATAGGCTTCAAGGATCTCATCCCTATAGTGATGTGCGTTGACAGTAACCGCACCGAAGTTGTGCAGTGATGTACAACTCTCCAACATTATACCGCCCTAGACAAGGATACCTTTGCCACCAAATCTGTCGATTTCTTTTACATAGGAGGGATGATAGCGAGCTTCACGTTCTCTCCAGATGAAGATTCAACGAGAATCACTCTGCGTGGTGAATCTCGACTCATCACTGAAAAGAACACGCCCCCATTCTTGTTGGGTCCAAGAAATATGTCTTCAGCTCCACAACAACCGGGCTACAGCGTCTAAAATACCTAGTGTGCAAATATGCTATCCAAAAAGTGCTAAAAATTTGTATCCCTCAAATGTGCGACGATACTGCTAAATTCCCAAGTGTCGATCGCAGCGACACGTTTTTCGTATTACTAGTATTACATTGTCTAGACTAGCAATATCTTGCAGTTGTAGAAAATATCCTGCAGATGTCGCTGCGATCTGCATATTGCAGCAGCATCATTGCACATTTAAGGGATAAAATATTTTAGCGTTTTTTTAAGTATTACAAGGATAGCCGATTTCCACGCTGTGTATTCTAGTCGCTATAACCGGGCTCTCCTGTTGGATGCAGTGAAAGGGATATACACGACTGAACTCCGGGCATTAGGGATGAGGTCCTTGAAGCCTATGTGAGGTAGTTCCGGGGTGCTATAGGCCCGAACTTCATGTTTATGGACGATAATGCCAAGCTACACAGGGCACACATTGTTGATGATTCTCCTGAAGCAGAAGATATTCGACCGTATGAATTGGCCCCCGAGGTCTCCGGACCTTAATCCTATTAAACATGTTTAGGATGGTCTAAGAAGAGCCATTTCACAGTTTAACCCCCCTCCCAGAACCCGCCGAGAGTTAAAAGCCGCGCTTTTGGAAGAATGGGCTTTGTTGCCACAAATAGTTAATGACAACCTCATAACCAGTATGAGAGCTCATTGTGGGGCTTATATAGCAGTGCACGGTGGTCAAAATCCATATTAGACAGACTTTTCCCAAGATAAATGTTTTATCTCTGAGTCATGATTTAACACTTTTTGATATATCCTGTGTCTTAATTCACAATTAAAAACTTTTCCATATTGTTATGTTACTATATTCTTTTTCCCATTGTAATATACCTCTGTACCAAATTTCATTGCAACATAGTGAATAGTTCATCAGTTTTCACAGATTTTATGTTTGTGACCTTAATTTTGGACATGAGTGTATTATGCAATTATATATATATATATATATATATATATGGGGTATTCTCACAATCTTTTGACTTTCGGGAATAAAAATCTGGTGAAATTAAACTTGCTAAAATAGCATTTTAATCTGATAGACGAATGCCTTAATGATTCAAAATAAGAAGAAATGGTCAGCAGTGAAATTTTTTTCAATTAACTGAGCTTTAAGTTAAACTTGCGAGTTTAATTTTCCTTACCATTTTACTACTATAACTTTCTACTTTCTTCTAAATTTTTACTTATAATGAATTTGCATAGTACCCACAGGACATTCAAATAAGAAATAATAACAATGTAGTACTTTTAATACAGAATTTTTGTATAACATTGTCTTAAAGGGGTGTTAAAGAAGGGACGATAAGGTAAAAAAAGGGGATGATATTGGAAAAAAGGGACGGTACGGATGGAACGGTAAGGAAAATTACCACCTATTTTTAGGAAACTCATGTTAAGATTAAGTGATAGCCACAATATTCATTGATTTTTAGAAACAGTTGTCAGCATTGGATTATATTAATTTCTTTTTTTATTTACCTCGAAAAGTGCAGGAATAAACCTTGGGGGCGGTGAGACTACCAATAAGCAACGATGCTTGAAATTGATATTTAAATGCAGTTTAACTTCTACAGTAAATTTCCTGCCAAAGAATTTTAGACATTCTTTCTCTAGCTTAATTCTGCATGAGAAAAAAATTTAAAAAAATTGTGTGGCTGTATCTGAAGTGATTTTCTGAATAAGTTTAGCAAGAAGGATCATAAGGAATCTAAAACACAGGGACAGAGTTCAAAAAATAATATCAACCGTAAAAATGTGTGCAGTTTAATTTTTTGCTACATATTTATCTAAAACAATTGTCCCAGTTTCGTAAAAAAATACATCGGATTACTTTTATCGAAACAATTTTATACAGACAACTCCAAACTTAAAAATCAGCATCAGGGACACAGGATGGTATAGGCTTTTTCCTGTTATTTGGACTCCCAACATCATCCAAAACTTATTTATCTCTTTAATATTGTTATGCAATCATGCAATGGGATGTTCCCCAGTATATGAAATTTAAAAAACACAAGAATATGTACTAAAATAAAAATTATTATTCAGGGGCTTAAAAGTCAAAAGACTGAGAATGACACATATACAGAATATTATTTAATTCCACAAAGAGTTTTCTTAAAATTAAAGATACTCTATAAAAGTTTAATTACTTTATTAATATATAAATACAAGGAGGCTCTGCCCCCTGCAAGCTACGCTCGCCAAACCCCGTTCAGACACCGCAGAATCTAAAAACACGCTAATCTGATGGGTTTTAAAAATATAAGAAAAAAATTAATTATACTGAAAAAAGCTGTGCAGATATCCCTGTAAACGGGTTTCCATTCAATTCCCTTTGATTGCAAAAATTTAAGGGCGAATCAGTTGCTGTTAAGACATCCAATGGTTGTTTTGGTTTTTGATTAAAGAGGACCAGTTAAACATTTGAAAACAAGCTAAAATAAAATAAAATAAGTATAAGAGTCTTTGTCTCCCGATATTTTAAAACAATCTCTATAACAATAGCCTAAGTCATGTGACTATCATCAACAGTTCCAGGCGGACCACTTCGCTTGTTATACTCTAGGTGCCATTTTGGTACTTTAATGTTAGCCAGGCACAGGTGATAAGTCGTCAAATATTATTCTATCGCCATCATTTCATATATATTATAATAGTTTAAGTCGTCAACTGCCATAAACAAATACCGTCTGATCCCTTCGCCGTTCATATGAAAGTTTGGCAAAGATGTCATATACGTCCCATATTGGCGTGATTTTTTAACGACGCATATTTGGGGAACGCATCAACAGCATAAACAGCAACATCCGGTTTACCATATCAAGCAAAATAACGATAATTTGGCGCCAGTTATGTGCCCGTTCCGTATATGACATTGGCGTCAGACAAAAATCGCGCCAATATGGGACCGTAAGTTTTCCATTTTGATTAAAAAATCAAAAAATTTTTTTCGAATAAAACTACATAAAAAATGCCATGGTCGCAAAGAATTCTAGGTACTGTTACGCTAGCAGGATGCATATCTCGCCAATAGCTTTTTTCAACTCGCCAGTTAGCATTTTTTTTTCGAGTGGTAATATTTGGCCAGATAACGCACCGCAGGTTTGGCGTGATTTTTATTTTTTTACGAAAATTTGGCGAAAACCTCGTTTTCAAATACCAGTTACATATGCATTTTTGGTATTCCTTTAGATATCCCGACGACCAAAAATCTATCGCCAAACTATAAGATTAAATGCCAATAATGGTTGATCGTAAATGTCACATTCACTTGACTTTAAGCAAGTTACACATGTTTACGTCATCAAGTGATTTTTATTTCGACGTTTTATTCGTATATTTATTAATGTTATACTAATTTATTTGTTCTTTCGTTATTTAAAATAAAAATTATGTCAATTTGTATAATTTGGCGAAATTAGTCGACGGAATAACTAAGTAGTACTGTATTTCTTAATTATTTTCTATTATTTTCTAAAGGAAATATCAAAAAATGATTAATAATCATAGAACAAAATAATTTATATAATTTGTAAAAAGAAATAAAAGTAAATAAACATTTATTATCAAATAAACAACAATAGTCAGGTTACCATGTCAACATTTTCTGAAATATAAAAAATATATATATCTGTTTGATTAAAATTTGAGTTGCCATCATTAGAAAAATGTATATAAAATTAGAAAAAAATTAATATTTCGAAAAATAATTCGAATTTAAAAATTTTAATACCAGTTTTGAAATCTGCGGATGAACATTGATTTTTGGTGTTAATTTCATCGCAAAGTATTCCATATTTTAGGAGAAATCGCCGTAAACATAATCAGTTGTTTAATCAGTCGATTCATATTTCCGTTTCATAAATTCGTTTCATTAGGATTTTATAGGGTAGATATATACATACACATGGCCAATGATGACCGGTGACTTACGATTTTAGACGTTTTGTTACATATCTAGAAAAATACATGAAGAGTTATCTTAAAACTCCAGGTGTGTAAACAGAATAGTATAGGTCATATACTTCCGCGAAGAGTTTTCCTGAAATCACATAGGCGACCGTCAACAAATTGAAAAACAGAAATATCTTTCGGATAACCCTCTAAAAACTAATGTAGCAAAGAGCGTTCAAATTTTAGAACATGATTTAGATACTTATTGTAATAAACTGTATTCATTTTTATGAGGATGGCATTTAAACTAGTAGAGAAATTAAGGTTTTTTTTGTTATAAAAAACAGTCCTAAATTTTGCCATGTTTTTTGCTTATAATTTTCAGAATTCTTAATATAAAAAAAAATGTTCTGTCCATAAACTATGACCAATAACATTGTACATAATACCCTGCAATCAGAATTTAAAAATAATAAAAATAGGATAAAAAATGAGCAGATTTGTGAAATAATGTTTCATTGCGCGATAGCAATGAAAATACAATGTGCATAATGTATTAGCTAAGTGTATAGAACAAATTTGTGAAAGTCTCAAAGCATAGCTTGAAAATTCTGAAAATTATCGCCAATTGAATAAGCTCGAAATCCGTTGTCCCAAAAGGAAGCAAAAAGATGAGTAGCTGTATCCAGATATCCGTTGATTAGTACAAATTTAGCGTATACAATAATGCACGTATTACTGCATTTGGATAAAAATCCGCATTTTTATGCTACTTTTTGGGAACAAAAAATTTCGAGCTTATTCTATCAACGATAATTTTCAGAATTATCAAGCTATGTTTTTCAGACTTTCACAAAAGTTGCTGTATATACTTAGCTAATACGTTTTCATTTGCGCATTCGCAGTGAAACATTATTTACTGAACCTGCTCAGTTTTCCTAGAATTATTATTTTTTTAAATTCTGATTGCAGGGTGTTATGTACAATTTTGTTTGTCATTGTTTCTGAAATAAACATATTTTTATATTAAGAACTCTGCAAATTATAAGCAAAAAACTTTGCAAAATTGGGACTGCTTTTATAAAAGCCTTAATTTCTCTACTAGTATATACGCTATACTCATAAAAATTAACACAATTTATAACAATAAGCCTCTCATTCATGTTCTAAAGTCTGAAAGCTTTTGCTACATTAGTTTCTACAGGGTTATCCAAAAGATATATCCAAAAGATATATAAACAACTAATATATATTAGTTGTTTTTCAATTTGTTGAGGGTTCCCTACGGGGTTTTGGAGACAATATATGACCTATACTGTTTTGTTTACACATCTGGAGTTTCAGGATAATTCCTCATGTATTTTTCTAGATATTTAACGATACGTTTAAAATCGCAAGTGATCGGTCATCATAGGCCATATAGTGTATATATATTTGCTTACTTTCCTCATCAAAATTGGCACGATTGTATAATAAAGTGCAACTTAATTTGTGTATTTTTTTATATTTTCTACAAATTACAACTAATGAAGCAAAAAATAACATTATCAGTTTGGAAATTATAAATATTTCACAGTTTTTAAAATATTTCTTTGCTCAATATTTTAATTTTATCATAACAAGAGGATATTCCTCAGTTACAGAATATAGATGAAAACCATTTATTTAATTGACAACTACAGGGTGGTCATAATTAAACTGACAGTACTCAGAGTGTTCTGCAGCGCGATCTTATTGAAAGAATGGTGCCAAATGTTGTGGGAAGTTTAAACATGACGGAGGACGAAGAATTCCGCGAAAAAATAGTTCCTAAAGTTACCACTAGGGAAATTTGTGGCGCTGTGTATTAAAAAAGAGAGTTTTAAAAAATTCAGAATCAATACTGAAATAAAATTTCCTTTCATTTAGCACATTTAACGAT
The DNA here is from genome assembly GCA_963932465.1 of Maratus speciosus. Lineage (NCBI taxonomy): Eukaryota > Metazoa > Arthropoda > Arachnida > Araneae > Salticidae > Maratus > Maratus speciosus. The sequence continues at coordinate 48,163,058 of OZ010786.1, read as the reverse complement.
TTAAGTGAAGCCCAATATGGCAACACTTTTTAAAAAGGTAATACTCTATAGTTGCTCTTTATCTGCGATTTCACTTACTGAGTCCCAAAGAAAGCAGTAGCAGAAGAAGAAGTTCTTTATTCAAAATTCAGGTTACATCGTTTGGCACAGTGTAATTTTGTTGGGCTTTTAAAGGCAATGCGTTACTTTTTTAGCTGTACCACACGACAGTTGTTCGCCGAACATTCCCCCCAAGAGAACATTTTTGTCAGCAAATGTTGCTTGACCTTGACGAAGAAGAGAGTTTTGCTGGCTATTCTTGCTTGCCGAATTTTTCCGACATCGCACGGGAAAAGTTGGATATTCACTCAGCGGTGGATCAACTGAACCAATAGGAACGAAACTAGGAAGAAAGGATTTATATGAATGGATAGCAGGAAGACATGCAAACGTATCAGGTAACCCTTCCAGATCAACACATAATAGACGTTAGCGCTTTAACATTACAAAACGTTCGAAGACACTGTCTACCGAATATAAAACAAGCTGGATGAACGTGTTTCGTGAAATGTTAGGGGGGATGTTTGTTATCGTTCTCCCTCTGATAAGGCTATTAGAAACCATTTGGTTGAAAGTTATGTGCAATAATGTCTCTTTCATTAGGCGAGCAGGCGTTACTTGTCAAATTCTTTTACCTCAACCAGCGCTAATTATTTATTAATAAACAATTACTAATCTGCAGCTATCTGCAGGAGTTTGTTTAATTTTTAAATACTTTAGAAATGGCACTTTGCTTTAAAAAAAATGCTTATTGCTAAATAATGCTGAATAATTTATTAAAAGTCAAGATAAAATTTGTAAACAACATCAAGGATCATCCAAAATTACAACCTTAAAAAAAGCAGTTAAGCGGGTTTAATATCGCTGATTTTCAAATAAAAATCGGTTCAATGTGACCTTGACAAACCTGTGACATATGTTCAAAGAACTCATGCTTTGAAATAAAACAGAATAGTCATGACGTGCTTTCCAACTTAGAGGTAGCTTGTGCAGCTTTTGAAACTCCCTCAAACCAACTGCGCAAATGGCTTCTTTACGATCATAATTAATCGACACCTCTGATTTTTTTTTAAAACAAAAATCATATGAATCTCGAAAATACAAACATTCAGCTACCAGTGCACGCGATTTTGTCAAATTCCGAGATAATCGGAAAAATGAATTTTGTACAACTAGATCATCAAAACATCCCACTGTGCGGAATTTAGACAGCCTTTGGCAGACCCGTGGTGATTTGAATGGGTTGAATATTTTCTTGGGCACAATAATCCTCAAACAACTCCTAACCTCAAATGTTTTAGAGGTTAGCAGGAAAAGTTCTTTTATCTGAAATTGCACGAGACGAACTTTCGAAAACTTTTTTTTAATTTCTAATTTTATAATCCTTTTGCAACGACTGCAGTTTTCGTGGGATACAGTTAAACGCATTTTGGGAATGTGTAAATGACGGCAAAGGTACATTTGAAACCATTGTGAAACCACATAAAAATTATTATTCAGGGGCTTAAAAGTCAAAAGACTGAGAATGACACATATACAGAATATTATTTAATTCCACAAAGAGTTTTCTTAAAATTAAAGATACTCTATAAAAGTTTAATTACTTTATTAATATATAAATACAAGGAGGCTCTGCCCCCTGCAAGCTACGCTCGCCAAACCCCGTTCAGACACCGCAGAATCTAAAAACACGCTAATCTGATGGGTTTTAAAAATCTAAGAAAAAAATTAATTATACTGAAAAAAGCTGTGCAGATCTCCCTGTAAACGGGTTTCCATTCAATTCCCTTTGATTGCAAAAATTTAAGGGCGAATCAGTTGCTGTTAAGACATCTAATGGTTGTTTTCGTTTTTGATTAAAGAGGACCAGTTAAACATTTGAAAACAAGCTAAAATAAAATAAATTAAGTATAAGAGTCTTTGTCTCCCGATATTTTAAAACAATCTCTATAACAATAGCCTAAGTCATGTGACTATCATCAACAGTTCCAGGCGGACCACTTCGCTTGTTATACTCTAGGTGCCATTTTGGTACTTTAATGTTAGCCAGGCACAGGTGATAAGTCATCAAATATCATTCTATCGCCATCATTTCATATATATTATAATAGTTTAAGTCGTCAACTGCCATAAACAAATACCGTCTGATCCCTTCGCCGTTCATATGAAAGTTTGGCAAAGATGTCATATACGTCCCATATTGGCGTGATTTTTTAAAGACGCATATTTGGGGAACGCATCAACAGCATAAACAGCAACATCCGGTTTACCATATCAAGCAAAATAACGATAATTTGGCGCCAGTTATGTGCCCGTTCCGTATATGACATTGGCGTCAGACAAAAATCGCGCCAATATGGGACCGTAAGTTTTCCATTTTGATTAAAAAATCAAAAAATTTTTTTCGAATAAAACTACATAAAAAATGCCATGGTCGCAAAGAATTCTAGGTACTGTTACGCTAGCAGGATGCATATCTCGCCAATAGCTTTTTTCAACTCGCCAGTTAGCATTTTTTTTCGAGTGGTAATATTTGGCCAGATAACGCACCGCAGGTTTGGCGTGATTTTTATTTTTTTTACGAAAATTTGGCGAAAACCTCGTTTTCAAATACCAGTTACATATGCATTTTTGGTATTCCTTTAGATATCCCGACGACCAAAAATCTATCGCCAAACTATAAGATTAAATGCCAATAATGGTTGATCGTAAATGTCACATTCACTTGACTTTAAGCAAGTTACACATGTTTACGTCATCAAGTGATTTTTATTTCGACGTTTTATTCGTATATTTATTAATGTTATACTAATTTATTTGTTCTTTCGTTATTTAAAATAAAAATTATGTCAATTTGTATAATTTGGCGAAATTAGTCGACGGAATAACTAAGTAGTACTGTATTTCTTAATTATTTTCTATTATTTTCTAAAGGAAATATCAAAAAATGATTAATAATCATAGAACAAAATAATTTATATAATTTGTAAAAAGAAATAAAAGTAAATAAACATTTATTATCAAATAAACAACAATAGTCAGGTTACCATGTCAACATTTTCTGAAATATAAAAAAAAATATATCTGTTTGATTAAAATTTGAGTTGCCATCATTAGAAAAATGTATATAAAATTAGAAAAAAATTAATATTTCGAAAAATAATTCGAATTTAAAAATTTTAATACCAGTTTTGAAATCTGCGGATGAACATTGATTTTTGGTGTTAATTTCATCGCAAAGTATTCCATATTTTAGGAGAAATCGCCGTAAACATAATCAGTTGTTTAATCAGTCGATTCATATTTCCGTTTCATAAATTCGTTTCATTAGGATTTTATAGGGTAGATATATACATACACATGGCCAATGATGACCGGTGACTTACGATTTTAGACGTTTTGTTACATATCTAGAAAAATACATGAAGAGTTATCTTAAAACTCCAGGTGTGTAAACAGAATAGTATAGGTCATATACTTCCGCGAAGAGTTTTCCTGAAATCACATAGGCGACCGTCAACAAATTGAAAAACAGAAATATCTTTCGGATAACCCTCTAAAAACTAATGTAGCAAAGAGCGTTCAAATTTTAGAACATGATTTAGATACTTATTGTAATAAACTGTATTCATTTTTATGAGGATGGCATTTAAACTAGTAGAGAAATTAAGGTTTTTTTTGTTATAAAAAACAGTCCTAAATTTTGCCATGTTTTTTGCTTATAATTTTCAGAATTCTTAATATAAAAAAAAAAATGTTCTGTCCATAAACTATGACCAATAACATTGTACATAATACCCTGCAATCAGAATTTAAAAATAATAAAAATAGGATAAAAAATGAGCAGATTTGTGAAATAATGTTTCATTGCGCGATAGCAATGAAAATACAATGTGCATAATGTATTAGCTAAGTGTATAGAACAATTTTGTGAAAGTCTCAAAGCATAGCTTGAAAATTCTGAAAATTATCGCCAATTGAATAAGCTCGAAATCCGTTGTCCCAAAAGGAAGCAAAAAGATGAGTAGCTGTATCCAGATATCCGTTGATTAGAACAAATTTAGCGTATACAATAATGCACGTATTACTGCATTTGGATAAAAATCCGCATTTTTATGCTACTTTTTGGGAACAAAAAATTTCGAGCTTATTCTATCAACGATAATTTTCAGAATTATCAAGCTATGTTTTTCAGACTTTCACAAAAGTTGCTGTATATACTTAGCTAATACGTTTTCATTTGCGCATTCGCAGTGAAACATTATTTACTGAACCTGCTCAGTTTTCCTAGAATTATTATTTTTTTAAATTCTGATTGCAGGGTGTTATGTACAATTTTGTTTGTCATTGTTTCTGAAATAAACATATTTTTATATTAAGAACTCTGCAAATTATAAGCAAAAAACTTTGCAAAATTGGGACTGCTTTTATAAAAGCCTTAATTTCTCTACTAGTATATACGCTATACTCATAAAAATTAACACAATTTATAACAATAAGCCTCTCATTCATGTTCTAAAGTCTGAAAGCTTTTGCTACATTAGTTTCTACAGGGTTATCCAAAAGATATATCCAAAAGATATATAAACAACTAATATATATTAGTTGTTTTTCAATTTGTTGAGGGTTCACTACGGGGTTTTGGAGACAATATATGACCTATACTGTTTTGTTTACACATCTGGAGTTTCAGGATAATTCCTCATGTATTTTTCTAGATATTTAACGATACGTTTAAAATCGCAAGTGATCGGTCATCATAGGCCATATAGTGTATATATATTTGCTTACTTTCCTCATCAAAATTGGCACGATTGTATAATAAAGTGCAACTTAATTTGTGTATTTTTTTATATTTTCTACAAATTACAATTAATGAAGCAAAAAATAACATTATCAGTTTGGAAATTATAAATATTTCACAGTTTTTAAAATATTTCTTTGCTCAATATTTTAATTTTATCATAACAAGAGGATATTCCTGAGTTACAGAATATAGATGAAAACCATTTATTTAATTGACAACTACAGTGTGGTCATAATTAAACTGACAGTACTCAGAGTGTTCTGCAGCGCGATCTTATTGAAAGAATGGTGCCAAATGTTGTGGGAAGTTTAAACATGACGGAGGACGAAGAATTCCGCGAAAAAATAGTTCCTAAAGTTACCACTAGGGAAATTTGTGGTGCTGTGTATTAAAAAAGAGAGTTTTAAAAAATTCAGAATCAATACTGAAATAAAATTTCCTTTCATTTAGCACATTTAACGATTTAAGTGAAGCCCAATATGGCAACACTTTTTAAAAAGGTAATACTCTATAGTTGCTCTTTATCTGCGATTTCACTTACTGAGTCCCAAAGAAAGCAGTAGCAGAAGAAGAAGTTCTTTATTCAAAATTCAGGTTACATCGTTTGGCACAGTGTAATTTTGTTGGGCTTTTAAAGGCAATGCGTTACTTTTTTAGCTGTACCACACGACAGTTGTTCGCCGAACATTCCCCCCAAGAGAACATTTTTGTCAGCAAATGTTGCTTGACCTTGACGAAGAAGAGAGTTTTGCTGGCTATTCTTGCTTGCCAAATTTTTCCGACATCGCACGGGAAAAGTTGGATATTCACTCAGCGGTGGATCAACTGAACCAATAGGAACGAAACTAGGAAGAAAGGATTTATATGAATGGATAGCAGGAAGACATGCAAACGTATCAGGTAACCCTTCCAGATCAACACATAATAGACGTTAGCGCTTTAACCCTACAAAACGTTCGAAGACACTGTCTACCGAATATAAAACAAGCTAGATGAACGTGTTTCGTGAAATGTTAGGGGGGATGTTTGTTATCGTTCTCCCTCTGATAAGGCTATTAGAAACCATTTGGTTGAAAGTTATGTGCAATAATGTCTCTTTCATTAGGCGAGCAGGCGTTACTTGTCAAATTCTTTTACCTCAACCAGCGCTAATTATTTATTAATAAACAATTACTAATCTGCAGCTATCTGCAGGAGTTTGTTTAATTTTTAAATACTTTAGAAATGGCACTTTGATTTTAAAAAAATGCTTATCTATGGGATTTTTTTCTATCTATATCTTATTGATATCTTATGGGACTTTTTTTGTCTTACTTGTGAGTGTCGCAGTAATTTTTTACTAAATATCACTTATAGGACTGGGGGAGTGTATAAAAATTTAAATTTCGTAATTTTTTAATAAATGATTTCTTGCCCCAAATCGCTTTAAAAATAATTAATTATCTTATTTAAACCATTTTTGTAATTGGAAGTATGCATCAAGGACGGTTGTGAAAATAAAGGTAGGTCAGTTTATACATGGACACACTGACACACTATATAAAAACTGAATTAATTTAAAATTTTTAAAAACGCACATTTTAAAATGCATATACATTTAATGGTTATCTCTAAATTCCTAACTTACTCTTATTATATTTGTCTGAAAATAGTTTATATATATATATATTTTCGTAAACCCTCAATGTCAGATAAAATATGTTGACATCTTTAAATAATCCTTTTAAAATCTTCTATAACGTATGTCTTTAAAAAAAAAATTCACTCTTTTATCGGGATTTTTCAAATGCAACAACATTCGTCCGTAGAATAAACTGGAAAGTATGTATTAAGATACAAATATATTTCTGTCGTAAACAAATATAGATATGTATTTTTATACTTTTTACAAAAAGTATTCCAAAAAAATCCGAGTTTTAAAAACTGCTATCCTCAGCTTATATAAGTATTTGATTTTGAAATAACTCACATATTTATCTTGTTTAAAAACTGTTTTCAAAGAGATGAAATTTAAGAAAAGATATACAGAGTAATATGCTAATGGATTTAAAAGATTTTCTTAACAACTAATATTATTATTGAAAATGTAAGCGTTCTTTTACAAATAATGAAAATTTCAAACGTTCTATCAAATTACACATATAATGTATATAAAGATATATTTATAAAAGGACCAAAAACTTATTAGATAATTAATTTTAAAAACACCAGAAAATTATGAGAGAACGCAAACAATTAAGTTTTCGATCACATAGAACTGATTTTATTTCAGATGCCAAAAAGCCACTCACAGTTTGAAAGCATCCACGTAATAGGGAAGAAACTTGCCATAATAGAAGAAGTCGGGGGTAGAAACTTGGAAAGTATAATAATAATAAATTTTAACGATCAGTTCATTATTTTCAATATTTTTTACTTATGATTAATAAAACAAATGATTTGTAACATTATTCCCTCTATTGCTCCAATAAGAAAAGGGAAACTCCTCTACACACTTATGATATTGATCATTTACCTTCATCTAAGAGCACACACAATGGTTTCAAATGTACCTTTGCCATCATTTACACATTCCCCAAATGCGTTTAACTGTATCCCACGAAAACTGCAGTCGCTGCAAAAGGATTATAAAATTAGAAATTAAAAAAAAGTTTTCGAAAGTTCGTCTCGTGCAATTTCAGATAAAAGAACTTTTCCTGCTAACCTCTAAAACATTTGAGGTTAGGAGTTGTTTGAGGATTATTGTGCCCAAGAAAATATTCAACCCATTCAAATCACCACGGGTCTGCCAAAGGCTGTCTAAATTCCGCACAGTGGGATGTTTTGATGATCTAGATGGACAAAATTCATTTTTCCGATTATCTCGGAATTTGACAAAATCGCGTGCACTGGTAGCTGAATGTTTGTATTTTCGAGATTCATATGATTTTTGTTTTTAAAAAAAATCAGAGGTGTCGATTAATTATGATCGTAAAGAAGCCATTTGCGCAGTTGGTTTGAGGGAGTTTCAAAAGCTGCACAAGCTACCTCTAAGTTGGAAAGCACGTCATGACTATTCTGTTTTATTTCAAAGCATGAGTTCTTTGAACATATGTCACAGGTTTGTCAAGGTCACATTGAACCGATTTTTATTTGAAAATCAGCGATATTAAACCCGCTTAACTGCTTTTTTAAGGTTGTAATTTTGGATGATCCTTGATGTTGTTTACAAATTTTATCTTGACTTTTAATAAATTATTCAGCATTATTTTGATAATGCTGAATAATTTTTGGCATCTGAAATAAAATCAGTTCTATGTGATCGAAAACTTAATTGTTTGCGTTCTCTCATAATTTTCTGGTGTTTTTAAAATTAATTATCTAATAAGTTTTTGGTCCTTTTATAAATATATCTTTATATACATTATATGTGTAATTTGATAGAACGTTTGAAATTTTCATTATTTGTAAAAGAACGCTTACATTTTCAATAATAATATTAGTTGTTAAGAAAATCTTTTAAATCCATTAGCATATTACTCTGTATATCTTTTCTTAAATTTCATCTCTTTGAAAACAGTTTTTAAACAAGATAAATATGTGAGTTATTTCAAAATCAAATACTTATATAAGCTGAGGATAGCAGTTTTTAAAACTCGGATTTTTTTGGAATACTTTTTGTAAAAAGTATAAAAATACATATCTATATTTGTTTACGACAGAAATATATTTATATCTTAATACATACTTTCCAGTTTATTCTACGGACGAATGTTGTTGCATTTGAAAAATCCCGATAAAAGAGTGAATTTTTTTTTTAAAGACATACGTTATAGAAGATTTTAAAAGGATTATTTAAAGATGTCAACATATTTTATCTGACATTGAGGGTTTACGAAAATATATATATATATAAACTATTTTCAGACAAATATAATAAGAGTAAGTTAGGAATTTAGAGATAACCATTAAATGTATATGCATTTTAAAATGTGCGTTTTTAAAAATTTTAAATTAATTCAGTTTTTATATAGTGTGTCAGTGTGTCCATGTATAAACTGACCTACCTTTATTTTCACAACCGTCCTTGATGCATACTTCCAATTACAAAAATGGTTTAAATAAGATAATTAATTATTTTTAAAGCGATTTGGGGCAAGAAATCATTTATTAAAAAATTACGAAATTTAAATTTTTATACACTCCCCCAGTCCTATAAGTGATATTTAGTAAAAAATTACTGCGACACTCACAAGTAAGACAAAAAAAGTCCCATTCATCTAATATTAAAATTGACCGAGTTATGAAACTTTGAAATACATGACTTATACCACTTTTTTGCAACTCAAAACAGATGATTTAGGCAATGTTTTCCGGGGTCGTGTATAAAGTACTTAAAGTTTTTCAAGGTTTCTGCGCTTTGAAAGAAATCGTACAACTATTACGATTGAGTTAAGATTTATTAGTTAAGTTTCAGATTAGTAAAAATAACTGTATTTTAACATATGTTTTATTTTGCAAGGATTTAAGGCAATGATTTCTTTTAGCAAAAATTATATTATTTTCATAAGGTTTTATTTAACATGCAACGATCATCTTTCCAGTTTAAAATTTGTACTTGAACTTTAACTCACTTTCAAATGTCGAAGTTAAATTTTACATACTGATTTAATCCGATGACAATGTAATATTATTATGATTTTCGACGTTTACTATCTTATACCTACTTATATTAGAGAATAATACAAAAAAAAATTAGGATAGATTACCGTCAACAAGTTTAAGAAAGAGTTTTAGATTAGATAACATAAATCTGCGATGGTTGTGTTTTTTAACTTTTATGAATACGTTTTATGTATTTTTTAACGCTGAATGAAAAGTTTACCTTCACTTTTAACCATCATATCAGGATTTTCCGCAAATCGTAAATTTCAAGGTTAAAAAAAATAGCGAAAAATATGATACTATAAAATAGGTGTAAGACTTTTTTATTCAGTTTAATTTTATTTAATTCAATAATTTATTAATTTTTTGCCTTATACTGGGTTTCTTACAACTAAACATTTCAGGGGTCTGATGAGATTGGGGGAGGGGGGGGGGGATCAATTTTAACTTTGAGCCGTTTAACTTTAAAATTTGCGATTTGTGAAAAATCCTGACATGATAAATTAAAATGAAGGTTACCTTTGGATTCAGCGTTAAAAATACATAAGAAACAATTTTCAAAACCTAAAAAACGTAGCACAACCCAAAATTTGAAAAACAGTATAACCTAACAAAATTTTATAAAGAGTTTTTTAAAGAATATGTATCATTTTGTAAAGAATTGAGGCAGTTGTTTTTCATCCTTTTATATAACAAAAATTCTGTTATTTGTATCATTTTATATATTCAGTGCAAATAGTATATTTTGCAGTAATATGTCAGAATGATTAAAGATTTGAAATTTATACTGCAATGGTAATTTTATTCTCAACCATTTCTTTAATATATTTGACGAAATTATATTTCTACTAAATTTGTGAATTACCCCTAATTTGCAGCACAAAATATACTCCAATTTTAAACAGCTATTACTCGGTCAATTTTAATCGTAGAATAACGGGACTTTTTCTGTCTTACTTGTCAGAGTAACATGAAAATTTTACTAAATATAACTTATAGGACCGGGGGATCGTACAAAATTTAGACTCTGCAATGCTTCTCTAAATTACTTTTTCGCTTCAAACATTTTTTATGTTAACTCTTCACCTAATTTTGACCACTTTTGTAATTGAAAGTATGCATCTAGGACCAACGATTGCAAAAATAAAGGTCGGTCATGTTATACCTGGACACACTGTATATCTTCTAAGACAAACTGATTAGAAATATTGACAAAAGAATATAATTACAATTTAGGAATCACGGGAAAACAAACAAACAAATAATTGTGAATGTGTTTATGAAGCAGTTAATGTAAAATTTATTAGGTACGTGTGTGGATAGATAAATGAAGAAAAGAAAAAAAAAAGAATTATTTGGCGATTGTAAAAGATATATTGTAACCACTTGCCTAATACCAGATTTCTACACTGATATTTATTATAATTATTATTCGTTTTACATATATCTCACTTTTACATTCTTAATAAATAACATCATGCCACATTTTGACTATCTATTTTTCTGTAGGATGTGGAAAATATTCATATGAAAAAAAATTATTTTGAAGTTCTTACTTGTGGAGTCGCGTTTTGTAGTGGTTTGTCTGACGTTTTAAATATCTAATATGACGACGTTATTTCCAAACCTATAATTTTAAAATACTGAGATCTCATAATATTTAGTCGTAACCAGTAAAAATACGTTTATTTCGACTGTTGACATGTTTCGACTCACCCTGAGTCATTTTCAAAATCCAATAAATAAAGCCATTCTAAATTTGCACGTTCTATGACACGCCATCATTCAGTTTTCCACGTATTCTTTCATATTATGCACGTTACATTTCTTATTTTATATGGATGTTTCTTTTATTTTATTTTCATACTTATTGAGTAGTCAAAATAAAATAAAAACCTTATAAATACTCAAAGTTTATAGCATTTATGACGTTATTATGCCACTTTTTTAGTGTACTTCACGTCGGACAAATCAAAAAGAAATATTAATATTAATAAAATTGGTCAAAACAGGCCTTTATCATATGGTACAACTAACAGAAAACCAAGTATTCATACAATCTTTGGTACATACATGCAGAATTTTGCTAGATTGTATAATTTTGTATAGATCTAGCCATTATTGAAATAAAAATATTTTTAAGGGATAAAAAAAAGGATTTGAAATCTTTAGCTGATTTCCACATAGCTCCATGAATAATTTAAAAACGATTTACATAAGATGAAACTTTGCTTTATAGCATTTAACAGTTGTTTTCTTTCGTATGTTTTACTCTTTTTCTTTCACAGATGGTCCGTGAAACACTTATTTCTATGAAAATAAGAAGAATCATTGAAAAATATTGTTTAACACTTTCAGGGGCAAAGTACTACTATTTCTAAAATGTTGAAAGGATTGAATGACACCAGAATTTGCTAAAATATTTATTTGAAAATATTTTTAAAATATGTTGAAAATATGTTAAAACTATTACAAAATACTGGTGACATTGGGGTATTTGGAAATTAATACAAAGTGGTATAAGAACGTATTCTCACCCTTCAAGGAGTTTTCAGATTACTCAATAAAATGTGGTATATAGTATTTATTTATTTTTTATTAAGATTATTATTAGTAATTCTTTCTCTCACTTTTAAAGTATTTTATGCATTTGCTGCGTCTGTTTGATATGTACTTTATTTAAGAACAAGAAAAAGTGTTTACAGTAAGGTCCGTTATCAAATATCTATTTAAATTTAGTTAGCTTCAAGCAAAACGCACCCATTCAGACTCTCGGCATTCCTAACGCTACAGGAGATGTCAGTAGTGAAACTACAGTGTCAGTGTGATGCTTCAGTGTGAATGATAAACGTGTTCACGTCGATTGATTGTCCCACCGACTATGAAATACGGTCAGTTATACTGTTTTTGACAGCAAGAAAATGACAGCAGCGGGCATTCATCACCATATCTGTGAAGTATATTGGCCCGCAATAAATTATAGCAAAGTGCTTAAGTGGGTGATGTTTTTCATAGATGGTGGGATGAACGTCCCTGAATTTGTCATCCTACATTCAATATAAATGTATTAGAAATAGAATATTTATCTGATTATAAATATCTAATATTTCTTAGCTTTAATCTTTATGTTGTATTTAAAAATCCTTGTGAATTTTCCTAAACAAAAAGGATTGTTGGAGGTTCAGAACGTCAGAGCCAGCAGTTTATTTTTTAAACAAGCTGTAAAACACTTTGCGTTAATTGGCTATAACTTCTTCCTATACCTGAAAACATTGCTCGGCTATCAGCGCTATAACACTGTCGAATAAGTGAAAACAAAGGTTAAGGTGTGACTTTCTTCAAAGGTGGGCATTCTGCGAGGAAAGGTAACAAAAAAGTGTGTTGTGTTACTACAAATGTTTTAAAAAATACAGAACCTATGTAGAATAGTCGAAAAAGTTATGAAGAATCTTCTAAAAAAATAAATTTTCCAAATTTACTTAGTATTTTTTTTAATTACAAAAAGGACCTTACCTCCGTATTATTCAAATCTTTCTTCCGACCGTAATGTTTTTTTTTTTAACAAAAATATTTATTCCGTATAAATTAATGTTTTGAAAAAGGAGAAAATACATTCAGCCAGAAACTTATAACATTAAAAAATATATCAGTAATTTTTTTTAACGATTTTAAGCGAGAAAATGAAACCCGTTTACTTCAAAGAAAAATGGCATTTTAGATAACTAAATATGAAAAATAATCCTATTATAAAAATTGCACTTTTTCCGTTCATTTTGTTTTTTTAAAAAGAAGACAGATATTTGTCGTATTTTCCTTAAATTTAAAATAACAAATCATTTAAATACAATTATTAAACGAATTACGTTTCTCTGGTGGTTTAAAATACTATTGTACTAAAGTATTTTATACAATTTTTTACATGTAAGTTATATACTATTATATCTAATTGTATTTTGCGAACCTTCCATATATCTATAAAAATAACAAATATAAAACAAAAGCATGTATTACTATTACCTTTCTGTAATCAGTCTTGTTTCCATTAAGTTAACGAAAAAAAAAAGCGAGACAATAATCGTTTAACTCCACAGGAAAATACACCAATGTCACTTAATCTCGATAATCAATCTCAACCTGAACGATTATTATATCATAGCTTTTGCTTTCTTTCAGCATACAATTACGTCCAGACACCAAGACATTGTCTGATTTTCGGTAAGAAACAGTGGCTGGTAGCTAGAATCTTGACGGAAAAGCATAGCTGTTGAAAATAAAAATCAGAGTACATTTGGATGTTCTCGGAAAAGAGTTACCAGATTTTTCTATAGAATAGAATATCGTGTAATACTCTAAAACTTCTAAAATTTCTCAATGTTTGGTTTAAGTATATATTTCATTGCTGACAGAAATGATGGAATCTCTATGAAAATGGGTACTACAAGTTTAATTATTTCAAAATTTTCAGTTCTATAAAACAAAATTTATCGCGTGTTGTAATTGGGATTTCACAATCATAGCCCATTTCAAGCACATTTATTTCTAATTTGTAAGACAATTGAATGCGTACAACTAGATAACGGTTTTAGACATTATCTTTATTATATTTTACACAAATCGTCCCTCTCAAATCATCGTACTAAAAACTTATTTTTCTACTCAGATGAATTAAAATATTGCTTAACCGATCAGTCCCATTGTGGAAATTTTTAAATATGGACATATATTGTACATATATTTTTTAAATAATAACTCTCATATTTCTGTTTCAAATACTGATGTTTGTGACTTGACATTATGTGTTTAACTTTTTTTTAGTAGGCAACTTTTGTGGTTATTTTTATGTCGTTCAGGTTAATCTTTGTTGGGTTTGCTTTATTGTTGCTTTATATTGTTTCTATTGTAGGTGAATGTATTGTGAATGGATATTTTGTATATCTTTACAATTTTCTATTCATTTTGAGAGGCAAAGCACTTTCATTGGTAAAATGTTGAAATAAATGTATGGCATAGGAATTTACGAACAAATTTATTTGTAATAAGTGAAAGCTTATTTTTCACGTACATATGAAGCCAAAAAAGTTTACAAAAATTTTTGCGCCTATGTGGCGTTTGGGAATTAATAGTAAGTGGCTTCATAAACATACAACTTCTGTTGAAATGGTTAAAGAAATTTTTCAAAATATTCAAATACATAAACCCCTTATTATGATGCCTGGGATGTATTTTCTGAAACTTCAAGTGCATGTTTATAATATACAGATGGAAAGTTTTTGTTATCTGTCAGTATATAGATAATTTCTTTTTACCTAGGGTCACTTTTTGTTAATTTGATATTTCTGAGCTACTAATCAATTTTAACACAGATAAATTAGTGTGCACCCATGCTTATAGTAATTACTTCTTAATGGAAATATCGCACATTCTTGAAATAGAAAATAGAACATTTTCCTGAAACAATCTAAATGGCACTAAGTACAAAAACGCTAATATTCTTCTAACCATTAGATGTTGTATGTAGGTCATTATATGACATTTTGAATTTACATTATATAACAAACAAAAGACATACATTAAAACTTTATAAAACAAACATCATCAACTAATACATGAGTCAAATATGTTTAATATAAGCATAAAATAGGATATTTTCATAATGTGGAAAAATATTTCACAAATACGTATGACTAACATATAATATAGACACTATTTCAATTAAAATAATTTTCTAAAATTCTCAATCCAATAGTAATAAAGCATTATTGCACTTTGAACAACTTGTTTTAAAAATAAGCTGCAGGTTCTGACGTTCTGAACCTCTAACAGTCCGTCTTGTTTAGGAAATTTGACAGGGATTTTTAAGTACTTAATAAAAATTAAAGATCAGAAATATTAGACATTTATCATCAGACTAGGGGGCTCTGTCCCTTGCAAACTACGCTAGCCAACACCCGTTCAGACACCGCAGAATCTAAAAACACGCTAATCTGATGGGTTTTAAAAATATTAGAGAATACTGAATTATACTGAAAAAAGTTGTGCAGATCTCCCTCTAAACGTGTTTCCATTCAGTCCCCCTTGATTGCAAAAATTTAAGGCCGAATCAGATGCTGTTAAGACATCCAATGGTTGTTTTCGTTTTTTGACTAAAGCGGATCAGTTAAACATTTGAAAAGAAGCTAAAATAAAATGAATTAAGTATACTGAGTCTTTGTCTTAAGATATTTTAAAACAATCTTTATAACAATAGCCTAAGTCACGTGTCTATCATCAACAGTTCCGGGCGGACAACTTCGCTTTTTATACTCTAGGCGCCATTTTGGTACTTTAATGTTAGCCAAGTACAGGTGATAAGTCTCCAAATATTATTCTATCGTCATCATTTCATCTGTACTATAATAGTTCAAGTCATCAACTGCCATAAACAAATACGGTCTGATCCCTTCGTTTTTCATTTGAAAGTTTGGCACAGATGTCATATATTGGCGCGATTTTTTTCCGACGCCACTTTGGGGAAAGCATCGACATCCGTCTTACCATATCAAGCAAAATAACGATTTTTTGGCGCCAGTTATGTACCTGTATCTTATATGACATTAGCGTCAGAAAAAAATCGCGCCAATATGGGTCCGTATATGACATCTGTGCCAAAAGATTTCCATTTTTATTAAAAAAATCATTTTTAGAAAAATAAAACTACATAAAAGTTGCCATGGTCGCAAAGAATTCTTGGTACTGTTACGCTAGCCGGGTGCAAATCTCGCCAATAGCTTTTTTTCAACTGGCCAGTTAGCATTTTTTTCTTTCGAGTGGTAAATTAAAACAATGATTTGAAGTTGAAATTAAATGTCATGGTTTGTTGCAATATTTAATATTTGGCCATATGTCATATACGCACCCGCAGGTTTGGCGTGATTTTTTTTTTTTTTTTTTTTTTTTTTTTTTACAAAAATTTGGCGAAAGCCTCTTTTTCGAATAACAGTTACATATGTATTTTTGGTACTACTTAGTTATCCCGTCGACCGAAAATCTATCGCCAAGCTATAAGATTAAATGCCAATAATGGTTCATCGTAAATGTCACATTCACTTCAGTTTAAGCAAGTTACACGTGTTTACGTCATCAAGTGATTTTTATTTCGACGTTTTATTTGTATATATATTAATGTTATACTAATTTATTTGTTCTTTCGTTATTTAAAATAAAAATTATGTCAATTTGTATAAACTGGCGAGTGGTTTGGCGATTTATATAATTTGGCAAAACTGGTCGACGGAATAACTAAGTAGTACCGTATTTTTTAATTATTTTCTATTATTTTCAAAAGGAAATAACAAAAAAAAAATAATTGATAGAACAAAATAATTCATATAATTTAAAAAAAGAAATAAAAGTAAATAAACATTTATTATTAAATAAACAACAATAGCCGGGTTACCATGTCAATCAAAATAATGCCATTCTGGCGCCAATTAGGTATCCCAGTGCGTATATGACATCTGTTCCTAATATTTTTCTTTTACTTTTGTTTAAAAAAAAGAAAGTAGTGAAAGCCATCAATTTTAAATGTTTCAGTGGTATTTTACCTTATACGGACACCATTGTCGCCAAGTGTAGTAGTTAGCGTAAAATGAAAATCACGTGAATTTAAACATTTGAAAAATAAAAGAAAAGACATTGTCAGTAGTAAAGTGGGCATTTAAAAAATATAACATTTGAAAATTACAGAATTTTTGAACTATTCTGTTAAACCACAAATATATACTTAAAATAAGTGAACAAATAACTGTTATACAATAAATTAATAAAATAAAACTCATATTAAACTGCTGGCAATAAATTAAAAATCGTTTTCATGATTAGGGTTGAAATAATTGGCGTATTAGCATACATTCTGGCATGGTGTCCGTATAACGGAAAAGTACCTTTTCAGTTTTAAATGAAAGTTTTGTATTTTAAATAAAATGAATGCAAGGATTATATTTTAAATGAAATTAATGAAATATAAAAAAAATACGACGGGAAAAATGTTTGGCGATTTATCATCTGCATCTCGCTAACATAAAAATACCGAGTTCTTGATTTCTCTATCAGAATCTTTCGATTTGTCGAAAGATTGTTCAAGTAAATTGAATTATGAATAAAAGTAACATGATACATTTCTTAGCATACATTTAAGGGATGCCAAACTGGTCGCCAAATTAGTTTAACATAATAACCCTTTCTAGAATATGAAAAAAAATTATCTGTTATGATTAAAATTTGAGTTGCCATCATTAGAGAAAAGTATAGAAAATTAGAAAAAAATTAATATTTCGAAAACTAATTTGAATTTAAAAATTACATTACGAGTTTTGAGATCTGTGGATCAATATGGATTTTTGGTGTTAATTTCATCACAAAGTATTCCATATTTTTGGAGAAATTGCCGTGAAACGTGATCAGTTGTTTAATCAGTTGTTTCACAGAATCGTTACATAAATTCGTTTCATAATATCCGTTTCATTAGGCTTTTATATATACTTGGGGATCGAACCCGAGCTCCTTGGGTTACAGAATATAGGTGAAAACCAATTTTTTTTTAAATCTAATTATTTTTTTACAGCTAATATATATTTTAGATTGCCCACTAACAACAAAAAGAATTTATATATAAAAAATATTAATTATGCAATCAAATAAAGTTTTGAAATTTATTAAAAGCGTTACTTTCACATGTCACCACATGCCAGGAGTTATTAACCCAAGATTTTGCCACTTACGTCAGTCTTTCTGATAATTTCGCATAAGCGCGTGGTTCAATCACATGTCTGTTAAATTTGTTTCTTATTTACATTAATTTATTTATTTTTCTATAGAGGAAGTTTTAACTTTGTTATGGAACATTATACGGAAACATATGCTGATACTTTTTACATTGTTTTAAGAGCAAGCGGATTAACCTTCCGTAATCGAGCTACACGTGATAGAGATAAATTAAAAAATAAGTTATGCTTGAAAACCTATATACAGGGTGATTCATAAAAGATGGGCAGAACTTTAAGGGGTTATAGTACACTTAAAGACAAATAATATTAAATAGGAGACTAAGGGTCCCAGACGTATTCCCAAGGAGATAGGGGGCATTAAAGTTTAGGGTCCGAAATTTCAAATGATTATAAAACATGGAAAAATTGGTCGATTCGTTTGCGGTTTTTGCAAAAAATTTTCTTTATGCCAGTATTTTCTTGAAATAAAATTTTAAAGTTCAATTTCAAAAAATGCCGATAGGGGGCGCTTTAGACTTTGGAGTAACAAACAACTATTTTTTAACGTTATTTTTTGTATTTCTTTAAATGATTTCGAAAGCTTAGACTTAAACTTAAATTTTGATCTAAAAATCTGAGTCCTAACGAGTAGTTAAGTAGCATAAACTGAAATTTGAAATTTGAAACCCTTCTCCCCCCAGAACAAAAGTCAGTTATTCCCGATCTTTGTGTCGTAGATTAGGCTCTAACTACTGCCGCGTTTTGCTAAAATTATTCTTTATGTCAGTATTTTCTTGAAAATAAATTTTAAAGAAAATTTTCAAAAAATTCTGATAGAGGGCGCTTTAGACTTTGGAGTAACGAACAACTATTTTATACCGTTATTTTTTGTGTCTCATTAAATGCTTTCTAAAGCTTAGACTTAAACTTAAATTTTCAGCTCAAAATCTGAATCGCTGAGCGTGGTTCAGTAGCGAGGGGAGGGGGTTCAAATTTCAACTTCTGAACATAGTTCAGTTTGCACTACTTAACCATGCCCAACGATTCTGTGCTGTGATACGAGGCAAAAATACAACTTTCGTCAAGGACTGCATAGTCGGAATTCACTCATAAAGGCACTGGCACAGTTGGAAACGTCGCTCATGCAAACGTTAAAGCTCCATTCCTGACGCTAGTCACCGGGTGAAGAAGGAAACAGAAAGTATGCAAATGTCAAATGGGGAAGAAGAAGAACACGTATGCAAAATTTCGACACGATTCCGGCATAAAAACCACTGAACGGTGAGTCAAGTGTAAGTCGCTGTAGTAATGAATCGGAAGATGGTGCCCTTCACGAATAAGGAAAAGGCTGAGATGCATTTAATTTACGGAGCGGCAGATGGAAATGGTGCAGAGGCACAACGAATGTACGGAGAGCGATTTTCCAACAGGCGGTTGCCTAACCGCAAAACTTTCGAGCGCTTGCACAGACAGTTGTGTGAGACGGGATCATTTCTCGCTTCCCGGTCGAATGCAGGTCGTGCAAAAAAGGACGAATCAGTAGTTGTTGCAGAAGCCATTCTGGATGTAGTAGCGGCGCAGCCAAGTACAAGTACACGAACAGTGGCTAGGCAGGTGGATACCTCACAGTCCATGACTTGGAGGGTACTGAAGGATGAACATTTGCTCCTGTTTCATGTGCAACGAGTCCAGAAACTGTCTCCAGGGGATTATCCAAATCGTATTGAATTCGCCCGCTGGTTTCTGCAGCAGAACGCGCTAAATCCACATTTTGGACGAACTGTGCTTTTCACCGATGAATGTACCTTCACACGTGAAGGTACATTTAACACACACAATGCACATGTATGGGCGGATGTCAATCCACATGCTACGTATCCACATGCTCATCAGAGACGCTTTTCCATCAATGTTTGGGCAGGAATCCTCGGAGACCACCTAATCGGACCGTACCTTCTTCCTGAACGCCTCAACAGTAAAACATACCTCACATTTCTGCAACATGTGCTGCCAGACCTGTTAAACGTTGTTCCTCCACGCATCCGGCGGGTCATGTGGTTCCAGCACGATGGAGCGCCAGCCCATTACGTACGAGACGTCCGCAACTATCTGGACATCACATTTCCGAACAGATGGATTGGTCGAGGTGGTCCTGTTGCTTGGCCTGCTCGCTCGCCAGATCTTTCACCCCTCGATTTCTTTTTTTGGGGACGATTGAAGGCTCTTATGTATGAGACACCCATTGAATCCCCCGAGGAACTGGTCGCCAGACTTTCCGCCGCTGTAGGGGAAGTGCTCGAAAAGCCTGATGTTTTCGCGAATGTTCGTCGTTCCATTCTTCGCCGTTGTTCTGCGTGCATAACCTCTGGTGGTCACAATTTTGAACATTTATTATAATTACATGTTAATAAATATGCTTTGGTAACATAATCCTAATTTGTGTCTTTTTACCTCGTATCACAGCACACAATGTGTGGACATGGTAAACTGAACTGTGCTCAGGAGTAGAAATTTCAAACCCCTCTCCCCAGAAACTTAACCACGTCTAACGATTCAGATTTTGGGCTGAAAATTTAAGTCTAAACTTTAGAAAGCATTTAATGAGACACAAAAAATAACGGTATAAAATAGTTGTTCGTTACTCCAAAATCTAAAGCGCCCTCTATCGAAATTTTTTGAAAATTTTCTTTAAAATTTATTTTCAAGAAAATACTGACATAAAGAATAATTTTAGCAAAACGCGGCAGTAGTTAGAGCCTAATCTACGACACAAAGATCGGGAATAACTGATTTTTGTTCTGGGGGGAGAAGGGTTTCAAATTTCAAATTTCAGTTTACGCTACTTAACTACTCGTTAGGACTCAGATTTTTAGATCAAAATTTAAGTTTAAGTCTAAGCTTTCGAAATCATTTAAAGAAATACAAAAAATAACGTTAAAAAATAGTTGTTTGTTACTCCAAAGTCTAAAGCGCCCCCCTATCGGCATTTTTTGAAATTGAACTTTAAAATTTTATTTCAAGAAAATACTGGCATAAAGAAAATTTTTTGCAAAAACCGCAAACGAATCGACCAATTTTTCCATGTTTTATAATCATTTGAAATTTCGGACCCTAAACTTTAATGCCCCCTATCTCCTTGGGAATACGTCTGGGACCCTTAGTCTCCTATTTAATATTATTTGTCTTTAAGTGTACTATAACCCCTTAAAGTTCTGCCCATCTTTTATGAATCACCCTGTATATGTATATATTACGCTATCGTGCGTGACACAGAAATCGTGATTAATTGTTGGTTAATTGTTCAATTGGTTAATTGTAAACAATTGGCGGTTAATTGTTTAATGGCAACGCCCGAATGAAACTCATCTCATTGGTTATTGTGTAATATTTTAAAAAAGTGAATAACAATAAATAAATAAAAAGTTTAATTAATAACTATAGAACAAAACAATTTATATAATTAAAAAAAATAAAATAAAAGTAAATAAACAATTTATTAATAAATAAACAACAGTATCCGGGTTACCATATCAAGCAAAATGACGACACTTTGGCGCCAGTTAAGTACCCCGGTGCGTATATGACATTGGCGTCAGAAAAAAGTCGTGCCAACGTAGTGCGTATATGACACTTGTGCCGCCTTTTATTCAGCTAATTTAAAATACAATAAATAAAAAAATAAATGAAGGTTTCTTTTCCAGTATAGGTACTTGGTGAATTAGAGAAAAGATCCATGGCGAGAAAAGAAATTTTTTTCTGGCAACCGATTTAATCAAAATATGTGTCCATAATCCGATTTAATCAAGTGTCCATAATCGCAAAGAGTTCGTACTTTTATGTTAGCTGGGTGCAATTCTCGCCAATAGCGGCGCCATTTAACTCGCCAGCAGCATTTTTTATTTTCGAGGGGTAAATTCAAACAATGCTTTGATGTTGAAATTAAATGGTTTATGGTATTATTTATTCTTTTTCTTTTCTTTTTTTTTTTTTTTTTTAAGAATTTTTTTTTTAAAGTGAAAGTCATGAACTTTAAAGGTTTTATTTTTAAATTAAAGTCATCCATTCTAAATAAAATGAGTGAAAGGATTATATTTTAATCTGAATTAACGAAATATATATAAAAAAATGCGACGGGTACAATGTTTGGCGATTTATCACCTGTGCCCGACTAATATAACTGTAGGGAGTTCTCGATTTCTCTATCAGAATCTTCAAATTTGGCGAAGGATTGAGCAAGTAAATTAAATTATGAATAAAAGTAACATGATACAATGCCTAGCATACATTTAAGGGAGGCCAAATTGGTCGCCACTGGTGGCTAGTTATTTTAAAAACCATAACTCAGTCAATTAAGATAGAATTTTCAAACAAATTGCATTTGAAAGTATATTCTTTTCTCTATTTGACGGTTTAAAAATTAAAAATGTGCGATATTTAGAAATTTAAAAAATCGCTGACATAGCACGTATTTTAATTTCAATTTACTTTTTCAGTTTTTATGAGAAAATGGCAACAAAATGCACAGTAATATATTATTTTCTTTCCTCCGTGATTAGTTTCTCTTTACTTTCAACCCTCCACGACTTTCAACAGAAATGAAATTCTTCAGTTGCCACAATTACAAAAAATGTATTAAAAAGTACAAAAAAATTAATATCTCAAAATTAAATTGAGATAGAGCATTCAAACAGATTGCATTTAAAAGAGCATTTTTTTCGTTACACGACGTGTAAAAATTTTAAATGTGCGATGTTTAGAAGCTTAAAAATTTACAGTAGAGAAAATTGCAAAACCGAAATTTCATTTCAAATTTCAAAGTGTTGCCATTCACAGAATGACGTATGCGTTACGCACAGATATGTTTGTCCTTTATAATATAGATAGGGTAGATAACTATTCCATTTATATTGAAACATTAACCAAATTGCATACTTGAACATCTATTTTAGAACCTAGATACTTGAATAAAACATAAATGTACCATAAATTTTCATCAGCGAATGCTGTGTTCTCACCCATTATCGTTGAGAATTTTCAACGAAGATGAAGAAGAAGAACAAAATGATTGAATTTTATGTAGCGCCATGTATCTAGGTGCAAGGCAATTATGTAGCTCTAGGTTTTCCACATACTAGATAATTTCACGCAAAATGGGCTCTATTAAAACTTTGACGTGGATAGGTGATATTTTGGATATCTAATTTAACATTTTAGAAAACGATGAAAACTAGGTATTGTTCTTAACCTCATCAGTTCCGAAGCTAAAATAATAATACAAATGCTTATTCATTGGTTTTTTTCAAACAAAGTTACATCGGAAATGACAGAAAAATATCTTTTCTGAAATTGATCCTTTAGGAGCTTAGTAATTTAGGTTAAAATATATGGATCTAAAACCACAAACTCCCTTAAAAACGTCAATTTATTAACCATTAGTCTAAATTAACGCAATCACAAATTTAAGAGCTTTAAACAAGTAAATAATCTACAAATCCTCAAAATTTTTTATTGAAAAAGATTTAAGCTAAATATTTATGAAAATTTCTCACTTTCTTGGTCACACTGTCTTTTGGACATTTTTAGGCATTTTGCAAACTCAGATGAAAATAACATTTATTTTATGTGGGAATCGGCTTAGATGCTCCCATTTATTCGTTTGCTTTGAATGCAAAAAACATTCAACTAGAAGTGATGTGAAAATGCAACAAAATCGGAAATTTAGTTTTTATAAGGAAAAGAACAGAGGTCCCCGAATGGGGACCCAGGGACCGAAGAGGTTAAAAATCAAATTTTATTTGTTTTATATAATAGTAAACAAAAATCAGCTATAAAATTCTAATTTTGTGTTTAAAATACAGTTTTGCACCTTCTCACAAATTCTTCTGGAATGCACAATGGCTGCAATGACAAATAATTTTTTTCACTCACCCAGTAGAATAATGTACCTGAGATCGAAATATTATTTTTATTGAGGGCACACTGTAAAAAAAAAATTTGTAAAGTTACTAAAATTTTTCTAGGAAACTGGGATTCCAGGAACTTTTTATGTAACTGCAACAAGAAAAATTCCTGTAACAGATGCTGTTACAGAAATTTTTGCTGTTGCCGTTACATAAATAGTTCCTGGAATCCCAGTTTCCAAGAAATATGTTAGTAACTTTACAGATTTTTTTTTACAGTGTAGTGAACCTAGGTTAACAGGTATCTTCTATGTGTGTATGTATGTCCCGTGATAACTGTCACAAAAAGCATTCGATTAGATTGATATTTGGTAGATATGTTGGTGAGGTACTCAGAATCAGGTGTATAGTTTCTCTTCAATTTGATTCATTTTTTGAAAAATGTAGAATATTTCACTTCATGTCATAATGGGTTTCTATAGAAATTCACATGATTTTAAATTGTCATAATTCTCCAACCATCCTTCCCATACGTCTTCAACGATTGTGAAACAAGATTCGACAAGCCAGACTAATTTTATTTTAATTGATCTTTGTATATTTATAATGCATAACAAAGGGTATAGTCTATTCATGCATAGACAAATCTATTCATTGCATTGTTTGCATTTCTTTAGAAATTTATTATCATATCATCATATACATACAGTCTTCCTGATCACCCATTTAGAAATTGATTAATTCACAATAACCCGTGAGAGATTATTTTTTATACAGTCTACTTGACCATCAAAGATACAAAATAACTGTAGATACAAAGATTTCTTAATATGATTAGTCGCTTTTGGCGACCAGTTTGGTCTCCAAACTAGGCGATAAATCGCCAAGCATTATTCCCCTTGCATTTTTTCGTATT
This sequence comes from Maratus speciosus, assembly GCA_963932465.1. Lineage (NCBI taxonomy): Eukaryota > Metazoa > Arthropoda > Arachnida > Araneae > Salticidae > Maratus > Maratus speciosus. The sequence goes on along the minus strand of OZ010786.1, from coordinate 48,138,008 downwards.
TCATTAATTTAATTAAAAATACAATCTTTTCATTCATTTTATTTAAAATACACAAATTTAATTTTAAACTAAAATATTTAAAATCCAGGATTTTCATTAATTTCTTCCTTTAAAAAAAGAAAGTAAAGAAAAAAATACCATAAACTATGCCATTTAATTTCAAAATCCAAGCATTGCTTTAATTTCGCACGAGGAAAAAAATGCTAACTGACGAGTTAAAAAAAAATGCTATTGTCGATATTTGCGCCCAGCTGACATAAAAGTATCAGAAATTCTTTGCGATCATGGCAACTTTTAAGTAGTTTTATTCGACAAAAATAATTTTGATTAAAAATGGGCACCTTGAATGTCAAAACGAAGAGTTCAGCCCGTAATTGTTTATGACAATAGCGTCCCATGAACTACTATAATATATATGAAATCAGGCTAAGGAATACATTTGGATTTTCACCTGTGCACGGCTAACATTAAAGTGCCAAAATGGTTGTCTGGAATATAAAAAGCGAAGCGGTCAGCCCTGAACTATTGATGACAGTCACATGACTTCGGCTATTATTATAGAGATGATTTACTAAAACATACAGTGCATCTTTCCTTATTTTGTTTCTTCAATAGCGGGAAATAGATTGTGCCATAGGCGATACACATGTCTTTAAAAAATTCTGCTACAACCCCCGTACTTTTTGGACTTTAGAAGAGGTAGTAGACAGAGACACAATAGATTCCCGTGTAGTAGATTGCGTAGAAAAATTAAAAGGTTTAACATTTCCGTTATGTTGTGGCACTATTCCTGTTAGATTAGAAGTTTAACTGTTGATTTAAAGTTTACTCGTCCAATGATGCTTCTAACATAAAGAAGGGCACGAAAAAAGTATACTTGTACGACTTCCCTAATTAAATTTTGGCTCATTTCATCTGTTTATTCCATTACTAATAACAAAAATAACATGATCCGATCCAATTATATCTTTTACAAAGAGGGCAAAGGGACATCCATTTTCTGGCAATAGAGATTCTTTGTTAATCGCTAAAATAATTGAATGTTCTTTAACAAATAAAGTAATATTAATGAATTCTTATTTTAGCTTTCAATGATTAATTAAAGTGTTTTAAATTGGTCAATCAATGAAAAAATCTAGTAGAAATAAATTCATGAGTTAGACATTAAGAGAATCATTAAATTGTGAACTAAGTACACAGTGTTAGTAAGTTAAGATATAGTAACATGATAGCTACGGCCTAAAAGAAAAATTTTAAATTGTTTTCAATATACGTGTAAACATCTGAAAAACTTTAAAGCTATTCTAAAAAAGAACATGCTGTTTTTTTATGTTATATAAAACAGCGTATCTTCTACAGTTATATGCATTATGTAAATAAATAATGTGTTCTAAACATTTTCTCAAAAGACGAAAGAGATGATCATCTTTTCTCATTACAATAAATGAAGATACAATCTTTCCAATTAATTTTCCAATAATGAAGGTTTTTTTTCTTTTTCTTTAGTAATTAGAATACTTTAATATGAAACTTAGTCAGTATCTGCAATTAAAAGTCCATGATCCTATAAATCAGATATTCATAGTAATGAAAATCTCGCATTATTTCTAAACTTATCTCCTGGAATTACTTGGTGAACAAAAATATTTAACTAACCTGTATTATTTGTAGAAGTATTTATTCATTTATTTTCGGTTTATTCACTAATAAGGTTAAATGCATTAATTACTAAATTCACTTATATTTATTTCAATTCAGATCGCTAATTAAACGACTAAACTGTTAATTTTATTGAGAAAATTATGCGTATTTTTTTTTTTTTTTACTTGATAGTCTGACTCTACAGTCTAGTGCAATATCAGCACAGTTCATACTACTTTTGCTGAGCTTGAAGACAGTTTCAAGGGTGAGAAAAATAAATCCCAAAAGAATTCGTATATGTAGCTCTCACATTTTTATCACGTCTATACAGAAAATATAAATTTTGCTTGTTTTATACATAAGTTGAGTGCCATGATTAATTACTGTTTTCAATTAAAATAAATAAGTTAATTAAACATCGAACGGAAGTAAGTTAAAAGTATGCATTGGTTTTCTGGTAATTTATAAAAATATTCTTAATAAATAAATTTGACATTGCTACGAAAACAACGTACACTTTTTCGATATAATGCGTCACAAACGTATTCAGTGAAATATTGCTTAATACTTAAGTCATATGAAATGCTTTAGTTGAAGCGAAACAGAAAGTACTTGTTTTTTGTAGTTCATCATTTATAAAACATATGAGTACTAAAATAAGTTGGAACTAATTTTTAAATCATATATAACTTAATTAAATATGCACAAAAATACCATTTAATAAACATGAGGGCTGAAATTTTATTAGATTTTTAGTTTAAATATAAAAAATTAATGGTAAAATATTATAATGAATTCAATAAAAAATATTTTAGTTTGTACAATATCAAAATATATATCAGTTCCTTTTAAAGGAAATTTAAAAAATAAAAAAAGTAACATTTAAGTAATTGCATGTATGTACCCTTTTATTAAATTAAATCAAATTAAATGTTAAAAAATAATGATAATAAAAGAAAAACGGCCTGATTATAAGCAAATACATGTTAGATCTAAAGACATTTTATCTTTATACAATATTCGTAAACAAATATTTGTCATTAATAGTTTTTAAGTCTTACAAAGCAAATAAGTAATGCAAAATATCAGAAAATTCTTTTTAATAAATTACAAAATATGCACACTGAAGAAAATGAAACTAATATTTTAGCATTAAAGTTCTTAAAGAAATCACTTCTAAGTGTCAAGTACCAGTTTCTAGCGTTAATTCTTTACAAAATCGTAGTCCTCACTTTGCTTCATTACTACTAAATTGCAAAGCTTTTGGATAATTTAACATTTCAGGAATACAACAAGACATTGTAAGAGGATATCTATAACATTTTGACTGAGAAATCTGTATTAAAATCCTTCAAAATTGTTAAATATTTCATCGAGCTTCGTACTGTATATATAGTCATCAGAACTATTTAGAACAAAGGCGAAAAATTCTAAGATTATTAAAGAGCATTAATGAAAGATTTTACGGTAGTAAGAGACAGTTACATTTAATTACATTCAAAGTGACTATTGCTCATTTCAATAGGAACATGTCAGAGAAACTTTCTGAACGAAATTAATTTAAAGCTGTAAACATTTTGTTGTAAACATAACGTACAATGAAACATATTATTGGTTCTACACTGTGAATTTCTGTGTCCGTTTACAGATATTTTACTATGACACTAACAGTGAAACATTATACAGGGTGTCCCCGAATTCATGAGCCAAAACTGCAAGAGAAGGTAAAGTGCACGCAAAGACGAACTTTTGGTATAGCAATTTGGGGTTTGAAAGGAAATGTTTTAGCGAAAAACAAGAAATGCGTGGAAGATGAAAACAAGCGTTTCATTTACATAAAAACTACAGCAAGTACTAAAATATGCCACCACCAACATCGTTTCCTACATGGCAGCGTCTAGCAAGTGATTGACGTACCCTTTTGAAGATTCCGGATGTCTCATCTATGAAACAGCAGTTGATTCTGATGAGGACCTCAATGACAGACTTTGAGTCATTGCTTCAAATGCTCGTGAAACAATTGAAACCTGTAAAAAGGTGCGCCATCAGCTTGCTAGACGCTGCCAATGACACATTTGAGCACTTACTGTAACTGTTATATCAATAAACTTTCGTTTTTATTTTTCCCAGTGATGTTTTTGCGATACAGAGCTTCTTGAACCATCAAACTCGCAGCCGAGTATCAGTCCATACAAGGAACCATTGAATAAATTCACACTACTCATATAATCTTGAAAACCATACTGAATTAAAACTCAACACTTTTAATACTCTAAAAACCATCACATATCTTTTAAAATGAAAAACAATAAAACATCAATCTCTGCACCGAATATCCAAATATCAAACCTCTTCAAAGCCTCGATTACACCGTATGCCTCTCTCTCTATAATAGCCCAACACATCTGGGTATCTGTAAGTTTCTTACAAAAAAATGCAATAGGTCTCTCCATGCCTGATCATCCACCTGAACCAAGCAAGCTCCGATAGCATTGGCGGAAGCGTCCGTATACAACTGAAAGGGTCGATCGAGTTTAGGGGTAAACATTGATGACATTTGTGACAATTTTTCCCTTAACTGGCTGAATGCATTTCAGCGTTTGCATCCCATGGAATCAAATTGGCAACTCTTTTTCGTGTAAGATTAGTCAACCAGCGTTCTACCGCTTTCATAGTCTTTGGGTGTCCAGGAGTCGAAAATCTGGGCGATACCCCCAAAGTATCCAAAAATGCATCGTACAATTATGAAGTAAAATTATGTCCTTGATTTGTGTATATAGTAACTGGGAATCCCGTTTGAGTAAATATTTTCATTAACACTTCACATGTGGTCTTTGCGGTTATATTTTTAACTGGTACCGCCTCGGCCCACCTAGTACACAGGTCAACAGCAGATGTCACATATTTATGTCCTTTACGAGAAGGTGGTTTCAAAGGTCCAATACAATCCAGGCTCCATACTTCAAACGAGTTTTCCGGTCGCACTAACGGACATATGGGTGCCTTATCTCTATATGTGACAGTTCTTCTTAATTGACATTGTTTGCAACTTGCACAAAAATTTTTTTTTACATCTTTCTTCAACCCCGACCAATAAAAAGAATACTTAATTCTCTGTTTTGTCTTCTGTTCTCGCAGATGGCCTGCTAAAGAAATTTCATGAGCAACTGATAAAATATGCTGTCTCTTACACACAGACAACACTACTTGTTTCACCTCTTCACTGCACACATTTTCCAAATGCATTAGTATCCCTTCCTCTATAACGTAAGCATTTTTATTATTTTTAGCCATTTCCCATATATTTTCCAACGAATCATCAACTCTCTGGAATTCGAGAAAGACTCCTTTATTCTTCCGTCACTTTCATCATTTTCATTTCCGGCTTGTTATCCTTCACCAAACTCATATGTTTCCTGATTCCCACCAGTATCTTCCTCAGAACTAATGTTCTGCTCTCTCTCCACCTCATGGTCCATCTGCGGCTCACACTCCCTCTCAGAATTAACATTGCCAACCAGACAGGGAATAGTCGTTGCCTTAGTATACAATATCACATTACGGTTCGACGCTTATTAACATATCATTTACCAGTTTTCCCGAAATAGCACAAGTCACAAGAACTTCTGCATGGATTCCATCATCTATTCTCATTGGTATCACTCTTAACGGAGTGATTTCACTTTCTGCGAACGCTGAGGTTATCTTGATCCTTCCCTCTCTCTCCCCAGCTCTTAACTAAATCTGCTCGTATCACCGAAATCTGAGCACCGGAATCGTAGATTCCATCCACGACATTATCTCCACATTTAATTTTCACCCTTTCCAATTTATCACACTTTCCATCCTTTCCCACATGTGCAGATACCGGTATTGTTATTCTAGCAGTCAATATTGGCGATTGGTTTTCCCCAGTTTTTCTTTCGGATTGCACCGAATTTGTCTGTGATCTCTGTATAGCTTGAGTACTACATTTATTTGGACAGAATGGAGCCTTATGACCTTCCCCTCCGCACGAATAGCAGGTAACTTTATTATTTATCTGTGTATTTGATTTATAAGTCTTAGCTACTGAGAGTCCTGTTTTCGATATGGTGCAAAACCAGATTTCTTATTATCAACGTACTTAGGATTCAAGGAAAAACTACTTTTCCTTTTCACATATCTATCCCTCTTAACCTGCCTCCTATAGTCCTGTCGTACACTTTCATACAAATCGAGCTTCTCAACCAACTCAGTGAGGGACAGTATTTTCGGCCTTTCATCCACAAAATGTTCTCTCATTTCATACGGTACTCTTCTTTTTAATTGATCACTTACCCTTAACTCTTTCAGGGAGTCAAAATCTACAATTTGCAGCCCATCAATCCATTCCTGAAACTAACCGTTTATTTCAAACACAAATTCTCGCCATGTTCGTTCGGGGTTTTGTTGATGGTCCATAAACTTCTTACAAAATTTTTCGGGACTTAACTTGAATCGCTTTAACAAAATCTTTTTTATATAATCATAGTCTTCAAATTTCTCCTCTGCCTCACGTGCAAGAACCTGAACAATTTCCGACGGCAACAATACCAACAAACTTGACACCCAATGTTTCGGGTTCAAACAAATCCTCTTTTCTTTCCGTTCAAAAATGGACAAATACAAAACAATGTCACCTTCAACATTAAATTTCGGAATAAGCTTTGTAACCTCTATTCCGTAATTATACTCTTCCACATCCACTCCAGCCTTAGATTCCTTGCTTTCCTTACTCTTTCCTAACCTTAATAATTTCTCCAATTCAAACTCTCTCTCCTTTTTCCCTTCTTGCCTCTACAACTGTTTCGAATAATGCTCTCACGAATTCATCTTCATAATTCTTATTTCCATAATCAATTCTTTTAAATTAACTATTCTTGCATCCGGACTCGGCTGTTCTCCCAACCCCTCTGCCACACATCGCAAATCCTCCCTGCGGCCTTTCCCAAAAAACACCATCTCTCTCCCTTCTTTTCTCTTTAAAAAAAAAATTACTTTTTAATGCAATTTGTTTGAAAACAACATCTCCATTTATTTTTGAGATAGAAATTTTTTTGTAGTTTTTAGCACCATTTGGTTAATATTGGCAACTCAAGTACTCCATTTATGTAGAAAGTAAAAGAAAAATAGCAATTATATCTTTTTGTTGCCATTTTCCCATAAAAAATGAAAATAAAATACTTAAAACACGTGCTATTTTGAAAAAATACCAATAAATGATTTCTGATAAAACATGGAGCTCTTAGAGACTAAATTTAATTTTAAGTATCTATATTAATATTACAAACAAATGAAGGCATATGAATCATTATATAACAGATTTTTTTTGTCTGGTTTCTTGAATGACGAAATCTCTTTTTTTGGATTTGTGTATTACTCAGCGATAGTGAAGTCATGTGCATACTTTAGTGTAGATGTTGTTTATTACTGGATTGCAAATGAGAAATTCTTCAGCGGATGCTGATGACGTCATTTTTTATAAAATATAATCGCGTGTTTTAAGTCTTAAAACGGAGCTACAGTAGAGTCTCGCTTAACCAAGGTATTTTCTTCTGATGGACTGATGGCTTCCATTATTATGAAACAGTCATTATAAATGAAGTGTTAGGTGAATATGAAAGAGCAGCCGTAAAATGTTAGAACTCTGATTTTCTGCTCAGAATGGGAAAAAAAGGGAAAAAAAATTATGGCCATTTTTTTTTTCATTCTGACCAGAAAATCAGAGTACTAACTTTTTACTTAGGAGTGCTGTTTCATCTTCACCTAACATTTCATTTATAATGGTTGTTTCATAATAATGGAGCCATCAGTCCATGAGAAGAAAATGATCCATTCCAAAGGTATAAATTCGATTAAAAAAATCTATTTAATAATATTTTTTTCATCGGGGTGACACTAAATTCTGAAAAAGCAGAATTCCTGCTCTCTAGTTTTTATTTTCTTGTTTCACACAAAGGAAATAACTGAAAATCTTCATAACACCTTAAATTTAAGCTTACTTATTGTTACAACAGCTAATGTTTTGATTTTTTTTTTTAAAAAGGAGTTACGTATTTATTTTCTTTACTCCAAGGTTATCTAATTTTCTAACAGCAAAAATTGAGAATTATGTGAGTCTTTCACATTTCTTATTTCTTATTTATGAAACATGTTGCGTCTTCCACCAAATATAGGGGGCACAAACACGTATTTCAGTATTGCTGCAATGTTATGACTTGCTTTGTGTGGCTTACTATGTTCTACTTGCTTTGTGTGTGTAACAGAATGTGGAACTCACTTATATTTCTAATATCTTATTTAAAGCAAAACAACCTTTTGTAAACTTTAAATATGAGCAACACAATATTATAAGGGCTTTACTCACCCGGTTAAATGCTCCCAAGATCCAAAAATAATGGTGATTAAAGGCTACAAATTAAGGTAAATTCACAAACCACGTACTCACTGGGACAAGACTCGTCACACAAGCCGGTCATTATTTGCATCTGTGGACGCATAAAAATACTAGGAACAAACTTGCGTCTTCCTCCAACTTGCGTCTTCGTCCGAATTACCTTAATTAAAATATGTGCTATTTTGAAAAAATATAAATGACAGATTTCTGACAAAACATGGAGCTATTATAAACTATATTTAATTTAATTATCTATATTACAAACAAATGACGATATAATGAATCATTTGATAGCCGATTTTTTTGTCGCGTTTCTTGAGTGACATCTGTTTTTTTTTTTTTTTTTTTTTTTTTTTTTTTTTTTTTGTGTGTGTGTGTGTGTATTATTCAGCGATTGTGGCATCCTATGCATACTTTTCTGTAGATGTTGTTGACTGGATCGTAAATGAGGAATTCGTCAGCGGATGAGAATGACGTTATTTTCTGTAAAATAAAAGCTTGTGTTTTAAGTCTTAAAACTGAAATATGTTTTGTACTATCTATATTTATATACATATATACATTTTTTTTTGTCAGGGACGACACTAAATTCTGAAAAAGGATAATTCCTGTTCCACACTACTAATTCCCTATTTACATTCTAAATAACTCGTTGTGTTCGCTTAAATCTTTGTCTTAGAATTATTTCTAGTTCGTAGCCCCGAAGGGTATGTCATACATAATTATATGTAACAAAATAATTACAACAGTTGTACAATATCTGGTTGGATTTCAGGATATTATATCTTACTGTATCACATAGTTACACATTTTAAAACTTTCCAGAGTAAAGATTTCAAAAGAATTTAAAAAATGAAAATTTAACACAAAAGCAAAATGTAGATAAACGAATTTTTTCCTTCATTTAAATACACAAGATAAATGTTCTTACGTCGAATAAAGAACTGTGCCAAAACTATTTTCGCAGCGACATAGGATGGAATTAATGATTAGGCGTCAAATGCACCATTAATCACTATTATTGCGCATACTGGGCAGTAATGTCAATTGATAAGAGTATTGTCTGAAAACAAACCATTTGTCTAGTTTTCTTTATAAGTTTGAGTGAATTTTTGTCTTTTTAAATATGAACACACATAAAATAATTTCTGTGTGAATTTATGATTTAAAGTAATAAAAAATTAAAACTTAACATTCAAGGATAATGATACTTTGGTTTTAGGAATTACGTATAATTGCTAACAGAAATAATTTAAGAACAGAATAAGGTTTTAATTTTAATACCGGAACTAAAAGAAATATTAAAAGTTTTAGAAATATTTAAAATTAATTTCAGCCTGATAATTCTGATAAGATTCTCTCTTTTGTTTTCATATTTCTCTTTCAATTCATTTTGTTAACTAATATACTTCTTTCCTTAATATTATTGTAAATTGTTCAGCTGATAATTTTAAAATTGTGTAAATAAAATGAATAATTTCTGTAGTCAATATGTCTGGATATAAATTAGAATATATTAACACTTTTCTGCGAAAAGAATGGAAAATTTAAAATATTTTATAAAGAAATATGTTTTGAATTTTTTTATGTCAAAATTTTCGCAAGTTTCAAATTATGTAGATACGTTAAGAGAATTGCTTTTTGTATATTGGTTCCATTAAAGTTTTATAAAAGGAAATCCTTTGCTTATTAAAGTTCGCTAAAGAAGTTTTCGAAATTTGCTTCAGCGAAGCACATGACATGCCTTTAAAAATAGAAAGTTAAACACTTTTAATAATAAGATTATTTCATTTATTATTAATCATTATCCATTTCTATACTCTTTTGGCTATGCATCATTAAATCGCTGTAAAAGCATTATGTTGAAACAAATGACGTTATGATAAATCAAAGCACGTAGTCGATGAAAGAATTCACATATATGTGTGATTCAGAAATCGTTAGTTCTGGAGCAGCGGTTCCCAATCTTATATTGGCCACGCCCTCCTTATTATCTCTAAAATCACGACGTACCTTTCCTGCTCTGTAACACAGAGCTGTTATCCTTTAAAAAATGAGTCGTTGTTCACATGGAAGAACCCTAAAAGAGCATAAACGATGATAACTCTGAATTTTTCAACTAACCAAATAGGTCATAAATACGTTTTTAATAATTCTATAAATGCATGCATCGTTACCTTATTATACAGAAGATTTTTGTCGTTCTTTGCAAACTTTATCGAAGAATGAAACAAAAACTAGTACCTCTCTTTTTTTATCCCCTCAAAGTTTATTGAAGAGCTCATATCTGAGTTCAAATTTGATAGCTTTTATAACGGAATAACTCAATTTATCTATTCCAGTAGATCTCCCATCATACACTTCACTGTTAGTAGACTTTATCATTATGGCCGATAACCTATTGATTGATGTATATAAACTGATTTTTAATTTTAAAAGGTATATGTTATAATGAATATTGATATACTGTGTATGATGCATTCACGACAACATTGTAGAATTTGCTATTCAACTATTTCTTTCTGTGATACCTGTTTGGAAATTTAGTAATTTTATAAAGTTGCATATAGTTAATACGTTTTTCTGATATTTCAAATATTTTTTTTGTTTAAATGTATTCAAGACAGACAGGTTTAGATCGCGTATTAATTAGTTGCATAAGTAATAGTTTGTTTATTTGATATATTGCAGAAATAATAGAAAATCCGGTCTCCTAGTATAGGTCCAACAAATATAAATCGAAAAAAAAATTAAATCTTATAAAATACAAAACTAGTCATTAGGGGCCACCGTAATACTTACTCATCGTGGATATGCATAATATAAAATATGAAAATAAATCATGTGTAAACCATTTAAAAAAATCCCTGCCGGCCCGGCCTACAGGCAGAGGTAGATTTCGAAGTCAAATATACTAATCTGACAAACAAAAACTAAATCATGATTAGATATAAATCCTTAACAATTTTATACGGCCGCTTTTGACGAGTTTTTATTTCATTTTTATATAATAGCTGGTTTTATCAGAATCATGTTAGGGTGGTATTAAAAAAAAATACTTTTCCATGCTCAACAACTAGAAATTTTCTGGCATAATTCCAGATTCATTTTTAATAATAATAATAAAAAAATGTGAAACATGCTGACGTAATTTTTGAAGAGATTTGTGAGCGACCTGTGTTTTTATTTTTTGTTCAATTAATTAAGACTTAATATATAGACAATTATTTTCTCAGAAGGACAATATTTTTCGTTTCTAACACAATCACTTCGGGAAATTCCGTTCAAAATGCCCACTTTGACAGCATTTTTTGAAATATATTCTGCTTCTATCAAAATATCGATCATTACGGTACATTATATAGTTTCTGAATAAGCGAATATACCAATTACATGCGTTTGAGAGCAAAAATGAATTTAAAAATGTGTCAGAAAATAAGCAGTTTGGATTTGAGTTCATCCTTAATACAATGATTTTCCCAACACAATCCGCTTCGGTAAATTCGGTTCAAAATGACCTTTTTAATAGCATTTTTAAAAATATATTCTGCCTCTATCAAAAACTCGACCATTACGGTACATTATATAGTTTCTGAGTAAGAAAAGGTACAAATTGGAAGCCTTTGAGAGCAAAAATGAATTGTAAAATGAGTCAGAAAATAAGCAGTTTGGATTTGAATACACCCTTACCAAGATGATTTTTTTCTTCAACCGCTATGTATTTTTGATTTGTTTTTGCTGTAAGAATTGGTCCTATCCAAAACTTGTCTATATAGATGTTGTATACAATATTAAGAAGATATATGATAAATTCATGAGGATTTTATATCTTTTGAATTGACGGAGTTATGGATTTTTTTCTTCTTCAAACCCCTTTTTGTTTTCGTTTTTAATTTTTTTTTGCGGTACGAATTGGTCCTATCAAAAACTTGTGAATATAAAAGTTGTAGATAATGTTAAGGAGATTTATAATAAAATTAATTGGATTTGATATCTTGAGAATTGACGAAGTTATGAATTTTTTCTCCCAAAAACCCTATGTATTGCGCCCATTGAGCCCATTTTTAACTTTATCAAAAATCTGTGATACATAAATTTTTGGCCCTATTTTTAGAAGTAATAAAAACCTTAAACTGATTTGATATGTACAAAAATTAAGAAGTTATGGGGGGTTTTCTGTTTTCACAAAACCCTTCCCTATTTCCCTCCCCTTGGTCCGATTTTGCCCATTAACGAAGTTGACCGAGATTTTATGCCCATTGATTTTATGTATCAGTTTGGAAGAGATTTGCGCAGAATTACGAAAGTTATCGTGTCCAGAAGAAAGTAATATACACACACACATATATATATATATATATATATATATATAGATATATAATGTTTTTTACTGAGGGTGGTTTTGGGTTCTAGGGGTCATGATCGGTGTAGATCTGCAAAAAAATTTCATAAATTCCAACATAGGAACGATCCCAATAGGTAGTATTTCATAAGAAATCTACCTAAAATGCATTGCAATTCCAAAATAAAATGTAAACATTTTTAGGGTTCCGTACTTAAAAAGAAAAAACGGAACCATTATAAGATCACTCCTGTGTCTGTCTGTCACAGTCATTTTACTCGTAAACTATGGAACGTGAAAAGTTCAAATTCAAGGAAGTAATAAAGACCATTGACCCACATATTTTCAGATTAATATTTATTCATAAATATATTTAGTAAAAATGTAGAGGGGCTAATTATGCGACTTAAAAAAAAAATATTTTCTTTGTATATCATGTGGGATATCCTGTGAAAGCTTTCCTACCGCTGAACTCAAAAACATATTCCTTTTAAATTTAGGTAGCGCAAAAATATGTTCCCCCCGATCTACTTTCAAATCTACTGAAACTAGAATTATGAAAAAATTAGAGGTAGTAGACGTTAATATAAACCTTTCCGGAAAATTATAGCGATTACCCTAGGTCACATAATTTTTGAGAAATTAGCATTTTTATGTTATACACAAATTTTGATTTACGGGCATTCAGAAAAATTGTTGAGCATCGCTGGATAGACCTATTGTTGAAGAACTATAAAAGCATTGTTGATAACGATTTTCAATAAAAATTATCGGTAATTACCCGAGATATTAACCCTTAAAGATACGGACAGTTTGGACATACACAAGGACAGGCTCTATGCCTAGTTACAACTTTTAAGGATATATATGCTTAATGTAATGTCCAGTAACAGTATAAAAGCAAAAAACGTCAAATTGTTAAAAACATACTAATTTAAGTGGTATCGGAACTTTAAAAATTGGAAAAAACGAAAAAAAGACCATTTTCAACATTTAATGTCTTAAAATGTATATGATTTTAAAACAAAATTTTAATTGGGATGAAAGATATAAGTATGTTCTTTCATTTCATGTATTTTAAAAATTGCAAGATACAGAAATAGTATTTATAGGGGGCTCAAAACTGTTAGACATTTGTCGAACACAAATTGGCATAACAGTTTACGCGCAGGATTACAAAATGAATATTGCAACTAGAATGAAAATTATGGTGCTTATATTTCAGATTGTAATAATTTCCATACACTTAAATAAATTTGTATTTAAAGCATTTTTATATTTTTAATGCCATGTTGCATTTAGCTAATACAAAATTTTGAAATTTTCAACAGTAAAATCACCTAAAAAAATATTTTTTTGAACAATAAAAAGGAAATTTTAGGTTCAGTTTATACAGACTAAAATGAAATATATGTTTTGAAAATTTCATGAAAAAATATTCAACAGTTTTTGAGATATCCTGCGCGTTATGCCCCAAAAACGCCATTTGGAGAAAAATGACTTCAAAGTTTCGGAAACGCCGCTTCAGCTATTGAGCGGGTATAATTTTAAAAGCCATAACTCCTGTTCTAATTAGAATTTCAAGGAAACAATTATATCAAAATATTCAGAAAAGATAGGAGTTTAACATTTAAAAATATTAAAATTTCTTAAATTTTGAAGCTTTAAGAGTCCTGTGACCACTTAACACTTTCCGGCGCGAAGTAATACTATTTATAAACTTATGAAATAATGGGCTGACACCAGAATTTATAAAAAAATTTATTAGAAAATCCGAATTTGCTTATTTTCACGTACATGATAAAAGGAGATTTTTAATTAAATATTCTTGGTGCCGTTTGTCTGTCTTGGAATTAAAATTAGGTGACCCTTTTTAAGGGCACCGTTCTCGAAAGGTTTAATTAGAATGAATCGCATAAATGCTGTGGGATTCGCGATAGTTTGCTTTGAGTGTATCTCTCCATACGCCTCGAGTGACTTTAAAAGTTAATTAAACACCAATCTGGAAAAACGCAGCACAGACCAAGGCGGCGTTGCAACTTTGAGACTTCCTTTCGAAACGCGCTTTGCACAATGCCAATTTTAAACTTTGAACAAAGGTTTTGTTTTAGCTACACTGTAGAAATAAAGGTTATTACTACGCTGAACTTAGTTTTATGAAATTCCAAATGAAGTTTAACTATGCACTGCTTTTATTGTCAGTACCGAATTAAGTTCATCATAAACAGATTATGATAATATTAAAAAAAAAGAGTTATAAGAATAGCTATATTTGGTATAATTTAGGTTCCATATCTCTTTGAACTTTCATGGCATACCCATTTACACTTTTCTAATATATACAGTTATACACAACCCTAGTTGTATGGTTTTTTACAAAGTCTTAGTATTCTTTTAGCAACGTTTTTTTTTTTTTTTTATATTATACAATTACAAATTCATATATTCTACGGAACCCTCTGTGCGCGAGTAATACTCGCACTTGAACCGTTTATTAATACATAATAATGCTCAATTACTGAATTACAGGTACTACTTGATTATCCCGTCAGCAAATTTCGACAAATTATATAGTTCGCCAAACTACTCTCAAAATTATACAAATTGGCATAATTTTTATTTTAAATAACGAAAGAATAAATAAATTAGTAAAAGATTAATAAAATTACAAATAAAACATCGAATTAAAAACCACTTGATGACGTAACAAACACGTGTAACGTGTTTAATGTCAAGTGAATGTGACATTTACAATAAACCAATGTTCGAAATTTATTTATCGTCCGCCAAGGCTCAGTGCGAGCATTTGTGTGTAAGTCTAATTTCTAAAAAATGACAACGTTCTTTTTTGTTGACATGTAATTTATTCTATTCTAAGAGAGTGTAAAAACCAAGAGGGTTTATAATTAAAAGCGTGTCATACAGTTCACTTTTATGTTTAACCACTTAACTCTCAGGCTTAATATTTTTAAACCCTGGAGGACGTACGCAGCGTACGTCCTGCGAGTGAAGAGGTTAATGTGTTTTTGAGTTATTGACGAGTCCGTGTTTAACTTAAATTCAACCAGCGCACTATCACATATTTTTGGTTACGTCTACCGGAGCTTTGATACTTTGTTTTCATAGAACTGAGTGATAGAACAAACTTTAAGATGTGTATCGTTTTCAAGCGTAATCATGTCTTTGTTCCGAACTTTATGATACGAGATATATTGAAGCTGTGTCATTTAAACCTCTATACTATTTAGTGAGTCCTTTTTGTTAATATTTCTTCATTATGGCAGAATTTAAAGATATTTTAATTAGGAAGAGAGTGCTAAAAGCTATTGCTACTAAACTAGAAAATAATATTATTAGTTCGATAGATGATGCTGATTCTAGTCAGCTTGCTTTATTCGAAAAGAAAATCGAAAATTTAAATGAAAGAATTACATGAAAGTTTCAATGCAATTTTTTTACTCAGTGTAAAGAAGAAGATGTGGATAATTTTGTTGATGAACAACAATCCGTGCAGGATAAACTTGATAATCTTTGGTTAAGTGTTAATCGGAAAAACTCAAAATTTACTTTAAACGAATCGAATCTAAATAATAGTCTTTCTAAATCCCAAATACCAGAAGTAAAGCTCCCAAAACTGACACTTCCTACGTTTAGTGGTGATTTAGAAGAATGGATATAATTTTATGATTTATTTAAATCTAGTGTGGATAATAATGAGAGTTTATCAGACTGTCAAAAATTGCAGTATTTGAAATTGACATGTAAAAACAGTGCAGTTAAAATTATACAGTCTTCCAATATCTGATTCAAACTATAAGACAGCTTTAGAAATATTGAAGGAGCAATATTTAAATAAACATGAGTTAGTTAATGCATTAATTAAGACGTTAATTGGAATACCTTGTATTTCGGATAATGTACAGTCTATTTTAGAGAGTGTAGATGTTATAAACGAATGTGTGCGTTCGCTAAGTGTACTTAAACAAGACGTTAGCGGATTTTCGGAAGTAAGGTTAGTTTATGTAATTACTGATAAATTAGATAAAAATTCAAGATACTGGTGGGAAAGAACATTAAAAAAGGAGGAGGTGGGAACTCTTGATAATTTATTATATTTCTTGAAGGATCATGCTAGAACCCTTCAAAACAGCAAATGCTCAGTAAAGGAAATAAAGAAAGGTAAAGTAACGACATTGTTGTCTGCTAGTAGTAGTTGTTGTGTATCCAAGGAATCACACCCGTTGTATAAATGTCCTAAGTTCTTGCAGTTAAGTGTACGTAAAAGAATAGAATTGATTAGAAGAAACAACTATGTTACAATTATCTTTTAGATAAACACCATGCAAAAATATGTAAGAGTTTAAGTAAATGTAAAATGTGCCATAAGCCTCACCATACAATTTTGCATTTTTCGAGAGACCTTAAATCTTGTTCAGATAGTGTTATTGAAACGCCGACTGGCCCTCTTTCTCCGAACGCACCAAAATTTCAGCCGAGATCAACTGAGTCATTAAATCAAACTTCTTGTACTAGCATCTTTGCATATCCAAACAACTGTGTGTCGGGATTACATTCATTGCAAAATAAGCAAACTCTACTTTGTACAGCAATGATTAAGGTTCATGACTCACTGGGTAATCTTGTAAACTGTCGCGCTTTGCTGGGATAGTGACAGTGTAGCCTCTTTCATAAGTGAAAATTGTATGCGCAAATTATGTTTGCCAAGGCAATCAACTAAAGTACAGATTACATGTTTAGGTTCTTATAATGCTGAATCTAATGAAGAGGTAAATTTAAATGTTAATCCTCCTTTTAATTCTGAAGTGAGATTTGCCACTAGAGCATTTGTCATAAAAAGAATCACATCAATTGTGCCGTATAGTTCTATTCCTTCAAATATTGTGAATAATTTAATGATTTAGTTCTAGCAGACAATATAGTCTTTGAATCAAGACCAGTAGATATCTTATTAGGTTTTAACGTTTTCTTTACATTGCTTAAAGGGGAAGTTATAAAAAGAGAAGAAACTCTATCCATCGTCGTATGTTCTAAACTTGGTTGGATAATTACGGGAACTACTTCTTTTGGTACAAGTCAGCGTATATTTTCTGTTAATAATATTCAATTCCAACTAGATGATTTAGTTCAAAAGTTTTGGTCTTTAGATTCCATTCCTGAGCTAGTTCGAATTTCTAAGGAAGAATAAGAATGTGAAGACCATTTTAAGAGCAATTATTTTCGGAATAGTTCTGGAAGATTTGTTTTGAAACTTCCATTTAAAGATTCTCCATCGCAATTAGATGATACTAAAGAACTGGACATGCAGCGATTTCGTTCTTTGGAACACATTATTTTAAAACAACAATCTATTTACAAAAACTATCGAGAGTGTATGAAGGAATATTCGGACTTGCTTCATATAGAATGTATATCTAAATCGGTAAGGGTCCCTGCATTTTTTTTTTATTTACCTCATCATGCTGCAATTCGTCAATCAAGTACGACGACAAAATTATTTTTTTGATGCCTCTGCTAAATCTACCTCTGGTGTGTCTTTGAATGAAATTCTAATGGTCGGACCCCGTATACAACAGGAAATTTTTCCTATTCTTTTAAGATTTAGAACTTTGCCTATTGTTGTACGCGCAGATATTATAGAAAATTTTGTTTAATCCAGAAGATAGAGATTTTTTAAGGATTCTTTGGAGAGAGAATTCCCAGGATCCTACAGATGAATATCGTTCAACAACAATCACTTATGGTACAGCATCTGCCCCGTTTCTGTCTGCTAGAACCCTTCATCAGCTTGCCTTAGATGAGGAAAATGATTTTCCTTTGGCATCTGCAGCCGTGTTGAAAGATTTTTATGTAGATGATTTTCTCTCGGGCGTCCAAATTGAGGAAGAAGTTGTGGAACTAATTAGTCAATTGACATTATTAATTAAACGAGGTGACTTTATCTTACTAAAATGGATTTCAAATGTTCCTGGAGTACTGAGGAATATTTCTGAAGAATGTAAGGAAAGTACAGAGTCATTACTCTTGACTTATGATGGTGGGTTAAAAATTTTAAGAATTCAATGGAATTTAACGGGTGATTTCTTTTGTTTCACTGCTTTAGACCATGAAAAAAAGACATATATTCTAAAAGAGATATTTTGTCAGAAGTTGCAAACGTGTTTGATCCTCTAGGCTTGCTTTCACCCTGTGTTGTTTTCATGACGGTAGTTCTGAAAGATTTATGGAAGTTTTCACTTACCTGGGACGAGCCAATTAGTGAATAACGTAGTAAACGGTGGACATCTTTTCGGTATGATATAAAGGTAATTTCTAAGTTGAAAATTCCTCGATTTCTATTAGCTGCAGATAAGATAAACCTTCAAATTTACGCCTTTTGTGATGCGTCTGAAAAAGCATATTGCGCAGCAATATACTAGGTTGAGCAAAAAGTTCTGGAAAATTTGTGAAAGTTGCGTTATTATGCACAAATTAACAACAAAAGCAACAAGAACTATTCTTCAAAGTAGAGACCATGATAGTCAACGGCTTTCTGCCATTATTTTGCCAGATTCCGGGGATTTGCTGGAAGTACGAAGTTTGTAGCCATACCAGCACCTTCACCCTCATTAATCTCATCGACGGCTTTCAGAATCGTTAGACATTTCCTCCAATAATGCCGGATCAACACACGCAAATCATACTGTTCAATAGGCATTTTGGAGTCGAAATTCGTGACTTTCATAGATATACCACTAGTACTCCTATACACGATCAAGATTCTGGTAACTATTACATTAAAAATTTCGCAGAACTTTTTGCTCAACCTAATATATGCGTTTAGTTTCTCAGAATGAGAAAATTATCGTAAATCTTTTGACATCTAAAACTTAGGTCGCACCCATTAAAACTCAGTCAAGCCCAAGACTTGAACTTTGTTCAGCTCTTCTTTTGACAAATTTGCTAAAAGTTGTTTCGATTCTCTTACATGTCAAAGAGAGTGAAGTTTTTGCCTGGACTAATTCTAAAGTTGCGTTGGCATGACTTTCTTCAGAGCCTCATAGATGGCAAAATTTTATAGCAAAGCGTGTTGCTAAAATTCAAGAAACACTTCCTAATATTTCGTGGAATCATGTTCGCGGGCTTGAGAATCCAGCTGACTGCGGAACATGAGGTATACTACCATCGGAATTAGTGAATTTTGAGCTATGGATTCATGGTCCTAAATGGTTAAGAGAGCCATGGGATAAACCGTTTAATGAATCATTTGAAGGCAAGGATGTACAAGAAATTATCCTAAAGGTAGAAAAAGGGAATTGTGTTATAAATATTTCTAAACTTAATGATGATCATCTGATTTTCAGATATTCTTCTTGGAATAAACTAGTATGAATCGTCGCGTGGTGCTTAAGATTTGTAGATAATGCCAGAAAGTCGTTATCAAATAGAGTAAATGGTTTGCTCTCAGTCTTAGAACTTTCAAATTCCACAACGAAAATTCTGAAAATAGTCCAACACGTGTGTTTCCGTGATGAAATATTTGATTTAAGTTATCACAAATATTAAAATTTTTCAAGTAAACTTTTGTCTTTAAACCCATTCCTGGATCATAATTGTATTTTGCATGTTGGTGGAAGATTGAGACATGCTAATGTTTCAGAAGATCAGAAACACCCAATATTATTACCTAAGACACATCATATACTGCATTAATTTTCAAACATTGTCGTAAAACTTATTTACATGCTGGTCTACAGCTTCTTTTAGCTGTCCTTCGAACCAATTTCGGGATTTTAAGTGGCCGAGATGCAGTAAGAAAAATAGTGAGGAATTTCTTAAAAAGTTTCATGCTTCATCACCATCTGTTGGCACCCAAATAATGGGGGATCTTCCAACCATACGTGTTACGCCAAGTCATCCATTCTCAGAGACGGGAGTTGATTATGCCAGCCCATTTATGTGTAAGGAGAGAAATCTTAGAAATATCAAGTCGTTTAAGAGTTAAATTCCTATTTTTATTTGTTTTTCAAATCATGCTATTCATCTGGAATTGGTTTCGGATTTGACAGCTACCACATTATTAGCTGCTCTGAAAAGATTCGTTGCCCTGTAGAGTAAACCAGCTGAGTTGTTCAGTGATTACGCAGGAAATTTCAAGGGTGCAAGTAGGGAATTGCGTAAGTTATACAGTTCCGTATCCTTCATTAGTAAGGATCAAACATTACAGAATTATGTGGCTAATGAAGGTATCATCTGGAACTTTAATCCCCCTTCTGCTCCACATTTTGGTGGGCTGTGGTAGGCTAACATAAAATCTGTGAAATATCATCTACGTAGAACAATGGGAAATTCACTATTTACAATTGAAGAATTCTCTACATTATTGTCACAAATTGAAGCCTGTTTGAGCTCGAGACCTTTATGTCCTCTGTCAAACGATCCAAGTGATCTACAGGTCTTGACACCAGGTCATTTTTCAACTGGTGCCGCCTTGAGAGCTATTCCAGAACTGGACGTTTCTGAAATTCCACCTAATAGACTTCGCCGTTGGCAATTAACCCAGAGAGTATTTCAGCACTTTTGGAAGCGATGGGGTGTTTGTCTCAACTCCAGCAACGTCCCACGTGGCTGCGTTAGACAGCAAATTTAAATGTTGGTGACTTAGTGCTAATTACAAATGATCTTCTTTCTCCTCTTCAGTGGAAGTTGGGAAGAATTATTCAAACATTTCCCGGCCATGACGGTCGTGTGAGAGTCGCCATAGTAAATACCGGAAATTTTAAACGAGCTGTTCATAAACTCTGTTCTCTGCGCTTTCATTAACAGTAAGACATATATAAATCTTTTATTTGTACCCCTTGAAGATTTCAAGGCCGGGGTGTATGTTCGGAATTTATTTATCTTCTGCCAAGGCTCAGTGCGAGAATTTTTTTGTAAGTTTAATTTCTATAAAATGGCAATGTTCGTTTTCGTTGACATGTAATTTATTCTATTCTAAGATAGTGTAAAAACCAAGAGGGTTTATAATTAAAAGCGTGTGATACAGCTCACTCTTATATTTAATGTGTTTTTGAGTTATTGACGGATTCAACCAGCGCACTATGAGCAATTATTGGCATTTAAACTTGTAGTTTGGCGATAGTTTTTTGGTCGACGGAATAATCGAGTAGTATCGAATTATTTACAGTTTTATAGCCTTAGTACAGGCTTATAACTCCAAAAATTATAATCGTATTAAATAACAGTTTTCTACATCGGATTAAGCGTCTCATTTCCAATTAAAATATATCGCTGAATTGAAATTTGAATGAAATACAGGGTCATGAAAAATCAAAGAGTGTGAAAAATATGATTAAAAATAATCTCGGCAACTAATTATCCGATATACTTCATTCTTTATGCATAAGTTATTTTTTTTTATTGCCTTTTATATTCACCTCTTAAAATAAACAAGTTCGGAATTTTTTGTATACCTTTTATCAGAACAAATATTTCGAGAGCCCCCCCCCCCCCAAAAAAAAAAAAAAATAGTTCCAAATAATCGATGTTACTAATATTCAATAGGCTTCTTTCCATTATTACATACAAAGTAGGCATCAAATTTAAAGTCTCTATCTCAATTTTTTCGGGAGATAGACCGTTTACAGACACACAGACAGACGGACGGCAATTTTTTTTCTAAAAATATGTTTTTAAGTATCTCCAATGTCTGAAAAGTGTAAATACGTCAAATTTTCTTTTAATTTCTAAAACGACTAAGACTTACCCTATACTGCATATGACGGGTAAGTAAAAAACCAAGATAAACTATATAAGTTTTAAAATATAGTAAAAGAAGTTTTAAATATATCTTTTTTTTTTTTTTTTTTTTTTTTTTTTTTTGCATGGAAACTTTTTGAAAATTGAATAAAAATTGTAATTTTGTTTAAAAAAATCTTAAAATAAATAAATAAATAAATAAATAAAATAAATAAATAAGCTTGTTTAGAAAATGGGTTAATAACAAATTTGGAAATCTCCCCCCCCCCCCCCCCCCCACCCTGAATGTACGCCCAACATTGGGAGCCGCAATTCTTGTGGTATAGTTTTTACTCCAAAAATCTTTAATATGTTAGAAAATAGCATTGAATGTGATCGAAGCTGCCTCGGTTGAATGATATATTAAACTGCCTAGTCTTCTCTAACCTGCTGGTCAGGAATAGCCTTTAATTTTTTCCAGTCGGATCCAACGTGATCAGGGCATACTTCCCAGCAGTCTCGTTTTGTAGTATTGAATGACTTTGAGATTATTGAATGGCCCACAATTCCGCCTGTTCCTCGAATAACGACGGCCATGTGAAAATAGGTTTTCTCTAACAAGTTCCGAAATTAAATTTTTTAGGTTCCTGGTTACTCTATGTTATATTTGGAAACATTTCGCCTTGTTTTAACAAGAAAAATACGAAATAATTCATATTTGTAATACCAAAACTTACCGAAATATGATAATTTAAATTTTATGAATTTTCGGAGTTTTCTGGTAGTAAAAATTCGTTTATTCATTTTCAGAACTCGTCTTGTTTTATTTTGTAATATTTTACAAAAAGTTGGTGACAATTTCAAATATATTTTAAATACAGTATAAAGATAAATAATTTATTGCTGATTAAACATTTACATTTTCTTTACGTTTAAAAACGACTTCACATTATTTACTAATACAACGTGCCATTGTTAAAACAGAACGTGATATTTACTATGATTTAAATTTAAACTATTATACTAGCTACTAAATATTTTACTCATGACGGCTATTGCCGATAATAAAATTCTACATTTAAAAATACTATTATATCTCTAGAAAATCAATTTATTTCTAACAGTTTCAGAATAATATTTCAGCTTTAGTATATCTTAATTATTAAGAATTTTTGAAATAAAAGTCATAAATGATATTTTTAATACACGTTAAATCTTTATTTATAATGCAGTATTTCGCTCATAGATTGTTTTAAGCTCTTTTCTTCGAATTGCATTTACAAATTAATCACAGATTTATAGACATAAACTATTTATTCCCCAATCTGAAATCTTATCTTCGTCAATAGTTTTTAAGCCTATGTCGTGTACAAAATTTTTTGCGAGAACATAAATATCATTTGATATAAATAGGTTAAGGCACGAGTTAGTAAATGTATTTTAATTGTTAAGCATATTAGAAACAAAATACATAATTAATATTTTTGTTACATATTAATCGTAAAGTAATGTAGTACTTTTATCAATATGATATATACTCTTTTTGTAAATATATATTATAAAACGCATATTTACGAACCTGTTAATTTTTTCCATAATCCTTGAATTTGTATCTTCAGTAACAGAATTTGAATGCTAGTTTGTGTTGAAAAGTTTTCTGCTCGTAATCAAACTATCTTTTACGCTTTCTTATAACTTTCTACTGTTATACACAAGGCGCTAATGTCTGACGAAAGATATTTTTTCCAGTTACAATGTATAATGTCTTTCGGGAAAACTTTGCTAAGGGTACTTAAATATAGACAAGAAACTTTAATAACTTCAGTAATTTAATTTATTAAAATTATACGTCACTCATTAACCTTTGATATAAATTATTTTCGTTGGATATATGTAATTTAAAATCACGCAGTGGCGATTGATTATTTAACCAGAAGTTCTAATCAAGCACTAGATGACAAATAATTCTTAATTCAAATTTGATGACCAATGAAAATTAATTTAGTTTAGTTACATAACTTCAAATTAGTACCATAAATCGATAAAATTTCAAGTAATAATTTATTAGAAATGGTTATTTCTTTTCATTCATATCCCATATTAATAAAAATATATAAAAGGTATCACATATTATGATTATAAAACTTGCCATACATTATGATATTCGTATAAATTGAAAATACGGTGATAATTTCATAAATGACATTTTATTATATAAGTAACAGACTCATAATCAATTTATAATGCGTTTCAAGTTCAACAAAATTTGTGTCAGAATTTTAATTTCTACATACCTATAATTAATTTTTTTTATGTATGTTAACGTTTTATATTTATTATTATTTTTTATCTCAACTGCATTCAAACAAATAAATTTGTGTTCACATTATTCATGTATCACACTATTCATCTTTTGTATTGTACAGCTGTGTAATAGGAGATAATATTGTCTAATGGGACATGTTTAAATTTTAACTTGTATAAAAGATAACTTATAGTGTTTCCAGACTTTTTTTCTTCCAGAAAATTAATTAAATGTTAGACATAATTTAAATAGTGAAAGAGAAAATCCTTTAATTTTCAAAATGGAATTTTGTTTCATTAGGCTTCGACTCCAGGGTCTAATTGGACTGGTTATGGAACTAATGTGATACATTAATTAAACATAAACGTTTCCTTAATAGGCGAATATAATAGTTTAAATTCTAAGAACCAAATTTTACTTCTTAAATTAATTTTTTTTCTCTAATTTTGTAAAATAGACTAAAGGAAAATTAATCAAAATCTCATGACGATCGATTATCATGTCATGTTTTTATCGTTTATTAATTCAGTAAAGTGGTATTCATTTTATCGGATATAAAAGAATGATGCACATAATTTTTTGCACACAAAATGTGTCACTTAGTATACATTGTATATGCATTGCTTATATATAATCCCTTGGTTGTCCTCCAATTTGACATGTTTCATTATTGTCCATACTATTTTGAAATACATTTAGGCTTTTTGCAAATTACCTATTTATAACTACACAAAACAAAGATTGCAAATGAATAGCGTTGATTAAATGCGTCATCATCAAATGTAACATTGTTAAAATCGCAGTTAATATTTTATCAGAACAAGTATTTATAAAACATAAAAAAAATCCCTCACAGTTATGTTTAAGGATATTTAGATTTTTAATTCGTAAAGAGCTAATTGAAAAAAAAAATGCCGTTGTGTAATGCTGATACTGCTTTTTATTCATAAAATCCTGATTATTCAACTGATTTGCTTTGGGAGAAAACCGACTCGTTCCAGTAGCTTCCAGTCTCAGCTCCTATTAAAGTATAATATAAGAGCAAAAGTTGGAGGATAAAATATTATGTTGAAAGTTACAATTTTTTATACATAACATTATAAAAATTCTGTGTAATAATTTGTTCTCTTGCATTAGGTAAGTTTATGAAGCTTAAAAATTACGGATAATTTTAAATATTTTATGGGCGGTAAAAATAAATACAGGCATACAAATACGAAACTATATGTATTTTTTTTATTACTCAGTTGCACTGAAATCTAATTCCAACAGTCCAAATAGAATCTACAATTTAAACGATAAAGCAATTATATCTTTAAAAAATAGATTATTTTCCGATAATCTAAATTTTATTCTTAGTGCATTAATATAAAATAAATTGTATGTTATCAATTCAAATTGTTTTAGTAAGGTTTTATTTCTTAGAATTTAATGAAAAGCTTGATTTATTTGCGAAATTAAATAAAATTAAATCGGTACAATTAGATGTATAGGGGAGACTGGCGATTGTTGACCATAGGGTAGGCTTAACCCACTGTTCAGTTTTCATATTTAAAAGAATTTTAAAGTTTTGCCAATAGGCGACAAGCAAAGCTACTGAAATGCTCAAAAAATAGTCCTTGTTTCATGACGATAATTGAAACAGGTGTGGAAAAATTAATTGGGAAAAGTTTTCCGCTTGAAAAGTGTACTTTTTAGAAAAACCCTGTAAGATTTTCTCAGATGAAATGCATCATAGAAATTTAGGTAATGTCAAAATATTAAGCTTTCATTCCAGGCATATAGATTGTACAGTAAAATAGACAAAACATTACCATGTGCTATACTTTAAAACGTGTCTATGTGTGGAGGACTGACACAGTCAATGTGAGAAGGCTTGACCAGATGGTTAAATCTCCTCAATTAAGTGTTTTCGGAAATCCTTTTATTACACACTGTACGTAATGAAATGTTAACTGTTATATTTCTAAATTAATCTAAATTTATTCTGTACAACTACAGTAAAATGGGATGATTGTTAGAAAGGAAAGTGTTGAAAACTGATTAAATGAAGATGGGAAAAATTGCTATAGATGTAAGAAAACATTTAATGAAATATATATATCGGAAAATTTATAAGAACTTTTAGTTCATTTAAATAGTACCAATACTAGGTAAATGGAAAGAATGGAAAAAACTAAAAAGGATGAAAGTAGCAGCTTAAAACATTTTTGGTATTCATCAATCTGTAAAAATCATTTTGTAAAAAAAAATAGTCAACCCTCCCCGGTTTCTCTTATAGTTTTTTTTTTTTTTTTTGCATGTAACACGTGTTTCCATTTCACTCCTTGACGTGTGAGTTCTCTTTTAATAAACTAACTTTTTGTATACGAAAGTAAATATTAAACAGAAAAATTTCACAAACAGTAAATTCTGTGATGATTTCTTCAGTATATTTCGTTACAATTATAAATTCAGTTTCATTCAATTGATTTCGCATAATCTAAATAATCTTGCAGATATACAATATATAAAGATATTAAATTTTGTTTTTAACAAAAATACTATTAGCCTTCTGAATTTGCTTTTCAAATACTTTAGACTATTGAACCGTATGTAACGTAATTTACCAAAACAAAGTGAAACGATTTCCATGGTAGACCAAAATTAACTCAAAGATTAATACGAAAACAAAGTGAATCGATTTCATGGTAGACCAAAATTAACTAAAAAAGGTGATAAACTGCACGAACCTTTGAATTCATGCCCTTTAACTCAATAATACTTTAAAATTTAAATTTGCAAATTATTTACCAATGGAAAATAACTGGAATAATAATAATATGTTTTGTTACTTTGTCCTTAAAGTTTTTACGTGATTTTTTTTCCCAGTTGGAAAGTTCTAGTTTAGCTTCCTGAAATATATGTATATATATACATACAATAATAAAATAACTACATAAATCTTTTCCTAATTTAAAATTTTTAAATTAGGATTTCTTTTAAAATGCGATAATATCATTTTAGCTTTAATATTTTTATAACTTTGTTTATGTATTGCCTTTGAACTAAACGAATAGAAATCGGAACAAATGTGCATTTTAATAATTGTATGATGACAATTTTTCGTTTTCAATATTTCCAATTAATAACACTTTTCTTTTCCAGTCGTGGGAGATATACACTGTAAAAAAAAATCTGTAGTTCTACAGATCTAAAGTTACATGCTTACTAAACTTTCACCTGTAACTGTACGAAAAAAGCTGCAAATCTACAAAACTAGTTTTTGTAAAGCTACAAAAATCTGTAACTTTACAAATGAATCTGCTAAAATTTCAGTAATCTTACTAAACTTTTATTTGTAACCCTGGCTGCAGTTACATGAAAAGTTCTCGGAATCCCAGTTTCCAAAAAAATTCTTAGTAACCTTACAGATTTTTTGATTTTCGGCGCAAAAGTGTGTCTGTTACATGAAATTTTGTTGTTGCCGTTACATGAAAAGTTCTAGGAATCCAAGTTTCCTAGAAAAACTTTAGTAACTTCACAGATTTTTTTTTACAGTGTACGATTGAATAAAGATTACTAGTCGTAAATAATAGTAATAAAAAAGCGCACAAGTTGGTAGCTGTGCACCGTAATAATGTTAAATTTTTCTCTCATGATTTAGTCTACTTCCCAACAAATATATAGTGGATCATATACCTTCAATGTCTTAATTATAATATCCAATAATTCCAGTAATGTACTGAGTTATAAATTCAAGAAAAATTTATCTTCTAAAGCATCTTTCCTGAATTTTTGAAACTGCATTAGACGATTTACATAACCATTTAATAAATTTTAGAAGGATTGAAGGATTTAGGAGAATTAATTAAATATGAAATGATCGGGATTTTGTGAAATATTTATAACCCTGCGCAATCTTTTATTTTAAATATTTTTCTTAGTGTATTGTAGAATTAAGAAATGTACAAATGTAATGTTCTTACAATAGGAATATAGAAATATTTCCGAATTGAAAATCCCCCTCCTCCCCCCCCCAAAAAAAAAAAAAAAGACGCCAAGAAAGCTGAAAAGATGCAAAGGCAAAAGAAAACATATTTTTTAAAATATTTTTGTTTTGTGTAACCAGTAATGCTTTTAGAACAAGATAAAGTAATGTATACCTCGTTCTAAACTGTATTACTACTAATCGATGTATTAAATGAGTTCTATAACAAGTTATTTTAATGGTACTTATAAGTACCGTCGCTATATAAAAGGTTAAAAGTACTCGATACCTTTTGAAGAACTTTGAAGATTGTTTTTCTGATGTACATTTAATTATTATATAGACATATTATTATATGTACTACTTAGAAAAACTGATTTTGACAATAAAAAAAAAAAAAAACATTTTGTGGGTAAAAATTCAATTATTATTTTTTTTAATTAAAGAATTTTAAATTTTACTGTTTTTGGATATATTACTGTATTTAAAACGGATACATTACTGTATTTAAAACACTGAAACTTTTACATATGTTTGTCAAATTCCTCCATTATTTTTTTGTATAATCAATATAGTGTACTTAATAAAATTAGAGATGGATTTTACAACAAAATGCAATAAAAAAATAAATAAAAATCGAATTGTTGAAGAAATCGTGTTTTATGCTGCGTACTGGTGTTTGCATATTTTTTTTTTCCTAAACTAATTCATTAATTGTAAAATCGATCCCTAATTTTATTAAGTACACTATTGGAGATACAAACAAATTAATGGAGTAATTTGAAAAATATCTGTAAAAGTTTTAGTATTTTAACCCTTTAACTACTGATGGACTTATAAGTACATTAAAATAACTTGTTATAAAATTCATTTAATACATCGATTAGTAGTAATTCAGTTTAGAACAGGGTATACATACATTACGTTATCTTGTTCCAAAAGCATTATTGGTTACACAAAACAAAAATATTTAAAAAAATCTGTTTTCTTTTGCCTTTAAATCTTTTCAGCTTTCTTGGCATTAAGGAGGAGGGGGGGATTTTTCAATTCGGAAATATTTCTATTGTAAGAACATTATATTTCTACATTTCTTAATTCTACAATATACTAAGAAAAAGATTTAAAATAAAAGATTTGCGCGGGGTTATAAATATTGCACAAAATCCCTATAAATTCAAATTTAATTAAACCCTCTAGACCCTTCAATCTTTTTAAAATCCTTCTAAAATTTATTAAGTGATTATGTAAATCTTCTAATGTAGTTTCAAAAATTCACGAAAAATGCTTTAGAAGATAAAATTTTCATGAATTCATAATTCAGTACATAAAGAGTTAACAAGTAGTAATGTATAAAAAAATTAAATTCTCAATTTTTACCCACAATATGATAAAATTTTTACCAACAATTTTTTTTTTGTCAAAATCAGTTTTTCTTAGTATTACCTATATTAATATATGTATATAAGAAGTAAATGTGCATCAGTAAAAAAAGAAACAAAATCTTCAAATTTCTTCAAAGAGCACCCTGTCCCCTTGACATCTTTATATTCAGTCTTAAGGGGGCTGGTCACTCAACTTCGGAATTCTCCTCCGTAATGTTAAGTCTATAGACTTTTGATGCATTCGTATATTTAAAATATCTTGTTGGGAAATTCCTATTTTTAACATCTTTTTTTCTGTGTACTCTTCTTAAAGGATGCAACTTTTTTTCTTAGTTTTCGAAATATTTCTCAAATCTATGCTGAATTTAATATTTTATGTGTTAAAAGCAGGCGAACTGTGAGTAAGATTTTAACACCTCATGTAAAATTAAGTATATTTCTTAGAAATATTTTGAGAACTAAGAAAAAAAAGAGACATCTTTTAGGAAGTGTACACAATAGAAGTTAAAAATAATAATTTTCCGAGGCGATATTTTAACTATACGCATGCTTCAAATGTCCATAGACTTTACATTAAGGAGGGGACATCGGAAGCTGTGTGACTAGCTCCATTATGAATTTTCTATCATATTCATTTTCAATAAAATTTTAATCTTAGTCATTCCATCAGACCTGAAAAATTAAAACAATATAGCGAACCAAAATCTTTTATTTTTTCATTCTTCGAAAATTAAAACATTTATTTTTTTGCATGCAAGGAATAAACTTTAAACAATGAAAAAATATTTAAAATATTTTGCAAAAATAAAAATCGCGGAAACTTCAAACTTTATGTGCTATCTCTAAA
Source organism: Maratus speciosus (assembly GCA_963932465.1). Taxonomy (NCBI): domain Eukaryota; kingdom Metazoa; phylum Arthropoda; class Arachnida; order Araneae; family Salticidae; genus Maratus; species Maratus speciosus. The sequence continues at coordinate 48,107,368 of OZ010786.1, read as the reverse complement.
TATTCACCTTACGAAACGAAGATAAAAAATTCTATATATTTTCAAGAGAATGAAGATTTACGAAAAAGTAAGTAAACCGTTTGGCTTTAACTTGGATTTATGTTTCATATTCCATTTACATTCGGAATTATAGTGTTACTTTGTATTTTTGAATTCAAATTCCACATTTCTATAAAGCCTTGTGTGTTGTGATGCGTAAAAACGGGTCATAAAGTTCTTGTTTTATAGACGAATAAACTGTAAATTCCAATATGTTTTCTTTCCTATAGAATTTGAAATAAAACTTTTACTTGTGTTATATCTATTAGAATGTTTTATGATGTATCATTTAAAAAAAATAAATGAAATTAAAAAACAATTAATGCTTTTTTCTTAATGACACGTATGAAAACCCGATGTGCAAGTTATTTTTTTTATATTAGTGTGTAATCTAAAGAATATATTGCATATAAGAAATTTATTAAAATTTACAATAATAACAAAAAAAAAATTATTATAGTCTGTAATTTGGAAAACCCGGGTTCGATCTCCTAGATTAGAATTCTCAATTTTTACGTACAATTTTTCATGATATTTTTAATCCTTCAAAGGACAAAGATATCTGTGTGTAATGCTGATGTCATTTTGCGAATGGCAACACTTCACGATCAAATTTCGATTTTGCAATTTTCGCCATTGCAGTTTTAAATGTTCTAAACTTCGTACGTTTTCAGTTTTTACAACATCGTATAGGAGAAAACATTTACCTTGAAATGGAACTTGTTATAAAACTGTATCCTAATTGACTGATTTATTATGATTTTAACAATAATTTTTAAGCCTGAATTTTTGTAATTTATCACTATCACGTGCCGGTTCCATTACATAATAATACTTAACTTTTTGCACATGAAGCAATAAAAATTGACCAGTATTTATTTCTGGCTAATTGTCTAAAAAGAAATTAAAACTTTCTCTATAAATAACTAAAATAATAATATTAAAAAAACAAGACAAATTTAACATATGTAATAGAAAAATTTAAATGTTTACATTGTCAAATAGGAAAAAAAACCTTTCAAATAAAATTTGTTTGTGAACTCATCTCTGTTAACTGTTTGTCTATGGTCTAGAAAACAATTTTCAAGAGTAAAATACTTTTAACCCTTTCACCGTCCGGGGATTTTCCAGTATTTTTATAAGAATGCTTGTAAATCCCAGGATATATATATATTTTTAATCACAGTTTGATGCTATAATATCTTTAATATCACTACTTTCTAAATAAGGTTCAAAATAGAATTCTGTTTAAAATATTTTGGTCTACAGCCATTTTAACGTGATTTCTAGGAACGGAGCATTGAAATAATTACAATAAAAGCATTGAAATGATTACGATAAAAGCATTGAAATAATTACAATAACAGCATTGAAATGATTACAATAAATGATTTTGCAAGTAGCAAAATCTTAGGAAATAATTCTTAGCATGCGGCTAATACGAAAAACATCGATTTTGAAAGGATTTCAATAATTTGTTTGATTGCATAATTGATATTTTTCATATACTAACACTTTTTTGCCTTTAGTTGGCGATCTGAAGTGTAATTGCACGTAAAACATTTATACGGACTGCGATTTAACTCATATTACTGGACAGTGTGGTGTTTTTTGCGGCAAATGTTTTACTGCGGCTATATATTTCTAATAAAAAAGAAATTAAACATCTCTTTCACAAACATTTAGATCTCATTAAATAAAATTATAAAGCGTTTTAATTCCTTGATACTTATTGTTTTAGCTGCATACTTTAATTTGTGTAATCAGCAGTTATCAATGTAAAATTGTCTTTTCTTTCCAAACTCCTCAATTCGGAATGTGTCATGAAAAGCTAAAAAATCTTGAACTCAAGTTTTTCGATTTTTATTGTCATTTTTTATCAGTATACAAACCCAAAATATAAATTATATTAGATTATGCTTTTGTAGCGAAATATATTGCAGTGCGCTTAATTAACTGATTAAATGAGAAGAGCTTCTGAATTTGAAAAGAATATAGTTATTATATTGGTGAAAAGAAATTATTTTTTAATAAAATAGTGGTTATGGAACTTGTGTTTCATTTCAATTGTGTGAGTATCTAAATAAATTAAAATTTTTTAAGAGTTAAAATTTCCGTTTATCTGAATTAATTTTTTAGATAAATGCTAGTAAGAAATTGCTAAAGATTTTCTAAACAATTGTTTAGTTTATTTTGAAATGATGAAATCACTGCCAGATAAGAAAAGGCAAAAAGAGAACTAAGCGATGATCAAAATGAATAATTTAATAGAGAAAAAATAAAGACATTCATTGGTGACAGTCATTCTTTAGTATTGCAGCTAATTATAAGAATATAAAAATTGGATACATCTAAAACAATTAAATTTAAGATATGAGATACAAAATTATTGCAATATTATTACAATACAACGTTAAAAACACTAGGGTTTCCAATCCTGATTACAGAATATAAGGGAAGACCATTTTTTATATTTATATTTTCTTAGATTGCCCACTAAGACAGACTTGAACAGTATGAATTTTACTTTCAAATAAAGTTTTGAAATTTATTATTATCTATACTTCCATATTAGTTAATAGCCGGAGCAATCGCTAAAGATTTTGTGACTTATATCAGTCCACTTTACTTCTGATTATTTCAGTTATTTAAAAAAATAGTTTGATTACATGTCTGTTAAATTTCTGTTTTATTATTATTTTATTATTTAATTTTATTCATGAAATTTCAACTTCGTTATGGAATGTCAGCCAGAAACAAATTCTGAAATATTGATATTAATTTAAGTGCAAAAGGATTTATCTTTCAAAATTGTCTGCATGCGATAGAGATAGATTTAAAAAAAAAAAAAACTCTTGCTTGAAATATATTTTAATAAAAAATGAGTAAATTGAGATGCCCTTTTCAAACTAATTGCAATACAGTTTTGAAACAAATTACATTTGAAAGAACATTTTTTTTTTTTACTCTATTCGACGATGTAACAATTAAAAATGTGCAATGTTTAAAAGTTTTAAAATATCAGTAAAAGCGAAATTTAATCGTCTGTGGTTACCAACATCAAAATGAAGTCAGCGTTACGCACCGACACTTTTGTCCTTTATAACAATGGATCGATTCGTATATTTAAAAATACTGCAGAGCAATCTACACAATACTAATATTTTGGGTGTAAAAAAACTTTATTTTAGTAAACATTACAGACATTAACTGATGTCTATTGAACAGATGACCGTTCAGAATTTAGGACTTGAAAATGGCGGGATCTTCTAACAACATAATGACCAGAAGCATGCTGCTTAGGGTGGTCACAGGCAACATGGGAAAAAAAATTTAACGTTTTCTTCGGGGGGACCCTCCTAAAAGTTGCCAATTAGTTATAAAATGAGATTGGCAAAGTTTCAACTGAAATGAATAACATTAATTCGTGCCTCATCGAGGTTGAAGTCTTGAAAATTTGCAATTTTTGGCAAAAAATTGTCGTTTTTCTTTCTTTACATGAAAACTATTTGTCTTAGAAACCTGATTCTTGTTTTATTTCATAGAAACAGTTGTTGCCTTAAACTTTTACTCTCATCAAAACTTATATTTAATGAATATAAGTATTTTTCAGGTCAGCTCGTGAACCATACCCTTAAACTCTGCATTTTTGAAACATAAGTGAAAAATGACAAATTAATAATTTTATTACTTTTGATAATTTTTATTACATTATTTTCATTAATAGGCAAAAATAAATGAACAATTTTTGCAACTTTAAAAATATTTCGCGAATTATAATTGATTATTAGTTATCTAATTCTGTGTCTAGTAAGAAAGAGCTTCTCGATTTCTATTACAGTTGAACCTCTGAATTTCTCTTTTTATTACAAGGCTGCTTTTGTTACCTGTTATCGCTATCTATTTTCAGAATTGACGAAACATTCCGTAAACCCCCCTTCCCTTTTTGATATGATGGCAGAAATGTAAGATTTTTTATATTGGCCACTTGTCTCATCAAATCATCGACAGTAAGCTACCAAGTAGTCGTCAAGTTTTATATGTTTTATTTTATAATATTCGCAAAATGAAACTGAACGACAGAGAAGCTGCCAGATTTAGAGTACATCCACCAGTTAACCACAGACTTTAATTTTAAGTAGAAGTGGAATCGACTCCGTAAATAACTATTTCGTAAACAAAGAACTGAGATCATCAAAAACAGATTTAAAAATTCCGGTTTAGAGAGAGCTGTTATTCACTGGGATGGAAAACTGATTCACCATTTTTTGAATAAAGAAAATGTAGAGAGGGTAGAAGTTTTAATTAGTTGTGGGGATGAAGAACAGTTACTACGAGTTCCACAGGTTGAAAATAGTATCGGAATAATTGAGGCGAAAGCTTTATTTTCAGCAGTTGAAGAGTGGAGGAAGTTGGTAAAATCCAGGCAATATGTTTTGATACAACTGCAGTAAACAACGGTCACCTCAGAGGAACCTGTATTTTTCTATAGCAATTGTTAAAGGAAAAGTCTTCTGTATTTATCATGTCGCCACCATAATCTAGAAATTATCCTAAAAGCTGGTTTTGATTGTAAAGTGAGAATAATCACTGCCCCTCAGCCAGATATTTAAAAAAAAACAATTCTGATTGGATGGTCTAAATTAAACCAGAGTAAATATAAAAATGCTATTGAAGATGAAATACTAGTTATAAATAGTTAATTCAGAAGAAATTTCAAGTTTTCTTACAGGACTTTTAAAAATTAACAGCTCAGGGATGATTATAAAGAGTTTATTCAACTTTGTTTAATTTTTATAGGACTCCTTCCTACAAAAGACTTTTTTCACAGCACCTGGTACTTTTAATCATGTCAGATGGACAGCACAGGCAATTTATTCTCTCAAAATATATTGTCATAGATAATCTCTCAATAACAAATTTAGAAAAAGAAGGTATTAGAGACCTTTGCGTATTTCTAATCACTACTTATGTAAAATTATGCTTCAATATTCCCTCTCCCACTTTGGACCCCAATCCAAGACCTCCAAATAATAAAATCACTTGTTCACTACATAAAAATTGATAAATAGGTTGTAGACAAAGCACTCGTTAAAATGATAAACCGTCTTTGTTATCTTAACTCGGATCAAGTTGCATTTTCATTTTTAGATGATACTTTGGGGAAAAAAAGTCAACATAAGCATGGCTGTAAAATTAATATTATTTGAAGAAGAAATGGTGATGATGATAAAAATTTAAAAGCAACAAAAGTTTTCAACGAAGTGGATTATTTATTGAACAAAGAAGCTAATGTTTTTGTTTCATCTCAAACTATAAAAAAATGTAAGATTTTATATTAATAAGCATTTTTTAAATACTGATCCCAATGCATGGTGTGAAAATAAACCTTATTTTAAAGCAAGAAAAATAGTGAATGGTTTTAAAGTTGTCAAAGACACAGCTGAAAGAGGAAGAAAATTAACAAGAGATTTCAATTCCTGTTTAACAAAAATGAAAAATAAAAACGGTATATGCTAAAATTTGAATGTGAATGTAGAAGAACTTTTCAAGATTCTTCAAAAGCTACCTTATCTAAGCCATTTACCACCTTAATCCTTTCTGACGCAGTGGTCCCATGTCGAGACAACCTAATTTTAATTCCAAACTTACTTGTTTGTAAATTTAGGTGTAGTCAATCATTTCTTTATTTTACGAACAAAATTTTTCTGTACTGGAAAGGGTTAATGTGACAATTGTAAGGGATAATAATTTATTTTCTTTATTATGCTTCCTTTCTTGCAACACATCTTTAATAATAAAATGCATTTGAGCATTAATTGATCTCATTTTTATACTTTCTTTTCCCCCTTTTTTAAAATTCTTTCAGTTTAAAATACGATTTTTTTCATTTTCTTTGGATATTTTTAAAATTAAACCCTTTATTATGTACAAAATGAAAAAAAAAAGAAAAACAAAAGGTGGAAAGCAGATGAAACAGAATGTTACAATTTTTCTTTGCATTTTCCTAAAAAGTAAATTTTTAGGATTCGGGTGAAGTCTGGTCTTGAAAAATGCGCATATTTTTAAATCTATACATTTTTAGGGAACAAATTGGTGTGTGGTTCTTCAAAACGAAGCTTTTTTCTATAAGATGAGACCTGAATTATGTTTCTAGGTTCAATTGTATTTATTTCATGAAGGAAAAACAGCATTTTTTTGCGAAAAATCACGTTTTTTTCAAACTTTAACCTCAATAAGGCACGGGTTAATATTATCCAAATGAGCTAAAACTTTGCTAATCTCATTTTCTAGTCTATTAGCAACTTTTTGGGGGGTCCCCCGGAAAAAATTCGAAAATTGATTTCTTGTGACCACCCTAATGCTGCTAATATCCTAAAGGAATGGCTCCCCTATAAAGTACACAAACGACTGTATTCAGCACCACAGTCACACCATTGAGCACATTTGGGATGAACTTGATTGTCGAATTCGAGAACACACAAGTAAAGAAACCTTGAAAATTGCAATACAATGTGCGTGGTCGGACATTACTCCCGATACGACGAAAAATCTTGTGTTGTGAATGCCAAAAAAAAAAAAAAAAAAAAAAAAAAAAAAAAAAAAAAAATGCAAGCAGTTATAGATTCCAAAGGATGTAGTACAAAGTATTAATTTTTAATTTTGAACCCTTAGTTATGCATAAAAGTAGTATACGTTATTTGTATGTAAACTTTTGTGACTATATAATATCGATTTTTGCTCGATTTCTCTAAATTTTTAATAAGTGCTTTTATAATTTTCTTTAATATGCATCACCCAATGTCTGAAAAGTTCACTAAAATAAATTTTCCCCCTCAAAATATTTGTATTTTGTTAGATTGTTGTAATTTTATGAGTGTATGTAGACTTTTGTGACTGATTGTAGATCAGTGTTGCCAGATTGGGGACTTTTTTAATTCAGATTATTTGACTGTCACCACTTTTTTAAAATAGTATAACTAGCCTTATTTTTCAGAATTTTTAATCTATTTTAAATATACCGAATATTTCTATTTAAAAAAAGCGGTGACAATCAACAATCTTCGGACATAAAAGTCCCCAATCTGGCAACACTGCTGTAGATACCTTTTTAGCGGCATTTTTCTTGAAGTTAAAACAGAAATTTCTGAATTACTTTTCAAAAGTTTTGCGAAACAATATAACGTTCTCCAGATTTAGTAACCTTTTACTAAGAGAAAGAGGAGAAAAATGTCTTCAGAATTTGTGCTATTTTTAAATTGATGAAACATCAACAATACATATTTTCCAAAAGTTTTCGTTCATTTCTGAATAAATATTATTTTAAAAGACATGAAATAATTTTTAATAGTACTTTGTCCTTTTCGAATATATTATACCAAGAAGCTTGTCTCTGTGTTTCTAAAAATCATCTTGTACTTTCAATACCGACCTTTCTTTGTGCATATATAATTTTGGTTTAGAATAAAATTAGCTTTGTTCAGAGCACCGCAGAGTCAAAAAATGTCGCCATAAGAATACAATGTCTGTGCTGTATTACTTTTGAAAACATAGAGTAGAACATTATTAAAAATGTGCTCCACAATATGGTGGCAGGGAGAAGTTGACAATACAAACATTGTTGTGTATAATTACAGCATTATAACACGATTATTCAGTTGTGACGCATATTAACTTCTTGTGGTAAGTGCTATAAGGAAATAAAAACTATCATAAACCTTGAAAGTGAAATGCATGTTAGTATTTTACAAAAGTCATCCTAAAAACAAACAAACAAACAAACAAACAAAAACAAGACACCTCTTTGCGAAAATTATTTAAAATTATTCTACTTTTATTTTTAACCCTCTGACTGCCCTGGAAAAGGTCAAAATTGTGATGTTGTTTCCTTTTTATTTAAATAAAATGCTGAAAAAAATATAATTTTTCAAACATGTGTTTATGCAAATTATTTTAAGACTATTCTGACTTTATTTTTCACAAACTCAGAGCTTGTTGAAACGTTACCCCGATCGTTATGTGATTCCTATTGCCTGCTCATGCTTTAGTATTAAATTTGTTTTAGAAAAATGTCGAAAAGGCTTCAAGCACTCTTCGTGGGCACAAAATTTTCATTGTCCTCATAATCTACTTCATAATGTACAGTTGGCCAAGGAAAAAAAATGCCCGATACAGTTTAAACTCCAAATTGTCACAAAAAACGGAAATAACTATTTGACTTGAAATTATACCTTTTTCACTTTATGTTACAAAATGTTTAGAAGGCCGTCTCCATAATGAAATTGAACTAAACTCTGAAGCTATTAATATAAGCATCGAAATTTAATAGCAAATTTGGATTTTATGGTGATTCTTTTTTTCGGATATGAATCTGGAAGTCATTCGGTGAAGAAATTTATAAATTAAGAAGTTTTAATACCGTGGACCTTTATTTGAGCAAAAATCTACCCAAAATTATAAAATTATTTTTGTGCATATATTATTGTTTTCCATTTTGTTCTGAGACTTTTGTAAAAAAGCATGATCTGATTATTTTTCGATAAGTTACAAGCGTTTGAATTTTGTACAGAAATAATTTTTGGGACGTTTAATATAGTAATTTAAATCTGTTTTTCTCAAAACTGATTTTTAAACTTTTTAGATTTTTGAAATGCTTCATATTTGACATTTGAAGTCCACCGAAGTGGAGAATGCTTTGGGACCTATAGCTACAATGGCTGTCGCCTCTAATGATCCTTATTATACATAAAAACAACAACAAGTCACAACAATTTTTATTTTCCATTACATATATTACATAACTACAATGGGACATTCACAATTACATCCATGTCTTACCCAGGGACTCGAACCCGGCCCTCGGGGTGACAGCAGCCTCCGCTTACTGACCACGCCACTGGGCGACAATGCTCCATATGTCTCAATTGTTTATCAAAACTCATAAATCTGATAAGGAAGAAGCCTAATATATTACTTATAAAAAAACTGTGCATGCATTTTAAAATTCAACTTCATTAAGATAATTAAATTTAGTTGTTAACTAATTAAAAGGAAAAATTTTGATGAAAATCGATATGGAATTCAGAACTATTAAAGGGCTTACAAATCTATACACAGATTGGTTCGTAACAGAGTTTTAAGTGATTAAAATACAAAATCGAGGGAATATCTCAAAATTAACACACACGGAGCATTAAAAATTTCGTTTTAAAATTTTATTTTATTTTTTCAAACTTAAAATTATAATAAGATTGAAAATTTCTTTTAAGGTGTTCTATATACTTATGATGAACTGTATGTTTTCACAGAATTTCATATCTCAAGGATGAAAAAAAAATTAACGTCCACCGTCCCCTTAAAGTTTGGAACTCCTGTTTATTTGTAATTGTTGAAAACAGATTGTACTGCCTGTAGATTTTTTTAAGAATAATTCAGAAACTACTTAGCAAAATGATGTGTAATTTTGCAGTTTCATATCTATATTATAAAGGACAAACACATCTGTGCGTAACGCATACGTCATTTTGGGAATGGCAACACTTTGAAATTTGAAATAAAATTTTGGTTTTGCAATTTTCTCTACTGCAAATTTTTAAACTTCTAACCATCGCGCATTTTAAGTTTTTACACCGTCGTATAAGGAAAAAAAATGCTCTTTTAAATGCAATTTGTTTGAAAACTGTATCTCCATTTATTTTTGGGATATTAATTTTTTTGTAGTTTTTAATACCATTTTTCTTATCGTGGCAACAAAAGTACCTCATTTCTATTGAAAGGAATTGAAAGTAAACGGAAAATAGTCGAAAATAGGAGATACTGCATTTTTTTGAGGCCATTTTCTCATAAAACCCGAAAAAAAAGTTGAAACTAAAATATGGGCTATGTCAAGAATATTGTCTGTTATTCCGTGATAATGACGTCATATGCACACTTTTCTGTAGACGAAGTTTAAGACTGTATTGTAAAAGTGGATTGATTTAGCGGATGCAAATGAGGTCATTTTATAAAAAAGCGTGTATTTTAATTCTTAAACCTGAATTATATTTTGTAGAAGTACGTCATTTTCACAACCCAGCTGCTATGGAATACTTCACAGGTGAAAATGCTTCACTTTTGAAAATAATGTAATTGAAATCACACACTGATAAAATGCAATGTTTTACAAAAATTCAGAATGTCTTTATAAAAGAGAGTTGACATGTAAATAATAGCGATTTATATTACAGAAATTGATTATTCTCGCCTGGATGGATTTGCTTCGACGAGTTAGACAAGCAAACAAATAATTCGTGGTTTAAAATAACATCGTGTTCCTGAAGTTTTTGTCGAAAATTCTCTCGAATAATAAAATTGTAATGCTATTCTTTAGGACATTCTACTATAATTTTATGAAAATAATATAATTTGCTTAATTTAATTTTTCCTAATTTTATATAATCTTTGTAGTTAAAACACAAGTGTGTTTTTTAGTCATCTGCCCTGATCTTTCTGCTGAACCAATTTTACTGATATTTTTTTAAAACAGAAAGCTCTTCCTTTGTAGATGTGATCGAACTATCTGAATTTTTTCTAAATATCCCCATTTTTATATTTTAATTTTAAAAGCATTTTATGAAATTTCTTCAAAATGATGAAAATTAGATAGCTTTCATTATTGCAGACAAGAGAGAAATAATGATGTATTTTTAACTTTTTTCATGCTATTTTCTCATAAAAATTCAAAATTTTTGATAAAAATTGTTCTATAGGGTTTAGTGTCGCAAAATTCCATTAGGAGCAGAATATTATATTAGGGGCATAATAACGGAAAATGACATACTGCTTTTGAGAACATGCATTTTTCCTCATAAATTTTCTATATTGTTTTTCCTTTTGCATGTGTACTGATACTAAGTTTCAGACACTGGGCGAAATGCTTATTTAAATGGAAATGAAGTCATATTTAAAAGAAAACGATCACTTTCTTAGATAAAACTAAACATTTTAACACAAATGCGTCTAAAAAACATAAATTATGGAAATTTCTACTCTCCGGAATTGAGATTAGAATCTCAAGTATAGAGTGCGTCTGTTCACATAAAAGATGTTGCTGACAATAGTGGCTTCAAGTTTTGAGTTAAAAGGATTTTTAAATGATCAAACAAATTACAATTTTTTAAAAAAAATGATGAATATGGATATGAGAAGTGCGTTTGCAAATTTTGAGAAGGTGAAAATTGCTGTTTTCATTCCGGAAATCCAAGCCTCAATTGATGACCACATCCTAATAACTGATCTTTATTATATTTTACTGATTAAGTATCTATATTATAAAGAACAAACGTATCTGTGCGTAACACTGACGTCATTTTGCGAATGGCAACACTTCACGAACGAATTTCGGTTTTGAAATTTTTGCTACTGCAATTTTTAAATCTTCTGACCATCGCACGTTTTCAATTTTCATCGCACAGGGAAAAAAATTTACTTTCAAATGCAATTTGTGATAAAAACTGCATTCAATGACTGATGTATTATATTTTCTAAAATAATTTTTAAGCATGATTATTTAAAGTTTATCTTATCACGTGCCGGTTTCAATACATAATCATAATAAACATTTTGCACATAAAGCAACAAACATTTTTCAGCATTTGTTTGTGACTTTCTTTGGATAACGAAATTAATACTTCCTTCATAAACAAAAATAAAAGAATAATATTAAAAAACCCACCAATCTAACATATTTGTGAAATACAAATTAACGAAATTAATACTTCTTTTATAAACAAATAAAAAATAATATTGAAAAAACACAAATCTAGCATATTTGTAATCGTACAATTTAAATTTTTAGGTCACGAAATACGATTTTTTTTTCAAAAGGAATTTGTTTGCAAAGTTCATCTCAGTTTACTGATTGTCTATGGTTTAAAAACAATTTTAAAGAATGAAATATTTTTTAATTTATCTATATCGCGCGAAGCTCCATTACTCATAACCCGATTGCCCTTAAAACAAAATAACAAGTTCATCATTTTCTTACGGCTAATATCCATTAAAAAAATTCTCTATGAATAAATAAATAAAATAATATAAATAAAACACAAATTTACCAGACATGTATAAGCTCTGAAATTATCAGAATATAAAAGGAGCTAATTAGAAAATATCGCTTTTGATAAACTTCAAAAATTTATTTGATTGTATAATTCGTATTTTCCATATGAGAAATGCTTTTTAAATGTATGTGGTGAATTTAAAAAAATTATTGCATATAAAAAATTAGTAGTTTTCAATTAAGAAAAAATGTTTTCGCCTATATTCTTTAACCCGGGAAACCCGGGTACGATCCCCTAGTTTAAATAATAATTAAGATGCTACTTGGCGCAGAATGATATAAATTTAATATAATTGCCAGCGCGGTCTTTTCTATATCGGTCAGACTAAACGGAGTTTAAAATTTCGTATTAAAGAACACCAACGATATATTCAAAAACAGGAAACCAATAAATCTTCAATTGCTAAACATTGCTGGGAGATAAACCATTCTTTTGATTTTAATTCAGCCAAAATCATCTCTAAACCCACTCCTATACACGAACTTAATTTTATTGAAGCATTTCATATCTATAAAAATTATGACAATATTGTTAATAGTGAATTCGCTATTCCCTCTTTGTCAGATTGCTGGAAATATTTCATAAATTCCTCTTTGACTTAATTACTACCATTTTTTTTTCATATTTCTGGTGGTATTACCTATACTATTCTCCTATTGGCTGGTACCCGCATTTTACTGTTTCCCCATTGGTTAATGAACTTTTCAGTTGACCCCGCTTCTCCTCTATATAAGTGAGAAAGTTTCGGTTATTCTTTGCACTAAGGACGGTACTCTAAACGCTACCGAAACTAGTCTGTTGAGTGTTTGCTTATTCTGGCGTTTTTAACAGTGCTTTTAAATTTATATACATATTTAATGCTTCGATAAAGCTGCAATTACGTATTTAAAGCTTCTTCATCTTTAATAGAACCTCTGAAATGTGTATTTTTAACATCCAATCATTAGATTAAATACGTCACTAATTGCATGGTAAACTTGGCATTATAAGACAGACGTACATATATTTAAAAATAACAAATGTAAACAATGTACTGTAGAATAAAACACTCATACTACAATATATATTAAAACACACATACACACATAAATAACGCCTGCATTCAACAGTTAAAGATATATATAAATATTATACAGACATACAAACAATAAATACAATAAATCCAACTGGAGTGAAAAATTAGCCAGAGCCAAGAATCGAACCCGTATAAAAGAGCTACTCCGGCCGATGCCTGAGCTCAGTGGTTAGAGCAGCAGTCTTGTATACTGTGGTCCCGGGTTCGATTCCTGGCTCTGGCTAATTTTTCACTCCAGTTGGGTTTATTGTATTTATTGTTTGTATGTCTGTATAATATTTATATATATCTTTAATGTAATGTACAGTTTATTTTAAAGAGAAGATTCAATCAAGTATCGTTAATGTGTCCACATCGGCAGTAATGCATCATGCGTTCTACATGTTAGGAATACCTAAAAAAATGTGAATTATTTTATATACTTTAATTCATGATAGTTAAAAATGCAATGTATAAATGTTATATTACATTTGTTAAAACATGTTAGGAGATTATAAGTTAAAATATGAATTTTGAGAATTAAATATTTGTTTCCCTTTAAATATTAAATGTATATTTCAATTGAAAATCAATTAAAGAAGGATTGTAAATATATAAAAAGTATAGTTATTATCCACCAATACTACATTTCTAATTAAAGATGTTATAAAATTTATATTCTAAAGCAATTCAATCTTGTGTTTTTATGTTCTTTTTCATGTTCTATTGATAGTTATATTACTTAATTCTTCAAAAAGGCCTTGTCACATGTTTTTGAAGATAAACGTTACTGTACAAAAGAAGTAGTTCTATTAATAAAAGAAAACATTTATTTAAATAATATCTATAAGCAATTATTGAAGAAAAATCTCCGACCTTTTCTTCCTATCTTAAAATATAATAAATATACTATATGTAAGATATAGAAAAATTCTTTACACTGGTATTAATTATATAAATAAAACTTTTAATCACTTATAGGTATAAATTTGTTTTCAATTTACTGAAATGAAAGTTACTTACAAGTATCTTCTTCAAACGTCAAAAGTTCGATATTTAGTATTTAGTTATTCAGAATATATCCTGATTATCTGAGTCCGATTACATTACCCTGTGGGATTACAATTTCGGTTTTGGATCAATTACTCAATTAATCCTGCTCAAACAATTTTGACAGTTTCTCTTACGTGCATGAAATGAACGTTAGAATTAGGATTTTATTAAGAGTCATAACCTATAAAATTCTATTTTTAGTAAGAAATTTAAAAAAACGTATTTCATTTTCTGTGTTCTTTGAAATAGGAATCATTTTATTTCATTGTTTTTAAATTTTACTTTAATTCTACAAATACAACTAAAAATGTATACGTAAGATTGCATTTGTATATGAAAACAGGAATTTGAATGAAGTTGATTTAAGTTTTTATTTATGAAAAGCAGTTTTAACTTTGGAAACCCACAAAAATTATAATGTTACGCCTGAATATGGTGGAAGATAATAAAATAATTTCTTTAAAAATATTTCTTAGAAAACAAGAAATTTTTAGTATCATATAAAAAATATTATTTTTCCTTTGAGGTGCGTTCGTAATTATATAAATGATAGGACCTATATAGGACGTATATCTGTACACATATTCGAGCGCAAAAACTATCGAATTAAATAGTTTGAAATTTAATATATATAATCGTTACAGAATTGTATCAAGTTATTTCAAATTTAATGAAAATTGAATGAAAACCTAAAAAGATATTAATAAAAGTTTTCGTCATTCTATATCATCCGTTATTAATTCAGTGCTATCCCATAATAAGTAAGGATTCTAGGTTGCCATGTGATTACGTCCTATTTAAGATGGACTCATATTATTTCCGTATTACTGAATTTAATATATAAAATCTAATAAATTTTGTATTCACGCATTTTTGCATAAGAGCACAACAGCTATTGCGCACAGATATGAAAATTTATATAACTAGTTATAGAACGAACGCACGTCATTTGCCACAATTGACGTACAATTTTCGACTTGTTTTATATGTAGAGAAATTCAAAGGAATAGTGAAGAGTTTTCTAATGATAAATGAAGTTAGATGAACTGCTAACTTTTGAGTAAATTGCCGACTACGAGAGTTCCATTTTTGATTAACGAATAAGAACTTGGAAATGACAGTTTATCTAATAGTCGATTTCCCTTTGTCAAACATTTTGTGCAGAAAAGTTTCGATTCAGCAAAATGTGCTAAGAAAATCTTTCAAAAGTTCCAAGGCAGCTATTTTTAAATATAAAAAATGTAAGATATTTCATTTTGGAGGTATCTTGTAAATTTTAAGTTGTAACTAATATATTTATTTTAAAGCAGAATAAATTAAAATTGAATAGTTTTGAAAGCTGGTTTTACCAGCTGGTAATTATCTATGAATATTTTATTTAAAAAAAATTGTTCTCTATGTAAATCAATCATCATTTTTATAAAACAATTTTGAAATTTCTTTTATTTAACTATTTTTACAGATGTAAAAATCAAACTTTGTTATGAAAATTATTTAGAAATTTTTGATAAATTTTGCATAAATCATATCTTTATATTTTCTTCATCATGAATTAATTCTATTGCATTTTGTTTTGTTTTTTCCCCTATTTTATATTATTTCTTCCTTAACGAATTTGTTTTAGCTTTAAGTTAAAAAAAACTGGAAAAAAGAGAACACCACACATACTTTAATCCTCAAATTCTCGTGGAGGAGAATGACACTAACCATCCAATTTGGAATTATTTCAATTTTACATTTATGATAAATATATGTATTTAAAGGGACTTTACCATATTAAAATTGTAAAAACTTTTTAAAATGTTTACACATAAATTATATTTAATTTAAAATACATAAATTATAAAATTAATATTTGTAATATATATATATATATATGAATTGGAACCTATAAAATGTTTGTAAGAAATGCATTTATAGCATCTTTAAATTTCCAAATCCAATATTGCAATTCATTTCGCCTAATGACTTCTGGATTATTCTTAAAAATCTACCCCCATAGGAGCTATTTTCGAAACTATCGGGCCGGCAGAGTTAGAACAATTTTTTTAACGGGCCAGGCCGAGTAACAAAATGAATGGACCGGGCCGGCAAAAAAATTGAACGGGCCTAACGGGCCGGGCGATAAAAACAATTAAGCGTTCCTGCCGCCCGCTATAAAAATATAATCGTAGCCCATAAAATATGAGCCATTTTCAATGAATGTGACTTTCGCGAGAATAATTATAAATGTGCATCACGAGCCGATGCTAGTTTGGCAAAATCAATACAGAAATGTAAGACGCCCAGCATAGAGATCAGTATTGGACAATTACATGGTGTCTGAGCCCGGGCTTTATTTTTTCAGCAGACTCGTGCAGGGCCGAGATCAGGCTTGCATTTTTTTTTTGTTGTTGTTGCATAGTCGATTAGTGCCGGAACTGTACTTTATTGTTCTCAGAATGTGTAGGGAAAGCAATATATTTTGTAAAAATATTAATAGCTATAATGAATCTTTGGAAATATACCTTATGGAGGATCTCAAATTTACTGGTCAACAATGAGAAATTTTCTGGCACATTTTCTGACTATTTTTCTATTCCTACTATTAGCTCACACTCTCCCTATATTTATTTATTTATATATTTATATATTTATATATTTATCTTGTTCAAATTTTCAATCGTTAATAAAATACTCATTATTCATCCTATCAAGTTGAAATAAATTTTTTTAAACTTGTACTGGATGACAATTGATGTTAATACAGTTTTTTCAAATATTAATTAATTAATTAAATTTTAATTAATTAATTTTAGTTTTGCATGGGAAACAAAATGGCGGCCATTGGTTATTGAAGTTCAATGAAAGAATTTTCAATAAGTGGTTACCATAGGGGAACCTGTTTTGTCGCCAAATACCGCCAAGTTTGTCGCCAACTTGGCGATATATCGCCAAATTTGGCGGCCAAAAGTGACGCCAACTTGGCGATATCTGTAATTTTTCGCCAAATTCCCATAGAGTTCCATTGTAAACCTACTTGCTTATAGAAAATCAAAAAATTGAGATATTTTAATGCAACGAAAACTAATATTAGCTTGATTATATTAAATTTTTCTTTGATGGCCTAAGTAGGAATTGACTTTAAAAATAAAATTTTTATATTACTTGTTTAATTGTAGAAGCATAAAATTGACAGGCCTGACTGTTGAAAGGAAGCCCAGTGGTGAGTGGTCAGAGCATCTGACTGCCTCACCACAGGTCGAGAGTTCGACTCCCGACTGGGCAAGGTTCACTCATCCCTTTGGGGTCGATAAAATGAGTACCAAGCTTGCTTGGTAACTAAACACAGAGGGTCTCGCGTTAGGCTGACTAACTGGCCGGGACGCATGCTGCATAGCACCTCGGGGCTTAACGTCAAGAAAACAGAGATGGGCACTGTCGGCCCAGATCCTTCATGGATTGTATAGTCACAGAGTTTGGTTTAGTTTTTTTTAGACTATTGAAAGAGTTCGGAATCGAATAGCATTTTCCATTTTTATAAATAAATTACTTATCGATATATAAGAGATTCTTGTCACATGACTGCTGGGTTTTCGCTTTTTCCGTGATATCGCTACTGAAATTTCAATTCAAAACTAACTTTGACAGTATTTTCTCAAATATATATTGACTTTATCAAAAAATGGAGAACGTTATTCGATTAAATAGTTTTTGTATAAGAGCACCTCTCAGTCGTATGCGTTTCCGAAAAAACAAATGAATTCTTAAATGTATCAGAAAGTAACTCCTTTGAGAAAAACCTTATTAAATGGCAGAGAAGTAGTTTTACAAAATCTGCTTTTTGTTTTACATCTTCAAAAGTTATGTTTTTAACCATCATTTTTTTCTTTTATTCTAATCTACATTAATTTTTTAATGAATCCTTATTTGAATATTGAAACGTCTAATGCTTTAAGTAATCACTAATGTTGCTATTGTGTATTTTCTGCCTTTTGAATACATAGTAATTTTAAAATATACTATAAAATTATTCCATATATATATGTGCTATGCAGTATTCTTTAAAATAATCTTAATTCTATGTTTAGAAAAATCTGATTTTTTTGTTGAAATTGAGTCGTTCTGGATCGGGCTTCATTTAATTTATTTTTCCACGTGCCGAGATTGGCCTGTTTTTACTGTGTTTTTATCGGGCCGGGCCCGGCATGGAAGTTAAGATCTCTACCCTCTACTACTCCCGTAATTTTGCATGCACGAGCAAAACGCTCACATTCTATAAAAGGGTTTAATTCACTTTTATAGTACACATATTACATCTTAATTCCTTTGAAAATTAACAAGTGGTGGGGAGGGGAGATAAGAATTAAACAAAACAATGTTTATAGTTGAACAAGGCTCGAGTCACTACGACTCGAAACAAGTGCTGGAGGGTTTGAAAGGAATTTAAATTTATGAGTTCTAAGCTTTTTAATCGCATAATCCGTATTTTTTCACCAACGGACTTCTAGTTTGTCATCCGATTCTAAAATTTACGGAAATATACGATTTATATCACGTAAAAATTGGATAATCGTATTGAAGCGTTCATGCTTGTGACAATGTCTTTATAGAGACAGGCCCCCAAATTTTTTTAAATCATAAATTTAAATGAGGAGAGACACAATTCTTTATTAAATAACTTTTATCGCTTTTTTTCTTTTATAAATTGGCGTTGAAAATTTATGGCGATTTCTCTCTTTCTCTCTCAGTCTCTCTTGCATACTTCATTTTTAACGCAGTTTTTAAGTGTGGTAAAGAAGAAAAATTCCTGTAACAGACGCTGTTACAGGAATTTTTGTTGTTGCCGTTACATAAAAAGCTCTAGGAATCCCAGTTTCCTAGAAAAACTTTAATAACTTTACAGATTTTTTTTTTTACAGTGTATAAGCAGGCAACAAAATCGTCATTCTAGTAGCAAAATTTATTTTGTAATCCTGCGCGTAATCTGTTATGCCGATTTTCTTCTCGTCAAATGTCTGACAGTTTGGAAGGTCCTCTAAATTCTGATTCTCCATCTTGTAATTTTTTTTAATATTTGAAATGAAGAACATACTTATATCTTTCATCCCAATTAATATTGTGTCTTAAAATCAAATACATTTTAAGATATTAAATGTTGAAATGTTCTTTTTTTTTTGCAATATTGAGAGTCCTGAGACCCCTTAAAAGTTAAGAAAAATTCCAATAGATATTATCAATATTAAACCCGTAAAGTGATACATCTACATTGTTTTACAGCTGGCTTATATAACGGAAAGTTATTTTTTTACAGACGATACTTTAATTGCTGCCCGAAAGAAATATTATGCCGAGGGCTAAAAGTCGAAATGATTTGTAGCAATAGAAAACTAGTTGGATGTGCCAATCCCAAAACTTTCTTCTATCTTATACATCTTAATATTTCAAAACCTAGTTACACATGTTAATACTTCAATATTATTAGTTCAATACTATACCAACTTTGATTTTCATCTTAAATTTCTGCTCAAGTCAATTAAACGGACTAAAAACGAGTTAATCTATATCATGATATTTGTTAAAATTATTAATTATTCCTTATTCTGTCGTTATCAGCTGTTTGCGAATAGCCGGCATAGCAGGAAGCGAGTTCCCGCCGCTGCATGAGCCGCCCATGCACAATAGCACTACGAAAAATCAAGAAAAGTATACAAAAATTGCTAGCACGGAGCCCCTTTACCGCGCAATATTTCCAAATTCAAGGAGAACCTGTTGGCCAAAGCCAAAAACAAGCACAAACATTTTGGTTCAATTGTATGAATAATTTTATACGCTGTTCGATGGTACAATAATGAAAATGGCACAGAGATCGGAATTATAGCGCCCCCTTCTTTCGGAATTTTTTCAAGTTCAGGGAGGACTTGTTTGCCATAGCCAGAAACATGCACAAAAAATTTGGTTCAATTATATGGATAACTTCATACACTTTTCGATGGTACAATAATGAAAATGGTACAGACATCGCAATTATAGTGCCCCCTTCCGGCAGAATTTTTCCAAATTCAGGGAGGACCTTCGTGACATGACCAAAAATAAACACATAAAATTTGGTTCAATTCTATGCATAACTTCATACACTTTTCGGCGGTAAAATATTCAAAATGGCACAAAAATTGTACAAAAATCGCTATTACAGCGCCCTCTACGAGCGATTTTTTTACAAATTAAGGGAGGACCTCCTTGCCATAGCCAAGAACTTAAAATATTTTTTTGGTTCAATTCTATGCATAACTTCATACACTTTTCGATGGTGCAATATTCAAAATCGCACAAAAATCGCTATTACAGCGCCCCCTCACGGCGAATTTTTTGCAAATTCATGGAGGATCTGCTTGCCATATCCAAAAACTTAAAATAAAAATTTGGTTTAATTCTATGCATAACTTCATACACTTTTGGACGGTACAATATTCACAATCGCACAAAAATCGCTATTACAGCGCCCCCTACCAGCGAATTTTTTCCAAATTCAGGGAGGACCTGCTTGCCATAGCCAAAAACTTAAAATAAAAATTTAGTTCAATTCTATGCATAACTTCATACGCTTTTCGATGGTACAATATTCAAAATCGCACAAAAAACGCATTTACAGCGCCCCCTACCGGCGAATTTTTTCCAAATTCAGGGAGGACCTGCTTGTCATATCCAAAAACTTAAACTAAAAATTTGGTTCAATTCTATGCATAACTCCATACACTTTTGGATGGTACAATATTCAAAATCGCACAAAAATTGTTATATCAGCGCCCCCTGCCGGCGAATTTTTTCCAAATTCCGGGAGGACCTGCTTGCCATAGCCAAAAACTTATAATAAAATTTTGGTTTAATTCTATACATAACTTCATACACTTTTTGATGGTACAATGGCGACAGACAGACGGACAGACGGACAGACGGACAGACGGACGGACGGACAGACGGACAGACGGACAGACGGACAGACAGACGGACAGACATTTTCTATAAACATGTTTTATGGAATCTCTGACCCCTAAAACATGCAAATCCGTCGAAAACCGGAAGTCGAAAAAAATTTCGATTACAATACTTTCTTCTATTGAAGATAGAAGAAAGTAATAAATACGTGGGCCTTGTACACCATTTGTATACATTTGTGCAAGATTATCGCGCATATTTTTACTTTCTTCTATCTTCAATAGAAGAAAGTATTGTAATCGAAATTTTTTTCGACTTCCGGTTTTCGACGGATTTGCATGTTTTAGGGGTCAGAGATTCCAAAAAACATGTTTATAGAAAATGTCTGTCTGTCTGTGTGTCCGTCTGTCCGTCCGTCCGTCTGTCCGTCCGTCCGTCTGTCCGTCTGTCCGTCTGTCTGTCGCCATTGTACCATCAAAAAGTGTATGAAGTTATGTATAGAATTAAACCAAAATTTTATTATAAGTTTTTGGCTATGGCAAGCAGGTCCTCCCGGAATTTGGAAAAAATTCGCCGGTAGGGGGCACTGATATAACAATTTTTGTGCGATTTTGAATATTGTACCATCCAAAAGTGTATGGAGTTATGCATAGAATTGAACCAAATTTTTAGTTTAAGTTTTTGGATATGACAAGCAGGTCCTCCCTGAATTTGGAAAAAATTCGCCGGTAGGGGGCGCTGTAAATGCGTTTTTTGTGCGATTTTGAATATTGTACCATCGAAAAGTGTATGAAGTTATGCATAGAATTGAACCAAATTTTTATTTTAAGTTTTTGGCTATGGCAAGCAGGTCCTCCCTGAATTTGGAAAAAATTCGCCGGTAGGGGGCGCTGTAATAGTGATTTTTGTGCGATTTTGAAAATTGTACCGTCCAAAAGTGTATGAAGTTATGCATAGAATTACACCAAATTTTTATTTTAAGTTTTTGGCTATGGCAAGCAGGTCCTTCCTGAATTTGGAAAAAATGCGCCGGTAGGGGGCGCTGTAATACCGATTTTTGTGCGATTTTGAATATTGTACCGTCCAAAAGTGTATGAAGTTATGCATAGAACTAAACCAAATTTTTATTTTAAGCTTTTGGATATGGCAAGCAGGTCCTCCATGAATTCGCAAAAAATTCGCCGTTAGGGGGCGCTGTAATAGCGATTTTTGTGCGATTTTGAATATTGCACCATCGAAAAGTGTATGAAGTTATGCATAGAATTGAACCAAAAAAAAAAAAAATTAAGTTCTTGGCTATGGCAAGGAGGTCCTCCCTTAATTTGTAAAAAAATCGCTCGTAGAGGGCGTTGTAATAGCGATTTTTGTACAATTTTTGTGCCATTTTGAATATTGTACCGCCGAAAAGTGTATGAAGTTATGCATAGAATTGAACCAAATTTTATGTGTTTATTTTTGGTCATGTCACGAAGGTCCTCCCTGAATTTGGAAAAATTCTGCCGGAAGGGGACACTATAATTGCGATGTCTGTACCATTTTCATTATTGTACCATCGAAAAGTGTATGAAGTTATCCATATAATTGAACCAAATTTTTTGTGCATGTTTCTGGCTATGGCAAACAAGTCCTCCCTGAACTTGAAAAAATTCCGAAAGAAGGGGGCTCTATAATTCCGATCTCTGTGCCATTTTCATTATTGTACCATCGAACAGCGTATAAAATTATGCATACAATTGAACCAAAGTGTTTGTGCTTGTTTTTGGCTTTGGCCAACAGGTTCTCCTTGAATTTGAAAATATTGAGCGGTAAAGGGGCTCCGTGCTAGCGATTTTTGTATACTTTTCTTGATTTTTCGTAGTTCTATTGTGCATCATCGGCTCATGCAGCGGCGGGAACTCGCTTCCTGCTATGCCGGCTATTCGCAAACAGCTGATAACGACAGAATAAGGAAAAATTAATAATTTTAACAAATATCATGATATAGATTAACTCGTTTTTAGTCCGTTTAATTGACTTCAGCAGAAATTTAAGATGAAAATCAAAGTTGGTATAGTGTTGAACTAATAATATTGAAGTATTAACATGTGTAACTAGGTTTTGAAATATTAAGATGTATAAGATAGAAGAAAGTTTTGGGATTGGTACATCCAACTAGTTATAATTAAGTATAAAGTTTTTTATGAAAAAAATCGAATGTTTTTAACACTTTCCAACAAAGTTAAAAAATGTTTATAAATTCTGTTTGTCTGTCTATCTGACCGTCTTGCCGTGATTTAACTCTCGTAAATATTGTCAGATTGCCATGTCATTTTTATATGTTTTTGAGATTTAATATAGAATGACCGGTTTCAAAAATGAAATGTGTAGCATTTATAGTTCGTGTACAAGTATAAGAAGTATACATATATTCTGGTGATTTTTGTTTACAGGTTCATTTTTAAAAATTTTCCTGAAACAGTTTGTTCACTTTTGCTAATTTTGATAAAGTCGCCGCGTCAATTGTGTGTAACGAAACATGCAGTTGTACGAAAGCATCTACGAAACATATGTTTATTAAAAGATATTTATAAGCATTTAAATATACTTTTTCACTTTGAGCATCTCTCTATTCTAAAAAAAAGTAACTTACACTGTCACCGCCGCCGCCGGTTTTGAATTTTTTGTGACCCGAGGTCTTTCTCCGCTAATATTAGGAAAAATATTGCATACAAAAATATGAAAACCGGCGGTATTATAGAAAAATGTGTGATAAACAGTTTGAGATAAACAGCTGATACAGACAGTTTTCAAACGAAGGATTATTATAAAAGATATTTAATGCTAAACTTGGACAAAATCGTTCCATTAAAAAAGTTTTATAGGGGCAAAAACTATGCATGAGAATTAATTCATTTTTAGATCATTTTGTACATTAGAATTTCCCGGTGTGCAGACTGCCTTTATTTTTTTAATTTGACTCATTTTTTGAGGTTTTATTTCTATTTTAAATTCAAATTTTCAGCCTTTCCAGAGATATTTTTTACTTATTTTAGAAAATGGTATTAATTTAAACTGTTGCCAACTGTATAAACATCGCAAACAATGTTTGCTTCAAATTAAAAATTTATTTACACGTGACTATTATAAAAAGAAAAAAACTTTCAAATTAGAATTAAATAATTACGTATAAAAAGCAGGAACTTATTGAAAATTACTTAAAAACTATATTTACAAGTGAATTTTAAAACAGAAAGGATATTGTAAAATAATAAATTCATTAACATGCTTTAGAAGCCTTAAATAGGAGAAATTACATCACAATTACGTCACATTACGTTTATGACGTATAATGAACAAAAAATAATATTGCAAAACAGTTTAAATTTAAAAATTTCGTGAGACATTTAATTGATATTTTGAGATTATCTTTTCAAGTATGTTTGTTAGGACAGCGCAAATAATATTTCATTTCTAACAAAAGTGTTTTCAGTTGAATATTAAAAAGAAAAAGAAAAGTTTGGTGAAAATTACGTCAGGTTAAAAACGATACATTTAAAATGTCTTATTTAAAAGAACTTTCATTTCGCTTTGTTAAAAAATACCGACATACAAATACTCAATTTACTTAATTCATTTTATATTAGCTTATTTTGAAATGTTTAACCGATTTTATTTAATCAAAGACAAAAACAGCCATTGTATCTTTTAACAGCTGCTGATTTTTCCTTAAAATTCTCCAATCAAAGAGAAATGAATAGAAACCCGTTTATAGGGAGATCGACGCTGCTTTTTAATTATAATTCAATCTTCCAAAATCTTTTTAAAACCGATCAAATTAGCGTACTTTTAGGGATTGCGGTGTCTGAACAGGGGTTGGCGAGCATAGCTCGTAGGGGGCCGAGCCCCCTAGTGTTATAAATTTAACTTATTGACTATTCTATTTAACCCAAATTATAAAACAAGCCAATAGCAGGTGACTTGAACAGGAGCTGGTACATAGTAAACATAGTAATAACCAATGCAAGTTTCCGTTGAACGTGCTACCAGGATGTTCGGATTATGAAAAAGATGCGGATAATTGAAGCAACATACTAAGCTTGCGAGTGTTAGATGTAACCATTTCATGAACACTTGTTATTTTCATCAAGACATTAACCCATTCGTGCCTGAATTTTTGTTTTCTCAAACTTCTTGGAAAAATCCCCTTAAAATTTTGCAAAATAAACTTGAAAGATATTAAAACATAATACGCCAAACAATTTTTGTATTTATTTGATAAAATGTAAGCGTACTAAAAATGGGAATATGCGCAATATTTGTAGTAGTATAATTTGCATAATTATATGTTTTGTCTAAATTCATTTAAAATAATCTTTTAAATTGTATATTATATACCATAATTAGTATTTTTATGAACTACTAAAAAAATAAATTTATTTCTTTGCAAAGACTAATAACACTATAAGTATTAGTAATAATAAACTAAGAATAATCGTATTTGAGGCTTAAAAACAATTTGTTTCATAATCATCTCGAAAAGGACTTTACATAAATAACTGTTCCCTAAATGGCTGATAAAAATATATACCCAATGGTGAGTAGCGCCCTATATTTTGTACGTCATAAAAATACATAAAAAACAGGCTTGAACATATAATTTCACAATTTAAAAAGATGCGTATTTCGAAGAAGTCTATAAGCTAAGATTATGATTTATTTATTTTGATACTTGGAAGAAAAAAGACGAGTGAACTTACTTTTTACATTTCGCCATCTTGAAAAATGAAAAATCTATGAACTCCAAAATAAGCCTTCAAGCAAATAAATGTTCATCTTAAACCGTCATTTTTCGGTAACAGATAAAGCCATTTATAGACAATTATTTCATACAATTTTCATCTTATAGAAAAGCAGAAAATTATAAAAATGTATTAAAATTCGAAGCGTTCCAAAAATAGGACGCTACTCATAAATGGGTTAAACAGGAGCAACAAGTAGCCTAATTTAAATAGAAAGCAACTTTGAGGCTGAGAAGTGAAATAATTAGAACACTCATATCGGTTGCTTTATGGTAAATGTGAAACAAGTCTGTGCATTAAAAATTGTGTACTTCATCTCATTCTTCTAGATACTGCCTCAGAGATGCGTACAGATGGGTGACAAAATAATACGAACACCCATAACACAAACGGCGAACGAATTGCAACTCTTCCATAAATGTTTGGCGCATGAAGTTCCTTTGGGCAGTTCTTGCTGAAATGGAATTTTGGAGATGACTATTTATATATGACGCTCTCTGGGGATAAAGATTGCCTGCGCTTTCTGGCCGCTATGGGGTCCACTTTCTTTTATCCGTCTCAGAAAGCTTTCTTTTCCGTCCACTGTTGTATTTCGCAGACGTCAATTTGCCGCATTTCGTGTACGCTGTCATAACGGTTGACACAGTACTTCTTGCACGCCCCAAATAATTGGCTGTTTCCGTCGTGGAGCAATCAGTGCACCGCATTCCAACAATCACTCCTGTTTCGAACTCTGACAAGTCAGCCATTACTGAGTTTTTCAGAGCGCATGGTAAGCACATGCAACACCTATGATTGATTTTGAGCGACTGATACCTTACCTTTCATAACCACTAGGTGGCAGAATTGAGTGCAAAGTGACATGCGCGATCTGGTCCTTTGAAATGAACCATACCTTTTCATGGATGTTTGTATTATTTTGTTACCCATCTGTATATAACATGTGAAACAAGTAATAAAACAGACGAAGGTACGGAGATAAAATTTGCAGTAAAGTATGCCATAAAAAACAATAAGTCAAGAAAATTCTGCAGCTCAATGAGCGTGCAAACTTGTCCAAAGGTGCATAAAAATTTCGATACAAATTTCCCCAAAGTGAAATTTCGATTAGATTTGATAACTATAGATATTGTTGACCTTCTCTGTCCCAATTTTGTATGGATATTTTAAAAGCCATTCATTTGTTTCTTGCAAAGTTACACAGTCACAGTCTTGAGATTATAATAGAGAGTTTGAATAGGTAATTTCGGAATATCCGATTGAGATGTGTGACTGTATATTTAATATTAACCCGGGAGAACTTGCTGCATGAGATTTTCTCTCACCGTCGTACTTTTTTTAAGACTCTTATTTAAACCATTTTTCATTTTAATTAAAATGGAAAATGTTATTTCAGTTATTTTACCTCTTTCGTGAATAAAATTACTAAGCCAAGCAAAAAAAAAAGTTGATATTAAGTGAATGTAAAGTAAAAGAAAAGCAATTGGGCACCGTGGGAGAAATTCTCACTAGCGAGTTCTCCCGGGTTAAGAAATAAATAGGATTTTGAGTAATTTCTCTCTCAAATATATTTTAATTACCAATTTCTCGAAATGACTGATATATACTGATGACTATAAGTCAAGATTTATAAGAAAATTACATTATTTTTAATAATCTTTATGAAATTTTAGAGCAGAAAATTATTTAAAAGTTTTTTTAGTCAAATTTGCGTTATTTTTCATTATCAACACATAAAAACATAAAAAGAGGAAGTTTTTGTACAGTCGAACTCAATAATTTCTTTTTTAGAAAAGAAAAATATTTTTTTTTTACTATTAATTTAAAAATATCATTTCCATTTTTACTTTCTTCTATCTTTACAAGAAGAAAGTATTGGATTCGTAAAAATTTTCGATTTCGTGTTTTCGACGGATTTACACGTTTTATAGGTCAGAGATTCGAAAAAACATGTTTTTACAAAATGTCTGTCTGTGAGTCGGTGACACTGTCTGTCTGCCTGTCTGTATGTATATGACACAAATTTTGTGGGCGCTCTATCTCAAGAACTAATGCACGGGATTTAATAAAAATTTATATTGAAGTAGTCCCTAATACAAATTGGTGATGTTTAGTTTTTGATGTAAATCGCCCAACATGTGGCATAGCTATGCCGCATTTTCGCGATTTCAGCAATAGCTATATCTGAAGAACTAATGCACGGATTTTTATCAAAAATCAGATTCAGTTAATCCTTGATATGATTTCTTGCTCGTAACATTTTGGTGTAAATCGTCCAACAGATGGCGCTGCTATGCTGCATTTACACGAATTTCGTAATAGCTAGCTCTATTTCAAGAAATAATGCGCGGATTTTCATCAAACTTCAGATTCAGTTAGTCCTTGACATGAATTGACGTTTTGTTCCTTTTGGTGTAAATCGCTCAATAGGTGGCGCTGCTATGTTACAATTTTTGTGATTTCCGCAATAGCTCTATCTCAAGAACTAATGCTTGGATTTTCAACAAACTTCAGATTCCGGTATAACTTGATATGAATTAGTGCTGTTTATGTTTTGGTGCAAATCGCTCAACAGGTGGCGCTGCTATGCTGTGTTTTTCAGAATTTACCCTACAGCTCTATCTCAATAACTAATGCACGAATTTTCATCAAACTTCAAACTGAGGTATACTTTGATATTGATTGGTGCTAAATTGATCTAATTTCTTGTACTATTTAATTGACGTGATTTATATAAAAGAAAGTTTTGTGAGGGCCACAACATACTGGTTTTACATTTTTCTATCTTTACAAGAAGGAAATATTGGATTCATGTAAATTTTCGAATTCCGGTTTTCGACGGATTTACACGTTTTATGGGCCACAGATTCCAAAAAACATGTTTTTACAAAATGTCTGTCTGTGAGTCTGTGATTCTGTCTGTATGTCTGTCTGTCTGTATGTATGTATGTGACACAAATTTTGTGGGAGCTCTAGCTCAAGAACTAATGCACGGAATTTAATAAAAACTTATATTCAGGTAGTCCCTGATATAAATTGGTGCTGATTAGTTTTTGGTGTAAATCGCTCAACAGGTGGCACTGCTATGTTGCATTTTTCCCGATTTCCGCAATAGCTGTATCAAAAGAACTAATGATTTTCATAAAACTTCAGATTCAGTCAGTCCTTCACATGAAGGGATGCTGTTTACGTTTTAGTGTAAATATCCCAACAGTTGGCGCTGCTATGCTGCATTTTGCAGGATTTAAACTATTTCTGCAATAGCTCTATCTCAAAAACTACTGGATACATTTTCATCAAACTTCAGATTCAGCTACTCTTTGATATGAAATGATGTTGACTACGTGTTGGTGTAAATCGCCCAATAGATGGCGCAGCTATGCTGCATTTTGCTGATTTACACGATTTCAGCGACAGTCATACCTCGAGAACTAATGCACGGAATTTCATATTTTTAGAATTCTCATAATGAGCACAGACTGCCATTTAATGTGGCACTGTGATAGCGAATTTTGAAGTATTGACTTGTATGAGATAGAAGAAAGTTTTGTGATGGCTACAACATACTAGTTTCACTTATTTTTGCTTTATATTTTTACAGTCTGTTATCGATATTTTATGGGATTATTTTTAGCGATGGATTTGCTTAAACCATTAAGTGCCTGTATATATATTAACCGATTTTTTTTGTGGAATCGTTGTTTTCTTTTTAATGAACATGATGTCATAAATGTACTTCTTAAAAAAAAAAAAAAGAAAATTATTATTATGAAAAACAATATGTTCCCGAAATGGGCGCAATGGCACTTAATAGGGGAAATTTTTTTTACAAAAATATACTTTTGCCTCCGTGTAGTTATAACAGTTATTTTTGAATTTTTCAGAAATAAAAAGGACTATATCATTCTGAAACAGACATTTTACGTAAAATTCAGATAAATTGCATCTACAATTATAATAAACATCCACATTTATAATATAATAAAAAAAAACTTCCTATTCATAGGCATTTTCATTATATAACTTTTCATTTTTTATCATTACATTATCTTTTCTCTCTATTTTACATGAAAGACGACTGAACTGTTTTTACGCAGCATTACATTGAACTATTTACAAGAAACTGGAGTATTTTTTGACATACTTTACACCTAGATGGTTTTCCAGCATTTTCTACAAAATGGTTCACGCCATCAAAACGCACGTAATTTGACAGAAAACCAGAAGGGTCCGAAAAGGATGTCTTCTATTTTCTGTTCTACTTTCACCAATGACGAAACAATTTCACTGACAAATTCTATCTGAGTAAGTTTTCTTTTACATTCCTTATGGACTCGCCAAGCTGCTACAACCTGCATATTTAGTGTGTTCATGAAAAATGACCATCACCATTTTTCTCTCTTATTTTTGGGCAATAAATACTCAAAAAACGATCAAGCAAACTGACGCCTCCCATGATGTTTTTATTATAAGACGCTATATATAACATGGTGCTGCGGTGTATCAATTTTTTTTCTTATCCGCCATGCTCCATCTTTTTGCCGAACCTAATAGGTTCAAAATTTCAAGCCACACAAACACAGACAAACAACCTGATCGTCTCTCCATTTCTTAATGCTTATTGATTCCGTACTAATGGAGTCAAATGTTCCTCTGTCTTTTTTCTTCAAAGCTTTGGAATCTATCAAAGGACAATTCTGTAACCTGATTTCTCAGTTACATCTTCTTCATCTGTTACTATTGCGGAAGAAACGATTTCCGGATCATCCGAATAATCATCTGAATCTAATTATTCAAAACTATCAAACCCCGCGGCTTTGCCCGCGTAATAGTTGAAATATGCCATGTGATATTTGCATGACTATTTTTTATTTGAAGAACACTTTTTGGGCTGATTCAAAAATTACAAATTAAGCCACAGTTTGACTAAACTTCATCCTAAAAGTGCAATAGACAGAAATGAGATTCCAATTAATAAGAAGAACTAAAACTAATTCCAAATAAATGATAATTTAGAAAGTATTTTGAGACTTTTATACTTATTTCATACGCTCATTTCAGTATTCATTTGAAGTTTTGAATTTTTTAGAAACCATCTTAATACATTTACGTCTTAAAATTAATCATCATGTCAAATTCCAAGCTTCTTGTCTAACAGTCTACCACCTCTCTGGTGCTAGTGACACCAACATGAAATGCCGAAACAGAGTTGAAATAGAATTATTCGAAAAACGTTGAAACAGAGACTGTCACCATTAATTTGTCAACATTAACCTTGAAATCGGTTGGTATTTCCTAATATTCTATAGAAAACGAAATTTAGATGTTTTTAAAGGCTTTCTTGTTATTCCTGCAAACCAGGTGGTAGTGACACCGGCATAAAATATAGCCCGTATAGAATCAGGGATTATCACTCTTGATTCGCAACCAATAACTTCTGTAATCGTTTTATTATTTCCTGAGATTCCATAGAAATCGTAATTTAGGACTCTTTTAGAATGCTTTTCGCTCCTTCCCTTCGCTTCACCCCTTTTAGGTAGCTTTCTTTACAAAAAAGCTACCTATTGCAGCCGTTCGGAGGAAAGCGATTTCAAAAAATTTTAGTATATTTTCATCGATCATGACCCCCAGACACCGAAACCACCCTCCGTTCAAAATTGATATATATATATATATATATATATCTGACATATGTCACACTGTAACTCCCGTAATTATGAACCGATTTCGATGTAATTCGGTGTGTACATAGTACATACCAATGTCTCGACCGAGATCGTTGGCCAGCTTCATCCGCCATTTTGTTTCAAAATGGCGGCCATTTAAAATTTTTTTACAAATTTAAAATTTGAAATGTGGTACCAAAAAATGGAAAATGGAAAAATATTTTTTTCTTATGTATTTGACCTTTATACAAAGATTTCGGAGCAGTTTTTGTTTCGTCTATATCTTAAAAAATGGCTGAGTTATAGCATTTTGAATTTCTAGCGTGGCTGACATTTTGAAACGTCCTGAACTTTGTCACGCGATAAAAGGCGTATTTATGAACCGATTTGGATGTAACTTCATTTATACATAGTACATACCGATGTCTCGACCGAGTTCGTTGGCCAGCTTCATCCGCCATCTTGTTTAAAAATGGCGGCCATTTAAATTTTTAAGAAAAATTTAAATTTGAAATGTGGTACCAAAAATTGAAAATTGAAAAAATATTTTCTTCTTATGTGTTTGACCTTGATAAAAAGATTCGGGAGCAGTTTTTGTTTCGTCTATATATTAAGAAATGGCTGAGTTTTAGCATTTTGAATTTCTAGCGTGGCTGACATTTTGAAACGTCCTGATTTTTCTCACGTAATAACAGGCGTATTTATGAACCGACTTGGATGTACCTTGGTGTGTACATAGTACATACAAATATCTCGACCGAGATCGTTGACCAGCTTCATCCGCCATCTTGTTTCAAAATGGCGGCCATTTAAAAAAATTAAAAAATAAAAAAATTTAAATGAGATACCAAAAAATTGGAATATGAAAAAGATTTTCTTTGTATGTGTTTGACCTTAATACAAAGATTCCGGAACAGTTTTTCTTTCGTCTATATCTAAAAAAAATGGCTGAGTAATAGCATTTTGAATTTCCCTTGTGGCTGACATTTTAAAACGACCTGATTTTTGTCACGCGATAACAGGCGTATTTATGAACCTATTTGGATGTAACTTGGTCTGTACATAGTACATACCAATGTCTCGACCGAGTTCGTTGGCCAGCTTCATTCGCCATCTTGTTTCAAAAGGGTTGCCATTTCAAAAAAATTAAATTTAAAATTCAAAATGAGGTATTAAAAAATTGGAAAATGAAAAAGATTTTTTTATGTGTTTGGCCTTGATACAAAGATTCCGGAGCAGTTTTTGTTTCTGAAAATTTGTTCTTTTGTTGATATCTTAAAAAATGGTTGATTTATAGCACTTTGAATTTGTAGCATGGCTAACATTTTGAAACGATCTTGTATTTGTCACGCGATAACACACGTATTCGCCTATTTCAATGTAAGAAGGCATGTGGATAGTATACATCAACACCTCGACCAAGTTCGCTGGCCAGATTCATCAGCCATCTTGTTTCAAAATGGCGACCATTAAATTAAAAAAAATATATATATTTAAAGTGAGGTGCAAAAAAATTAGAAATTGAAAAAGGTTTCGTTCTTAAGTATTTGATCTTGATATAAGGATTCAGGAGCATTTTTTGTTTGTCTTAACCTTAAAAAATGTCTCAGATATAGCAGTTTCAATTTCTATTGTGGGTGACATTTTGAAAAATCTGATTTTTTGCATGCGACAGCACTCCTATATATTAACCGATTGCGATGTGAGTGAGCATGTGCAAAGCAATTACTAAGGTCTCGACCAAGTTCACTGCTTAGCCTCATCCACCATGTTGTCTTAAAATGACAGGCACTTTAAGAAATTGCCGAATTTGGCAGCCAAATATAAGTTACTTTAAAGAAAAGCAGCTTGGATAAAGCTGACTAATTTCGCGAAATTCTCATTCATTATATTGATAAAAATTAATATGGAATCTCCTATATTCGGTTTCCACTAAATTGAGCTTCGTGTGTTTGCATGATATAAGTTGGCTTTTTTTAAATAAGGATTATGAAAGCTACCTCTTCCTCCCGGCACTGGCCGGAAGGACTTTTTAATTTCGAATTTATTTTCGACTGTTCTGAGAGGACATTTATATTGAACAATTTTCACTCATTTCATCCTTTTAAATTTGGAATTTTCTTTCGACAATTCTTAGAAAGCATTTGCATCTTTTAAGTAATTATCATTCCAAATTTAAAATGTTAGATCCCTCTTTAACACCAAAAACGCAATTTAGAACGTTTTTTGCACATGCACCCCCTTTTGGCTAGTGGCACCGACATAAGATATAGCCTATGTTCTACGTTGGACTAACACCATCATTTTGATACCATTACTTTTGGAATCGGTTCGGTAGTTCCGGAGCTTACCTTCTACAAATAAACAATTTTTACCTCTTTATAATATTAGTATAGATAATCCAAAGCTGGAGACACGGTTAAAAGTTTCACACGCATCTTTTCTTTAAAATCGAAATATCTCTCTATTCTAAAAAAAAGTAACTACCGCTGTCACCGCCGCCGCCGGTTTTGATTTTTTTGTGACCGGAGGCCTTTCTTCGTTAATATTAACAAAAATAATGCATACAAAAATATGAAAATCGGTGGTTTTATACAGAAGTGTTTGATAAACACGCTGATGCAGACAGTTTTCAAATCGAAGAATTATTTTAAGAGTTATTTAATGCTAAAGTTGGACAAAATCGTTCCACTAAAAAAGTTTTATAGCAGCAAAAACTATACATAGCAGTGTAATCATTTTTAGATCATTTTATGCGTTAGAATATACCGGAGTGCAGATTGCATTAATTTTTTTATTTTGACTCATTTTTTCAGGTTTTATTTCTATTTTAAATTCAAATTTTCAGCATTTCTAGAGATATTTTTTACAGATTTCAGAAAATTGTACTAATTTAAACTGTTGCCAACTGTATAAAAAGCGCAAGCAATAATGTTTGCTTCAAATTAAAAGTTTATTTACACGTGACTATTATAAACAGGAAAAAAACTTTCAAATTAGAATTAAATAATTACGTATAAAAAGCAGGAACTTATTAAAAATTACGTCATAAAAAGTATACACGTGAATTTTAAAAGAGAAAGGATATTGTAAAATAATAAATTCATTAACATGCGTTGGAAGTCTTAGGAGAAATTACGTCATATTTACGTCACATTATAGTTATTACATAAAATGAACACAAAATAATATTGCAAAAAAGTTTAAATTTAGAAATTGTGCTAGACATTTATTTGATATTTTGAGAATTAATTTAAAATGTCTCATTTAAAAGAACTTTCTTTTCGCTTTGTTAAAAAATACCAGGAGAAAAAGACTCTCTTTACTTAATTCCTTTTATATTAGCTTATTTTGAAATGTTGTTACACGTGTATACGTCATCAAGTTATTTTTATTTCGACGTTTTATTTGTGTTTTTATTAATGTTGTACGAATTTATTTGTTCTTTCGTTATTTAAAATAAAAATTATATCAATTTGTATAATTTGGCGAGTGGTTTGGCGATTTATATAATTTGGCGAAATTGGTCGACAGGATAATCAAGTAGTATTGCAGCGGATTTGGCGTTAAAATTCCCCAATCAAAGAGAAATGAATAGAAATTCGTTTATAGGGAGATCGCCACTGTTTTTAAAATTATAATTCAATCTTTCGAAATCTTTTTAAAGCCGATCAAATTAGCGTGCATTTAGAGTCTGCGGTGTCTGGACGGGGGTTGGCGAGCGTAGCTCGTAGGGGGCCGAGCCCCCTAGTATGATATAAAAAAAAAAAAGAAAAGTATGTTAAAAATATATCTTTTAGCAAAAAGAAGTCTTACGTAAAAAACAGATTTTAAGAGTAACACTTCCAACAAAGTTTGTTAGGAATAATAATAAAAAAAAAAAAAATTCCAAAGTTTCTATGCAGACTGTTTTCGCGCGTATAAGCACCGTATTGGGTCTTCCTAATTTGGGGCGTTTCGTCTGGCCTTGAAAACTAACGAAAGCGCTAATGCTCCCGTTACGGGAGCAACTCGTTCTTTCATGAATTGTGATCAATCCATTATAATTATTAACTACGGATGTATGTAGTATTAAACAATAGACAGTTATAAACATATTTTAAATTTAAAAAATAATTTTTATAATATAGTTATTAAAAAAAATCTTGCGAAAGCGGTCAAAAAGATAAATTTCGTTTTATAAACATTTTTAAAAAAATAGAAAATACAAATGAAACATTTTAAACAAATTACAGAAGTCATCTCATATATTCAAAATACAAATAACATAAACTTTTTGACAATATATAACATACTCATTTTAGAAAAAAAAAATCCTAAATTTATGTTCCCAAAATCTGAGCAATGGCGCTTAATGGAATAATAAAATTGTTTCCTAAGGGAACAATGCAAATGCAGCAATATACATAAAACTAGAATTAATTATAGAAAAACAAACATGTAATTTAAATAAAATACTCATACTACAATATATATTAAAAATTAGTGAGAAATTGCAGACTCAGGCATCGGCCGGAGTAGCTCAGTGGTTAGAGCAGCAGTCTTGTATACTGTGGCCCCGCGTTCGATTCCTGGCTCTGGCTAATTTTTCACTCCAGTTGGGTTTATTGTATTTATTGTTTGTATGTCTGTATAATATTTATATGTACCTTAAACATGTAATTTTCTTGATACAAATATTACATGCTTTTCATGATAAATGATAACAATCGAATAGCTCAGAAGATAAAGCTGGTAAGTGACATAAAAAATTGAGTTACTCAAACGATTTAGGATAATCAGTCGTCCTCTACATCTGTCAAATTGCTATTTGAAGAAAACCTAATACACAGTGAGATTTTAATTGATAAAGGAAGCATTTGAGAATAAATGTAAATAAAGATTTGTAACAATACAGCTCATTTTCTCAAAATGATGATTATGTCACCACATTTATCATCTGACTCTTCAATTATAAATTAAAAGTTTTAATAAAAATTTTATCATTTCATGGGTAAGTAAAAAACCTCTCCTTTTATGTGCACCGGGCGAAGCGTACAATATAATAACTGAAATAGATTTGAAATTTAAAGAAGAAAATAGATGATAGGTGTTTCCAAAAACAACAGTAGCACAAATCTCAAAATCAATAATTTTATATAACTAGCTGACCCTCCCGGCGTTGCCTGGCAGACTGTCATTAAAGAACATAACAGTGGAGTGGAAAGAAAAGACTGGATAATATTTATTTATACAAAAAACTTGTAAAAAATTTTAATTAGAACTAAAATTTCAAAAGTACAACAGTTACGTTTAAAAAATGAAACTGCCAGGGAAAATTATTACACTTACTTTTAACAATTTATTAATAAATAAACAATAACATCCGGGTTACCATATCTAGCAAAACAACAACACTTTGGCGCCAGTTAGGTACCCTGGTGCATATACGACAATGGCGTCAGATAAAGAATTGCGCCAACGTGTTGAGTATATGACATCTGTGCCAAAAGATCTAATTCTTCTGATTAAGGGAGACAAAACTACTTTATCGTCATGACAACATTTTGTAAACTTCTTGATGCTGTTTAATTCGCATTTCCAATACAGTGCTTGGCAGAAATTGTGCGTTTCACTCAAAGACCCACAGTTATGCTCCGGAAAGTGTAAATCAGTAATTTGGATTTCAGAAGCAATGCATTCGTGTATGCTATGGTTATTAAGAATATTTTGGCGATCGCTTATGGTCTGTTGTTGACGGTGTTCCTGATCCAATATTTCGATTTTTTCTTCTTAATTTGGCTTCTTCTTCACTTTCAAGCATTCGCCAAGATCTTTTACGGGCATTTCTAATGATATTTTGAAGCTCATATTTGCAGCGGAAGAGATTTCAGCGAAAGAGCGAAACATAAATAAACCGAATTTACCTCAGCCTAAATCCTGCCAAAGGACTTTTACACAATAACCAATGAGATGCGTTTCATTCGGGCGTTGAGATTAAAGAATTAACAAAAAATCGCGATTTCTGTGCCACGTACGATAGTGTAATATATATATATATATTAAGTTTGAGAAGTAGTAAATCTTCTTTGAATCTTTGAATCTTTCTTTGAAAAATCGTTCTTTGATTTCGTATTGTACCTATGTGTAGGGGAGATGGGGATGATAGGGACATTTTGTCTTTATATAAAATAATGACATTAAAACATATAACTTTCAAATTTGCGCCTTATTCTCGCCTAAAACATTTGCTTTGATACTACTAAAACCTCTTTTCCTCAAGTACAGTAATTAATAAACAATTAAATTTAAAATATCAAAAAAACTCGACGCGTAAAAATCGAACTAATTAATTATTTCTGATCAATGTGAAACTATTTTTTTTTCAATTCCTACTATTCGCTCACACTCTCACTATATATTTCTT
Source organism: Maratus speciosus (assembly GCA_963932465.1). NCBI lineage: Eukaryota > Metazoa > Arthropoda > Arachnida > Araneae > Salticidae > Maratus > Maratus speciosus. The sequence continues at coordinate 48,069,356 of OZ010786.1, read as the reverse complement.
GTTCAAATTTTCAATCGTTAATAAAATACTTATTATTCGTCCAATCAAGCTCAAATAATTTTTTTTAAATTGTAGTGGATGACACTTGAAGTTAATCCAGTTTTTTCAAATATTTATTCCTTAATTAAATTAAATTAATTAATTTTCAATAATCGAGAGTAACTTCTTCTTGATCAAGGCATTTTATGCGCCACTCAAGAGGAAAGAAGAATGGGAGAAAAAAATGATCTTATTGACCTAAGTAGGAATTGGCTTAAAATATTTTTTTTAATATTGTTTATATTACTTGCCTATTTTTTTATTTACTTGTATTGATGACTTTTAAGTTGTGTTTAATTGTTAGTTCCTATCTATAAACACTGTTTTGATGAGGTCTATAGATGTCTATGATGGTTAGAGTTGCAGTAAAGCTTTGTCAAGATCCTAACTACACAACATTCAGGTTGTATAATATTTTAACGGAGCTACTGACTGTAAAATAGTCAATGAACCATCGTATACATTTTGAAAGACTTATCCAATGATATGCCACTCAATAGGGTGCGTAATTTTTTTTTCGTCTTTACCGCCATTTTTAGGTGCGTTCGTAATTATATAAATACGTAGCACGTATAGTCGTCGTTCAGTCCGTCCGTCTGTCCGTCCGTCTGTCTGTCCGCATGTAACAGAGCAAAAACTACCCAACCGAATGGTCTGAAATTTCAAATATATGATTGTTGCAAAATTTTGTCGAGCCATTTCAAATTTTATGAAAATCGGATGTATAGTTTAATTACAGGGACAGTCAAAAGTTTTTCTTTACATTACGGCCAATGGGAAAAATTATTGCAAGTGGATTTTAATGATATTAGAGCTTTCCGAATGATCTGAAATTTTAAAGATATAACTGTTGCAAAATTTTGTCGAGCCCTTTCAAAATTTTAGGAAAATCGGATGTATAGTTTAATTACAGGGACAGTCAAAATTTTTCTTTACATTACGGCCAATGGGAAAAATTATTGCAAGTGCATTTCAATGATATTACAGCCTTCCGAATGGTCTGAAATTTTAAAGATATAATTGCTGCAAAATTTTGTTGAGCTGTTTCAAGTTTTAGGAAATCTGATGTATAGTTTAATTACAGGGACAGTCAAAATTGTTCCGTTACATTACGGGGAATGGGAAAAAATTATTGGAAGTGCATTTTAATGATGTATCAGACTATGCGCTTTATGAAGTGCAAAAAATTATACATTCAGTACAATATGGGGTGCAAAAAATAATTATAAATCTAGTTATAGTACGAACGCACCTCATTTGCCACGTTTGACGAGCAATTTCCAACTTGTGTATTTTACTGCCACCATTTTCAATTTATAAAAACAAAACCTAGCCTATAACAATTGAGCCGTTAAGACGAATTGATAGAGACTTCATTCATTAAAATCTATCCAGCCGCTGGAACGTTTCGAGGAAATAAAGAAATCCACATACACAGATACGCGTGAAACACATAACCATTCTTTTCAGACAGTTAAAAATATATATTCACTAGCAGCCTTCGCCCGCTTCGCTGGTCTGTTTTTCTAAACAAACCATGAATCAAACGAAATATATCTGTGAATTTGATCATTCGTTTGAAAGCAATGTGGACATTAACTTGGAATACCCATCCGAATTGCTACAAACGATATGGACATCATTATACTATATTTCTATTGAGACAGACAAAATTTGAGTTACTAAGGACCAACTTCTTTAGTTGATCCTTTACTGTATGATTTGGTAAAGTACGATAAAACAATATGTAATATACTTGTACCTTTCCTCTGAAAATTTATCAATGCAATTCTCATGAGATTCCGTCCAATAGAAACTATGAAAAAGGCTAATCTTTCATAATTGGGTTCACCTCATTCTAGAACTTTCATCCAAAATTCTATAACCAAGCAACCTAGAACGATATGTGTTTTATACTAAAATATTCCCTGAAAAATTAACTAACTGACCAAGTTCCACCAAAATCCACTTAGCAGAGTCTTTTAAACTGGCAAATGTACCAAAACGTTCCCTAAAAATTATCTAATTAACAGTTTGTCTTACCAGAATCCACCCAGCAGAACCTTTAAAAAAGCCAATATTTCATAATCGTGTTCTTCTGGTTTTGAATTTCCCCCCATAATTATTTCACTAAGCAACGTAGAACGATATGATGTACTAATTTTTTTTCTGAAAAATTATCTAACAATGTAAGCCCCATCAAAAATCTATTCAGCAGAACTCAGGTTGTAAGTGGCCCAAACGAAATTTCTCTTTGCATTTCATACATATTATAGATAGTTAAATTTAAATATATCTTCCATAATCGCGTTAACCAGATTATAGAACTATCAGGGATGTAGGGTTAGGCCTATTTTATATACCCACTGGATATTTTAAGAAACCCTGCACACCTTTATAGAATATATATTCTCTAGTATATACACATTGTATATAGCGTACATCCTCTTATAGTAATTTACTACACCACAGAGAACTTACCGGCATAGCATCAAAATCCATTTAGTAGAACTTTACATTAAAGGTAATCTTTCATAATCGGGTTCACCTAATTTTAAAAGTCCCGTACTTATCACTAATTAAAAGTAGAACTATTTTTTTACATTAAAACACTTCTAAAACAAATTACCTAACTAACAGTGTACGTTCTACAAAATTATGTTCAGTAGAACCTGAGTTATAGTCAATCAGAATGAAATAAGAATTTCTGTTTTGTAAATATAGTAGATGATGATGAGTAAAATTGTAAGTATTGGTATTTGCGATTTATAAAATGCTATTAGCGAGATTTATGCAGGCTAACATAAAAGTATCCATTTTTTCTTTTTATCCATAGGAGCAAATGACAAATTGCAAAATATTTTTCTGTTTAAACCTTTGAATATGAACACTTTTTTAAACAGTACAAACATTGCTTTCATACTTAAATTAAATATTTACGTTTTATAATATTTATTTCTTATTAAACCCTTTTTCTTTGTATTTTAAATAAAATCAGTAACTGTTTTGGTACTTTTCCGTTATACCAACACCGTTGTCGCCAAGCATAATAATTAGCGCAAAATGAAATGAAATATTTGAAAAAAAAACCATTTTGTTGATACAAAAATGAGCATTTAAAATATATAACATTTGAAAATTACAGACTTTCACCAACTATTTTTTTTAATCAATACAAATCAACACTTAAAATAAAAGGTTGCTTGGTTGTGTTTATGGCGGCCAATTATCAACACGAGGGATATAGGTCCTAAGGGGGGGGGGGGGGAGTGCCCTTCGTGGGGGTCTTTCTAAGGGAACCTAACCCGTATTAACGCTTGGAAATCCAAGGTTCGAAGAAAAACACGAAAACTCCGAACGATTAGGACGGCGGGCGCGATTGGGTTCGAACCCAGCACTTCCCGTCTACCAGCTTCGAGAGCAGAACCTCTCGTCCACTGGTGGGGCCTTTAATCGTTTAAACGCCAATGTTCCAAAATTGGAACAGAAGTTTTAACTAAATGTTACAAATGTAAATAATTTTCGAATTATTACGGGTTGTTTGTATTATGATAAGAATGATTATGAAATATTTTTTTTATTAAATATTAAAAATTAAATTTTATTTTTGTTACTTTTTATGATTTTTAGAAATTTCTTATTTTTGAGGTATTTTTCACTATTTCAAATGACATTCCCCAACACATATATTATGCAAAAAAATTAAAATTATATTTTATAGTCATAAGAAGAGAACTACTACTTGTAAAAAATTGCTAGTAAAAACTTTCTAAAATAAAATATAAATGTTTGACGCAGTTTGAAAAACTCATGTTCCGATTTTGGAACATTGGCGCTTTAGCGATACAGTTTTCAAAATGAGTAATCACATAAATAAGAAATTCAAATCTCATTATATAATCCGTTGACTGATTCAATGTTGATATCGTCAAGGTCAAACAGCAGACCGTGTCAAAGCATTTACCCGGAAGAGTTCATTTTATTAGGTAAGTAAAGTGTAAATTGAAGGGAGGGGCGCAAATAGAAAGAGGGAAAAAAGCTTTTTCTTTTTCTTTATTTGAATGGAACGTTCGTGTTTTGTTGAGTCGCAGTTGGAATAATTTGTAGCATTATTAGAAGCTAAAGTAGAATAGATTTCTTTAGTAGAATACATATTATATTCAGTAGAATGTTTTTTTAGTAGAATATATGTTTTTTTTCGATTTTGATTATAAAACATGTCGAAAAAATTTTTAACTGTAGAAGAAGCAGTAGCGTATTTAGAAACTCTTTCGGATTCAGATTTATCGGATGTTGATATATGTCAGTTACCTCCAGATGAACCAGGCGATATAACAGACGAAGAGGATATTGTGGAGAATGACTTTGAGCCCGTTATACCAGCTGACGTGACTGGAATGATAGACGTAATTTGCAAAAACGATAATACTAGTTGCCGAGAAAACGTGATACTCAATGCAGAAGCCGGTCCATCGAATATAAAAATTGAACTTCCGGGAAGGAAACGTAAGTTGGAATCTGCAGATATTGTCCCGACTTCTGAAAAAGCACAGAAAGTAAAGAAACCTCCTAAAAAGAAAATTGCACGGAAGAGAAAATGTGATTTTAAAAAACCTATTATATCAAACAGAATCGAAACAATTTTGCAGACGTTTCCTAACTTAGTAAATCTGTCGCCTGTCGACCTATTTTTTAAAATTTTGCCTCATGACTATATTGAACTCCTCGCTAAAATGACAAAATTGTACGCTTTACAAAAAGGAGAAGATATTGAAGTAGTATATGAAGATATTTTGCAGTTTTTTGGTCTACTTCTTCTAAGTGGATACCGTTCTGTACCTACTGAAGATATGTATTGGAGCACAGCTGAAGATACGTCCGTTCCTATTGTTCCAACTGTTATGACCCGCAATCGCTTTAGAAAGATGAAGAAGTATTTTCACTTGATGGACAATAATCAATTGAAAGCAAACGATAAACTTGGTAAAATAGCACCGATATATAAAGAGTTATCCAAAAATCTGCAACAGTTTGGAATCTGGCACGAGAAGTTGAGCATTGATGAATCAATGGCCGGCATACATGCAAAATGTTTATCAGAGGAAAACCTATTAGGTTTAAATTTAAAATATGGATGATGTGTTCATCAAATGGATATCCATACGCTATGGAGATATACAGTGGAAGAAAAGGATCCTCGTCCGTTGGACAGTTAGGCTCGAGAGTTGTGAACGAATTATTATCTAACTTGCAAGAAAATTCAAAGCATGAAATATATTTTGATAACTTTTTTACTTCCTACGATTTAATTTCGGATCTTGCAGCACGTGGAATACGAGCGACAGGCACAATTCGTGAAAATCGCACTGCCCTTTGTCCATTGAAATCTAAAAAAGATCTCGCTAAAGAAGACAGGGGAAATTATGATTTTCGTTCCGATGGAGCGGTATATATATGCAGTTACAACGATAATGCGGTGGTCTCAGTAGCATCGAACTGCTACACACATGAACCCGTTGGAACAGTAAAGAGATATTCAAATGCAAACAAATGCAAAATTGATGTTACTCAACCTCATATTATCAAGAAATACAACGAAGGCATGGGAGGCGTTGATGTTTTAGATAAACTTTTAGGCAGTTATAGGCCAAAAATGAGGAGCAAGAAATGGTGGTGGAATCTGTTCATAAATGCTTTAAATATGGCAGTGGTTTCAAGTTGGATTATACACTCTGAGGTGAATGACATCAAAATATCGCACTTGGAATTTCGTAGACAAATTGCAACTTTTCTTCTACGGAGAAAATAGCGTCTGGTCATTCATCATGGACCCCGTTGTCATGTGAAAAAGGAAGTAAGAATATCTGATGGACATTATATTGTACCTACATCTCAAGGGCGTTGCGTAGTTTGTAAAAAAAAACACAACAAAGAAATGTTTTCAGTGCGATAAACGCATTCATCAAAGTTGTTTCATGCATATCATGGGCACTAGAAATGAACATAATTCAAGAATTTTGTTTAGATTTTCCAAAATCAGGTATTTTATTATATTTTAATATTAATTAATTGTGTAATAATGTATATTAATTGTGTAATAATACATATATATACTCAGTAAATACCACAAAATATTATCTGTATTGAATATTTTCTTCTGTTGAAAATTTTGTATAAAAATGTAACCCACGAAACGCCAATGTTCCAATAATGGAACATAGAAAAATAAAAAAGAAAAGTGCCCAGCTAAACTGATGGCATTGAGCTCACAGACTATTCACACTAATTGTAAAATTATACTCTTATTTTAAAGAATAATGCCCCTCAAAAAAATAAGTGAAGGGGAATTAGCCCCCGTTTCCCCCTTTATACTTAACCAGTGAACCTCCAAATCTAATCAGGGAAGCTCCTTATCATAATAAACCGGTATACCAAACTTGGAGCAAGTCGAATAACCTTGCAAAAAAAAAAACATTTATCTAAATTAAGGGGGTGGACTAACCCCCCTTTATCCTTAACCAATTAATCGCCAAAACGAATCAGGGAAGCTCCTTAACATAATAAACCGGTCTACCAACTTCCGAGCAAATCGAATCATTCTGCAAGAAAAACCCATTTATCTAAATTAAGAGGGGCGGGCTAACCTCCCTTTTCCCCCTTTACCCTTAACCAATGAACCCCAAAAATAATCAGGGAAGTTCCTTAACATAATAAACCGGTATACCAAATTCGGAGCAAATCGAATCATTCTGCATGAAACACACATTTATCTGAATTAAGGGGGGGGGTGGGCTGACCCTGTTTTCCCCCCTTTATCCATAACCAATGAACCCCCAAAACTAATCAGGGAAGTTCTTTAACATAATAAACCGATATACCAAATTCGGAGCAAATCGAATAATTCTGCATGAAAAACTCCATTTATCTGAATTAAGGGGGGTGGACTAACCCCCCTTTTCCCCCTTTATCCTTAAGCAATGAACCCCCAAATCTAATCAGGGAAGTTCCTTGACATAATAAACCGGTATACCAAATTCGGAGCAAATCGAATCATTCTGCATAAAAAACACATTTATCTGAATTAAGGGGGGTGGACTAACCCCGTTTTTCCCCCTTTATCCTTAACCAATGAACCCCCAAAACTAATCAGGGAAGTTCCTTAACATAATAAACCGGTATACCAAATTCGGAGCAAATCGAATGATTCTGCATGAAAAACCCATTTATCTGAATTAAGGGGGGTGGACTAACCCTCCTTTTCCCCCTTTATCCTTAACCAATGAACCCCCAAAACTAATCAGGGAAGTTCCTTAACATAATAAACCGGTATACCAAATTCGGAGCAAATCGAATCATAATGCATGAAAAACTCATTTATCTGAATTAAGGGGGGTGGACTAACCCCATTTTTCCCCCTTTATCCTTAACCAATGAACCCCCAAAACTAATCAGGGAAGTTCCTTAACATAATAAACCGGTATACCAAATTCGGAGCAAATCGAATGATTCTGCATGAAAAACCCATTTATCTGAATTAAGGGGGGTGGACTAACCCCGTTTTTCCCCCTTTATCCTTAACCAATGAACCCCCAAAACTAATCAGGGAAGTTCCTTAACATAATAAACCGGTATACCAAATTCGGAGCAAATCGAATGATTCTGCATGAAAAACCCATTTATCTGAATTAAGGGGGGTGGACTAACCCTCCTTTTCCCCCTTTATCCTTAACCAATGAACCCCCAAAACTAATCAGGGAAGTTCCTTAACATAATAAACTGGTATACCAAATTCGGAGCAAATCGAATCATAATGCATGAAAAACTCATTTATCTGAATTAAGGGGGGTGGACTAACCCCATTTTTCCCCCTTTATCCTTAACCAATGAACCCCCAAAACTAATCAGGGAAGTTCCTTAACATAATAAACCGGTATACCAAATTCGGAGCAAATCGAATGATTCTGCATGAAAAACCCATTTATCTGAATTAAGGGGGGTGGACTAACCCCCCTTTTCCCCTTTTATCCTTAACCAATGAACCCCCAAAACTAATCAGGGAAGTTCCTTAACATAATAAACCGGTATACCAAATTCGGTGCAAATCGAATCATTCTGCATGAAAAACACATTTATCTGAATTAAGGGGGGTGGACTAACCCCGTTTTTCCCCCTTTATCCTTAACCAATGAACCCCCAAAACTAATCAGGGAAGTTCCTTAACATAATAAACCGGTATACCAAATTCGGTGCAAATCGAATCATTCTGCATGAAAAACACATTTATCTGAATTAAGGGGGGTGGACTAACCCCGTTTTTCCCCCTTTATCCTTAACCAATGAACCCCCAAAACTAATCAGGGAAGTTCCTTAACATAATAAACCGGTATACCAAATTCGGAGCAAATCGAATGAATCTGCATGAAAAAACCATTTATCTGAATTAAGGGGTGTGGACTAACCCCGTTTTTCCCCCTTTACCCTTAACCAATGAACCCCCAAAACTAATCAGGAAAGTTCCTTAACATAATAAACCGCTATACCAAATTGGGAGCAAATCGAATCATTCTGCATGAAAAACACTTTTATCTGAATTAAGGGGGGTGGACTAACCCCGTTTTTCCCCCTTTATCCTTAACCAATGAACTCCCAAAACTAATCAGGGAAGTTCCTTAACATAATAAACCGGTATACCAAATTCGGAGCAGATCGAATCATTCTGCATGAAAAACCCATTTATCTGAATTAAGCGGGTGGTGTGTGGACTAACCCCGTTTTTCCCCCTTTATCCTTAACCAATGAACTCCAAAAACTAATCAGGGAAGCGCCTTATCACAGTGAACCTAGGAAAAAATTTTGAAGCAAATCGGATGTTTCTATCAAGAGTTATCGCGTTACGTACATACGTACGTACGTACATACATACATACATACATACATACATACATACATACATACAGAACGGGCGGGCACATTAGCTCTCAGACTTTGATAGCCTGTGAGCTAAAAATAGAAAAACATTTTTTTTTCCAAAATTTTATTATTGTATTAGATAGAGGTGCTCTAAAGAAGCACAATTCCAAAATTTTATATTAATAGGAAGATCCGTTCATAGTACGGCGTTTAAACGGTTAAAATAAAAGGAAAAATAAATCTCTCTATTCTAAAAAAAAGTAACTCCCGCTGTCACCGCCGCCGCCGCCGCCGCCGGTTTTGAATTTTTTGTGACCGGAGGTCTTTCTTCGTTAATATTAAGAACAATAATGCATACAAAAATATGAAAATTGGTAGTATTATACAGAAATGTTTGATAAACACGCTGATGTAGACAGTTTTCAAATCGAAGAATTATTTTAAGAGATATTTAATGCTAAAGTTGGACAAAATCGTTCCATTAAAAAAGTTTTATAGGAGCAAAAACTATACATCGGAATTTAATACTTTTTAGATCATTTTATACGTTATAATTTCCCGGTGTGCAGAAATAATTTATTTTTTTAATTTGACTCATTTTTCGAGGTTTCATTTCTATTTTAAATTCAAATTTTCAGCATTTCGAGAGATATTTTTTTACTTATTTCAGAAAATTGTACTAATTTAACCTGTTGCCAAACTGTATAAACAACGGAAACAATAATGTTTGCTTCAAATTAAAAATTTATTTACGCGTGACTATTATAAACAGAAAATAAAAACTTTCAAATTAGAATTAAATAATTACGTATAAAAAGCAGGAACTTATTGAAAATTACTTCATCTATAATTACACGTGAATTTTAACAGAGAAAGGATATTGTAAAGTAATAAATTCATTAACATGCGTTAGAAGTCTTAAATAGGAGAAATTACATCACATTTACGTCACATTACACTTATTACGTAAAATGAACAAAAAATAATATTGCAAAATAGTAGTTTAAATTTAAAAATAGCGAGAGACATTTACTAGATATTTTGAGATGAACTTTTCAACTATTTTTTTTTTTTTTTTTTTTTTTGACAGCGCAAATAATATTTCATTTCTAATAAAAGCATTTTCACGTGAATATTAAAAAGGGAAAGAAAAGTTTGGTGAAAATTACGTCAGATTAAAAACGATATATTTAAAATGTTTTATTTAAAAGGACTTTCTTTTCGCTTTGTTAAAAAATACCGGGAGACAAAGACTCTGTTTACTTAATTCATTTTATATTAGATGATTTTGAAATGCCATTGTATCTTTTAACAGCAGCTGATTTTTCCGTAAAATTCCCCAATCAAAGAGAAATGAATAGAAACCCGTTTATAGGGCGATCGCCTTTGTTTTTTTAATTATAATTCAATCTTCCAAAAAAATTCAATTAAAGCCGATCAAAGTAGCGTGCTTTTAGAGACTGCAGTGTCTGAACGGGGGGTTGGCGAGCGTAGCTCGTAGGGGGCCGAGCCCCCTAGTATTTTACAATAAAATAATAAAATAAAGTCAATTTAATCCGCAGGTCTCGAATTGTAATGTCTTTCAGGTTATCATTGTAGCGTGGCGTACGGAATAAGCATATCTGTCCTTGCAGTAAACATTTAATTTTTTGAATGAAGACTTTCAACGTTTTTTAACAAAACATTTTTATAGGTATACTTCCTAAGTTCTGAAATAATTTTATTACACCTTCCTCGTCACCCAGTAACTGCCAAATCGTAAAATCCATGTCAGTGTCAGTAATAAATGTAAGTTATAATTTAAAAATAAATATTTTCTATTCAAAAAATAACAAATTAAAAAGTTTTACGAGATTACGATGGAATAATACTCATAAAAAATATTCACGTTCAATAAATAGCAAATGTTAATCTTTGAAACGGTTTGCAATAAAAATCGTTTGCACGCTAAGTGTAGAAATAAATGGCGCGATACCATACATTTTGACATAGTGTTGATAGAACGAAAAAGTACAACAGTTTTTTTAATTATTATTATTATTTAGTTTTAGTTTTTGAGGTGTTTATAATTTTTTTTTCCTAACTGACATAGTTGTTTTAAATATTTAAGCAAAAAAATTGATTAAAAAATTATTCAATTTGAATTTCTTCCCTTGCTATAGTAACAGAATGAAGAGAATGACTTTTTAGAAATTATCACTTGAAAATTTGAGGTTTTGGCGCCAAAGATAGCGCCAAATTAGAAAAATATGAAATACCTCATGAACTATTAGACTTAAAATAATTTGGCTAGTACCATTCGATTCAGCATACAAAAATACACTAAAATATGTTATCAGTTGAAAAATAACTGTAAAATCAGATTTTTAAGGAATTTATTAAAACTTCGTTCCATTTTTTACCCTCCTTAGGGGTGGAATTTTAGAAAATCCTTTCTTAGCGGCACTCAATGTCATAAGAAGTATTTTTACCCCAAATTTCAAGACTTTAGGTTCAGTAGTTTTGGCTGCGCGTTGATTAATACAAAATCCAGACTTTCTTTTATATATATAGATTTTTATAAATTGGGGTCCCTTTTAACCCCACTGTACGTGATGAAAAGGACACTGTGCGGGGTGGAATGATACACACATAAAGAAAACATTTTTTTTTTCTTTTAATTTGCGATTTCATTATTCAAAAATAAAAGATAATTATACGCAAATAAAAATAAAATATATCGCAACATATGATAACATAGGAACAAGAAAAATAACATGTTTAGACATAAAACAACTTTAAATCAGTCAAAAATTTTAAGAAAGATTTAGCTGTAAGATATCTCTCACCCCCAGGTACGGGTTTAGGTAACTTCACCACAATATCATTAATATTCACGTCATTCCTGTCAATAGTATTAGTAAATGGGTCATTCCACGTAAAATGAGCAAAAATTTAAAAAAAATCGAGGCCACATACTAACCAATTTTAATAAAATTCGATGCACAGGTTCAATTCATATTCAAGTAATGCTCTGCAAAATATCTTGACAAAAAATAATTTTTTTTAGCAGTTTTGGACATTTAAAAACTTGCGATATAGAATGGCATGAGCGAAATCATTCAAAGTTGCAAGTTTGAAGTTCTGTATCTTGAAAGCTATTTAACAAAAAGGAATTTTTTTTTTTTATAATTTTGTAAACTCTGAAAAATTATCTTCTTATTTACTGAGTAATAATGATCTAGTAACACCATGATTATTTATAAATTGGTTGCAAAATTTGAATTTTTGTGATTTTTGACAAAATTAGAAGCGTTATAAAAATCAAAGGAATTAAAAAACATCTGTCAAATTAATGCCTGATGTAGTATGACATATGGAGATCGAATTCCCCAAGTTTGAAAGTCGCCATTTATTTCCTTCATCTTAAAAAAAAATTTAGAAACTTTAAAAAAATTACAAAATCATGGTTTTTCCTCTTCTGTATGAGCAAGAAATAAATAAAGGACAGGTCCGACATTAACAATATTGCACAAAAAATAAAGATTAATAAGTCCATGATATGTTCCAAAAAATTCAAGATTGCCTTTTGATTCCTAACGTAAGAAAAATGGGTTCAAAATAGTAATGTTTCCCACATTTCATTTGCTTATACGTCTTTGAATTCGCCCGCGTTTGTTAAAATATTGCACGATTTCATGGAAAAGCAAATTTAATGCTACCATCTAGTAATTTTTGTTTGAATTTAGAAATAATATATAGTTTTTTGTTCCACTCAGTCATTTCTTTCTACTCTAATTTAAAATACTCTTGAGGCAAAAATAAAAGTTTCTATATTTAAAATATACACTTTTATCTATAATATCAAATAATTTAAAAGCTTAATAAAGCTTTCCTTCACTTAAAAAGAAGTGATATAAATATTGCATTTTACCCTCAACATTTTTTACTATTTTTTTTCCTTATTAAGGAATAAATAGGCAAGAATGAAACTTTCGATATTTCAAATATATACTTTTAGCAAGTTCTGGCAATTTCAAATTTATCAGAGTTGTCCTTCGAGTGAAAAGAGGAATAGAAATATTACTTTTTTCCCTCAAAAATTTTCAAAAATAATTTTTTTTCTCGATACGGAATAAAAATACAATTACTAACTTATGCCAGTCTGTTAATTATTATCCATTCCTAATTGTAAATAATTTTTAATATAGTCTTTCCATTCCTAAGGCTAATAATCAAAATTGAAATTTTAAGCACGTAGACAATATCTCGATTTTGCATTCACTATTAATGTAAATTTTAATACTTAAATAATCATGAAATCTATTATTTTACATTTACTCATAAATAGATATGACCTATTTATAGACTGATTTTCATTAAAATCTGTGACATGTCTGCCAAAGCTGATTTGCTCATTTTGCATGGAATGACCCAAATACAAAATGGTTTTATTCTCCTTTTTTCTGAAGAAAATGTACTTTGAATTCATTGCGAGTGCTTGTCTGGAGTTTGTGGCTATAGAGCGACTGGAATATCACTAAAAGTATTCCATTAACTTTCGCAAATTTTATTGTCTTCATATTTATATTGCTTTCAGAATTATCAAATTAGAGGACAGCAGGATTAGTTTTGGAACAACTATAATTATTAGCTAATGCATAATTGCTTTAAAAAACTTCTGCGGTCATTGACCAACTTTGATGAGCAAGTCCAAGTTTTAGGGACGTGGCACCTCAGAGAATGAACTCCTTGAAATTATTCCTTTGAAAAACGAATACTATTGAACAGAGTTACCTGATACAGAAACAAAACACAAAAGTGTGACAAGTTCACCACGTTCAACTGATGTTACGTGAGAAAATTGTTTTTCACTAAGTTTTGCTACTACATTAGGTGGTTTGTGCTCTGTCATTAAGCCTGTTTTCTCATAGATGTATATTATGTTCTGTGTAAATTTATAGCGATCCATAGCAAACTGTAGGTTTTAAAAAAATGTCAACAATAACTTTATTGGAAACTTGTACTTGTTAAACTAATGGCTATAGGTTTTTTAAGAGAAAGTAATGAATTTCGTTGCAAAAAATCTTAGAACCGATCAATTCCAGATTGCTTCTTTGTTTGCTAAGATAGGGGCATATTTGGAGAGTTCAAAGCAATTGAATACTTATATGCACAATTGTCAAACATAGTTGATATTAGAAGCTTGGAGCAAATATGAAGCTAACTCTTTTTATTGAGCTTCACTAAAGGAAGCTTGATAGGAAAACCCTGAGGGGTTGAAAGCGACATGTACCTGTCAACCCCATACCCACCTAGTAAAATTAAAAATGTATTCATGCATCACAGATTTTTTGCTAACAAAATATACTGATATTTCCATAAAGTGCATACTTTACAGTGCTAAATAACATAAATATTATAATTCTAAACACAATATTACTTTTTTAAAGGAAAAAAGAAAAGCAACATCAAAATTTACTTTTTTATACACTGTAAAAAAAATCACTGTATCTTTACAGCAAAAAATGCTGGCAATATGGGTGCCAGCAAATTTTGCTGTCAATTTACAGCAGTTTTGTTTTTCTCGGGTAAACAGCAAACTTGTAAATTTACAGCACTTTTACAATTAATTTTACAGTAATTTTGTTTTTTAGATTTTACAAAAAATTGTATTTTTTCAGCATATTTTGCTGTTAATTTTACAGCACTTTTAACAAGATAACAGTAATTTTTTAAGCCTTTATTGTTATTTATTTTATATCGAAATAAAATTAAAACTTGCTAAAAAGTGCATTTAATGTCACAAATATAAAAAGATGTAATAAGATGTTGTTACATAATAAAATAGTTTTTAAAAACTTAAAAACCTCCAAGATTTCATGCCGAGCGCTTTCGATCACTATCGCTATTCGATTATTAGGTGATCGAATGCGCTCGGCATGAAATCTTGGAAGTTTTTAGAAACTATTTTATTATGTAACAACATCTTATTAACATCTTTTTATATTTGTGACATTAAATGCACCTTTTTAGCAAGTTTTAATTTTATTTCGATATAGTTTTCAAGGTGACTGCCTCATTCCAACGGTATGCTTTTATTTTATTTTTTTTTTCATATATACATTTTGTATTCATTTTATTTTATTTATTATTATTATTATTTGTAGAAATGCGTTTGCATCCCCCCCCCCCCTCCAGCCCTGCAATGTTTGTTTACTTTGAATTTTTCTTTTTTGTCTACTATGAGGCATCTTTTAAAAACTAAGAGCACTATAAGTGTTATCTTTATGTCTACTTATATCATTGTTTTAATAACATTGTTATATAATAAATTCTGTTATACATGTGTAAGATACAAATTTGGCATCACCATAAAGCAAAATAATAAATAAAATAAGAAAATACACCGAAAAAAGCAATAAATCGGAAATTTCAATCTATTGTAACTCATTGTAAAGAATTTTCCTTATGTGAATTTCAAATATACTGCGTATAAGATACATGGAGAACATTCAAAATATTGAATTTCAGCATCTAGTGCTAATTACTTTTTATTGTTCGATAATTATCAAAAGAAAAATGCGATCTGCTGCTTTTGAATGCTGCGATAATCAAAGTAAGCAAACTCTTGAAATATTTTATGGATTAATAAAGAAGTGTATCCAGCTTACACATAATAAATGATTTCAAAATTACATATAAAAAATGAAAAGAAATGCACGTAAAAAACTAGCATCTATAAAATCTGAATAACTCCGACGGAAAATAGGACCATAGGTCGTAAGATTTTTTTGAAATTTTAATAAACTATAATAATACATTAAACTAGGACTTCCCTCAGAGGGATTAGTCTGAGCGATATTGCTGAGAACATAGATTTAATAATAACATGTGGAAGCAAAGAAAATGAGATGTTATCTTTAATTGTCCATATACTGCGATAAATTAAACTGATGAAAATAAACGAATCGTAGAATTACAAAATCTTATATATAAATTCGTATACACTGTTTAAAAAATGGGAAACTAAACCATGCAAGACAGCCATGCATGGATATAATATTGAAAGTACGCAGTATATTAAAAGTAAAATAGAAAATGAAACACTAAATTGTCTTTTTTTGTGTTTTAACTGTATAAAATGATGTCAAGAGCATAATCAGATGCTCCGCACCAATTTGAGTAACTTTAAATGACAAATATATGATGTTTAAAAAGAATGGACTATACTTTATATTGTGTGTGCTCCACCAGAATAGCTAATATTGTACAATATATGTTTTCCACGGATGCAATGAGGTTGTCGATAACAGTTAAGGAATTCTCTCCTCAAAATCTGATATAGTATCAAAGTACCAAATACAGCAACAGTGGCATGCAATGCTTCATTAGAGTATGTTTTAGATATGCTCGATCGGATTTAAATGATGATTGTATGCTGGCCACTACATACGTTGTATTGTTTTGTTTTCAAACATATTCTGCACAAGTTGAGCTGTATTTAGCATGTATTAAATAAAATAAATCGGCAATGATTGCAACATAAAGTATGACACAAGATCTGAATATATCGTCTGCATAACTTTGAGCTGTCAAAGTGTCATTTGAAGTAATTTACAAATCCATACATTTCCATCCAAAATCCATCAGCAAACCATGCAAGCTAACATACACCAATATGAACCCGATTATGAAATTTCACCAGAATAAGTTAATATATAAAAAATCTACTAATGATAATTGAGAATATGACCTTATGATAAAATGTCTAGAAAAATTAATCAGATAAAAAATTCATATCACATTTAAAATGGCACTTCCCTTATGTTAGTGGCTTTGGCGAGAGAGAGAAAAGCCTAGAGAAGGAACGCTTTAACAAGTACTTTCGGGCAACCTACTCACTGTTTCATACAGGTCTTTATTCAATATTTACACAATTTATTTAATGCTAGGTGGGTATCTATCAGTTTTGTTGCATTTAAATTGCATGTTTTGCGGAGGAAATGCAGTATTATGAAATATTTAAAGTTGCTATACCTACTAATTCCAAATTAATGGTAATTGAGATCGCTTTCCGTTAATTTCATTTTTTTAAATTTTAATTTTTTTAGAAACCATTCATAGAGACAATTGTATATTTTAAAACTAACCCGAAGCAAAATTTCAAGATTTTGGGCTCAGCAGTAAGACAGAAATAGAAACTTCTTTGTTGAAAATTTTTTTGTTTCTGCGCTGTTTTATATACCGACATTTTTAGAAATTGTTCTATTGCGAGAATTTACGTCATTATAAATACAGCCATGTCAATTTTCATGTTTATATTCCTAACAATTCCATGTATTTCGTTACTTAGATCATCTTTAGATCTTTTTCCGCTTTGTATAGTCTTTCTATTTTTTAGAATTCGTTCTACAACGAGCATTTACATCTTATAAATTACTACCATGCCAAAGTTCTAGTTTCTAACCCAAACAGTATCCCAAAAATTTCAGTATTCCAAATAAATCATAGTTTAGAACCTTTCTAGAAATTCTTACGTTTATCCGTCAAATTGAACCTTTTAGAGAGCGTTCATTACGAGTATTTACATCTTAAATGTAACTACCACACCAAATTTAAAGTTTCTAACCCAATCAATATCACAGATATCGCAATTTTAGAACTTTTTTGCTCCTGCAGCGATGTAGGTTCTTGCACTGACCTAAAATACAGTTTTTTTTTTTTTTCGGAGCAGAGATGGCCATCAACATATGGCTATGTAGTATGTACAAGTATGTAGTATGTACAGGTTGGCTATGTAGTTTCAGAGATAACACCTCGCAAACATACAAGCATTAATAATATTACATAATTTATAATATTATAACGCTTTATAATATTAGCATTAGATGTACGGATACAAAAGTCATTTATCTGTTACAAACTAAAGTACCCGGCGTTGCCCAGAATTTGAAGGATGTTTGTTCTGAAAAATCAATTTTAAAATTTAACATACAACACAAAACAAACATTAAAAAAAGCAGTCGAAATGTTGTATGAATTAATCATATGAAAACGCTATATAAAAATGTATATAACAGACGCAAAAGAATACAGCTATAAATGAACTTATTTCAATTTATAATTGGAGCAATGATGTTAAAATACGCCAATATTTTCCTAATCGGGTTTTTATCATGCTTCAATACATTTTTCACACACATATGACGTTATACTATATATACACCACGTCCTTTATATTTCCAATATGATGTAATATTTTCCTCTTTCACGTGGAAACTTTGAAATAGAAAAGTTATGAAGTTATATTCACTTTCATTTAAATTCGTCAAACTATTTATTTCATTTTCATTTTTCACGTAAATACCTGGCAATAGAAAAGTTATGATGTAATATTCACTTTTTTTTTTTTAATTCGGCAAACTATTTATTTCATTTTCATTTTTCACGTGGAAATCTTGCAGTAGAAAATTAATTGTTGTAGTGATAATTTTATTGTGTACTTTAATTGTTGGCAACTGCTATAACGAAAAATGTTTAAATTGGATAAGAAATTGCTGTTAAATTGGTGGTTTTTTATTAATTAAAAATTAACTATAAATTATTTCGATTCCGGATTACTTTAGTTGCATCGGCCATGTTTTAATACACATGTACGTATCTTTTCACAATTTTGGCTTCCAAATTGTGGATTTTTATAGAATTACAAAGAGACAGACAAGTTTTCATTTTTATATATCTCTCTATTCTAAAAAAAGTAACTAAGGCTGCCACCGCCGCCGGTTTTGAATTTTTTGTGACCGGAGGTCTTTCTTCGCTAATATTAAGAAAACTATTGCATACAAAAATATGAAATTCGGTGGTATTATAGAGAAATATTTGATCAACACGCTGATGCATACAGTTTTCAAATAGAAGAATTATTTTAAGATATATTTAATGCTAAAGTTGGACAAAACCGTTCCATTAAAAAAGTTTTATAGGAGAAAAAACTATACATGGGAATTTAATCATTTTTATATCCTTTTATTCAATAGAAGATCCCGGTGTGCAGATTCCATTAATTTTTTTAATTTGACTCATTTTTGAGGTTTTATTTCTATTTTAAATTCAAATATTCAGCATTTCGACAGATATTTTTTACATATTTTAGAAAATGGTATTAATTTAAACTGTTGCCAACTGTATAAACAGCGAAACAATAATGTTTGCTTCAAATAAAAAAAAAATATTTACACGTTACTATTATAAGCATAAAAAAAACCTTCAAATTAGAATTAAATAATTAGGTATAAAAGGCAGGCACTTATTGGAAATTACGCCATAAAAACTATATTTACATGTGAATTTTAAAAGAGAAAGGATATTTTACAATAAATTCATTAACTTAATAACAGTACTTAATAACTTAATAACATTAATTTAATAATCATTTGAAGTCTTAAATAGAAGAAATTACGTCACATTACACTTATTATGCAAAATGAACAAAAAATAATATTGTAAAACAGTTTACATTTAAAAATTGTGCGAGACAAAATATTAGACTTTTTCAAAGTTTTATTATTTGTCGTTTGATGTGAGTTGTTCAGCTATAAGTATGCAAAATTTCATGTCTCCCACTTAATTAGGGGCTGAGTTAGAAAAATTGCTTAAAATACACAAGTTAGAGCCCAGAGGGTTAAATATTAGACTTTTTCAAAATTTTATTATTTGTCGTTTGATGTGAGGTTTTCAGCTATAAGTATGCAAAATTTCATGTCTCGAACTTAATTAGGGGCTGAGTTAGAAAAATTGCTTAAAATACACAAGTTAGAGCCCAGAGGGTTAAATATTAGACTTTTTCAAAATTTTATTTTTTGTCGTTTGATGTGAGGTTTTCAGCTATAAGTATGCAAAATTTCATATCTCCAACATAATTAGGGGCTGAGTTAGAAAAATTGCTTAAAATACAGAAGTTAGAGGCCGGACGGTTAGATATGACTTTTTCAAAATTTTATGATTTATCGTGCTATTTCAAGTGTTCAGCTGTAAGTATGCAAACTTTCATGTCTCCAACTTAATTAGGTGCTGAGTTAGAAAAACTGCTTTAAATACACAAGTTAGAGCCCAGAGGGTTAAATAATAGACTTTTTCAAAATTTTATTATTTGTCGTTTGATGTGAGGTGTTCAGCTATAAGTATACAAAATTTCATGTCTCCAACTTAATTAAGAGCTGAGTTAGAAAAATTTCTAAAATACATAAGTTAGAGCCCAGAGGCTTAAATTAGGGGCTGAGTTAGAAAAAATTGCTTAAAATACAGAAGTTAGAGATTGGAGGATTGAATATTAGACTTTTTCAAAATTTTATTATTTGTTTGAGGTGTGAGATGTGAGGTGTTCAGCAATAAGTATGCAAAATTTCATGTCTTCAACTTAATTAGGGGCTGAGTTAGAAAAATTGTTTAAAATACATAAGTTAGAGCCCAGAGGGTTAAATATTAGACCTTTTTCAAAATTTTATTATTTGTCGTTTAATGTTAGGTGTTCAGCTATAAGTATACAACATTTCATGTCTCCAACTTAATTAGGGGCTGAGTTAGAAAAATTGTTTAAAATACGCAGGTTAGAGCCCAGAGGGTTAAATATTAGAACTTTTTCAAAATTTTATTATTTGTCGTTTGATGTGAGTTGTTCAGCTATAAGTATGCAAATTTCATGTCTCCAACTTAATTAGGGGCTGAGTTAGAAAAATTGTTTAAAATACACAAGTTAGAGACCAGAGGGTTAAATTAGGGGCTGATTTAGAAAAATTGCTTAAAATACAGAAGTTACAGACTGGAGGGTTAAATATGACTTTTTCAATTTTTTATGATTTATCGTGTTATCGCAAGTGTTCAGCTACAAGTATGCAAACTTTCAAGTCTCCAGCTTAATTAGGGGATGAGTTAGAAAAATTGCTTAAGTTAGAGCCCAGAAGGTTAAATATTAGACCTTTTTCAAAATTTTATTATTTGTCTTTTAATGTTAGGTGTTCAGCTGTAAGTATGCAAACTTTCATGTCTCCAACTTAATTAGGGGCTGAGTTAGAAAAATTGCTTTAAATACACAAGTTAGAGCCCAGAGGGTTAAATAATAGACTTTTTCAAAATTTTATTATTTGTCGTTTGATGTGAGGTGTTCAGCTATAAGTATGCAAAATTTCATGTCTCCAACTTAATTAGGGGCTGAGTTAAAAAAATTGTTTAAAATACATAAGTTAGAGACTGGAGGGTTAAATATTAGACTTTTTCAAAATTTTATTATTTGTTTGAGGTGTGAGATGTGAAGTGTTCAGCAATAAGTATGCAAAATTTCATGTCTTCAACTTAATTAGGGGCTGAGTTAGAAAAATTGTTTAAAATACACAAGTTAGAGCCCAGAGGGTTAAATATTAGACCTTTTTCAAAATTTTATCATTTGTCGTTTGATGTGAGGTGTTCAGCTATAAGTATGCAAAATTTCATGTCTCCAACTTAATTGGGGGCTGAGTTAGAAAAATTGCTTAAAATACACAAGTTAGAGCCGAGGTTAAATATTAGACTTTCTCAAAATTTTATTATTTGCTGTTTGATGTGTGGTGTTCAGCTATAAGTATGTAAATTTTCAAGTCTCCGACATATATAGTTTCTCAGAACGGGCTCTGTGACAGACGGACAGACAGACAGACAGACAAAGGAGTGAGACCACAGACTTCTAATATAAGTAGACTCCAAATCGGCAACCTTTTCTTGTCTCCTACACCTCTGCCCTCCATCACGTGATGGAAGCCAGATTTAGTGCGCCAAACCGGTTTTTCTCCTCGGAATCTCTCTCCAGATTCCCGCCGAAACATCGTCTGTCAGCGTTTGTCTGGAGTTGACCGCACTTTTGCTTTGCCAATGAAGGGATTACCGCCAAAATACGGCACCCTTTTGGCAATGAAAGCAAAAGATGTTGGAGTCAAAACTTTCCCGAAAGAACAATGGAATTGGGAGTCTACTTATATTAGAAGTCTGTGAGTGAGACAGGTAGGGTTTCGTTAGATGAACGAAACTCTGAAAACACGCAGCGGATGACTGTAACAACATCCTAAAATTACATTACCAGCAGCGATCTACCAATCCCGAATTTAGTTTATATTCGTTTCATGTATTCTTATTCTTTTTTGCGGCCCTGTAAAATAACTATTAATAATATATACAGTAAAACCTCTGAATAGCAGACACCTCGAGAATGCAGAATTTGTCCTCTATTTGGAGGTGTCCGCTACTGAGAGTAAAACATGTACAGTTATTTAAGTATTGGTAATGGAAAAAATGTCCGCTAAATAGAGGTATCCGCTAATCGGGTGTGTCCGTTATGGAGGTTTTACCAGTAAAACCTCTGAATAGCGAACACCACGGGAGGTCAGAATTTGTCCTCTATTTGGAGGTGTCCGCTACTGGGAGTGAAAAATGTACAGTAATTTAAGCGTTGGTAATCGAAAAAATGCCCGCTTTATAGAGGTGTCCACTAATCGGATGTGTCCTTATGGAGGTTTTACTGCATAATAATATCATCCTTTACAAGAAAATTGCATGCTGTATGATAGACAGACAGACATCCAGAGAAAGATAACCTCCCGGAGAAATAAACACTCATGTCTTTTGTTTTAATCATCCACAATCGTTTCTAAATTTCGTTATACGAGTATTAAAAAAATCTGTTAATTTCAAGTCGATAGACTGACAACTATCTTTTAGCCCGAGTTTTTAGCCGGATTTAGCCTGTTGTATGTCATACAACAGGCAAAAACGGTCACCGTGGTACGGAGTACTGTATTATTGTTTGATTGCCCACCAAAACTGGTTGCCACGGGTTGTTACAAGGTTTGTGATCACGTTGTTGAAACTGATCTATTCAATATTACTGCGTGCGTATTTTTTTTAATTTGCTCCATGTGTTCAAACCAGTTCTCTACGAAAACATCTACCGGTGAAAGTGACGCACACCAAATTTCTGTGACGTATGCAGATAAATTGTGCTTTTTTATCTGTTTTTTTAATATAATTTTTAAACGGTTTGGAACTTATTTTTCATAGTACGTGCATTCAGTAGGTGCCCCTCATAGGTACCTTCTGGTGCAATCAGAAACGAAATCCGACAAATATTTTTTGAGTTGTGCTTGACGAAAGGTTTTATTAGGCTTTTGTTTTAGTAGGACATGGCGTTAATATCCATCGTAGCTGTAATGTGTCCGGACAGTAATGTTTCGCTGAGTATTAGCCTTCGCTTCGCTCAGACAATAAATAAAAATATTTAAATTAGTACAAAAAGCGTACTTAAAGCTTTTAGACAACTAAAAAATATTGTATAATTTAGATTAGTAAGGTATATTAAAATACAAATAACGGAAAAATTGGAATTGCGAAAAATATATAATAGCAAAGCAAAACATATCTAAAAAATAAGGATTTTTTTTTTTTAAATCTGTACTTTGACACATAAGTAAATAATAACTAAGTCCTATGATGAAAAGAAAAAGAAAAATGTTTTTTTTCAAATCTAAATTGGAAATATTTTCTTTTGTTATAATTTAAGACAAAATAATTAATCCTTATACAAATGATTCAAAAGCTACTGTCTCAACGTTTATATCTATATATTATGTGCTTAAATACAAAATTTGTATCTTACATTATATA
The DNA here is from genome assembly GCA_963932465.1 of Maratus speciosus. Lineage (NCBI taxonomy): Eukaryota > Metazoa > Arthropoda > Arachnida > Araneae > Salticidae > Maratus > Maratus speciosus. Next base: position 48,045,740 of record OZ010786.1, on the reverse strand, counting down.
AGAGAACTGCCCTATTTGATACAGTTATTAAATCAATGATACGAATAAACATAAAAATAAAACTTACCCTGAATTTTTAAAATATATTAATCCAGAACTGTATTTCAGTATTCAAAATCGCCATTTTGAATTCAATAATAAGCACACATTCAGACCGTAGACCGACTCTAACACTCGTAGACACAACTAGCGGTAATAATAACCTGCTTTGGCTTTACACTGTGCCTGTATCTGATCTGGAATGTTGTCGGGGCGGTTTTGGCGTTGTTGAAATAACAGCAGTTTACTGTAAATCGATAGTGAAGTTAATAAAACGCTGTTTTTTAGCGATTCACAGCCAAATCAGCTGTAATTTTTCCCGTTTTTTTTTACTGTGTATCAAAAAAAGGTTTTGCTTTCATCATCTACAACAATACAATTTCTGATGTTAGTTATAAGGATTATTAAGACAGAACAAGTATCGTCATTGATTGAACCAAAGTTGATACTTCGTATGTTTTATTTTCTTCCGGAAACTTTGAATCTCCCTTTCACCCCCAGGCTCCGCTACTGTGTGTTTGTTTCATTATGGAGCATCAGGCTAATAAGTTTGAGTTGAGGAGACGAATCGTTCATGTGTGATGAAATTTGAAAATGAATCTTAATAAATATACTATTTAAGCACTTTTTAGAATTGCTTTCATCTCTGAATTCCGAAATATATAAACTGCTTAAACCGAAGATATTTCTATCGATTTATCTATAAGGTGTTCATACGAACTTTACTCTGGACATTGCAGTTGTGGTGTTATTGATAATGCATCGGTTGAAATGCACCCAATTGATAGAATTCAGACCCATAAGAAGATAGAATTCCCAGATGAATTCACACACAAAAAACGGTATTCGGGACAACCATGTACTGAACGATAATATCTTGCAGGCGAAACATCGATTACCACTCATATTAATATAAAATGTTTTAGAAGGTAATGAGAAGCAGTTGATCATTAACATCGGTTAGTTGAAAAAAGGATTGTTTATGGGTTAAAAGTGCTTTGAAACATAAATAAATTGTATGGTATTATAATGTCATTGAGAAAAAAAAAACACTAATGTATTTAGCGCATATGAAGTATCTCTCTATTCTAAAAAAAAAGTAACTTACGCTGTCACCGTCGCCGCCGATATTGAATTTTGTGTGACCGGAGGTATTTCTCCGTTAATATTAAGAATAATACTGCATGCAAAAATATAGAAATCGGCGGTATTATAGAAAAATGTTTGATAAACACGCTGGTGCAGACAGTTTCCAAATTGAATAATTATTTTAAGAGATATTTAATGCTAAAGTTGGACAAAATTGTTCCATTAAAAAAGTTTTATCGGAGCAAAAAATATATGGGAATTAATTCATTTTTAGATCATTTTATACATTAGAATTTCCCGGTGTGCAGACTGCTTTCACTTTTTAATTTGACTCATTTTTTGAGGTTTTTATTTCTATTTTAAATTCAAATTTTCAGCATTTCGAGAGATATTTTTTACTTATTTTGGAAATTGGTATTAATTTAAACTGTTGCCAACTGTATAAACAGCGCAAATAATAATGTTTTCTTCAAATTAAAAAAATATTTTACACGTGACTATTAGTTACAGAAAAAAAACTTTCAAATTAGGATTAAATAATTACGTATGAAAAGCAGGAACTTATTGAAAATACTTCATAAAAACTATACTTACACGTGAATTTTAAAAGAGAAAGTATATTGTAAAATAATAAATTCATTAACATGCGTCAGAAGTCTTAAATAGGAGAAATTATGTCACATTTACGTCACATTACACTTATTACGTAAAATGAACACAAAGTAATATTGCAAAACAGTTTAAATTAAAAAAAATGCGCGAGACATTATTTTGATATTTTGAGATTATATTAATAAGATTAATATTAATTTTATTAAACGCGTTTAGACTGCTTTCGAGCGACTATTTAGTAATTTAATAAAAAAAAAAAAAAAAAAAATTACAAGCTGAAACTGAAGTGTCATCGACAAAAAATATAGTTTGAAAGAGAAAAATCTGTGAAGCAGAAAATAAAGAAATTGCTTAAATGGATTAGTTAAGATTCGTTAACCTTCTATGTCGTTTCCGTCAAAAGAGGGCATTGATATTTGTGAAATATGTTTGCATTTTTATGCAGATTTGCTTATTATATTAGCTTATTTTGAAATGCTTAACTGATTTTATTCAATCAAAACAGCCATTGTATCTTTTAACAGCAACTGATTTTTCCTTAAAATTCCCCAATCGAAGAGAAATGAATAGAAACCCGTTTATAGGGAGATCGCCACTATTTTTTAAATTATAATTCAATCATTCAAAATCTGTTTAAAGCCGATCAAATTAGCGTGCATTTAGAGACTGTGGTGTCTGAACGGGGGTTGGCGAGCGCAGCTCGTAGGGGACTGAGCCCCCTAGTTCAAGTAAAAAAAAATGTATTTATATAAAATCCAAGTCTCTGTGTGTCCTTGACAATTCCGGTAGGACCGTCTCATTAAAATCAGTAATTGTTGAAAAATACTAATGCAGGGTTACCATAATAGCGCCAAATGTTGGCCAACTTTGCGAAATATCGCCACATTTGGCGACACAAAAATGTTGTTGTATATGAAGCCAACTTGGCGAAAGCTGGCTAATTTGGCGAAATTGCCATTTAAAACCAAAGAAGGTCGTTGCAATTTAATTTAAACTCCGCTCTTTTAAGATATTTTTTCAAAATCTATGGGTGAGAATTTAAAGTGTAATATACGAAAATGTACATCTTTACATCTTCCTACCGATGTTGCTAAAAACATAACCGCCAATAGACGACAATGTACTGTTTGAGGTCCTAACTGCGCGATTTTAATGTGCTTTAGGAACTTTTCCAGTACAAGTGACTTGACGAAAAAGGAAATTTGACAACATATTTTCCGGGAACCTCTGCACTGTTTCATTTTATATACACACGCATTTTTTTTTCGATATTTATAAGATTTATTTAACAGAAAAAAAACAACATTTATCTAACTTTATACAGAAACAGAAGTAATTTGTACACAAAAAACATCAATAATATGCACATAAAATAAACATATAAAACAAACAAAAAAGCTCATCAAGTTTATTTTCATAGCTGCTTTTATGATTTGGAAACAAATCTCACTTTCTGATACCCGAATTACACCAAGCTTTTTTTAAAAAACTCCAAAGCCCCTGTAGTGGAAAAGTACCAAACTGTCTATTATTTTGCGCTATCTGTGCTATAGTTTGTACTATACGCAAGGTGGGGGGGGGGGGAGAGAAAAGTTTAAACAATAAATATTAAAGTTTCGGCACAGATGTGATATACGCCCCATGTTGGCGAGATTTATTTCCGATGCCAATTTGGCGAAAACATCAACAGCATAAACAACAACATCCGGGTTACCATACCAAGCAAAATAACGACACTTTGGCGCCAGTTAAGTAGCCATTGCATATGTGACATTGGCATCAGAAAAAAATCGCGCCAATATGAGGCGTATATGACATCTGTTCCATAAAAACAGATGTCATATACACATGTGTGTTTAAGCATGATTTCATGCTTAAAGCATAAAATCATGCTTAAGCATAGAATATGGAGCACTTTCCAACACTTCCTGAACGTTTTAACAAAACTTCATTATTTAGGGAAATAAGGTGAATAAGGTAACTAAGTAAACATTTTAGAAAACGCATAATTTTTTTTAAATGATTTCAGCAGTTACCGTCCATAGCCAATAGTATCGTTATTACGCGCCACTATTTAGCTAAAATTTAATTTAAACTAAAACACTGTTAAAACTACTAAAATCACATTTCCAGATATTATCATCCATAGACGGTTATGTATCCAATTCTTTGCGTGACCCTCTATATAATTTTATCTATATTCTACAAACATTTCTTAGTAAACTACATGCATTTCAGCGTAAAAATGCGTAACTCCTTTAAAAACCACCTTTAAACAATTTACTCTCATACTCACTAACCCTCGCGAATTATTTTGTGTAGCCCTGAACATGAACTATAGCATTTATACACACAGTATATAGTATGCATAAATATAATAAAACATAAAAGCGCATATAATTAAAAATGCATTTCTAGCAATCATCGCGTATGCACAAGTACTTCGGAGAAAAGTTTCTTGGCGAGAAAGAAGTTTGTCAACGTATTTTCTGACAACCTATTGAGTGTTTCATACTCACAAGCAATTTTTCCCATATGTATACAATTTATTTCATATAAAAAAATTTATTTACCCATTTTTAAAAAGAAAATCCCATCGATTGGTTATCTCATCGACCAAAAATCTATCGCCAAACTATAAGATTAATAGCCAATAATAGTGGATCATTAATGTCACAATCACTTGACTTTAAGCAAGTTATACGTGTTTACGTCATCAACGAATTTTTATTTCGACGTTTTATTTGCATTTTTATTATTGTTATACTAATCTATTTGTTCTTTCGTTATTTAAAATAAAAATTACGTCAATGTGTATAATTTGGCAAATGGTTTGGCGATTTATATAATTTGGCGAAATTGGTCGATGGGATAACTAAGTTGTACCGTAAGTTTTGAACAGATGTCATATACGCATCGGGTTTGGCGTGGTTTTTTTCTGACGCCAATTTGGCAAAAATCTCGCTTTCGAATACCAGTTACATATATATTTATAAATTATTTGCTATCACTTTGATAAAGGAAATAACAATAAATAAATAAAAGTTTAATGAATAACTATAGAACAAAACAGTTTACATAATTAAAAAAAAGGGTAATAAAAATAAATAAACGACTTATTAATAAATAGAAAATAATAGCCGGGTTTCCATATCAGGCAAAATAACACCACTTTGGAGCCAGTTAGGCACCCCGATGCATATATGACATCTGTACAGTAATTTGTACATAAAAAATATTATATATATTTAGAAATGATTTTTATGTATATAAATACATATATAAACAAAAATAAAAGTTCATTAAGTTTGTTTTCATAGCTGTTTATATATTTTGGCAACATATCTCACTTTCGGATGCCCGAATTGCGCGAAGCTTTTCTTAAAAATGCAAAGTGCTCTATAGTGGAAAAGTACCTAAATAAATAATTATTAATAATAATTACATGTATAAACTAAAATAAAATTTCATCAGGTTTGTTTTCATAGCTGTTTATATATTTTGGCAACATATCTCACTTTCTGAAGCCCGAATTGCGCCAAGTTGTTTTTAAAAAATGCGCTATAATATTCGGTAATAAGCGCTATAATGGAAAAGTACCTACATAAATAATTAATAGAAATATCCAATTATATAAACTAAAAAAATTTATTTCAAGATCAGAAAATTTGTTTTTAATTTCGATAAAAAAAGTACATATATCCTAGGATAACTTCAGTTGAAATTAGTTTGATAGCTTAATGTCTCATTCCATAAATCTAAACAAACACAAGTGATTCATTCATGGTGAACCGTAAAATGTATTAAACCATTGAGGTAATCATTCACAAAGTAAGTTCTCCAACAATCAATAGACAATATTCTTATGACGTCATAGTAGGTAAAATGGTGGCAGTATCGTTTGTTTTTGTTTTGAATTCACAAAGATTTTATTTTGCAATGTTTCTTAGTTACATTACTTTATTGTCATATTTATGAGCTCAGAACAAAAGCATATTTTTTCATTATTTAGTTATTAAATAATGAAAAAAATTATAAATGCATGATTTGAAAAATTAATAATTTTCTTTCTTAATGCTAAAAAATAACATTGAAGTAACAGTGGGTTTATGTTAAATAAGTTTAAATGCTTAATTCTGTTGTGATATTCAAAATAACTGTATTTATTAGATTTCAATAAACAACATCAGGACCCGATTAAACTTTCATGTTAGAGGAATTACAATGTCATTTCAGGACCTTCCTTTTGGATAAGCTTTTCTAAATTCCTCATATACACGGAAACTCTTCAGTGTTACAAATAATATTCCTAGGACAGACGTAACATCAGAACGACCGGAAATTTCAGACAAGTTTTTGAAAACTACTTTATATCAGAAATTTTATTAAAAACTGGTTGCTTCTTTGTTATAGGGACCGACACATTTATGATTATGACAAGTTGCAATAAATTTCGCCTACGTCGTAACCAGGTTCGTGAAGCACACACGTATAATACCCTATAATACAATTTCATAAAATCGTATACGATATTTTAATAGTTTTTACCTTACTTTAAGTGTGTAATTTATTTATTTTTAAGAGTTAACAATCTAAATTGTTTAATATATACATTTTAAAAAATGTAAACAAAGATTCAATAGACATGCCCGCAAAAAGCCTCAAATTCGCACAACACTTGGAACCAAACTATGCAGATTAGTGATCTTCTACTGTACACAGTTTTTCATAAATGTGTTTCGTTCTTAAAATGTGTTATTTTCATACATCACTGCGGAACAAGCGAGGAAAACTCATATTCTTGCACATGAGTTGTATATATCTTTATATCTAAATTTCCGTCATTTTTGACGGGCTACCTTTCTAGTATACATAACAAAGGTTAGAAAACAAAAGAAATCATGTATTTAATAAGAAAGCATTTATTTTATAATTCAAGACTCTATTAAGTAATAAATAAGAGATATGCAAATATAAAGTGTCTATAAATGATAATTCATATTTAAAAAGTACAATTTTATGGGAATACGCTACCGAGAGCCTCTCAACTCTCGTTTCGATTGAAAATATAATATCATTCTAATCGTAGGGTGTACGCTGCCGAAGGCTCCATGCTTTACATCCATTTCGGAAAAAAGATATCTGAAACCAACACTGATTTTAGGTATATTTAAGTTAGTTGTCTAGAGCTCGAGAAACACCGAGCGGCTCGGCTGGTATAATTTAATATAAACAAAGGAGTAAAATTTTTACAAGCGATTTTCTGAATGCTCACACTCTCTAACGCTTTTGCATACATTGTTTTCATTTATTTTAGAATGCGTAAAAAAATATTGATAGAATATTAATATTAATATCTTTTATCTTAGCAATAAGGTAAAGCAAGGCGAGATCGCGCACAATGAGATTCGACGGGAAGGAGTAGAGTGCGCGTGCAGCGACTCCAGGTAGTTGTACAGCAGCATTAGTGCAGTGTCTACATGAATCTGCACATTGATTGTTCCGAGCGTCCTGGACAAAGTATTGCTATTTTGTTTTGTTTTTCCAAAGTAAGTGCTTCAGTTTTCATAACTGTTCGTCAGAATTTTTATAGAATGTCCAAAGTAAAAAATATTTTGGACTTAAACGATTTCTTAAAAGTTACTTACCTAGACTAAGGATACGAACACCAACAATTCATTTCAACACATTTAAAAGGGGACAAGGGACCTTAAAATATTTTTTTTTTTTTTTTGCAAATTTCACCTTAAATATTATTCAAGGGTACATTATATGCATTATGCCATGCATTTATCACAAAAAAAATAAAAAATAAATTATTTTTGACAAAAAAATGGAATTTTACGCGTCGTCTTAGAAATCTTCGAAATACCCCCTGCGTCTTCCATATCAATGAAAATCTCCAATACTTTTTATAAAAGTTTGGTTTATATATATAAACAAAATAGAGCATCGAATTTTATATATTTCAATTTAAAGGTAAAAAAAAAAAAAATTGAAAATTTTTGAAATTTTTTCGAAAAAATTTCAAAATTTCAAAGTTTTTCAATTTTTTCTTTATTCTTTGTAAATTTCATCCTAAATATTATTTAAAGGTACATTATATGCATTATGGCATGCATTTATCACAAAAAAATGTAAAAAAAAATTTATTTTTGAGAAAAAAATGGAATTTTACGCGTCGTCTTGGAAATATTCGAAATACCCCCTGCACGTCCCATATCAATGAAAATCACCAATATTTTTTATAAAACTTTGATTTATATATATAAATAAAATAGAGCATCGAATTTTATATATTTGAATTTAAAGGTAAAAAAAAATAAAATAAAAATTTTGAAATTTTTTCGAAAAAATTTCAAAACTTTTCATTTTTTTTTAATTTTTTGTAAATTTTATCTAAAATATTATTCAGGGGTACATTATATGAATTATGGCATGCATTTAGCACAAAAAAAAATAAAAAATAAATTTATTTTTGAGAAAAAAATGGAATTTTACGCGTCGTCTTAGAAATCTTCAAAATGCCCCCTGCGCATCCCATATCAATGAAAATCCCCAATATTTTTTATAAAAGTCTGTTTTATATATATAAATAAAATAGAGCATCAAGTTTTATATATTTGAATTTTAAAATTTAAAAAAAATTGAAAAATTGAAAATTTTTGAAATTTTTTCGAAAAAATTTCAAAATTTTTAATTATTTTTTTTTTACCTTTAAATTCAAATATTTAAAATTCAATGCTCTATTTTATTTATATATATAAATCAAACTTGTATAAAAAATATTGGGGATTTTCATTGATATGGAGAACGCAGGGGGCATTTCGAAGATTTCTAAGACGACGCGTAAAATTCCATTTTTTCTCAAAAATAATTAAAAAAAAATTTTTTTTTGTGCTAAATGCATGCCATAATGCATATAATGTACCCTTGAATAATATTTAGGTGAAATTTACAAAAAATAAAAAAAATTATTTTTAAGGATTTTAAGGTCCCTTGTCCCCTTTTAAATAAAACACATTTAAGCCACACAAAATAAGCCACATTTAAATAAAAGGCCGCGCAATCTCTCCTACCAAAATAAATTTTTGGATGTTAGTGACCTTTACCATAGCACGTTTCCTCTTTCAAATGAAGTTTGTTGCATGTTTAGTTCATTTACAGGAACAGTCAAAAGTTTTCCGTTATATGACGGCCAATGGGAAAAAATCGTTTCAAATGATTTTTAATGGTGTTACACTCTTTCAAACATAGTAAAATTGATATTCATTTATGAAGTCCACTAAAATATGTATTCTGTTGAACATGCGGTACAAAGACTAGCTATTGTTCATTTACAGGGCCACACAAAAGAATTCTGTCCATAATGGTATAGGGGAATTGTTTGCGGTGTATTTGAAAAGATTTCAGATACTATATTGTATCCAAATTACTGTATATTAATAATGATTGCTCGAAATGCATTTTTAATTACGATATGCGCTGTTTTCACTATATTTATGCACAGTATAAAGTGCGTGCAAATGCTATAGTTCATATGCAGGGTTACAGAAATAAATTCGTAAAGGTTACTGAGTATGAGCATAAATTGCTTAAAGGTGGGTTTTAAAAGAGTTATGCGTTTTAACTCGGAACTGAATTTAATTTACTAACAAATATGTGTAGAATATACACAAAATGATACACAGGGCCACGCAAACAATTGAATACATGGTCGTCTATGAGTGTTAATTTCTGGAAATGTAATTTCATTAGTTTTAAGTGTGTTTTAGTTTGAATTCAATTTTAGCTGAATAGTTCCATGTAATAAAGGTACTAGGTAAACTACGGGACTGTCTGAAAGAGTTTCATAATCCATGCTTACCGCATGATTTGTCTTTCTTGTTCTACATATTTTTACCTTTTGTTTTATGACGTGTTTTTTCATGTTTTGAAAATTGTTTGTTTTTAGTAGTAGTGTAATATTACGCAAATTTTTTTTTTCATTTTTTGAAAAGGTTACCCCATTAAGGTATTATTACATTGACATTACCTTTTTAACACTTTCCAACAAAGTTTAAAAGTGTTTATTACTTCGGTCCGTCTGTCCGCGCTTTAACTCCCGTATAGATACTTGGATCGTTCTGAACTTTCTGGATGTTAGTCACTTCTAATATAGCACGTTCCCTATTTCAAAAGAATTTTGTAGCATGTTTTGTTCATTTACACGGACAGTCAAAAGTTTTCCGTTACATTATGGCCAATGGGAAAATTTTTTTAATGATGTTACATGCTTTCAAACATATTAAAATTGATATGCATTGATCAAGGGCACTAAAATAAGCATTCTGTAGAATATGCGGTGCAAAAATGCTTATTTACAGGGCCACACAAAAAATTCCATTTGATAATGATATAGGGGTCGAGGGAAATGTTTGCGGCGTATTTTAATTATGTTAAATTACAGTCGTGGCCATAAGTTTAGGACCACTGTGCAGAAACTAGCGTTTTTAAAATTGAAACCACTTGTAACATCATAAATCAAATCGATTGCGTCAGATGGCGTCATTCCGTCTGACAGTGGAGTTACTGTATTCGCTTTTCATTTGAACTTTGAGTAATAAATGTTGCAGATGCAATTTATTGTCTGGATCTTAAATTTCAGTGGTGGTCCTAAACTTATGGCCACGACTGTATTTCATAAAAAATGAAATTCATATACGTCGCTGAGATTTACTATTACTTATTTCATGTATAATACGAAGTGTGTAGGATTTACTGGGACACACACAAGATTTCAAATAGTATATTGTATCCGAAGTAGCGATGATTGTTGGAAATGCACTTTTAATTTTGTTATGTGCTTTAATGTTTCACTATATTTATGCATAGTATATGGTGTATATAAATGCTGTAATTCATATACAGGGCTACACAAAAAATTCGTAATGGTTACGGAGTATGATTGCAAATTGCTTAAAGGTGGTTTTAAATGGGTTATGCGTTTTTAAGCTGAACTGCATTTAGTTTACTAAAAAATGTTTGTAGAACATAGATAAAATGATAAACAGGGTCACGCAAAGAATTGGATACATGGCCGTCTATAAATGATAATTTCTGGAAATGTGATTTCAGTAGTTTTAAAAGTGTTTTACTTTGAATTAATCTTTATCTAAATAGTGGCGTGTAATAAAGGATCTAGGTTAACTACAGGGTTATACAAAAGTATTCAAGTATGTTTATATCTGTTAGTGTAACTTGCTGAAAGAGAAATTTCAACCTGTTACGCGTTTTCTTGCTAAACTAAATTTCCCCATTATATAGTACATATATCAACCTACAGATCAAATACAGGCTGTTCTAAAGAATTGGAATACATATTTGCTATAGACGGTAACTGATGAAAACAGCTTTTCAAATGTTTTATGCATTTTCTAAAATGTTTACTTAGTTCTCTTATATACCTTATTTCCCAAAATAACGACGTTTTGTTAAAGCATTCAGAGTTGGAAAGTGTTTCATAATCTATGCTTAACGCATGTTTTTTCTTACTTGTTTAACATAAGTTTGAAAATTTCTCCCATAATGCAATCATATTTATTCACAAAAACATCACAACTTTGTCATTTTAGTGTAATTAATATTGTTAACAATTTAATTGTAGTTATTATTAATAATAATCTCTTCTACCCATGTGCGCAATCTCTCCTACCCCATAAGAAGATATTGCGCAAAATAGTTTTCTTGGTTTTATTACTGCTGTTCTATTAAATTACAGCCTAACTATGAAATAACTATAGAAGTGTATATAAAACAAATGAAGTCAAATTATTCATGGCTAGTTTAGCAAAAATTTAATATTTAGATTTTTTTATTACTATTCTTTTGAAATGTGCTCAGACTCCCCTAATTTTACCTTATCATGATAAATATATGATTTTGCTTTTTTATAAATATGTTTTAATTATTAATTGATGTGGGAATTATAGAGGTATGAGATTTTTATTGTTATTAAAATATGTGATATTTATATGATTTCTTTTTCGAGTTTTGTTAAAGAATATAATTGAAACGACATATCTCTTTCAATTTACTTTTCAGAAAGATGTTAGTACATATAATTTCAACTTCCAAGGACACCATCAAGTTTTATTACCATTACATATTTCTTTCTCAAAATCCCTTTAGATTTCTAGCCAAATTTCATTTTCAAAATGTCATTTTTGAAGGAAGCATTTCTAATTTCCTTTTGCAGAAGTTAATTGAGTTTCGTTAACTTTAGAAGTACGTGTGGGTGAATAAATTTAATCGCAAAAGAGAGAAAAGACCTCCATGGCTAGGCTCAGAATATATCAGGATGACAATATTAATATATATTTTTTAATTTGAAATTCAAACTAAGATTAATCAAAAATTGACATATTTGAGGAATTTACAGTTTATAAAATACTTTAGTTCTAAGGTAGATATTTAAGCAAATTAAAGTGATAAGGTTTATTTTTAATAAAAAACTAGTTAAATGTGCCAATCCCAAAATTGTATTCTATCTTATGCATCTTAGTATTTCAAAACCTAGTTACACATGATAATACTTCAATATTATTAGTTCAATACAATACCATCTTTGATTTTCATCTTAAATTTCTGCTTCAGTCAATTAAACGGACTAAAAACGAGTTAATATATGTCATGATATTTGTTAAAATTATTAGTTTTTCCTTATTCTGTTGGTTACAGCTGTTTGCGAAACATGTACAAAAATTTTTGGTTCAATTGTATGCATAATTTTATACACTTTTCGATAGTACAATAAATAAAATGCTCAAACATCGCTACCCCCTTCAGGCAAATTTTCTTCAAATTCGGAGAGGACTTGCTTGTCAGAGCCAGAAACATACACAAAAAAATTTGGTTCAATTCTATGCATAACTTCATATACTTTTCGATGGTACAATAATGAAAAGGGCACAGAGATCGCAATTATAGCGTCTCCTTCGGCGGAATTTTTCCAAATTCAAAGAGGACCTACGTGCTATGATCAAAAACAAACACAAAAAATTTGGTTCAATTCTATCCATAACTTCATACACTTTTCGATGATACAATATTCAAAATGGCACAAAAATCGCACAAAAATTACAGCGCCCCTACAGGCGATTTTTTTACAAATTAAGGAAGAACCTTCTTGTCATAGCCAAGAAATTAAATTTTTTTTTGGTTCAATCCTATGCATAACTTCATACAGTTTTCGAAGGTACAACATTCAAAACCGCACAAAAAACATTATTACAGCTCCCTACCGGCGATTTTTTTCCAAACTCAGGGAGGACCCGCTTGCCATAGCCAAAACTTAAAATAAACATTTGATTCAATTCTATGCATAACTTCATACACTTTTTGATGGTACAGTGGCAGCAGACACGGACAGATGTACAGACATACGGACAGACGGACATTTTCTAAATGCATGTTTTTGGGATCTCTGACCCCTAAAACGTGTAAATCCGTCGAAAACCGGAAGTCGAAAAACAATTTCTATTACAATACTTTCTTCTATTGAAGATAGAAGAAAGTAACAATTAAATGCTAGAATATTATATTTGTTACATAACATAGCACGAAAGTATTCTGCAAGAAATCGATTAGCATAGTTATAGAAAGCCCCTTTCAATATATTTATTCATTCTATCACACTTACAAGACGAAGGGAAGAGCTTTTTAGGCATCGATGAATATCTCCAAAGAAGAAGATGTGCTTAAAAGTATTCCCATTAATTAAATTAATAGTAAAGTGTGGATAATAAGAACTCTTAGTAATATTGATTTAAAGACAATTATTGGAATCTTATAACCCTATAATTTTAATACATTATGTACAGTGAGTGTGAAAACCTGCTTACCTCCACATCATTTTAGCCTATATGAGGCACATTTTACATTAAGTAATAATTCACAACAATAAATGAATAAACACTGGAAGTTTATTTTTTACACATGTGTTTAAATATCACACATGTCACTTTTTAATAAGGTTAAAAAAGTAAGAAAATGATGATCCGATTTCTGAATCAATAATATTTAAATTGACGTCGAAAAAAAGCTATTTAATTTTTTTTTTTTTTTTTTTTTTTTTTTTTTGAAATATGGAGATTGAACAGTATTTTTTAGAAATTCATATTATACTACAAAAATTAATTCTAAATTACGACGTTCTATCACTTACGGGATACCGAGTACAATATAACCTAGAACAGCGCTTACCAAACTTTATTGGTACTCGACCCACCCTTAAGTTAAAAAATGTTTCGTAACCCACCTAATATGAAGATGAATCTAATATCAGTATGGAAATTATCGTATGATCTCTATCAACTGTCCTATCCTACAAAATAGGCAAATTTTCGTACGAAGGATGCATTATCAACAAAATCAAGAATCGGTAATACCAATGTGTGTAAGTGGAATAATAATTAAAACAACACGCATAATAGAAAGATAATGAAAAAATACGTTTAATTATTATCAAAATGCAACTTTACAATCAGGGAGATTCCTGACACTGGTGTTTACCGATGGGGACACCTAAAGGATTAAAACTTGTTAGTTTTAACCGTAAGTCACTTTTTACACGCAGTTGGTTTGTTTACTTGTTTTTCAAAAACTGAAAAAAAAAGCGTTCACACAAGTATGTTGTGTTGAACAACATCCAGGACCTCAAAGCTGATTTAAATATTTCTGGTTATTGTGTTTGCATATTAATCCAGAAGGAAATTAAGGATTTTTCATTGAAAACTGCCTTCAAAGAAAAATCGCAAGACAGGTCAATTAAGGAGCCTTCTTCAGGTTTTGAGAGTTATAGGCTTTTCAAATGTCCTTCTTCAAAAAGATTGTTAATCCATAAGCTCGAGAGCAGGGGTCCAGGATTGTCATAACGACTGCTGCAATACCTCACAACGATGTAATACCGACTACCTGTATAGGAAAATCCTGTGTCTTCCTGAAGTTTTAGTTTAAGCTAATAGCTTTTATGATTATTGCAACTGTAAAATAATATATTTGATATATTATTTAAACAGATAAAATAAAAGATATATTTTGTGGCAAGCCTCGATTATTCCGCGACCCACAAAAACACCCATCGCGACCCATCAGTGGGTCGTGACCCATTAGGTTAGGTACCGCCGACCTAGAAAATCGGGACCGAAACAAAACTGAATTTTTGTAAATTCCGGAAGTCTGAAAGAACATCAAAAGTGCTTCCGATATTCTTAATGGTGAAGTTATTCATAATTTAATCCGTAGTCAATCCCATTTAATCCAAGTGATATTTGTAGGAGAAAAAGATATACTAAATTTTAAATAAAAACTTACTGTAAATGATATTTTCTGTGTCAAAATAAAATTCTAATAAAAGTAATTTCCCTTCGTGTAATTTTCGAAGCATCGGTGTCAGTTATATTTGCTTTAATTTTTTCTGTCGTTCTTTAACAATTTTTTCTTGGATTTTATGCAAGTAATGAATATCGATTTCGGAAATAGCCTTATTTCTCTAAAGCATATATTAATTTTCTAGTCAAATTTATGCATTTTTCTAGTGATATCTTTTCTTCTCTCTTTTCCTTGCTCCTCGGAACTTCTACTAGCATTATGGGTGGTCCTATTTAGCACATCGACAGCGGTTTTGCTGTCCGCAAATGTATTGCTTTCGATCTAAAAGTTTTTAATCCATAAAATTTGCTAATTTCTTTTCTCCCGTAGGTTGGAAATATGAAACAAGTGGGAAATTGCACGTCAAACGTGGCAAATAAGGTTCTTTCGTACTATAACTAGTTTTATAAATATTTTTTGCACCGCATATTTACTGAATATATATTTTAGTGCACTTCATAAGTGCATATCAAGTTTATTCCTTTCGAAAGGCTGTAACTTCATTAAAATGCACTTGAAATATTTTTTCCCCATTGGTCGTAATGTAACGGAAAAAAGTTTGACTGTCCCTGTAATTAAACTATACATCCGATTTTGATAAAATTCGAAATGACTCGACATGTGGACGGACGAACAGACGGACCGAACGACGGCTATAGGTGTTACGTATTTATATAATTACGAACGCACCCAGAAAGAGGAAGCTGACTTTGATGCCGGGTTTTTGAGGTCACACTGTAAACTGTGGCAACTCAGAGTTCATAATTTACCTGTAAGTGGAAATACACTTCAGTTGATTCTTATAACAAATTTCAAATTATTGAATGCTAGAGCATTTTAAGATACTTAAATTGTGTAAAAATAGACAGGCCGGCAGAGATATTAATTGAATATATTTTGACTGTTTTATGTAATAGCATGATTTGTAGTTTTGTATCAGTAAGGAAATGGTAATTTGTAGTTATTTCCATATTAATAATTGAATTATATTTTACATTATGAAATGAGTTTCAATTCAAAGTAATCATCATAAATGTCTTCATACAGTACAGCTCAAAAAAATTATTTAAATATAGATAGCCTATTTTCCGCTAGTAGTCACTATAAACGAAAAGAAAATTGTGTTAAATCTGTATTACACATACTTATCTTAATGTTGTTATACAGTGATACATGAAAACAAGTGGGTAAGTGTGATCAAAAATCGCACAGAGGGTTTCGTTTAATATTTCTTTCAAAACACTTTATTCTTTAATTAATAAAGCTCAATTGATAATTTACATAAAAACATGTATAAAAATATATAAAAATATATAAATATAAATAATTGCATTGACCGCATGGAGAATATTAATGATAATATGAAAACTTCACTAATGAGTGCTCTTAATCTAATAGTTAATAATAATTACTTCACTTTCGACGACTAAATATACAAACAAAATAACGGAGCTCCAATGGGTTCTCCTATATCAGGATTATTAGCTGAATTCATATTACGGCCACTTGAAATAGATATATACAAATTGGATTATACTTCCCATGCATGGATCAGATTCGTAGACGATATTTTCATCATATGACAATGTACAGATACCTTGCAATAACTTTTTAAACTAGATTAATAGTCTTGATTCTAAAATTAATTTACATTGGAAATAGAACAAAATGGTACGCTACCTTATTCAGATGTATTACTAATCAAGACGCACCAAGGAATAGAACGCACTGTTTACAGAAAACCCATAGCCAGTCAATCCATTATCCCTCATAATCCTCAAGCACCTTTTTCATACAAAGTTTCTGCATTTTAGACATTCTATTCATAGAGCCTTCACAGTTTGTACCCCCGAGCAGTTAAATGATGAAATAAATAAAATATATGATACTGCAAGAAACAATGGATACAAAGAAAGCACCATAGAAAAATTAATTAAGAGCTTAAAGAATAAAAAGAAAAGAAATTTCAATCCACAAAATTCCATGTTATCCACTTTACAATATTTTCCTGGTTTCTTCGAAAGTTTTAAATATAAACTCAATAAATTCAATATCTCCCTGGTCGCAAAACCTTCTATGAAATTAAAAAATATAGTATGCAAGAAAATAGATCCAATAGAGTTAAACCAGTTATCAGGAGTATACGAAATACCTTTCACCAAAGAAGATGGAACAAAGCAGTTTTATATAGGTATGACAAGTAGAAAACTTAAAACCAGAATCAAAGAACATATAGCAGACATCAAATACAACAGAAGAACCACAGCTTTGGTCAGATTATGCAGCGAAGAACCTTTACGGATCGATTTTAAAAATAGCAAGTTAATTTACACATCAAGATTTTATTTACCATCCATAATCCGAAAATCAATAGAGATATTTTTACGCAACAAGAATATTTGCAATGATTCATTGTCCCTAGATTTACCTAAAATTTGGAAAGAGATGCTATGTAATTTTAGTAACAATAGTAAAAATTAATCCACGCTCGCAAATAGCCAAGATATTTTTTTTTGTTTTATGTTTTGCAATATTTTTCATTATGCATGTTGTCTCGTGACATTGTTTATCATGTTATTGTTTTGTTAAATTATATGAAAATTAATCCACGCTCACAAATAACTAAGTTAATTTTAATTTATTTTATGTTTGCAATGTTTTCATTATGCATCATGTCTCGTGACATTGTTTACTATGCTTATTATTTTTAAATTATGTGAAAATATTTTCTATCGTGAATGATTTTGAAAATGTCGCCGTTGGTGCGACGAAACGATCGTCAATCTTAATAAATTATTTTTTATCTCTTTATAGCATTATTTTACTTAATCTGATAATTTACAAGTATTAAAACCTTAAAAACCGCACATAAAAGGGTAAAAAATGCTAAGGTGTAAAAAAAAACTTTTTATTATGTGTTATAAACTACATAAGTCACCTTGTTAGATTTCCTAATTTAAAAAAAAAATCGCGGTCTGTTACAACCACATTCCACCACGAGGAGCTCAATTTTTAACAAAAGTGTATCTGAATGAAACTCCTTTATACAACTTATCCGTAGATACATTAGTCGAGGAGGTGGCGGTCTTAAACAACAATTTAAGATATTTGCTGAAATTACTATTCGAAAATAGTGGCATCAACACTTATGAATTTTTTTATATTGAATAAGTGATATTTATCTCATCACGCCGTCAAAAAACCGCACACAAAACGGTAGAGAACGCTACAGTTTAAAAATGGTATTAAGCAAGAATTTAAAATGATTGCTGAAATTACTATTCGAAAATAGTGGTATCAACACTTAGGAATTTCTATATTAAATAAGTAAAATTTATGCTGTATTTTTTTTTTTTTTTTTTTTTTTTTTTTTTAAGTGACACCGTTTTGAACAATTCTAAGCGATCGGTTCTTCAGTTTTCATAATTTTAACAAATTCCCGTCAATTGTCTGTGCGAAAAAGCATCGCTTTTATAAGTTGAATAATCGATTTTTTCATAAATCTGAAAATTGTGGTCCATTTTTGTTTATTTAGATTTTATGAATCCTGTATAAAAATTCTGAGATCGTTTCTGACCGAAATACTCACTTGTTTTATATCCTTTCGTTACCGCCGAAAATTCAGTGTCATCAGACATCTGTCGCGTTCACAAATGAAGGAAAATAAAAGATTTTTTTCTCGATTTTTAACGAATTTTCGAGTTTTTATGGTAAGATCGAGATATTTTTTTTTTTAATTTCTAAAAGATGATTTTTTTCTCTGTCCTATGGTACTAATTTCGAATATCTGGGGTGCCTTAAAGAAATCGCCAGTCCTTATCTGCTGTTAAAATGACACCTGTTTTCAATTTGTGGTTTTGATCGTTTTTGGAACTTGATAAAAAAAAATCCACGCTTTTATTGAAATAAGAATACCTTTTAGATCTTGTAATTGGGGTTTTTTAATTAATAACGTCCGTTAATTACGACTTTTTCAAAATTTTATGATTTGTTGTTTGATGTTGTGTGTTAGCTATAAGTATGCAAAATTTCAAGTCTCCAAGATATATAGTTTCTGAGAACGGGCTCTGTGACAGACGGACAGTCAGACAAAGGAGTGAGACAAACAGGGTTTCGTCAGATGAACAAAACCCTAAACAGAGCATTGTTATTTAAATTTGGTTAAGCTTTTTCCAGCTTTGTTTCTCGCTTAACACCTACATGGATGCATGGTGACATTTTCGAAATTCCGGTTGTTGCATTGGTGGTAGCCACAGCGATTGAGATTAGTGCCTCCAGATCCATTTCAGAATTTAAGGGCGTGTCGAACACAATGCTCTTCTGGCACCCCAGCTAAAATAACCAAGAGGAGACACATCAGGTGATCTGGGTTCTCATACGACGGGACTGCCACACCCTATACAATTAATTCCAAATGTTCTGTCCAAATGGTCAATTACCCCTTGCGTAATGGGACAGCTGCACATCATGTTGAAACCGCATTACGCGTCAAACTTATGTAGGAACATAGTTAAGCATTTCCAGTAGAACCTGCTGAAGGAAAACGATATACTTGCGCGCGTCCAATCGAGGTTGTAAGATGCATTCCCAACTAAACTGTCCGCCACAATAGCCTTCCACACATTAACAGTGAAGCGTTGTTGTGCGTGTTGGGTTCCGTGTGGGTTGTTGTCCGCGTGATTCATGTTAATCGCAAGCAGTCGGAGTCTGTCTGCAATGAGGAAGCGACGCGTTCCAAATTTGAGAGCTTGCATGCAGCGACACCTATTGATATCCGCATATGCTTTCCTATGTAATTATGATTCCTAACGATGTTCAATACCTCCCCTCTAAGTTTGTACACGAAGTCCTGGGACTACCTGTATAAGTGCATTAATATATTAATTATTTAATAAGTGCATTTAATAATACAGAATGTAGGCTAAATTAAATAATGCTAGTTTGTCTTGTTTGAATAACGCTACTGCATATTGGATAAGTGCGCGTTCTCTTTTCAAAATAAAATTTATTCAGAGAAAAAATTTAGCTTTGAAGTTCGTATCACGTCACTGTTGACATCTGAGATTCAATGTAGTGAAAACATTTAATATTCGCACTTTCATTTCTAGAAGTTTATTGACGCACATTTTGCCTACACAAATACCATGCAATGATGCACATGCATGAAGTTTCCTAGCAAAAATTCAAATAACGTTTATCTTGAATGACAATGTTAAATGAAAATCAGCATTTTTAAATCTGATGCACTCCAAGTTTTGATGTAGACACAAATGAAAGCAATATGAACACTAATATTACGTTTTCACGTTTAGATATGGGATATACGACATTTATCTTTAAAAGTTTTTCCACTTAATAGGACACGGTGCCATTTAAATTCCTTTTTTGCAATTCAGGGATTATATAAAATTTTTTCGCATATTATTGAATGATTTTATGAATAAAATAAATTTAACTATAAAACAATGTAATTCTTATGGAAAGCGGCGAAATAAAAAAATAACTAAAGAGATTTAAGTAAATTTTAAACTATTCTTGTTTTACAATATTGAGCATTTTTCAATAATTCATTTTATACTTTTCTTATACTAGTCCGGGTGCTACAGTTGAGAAAACTGCAAATCGTGATAAGAATATACCGATTGGTGAGTATCTACTTTATACAATGCATTTCAGAGGGAGAGGCATCGCGTAAAGTCGTGGGAATTCAAGATGGCGGCTGTTATTCAAAATGGCGTCATTTTCTGAATTTTCTTACTGTCCATCATATAAATGTGTGTTTAAGGTCGATTTCGATGTTTTTAACGTCAAAAATTTTGTTTTTAATACTTTTCGCCAGAGTTGAATGAGTTCATGAATTCAGTTTGTCTGTTTGCTTGCCATTCCATGCTCTAACTCGCTTTAATATCGCCACTCGCTTAAATTTACTCAGATTGCCATGTAATTTATATATGTTATTGAAGTTTACAATAACATGTTCCAAATAAAAATGGGGTGTATAGGTTTTATTGTCCGTTTACAGGGCCCTCAAAAGAATTCCATTACGTTATTATCTATTAATCCGACTGCTACGGTTGAGAAAATAGCAAATCGTGAGAAGAATATACCGATTGGTGAGTATCTACTTTATATTAATACAATCCATATAAGAGGGGAAGGCATCACGTAAATTCGTAGGAATTCAAGATGGCGGCTGTTATTCAAGATGGCGTCATTTTCTGAATTTTCTTACTATCCAACATAAAAATGTGTGTTTCCGATCGATTTCAATGTTTTTAATGTCAACAATTTTGTTTTTAATACTTTCCGCCATAGTTGAATGAGTTTATGAATTCAGTTTGTTTGTTTGTTTGTCTGTCCGTCTGCTTGCCATCCCATGCTCTAACTCGCTTAAATTCACTCAGATTGCCATTTAATTTATATATGTTATTGAAGTTTACAATAACATGCTCCGAATAAAAATTCAAGTGTATAAGTTTCATAGTCCGTTTCCAGGGCCCTCAAAAAAATTCCATTACGTTATTGTCTACGGGGGTAAGTCGTTTCCAATGTGTTTAAATCATGTTATACTCTCTGAAACAAATTCAAATTGACATACATCAGTGAGGTGCACTGCAACGTACTTAATATAGAATAAGGTGTGCATAGTATTTATCGTTTATTTACAGTGACACACCAAAAACAGAATACGTGTTTTTGTAACTCGAGTATAAATTCTATAAAGGTCATCAGTTAAAGCAACTGTTATAAGTGGAGCTGCTAGGAATGAAAGCTGCATTTTGTGATAAAGATATCCCGATTGGCCAGTATCTATTTCATATTAATAGAATGCATATAAGATGATGAGGAATTGTGTAAATTCATAGGAATTCAATATGACGGCTGTTATTGAAAATTGTTTGCATTTTTATCCTATAGATCATATAAAAGTATCTATGATGTGTATTTCGATATTTTTTAACTGAAAAATTCCCTTTTTAATATAAGAAATACGCTTAAAATGAAAATAGGACATTTATTAATGTACTTTTGTATTTTATAGTGAGGAAAATGAAAGGAATAAATAAATAACAAAAATGCATTCTTATCTGTACCTTAATTATACAAGATATTAAAAAAATTGCATGTTCCATTTTCAGTTAGAGAATATAAAAACTTCACTTTGTATCATCATATTTCTCACATTTGCTTTTGCAATTGCATAATAATATGTATGAAATTCCAACCTTTCTACAGTCACACTTATTTTTACAGATTTTGCACATAAATTTTACATCAAACACACTTTTATACGATGCATAGTATGAAATTGCAAGATTTCCAGAAAAATGACGCCATTTTGAATAACAGCCTCCATCTTGAATTCCTACGACTTGACGCGATGCCTCCCCCTCTTACATGGATTGTATTAATATAAAGTAGATACTCATCAATCAGTCTGTTCTTCTCACGATTTACAGTTTTCTCAACCGTTGCATCCGCACTAATCAACGTCATGGAAATTTTTTGAGGGTTCTGTAAACGGACCATTAAAGCTATACACTTCAATTTTTATTCCGAGCAAGTTATTGTAAACTTCAATAACATATATAAATTACATGGCAAATTGGGTGAATTTAAGCTAGTAGCCTTATTTAAGCCAGTTAGAGCATGGAATGGCCAGCAGACAGACAGACAAACACACAGACAAACTGAATTCATAAACTCATTCAACTATGACAGAAAGTATTAAAAACGAAATTTTTGACGTTAAAAACATCGAAATCGACCTGAAACACACATTTATATGATTGATAGTAAAAAAATTCAGAAAATGACGCCATTTTAAATAACAGCCGTCATCTTGAATTCCAACGACTTTACGTGATGCTTCCCCCTCTTATATGGATTGTATTAATATAAAGTAGATACTCACCAATCGATATATTCTTCTCACGATTTGCAGTTTTCTTAACCGTTGCCCCCGCACTAATAGACAATAACGCAATGGAATTCCTTTGAGGGCCCTGTAAACGGACTATAAAACCTATACACTACATTTTTATTCGGAACATGTTATTGTAAACTTCAAAAACATATGTAAATAAGATGACAATCTGAGTTAATTTAACCGAGTAGCGATATTTAAGTGAGTTATACGCATTTATATGACGGGTAGTAAGAAAATTCAGAAAATGGCGCCATTTTGAATAACAGCCGCCATCTTGAATTCCCACGACTTTATGCGATGCCTCCCCCTCTGAAATGCATTGTATTAATATAAAGTAGATACTGACCAATCAGTATATTCTTATCACGATTTGCAGTTTTCACCTTATTTTGGTCGTGTAGCACTCGGACTATACGGTTCTCTATAACTCTAAGGGCCATATTTCCAAAATTTATTAGTTTAAGAAAATAGAAATTAGCCTTAATGATATATGTAAACATACAGTGAAAATGAATTTTTTTAAATAAATAAGTTCTTAAAATAAATTATATTATGAAAAATCCTATTTATAACAATCTTACATGCAAAATATAAAGTCAGTAAAAAAATATATACTATTAAATTGAAACAACATTAAAAAATAAAAATAATAATAATCTTTTCTCAGCCAAAATAAGCAAAGCATTTCAGGATATATATTTCTTTTATATTTCTTAATTGGTCGAGAGCCAAGATGAAATATGATAAATGGCAACAACAATATGATTTAATATGAATAAATTTTCCATAAACGTTCTATGTTAAGATCGCTCTAAATCATTGTCGCTAATATACGACAATTGGCAGTAAATACAATTATATATATAAAAAATATTTAATAGTTTTAATAGTCTAAGAGTAAATTAATATATTGTGAGCTAAATGTAAATGGACATGAAATTTAAATACAAAAGAGACTGATTGAACCAGTTGAAGTTCATAACAACAAAAAATATACGAAATGCTGCAATAATGGAAAAAAAAATCTTCTTAATACCTCTATAAGCGAAACATTAAGTAAGTAAATTGAAATAAGAATAGAATTAACATAGCTCTGCCCAGTATTCATTTAAGGGAGATTAAGTATGTGGCCAGACAAAAATAAACTTTTACATATTTTCAAACTCTACTAAGGGGCTTTTCTTCGTACGAGCTATAATCGCCAACCACGTTCAGACTTCACCGTCTTTCAAAGTGCGCTAATTTGCTCTGCTTTAAAAAGATTATGAAGATTGAATTATAATTAACCGACCTGTGTCGAACTTCTGTAATCGTATTGCTGCTTATACGCCTTTCCGTTTGAATACGGTATTTTCCAGTTACCATGGTTTAATCCACCAGTGTCACGACAGCTGACGACTTTTTTGAGATTGATAAGTAAGATAAATTGCACATTTGAAAATAAGCTCGTATGAGATGGTTAAGTTAAAAATTTCGGTTCCTCTCGGACATTTATAACGAATCTAGGGACAATATTCCTCCTTTGGTTTCAAGGATACATTCCTTTAGTTTCAAGGTTGTATGACGTATTTTTACGTTTTGCGTGCAATAATTTAATTAACCCATTTATGCCTAGCGTCCCATTTTTGGGACGTTTCAAATTTTGATGCATTTGTGTAATTTTCTTCTTCTTTATAACATGAAAATTGCATGAAATCATTATTTATAAATGTCTTTATCTATAACCGAGAGATGACAGGACAAGGTGGATATTTATTTGCTTAAATTAAGGCTTTTTTCGGTGTTTATAGATTTTTAATTTTTGAAGAGGGCGAAATGTAAAAAGTAAGTTTATTTGTATTTTTTTATCATGGACCCAAAATCGCAAGTTATAATCTTAGCTTGTGGACGTTTTTGAAATACGTATTTTTTTAAATTGCGAAATTAAATGTTCAAGCCTATTTTTTATGCATTTTTGCAATGTACAAAATATAGGGTTCTAGGCACAAATGGTCTAAATATTTTGTTAGAAATTTCGAAGAAAGTTATTTATGCAATCTCCTTTCGAAGATATTTATGAAATAAATTGTTATTAAGTCTGCAATACGATTATTCTTATTTTATTAATAATAATAGTTATAACGTTATTAGTCTCTACAAAGAAATAAATATATATTTTTTTTGTAGTTCATAAAAATACTAATTATAGTACATAATATACAATTTAAAAACATTTTAAATATAAATATAGGCAAAATATATAATTATGCATATTATTCTACTAGAAATACTCATATATAGTTCTTTTACATTTTATCAAAAAAAAAAAAAAAAAAAAAAAAAAAAAGCTTCTATTTTTTTAGTATTTTTCCAGTTCATTTTGCAACATTTTAAAGTGATTTTACCAAAAAATTTGAGAAAACAAAAATTCAGGCACAAATGGGTTAATTTAAGATATTTTGTTAATGTTCGCATATAAATATATTTTTGACTGAATTTTTCCTATTTCTTGCTTTTAAAACAGGATTTCTTAATTTATTTAAAAGTTCTCTTTCTGTTTTCAATATCTAGTGTAAACAAATTTTTTAACTGAAAGCAAATAGTATTCTTTGTGCTTTGTTTTTTAATTTGGTAACAATTTAAACAAATGAAATTTTCTAAATGTGAAATAAAGCTCCATAAAAATTATTAAAATTTGAACAAAAAATGGAAATAAAAGCCTTCAAAAACTTAGTTAAATTTAAAAAGAATAACTGCACTCGAAACACCACAAGGTTTTCAACTACGTTCTTCCAAATATGGTTAAATTGCCATGGACTTAAGCCATGGAACTTAAACATCAAATAGCTCTTTTAACCAATCATCTACTGACGGTGCTTATAAGTACCATTAAAATAACTTGTTATAAAATTCATTTAATACATCGATTAGTTGAAATACAGTTTAGAATGAGTTATAGATACATTTAAAAATAGTAAATAAAGCCTTTGTGCAACAATATTAAAAAGCAGAAAAAACAACGTTTAAAAAGGCACAAATAATACATGAAAAGCTGCAAACAGCTGTTTCGAATCTACTAGCGAGATTCTTCTTCAGTGCAAGATAGGGAAAAAGGAACAGCGTGCTAGAAAAAGCTAGGCTGAGCAAAATGATAGAGAGAGACGCGCTGACTTATATAGCCTATGCGGGTAGTGAAGGCGGCAAAAACAACCAATGAGAGAGAAGCAGTGGAAACGACTGGGTGGACAAGTAGCGACACCTACCGGAGAAGGAGAGAAAAAGAAACCAAAAAAGGGGAAATTAAATTAAAGCTTTCCAAATACTTAGAAAATCAGGAGTACTAGATAAGTCATTGACTAAAGAGTGAGAATTTTTAATGATGTGGTAAGCTTCCCAAAAATCAAGATCAAGGTTAGAAGAACATTTTCGGATAATGATGGCTGATTAAAAATCGAACCTATGTTGAGAAGACCAAGCATGTTGAGCAATAAAAGAACATTTGAGCTCCTGATTTTTAACATAACCTTCATGCTCTTTTAAATGAAATCTAAGAGCTCGTTTAGTCTGGCCAATATAAGAAAGGCCACACTGGCAAGAGATTTGGTAAATACCCCAGTTATCTAAGCGATCGACGGGGTGTTTTAGATTTGAAAAAGTGATTTTATTAACAGGAGAACACTTAACTTTAAAATCAAAACTTCAAAGATTTTAGCAACTTGCTGACTGATTTTAGGAAAAACTGGTAACACAACTGAAGTATTAGGGTTGGAATTAGAATGCTTTTCAGAATTGACGGATTTCGTCAATTTCTTATAAATAGAATCAATAATATTAGAGGAATAACCACGATCAACAGCAATAGCTTTGAGGTAATTAACCCTTATATGCCTGACTTTTCAAAAATCATTGTAATAATGTTTTTCGGCTTTCATTTTTTAAATAAATCATGGAAAAATACCTTAAAAAATCATATTTTGTTTTAAGTATGGTTTACGGCTACAAAACAGTTTGTTACTAATCGCCAATACTGGTCTTTAATTCAAAAAATAATTTTCCTTGATAAAATTCTATGATATTAAACACACAAGAATTTTAGGAACTATAATAAGGAATAAATTTTACTTGTTCACTGCAGAAGAAAATAGGGTATTTCGCAAGCTTCCAAAGAAAACAAAAAGAACAAATAGCAACAATTAAAAAAATAAACCTATCTTTATTCTTAAACAGCACAAGAGATGCCATCTACATGTTGAAAATCAATTTAATAATATTTTCAGAATGCATTTTATTGGCAACATTAGGCATTATAGCTTCAGTATTATTCTAATAGTATTTTAGAGCCTAAATTGGGTATGTTGCCGAAAATCAACACCCGGCATTTAAGGGTTAAATTCAGCACTAAGTAACTGAGGAGTGGAACAAATACTGGTAGCCCGAAAAACAAAAGTATTGAAAGCAGCGAATTTCTGGTTAGGTGGATGAGAAGAATACCTGTGAGGTGGGAGACTAACAGCAAAAGGTTTACGAAAGACGGTAGTCTGAAAGCCATTTTCACAACGAATAACAAGGACATCCAGGAAAGAAAGACACTTACTGGTCTCAATTTCAGAGGTAAATTTAATGCAGGGATCAATGGAATTCATAATAGAGAGAATATGATTAATATCCGAATTCATTTCAATCAGAACATAAACATCATCAACATAACGAACATAGAACGGAAATTTTAAAATTTCAAAAAGTTTGACCTCAAAATAGTGCACATAAATATCGCATAAAATTGGACTAAGAGGATTATCCATAGACAAACCGTCAATCATACGGAAGAAATTGCCATTGAAAACAAAAGTATTTTGCCACAAGCAAGCGCGAGTGAGAAGGATAAGCTCCTCGATTTCAAAATAAGAGAAATGGAATTCACAAAGCCTTTTCTTGAGGCAATCTAAAGCCCCCTCAACCGGAACGTTTGTAAATAATGATTTAACATCAAAATAAGCAATCATGTGACCCTGGAGCTTAAAATTATGAAGTTTTTTCTTTAACAAAATGAAAAGAATTCTTAACAGTGAAACAGTTACTGCTCAAAAGTGGGGAAAAACAGAAACTAAATATTTGGCAAGCTTGTAAGAAGCTGTACCGATACTAGAGACAATAGGTCTAAAAGAAAAGTCAGATTTATGGACCTTAGGTAAAGCATAAAACCTGGCACAATGCGCAATAGACGGAATAAGAGACTTCTTAAAGTAAGCAGGAATAATGGAAGAAGACTTGATGGCAGACTTAATAGAGTTCATTTCACTAGTGGAAGGGTGTTTGCGAATATCCACGTACGGACCATCATTAATTAATTTATGGGATTTTTCCAAATACGTAGATTCGTCGAGAAGAACAAACTGACCACCTTTGTCGGCCTTAGTAATATTTAAGTTTGGATCAGAACGTAAATTTTTCAGACATTGTTTAACAGGATGTTTAAGATTGGGTTTATAAACATTAGAATTGAAATCGACAGTATTGGCAATGAGATGCCTAATGGACTCTTTTTGAGAAGAAGATAGAGCGCAATGTTTAAATAAGGCTCTTTCAATAGGAGCAATAACATTAAGTAAAGAAGGAATAGCAGAGACAGAAAAAATTGTTATTCAATTTGAGAGCATCGAGCTGATTGTTACTTAAAGGAATACTAGAAAGATTGACAACTGCATTTTGGTTAACAAGAGGCAAATTCCTGGATCTATTAGCGACAGAACATTCAGAAATTGCATTAAATTTCTTCTTTAAAACCCAACAATGAATAGAAAAAGCTGTGAGAACTCTGCTCCATGACCTTCTGTCGATAGACTCAAAATCAGGTGCAGAATTAGCGAGGCTGATATGTAAAGAATATAACTCGCGCTCTATATGAGCTATTTTGTGGCGAGTCTCTTGAATCAAGGCTCTTAAAAGAGCTAATTTAGAACGAAATAAGACCATGTCAATTGTATTTGAAGAAAATAAATTACAACGTAATGAAATGAATTTAGGAGTAACCCTCTTACGCCTACAATCGTTTCCACTGCTTCTCTCTCATTGCTTGTTTTTGCCGCCTTCGCTACTTGCATAGGCTATATAAGCCAGCGCGTCTCTGTCTATCATTTCGCTCAGCCTTGCTTTATCTAGCACACTGTACCTTTTTCCCTATCTTGCACTGAAGAAGAATCGCACTAGTAGATTCGAAACAGCTGTTTGCTGCTTTTCATGTATTATTTGTGCATTTTTAAACGTTGTTTTTTCTGCTTTTTAATATAGATACATTTCTTTATCTTCTTCCAAAAGCATTATTGGTTATACAAAACAAAAGTCCTTCCGGCCAGTGCCGGGAGGAAGAGGTAGCTTTCATATTCCTTATTTTTAAAAAGCAAGCTTATATTATTCAAACACACGAACTCAATTTAGTGGAAACCGATTACAGGAGATTCAATACAAATTTTTATCAATACTAAATCATTATCAATGAGAATTACGCGAAATTTGTCAGCTTTATCCAAGCTGCTTTTATTTAAAGTAACTTATATTTGGTTGCCAAATTCTGCGATATCTTGAACTCCCTGCCATTTTAAGACAACATGGTGGATGAGGCTAACGAGTGATCTTGGTCGAGACCTTAGTAATTCCTGTGCTAATGTTCACTCACATCGGAATCGGTTGATATATACAAGTGCTGTCGCAGGCAAAAAATCAGATTTTTCAAAATGTCATCCACATTAGAAATTGAAACTTCTATATCTGAATCATTTTTTAAGATAAAGACAAAACAAAAAATTCTCCGGAATCTTTATATCATAGTTAAATGCTTAAGAAAGAAACATTTTTCAATTTCTAATTTTTTTTGCACCCCACTTTAAATAATTTTTTTTTTTTAATTTAATGGCCTCCATTTTGAAACAAGATCGCTTATGAAACTGGCCCGCGAACTTGGTCGAGACATTACGATATACTATCCACATGCCTTCTGACATCGAAATAGGTTAATAGATACGCGTGTTATCACGTGACAAATATCAGATCGTTTCAAAATGTCAGTCATGCTAAAAATTCAAAGTGCTATAATTCAACCCTTTTTACTTTCTTCTATCTTCAATAGAAGAAAGTATTGTAATCGAAATTTTTTTCGACTTCCGGTTTTCGACGGATTTGCATGTTTTAGGGGTCAGAGATTCCAAAAAACATGTTTATAGAAAATGTCTGTCTGTCTGTGTGTCCGTCTGTCCGTCCGTCCGTCTGTCCGTCTGTCTGTCGCCATTGTACCATCAAAAAGTGTATGAAGTTATGTATAGAATTAAACCAAAATTTTATTATAAGTTTTTGGCTATGGCAAGCAGGTCCTCCCGGAATTTGGAAAAAATTCGCCGGTAGGGGGCGCTGATATAACAATTTTTGTGCGATTTTGAATATTGTACCGTCCAAAAGTGTATGAAGTTATGCATAGAATTAAACCAAATTTTTATTTTAAGTTTTTGGCTATGGCAAGCAGGTCCTCCCTGAATTTGGAAAAAATTCGCTGGTAGGGGGCGCTGTAATAGCGATTTTTGTGCGATTTTGAATATTGTACCGTTTAAAAGTGTATGAAGTTATGCATAGAATTAAACCAAATTTTTATTTTAAGTTTTTGGATATGGCAAGCAGGTCCTCCATGAATTTGCAAAAAATTCGCCGTTAGGGGGCGCTGTAATAGCGATTTTTGTGCGATTTTGAATATTGCACCATCGAAAAGTGTATGAAGTTAAGCATAGAATTGAACAAAAAAAAAAATTTAAGTTCTTGGCTATGGCAAGGAGGTCCTCCCTTAATTTGTAAAAAAATCGCTCGTAGAGGGCGCTGTAATAGCGATTTCTGTACAATTTTTGTGCCATTTTGAATATTGTACCGCCGAAAAGTGTATGAAGTTATGCATAGAATTGAACCAAATTTTATGTGTTTATTTTTGGTCATGTCACGAAGGTCCTCCCTGAATTTGGAAAAATTCTGCCGGAAGGGGGCACTATAATTGCGATGACTGTACCATTTTCATTATTGTACCATGGAAAAGTGTATGAAGTTATCCATATAACTGAACCAAATTTTTTGTGCATGTTTCTGGCTATGGCAAACAAGTCCTCCCTGAACTTGAAAAAATTCCGAAAGAAGGGGGCGCTATAATTCCGATCTCTGTGCCATTTTCATTATTGTACCATCGAACAGCGTATAAAATTATGCATACAATTGAACCAAAATGTTTGTGCTTGTTTTTGGCTTTGGCCAACAGGTTCTCCTTGAATTTGGAAATATTGCGCGGTAAAGGGGCTCCGTGCTAGCGATTTTTGTATACTTTTCTTGATTTTTCGTAGTTCTATTGTGCATCGGCGGCTCATGCAGCGGCGGGAACTCGCTTCCTGCTATGCCGGCTATTCGCAAACAGCTGATAACGGCAGAATAAAGAAAAATTAATAATTTTAACAAATATCATGATATAGATTAACTCGTTTTTAGTCCGTTTAATTGACTTGAGCAGAAATTTAAGATGAAAATCAAAGTTGGTATAGTATTGAACTAATAATATTGAAGTATTAACATGTGTAACTAGGTTTTGAAATATTAAGATGTATAAGATAGAAGAAAGTTTTGGGATTGGCACATCCAACTAGTTTAAGATATAGGAAACAAAAACTGCTCCCAAATCTTTGTATCAAGGTCAAACACATAATTTCTTTTTCATTTTTCAATTTTTGATAACTCATTTTAAATTAAAATTTTACGTTTTTTTTAAATAGCAGCCCTTTTGAAACAAGATGGCGAATGAAGCTGGCCAACGAACTCGATTGAGACATTGGTATGTGCTATGTACACACCAAGTTATATCGAAATCGGTTTATAAATACGCCTGTTATTGCGTGACAAAAATCAGGTCGTTTCAAAATGTCAGCCACAATAGAAATTCAAAATGCTGTAACTCAACCATTTTTTAGATATAGACAAAATAAAAACTTTTCCGGATTCTTTGTATTAAGGTAAGTAAGTAAATATGCACCCACCCTGGGAACCCGCTTTTGGCTTATGGTTAGGTGTAACCCCCAAGCCCAGGGCAGGGAAAAGTTTTACTACCTGCGGAAACAAGCCCAGAACCCCAGTCTCCGGGAAAGAAGACTTCAGAACGACTTGTATTAAGGTCAAACACATACAAAAAAAAAAAAAAAAAAAAAAAAAATCTTTTTCATTTTCCAAATTTTGGTACCTCATTTTAAATTTAAAAATTTTTTTAATTTTTTAAATGGCCGTCATTTTGAAACAAGATGGCGGATGAAGTTGACGAACAAACTCGGTCGAGACATTGATACGTATTGTGTATACGCTAAGGTACATCCAAATCGGTTCATAAATACTCTTGTTATCGCGTAACAAAAATAAGGTCGTTTCAAAATGTCGGCCACGCTAGAAATTCAAAGTGCTATAACTCAGCCATTTTTTAAGACATAGGCGAAACAAAATCTGATACGGAATCTTTGTATCAAGATCAAACACATAAAAAAAATAGTTTTCAATATTCAATTTTTTGGTACCACATTTCAAATTAATTTTTTTTAAAATTTAAAATGCCACCATTTTGAAACAATATGGCGGATGAAGCTGGCTGACGAACTCGGCCGAGGCATTGGTATGCACTATGTATACACGAAGTTACATCCAAATCGATTCATAAATACGAGAGTTGCAGTGTGATAAAGATCAGATATATATATATATATATATATATATATATATATATATATATATATATATATATATATATATATATATATATATATATATATATATATATATATATATATATATATATATATAAAAAATATTTTTCCATTTTCAAATTTTTGGTACCACATTTCAAATTTTAAATTTTTTTAAATTTTTTAAATGGCCGCCATTTTGAAACAAAATGGCGGATGAAGCTGGCCAACGAAATCGGTCAAGACATTGGTATGTACTATGTACACACCAAATTACATCCAAATCAGTTCATAAATACGAGAGTTACAGTGTGACATAGGTCAGATATATATATATATATATATGTGTGTATATATATATATATATATTGATATATATATATATATATATATATATATATATATAACAACTTTTGAACGGAGGGTGGTTTCTTGGTCTAGGGGTCATGATCGATGAAAATATACCAAATTTTTTTGAAATCGCTTTCCTCCGAACGTCTGCAATAGGTAGCTTTTTGTAATGAAAGCTACCTAAAAATATTTCTGAAAGGATGATTTCTTTTGCCTTTACATCTTTTCAGCTTTATTGGTGTTGCGGGGGGGGGGGGGGGATTTTTTAATTTGGAAATATTTCTATATTTCTGTTGTCAGAACATTATATTTGAACATTTCCTAATTTTACAAAATACAATGAAAAATATTTAAAATAAAATATTTGAGTGGCTTTATAAATATTGCACAAAATCCCGATAAATTCAAATTTAATTAATCTTTCTAGATCTTTCAATCCTTCCAAAATCCTTCTAAAATTTATTAAATGATTATGTAAATCTTATACAGGTAAATTCACGAAAAATGCTTTAGAAGATAAAATTTTCATGAATTCATAATTCAAACACATATGTAATTCCAGTGAAAACAAAAAAAAAAAATATTTGTCTCGAATACATAGGAATGACTTCCTGTAAGCTTAACGATCATAATCAAGAACATTTGAGATATTTGAAGTACAACAGGCCAACAACAGCCTTGTCAAGACTTAACCAGAAGCAGAATATACAAGTTAATTGCGAAGGTACAAAAATTATACGCCCCTTAAAGTATTATCATGATTTAATTAGCCGTGAATCAATAAAAATTATTACTAAAGAAAATACTGTTTGTAATGATGTTTTAACGTACAACATAACCAGATTTTGGCTCAGTTTGCTTAAAGAATCATAAAACACGTAATATTCCACTTCCTTCTACATCCATATTTTTATATTCCCAATGTTTTTCGGATCTAAAATTTGACTTTCACTTTCACTATTTTCGGCACCAACTACGTGAAATTTGAAAATAAGACGCTTGTATTTTTGTATACTCTGACGAAGACTAAGTGTATAGATGAAAGTGATAAGGATATTCGCCCATATTGAATTTGCCCATAGTGAAATTTTAAGTTTAAATTTTTAAAGATGAATTTAGCATTCTA
This sequence comes from Maratus speciosus, assembly GCA_963932465.1. Lineage (NCBI taxonomy): Eukaryota > Metazoa > Arthropoda > Arachnida > Araneae > Salticidae > Maratus > Maratus speciosus. Next base: position 48,011,464 of record OZ010786.1, on the reverse strand, counting down.
TTTATTTATTTGCTGAGAAATATCTTATTTTCTCCTATTGCAAAAAATGCTAGTTGATAGCTTTTGTCAGAAAATAAAACTATTAAATTAAAATCTTTCAAAACATGATTTTAAAAATCTTTACATTGATAAAGAAAGTGTATTTCCATGTTATTTACATCCTATTATTTGAAAAGAGAACACTAATTGAACGTATGTGTAACGTGACACTTTTCATTTTAAAATCCAAAAGGATACACACTTAATAATAAATTAAAATATTCTTTAAAATTTTTGTACTTTACAAACGCAATGAAGTGAAATATTTGACTTTTCACCTGCCTTTTCCTGTTCTTCTATGCATAATTTAAACGGAAATATTTTCATGCGTGAAAAGTTGTGACAGCTAACGAAGAATAGAAATAAATGAACAGAAAAGGAAAATATTCTCTAAGGACAAAATTTGGAATATAATAAGAAATAGTGTGTAAAGAGGTAACATGAACATAAGCATAAAATTAAAAATGTAAAAGTTCAATAAAATTAGAAAAGAATTGAGAAATAAAGTACCATATTTCAACAAAAAATGCAAAATTAGCTTTAAAAAAATCACTAAATTAAATATTTAATATATAATTCAATGTAGGAAATGTATCGTAATTTAAAGTAGTTTGGAATATTGGAGAAATTTTTAAAACTCCTATGCGTGTCTCTTTCTCTTGGAAACAGCATAATCGAACTTCTCTTAAAATAAACGTAGACTCTTTATTATATGTCAGTGAGATATCACTTAGAAGTCTTTTCGTTCTTGCAGCCTCCCTAACGAAGGTGTAGGGAGGCTGTAAGAACAAAAAACCCGTGCAAATAGACGGTCGTCTGACATTACCCTTGATTTGAGTGTATTGAGGCTCCAGAAAGGTGTGGAGTTTCTAGAGTGATGACCAAGAACAAGCGTAAGTATGCGTAAGTGTATCTGTCTCTTTGTCAGGCATTAGTCTGTTTATAATGAGGTTTCTGGATGGGGGGGGGGGGGATCGCTAATCAAAGACGGGCGGAAGTGTATCTGTGTGTGTATTCGTTTATCAAATCTTTAACATGACTCATTTGTTTATTATAATAACAGTATTGAAAATTATTATAATGACATTGTTATTAATATCATCATCATCATTTTATTAAGACATGAAAATGATAGGCATAAGATTTATCAAAAACCTGCCAAGTTCTAGATTTAATATTAATATACTATCAATATTTTTTATTTTTAAACAATTAACACCATGCTATAATACTTCAGTATGTAAGTTTGAGTATATTTTATTTGAACGTGGCACCCACTTACATATCACTTCTTTTCTTGTCATTGTCTTTACAGAACTTGGCTCCCTTTTTTCACAGTTATATTTTTGTTAGATACCATTACTTTTTGTAAAGTTACAATATACTTAGACACTTTACTTAATGCATTTTAACGTATTTACAAGTGACTATTTTAGGTACTACTTGATTATCCTGTCGACCAATTTCGCCAAATTATATAAATTGCCAAATTATACAAATTGCCATAGTTTAAAGAACAAATAAATTAGTATAACATTAATAAAAATATAAATAAAATGTCGAAATAAAAATGTCTTGGTGACATAACAAACACGATTAACGTGTTGAATGCCAAGCGAATGTGACATTTACGATCAGCCATTTTTGGCATTTAATCTTATAGTTTGGCGATAGTTAGGGAAGGGATTATCAAGTCGAAGGGATTATCAACTAGTACCCTATTTTATTCCCCAAGCAACATTAAAATTAATTTAAATTTCCTGCAACAAAGTCTTTGGCTATCAATTTGCGGCAGAAATCTAATAATGCATCTTTTTCTTAATTATAACATTTATTTGACACACAGCTTATAAACTTGAAAGCAAACAGACTGTAATTATTCAAAAATGTAAAAAAAAAAAGAATCGGTTCTATGATTCAAATAAATATTGATCATGCATGTGCGGCTACCATGAGTCTAAGCAGCAGTCGGCACTTTCAAAGGCGGAAACATCATTTGTTATTTCAAATTCAAATATTTCAGTGCTACATTCTAATTTTGTTTTATTGTTTCAAGTTTTCTTTTAAATTGACGTCACTTTCACCGATAGAAAGAACTCTGGTGCTTTTCAGGGCGTGCCACCATAAAAACCGCCACTAAAAAAAAAAAAAAAAAAAAAAAAAAAAGCAATTTATCAAATTACAACGACCATTTGGAAAATGATTTTTTCGAAGACTAAAATTTAAGACTTAAAAAATCGCACGGAGTTGATCATACATTACGTACGCCATGAATTATACATTAATAGTGTTATTACACGTAAAAATTCCAAGTGACGAAAATCGCCTGCGACTCGTACGTATTATCCGCCTGAAACTTATGATTATCAGATTATATATTAATCAATTATCAGAATCCAAGCATTTCATTGGCTGTTCGGGAAAAGGCTTTTTCATCGTTAGATTTCAAAGAAATCTGACGGCCAATTTTAAATGAAATTTATTTTTAAACTTCTAAACATCCCACACTATTTCTTTTTATATCGTCGTATAGAGAAAAAAACGTACTTTTAAATGCAATTTGTTTGAAAGCTGTATCTCAATTTGTTTCTGATTTATTAATTTTTTTTGTAGTTTTTATTACTTTTTTGTCATAGTGGCCAGACTCTGTTGAAAGTAAAGGGGAATACAGGTTACTGTATAGACCAATCAAAACACGAATAAAATGCGGATTAAACCAATAAAAACCTTCAGATATGTTTTGAATTCCTATCCTGGCGAAGACAATAACCATTTTCCCAAATGGTTAATAAAAATAACGTGCTTTCAAATGTGTTTGCTTAATTATATTTTATATGTTCTGTTTATTCCATTTGATTTTAGTTTGCAAGAGTTCGCTCATTCCTTCAAGTAAGTGTTTATGGGATTTTGATATGATTAGTTTATTTGAAATTTATCATTTTAGTTTTTACGTTATCAATTTTTTATGATTAAATAATAACGAAAGGAAAAATTTATATTGGGCGCAATGCAAAACATAGTTAAAAAAAAAAAAAAAAAAAAAAAAAAAAAAAAAAAAAAAAAAAAGCAATTTAACAAATTACAACGACCATTTGGAAAATGATTTTTTCAAAGACTAAAATTTAAGACATAAAAAATCGCCCGGAGTTGATCCTACATTACGTACGCCATGGATTAAACGATAACATTTCTGGACCCATCATGAAAAAATTTTAAAAGAAATTTTAGTTTTACAATTTTCGGTACTGTAAATTTTTAAACTTCTACGGAGCTGGTCATACATTACGTACGCCATGAATTAAAGATTAATAGTGTTATTACACGCAAAAATTGCAAGCAAGAAAAATCGCCTGCGACTCGTCAGATTTCCTATGAAACTTACGTAATAGCTAAGCATTTCATTGGCTGTTCGGGAAAAGGCTTTTCTATCATCAGATTTCCAAAAAATCTCACGACCAATTTTAAATAAAATTTCATTCTTAAACTTCTAAACATCCGACAATATTACTTTTTATACTGTCGGATAGAAAAAAAAAATGTACTTTTAAATGCAATTTGTTTGAAAGCTGTATCTCAATTTGTTTCTGATTTATTTTTTTTTTTTTGTATTTTTTATTACTTTTTTGTCATAGTGGCAACACTCTGTTGTCCATCGTTGTTGAAACCAAAGGGAAATACAGATTACTGTGTATACCAATCACATAACAAATAAATTGCGGATTAAACCAATGAAAACATTCAGATATGTTTTTGACTTCCTACCCTGACGAGAACAATAACCATTTTTTCAAATTGTTAAAAAAACGAAAGTCGAATGTCCACAGCTAGACTGCCTAGACCCATGGTAGCCACACACCCATGATCAATATTTATTTGAATCATAGGGATGACTCTCTTTTGTTTACATTTTTAATTCTGGGATTAGACGAATTTCAACTGAGGATGTCTCGAAATATATGCGCATTTCGACATATGAATTCTCTCAAGATGTTTTTGTTTTTTCACAATGTGTATAAAAAGGTAAATTTGGGGAAATAAAAAGAAATAAAAGAAAATAATAATTCTGAAAATAAAAGGGGGCATTCCCTGCCGGAAGATATGAGATTTTGGTTTTAGTGCTCAAAAAGTGCCCCCCCCCCGCCCGGAACAGAAATCCCTCTCGGAGAGAAATGCCTGAATTCAACACTGTTTTTCTTGGGCCTATTTTGTAAAAAGTATATGTTGTTTTTGTGAAAATTAACATTTCGCAATGAAAGGTGAAATTCTGTTATTCTATTTCGGACCAAACATTTATTAATAATAACTTCTGTAAGTCCTTCAGCTAAAGTTTTCCTTTCTGGTAAATTTATTTTGTTTGCAAATTGCCATTTTAACACCTGACCAGTGGTGTATTCAGAGGGTAGGCTGATGGGGTTCTAGCTCCCTGCGAAATTTGTAGAAAATAATTTTAATAGTGAAAAGGCCCTGTTTTATTTAATGGATTTTTGGGAAGAGGCCCCGTTTTATTTAATGGATTTTTGCGAAGGAGCCCCGTTTTATTTAATGAATTTTTGCGAAGGAGCCCCGTTTTATTTAATGGATTTTTTTAATGGCTTGTTTTATTAAATGGATTTTTGTGAAGGGGCCCAAAATGGGTTCTAAATTTTGCCTTGATCTTGCCCTGAATATCTTTAATGGACCTTTCACAGACTTTGCACATGTCAGTAGTAATACTGATTTAGATTTTGTTTTGTATGTTTCATCAGCAATCTTTTTCTTTTGCTCAATGAAAATTCAATTTTAAGTTGACATTAAAATCTTATTTGAGAAAAACTATTTTTAACATGTAATGTTTAAAATTCATTGTATTTTATGTTAAGTAAATTAACAAAAGTGCCCCATAAGATAACGGATCAAAAGTACCCCATGATGGAGCGCGATTTACAAAAGAATGTACCAAACTTCTGAACTAATAACTATTTTGTATATGCATTAACAAATGTTAGAGCATTATTAAATATATTTTTATAATGCATTAACAAATGTTAGAGCATTATAAATATATTTTTATATTTTACAATTTCATGAAATTTTAGTGGTTAAAATTTTAATTCAGAAAAGTGGCCAAATGTGCTCCCCCCCCCCCCCAAAGCAATAAAGCTGAAAGGTGTATGTTTTGTTTTTATATATTAATTTATCAAATTATTTTTTTAATATGTTTATTAAAGTGAATAGTTGAGCATTATATTGTTTTAATGTCAAATATTACATAAAAAATATTGTAAATTTATCACAAAAAGGTAAAATAATTGCCATTTGATTGCTAAGCGTAACAGTTTCAGTTCATTACACTCATTCGTATCTTACATATGATAAGAAAAGATTAATGATTTTTAATCTGGAAATTTTTTTATACTTTTCTGTTAGCCGGGCGTCAGTGTTGTACATATGTAGGTAGTACATAACATTGGCACCTAGCTAACATGAAAGTGCATTTTTTTTAAGTTGCTAAATTTTGACAAAAAATCTTACATTTTGAAAAAAATGGCTTATTTAATATGTATTTCTCCATCATTTTGTGTTAGATTATGCTGAAAAATTATGTACAAAGTTTAAAAAGTATTTTTTTCTTAATATATATCTCGATACATTAATCACAAAATTTTCTTTACAACTACTTTCAAATAAACAATTACAATGTATAGCACAAATGACAACTTTTATTACAGACTGTTAGAAATAATTTGTATGCTGGAGATAAGATAAAGTTAATTTTATTTTCACATTAAGACAACTGACAACTTTATGGGCAAAAATACAGATATTTCCCTGACTATTGTAGTTAAATTTTTGCTTTTCTGCCCCAGCATATCTATTAATTCAAATTAAAAATATTCCCAAGTCCCCTCCCACACCCAAAAAAACTTTGGCTTTTTCAATAAAGTAATGTAGGGTAGTTGTGCCGGTAATGGACACCCTTAAGGAATTTCTTCGAAATTTTTTTTACAATTAATAGTTATTATATTCCAGTTTTTTCAATATTATATTAATCTATCAACAATTTTTAACCATACTCATAGTCTCATTTCCCAATACAAATCAAAATTTAATTGTAAGTAACAGAAATATTATTTTTTTTTTTAACACAATCAAACTGATTGGTAAAGTTATCATATGAATTTGAATATTTCCAACTGAGCGAAAAAATGCATAGGCTGGGAATCGAACCCAGATCCTTGGCTTACAAGGCCAATGCTTTTCCGTTTAAGCTAACTGGGCCGACAACCAGCCAGCATATTTCGCTCAGAAAACCTTATCGGTAGAACATCTGGTCAGTCATGTAGACAGCTCAACAGAATAAACCGCAGGTAATGGAACTCCATATAAACAATGGATACATTGGATATCCAAAATTTCCAATCCAAATTGGATATCCAGCTATATGTAATAAGAAAATGTTTTTTTAAAAACCTGGTTTAAACCAAATGAATTTGGGGGGGGGGGTCGAAAAAACCTGTTTTTTGCCAACCCTGCTTTACATACAGGTGAAGTCTAAGCTGGTGAGTATATTTCATAGGATTAAACAGTATTTCTTAAAGAAAAATAATCTCAATAATCTCTCACATGGTAGGAGTCGAAATATTGAAGCTAACTGCAATGTTCTTAAAATCCTTTTGCATCCACCGGGAAAAAGGAATAAATTGCTTGAAATGCAAGTGGAATCAAAGCTGTATAATATATTTTGCAGAATAAAGCTGTATTTCTTCAAAACAAAAATCCAACTGAAGAGCACGTGGTGAAAAGCCAAAATTTTGAAAATACAGCACAGTTGTTGACATCTGCTTGCATCCGGTAGGAAAGAGAATTAACCAGTTTGCTAAATACAGGTGTAATCAAGGTAGAGATGCAAATTTCCATGAAAAAAGCTGTATTTCACAAATTTTATGATCGAGAATAATTCTGTAGTTGTCAAATGCAGTAATTTAGTTAATTTGAGAATTAGTGAAGCTAATTTCCAACACTGGTATATTGTATTTTTGATGAAGAAAATGAATTGTGATATTGTTTCTTCTTCAAAAAATATTTGTCTTGATCACACTATATTCCCTGATAGTTTGTGACAAGATTTTAGGAGCAAGCTTGGTATATGTTTTTACAACTTCTGAGATAATCGCTCAGAGACACTATTTGGTGCACATTAAAAAACTTTCCTTCATAACTCGAAAGAACCAGGACAGGGGTGCCATTTGGGGGGAGAGGCAACCCCCTTTTTCAGAGGAATTTGAAATTTTCAGAAAATTTCTCTCATCACATAAAACTTTGACATTAATAATTTTTACGCAAAATGGGAATACCACTGTGAATGGAAGGATTTTTTTTTTCTTATTTATCAGTTGAAATAAATTTCAGTCTTTTGACCGGAGAGTTTTAGAAAAATTTGGGCTTAGATTCATGAATTTTTAGACAGATGTATAGACAGAAAAAGGACATGCGTAAAAAGTCCTTTTCTAATATAAAAAGAACTAGACAGCACGCTAGCAAAAACTCACATGTGATTACTGAAAATACACATTAGTATAGTGTCTCAGGTAATTCAGATTGTTGAGTTTTACAGTATTTTGAGAGGGTAATGGCAAATAAAAACAGATTTTTTTTTGTTTTAATCAGGGCTGCGGATTTGGCGTTGGGCCCATTTTTGAACGAAAGAGTCGGAGTCAGATCTGTTAAAATTCCCGGGGTCGGAGTTGTCTATTTTACAAGCAGATCTGCGTTGTCGGAGTCAGTCCATTTTTGAGCGAAAGAGTCGGAGTCGGATCTGTCAAAATTCCCGGAGTCAGAGTCGTTCATTTCCCCCACTGACTCCACAGCCCTGGTTTTAATCAAATGTAATCAACGGAAAAATTAGTTATAATGCAGAATATTTAAGAGTGTAGAAACTTTTGGGGTTCGGGTCGCACTTGACCTAAAAGTTTAGTAACCAGTTAACCTGGCCTGACCAGCCCCAAATTATTAGTTCACCCGCAACTCGACAAGATCATTTTTATTAGATGTAAATTTCCAACTGGGCGAAAAATGTCCGTACCAGGATCCTGAACATTTTTCGTCCAGTTGGAAATTTACATCTAATATGATTTGTTTACCAATTAGAATAATTGTGTTAATATTAATCTAGTGTAAGATCATTTTTGTCGAAACCAGGCAAAATTTCACCGATACACAACCCAGCCCGAAATTGACAAACTTTGACCCAAATCTCCCTCCCCACCCCCCCAAAAAAAATCCATATTTAGTGTAACTATGGAAAAATAATTTGCAATCATTTTTAATCTTAAAATATATTTTGAAGACACTTTTGAGAGATCGGTTCACCCTGACCTGACACTAACTTGTAAGCGTCAAAACCGAACCTGAAACAATTAAAATAGCCATACTCTAATCTGACTGCAGTGAAAAATTAGAAGTGAACCCAACACGAAAAAAAAAAGATTAATGCCAAACGGACCCTATCCACAGGTCATGTGGGATGCCATTTGTGAGACCATGATGGACTCTAATCCAACCAGTGGCTGATGGGAAAAAATGTTCCTTCGCATTTACACCTGAACCAGGTATACTTTAATTCACGCTGACCTGCAAATCAGCCCACAATTTAATATAATTATGGTAAATTAGTATACAGTAAACTCTTTCAAAATTCTGCAACTCTAAAATCCGCACATCGTCACATGTAAACAGTGAAACTTTCAGTTCAGATGTAAGGGCAAAATTACAGATTTTTTTAGTTTTATGTCATTCCGTAAGTATATTAACATGACTGAACTTGTCATTTCTCATGAAGGAAGTATAAATTTATGAAAAAAAATAAAGACTTGGAGAAATCACTGATAATTACAATTTTTTAGGGACCGTTCAAGTATTACGTAAGCAGTAATGGGGGAAGGGGGTCCAGTGTCTGCTTATTTTTACTGACAAGGGGGAGGAGGGGTTCACGAGAATTCTTACGTAAGCATTAGACAACGAAGCAACTATAGTTTAACAACAAAAAGCAAAAGAGTTTGATTTGGATGAACGTTCTGTGGATGATGAACGACTTGAGAAAAAAGATGTGGAGTAAACAAGGACTTTAAATGAAGAACATTCCAGCCCACCACTACATTGAAAACGTAATAATAAACAATGCAGAAACATGGATTCAAAGATCTTGGACACCAGACAAGAAATGTGAACGCCAAACACATAATATTCCTATGATTCTTGTTAAAATTTTTAGTTATGTGCCTAAATATGTTAGGGCCTGTTGCATTCCTTAAAGTTTTTTTTTTTTTTTTTTGTTTTAGTTCAATGCGATAAATAATAATATATTAAAAACAATTTTGTATTCTATGAATTGTTTAATACAATAAGTAACAATATATTAAACCGATTTTGTTTTCCTTCGATACCACAACCACTATATGTCTATTTATGTAAATTTGCTGGATTAATAACGTAATTTATCACTAACTGTAATTTTTTATGGCAAACAGTGTTGATGAATGTCATAAAATCTTACGTAAGCAAAGGGCGGGGGGTCTAGCATTTGCTTATTTTTCCTTACAAGGGGGAAGGAGGGGTACAAAATGACTAAAAATATGCTTACGTAATACTTGAACGGGCCCTTACCAAATACAGTCGGACCTCCATTTAACGAAGTCGCTAAATCCCGAAAAAAAGTTCGTTATGTGAAAAATTCGTTAAACAGAGCTGAACCTTTTTAAATAATTTAAATTACACAAAACAGGTTTTTAATTCATAAACACTAAACATTATTAAAAAACTTAACTAATCACACATTTTTTTTTTTTTTTTTTGTAAATCATATTTATTTTTTTTATTATTATTCATTTTACCTATTAAAAAAATCTGTAAGAACAACAAGAATTTTAAAAAATATTGTCCGGAAATACACTGTATTTTCAGTTTTAAGAAAATATTTACATCGAAATTAATGTATTTTAATGACATTATCGTATTTATTAGAACAAGTAATCTTAAGCATTGTATTACTACATGCGTCCTTAAATTTAATTACTGAAACTTATTCACCACAAAACAGCCCTTGGGGATATTAAAAGTTTGTATTTCCTGGATGAAATGCAAATAATGGCGGGGATTTTACTGTTCTCGTTGAGTTAGGCACCTAGTAAAACTAATTCAAGGTTATTGAGCATTATAAAATGTGTAAAATAAAGAATAAGTTTCAAGTGTACGGAAATATTTTGAGAAATAGAGAAAAAAAAATATATCAGAAGAAAAAGTTCGTTAAATAGACAATACACTTTGCTATTTGGAGGTTATATTTTACGAAGAAATTAGCAAAATGTTGTTGGTTCCGAGGAAAAGTTCGCAAAATAGAGAAATTCGCAAAATAGAGGTTCATTAAATAGAGGCCGGACTGTATATTTATGTACTATAAATGAAACCTTTTTTGGTTGTTATTAAGATTGGCTAAATCTGACATAAAACTTCCTTACACTGATTTTGATGTGAATTTATAGGGTACTTTTGTGAGGAAAGTTTCATTGAATAACTCAAGGTAATAACTAAATATTTATATTGAAAAATAGCATATGTACATTTATATATATATATATAAATCTGTATATATTTTTGAAAAATCAGGTTAATATGAACTGAGCCAGCAAGATTTAAAACTCAAAAACAATTAGTTCAGTCAACAACTGACTTGCAAAAAAAAAAAAAATGTTTTTCCCTGACGACAATTAAGTTTTGGCCCTTGAGGGGGGGGGGGGGGGGCGTATATATATATATAAATCTGTATATATTTTTGAAAAATCAGGTTAATATGAACTGAGCCAGCAAGATTTAAAACTCAAAAACAATTAGTTCAGTCAACAACTGACTTGCAAAAAAAAAAAAAAATGTTTTTCCCTGACGACAATTAAGTTTTGGCCCTTGATGGGGGGGGGGGGGGGGGGTATGCCGGACAAGGGATATTTGCAGAGCCCAGACACCCTTCTAGTGCTGCACTTGCCTATATATATATAATTTTGACTTTTTTTACTGTGTGAGATTTCTTTAATTAAAAAATTATTTCTGGAACTAAAATTATGCCTGCACAAATAACAATTTTACATAATCCTAAAAATTTCTCCCTTTCATTATTAAAACAGGTGGAAAAATGAACCAGATGCTTCCAGCAATTCCGTTTGCCTTACTCGCAATCTAGATTCAAAGATTCAAAGACTATGAAGCTTGAGAGTCTTGGATGTACGTATTTTTGCTGATCCCTATTTGTCCAAGAAGGATGCTACTTTAATAAATATATACCTAATGTGTACTTTTAATAAACGGAGCGGCGTACCGCAAACCAACTGAATTGTGTTGCTATTTTATTCCTGCCTGTGACCATTTTATTTCAGCTAATGCAGGGCTGCCATTTGTGACTATTTTTTTTCTTCTGCCACTTTAAGTATATATATATATATATATATATATATATATATATATATATATATATATATTCTTTGTTGTAGGTATTTTTTGTTTAGAAATATTAAATTAAAATAATAAAAAGAATGGTCTGTGACAGCCTTGCTAATAAATTAAACCTAACAGATGTAAGTATTTTAATATGCGTTATTGAAAGTAATCTGTATTTTTAAATGTTTTGATATTTATGTAAAAAAAAAAAATAATTATCAGATTATCATCAAAATCTCTGTATTAACTGCATGCCAGGGGTACATAAGCCGAAGATTTTGCTACTTTTGGCTGACTTTTTTTTTTTATTATTCTGATTATTTCAAAGTTTAAGTACATATTTGAATACATATCTGTTAAATGTGTTCTGTTTATTTATCTAGCTGGAAACAACTAGACTATTTTGCATTATTTTAAGTGCAAATGGGTTAATCTTCCATAATCGAGCTACAAGTGATAGATTTTTGAGAGTCATGTTGGGAAATAATTTTGAAATCCATGAAAAGTCGTTAAGCATCAAACAGTAGTCATACAGTTATCAAACTAATTGCACTCTCTAATTGAATATTTTTGCCCTATTTGACAGTGTAAAAGTGTGAAGTAATTAAATTTCAGGAAAAGTTGAAATGGAATGCTTAACATTGTTACCACTGTAGATATCTGTCAATGTTACTCATGTGCAAGTTTTTACTTTATAATATAAATAAGAATGTAATATACTAGAAAAAATTATATATATATACCTAGTTAGTTTTATTTAATGCTAATTTCAAAATAAATGAACTCTTCAGAATTGGGGTTTTGAACAGGACATGTGAATTTTACTGTTCAAAAGTGTCTAAAATTTGTACAATTGAAATGTACAAAACTTAAAGTACTGAAAATATGTCCAACCATTGTACTTTTATTAACAATATAAAAAAAAAAATTCTATTTTTTTTATATTTATTAAAATGTTATTAATCTTCTGAAAGAAAGGTAAAAATTTAACATGTATATGAAAATTATATACAAGATCTATAGATAAGAAATTATCGATACTCAAAGATGAGAGTAATCAAAAAGAAAAAAATATTTCAAGACTACTTACAGATCATAAATAAATGCTATATGGGGGGGGGGGGGACTTATCAACTCGTGCTTTAATTTGGAAATCTGTGTAAAAATTAACATCTCTCTATTCTAAAAAAAAGTAACTACCGCTGTCACCGCCGCCGCCGCCGGTTTTGATTTTTTTGTGACCGGAGGCATTTCTTCGTTAATATTAACAAAAATAATGCATACAAAAATATGAAAAGCGGCGGTTTTATACAGAAATGTTTGATAAATACGCTGATGCAGACAGTTTTCAAATCGAAGAATTATTTTAAGAGTTATTTAATGCTAAAGTTGGACAAAATCGTTCCACTAAAAAAGTTTTATAGCAGCAAAAACTATAGATGGCAGTGTAATCATTTTTAGATCATTTTATGCGTTAGAATTTGCCGGAGTGCAGATTGCATTAATTTTTTTATTTTGACTCATTTTTTGAGGTTTTATTTCTATTTTAAATTCAAATTTTCAACATTTCTAGAGATATTTTTTACAGATTTCAGAAAATTGTACTAATTTAAACTGTTGCCAACTGTATAAAAAGTGCAAGCAATAATGTTTGCTTCAAATTAAAAATTTATTTACACGCGACTATTATAAACAGGAAAAAAACTTTTAAATTAGAATTAAATAATTACGTATAAAAAGCAGGAACTTATTAAAAATTACGTCATAAAAAGTATACACGTGAATCTTAAAAGAGAAAGGATATTGTAAAATAATAGATTCATTAACATGCGTTAGAAGTCTTAGGAGAAATTACGTCATGTTATAGTTATTACATAAAATGAACACAAAATAATATTGCAAAAAAGTTTAAATTTACAAATTGCGCTAGACATTTATTTGATATTTTGAGAATTAATTTAAAATGTCTCATTTAAAAGAACTTTCTTTTCGCTTTGTTAAAAAATACCAGGAGACAAAGACTCTCTTTACTTAACTAGGGGGCTCGGCCCCCTACGAGCTACGCTCGCCAACCCCCGTCCAGACACCGCAGACTCTAAATGCACGCTAATTTGATCGGCTTTAAAAAGATTTCGAAAGATTGAATTATAATTTAAAAAACAGTGGCAATCTCCCTATAAACGAATTTCTATTCATTTCTCTTTGATTGGGGAATTTTAACGCCAAATCCGCTGCGGTACTACTTGATTATCCTGTCGACCAATTTCGACAAATTATATAAATCGCCAAACCACTCGCCAAATTATACAAATTGATATAATTTCTATTTTAAATAACGAAAAAACAAATAAATTCGTACAACATTAATAAAAACACAAATAAAACGTCGAAATAAAAATAACTTGATGACATATACACGTGTAATAACATTTCAAAATAAGCTAATATAAAAGGAATTAAGTAAAGAGAGTCTTTGTCTCCTGGTATTTTTTAACAAAGCGAAAAGAAAGTTCTTTTAAATGAGACATTTTAAATTAATTCTCAAAATATCAAATAAATGTCTAGCGCAATTTCTAAATTTAAACTTTTTTGCAATATTATTTTATGTTCATTTTATGTAATAACTATAATGTGAAGTAAATATGACGTAATTTCTCCTAAGACTTCTAACGCATGTTAATGAATCTATTATTTTACAATATCCTTTCTCTTTTAAGATTCACGTGTATACTTTTTATGACGTAATTTTTAATAAGTTCCTGCTTTTTATACGTAATTATTTAATTCTAATTTAAAAGTTTTTTTCCTGTTTATAATAGTCGCGTGTAAATAAATTTTTAATTTGAAGCAAACATTATTGCTTGCACTTTTTATACAGTTGGCAACAGTTTAAATTAGTACAATTTTCTGAAATCTGTAAAAAATATCTCTAGAAATGTTGAAAATTTGAATTTAAAATAGAAATAAAACCTCAAAAAATGAGTCAAAATAAAAAAATTAATGCAATCTGCACTCCGGCAAATTCTAACGCATAAAATGATCTAAAAATGATTACACTGCCATCTATAGTTTTTGCTGCTATAAAACTTTTTTAGTGGAATGATTTTGTCCAACTTTAACATTAAATATCTCTTAAAATAATTCTTCGATTTGAAAACTGTCTGCATCAGCGTGTTTATCAAACATTTCTGTATAAAACCACCGATTTTCATATTTTTGTATGCATTATTTTTGTTAATATTAACGAAGAAAGGCCTCCGGTCACAAAAAAATCAAAACCGGCGGCGGCGGCGGTGACAGCGGTAGTTACCTTTTTTTAGAATAGAGAGATTCCTTTTATATTAGCTTATTTTGAAATGTTGTTACACGTGTATACGTCATCAAGTTATTTTTATTTCGCCGTTTTATTTGTGTTTTTATTAATGTTGTACGAATTTATTTGTTCTTTCGTTATTTAAAATAAAAATTATATCAATTTGTATAATTTGGCAAGTGGTTTGGCGATTTATATAATTTGGCGAAATTGGTCGACAGGATAATCAAGTAGTACCGCAGCGGATTTGGCGTTAAAATTCCCCAATCAAAGAGAAATGAATAGAAATTCGTTTATAGGGAGATCGCCACTGTTTTTTAAATTATAATTCAATCTTTCGAAATCTTTTTAAAGCCGATCAAATTAGCGTGCATTTAGAGTAGGCGGTGTCTGGACGGGGGTTGGCGAGCGTAGCTCGTAGGGGGCCGAGCCCCCTAGTTGCTTAAAAGAAACTCCATCTAAGTAATGTTTAATAAAAATATATTGTTATTCCCTGGATATTAAATATATTGTTAATAAAATATATTAAACATAATATATATTTAAATATAGGAATTATATTTTTATTATGAATGTTTGTGAATAAACAAACTGTAGCAATTGACTGAAAAGTATAGAGTACCAAAAAATAAAAATGTACTAACTAAATTATTTGATTTTATAATTGTTGGAAAGAAATTATTTGGATGCTATAGCCCCATCCAAAATTTTAATTGGACTGAACTTTTTTTTCGTTAGCTTGATATAGTTAACTCAACCAAATATATATGGTAATGATAACCAAATAGATGTGGATGCAATAAAGAAATTGATTGGTTTCTTGTAACCAAATTCATTTGGTAGCCATAGTTATTAACCAAATACATTTGGTTATAAAAAACAAACCAATTTGGTTATTGCAACCAAATTCATTTGGTTACGATAGTTATTAACTAAATACATTTGGTTACAAGAAACAAATTAATTTGGTTATTTTAACCAAACTCATTTGGTTACAAAAACTATTAACCAAATTTATTTGGTTAAGAGAAACAAATTAATTTGTATTAAATTATAAGCAGAAGTTCTCTTATACGTCCATTAAAATATAATATATTCGGTTACCATAATTATTAACCAAATTAATTTACTTAAAATAAACAAATCGATTTGGTTCTAGCAACCAAATGATATATATTAACCAAATATATTTGGTTCTTGTACCCAAATTATTTATTTACTATAACAAAATAAACGTTACAAAATAATTTGGTAAATCTAACCAAACGTTTAGTCGGGGAAATAGTACACGAAAAATTTGGTTAAAACAACTATTTTTTTGTTGTTTTAACAAAATCGTTCTTTCCGTGTAGGCAAATTTTATGTACGCCATTTCAAAGTAGACTTTATTTCCAATCATTCGGTACCAGTAACTTTCGTCTACGATAATTTGTCAAGGAGTTAGTAGTGGTGTTTACTTTATTTTTTTTTCCACGACTGTACAAAAATAGCTCTGGGCACCTAAAGAGATGATTTAATTCAAATATATACCCATACATGTACATAAATATAACTAATAGGTTTTGGAATTATCAATGAATTAAGAATGGCTTCAGGGAACTTCAAAATGTAAAAATATACTTACATAATCGGGTTGTTATCAAGATAACAATATTTCCTTACGATGTGTACGAAAGTAATAAAGTAAAAAAATATATCAGTAATGTCTAGAATAAAATGTGTATAATATTTTAAGGTGCTTACACTAAAATGGTCGTTTTGGTGAAAAACATTTTATGGTTGTTTTTGAAACAACAATCTTTTACGATTCCAAATCTGTTTTAATTATATTTCTAGGATTACTAAAAAAGGAGTTTTAGCCAAATTAATAAACAGGAAGTAATGAGTCAAATACCGGAAATGGGCCTAGGAACACCTGTAAAAATGTAAACAAAGGTCATATGCATAATATTCTTATGTTTTTTTTTTATATAAAAACACTAATAAACCTTAAATGACGCTTCTAGAATTATTTTATAGTTAAGAAACAATAAAGTTAAGATATCTTTAAATGCGATCTTTAGAAAATCACTTTTTCCATTTCATGTTCGTATGTGATAATGTAATTATTTTATAAGTACTCGAATATAAAAAAATAGTAATTTTTTTATAAATATATATACATATATATGTACTTTTACATAGTTTGAAATATTTCAATTAGTTTTGAAGATATTGTAAAACTCCAAATTCAGGGAACAGGTAAGGAACAGGAAGCATGTAGTAAAAAAAAAAAAAATGAAATACATTTAGTTGAATTGAGTGTACGCCTTATGGCGTAATTATGAAATTTTCCTAAAAAAATCACGAAACAATCCGACAAATAATTAAAAAATTATGAAGATATTATTAGGATTTTGTGTTTTTTCATTCTGCAATACCATTGAACTAAAAAAATGTATATTTATTCAATATTGTAAATTTGTGTAAAAAGCGTCCAAACACAGCCAGATACCTCATGTGTGTATTTATTTGTGTGGTTTTTAAGTGTCTGAGAAGTCCATATGTCAAACGTACTTAAAAAGCAAAAATATATAGAAGGGCCTATGGTATTTTTTTCTGATTTAGTGGACTGATAGACATGAAGCATACATAAATATTGATTAAAAAGTTTTGATTCATTTAAAATGCAATTTCGCACAAAATGCAATATACGTTGCGAAACAAGCAATTATAATTTTCAATAAAAGAATTATTTATTAATAGCTGCAAATAGTCGAAAATTTTGTGTTAAAAATAATGTAAAATTAAATAGAAATAAATGGAGGATAATTATAAAACTTGACTTATATAATAAAAAAAAAAAAATGTTCACATTTACCGTCATAAAACATTTTTTAAGAAGGCGTTTACATGGAATAAGGAAATCATGTGACTGCTTTCAAACATTTCAAATATTCTTCATGTATTTACTTAAGCAAAGATTTTCTACATGATATTTACAGAAGCTATGCAAAGAAACGAAAAAGACTGAAAGATATTTTAACTTTTCTCAGTTTTCTTTTCTAAGCATTATCAGTTTGAATTTTACATACATTATTTCTATATTTTACAGTTCAAAACATATATTTATTTGAGTATAAATATCAAAATTTGAATTTGCAACTTTTTGAAATAAATTTTGAATTGGCACATTTTTCGTAGAAATATACCCAGAATCAAATATAATAATCAATTTTGATTTCAACAAAATATGAAATTAAACACAGATTCAAAAAGAGAAAAAAAAATTTGGAAAATACTTATTCAAAATTCTACACTTAAAAAGTAACAGTTAATGTAACATTGGGTAATAAAGAAATTCAAATTAATTAATTTATTTCACATTTAACTTAGTTAAAATTACTGTATTCTTGGATATTTAACGTTTTATTTTTCAAAAAACGATCATTTCAATTGGTCTATGTGAAAAGTCACACATTGAATAGAAAAAAAAAGAAATAAAATAAAATTTAATCTGTATATTTGTGTACAACCATTCTGCATAAAACATTAAAAAAAAAAAATGTAAAACATTATCACATCACATTGCATTTTAGTAAATTTCAAAGTATAACAAAAAGCTTGCAAATCTACACTGTTTCTTATTGATAATGGTATCTGCCATAATTATCATTCGACGCCATTTTCATTATGGAAAATGGCTATTTAGGTAACAAAATAAAGACATAGGAAAAAATGTTTCGATGAAATTTTTTTCTTTAATGAAACATTAAATGGTTGACTAAACAATGCATAAAACAAAATATATAATTGTTTTGTGTAAGAACTTTGTGTAATTGTGTAAGATTTTGCATTAGAAAACTAAAAGAAAATCTGCTATATATATTATGCTGTCAGATATTTGTATTTGAATTGTAAAGGATCATTTTACTTTTATTTAAATAATAATGTGCAATAAAATAAAAGTATATTTCTATAAGAATATTTTCATTGTGTATTTTTATGGTACGGTACTTTGTAACACATTTCTTTTAAAATGAGTTAACTAAAAATAACTATTCAAAGCTGGAGTAGCACAGTTGAAGTTTATTCCAACAGAGCGAAAAATGTCCAGACCAGGGATCGAACCTGGATACTTGGCGTGCCGTGCCAATGCCTTACCTGTTAGGCTATCCGGACCGATACCTGGCTGACATAATTCACTCTTATTAGTTGGACTTGGCTGCGAACTGCAGCGCTAGCAGTTCGCAGCCAAGTCCAACTAATAAGAGTGAATTATGTCAGCCAGGTAGCAGTTCGCAGCCAAGTCCAACTAATAAGAGTGAATTATGTCAGCCAGGTATCGGTCCGGATAGCCTAACAGGTAAGGCATTGGCACGGCACGCCAAGTATCCAGGTTCGATCCCTGGTCTGGACATTTTTCGCTCTGTTGGAATAAACTTCAACTGTGCTACTTCAGCTTTGAATATGATATAATCCAGTTGGAAAAAATATTCTTTCCCTTCATTATAAAAATAACTATTTTATATGTGCTGGTTTATTTTTTAATTTTTTCTATCTTTACGCGAAGATAGTATTTGATTCGTAAAAAAATTCGACTTCCAGTTTTCCACTGATTTACACGTTTAGGAAGGTGCTGAACACGATTTGAATGATTTTAGAAAATGTCTGTCTGTGAGTTTATCTGTTTGTATGTCACACAAATTGTGGTAGTGGTCTATTTCAAAACTTAATAAACGGAATGTAACCAAAATTCTGATTTAGTTAGACCTTTAATCTGATTAAGTTTTGATGTAAGTCGTCGAACAAGTGGGGCTGCTATGCTGCATTTTCACGATTTTCGGGATAGCTATGTTATACTATTGCTTCGAATTACACCAATTTTTTTTTTATTTTGTTGGACCTTGATATGCATAGACACTGATTAGGTTTTGGTGTAAATCGTCTATAGGGTGAGTCAAAAGTCCCGCATCATAGGAAAAACATGTATTGTTACAATATGTTTTAGATATGGTTGCCTCCGTTGTCAAAACACAACTGTAGGCGATCGTTCATGTTACTCAGAATGTTGGCCACTAAGATTAGTGTTATTGCATGGCACTCAGTAGCACTCTAATAAAAAAAAAATTAAAAACTCCTACGATGCGGGACTTGTGGCCCACCCTGCAGAAAGTAACGATGCTTTGCTCCATTTTTCACGATTTCCGCAATTGCTATATCTAAAGAACTATTTCATTGGATTTCACTAAACTTCATATTTTGTTAGATTCTGACATAAATAGATCCGTATTATGTTTGGGTAAACATCGCTGCTATATTTGATTTTTTACGATTTTTGCGATAGCTATATCTCAAGGGCGAATAGACTGTCATTTCAATTTGGTTTTAGATGTTTTGATTAAAGGTAAAAGAACTCTCAGAAAAACAGTAAATTTATGAACGTTTCCCTTCAATTTTCACGGGCAACAGTCTTATTACATGGAAAACGGTCCGATCCATTAAATAAGCGGTTTTTTTCCTTAGTTACGTAGAAAATTAAGGGTAATCCAAATATTGTTACTGTTCTAGCAAATTTGTTAGCAAAAATACGGTACGACCAAATACATTTTCCTCCGCTAGGATTTAACCCTTCATTTTAGTCATGTTTTGAAAAATAATTTCACTTAAACGCGGCCGTAATATATTTTTAAACCCGCAAAAAAAGAAAAAAAAAAAAAAAAAAAAAAACGATTCTGTGATGATTATCTAACGTGTTATATGGTGGAAACATTAAGTGAACTGTTATTGTGTTTTAAAGTGCATTATATCCGTAAAATTACGGCATGCGCAAAATGATGAGCGTGGAATTTTTTATGGGGTTGTGACGTTTTATCTGAGGACTCAGAGACCAGATGCCCCTAACGAAATAAACATCGTTAAATTGCAACCTCCAGATGCCTGCTATAACTTCACATGTCAGTTTCACCAAAAAAACCAGATGGTACATGTAAACAGTTTTAATCATGTAAATATCTGGAGAAAAAGTGCTGCGTAGAAATGTTATAAACTGAACTTGTTGACTAAGATGAGTCAAGACCACGTGGGGTATTTCGGAGATGAACTGATGAGAAAAACAAGGCCCCGTGGAGGGAGAGTATCTGCTGTGACACGACCCGAGACGGTCGAGTTCTCGGTCCTGCCGAAAAGGAGCGTCTCGCTCCGGAAAAAAATTAACTTTTTCGCCATGTAAATATTACGTGTGCTTGTTATGTGTGTGTCCCGTATCGTCTAATAAAACTCTGAAAAAGAAACGAACGCCAAGTTCTTTTAATTTCTAGTAAGAGCCTTTCTTAAATGAGTTCATATATGACGGTACAGGGTATTGTGGGTTGAGACTCTATTTATAAATCATAACTCATTTCTAAGACGAAAACTGACATTTATTAAGACGAAGACGAAACAAAACAAAAAAAAACAGAGTGGTATTTGGGGGGGGGGGGTTTCGGGGAGGGGAAAATGTTGGGGGTAAGTTAAAAATTCGGATTCAGCGACCCGAAAAACTTAAAGTAAACCTTACAGAGAAAATTCGGAGAGGAGATGGGAGAGCGAATGTAAACGTGTGAGTGGTTAAGTGGAATTGCGCACCTTAGTTCACGCAGCACCGCGCGCATGTTCCGAGACAGATCCCTCCTTCCCCTTCATCCTAAGTCATAATGTCATATATCTAATTTGTTGCAAATTTTGTCTACCCTCTGAATTTCTAGATACTTTTTCTCTAAAACAATAAAAAAAATTGATTTTTTTTAATAAAAACCTTTTTGGGGGGCATTTTACCAAAACTGGGGGGGGGGGGGGTTGCCGGGGGAAACTTTGGTGGGAAGTTACAAATTCGGATTCAGGGACCCAAGAAACATATAGTAAACCTTTTTCCAGAACTACCATGAATTTTGCTAGGTAGAGCCTCTATACGGTCTCTATTGCCTGGACTATAGGGCAATTTTTAAAAGCGGAAAATGTGACTCTTAGTGAAATCTATCGTCGAATGAAAAATGTGTATGGCATGGAGTGTAAGTACGCAGATAGGTAATACGATAGTGTAGGGATCTTCGTAGTGGAAGAAGATCACATGCATTTTACCAGGTCGTGACCTCTCGCCAGTACTGCTTCTTCCACCACGAAAATCCCTACACCATTGGAATAACGACCTTCGTGACGTACCCTCCGTGCCATACACATTTTGAATTCGCCGATAGACTTCACTAGCACTCACATTGCCCTTGTTCAAAATTGCACGACCACACGTTGTCACCGTTTGGAGGTATCCATGATGGGAACGATGCCTTTTAACGTGCTCCTACGCCATCACACACGCATCTCATTGGATCTGATAATATCTCATGTACTCCCAGCACTCTGCGCCCTCTACAGGAGCATGCGCAGTCATCTTTCTCTTCAAATGTCGGAGTTATTATATCAAAGCCACTTTCATTTCGGCAACCCATGTATTATAACATAGAAACGTATCTATCTATATGTAACATTTACGGATTTCTTTTGAAAAAATAGACATTTTTAATTGTGTTGCTTAAAGTTTATCAATATTTTAATTTTTCAGGGGAATAATTAAATTATAATAATAATGGAATAAAGTAAAAATTTTGCTAGACGATTTTTCAATAATATGCTTCAAAATATTTTCCTTTTCACTCAGTTAAAAGAAACGCATGGAGTAAATGATAATTCAGCTGAAGATTTCATACAATCTTTTCAGAAGATTTTTTTTTTTTTTTTAAGTGGCTTAACATAAATGTTGTAAATTAATTGAAAAAGAATCCAAAGCATGTAATAAAATTAGTTACTGGAAAATAGAAAATAAAATTAATCATCCATACATTCTTTGCTGATTCAGCAGAACCATGATGTCTACAATATACAGTTTGAAAAACTGAGAGTTATGCTTGCTTTTAAAGATATGTAACATTTACGGATTTCTTTTGCAAAAATAGACATTTTTAATTGTGTTGCTTAAAGTTTATCAATATTTTAATTTTTCAGGGGAATAATTAAATTATAATAATAATGGAAAAATTATTTCTTTGATCAAAATTTGAGAATGATTGATTGAAAATAAAAGCTTCTTCACAAACTAAAATTTATCTTATTATAATAGTGAAAAAAAAATTGCTTAAAATTATATTTACTTGTGTATGCAGGAGACAATGGAAGATTTCGAAGAAAAGAATTAAAGTTAATTTTAGAAATGGATATTTGATTGATTAGTACGAAAATTATTTCATGTATTACGAAATGAAAAATTAACGAAATATATTTACATATTGAATGACGAATCTTATTTTATATAATTTTAAAGCCTTTTCAGCTTATAATATACTGATGACTTGGGGAAAAAATGCAATCCAGAAGATATGTGAAATTATAGAATTTTAGAGAGGTCATTCCAGATCCACTTCGAAATCTAATTTAAATTGTGTTAGAGTAAAACTTTATTCAATCAGAGAAGTGGAGGTGAAGCTTTAATTTCAACTTAAGGAGATTTCGTTGGCATGAGGGAGGATCAATAATTTTGCATATGTCATGCTTTGATTTAATAGACTTCAAAAACTTAGAATCAGAGGTGAAGAAAGTAAAAAAAAATAATACAATAAAAAAACTTGAAAATATCATTGTAAGATTTTTTTTTCAGGTCGAAATTAGATACGTAATTTACGTATGGAGTGTTTTTGTAATTTCATTAAAAGCATATTGTTAAAAATCAATCTTGTGTTTCAGTAATATTTTGTAGATTAAAATACTTCAATCTAAGGGGTTTTAATTATTTATTTTTATTTCGAATAAAATGATCAGATTTTTTAGAAGCATTCACGTTGTACCGAAATTGCTAGATAATACTTAACTAATACTCGTATTATTAATGTCGCACCATGTAATGTATAACCGTACAACTATGTAAAAGAGCTACATTTAATATTTGTAATTATTAAATGCTTCTTAGTTTCTTTTTACTCAGAATATACGCTATTTATGTGACAATATTTAATGAAAAATAGAACCTCTGTGAATATTCAGAATAAATATTTGTTTATTTAACAGCTTTTAATTTTCCACTGTCTTTTAAGATGAAATTGGAAGTGTAATCAAATGTAATTATGGATATGCATTAGAAATGTGTCCCTAAATTTATCGAATTTAATTTATATAAAATATATACTGAATTTGATAATATCTACAGATTTCGTAGGTAGGCTCTTGTATTTTTGTATGAGGTATACACTAGTAATTTATAAAAGTATCCATTAAATTACACTATCTGTCTACAAATCATTAAAGACCCTTAAAACGGCGATATATGTAAACCTGATACACGTCATGATCGCCGCCGCCGCCGCTAAAAGTGTGCGAGAAACACCAACGCAAGCAGTCGCATGCAAGATGGAACGCAGTTCGGTGTTCTCGGAGTTCGAGAAATGTATAATCGCTGGGTATCACAGAAATAGCCAATCCATACGTGACATATCTAGCGAGTTGCAGTATCCATATTTGACAAAATGTTTCGCAAGTGGAAGAAGAGCGCTGACTGTGGGAATCTGCCCATAAATCTGGGAATTAGATAACGAATTGTGCTTTCCGGAAAAACCGCACGAAATCAATCTGCCACATCAACGAGGAGTTTGAACAGGCTTCCGATGAATACCATCCTTAAGGAAGCCCATCTGATAGATTATCATAGACGTGCTACCACCCACAAACCAATGATCCCCGAGTTCAATAGCACTTGTTGGCTAGCGTGGTAAAAGATGTGTTGTCCGTAGAATAATGGAAAAATTTCCTCATGTATACAGCAGTGTATATCTTGTAAAAGTTCAATGTATTGGGTCAACAAAGAAGTTCGATGGAGGTGGAGTTTTGCTCTGCGGTTGTTTATCCTAATATGGCGTGGACTCTTGGTCGCAATTCCTTGAACATTCGACACCGTATACTATTGCACAATTTTGAATAATCAGACCTTCTTATGTTGTGGCAGCTTTACTGAGTGGACACACGTTACTTTCTTGATGCCACTGCTTGCTGTCATGTTGCGAAAGTCATCATGGTTTGGTATGGGTGTCACGGTGACAATGAGATCCAGAGACTGTACTGGCGAACGCAGAGTCCGGACCTTAACCCTATCGAGTACCTCTAGAAAAAGGTGAAGCGTCGATTGAAGGAGTGCCTCCACCGTCCGACATCGGTGAAAAAATTAACCTATCTTCTCCAAGCCGGGTGGAAGAAAATACCGCAAACCGTCATCTAATGGCTGATTGAGAGTGTTCTCCGGACGATTCGCAGCTGTAATCATTGCTTGTGGATTCACTATCAATTATTGACGTTGAATTCCTTTCCCTTTGTTATCACAGGTGTCCAATTATTTTTTTTAGATTGTATATTTTATCAGTTATATTTAAAGAAATGTTTT
Source organism: Maratus speciosus (assembly GCA_963932465.1). Taxonomy (NCBI): domain Eukaryota; kingdom Metazoa; phylum Arthropoda; class Arachnida; order Araneae; family Salticidae; genus Maratus; species Maratus speciosus. Next base: position 47,986,214 of record OZ010786.1, on the reverse strand, counting down.
ACTTGAAATAGCTATTTGAAAGTATTGGTGTTCTACTCCTGCATAAAATGTAGGAATGTACGAATGGCAACACGATAAAAGAAGACGTTCACAGCTTAATAGCAAATTATCCTTTCTACGCTCTTATAATTCCAGGCGCTGTAGATAACAAGCAAGAAACCATAATTATAATAGCCAGGTAAGATCCGTTCCAAATCACCTGCACCAACCTAACACCTCACTATCTATATAGCCATTACAAAACCACAGTCACTTAATTAACATATCATTGCAAATGAACCGTGAAAAACAGATTCCGGAGATACGTAAGCACTCTGAAAAGGTTAAAGAGATACAAAGTATATATCCCAGTCACACACAAACTATTAGTGATTCAGGACCCCAAGATCATCCGTATTTTACAAAAACCAACTCGCCCACTAGCTGCCTTAGAAAAGGGCAGCTAGGCACTCTGCTATAAAATAAATTCTGCATTCCAAAAATTACTTTTTAACTTTTTTAGATGTTTGGAAAGGTATAACGCTTATTTTCAGCATGCACCTCAACTGCTCAACCAAATGGAATCCTAATTCGCCTTGAACGAAGTTCTAAACGCAGCGTAGCATGCCGAATTGGAGATAGATTTTTAACGCTTTCCAAAATAGTTCAAAAGTATTTATGAATTCGGTTTGTGTGTCCCTCTATCTGTCCCTTCTTTTAACTTGCGTAAATATACTGGGATTGCCGTGTAATGGATGATATAGGTTAAATCGATATTGGAAATTAAGCGTGTAATGTTTATAGCTCATTTAAAGGGGCACTCAAAAGTATTCCGTTACATAATGGTCTACGGGGAAAAATCATTTGTAAAGTCGTTTTGTAATGGCGTTGCACTATTTTAAACACAACGAAATTTATGTGCTGAGGTGCACCAGAAGGTGGTTACTATAGAATATGTTATGTGCAGCACTTAACAATGCGTTTACAGGGGAACTCAAACATACTCCTTTATAATATGGTCTAAGGAGAAAAATCGTTTGCGGCGTATTTTAATGATCTCATTCTGTTTCAAGCATAATAAAACTGATATGATTTTCTGGGATGCAATAAAACATGCTTTCAGTAGAATAATACGCCAACTGCATAGCATTTATCATACACTTACAGGGTCATAAAAAAGAGTTTGGTTGTATACGGTCTACGGGTAAAAACTGTTTGCAACGTATTTTAACCATGATGTCCCATTTCAAACATAATAAAATTAATATACATTTCTGTAGTTTACTACAAGATGCTTTCAGTAGAATTTAATGTGTATCGCATTTATCGTTCATTTTCAGGGTCACATAAAAGGTTTGGGATACAAAACTGTTTCCGAAGTATTGTCTATTATAGATGTTTACTGAAAGTGCGTTTTCAGGCATTTTGTGCGATTTAAGTTTAACTAAATTTTTGCATGCTATGTGGTGTATAAATTGTATAGATCATATACAGGCTACACAAAAGGAATCGTGAGTATATGTGAGAACGAGCGTGAATTGCGTAAAGATGTTTTTAATTTGAATGCATTTCCAAGCGCAGCTGCATTTAGTCTATTAAGTAGCTAGTTTGGTAGGTTTTAAGAGATGTTTGTAGAATATAAATAAAATAATATACAGGCCTATGCAAACAAATGGATATAAAACCGCCTATAAAGAGCAATTCCTGGAAGGTGGTTTCTGTAGTTTTAAACACATTTTTGCCTGAATTAACCCATTTTTGCTTGAATTTTTGTTCCAATTTGTTGGTAATATCACTTTATAATATTGCAAAATGAACTGAAAAAATACTAAAAAAAAATTACGCTAAAATGTTTTTGGATTTATTTGATAAAATGTAAACGTACTAAATATGGAAATATTTCTAATAGTATAATATGCATATATGTTTTGTCTAAGTTTATATAAAATAAGCTTTTAAATTGTATATTACATACTATAATTAGTATTTTTATGAATTACTAAAAAAATATAGTAATTTCTTTATAAAGACTAATAACATTATAACTATTCCTAATAATAAACTTAGAATAATCGTAATTGAGGCTTAAAACAATTTGTTTCATAATCATCTCGAAAAGGAGTTTACGTAAATAACTGACCCCTAAATTTCTAATAAACATATAAAAATAGGCTTGAACATACAATTTCACAATAATAAAAAAAATACGTATTTAAAAAAAAGTCTACAAGCTAAGATTATGACTTATTTATTTGAATAATTGGTAGAAAAAGCACAAATAAACTTACTGTTTACATTTCGCAATCTTGAAAAATGAAAAATCTATAATCTCCGAAAAAACATTTCATTTTAAGACAATAAATATCCATCTTATGCTGTCATCTTTCGGTAGCAGATAAGGACATTTATGGATAATTATTTCACACAATTTTCATGTTATAATGAAGAAGAAAATTATAGAAATTTATTAAAATTCTAAGCGTCCCAAAAATGGGACGCTAGGCATAAATGTGTTAAATTTCAGCTTAATATGTAGCCTGTGTTAAAATCTATAGATAATATGTAGGTTTGTACAAAAGAATTCATGTACAGCCGTGGAAAAAAAAGAAAACACCCCCTACTAACTCCTCAACAAATTGTCGTAGAAGAAAGTTACTGGTACCGGACGATTGGAAATAAAGTCTACTTTTAAATTATGTATATAAAATGTGGGGACCATCTACATATTAAAACGAACCGAAACTTCATTTTTTTTTCAATGGAAATACCCAATTTTAACAAGATATTTCAAATCTTCGGTTCAAACTATGCCTAAGCACCAAATTTCAAGTCATTTGAATTATAAGTTTTTGAATTAAAAACAGTCAAAAATTTAGTGTTTCTAATGTTAAATTACATTTTCGTATTTTTATTAATATCTCCTGAAATTATACTTTTAATGTGCTAATTTTTTGTGTAGCAATAACTCTAAAATACCCAAACATAAATACGTTGAATTTACAATTTTTATAATTTTATGATATGAATTATGAATTATGAAATTAATATTCGAAAAAATTATGAATTTTAACGTATAATTTTTTTGATGGATTTAGATTTATTATGTTCTGCTTTATAGAAATTCCAAATTGCACATTTTTCTTCCAAGTAGTTTTCAAATTATGTTTAAAAAACGGCAGAATGATGGTTTAAGGGACCAGTCTATGATAGAAGTGAGTAGATATTTTGAAATTTCTTCTGCTATCTGGTAATCTAGCAGTCTTCAATGACTGCTTGAATGGCGCTTAATATACCTTGATCAAGAAGGGTGCTCTCTCAGTCAATAATCGAGTACCGAACTTCAATTTGTATACAGCTCCTAAAATCACAGCTCGTTTTTAAATAATTAATTTCTAGGAAACTTGTCGTACGAATTGAATAAAAATTTGTTTTTAGGCTAATTGAAGAGTGTAGAGTTCATTTATGCTGTCAGAATTGTGTACTGCTATTGAAAAAAACAAAATTATGGTTCGTTTTCATATGTAGATGGCCCCGTAAGCAAATTTTATACACATAATTTAAAAGTAGACATTACCAATCGTGTAAAATCAGTAACTTTCTTCAACGGTAATTTTTTGCAGAGTTAGTAAGGGGTTTTAATTTTTTTTCCTCACGACTGTACGCTTCTGTCTATTGGTAGAAACAGCTAAAGATGAATTTTCAACTTTGTTAAGCTTTTACCTACAAAGCTGAATTTTAGCAGACTATGTACAATATATACAAATCTATAGACAATATACAGGGCAGCACAAAGTTATTGGGGGTACCTTTCGAGTTATGGGTGGTAATTTCTGAAATCTAGTTTTCAAATGTGTTCTGCGTTTTCTAAAATGTTTACTTACGTATCCTCTTTACCTTATTAAAAGGCAAAGATTTTTAAAAGTATTCCGAAGTGTTCGAAATTAATTCATAATTCATGCTTGACACATGATTTTTATTCTTGTTTTCTTAGTCGAAAATGGGCTATTACTAAAATGGAAGATCCGACTATTTTGTAAATTATCAAGAACAAGAAATTATTCGGAAATTAACAAGAATCACAAGTATCAATAATAACCCTCACATTTTCAAAGAAGACATTTACAATGCCGTTTTATTATTAATATTCTCCTTAATATGATATAATTGAGATTTACATTCATCATTATTATAAAAAAATATGTTAAGATAAAAAATATTTTTAGAATAAAAATTGAGCCTGGTCCCATACATTTAAAGTCATTGTTTATTATTAGACATCCGAAAATTGTTTTTTCAGAAAAGAATTCCAAAACATTTTCAGTGAAATTTACTTTTCAACTGTATGAAAAATCAACTTATTCAAAAATAACACGCGTTTCTCTCGTGTAACCAGAATATTCATGTATTTTGGTTTTATACAGAACAGTATTTTTCTACAAAACTGCATACATTTCAAATAATATCTATTTTCATACACTTTACACCGTTATTTCTATAATATTTCATCGATAAAAATTTCGATGCTGACAAAGCATTATTACTGATCGCAACTGTATTTCATCATGCCATGATTTACCAATAAAAATATGCTATTTCAGTTTACGGTACATAGGCCACTAAAATATTTCTCAGAGTAAAAAATTCTTTTCAGTTCAACACATTTTTCTTTTTTCCTATTTTATTATTAGAAACATTTTTATTTGTTAAAAGGGTTACGAGATTCTAAGCAGTATTTAATCTAGATGGATTTATAACTGAGTTTTTCACAACACAGAAAATTTTGCACGCCCTGTTACCTCTTTAGTAATAATATTCTTTTATTATTTAAAGTTTAAAAACGTTCCAAGTGATTTTAAGAAAAAAAATAATAATGCATGTGATTGAAAAACTGCTTCAAATTTTTTGTAAAATTATAGTAAAATACAATTAAACATTCCGCATAAATTTGTAATTTTTAAAAACAAATTAGCAAATTCAAAATCATAATTATAAATTTAGTCATTAGGCATTTATGTATTATTTCTGCTTCAGATAAAAAGAGTTTGATTTTATATTTTACAGGATTCACACGTTGTATTAATCTGAAAGTGGACTAGCGTATGTGCATAGAGGTTTATTGTTGAAATCTGAAACGTTTTTGATTTCTGTTTGTCTGTTAATTTGTTAATCTGTTAGTCTGTCTGTCTGAGTGTTCCGCGGTAACTGACGCAAAAAGTGTCCTATTAGGTTGATAATATTTTGTAGGTATGATAGCTCGGTACACAGATTTAGCTGTGTAGACTATGGTTAAATTTGGTTCATTCGTTCGAAAAATATAGAACATTTTTTCCTTGTCGAAATCCTCTCGTTTGGGAATTCAGAGGATTTTGAAATTTTCCATTCATTGAAAGGAAAATGGTGCATTTGATTAACGATTGGTTAACGGATTGAAACGGTACGTTATGATGCTACCATCTGAGGGTATTAAATTATTCCGATTAATTTAGAATTTTTTTAATACATTTATCAGCTTTTTTTAATTAGATGTATAACATTTGATAGAATTTTATACATCTGTTCCTAAAATACAAAACAACTTATTTCATCACATTACTTATTTGATATGATACATAATTCATTTTTAGGTTTGTTGATAATTATATAAATATGTAGCACCTATAGTTGTCGTTCTGCCCGTCTGTCTGTCTGTCCGTCCGTCCGCATATAGCAGAGCAAAAACTACCCAACCGAATGGTCAGAAATTTTAAATATATAATTGGTACAAAATTTTGTCGAGTCATCTTAAATTTTATGAAAATCGGATGTATAGTTTAATTACAGGGACAGTCAAAATTTTCCATTACATTACGTACAATGGAAAAAAATATTTCAAATGCATTTTAATGATGTTACAGCCTTTAGAACAGAATGAAATTGATATGCACTTATGAAGTGCACTAAAATATACATTCAGTACAATATGCGATGCAAAATATATTTATAAAACTAGTTACAGTACCAACGCACTTCATTTGCCATGGTTGACGTGTAATTTCTAACTTGTTTCTTTTTTTATCAGTTCCCTAGCACCTGTATTTCATAGCCTCAAACAATTATTCAAATAATCCAATTACGAAAGATTAAGTACAAAGTTTTGGCGAGAGAAATAAAGGTTAATTATTAATCTTTAGTAATCTGGTCTAAAACATAAATTGTTGTTAAATATAAACGATGTTAGTAACATTGGTAGGATTTAAAGTGAATGTGAATACCATTAAATGGCTATCATACAAAACACTTTTTAGTGCCAAATCACAATTGCCACTTTTTTAATTGGTAGTGGAATCGGTTATGAAAGCTTTGAAATGTAAATTTAATTATTTTTAAAATAAGTTACCTTAGTCTAATTGCAACATGAAAAATGTACAATATTTATAAAACTTGGTGATCATAGCTGCAGATTCTGTTATTGTATCTGTTATGAAATATATGTGATAGAAAGCAAAAATTTTCTTTTACAGGATTTTACACATGTCTGTAAAGTCGTTTTCATGACTTTATTTTGCCTGCTAGAAAACTCTTGTTATCGATTTGGATTTTTTATTACCTCAGAAATTGGAAAAAATATTGGAATGCAATAATTATTTATTATTTTTTTTTTAATTAAATATGAAGAATGATGAGGTTCTCAACAAATTATCAGACATAGACAGCACATTACAGATTCTTTTTAGGCTAGTAAAATAATTAGCAGATAAAGTATTCATTATATGTCACATTTATATTACACATTATATTTCACTCTTATAACTGGTACTTATAACCAAAAACTGTTAATGGTATTTGAAAAGAAAGAATATAAAAGAATATTCTACTCCAAAAGAAGTCCAAATAAACAAAACCAATTGTTGAACGCATAATTTCTCTCGTTTTAATCTTTTTATTTATGATTTTTATTTGAAAACTTGCCAACCGATAATATTTAATGACTTTGGTATTAGACATGGCTATCCAAAATAGATATATAAATGAATTAAAATAAATAAAATAAAAAACATATTAAGTATCCTGCTAATTATAATTAGTATTCTGGAAATATTTCGAAGAAATTACAATTAGCTAATTGTAATTAGTATTCTGGAAAAATTTCGAAGAAATTACAATTAGCTAATTGTAATTAGTATTCTGGAAATATTTAGAAGAAATTACAATTAGCTAATTGTAATTAGTATTCTTTAAATATTTAGAAGAAATTACAAAAATGAATGTTTTATTGGTATGAACTTTTTGTATTTCATTGACCTATGTTTCTCAATCAGAGATAAGCAGGATGCATTTGTGATGTAATAAAAAGAGTGAAAAATGCAGTTGTCAATTATTTTCAAACTGCTATTTAAAATAATATGTATCCATCATTAATTAAGTGTATGAATTATTTCTGCTTTATTCAGTAGCTAATGTATTTTTGATAATACACTGTTAAAAATTTGCAGCATTCTGGCAGGTCATTTGACCGTTTTTTTTCCGAAAACGGTTACACAACCGTAATTTTAACACTATTCTGACCATATTATTGGCCATTTTATGGTCAGAATACAGTTACATTATGATTATGAGACCGTTTTTTCAAGAAACGGTCGAATGACCTGCCAGAATGCTGCAAAATTTTTATCAGTGTACTCAAAGAAAAAGTTTTTAAACTGTCATCTCTTATTATTTTGTAGAATTAATTTAGACTTTGAAATATTTGTAAGATATTTTAATGATGTAAAATGTGCTTAATATCATTTTCCTCCTGGGAATATATATATGGAAACACACTAAAGCTTTATTTTTATAATTTCCTGAAGATTACCGTATAAATAAATCTAAACCACCCTGAAATTGTATTGAACAACGTCAGAAGAATAATAATTACGCGTTGAAAAGTGGGAATTAATTTGTCCAGTATAAATTTATGCAAATATATTACGAGAAACTCAAATATATCTCTTACGAAATTTGTAAACAAAATATATATTCAGAATCTAAGAAGAAATAATATCGTATAGGGGCTCTTTTTTGAAACGTTGAAGCTGATCTTTTGTATAAAAAAGGCCAAGATCGAAAATCACCATTTCCTATCAAAGTCAATCAGCCACTTAAAAATATCAGAAGAATGTTAGAAAATGCAAATTGTTTCTTCTTAATACATTCTATAATAATCATCCTTCATTAAAAATGTCTATTCATTAAAAAAAAAACATCATTATTTTTTATACTGCTAGACTGCGTTACAATTACCATAGCTGTAACAGAATAAATGCCACTGCGCTCCCGTTTATGTTATTATTGAAGGTTATTTTTTCCATTTATAATTCAAATGCCTTTGTGATCATCCTGTATGATGTCGAAAAAGCTTGGCGCCGCTTTCATACTGAATCGGGATGATCTAATCAGAAAAGTTCTGATCTTCTGAAATAGTTGTTGTTTTCACGGAAAATGCTAATTTGGCTGGTTTGGCTGTGTGAAAAATATAGCATGACTTGGGAATTCGCATTTGGTTACTGGACTGCTCTGTCGTTGACAGTTGCTTGTTCTTCCTGCGGTTAGAGGAATTCCGGAGAGAAAACTGTTGGTGTGCTTTTTCGGAAATTTTCGCCATAGCTTGGTAGCAATAACTGAGATTATTTTAATGATCAGTGCCATCTAGTCTTTTGTTCTTCTGAAGTATTTAAACCATCGGATTCTGATGCCATTCTGTAAGAATTTCCTGGTTGTTAATCTTTTATAATTTTATTCTGAATCAGTAGCATAGAAATTTAAAAATTAGGATGATTGGGGGGGGGGAGGGGTTAAACAGTTTATTTTGAGCATACTGAGTGGGCTCAGTATGTTCAAAATAACAGCGAAACTAAGAAAATCAATTAGTGAGAAAGCGTCTCATTAATAAATAATTACATAGATTAATTAATAATTAATATGGCACAGATGTCATATAGGCACCATATTGGCGCGATTTTTTTCTGATGTCAATTTGGCGAAAACTTCAACAGCATAAATAACAACATACAGGTTATCATATCAAGCAAAATATCGATTCTTTTGTGTCGGTTAAGTACCCGTTGCGTATATGACATTGGCGTAAGAAAAAAAATCGCACCATTAACGTGCGTCTATGACATCTGTGCCATTAACATTATTGATAACTAAAAATGTGTTTCCCATTATTACAAAGTAAAAATTAATGAATGAATCAAAATTTACAACTTTGTAAAATATGACTCAATACAATTTGTAAAATGCATGGCTCTGGGCTGGGGTCGTACTTGTCCTGAAATTTCAAGACCTGAAAATTCTTCGGTACCAGCATTTTCTTATAGAAAATCAATTCTTAAATAAGGCGAAATATCGCGCGCTTAACATAGAATTATTTCTCAAAAAAAAAAAAAAAATACTGATATTTGTCCTGAAAATTCGCTGAAGCGTACGATCCCTGCTCTATGGCCTTTTTGCATTCCCCTCTCCCCCTTATCCTCGAGCAGTACAAATATCTACCAATTCAAATGTTACGAATTTTAAAAGAAAATCTATAGTTACTGAACTTTTCTACGCATCAAGAACGTTCGATTAAACAGTGTAGGTGGAAGGTGAAGAGAGACAGGACGTTAGGAATTTCAGAAGATCTTGCAGTGCTTCCCACTAAAAACTCCCATTATATTCTATTCTAAACTTCCGGTGACATTCCAATAATTCTTAAAACAACCAATTGTATTATTTGCCATATACTTGAAAAACTGTGGCAATGAGACGGATTCGAAAAAGGTAGCAACATTGTTACAAAAGAAAAAAAAATGCTCTAAACCAGTTTTTCTTTGTTTTTACATAATTTTTATCATATTTTTTTAAACTAATAGAACTTTAAGTTCACTTTAAATGAGACACTATATTTCGGCGAAAAGACTTTCAATGGGGGTGGGGCTTCTGCTCTCTGAGTAATAATTTCACCAGCATTTTTATACTCCAAATGCGTTCAGCTATATGTAAAATATTTAAGAATCGTTCGTTCTTTTTATACGCATGCCCATGTATTTCACATGCATGTCATGCATTTTATATATATAAAAAAGTCAATCAATCAATCAGCTTTTTCTCAAAAAGTCAAAAACGGAAAATGGTCAATTTTAGCAAAGAACAGATATAGTACTAGCGAAACAGCACTGAAAACTGGCGATATGAAGCAATTAAAATAATAAAACTTTGTAAAAAATCACCATAAAATTAAAACAAAACACAGGACGCGTTTCGAGCTAAAAACATAACAGCTCGTCATCAGCTAAGCATACACGTGTCCGTAAACGAACAAGTTCAAAAACTTGTTCGTTGAACTTGTTCGTTTACGGACACGTGTATGCTTAGCTGATGACGAGCTGTTATGTTTTTAGCTCGAAACGCGTCCTGTGTTTTGTTTTAATTTTATGGTGATTTTTTACAAAGTTTTATTATTTTAATTAGATATAGTACTAGTTTAATATTGACATTTCCCATTACTTTTTTATATAAAGTGATTTTAAATGGATGCAAAAAACAAAGTCCTTTTCTTTTTCGTATTTAGTTGTACGTGATAATAAACCTTTACAAATGTATGTTTCGTGTAATTACGAATTTCTCGACTTTGCAGGGGCTTCACCGTGCCCCCAGTTAAGTATAAGTCTTACTTAGATTTTTTTTTCATAGTATTGTGCATATTTATTTTTAAAAACGAATTAATTCAAATACTTTTAGTTTGTAATATGTTCACAAATTAATTAATATACTTAACAAAAAAAAACAAAAAACAAAAAAAAAAACTCAATTTTTTTTTGTATATGTAAAAAACTCAAGCATCCTCTATATCCGCTACCTATAATCCGCCTCCGATCTTCCTCAGTTATGCCACTCAAGGAGCTCCTAGGAAGCTTTCCAGGTTTCCAAAAAGCGGAAATTGCGGTTCCTAAGGACACTTTGCCACAGTCATTTTTCATCCGCTAGGATACTGGATTAAATGATTATTCAAGGTTGCATTTAACAACGTTCCTCCACAGGATGTCTTGCAAAAGGAGTGCGGTAGGGGTTCTGTGTCATTCGAATTTCCGACAAACTGGTTTGTCTTGTAATCATTTATACATATTATAATAAAAATACGTAAAAAAATATTTCTGTGGTATCTATTGAAAAAGTAGAACAACTCTCGTAAAATATATTAATATTGGAAGTTTAAAACACGTTACAGAGTTTTTTTTAATGTTTAATCTTTTTAAAAAGCAAATGCTTTGCAGGTATAAGTTATCTTCAATTTGACTTTTACTGTTTCACATTGTTCATTTAATTCTTCCTAATATGTCGAAAACAAGTAATTAAATTATGAGTAATGCGAGATCACAAAGGTTGCTGATCTACTATTTTGTGAAGTACACTAAAACAAACTGCAAAAAAGACGAAGTTATCCCATTTGCAACCATTTTTTCTGCGCATTTTACTAATATGTACATCCATTTTAACTATAAAAAAATAATATTAAGATGTAGTTTGCTGTTAATTTACTGCATTAAACGCTTTTGAAACAGCGCATGTTTTACTTTCCTTACAGTGTAGTTAGGGATGCTTATTTTGAATGTGATGATTATTACAATGTTGCAAGGTTAAATTTCTTGTACTGTGTTGAGAATTTGTAATATTCAAACTTCATTTTAAACTCTACATTCTGGACTTTTCAACTATCGCAAACCATGGTTAGTAATAACTAACGCCATACCAAACCAATTCACAATAGATGTTTTTGCAATTTGTATTCTATCCGTCATAGTTAATCGATTTTTCCTTTTTTGACTTATGGGAACGTCCATTCGCTACTCTTGTGATAATTAGAGCAAATTTTCATATATAATTCCAATTATTTTATTACAAAATATAAGTAAGATAAAAATTGATATAACCAGCTAAATACCACTGTGTTCCACACACAAATATATATCTCATTTATAACAAAAAAAATTACTTATGTATATATTAAATGACTCTTGTGACACTCTGGTCACAAGAGTAACAAAATTTTGATTGATTATATAGACAAGGGTAATGCTTTTTGTTACAAATTAGATATATATTAAATGAGTGGAGCACAATAGTATTTTACTGGTTATATCACTTTTTATCTTAATTATATTTTATAGTAAAATAATTGCAAGTATTTGTAAAAAACCGCACGAATGGTCACAAGAGTAACAGTGGACGTTCCTTTATAAATTTCGTTTTTTATTATCTTCTTCTATTTTTGAAATTTTCATTTCTATCGCAATTTTTTCAATGACAATATGTTTTCCGCAGAATAATATTGATTTAGGATGTTTTCGTAACGTCCATTCTATTCTTTCGTCACAAAATATTTTTATAAAAGTAAATGAGACAAAACCTTTTTTCAAACCTGAGTATATGCTTTAGGTTTATTACGCGAATCTGCACTAAAAATGTTACACCATTTTCTAACCTTTTTTAATGTAGCATATTCGCCCTGAATATATTTTGATAATATATTTCCTCATATATATTGCATTTGAAATATATTTGAAGTCCTACGTTTGGATAGTATTTATGTATAGAATAATAATTGAAACATAGTGTCAGCATCTGCTTAATATAAGAGGTTGTTAAGTCACGTAATTTAATACACTTGCCAAGTTTTGTACCACTAAACTTATGCTGCAAGAATGGGCCAGTGACACATTACAGATAAATGTTACAAATTATAACTGCTTTCTAATTCAGCGGAACACGACGAACGTATAGTAATCACAACGCAGAAAGTCTATTTATACAAGCATATTATGAGAATGGTTAAATGTCTAATTTATTACATATTACGAGATATTTTGAGACATACGTCCTATTAAATATGTAGTTAAAATAATCTCAACATTTGCATGAAACTTTAGAACATGAACTACTTTTAATTAAAAGTAAACAATGAAACATCTATATACAGGGTGTACATAAATGAATATCCCAACTTTATAGAACTATTTAAAGAAAACAAATACAACCTTGTTGTTCATCGGAAACAAAAAATAATAGATGAAAGTTTAAATTCAATACAGTTATAAGTGTTCGATGTGATCCCCTCCAGAAAAACGATAGATATCGAAGTGGTTCAAAAACACACTCAACTCTTTTTTCAATATGTCCGGTGTGACTCGTTGAATCAGTGTTGCCAGTGGGCTACTTAAAAAAAAAATTGATTTCTGGATTGGCATCACTTATCCAAAATGGTAAGATTCCTTTTGTTTTCATCTTAATAATATGTCATTAGATAAGACGAATTTTACTATTTCAAAAAACTGGTGCCAATCAAGAAAGCTAAATTTAAAAAAGAAGTCCACTGGTAAAAATGCTTTGAATGGCTGCAGATATGCGTCACCCAAGGTCGTCAACGTCTGTTGGTAGAAGTGGGACAGACACATGATCTTTCATGACCCCCCCCCCCCACACACACCAAAAAAAATCATGCTGAGAAAAGTGCAGGATGAGTTATCGTTTCGATATCGTTCGTCTTTCTGGTGGGACTCATATTGAACACTTATAATTGTGTTGAATTTTAATTTCAACTGTTATTTTTGTTTCTGATGAACAACAAGGTTGTACTTTTTTGTTTTATTTTAATACCACTGTAAATTTTGGATTTTTATTTATGTACACGCTCTATATTTTACTTTATCTTTAAAGTGAGAAGCAATGTCAATAAGTCGTAAATAAATACTACAAATATGGAGTATTGCCAGAAGTAAAATTAACCCTTAAAATGATTCAGAAAGGTATATGATATTACAATGAAATTATGATACATCTAGATCATACGTGCGAGTCTGTAAAGGAAAGCTCCCACATCCAGATGCTTAATAATTAGTTTTTTCTTGAAATCCGAATACAACAAGATTTAATGACAACTTTGAGTAAATACATGTCTCTAATCATTGTAGAATAAAACCATTAAAATATATGTGATTAGTTTATAACACGTTTAATAATAAATGCTTTTTTAGAAAAAGTCAAACAGTACGAACGGGTGAAGTTGATAATAATGAAATAGTTTAGACTTCAAATGTAAATAAGTACGAGTAATAAGCCTTAGGTACATCCACTAAAAACCATATCACAATATATATTCCAAACGGAAAAGTGAAATATTTATTTGCTTAAAAGACGTTACTAAAAACACATTAAAAGCAAGTTAAAAACCTATATTGACATGTTTCAACTCCTTCATTGAATCGTCATCAGAATGTATAACAGAAATTACAAATACAACTGGGTCAAAATTCTTGCTGTACCAGCATCAAAAATATGCTAGTTATTGCTATGCATTGCTTTGTCTGCTAGATTTTCATGCTAGTATATACTTTATAATGCTAGTAAGCATCACATGCTATATAGCTAGCTCACACAGCAATAGCATGACAAGCTATATGCAAGCATTTTATGCTTGTTTGCTGTTTAAGCTTTTTCCAAAGCATGGAGAGGTAGGTACCTTAACGTGCTATTATATGCTTTTTTATTCTTGCCAGCATAATACGCTATGCAGTCAGCTTAGAAAGAAATAGCATGACAAGATATTTACAAGCATGTTATGCTTAATTGCCGTTCAAGCTTCTTCCAAAGCATGGAGAGGTAGGTACCTTAAATGAGCTATTATATGTTTTCTTATGCTTGGCAGCATAATATGCTATGCAGCCAGCTTATTGAGAAATAGCATGACAAGCTATGTACAAGCATGTTATGCTTATTTGCTGTTTAAGCTTCTTTCAAAGCATCGAAAGGTAGATACCTTAATAGTGCTTTTTTATGGTTGCCCGCATAATATGCTATGCAGCCAGCTCAGGAAGAAATAGCATGACAAGCCATGTACAAGCATTTTATGTGCTTATTTGCTATTTAAGCTTCTGTCAAGGCATGGAGAGGTAGGTACTTTTACATGCTGTTATATGCTTTTTTATGCTGGCCAGCATAATATGCTATGCAACATGCTTTGATAGAAAACAGCATGACGTACTATGTGCCAGTAACATGTGCTAATTTGTCACACAAGTCTCTTCCCAGTAATAATGAGGTAGGTACTTAAATGAAGCATTGTGTGCTTTTTAATGCTTGGCAGCATCAAATGTTTATTTTATTTTATTTTATTTTTTTTAGTTACTTGAAAAGTATATATTTGACTATGTTTTTTGAAAATAGAAGAAAAGGAAATTTTAATTATAAATTATATTAATTTTTAAAATCCGGGGCGAGACAGAAGCTCTCTTCCACTTCCGTCCCCCGTCCCCCCTAACAGAAAATTCTTACTTTCTCTTTTATTTTTAACTAAGAGAAAAGATTAAATTTCAATTTGTTTTTGAAAATCGGAGAAAAAAATTAGTTAAATTTACAACTCGAGGGAGGCTTAATGGATCACCTAAGCCCTCTTTCCTTAACGGAATATTCAGGAGTTTGCGTTATGAAAGATTCACTGTACATTACAATTTTGCAAGATGATGAAGATATAACTTCTACTTTTATAATTAACTTCTATGGGGGTGGGTTAAATTCTGTGAGGGATTTAACTTCTATGATAGTCTTCTAGGGGAGCCCCCCCCCCTCCCCCCACCTATAAAGGAATTATTTTCTTCTGTTTTTCCGAATTTAAATATTCTAACTTACTCGAAAAAATGCAGTATGTCTTTAAAAAACGGTGAAAAGAAATTTTTTTTCATTAAAATCTAAAATCCGGGCTGGCCCTCTCCTGAATTCAATACTGTCTTAAACCACCCATTTGAGATTACCTTTAAACATCTAAATATATAAAGAAAAATAATTAAAAATTAATTTCCAAAGCGGATACAGAAGAGTAACTCCCCCCCCCCCCCCCCTTTCCCCCAACGGAAAATTTTAAACTGATCTTCCTCTTGCTGTTAAATTATTTTAGGTTACCTGTAAATTATAAATTTTCTATATCTTTAAAAATAGGAAAAACAAAATTGTTTATTAAATTTCAAAAGCTTTGTGGGGGGGGGGGGGAGGGCTATGTCACCGCCACCGGAATTAAACACTGCCCCTTGAACACGTTTGACATAATTTTTTAACATATAACCTTAAAAAAAAATTAAGAAATAATTTCTACGGTAGATTTAAAGGGAAAAAGCCCCCTTCCCCCACCCCCCGAATTAGAAGAAAATTCATTGCTGCACTTTCTCTTAGTATTTAATTATTTTAAGTTTCTCGAAAAGATTAAATTTACTGTGTTTATTAAATTTAGAGAAAAAAAATATTAGTTTGTTAAATTTAAAAATCCAGGGGTGGTAGAGTTCCTTTTCGAACCACTACAACATAAATTCAATGCTGCCTTCGTCCACCCGTTTTAGATAAAACCTAAACACATAAATCTAAAAAAAAAAAAAACCCTGAAAATTAATTTCTATAAAGGATTTATTGGGAAAAAGCGCTTCTTCCCCTCCGGTTTAGATAAAATTTTAACACTTAAATTAAAAAAAAAAAAAAAAAAAAAAAACTGAAAATTAATTTCCAGAAAGGATTTTTGAGAAATAGCGCCTCCCCTCTACTTCGCCATCGCAAAATTCTTAGCTGTTCAATCTCTTAGTGTTTAATTATTTTAATTATACAAAAAAAAAAAAAAAAAAAAAAAAAAAAAAAAAAATTCCGTGCTTTTTAAAAAGACAATTTAGTCAGTTAAATTTCAAAATTCAAGGAGCACTGCTTCATTTAAGAAATAAATTCATAACAATCGAATTGAAAATATGTACAATTGACCACCTCCCTCCCCCCTCCAATAATGACTAAAGTTTTAAAATCTTAAACTCCACCTGAAATTGATAAATTCTATCCTAAATACACTCCAAAATCTTTTATTTTTCTGCAACAAATACTTATGGCCATATTCAAACCATTCATTAAGCAAAGAAAATTCCACTAATGAATTATAATATCAAGCCATATTCTAATTATCCATTAAACATAATTATATTTATAACATAATTATATAAACATAAACAACACATATCTATCCATTAAACATAGAAAAAACCCTAATAATAAATAAACCTTATTAATTGAAACTTGGAGAATAACAACATCAATAAATTCAGCCTTATCTTATAAAAATATCAACACACAGCAGAATCAGCTCCACATCCATTACCCGCATTTAAAATCGTCTACGAACCCCAGTAGCGAAATTAGTAGAGCATCCTGTTCCCAAGCCGGAGATAGTGAGTTATGTCCTTCTCAGAGGGGGAAAAAACGATATAAGTTTCCCCTTCTAAAAAATGTAGGTACTTCAGAAATTCTCCAAAGATGGCGCCACCAACGTCCTTTTTTTTTTTGACTGGAAGAATAGCAAAAAACAAAAGCAAAAATTAAAAGCAAATGATGGTAGAAATGTAATGATATAATAGCAGCAAAAAAAAATAAAATATCTGTTGCTTGTGAAATACTGCTAGAATAGCAGAGATTACAAGCTAGTGGTGATCTTGATTGCTTCTAGGCCAGCAACATATTCAAGCAACGGAACCTGGAATATGTATTCTGGTCAAGCAGTAAAGCATTCCAATACACAACATGACTTGCTGGTAATTATGGTGGAACCAGCCAATGTGTTATGTCAGTTTATGCTATTTTACTTTGCAGGGATACAGAATTTAATGCTTGTCTAGCAAACAAATACCAGCTTGAATTTCGACCTGGGCAGCCAGAGAAATATATCTTATATATACTATATATAGTAACAGACAAAGTACATAAAGTGTCCAGTCCTATTTGTCCAGTACATGCGGATCACGTGATCACCACGTGTTTTTAGCTAGTTTTAACAACCCATTTATGACTGAATTTTTGTTTTCTCAAATTTGTTGATAAAATCTCTTTAAAATGTTGCAAAATGAACTGAAAAAATACTAAAAGAAAATTACACTAAAATATTTTTGTATTTTTTGATAAAATGTAAATGTACTAAATATGGGAATATCCATATGTGGAAAAATGCATTATATGTTTTGTCTAAATTTATATAAATTAAGCTTTTAAACTCCATATTATATACTATAATTAGTATTTTTATGAACTAGTAAAAAAAATGTGTTTATTTCTTTACAAAGACTAATAACATTATACGTATTATTAATAATAAATTATGAATAATCGTATTTGAGGTTAAAAAGCAATTTATTTCAAAATCATCTTGAAAAGGACTTTACATAAATAACTGTCCCCTAAATCTCTAATAGAAATATATACCGATTTGCACCTTGCGCTTTATATTTTGTACATTACAAACATGCATAAAAAATAGGCTTGAACATATAATTTCGCAATTTTAAAAAATATGTATTTCAAAGAAGTCTACAAGCTAAGATTATGACTTATTTATTTGGATCCTTGAAACAAAAAATATAAATAAACTTACTTTTTTCATTTTGCTATCTTAAAAAATGAAAAATCTATAAACACCGAAAAAAGGTCTTCATTTAAGCAAATAAATATCCATCTTATGTTGTCATCTCTCGGTGACAGATAAAGACATTTATAGGCAATTACTTCATAGAATTTTCATGTTGTAAAGAAGAAGAAAATTTTAAAATCTTATTAAAATTCGAAACGTCCCCAAAATGGGACGCTAGGCATAGATGGGTTAAAGTTTCTTAATCATTTGACGGCTAAATTTCGATGGTTTTCGCTAAAAACGTTTAGTAGAAGATCGTTTTAAAAATTTCTGACGGGTTCTTGGGGATCAACTCATGATTCTGGTGATCTGTACAGGAAACAGGTTGCATTTCTCAACACAGTCGGCTGCAAAACATTTCAAGCAACGGACCCTTGTCAAATGACATGTTTCGTCTAGCCATTATCGAAAAATGGATAACTCTGTTCGTGACACCGGTTTCCATGTTTGCAGGTATATGTGTAAGGTATGTATTTCGCCTTTCGTGAAGACAGTTTCGTGTCAATTGTTATAGTCAAACGAGCGCCATTATCGAAACATGGAAAACGCTGCTCTTTACATTGGTTTCCGTGTTCGAAAATATACTTGTAAGGTATTTATTATAAGGTATGGTAATTTTCCTGTAAAATGTTATAGTCAAACAGGCTAATTGTAATCGCATTATTTAGGGAGCTTAGGGACTGACAAATATTGAAATCTTACCATGTATCATATAGGACAATTTTTTCTTTTTGGCACATCCGACTAGTTTCCAGTATATTTGGAGAAAACATTTTTAATGTACGTATTTAAATTATACTAAATCTAAAGATATTATAATTCAATTCGATAAAGGTCAATTATTATTACTGCCTTTAATTAATTTTTTTTTTTTACTAAATCGATCCATAAGATTTTATTGTAAAGCTTCAGATAAAGATATATTGTTATCCATTTACTGGAAACAGCTTCGAGAATGTTTGATGTTCGTAAATATGGGGATTATTTTATTATATATTGATAGCAGAAATATGTAATTTTTACCAAAAAGATTAAAGGGAAAGACATTCTGCATGAGAAAGCACCATTAAACCCCTTAAATTATAGATTTTCAATTATTAGGCAGGATTACAGTTTTTTGAAAAATAGTAATAAATGCAGTATGAAATTAATACATAATGTCGAGTTTAAAAGTATGTATTGGTATATGCAAAAGTAAGTTCCGTTTTTTGTTTAAATTGCATGTTTATTTAGCAAGTACGAAAGTGGTACATACATTGGTATTCTATTACTGTAGTAATACTGTATTCTTGTGGTGTATCTATCTTCAATAGAAGAAAGTATTGCAATCAAATTTTTTGCGATTTCCGGTCTTCGACAGATTTACGCGTTTTAGGGGTCAGAGATCACCAAAAACATGTTTATAGAAAATGTCTGTGTGTCCGTGTGTCCGTCTGTCCATCTCTCTCTCGCCATTGTACCAATAAAAAGTGCATGAAGTTATGCATAGAACTGAATAATTTTTTTTAAAGTTTTTTGGCTATGGCAAGCAGGTTCTTCCTTCATTTTGAAAAAATCCGCCGGAAGGGGCACTGTAATAGCGATTTTTGCGCGATTTTGAAAATTGTACTATCGAACAGCGTATGAAGTTACGCATAGAATTAAACCACATTTTTGTATGTATGTTTTTGTCAAAGGCAAGAAGGTCCTCCCTGAATGTGGAAAAAGTGGAATGTGTGTGTGTGGTGTCCGCCAGAAGGGGGCTCTGTAATAGCGATTTCTGTGTAGCCTTCTTAAATTTTCGTAGTTTTATTGTACACCAGTGGATCGTGAATCGGCGGAACTTTCCATCCTGATAAGCTGACTGTTCGCGACTATTTGTGATTTTAATAAATATCATGATCGAAATTAACTCGTTTTTATTTCGATTAATTGACTTAAGCAGAAATTTAAGATGAAAGTCAAAATTGATATAGTATTGAACTAATAAAAATGAAATATTGACATCTGTAACAGCATTTTGAAATATTAAAATATATGAGATAGAAGACAGTTTTGGGATTGGCACGTCCAACTAGTTTCTTCCTCCAATAATGGTTGCATTTTTTCATCTTCAAAATTTTTCGGTTTTCATTCACGTTCTACGTCTTCAATATCGAATAAACCTTCTTTAAATTGCTTGAACCACCTTTTACACATACACTATGACGCAAAAGTTTAGACAATGACGTCATTCAGCTTTAAAATGTAGAATTATGACGTCAGAATTACAAAAACCTGTAAATATATTCAAAAACTGATTTAAAATGCTATGTACAAAAGACAGTCGTTTTATTTGCTATAATACTAATTTTTTTCATAAAAATTCAAATGTGCTTGTCGCAAAAGTTTAGACACTATTCTAAATTTCTTTGAATATTCGCTGGCATATGCAAATTTAGAATCGATGATGTCACAAATTTGGAGTACTTAAGTTCTGCAAACGATTGCGCTTCATAGTCGACATGCCGAGAGCTAAAGAAATTGAAGTGAATGAGGTTTCAAGGATTTGGCAGTTGAAAGGTGAAGGGAAGAGCGTTTCTGAAATTTCTGCTATTATTAATAGGTCAAAAAAATCTATTTATCGAGTTTTATCGAGTGGTTCCGAATATAAAGCAAAATGTCGGTCTGGGAGGCCACGTGTGACAAATGTACGAGAGGATCGCCTGATACAAAGACTAGCGAGTACTCAACAAATGAGCGTACGTGGAGTTCAAAGCTCATCGGGACTCTCTGTATCAAAGGATACGATTCGTAGACGAATTTTGGAAAAAGGAACAATCGTTTATAGCAAAATGCAGAAGAAACCAGCTCTGAAACCACATCATAAGTTACAAAGACTTATGTGGGCTCGAAAGCATATGTCATATGGAGAGAAATGGCAGTCAGTCATATTTAGCGATGAAAAAAAGTGGAATCTGGATGGTCCAGATGGTTGTTTATCGTATTGGCATGACTTGCGGAAGGAACCTCGACGTTTTTTTAGTCGCAGACAAGGAGGGGGCTCGGTGATGGTTTGGGCAGCCTTTTGCTATAATGGACAAGTATCTCTGACCTTCACCAGTGGTCGTCAAACTTCACAGCATTATACACAGACATTAGAAGAAAACCTACTGCCATTTGCTGAGCTTCTAGGGGGTCCTCAGTGGGAATTTCAGCAAGACAATGCTTCAATTCACACTGCAAAACATTCAAAATCTTGGTTTAATTCCCATAATATAAGAGTTCTCGACTGGCCAGCATGTAGCCCAGATCTTAACCCTATAGAAAACATTTGGAGCATCATGTGTCGCAAAGTTTATAGCAACGCTAGACAATACTCTTCTGAAAAGGAACTTAAGACATCTATTGAGAATGCATGGTACGATATCGATCCACAAACTATGCAAGATTTAGTTTCTTCCATGCAATCTCGTGTATATGACGTAATACATAAGCATGGATGCGCAACCAGGTTTTAAAAATTGTTTATTTCGATTTTATTTAATTTGTGTCTAAACTTTTGAGACAGCAGTTTATTTTTGTTACCATTTAATTTATTGCAATATGCACAATTCCACTTTTCTTTCTTATAAATATTGTTTATATGTACAGCACATTAATTTCAAGCAGTGATTTGAAAATTGAATAAATATTTTTCAAAGTATGTAAGAATTTCTTCATTGTCTAAACTTTTGCGTCATAGTGTACTATCAGAAAAAACATGTTTCCCCTAAGCTTCTACAATTAAACAATGTCTTTCAGCAGCGCTTTTCTTTATATTGTAAAAGTATAAACAAAAGCTCCCGCTAATGATGATTTTTGGGCAGAAAACTATCAATTTTAAATAGAATAAAAAACTATGTTTTTGAAACTTAAATCAAATGTCATATACTAAGTTTTGAAGGTTATGAAGAAACTTTTCAAAAGCATGTATTACTATATTCATGCAATACATGTATGAGCACTTACGTCATCTATTAGAACAAGAAAGAAAAATCATGCGTCAAGCATAGATTATTAAACACTTTCCAACGCATTCAGAATAATGCAATAAACTGCATCGTTTAATGCGTTAAAACATTAAAACATTATGTCTAATTCAACCCTATGGAAACGCATATCACATTTAAAAACCCAATTTCAACTGTTGCCATCCACAATCGGAAAATTATCCGAATTCTTTGATCAGCTCTGTGTATGATATACAGGTTTGTATCTACTAAATACATGCATGCCAACAAATTTAGTTCACTTAAGAAATATACATTGAAA
This sequence comes from Maratus speciosus, assembly GCA_963932465.1. NCBI lineage: Eukaryota > Metazoa > Arthropoda > Arachnida > Araneae > Salticidae > Maratus > Maratus speciosus. Next base: position 47,963,485 of record OZ010786.1, on the reverse strand, counting down.
ATTCCCCTTCAGTAATTTCCTCTAATAAGGAGAATGGTACGTGAATACTTTTATGCAGCCCTGTATAGGAGGTATAGAATTTATACATAACGTGTAAAATGTAAAAAATTAGTTAAATTTAAAAGCTCATGCCGAATTTTAAAACGTAAATTCCAGCAATTATTACTCAAAGAGAGTACTGTAACCAATTTCTTTTGTGTGTACCTGGAAATGCATAAAAAATGCTATGAATCCCCTGTTCTAACGTGATCGTAGTGAAATTCAGTGATTTATATTAGTGTCAATACATTTGATATAGCATATTGTCCTTAAAATCCTCTGCAAACGATTTTTCCCTATATTACATAATGTAAAGGAATTATTTTGGGTGACCCTGTAAAAGAACTATTAATCCTACACATATCATATACAATACCAAACATGCTTTAGTAACCCTAAGTAATCTTCATAAATTGCATGAAAATCTGAGTATTTTTACGGGAGTTACAGCGTGGACAGACAGACAGACAAAAATGCATAACCTCTTTTTAACTTTGTTGGAAAGTGTTAAAAATTCAGTGATTTATATCAGTTTCAATACATTTGAAATAGTATAATGTCATTAAAATCCTCTGCTAACGACTTTTTCCTGTATACCATAATCTAATGGAATTCTTTTGAGTGCCCCTGTAAATGAACTATTAATCCTACATATTTCATATACAATACCAATCATGCTTGGGTGATCCTAAATAACCTTTATTAATTGCAAGAAAATCCGAGTATATTTACGGGAGCTGGACAGACGACCAGCGTGGACAGACAAACCGAATGCATAAACACTTTACAACTTTGTTGGAAAGTGTTAAAAACGGAACTTACTGTTGCATATACGCAATATATATATATATATATATATATATATATATATATATCCTGGTTTTTGTTTTAAGACATCAAATCAATACTTTTTAAAGTAACATTTTTCATATTCTTATTTCACATTAACTTTTAACCGTAAATAAAATAAATTGATGTTAGATTTTCTTTTTTGCTTTCTTATTCTGTCAGCAAAATTCTAGAATTTATAGATTTGTTTATGAAGGAAATAGACAGCGATCCCAAACACTCTATTTTAGAAAAAATTGAAAAGCATTTTTTTTCTTGGTCGAATTCATGCTGAATTACTGAATACCCGTAGGTCATATGTTTTCAAAAACAAATTTCGCTTGAATGCATTATGTATTGTGTTTTTTTAATGCATTAGCATAAAATATCAATAACTCCAGTAATAAATCTTCTAGATAAAAAAATATCGTTATATTCTGGTTAGAAATTTTAATAAAACTAAAGATTATAATAATTTGCTACATTTTTGTTTTTATTTATGTCTATGTTCAATAAATTGTGAATTTCATTCTTTTTTTTAAATTTTATTCTTTTTTTAAATACAGTATTGTAGTTTTTTTTAAGCAATTTCATGAACTTGTTTTCGCATTGCAATTAACTTTCAGTTAAACATCAATAGAGAGTAACACAAAATAGATATCTTATATAACAGGTTTATTCAAGAAGGTACTGCTTTCATTTTCATTGAAATATGTATTTGTGTAAAATATCAATATTGAAAAAAAATGTTCTTAATTTATTATAGTAATTCTAATTAAGTCACTTAAATATGTAATCGTGTTTCTTTATTTTAAACTATTAGTTTAAAATGATAATTTAAAATTTTTCAAAGCGAACTTATAACTGCCTATAGAAATTATAATATCTTTAAAGAAAGAATATTAAACAGGAAAAAAAGTGCCCAGTTAAACTGATGGCATTGAGCTCATAGGCTATTCACATCAATTGTATACTCTAATGCTAAATGTATCAATAATTGTTACTCTTATTTCAAAGAATAATGGCCCTCGAAAAATAAATTAAGTTACGGATTAGTTCTCATGTTTCCCCCCTTTATACTTAACCAATGAACCTCCAAATCTAATCATGGAAGCTCCTTAACATAATAAACCTGTATACCAAATTTGAAGCAAATCAGAAAATTCTGCGTGAAAAATCCAACTCTCTAAATTAAGGGGGGGGTTAGCTCCCCCATTTCCTCCATTATGCATAACCAATGAACCTTCAAATCTAATCAAGAAAGCTCCTCATTACAATGAACCTAGAAAAAAAATTAAAGTAAATTGGATAATTCTGCATGAAAACCCATTTATCTAAGTTAAGGGGACGGGACTTGCCCGCTTTCCCCCCTTTTATACTTAACCAATCAACCTCCAAATCCAATGAAGGAAGCGTTATACCGTAATAAACCTGTATATAAAATTTGAAACAAATTCATTAATTCTGCATGAAAAATCCATTAATCTAAATTAAGGGGAGGTGGCCAGCCCTCCCCCCCTTTATACTTAACCAATAAACCTCCAAATTTGATTAAGACAGCTTCTTAATATAATAAACCGTATACCGAATTTTGAGCAAATAGAATAACTATGCATAAAAACCCCATTTATCTAAATTAAGAGGAGGGTGTGCTGCTACCCTTTCCGCCCTTTATACTTAGCTAATGAACCTCCAAATCTAGTCAAGGCACCTCCTTAACATAATTAGCCGGTATACAAAATTTGGAGCAAATCGAATAATTGTGCATGAAAAACTCATTTATCTAAATTAAGAGGGGTCTAGTGCCCTTCCCCCCTCTTTTATATTTAACCAATGAATCCCCAAAACTAATGAGGGAAGCGCCTTATCAGAATGAACCCAGAAAAAAAATTTAAGCAAATCAGATGTTTCTATCAAGAGTTATCGCGTTACGTACATACATACGTACATACGTACGTACATACATACATACAGAACCGGCGGGCACATTACCTCTGAGGCTTTTATAGCCTGTGAGCTAAAAATGTAGAACCATAAAATAAGTAGAAAACAGGAACTCTGATATTTCAGAATTTAGTGCCGACCCCAATGAAAAAAAAAAAAAAATATATATATAGACAGTACAAAACGTATTTCAGTTTTAAGACTTAAAACACACGATTTTATTTTATATTAAACGACGTCATTCTCGTCCGTTGTAGAATTCCACATTTACGATCCAGTCTTAAGCAAAATCTACAGTAAAGTATGCATAGGACGCTGACAGCTTTCGCTGAATTACGCACAAATCCAAACTAGTTGGACGTGCCAATCCCAAAACTTTCTTCTATCTAATATATTTTAATATTTCAAAATGTTGTTACATATGTAAATATTTCATTTTTATTAGTTCAATACTATATCAACTTTGATTTTCGTCTTAAATTTATGCTTCAGTCAATTAATCGCAGAAAAAACGAGTTAATCTCGAACATGATATTTATTAAATCAGTAGGTTTTCGTTATTCTGTTGTATACCAGCTGTTCGCAAATAGTTGGGTTATCAGGTTGTGAAGTTCACGTCGATTCACGAGCCGCTGCACAGTGGGACGTTTTGACGACCTAGGTGGACAAAATTATTTCGTTGAATTTTGATTAGTTCTTGCTTTTTTTTTTAATACATCACTAATAAAATACTCAAACAGTGTTAAATATTATTTATGATTATTTAACAACAATGTCTTAAAATAAAAATACAGGGTGCCTACTAAAGTCCGTTCCCATCCTTTTTTTTGGCGAAAGACTGCATCTATATTCATAAACGTGGTGTCTAGGTATAGAAAAGAGGCTATGGTCTACGAGATGAGACCACTTACAGCGCCATCTGGCGCAAAATGGCGGCATTAGCGTTCCTATCGCGAAAAAGGTTCGAAATATGGTATAAAAGTGGATGACAAATTTGTAGAGCATCATGGATTTAGTCCGAAAGGACACCTTGTGAACATGAATGCTAAAAGAATCTCGTTCTGAGCATGAATTTCGTTTTCGAGATAGGAATACTAACTCAGCTGTTTTGCACCAGGTGACTTTGGAAGCAGTGTCATCTGATAAAGCATAGCTACTTTACTATACCTAGACATCACTTTTATGACTATAGCTGCAACCGTCCGGAAATCAAGAGCTTTGGAAGGACTTTAGTGAGCACCCTGTATAATGCATTACAGGTAGTGCATTAAACATACTTATTTTACAATCAAGTAAAAAACAATTTATTGCACACATGTAAGTTAATATTTATTTCTTTTTTGTATTTTTGTCTACTCAGAATTTCTCGAGAAATTTGTGTAGTCATCCTGAAAACTAAAATCATATAAAAAAAACCTTAATGATTTGTGGTACCCTGTAAAACATATAAATGCTACCAAAATTATTATCGGTTGAAAAAATGCTGTTGGTTGACGAAATAACCCATATAAACTTTATTCAAGTTGAAATAAAATTTCTGCATATAGACGGTAATGTATTCGAATTTTTTTTTGCGTCCCTGTAAAAGAAATACTACTGCTACGCACTTTGTTTTCAATTTAAAAAAATGCTGCTGTATATCTCAATAACCTACAGTAATTTTATAGCAATTTAATTACAATTCCTGCTTTTTAGTAACAATCCTTCGGCGATTTTTTGTGTGGCCCTGTTAAAAATGCATAATTTCTACGTTCGTCAAATTATAATTTAACGAGATTTTCGCCAAATTGTCGTACAAAATATCCCGCCAAACCAGGTGCGTATATGACATCTGTGTCAAATATTAAATAATACAACAAATCATGACATTTAATTTCAACTTCAAAGCAATGTTTTAATGGTACTACTTAGTTGTACCGTCGACCAATTTCGCCAAATTATATAAATCGCCAAACCACTCGCCAAATTTTACAAATTGACATAATTTTTATTTTAAATAAAGAAAGAACAAATAAATTAGTATAACATTAATAAAAATACAAATAAAACGTCAAAATAAAAATCACTTGATGGCGTAAACACGTGTAACTTCTTTAAAGCAAGTGAATGTGAAATTTACGATCAACCGTTATTGGCATTTAATCTTACATTTTGGCGATAGATTTTTGGTCGATGGGATAACCAAGTAGTACCGTTTTAATTTACCACTCGGAAAATTAAAAAATGCTAACTGGCGAGTTTAAAAAAAATGGCTATTGGCGAGATTTGCACCCGGCTAACATAAAAGTACCAAGAATTCTTTGCGATCATGGCAATTTATATGTAGTTTTATTCGAAAAAATAATTTTGATTTTTTAATCAAAATGTAAAACCTTTCTTATGAAATGCGAAGGGATCAGCAGGTAATTGTTTATGGCAGTTGGTCTATTATAATATAAGTTAAATGATGGCGATAGAATAATATTTGGCGACTTATCACCTGTGGCTGGCTAACATTAAAGTACCAAAATGGCCACCTGAAATATAAAAAGCGAAGGGACTGTTGATGATAGTCACATGACTTAGGCTTTTATTATAGAGATTGTTTTCAATTTTAAAAAAAGTGCAGAGAATAATTATTTCCTTACGATTAAAAATTTATTTACACGTGACTATAAAAAACAGAAACAAAAAACTTTAAAATTACTATTAAATGAGTACATGTTAAAAGTAGGAAAATATTGAAAAATGTTATTTACACGTGAATATTAAAAGAGAAAGGAAACATTAAAATATTAAATACATTAATATGCATTTAACCCTTTGAAGAGCAAGGTACTTCTATTCGTAAAATATAGAAATCAGTGAATGGCACCAGAATTCACAAACTAATTTCAAAATACGAAAATGCTTTTGCTCCCTTACTTAATAAGAGGAAAATTTTCATTCCGATATTCTGGTGCCAATGTGGCATTTAAGAATTAAAATTAAGTGGTCCATAAATGAACCAGTGCCCTTGAAGGGTTTAAAGCAGTAAATTATAGTAAATTGTATTATGTCAATCGTTTTATAATGCTGTTAAAACAAACTGGGAGGCAAAGACAGCAACTGATTCGGCCTTAAATTTTCGCAATTAAAAGGAATTGAACGGAAACCCGTTAACAGGGAGATCGCTACAGGTTTTCTCATTTTAATTCAATCCTCTCTAATCTTTTTAAAACCGATCAGATTAGAGTGTTTTTAGATTCTGCTGTGTCTCAACGGTGAGTTGGTGAGCGTAGCTTGCAGGGGGCAGAGCCCCCTAGTATATATCTCTGCCCCCTGCAAGCTACGCTCGCCAACCCTCCGTTCAGACATCGCAAAATCTAAAAACACGCTAATCTGATCGGTTTTAAACATATCAGAGAAGATTGAATTATAGTGAAAAAAGCTGTGCAGATCTCCTTGTAAACGGGGTTTTATTCAATTCCCTTTGATTGCAAAAATTTAAGGCCGAATCAGTTGATGTTAAGACATCCAATGGTTGTTTTTTCTTTTGATTAAAGAGGATCAGTTAAACATTTGTAAAGAAGCTAAAATAAAATGAATTAAGCGTACAGAGTCTTTGTTTCTCGGTATTTTAAAGCAATTTCAATAAAAATAGGCGGTACTTTTCCGTTATACGGACACCATGCCAAAATGCATGCTAATCCGTCAATTATTTCAACCCTCATCGTGAAAAGGATTTTTATTGTAAACCATGCGAAACATTGTGATTTGCTATTATTTGCTATAATTTATTGTATAACAGTTATTTGTTCACTTATTTTAAGTATATATTTGTGATATATTTGTGATTTAATAAAATAGTTCGTAAAAGTCTGTAGTTTCCTAATGTTATATTTTTAAAAGGCTCACTTTACTATCGACAGTGTTTTTCTTTTATTTTTCAAATATTTCAATTCACGTGATTTTCATTTTGCGCCAACTATTACGCTTGGCGACAATGGTGTCCGTATAACGGAAAAGTTACCTACAGCCTAAGTTTTGTGACTATCATCAACAGTTCCGGGTGGACCACTTCGTTTTTTATATTCCTGGTGCCTTTTTCGTACTTTAATTTAGCGTGGTACAGGTTATAAGTCGCCAAATATTATTCTATCGCTATCATTTCATCTATATTATAATAGTCCAAGTCATGTAACTGCCATAAATAAAAACGGTCTGATCGCTTCGCTTTTCATATGGAAGTTTGGCCGTATATGACACCTGTGCCGAAAGTTTTCCATTTTGATTAAAAAATCATTTTTTTTCCGAATAAAACTACATAAAAGTTACCATGGTCACAAAGAATTCTTGGTATTGTTACGCTAGCAAATCTCGCCAATAGCTTTTTTCAACTCGCCAGTTAGCATTTTTTTTTTCGAGTGGTAAATTAGAACATTGCTTTGAAGTTGAAATTAAATGTAATAGTTTGTTGCATCTATATAATAAAAGCCGAAGTCATGTGACTGTCATGTTCCCCTTCCTGGTGTGTCCCCCTTCCGGTAGAATCTTTCGGAATTCAAGAAGACCTTCTTGCAATGGCCAAAAACATACACACAAAATCGGTTTAATTCTATGCATAACTTCATACATTTTCGATGATACAATATTCAGAATCGCACAAAAATCGCTATTACAGCGCCCCCTTTCGGTGGATCTTTTCACAAATTAAGGGAGGACCTGCTTGTAATAGCCAAAAATTAAAGAAAAAATTGTTCAATTCTATGCATAACTTCAGACACTTTTCGATGGTACAATATTCAAAATCGCACAAAAATTGCCTTTATAGCGCCCCCTTCCGGCGATTTTTTCACAATTAAAGGAGGACCAGCTTGCCATAGTTAAAAACTTTAAAAAAAATTGGCTCAATTCTGTGCATAACTTCATACACATTTTAATGGTACAATGGCAACAGACACACGAAGAGATGAACACAGGGACAGACAGGCATTTTCTATAACCATGTTTTATGAAATCTCTGACCTCTGAAACGTGTAAATCCATCGAAAACTGGAAGTCGAAAAAAATTTCGATTACAATACTTTCTTCTATTGAAGATAGAAGAAAGTAAAAAAAGACGTCAAGAAAAAAAGACGTCAAAAAAGGCTATCTAATGATTAATATGCCTTTATCTGTTTGTAATATTAATACAGATACTTAAAATTAAATATAGTTTATAATAGCTCCATGTTTTATCAGAAACCATTCATTTATATTTTTTCAAAATAGCACGTATTTTAATTAATTTTTTTTTTTTGTTGTTGTTATTGAAAACTGGGAACAAAAATATATAATTACTATTTTTTAGCTCACAGGCTATCAAAGCCTGAGAGCTTATGTGCCCGCCGGTTCTGTATGTAAGTACGTACGTATGTTAACTCGATAACTTTTGATAGAAATATCCGATATGCTTCAAATTTTTTTGCGAGGTTCATTGTGATAAGGCGCTTCCCTGATTAGTTTTTGGAGTTCATTGGTTAAGGATAAAGGGGAAAAGATGAGCTAGTCCCCCCCCCCTTCATTTAGATAAATGGGTTTTTATGCAGAAATATTCGATTTGCTCCAAATTTGGTATACCGGTTTATTATGTTAAGGAGCTTCCCTGAATAGATCTGGAAGCTCATTACTTAAGGATAAAGGGGGAAGGGGCTACCATGTAGAAATATCCGATTTGCTCCAAGTTTGGTATACCGGTTAATTATGTTAAGCAGCTTCCGTGCTTAGATTTGGAAGTTCATTACTTATGTATAAAGGGCGGATAGGGGGCTACCACCCTCAATTTATTTAAACGTATTTTTCAACACGTTTGTTCGATTTGTTCGATTTCGTTTTTCGTTTTGCTCGATTTGCTCCAAATTTGGTATACCGGTTTATTATGTCAAGGAGCGGCCTTCATTAAATTTAGAGGTTCATTAGTTAGTAAAAAAGGAGATAAGGGGGACTAACCCCCTTAATTTAGATAAATGGGTTTTTCATGCAGAATTGTTCGATTTGCTCCAAATTTCGTATACCGGTTTATTATGTTAAGGAACTTCCCTGATCAGATTTGGAGTTTCATTAGTTAAATACCAAGGGGGCTAGCCCCCCCCCCCCCTTTAATTTAGAAAAATGGGTTTTTTATGTAGAATTATTCGATTTTCTCCAAATTTTGTGTGCCGGTTTATATGTTAAGGCTTACCTTGATTAGATTTGGAGGTTCATTCGTTTCATATAAAGGAGGGAAAGGGGGCTACGCCCTTTAATTTAGATAAATGGGTTTTTCATGCAGAGTTATTCTATTTGCTCCAAATTTCATACGCCGGTTTATTATGTTAAGGAGCTCTCTTGATTAGATTTAGGGGTTAATTGGTTAAGTATAACGGGGGGACGGGGGCTAGACCCCTTTAATTTAGATAAATGGGTTTTTCATGCAGAATTATTCGATTTGCTTCAAATTTAATATACTAGTTTATTCTGATATGGCTTTCTTCACTTGATTTTGGGGTTCATTGGTTAAGTATAAAAGGGGGAAAGGGGGACAAGTGCCCACTCTCGTTAATTTAGATAAATGGTTTTTCATGCAGAATTATCTAATTTAATTAATATTTTTTCTAGGATCATTCTGTTAAGGAACTTTTTTTATTTCGTTTGAAGGTTCATTGGTTCAGCATAGGGAGAAATGGGAGAGCTAATAACCCGCTTTATTTAGCGAAATGTTTTTTCATGCAGAATTATCTTATTTGCTTCAAATTTGGTATGCCAGTTTATTATGTTAAAGACCTTCCCTGATTAGATTTGCAGGTTCTTTGGTTAAGTGTAAAGGGGGGAAACTGGGCTAATGCCTTCATTTATTTTTCGAGGGTCATTATTCCTTGAAATAAGAGTATAATGTACAATTAGTGTGAATAGCCTGTGAGCTCAATGCCATAAGTTTAATTGGGCAATATTCTTTTTATTAACTGTTTTTCCTTTACTTTCTACAGAAATGGAGTACTTGTGTTGCTAAAGCTAAACAAATGGAGCTAAAAGCTACAAAAAAATTAATATCTCAAAAATATATGGCGATGAAATTTCAAATAGGTTGCATTTAAAGTGCTTTTTTTCCCAATACGACGGTATAAATATTGAAAATGTACGATGCTTAGAAGTTAAAAAAATTATACTAGAGTGTTTAACCGTACAATGAAAAATCTGCTTTGTTTCACGGCTGGCTTATACAACGGAAAGTTATTTTTTGGCTACGACAATTTATTTACTGGGAGAAAGAAATAGAATATCGGGGCAAAAAAATTATTGAAAGTAAAATACGAACAGGAAATGTTTAAAGGAAACGCTAAGCTTTCGTTATTTAAGAAAATTATGTTCCGTTTTCATAGTATGCTTAATTACAAAATGTTATACACAGCGAATATACAGATTATCTCTTTTTAACCTTAACCAATAGCTAATCCCTAAACGGTTAGTTTTAAATTTATGGTTTCATGCTTTCAATAATGTTCCAGTAATTATTAAAGTGCCGTCTTTAATCATGTAAAAATCAACTGTCGTCAAAATAGTTATTTTTTTAAAGTACTTATTTTTTATGGTCTCTGTGAAATATAAGTTATACTTAGAAAAAAATTTGTTATGCTCTAAGATGTTAAACAATAAAAATTACCTTTTTTTTTACGACCAAACATTATCTAGTTATGATGCTTTGAATTTATGTTAAGTATTTTCTGGCACTAAAATTGTGTGTTCCGTTTTCAGTACTAAAAAGGCTGAATGTAAATTTGTTGTTTTACTTTTTTTCGTTTAAATGTATTTCTACTACACCACACTACTGCAGAGTGTTTTTTCATTGAAGAAACTATTTTTAAGTGAATAATCCCCATGAATATGTTACCATATTTCCGAGTTTCCATCCAGGAGACTTCTTCTTGAGAGTCAATTTAATGGACACAGTTTACAGAAACTGGAACAGATTGACCAGTTCATCTTGGAATCATGTACAGTAGGTTAGGTCTAAAAAATTCGAATGTTTTTCAAACGCTTATAGATGGAAAAATTGTGAATTTCTGAAACCAAAAAAAAAATAAAAAAGCTAATAATTTTAATGTCTTCTGATCGCGCGTAGGCCTAAAAGCGTATGGAAATGAGAAAAATATACTATTTTAAGTTAATTTTACAAAAATATTATTGAATCTAAGGAAGCAATCACAAAACAGGTATTTGGATGTATCTCATATATCAAAATATTTTAAATTAAATAAGCTTCCCAACTATTATTAATGATTCGCCACTGTTTCCGGAAAAAGTTATAGTTTATTCTTTTAAATAAGTTATTCAGTTTTTTTAATATCACATGTTTTATTGTGATTAGAAAAATTTAAGGCAGGGGTGGGAGGTTGAGAAAGATTCCATTTCTATAGTTTCTGATCACAGAATCGTACAGTGCAAATCGTATATCTAAGATTAATCTATAACGTATCTCGAACAAAATTTATATAGTGCAACCAAATATCAACCTCACTTTTGAAGTAGTATCCTGCAATTATTCCATTATTGCAATATTAAATCTTGGATTTCTCTTGAAATGACATTGGTATGAACTTTGACTATTCATAAATGAAAAGGATTTCTGTTATTGTACAGATTCCCAAGAAAAAAATTGATAAAACAAACTTAAAAATCTGAAATAAAACTCGTAATCTTAATTTAACTGTGAATGGGGCTTTGAAGGCTGCTTGCTCAAAATAAATGATAATTATTTCGAAAACTAAGACAAATATTTTTAATATGACTATAAAAATATTGACAAGGAATTTGCGAAAATCCACTAAGTTCCTTCCAATTTGTAGACAGGAGTGAAGTTAAAATCTAATGCATTTCATAGCGACTGTTAAGGTTTTTTTGATCAAGCAACTATCAGTATTGAATTAAATTTTTTAGTAGATATTGCTCAAAACGTCTCATGAAGTCTAATCATATCTAATCTACGAAAGGTCTATACAGAGCGATACATATTTGTTTTCTAAAATAAGGCACGGACAGCAAATAAAACAAGAAAGTAAAATACTATACAATATAAAACAATACTTTTTTTTAAAATATGTAATACAACTTAGCATAAAAGGTTTATTAACCATATAAACGGGACTCGATACAAAATGTAAGGCGAGAAGACATCATATAGTATAACTTAATGGAGTTATGTCAAAATGAATTTTATAATGAAAACAAGCTAAATATTGAAATCGGAAGACCACAGCGATGCGCTTAGTGTGGATATCTCCATCTATTTTTTAAAGGTGTAGCAAAAAATGTCATCTCAGCCCAAGACGATATTCGGTCCGTTATGACTTTGAAAGATATCGACTCTTGAAGTTCTGGTGTTTTGAAACGTTTTGTTTTATATCAGATCCAATGACTGGGCAAATTTTGTGCAAGTTCTTGAATAACATGTGAGGCAGTCTTAATAATGAGAACAGCATGAATGACAACATTCCGGACAAAAGTTGTCGTTGTACACATTCTAGCAATAAATACTTTTGCAAAATTTGAAGTTTGCATCTGAGTTTCAGAAACAGCTCCACAAACAACAGAACTGTAGATCATAGTTGATCTGATGAAGGATTTGTAAAGTAATAAAGTAGTCGAAATTGGTAGACGACTATCATGAGCCAATAAAGATTTGAGGGTGCCTTAAGCTTTGATAGATTTGGTTAGCATCACAGTAACCTGCCTAACGCAGGTTAATTCAAAGTAGCGCCTGACGTCCAGAAAATAAGTAGTAGATTTCTACAATTTTTCCAGTTTTTATTTAGAGGCGCTTTGTTTCAATATTTGTTGTAAGACGATAGTATTTTGTTATTTATCATGTAATGCGATTATAAATTGAAAAATTTCATCACTAAATATCCACTGAAAAATAAGAAGCCAATCACGTTATTTAGATCTCTTTTGTTATCGAAGATTCATTAAACATTTTCTTAGATTCGACAGTACGTCTAAGTTCGAAAGTGTCCATCTATTATTCTTAATTATAAGCATTTGTGTATTTTGAGAGTCACTATTTCTGTAAAATTAAAAAAAAACTGACACTGTTTCAGGCCACTTTGTAGAGACAAAATCTACCAATGCTTGAACTATCACCGAATTATACTTTCAGGTATGGTAAACATAGTTAATTCGAAGTGCTTCAGAATTAACTATGAAGAAGAAGAATATCAAAATTCGGGGAAATTGAAGTACCTGTTTTCTGATCCTGATTTTCGATGCAGTCATAATATATCACAAAAACGTCACAACACGATAGCAAATGATCTCTCGAATGCCAACAGAACTAAACGACGGATAGGGAAAAGAAGGGAATAAATAAAAAATAACATGCGCATGTGAATTTCTTTTTTTAGTAATGTGAATATATTTGGTGCAGATGACTCAGTGATATCAGCAAAAGTGTAATGATTAATACAACAACTTTCTTATACTTTTAATTTTTGAATTATATTTTTTTAAGTTTTTATACCGCAGATAAACATAAATTTTCAGCCGGCCCCTCATGTGTCGTAAGGGTTTGTAAGTCTCCATATCTCGAGGCCTACATATATCCTGGATGTAAAATTTAATCTAAATTAAGAAACCTATGAAAGAGCTTAGATTCTCCCATTTATTCAAGAAAGGCAATTAAATTTTTTTCTCGGTGACTGTTGCTGATTTTTTTCTGTATATGCTTTGATAACCGGAGACAGACTTTTAGAACATTTGTGCCCAGACCTTTTCTTTTTGGCTACGCCCTACCTAAACATATCTAAAATTATGATACTTCCTCCTTTTGTAACATATACTTCCCGTTATTTAAAATAATATATATATATATTTTTTTTTTCATGGAAGAGACCTGAAAATACATTAATAATGAGAAAATTTTTTACAATGACAGCTTACCAAAGAGGAAAATTTAGTCGAAATATATTATTAACATAACTCTATAAGTGCAACGTGTCATAAATCCTTGCCTTCATATCTAGAATTTTCGTTTTCCTTGCTAACCTACCTCAGCTTAAAAAAAAATGTGTTATATGGTCTCCATTTTTATATCCAAACAAATTCTTGACGAGATTGCCATATTTAACAAAAAGTTGAAAGCTTTCTCAGAGTTAATTGATTTTACTACTTTTGGACACTGAGATCTTTGTATATAAATAATACAATACAGAAGAAGCATTACTGCATTATCATATTTTTTCTATTTTAAGGGACGCGTTTTCTTATGACTTATTATCTTTCTCTCTGAGCATTGTTTCCCTTCCAATTATTAATCATTTGCCGTCATCTATAACTGATTTAAAATTTGAAAATGTATATGTCTTAAAGTATATTTATATACTGTGTATGAAGTCTTCACTATAGCCATAAGAGGTTTACTTTTCTATGTTTTCCTTCCTTGATTTCCATTTTACAATTTATTAATTTTTAAATGTTGGCAATACCCCTTTTACATGGGAATCACTCTCCACGTTAATAGGGTCTGGGAAAGTTGAAAGAGAATTTCTATCGTTGTATTATTGTGCTACTTAATTAACACTTGTTGAAAATTTCATTCTGAGGTATAGGCTATTCTCTCAGGGAAATCAATTTTTAATGTCAGTGGTCCCTGTGATGACCGCATCTTGTTGAGAACCATCAAATCCTTCACCAAGTTGCCACTTATACAAAAGAATGAAATTGCATTCAATATATTAAGAAACTGAGAAGTGTTTTACAACAAAAAATTGAAAGTCTTTAAAATTATCTTTGAAATTAATTAATACGATTTTAATAACATTAAATGTGATAGCTGAACTAAAAAGGTTTTTAATTCTAATGCTGCCACCAATTATCATTTATTAGGACTTTTACGGTGAATAAGAAACTCATTATGACGCAACTATTTTAATAAATATAAAATGCGGTTACTCTTGGAAGATATTTTTTTTTTCTAAACTGTGTAGTGAAAAACTATAGAAAATGGCAAAATCATAGGCAAGGCAAATTCATACGGAAGAATAAAAAAAAGACAAAACATATTACTTTTCATATTCTGGAATTAATGTGAAAGACGGTATTCTGTTAAGCCATAACAATGTTCTACTTATATCTTTTTATTCATTGTGAATTAAACGTACAATAAAACTTAATTTTAATGCGAATAGCTTCTATTCTTGTAAAATATTTCTCATCAAGTTACTTTCGTTAATATTAATTGAGTAGAAATGTGCTCACATATAAAAAATGTTATGAAACTACGTATTCATCTTATTCGTTAGAATTCTTTTGAAGATTCGTTTCGTTTCATTAATCTTCACTTTAATGGGAAGTATTCCAGAAAGGTTCATATATATATTTTTTTTTTTTCTGCTAAAGATTTTTAATATATATGCATAGGTGGAAACAGGTATTATATTGAATAATTATAAAATATATTACTTATGAAACTTTTCTTTTTATGATCTTTTCTTTAGCGTAGTATGATTTCGTAAATTTGAGAAAATGTGGATTATTTTAAAATGAGTTCTTCGTTTTCGAAGTCTACATTAAAAATCATTGTTTGTTTGAAAATAAAAGCACATTTACACGAATCTAAATATTTATTTATTATTTAATCTGTTGAAACATTACATATTTATAATTATAAAAGTAGTTTTTAAAGAAAATATTATCAAAGCTTTTTAACACTTTCCAACAAAGTTGAAAAGTGTTTATGACTTCGGTTTGTCTGGCCGTCTGTCCGCGCTCTAACTCTCGTAAATATAGTAGGATCGTTCTGAAATTTTTGGATGTTAGTAACCTCTACCATAGCACGATCCCTATTTCAAATAAAGTTTCTAGCACCTTTTGTTCATTTACAGGGACAGTCAAAAGTTTTCCGTTACATTACGGCCTGTGGGAAAAAATCGTTTAAAATGGTTTTAATGACGTTACATGCTTTCAAACATAATAATTTCATATGCATTTATCAAGTGCACTAAAATATGCATTCTGTAGAATATACGATGCAAAGAATAGTTATTATTCATTTACAGGGCAACACAAACTAATTCCGTTACAGAACGATATAGGGGTGGAGGGAATTGTTTGCGGCGTATTTTAATTAAGTTAAATTATTTCATGTATAATGAAATTAATATACGTCGCTAAGGTTTTCTATAATTTATTTCATGTATAATACTAAGTGCATAGCATTTACAGGGACACACAAAAGATTTCAGATACTATATTGTGTCCGAAGTACTGTGCAGTACCGATGATTGCTGGAAATGCATTTTTATATATGTTATGTGCTTTTATGTTTCACTATATTTATGCATAGTATATGGTATGTATAAATGTTGTAATTCATATACAGGGCTACACAAAATAATTCGTAATGGTTACTGGGTATGATTGCAAATTGCTTAAAGATGGTTTTTAAATGAGTTATGCATTTTTACGCTGAACTGTATTTAGTTTGATTGTAAATGTTTGTAGAACATAGATAAAAGGATATACAGGGTCACGCAAAGAATTGGATACATGGCCGTCTATAAATGATAATTTCTGGAAAGGTTATTTCAGTAGTTTTAAAAGTGTTTTACTTTGAATTAAACTTTAGCTAAACAGTGGCGTGTAATAAAGGAACTAGGTTAACTACATGGCTGTACAAATGTATACAAGTATGTTTTGATCTATTAGTATAAATTGCTGAAAGAGAAATTTCAACCTGTTATGAGTTTTCTTGCTAAACTAAATTTTCCCATTATATAGTGTATATATCAACCTACAGATCAAATACTGGGCTGTTCAAAAGAATTGGAATACATATTTGGCTATATACGGTAACTACAGAAATCAGTTTTTCAAATGTTTCGTGCGTTTTCTAAAATGTTTACTTAGTTCTCTTATATACTTTATTTCTCTAAATAACGAAGTTTAGTTAAAACATTCAGGAAGAGTTGGAAAGTGTTTCATAATCTACGCTAAATGCATTATTTTTCTTACTTGTTTAAATTTAGGATGGGCTAATATAAAGAGGAATTTTATTAAAAATGAAATTGATACAATATTATTTAAATCCTATAAAAAATCGCATACGTTTAAAATTTGCAAAGGTATGAAAAGTTATTTGTAGCATATGGTTTTTAAAAGTTCATTTTAAATTTATCTGTTATATGCAAAACATATATTTTAAAAGTTTCTATAATCACGAACAAACTTCTTATTTTTTATTCTTATTTTCTTATTTATTATCTTATATTTTAATTTGTTATTTAAGCCTACCCATACACACAGTATGTGACGATATGTAACACCGTGAAAACAATACGTCATTGAGCGTACTATTCTAGAAGAGCACCTATTTTTAATTTTCAGAATATTACCTCTCAAATAGTAGAAGGCAACGAAATTTAAACTAGTCGGATGTACCAATCCTAAAACTTTCTTTTATATCATACATGTTAACACTATGCCGTCCGCACGTCTAATCTAGGTTCTCTCGTGTCGCGCCGGTAGAACTGATTAACATCATTTCTCTTATCGCTAGCTGTTTTTCGAGGTTCTTGGGAGACAATAAATCGTTAGGTTTACTAATTTTATCGCCAGTTTCCATAAGTTCTCAATCATGTGCCTTTATTTAAATCTATTATCTAGTTATATACCCAGCAAAGAGAAAATTGCTGGCCAGCAGCAAGATAGGTGCTGGCAATGATGGAGAAGTGCTGACTAATGGTCTACCACTGCATTACCGCTGCTGGACAGCTTCAGTCAAGTTTGCTGTTGGAAATCATCAGATAAAATTCTAGTTGGCTTCCGTTTTACTCATGCGCTGGCCCACCACTACATGGAAGTGCACGAACTTTTGCAGTATTATTGATGGAAACCCTTACGCTAGGTGGCGTTGCGAATATCGAAGACATTGAGTATTTAAAAACAAATCTGAAATGAGTATCTTAACACAATTTAACACTTAAATGCCTGGTGTTGCCTTTCGGCAACATACCCAATTTAGCCTTCTAAAATACTATTAGAATAATATTGAAGCTCTAATGGCTAATGTTGCAAATAAAATACTTATAGAAGATATTATTGAATCAATTTTCAACATGCCGATGGCACCACTAGTGTTGTTTAAGAATAAATATACATTTGTTTTTTCAATTGTTGTTAAATGATCTTTTTGTTTTGTTTGGAAGCTTGTGAAATACACTATTCTGTTCGGTAGTGATTAAATAAAATTTATTACATGGAAAAGTAAGGTATGTAGCCCGTATTTATGATTACTTTTGGATATTTAACTGTAATATATTTGTTGTAAGCAGATTTTTGAGTGTGTTGCCAATTGGCAACAACAGGCATTAAGTGTTGCACTAAGCTTGGAGAACAATGAGCAGTTTTAGTTTTACCTTCTTCTATCTATATTATAAAGGACAAACATATCTGTGCGTAACGCATACGTCATTTTGCGAATGGCAACACATTGAAATTTGAAATAAAATTTTGGTTTTGCAATTTTCTCTACTGCAAATTTTTAAACTTCTATGCATCACACATTTTAAATTTTTACATCGTCGTATAAGGAAAAAAAAATCTCTTTTAAATACTATTTGTTTGAAAGCTGTATCTCAATTTGTTTTTGAGATATTAATTTTTTTGTAGTTTTTAATACAAATTTTGTAATCGTGGCAGCTGAAGTACTCCATTTATATTGAAAGTAAAGGGAAAATATTCATGGTATATTATTTTTATTCATTATATCCTTATTGATGCCATTTTCACATTACAAATAAAAGTAACTTTTTTTATAATTTTTGAACAGAAACTGATGTCAGACATTAAATGAAACACGCATTCTTCTTCATAAATCAGCTACGTTTTAATATTTTTACATTACGCTGAAAAATGAGTTTGAGGCGCTCGGCAAAATGATTCATTGAGTAAAAATGATATATTTAAAACAAAACGATCATTTTTTTTTTTTTTGATAAAACTAAATACTTGACCAATACTATAAATGGCCAATACAACTAAAACTAAAGTCTAACTAACTAAAGTCAAATTTCTGATTTTTTTATTCGCGGCGAATGTTCACATGAAAAGTTGTATCGGACAAACGTGACTTTAAGTTTGGAAATGCATTCATTAATAATCTATTCTATTGCGCGTTAAAATTCTTTCAAATTGTGAATTTGAGTGGTGCGTATGTAAATTATGAAAATGTGAAAATAACGTACAGTTTAGATTTTATGGGGGAAAACCCTATGATGTGACAAAGCGAAATCCTTTTTACTGATTTTTCATCCCGTAAAAACAAACATAAGAGCTCCATCGATAACTTCATCATAATTATTCATCTTGATTACGTAATCGAATACAGTTTAATTTTTCAATAATTTAAACAGTTGAAGTTTGTAGAAATAATATTTTGGTAATTTTAGGTTTAAAATATTATTCGTTTTAAGAGTTAGACAACCAATGTAAGATGATTTTTTTATTGTAATTATTTTTGTAGGTTTATTATTAATTCGATCTGACAGTTCTTTTCGAACATTTTAGTACGTTGAATTTCGACGGGTTGCAACTCGTATTCAATAAAAGTAGTTTATTTTTTTAGTTGTTTATAATTGTAGTTCACCTTTTTTTAAATGTATGCAAGATATTTTTCTACATTTTATTTTCTGTAAATTTTACTCTGTCGTTTTTAGAATTCTTCCAAAAATGTATTTGACGAAAAAAAACAAAATAGAAGAATTGGTTAGTAATTACTCTCATAATGATATTGAAATGGCTATTCCGAAATGCAGTAAAGAGATTTCAAAGTAATGTAAACTGCCAAACAGGTAGATTATTTGAAAAAAGAGAACATAAAGGTAAATGAAAACCAGATAAAGTTTATTGGAAATGAGATTATTCACCAAACGTGAATGAGTTGGATACACCACTAGCTTTTTTCAAATATTTCTTTTCAGATGAGGTTATAGAAAAAAATTGTCAGTGAACGCAATTAAATATGCCTGCCAAAAGGATCCTTATAAACCTACGAATCAAAAACCCATCGCAAGACTTAAGGCAATTTATGGGGATAATATTATATATGTCTTTAGGACATTTGCCCAGTTTTCGATCGTATTAGTGTCATGAACTTGGTTTTCATTTAACTCAGTACACAATGAATAGAGATCAGTTTGAAGTCCGAAAATTTATTCATTTCAATGACAACCAAAAACATCTAACTCGAGATGGTACAAAACATGATAGATTAACACAGATTTCGACTTATCATTGATATTTTAAACAATTATTTTGCTTCTAATCCTTTTAAGCAAAATCTCCCAATTGATGAGCAAAGGTGCAATATGAAATTTCGTCATTACATGAAGTAATATATGTAAAATAAAACCCATAAATGGGGATTTAAACTTTTTTGTACTTGCTGGTATTTCTGGGAATGCTTGTAACTTAGAAGTATATTCAGGTCAAGAAAATATGCTAACGGGACCAATTACTGAACCCGCTTTGGCCCTTCAAGCAATGTATTCAATAGACTGTGAAGAAGAATATCAAGATCAGTAAACCATAAGTTGCATTTAGACAACTATTATACGGCTTTGCCGCTGACTGTACATTTGGAAAACACTGGCATCCATACATTGGGTATACAGTCAGAAGAAATAGAATTCCTTGATGCAAACTACTCGATGAAAAACCCTTAAAAGTTTTAGATCGGGTTTCTTGATCGGATATACTATAACTTTAGATGGCATCGACATTTCATCACTAGTCTGGAAAGACAATAAATTCGTCCCGATGCTGTATCTACTTTCGTCGGAACAAATCCTGTAAAAAAAGTCAGTCGTGTTGACAGGAGTCAAAAGAAGATTATTAAAATAGATAGTCCATACGTAATTGAGGAATAAAGGCGGCATATCGGAGGAGTTGACCGATTTGGATAACTTAACGGCCCGCTACAAAATTAATAATCGTAGTCGCAAATAGTATCTACGAATATTTTCCCATTTGCGTGAATTCACTACAGTAAACGCATGGCTTCTCTACAAAAGAGTTTTGAATGCTAATGATCATCAATCGGAGATAATGCCTCGATCAAAGATCAGAGCAGAATTTGCAAGATCGATGCATGGTGGGAAGTAAATGGGGGAGACTAGAGAGGGTTGACCCACTTTTTACAAAATGATTTTTTATTTTTTAAATATTGAGCGTAGAATAAATTTTATATATCATTTTATTCGCTATAAAATCATTTATCAAATTAAAATTCTACATAAGTGTAATATATAAGAAATTTGAAAAATGATTGATTTTAATCATGAGAAAAAAATGGGTCAAGGCTCCCCATATGAGGGAGGGTTGACCCACTATATGGGAGGCTTGACCCAGTTTGTTTTATAATTAAATATTTGTGAAGAGAAATAAAATAAGTTTAAAATAAGCAAAATAACTTTATGCTAATGCTTTAATTATTATAAAAAAAAGTTTTTGAAAATATGATGATTCAACAAACCTGTTTAGGCGCAATCGCATGTCGGAGGAGCAAAAATTTGTTTTAAACAGGATTTTGTTGGAGCAGGTATAATTGTACAACAGAGAAAATGAAATTTTAACATTTAAGACAGTATTCCGCTAGAGACAGGTTCCGTTTTCATAGGGTTTCATGCATTATAATGTCCGGATTAGTAGCCACTGTCCCGCTTTATTTGTCTCCTTCTCCTACTTTTTGTGACATTCGACCAGACAACTCAAGTTATCATATAGTTTGGCTTCATTTCACTCTATTTATTATGTTGAAATTTATCTACACAACTTCCTAAAGTTTTTCGATTCATGCTATGTTCTTTTGCAGCCGCATGAGTACATAACTTATCATTAACATATGTTAACTCTTTCAGAGGCAAAGTACTTTCAGTACTAAAATGTTGAAAACAATGACTGGCACCGGAATATACGAACAAATTTATTTGCAAATATGAAAAAGGCTATATTTCATATACATATTAAATTGAAAAGATTTTAGCAAAATTCCGGTGCCATTGTGCAGTTTGGGAATTAAAATGAAGTGGTTTCATAAACATACTATTGTCCCTGAAACGGTTAAGACTGCTGCTTTCGTACTTTCTAATCTTTTCCACTGATTCTATTTACCTATTGTAAGCAATATTTAAATGGGAAAAAAGTTCTTATCAACTTTCCCATTTATATTTCATAAATTTTTTTCCCGCAGTGCAAATAGCAATTTTTTACATCTTTCTTTAATCAGTTTTAAACATTTTTTTCCCATCACCCCATTTGACTGTACCTTTGCACAATAAATTTACATTCATTTTTAAATATAACCATTAATCTTTCATTATGCACAGTGCATAATAAAAAGATTTCCATAACCCCTTAATTAACACATTGCCGACAGGCAATTATTATCAAATCTGAATTTTAAAACAGTAGGAGCTCCTCCTTGTTCTGAAAGTCTTTTGTAAATTGGTGTTCTAGAGAGGTTTCGCAAGTTCATGCATCGGTAAATATCTTTCAGTGAACGATATTTCAATGAAATGTCTTACAATCTAAGAAAATATGGACAACATGATATAAATGTATTTTCTGTAAGGTAGAAGCCCCACCCTTAGTCAATGATATTTTTTGAATGAAAACGAGAGTTCTCGTTTCCCGTCATGAATGTGTTAAGGGAGCCTTGAACATCTGGTCAACTCTCCCTCACATTGACTGTGTCAAGCCTCCCCACATAGTCATTTTCTAAAGAATAGCACATTGTTATCTTAAACCTAACGTACTGTATAATCTTTATGCATGGAATGAAAGCTCGATATTTTTGCATTACTTAAAACCTACATACTTAATTTTCTGTGATATATTTTATTTGAAAAAAGCTTACAAAATATTTCTAAAAAACACAACTTTTAGATTGAAAACGCCTCACAATTAATTTTTTCCACACCTATTTCGATTATCTGTGTGAAAAAAAGACTGATGTTTAAACATTCCGGTAACTTTGGTTGACACATATTGATAAAATTCTAAAATTCATTTAAATATTAAAACTGACGGGTGGGTCAAGCCTCCCGTATGGTCAACCCTCCCTAGTCTCCCCTACATCCCTAAGCGTGTAAGACACTCATCGATTGTTGAAGAAGAAATTTGGGAAAAAAAGTCATAGAGGTCCATCACAGTACTCACATAAAGATGTCGATTAGACCAAACAGGACATATGCCTCTATATGCAGAGAAAAAGATAAGGTGCAAATTCCCAAATTGCAAAGGATACATTGTAACAAAATAGGAAAAATGTGGTGTTTGACAGTGTTTTAATAGAAATAATAATTATTTCAAAAATTTCCATACAATTGCCTAACTAAATATTTTGTACTCATATTATCAAGTACCATAAAATAAAAAAATTATTTTGTATTGCACATTGATTTTTATAATGTTTTACCACAAATTTTTGTATTTGTAATAAGACTTAATTACTTTTATAAAGCACTTTGTGAAAATTCCTTATCATAGTTCTTAAAATTCATGTGTGTTTAATTTTATAGAATTTTATCAAGGAGAATTATTTTTTCAATTAAAGCCGAGTGTTGCCGATTGGGAACAAACCGTTTTTTAGCCGTAAACCATACTTAAAACAAAATACGATTTTTTAAAATATTTTTCCCATGATTTATTTAAAAAATGAAAGCCGAAAAACATTTTTAAATTGATTTTTAAAAAGTCAGGCATTTAAGGGTTAAGGTGTGAAGCTATTCTTTTTAATTGTAAATAATATACCCCCACTGCCACCAACAAAATAAATAAGTAAATGAATAAATAGATAAATTATTTATTTCAACGCACATTTTTTTCTCCTTAAATCTGGTTTTACTAAGTTACAAAGGATTTCGGTTTTCATAATTTACGCAGTTCAGAATCAATAATAAAAAAAGCGTATAATATGTATAGGGCTTCTATACAATACAATAATTTCTATATCAGTTTAATGACCGGGAACGTAAATCACAAAAGAAACAAACTTGAAATAGTGTAATGAGAGCTTGCAAACTACGAGCGGTCGTAGCATATGCTGAAAGTACTTGTTCATGTCCGATCACCAAAACCAAGCAGCATCGGGCGCGGTTAGTGCTTGGGAGGGTGACCATGTGGAAACCACTGCAAGTTCAAATATTGCTGTAGGCATTTCTTATTTCTATAGCTCTTAGTGAAACTAGCTTATAGAAAAAAGAGCCATAATAGTTAGTTTTTTTTTATAAAATTCTATGAGAAATTTTTGTAAGGGAAAATGCTGGACCAGCAAAGGAATAGCAGTGGGATAGGTGCTAGCACTGCAGGAAAAGTGCCGCATTGAAGTAATGTGATGTCATACCAATGCTGGCCTACTGTTGGCCATCACTGATGGGCAAGCTGCATTCCGCACGGAAACATTTTTACTGCTTTAAGTAATGGCACCATTGTACTTTACCGCTGATGGCAGTGCTGGCTGCCATCTTTTCCCCAGCTGATGGCCCACTGTTTCTTTCTTTGCTGGGTAGTATCTAATACCTATCTATCTAGCATCTATTATCTAGTATCTATCTAGTATCTACTATATAGCATCTGTTATCTATCTATCTAGCATCTGTTATCTAGTATCTATCATCTAATATCTAGAATATATCTAGTATCTAGTATCTATCTAGTATCTTAGCATCTATTATCTAGTATTTATCTACTATCTAGTATCTATCTATCTAGTATCTATTATCTATATATTATCTATCTATCACTTATCTATCTATCTAACCGATGACCAGGTCCCTACCTGCCGGGAAGCCCCAGCTGAACGGGTTTGATTCCTGGTATCGAGGCGGGTGACCGACTAACCGCCGCGTAGCGGCAATAAACATAACGAGCGCCTAGAACGTATCGGCAGTACCTTTTGCTTAGTTGTGAACAGTGTTATGCCGGTTGTTTAATATTTATATCCTGTTGTTTGGAATCTGCACATTGTTACTTATGTTGATCCCATAATTTGGAACCTTGGTCAGATAACGAGACCTTCACCTGGCAAGGCATCTCCAAAGGTATAATTCACAGGTAATTTGGAGGACTTTGCACTCACGACGGATTTTACATGCACCAGGCGCCATTAGCGTACATGGCGGATTATAGCCAGCAGTAGGCCTCGGCCCCACGGCGTTAGCTGCAGATTCGATGCTCTGCCAACTGGGCCACCGCTGCCCGAACTACTTCTGATTAACCTGGGGTTTTGAAGACGAATTGTTGGTGCAGATTTGTCGCACCATATTGTCGCACAGCATATAGTTATCTCGTATCTATTACCTAGTTACTTATATATCTAGTATCTACGTAACATCTATTATCTAGTATCTATCTAACAATTATTATCTAGTTCCTATTATCTAGAATCTATCTAGTTCATATTATCTAGTATCTAGTACTCAATATGTAGTATATATCTACTGTCTAGTATATTTCTATGTACTATCTAGTATCTATCTGGTATCTGGTATCTAGCTATCTAGTATCTATCTATATTTTATCTATTATCTATCTGTTATCTATTATCTAGTTTCTATTATTTAGTATCTAGTATCTATCTAGTACATATCTATCTAGTATCTTAGCATCTATTATCTAATATCTATTATCTACTTCTATTGTTCTTCTAGAATTCCAAGAATAAAAAGAAAAATTTAACCTCATATTTTTTTAGGTAAGATTTGACCAGGATTACAATAAAGAGATCGAAAATGGAATTATTAAAACAATATTTGTTACCACCCTGAAAAATAAAATGCACGAAATGATCTGACGCTGTAACAAGTGTCTGTATGAAACTTATGCAATATTTGTGCTCATTTGCGTAAAAAGAGCATGTATGGTCATGGTGATATAAGGGTTTCTTTAGAAACGTTAAGACATTTGCGCTTGTTTTTTTTTCTTTATAGCATGCAGGGTTTTAAAATAAATGTAACGTCTCTCTCACAAAACATGGTAAAATACAGTATAAAAATTTGATCCAACTAGAATATAAATGATATTAAATATTTAACGAAATACGACTATCTGTTTGAATTTTTATAAGAGCATACGAGAACGATAGAAAAAAATATTTCGCATAATTTAGCAACAAACTGTATAGGTCTACCTAGATAACAGGCCAGTTGAATACTGTACCAATCCACAAATATATCGGCAATATTTTCAGCTGAATTCCGGTTGCATTTTAAAATTAAGAGATTTTCTACCACATAAGAGATTTTCTACAAATTTTATTTTTTCTCTTTTTTATCTTTTTATTGATGTTTCGGTTCACCCTGTAAGAATCATCAGAATTAGCCCATAAGAAAAGAAATATCAAAATCGAACAATCAGTTCCAAAGCTAAGCGTGAACATAACTTAAATACTAAATCTACTTTTGGATGTGAGTTAAGACACCATTTTATGTCACAATGTCATTGAAAAAAAATATTTTTTTATTTGGTATACTAATAGCCCTGATTATGAAACCTTCGCTAAAAAATATTAGGTCAAAGATATACTTTAGATCATAGGTTCCCAACGGGGGAGGTACCGCCCTCCACCGGGCGATGGAATCCTCTATGAGGGCGGTAGCGCGTGCTGAGGGAAACGGGGGGTGTTAAGATAAGTCAATAGGGGCAGCCGTAGTGTACCTACCTATTTAAACATTGATATAGTAAAACTTGCTGACCTCCCCCCCTCCTCCGAGGTTGCGCTGGCCCGAGATAAAAACCTTAAAAATACCTATATAAAATGAAAATCTATGTAAACGAAACTAAAGCTGGGGATCACAAATTGAATTTATTTTATGCAAAAAACCGAAGTGAACAAGGATAAACGCTAAAACTCGCCGAAAACAAAATTTTATTATAGCGGGCTAAAACACTGTATCCACAATTCATTCATGAATGTCAAAAATCGCTATACATTAAAAACGGGTATAACTTCAAAAATCGCAAAATTTGCTGTATTAGGCCAAGAT
The DNA here is from genome assembly GCA_963932465.1 of Maratus speciosus. Taxonomy (NCBI): domain Eukaryota; kingdom Metazoa; phylum Arthropoda; class Arachnida; order Araneae; family Salticidae; genus Maratus; species Maratus speciosus. The sequence goes on along the minus strand of OZ010786.1, from coordinate 47,936,660 downwards.
GAATTAAAAGTAAAATTTTGAAATGCATGGTAACTATTGCGGCTTCAAAATCTATATACCAGCTTTCTAGCTCTCTACCCTAGACTGTGAGAAAGAATACGAGAACAGAAATTTTTAATTGCCTTTCTTTCATCGGATTTGGATAAGCTTGGTATATTATTATATAAGCAGATATTTACTGTTTAATAAAAGGAACAGACTGCGCAACACTGAACGAGGTAATTTGCGAGTTGATGTTAAAGAAATTGGAACTCGACATTAACAAATTCTTAAAACTTCACCAGTCTCCACTATCACATTAGTACTTTTTAACACTTTCCAACAAAGTTGAAAAGTGCTTATGACTTCGGTTTGTCTGTCCGTCTGTCCACGCTCTAAATCTCTTAAATATGCTCGAATCGTTCTATAATTTTTGGATGTTAGTGACCTCTATCATAGCACGTTACCTATTTCAAATAAAGTTTGTAGCATGTTTAGCTCATTTACAGGGACAGTCAAACGTTTTCCGTTACATTACGGCCAATGGGAAAAAATCGTTTCAAATGATTTTTAATTGTGTTACATTCTTTCAAACACAGTAAAATGGATATTAATTTATGAAGTTCACTAAAATATGCATTCTGTTGAATATGCGGTGCACAGAATAATTATTGTTCATTTACAGGTCCGCACAAAAGAATTCCGTTCATAATGGTATCATAGGGGGGATTTGCGGTGTATTTCAAAAGATTTTAGTTATTATATTGCATCTGAATTACTGTATATTAGAAATGATTTGCTCGAAATGCACTTTATTATGATACGCACTTTTTTCACTATATTTTTGCATACTGTAAAGTGCGTATAAATGCTATAGTTCATATACAGGGCTACAAACATGAATTCGTAAAGGTTACTGAATATGAGCATAAATTGTTTAAAGGTGAGTTTTAAAGGAGTTGTGCATTTTTACGCTGAACTGAATTTAGTTTACTAAGAAATATTTGTAGAATATAGATAAAATCCTATACAGGGCCACGCAAAGAGTTGGATACATGGACGTCTATGGGGGATAATTTCTGGAAATGTAATTTCAGTAGTTTTAAGAGTGTTTTAGTTTGAATTAAATTTTATCTAAATAGTGGTATGTAATAAAGGTACTAGGTAAACTACAAGGCTGTTACAAAAGTGTTCAAGTATTTTTCCTTCTATTAGTATAAATTGCTGAAAGATGAATTTCAACCTGTTATGCATTTTCTTGCTAAACTAAATTTTCCCATTATATAGTATGCATATCAAACTACACATCAAACACATTCAAAATAATTGGAATACATATTTGGCTTAAAAGGTATCTAATGAAATCAGTTTTTCAAATGTTTTATGCGTTTTCTAAAATGTTTACTTAGTTGTCTTATTTACCTTATTTCCCTTTAGGGAAATAAGGACGAAGTAAGGAATAACGAAGTTTTGTTAGAGCATTCAGGAAGTGTTGAAAAGTGTTTCATAATCTATGCTTAGCGCATGATTTTTCTTACTTGTTTTTATTTCTTGTTTATTTCTTGCTTATTTTTAAATTTTTAATACACAATTTATTACTGCATTTGATGGTCATTTTTATTAATATACAGTGTGTCCACGTATAACCTGACCGACCTTTATTTTCGCAACCATTGGTCCTAGATGCATACTTCCAATTACAAAAATGGTTTAAATAAGGTAAAGAATCCTTTTTAAAGCGATTTGGGTCAAGAAAAAACATTTATTAACAAATTACGAAATTTAAATTTTTATACATTCCCCCGGTCCAATAAGTGATATTTACTAAAAATTTACTGTGACACTAACAAGTAAGACAAAAAAAAAAGTCCCATCCTTCTAACATTAAAATTGACAGAGTTATGAAACTTTGAAATGCATGACTTATACCGCTTTTTTGCATATCAAAACAGATGATTTCGACCATGCTTTCAGGGGTCGTGTATAAAGTACTTGTCTTTTTTCAAGTTATCTGCGCTTTGAAAGAAATCGTACAAATATTACGATTAACTTTTATTAGTTAAGTTTCAAATTAGTTAAAATAATTGTATTTTAACATATGCTTTATTTTGTAAGGATTTGAGGCTATGATTTCTTTTAACTAAAATTATGTTATTTTCATAAGGTTTTATTTAATTTGCAATGATCGTCTCTCCAGTTTAAAATTTGTACTTGAACTTTAACTCACTTTCAATTGTCCGATCAAAGTTAAATTTTACATACTGACTTAAATCCAATGACAATGCAATGTAGCGCGCTGGTTGAAATTAAATAAACACAAACTCGTCAATAACTCACAACACTTGATAAATAACAAAGGGAACTGTATCACACGTTTAATTATAAACCCTCTTGGTTTCACACTCTTAGAATAGAATAAAATACATGTCAACAAAAAGAATGTTGCCATTTTTTAGAAATTAAACTTACACAAAAATGCTCGCACTGAGCATTGGCAGACGATAAATAAATTTCGAACATACACCACCGGCCTTGAAATCTTCAAGAGGTACAAATAAAAGAGTTATATATGTTAATGAAAGTTGTTGTTAATGAAAGGGCAAAGGACAGAGTTTATGAACCGCTCGTTTAAAATTTCCGGCAGCAGTTCTTACTATGGCGACTCTCACACGACCGTCATGGACGGGGAACGTTTGGATAATTCTTCCCAACTTCCACTGAAGAGGATGAAGATGTTCGTTTTTAATTAGCACTAAGCCATCAACATTTAAATTTGCTGTCGAACGCAACCACTTGGGACGTTGTTGGAGTTGAGACAAATACTCACCAATCCATCGCTTCCAGAAGTGCTGAAATATTCTCTGGGTTAATTGCCAACGGCGAAGTCTATTAGGTGGAATTTCAGAAACGTCAAGTTCTGGAATAGCTGTCAAGACAACACCAGTCAAAAATGACCTGGTGTCAGGAGTTGTAGATCACTTGGCTCGTTCGACAGAGGAAATAAAGGTCTCGAGTACAAACAGGCTTCAATTTGTGACAATAATGTAGAGAATTCTTCAATTGTAAATAGTGAATTTCCCATTGTTCTACGTAGATGATATTTCACAGATTTTATGTTAGCTTCCCACAGCCCACCAAAATGTGGAGCAGAAGGGGGATTAAAGTTCCAGATGATACTTTCATTAGCCACATAATTCTGTAATGCTTCATCCTTACTAATGGAGGATACGGAATTGTATAACTCACGCAGTTCCCTACTTGCACCCTTGAAAGTTCCTGCGCAATCACTAACTAACTCAGCTGGTTTACCTCTACGGGCAACAAATCTTTTCAGAGCGGCCAAAAATGTGGAAGCTGTCAAATCTGAAACCAATTCAAGGTGCACGAGTTGCAAATAGCACGAGTTGAAAAACAAATAAAAATAGCAATATAACTCTTAAACGACTTGATATTTCTACGATTTCTCTCCTTGCACATAAATGGGCCGGCATAATCAATTAAAGTCTTTGAGAATGGAAAACTTGGCCTAACACGTATGCCTGGAAGATCTCCCATTATTTGAGTGCTAACAGATGGTGAAGCATGAAAACACTTTAAGCAACTCCTCACTATTTTTCTTACTGCATCTCGACTACTTAAAATCCAGAAATTGGTTCGAAGAACAGCTAAAAGAAGCTGTAGACCAGCATATAAATAAGTTTTATGACAATGTTTGAAAATTAATGCAGTATATGATATGTCTTAGGCAATAATATTGGGTGTTTCTGATCTTCTGAGACATTAGCATGTCTCAATCTTCCACCAACACGCAAAATACAATTACGATCCAGGAATGGGTTTAAAGACAAAAGTTTACTTCAAGATTTTAAAGATTTGTGATGGCTTAAATCAGATATTTCATCATGGAAACACTCGTTTTGGACTATTTTCAGAATTTTCGTTGTGGAATTTGAAAGCTCTAAGACTGAGAGAAAACCATTTACTGGATTTGATAACGACTTTCTTGCATCGTCTACAAATTTTAAGCACCACGCGACGATTCGTACTAGTCTATTCCAAGAAGAATATCTGAAAATCAGATGATCATCATTAAGTTTAGAAATATTTACAACACAATTCCTTTTTTCTTCCTTTAGGATAATTTCTTGTACATCATTGCCTTCAAATGATTCATTAGACGGTTTATCCCATGGCTCTCTTAACCATTTAGGACCATTAAACCATAGCTCACAATTCACTAATTCCGATGGTAGCATACCTCTTGTTCCGCAGTCAGCTGGATTTTCAAGCCCGCGAACATGATTCCACGAAATATTAGGCAGTATTTCTTGGATTTTAGCAACACGATTTGCTACAAAGTTTTGCCATCTATGAGGCTCTGAAGAAAGCCATGCCAACGCAACTTTAGAATCAGTCCACGCAAATACTTCACTTTCCTTGAGACTTAAGTGATCCAAAACAACTTTTAGCAAATTTGTGAAAAGAAGATCTGAACAAAGTTCCAGCCTTGGGATTGACTGAGTCTTAATGGGTGCGACCTTAGTTTTAGATGTCAAAAGATTTACGGTGATTGTCTCATTCTGAGAAACTGAACGCATATATATTGCTGCACAATATGCTTTTTCAGACGCATCACAAAAGGCGTGAATTTGAAGGTTTATCTTATCTGAAGCAAATACAAATCGAGGAATTTTCAACTTAGAAATTACCTTTAAATCATTCCGAAAAGATGTCCAGCGTTTACTACGTTCTTCGCTAATTGGCTCGTCCCAGGTAAATGAAAACTTCCATAAGTCTTGCAGAATACCTTCATGGAAACAACACAGGGGGAAAGCAAGCCTAGCGGATCAAACACCTTTGCAACTTCTGACAAAACATCTCTTTTAGAATATCTGTCCTTTTTCTCATGGTCTAAAGCAGTGAAACATAAGAAATCACCCGTTAAATTCCATTGAATTCCTAAAATTATTATCCCGCCATCATTAGTCAACAGCAATGACTCTGTACTTTCCTAACATTCTTCAGAAATATTCCTCAGTACTCCAGGTACATTTGAAATCCATTTTCGTAAATTAAAGCCACTTCGCTTCATTAATAATGTCAATTGACTAATTAGTTCCACAACTTCTTCCTCATTCTGTCCGCCAGAGAGAAAATCATCTACATAAAAATCTTTCAACACAGCTGCAGATGCCAAAGGAAAATTGTTTTTCTCATCTAAGGCAAGCTGATGAAGAGCTCTTGTCGACAGAAACGGGGCAGATGCCGTACCATAAGTGACTGTTGTTAAACGATATTCCTCTAACGGATCCTGGGAATTCTCTCTTCAAAAAATTATTAAACAATCTCTATCTTCTGGATTAATCAAGATTTGTCTAAACATCTTCTCTATATCTGCTCGTACAACAATAGGCAAAGCTCTAAATCTTAAAAGAATTGGAAAAAGTTCCTGTTGTATACGGGGTCCGACCTTTAGAATAATATTCAAGGACACACCTGAGGTAGATTTAGCAGAGGCATCAAAAACAACTCTTAATTTTGTCGTCGGACTGGATTCACGAATTACCGCATGATGAGGTAAATAAAAAACAAATGCAGGGAACCTTTCCGATTTGGATATCCGTTCCATAAGACCCAAATCCGAATATTCCTTCATAAACTCTCGATAGTTTTTATAAATAGACTGTTGTTTTGAAATCTTACGTTCCAAAGAACGAAATCGCTGTATGGCTAATTCCTTAGTATCACCTAATTGCGATGTAGAATCTTTAAATAGAAGTTTCACAACAAATCTTCCTGAACTATTTCGAAAATAATTGCTCTTAAAATGGTCTTCACATTCTTGTTCTTCCTTAGAAATTCGAACTAGCTCAGGAATGGAATCTAAAGACCAAAACTTTTGAACTAAATCATCTAGTTGAAATTGAATATTATTAACAGAAAATGTACGTTGACTTGTATCAAAAGAGGTAGTTCCCGTAATTATTCAACCAAGTTTAGAACACACGGCAAAGGGTACACTTTCTTCTCTTCTTATAACTTCCCATTTATACAATGTAAAGAAAACGTTAACACCTAATAAGATATATACTGGTCTTGATTCAAAGAATATTGGGTCTGCTAGAACTAAATCATTGAAATTATTCACAATATTTGAAGGAATAGAACTGTACGGCACATTTGATGTGATTCTTTTTATCACAAATGCTCTAGTGGCAAATCTCACTTCAGAATTAAAATGAGGAGTAAAATTTAAATTTACCTCTTCATTAGATTCAGCATTATAAGAACCTAAACAAGTAATCTGTACTTTAGTTGATTGCCTTGGCAAACATAATTTACGCATACAATTTTCACTTATGAAAGAGACTTCACTGCCACTATCCAGCAAAGCGCTACAGTTTACAAGATTACCCAGTGAGTCACGAACCTTAATCATTGCTGTACAAAGTAGAGTTTGCTTATTTTGCAATGAATGTAATCCCGACACAGAGTTGTTTGGAAATTCAAAGATGCTAGCACAAGAAGTTTGATTTAATGACTCAGTTGGTCTCGGCTGAAATTTTGGTGCGTTCGGGTTGGGTTGGATTGATTTTTGACGGCCAATTATCTACACGAGGGATATAGGTCCGGGGGAAGTGCCCTCCGTGGGGGTCTTTCTAAGGGAACCTAATCCGTATTTACGCATGGAAAATCCACGGCTCAAAGAAAACCACGAAAACTCCGAACGATTAGGCCGACGGGCGCGATTGGGTTCGAACACAGCACCTCCCGTCTACCAGCTTCCAGAGCAGAACCTCTCGGCCACTGGTGGGGCTCTGGTGCGTTCAGAGACAGAGGGCCAGTCGGCGTTTCATTTACACTATCTGAATAAGATTTCGGGTCTCTCGGAAGATGTAAAATTGTATGGTGAGACTTATGACACACTTTACATTTACTTTAACTCTTACAGATTTTTGCATGGTGTTTATCTAAAAGACAATTGTAACACAAGTTGTTTCTTCTAATCAATTCTATTCTTTTATGTACACTTAACTGCAAGAACTTAGGACATTTATACAACGGATGTCATTCCTTGCATACACAACAACTATTATTTGAAGACAACAATGTCGTTAGTTTACCTTTATTTATTTCCTTTACTGAGGATTTGCTGTTTTGAAGAGTTCTAGTGTGATCCTTCTAGAAAGATAATAAATTATCAAGAGTTCCCACCTCCTCCTTTTTTAATGTTCTTTCCCACCAATATCTCGTATTTTTATCTACTTTATCAGTAATTGCATAAACATTCATTACTTCCGAAAATTCACTAACGTCTTGTTTAAGCACACTTAACGAACGCACACATTCGTTTATAACATCTACACTCTCTAAAATAGACTGTGCATTATCCGAAATACAAGGCATTCCAATTAAACTCTTAATTAATGCATTAATTAACTCACGCTTATTTGAATATCGCTCATTTAATAATTCTAAAGCTGTCTTATAGTTTTAATCAGATATTGGACGACTCTGAATAATTTTAAGTGCACTGTTTTTACATGCCGATTTCAAATACTGCAATTTTTGACAGTCTGATAAACTCTCATTATTATCCACACTAGCTTAAAATAAATCATAAAATGATATCCATTCTTCTAAATTACCACTAAATGTAGGAAGTGTCAATTTTGGGAGCTTTACTTCTGGTATTTGAGATTTAGAAAGACTATTATTTTGATTCGATTCATTTAAAATAAATTTTGAGTTTTTTCGGTTAATACTTAACCAAAGATTGTCAAGTTTATCCTGTACGGATTGTTGCTCATCAACAAAATTATCTATATCTTCTTCTTTACATTGTGAAAAAGTTGTATTAAAAATTTCATGTAATTCTTCCATTTAAATTTTCGAGTTTATTTTCGAATAAAGCAAGCTGACTAGAATCAGCATCATCTATCGAACTAATAATATTATTTTCTAGTTTAGTGAAAGTAGCTTTTAAAACTCGTTTTCTAACTAAAATGTCTTTAAATTCAGTCACAATGAGATAATATTAACAAAAAAGATTCACCAAATAGTATAGATGTTTGAATGACGCAGCTTCTTTATTTATTTTCAGATCACAACTTCGGAACGACAACGTGATTGCACTTGAAAACGAAACTCATCTTAAGTTCGTTCTATCACTCGATTAACAAAAAGAAAAAATATCAAATCTCCGGCTCGACGGACCAAAAATTATGTAGCGCGCTGGTTGAAATTAAATAAACACAAACTCGTCAATAACTCACAGCACTTAATAAATAACAAAGTGAACTGTATCACACGTTCAATTATAAACCCTCTTGGTTTCACACTCTTAGAATAGAATAAAATACATGCCAACAAAAAAGAATGTTGCCATTTTTTAGAAATTAAACTTACACAAAAATGCTCGCACTGAGCATTGGCAGACGATAAATAAATTTCGAACATGCAATATTATTAAGATTTTCGACTATTACCATCTTATACAACGTATATTAGAGGATAACACAAAAAAATTAGGATTGATTACCGTCAAGAAGTTTAAGGAAGAGTTTCAGATTAGATAACATAAACCTGCGATGGTTGTGTTTTTTAACTTTTATAATTACATTTTATGTATTTTTTAACGCTGAATCAAAAAAATTACCGCCACTTTTAACCATCATGTCAAGATGTTTCGCAAATTCTAAATTTCAAGGTTAAAAAATAGCGAAAAATCTGATACTATAAAATAGATGTAAGACTTTTTTATTCAGTTTAATATTATTTAATTGAATAATTTATTAGATTTTTAGGCTTATACTGGGTTTCTTACAGCTAAACAGCTCGGGGGTCCGATGAGATTGGGAGGGGAAGGGAGTTCAATTTTAACTCTTAGCTTTTTAACTTTGAAATTTGCGATTTGAGAAAATTCCTGATGTGATGGATTAAAATGAAGGTCATTTTCGGATTTAGTGCTAAAAAATACATAAGAATCAATTTTCAAAAGCTAAAAAACATGCCACAACCCAAAATTTGAAAGACAGTGTAACCTAATAGCATTTTAATATATGAATTGGGACTGTTGTTTTTCATCCTTTTATTTAACAAAATATCTGTTATTTTTATCCACTTATAATGTTCAGTACAAATTGTACATTGTGCAATAATATGTCAGAATGATTAAAGATTTCAAATTTATATTGCAATTATGATTTTACTCTCAACCATTTCTTTAATATATCTGACGAAATTATGTTTTTACTAAATTTGTGAATGACCCCTAATATGCAGCAAAAAATATACTCCAACTTTAAACAGCTAATACTCGGTCAATTTTAATCGTAGTCTAATGGGACTTTTTTTGTCTTACTTGCCAGGGTAACAGGGAAATTTTACTAACTATAATTTATAGGACCGGGGGACCGTATAAAAATTTAGATTCTGTAATTCTTCACTAAATTGTTTTTTCGCTTCAAACTTTTCTATCTTAACCCTGCACCTAATTTTGACCATTTTTGTAATTGGAAGTATGCATCTAAGGCCAACAGTTGCGAAAATAAAGGTCGGTCAGGTTATACGTGGACACACTTTATACTTTGTGATTCTTAACATATAGATAGATAGGTAAAATAGGTATAGGTAATGTGCAACAATATTTTAATATTTGGTATAATTAAATATTATAGAAGAGGGGCGTTGGAATTTTTTTCCTTGTAAAGGGGTATTTGGTCTAGAAAAGGTTGGGAATTTATGCTTTAGATTCTTCAAGATCTAGAAGAATTTTTCACGCATTTCTCTAGGTATCCAAAAGTACGTCTAAAATCGAAATTGTTTGGTGACATTTTAATATATAGTGTATATGTAAGACGTCAAATCTTAAAATGTTTCCTGTGAATGAACACACTTTCCTGATTTCTATTGTAAAAAGTATTGACAAATTACTGAAGTATATGATTTGCGTAACGACATGAAATTAAACTTTTCGTAAGTTTTTATAAATGGCAAAAAAGTTGCATTTACTACGTGTTCATCAATTATAAATTGATTGGTTCAATAGGCTAGATGATTAGAAGCAAATGCAAGATTATAACGACATCAGTTGAATTTCAGTAATTCCTAAATTCAGATTAATGATTGGTTTGAAATCGTAATTCATGAAACGATATTAGCTTGTTAATCTTTAGTTAAGTTAACTGAACTAACACATTTATTAGAACCCCTGGTCCAAATGTACTAGAAAGTGATTAGTAGATTAATTCTGAAACTAATACGCAGGATTTCTATGTTCTGAATTTTGGACACTGTGCTGATTTATGCATTTCATACTTAAAAGATGAGAAGATAAAATTTTTAATGCATTTAAAACGCGAATATTTTCTACTTTCTTCTATCTATGCAAGAAGAAAGTTATCGTTTCGTGAAAATTTTCGAATTCCGGTTTTCGATGGATATACACGTTCTTGGGGACAGAGATCTCGAAAAACGTGTTTTTACAAAATGTCTGTCTGTCTATATGCATATATGCATGTGACACAAGTTTTTTGGGCGCTTTATATTCGAACTAATGCACAAATTTAATAAAACTTTAGTTTCAGTTAGACCCTATGAGTTGGTGCTGATTGGTTTTTGGTGTAAATCGCCCAACAGGTGGTGCTGGTAGGCTGCATTTTACATGATTTCCGAAATAGAATCTATCAAGAACTAATTCATGGATTTTCATCTAACTTCAGATTAATTTTGTACCTGATATTAATTGGTACCGATTAATGTTTGATGTAAATTGCCCATTGTTGGCGCTTCTATGATGCATTATTGATGATTTCTGTAATTGCTATATCTCAAGAACTTACGCACAGATTTTCATCAAACGTTAGATTCAGTTATACCTTGATATGATTTAGTACTAATTACGTTTTGGTAAAATTGCCCAACAGGTGGCGCTTTTGGGCTGCACTTTTCAAGATTTTTGTGATAGCGCTATCTCAATAATTAATGTACGGAATTTAATGAAACTTCATATTATGTTACGCTTTCACATAAATTTAGAATCCTCATGAAGGACACAGATTTTCATTTAATTTTGGCACTGTGCTAGCGAATTTTGTAGCATTAACATGCATCACACAGAAGAAAGTTTTGTGATTTACAAATCCGACTAGTTAAATTATACAGTCTACTACTGTTTAAGGGAACCGTGGACCTTTATTTGAGTAAAAATCGGCCCTAAAACCGGAATTTCTTTTTGAGGGGATTAATATTCTTCAATTTATAGGGCATTCTCACAATCTTTTGACTTTTATGTCCCTGAATAATAATTTTTATTTTAGTACATATTCTTGTGGGTTTTTTTAATTTCATATACTGGGGTTTTTATATTTAATTTCATATCCCATTGCATGATTGCAGAACAATATTAACGAGATAGATAAGTTTGTGACGATGTTGAGGTCCAAATACCAGGAAAACTCCTATGCCTTCCCGTGTCCCTGATGCTGATTTTAAACTTTGGAGCTGTCTGTATAAAATTGTTTCTATAAAAGTAATTCGATGTAATTTTTTTCCGAAACTGGGACAATTGTTTATATAAATATGCCGCAAAAAATTAACCTGCGCACATTTTTACGGTTGATATTCTTTTTAGGTGCGTTCGTAATTATATAAATACGTAGCACCTATAGTCGTCGTTCAGTCCGTCTGTCTGTCCGTCCGTCTGTCCGTCCGTCTGTCCATCCGTCCGTCCGCATATAATAGAGCAAAAACTACCCAACCGAATGGTCTGAAATTTTAAATATATGATTGTTGTAAAATTTTGTCGAGCCATTTCAAATTTTATGAAAATCGGATGTATAGTTAAATTACAGGGACAGTCAAAAGTTTTTCTTTACATTACGGCCAATGGGAAAAATTATTGCACGTGCATTTTAATGATGTTAAAGCTTTCCGAATGGTCTCAAATTTTAAACATATAATTATTGCGACATTTTGTCGAGCCATTTCAAATTTTATGAAAATCGGATGTATAGTTTAATTACAGGGACAGTCAAAAGTTTTTCTTTACATTAAAGCCAATGGGAAAAATTATTGCAAGTGCAATTTAATGATGTTACAGCTTTCCGAATGGGCTGAAATTTTAAATATATAATTGCTGCAAAATTTTGTCGAGCCATTTCAAATTTCATGAAAATCGGATGTATAGCTTAATTACAGGGACAGTCAAAAGTTTTCCGTTACATTAAGGGGAATGGGAAAAAATTATTGCAAGTGCATTTTAATGATGTTACAGACTATGCACTTATGAATTGCAAATAAATACACATTCAGTACAATATGGGGTGCAAAAAGTAATTGTAAAACTAGTTATAGTACGAACGCACCTCATTTGCCACGTTTGACGAGCAATTTCCAACTTGTTTGAACTCTGTCGCTGGTTTTTAGATCCGTTCCACCCCTCTTCCTAAACTTATACAGAAATTTTTTCAAGTATTTTCTTATGGAGAAGTATGCTAGAGAAAGAATGTCTAAAATTCTTTGACAGTAAATTGACTGCAGAATTTAAATCAGCATTTAAATGCCAATTTCAAGCATCGTGGCTTTATTGGTAGTCTTACCGTCCCCAAGATTTATTCCTGCACTTTTCGAGGTCAATTAAATTATTTTTTTTTTATTTAATCCAATGTAAAAAACTGTTTCTAAAAATCAATTACATTGTGGCTAACACTTAGTCTTACATGATTTGCCTAAAAATAGTGGTAATTTTTCTTACCGTCCCATCCTTACCATCCATTTTTCATCCATTACCGTCCCTTTTTTCCTATACCATCCCCTTTTTTCCCTTCCGTCCCTTCTTTAATACCCCTTTAAGACAATGTTATACTAAAATTTTGTACTAAAAATACTACATTGTTATTATTTCTTATTTGAATGTCCTGTGAGTACTATTCAAATTCATTATAAGTAAAAATTTAAAAGAAAATAGAAAGATATAGTGGTAAAATGGTAAGGAAAATTAAACTCGCAAGTTTAAGTTAAATCTCAGTTAAATAAAACGTTTTTCGCTTCTGACCATTTTTTCTTTATTTTGAATCGTTAAGGCATTCGTCTATCAGATTAAAATGTTATTTTAGCAAGTATAATTTCATCAGATTTTTATTCCCGAAAGTCAGAAGATTGTGAGAATGCCCCATATTCTGAGTTATTTGTGAAAACTGTATTCAGATGAGAAGGTTTTTGGCAAAGTTACAAGTGTTTTAATTTTGTACACAATCAATTTGTTGGCTCTTTATTAAACTTTAAATCCGTTTCTCTCAAAACTGATTTTTCAACGTTTTTAGATTTTTGAAATGCTCCACGCGTCTTAATTTTTTATCAAAATTCATGAAATTGATAAGTAATAATCCTGATATTACTTAAAAAGCAGCCGTGTATGCATGTAACACTTCGACTTTATTAAGATAATTTAATTTGATTTTTAACTTATTGAAAGGGTTGGGTTGATTTTTGACGGCCAATTATCTACACGAGGGATATAGGTCCGGGGGAAGTGCCCTCCGTGGGGGTCTTTCTAAGGGAACCTAATCCGTATTTACGCATGGAAAATCCACGGCTCAAAGAAAACCACGAAAACTCCGAACGATTCGGCCGACGGGCGCGATTGGGATCGAACCCAGCACCTCCCGTCTACCAGCTTCGAGAGCAGAACCTCTCGGCCACTGGTGGGGCAACTTATTGAAAGGCAAAATTTTGATGAAAATCGATATGGAATTCATAAAATAATCTGTAAAAAATGAACTATTCATGGGATTAAAAAATGGATGCACAGATTTGTTTTAATAAGGTTTTATGGGATTAAACTGTAAAATCGATGACATTTCTGAACTAGTATGTTGTGGCCATCACAGAACTTTCTTCTATATAAATCACGTCAATTAAATCATTTAAATAGTACAAGAAATTACATGAATTTAGCACCAATTCATATCAAAGTATATCTGAATTTGAAGTTTGATGAAAATTCGTGCATTAGTTCTTGAGATAGAGCTACAGCGGGAATTCTGAAAAATGTAGCATAGCAGCGCCACCTGTTGAGCGATTTACACTAAAAATAAACAGCACTAAATGATATCAAGGTATACCTGAATCTGACGTTTGTTGAAAATCTAAGCATTAGTTCTTGAGATAAAGCTATTGCGGAAATCACAAAAAATACAGCATAGCAGCGCCACCTGTTGAGCGATTTACACCAAAAATTAAACAGCACTATTTTACACGTCAATTCATGTCAAGGACTAACTAAATCTAAAGTTTGATGAAAATCCGTGCAATAATTCTTGAGATACAGCTCTTGCGAAAATCGTGAAAATGCAGCACAGAAGCGCCACCTGTTGGGCGATTTACACCAAAAATTAAACGGCACTAATTTATATCAAGGACTAACGAAATCTGAAGTTTGATGAAAATTCGTGCATTTTTTCTTGAGTTAGAGCTATTGTGATAATCATGAATAATGCAGCATAGCAGCGCCACCTGTTGGGTGATTTTTACAAAAAAGTAATCAGCACCAAACTATATCCTGGACTAACTGAATCTGAAGTTTTATGAAAATCCGTGCAGTAGTTCTTGAGATATAGCTATTGCAGAAATCGTGAAAAATGCCGCATAGCAGCGCCACCTGTTGGGCGATTTTCACCAAAAACTAATCAGGTCTAGTTTATATCAAGGTATAACTAAATAATAAGTTTTGTGAAATTCTGTGCATTAGGTCTTGAGATAGAGCGCCCACAAAATTTTTGTCACATACAGACTCACAGACAGAGTGACAGAGTGACAGAGTGACGGAGTGACAGACAGACTCACAGACAGACATTTTCTAAAAACCATCAAATCGTGTTCTGGGCATTCTAAAACGTGTAAATCCGTCGAAAACCGGGAGTCGAAAATTTTCACGAATCCAATACTTTCTTCTTGTAAAGATAGAAGAAAGTAAAAATTAAGACGGGTAGAACATTTTAAAATTTCATTTCATTTTTACTTTCTTCTATCTTTACAAGAAGAAAGTATTGGATTCATGAAAATTTTCGAATTCCGGTTTTCGACGGATTTACACGTTTTAGGGGTCAGAGATTCCAAAAAACATGTTTTTACAAAATGTCTGTCTGTGACTCTGTGAGTCTGTCTGTCTGTCTGTCTGTCTGTCTGTCTGTGTGTATGTGACACAAATTTTGTGGGCGCTCTATCTCAAGAACTAATGCACGGAATTTAATAAAAATTGATATTCTGTTAGTCCCTAATACAAATTAATGCTGACTAGTTTTTGGTGTAAATCGCTCAACAGGTGGCGCTGCAATGCTGCATTATTCACGATTTTCGCAATAGCTCTATCTCAAGAACTAATGCACGGATTTTGATCAAATTTCAGATTTAGTTATTCCTTGATGTGAATTGATGATGGTTACGTTTTGGTGTAAATCGCCCAACAGGTGGCAATGTTATGATGAATTTTGTAGGATTTACACGATTTCCCCAATAGCTCTATCTTAAGAACTAACGCACGGATTTTCATAAAACTTCAGATTCAGTTAGTCCTTGATATGACTTGCTACTGATTAGGTGTTGATGTAAATCGCCCAACAGGTGGCGCTTCTCTGCTGCCTTTTTCACGATTGCCTCAATAGCTCTATCAATAGAACTAATGGACGAATTTTCATCTAACTTCAGATTTAGTTGCATGTTGACACAAGTTTTTGTTAATTATGTTTTGGTGTTAATCACCCAATAGGTGGCGCTGCTATGCAGGAATTTTCACGATTTTCGCTATTGCTCTATCTCAAAAACTAATGTACGGATTTTCTCCAAACTTCAGATTCAGTCAGACGTTGACATAAATTGTTGCTGATTAGGATTTGGTATAAATCACCCAATAAGTGGCGCTGCTAGGCAGCATTTTGTTGATTTCAGCGATAGTCATATCTCAAGAACTAATGTACGGAGTTTCATATCGTTAGAATCCTCATGAGATGCATAGATTGCCATTTAATTTTGGCAGTGTGATAGCGAATTTTGAAGTATTAACATGTATGAGATAGAAGAAAGTTTTGGGATTGATACATCCGACTTGTTTTACTTTCTTCTATCTTTACAAGAAGAAAGTATTGGATTCTTGAAAAATTTCGACTTCCGGTTTTCAACGGATTTATACGTTTTAGAATGCCCAGAACACGATTTGATGGTTTTTAGAAAATGTCTGTCTGTGAGTCTGTCTGTCACTCTGTCACTCTGTCACTCTGTCACTCCGTCACTCTGTCACTCTGTCTGTGAGTCTGTATGTGACAAAAATTTTGTGGGCGCTCTATCTCAAGAACTAATGCACGGAATTTCACAAAACTTCATATTTAGTTAGACCTTGTTATAAACTGGACCTGATTAGTTTTTGGTGAAAATCGCCCAACAGGTGGCGCTGCTATGCGGAATTTTTCACGATATCTGCAATAGCTATATCTCAAGAACTACCGCACGGATTTTCATAAAACTTCTGATTCAGTTAGTTCATGATATAGTTTGGTGCTGATTACTTTTTTGTGAAAATCGCCCAACAGGTGGCGCTGCTATGCGGCATTTGTAACGATTTCTGCAATAGCTCTAACTCAAGAAAAAATGCACGAATTTTCATCAAACTTCAGATTCAGTTAGTCCCTGATATAAATTAGTGCTGTTTAATTTTTGGTGTAAATCGCCCAATAGGTGGCGCTGCTGTGCTGCATTTTTCACGATTTCCACAAGAGCTGTATCTCAAGAACTATTGCACTGATTTTCATCAAACTTCAGATTTAGTTAGTCCTTGACATGAATTGACGTATAAATTAGTGCTGTTTAATTTTTGGTGTAAATCGCTCCACAGGTGGCGCTGCTATGCTGTATTTTTTGCGATTTCCGCAATAGCTTTTTCTCAAGAACTAATGCTTGGATTTTCAACAAACTTCAGATTCAGGTATACCTTAGTATAGTTTAGTGCTGTTTACTTTTAGTGTAAATCGCTCAACAGGTGGCGCTGCTATGCTACATTTTTTCAGAATTTCCGCTATAGCTCTATCTCAAGAACTAATGCACGAATTTTCATCCAACTTCAAATTCAGATATACTTTGATATGTATTGGTGCTAAATCGTTGTTATTTCTTGTACTATTTAAAGGATTTAATTGACGTGATTTATATAGAAGAAAGTTTTGTGATGACCACAACATACTAGTTTAAATATTAAAAACATAATGAGATTGGAAATTTCTTTTAAGGTGTTCTATGTGCTTATGGTGAAATGTTAGTTGGACAAAATTTCATATCTTTATGATAAACAAAAAACTATTTTGACGTCTACCGTCTCCTTAAAAATATAACGATTCCCTTTGTTTAATATCTCCTTATGTTGAATATTGCTATTCGGTGGATTATTGGATAACAAAATCTTGCCAAACGGCATATTTGAATTTGTATAACGAGAAGATATTATAAGTGGATTGAACTGGTCATGTAGTTAGAATTTTGCAGATAAATAGGTGGGAAATATCTTTTCTGTATATTTTTAAATTATTCGATTTATTTGAAAAATATGGTTACGTTGTTCTTTTTTTGGCATTGCTAAAGGTAAATTCATGGCATTAAATTGGGAAATAGTGTAGCATATGTATAGTATTTAAATTGAAATACCACATACAATTAGACTAAAGTTATGTTATCAATAACATAGTTAAATAATTTTCAGGTCCAAAAAATTATTTTATCTCTCAATTTCCACAAGAATAAGATGTACAGTTGAAATTTGGCCGGCGAGCAAATCAAAGAAAGCATTACTGAACCACTTAACATCTCAGCGGTTCAAACGGAAACTTCGTTTTAAAAGCACCTGCTTTCACTCTGTACATTGTCTAACTGTGTACATCACTCCCTTAGAGCTCTACACTTGTCATGGTAAGACACTTCTACACTAGTGTTAAACTTATTGCAGTGTTCTTTTCAAATTTCTCTCTTACATTTTAATATTTTTTTGTATAGGATAGTCACGATCGATTTCCAAACAGGCTAATATCTACTTTTCGATTTTGATTGCAGATTTTTTATAAGTTAGTTCCTCTTTCAAAACTAAAACTGCATATCTGCGCAGTGTATGCATTAAGAGAGTATGAAAATCAAAATCCTCTGTAACGTAAAATAGCTTATTAATTTTCAATGTATGCTTATTATAAGTAATTTTCTACATAAAAAAGTTAATAAGGTTTAAATTATGTAAATAATTTTTTTAAGTTATTAGGTCTGTACTCAACAGTGCAATGATTCTACATTTTAATGCTGTCTTTCATACGCCCCCCCCCCCTCCTCAAAATAATGTTGTTACTATTTCTTAACTTTGAATATCAGTTTTAACTACAGTTTCAATTTAATTTGTAACAATAATTTTCTTTTATAAAATTAAGCTTCGATTTTAATTCTCTCTCTGTAATTGTCTAACTGCAATGCACTTTATTAAAATAAAAGAAAGGATATATTCTATCCGCCTAACAACATTTTTCAAATTTCATTCGCATGTTTAATTTCGTTGCTATGCAAAATTACCTAGTCATATACCTCTACACTTTTCACCGTTTTCACTTCCAAACATCTGCTCAAGCTTTTTCTTCAACGTATAAAATTATTTCAGTGGATACTTTGTCTCTAACCTCTTTTTATTTTTAATTAACGTTCGTGTCTTGCGCTCCACTCTTGCCATTCTGGCAACCAACTGTAAATTGCGGTCTTGTGGTTTTCCAGTATGCTTTATTTCTCATGTTGTCCTTTGGCGTTAAAATTTTCATAATTGCCCTCTGTCTCCGTTGAATTTTCATTAACGAAAAAATAACACGTCTCTTCTCAACCAAATATCGCCAAATGATATATGACTGGCTATTTCCATGTACAAGTACACGCTTCTCCGCCAAGGCCAAGTCTCTGAAATGTCAATGATGTCATTCTGATCTTGATTGTTGGTCTTTCAATGTAGAAATTGTTGTATCCTCTCCAGCGAACAACTGCTGGCAGCTGTGGGCTTGCTCTGTGACTACCGGAACCAGATCCTAGTGTAGCAAGTTGAAATAAAATTACTTTTTATGTACGATGTCTCTATAATTAGAATGTATGGCCTAATTCCCTCTTATGCTAATATATTGTGACTATTCCTTTAATCAAGAATCTTACATGACAACAAACTGTTTCACAGGCATCACAAAGCTTTCGTTTACAAAAATAAAATGTCTGCAATCAAAATTATACGAAAATGTATTCATTATTGAGTTATACCTATGCGGTAATTGTGATAAAGAGAGCATAGCAGCGAAAGCTGTATGGTGATATACATCGAAACCTAATAAGGATCTATTTAAGTCAATGTCTAATAGATTATGAAGTTTGGTGAAATTTTGTGAATTAGTTCTTGAGTTATAGATATTGCGAAAATAGTGAAAATCAGAGCATAGAAGCGTCACCTGTTGGGTGGTATACTCCCAAACTTAATAAGGATATATTTAAGTCAAGATCTAATGAAAAGTGAAGTTCTTTAGTCTAAATACCGATCATTAATGCTTGAAGTATAACTATTGCGGAAGTCACGAAAATGCAGCATAATAGCGTCTGTTGTTGAAAGATTTACATTAATACTTAACAAGTTGGAAATTGCTCGTCAAACGTGGCAAATGAGGTGCGTTCGTACTATAACTAGTTTTATAATTATTTTTTGCACCCCATATTGTACTGAATGTATACTTTTTTGCACTTCATAAAGCGCATAGTCTGATACATCATTAAAATGCACTTCCAATAATTTTTTCCCATTCCCCGTAATGTAACGGTACACTTTTGACTGTCCCTGTAATTAAACTATACATCCGATTTTCCTAAAATTTGAAATAGCTGAACAAAATTTTGCAACAATTATATCTTTAAAATTTCAGACCATTCGGAAGGCTGTAATATCATTAAAATGCATTTGCAATAATTTTTCCCATTGGCCGTAATGTAAAGAAAAACTTTTGACTGTCCCTGTAATTAAACTATACATCCGATTTTCCTAAAATTTGAAAGGGCTCGACAAAATTTTGCAACAGTTATATCTTTAAAATTTCAGATCATTCGGAAGGCTGTAATATCATTAAAATGCACTTGCAATAATTTTTCCCATTGGCCGTAATGTAAGGAAAAACTTTTGACTGTCCCTGTAATTAAACTATACATCCGATTTTCCTAAAATTTGAAATAGCTCAACAAAACTTTGCAACAATTATATCTTTAAAATTTCAGACCATTCGGAAGGCTGTAATATCATTAAAATGCACTTGCAATAATTTTTCCCATTGGCCATAATGTAAAGAAAAACTTTTGACTGTCCCTGTAATTAAACTATACATCCGATTTTCCTAAAATTTGAAATGGCTCGACAAAATTCTGCAACAGTTATATCTTTAAAATTTCAGATCATTCGGAAGGCTCTAATATCATTAAAATGCACTTGCAATAATTTTTCCCATTGGCCGTAATGTAAAGAAAACTTTTGACTGTCCCTGTAATTAAAGTATACATCCGATTTTCATAAAATTTGAAATGGCTCGACAAAATTTTGCAACAATCATATATTTGAAATTTCAGACCATTTGGTTGGATAGTTTTTGCTCTGTTACATGCGGACAGACGGACGAACAGACGGACGGACTGAACGACGACTATAGGTGCTACGTATTTATATAATTACGAACGCACCTAAAAATTGTCTACTTAAGCCAAGGTCTGACAGAATATTAAGATCGATGAAATTCAGTGGAATAGTTAATGAGATAAAGCTAGCTCGGAAATCGTGAACAATGAAACATAGCAGCGCTATCTGTTGGGAGATTTACACCAAAACCTAATCAGCAGGAGCTTATGTTTAGATCTAACTGAATCTCAAGTTTGATAGAATTTCGTGCATTAGATCTTGAGATAAAGCACCCAAAATACTTGTATCATATACGGGCAGACTCACGGACAGACATTTTCTAAAAACAGTCAAATCATGTTCAAGATATTCCTGAACATATAAATGGGTCGAAAATCTGAAATCAAACATTTTCACCAAATCCAATACTTTCTTCTAAAGATTGCAAAAAGGAAAAACATAAAAAGTATTTTGTCGAATATAAAAACGAAAAACCTGTAAAACGTAAATTGATTTCACCTACATTCAATAAAGGTAAATGTATTTTGCTTGCAATGACATCCAAGGAATCTTGTTTTCTATTAGGATTTCAGGTTAAATAGAATGTTCGTAATTGAATAAATTTCAAAGCAATAGTTTTTAGTATTTTTTTTCGAAACGACTTTTTTCCACTTCGTTCGTTCAGCGAAATTCTCCAGTTAATCCAAATGCTCAGATGCTTTTCAATTACCGTTAAAACACACATAATCTAACACTTAAATGTTTAAATCATTTAAAAGTTCTGCGGAGTTCGAGAAAAGATTTATATAGCCTTTTAATCGACGTTTTCACTGTTCTAATTGTGTATTATATTTTTTTATTATTTTGAAGTAATTTAGTTTAGTGCTGCAATGATTTTACACATTTGTATATACACAAAAAGGAAGTGAATGTATAAAACATGCATGTTATATGAATATTTCTACCCTCCGCCCCATCTTAAAAGAAATTTAAATAATGGACCTCGTTGTAAAAAAAAAAAATAATTAAAAAAAAATTATATTTTAACCTCGGTTTTCAAGCAATTTAAAAATAATGCGAATAAAATAAGTGATAAGTATAATTATTTATCGTTTTATTACTACAAAAATATTAACATGCTTGTAAACTATTTTCGAGACAAATATAAAATATATTCTCGTTTGTTTTGATCTTTTTAATATTTAAACACCATCGGTAACAATGCGCATTCGGGTGTAGGTCACTGTCATCATGCCTCTGGTTATGAGTGATATAGCAGGGGACTTCTACTATATATATATAGTTAAAAAAATTCCAGTAGCAATTCTAAGCGTTACCACAAACTATAAACTTTAATTGGAGAACAAAATTAACTGAACCATACCAAATAACAACTATAATTTAACTTAATAAACAATCTTAAAGAAACACTACATAACCAACTTTAACTTAAACAATCCAACCATAAGAAACAAGGCAAATAACTAATTAAACATGGAGACAGGTTGCGTGGCTTATGACACGCTAATGCAGGGTTAAAACTGTTTTTATAGCCATATATATATATATATATATATATATATATGGTAGTGGGTTCTATAGTGGGTTCTATATGCCAATAAGTTTTACTTTAATATAGTTTCAGTATAACGATTAATGTATAATATTATTACATGCCATCTTCATTTGGAATTTTTGTTAATATTGTTATATGAGCTTGTAAGATAAATTTTGATTCAAACGTATTATATATGTATACATATAATTAGTAATTCATTATACTTACAAATAAACACATTTTTAACAAAAGACACATTCATATATGTACCCCTGTTATCTCCAAGTTGCCTTTCTAATTGGAGGGTTGCCGGGGTAATTGGAGAATCATCTCCCTTTTTCCAATTAGTCTGATATTTTTCAGGCTTATTGCAAAGAGCCTAGAAAGCGTTAGGCTAACTGAAAAATGACCACTTTTTATCCAATCAGTATGATTTTTTTGTGGTAATTCACCCATAACCCAACCATAACCCGAAAAGTAAATTACAACAGACCCCGATCCGAGCAAGACAAAATAATTTCAGTCTGCATGCAACCAGACCCGAACCTGAATGTTCCATTTAAAAGACCCGAAATCTGATCCGAACCAAATCTGATAATGGAAAAAAATATTCTAAAGCACTATAACCCGATCCGAGTAAGACAAAATAATTTCCTTGGACGCGCAACCCGAACCGAACCTAAACATTCCAATAGAAAAAACCCGAAATCTGACATGAACCAAATCTGAATTAGACAAAAATATTCCAAAGAAACATAACCCCATCCGAGCAAGACAAAATAATTTCTGTGGACTGGCAACCCGATCCAAACCTAAAATATTTGTTTGAAAAATTCCGAAATATCACCCGAACCAAATATGATAAACGACAAAAATATTCTAAAGAACCATAACCCGATCCGAACAAGACAAAATTTCCTTGGACACGCAACCCAAACCGAACCTAAAAATTCTATTTGAAAAAAAACCCGGAATCTCAAGCCGACAAAAATATTACAATATTCCGGTAACCAATATTCAGATCCGAGCAAGACAAAATAATATCTGAGGACATGCAACCCAACCAGAACCTAAAAATTCAATTAAAAAAACGAAATCTGACGTGAACCAAATCTGAACCTGACAAAAAATATCCACAAAAGCCATAACCCGATTCGGACAAGACAAAATAATTTCCGTGGACACGCAACCCGAACCGAACCTAAAAATTCCATTAGAAAAAACCCGAAATCTGACATGAACCAAATTTGATCCCGACAAAAATATTCCAAAGAAACATAACCCGATTCACGCAAGACAAAATAATTTCTGCGGACATGCAACCCAACCAGATCCTAAAAATTCAATTTGAAAAAAAATGAAATCTGACGCGAACCAAATCTGAACCTGAAAAAAAGTATCCCCAAAAACCATAACCCGATACGGGCAAGACAAAATAATTTCCGTGGACACGCAACCGAACCGAACCTAAAAATTCCATTAGAAAAAACCCGAAATCTGACGTGAACTAAATCTGAACCCGAAAAAATATTCCAAAGAAACATAACCCGATCCGAGCAAGACAAAATAAGTTCCGTGACACACAACCCGATCCGAACCTAAAAATTTTCTTTGAAAAAAAATCCGAAATATGACCCGAACCAAATATGATAACCGACAAAAATATTCTAAAGAACCATAACTCGATCCGAGCAAGACAAAATAATTTCCTTGGACACGCAACCCGAACTGAACTTAAAATTTCATTTAAAAAAAATCTGAAATCTGACATGAACCACATCTGAACCCGACAAAAATATTACAAAAATTTATATCGGATCCGAACAAGACAAATTATTTCCGTTGACACGCAACGCGACCAGAACCTAAAAATTTCATTTCAAGTCAACCTGAAATTCGACCCCAACCAAATCTTAACCCGTCAAAAATATTCCAAAGAACTTTAAATCGATGCGAGCATGACAAAATAATTGCCGTCGACCGGCAACCCGATCCGAACCTAAATGTTTTAATTGAACTAAATCCGAAACCTGCTTGTGATCGGTTTTCGGTTAGACTTCAAATGGAACCTTTAAGTTCGGATCTCGTTGCGTGTCTACAGAAATAACTTTGTCTTGCTCGGATCGAGTTACGGTTCTTTAAAATAATTTTTTAATTTTCAGATCGGGTTCTGGTCAGGTTTCAGGTTTACTTCTAATGGAATTTTCAGATTCTGGTCGTATTGCGTGTAAATGGAAATTAATTTGCCTTGCTCGTATCGGGGTACGGCCTGATGTATTTTTATTTCGGGTACTGTTCGGGTTAACTTAAAGTAGAACTGAAATTATTTCGTCTTGCTCGGATCGGGGTATGGTCTGTTGTAATTTATTTTTTTGGTTCGGGTCGGCTTATGGGTTAATAAGCCTAAAAATTCACCCTGATTGGATAATAAGTGGTCATTTTTCAATTAGCCTAACGCTTTCTAGGCTCTTTGCAATAAGCCTGAAAAATATCAGACTGGTTGTGTCGTCTAGTTGCAAAACCGGCCATCTCCAAAAAATAAAGTTTTGAGAAAAAGCTGATTTTTTACCACACTTAGCCAAATAAAGTTTGGAACCAAAACTCTTCAGTTTTATAGTCATTAGGGCAGTATATTTGAAAACATGAAATAAGGTGGCAGGGGTACATAAAGGGAACGGGTTATTTAGGTCTTTGTTTTGGATTTGGCCGCCTTTGCAACTTACTTTGGAGTTGGCCGGTTTTGCAATAAACCGGCAATAATAAATTAAATTAATTTTTGCTAAATTTAGTCTGACAAGGGGTTTTTAGGGGTTGCAAATACACAAAAATGTTTTGTTCAACTTAATGTTATTTAACAAAAAGAACGTTAGGAATGTTATTAACGTAAAACGACTTTTACACAGTTACTGATTGTTAAAACTGACTAACAGTTGAAACTAACTGACTAGCTGTTGAAACTGATTTAAATGTCACTAAACAAATGATTTAAATGATACGATATTATTTTAAATAAAATTATTAAATTATAAAAACTTAAACAAAAATCATACTATGTACATGCGCATACAATTTCAAAATTTAGTGGTCTCACCGTTTTCGATAGTCTCACAAATTTTGTCATAATGGTCCATCAATGAGTCTTTTTTTTCATCATCTTTGCTTTCTGCTTCTTAAGCAGCTGATGTCAATTTATTTTTGTAAAAAAAATAACCGCTTGAGAGCATCCCAATTTGGTCCGAAATGTTTCGTCAGTAAGTTTTGGACATCCTGAAGTTTTAGAGGCTTCACCACGGTATCCGGAACCACGTCGTCGAGCTTGCTGCTCATATTACTTCTCTTACTCTTGACAACAGACTTTCTGACTTCTACCTCAGATTTTTGGAAGACCTTCCCTTGCACCAACAGCTTATTTTTATATTCTGTTATGAGTTTTTTTTTCGTAGGAGCAAATTTGAAAGCCACAGTGCAGGCGGTTTGGGGAAGAAATTGCTGGTCTTCTTCAAATCATGGTCGGTCTCTCCCCGACTTCAAAACTGTTCCATATTCAGATAAAATTTCTTCATTCTTTGCGGGCTGAATGAGGGACTCGATTTTCTTCAATCTCCTTTCAATTTGAGCTGAAACACAATCTGGAGGGATAAAAGAATACTGAATCAACGTAGGCAAGTTATTAAATTAATAAAATATTATGGCATCATGGTAATTAATTAATCAAAATACGCTAACTATGATGTTATTATGTTATCAATTAATTATGTATTATATTATCCCTAGGGTGGATTACCCATAAGGCAACTTAGGCTATGGCCAACAGGTGTACGTTAGGTAGGGTTCGCAAAATTTAGAACTTTAAAGTTTTTAAATTTAATGAAATAAGAACAATTTAAAATTTTACGAAAAGTGTTAAATAAAAAATGAATTTGTAATAATTACATTTAAAACAATTTTTCTACTTCTCGATACACCAACACAAAATTCTTTCAGATTTTAAGTGTTACAAAAGCCCATTCAGTGCCAATCTACAATCCTCAAAATACTAAAATTTATAAAGCAAAATTTAAATGTATTATTGATTAATTAAATAGATTAAAAAATTCTTAAATTTGTCAAAGAAAATTCACTTACAGTTTTATGAAGGGGGTGGGGGGAGGGCGCGGAAAAGTATTTTGGACTAGGGCGTCAAAAAATGATAAATCACCCCTCGTTATAAAAAGGTGTACATTACCTTTGAATTTTGGGTTTTCTCCTTTACCACGTCGTAGATCCACTTTGCCGTTTCCTTGGTTGATTAGTAGAAACTTCTTCCAGAAACACCTTCCTATAGTTGGAGAAAACACGAAGCTAAATTATTAGAAAATTTGTATGCACCAAGGGAGAGCAGTCACAGGCGATAGAAAATACGATAACGTTAATCTAATCAACAAGTGAGAAGTTATTGTGGGGTCGAGCAGAAGTGTCAGCTAGCGGATATGGAGATGGAAGGTTTTGAAACTCACCGGCTGAAGGATTTGGCCGCTTTTGTAGCACATCGTGATTTTCAAACGTATATAACACAGGGATTGACAGGTTTTTGCATGGTTTATCGTTTCCAGATGATAGAAACATTTACTTAGAACTAATAAAAACTGAAAAAACACATTTTCAATTTTTGAGGAGTTGGCCGGTTTTGCAACTAGACGACACAATTGGAAAAATGGAGATGATTCTCCAATTATCCCGGCTCTTTGCAAACAGCCTAGGCTGTTTGCAAAGAACATTATTTCTCAATTAGCCTACGACATATATATTATACTACAAGAAAATCTTTACAAATCAAAATGCAGCCAGTTTTTCTGTAAATAAAATTAAATGCATGCGCAAATAATGAAAACAATAGTACAGGCCTATTTTTGAATATCGAAGAAAAATCAATTACATTGTGACGTTAGAATATTAGGTTACCTTATGGTACACACAATATCATATACAGTGCGTGTCAAAAGTTTAAGCACAACATGACATTTCAAAATAACATTTTATTATTGAGTGAAAGCTACTTTCCTTTTCACATGACCTACACATTGTAGTTTTAAAAAGATACTTATTAGATTTATGCCTTGAAATTTATCTCAGATAATAGAATTTATCAGAAGAAATAAAAATGAGTGTGTCAAAAGTTTAAGCACAGTAGTTCTTTAATCTTCAGTATAACAAGAATAAAAAAATTAATACTTGGTTATTGCTCCATTCTGCTGAATTACTTTAAATATACTGTCTTCCATCGATAAAATGAGGTTCTGTATTGTTTCTGCTTCAATTTTAAACGACGCGTTCTCAACGGCTTTCAAATCTTTAACTGAAGAATACCGCTTTCTATTCGGATAAACTGCCTGAGTGAAAATACCCCTTATATTTTTTGTAGTGTTTAAGTCAGGTCTAATTGCCGGCCATTTCTAAATAGATCCTTTTTTCGACTTAAGACTCGTTGAAGTTGAGTTTGAGGTATGGAAGCATTATCATTGTGAAATAATCTCCCCTCCCCTTCATAACCTCTGCAACAGGGAGAAAATGATTGGCAAGTGTCTCTTGATAGATTTTAGAGTTTTTACGACCGATGATGAATGCTATAAATGCATGACCAGTGAAAAAATTAGCCCACCCATACCATTACACAAGCACCACCATGTTGTTGGCTAAAAATAATCCTAGGTTCTTTGCGGAGATCATGCCAATTGTACTTAAGTGCATAAAGACCACCGAGTTTTCCATTTTTTCGTCACTGAATCACCAAATGACATATCCTCATTGCCCACTGTAATCTAACTTTTTCCTGGTATCGTTTCAGATATGGTAACTGAGCTGTTTTACGTTTTTTGATGTATACCGATTCCAAAACTCTTCTATGAACAGTTGTTTTCGATATTTGCTCTCCAAGTACGTTCCTCTTGCTGTTGGGTCTTTTATTACTTAAATTGTTAAAATCTTTTTTAATTAACCATGCTGATTGACCTATATGTTAACCTAGATGAAGACCTAAAAATTGCAGTATTCATTTTAAGAAAACTTACAAAAGTTGAACAGCTCCCACTATATGGATCCTGGTTAACCCAGTAAAGCAGTTGTATTATCCTATCACTCTTTAACCAATATGAAGCATATGGAAGTTCCTTTCCCTTACCTTTCTTCACCTCAGATATTTGTTGTCCTTTTATTTAACAATTCCCTTTCCATTCTGAACATTACGGGTTCAGAAGATCATTCCACCTTTGTAGGTGTTCGGCTTTCTATTGGGTGTGGCAGAATTATCTTGAGATCGATCGATATTAGACTCTTCGCATATCGACAGCTTGCAAATGTTCAGTATTTGGCAGGTGAAAACTCCATCCACCGTTCTCTACCTTATCATACCATCTGGAAAGAGAAGTCTTCGGGCGCGAGATCTATATCGCTAATCTCTTCAACTCGTACTTTCTCTTCGAATAGATATTCTTCCCGGGACAGGTTGCTATACCATAGCTTCTGAAATCGAAATCTTTGGATTTGTTTGAAGACTAACGTTAGCATCACCGGAAACATCATAGTAATCATAATTAGCATCATAGTAAACATCACCGAATTACATCGAGATAAACTGCCTGTTCTATTAATCACGATTATGACACAACTGCCTGAAAAACCGATAGAGATGGTGGGACGCAACTCACCATTAAAATTTTTGAAACTCCTCCCTTCTCAAAACGTAATTACTTTCTCAATAGTATTAAACTATCACTCCGATAAAAATTTGCCTCCCACTTTCTTTACTGATTGGACAAGAGTCTACAGCTATACTTCGCACAAAACAGTTATGCTCTTTTCGGTTCTTCTGTTTCACTTTTCTTTATTACTTCGCAGGAAAAGAGGGCACTGCAACTGCGTTCCCCCATTATCGCAATCACACCTGTCCTATCTCTCGTTAAACACGCATCGCTGCAAATGCCACTAAGCTTGGGGGATTTCTAACATCACATGCCGAAACTGTATTTCCTCGAGAAAAGATAAAAAGAGCAATTCTCAGCATATATCTGCATACAAGCAATTTAAAGCTCTTGCAACAAACATAGCCATAAAAATACTCCCTGCCGTTATTTCTGTGAGGTTCCATTTAAAATGTTATCTAGCAATCTGTATTCTCAGAAGACATCTCGAATCTTACTGTGTGGGATCCCAAATAACATATATTGCACTTTCCCACGACTAGGAAAGAAAACAAAAAAGTTTCACACCAACAGTACAAGGAAACGACAAAGCCCAGATGGTTCAAAACAATCTTTTCACATTACTCCTGTTTTTTGAAAAGAAAAAATAAAAGCAATTACAGACTGTCATGTTTGTATTTCAATTTAATATGTATAGATGGAAGCACCATAGCTCCTCCCACAATTCATTAGGAGTAAATATCAAAAAATTGTTCTTCTCTAGTCTTGTGTCATGTGTGACGTCGTGTAAGTGATGTTTTTGTTTATGAAATGAATAGTAAATGTTTATATGGCTACAAGCTGACTCATCAATTAATAGTTTTGTAAATTACTTACTAAATATATAAAAAAAGGGCGACGATGGAAAACAGGTGTAATATCACCGGAAAAAGTTTACCGAAAATGATAATTGTACCGGGTGAAATGGTTCTACTTCCGTTTTCAAAGTTCCACGCTTCTCTGTAATAAATACTTCAATGTGATATTATTAAGTCATCATCATTATGACGGCGGTGGTAAGAACTACATTACATTTATTTTACATATTTACACTTTTGCTACATTTAATAAAGTACAATGCTACTCATTTTAAGGTGTTTGATGAAAAAGTAGCAAGTTTACGTGAAACGACTGGAGCAAAATTTCGTTCTACACGATATTAAAGAAGAGAAAAAAAGTACCTTCTCTTCAATCATTATTAGGGCCGAAATTATATGGTTTACTTGCTTATTTATGTGCACCTAAGGATTGTGGAACCTTAAAATATAATGAGATTGTTGATATTTTGCTTAAACGCTTAAGCCCCGCTTCCAACAAATTTATAGAACACATTAAATTTAGAAAATGTTTTCAAAATGAAACTGAATCAATTCGAGATTTTGCTGCTAGATTAAACAAGTTGGAAATTGCTCGTCAAACGTGGCAAATGAGGTGCGTTCGTACAATAACTAGTTTTATAATTATTTTTTGCACCCCATATTGTACTGAATGTATATTGTTTTGCCCTTCATAAGTGCATAGTCTGAAACATCATTAAAATGCACTTACAATAATTTTTCCCCTATTCCCCGTAATGTAACGGAAAACTTTTGACTGTCCCTGTAATTAAACTATAAATTCGATTTTCATAAAATTTGAAATGGCTCGACAAAATTTTGCAGCAATTATATATTTAAAATTTCAGACCATTCGGAAGGCTGTAAAATCATTAAAATGCATTTGCAATAATTTTTTCCCATTGGCCATAATGTAACGGAAAACTTTTGGGTGTCCCTGTAATTAAACTATACATCCGATTTTCATAAAATTGGAAATGGCTCAACAAAATTTTGCAGCAATTGTATATTAAAAATTTCAGACCATTCGGAAGGCTGTAAAATCATTAAAATGCATTTGCTATAATTTTTTCCCATTGGCCGTAATGTAACGGAAAACGTTTGGGTGTCCCTGTAATTAAACTATACCTCCGATTTTCATAAAATTGGAAATCGCTCGACAAAATTTTGCAGCAATTATATATTAAAAATTTCAGACCATTCGGAAGTCTGTAACATCATTAAAATTCACTTGCAATAATTTTTCCCATTGGCCGTAATGTAAAGAAAAACTTTTGACTGTCCCTGTAATTAAACTATACATCCGATTTTCATAAAATTGGAAATGGCTCGACAAAATTTTGCAACAATTATATATTAAAAATTTCAGATCATTCGGTCGGGTAGGTTTTGCTCTGTTATATGCGGACGGACAGACGGACGGACAGACGGACGGACAGACAGACGGACTGGACGACGACTATAGGTGCTACGTATTTATATAATTACGAACGCACCTAAAAAAGGTACGACCTTTTGTTCATTTACTGGTGGTACTTTAAATAAAAATTTACTGGAACAGTTTCTGCGCGGTCTGAATAATGAAAGCATTCAGAATAAATTGATTACGCAAGTTGATGATTTAAATTTCCAAAAAGCTGTTGAGAAAGCTTTAGCTTTACATAATGTAGATATTGAAATTAAGCATAAAAATTTCAATGTAAATAAAATTTCCAGTACGAAAAATGTACAAAATAAGAAATTACAAAATTCTTCTCAAAAACAGAGTGTCAACAATCATGTAAATAATACACATTCTGACATGAAAAAAATAAGTTTAAGTGTTATCGATGTGGAAATGCCTCACATTTAGCAAATGTTTGTAGATTTCTTAATGTTACTTTCAACCTTTGTAGTAAAAAGAGCCATTTAAGTAAAGTATGTAGAAGTACAAATTCTAAAAAACATGTAAATTCTTTAAATACAGTAAATGTCGTAACTGTTAAATATCATAAAGATTCAAATCCTATTAAGTTGTCTGTTTTCATTGAGAACAAGGCTAGAGCTGATATGGAATTAGATACAGAATCTGGAATTCTGCAGGTCTTTTAAAAAGATTTCGCAGAATTTTTCCTGATTATAAAATTTTTCCTCAGGATGTTCAGTTAAATACTGCAACTGGGGAAATTTTCAAACCTGTAGGTTATGTTGAAGTAAATGTTAATTATGAAAATAAAACTAGAAAGGTAAAGTTGTATCTCTCTATTCTAAAAAAAAGTAACTACCGCTGTCACCGCCGCCGCCGCCGCCGGTTTTGAATTTTTTGTGACCAGAGGTCTTTCTTCGTTAATATTGAGAAAAATAATGCATACAAAAATATGAAAATCAGTGGTTTTATACAGAAATGTTTGATAAACACGCTGATGCAGACAGTTTTCAAATCGAAGAATTATTTTAAGAGATATTTAATGCTAAAGTTGGACAAAATCGTTCCACTAAAAAAGTTTTATAGCAGCAAAAACTATGCATGGCAGTGTAATCATTTTTAGATCATTTTATGCGTTAGAATTTGCCGGAGTGCAGATTGCACTAATTTTTTTTATTTTGACTCATTTTTTCAGGTTTTATTTCTATTTTAAATTCAAATTTTCAG
Source organism: Maratus speciosus (assembly GCA_963932465.1). Classification (NCBI taxonomy): domain Eukaryota; kingdom Metazoa; phylum Arthropoda; class Arachnida; order Araneae; family Salticidae; genus Maratus; species Maratus speciosus. The sequence goes on along the minus strand of OZ010786.1, from coordinate 47,904,238 downwards.
CATTTCTAGAGATATTTTTTACAGATTTCAGAAAATTGTACTAATTTAAACTGTTGCCATCTGTATAAAAAGCGCAAGCAATAATGTTTGCTTCAAATTAAAAATTTATTTACACGTGACTATAAACAGGAAAAAAACTTTCAAATTAGAATTAAATAATTATGTATAAAAAGCAGGAACTTATTAAAAATTACGTCATAAAAAGTGCCCACGTGAATTTTAAAAGAGAAAGGATATTGTAAAATAATAAATTCATTAACATGCGTTAGAAGTCTTAGGAGAAATTACGTCATATTTACGTCACATTATAGTTATTACATAAAATGAACACAAAAGTTGAATGAACACAAAATTGCAAAAAAGTTTAAATTTAGAAATTGCGCTAGACATTTATTTAATATTTTGAGAGGATATTTTCAACTATTTTTGTTAGGAAACCGCAAATAATATTTCATTGCTAACAAAAGTACTTTCACGCGATTATTTAAAAGAGAAAGAATAGCTTGGTAAAAATTACGTCAGATTAAAAACGATTAATTTAAAATGACTCATTTAAAAGAACTTTCTTTTCGTTTTGTTAAAAAATACCAGGAGACAAAGATTCTGTTTACTTAATTCCTTTTATATTAGCTTATTTTGAAATGTTGTTACACGTGTCTACGTCATCAAGTTATTTTTATTTCGACGTTTTATTTGTATTTTTATTAATGTTGTACGAATTTATATGTTCTTTCGTTATTTAAAATAAAAATTATGTCAATTTGTATAATTTGGCGAGTGGTTTGGCGATTTATATAATTTGGCGAAATTGGTCGACGGGATAATCAAGACGTACCGCAGCGGATTTGGCGTTAAAATTCCCCAATCAAAGAGAAATGAATAGAAATTCGTTTATAGGGAGATCGCCACTGTTTTTTAAATTATAATTCAATCTTTCGAAATCTTTTTAAAGCCGATCAAATTAGCGTGCATTTAGAGCCTGCGGTGTCTGGACGGGGGTTGGCGAGCGTAGCTCGTAGGGGGCCGAGCCCCCTAGTTACATAGAAATTTTCTGTTTATTAAAACGCTTTATTAATGCAAAATTTCAGTCATAAATAATGGCACAGAAACAGATTTTCAATTTTCTTCGTAGAAGTTTACTTTGGCTGATGTCAGGCCTTGCGTTTTCGCCATGTTGTGACAACCAGTGAAACAAACTGGCTGTTGTACCAGTCAAACTGACACCAGTAAAAGCAAATAGAAATTTGTACTATAATTGTGAGAAAATATATCCATGTATAAGACGCTTAAATAAGACAAAATTTTCTATTAAATTTTACTGGTGGGAAGTTTGCGCGACGGTATTCAGTAACTGTAGATTCGATTTTTAAAAAAAAAGTAGCCGCCATCTTGTGGCAACCTCCTCAGTTACTTCACGCGCAACTGGTAGACGGTACACTTTATGTCTCCTTCTCTTTGTTCATAACTCCATTGTTGAAACTCACAAATTACAGAACTACGACATCAAATCACATACGGACGTTTCAAGCATACTTATATCCCCGTCATCAGTGTGAAAAGATTAAAAATTATCTCTCTGTTCTAAAAAAAAAGTAACTACCGCTGTCACCGCCACCGCCGGTTTAGAATTTTTTGTGACCGGAGGTCTTTCTTCGTTAATATTGAGAAAAATAATGCATACAAAAATATGAAAATTGGTAGTATTATACAGAAATGTTTGATAAACACGCTGATGCAGACAGTTTTCAAATCGAAGAATTATTTTAAGCGATATTTAATGCTAAAGTTGGACAAAATCTTTCCATTAAAAAAGTTTTATAGGAGCAAAAACTATACGTCGGAATTTAATAACTTTTAGATCATTTTATACGTTATAATTTCCCGGTGAGCAGAATTAATTTATTTTTTTAATTTGACTCATTTTTCGAGGTTCCATTTCTATTTTAAATTCAAATTTTCAGCATTTCGAGAGATATTTTTTACTTATTTCAGAAAATTGTACTAATTTAACCTGTTGCCAACTGTATAAACAACGGAAACAATAATGTTTGCTTCAAATTAAAAATTTATTTACACGTGACTATTATAAACAGAAAAAAAACTTTCAAATTAGAATTAAATAATTACGTATAAAAAGCAGGAACTTATTGAAAATTACTTCATCTATAATTACACGTGAATTTTAACAGAGAAAGGATATTGTAAAATAATAAATTCATTAACATGCGTTAGAAGTCTTAAATAGGAGAAATTACATCACATTTACGTCACATTATACATATTACGTAAAATGAACAAAAAATAATATTGCAAAACAGTTTTAATTTAAAAATAGCGCGAGACATTTACTTGATATTTTGAGAAGAACTTTTCAACTATTTTTTTTTTTTTTTTTTTTTTGGACAGCGCAAATAATATTTCATTTCTAATAAAAGTATTTTCACGTGAATATTAAAAATGGAAAGAAAAGTTTGGTGAAAATTACGTCCGATTAAAATCGATATATTTAAAATGTCTTATTTAAAAGGACTTTCTTTTCGCTTTGTTAAAAAATACCGGGAGACAAAGACTCTGTTTACTTAATTCAATTTATATTAGATGATTTTGAAATGCCATTGTATATTTTAACAGCAACTGATTTTTCCGTAAAATTCCCCAATCAAAGAGAAATGAATAGAAACCCGTTTATAGGGAGGTCGCCTTTGTTTTTTTAATTTTAATTCAATCTTCCAAAATCTTTTTAAAGCCGATCAAATTAGCGTGCTTTTAGAGACTGCAGTGTCTGAACGGGGGGTTGGCGAGCGTAGCTCGTAGGGGGCCGAGCCCCCTAGTTTGATAAAAGAAGATAATTTTCCATTATTATTTGGTAGAGATTGGGTATCTGAATTTGATATTTTCCCACATAATTTAAAATCTGTATATGCAAATAAAGTTGTAAATTATTCTGATAAATTACAAGGTTTGTTACAGAAATTTTCTGATTTATTTACTGATAAGGCTGGGGAAATTAAAGATTTACAGGCAGAACTTTATCTTGAAAAAAATGCTACACCCATATTTTGTAAAGCTAGGCTAATTTGTAAACAATGCTTTGAAGTTAACGTTGTATACACTTAAAGTTACTGTCTAAATATGAAAATTGTCTCATTCATCTACACTCTGCCCTACTTTTAAAATTATATAAATTTATTGCATATAAAATGTCTGTTGAGATGAAAATAAAGACGTGAGTGTACAAATAATAGATAATTTACTGCTACCAATTTTTAGAAGTCGACATACACACTAAAATCCGCGGGAAAAATTTGAATAATCGCGGCAAAACTACGTTTTTCACGGTTTTTAAGAAAATTTAAAAAAATGTCCCATTTTTGAAATAGCGTACTGCGCTTGCTATTGAGTGCATAAAAAAAGTTGTAAATATGAATGTTGTAGAGAATGTTATCTTCTTTAATATTGTAATTGACAAATAATATGCTACGGCAACAAGTCTCGAGATATTTCCAAAAAAATCAAAATAAGTTCCAAAATTTTGTTGTTTTTCGCCCACAGAAAATTTAGCCTTAAGAAATTTTGTTAGAAAACTTGGTTTCTCTATGTTGGTATCATTATAAACAATTTAGAAAAAAACATCTTCTACCCCACCTTTTGCAAGGTAAAATGTACATTTCCCCTGGACTAAATATCAAGAACAAAAGTACCTCAACGACGATGATGTGTTCCAAATCCATCGACTCCAACTCTCACCGCGCTATTATAGCAAATGTACCATCACAGACGCACAATTATTATAGCATTGCAAAAAATAATCGTGACAATTAAATTCGGTTCAGTTTACATATAGGTTAGGGGAGTACACAGTGAGACAGCAGCCACTTTGACATATAGTTCTAACTTTTTCTTCAAGCTGGCACACACACATAACGACTTCATCTTACGCAACACGTGGATGTAATTTCGGCACTTCAGTTACTCGTCCGACAAAACAGTAAATAATTCATTATTTTATAGTGGTTACAGTTACATAAACATCTAATTTAGAGTTTATCCACTTCAATATGACATATATTTACTTAACCAAACCTAGCTATATCTAATAATAGACTACTTTGGGAAAATGGCATAAACTTTTTAAAGTGATGAAATTGATGTAACAGATGAGGCATCCATTTTTTTTACAACGTAACGAAAGTACACAGTGAGACGTGTCTTATTGAGTACCTACTATGTGGTTCTGATGTTAAAAATGTTATTTATTAATAAAATAAGGTTTTTTTTCTTTCTCTCTTTCTCTCTGTGTGTGTGGGCGTGCGATGGCTAGGGAAATTTACTAAACGTAAGAGGCTGAAAATTTGAATGAAGATAGCCCAAGGTCTGCCATTGACCACCCGAGGCTGATATTTTTAATATTTTAAAAATCTAGAAATATTAATTAGAAATCATGAACTGCAGAAAATTATTGATAAAGTGTAAAAATATATGATTTATGAAAATATATACATTGTCTCTACTTGTGTACTATTTATGGTACATATTGAGACAATTTTCGATACGTTATGCTGCTTCTGTGCTTTTATAAATAACTTTTTAAAAACCATTTATACATTAATGTGTAGCGCATTTGTGTAGCTTAAAGACGTGGCAAAAAGTTTTTCTCTAAGAATAAAAATCGTCGCCATCGTCGTTAAGAAATAATAATTTTCGCCTCACTGTGTACTACCCTCTCCTACTTTGCTAAATTTAAAGAAATGACAGAATAGGTCACATTAATGCACAAATGTTGGAATAGTGGTGCTGAAAGGGTACAATTATAAAAGAGCAGCTAGGAACAAAGCTACAATACTTACCTTTACTAAGCTGTACATTTATTGTTTTTTCAAAGGAAATACTTGTTATATTTATTATTTTATATTCGTTCGCCAAAAATAATAGATTCAAATGTTTTATTCCATTTCATTATTTTTTTCATTTTTTCGTTAGTCAGTAAATTTTACTCTTTTATACAAGATTTAAAATTAAAGAAAACTCCAAATTAACATTCTGCATCTGCAATGTTAACAAGTTGGAAATTGCTCGTCAAACGTGGCGCAAATGAGGTGCGTTCGTACTATAACTAGTTTTATAATTATTTTTTGCACCCCATATTGTACTGAATGTATATTTTTTGCGCTTCATAAGTGCATAGTCTGTAACATCATTAATATGCATTTACAATAATTTTTTCCCCATTCCCCGTAATGTAACGGAAAACTTTTGACTGTCCCTGTAATTAAACTATACATTCGATTTTCATAAAATTTGAAATGGCTCGACCAAATTTTGCAGCAATTATATATTTAAAATTTCAGACCATTCGGAAGGCTGTAAAATCATTAAAATGCATTTGCAATAATTTTTTCCCATTGGCCATAATGTAACGGAAAACTTTTGGGTGTCCATGTAATTAAACTATACATCCGATTTTCATAAAATTTGAAATGGCTCAACACAATTTTGCAGCAATTATATATTAAAAATTTCAGACCATTCGGAAGGCTGTAAAATCATTAAATGCATTTGCTATATTTTTTTTCCCATTGGCCGTGATGTAACGGAAAACTTTTGGGTGTCCCTGTAATTAAACTATACATCCGATTTTCATAAAATTGGAAATGGCTCGACAAAATTTTGCAGCAATTATATATTAAAAATTTCAGACCATTCGGAAGTCTGTAACATCATTAAAATTCACTTGCAATAATTTTTCCCATTGGCCGTAATGTAACGGAAAACTTTTGGGTGTCCCTGTAATTAAACTATACATCCGATTTTCATAAAATTGGAAATGGCTCGACAAAATTTTGCAGCAATTATATATTAAAAATTTCAGATCATTCGGAATTCTGTAACATCATTAAAATTCACTTGCAATAATTTTTCCCATTGGCCATAATGTAACGGGAAACTTTTGGGTGTCCCTGTAATTAAACTATACATCCGATTTTCATAAAATTTGAAATGGCTCAACAAAATTTTGCAGCAATTATATATTAAAAATTTCAGACCATTCGGAAGGCTGTAAAATCATTAAAATGCATTTGCTATATTTTTTTCCCCATTGGCCGTAATGTAACGGAAAACTTTTGGGTGTCCCTGTAATTAAACTATACATCCGATTTTCATAAAATTGGAAATGGATCTACAAAATTTTGCAGCAATTATATATTAAAAATTTCAGACCATTCGGAAGTCTGTATCATCATTAAAATTCACTGCAATAATTTTTCCCATTGGCCGTAATGTAACGGAAATCTTTTGGGTGTCCCTGTATTTAAACTATACATCCGATTTTCATAAAATTGGAAATAGCTCGACAAAATTTTGCAGCAATTATATATTAAAGATTTCAGACCATTCGGAAGTCTGTAACATCATTAAAATTCACTTGCAATAATTTTTCCCATTGGCCGTAATGTAAAGAAAAAATTTGACTGTCCCTGTAATTAAACTATACATCCGATTTTCATAAAATTGGAAATGGCTCGACAAAATTTTGCAGCAATTATATATTAAAAATTTCAGATCATTCGGTCGGGTAGTTTTTGCTCTGTTATATGCGGACGGACAGACAGACGGACGGACAGACGGACAGACGGACGGACAGACGGACGGACTGAACGACGACTATAGGTGCTACGTATTTATATAATTACGAACGCACCTAAAAAGGGAGTTATTTTATTAATAATTTTGAAATATCGTTCTTTAAACAGTTAAACAGTCTTAATTCTCAACGCTGGAAATTTACACTAAAATTAATTCCATGTCAGTCATTTCTCTTAATGTTAATATCTACAGTCTAATTAAAACCTTTTACTGATTCAGGAAGTTACATAGTATTAAATTTCTGAAACAAATATTGAATTTAAATTTATACAATATAGTAAATAATTTTCGACATACTTCTCAACTAAATTTAAACAAATATATTGCATTCCAATTTAAACATCCGTCCATTTAATTTAGTATGAAATTAAATTATATAAATTATTATTACGCATAAATATTATGATTATTTTACACGATAACCATTCAATTCTAAAATATTAAATCATTTTATAATAGGTGCATGGCTGCATTCTTTGGAAATTACCAATAACCTAAAAGAGAAATTTTCCGCACTGAATGATCAATATTTAAGTGATCGACCACATTTTACGACGCAAATTATAAAGTGTCCTTACCGAAAATATTAAAAAAATAGTAGACTGTTTATTTTGGAATTAAAAAAAAAACGCATAGAGCTTCCGATTTGCATCATTGATTTCTAAAATTCGTTCCGTTTTTGGTATATTTCGCGAGTTCTATGAAATCATATGTACTAACTTCTAAAATAAGCATATCAGAACAGAAAGGCACGTATATCTTACTTCAACTATTATTTAATTTAAGCTGAATATAAATTAACAATTTTCTGTAAATGAAAAATTAGAATTTCAAGGGTTTTTTTTATTTATTTATTTATTTATTTATCTTTTTTGGCATCAAAATATTATAATTTAACTTCAAATATTTTGAAACTTTATTCAACATATTGAATTTTATCGAAAAGATGGTACCATACCGCTTGTAACATAATATTATATTACTCATCATTCTATAAACATATTTTTTGCTCATTTAATTTTTTTTATCATTCAAAATGACTTACATATAAATGCTACGCATTATATTTCTGCTGATGGTAGGTGAAAGTCCTGATATTGAATGTTGTATTACTTGAGCTTTGTAGTTGTCTCTTCCACAACCTGTCCCTCTGGTAGTAAGTTTGATTTACACAACTGAGTTCTCGAGAGAAGTTTTGTATTAAGCGTTAGTTATATTTTGAACGTTACTCCAACTGTAAAATACATCCGATCAACTTCGATCGACTGCCCGAACTTCCGGCAGAAGGTACCTAACCGCCAAGTTACGTTATTATATTAGGCTGAGTCATAATGAACTTCCGATTCAGCTAAGTAGAATGTGTTGTTCATGTCTACCCACTAGTTGTCAAGGAGACAAGCAAGTTTTTGTTTTCACTATATAGATGAGGTTTAATTAGTTTTCTGTTAACTGTTTTGTGTGATGCATGTTACATTACACTTTTTTTCGTAACCTCTGAAATGGACAATCCAAAAGTGTATATTCGTCATGTAATACTTTGGTAATTTAAATAAGACAATAGTGATAATGCGATAGCTCAAAAAATAAACAGTGCATAAGATGAAGGACTAATAACTGATCAGGCAGTAAGAAATTATTTTGCGAAATTCCGTTCTGGGGATAGGACATTAGAAAACGAATTGATGGCGGGACGTCCCTTCGAGTTTGGCGACAACATTTTAAAAGCCATATTCGAGCAAAATACGCATGAATCAACAAGATGTATAGCAGAAAATTTCAGTACATCCAAACCAACTGTTAACCGCTACGTAGAGAAATTCAGGAAAGTCATGATAAAGGTTAGAAGGCCAAGTTAATAAAACCTTCTTATTTTTTGGAGTTTACCCAATTATCCAAGCTTTTTCCACTATTCGCGTATTCTTGCCCTAAATTTGATCCTGTGGGATGAGACAATCAGTCTTGTTCTTAAATTAAAAGGTCCTTCTATCAAATATCTATTATTATTCTTCTGTTGAAGGTGGATAAAGCATCAGTCTATTATGTAACATTTGGCAGTTCTTTGTAGAGAATTACACATCCAGTGGAATATATCATATGCAGCGAACGAATATGCATTGTAAAGGGGCAGTAATTCCCACAACTTTAATACAACGCTGTACATGGCTAATTAAATGATACTTCAATGTATATATCGTATTAAATTTCCTTTCTTTAGAACTTACGGAAACAAAAAAAAACAAAGTATTGTGTATTTTAAAATATAGATATATGTTAAATGTTTGTGTTTTACATCAACTACTGTAATTTTTTTGGAAAATTTTATTAAAGAAATTTTAGAGTTAAGCGGGTTTTTCTCACTAAAAAAAATTAAAGCAACTTACTCAAAATGTTTTTAAATTACTTTAGAATCTATTAACTTCCTAAGAATAATGCAAATTTAGAAAATAGATTCTTACTGAAAAACGAAATTAAAAAGAAATGTTTTTATACCTGTGCCTAAAACCTAAATTTTACCTGTCTAATGATAAATCATTATAAACTCATCAAAGACATCAAAATTATAATTTTCTGAAAATGAATATATGAATAAAAATCTACAATTTAAAATATGATACTAAAAGCTACATTAAAAAAAAAGACCTAATTGTTTTTTAAGCGTAAACAGATGTACATTTAATTTCGTGGTTATGAAAAAAAAAACTTTTGATAGTTTTTTTTTTTTTTAAACTACCGATTTATATTTAATTTTTTTAATCATTATTTGACAAAAGAGGACTGCAATTTACTCAAAACTTATTACATAAATAGAAATTCCTGACTTCTTACACATAATGCGCAATTAGGAAAAACATTCTGGCTGCAAAACGAAATACATAAATGTTGAAAAATTTTACTCAGAATATTCTGCGAACTAAAACTTATAGTTTCTAATGATAAATCATTAAAAACTCATTAAAGAGACAGAAATTGTTTTACTATTAAAAAAAATACCTGTCTTGCAATCTGTATTTTAAAATCCGATATCTGAAGGTACTTTCGAGGAGCATGAAGTTGGGAGCAACGTAATTGGTTTTCAGATTGAAACAGATGAATATTTAATTAATGTTTCCGAAGAAAAAATATATGAGATAACTTTTCAAGATTACAAAATTATTTTTTTACATTTAAAAATATTTTATATTAAACTAATATTATTTTACTTAAAATTCATTAGTATTTAATGTATGAGTTGTATACGTTATATTTTATAATGTGTTTTCTTATGCAGGGCTACTATAAAATATTCATTCATCGTGGTTGTTTTCGCAACTGGATGCTGATTCCAGGGATTTTGTCTTCCAACAGGACGGGAAACCACCTGATTGGAACATTCAAATTCGTCGATACCTGAACTATGAACTACCGCATCACTTGACTGTGCGAGTTCTTGAGGATGACCTGACTTTTTTCCTTCGGTCTCCTAGGTCACCTGATTTAACGTATTGTGACTTCTTCGTTTGGGTACACATAAGGAGATTGTTCCCCACTGTGAAAGACATCAGAGAAGCTCAGGGGACGGTGGAATGCTGCAGTGATGACCTTTGACAAAATGTGTGGAAAGAGTTCAACTACCGCCAAGACTTGTGTCGTGTGACCCATGGGGTGCACATATAGCATTTGTATAGGGTGCAGAAAACATAGTGAGTTTGCGTGGTTTTACATAGTGAGATTTTAATATATCACTCATATTTGTATGTGTATTACTTTTGAATATATATCGTTTTGAAAATGAATGAATCTTTTATGATAGCGCTGTGTTATGTACTATTAAAAGCAACAAAGTTTGAAAATAAATTATAATTTAAATTTGATGCATTTTTCATAATCATTCTTTGTAATATTCCACTAAGTGGGACTTCCTTGACCAAAGGAAGCATTTTTAGGGTGTTTTTCCCTTTCTTCCAGGCATTGGAAATACCCTATCTTAATTTATAAGCTTTCAATGACACTGAAATCATATTTTTCTATTTCATTCATGGCATATCCCTCCTTCGTGTATAAAGATCTTATTAGGTTTTCTTCTTCCATTCCATGAAGGTGGCCATACAATGTTAGCTTATTAAATTCAATCGTCTATGCAACATACTATATGACTTCCATGATTTCACAAGTTCGTGAATTTTTAACTTTTCCCAGCCAGTATGTTCTCATCTTGTGGAGCGAATATTAAGATTAATTATATGCTTCTATTTTTTTATGTTATTTAATTCTTAGTTTCTACATTAATACTTTCAAGAAATGAAAATTAAAGAACATTTTAAAAAGTTCGTTGCACACTATAGTTAACAGTGTATCCTGACTAAGTAAAAAGAAGATAACAATTTCAAGTTGAGCTTAGGAAGTCAAAACAGTCCTTGGTGCTTCCACGGTGCTTTTTCAATGTGATGAAATCATTTCTTTCAGTCTAAAAGTGTTTAAAATTAAAATTAGTATTTAAAATTAAACTATTTATGATGACCTTAATAAAAATAAATCACAAATAAACATAATTTAATGTTGTAACAATTAGGAGTTTCCTAAGAGATAATACAAGTAATTATGGTAAACAAAATTTCTGTACCTCATTCTTGGATCAAAAAAGAATTTAAAAATAATTAAAGCCAGAACTTCCATCAGATTTTTCATAAGTATCAAAAGCATTTGAGCTATAATATGGTATTTATGCACGAAATATATTTATATCATACCATACAGATAAGGTATAAAGCTGAAATGATTTAAACAAAATTAACTAAAAGTAACACAGATTTAAAAAAAAAAAATGGAAGTGAGAAAAGTTATACAGGCAGAAATGTTTTAAAGTACATTGCAAAGGCTGTTCTAAATGAGAAATGTTACTAGAATAAACATAGTTTACAGAGTTTTTTAATTCCCTCAGTCGTTTGTAGTTATACTATTCTCCTATAGATATATCAAGTGTCTTTAAAAGATTGAAGAGGGCTTTATATTCTTACATTTTGAAAAGTTTCTGGTATTTTGTAAGGAAATTACAAAAGTGTAGGAAATAAGATAGGATTTTACAATATGTTGATGAAATAATCGGTCTATTAATTTTTAAAAATTTTACTTTTAAAATTTTTATACGGTTTTGCTTTGTCCAATAAGTTACATTTAGAAACATTTTGTGTGTGATCGAACAAATACAACGTAAAATGTAAATTTTTTAGGACCAAAACGCTTGGAGCAATACTTTATATCTCAAAACGTTTCGTAACTTTCTGGCTCAAAAAAACAGACAAACATTTTTTTAACTTGCAGATAGCGCCTTAAGTTAATAACCTTTAAAGAGTAATAATGTGGCAAGTTTGGTTGCAGAAAAATGAATATTTTAATGCTGTAAGATCACGAAGAAATTTTTTCTATATATAAATTATTAGACACAGGGGTTATTACGTTTAAAAATGTAAAAATTGTAACATTTTAACAATTAATGATAGAATTAATTCATAAATATAATCTGAAATCCTATTTTATTCAAAACTGAGTCAAAACTGAGATACAGTGTTTCACGCGAGTATAAGTTTTAATCTACATTTCTTTTACGCATTAATTGATAGGAAGTCCGCAGTGTAATGCACAATGTGTTCATAATTAAACGACTATTTTTAAGTTGTCTACAGACAAAACTATTCTTCAGAATGTTGTGAAATTTTGCGTACGATATAAAAAAGGTATAGGAGTTCGTTTAAGAAAAAAAAAATCGCCGCCAGAAGGTATTTTTAACGAATCATACAATTTGCATACACTTACGATATTTTGCACATTTTATTACATCCAAACATGTTCTACATGACGGTCATCATTTTCACATATCATTTGGAATCGTAGGATGCCATGTTCCACAGTTGATCCGCAGTGTGTTCTGTGAAATGCTAAGAACATGTCGTGAAATACTGCCTTTAAGATCAGATAAAGTTAATAAATAAAACTTCTGAACTATCATAAACATATGCTAAGTATGTAATTCAATAAAGACGCCGTCTGGTGGCGAAATTGAGAGTTGTTTTTTTTTCGTTTAAACACATTCCCACTCCTTTGTTAAGCCATTCGCTAAATTTCAGAACTTTATGAACAATAGTTTCGTCTACAGACATCTTTAATGTAGGGCAGTTTAATTATGGACATAGTGTACCACAGCATTCCTTCCGGTGCAAAGCATTCGTCCACTCCTAATTATAATAATTTTCTCCTACTATTATCATATTTGTGAAGTGTGCTTCATATAGTAATTTTTAGTACGTAACATTAGTCCATATGACTTTGTTATCAGGTGCAAACTTTAATTTTATGTATCTTTTAAACTATGTTTAAGCATATAATGTAAAACTTTGTTAAACTAAAATAATTTTCGGTGTCTTCGAAAAAGAATTTTTATGCTGGTAATTAAGTTTAACAATTAATAGAACACACAATTAATCAGCATCATAATTAATCAGCAACATGTACAAAGACATCCCGACTTCTACTTAGAAATAATATATTAATTAAATCGTAACAGCATAGCATATTTAAATGTACAATAATGTAAATTGTATACAAATTATTCAAATTTATTCATATTCAATAAGAAATCCCGTTTAATAAAATAAAAATCGAAATACAACTTAATGAATTTAAAAGATTTTATATCGTTTTCTCCTTGATAAATATTTTTCTGACATATTACCTTTCTACGTGTATTATATTCTAAATAAAAGTTGAGTTCAAAGTTTTATTGGAAAACCACACAACACTGACAGGAAGTTTTTACTAAACAAAATGATTTTTTTAGAACATTTGATTGTTTCTCACATAAGTTAGATAAAGCTTTAACATTATTCAGGAAATGAAATTGTATATAAAAATAGATATGTCTGTAAAAACAGAAATAAAAAGACAGTATTCTAGAAATAAAAAAATATTTTATTTGATAAAGAAATGTATTATTTGCAGATAAAATAGCAAAATCTATGTTGTTATGACATAACTATTGATTTTGTGTTTATACAATTTCTACTTTCAGGTTTTCTTCACTTCTACTCAATAAACCGTCATAATTTTAAATAGGGATGGGACGAGTAGTGATTTGGCCGAATAGCTGAATACCGAATATTCGGCCAAATTTTATGTCGCAGACTGAATATTCGGCGGCCACTTTTTTTTCCAATGCAGAAAATAACATTTGATTATATATAATTTTAAAAATAGGAACTCATTAATCATTTCTACTCTTAAATGTACTTTTAAATTAATTTTTGTATTTCATAAACTTATTTTAGTACACAAAAAATACAAAACTGCATCATATCATTTTATTCTAAGGTATATCAAATCGATTTTCAATATGTGCGGATGGTTAGTTATTTCTATTAAAATAAAAAGAATTTATTTCGCTTTTACTATCAAATGATACTTTTATCCATTCTTGCCTTAAAAATCAATAATACTCTTACACTCTCTCAATACTCACGAGGAGATATTTTCCGAAATAACCTTTAATGAAGTAAATTTTGTCATTGAGAATTTGTGTCCCTAATGATAAAAAAAAAAAAAAATGCAAGAATGAGTCTGTTCTGAAACCAGTTTCAAAACCTTAAATTACAAATTACATAAAGGCAAAAGGTATGGTTAAAGTAGAATACATATATTAACAAAATCTGTAACATTTGAACCAACACATATAATATTCAATAATATTTCACTTATTCAACAAGCACTAAAAGCATAAACAGAAACTGATGATAACGTGAAAGAAGGAAGATGTAAACTAAAAAATATATACATAATAATGTTACATATTAAAGTCAGTAATCATGCAAATAATTACTTAAAAGTGAAAACTATAAAATTAAAAAAAATATTTTATTCAATATTTAGAATTTGTACTAAAATATTTATAAAATCATCTTCATAAATCAAGTTGCGCTATCTAGTGAGAGTTTGACACCAGTTCTGTTTTCAGATGTACTATTATACTTTGAATAGTAATATTTGATAGTCTATCTTGAAAATGAATCTCAGCTAATACACTTAGTGAATGGATTTTTACACTTCTTACTTTATAGAAAATAAAAATGTTATCATGAATTTCATAAGAGCCTTTTTATTTGTGCATAAAATTTGCAGACATTAATGAGTATTCAAATGTTTTAGAATAAGGCAATAATTTTCTTTTTTTCTATAAGAGTCTTTATTTCTTGAGTTATAATCTATCATTCTGTGATGAAGAAAGTTCCTGGACAATTGAATCTCCAATTTGGGCAGCATTTTCTAAAAGATCACCAACTTTGAAATACAAAAAGACTGTATAATTTTTAGTATTTGAATAACTATACATTTTGTGCAAGTAAGAATTAGAATGACTTGATGAATGTGCCAGAAAGTAGACAATTTGGATTAGAGAAAAACAAATGCAAGAAATGATTTTTTTCTTTTTCCAGAATTAATTTGGCAAGATATTTTTCACTATTTGGCGAGATTTTAGCTTTATTCGGTGAGATATCTCTAAATATTTGGCCACAGGTATTCGGCCGAAGCATTCGGTCAATAAGCCTTCAATATTCCGTCAACCGAATATTCGGCAAAAGTGCCGAATATGCCGAATACCGAATAGTGGCCGAATATTCGTCACATCCCTAATTTTAAATAACACGGCAATTGTTTGTTTTTAAAAATCAATTTTGTTTTAACTTTTAGTAGTTTAATGGATAATTAAAAATATCTAAATTAATTTTACTGGTGAGTTCTATCACTTTTAAAAATTTAGTCAAATTACAGTAGGCCATATTCTAAATTATATTTAATGTAAACTTCTTCATTTATGAAACATATTTAAAAAAAAAATCCTTCTTTTTCTATTATGAACACGGTTGATTACGCCCACGATGTGCAATTTTATAAGTCAAACTAGTATTGAAAAATTAAAATAACGGGTCATTGTTTATATTTCTGAGAGAGAAATGGGATACAAATTCGTTCATGTATCTATTATTCTAACCTCAAAAAAAGGCAAAATAGATAATATAATATAAATAACTTCTTCATGCACAGTAGAATAAAGACAAAAGCTTCTTATTCTACAAAAATACTATATAACCATAAAATGAAATACACATTACACTTTTCCCAGTAACTCATGATTCCGAATTGCGTTCTTTATTCATTAGAAACCTCACAAAACATCCTATTTTTGAGATTTAAAGAATCATTTAGAAAATCAAATTATAACATTTAATAATACGGCAATTAAAGTATAATATTTAATAATACAGCATTATAATTTTAAATAATACGGCAATTGTTTGTTTTTAAAAATCAATTTTGTTTTAACTTTTAGTAGTTTAATGGATAAATAAAAATATCTAAATTAATTGTATTGGTGAGCTCTATCACTTTTAAAAATTTACTCAAATTACAGTGGGCCATATTGTAAATTATATTTAATGTAAACTTCTTCATTTATGAAACATATTTAAAAGAAAATCCTTCTTTTTCTATTATGAACCCGGTTGATTACGCCCACGATGTGCAATTTTCTAAGTCAAACTAGTATAGAATAATTTAAATAACGTGTCATTGTTTATAGCTAATTATCTAATCAACTAATTAATATAATTATTTATTACTTTTTGAGTAATAAATTTATAAAATTAAAGTAAACATATTAATTAGTTTTCTCAATCCGGAATTTCGGTTTTTTGGAAACTTTTGTTTCTCTGCTAAACATTTTCAAGTGTGTAACTGCATTTATACATACAAGAGTAAAAATAGAACATAATATTAATTTTAATGCTAATTTTTATGCTTTTAATTTATTCTGTTTGTCTGTAAAACATGTTTGTTGATAATGAAAATGTCTAATTGAGAATTAATAGCATTCGAAAAACACATATTTCGAGTTCAGAAAACACATTAATACACAATAAAAAATAGTCGGAAAGGTAATTAAAATCAGTTTCAGCAAAAGAAACTCCGGTTATCTAAATGCTTCTTTAAATGTCATATATATATGGCTTTCTGATGTTTCTAAAGATAAGGAACACCTATCGGAATTACTACTAACTCCGAAGAGGTTATTGTATATCTTCGTTCGTGGTTATATTATATTTAAGATAAAAATAAAAATTCTTAAAAATACCATAAAAATCTTAATAAATGCGCAAGGCCTTTCGAAAGAAACGATCTTTCTTGATCAGGAGCAGAGAACAAGTTCGACTACTTTGAAAACAGCATCGAGACTGAAAAACGGTTCTAACTTATCTAAAGTCTTGCTGCTGTTTTCAAAGTAGTAGGACGTACTCTGTGCCTTATGAAGAAAGACTAGTTCTTTCGAAAAGCCTTGTGCATTTATTAAAAAATTTTATTGTATCTTTAAGAAGTCCTTTTTATCTTATCATTCCACACCAGCTTATTGAATTTTATTAATATATTATATTTTCCCAGATTCTACCTTTGATTAAGGTGTTGGGACAAATTTTGTCCAGAGACATAATTTATTTTATTCGAACCGCATTAAAAAAAAAATATTTACTGTCACACACTTATAGCAGAATATTTTCAAGAGAAATCTACCACAAAGAACATTTTGTAAAATGTGGTACGAGTAAATATAAAAATAGTCGCATAGCCCGTAATCAAAAGGTTAAGAAACACGTGCTTTTTGTTTAAATGCAGTAACAATTGTATTTCTAGTTCATCCCAATAGAACATTGTTATTATTTCAAAATTTTAATCAATGGCATTATAATAAATCGCCACGAATGTAAATTTTAATATTTATAATATTAATCTAACATCTTCTCTTCAGTTTTTGTGTAAAGAGTATCATGTGCAGAATTTTGCCTTTTTGTTAAATATATTTTCCACTTTATATATTTTGCATGCATGTTTTATTTGTGGGGTTTTAATTAATATTTTTCATTTTTTTATTGTGATCATAAAAATGGTGAAAAATATTAATAATTTGTAATTTGAATAAAAATAACTCTTAATGATGTGATTGTTTATCAGTAAAATTCGTCTAATTTAAATTTTGTTCTGTCTGAATATGTCAATACATTCACATTTCAAGTCAAATTTATTTGTTTGTTTTTATGAGCTTCTTAATTTTTATTATTAATTTCCTATTTCGAAGACAAGTAAGATGTAAATAACCGTGCCGAAACTGTTTTATTTTAACTCTTTAAATAAGCTAAAATATTTTGACATTATTCTTTCCAGTAGTAATACAAAAAAATACCTGGGACCTTTGTCTAGCCGATCATTATAAAAGAAAATATTAAGTATTAATTTCTAATAACCTATGAACATAAAGAAACACTCTTATAATAATAGAAGTAATGATATATTCAATTAATAATTAACCTGGAACAATAGCGACACAGGCCGACACATAATTTAATACAAAAGTATCAGTAACCCACTACAACCTCTCCCCACACAAAACAATGTTTCTCATGGGGCATGGTCCCTTTCGAACTTATCTCCACAAATTTAAATGTGGAGACACATTCCTTCGCGATTGTGGCGCAGTGGCATCACCCTTCCGTTAAAACTTTACCTGCCCGCTAACAGCATAATGGCATAGAAGTCTGCCATCCTTCCCAAGGAATGGCTTCACAATATCCTATATCGACACACCCTTAACAGAAAGTTACTTAGAATATATCTTTTTCTGATGGATCTGTCAAACCTTACTTTGCAGCTGTCAACTGCAATTCCCAATACAGAACTTCTCAATCTTTGCCGCCTCTAGCGTTGAGGGTTTTTCATTGATGTCTGGTCTTTGAATATTGTTTGTAAATATTATTTTTCCTAAGCCAACTTATTTTCAAACCCACCTCTTGTCGCATGTAACGGCCTTAGTGCTCCAGCTGAAAATTGTAATTACTTAATTTTTGCATATATAAACCTTAATAAAGGTGAACAAGGCGGGATACTATGCTCTACAGACTAGGTCCTGGTCTGAGGAGCCCTATTTACGCTATCAAATCAAATCAAATACAATCCATTAAATATTTTAAAATATCATTATTCATTTTTATATTAATGTTTTTAAAATTAAAAAGAATGTGCTGATTATCTACAAATTGTTTACTTCTCTGTAGTTCACTAAAAATTTTTATATATTTAAACATTTAATAAAATCTAGATAAGCTTTTAGGAATGTAAAATATGTATTAAAACATAAAATTTGCTCAAAGTAGAAGATATTCTCATTTTTAGCTAAACCACTTTGAAAGATGGATTTCAGACGACACTTAAAAAATTTAAGAAAAATTCTACAGAAAAAAAAAAGCTGTTTACAGAGACTTTAAACTAGGGATGCACAACCGGTGGCCCGAGGGCAAAAGTAGCCCGCGATGGGTGAACTTGTGGCCCGCGAGCTTCGAAAATTTATAACTGGAAAAAATCGTAAATTTTGCCAATAGGTCGCAGGAAAAAATGGTGATTTTCGTCAATTATTCGCGTGAAAAAATGACAAAATTTGTCAGTCAGTTAAAAATCGCGAATTTCGTTTATTGACCGACCGATACCATAGATATCAACATAGGAAATCGCCAATTTTCGAATTTCACCAGTCGCTAGTCGAAAAATAATTCGAATTTTATCGAACGGGCACTCGAAAATCGCAAATTTCGTCGATCACGCAAGGAAAAATAGAGAATTTCTTCTTTCGGGAACGGAAAATTTGCGAGTTTTGTTGATCGAGCACAAACTAATCGCGAATTTTGTCGATCAATCAAGGGAAAATAACAAATTCATTGAAAAATTACAAATTTTGCCAATGAAGCACGGAAAAATCACGCGGAAAAATTACAAATTTCATCGATCAGGGGCGGAAAAAATCGCAAATTGAGTCGATCAGGAAAGGAAAAATCGCGAATTTTGTCAATCAGGCGAGAAAAAATTGCGAATTTTGTTGATTGGGAACATAAAAATTGCGAATTTTGTCGATGATGCGCGGAAAAATTACTAATTTTGTTGGTCGGCTGCGGAAAAATCGTGAGTTTGGTCAGTTTATCACGACCAAAAATCGCGAATTTTTATCAATTTGCCACGAGAAAAAATTGCAAATTTCATCAGTCAGTTAAGAATTGCAAATTTCGTTGATCGGGCGCATAAAAATCGCGAATTTTGTTGATCGGATGCGTAAAAATCGCGAATTTCGCCGATCGGGTACGGAAAAAAATCACAAAATTTTGTTGGTCACGCTCAGACAAACCGCAAATTTAGTTGATCGGGCACTCAAAAATCACAAATTTCGCCGATCAGTCACTGAAAAATCACAAATTTTGTGGATAAAACGCGGCAGATTTCATTCATCGGGCACGGAAATATCGTGAATTTTGTCGACGATGCGCGGATAATTTGCAAATTTTGATAAAATTGTCAGTTTATCGAGAAAAAAAAAACGCGAATTTCGTCAATTTGCCGCGGGAAAAATTGTAAATTTTGACACTCGGTTAAGAATCGCTAATTTCGTTAATCGGGTACAGGAAAAATCACGAATTCCGTGATCAAGCACGGAAATTTTTTAAAATTGCGAATTTTTTCGATCGGGCGCGGACAAATCTCGTTGATCGGTTGCAGGAAAAACTGCAAATTTCGTCAGTGTCAGTAAATAGCGAATATCGTTGATTGGGCGTGGAAAAATCGCGAATTTCGCTGATCGGGTTCGGGAAAATTGCGAATTTTGTCGAACACGCGTGGAAAATCGTACTTTTCGTCTACCGGCACGGGAAAATCATGTGTTTTGTCGATTGGGCTCGGAAAAATCGCGTTGACGATCAAAAATTAACGACGGGAAAATTACAAATTTTGTCATAGTCAATTAATAGCAAATATCGTTGATAGGGCATGGAAAAATCGCGAATTTCGTTTGTCAGGCGCTGAAAAATCGTACATTTTGTTGATCGGGAGCGAAAAATCGCGAATTTCGTTGTTCGGGTGCGGAAAAATCACAAATTTTGTCGATCAGTAGCGAAAAAAATCTCAAATTTTCTTGATCGGCTTCAGAAAACTTTCGAATTTTGTCTATAAGGCGCGGAAAAATGGAAAAAAAATTGCCGATCGGGCTCGGAAAAAAGTGTATATCGTTGATTGGGCGCGAAAAAAGCGAATTTCCTAGATCGAGCGCGAAAAAAAAAGCGAATTTCGTTGATCGAGCGCGGAAAAAAGAGAATTTCATTGATCGGGTGCATAAAAATCTCAAATTTCGTTGATTGGCTCCCCCTCCCCCCCCCCTTCGTTCATAAAATTCTCATTTTTTTTTCGTCACTAGCCACTGTGATGCCTATGTTTTTTAGCACTTTTAATAAAGCAAAATTTATACTCCCCCCAACAAAGTCAAGGTATATTATCACTACCTGAAAATAATCCTTGCTATATCTTTGTATATATACAAACGTAAACTGTTCATATATCTTGCCATATAAATTGGATATGTTGACTGGGTAGGCGAATCTAGAGGGGAACCTTCCACACCCCCCCCCCCTACTCTGAAATCGTGTTTTTATCCGATTATAGGTGTCAGATCACCTCTCCGAAATAAAATTCTGTGTTACTAATGTGGTCCTCGACAACCCAGACATATTTGTAAGTGGGCCTTCTCTTAAAAAGGTTGTGCACCCCTACTTTAAACAATACTGAAAAGACATTATTTCAAATAAATGGCTATTTTTAAAACATTTTTAACATAATCTGATTTGAAAAATGAAATCATTTTATTCAGCAATAGTTTCAAAATCTATTTAGTTAATAGTTATAATTTTTTAACTAAGTGTATAAATAGTCATTAGTAGTAATTAGAGAATATGTATGTTTAATACTTGATTTATATTTTGAAATAAAAACCAACCTTTGACGGAGGGTTTTTAAAACAATAAATACTTAACAATAAAATTCTTTCTTTTCTTCATAAAAAATGTAATAAAATCTGAACAAAAGCTAAGAAAAAAATATTTAAAATTGAAATATTTAAAAAGACACAATTTCAACGGAAGTAAAAGAACTGAAATAATAATTGTACTTTCACATTACTACATTAAACTCTCTTTGATTATATTTATTTAAAAATATTGTGTTTCCGAATCCACATTCTACTGATTATCAAAATATGTGGAATATTTATCAATGATGCGAACCATCTAACATCACTTAGAGAAAGCTTAATTAGATTTTTGTACTTGCAGCTTTTTTTGTTGTTGTTATTGTTGTTGCGAGTATTTGAAGAAATTTTCAAAATTTCTATTTTGTTAAAAATTGCATATTTTTTCCATTTTCACATAAAAAAAAAATGTCTAACAATTTTTAAATGTAATTTTATGAAGAAGCATGAAATAACTTAAAAAAAAGTAATTGCTTTTAATATTTATTTTATTTGGAAATGAAAGTAAATAAAAGACTTCCGTTTTTATGAAAGAATATCCCTTTAAGACGTTTTCGATTGAAAAAGTAATAAAAATTTGTATTATAATTTGAGTCTTAAAATTAGTTTCTTTGTTGTGTTTTTTTTTAATACCACAGAATCTTGTAAGGAACAGTTTATCTAAGAAAATCTCCCATTTTTTTTGTTATTGATTTCTTGACTGTTTTCTTGAAAAATTTAAAATGTAAGGTTCTGAAAAGTTTAATAGCTATCATTTTTCATAAAATAACTTAAATTTTTAATACTTAAATTCTTTAATTAAAACTTTTACTTAAGTTTTATGATAAAAGTTTAATAGCTATCATTTTACATAAAATGTGAACATAAAGAGAAATGTAGGTTTTCTTAAGTTTAACTATATATTTTGAAAATATATTTTTCTATCTTGAAAGTAGATTTAAATAGAATTTTTAAAAGAAAGTGCTATATGTTTTAATTTTTATTTAATTTTCGTGCAGAAAAAGAACGAAAAAATTCTTTTTTCTTTAGTTTGGGAAAATTAGATAAATTTAATGCCTTATCATTTTTAATAAGGTTAATAATGCTATTATAAATTTAGTATAAATCAAATAATGAGAAAGTGCACAAGTGACCTATAACATGAACTTATGACAAGCATTGAGGTTTTGTTTCATAACTTATCAATTTATTTTTATGTCTTTCACTTTTTGTATCATCATTCATTGTAATGTGGAAAATTGTTTTTTTTTTTTTATTAAATATTGAGTTGCTGCTAGAATACAATTTATTTTTTTTATTCTGGCTTCCGCTCGGGACCTAGGAATCTTGCTTCCGCAAAAGAGTCGGAATACGTGGAGGAATAAAGGGCTGCGGACGAAGAGAGGCCGCTCGCCGCGACGGTTGAACCGCCCGCCTTCCCCCAACCGCCGACCGAGACTAATAATAAGCTAGAAGAAGCAAGGAGTCGTCGTGTAGCTTCATCGCCCCGAGCCCTCCCTTCCCGGTTTTCGGTGTCTTTAATTTGTGCAATTTCTCTTTTAAATTTATTTTTTCATTCTGGCTTCCGCTCGGGACCTAGGAATCTAGCTTCCGCAAAAGAGTCGGAATAAGTGGAGGAATAAAGGGCTGTGCACGAAGAGAGTCCGCTCGCCGAAGCGGTATCGTTATCAAAATAAATATCTAAATTTTTAATTATGCTAACAATATATTGATATTCTAATTTAAGACAAATTTAAGTTTTATGATATTTCTTAATTAATTTTATATTAATGTTAATGATTCATTTTTGCGTAGAACTGTACAATTCACGCATGTTTTTGAATACGGATTTTTAATTTAAAGATAAAATGACAGATTATTACATTATTACATATACGACATTTTTAACATAATTACATTAGACTGAGATATACAATATTTATTTTATTAAAAAAAAACTAAACAATTTAGTTTTCATTACATTTTCTATCAACCAACAAGGTATTTCATAAATATTTATCTCCACGACAAATTTAATTCTTATATTACTATCATGCATTATATAGAAAATTATAAATATGATTTATACGGGATTCACTGAGTATTAGACCCAAAACATTGGAAAAAAATACATTATAAGCACATCAAGTAACGTAATCCGATTTATCTAATCAGGATTAGTTCCGAGTAGCTGAACAAATATAGCATTTTAGACCTTTCAAAAGGAGACATATAAACAATTTGTTTAAGTATACGATATAACGATCTATATGCAAGAGTCATTTAAAACTACCTCTTATTTAAATAAATGAATCCTTAATGTATGGAGTTTTGCAACAAAAATCTATATTTTGTGTAGAAGCGACTAAAAATTTCATTGAATGATAATAATAAAAAGACATTATGCAAATTATCTGAAAAAACATTTTAATTTTCAATTCTCAAACTTTTTAAATGTATAATTAGTAAGAGAATTTTAATAATCTGTAATACTCAAACGAGTAGAATTATTACACCTCAACTAAGCGCAGTTTGAG
The DNA here is from genome assembly GCA_963932465.1 of Maratus speciosus. NCBI lineage: Eukaryota > Metazoa > Arthropoda > Arachnida > Araneae > Salticidae > Maratus > Maratus speciosus. Next base: position 47,880,169 of record OZ010786.1, on the reverse strand, counting down.
TTGTACGTTGAACTTTAAATATAAATACAATCATTTGTTTTAAGACGTAGCGTTTCTATATTTTTACGCAATTGCTGCAAATTTCATGAATAGACTTTTGTTCTATATTTAGAATTCTCTTTCAAGTATATTTATATAGTTTAAGGATAAAATGTTTCATTTATTAACAACAATAGAATTTAAAATTTTATTTAAAGAAATTAAAATATTAAAATAATATACAGTGTCTCAAAAGGCGGAAACGCGATTCAATTATTAACTTGTTTCAGATACGTAGGCAATGTAAAGTTAAAAAATGTTCAAAATAGGGTAGGAATTAAGATTATGTTGATGAAATAATCCTACCATTAATTTTTGAAAAGTTATACTTTTTAAACTTCTGTACATTGTATAGAAAAAATTTCTCATTGCTCTGACAAGTACTACAGTAAAGGCGGCGGCAAATACTCAGCGAGTTATGATACTTACAATGTATCAAAACTCTTTGCTTTCTGGGATTAAAAACGGACACACTTTTTAAATTAATGGCAGTTATAAATCATCCATATCATCTTAATTATAAACATCTTAAAATTTTTTTAATTTACATTGCCAGCGTATATCCAACAGATAAAAAAAGATAAAAGCATGTTTAAATCTTTTTGGAGCATCTTGCATAAAATACTATACCATTAAAATATTGCAATAAAATACTATACATATCGGGTGCTACCGAGGTTATGGCAAACCTTTTAGTTGAATAACTCTTCAACTGATAGAGCTAGTGACGTGAAATTGTGTACGCATGCGCAGTGATCCCAAGAAAACATATTGACGGACTCCAGTTACGGTCGAAGAATATTTTGTTTTCGCCAAAATGTATCGATATCGAATGGAAGAGCGTGTTTTGTCTTTGTGAGCAGAGAATTGCCGAAATAGTCAGGAAATAGTCTAGTGCCTCTAAAAATAGGCGGAATATTATCTTCAAGCATGTTAAGAGTATTAATTGCCAAGTTTGAACGGACAGGTTTACTGGCTCATGAGAAAGCCAGCATGAAAACACAAAAGAAAAAAGCAGCAAGAACGCACCGCTGCCAAAAAAAAAAAAAAAAAAAAAAAAAAAAAAAAAAAAAAGGAAGAAGAACCATTATTATTATCAACTCGACACTTGTCTCAACAACTTGACGTCAGTGCAGCCACAGCATGGAGAAGAGTCCGCGATGATCTGGACGTTTTCCTTTAGAGCTAAACAATACCCAAAAGCATACCGCTAACGTGCGTGGGGCACCCCTATTGCCTGGACTTCATAACTTAGTGCACGCAGCGCCGCAGTGCATGATCAGAAGCAGCCCTCCCCCTCCCCGTTCATCCTACGTCATAATGTCACATATCCTATTTAATGCAAATTTTGTCTAGTTTCTTAATTTCGTAATGCTTTCCCCCTAAAACAATAAGAAATTCAAGTTAAAAACAACTATTTGGTGGGGGGGGGGCTCGGGGGGGAGGGTTGGAAAGAAGTTAAAAATTCGGATTCAGCAACCTGAAAAGCTTAAAGTAAATCTTACAGAGAAAGTTCGGAGGGGAGATGGGAGGGCGAATGTAAACGTGTGAGTGGTTAAGTGGAATTGCGCAACTTAGTTCACGCAACACCGCGCGCATGTTCCGAGGCAGATCCCCCCTTCCCCTTCATCCTAAGTCATAATGTCATATATCTAATTTGTTGCAATTTTTTTCTACTTTCTGAATTTCTAGATACTTTTTCCCTAAAACAATTTAAAAAAATTGATTTTTTAAATAAAAACCTTTTTTTTGGGGGGGGGGTGATTTTACCAAAAATTGGGGGGGTTGCCGGAGAAAATTTTAATGGGAAGTTAAAAATTCGGATTCAGCGATTTAAAAAACATATAGTAAGCCTTTGTCCAGAACTACCATGAATTTTGCTAGGTAGAGCCCCAATACGGTCTCTATTGCCTGGACTAAGATACATGAAATAGAGATGAGATCGGGTTCATTTTCAGAATCCGACCAGACGATTCAAAATCCGAGGCCGATCAAACAAACAAAAAAAAAAAATATTGTCATCAGAGCCAAAGCTTGATCTCAAAATTAATATTGTTTCAAAATCATTTTTCTCATTAAAATATTTTTTATATTATTTTTTCATTATTTTCTTACACAGAAATAAGCATTTAATCCAACATACCCCTTCATGATTATGTTTCGTGATTTTGTTGTCGCTGAAACTCAGTATATAATAGCAAATTTTTAATTTATACCCAACAACAGACATAAATCTACAAAAACCACTTCTTATCTTTTAAATTATCATTGTACTCAATTGCAGAAGGTCTAGCGGCCTGTGTTTTGGTAATTCTGGAAAAAGGCTTCAAACAAAAATCCAGGAATAAACAAGGAATATCCCAGGCATTCTTTATGTTACTAACACTGACCGTGTAAAAGCTCCAGAGTCAGGTAGAATATTTCTGCTTAAATTCCATTAAAAATAATTCAATTTATTTCCATTGAGATTTTAAAGGTTTTTAAAACGTATTAAGAAACTTAAACTTCATTCTTGTATCTTTCAAATAGCAAGGGTTTTTTCCTCTTTTTCTTTTGTGTATGACTAGTATTTTCGCGTTGATTATCGAATTTATCCCGCCTCAACTCAAATGGGAAAGTCGAAAATTCTAAACAACAGCCATCAAAAAGCGCAGTTATCATGTGTAAGAAAAAGAACAAAAAGTTACAAAAACACAAGATATGTCATTTTTTGTCCTGCAATTTGTTAAGTGTGAGTCTAATATTCAAGTTCAACGACATATCGCAGTTCGATATGTCGTTCGATAAATACTCGCATTGTCATAAGAATGCATAAAGAACTTGTAGATGAAAATACATAGGCAACCTTAAATATACTCATCATCCATGGATGTTAGAAGTCAGTGAAACCTAATGGAACATAGATCAAACATTGGGCTGATACGCTAAGGAATGTTTTTCGATTTGTATGTAACAATTTTGGAAATATGTTCTGTTGTTTGGAAATTCCCTGTATTTAAGTTTGCTTATCTAGGATTTATAAGAGATTATTTCGTATTACTAATTTTTAACAATTAATGCACATAAACAATTAAGAAGCAAAAACAGTATTTCGATTAAATTATTTATATGGCATAAATTTGCTAGCGAAAAAATACTAGCTACACTTTAAGACATATATATATATTTTTAATTATTCGTTGTTTTTGTTTTCTTTCATTCTTTTGTTTATAAATATTTGAAGATTAAAAATATCGTATAAATGTAGCGAAAAATGTAAATTTCATTTTCTTAATACATTTCTTATTTATGTCAGACTAAATAAAATCAGATGTTTTTTCACACTCACGATTTTCTTTTGCAAAATAAACTGATTAATTTAGTTGCGGTGTTAAAGACATCGTTTAGTAATTAATTATGTGTGTTAACGAGTCATTTTCGTCGGCGCGCCTTCCTTGTATCTTTTTAAATAATATATGGGGTCTTTTTTAAATATATTTTTAAAAAAAAAATCCATTATAAAACTTAAAAGTGCCTCGTTTTCCCAAAAGATTATGAATTACGTAAATTCGAATGCGATATAAAAAGTAGTCGTACACATTTTACAAATTTTTCTCATAAAAAAATTAAACAAAAAATAAAAGTATATAAACAGCTTTATTTACAAAAATTACTTTTCTTTACGCTTCTTTCGTGCACTTAAAAAAATCATTCCAAGGCGAAATATCAGATAATAATTTCTAGTAATGAAAAAAAACAGAAACTGATTAATTGCTATCTTTAATTAATTAAAAATATTGTAAAGACAATCATTTCGATTAAATTATAAAAGCTGTGAAAAAAAAAAATCATTATGTCAAACATTTAAAAGACAAAAATGTTTTAACCACAACGGAAAATATTTATCTTACAATGAAATATATACGCATATTTTAAATTTTTATTATAAATGTTACATACATTATTCTATACAAATGATTTTTTCTTTTAAAAATCTGTAGTTCTTGAATTGAAAATAATTAACTAAATTAAAAATCATTCTTATGTCTGTAATCTCAATGGGCTTTCTACAAATTAATAATGAATAAGAAAACTATTAATTGTATATATACATTAAAAATAAGGATTTTAAGTTGAATTCATTGGTTTGAAATCACAATAAAAATAATACATACCTGACGATCATTTGTTCTTTTATGCGTTAAATTACCGCTTAAATGAAATTTTTCATGACACAGTACTTAATATCACTGATAATTTAACGTAAAGAAACACACAAATCCATATAAAAAAGCACAAATAAATGTACAAAAAATACTTTCATGTGCATACATATAATATAAAATTATTTAAAATACATTAAAAATGAAAAACGTTTTCTGTCATTACAAGGCTGTCCTCAATGGGGATTTAAATGTTCTTATAATTTTTCTTTGCGCTCATTCGAAAATTTTCTAGAAGAAATTAACGTAATTTAAAGGTTGTACGTCAGATGCCAGATAAAGTTATTCAATTTTTCAGCAAAACGAACTTCCATCTATTATGCAGCAAATCTCTCCATACTCAATGGATATCGTGTGATATTGCATTGTTACAAGCTGTATCTTTTTTGTAAATTATTTTAATTGATTCTCATATAATGGCTTCCTGGTAATTACGTGTACGAAAGATAATTTTTCGATTTATTAAAATCTACTCATAGTGGATGAGTTTGAGCTAATTTTGATAATGCAGTATTGTGTCTATTTAATGTGAGATCTGATTTATGTTCTTCAGTTCTGTCACGAAATTGTTTCATCGCATTATCCAACCAAATTCATTTATAAACTACATACAAAAATCACTTCAAATCATCAAATTACTCAATAATTGCTATAAGTGATTTAAAAAAAAGACCCTTATTTATTTACATTTCGACATGTTTCATTGCTTCCGACGGCAACATTCTCGAGAAAATAAAATGATGAAAATATTTTCGGAAATATTTCAAATTGAAAAACTAATAAACAAAAAATGAAATCACCCGAACACAAGCATAATGAAATTAACTGCAATATTAAAAATGGAAATTTGTGAATTATTTATATTATTGTTTAATAATTATGTATAGCATTTCTTTCGATTATTTATATTATTGTTTAATTATTATGTATAGCATTTCTTTCGATTATTTATATTATTGTTTAATTATTATGTATAGCATTTCTTTCGAAATTTTAGGAAGCTCCATGGATGCTGAATCATTGCAAATATTCCAATTGCGTAAGAAAATCCCTATTGATTTTCTGATGATGGAGGGCAAATAAGATCTTGATGGATAAATTATTCTACTGTTTGTAAGACCTTTTTGTAAAGTTTCTCTATAAATAGTCTGGCCAGACTTGAAGTTTTCTTATTGTATTTGGTGTCTATAGTATTTGATGCAGCATGTTCTTTGATCCTAGGTTTGAGCTTTCTTTTTGTCATTCCTACATAAAATTTCACTGTTCCATCTTCTTTGGTGAAAGGTATTTCATATCAATGCAAAAACCCTTGACTGGTTAAAAGTTTCTGACGCAGCACTTTATCTTATGCTCTAAGAATTTTAAATATGGAACTTAAAAATACTGATATCAAATTTTGAGTGACGTTATGCTATTTCTTAAAAAATATATTTGTATTTATTTCATAATTTTATTTTTGCTTTATTTATAATCGCATGTGCAAAAGTTATGTTCAACATGAAAAGCTGCATAAAATTTTATTCGCTGTTGCTTTATCATTTACATCTCCCATAAATTCAAAATATAAGTTTTAAAAGATATGATATAAAATTTAAGTGACGCCTTGATGTGACTTTAAAAGGTTTGTTTTAAAATTCAATTTAAATTATTTTTGACTTGGTTAAAAATATATATATTTTTACATCTACACAATACTTTTAATTTTCCAATTCACTGTTAAATATAACACTTTCATTGAATCTATACTGTGCATTGAAATGTATTTCAATAAATTGATTTATCTTTTGTGTCACGCTATTCAAAATTGTGAGTAAGATTTATGTAAATGGTTTATTTGCGTCAAACTATCCTTTTTCATACATTTCACGTAGTTTGGATACAATGACGCAAAGAAACCATTTTCGAGATTTTGAAATTAGGAACTTCTTCCATACCGTATCATCGCTTTCGCTTTAAAAATGGCTATTTAGATCTCAAAATATACTGCACGTAGAAATGTAAAAATTTCAGTATACGATTAGACTGCAGATGTAAGACTGTTCTAAAAAAATCAGAACAATAGGAACTGTATCTGCTGAGTTATTAAAAGGCGGCTTTTCGCGTTTTCTTTGATGTCGAGTTAGCCGTATATACGAGTTCCGCCATCTACGAATTCTACGATACGATTTTAGGCTTAAGGCTGCGTCACTCGGAATACTACCGTCTTCCATGATACCCCTGATAATTGATTTGATTCTATTGGGTCTATTTTCTTACATATTATTATGTTTTTTAATTTTGAGGATGCCTTTGAGACAATGGAGATACTATATTTATTGAGTTTATATTCCAATCTTTCAAAAAAAAAAAAAAAAAAAAAAAAAAAAAAAAAAAAAAAAACAGGAAAAAAAGCAAACACACAGGAAAATATTGTAAAGAGGATAATAAATAAATAAATTTAAATGCCGTTTTAAAATTCATTTTTATCACTTACAGCAATTATTGAGTACATTAAGTCTTTTAGTTTTTTATTTTAATGAAACATAAAGATACCATTTGTTTCGACCGAATTATTTTTAATTTAATTTATTGAACACATACAGGAAGTTTCATGTATACAGAAAAGCAAACAGTTTAAACGTCCAACTTTATATTAAGTGATTCTATGAATATAAACGAGTTTAACCTATGATTACGAGCGACGCCTGTTGTCTGTTTTTATTTTCAACCGTACCACAATTTACAAAAAATGTACTTTAAGGTAGATTTCTCTTGGAAATATCATAGCACTAGTTGGATGTGCTAATCCCAAATCTTTCTTTTATCTCATACATCTTATTATTTCAAAAAGTAGTTACTAATGTCAATACTTCAATATTATTAGTTCAATACTATACCTACTTTGACTTTCATCTTAAATTTCTGCTTTCAGTCAATTAATCGGAGTAAAAACGAGTTAATCTCGATTATGATATTTATTAAATTCAATAGTGTTTCGTTATTATCTTCTACATAAACTGTTCGCAAGTAAACGGCTTATCAGGATGTGAAGTTCCCGTTGCTTTAAAAGCCGCCGATGTACAACAGAACTACAAAAAATGAAGAAAATTACACAAAAATCGCTATTACAGTGCCCCGTTCTGGCGGAAAATTTCCAAATTCAAGCAAGGCCTGCTTATCATAGCCAAAAACATACACAAAATATTTGGTTAAATTCTATTCGTAACTTCATACAGTTTTGGATGGTACAATAATAAAAATTGCACAAAAATCGCTATTACAGCGCCTTCTTCCTTCGAAATGTTTCCAAATTAAGGGAGGACCTGCTTGCCATAGCCCAAAACACACACACACACACACACAAAAAAAAAAAAAAAAAAAAACTGGTACAATTCTATGCATAAATTTATACACTTTTTGATGGTACAATGGCGACATAAGGACAGACAGACATTTTCTATAAATATGTTTTTTTAGTATTTTTGACGTCTAAAACATGTGTATCCGTCGAAAACTGGAAGTTGAAAAAGATTTCGATTATAATACTTTCTTCTTTTGAAAGTAGAAGAAAGTAATAAGTGTATGTCAGAGATTATTTTTCAAAGGATGCTGCGAATAGGATAAAAAAAAAAGGTCTACTCAGACGGATATGTTCCGACCCAAAGTCAACGCGTTAAAGACATAAATTTCCTTTTTAAAAATCCCATTTGAATTCAGTTCTTTAGACATTACATTTGTCGAAATTTATTTTTCTCTTTCTGAGAAAAATTAAGGGCTAAAAAGTGTAAAAAAAAATGCAATTTTTGTTATTGGCTTTAAAAAAAAAAAAAAAGAATACTGAGTTTTTAAAGTTAAATACCGCAAACCGCATGCTTTTATCTTCATTAGATCCAGAGATATAACACCTTTGCCTTGTGAAGCGGTGCATCAGCTGCCCTCTGACGAGAACTTTAACTTCACTTATCTTAGAATGAATTTTTTAACGATTTCTCAACTTTAAAAGAATATATCTAAAGTTCCTTGCAAGATATATGTATGAAATTTTCAACAGAGATTTTATGCTATATTTCTAACAAATTGTCTTCAGTATTTATAATTTTAAGTGATAATTGGGAAAATATGCTAATTAATGCAAAACTCACTCATAAAAAAACTTCATTTTTTTTTACTTAAATTGTTTTTTCTTAAATTCCTAATCAATATTTTAAGAAATCCTGAAGACAAATTAAAATGATACATTTTCCGCACACAAAAGTGTAAAAAGTTTGTGAATTGAGTAAGTACTTCCAGAGTTATATAAAAAATTAAATATGTTTAAAATTCAACAATTTAAATAAAAAAAATTAAAATTTTCAGATTTTTTTTTACGTGCAATATTTTTATTATATTAAAAGATATTTCAGAAAAAAATTCATAACAAAATCACCATAAATAAATAAAAGAAAATAATTTTGAGCTGCGGACACCCCCCCCCCCTCCCCTTAAGAGATTTATTCTTTTTTTCTGAAAACTAAATGAAAATATTTTAACTGAAATTGTATAGAATTAAAATAAGTAAAGAAAATGAGTTAAAAAATTTCTGAAATAAACTTTTCTATGATTGCTTATTTTTATAACAGTCTATATTATAAAGGAGAAACATATCTGCGCGTAACGCATACGTCATTTTGCGAATGGCAACACTTTCAAATTTGAAATAAAATTTTGGTTTTACAACTTTCTCTACTGCAATTTTTTAAAGTTTTAAACATGGCACATTTTAAATTTTTACACCGTCGTATAAGGAAAAAAATGCTCTTTTAAATGCAATGCGAATGGCAACACGTCACGATCAAATTTCGGTCTTGAAATTTACGCTACAGCATTTTTTTAATCTTCTGACCATCATACATTTTCAATTTTCGTCGCATAGGGAAAAAATTTACTTTCAAATGCAATTTGTTTCAAAATTGTATCTTAATTGACTGATGTATTATGTTTTTAAAAATAATTTTTAAGCATGATTTTTTTAAAGTTTATCTGATCACGTGCCGGTTTCAATACATAATAATAATAAACATTTTGCGCATAAAGCAAAAACATTGTTCAGCATTTGTTTCTGACTATTTTTGCATAACGAAATTAATACTTCCTTTATAAACAAATAAAAGAATCATATTAAAAAACTCAATTTAACATATTTTTGAAAGACAAATTAACACTTCTATTATAAACAAATAAAAGAATAATATTAAAAAAACATAAATCTAACATATTTGTAATCGTACAATTCAAATTTTTAGATCACCAAATAGCAATTTGTTTTTTATGGAATTTGTTTGCAAAGTTCATCTCAGTTTACTGATTGTCTATGGTTTTAAAAACAATTTTAAAGCATGAATTTTTTTTTTTTTTTTTTTTAGCTATATCGCGAGAAGCTCGATTACGAAAGATTAATCTGTTTGCCCTTAAAACAGAATAAAGAGTTCATCATTTTCTTACGGCTGATAACCATTAAAAAAATCTTCCCTATGAATAAATAAATAAAATAATATAAACAAAACACAAATTTAACAGACATGTATATTGTATAAGCTCTGAAATTATCAGAATATAAAAGGATGCCGTAAGTAGCAAAATCTTGGTCAAATGACTCTTAGCATGCGGCTAATAAGAAAATATTGGTTTTGATAAATTTCAAAAATTTATTTAATTGTATAATTCGTATTTTCCATATGAAAAATGCTTTTTTAGTGTAAGTGGGCAATCTAAAAAAATTATTGCATATAAAAAATTATTAGTTAAAGAAAAAAAAAAGTTTTCACCTATATTCTTTAACCCGGGAAGCCCGGGTACGATCCCCTAATTATAATAATTTTAAAACTACATTGCATTATTTTCTTTATTCTTATCTCACAATACATAACATTATATAAGAAGGAGCATTTTCTGTAGAAAACAAATACCATGATTTTTTACTTTACATTCTAAGAATTTTTATAATTTATACTTGTGTCGCTAAGAAAGTTACTCAACAACCTGTGTTTTTTGTATGTTTTCTAGCACAGTTTTAAAATATTATTTTAAAAGAAATTCTGTAATATTTATTATTCTATAAAATATTTTGTAAATTATTTAAAGATGTAAATCTTACCATATATGTAAAAATGTCACTACGTGTGTAAGATGAAAAATTTATGGCATCACAAGTATGACAAATGTTTTTGTACAAATATAGAAATTTTTTAACTACGGCAAATAGTATCGGCCAGAAAATGATGCTTTTATTACAAACATATTTTCGGTATAAAAATTAACCCCCAAATCTCTTACTAGTAGATGGTCACATTTAATCTTAAAGTTTGAGGTGTTCATGAAAATATGGAATGCCAGCTTTTAACTTCGAGAAAAAAAAATGTAATAACTGTACTAAATGTAAAAAATGTAATAGAAGTAAATAAACGAAATATGATAAGAAAAAATTTGTTTTTAGTTATAAAATAGTATTTTTCTTGTGAGGTATTTTGTAATTTTTTTCAATACGAGAATATACAATAATCAGATAAATATGTGAATTAGATAAACGATCAAATGCAAGTATTGTTCACTCTCAGAGAGTTCCGAACAATAAATATATGAATTAGTAATTGTATTATTTAAAAAAAAAAATCGTTCCTAAAAGAATAATAATATTATATAAAATAGTGTACGACGTCGGATTCGGTGTAGCTATATATACTAGAAAAGTATAAATGGGTGTACCATAAAAGTTCAAAAATGTATGAAGCCGTTATAATATCAATATTGCTATTCTGTATAACTATTTTTTTAATCTTATCCTAATCTGTTTATGGTGCACTTAATTCGGTACTGACAATAAAAGCAGTGCATATTTAAACTGCATTTGGCATTTTAGTCCAGGCAATAGGGAATTTTACCTAGCAAAATTAATGGTAATTCTGGAAATCTGCTTACTTTATGTTTTTTGGGACGCTGAATCCGAATTTGTAACTTCCTACCAAAATTACCCTCGGCAAACCCCGAAATTTTGGTAAAAAGCCCCTCAAAAAGGTTTTTATTAAAAAAATCAATTTTTTTTTTTGTTTTAGGGAAAAAGTATCTAGAAATTCAGAGAGTAGACAAAATTTCCAACAAATTAGATCTATGACATTATGACTTAGGATGAAGGGGAAGGGGGGGATCTGCCTCGGAACAGGCGCGCGGTGCTGAGTGGACTAAGTTGCGCAATTCCACTTAACCACTCACACGTTTACATTCGCCCTCCCATCTCCCCTCCGAACTTTCCTTATAAGGTTTGCTTTAAGTTTTTTGGGTCACTGAATCCGAATTTTTAACATACCCCAAAATCCCCCCCCCCGAAAACCCCCCAAAATAGTTGTTATTAACTTAAATTTCTTATTGTTTTAGGGGAAAAGCATTACGAAATTCAGAAACTAGATAAAATTTGCAACAAATGGGATATATCATATTATGACGTAGGATAAACGGGCGAGAGGGGCCTACCTCGGAACATTCCCCGCGCGCTTTTCTCAAAAACCAAATTTTTTGGGGGGTTGCCGGGTGAAATTTTGGTGAGAAGTTACAAATTCGGATTCAGCGACAAAAAAAATGTAAAGTGAGTCGAAATCCAGAACTAGTATTAATTTTTCCAGGTAAAATCCCCTATTGCCTGGACTTCATAACTTAGTGCAAGTAGCGCCGCAGTGCATGTTCAGAGGCAGCCCTCCCCCTCCCCGTTCATCATACGTCATAATGTTATATATCCTATTTGTTGCAAATTTTGTCTAGTTTCTGAATTTCGTAATGCTTTTCCCCTAAAACAATAAGAAATTTAAGTAAAAAACAACTATTTTTTTTTTTTGGGGGGGGGGGGGTCGGAGGGGATTTTGAGGGAAAGTTAAAAATTCGGATTCAGCGACCCAGAAAACTTAAAGTAAACCTGATAGAGAAAGTTCGGAGGGGAGATGGGAGGACGAATGTAAACGTGTGAGTGGTTAAGTGGAATTGCGCAACTTCGTTCACGCAGCACTGCGCGCATGTTCCGAGGCAGATCCCCCCCTTCCCCTTCATCACAAGTCATAATGTCATATGTCTAATTTGTTGCAAATTTTATCTACTTTCGGAATTTCTAGATACTTTTCCCCTGATTTTTTTAATAAAAACCTTCTTTGGGGGAGTTTTACCAAAATTTGGGGGTTGCCGGTGGAAATTTTGGTGGGAAGTTAAAAATTCGGATTCAGCGACCCAAAAAACATATAGTAAGCCCTTTTCCAGAACTACCATGAATTTTGCTAGGTAGAGCCCCTATACGGTCTCTATTGCCTGGACTATTTCATAAAATTAAATTCAGCGTAGTAATGATCTTTCCGTTTTAGAGCGTACCTAAAACCATCGTTCATAATTTAAACTTGGCATTGTGTTAAGCGCACTTCGAAAAAAAGTCTCAATTTTGCAACGCCGCTTTGTTCCGTGCAGCGTTTTTCCAGTTAGGTTTTTAACTAACTTTTAAAAGCATGGGATGCGTATTGATAGAGCCACTCAATGCAGACTAGCTGCGAATCCCATACTATTTATGTGATTAATTCTGATTAAATTAGTCTGTTTTTAACAATTTGACGTTTATTGCTTTTGTACTGCTACTGGACATTGTATTACACAAATATATCATTAAAAGTTGTTATATAGGCTTCAATTCTAATTTTGATTTCCAGGGATTCTTTAATTATTATTATTATTTTTTTGCTTTGTTAAAGAATCCATTATTTCCCAGTATTGGTAATTATAAATAAACTAGAAAGGTAGCCCGTCAAAAATGACGGAAATTTAGACATAAAGATATATACAACTCATGTGCAAGAATATGAGTTTTCTCGCTTGTTCCGCAGTGATAGATGAAAATAACACATTTAAAGAACGAAACACATTTATGAAAAACTGTGTACAGCAGAAGACCACTAATCTGCACAGTTTGGTTCCAAGTGTTATGCAGATTTGAGGCTTTTTGCGGTCATGTCTATTCAATCTTTGTTTACATTTTTTTTAATTCATATATTGGACAATTTAGATTGTTAAGCCTTAAAAATAAATAAATTTTACACTTGAAGTAAGGTAAAATCTATTAAATTATCGTATACGATTTCATGAAATGGTATTATATGTTATTATGTGTGTGTGCTTCACGATCTTGGTTACGACGTTGGCGAAATTGGCTGCAACTTGTCATAATCCTAATAGTGTGGGCCGCTGTATTTGTATATATTTGTATTTTTATTAATGTTTTGCTAATTTTATTGATTTTTCGTTGTTTAAAATAAAAATTATGTCAATTTGTATAATTTGGCGAGTGGTTTGGCGATTTATATAATTTGGCGAAACTGGTCGACGGGATAGCTAACAACTACCTAAATAAATTGCATACATATGGAAAAAAATGCTTGTGAGTATGAAGCAGTAAATAGGTTGTCAGAAAATACGTTGGCAAACTTCTTTCTCGCCAAGCAACTTTTCTCCGAAGTTTTGTACATAAGCAATGATTGCTAGAAATGCATTTTTAATTATGATATGCGCTTTTATGTTTCACTACATTTATGCATACTATACTGTGTGTATAAATGCTACAGTTCATATGCAGGGCTACTCAAAGGAATTCGTAAGGGTTACTGAGTATGAGAGTAAATTGCTTAAAGGTGGTTTTTAAAGGAGTTATGCGTTTTTACGCTGAACTACATTTAGTTTACTAAGAAATGTTTGTAGAATATAGATAAAATAATATACAGAGTCACTCAAAGAATTGGATACGTAACCATCTATGGATGATAATATCTGGAAATGTGATTTCAGTAGTTTTAAGAGTAGTTTAAATGAAATTTTGGCTAAATAGTGGCATGTAATAACGATACTATTGGCTATGGACGGTAACTGCTGAAACCAATTTTTAAAATTTTTTATGCGTCTTCTAAAATGTTTACTTAGTTATCTTATTTCCCCAAATAACGAAGTTTTGTTAAAGCATGCAGGATGTGTTGGAAAGTGTTTCATATTCTATGCTTAACGCATGATTTTTCTTTCTTCTTTAGTCTTATTTTGCATTTATTTTATTTTTAATTTTTTAGTCTTATACTGCTTTATAGAAACTTTGGCACAGTTAAGCCAATTTGGCCAAAACATCAACAGCATAAACAACAACATCCGGGTTACCATATCAAGCAAAATAACGACACTTTGCCGCCAGTTAAGTACCCGTTGTGTATATGACATTGGCGTCGGAAAAAAATCGCGCCAATATAGGGCGTATATGACATCTGTGCCGAAACTTTAATATTTAATTTTTAAACTCTTCGCTCCACACCCCTTACATATAGTACAAACTATAACACAGATAGCGCAAAATAATAGACAGTTTGGTACTTTTCCACTGTAGGAGCTTTGGCGTTTTTTTAAAAAAAGCTTGGTGTAATTTGGGCATCCAAAAGTAAGATTTGAGTTCGTTTCCGTTATACGGATACCTTTGTCGCCAAGCGTAATAGATGGCGCAAAATGAAAATCACGTGAATTGAAGCATTTGAAAAATAAAAGAAAAAAACATTGTCGATACTAAAGTGAGCATTTAAAAAATATAACATTTGAAAATTCCAGACTTTTACGAACTATTTCATTAAATCACAAATATATACTTAAAATAAGTGAACAAATAACTGTTATAAAATAAAGCAATAAAATAAAACTCATATTAAACTGCTGGCATAAAATTAAAAATATCTTTTAGCATTTTGAAATAATTGGCGCATTAGCATACATTTTGGCATGGTGTCCGTATAACGGAAAAATATCCAGATTTGTTGTCAAATCATATAAACAGCTATGAAAACAAACTTGATGAGCGTGTTTGCTTGTTTTATATGTTTATTTTATATGTATATTATTGATGTTTTTATGTACAAATCACATCTGTTTATTTATAAAATTAGAGAAACGTCTTTTTTATATTAAATAAACCGTATAAATATCGAAAAAAAATGCGTGTGTATATAAAATGAAACAGTGGATAGGTTCCCGGAAAATATGTTGCCAAATTTCCTTTTTCGCCAAGGCACCTATACTGGAAAAGTACCTAAAGCACATTAAAATCGCGCAGTTAGGAGATCACACAGTACAGCGTCGTCTATTGGCGGTTATTTTATTAGTAGCATCTGGAGGAAGATGTAAAGATGTACTTTAAATTCTCACTCATAGATTTTAAAAAATATCTTAAAAGAGCGGTGTTTAAATTAAATTTCGGTGACCTCCTTTATGAAAGATTAATGGTTTTAAATGGGAATTTCGCCAAATTAGCCAGCTATCACCAAGTTGGCTAACATTTGGTGCTACTGTGGTAACCCTGCATTAGCTTTTTTCAACAATTACTCATTTCAATGAGGCGGTCCTACCGGAATCGTGAGGGACACACAGAGACTTGGATTTTATATAAATAGATTAAAGGTCTGTTACGTCTTGAAATTTAACATCACAAACTATATATAATAAAAAATATTTACTTAAGACCTATATTTTGCGTATATACGCAAAAACTTTCAAAACATTAAAAATAAAATTTTTAAAGCAAAAAAACCGACAAGTTTCAACCACTCTGTAGCCATCATCAAGCTCATACTACAGTATCGAGTGACACATATTTTTAGTTCGTAAAAGCAAAAAAGCATAATTAGAGAAACCCTTGAAATCGAATTGAGAATTGGAAATCTTTGTAATGAATTAAGTATTTTGAAACATCAATTAACTCAAGATTAAAGTGTTCTGACACAGATATTGGCATTAATATTCTGGTTTCTTCATGTTTTCTCTCTTGAAGATGTATAGTTGGATTGTAGCTGTCCAGATGGCGCTGTGATGGAGGCGGGTTCAATGCAGTATGTTTATTTTGGTTATTTATCTTTATTTATACATAAGGTTTGGTTAAGTATTTTGAAACAACATTTAACTCGGGGTTAAAGAGGTCTGACACAGTTATTGGCATTAATTTTTGGCTTTTTTCATGTTTTCTTTTTTGAAGATGGATGGTTGGATTGTAGCTGTACAGATGGCGCTGTGATAGAGACGGGTTTAACGCAGTATGTTTATTTTTTTACTTTTACGAACTATAAATATTTTTATCGATACTGAAGTATGACTCTGATGATGGCCACAGTATGGTTGAAACTTGTCAGTTTTCAGACTTTTAAAATTTTATTTTTGATGTTTCGAAAGTTTTTACCTTTTGTGTTTAATATACTTCTGTAAGTAAATCTTTTAATTATGTATATGATGTTAAGTGCTTTTTATTTCTATAAAACATAAATAAATGAAAAAGAAATAACAGTATAAATTAATTACAGCATTCGTAATCCATAATTAAATTTCAGCCAGTTTTTGTCATTTCAAACCCTTCTGGTCTAAAATGTATAATTGCATCATAAGGGTAAAAACAAAACATTGTTATATCTAATTTAATTTAAGGAAGAACGAAAAATCATGCATACAGCATAGATTATGAAAGACTTTCCAAAAAACAAATACTGTAACTTCTAAAATACTGTAACAACATCTCATTATTTAATAAGACGTAAGGTGATGTCTAAATAAACAATTTAGAAAATGCTTAACCTATTTAAAAATCAGATTTCTGAAATTCGCATCGATATAGTTGGGAAAATATCCAAATTGTTTTATGCAGCCCTGTATACGATCTATATATTTGTAGGTATACTACCTAGTATGCAAAAACGTAATTCAAATAAACGCATAGCACAGTTGAAAATTTATGTTCATCAATTACCGTCAATATATGGAAATCTTTGAGATCTTTTATGCAGACCTGTATAGGATCCATAGAATTTATACACAAAGGTAATATGAAAAAAAAAGTTAATTTTTAAAACGCGTTCCACAACTGAAAACGCACTTCCAGTAATTATTCTTCATAGGCAGGCTGTAGCCAAATACGTTTGTGCCCTTGTAAATGAATGATAAATTTTATTCACACAAGATTGTACAATTAGCGCATTCCAGTACACCTCAGTAATGTTCATAAACAATACGTTTAAAATTGTGCTATACTATCAAAAGTCATGCTTTGTTTGGATTCGCGAAGCATTATTTAATATTTGAAAGTAACAATATATATTTTTTTTTATTATTTTAATTTTAGAAATGTAAATTCAACCAAATAAATAAGAATTTCCTCGGAATTTATTATTTATGATACAACGAATTTAACAATTTATTTTCTTTGTTTACAATTCTTTTGCTGTCACTTTACAAAAAAAAAAAAAAAAAAATAAATAAATAAATAATAAAAAAAAATAATAAAAAAAATAAAATAAAATCATAATATAATTCTTTTAAAATGCGTAAGTATCGTCTGCGTAAATGATTTCACATAACAAGAGTAAATTGGGTATTTGAATTCTTAACACTGAAAAATACTTTTATAATTGAATGTAAATAACGGAATCTTCATAAATTTTAATTCACTTAATTTTCATAACAAAAGATATTTTAAAATCTTCATAAAAGTAATCGTGAAACTATTCAATTAATCATGATTCTATCTATAATTATTAACTACGTGATTTATTTTTCTTCTGAAAATATACGTGTTTCATTTCTTATTTGCAAAATTGCGTTCGTAATGGAAAAACATGTAAAATAAATTAAAATAATAAATTTTAAAGGTTATTCTGTTAAAAAAATAATATTGTGCAAATCTGCAGATCATAATTTATTTTTATGTTTAATTTCAAGTCAAAATAGTGAATAGCTTCTTTTTAAAGTGTACAACAAAATGTAATTTGTGTAGCCTAGTAGAGGATGCGCTTCGCTCATCCTAATCATTTAATTACACCGAAAATGATACTTCCTTATAGGTCGTATGGACATTACAGCACGTGGAACGAACACGCAGGTAACAGCACATGGCCGTATGGAACAGCCACGCCTCTGCGGCGGAAAATCCTCCGAAAAAGTATCTTTATTAGACGAAGAGGGGCAGTGTTAAAAAGTTCTTCACGCCTAGTGATGTATTTCTAAATTTTACTCACGGTTGACGTCACATCGGTAGAGTCCATTCTAATAAATTATTTTGAGCGACCCTGTAAATGATCCGTAAACGCTAATACTTTATTTTCAACTACATTTACGCGAGCTAGAGCGCAGACAGACAGACAATCCTAATTCATAAACACTTTTCAACTATTTTGGAAAGTTTTAATAACACCGCAATTACAAAATGTAAATAACGAAGATATTTTGTAAAACGAAATTTTAAATACATAGCAATCCACTGCTGATTACAAAAACACACAATTGTTTTTGTGTTTCACCAAATTTTTCGAATTAACAATTATCCAAATATCATAAGATTCTTGAGATGTCTTTATATTTTCAACCGGACATTGAAAATGTTTCATATGTTACTCACAAGAGATATCCAAATATCCGCCTTTACAATGAAGTATCACATAATATAATTTTTGTACGAGTATAATATACCAATTGTAATTTTTCTTTTATAGCTTAGTTGGCAAAACTTTGGCAGCTTAAGCCAAAAGTCTGGTTCAAATCCTTGACAGAAAACTTTTTCATTCAAAAAGGACGACTCGTATGATTTGCTTAACAATTGGAACAATTAGGCTAAATTAATGAAAAATACGAGTGCATATTATATAATTGTTAAATATTACTTGCAAATAAATTTGAAAAATAAATTAAATATTTTGTTAGAATTTTGTACTTTAACCCTTTATCTACTGACGGTACTTATAAGTACCATTAAAATAAATTGTTATAAAATTCATTTAATACATTGATTAGTAGCAACACTGTTTAGAATGAGTTATAGATACACTACTTTATCTTGTTCCAAAAGCATTATTGGTTACACAAAACAAAAATATTTTTAAAAGAACGATTTCTTTTGCCTTAGCGTCTTTTCAGCTTTCTAGCGTTGACGGGAGGGGAGGAGGAATTTTTCAATTCGGATGTATTTCTATATTTCTATTGTAATAACATTATATTTGTACATTTCCTAATTCCACAAAATACTAAGAAAAATATTTAAAATAAAAGATTTGTGTAGGGTTATAAATATTGCACAAAATCCCTATAAATTAAAATTTAATTAATCCTTCTAAATCCACCAATACTTCTAAAATTTATTAAATGATTAGGTAAATCTTCTAATTTTGTTTAAGCAATTCATGAAAAATGCTTTAGAAGATAAAATTTTCATGAATTCATAATTCAGTAGATAAAGGGTTAAAAAAGAGAGGCTTTGAATAAGAATTGCTGTCTTGGAATCTATCACAGTTACTGATAAGGAATTATACTGCATGTGGATATGACCTCACTTAGGTTCGTTCATTATTTTCGTACTATTGCCACATATCGTATAATTAAGACTGAAGCTAGGCCGAAAATTATTTCGCTTTTTTCATGTTTAAATATCAAAACATTTAATCATTTTTCTCGTACATACAATAACTATGCTTTTCAAAGTTAATTTTGCTATGATTTTGCAATCATTATAAATGGATATAAATAATTAAAGCTGCTGCTAGTTAGCTGGCTAGTTAGTTAAGCTGCTAGTTTAAATTCCTAGAATTTCGTAATTATTCTATTTATTCTTGTGCGGTTATTATATCAAAAGTTTAGATGCAAATATTTCTCGTCTTGTTAGTGAACGTACACTTTCACTGCAATACATTTAGTATTCAGATTTAGCATTCGAATAAAAATTCAGCATATGTATTATAGAATTTTTTTAATGATAAACTAGACATTTTTTGAAAAATAAATAATAGGTTGCTATCAGTAATACTTATTAAAAATGAAATTTTAAAAACACAAGTTTTTAAATCACCAAGTGCTGGACAGATAATTACACCTTTTTATTTTTTATTAAATATATTCAAAATTGTTAATTGGTCCAAATCATCCAAGCAACCTCATAGCAAATTGGTATATAGTTTTATATACCTTAGATAAATTTAAATAATATAAGTGATCGTATTTACCTACATTCTAGTAGAAGAGCAACGCGAAGCATTAATAAAATTAAATTATAATTCGCGTCAAAAAGTAATTATTAAATTTGAATAATTACGAATAAAATTAAGAGTTTGCATTGTGAATTATTTAGACGAACTCTTCCACTTATGAATTAAACTAAAGTTTAAGCTGTAAAAAAAAAGAATTGACACACTTTAAATATTATTAATTAAATAATTACAGAAACTTTTTAAAACTTGATTAAATAATTTATTTACATTGAACAAATCTATTTACAGAAAAACATAATATTAATTCAAAAAATAGAAAACAACACTTTTGTTTGCTTCTCATTATTTTAAGTATGTTTAATCTTTTTTTTTAAAAAAAAAAGACAATATTTTCACGTACTCTAATTATTATAATTGTTTCTTTTTGCTAAAAGAAATACTCTCTTTCATTTTTAAAATTACCTTAATCTTATTTAATTATTGGTTTGATCGGATCTCAGATAACTCTCTACCATAAAATATCAGAAAAGTATTTTTTTAGATTTTTCATATGAACTTATGTGGTAAAAGAAAATGTGTAAAATAGTACCTTCTTTTAATATACGGGATGGTGGCCTTTATTTGTCAAATTCCGAGTTGTTGCGTTGCTTAGGATCATGGCAATGTGTCATCAGGAACGCATCCTCAATTTGGCTTGTTTAGGATCACTCCGATCTGTACATCAGGAAGACATCCTCAATTTGGCTTGTGTAGGCTCACTCCGATAGGTACCTCAGGAAGACAACCTCAATTAGGCTTGATTAGGCTGGATTAGGCTCGCTCCGCTAGGTCCATCTCGCCTGGGCTTTACTAGGGCTTGCGGGACTCATTGCACGGGCTTTCAGGAGAGCTCTTGCATCCTCTACATCTTTTTTCAGACTATATTTTTTTAAAACTTATTCTTCTTGCACACCAGTTCCTGCAGTGGGTGGAGCTATTTTTGTCTAGTCCACTGTTATTGGATGTGAGAAGATTTTTTATTATCCTTCGATAGGCCTATTAGCTAGCAGTCTGCAAATGGCCCCTAACATATACTTTAATATTATTATCTGCCTTAAAGTTTGGGTGGTCTGAAAAGTCATAAATTTATCCCAACACTTTTATTGAGGCCATAGATTGATTCCAACGTTTTTATGATTTTACGACTTCTAATTATACACTACTTTCCATTGGCTTGTCATAAAACGACACCATGGCGTCTGCGTATTGTTGTTGTCTGAGATCCGAACTCCATTCAATATTATACATTCATTTTACAATACAACAATTTTTAAAAAAAATATATTTACTATTTAAAATCAACTTAATAATTTCTGTATGAACTTACACTCTTATTTTACTTAAATATATAAACATTATAATTTTACACTCATAATTATATTTTATAAAAAAATATTTATACAAACAGAAATAACAAATTACGCAATTTTACTTTGATTTCACCAACATGGTGCGGGAACATATCATAGTTATATGTTGCCCAGCATCTCTCCCGGTCTCGGAAGAAAAAAAAATAAAAACTGATTGCTGGTTTTATTTTTTTTTATAAAGCTTGAAGGAATGTACGTGTCCATATGACTGTGTATCTACACAGTTTTTGAACGAAGACTAAGTTCAATTATCAATGGTTCTGGTATATTTTATAAGAAGTTCTTCTATTGTTTCATAACAGAAAGTTCAACACATGATAGCATAGGTGTCTGTTGACATTCACATTTATAGAAGGCCTCTGTACTGACAATCAGACGTCTTTCTCGAAGCCTTTTTTCTTTACCACACACATGTTTACTAATTTTGTAACTTTACAGTTTAAGTGCCCAAAATACATTCAAAGCTATAATTTTGTCTGAAATTAATATGCCGAAATAAACCTCATTATAAGAAAAATAATGGCATACGTATTTGACATATTATTTCATCACATACAACCTTATGACACAGTGTTTTATCTAAAACACATTTTATACTGAATAAAAGTAAATACAATGCTTGTAATATGACATGTTATATTTTCACATAATTAATCTGATGTATTCAAATTATAATCAAAAAAAATATTGTATACAAACTTGTTACATTATTTTATTCATTTGTTACTTCAAACATGTATGATCTGTCAAAATGTACAAGCTAACTCATCTCCTTTAATATATCATTACGCAATGCTTTCCAACTTTACCCGATACGAGAGAAAAAAAAAGAAGAAGCAGGAGAGAATAAAACCAGTTTTTTGACCGTCGCCGATCCTCCCGAAAAGTGGGGGGTGGTCAAGCTACTAATCGCTTTCTGTGAGGTGATTTGTGCTGTGACAAAATTTTACGACTTCAAAAAGTAAGTATTTAAAACCATTTCATGCTTGTAATTACCGTATTAATTAGTATAATTTCTTGATATACTTTCTTCTTAACTCACTGTGCATGCCTGTATGTAATTTTAAACATAATCTATGCATAAACAGTGTATGTATTTGTATCGTATCTAATGTAAACCTTCTGCCTTTTTTTTTTTATTTTGCAGGGGAAAAATGGCGATTCTAGCATGTGCATTCTCCTGCCTCATACTGGAACTGAAGCGAGGGTGGCCTTTTTATGCATCCAGGTTTAAATCTAACCCAAATTGCCTTTCAGGATTAAAAAAAAATGCATATAATTTTCTTTAACTGATTACATTGTATATTTTTAGACCTTTTTAACAAACACAAATTTTGATTCATGATATTGTTTACTATTAAAATGTAAACAACACGGAAAAATGACTTCTACGGCCTCTCCAAAAATGCAAAATATGCATTACGCTGACCTTAAAAATGCACCTTCATTTAATACTATTAAATAGTGTTGTCAGAGAATGCCATTGACGAAGAAGAGAACAATTTTTGTGTCTTAAATTATTATTTATTTAGCCAACAATTCTATCTTAAAAGATTGTTAAATTTTCATATTTATTTATTTTTTTTACTGAATGAAATAAAAATTTATTTATTCAAAATTTTATTTATCATTAACATTCCGTATGTGAATTCTACTATCTAAAATTTAATGATATGTTTAAAAATAAAAGATAATAAATTATTATTATTAATCCAACATTAATAATTATTATTTAATTATACAAAAAAATGTACTTAATACACTTGTATAATTTAAAAAAAAAAAAAAAAAAAGTAAATGATAATTACTACGTAAAATCGTATGTAGTAACCCATGAGTACTCGGCCGAACCAAAGCATTTCTGCCAGCAGAAAAGAATCTTTGTATACTCATAAATATCTACACCCAATTGTTACAGATTAAGTTTTTAAAAAATAATTACTGTATGTACTATAAAAAAAATTAAGTAAATAAATTTATTAAGCCATACTACATATTTTAATAAAATTAAGGCCAATATATATAAATATTTATTTATTTATTTTGTTTTCTTATGTTAAATTGGCCAAATTATATAAAAAAAAAATTTATGAACTCACACACTCAAATTTATCAATACTATGTATATTTATGTGTTTAATTTAGAATTGCATTTAATTCTAAGGGAAAGAAAAGAAAAAAAAATGCTTAAATTCTAAACTAACATAAATTTATAAAATATTTTATTTAAAAAAAAAAAAAATCTAATTTCTAGCTGATTTTAGCAAGATGTCATTTAATATTTATATTAAATAATTTTGCTAATACATTTTATTAATTGTTAAATTTGCATATTTTTATATATATAATAAAATATAATAGTCTTACATAAAATTTGACACTACAACAATGTTATTAATTAATTTAACTTGAATTTAAGCCTACTTTAATTCTAATTGAATACCGTTAATAAAAGTAAATTAGCTTATCAAGTTAAATATAATATAAACTATGTTTGTCTAATGTTAATTTTGATGAAAATTCCATAAATTTTAACTGTAAATGCTAATTGCTATACCTTTTGTTATTTATTTTGAAAACAACACGAACTTATATTTTTATTTATTATTTTTTCTTATTAAATCTAGGAAGTAAACACTGAGCTAGACACTCCATAAATGTGTAAAACCTAAAAATCAAAAATTTTCCTCAAGAAAACTCAAAATGCTGCTTTTTTACAATATAATATTACTAATTTTATTGTTTCTGAGCATAACATCTAGTAATTATACCATACTTAATTTTTTCTTCGATTCCTTTTTCAGCCAAGAATCCTGAAATTTATGCCTAGGTGGACCATATATTGATGTATCTGTGAATAATTTTTCTACAAAAATTTTGTTGGTGTTGGTGCATACCCAGCCGTAGGCCAAAATTGTACCCTATACAGAAAGCCTTTGGTGAGAAAATTTTAATTTTACTTCAATTATTTATTTGTGTATTTTTACTATTATTTTTGTGTGCAATCATGTTGAAATAACTTGCCTTGTCCATTGTTATACATATATATGTTTTTTTTAAAAACCAATGTACTACACCAAAATCCTTTTTTTTTAATTTGTTTATATAACACTTTTGTTCATAAAACTTATCCCTGCTGTCTAAATTCTAGACTTTAGCATATAAGTTGTACTTGAACTACCGGAATAAATCTTAGCACTTTTTGTATATTTCATTATATTTAGGCTTATAGCTGACCGCTATCCTAATATAGAGTGCACTAATAATTTATTCCTTGTCAACCATATATTTATAAAAAAAATATATATATATATGAGTATGCTATAAAGCTGTTCTAACTACCCTGAACCTATAGCTTACACCTACTCATTTTAAAGAGTAATTCTGAAATTTTGTCATCTAAATTGTAAGGCTATTAGCAAAGGCTACCCTTATAGAAGACATAAAAAATTCTCTTTTTTTTTTTTTGAAAATTACTCCAACATTATTTACTATGAAATTAATTAAGTTTTAATGTTATTTGGCTTTGTTAAGATTTTATATTTTCTAATTCATATTCGAAAAGAAAAAAAATATATAACTTTTGCCTGGAGCGAAATATTTCACTGCTCCATTGAGGTTTTGTGAAGCACATTACATAATTTTATAAGTATGTTTTCGGGTGCGCCCTGCACATTTGCTCAATATTGTAACCCTGAGACAAATTGGCGTTCCCATGTTCCTATCCTTTCTTATTATTATTTTGAATTTTAAAAAGGCAAGTTATTAATTCTGTTTCGATTTTTTTTTTTTTTTTTTTTATCTAAAAGAAAAAATTTATTTTTAAATTTTGAAAATTTTTAAATTTTGAAATTCGATTAATTATGCATTTTGATTTATTTTTAATACCAATTCATATACCATGGATACTCTTGGGGAGGGGGGAAAGGGTAATGATCTTGTATAACATCCCCGTATAAGTTTGTATATGGTGTATAACCATATAACGACATATTTTGATCATAATGATCTGTTTGATACTGTAAATATGGGTCTATATTCTCAGAATATTTATTATTTTTTTTATAATGCGTTTTAGTAAGTTTGTCACCCTTTTGACTCGTATTTTTGTTCAATTTGAACCAACAATTTTCAGTTAAGTGCGATTTTCTTTTACAAATGTCACATTTATTTTTGTAATTTTTATCACCCTTAATTTTTTTCTGAGACCCTTGTAAATTCGTAATTTCCGCCTCTATATGACCTGTTGCGTATTTCGGAGCGTACAGCTGATCCATATGTCGTTTGATCGGCTCTATTGATTTATCTGGAACATATTGTAATAAATAATTAAAGTTTCTAAACTTTTTAGTAACTTCGTAGGGTCCTTGAAATTTTGGCTCCAATGCGCCTGGTTTTCCAATACATTTTAAATATACTGTTTGACCCAAATTTAAATCCTTTACTTTTTCGTATGCCTCTTCATCTATATATTCTTGCATTATTTTCTCCTGGTTTGCAAGGGATTGAATTTTGATTTCCTTCATATGCTGTATTCTGCTTTTAACATAAGAGTGGGTATATATTTCCTCAGAAGGAATATGGGCTGTGAAGGGATTTTTTATTTCCCTTGCGAAAAATAGCAGTGAGGGACTATATCCCGTAGCGCGGTGTTTCGAGGAATTATACGCTAGTTTAAAAAAATCCAGTCTTATGTCCCATTCCGTAGTGCGTTTCGACATAGCTACAATTGATGTTTTTAATATTTTATTGGTAACTTCACAAAGTCCATTTCCTTGCGCACGGTATACACTCACAAATTTCCTTTGTATGTTTAAAGATTCCAAATATTCTTTCATAATTTCGCTACGTAAATATTTTGCATTATCAAAGATAATTTCTTTACACAACCCATAATTTGCAAAATATTTATTTAGTACATTTAATATAGTCTGTGACTCTACGTTTCGTAGGGGAACAGCTTCCAGGAATCTCGATGTCGAATCAATTATAATTAAAATGTATCTGTTTTTCCTTAACGTGAGGTTTAAAGGTCCAATGACGTCAGCATGCAGGACTGTACCGACTTCGTGATCTTTCACCATTTTTTTAACAGGGACTTTTATTGTTGTGTGTTGTTTAGATGTGAGGCACTGCACACAATTTGCACAATACTGTTTAATGTCTTTGTACATTCCGTGCCAAAAAAGCCTTGTTTTCACATTATCATAAGTTTTTTGAAATCCGAAATGCGCTTTATGAGCTTCTTCTATGGCTGCAATTTTTAATGAATCCGGGGTAATTAAAAGCTCCTTTTTATCTGAACCAGGTTTCAAAATTAATAATTTATTGTGATTTAAAGCAAATCTCTTCGTGCTTCTATTATTTTTGTCTTTTTCGATTTTATTTATTATAATTTTTAATTTTTCGTCTGCATATTGCTCCGATTTAATATTTTCGTCTGTAAGTGCTATGTTACTTGCAAACAAATTATTTTGGAGTTCTCTGTCTGTTGTAAGATTATCTAAATTCCTGCTCAAATAGTCTGCTGGATTGTTAATCCCTTCGACGAATTCGAAGTCGAAATTAAAGTCTTGTAAATCTGCTACCCATCTGTTTATAATTTCCGATTTATCTTGTAAATGTAAATGCTGAGTTAGTGCTTTCGAATCAGTTAACACAGTAAATCTTCTACCTGAAAGCATATATTTAAAATGCATAATTGCTTCATGCACTGCTAATAACTCAAATTTAATACTCGGATAATTTTTTTCCGGTTCTCTAAGTTTTCTCCCGAAAAATTCAACAGGTAGCAAATGACCATCCTTTTCTTGAGCTAGAACACCTGAAATTGCAACTTTGCTCCCATCCGTGAATAAGAAAAATTCCTTGTTGAAATCGGGGGGTCTGAGCGTTGGTTTTTGTACAATTTCTTCCTGAATTATCAGGAAAGCTTTTTCTGCTTCTGGACTCCACTTAAATTTAACTTTATCTTTAGTCAGCTCTATTAAAGGGTTAACTTTGTCGGAATAGTTGGGTATTAGCGTCCGAAAATAATTCGCTAAGCCCAATAAAGATCTGACCCCCTTTTTCGATTTTGGTCTGACTAAATTTTTTACTTTTTCAATATTCTTTTGAGATGGAGAATATCCCATTTGATTCACCCTAAATCCTAGGAATTCTATTTCTGCTTTGCAAATTTGCATTTTTGAAGGTTCGATTGTCATGTTGTGATTTGTTAATACCTGTAGAACTTCTTCTAAGGTTTTCGTCATCTCTGCTATTGTATTTGCAGATATCAACACATCATCAATGTAGTATGATACTTTGCTTTTGTCAAAATGTCCCAGAATTTTATCGATTACTTCTGCAAAAATTGCGCTAGAATTTCGTGTGCCAAAAGATAAACGAAGTGGCATATGTTTTCCAAATTCCGTAACAAATGCTAATTTTTTGCAATCTTCTGGTTTTAAATTTATTTGGAAAAAAGCACTATGTAAGTCTAGCACCGTATAGTATTTTTTACCGCTTATTTTTTGTAATAAGTCTTTTACGTCCGGCATCGGATAAGTATAAGGTTGTAAAATTTGGTTTAATAGTCTTAGGTCCGTTGCCATTCTAAACTTGGGTTCTGCATTCGGGTTATTACTCGGATTTTTCTTTCTAACGAAAATAACTGGAAAAGCATATTCGGAGTCAGTCTTCTCTATAATTTTAGCCTGTAACAGTTGTTCAATTTCCCTTTTCGCATACTGTCTTACTGCCTGAGGCAATTTATATGGCTTAGCTTGTACCGGGAATTCATGATTCAATTGAAAACTTGGTGCAACAAACGCTGATTGCCCCAATGTTTGATAACTTTTTGAAAATGCATGAACATTGCCCATTAAAATTTTTCGAAATTTTTGTTGTACTTCCTCTGATAAATGGCTTAAATCGAAATCCGTCTCTTTAATTTCTGCTTCTCGCAATTTTCTTACATCTTCTATATTTAAATTATTTATTTCATAAAATGTCCCTTTCTCTATATTATCAGTTGAGTCATCTTGCTTGCACTCAAAGTTCGTTATAATTTCCCCTATTTTAGTTCCTTTCTGAATAATTAACTTTTCTAACAGTTTATTCTTTATTATAATACTAGCAGGCTATGCCCGCTGCGCTGGTCAATATTTCCAAATGAACCTTGAATTAAACTAAATGGTGAATTTGAACTTGTATTTTAAACAATATGGATCTTCAGCTTGACCTTTCACATTACTGAAAACGATGCGAACGCCATTGCGATATAATGTTATCTTAAGCGTTGGACAAAATTTAGCAATTAAGAAGTAATTGTTTTAGTTGATTATAAACAGCGCACTTATGGTCGGGTAATGAGACCGTTGTGACAACAGGAATTAATACCTCTGTAACTAATCAACATATAATGAAATCGAATATACTAACACCATTCCTAAAAGTCATGCAACAGCGCCACTTGTAACAAAATATGTTCTGTAGATTTTTTTAAAAAGGCTAAACTTTCATAATCAGATTCACTTAATTTTTGAACTTTTACTGTTGCTCTATAACTAAGTACCCTTGAACAATATGTATACACTAAAACCTTTCCAAAATTATTACCTAACTAATTGTAGTATATCCTACGAAAGTATTATAAACAATCGGAATGAAATACAAATTTCCGTTGTAAATATATAGTAGATGATGATGATGCGATTTTGTGTAATAGAATTCATAGTAAAGTTTTCGCTTCAAACAAAAACGATGCTTTCAACATTAAAGCTAATACACCAATATGTGAAGTATCCGATACGGAAGGTTAACTTGAATTCTCATGAGCAACTACTCAAAGAAAAGTGAATATGTGGCTTTTGTGATACTTTTATGTCAGACGGGCGCAGGTAATAAATCAATGAAGATTGTTTTCATAGCATATTCTTATTTTATTATTTTCATTTAAAACACAAACCTTTCACTCATTTAATTTAAAATGCATGCCTTATACTAATTTCATTTAAAAAACTGAAAAGATAAACAATAACAGGAAATAATGCCATAATTAAAAGCAAAAAAATATTTTTAATTTACATACGCAAAATGTAACTACTGCTACTGGGAATTTTAAAAATGCTATCAGCGAGATGTGCGCACGGTTGTTATAAATGTACCCATTTTTTCTTCTTATCGAGGAGCAATTTATAAATCGCACAATATTATTCCAATTCCAATTTCTTTTATTGAGGAACCTATGACCGGAAAAAATGGAAAAAGACTCTTGTGATTCTTCCGATGACGGCATCTGACGCCATAAACCGAGTTTATATATATGAAAATAATTTTTAAGTCGTTACAAACATTGCTTTCATACTTAAATATTTTCATTGGTACTACTTGTTATCCCGTCGACCAATTTCGCCAAATTATATAAATCGCCAAGCCATTTGCCAAATTATATAAATTGACATAATCTTTATTTTAAATAACGAAATAACAAATAAATTAGTATAACATTAATAAAAATACAAATAAAACGTCGAAATTAAAATCACTTGATGACGTAAACTCGCGTAGTTTGTTTAAATTCAAGTGAATTTGATATTTACGATCAACCATTATTGGCATTTAATCTTATAGTTTGACGATAGATTTTTGGTCGACGGAATATCTAAGTAGTACCTTTTCCATTTTTGTTTTATAACGCTAAATTCTCAGTAATTTTTTCCCTTTTATTTTACATAAAATCACTATTTTTTAAAAAAATTAAGATGCTTGCATTTTTATTTCAAACTCATAGAGCCGTTTTTATTTTTTAGCCAAAAGGGTTGATTTGAATTTTTTCCGTTGCTAGAGTAACGGATGTAATGATAGATATTTTGAGGTTTAGATGCCAAAGACACCGCCAAATTAGAAAAATATGAAATGTGTCACGAACTGTTGGACTTATAAAAATTTATTTGGTAGCATTCGATTCAGCATACAGAACTACATTAAATATGCTATCATTTGACACATAATTTGGATATTCGATTTTTTCCCCTCCCCGTGCAAAAACCATTAGGGGTGACACTTTAGAAAATCCTTTCTTAGCAGAAGTTTATGTCATGAGAAGTATTTTTACCACGATTTTCAAGATTTTAGGTTCAGTAGTTTGCGCTGTGCGTTAATTAGTCCCCTAATCCAGGCTTTATTTTATATACTATATTAGATATGCGATTTTGCGGTGAATCGATGATCGAAAATTAGTCCAATATTATTTGAAATATTACATAACAGAGGAGAAAGTACGAAGAAAGACGAAGAAGAAATGACGAATTACAAAAGACTTGTAATTTTTTTTTTTTTTTCAAAATGTTGAATTTTTCCATAGTAATAACGTATTAAAACATAAATTTCCTTAAAAATGATCTTTATTTCCCAGATTTCGAATCTGTGAATTTTCCTATAAATGAAATTGGCGATATGACTTGAGAAAATAGATAATATTTGCTTAAATAAAATGGGTAATATTCGTTGATCGGAGTTCGAGTTTATAAATATCACATGCTTTCGGAATTACGGCGAAAAACATTTTAAAAAGTATGAAATTATTTTACAATATGTATGTGTGGGAGAAATTCACACTGAAATTTAAGCATTCGATTCCATTTTTAAAATATTAACTGATATCTATATAAGTTACAATTGAATATGAAAATGTACTCAAAAAATGATCTCTTTCACCTAAAAAAACACCATTTGTGAGAACATCCTCAAACTAATGTCACGCTTATGCATTTTTGGCTTAAAATCACATTGTTTGGCGACAAAAGAAAAATAAAAAATTGTAAAGAAACAAATAGTAATTACACATGTGACTCACAATTACATCTGCTTGTTTCTTCTATAAGTCTCGTGATGGAACAATTAGATATAAAAAAAAAGAAAAGAACAGAACAGAAAGAAAATGTCGTTAAAATTTCATATAATCAAATTTTCAGATTCGTTTCCATATCCAACGCAAGCGATAAAGACCCAAATATTACGTATCAAGTGTAATATTTCTTATTAAATTAATTTTTAAGCATTACAAATATTTCTTTCAGGTTTTGATTAAATGTTTCCGTTTTTTAATATTATCACTCATTAAAACGGATTTTCTTCTTCCTTTTTTCTTTTTTTTTTTCATTTAAATAAAATTAGTAACAGTTTTTCTTTTATTTTTCGAGGTTTAATAGCCGTTTCAATTTTTTTTATCAACGATGAATTTCGCCAAGAAATAAAATGGTAACCTTATCGCCCAAAATAACAGAACTTTCCGTCATAATTCTAAAACTAATATAGGTGGAATAATGTGTTATAGCTTAAAACCTTCCCTGAAACAGTACCTATCTAACGGTATAGGTTCCGTAAATATCCATGCAGTAGAACTCGAAATCTAGGCGTTCGGAACGAAATTTCCGTTTGGATTTTATATATATAATAGATAATAGAATAGATAATAGATTTTATATATATATAATAGAATAGATAATAGATTATGTGTTATGAACTGTCTCAAAGTTTAAAACAGATCGCATTGTTAGATTTCCTAATTTTAACAATATCGCGTTATGTTAGTTCCACATTCCACCACCAGGGAGCGCACTCAATTCTTAACGAAAGCGTATCTGAACGAAACTCCTTCATGCAACGCTTCCGTAGATACATGAATCGGGAGGGTGGCGGTCTTAACCAATAATTTAAGATAATTGCTGAAATTACTACGAAAAATATTTTAAAGGGGCTCTACGCGGGCCCCTAATAGAGTTAGAGGAAATCGGAAGGCGGCAAAATAATCGCGGGGAAAAGTTTGCTTTGGTACCTCGGAGCTACTTTTGGCGAGAGATCTAAGCTCTACGACCAATAGGAGCCCAGATATTTAAGGAAATATGAAGTAACAAAGTCCAAAATAATAGAATTTTCCATAAGAATTCTATAACTAATCTAGGTAGAACGATGTGTTATAGCTTAAAACCTTCCCTGGAATGATACCTATCTAACGGTATAAGTTCCGTAAAAATCCATGCGGTAGAACTCGAAATCTCGGCGTTCGGAACGAAATTTCCGTTTGGATTTTATATATATAATAGATTTATGTTATTATTTTTTTGAACTTCGTGTAACGAAGTCTCGCATGAAAATTTACTATTTTCTTGAATGGGGTCAAAAATAATTATATCTGACATATTTATATCTTCTGGGCATTTTAATTTTACAATTTTCGATTCTTCAGGTTGGAGAAAAATTCTATTTTTATTAATGGCAAACATACTTTTATTTGAATGTTCCCCTGAATTACATGGCGTAATGTTATTCACTTCATAATTATTTACTTCACTTGCAACGTTTAATTTAATTTGTTGATTTTTAAATTTTAATGTTTTATTGCATAAATCCAAAATCATATGATTGTCTTTGAGATAATCGTACCCTAATAACATTTGGTACTGCCTATCAAAATCATCATTAGTGATATAAAATGTGCCTGTTGTGAATATACCTTTTAATCGAAAAGTTAATTTTACACATTGTTTAAAAAAAATCTTTGAATTTGTTAAAGTTTTAATTTGGATCTGATTGCCCAAATATTTGATTTTGACGTTTGTATCTTTAATTTTTTTGAATAAGGAAGGTGATAAAAGGGATACAGCAGCTCCGGTATCCAGTAACGCTTGTATTTCTACGCCCTGTATACTTAGTGATATAATTGGCAGACTATCTTTGTCTGCATTTGTTATATTTGCGATTGTTTTATTTATTTTATCGATTTCCGTCTCTGAAAATCCCGAATCTTGATCCGATTTCGCTGTTTTCTTTGCCCATTTTTTTTTTCTTTTTGCGCTTTTCAAATTGATAACCATTTTGCTCATAATTCTCAGGAATATATCCAAAATCCCTATTTCCCGAATTCCAGTTAGGTTGTGAATAATCATACATCCCATAATGCGTCGGGTAATTAAAGGAATTGTAGTAATCATTATAATATCGTTCATAATCATTATAATGAAAATTGTTATTGAAATGGGGACCCTGATAATCATTGTGTTTATTAAAGAGTTTCTTATTCCGCGGAACACTATCATCTCTAATTGCATGATTTTTTTTCTTTGATTTTTTTAGTTTTTCAATCTCCCCTTTTAATTTCTCGATTAGCTCTTTGTTTTGCTTACTTGATTCTATAATGTTCTCATAAAGATCTTTGTTTTCTTTATTTATTGCGTTAATTTCCTCAAACTTTGATTCATTATACGCACTTTCCATAAGTTTTGCTAACTCGCATGCCTCCTTGAAGGACCTGGGCGCATTTTTACGCACATCTAGTGCAATATCCTGTCTAATTGAATTTAAAAAATTCGACATTTTTAAGATTTCGATAAAATTCTCTTCCTTATTATCCACATTTTCGCCTGCACTTTCGATATAAGATTTTACACCCTTTTTAAATTCCAAAATGAAATCCTCTATCGTTTGACTTGCGGCCTGTTTTAAATTTAGGAAATTGCTCTGAGCATTAAGGAAGCTTAGTTTTGTACCAAATAACTCCACCAAATTATTTTTAAATAAATTATAATTGGTCTCGTTATATGTTTCAATCTGTTTACTTAAAATATGTTTTGCGTCCCCAGTAATTTTAGCCTTTAAAATTAATAATTTAGTTTCTTCCTGTATATCTGTCGAATTGAAAATATTCTCAAATTCCTCTAAGAAAAATATAATGTTTTTGTTCTTTTTATTGTCAAATGGTGACACTAACTTAATACGTGTATCTATATCCAGCGTCTGAGTCATTTTTAACAAGTATTAGTAATCAATGTATACTTTTTCAAAATATCAATTCAAAATAGATCCTATACCTCTTAAAAGAATATTTTGCATCTCATACTATTTTCTCTATATTACAACATATGTATGAAAATATTCTAAATTGCATAAATACATAAAAACGACAACACTAAAATTTAAAAAAAAATTTCTTAGGAGATGAAGTTGTTTTGTAGATTATTCTTTTACACACATAAATACCCCTAAAATATTTATAATACACGTATATATAAAAAACAACATAATTTCATTTAACAGAAAAATATCTGTCTTTTCCTACAGAAAAAACAATCTTTTTTTTTTTTTAAATTTTTTTATAAATATTGTACTACTACTTCGTAGTACGACTCATAAATTTTCTTTTGTATCAAGGTGATACAATTTCAAAAATCGTGATCTATTGACATTTCAATCATTTTTATACCAGACATATTATAAAATTTTACTCATTATTCTTATTATTATTATTATTTATACATTATATAAAAAAAAATTATTTTTACAAATGTGTCATCTGTGATGTGAATGCCATTATTTTTCAATGGTAACTGAGATCCAACCACAAGAGAAAAGAGAGAAAAAAAAAACAAAATTGTAATTCCTAAATTTACCTATTATAAATCCCAGAATTATTTTTTTCATTTCCTTTTTTTTTTTTTTTTTACTAACATATATTATTCATTTTATTTATATAAAATTATT
Organism: Maratus speciosus; assembly: GCA_963932465.1. NCBI lineage: Eukaryota > Metazoa > Arthropoda > Arachnida > Araneae > Salticidae > Maratus > Maratus speciosus. The sequence continues at coordinate 47,844,982 of OZ010786.1, read as the reverse complement.
ATATGTGTGTCAGTATTGTTACAATAATAAAATTAATTTTAATAAAATTTTAATCAATTAAACTTACATACCTACAATATCTTTAAAATTGTGACATTAAAATAATACTTAAATTTATTTTCCTTTTTTTTTATTATTATTATTATTATTATTATTATTTCTAATGACCTCAGATGAACGTTCCTGAGTCATAGCACCATTGTTCTTAATGAACGTTCCTGAGTCACGGCGCCATTTGTACTATGAAGGGGGGATCCTGGACAGATAATTACACCTTTTTATTTTTTATTAAATATATTCAAAATTGTTAATTGGTCCAAATCATCCAAGCAACCTCATAGCAAATTGGTATATAGTTTTATATACCTTAGATAAATTTAAATAATATAAGTGATCGTATTTACCTACATTCTAGTAGAAGAGCAACGCGAAGCATTAATAAAATTAAATTATAATTCGCGTCAAAAAGTAATTATTAAATTTGAATAATTACGAATAAAATTAAGAGTTTGCATTGTGAATTATTTAGACGAACTCTTCCACTTATGAATTAAACTAAAGTTTAAGCTGTAAAAAAAAAGAATTGACACACTTTAAATATTATTAATTAAATAATTACAGAAACTTTTTAAAACTTGATTAAATAATTTATTTACATTGAACAAATCTATTTACAGAAAAACATAATATTAATTCAAAAAATAGAAAGCAACACTTTTGTTTGCTTCTCATTATTTTAAGTATGTTTAATCTTTTTTTTTAAAAAAAAAGACAATATTTTCACGTACTCTAATTATTATAATTGTTTCTTTTTGCTAAAAGAAATACTCTCTTTCATTTTTAAAATTACCTTAATCTTATTTAATTATTGGTTTGATCGGATCTCAGATAACTCTCTACCATAAAATATCAGAAAAGTATTTTTTTAGATTTTTCATATGAACTTATGTGGTAAAAGAAAATGTGTAAAATAGTACCTTCTTTTAATATACGGGATGGTGGCCTTTATTTGTCAAATTCCGAGTTGTTGCGTTGCTTAGGATCATGGCAATGTGTCATCAGGAACGCATCCTCAATTTGGCTTGTTTAGGATCACTCCGATCTGTACATCAGGAAGACATCCTCAATTTGGCTTGTGTAGGCTCACTCCGATAGGTACCTCAGGAAGACAACCTCAATTAGGCTTGATTAGGCTGGATTAGGCTCGCTCCGCTAGGTCCATCTCGCCTGGGCTTTACTAGGGCTTGCGGGACTCATTGCACGGGCTTTCAGGAGAGCTCTTGCATCCTCTACATCTTTTTTCAGACTATATTTTTTTAAAACTTATTCTTCTTGCACACCAGTTCCTGCAGTGGGTGGAGCTATTTTTGTCTAGTCCACTGTTATTGGATGTGAGAAGATTTTTTATTATCCTTCGATAGGCCTATTAGCTAGCAGTCTGCAAATGGCCCCTAACATATACTTTAATATTATTATCTGCCTTAAAGTTTGGGTGGTCTGAAAAGTCATAAATTTATCCCAACACTTTTATTGAGGCCATAGATTGATTCCAACGTTTTTATGATTTTACGACTTCTAATTATACACTACTTTCCATTGGCTTGTCATAAAACGACACCATGGCGTCTGCGTATTGTTGTTGTCTGAGATCCGAACTCCATTCAATATTATACATTCATTTTACAATACAACAATTTTTAAAAAAATATATTTACTATTTAAAATCAACTTAATAATTTCTGTATGAACTTACACTCTTATTTTACTTAAATATATAAACATTATAATTTTACACTCATAATTATATTTTATAAAAAATATTTATACAAACAGAAATAACAAATTACGCAATTTTACTTTGATTTCACCAACATGGTGCGGGAACATATCATAGTTATATGTTGCCCAGCACCAAGATCAATTTTTTTAATAGGGCATTTGCTAAATATTGCTTTAGAGAAATGTAATTTTGTTCGACGAATATGATATCAAATGGATTTCAAATATTCTTCAGTCAAATTTATCTTTAAAGTACAAATTGATACATATTTATCTTAGAATAGCTATAAAAACATTATTTTATTATAACACAGTAATTAAAGCTCAATGGCCGTATGTCACAGTAGACCTGCTATCTCATTGTCTGTATAATTCTATTTTTTGTAAAATCACTTTACTCGTAAGCACACACGCCGGGGTAGATCTCATTGCAATCAAATTTTTTGAGGACACTTCTGACCTGCCTTGTACCTTTCAAGGTCAAGATCGTGAAGTGGTGTGTGAAGAAATGCGTTTCTTTGTTCGCCAGGGGCAGTGGTGTAGTCGTAAAAAAAACAGAGGGTATACGTTCTAAGCAGAGGGTATACGCTCAAGGCAGAGGGTATACCCTAGTGTATATATACTATAGCTTTCTTGAAAAACAGAGGGTATACGGCGTTCCTTAAAAAAATCCAGAGGGTATACGGCGTATACCCGCGTATACCCTCCACTACATCCCTGGCCAGGGGGCGAGAAATATACCTCTTGGGAGTGAGAATTTCAAGATCTCAATGCCATTTTTTGTTACATTTTTATGTGAATAAAAGGCACTTCTGTGGAGAATTATATGTTCAAATGCCAATGGAGCGATAAATGAATGGCGTTGGCTCTATTGTTTACGTAGGGTTGCTCGCCACCTGGGCTCTCTCTCTGTACGAGTAGGTGAGGGTTGATGGAATGTTTTTTAAAGAACATGTTTTCGTTTTTACTGTAAATAATGTATATAGTGTAACATAGATGTAAATAGTCTTCCCATAAAAAGGAAGAGAGAAAATGATATCCCGTGGAATTTACTGAGTAAGTACCAATTGATTTAAATTAAGATAGCGTTAGTTAATTATGAAATCCATTGAACCAGAACCGGTCGCCACAACTTCTATAGGATAATTTCATCTGAAAAGAAAAGAAGCTTTATATCAGCTGAACAGAAAAATCTTTGATACTGTTATAAGCGCAATAAAAACAACTGAATTGACATAACACAAGTTGCTTTAACACTTATTTATTCTTACTAAAAAATACTTAAAAATCGCTTTAATAAACAATTGTTTTGTACTTTGGTGTTAATGAAAGACATTTCTATAACATAAATTCGTCTGAAAGGAAAAGAAACTTAATATCAACTGAATAGATAAATTATTGATGCTCAAATAAGAGTAATAAAAGCAGCTACATTGACATAATACGAGCTGCTTTAATTATACTTTTTCTTTTTACTGCAATAATATAAATTGCATAATATAATTCATTCAGAATATAAAAATGACAATTCGCGCATTAGTACCAAGGTATAGCGGATTTATTTTAATACTTAAGGAATATTTTTAGTTAGGAAATTCAACAGAGAATGGAAAAATAAAAATAAACTTTCTACATATTAATATTTTACTTAGCATGTAAAAATTATAATATATAGGAAAATGCATTAACAGAAGATTAAAACATTTTCAAAAGTACGTGTATTTGGTTTAAACTTACTTATTAAAAAAGCTTTATATTTATCAAATAAAACAGCTTAATAACATTAAGTATTCTTTAGTTGAATATTCATGCTTCTACTTATTTTGACAAAATTCTTTGTAAAACACAAATAAACCTTTAATTTACGTAGGAATAGTTTTTATATTGGTACACCGTTATCGGTTTCGTAATTACGATTCATATATACAAGGACGTTTCAATGCCAAAAAAGTTAAATTCAATATATTAAATCGTTTGTTTAATTTATATTTTATTCAAGTCAAATAATGCAATTTTCTGTTGTTCATTGGATTAGCAATTAACATAATGTCTTTAAAAAGTAAATTAAAAGTACTTGCAAAATGTTTCAAAAACTTAATTCGAAGTTTAATCTGGACAAAAGCAAATTATGTTTAAAGCATTTAAGTATTTACAATTACTAAAAATGTAAAATATAAATTTTGTGTTTTTCTGTTTAAGTTTGTTACTACAGATTCATAAACCGATAATTAGTACAATATTTCTGAAAGTGGACAGAATTTTTTCAAATTGAATAACAATGAAACAATGAAACAGAGGCAGCTAATGCAATTAGTCTTGCAAGATAGTAAATTGCAAAGTCAGGTATTTCTTTGCAATGTTTTCTTGTTTTATTTCATAACCTACCGTTAAAGGACATTTCTTTCTCTAAAACTGCATTTTTACTCAAAATAACATAGCAATTTCAAAAAAATAAACCATTTTCGAACAGTGAAAGTTGATGCAATGTGTAATCTGTGGATGACCCTTTATAAAACCAGAGACGATTATACAGGATTTTTTAACAAATTAAAATCGAAACAAATTATTTTGATTTGATTCTTTCATGAAGTACATTTATGGTTAGCAATCAATTTTTTTTCAGGTATTGTAAATAAATATCTTATGCTACACATAACTTTTATTGTTATAGTATGTTAAAACTCTATAGATTCCTTTTCTTCATTTAGATGGTTGGTCGGTTTTTGTTGTTTGGTTAGTTTCGTTGGAAAGAACTTCTTTATGGACGTGCTGCGCCAAAAGATTTAAATTAAAACATAAAATATTTTCAAACGGTATTATAAAATCCTAGTTATAAGAATATGTTTCACTAAAACGAATATTCTTAATGAAAAATGTAATGTGATGATAAATGTAACAGAAATCATTTAATGGAATCTAACTATTATGCTAAAGAAAAACAAAATTCATAGTTAAAATTTGTACAATGATAATTAGTTGAAAACGGAGTATAAAAGCTTTATTATGTAGCATAAACAAATATATTCTAAACAATAGATTACGAAAAGACCCTTTGTTAACAAAAAAAAATCTCATTTGTATCTGAGTTACAGCTGTATCTCTATCAAATGATAGTCCATGGTGTGAATTCTGATTTTTTTTTTTTTTTTTTTTTTTTTTTTTTACAATAATTGTGCACGATGAATTCTTCTCTTTCTGTTCACATGATTTCTCGTTTTCTTTTTATTTCTCAGAAACATAGCGTTGTTTCCGAATTGCTTGCTGGCTGAACAGAAGATTGTTTTGGATGATGTGTAAATAAATCTGTTTTGGCAGGCTGTATTGATGATGGTAATCTAGAGTTTAGAACAATGAATTAATTCTTTTGTGACGGTCTGTTATGAGTATGGTAAAAGTTGCAATCGGGATACATCTGTTTTTTTGCAATAAAAGTGCATATCGGGGGTTTTTCTCTTCATCAGTGGATGAAATCACGGTATTTAGGTGTTTATGTGGCTTATAGGCTTTGAGGATTGTTTTAATGTACTAAAGTAAATACCAATAGATGCGGATCAGTAAGCGTTTGCATGCTTCAGGATATGACAGATTTTGAATAATTTTAACAGTAATATTCCCCCTTTTCTTCGATCAGATTTGGTAAAGAATAGAAATGTGTTAAATGATTACCTTGACATCTGACACATCGTTCAGCATTTTCACAGTTTTCATTGTCGCAGCTAACTTCTGCACAATAAGAACAGGTAACATAACCATGACAATATTTTTTCCCATGTAATAACGCTGGTACCTAAACCAACGTTGGAGGTTATGGATATATGGCCAAAAAAGACAGCACAGGTAAGCTAAATGGATTAGTGTGGGTAAATTAGGGCTACTGAACGTGAGAATTATGTGGTTTTCACGTATATTTTAAAATTTTTGCTTAAATTCGGCGTAAATCAATAACATTTTGATAGCTTAGATTATCCACTAATTCCTCTTTTTGTAGGGTATAAAATAGCAGGTTCACATATTACGGCACGACTAGTATTCAGAGTGGAATGGGGCTGAACTGAAACAGAGAAAAAACATTTTTTTTGCAGTTATCGAGTAATTATAAATGATTGGAGGACGAAACCTCCACGGAAAAGTCACTAGAATGCAGTATTTTTATAGAGGAAACATCACCAACAAAAGAGTGAAAGGTTTTTGCTGGAAGAAAAGGGAGGTTTTCTTGAAAGAGATATCAGAATTGCTATTGGTGCGATGAAGAATGAAAAAACGTACGATTAAAGTGTTCTTTACCGTTTGTTGCTGTCCACATAAGTGAGAATTAGATGAAAATGAAATGTTTCCATAATAAAAATGATGTATATCCTGTCTCCGGCCGCAACACCCACTATCGAATCCAAGAAGGGTATGCATATTCGTACACTGTACCAACCAGGGCCCATACGCTTACACGACTCTCCGGCGTCAGTGTCAACCCTTAACGAGATGTCTAGGAAGTTACCGCTCATTTGTTCTCTAGCCAGTGATCAAACAGCTGACCACCCAATTGATGCATATGGGACAAATATCCACCTCCTCTCTACCAGAAGCACTGGACGAAGTAGAGTGTTGTTTTCCCTTTAGCACTGTAGATGATCTACCATTTGAGGACACGGATCGGGATGAACGGCAAACACGTGCGGAGTTTACAATTTTTCGTATGTTGATATAAACAATTTATATTCGCTTATGAAGAATTATCCTCACCTCCGAAGTAGAATTGAAAACGAGAGTGAAACAAAAAGGAAATAATAAACAAGAGAAATGGAAGCAAAAAGAAAAAAAAAAAAAGAAAGGAAAAGAAAACGTTGTCTATATTACCCGGGGTTGCGAAACCCGTGAATACCTGAAGAAAGTATCCCCTTGGGGTACTTCTCCATTTGCATACTTTAAAATATAATTTCCACTTACCATCATTTGTTAAAGATATTAAAAGTTTACATATATTTTTGAAATAATTGCATTATGATGTTTTAAATTGATGTAATAAGATTAGATAAGGATGTAAATATATGGAAATTTATTTATAGTTGTTTAAGTTATTTATTATCAATTTTAAGCTTTTTTTTTCTTCCAAACTCTCCTAACGATAAATAAATTGAATTCAATATATGTTATGAAGTGCTCTTTTTCTAAGCAAAATATCAGAATCACATCTTTTTGTAAAGCAAATATAGAAATTTACGGAAGGCATTCTTATATTTTCAGGAATGTAAACTCTTGAAATTGAATCGTAATGAAAGATGATTTTTCGTCCAGCCCAAAAAAGGCATAAATGTGGCATGAAAACTATTTTCCAAACTTTCTATGTTATTTTTTCACTGCTGCAAATCTTTTTAGTTTACTTAGTAAGTGATAAATATAAGTATACAAAATTTTTAAAGGAAATTTAACTTGGTATTTTAGATTTTAAAATGATAATGAGAACTCGAATTTCGGGCAGTTGCATTTCTTTGCATTTAACGATTTTAAATAATTAATTTAATTGCTTTTAATGAATTACGATTGTAGTCGATTTAATCTAGTACAATTTTAATGTATAATGTCAAGTAGATAAAACTTTTGTTAATCATATGGGTAATAGAAGCTACACTTTATTGATTTTTTTAGGTGTATACGTCATTTTATAAAATATCTTTAGATAAATAATAACAGTTTGTAACATCAATGTCAGGCTTCAAAGATTCAGTTTTTTTTATACTTCAATTATCAGCATGATATTTAATCAAATAAAATATTTAATAAAATATTGAATTATAGAGATCAATAATACCGAATTGCCGAGACTGTGCCAATATCATTAGCCTATCAAAGAGTATTGCGTAAAGTGATCGCTTAAAATGTTTGCTTATGATGGTGACGCATATGCGTTAGACGAAAGAAAAATTTCCTTCTTTAGGGGCATTCGTAATTATACAAATACTTAACACTTATAGACATCGTTTGGTACGCCCGTCAGTCCCTATATAACAGTGCCAGAACTACCCAACCGTATGGTTGGAAATTAATTATATATAATCATTGCTAAATTTTGTCAAGTGGTTTCAAATTTTATGAAAATCGAATCAAAATTAAAAAAGATATTAATAAAAGTTTTCTTTATTCTATTAAATCCTATCATACGTAATTAATTCAATGATATCCCTTGACAGGTAATGATTCTATGTTTCCATGGTGATTACGTCCTATTTAAGACGGAGTCTTATTATTTCTGTATTATTGAATTTAATATATATATATATATATAATCGTAATAAATTTTGTATTCATGCATTTTTGCATACGAGTTATAGTGATTTCGCTTTTGATAATTTTCATATTTTTCGGATTCCAATAAATGAAGTTAGTTGAATACCATGGTTATTTGTTTGTTAACATGGGCGCGAAACTCTCATACATGTTATCGGATTGCGGCTATAAAGATTTTCATATATTTAGAAACCCCAATACAACGATTTAGCTGAACGCACGTGTTTTCTTATATGAATTTCTACAGAGCGAAGCGCTCCTGCACACGTTATAGTTATAGTCGAATAAAAAATTTTTATATTTTTAGAAATTCATATTTTGAATGTAGAGTCAGAGGAAATTTTACAACTGTTAGAATGATTACATAACAAACCGATTAATTTCTGCTTTTAAAGGTGAAACTATTAAATATAAAATTAAGTTTAGTTTTTCTATTTTAATGAGCCTTGTCTATTTTCCTTTCATTTTCACAATATGTATTTTTCTTTTCCACATAAATTCTGTATTTAAATTATTAAAAAACTTTAATATTCATGATTTATTTAAAGTTTTATGGAACATAAGGCAGACGATTTGGGAGTTATTCGCTCAATATAAAATACTATCAACAAATTGGTAAGTTCTCACGCATCCGGAGCCTGAAATTCTTCTACTCACAGTAAATTTGTGTATGGAAGACGAACAAAAGTACGCTATACTGTAAGCCACTTAGTGACATCGTTTTTTAAATGTTTCGAGGTGGCGTGTAGTATGCTTTCAAAAAATCAAAGACCGAACCTGATAAATGAATCGCTCCATGCAAAAAAGGCTTCAGTCACCAAATTGGCAAAATTGAGTTGACCGCGAATTTTTGTTCTTATAGGGTACACCCATGTTTCTATGCAAAAAGGGCTTCAGTTTCACTGCCATACACTGTCTATCACTACTGGATGTTTAATATTTTATGCAGAAAGGACTTAAAACAGCAATGTTTTTTCAGATTACCCAAAACTAGGTTTCGTTGACTGAAGTCATTTTTCCATGGAGCCATTCAAATGTTCTTAGTGGAATCTAAAAGTTGTCTATATTGTATGTACATTGTATATTCGTGGGAAAAAGAAGTAAACACCCCCTACTAACTCTGCAGCAAATTACTGTAGAAAAATGTTACTGGTAACAAACGATTAAGAGTAAAGTCTACTTTTAAATTATGTATATAAAGTTTGCTTAGGGGGTTATAAACATATCAAAATGAACCCAAACTTTGTTTTTATCAATAACAATACCGAAGTTTGACACCATAAATAAATTCTACACCCTTCAATTAGCCTAAATCAAAATTTTCTTGAAATTCGAACGGTTAGTTTCAGAGAAATGAATTATTTTATAATCAGCTTATTTTAGGGGCTGTATCCAAATTTAAATATGGTACTCGATTGTTAAAATGCTACAGAATGACTATGACAATTCCATTAATGCATTATTTCCTGCCAATATGATAATTTCACTCGCTTAATGTGTTACGACTATTGCCAGCCCAAATGTTTCAATAAAATGAGTAAAATATATTTTTTTTCAAATTATTATTTTCTGCTTACCATTGCTCACCATCCCTTTAACCCACCATTATGACATTTTTTAAGCATAATTCGAAAACTACGTGGAAGAAATTTTGAAATTGAGAATTTGAATAAAGCAGGTCATAATAAACATAAATCTATTAAAACAATTGTACATTGCAATTCATATTTTTTTCGAATGTTAATTTCATAATTCATAATTCATATTATAAAAATTTTAAAATTACAAATTCAGATTGTTTATGTTTGGGTTTTCTAATATTATAATTACATAGAAAATTATCGCAGTAAGACTATAATTTCAGGAGATATTAATATAAATCTAAAAATATAATTTAACATTAGAAGCTCTAAAATTTGAAAATTCACAATTAAAAATCTTATCATACAAATGACTTCAAATTTTATTTCTAGGCATAGTTTGAACCGAAGGTTTATAATATATTGTCGAAATTGTGTGTTACCATTGAAATAAACAAAGTTTGGAATGGTTTTTATTTTTGGATGGCACCCTAAGCAAATTTTTTATACATAATTTAAAAGTAGACTTTATTTTCGATCGTTTAGTACCACTAATTTTTCTTCTCTTATAATTACTTGCAGAGTTAGTAGGGGGTGTTTACTTTTTTTTTTTCCACGACTGTACAATCGTGGGGGGGGAAAAGTAAACACACCATACTAACTCCGCAACAAATTATTGTAGAAGAAAATTACTGGTACCAAGCGACGGAAAAGTCCACTTTTAAATGGTGTACATAAGAAATTGCTTAGGAGGGCATCTATATATCAAAATGAACACAAACTTTTTTTTTCAATAACAATAACCAGGTTTGATACCATAAATAAATTCCATGCCCTTCAATTAGCATAAAAAGAAATTTTAACGAGTTTTATACGATTAATTTCTCAGAAATTAATTACTTTATAATGCGAATATTTTAGGGACTTAATCCAAATTGAAGTTCCATACTCGATTGTTAAAATGCTACAGAAGGACTATGTCACTTTTATTTCTTTCCAATATGACCATTTCACTCGCTTAATATGTTTCGACTATTGCCAGCTCAAATGTTTCAATAAAATGAGTAAAATGTTTGTTTTAAAATTATGTTTTTCTAAACATCATAGACATCAGTTTGAGGTTTTTTAATCACAATTCAAAAACTATTTGGAGGAAAAATTTGAAACTGAGAATTCTCATAAAACAGGACATAATAATTATAAATCTATCAAAAAATTGTAGGTTGCAATTCATATTTTTTGTTTCGTATATTAGTTTCATAAATCATAATTCATGTTATAAATTATTCTTAATTACAAATTCAATGTATTTATGTTTGGTTTTTTTAGTATTATAGTCACACAAAGTAAATTATAACATTAGAATTATAATTACAGGAGATATTAATAAAAATATGAAAACGTAATGCAACATTAGAAGCTTTAAATTTTGATTGTTTATAATTAAAAAAATTATCATCCAAATGACATGAAATGGTATTTCGTTTCTAGGCATAGTTTGAGTAGAAGATTAAAATATATTGTCAAAATTGGGGATTGCCATTAAAAAAAAACCTAAGTTTGGTCTGGTTTTGATTTGTAGAGGCCCCGCCCCCCTCTAAGCAAATTTTATATATATCATGTAAATGTAGACTTTATTTCCAATTGTTTGTTACCAGTAACATTCTTATGTTATAATTTGTTGCAAAATTACTAGAGGGTGCGGAGGTGTTTACTTTTTTTCCATGACTGTACAAACGGTTCTAGAAAAGGTTATATTAAATGAATGATTGTTTGATAATAATATCCGCGATTACTTCGATTCAATCATCAACTCTGACCTACTCCATCTTTCATTTTTAGTCATTACAAATCTGGTAAATATAATATTAAACTCCTAGTTCATATTTAATCCCAACTTCGTTTAAGAGGTACATTTAGAAGTTCGTTTCCAAGTTAATGTGACCTTATAAACATTATCCTGTTCACGAAAGATTATTCAAAAATCCTTCAACATCCACAGATGAATAGCTTAATCTTAAAATTTCTGGGGCAGAAACGAAGTTTGACCTTTTATGCTCCAACGGTACTTCTTAGTAGCAAAAAATAAAATTTATTACACACATTATTTAATTACTTTATTTATAAAAGTAGATTTTGCTTTGCATAGAAAATACTTTGATAGATAACATTTAGAAAGTACAGCGAAAAAATCGAAGGTAAATAATTTCTAAACAGCTTATTTTCTACGCCATTTACATAGATGTAGATTCTGTCTTATTAAAAAGTGTGATATGAAAAATCTGCATCTGAAAAAACTCTTTCATTAAAGAATAGGGTCACAATACATTTATTTATATTGTTTTAATAAGAATTGCGAGATTTCCATAAGAGTGTTTTTTGTTAATTAATTATTCTTCTGAAAATTTTACTAAAAGTACCGATTTATTAAATCATTTTATTAGATAATCACCACCGATTTATTAAATCAGTTTTAATGAAAGAAATTTCGTATTATTATTATATAAATTTTATAATATATCTCCAGCCATTAAGGAAGGTAACTGTCAAGATAAGCGATTTCTTGATTTATTAATTTGGCGCATAAAGGATTTAAACATAATATGTTCTAAACATCAAAATAAAGGAATCTCAATCTTTACATTAGCTGTAATAAAGCTGTTATATTTTTGATCTGTTATATATTAAATAAACTATTTTATATTCATGATTACATGTTTTTCTTTTTCCTTTCTTCACAGATTGTCAAAATTAGAACATGCATTGTAACAATTAACGCATATTTTATATTCCAAGCTTTTAAAACTATCATTTACCTTCGTGAATTATATTCACAGTTGACTTTTTTCTAACCTGGTTAATAACAGACAGTTAAAATCACTTAATTTACTGTATAATTGTTTTTTTCGGCAGATGTGTACATTTTACTTGCACGCCGTAATATAATTCTTAACAAAAAAATACTTTGCTTTGAATTGAAGGAAATTTACTGAGATATCAGGGAAATAACTGATAATGAAACAATTATTCTAATTTAAGTAATCTGTTATAGATCAGATATTATTTATACCAAGGTCTTATATGAAGGTCTTTATATTTTAATTTTCCAAATCAGTTTGAATCCAATTATTTAAATGGTTATGAATGCAAGTAAACGCCATATACTTTAGACATTTGCAATTTTTTCAAAACTAAAGTGATATGCACAAAAACATATGTGATAAAATCTAGTAAAACATTAAAATCTAAAAACAAAAAGTGTCATTTGATGAAAATGAATGTTTTGTACTTATGTATTTTGACTCAAACTTCTAATATATTTCTGTTCTGCTTCTTATTTTATTACAAAAATATGTAAAAGACATATAAAATTCGAGTACCTATTTAGGTCTTTTGTATAAAGTCTTCTATCACTCCTTAAAAAAAACTGAAATGTTGAAATTTCTTTTCGTCTTAAAAAGAGACTTTGCATTATAGCTGAAATACAATCTAACAAATTCAATATTCAATTTAACGCAGTATACATCACTGCTCTTAGCGTCCTTTTGTTACAGTAATTGTATAGGGATGAAGCTTATAAAGTATTTTTCTCTCTTGTGCATTTTATACATTTGTAATTTTTTCAAAAGTAAAATGATAGATATAAATAAATATGTGATAAAATCTTTTATCTATTAAAACATCAACATGTAAAAACAAAACGTATCATTTTATGAAAATGAATGTTTTTGTATTTTTTTATTTTGCCTCAAACTTCTTCTAATATGCTTCTTTCTATTCTGCTTCTTTTTTACTAAAAAAAAAAATGTAAAAGACAGATAAAATTAAAGTACCGATTTAGGTCACCGATTTAGGTCTTTTGTATAAAATCCTCTATCGTTCCTTAAAAAAATCTGAAATGTCTTTTCGTCTTAAAAAGAGACCTTGCATTATAGTAGAAATATGATCTCTATCAGAAAAATTGAATATTCAATTTAATGCAGTATACATCACTGCTTTTGGCGTCCTTTTGTTATAGTAATTTCACAGAGATGAAGCTTATAAAGTATTTTTTGCTCTTGTGCATTTTATACATTTGTAATTTTTTCAAATATAACATGATAAGTACAAATAAATATGCGATAAAATCTATCATCTATTAAAACATCAAAATGTTAAAACAAAAAGTGTCATTTTATGAAAATGAATGTTTTTTTATTTTTGTCTTTTGGCTCAAACTTCTTCCAATGTATTTCTGTTCTACTTTTTATTTTTACTACAAAAAATATAAAGGACTGATAAAATTCAAGTACCGATTTAGGTCTTTTGTATAAAATCCTCTATCGTTCCTTAAAAAAAAATCTGAAATGTCTTTTCATCATAAAAAGGGACCTTGCATTATAGTAGAAATACGATCTCTATCAGACAAATTCAATATTCAATTTAATGCAGTATACATCACTGCTCTTGGCGTCCTTTTGTTGCAGTAATTGCATAGAGAATATCATATATGAAGCATATAATATATGTTTTGTTCTCGTGCAGAGAATATGAAAGTTCAAATATTTTACGAAAAGTCGAACTTAAAATAAAATATTGGGCTATTGATCAGTGACATGCATGTTAAGTTTCTGGAATTCATATTCTATATAAAGATGTTGATAATGCGAACAGCAATAATATATATAGATCAAAAGTAGGTTTATACATGCTTATTTAAAAATGTTCTATTTAATCTTTTAACTTCTTATTTACGTATAATAAAAATCTAGTGTATATTTAGAATGGTTTATTAAAATTAATACTTTCGAAAAATTCTATACTCAAAGAAAAATTTAAGCTTATCTTTAATGTTAAAAATTTCTCGTCTTACGCTTCTTATTATTTCTGCTATCCCATATATATTATATTTTTGGCCTATCAAAAGAATTGTGCATTTTTTCATACGTTGTAATTAAAATAACAATCGGCTAAACTCTAAAAATAAACCAGACTCGAGTATATAACACTATTAATAGTTTTGAGCATGTAAAAGTAAAATTATCTCTAGTTAAGGTATATGCCTACCTTCGAGGCACTTCTTTTGAAAAATATGAAATTTTTATTAAACACATGTGTTTTTAGTTGAAACAAGAAATAAAACTATGAATTCAAATAAATTTATAATGAAATTTTATTTAACTTTTCTTATTTAAGCTTATTTAGTCAAATTTTAGCAAAGAATTGCGTTTATGTCAAACCTTCTGTAACATAATCTATTCAATATATTTCACTTTTTTTTCAACAATATATTAGCAAACCATTTACCTGTGCTATGAAGCAAAAGATTTGCAATACCTCTGAAAATTTCTAACATATACGAAATTTCGTATACAAAACATGATTTTTTTTTTTTAAAGGAAAAAAAAGTGTATTTTTCAATAAAAACAGCTTTTAAATTAATATATACGTACTTAAAAGCTGTATTTTGCTTCATAACATACCAACAGATGAGCAGAGCCTTGTGACCAAATTTTACTTCAATATCTTAAAAAAACTTTAAGAAATGAGGTTTCTTGTAAACATAAACAATGGAAAACACAGTTTCCAAGAAAACGAAAGTTAAGATTTTAATATAGCACAAAACCTTATGTATAAAGGTTTATATTTTGGGCTATAACTTTGCTTTTAATTATCGCTGAACTAAATGTAAAGGCATTTTTGAAATCCTAAATGTTTGAACTTTAATTTAAAATACATAATAGAAACAAAAACGAAAATTTTTGCAAAAACGGCGATTTCAGGCTAGGTATATAATATCGTATATATACCTTAAGTATATATACGAACTAGCAGGCTATGCCCGCTACGCTGGTCCTATTTTTCCAACTTTAATCAAAGAAAATATATCTGTAGTAATGTATTTTCTGATTTAGAGAAACGATGTAAACGATGTATCATTGCAGTATTATATTTACTAATGTGTTGGGACAAAATTTGAGTTATTAAGCACCAATTATTATTTTAGTTGATCAATTACAGTTTCATTTAGCAGGACAATGAAACTGTTATGGCAGCAGGGATCAAAATGTCCTTTAATAGCTACACTATTGAAATGAAGTGCATTACAATCACTGCAGAGATTGTCCGTCGCATGGATATAATGTTCAGATGATTCATTCTCATTTGTTATCTTTTAAATTCCGAGCTTCTCGGTTTTGCGGCATGTGTGATTCTGGTAGTTTAAATGCTATATGACTCTATGTTCTGTTATATTTCGTAAAACGCAATTCTGCCACAGTTTTTCATATTTCCATTTTAGCAGAAAAAATGCAGTTAAAACTGTAATAGCAGTAAATAATACTGTAGCTTCCATCATGAGTTAAAATGCAGCACTCTTTTTAATACGAAAAGCTCTCTCAAAAAGAAAAGAAAACCCTTTTAATTCATGATATTCTTAAAAAGGGTAATCTTTAATAATCGGGTTCACAGAATTAAGAAATTTCTACATAATTCTATAACTAAGCATTGTAGAACAATGTATTGTATATCTAACCCCAAAAACTAACATTGTAATTCCTATCAACATAATATGAACCATTCAGTTGAAATGCAAATGAATATGGTAAAAGATGATATAATTTTCTGTAATGGAATACATCATGAAGATTTTTCCTCAAAGATAAACGATTCTTTCAAAATCATATTTAATACGCCAATTTGCGAGATATCCAGCTACGAAATATTAGCTCGAAATGCTATGAACGGCAGTACTTAATTATCCCGTCGACCAAAACCTCTCGCTAAACTGTAAGATTAAATGCCAATAATGGATGACCGTAAATGCCAGATTCACTTGACATTAAACACGATACACATGTTTGTAACGTCATCAAGTGTTTTTAATTCGACGTTTTATATGCATTTTTATTAATGTTTTACTAATTTATTTGTTCTTTCGTATTTAAAATTACTGCAAATTTTGATTTTCTTTCTTCAATTCTATATCTAATGTTTACCTGCATTTTTTAGCGATATCCGTCAACATTGTTTGACTAAATAAAGAGCATCAGTTTCGTTACAATTTTCCGTTACCTTTGATATTTATTGTGGTTTTTAATAAATTCGATTGTTACATTTAAGTTACTTAAGCGGTCTCAGGACTTTTAAATCTTTAAAATTTTCGAAATTTTATTTTTTTAGATATTAAACTACTATCTTTTCTGAACATTTTGTTATAAATGTTTCCTTAAAATTCCTATTAGAACAGAAGTTATGGCTTTTAGAATTATACATGCTCAATAGCTGTAGCGGCGTTTCAGAAACTTTGAAGTCAATTTTCTCCAAATGACGTTTTTGGGCATAACGCGCACGATATCTCAAAAGCTTATGAATATTTTTTCATGAAATTTTCAAAACACATGTTTCATGTTAGTCTGTATAAATTTAACCTAAAATTTCCTTTTTATTGTTCAAAACAATATATTTTTAGGTGATTATATTGTTGAAATTTTCTAAATTTTGCATTTGCTAAATACAACTTTGTATTAAAATTATAAAAAAGCTTTAAATACAAATTTATTTAGATTCAATGTAATTATTATAAGCTGAAGTATAAGTAGGCATCAAAATTTTCATTCTAATTGCAATACTTATTTTGCAATCGTGCGCGTAAGCTGTTATGCCGATTTTTTGCTCGTCAAATGTCTAACAGTTTGGAGCCCCCTGTAAATGCTAATTCTGCATCTTATAATTTTTTAAGTACATGAAATGAAAGAACATACTTATATATTTTATTCCAATTAAAATTGTGTCTTAAAATCAAATACATTTTAAGATATTAAATGTTGAAAATGGTCTTTTTTTTTCATTTTTTCCAATTTTAAGAGTCCTGAGACCCCTTAAATTTTATTCACAAATACAATATCTTAAATTACCGTTTATTGTTTATAGTTTAATTCAATAATTATGCATTTAAATACGTAAACCTTTAGCATTTTTTTGTCGGAAATCATCTAAGTAAATCAAATTTTATATTTGGTACGTCGCTATGCCATAAGTAAACGTCATTATTAAAGTAACCCCATCCTTTAGTAATTTTTTTTAATTTAAATTAATTGATTTTCCTATCTGAAAATTTTAGAATGACAGCGTTCTTCCATTTCTACAATTTGGCTAAATAGTTTGGCGATTTGTACAATTTGGTGAAATTAGTCAGCGGGATAATCAAGTCGTACCTAATAAACAGGCGATCTAAACTTTCTTTTAGGAAGAATATTTTTTTTTACAAAATTACAATATTTATTCAAATGATATTAATACATTATTGCATAAATATCCTTAAGAATAATTTGAATTCCGAAATACTGAAATGTTAATACTAACATAAAACTAAAAAAGTTTAAAGAAAAAAAAAAAGCTTATGAATATTTTTTCATGAAATTTTCAAAACACATGTTTCATGTTAGTCTGTATAAATTTAACCTAAAATTTCCTTTTTATTGTTCAAAACAATATATTTTTAGGTGATTATATTGTTGAAATTTTCTAAATTTTGCATTTGCTAAATACAACTTTGTATTAAAATTATAAAAAAGGTTTAAATACAAATTTATTTAGATTCAATGTAATTATTATAAGCTGAAGTATAAGTAGGCATCAAAATTTTCATTCTAATTGCAATACTTATTTTGCAATCGTGCGCGTAAGCTGTTATGCCGATTTTTTGCTCGTCAAATGTCTAACAGTTTGGAGCCCCCTGTAAATGCTAATTCTGCATCTTATAATTTTTTAAGTACATGAAATGAAAGAACATACTTATATATTTTATTAGGGCCTTATTTATTATAGGGCAGGAGAGATTTTATATTTTGAGAAGAGTTACGTATCTTGTTCCGGTTGGCGCGATTGGCAAAGGAATGTAAAATGGCACCAATAGGCCAATTTGGCATCTTTGTCAAAATTTTTCAAGATGGTGGAAAAACTTTTTTTTTAAATATTTATAAATATTTATTTTTAAATTGAAAAAATTATATATATGTGTATTAGTTTTATGTATATTTACATAATATTGCATTACAGAAAAATACCGTTTAAAAAATCTCCAGAAATTTATAAATTAAAACATATATATATTAAAAAAATTAATTATAAAAAAAGTATTCAAAATTGTTTCTTATCCATCAGTAGCATTCAAGTAATAAAAAAAGCAATCCCAAATGCTAGAGATCGCAATAACCACATCGAAAAATTCATCACCAAAAAATGTTCGCCATAAAAACGGGAACATGATATGGAACTGTCCCCATATTTATCTAACTGGTTTAGTAGTTTAAAAATTTTAACCAAGGACATTGAGGTATGTTGTCGCCAATATGAAAGAAATTCATTTTTGGAAACATTTGCTCCCGCATAAGAGAAAAAAAAGCAAATTTTATTACATAAAATCATAATTATATATATTCGAATCTGCGAATAACAGCCCAAGCTTCTCACCTTTTCATTCTCAGCCAGATTGTTCAGTACTACGTTGAGTGTGCCAATGTGAAAACTGATTAAGTGAAAAACCAAAAATTTCTAAAAAATCACTCATCGTGAAATCGGTTCGTCTTTTGTAATAGGATTCATCCTGAAGCATTCTCTTCAAGCATGAAAAAGGCTTCCAAAAACATAATTTATACGCCAATTGGGTGGGCTGCTCAATTACGGAAGATTTTTCAAAAATCCTGTAATCACCTATCAGAAAAATGAGGGTGTATACGCAGTTATACTAAAAAGTAATGAAGCAATATATATATATATATATATATATATATATATATATATATATTACATCATTTCAAAATGCTAAAACACCATAACTTCAAAAGGAAGGTGTATATCTGCAGAATTTTCTTTTTTTTTTTTTAACTATAAAATATTTATAAAAACAAGAAAGACAGGTAAAAAAAACAAAAACAGTCTGTTCCTCAGTGGGAGGACAGACAGAAAACTAACTCCACCCCCCACTTTTAAAATTTGCAGGTTTCTGAACACATGTTCACCCCGCATTCAATACTGAAAAACTATTGTCATTTTATTAATCAAATTCCATAAAAAACTAAAACAACTCAAATTAAAAACTAACAAACATAATATTAACCATACAAAAACAAAAATCTTTAATAAAAAGGTCTTTTAGAGGAATGCTTAAATTATCATTAAACTAAAAACAAAAGAAAAATATAAGAAAACAAGCATGAATGCAGAATAAACATGCGCCCCCCCAAACCCGCAAAATGAAATTTCTCAAAACATGAATACCTGTATAATGTTTCTCACCCGTCAACTATAAACAAATAAATTTTTCTTCCAAAGCCATTATCAAAAACCAGAAATTCCAGGTCTGCAACTTTCTTTCGTTTCAATTAATCAATAGACACCCGTTCTTTTAACAAGACTTTAGGATGCCCATTTCATACAGAAAGATCCAGAAGGCTGCCATCACATGTTCATGCCGCCAGTCCACATCGTTGCCATTCACTTTTTAGAACTGTCTTTAAATAATATTTCAAAAACTTAATGGGGTAATTATTATTGTAAAATAAATTAGCCAATAACTTAAAGATCTGTTTATAAAAATTATTGTCTCTGCCACAAATTTTATTGAAACGTATCAATTGATTAATGATTATATTTATGTAAATTTTTTTATGCAAATTTGAAAACCAATGTGGCATGCTTCTAGTAAAAAAATTAAAACTATTTCTTTTATCGTACAAATCCAAAATCAAATTATTATCAGTAATTTTGAATAAAATATCCAAAAATTCTGCATTATAATCATCACTGTTTGCTCGATTCAATTTTAAACAATTTGGATATATAATATCATATTCATTAGAAAATTCAAAATTCAAAATTAAAATATCATCAATATACCTAAACACCTTTAAAGACTTATTATATTTCATAGTATACTTAAATTCATAATAAAATAAAAATAAATTTGCTGCGTAGCCTAAGTGCTTACAATTTTTTTTTTTTTTAATAAATATGTTACGATATATATCTAGATAAAAATATGAGATATTACAAATGAAAAGATAAACGGTGTAAAACTTGTATTGTTGCTCATGCGGACAGTCCACCTCAAGTAAATGATTATATTCCTTTTTGTAAATATAATAACGTAATTTATAAAATTAATTGTTTAACTTGACAGCAAAGTTATGTAGGGCAGACGGAAGGTGAATTACATGTTAGAATTAATCAGCATAGATCAGATGTATATAATGATAATAAGAAATGCCCCACATTTGAAATTTTACATTTTAGAATTCACAGTTTTAATAATATTAATATTCAAATTTTGGATCATGTTGAAGCTAAAAATAATAGATTGGGTAAAGAAAATGATTATATGTTGCAGTTCAAAACTATATATCCATTTGGATTAAATACATTGGTTAATAAAGTTAATTTATTGAAGGTTAAAAATGTATATGATTTATTTTATAATTTTAATGATAAAGTTGATATAAAAAGAGGAAAGAGGGGGTCTCGTAAATATAATAAAGTTACTAATCATATAATTCCTAATATATGGATTAAGGATATGGAATTTGTTTTTGATAAAAATTATAGTGTTAAAAATGTTAAAATGGAGGTTTTTAAATTAAAGATAAATGTGCTTAAGAAAATTAAAAAATGTTTGGATGTTTTCAAATTTAAAAATTTACAGTTTAAAGATTTATTATATGATTTAATTAATTTTAAGTTAATGAATAGAGATAAAATTAATAAAGAAGTTATTTATTTTAATATAAAATTTCAACAAAAATCTTTTGATAATTTGAGTTTAAATGCAATATGCAAACAGATTTACGACCTTTTTCCTCTTAAAGAATGTATTATTTCAGTTGCATATAATTATCATAAACCATTAAGTAATAAGATTTTCAATTACAGACAAATAGCTTTTTCAAATGTTAATACAGTTTTAACTTGTTGTTGTAATAATATGGAATTTAAAGATTTTATAGATAATTATCATGGACATATAATTACAGGTAATCTTGATATAATCAAGAATAAAAATGTAAAATATCTAATGAATTTTGGTACAAAATTTAGAATCAATAGTAAAATTAATAGCAATAAGGTACTAAAAATTTTTAAGGATTATGTCAATAATTTTATAAAGAAATATAGTTATAAATTTAGTATGCCTTTGGAGGCATTTTTTGAATGGAAGTCTCAAATTTTGGGGCATTTCAATAATTTTTTAAGAGATTATTTAAATTCTGATGAATATGAATATCAAAGTTTTAAAGATGAAGATATTAAATTTATTGAAAGTTTACAAAATAATTTTGTTATAGTCCCTGTGGACAAAGCAGCTAATAATTATGCAATAATATGAAAAAAGTTTTATATTGATAAAATAGAGTGTGAATTAGGTAATGAAAATTTTTATTCAAAAGTTAATATTGACAAAAATCCTGTCGTTAAAAAAAAAAAAAAAAAAAAAAAAAAAAAAAAAAAAAAATTGCATATAAAAAGAAAGTTAAAAGTACGTTTTCTTATAATTTTGATGTTTCTAATCATCACTGTTTGCCATTTATTTTCTTAACGCCTAAATTTCATAAAGATCCGATTAAATTTAGATTTATTTGTAGTACTTCTAAAAGCATTAATAAAAATTTTAATATTGGTTTACAGAATTTATTAAAAAAGATATATGATTTTCTAAAGTATAAATTTAAGAAGTATAGTTATTTCTGGTCAATTGATAATAGTGTTGAAATTCTGAACAAATTGCCTTTGACTCCTCTGAAAATGCAGGTATTCGATTTTGAAAATCTGTTCACCAATATACCTATTGATTCACTTTATTAAGTTTTAATGAGTATTTTTGATGTTTTTTGTATAAATGATGAATTAAATATAAATAGAGATTTATTTTCAAGCTTATGTCATTTCTGTTTTTATAATAATTATGTAACTTTTAACAATAATACCTTTAATCAAATATGTGGTATAAGGATGGGAACAAACTATTGGTATATTGGTGAACAGATTTTCAAAATCGAATACCTGCATTTTCAGAGGAGTCAAAGGCAATTTGTTCAGAATTTCAACACTATTATCAATTGACCAGAAATAACTATACTTCTTAAATTTATACTTTAGAAAATCATATATCTTTTTTAATAAATTCTGTAAACCAATATTAAAATTTTTATTAATGCTTTTAGAAGTACTACAAATAAATCTAAATTTAATCGGATCTTTATGAAATTTAGGCGTTAAGAAAATAAATGGTAAACAGTGATGATTAGAAATATCAAAATTATAAGAAAACGTACTTTTAACTTTCTTTTTATATACATTTTTTTTTTTTTTTTTTTTTTTTTTTTTTTTTTTTTTTTTTAACGACAGGATTTTTGTCAATATTAACTTTTGAATAAAAATTTTCATTACCTAATTCACACTCTATTTTATCAATATAAAACTTTTTTCATATTATTGCATAATTATTAGCTGCTTTGTCCACAGGGACTATAACAAAATTATTTTGTAAACTTTCAATAAATTTAATATCTTCATCTTTAAAACTTTGATATTCATATTCATCAGAATTTAAATAATCTCTTAAAAAATTATTGAAATGCCCCAAAATTTGAGACTTCCATTCAAAAAATGCCTCCAAAGGCATACTAAATTTATAACTATATTTCTTTATAAAATTATTGACATAATCCTTAAAAATTTTTAGTACCTTATTGCTATTAATTTTACTATTGATTCTAAATTTTGTACCAAAATTCATTAGATATTTTACATTTTTATTCTTGATTATATCAGGATTACCTGTAATTATATGTCCATGATAATTATCTATAAAATCTTTAAATTCCATATTATTACAACAACAAGTTAAAACTGTATTAACATTTGAAAAAGCTATTTGTCTGTAATTGAAAATCTTATTACTTAATGGTTTATGATAATTACATGCAACTGAAATAATACATTCTTTAAGAGGAAAAAGGTCGTAAATCTGTTTGCATATTGCATTTAAACTCAAATTATCAAAAGATTTTTGTTGAAATTTTATATTAAAATAAATAACTTCTTTATTAACTTTATCTCTATTCATTAACTTAAAATTAATTAAATCATATAATAAATCTTTAAACTGTAAATTTTTAAATTTGAAAACATCCAAACATTTTTTAATTTTCTTAAGCACATTTATCTTTAATTTAAAAACCTCCATTTTAACATTTTTAACACTATAATTTTTATCAAAAACAAATTCCATATCCTTAATCCATATATTAGGAATTATATGATTAGTAACTTTATTATATTTACGAGACCCCCTCTTTCCTCTTTTTATATCAACTTTATCATTAAAATTATAAAATAAATCATATACATTTTTAACCTTCAATAAATTAACTTTATTAACCAATGTATTTAATCCAAATGGATATATAGTTTTGAACTGCAACATATAATCATTTTCTTTACCCAATCTATTATTTTTAGCTTCAACATGATCCAAAATTTTAATATTAATATTATTAAAACTGTGAATTCTAAAATGTAAAATTTCAAATGTGGGGCATTTCTTATTATCATTATATACATCTGATCTATGCTGATTAATTCTAACATGTAATTCACCTTCCGTCTGCCCTACATAACTTTGCTGTCAAGTTAAACAATTAATTTTATAAATTACGTTATTATATTTACAAAAAGGAATATAATCATTTACTTGAGGTGGACTGTCCGCATGAGCAACAATACAAGTTTTACACCGTTTATCTTTTCATTTGTAATATCTCATATTTTTATCTAGATATATATCGTAACATATTTATTCAAAAAAAAAAAAAAATTGTAAGCACTTAGGCTACGCAGCAAATTTATTTTTATTTTATTATGAATTTAAGTATACTATGAAATATAATAAGTCTTTAAAGGTGTTTAGGTATATTGATGATATTTTAATTTTGAATTTTGAATTTTCTAATGAATATGATATTATATATCCAAATTGTTTAAAATTGAATCGAGCAAACAGTGATGATTATAATGCAGAAGTTTTGGATATTTTATTCAAAATTACTGATAATAATTTGATTTTGGATTTGTACGATAAAAGAAATAGTTTTAATTTTTTTACTAGAAGCATGCCACATTGGTTTTCAAATTTGCATAAAAAAATTTACATAAATATAATCATTAATCAATTGATACGTTTCAATAAAATTTGTGGCAGAGACAATAATTTTTATAAACAGATCTTTAAGTTATTGGCTAATTTATTTTACAATAATAATTACCCCATTAAGTTTTTGAAATATTATTTAAAGACAGTTCTAAAAAGTGAATGGCAACGATGTGGACTGGCGGCATGAACATGTGATGGCAGCCTTCTGGATCTTTCTGTATGAAATGGGCATCCTAAAGTCTTGTTAAAAGAACGGGTGTCTATTGATTAATTGAAACGAAAGAAAGTTGCAGACCTGGAATTTCTGGTTTTTGATAATGGCTTTGGAAGAAAAATTTATTTGTTTATAGTTGACGGGTGAGAAACATTATACAGGTATTCATGTTTTGAGAAATTTCATTTTACGGGTTTGGGGGGGGGGGCATGTTTATTCTGCATTCATGCTTGTTTTCTTATATTTTTCTTTTGTTTTTAGTTTAATGATAATTTAAGCATTCCTCTAAAATACCTTTTTATTAAAGATTTTTGTTTTTGTATGGTTAATATTATGTTTGTTAGTTTTTAATTTGAGTTGTTTTAGTTTTTTATGGAATTTGATTAATAAAATGACAATAGTTTTTCAGTATTGAATGCGGGGTGAACATGTGTTCAGAAACCTGCAAATTTTAAAAGTGGGGGGTGGAGTTAGTTTTCTGTCTGTCCTCCCACTGATGAAGAACAGACTGTTTTTTTTTTTTTTTTTTTTTTTTTTTTTTTTTTTTTTTTTACCTGTCTTTCTTGTTTTTATAAATATTTTATAGTTAAAAAAAAATTCTGCAGATATACACCTTCCTTTTGAAGTTATGGTGTTTTAGCATTTTGAAATGATGTAATATGTTTTATTGCATTTGATATGTGCTGCTGTAGCGCCATTCATGCAGTAATTTTTCATTAATTTTGAAATAATATATATATATATATATATATATATATTTCACCATGAAATTTTTTTAATAATGCGTAAATGCACAAATCTCCGTAAGAATAATTCTAAGTTCCCTTAAATTCGTTTTTTTTTTTAAATTATACATTTTAAATAAAATTACAAACAGTTTTCCCATGCTGTTCGTATTTTTTGATAAATAATGTAGCCGTTTCAGTTCCACAATAATAGCATAATATATTGTTGCCAAGATGAGAAACAATGACCAACAGCAACCTCTGCGCCCGGAAAAAAAAGAGAAACACCAAATTTTAATTGAATAATAATAATAATAATAATAGTTATGTAGGTAAATCATGCACACAAATGATTCCGAAAACTTATCCGATGGTGTAAATTATAAACAATATGCATCGTGTACTTTTGAAATCAACCCTGACAAACTTAAAAAACACAAAAAAACCGCTATCCAGGTGCCAAATATAAACCACAAAAATGATAAATCGCCAAGTATAGTTTCCATGGATCGACTTTGAAAATGAATCTTCTTTTAAGCGGTACAATTTAAATTAAATATTTTCTTTTTATACTATTATTTCTCATTAAAACTGTATTTCTTTGTACTTTTAATAAAATCAGTAATAGTTTTTTTCGGGCTGTTTGTATATTTTAATTTCTAAATCATATAGACGTTTCAATTCAAAAAGATTGCTTAATATACCAAGATGAAAATAATATGCCAATGGCAACCTTTTCGTCCAAAATAACAGAGCTTTTCGTCATAATTCTATAACTAATCAACGTAGAACAATGTGTTACAGATTAAAACCTTCCCTGAAACAATATCTATCTAACAGTGTAAGTTTCGTCAAAATCCATGCAATAGAACTCGAAATCTAGATGGTCGGAACGAAATTTCCGTTTGGATTTTATATAGATAATAGATGGCATCTGACGAAATTAACCTTGTAACTAGTTTGATAGAGTGAAGGTAAAAAGCACAGAATTTCCAATGCTTAAATATTTTATATTTTATCATTCAAGTTTCTAACGACATCTAAACACACATTGGAGCTTCAGTAATGCAAAAAGTGAAAACACAATGCGAGGGGGAGATTTATGTAATCAGAAAAATGGAAATAAAACTTGCAAAATCGAGTAATGGGATACTACAATGTCGATACTCCAATGAAAGTAAAGACAGACTCTAAGGCTATTAGGTAGCTTTCTTTACAAAAAGCTACCTATTGCAGCCGTTCGGAGGAAAGCGATTTCAAAAAATTTTGTTATATTTTCATCGATCATGACCCCCAGACCCCGAAACCACCCTCCGTTCAAAATTTATATATATATATATATATATATATATATATATATATATATCAATATATATATATATATATACACACATATATATATATATATATATCTGACCTATGTCACACTGTAACTCTCGTATTTATGAACTGATTTGGATGTAATTTGGTGTGTACATAGTACATACCAATGTCTTGACCGATTTCGTTGGCCAGCTTCATCCGCCATTTTGTTTCAAAATGGCGGCCATTTAAAAAATTTAAAAAAATTTAAAATTTGAAATGTGGTACCAAAAATTTGAAAATGGAAAAATATTTTTTTCTTATGTATTTGACCTTTATGCAAAGACTCCGTAGCAGTTTTTGTTTCGTCTATATCTTAAAAATGGCTGAGTTATAGCATTTTGAATTTCTAGCGAAGCTGACATTTTGAAACGTCCTGAATTTTGTCACGCGATAAAAGGCGTATTTATGAACCGATTTGGATGTAACTTCGTTTATACATAGTACAGACCAATGTCTCGACCGAGTTTGTTGGCCAGCTTCATCCGCCATCTTGTTTAAAAATGGCGGCCATTTAAAATTTTAAGAAAAATTTTAATTTGAAATATGGTACCAAAAAATTGAAAATTGAAAAAATATTTTTTCCTTATTTGTTTGAACTTGATAAAAAGATTCGGGAGCAGTTTTTGTTTCGTCTATATCTTAAAAAATGGCTGAGTTATAGCATTTTGAATTTCTAGCGTGGCTGACATTTTGAAACCTCCTGATTTTTACCACGTGATAACTGACGTATTTATGAACCGATTTGAATGTACCTTGGTGTGTACATAGTACATACAAATAAATCAACCGAATTCGTTGACCAGCTTCATCCGCCATCTTGTTTCAAAATGGCGGCCATTTAAAAAAATTTAAAAAAATTTAAATTTAAAATGAGATACTAAAAAATTGGAAAATGAAAAAGATTTTTTTCGTATGTGTTTGACCTTAATACAAAGATTCCGGAAAAGGTTTTGTTTCGTCCATATCTCTAACTTGGTCTGTACATAGTACATACCAATGTTTCGACCGAGTTCGTTGGCCAGCTTCATTCGTCATCTTGTTTCAAAAGGGTTGCCATTTTTTAAAAAAAATGTAATTTAAAATTTAAAATGAGGTATTAAAAAATTGGAAAATGAAAAGATTTTTTTATGTGTTTGGCCTTGATACAAAGATTGTGGAGCAGTTTTTGTTTCTGAAAATTTGTTCTTTTGTTTATATCTTAGAAAGTGGTTGAATTATAGCACTTTGAATTTCTATCATGGCTAACACTTTGAAACGATCTTGTATTTGTCACGCGATACCACACGTATTCGCCTATTTCGATGGAAGAAGGCATGTCGATTGTATACATCAATATCTCGACCAAGTTCGCTGGCCAGCTTCATCAGCATCTTGTTTCAAAATGGCGCCCATTAAATTAAAATATATATATATATATATATTAAGTGAGGTGCAAAAAAATTAGAAATTGAAAAAGGTTTCTTTCTTAAGTATTTGACTTTGATATAAGGATTCAGGAGCATTTTTTGTTTGTCTTTATCTTAAAAAATGGCTCAGATATAGCAGTTTCAATTTCTAACGTGGGTGACATTTTGAAAAATCAGATTTTTTGCCTGCGACAGCACTCGTATATATCAACCGATTCCGATGTGAGTGAGCATGTGCACAGCAATTACTAAGGTCTCGACCAAGTTCACTGGTTAGCCTCATCCACCACGTTGTCTTAAAATGGCAGGCACTTTAAGAAATCGCCGAATTTAGCAGCCAAATATAAGTTACTTTAAATAAAAGCAGCTTGGATACAGCTGACTAATTTCGCGAAATTCTCATTCATAATGATTTAGTATTGATAAAAATTAGTATTGAATCTCCTACATTCGGTTTCCACTTAATTGAGCTCCGTGTGTTTGAGTAATATAAGTTGGCTTTTTTAAAATAAGGAATATGAAAGCTACCTCTTCCTCCCGGCACTGGCCGGAAGGACTTTTTTATAAGTTCTGGCGACTCTATATTGGTGTCATGACAGGAACACGTTTTTTAGAAGTCGGGCTTTGAGATTTCATGAGTGAATTGTTCCAGATAAACTTTTGATCAACCAACCGAAATTTCGTTGATAGCTAAAATGTAATGCCTAAACAATAAACATGTTCAAGATTCTAAAGCTGATCAATAAATGAACATTAGTTAGGGCGACGAATGAAGTTATATATGTTGTGACGATTAGTTTGACGAGTAAAAACTTGGCACATGATGATCAATTTATGTCAACAATCAATTTGATTGAGAAGTCGTGGAAAAAGCTGTTGCCGTCTCATTCTTGTCTAAATCTTTGATTATTAGTTTTGATACATGGAATGTTTAATTTTGACGCTTATAAGAGAATACTGGGCGTCACAAAAAGATTAAAACTTTTTAAAATTACTTATATGTTGCTTATAATTAGTTAAATGAAATTTCAAAAGAGTACAAACAGGGTAGGAAAAAAAATTTTTAGGCGACTAACTAATCTGAAATAGACATTTATATGTATATTATATGTATTATATATTTTACTTTTGCTCAGACATATCCATAAGAAACTAGTATGTTGTGGCCATCACAAAACTTTCTTCTATATAAATCACATCAATTAAATCATTTAAATAGTACAAGAAATTACATGAATTTAGCACCAATTCATATCAAAGTATATCTGAATTTGAAGTTTGATGAAAATTCGTGCATTAGTTCTTGAGATAGAGTTACAGCGGGAATTCTGAAAAATGTAGCATAGCAGCGCCACCTGTTGAGCGATTTACACTAAAAATAAACAGCACTAAATGATATCAAGGTATACCTGAATCTGAAGTTTGTTGAAAATCTAAGCGTTAGTTCTTGAGATAAAGCTATTGCGGAAATCGCAAAAATACAGCATAGCAGCGCCACCTGTTGAGCGATTTATACCAAAAATTAAACAGCACTAATTTACACGTCAATTCATGTCAAGGACTAACTAAATCTGAAGTTTGATGAAAATCCGTGCAATAGTTCTTGAGATACAGCTCTTGCGAAAATCGTGAAAATGCAGCACAGCAGCGCCACCTGTTGGGCGATTTACACCAAAAATTAAACAGCACTAATTTATATCAAGGACTAACGAAATCTGAAGTTTGATGAAAATTCCTGCATTTTTTCTTGAGTTAGAGCTATTGCGATAATCATGAATCATGCAGCATAGGAGCGCCACCTTTTGGGCGATTTTCACAAAAAAGTAATCAGCACCAAACTATATCCTGGACTAACTGAATCTGAAGTTTTGTGAAAATCCGTGCAGTAGTTCTTGAGATATGACTATTGCAGAAATCGTGAAAAATGCCGTATAGCAGCGCCACCTGTTGGGCGATTTTCACCAAAAACTAATCAGGTCTAGTTTATATCAAGGTATAACTAAATAATAAGTTTTGTGAAATTCTGTGCATTAGTTCTTGAGATAGAGCGCCCACAAAATTTTTGTCACATACAGACTCACAGACAGAGTGACGGAGTGACAGACAGACATTTTCTAAAAACCATCAAATCGTGTTCTGGGCATTCTAAAACGTGTAAATCCGTCGAAAACCGGGAGTCGAAAATTTTCACGAATCCAATACTTTCTTCTTGTAAAGATAGAAGAAAGTAAAAAGGTAATGCCTGCATCTTTAAAATTACCGAATTATAATAGGGAAAAAAGCTATACTTACACCACTTTTTTCTACTTTTCAAAAGACACTCTTATCATAAGTCTTAGGGAATATTCAAACATTGATGATATCGTTCTTTAAATTGAAAATGTATTAACAAGTGTGAAGAAAGTGTATGAATTGAGGAAGAGATCGTGTGACAGTTGGCGTTTTCTATCAGAAAAGTATAATTAAAACAAGTACTTAAATTTAAATAATCAAAAAACCCGACTGAATAAAAGCCAACTAATTAAATATTTTTCATCAATGTGAAACTATTTTTTATATTGCTTACCTATTTTTTTATTTACTTGTATTGATGACTTTTAAGTTGTATTTAATTATTAGTTCCTATCTACAAACACTCATTTGATGAGGCCTATAGATGTCTATTATGAAGGTTAGAGTTACAGTAAAGGTAGCGATCCAAAGTACACAACTTCCAGGTTGTGTAATATTTAAACAGAGCTTTTGATAGCAAAATGGTCAATGAAACATCGGTTTCATTTTGAAAGACCTATCCAGTGATATGCCACTCAATATGGTGCGTAATTTTTTTCCGTCTGTACCGCCATTTTGTATTTTAAGGCCGCCATTTTGAAATTATAAAAACAAAACCTATCCTATAACCATCGGAAGATTAAGCCGAATCGATAGAGACCTCATTCATAAAAATCCATCCAGCCGTTGGGATGTTTCGAGGGTATAAAGAAATCCACATACACAGATACGCGTGAAACACATAACCCTTCTTTTCAGTCGGGTAATAATAAAATCTAATCGTTTTATAGATTGTTTTATTCGCTAGATATTACATCCACTTCAGTCGAGGTGTCGTGGCCGAGCGGTCTAAGGCGCTGGTTTAAAACACCAGTCTCTTCGGACGCGTGGGTTCAAATCCCACCGCTGCAAAAATGAAGGTTTTGCTAATAATATTCTTTTTTTTCCCATAAAAGCCAATAAATTAAGCAGTTTTCCATTTAAAGTTTTATTTTCGAGATATCCAAAATATTTTGGCGATAATTAAAATTCATTTCAGAAGAATAATTTTATTCCACGTTCAAAGTAGCTGAATGAGGAAATTTAATTTTTAATTATCATTTATTAAAATATTCAGAATCATAGGTTATTTTCAAACCCATGTTACAATAACTGAAGATTCTAATGGACATTTTTAAGGTAAAACAAAATCACGTGTTCTCAAATTGTGCATGCATTAGCATAATCACGGGCTGAACAGGTACCGTGTTACAGTTCCGCGGCAAAAATTACTTATAAAAATACAGATACGCCAGATAATTGTATAAGTAAATGAGTTTTCTTTTTAAATGTTTAATTCTAATTTCTTGTAATAATATATTAAATTTAAAACATCGAAAAACTCGACAGCGTAAAAAGCGGACTAATTAATTATTTATCATCAATATGAAACTATCTTTTATATTACTTACCTTTTTTTATTTACTTGTATTGATGACTTTTAAGTTGTGTTTAACTATTAGTTCCTCTCTACAAACACTCTTTTGATGAGGCCTATAGATGTCTAATATGAAGGTTAGAGTTACAGTAAAGGTAGCGATCCAAAGTACACAAATTCCAGGTTGTGTAATATTTAAACGGAGCTAATGACTACAAAATGGTCAATGAAACATCGTCTTCTTTTGAAAAACCTATCCAATGATATGCCACTCAATAGGGTGCGTAACTTTTTTCGTCTCCACCGCCATTTTGTATTTTACGGCCGCCATTTTGAATTTATAAAAACAAAACCTATCCTATAACCATCGGAAGATTAAGACGAATCGATAGAGACCTCATTCATAAAAATCCATCCAGCGGTTGGGATGTTTCGAGGGTATAAAGAAATCCACATACACAGATACGCGCGAAACACATAACCCTTCTTTTCAGTCGGGTAACAAGTGGATAAGTATGATCACAGATCGCTCGGAGGGTTTCGTTTAATATTCCTTTCAAAACTATTTATTCTTTTGCAAAATTTGTTAGTTCTACATTTCGCAACCAGGGTGCGCACTCTGTTCTAAACAAACCTCTATCCGAACGAAACTCCGTTTTACAACCTATGCGTAGATAAATTATTCGAAGGGATCGGGCCCATAGCACCCGAGATAGTTAGGCTCCCCCTGGATGTAAAAAGTGGAACTACAATATGTATGGCTATAGTGCATAATATGAAAGAGTGGTCAAAGTAGTGTTGACAAAAGTTAGAAAAGTGACACCGGGTAAAAAGCGTGGAAGTTAGAAAAATTCCTTAAAATAAACAAGTTAGAGACCGGAGGGGGTAAATATAAGACTTTTTGAATTTTTTATGATTTGTCGTGTGATCGCAAGTGTTCAGATATAAGTATTCAAAATTTCAAGTCTTCAACTTAATTAGGAGCTCAGTTAGAACAAGTGGGTAAGTGTAATCACAGATCGCAAAGAGTGTTTTGTTTAATATTCCTTTCAAAAATTTTATCCTCTTGCAAAATCTGTTAATTCTACATTTCGAAACCAGGGAGCGCACTCTATTCTAAACAAACCTATAGAAGTTAGAACCTGGAGGGTTAAATAATACAAAACGTTTTGAAAATAAATTTTATGATTTTTCGTGTGATCGCAAGTGTTCTGCTATAAGGATGCAAAATTTCACATGGTCAACTTAATTAGGGGCTGAGTTAGAAAAATTGATTAAAATACACGTTTTAGAGCCCGGAGGGGTAAATATAAGACTTTTTCAAAATTTTATGATTTCTAGTTTGATGTGATGTGTTCAGCTATAAGTATCGTTTGATGTGATGTGTTCAGCTATAAGTATCCAAAATTTCAAGTCTTCAACTTAATTAGGGGCTCAGTTAAAAAAGCTTAAAATACACAAGTTAGAGCCCTAGAATTTTACGATTTGTCGTTTGATGTGAGGCGTTTAGCTATAAGAATCCAAAATTTCAAGTCTTCAACTTAATTAGGGGCTTAGTTAGAAAAAAAGCTTAAAATACACAAGTTACAGCCCAGAAGGGTAAATATAAGACCTTTTCAAAATTTTAAGATTTGTCGTTTGATGTGAGGTGTTCAGCTATAAGAATCCAAAATTTCAAGTCTCCAATATATAAAGTTTCTGAGAACCGGCTCTGTGACAGACAGACAGACAGAGGAGTCAGACGAATAGGGTTTCGTCAAATGAACAAAATCCTAAAAAGTACTTTAAAGAGCATTGTCAAAGTATTTTCTCTGATCTCCAATACATAACTGAGATCTTCTAGTAATGCATTTGTAAATAATTGAAAGTTTTTCGCCACTATTATTTTTACAATCATCACTTATCTTATATTTTTTTAGGTCAACTACATATGTGTTACCGTTAGTGTTTATCATCTTGTAGCAGCAAAAAAAGAAAACAAAAGTCTTCTAATTGGTTAATTTTGTCTAAAGGGGTCCTATAAAATTTTATGATTTCTCGTTTGATGTGATCTGTTCAGCTATAAGTATCGTTTGATGTGATGTGTTCAGCTATAAGTATCCAAAATTTCAAGTCTTCAATTTAATTAGGGGCTCAGTTAAAAAAGCTTAAAATACACAAGTTAGAGCCCTAGAATTTTACGTTTTGTCGTTTGATGTGAGGTGTTTAGCTATAAGAATCCAAAATTTCAAGTCTTCAACTTAATTAGCGGCTTAGTTAGAAAAAAAGCTTAAAATACACAAGTTACAGTCCAGAAGGGTAAATATAAGACCTTTTCAAATTTTATGATTTGTCGTTTGATGTGAGGTGTTCAGCTATAAGAATCCAAAATTTCAGGTCTCCAATATATAAAGTTTCTGAGAACCAGCTCTGTGACAGACAGACAGACAGAGGAGTGAGACGAATAGGGTTTCGTCAAATGAACAAAATCATAAAAAGTACTTTAAAGAGCATTGTCAAAGTATTTTCTCTTATCTCCAATACATAACTAAGATCTTCTAGTAATGCATTTGTAAATAATTGAAAGTTTTTCGCCACTATTATTTTTACAATCATCACTTATCTTATATTTTTTTAGGTCAACTACATATGTGTTACCGTTAGTGTTTATCATCTTGTAGCAGCAAAAAAAGAAAACAAAAGTCTTCTAATTGGTTAATTTTGTCTAAAGGGGTCCTATAAAATTTTATGATTTCTCGTTTGATGTGATGTGTTCAGCTTTAAGTATCGTTTGATGTGATGTGTTCAACTATAAGTATCCAAAATTTCAAGTCTTCAACTTAATTAGGGGCTTAGTTAAAAAAGCTTAAAATACACAAGTTGGAGCCCTAGAATATTACGATTTGTCGTTTGATGTGAAGTGTTTAGCTATAAGAATCCAAAATTTCAAGTCTTCAACTTAATTAGGGATTAGTTAGAAAAAAAGCTTAAAATACACAAGTTACAGCCCAGAAGGGCAAATATAAGACCTTTTCAAATTTTATGATTTGTCGTTTGATGTGAGGTGTTCAGCTATAAGAATCCAAAATTTCAAGTCTCCATTATATAAAGTTTCTGAGAACCGGCTCTGTGACAGACAGACAGACAGAGGAGTGAGACGAATAGGGTTTCGTCAAACGAACAAAATTCTAAAAAGTACTTTAAAGAGCATTGTCAAAGTATTTTCTCTTATCTCCAATACATAACTGAGATCTTCTAGTAATGCACTTGTAAATAATTGAAAGTTTTTCGCCACTATTATTTTTACAATCATCACTTATCTTATATTTATTTAGGTCAACTACATATGTGTTACCGTTAGTGTTTATCATCTTGTAGCAGCAAAAAAAGAAAACAAAAGTCTTCTAATTGGTTAATTTTGTCTAAAGGGGTCCTATAAAATTTTATGATTTCTCGTTTGATGTGATCTGTTCAGCTATAAGTATCGTTTGATGTGATGTGTTCAGCTATAAGTATCCAAAATTTCAAGTCTTCAACTTAATTAGGGGCTTAGTTAGAAAAAAAGCTTAAAATACACAAGTTACAGCCCAGAAGGGCAAATATAAGACCTTTTCAAATTTTATGATTTGTCGTTTGATGTGAGGTGTTCAGCTATAAGAATCCAAAATTTCAAGTCTCCATTATATAAAGTTTCTGAGAACCGGCTCTGTGACAGACAGACAGACAGAGGAGTGAGACGAATAGGGTTTCGTCAAACGAACAAAATTCTAAAAAGTACTTTAAAGAGCATTGTCAAAGTATTTTCCCTTATCTCCAATACATAACTGAGATCTTCTAGTAATGCATTTGTAAATAATTGAAAGTTTTTCGCCACTATTATTTTTACAATCATCACTTATCTTATATTTTTTTAGGTCAACTACATATGTGTTACCGTTAGTGTTTATCATCTTGTAGCAGCAAAAAAAGAAAACAAAAGTCTTCTAATTGGTTAATTTTGTCTAAAGGGGTCCTATAAAATTTTATGATTTCTCGTTTGATGTGATCTGTTCAGCTATAAGTATCGTTTGATGTGATGTGTTCAGCTATAAGTATCCAAAATTTCAAGTCTTCAATTTAATTAGGGGCTCAGTTAAAAAAGCTTAAAATACACAAGTTAGAGCCCTAGAATTTTACGTTTTGTCGTTTGATGTGAGGTGTTTAGCTATAAGAATCCAAAATTTCAAGTCTTCAACTTAATTAGCGGCTTAGTTAGAAAAAAAGCTTAAAATACACAAGTTACAGTCCAGAAGGGTAAATATAAGACCTTTTCAAATTTTATGATTTGTCGTTTGATGTGAGGTGTTCAGCTATAAGAATCCAAAATTTCAGGTCTCCAATATATAAAGTTTCTGAGAACCAGCTCTGTGACAGACAGACAGACAGAGGAGTGAGACGAATAGGGTTTCGTCAAATGAACAAAATCCTAAAAAGTACTTTAAAGAGCATTGTCAAAGTATTTTCTCTTATCTCCAATACATAACTAAGATCTTCTAGTAATGCATTTGTAAATAATTGAAAGTTTTTCGCCACTATTATTTTTACAATCATCACTTATCTTATATTTTTTTAGGTCAACTACATATGTGTTACCGTTAGTGTTTATCATCTTGTAGCAGCAAAAAAAGAAAACTAAAGTCTTCTAATTGGTTAATTTTGTCTAAAGGGGTCCTATAAAATTTTATGATTTCTCGTTTGATGTGATGTGTTCAGCTTTAAGTATCGTTTGATGTGATGTGTTCAACTATAAGTATCCAAAATTTCAAGTCTTCAACTTAATTAGGGGCTTAGTTAAAAAAGCTTAAAATACACAAGTTGGAGCCCTAGAATATTACGATTTGTCGTTTGATGTGAAGTGTTTAGCTATAAGAATCCAAAATTTCAAGTCTTCAACTTAATTAGGGATTAGTTAGAAAAAAAGCTTAAAATACACAAGTTACAGCCCAGAAGGGCAAATATAAGACCTTTTCAAATTTTATGATTTGTCGTTTGATGTGAGGTGTTCAGCTATAAGAATCCAAAATTTCAAGTCTCCATTATATAAAGTTTCTGAGAACCGGCTCTGTGACAGACAGACAGACAGAGGAGTGAGACGAATAGGGTTTCGTCAAACGAACAAAATTCTAAAAAGTACTTTAAAGAGCATTGTCAAAGTATTTTCTCTTATCTCCAATACATAACTGAGATCTTCTAGTAATGCACTTGTAAATAATTGAAAGTTTTTCGCTACTATTATTTTTACAATCATCACTTATCTTATATTTTTTTAGGTCAACTACATATGTGTTACCGTTAGTGTTTATCATCTTGTAGCAGCAAAAAAAGAAAACAAAAGTCTTCTAATTGGTTAATTTTGTCTAAAGGGGTCCTATAAAATTTTATGATTTCTCGTTTGATGTCATCTGTTCAGCTATAAGTATCGTTTGATGTGATGTGTTCAGCTATAAGTATCCAAAATTTCAAGTCTTCAACTTAATTAGGGGCTCAGTTAAAAAAGCTTAAAATACACAAGTTAGAGCCCTAGAATTTTACGTTTTGTCGTTTGATGTGAGGTGTTTAGCTATAAGAATCCAAAATTTCAAGTCTTCAACTTAATTAGGGGCTTAGTTAGAAAAAAAGCTTAAAATACACAAGTTACAGCCCAGAAGGGCAAATATAAGACCTTTTCAAATTTTATGATTTGTCGTTTGATGTGAGGTGTTCAGCTATAAGAATCCAAAATTTCAAGTCTCCATTATATAAAGTTTCTGAGAACCGGCTCTGTGACAGACAGACAGACAGAGGAGTGAGACGAATAGGGTTTCGTCAAACGAACAAAATTCTAAAAAGTACTTTAAAGAGCATTGTCAAAGTATTTTCTCTTATCTCCAATACATAACTGAGATCTTCTAGTAATGCATTTGTAAATAATTGAAAGTTTTTCGCCACTATTATTTTTACAATCATCACTTATCTTATATTTTTTTAGGTCAACTGCACATGTGTTACCGTTAGTGTTTATCATCTTGTAGCAGCAAAAAAAGAAAACAAAAGTCTTCTAATTGGTTAATTTTGTCTAAAGGAGTCCTATAAAACTTTAAATTGTGTAATGTTTTAAAAATTAAATGAAAAACTATTTCGTTAACATAATTATTTGTTGTTTATTTTGAATCATTTGACAACTTACATTGCATACTAATCTCAGACAGGCAAAAAAGCAAAGCATGTTTTAAACTTTTTGAGACATCAAGTGTTTATCTCTTCAACTACGGCAAATATTCGGAACAAATCCGTTCAATTTTCAATATTGCATTGCATACATTCATAAAGTGTGAATTATAACCTATTAATCTCAGGAATTGTGAGTTGATGAACTTGATGGGCTGTCTGGAAATACTGATCGGAATCAATGGGAATCTGTTCGAAATGAGTTACAGTGCAAGTTTGGAACATGTCCACATCGTCCTAAAAATCTCATACAAATGTGTGCCATGTTGCAGAAGTAGTGAAAAAGACTATCCTGAAGCCGCCTTCCCAATGCTGCTGTAAAATATTCCTCGATGCGTTCAGTCAGTGATAACAAACACTGACATATAAAATACTGATTTGTTATCAGAGTTTGCGAAACAGTTTCTTGAGACTGTCTGATCTCATTTGACTAATGATGATATTGTCTCATTATTTGACTAATTATGATGTATTGTTACTGTTATTATTATTATTGTTACATTTATCTGGAATATGGATAGAACAACATTAAAAATAATAAAAAAATAATTTCAATTTGTATTCCAATGTTTTACAAGAAAGCAAAATCATGCGTCAAGTTGAGATTATGAAACACTTTCCTATACAACAAGAACACTGTGACGAAACTTCTCAGTTTAATAAGGTTAAAGGTGGTTTTATGTAAACAATTTGCCAGAGGAACAACACATTTCAAAAACAAATTTCGGATATTGGCATCTATAAACGGAATCTTCTTTTGTGAAGCCCTGTTTATGAATTAAAATTTTGCATATATGCTAGTTTGTAGAAATTTAGTTCAATCAGGAAACTCATTATACAGTTTATATTACATTTTCATTGATTCCCGTCAATAAAGGGAAATGTACTCAAATTATTTTGTGCAGCCGTATATATGATGCATCAAATTCTTATCCAACATGTAATATACAAAAAATCAATTTAATTTTAAAACGCATAGCACAACTGAGAACGCAATTCAAGCAATTATCGCTCACAGACAGTACAGGAAAACCAAATTAAAAAACATCTTCAACTATGTTGGAAGTATTAAAAATTAATTTAAGGTTAGGAGGTTAATCTTTATCTCTTTATAATTCCTAAACGTCTTGACCGAGTGACTTGCCGTCTGGTACCTTAAGAAAAAAAATACTTACAAGTACAAATTTGCTGTCAAAATTAAAGTTTTACACAAATTACTGCATAATATATGCATACGACTTTATAAAGGATTTTAGTAACAGAAAATGTAAGCAGCCATAATTCCCAAAAGAATGACCATTTTTATTTATCTCTTCGACTATTTGGAGCCTAAACTGTACGGAATGTTCACTCTAACATTATCTTATTTAGAATTTCGTTCATCTGACGAAACCCTATTTGTCTCACTCCTCTGTCTGTCAGTTACAGAGTCCGTTCTCAGAAACTATATATGTTGCAGACTTGAAATTTTACATACTTATAGCTGAACACCACACATTAAACGACAAATCATAAAATTTTGAAAAAAGTCTTATATTTGTCCCTCTGGGCTCCAACTTGTGTATTTTAAGCAATTTTTCTCTAACTCAGTCCCTAATTAAGTTGGAAACATGAAATTTTGCATACCTATAGCGGAACACTTGCGATCACATAAAATATCATAAAAAATTCAAAGAGTCTTATGTTTACCACCCTGGTCTCTAACTTGTGTATTTTAAGCAATTTTTCAAACCTCCACGCTTTTCACCCCGGGTCATTTTTCCAACTTTTACCGACACTACTCTGACCACTCTTTCATATTATTCACCATAGTCTTACATATTTGAGTTCCAATATTTACCCCCAGGAGGCGCCCACCTATCTCGGGTGCTATGTGCCCGATCCCCTCGACTAATATATCTACGAATAAGGTGTAAAATGGAGTTTCGTTCGGATAGAGGTTTGTTTAGAATAGCGTGCGCCGCCTGGTTGCAAAATGTGGAACTGTCAGATTTTTCTAAAGGATAAAGTGTTTTGAAAGGAATATTAAACGAAATCCTCTGTGCGATCTGTGATCACATTTATCCACTTGTGTGGAGAGATCGGTACATGTAATAAAATTAAATTTAAAAGTTGAAATGTAAAAAAAAAAATAAGGTTTACAGTATTTAATTTGCATTGTGTCATATTTAGAGCTATTTGTTATGATTTTATTTGCATTTATTCTTTCTGATTGCATTAATATACTTAAGAAATCGAATGTAAGTAGCACAATCAATAAAGCTATTGAAAGTTTAAGAGGTTATACTTATCTACAAGGTCGAAAAAAACGTGTATTTTGGAGGAATTTTTCATGAAAATGAAACAAGATATTTAAAAAGTTCTTTCTACATTTTTTTCATTACACTTTAAAGAAAATAAATTGATATTAGTAATGCCTAAATAATACTGAGTGCCACAAGTAGAAATTTTGAAGAAAATTGCGGTCGTTCAAAATAAAGTTACTAATTTTCCCCTAAAATTATAACTTTAATTGTTTAAAAAAAACATAAAATTATCTGATGGTCAAAAGGAATGTTAACTCTACATAATATTGCTGTTAAAAATTGTTCCAAATTTTAAAAATATTAATTCAGATTTCTTCCAGTTTTCGTGATCACCGACTTTTAAAATATAGTTTTGAGATAATCACGTTTAAAGATTTAAATTATAATCAGAAGAATGTGAATAAAACGGCGTAATAATTTTTTATCATCTCGGATAGAAAATTAGTCAATTCAGTTCTTAGACTCAAATTCCTGTTCAGCACATAGAATGGATTGAGAATTAATGATTTTTATACTGGGAGCATTAACTTTTCAGTTTTCTTTGAACAGTCATATCTCAGTGTTCACTCGTTTTGAAATTCCCTATAGGAGTATTATTATAATTTTCTTTTAAAATATTCTACTATCTTTAATCTTACAATTGAATCGTTATTAGGTTAAGATTTGAATAATAAAATCCGGGATACCTCAGATGGCAGAGTACTGGCAGCTTCAGCCAGGAGGTCCCGGGTTCGGATCCTGGTCCGTACATTTTTCGCCCAGTTGGAAATTTACATCTAATAATAGCGATTTACTTTTATAAAATAAAATACAATGCATTTTCACAAGTGACCTATTAAAAAATGTTATTTAAACGGAACTCAAGTCTTCTTTCCCAATATAAGCTATTGAAAAAAGAATTTTACGAGCATGATCCATCAGCTTTTTTCCTTGT
The DNA here is from genome assembly GCA_963932465.1 of Maratus speciosus. Lineage (NCBI taxonomy): Eukaryota > Metazoa > Arthropoda > Arachnida > Araneae > Salticidae > Maratus > Maratus speciosus. The sequence goes on along the minus strand of OZ010786.1, from coordinate 47,803,294 downwards.
TCATATGCTACTTTAAAGATTATTCTTTTCCATATTCGGCGAAATCCATTAAGTGTTTTAGAATCTTTTCTCTCTTTGCTATATTCCATTTTACATAATGCCAAAATTTTTTCTATTCCTCAAGCCTGAGGAACTTAGACCTTTCTATGAATTCTATTTTTCACATTTCAAATAACCAGTTTAATTTTTTGCATAATTTGAACAGGCCATATAGAGCCAAAAAAAAATATTTCGTTATTTTTACAACTCTTCTTGAAACGAATCCAATATTTTTGAAACACCGCTTATGACAAATTTTAGTTTTAAATAACATTCACAATCAATCATTTCTGATTTAATTTTCAGCATTTTCTAAGGATTTCCAAACTAAACATTTATTGAATAATTTTTTTTTTTTTTGTAGTTAACTTTATTACTATAATCAACTTCTTTCGGGTTAAAAGCATAGACATATATACTTACTTGTACATCTGCTGGATCTGTGGGTGTATAAGTTTCATCATCTAAAATGCAAGTTTTCCTAAACCTTTTCTATAGACGCATCGACACCCTTACTTTGCTCGGATCCTCCGTGTATTTTGAAGCAGATTTTTTTAAATAATCTAATCCTTTGTTATTAATTTTTAATGTACATTAAAGTTGATTGCGGTAAGTTCAATTTTTTAGCAGCTGCATGTTTGAAAATTGGAGTGTTTTTCTTTAAGAGATTATGTTTTATGAATGTTTTTAATGAAAATATAGATGTTGTATGTCCATTACGTTTTTTTTTTATCTGCTGTTTTATTTTCTTCATACCTCCTAAATTTTTAATGGATAGTTATTTTCATTATTCTTTCATTTACAAATTGTTTAACCATCGTTCCTTGACCGTGTCATGATCATATTGAAACATTATTTTCCCGATATTGGACATCACGGTTTTTTTTTTTTTTTTTTTTTTTTTTTTTTTTTTTTTTTTAAGATTGAATTTATTTTAAGCTCATATTTGAAATCAATCAGAAAATACAAGACCAACGTTGTATTATAAATCAATATGTTTCAACTTATAACTAAAAAAGAATTATAAGTGTTCTATATAATTATTTTAATAACTATAAGATTAAAATTTCAGTAATCCTACTTCTTGTTCAAAACTTAGTTCCTTATTTAAAATTGTAAATACATATATATTTTATCTCTCTATTCTAAAAAAAAGTAACTACCGCTGTCACCGCCGCCGCCGCCGCCGGTTTTGAATTTTTTGTTACCGGAGGTCTTTCTTCGTTAATATTGAGAAAAATAATGCATACAAAAATATGAAAATCAGTGGTTTTATACAGAAATGTTTGATAAACACGCTGATGCAGACAGTTTTCAAATCGAAGAATTATTTTAAGAGATATTTAATGCTAAAGTTGGACAAAATCGTTCCACTAAAAAAGTTTTATAGCAGCAAAAACTGTACATGGCAGTGTAATCATTTTTAGATCATTTTATGCGTTAGAATTTGCCGGAGTGCAGATTGCATTAATGTTTTTATTTTGACTCATTTTTTCAGGTTTTATTTCTATTTTAAATTCAAATTTTCAGCATTTCTAGAGATATTTTTTACAGATTTCAGAAAATTGTACTAATTTAAACTGTTGCCAACTGTATAAAAAGCGCAAGCAATAATGTTTGCTTCAAATTAAAAATTTATTTACACGTGACTATTATAAACAGGAAAAAAACTTTCAAATTAGAATTAAATAATTACGTATAAAAAGCAGGAATTTATTAAAAATTATGTCATAAAAAGTACACACGTGAATTTTAAAAGAGAAAGGATATTGTAAAATAATAAGTTCATTAACATGCGTTAGAAGTCGAAGGAGAAATTACGTCATATTTACGTCACATTATAGTTATTACATAAAAAGAACACAAAATAATATTGCAAAAAAGTTTAAATTTAGAAATTGCGCTAGACATTTATTTAATATTTTGAGAGGATCTTTTCAACTATTTTTGTTAGGAAAGCGCAAATAATATTTCATTTCTAACAAAAGTATCTTCACGTGAATATTTAAAAGAGAAAAAAATAACTTTGTAAAAATTACGTTAGATTAAAAACGATTAATTTAAAATGTCTCATTTAAAAGAACTTTCTTTTCGTTTTGTTAAAAAATACCAGGAGACAAAGACTCTGTTTACTTAATTCCTTTTATATTAGCTTATTTTGAAATGTTGTTACACGTATCTACGTCATCAAGTTATTTTTATTCGACGTTTTATTTGTATTTTTATTAATGTTGTACGAATTTATTTGTTCTATTGTTATTTAAAATAAAAAATTATGTCAATTTGTATAATTTGGCGAGTGGTTTGGCGATTTATATAATTTGGCGAAATTGGTCGACGGGATAATCAAGCAGTACCGCAGCGGATTTGGCGTTAAAATTCCCCAATCAAAGACAAATGAATAGAAATCCGTTTATAGGGAGATCGCCGCTGTTTTTTACATTATAATTCAATCTTTCGAAATCTTTTTAAAGCCGATCAAATTAACGTGCATTTAGAGCCTGCGGTGTCTGGGCGGGGGTTGGCGAGCGTAGTTCGTAGGGGGCCGAGCCCCCTAGTGTAAGAAAAAAAATGCATATTGAAATTCAGTTTCGGTTGCTTAACACTAGAACGCCCAGCTGGTGTCAATTTGACACCGATCAAATGATAAAATGTCGATCAGAACCAGAATTTTTTTTGTAAAATCAGTTAAATTTTATCGAGAGAAAATTCAGTTAAATAAATAAGTGAAATTGTTTTAAACAAAAATTCTGTCGTTAAAATGTTTTTGTTAAGGTTGGGTAAAATTTCTGGACGTTCTAGTGTTAAAACTTGAGTTGTGCTGAATGTATTTTCATAAGACTTGCAGTGATCGTTTTACATAATTTGTCAAGGATGGGATTCAGACTCAACTTTTTCATTCCTGTAAGATTAACATATCCATGGGTTTTTATACTGCTGGTGTAGTAAGTCCCAATTACATGACTTTTTATAAATAATCATCCGCTATATATAAAAAATGCATATTGAAATTTAGTTCCGGTTGCTTTAAACTTGAGTTCTGCTGCATGTTTTTTCTAAGACTTGCAGTGATCGTTTCAAATAATTTGTCAAGGATGGGTTTCGGCCTCAACTTTTTCATTCCTTTATGATTAACCTATCCATGGGTTTTTACACCGCTGGTGTAGTAAGTCCCGATTACATGACTTTTTATAAATAATCACCCACTATATATAAAAAATGCATATTGAAATTTAGTTCCGGTTGCTTTAATCTTGAATTCTGATGAATGTACAGTCGTGGAAAAAAAAAAGTAAACACCCCCTACTAACTCCTCAACAAATTATTGTAGAAGAAAGTTACTGGTACCGAACGATTGGAAATAAAGTCTACTTTAAATGATGTATATAAAATTTGCTTAGGGGGCCATCTACATATTAAAACGAATCCAAACTTCATTTTTTTCAATGACAATACCCAATTTTAACGAGATATTTCAAATCTCCGGTTCAAAATATTCCCAGACACCGAATTTCAAGTCATTTGAATGATAAGTTTTTGAATTATAAACATTCGAAATTTAGGGCTTCTAATGTGAAATTACATTTTCATATTTTTATTTATATCTCCAGAAATTATGCTCCTAATGTGCTAATTTTTTGTGTAGCAATAATACTAATATACCCAAACATAAATACGCTGAATTTGCAATTTTTATAACTTTATGATATAAATTATGATTTATGAAATTAATACTCGAAAAAATTATGAATTGCAACCTACAATTTTTTTGATGGAATTAGATTTATTAAGTCCTGCTTTATGGAAATCCAAATTTTCACATTTTTCTTCCAAGTAGTTTTCAAATTATGCTTAAAAAACGGCAAAATGATGGTTTAAGGGGCCGTCTATAATAGGAGTGACTAGATATTTTGAAATTTCTTTTGCTGTTGTGTAATCTACCAGGCTTCATTGACTTCTTAAAGTGCCTTGATCAAGATGAGGGCTCTCTCGGTTAACAATCGAGTTCCGAACTTCAATTTGGATACAGCCCTTAAAATACGCTCGTTTTAAAATAATTAATTTCTCAGAAACTTATGGTACGAATTGCATAAAAATTTGTTTTTAGACTAATTGAAGGGTATAGAGTTCATTTATGCTGTCAGAATTGTGTACTGTTATTGAAAAAAAAAACAAAGTTACGGTTCGTTTTAATATGTGGATGGCCCCCTAAGCAAATTTTATCTATATCATTTAAAAGTAGACTTTATTTCCAACCGTTCGGTACCAGTAACTTTCTTCTACGATAATTTGTTGAGGAGTTAGTAGGGGGTGTTTACTTTTTTTTTCCACTACTGTATTTTCATAGGACTTGCAGTGATAGTTTTAGATAATTTGTCAAGGATGGGTTTATTATAATGCTTATCGTTCTACGTTGCTTAGTTATAGAATTATGGAAGAAATTTCAATAATTAGTTGAATCCGATTATTAAAGATTAGCCTTTTGAAAATTTTATCGGATAGATTTTGCTGAGACTTTCATTGTTAGTTATAGATATCACTGAACAACCATGGTTCTGTTACTGAACAGAAATCAGTTGTTTTTTTTTTCAGTTTTTTGCGCTCATTCGGCATCTAGTTTTAGATTTTCTCCAGCACGACCAATTTTTAGCTCACAGGCTATCAAAGTCTTAGAACTAATGTGCTCGCAGGTTCTGTATGTGCGTATGTACGTGTGTACGTACGTATGTATGTACGTAGCGCGATAACACTTGATAGAAATATCCGATTTGCTTCAAAAAAAAATTTCTGGGTTCATTCTGATAAGGCGCTTCCCTGATTAGTTTTGAGATGTCATTGGTTAAGTATAAAGAGGGGGAACGGGGGGCTAACCCTCCCACTCTTAACTCAGATAAATGGGTTTTTCATGCAGTATTGTCAGATTTGTTTCAAATTTGGTATACCGGTTAATTCTGATAAGGCGCTTCCCTGATTAGATTTAGAGGTTCATTGGTTAAGTATAGAGGGGAGAACGGCTAATGCTCCCTTAATTTAGATAAATGCGTTTTTCTGTCCGATTTCCTTCAAATTTGGTGTAACGGTTTATTCTGATAAGGGACTTCCCTGGTGAGATTTGGAGGCTCATTTGCTAATTATACAGACCGGAAACAGGGGCGTGGAGACTAATCCTACTTTAATTTATTTTTCGAGGGGCATTGTTCTTTGAAATAACAGTATAATATACAATTAGTATAGATAGCCTGTTAGCTCAATGCCATCAGTTTAATTAGCACTTTTCGTTTTATTACTTGCATATTTCGATTTATTCAAATTTCGGTATTTTGTGCCATTTTATGCAAATTCCAGGTACAATAAATATCATACTGGCTTTTCTGTTTTATGTTATGATTACTGGACCATTTGCTTCAGATAAATGTCATAGTCTGCATATTCTTAACATTTATTTGTCAGTTATTAAGCGTAACTTGTATATTTTTCAATGGAATAGCGTTTATATTACTTTCAACTTTATAGTATTTGCCACAGGATTGACGTAATGTTTTTTTGGGTTATACTTTCATGCTGATTTCACATCTGAAATCGCTTTAATTCCAGCACTCTCGTTTTTGAGTAAAATGAATTTATACCTTGCATGGTATTGCCAAAAATATGATATAAAATACTTTCTAGGGGTGTGTTCCTCATTGCAAAAAACTAGTTGTGATAGAAGAAAACGGATACAAGTTTTAAATCAACGGAAGAAAATTGGATTAGAAACGTATTAACACGTACGCACGTGTCAGAAATATTTGAACGTCAAGAAACGTTATTAGAAAAACCTGAAATATATGCAAATTTCTCACAAAAGTTCAGTATCACATGTCTGTATAATCTTGAATACAGCCTTTTTGTAAAATAAACTGGACAGTTATCATAACGTAAAACAAAAAAGCCCGTCTCATATTGTTTTATGTCTTAAATTTTCATATAATTGTACAAAAATTCCAAAATTTGCATAGATCTAAATATAAAAATATCTCAAAAACTAGACTTTATGAAGAAATTCTAAAATTAGATTCGGAATCAGCGCAAAAAATGAATGAAAAACAGTTAATTTCAGTTCAGTAGCAGGGTAAAAATTTCATTTTTTTGTCCAGGGTAATTTCCAGGGTTTTAGTATATAATATATCGTTCTGCCTTGCATAGATATACTCGTAAAACTATAGGGTAAATTAATAATGGTAAGTTGAATCGGATTATTAATTATTAGATTTTTTAAAACGTTCTACAGAACGTATTTTGGCGATAATGTTTCAAGGATGTTTTTAGTATATTGCATATTATTGTATCCTTCTTTACGAAATCATACCATAAATGTTCATCGAAAACATGTGTTCCTTAAAAGCTCAAATTTTGTCTGATATATTAGAAAATATAACAGTGCAATGACTTTCCTATTTTTTCCAGTCATGCTTTTGGGCACTCCATATAAAGTACCATGTTGATTTAAAACACAATGTCAAATCCATCCATGTATTTCATTTGATTCAATGTTTGTTTGGAGAAACCAACCAGTGTAGTGGGCAAAGCCTACTATTTTATTAATAAAAATGTGATGGACTAATTATATATTTAAAATGATAGTAAGGTACTAGGATAAGTACAGAGTATGGCAGCAAAGTTATATTAATTTCTGTTGGAAATTCTTGTTTCAAAATGCAATTAATAAAATTTATTTCCTATCTCACACTGTAAAAAAAAAATGGTAACGTTCCATGTAAAATCCAGGAACGTTTCGCCTTTTATCAGGTTTTCAGAATAATTTAGCTCTTTCCTGTGAAATTCTGGTTTTCTTATCTGAAACGTTCCTGAACAAAAGTTGGAAACAGCAAAACGCTGCGGCCGCCATTTATTATTATTATTATTTTTTTTTTTTTGCTATAATCCGTTGCTCGCGCGCGAGTGTCGAAAACGAATTCCTTAAATGAATGTAAAAAAATCAATATGGAATGGAAATAAATCAATAGACGACATATCTTTAACGAGCAGACTGTGTAAAAAAAAATACACCTATTATTTGGATCTCCATTAACCAGGGGACCATCAAATATGATTCTCACCGATTTTGATTAATTTAAAGTATGTTTTAGAGTTCTTATCTCTAATTATTCTTGTGAAAGGATTTCTTCAAATGGGCCTTAGATTTTCAGAAATTAGATGCCGAGTTTTAGCATACGTTTCAAATACCCATTAGTTTGCATCTGTCAACGTGTCTTTCGTGCTGTGGACTCAGAAAGTTCGCACGCCACCCGTACGGCCCGAGTTCGATGCTACCTCCTGACTTTTTTTTTTTTCTTTTTCAATTAATTTTATATTTTAACACTTTATTACAATTTGATTTAAATTTGACATATATTTGACACTTTGAATTGCTGCAAATTTGAATTTTTTTTTTTTTTCGGAAAAAATATACAATTAAGTTTAGGTTTTTTTTTTTCATGAAAATTTATATGTATTTTATCTAACTTGTAAACTAACTTGACGAAAATCCAAAATATTTTATGTCTAGATTTTTTTTCTAATTATTATTTACATTTATATATTTTTATATTTTAAGCAAAGTTCAGAAACAATATATCACATATATATTTACTTTATTGAATTTTAACTGAAAATTTATGTTTTCGTGTAAATTATAAATAATAATTTTGATGTCAATTTCAAAATATTTTTTCATTCTAACAAATAATGATAATAAAGCGAAAATTGTCAACTGGAAATGTAAAAATCGTCTGCGGATCCCGCATGCTGTGAAATGTCAGTAATGTCATAATGAAGGGAACGAACATCCAGAGTGAATTATGTCAGCCAGGTATCGGTCCGGATAGCCTAACAGGTAAGGCATTGGCACGGCACGCCAAGTATCCAGGTTCGATCCCTGGTCTGGACATTTTTCGCTCTGTTGAAATAAACTTCAACTGTGCTACTCCATCCTTGAATATGTCAGTAATGTTTTGCTGTCAACAGAAATATTCCTGGTATTTCGCAGGAAACTTACTGGCATTTCTGTAGAAAGTTTTTAACATATACAGTAAAGTTCCAGTCATTTTCAAGAAATGTTTCTTGGAAATAATGGGCAACTCAGCTGCCCATTTTTTCCCAGGAACGTTGCGGAATTTTGTTTACAGTGCATATTCAACATGATATATTTTTTTTTAAATTTGAGAAATAATGAAGTTAGTTTTTGATCAGGTTATAATATTTATCGAATGTATGCATTGTATTGCTAATCTTTATGAACTCCTTATAATTCCCTAAGAACATCCCAAATCCTTTATTGAGCATCATTCACAAGATAATCAAAGATGCAAGTTATGATATTTGTTGTATATTCTCAATCATGTGATATCAGCTTTCATGTATATTGCATTTCCATTAGTAGTATTAGAACGTTGAGTGCATATGAATGTATTTGTGTAAGACAAACTCTGAACACAAAAATTAATATATCCTTTATTCTCACGTAAATGATAAAACTGAAAGATTATGCCACAAAACATTTTCTATACTTTGTGCGTGTAACTAAATGTCAGAAAAAGGTATTCCATTAAGGAAGTAACTGATAGTTTTATTTTATGGAAAGATCGATTCTATTTTAAAATTTTTAGATTCTTTCGAAATGTTCAGAATTATTTTTATATATAATTGAACCCGTTTTAGTTTTTTTCCAATATTACACAATTTTAAATAATACTCTAATGTTAAAATTAATGACTATACAAACACTGGGAGGATCAAAACTGGTGTTCCTGCGTGAATTATGTGTCTTCTAGGTTTGTCCGGCATATCTCAGTTGATAGAGTATTGGCTTCTTCAGACAAAGGTCCCTGGTTAGAATCCTGTCCTGGGCACTTTTTACGCCGAGTTTGGAAAAATTGCAACTTTAATTATCCATGTGTAAACAGGTAGCCAGCGTTTTTCTGGAGTTATACAGTGCTCAGCAAAAGTTTAGACAATGATCATTTATTCTTCTGTAGTGAGAAGTATGTAACGAATTGTTGGAACTCAACTGTCATATATTAGTGGGGACTTATCTTTCATACACAAACAATAAATTTTAATTTATACACATTACATAATATATAATGACAAAAAAACAAATTTAACATTGTAGCAAAAGTATAGACAATTTATCTGTTAACAGAAAAGTATCCATAAATTAAATTCGAACTGCACCTACATTGTCTGCTATTAATGCAACAATGTGAGTTCCCATCGAAAAAACTAAATCCTGCATCACTTGGTTGTCCATCTCGTACCAAACAGGTTCAACAGCAGATCGAAGTTCATTATTGAGGAGTATTGTCAAAAAAATGCATAAACCGTATGCGATATAATGCCACAAAAGTTTTCGATTGGGTTCAGATCAGGGCTACACGCGGGCCAATCGAGTACAGTAATATTTTGAGAGTTAAATTATTTTTTTGATTTGTATGCAGCATGAATAGACGCAATATCTTGCTCAAATGCATACTTTGGAAGAGCTAAAAGTTCACCAAATGGCTTTCCAATGTATGTATGCAGTCTTACGCTGCTTGGCGACCATTGAGAAACTCAAGATATACTTGAGAATTAAAACAAAGTGAGGCCCAAATCATTAACTCTTTCGAGGGCGGTGTCCTTAAAAAGCACACTTAATTTTAATTCCAAAACTGACAGACGGCACCAAGAAGGATTAATTAAAATTTTCCTTTTATAATACACGTGAAAATAAGCAAGTTCGTACTTTCTAATAAATTTGTTTATAAATTCTGATTTCAGTCCATTATTTCATTAGTTTTATAATCAGAATTACTCCGCGACGGAAAGGGGTCAATTTGTTGTGAGATTTCAAGGCTGGTTGTTTTATCATTTTCATGTAAACTAATGTACATCTTTATATAATTCATCTACGAAGTAACCGTTGACACAGAAAGCTCTGACTCACTTTTAATGCGATTAGCAGTCATCATTTGTCTAGATACTAGTTTATGGTTCCTTCTATAATCTCGTTTTCTGGCCACACGAGGCTTTCCAGATTTATGTTTTGCTTTGAAGAGTCACCCTTAGACAGTACTTAATAGATATACTTCTTTGGACGATTCAAAGTGGCTGAAATTTCTGAAAAAGCCTTGCCTTTCGATTTCAACTTCCATGCTTTAATTACTTCATCTGACTGAAAATTTCTAGCTTGCGTCATCTTCACTAACCGATATTATGACGAGGTGCACTTAAATACTTCATGCATGTTTCATGCATGTTTCATAAGTTTGAAATTTAAGTTTTTCCGTGAACAGTTGCCAAAAACCACAAAAGTGTCTAAACTTTTGCAATATGCAAATTTCACTATTTTCAGTTAAACTAAATAATATATTGCATTAAAACCGTTATTTTTGTCGTAAAACATTTGAAATATATTAAAAAATAAATACAGCTATTTGTATAACCAAAGTGTTCGTACTTTTTCTTTAAAGGTTAAAAATCACCAGTGTCTAAACTTTTGCTGAGCAGTGTATTACCTACGTTTTATAAATATATTAACAGTAAGTTTAATAAATTTATTTTTCACTGTTTTACCAAAAGATTAATTCAATACCTGTTTATTTAAACTTCACTATAGTTTAAAGACTTCTTATTTATCGTAGTTTATTCATCTTTTCAACTATTCTAACGTTTCCGGAATTTGATGTTACACAGATATAATTGAAACTTAAAAATATTAATTAATTACAAAATTATCATTAATGTGCGTTTGGCATAACTGTTTTTCTCTTTTTGTCAAAAATGCAATTTAGGACCTGGTTTTATAAATTATTTTTAAAAGTAGTTGGATGTGCTAATCCCAAAACTTTCTCCTATCTCATACATTTTAATATTTCAAAAAATAGTTACAAAGGTTAATGTTCACTATTATTAGTTCAATACTATACCAACTTTGACTTTCATCTTAAATTTCTGCTTCAGTCAATTAATCGGAGTAATGACAAGTTAACCTTGGTCATGATATTTATTAAAATCAATAGTTTTCTGTTATTCTGTTGTACATCAGCTGTTTGTGATTAGCCAGCTTAGCAGGATGCGAGGTTCCGGCCGATGTAGAATATAACTAAGAAATATCGGAAAAAGTATACAAAAAGCGCTCTTGCAGCGCCCACATTCCGCGGAATATTTCAAAATTCAAGGATGACCTGCTACCCATAGCAAAATATGCACAAATAATTGGTTCAATTCTATTCATAACGTCATACACTTTTCGATGATATGATAATGAAAATGGCACAAACATCGCTATTATAGCAACCCTCCCGGCGTAATATTTCCTAATTGAATGGCAACCTGCTGGCTATAGCCAAAAATATACAAGGTTTAGTTCTATGCCTAACTTTATACACTTTTGAATGGTACAATGGCGAGCACACGGACAGACAGACATTTTGCGTGAACATATTTTTTAAGATAGTTGACCCCTATAACGTTTAAATCCGTCGAAAACCGGAATTCGAAAATATTTTCGATTACAATACTTGCTTCTGTTGAAGATAGTAGAAAGTAAAATTTTAAAAATTAACAATGAGTAGAAAAACTATAAAAAGATTTTAAACTACATAGCACTGTATTTATTAAACAAATCGGAAATTTGAATTCTAAAATACTCTTTACATATCTTCGAATTTAAATGCATTGATACAGAATTGTAGACACAAATCTATCTTAAAATGCATATATATATATATATTAGGGTGGGTCGAAAAAACCGAAATATTTATAATAGAAATGTAATAGAGCGGAAAAGTTGCCTTTTGTAATAAAGAATAAATTTGTAAAATATTACACCGATCGGTTAATATCTTTTACCGCCGCAAGGGGGGCGAAAATTCCAAAAATCGCAAAAAAACATGTTTTTTTCAATATTGTTTTTTAATTATCCAAACGTACGAATACAATTTCTAATAGGACGCAATAGCTACATGAAGATATAATAAATGTTCCGGTAAATACTCATTATGATAAAGGCATATCCTTTACTGCCGCAAAGGGATCATATTTTTAAAAAAAAATTGTAAAAATTTCAAATTTTCATTTTTTCTAATCTAAATTTTTATAATTTTTATAATATGTCTATCAGTAAATAAATTTACTTTATATGTATTAATATGTCATAAATTTTGTTAACTATTTGTTATAGACTGGAAAATAAAAACGGTATTCATTCATTTTTCTTGACAATCGCTTCATCTACTGCTGTTTTGCTGCATATCAGCAGTTCATATACCAAAAATCACAAAAATGATATAAAATGAACAAAATATTTTATTATTTTATTAATTAAAATACAGAGATGTTTAACTTAAACGAATTAAATAAACTTAAAATGAAGAAGTATTTAAATAATTTAATTTCATTATATGACTTGCTTCCAAATAAAGCCATTGTTCCTCGAGAGGCCGAAATTGATCAGATGTGATCCCCCCTGTGTTCTGGTCCACAAATTTTACCAGCACTTCAGAAACTAATTTCACGCAACTTTCTTCTGACTGAGTGGGACAAGGAAAATTATAATAGCTGGTATCTTTAATGGAACATTCTAAACGCACCAGCATCGTGAGATCGTCAGTCGTTAGACAAACCGTAACAGCTGGTTTCGTTAGTTTACAGTTTTGCCACTCGATTATATCCATACAATTTTAAGCTTAAAGTTCAAGTCTAGAATGACGAAGTGACGGATTGCACTATTCGTGTCCACAGAACTTCGTGCTTTGGCACTTTTCTTTATGGCTGGGGTCCTGATGTCCTCTTCTTCATATGCTATCATTCCAATGAGGATGATTCACGAAAAGGTATTTCGTGAAATTACAGGAACTATAATCTTTCGTATATGATATGACAAGTAACGGGGGTTACTAATTATAGTCCATAGAATCTGAAAAACATGGTGGATTCATTTTAATTGTGAAACAACTGATGTAGTACACTTTCAGGATGCACTCATTCAGTACATCCTGAAAGTGTACTGCATCAGCCGATTGCCAAAGCACGAAATTCTGTGGACACGAATAGTGCCATCCGTCATTTCGTCATTAGATACTTTAACTTTGAAGCTTAAAATTGCATGGCTTTAGTCGAAAGGCAAAACTGTAAACTAACGGAACCACCTGTTACGGTTTGTCTATCGACTGCCGATCTGACAACGCTGGTGAGTTTAGAATGTTCGATTAAAGATAACAGCAATTATAAATTTCCTTGTCCCACTCAATCAGTAGAAATGAAATTAGTCACTAAATTGCTGGTAAAGTTTGTGGATCAGAGCAGAGTGAGGATCACATATGATAAATTTCGGCCTCCCGAGGAACAATGGCTTCATTTGAAAGCAAGCCATATTATGAAATTCATTTACTTTAAATACTTCTTCATTTTAAGTTTATTTAATCCGTTAAATATCTCTGTATTTTAATTAATAAAATGGTAAAATATTTGTTCATTTTATATCATTTTTGTGATTTGTGGTATATGAACTGCTGATATGCAGTAAAACAGTAGTAGATGAAGCGGTCGTCAAGAACAATGAATGATTATATTTTTTATTTTTCAGTCTATGACAAATAGTTAACACAATTTATGACATATTAATAGATATAAAGTAAATTTATTTTTTTCTAGACATATTATAAAAATTTAGAAAAACTTGAAATTTGAAATTTTTACATTTTTTTTAAAAAATATGGTCCTTTTGCGGCAGTAAAAGATATTACCTTTATCATAAAGAATATTTATCGGGACATTTCTCATATCTTCAATTAGCTATTGCGTCCTATTAGAAATTGTATTCGCACGTTTAGATAATTAAAAAAAAATATTAAAAAATACATGTTTTTTGCAATTTTTTGAAACTTTGGCCCCCTTGCGGCGGTAAAAGATATTAACCGATAGGTATAATATTTCATGAATTTATTGTCTATTACAAAAGGCAACTTTTCCACTCTATTACATTTTGATTGTAAATATTTCGGTTTTTTCGACCCACCCTAATATATATATATATATATATATATATATATATATATATACATATACATTTTTTCTTTCGCTAGACATCTTTATTCACCTGAATAAAATATTTTTTTTTCATCCTTTTGATAGATTAAGAATACAGCAGTAAAAAATCAAAGTTTAATTAACCGTGATTTATAAACTAAAAAAAAATCGTCTACGTAAAAAGGCACTTAAGTTTCATTAGTAATATTTTTCCTGTACGTATTGAAACTCCTAATCATATGCTGTTGAAAAAATACCATGAAGAATGTACTTTTAATCTATATAAAATATATAGATTACATACATAGATACACATTATATATCTATATATCTATAGATATATACATAGGTATCTTTTTTTCTGTAATTAAAATACTTATAATTAGTGATTGACTAGTAGAAATTATTTCGAAAAGTATGTAAAAATTATTATCTCTGTATGAAAACGTATATATTAAGATAACGTACATAAACACTAGGGGGGAGGGGGTATTTTTTGTTTATGTAGAAATCTAATTGAATAAAGATTTTAGTATTTTTTAAAGCAATTTATATATATATATATATATATATATATATATATATATATATATAAAGAATATGAACTTATAAATCGCTGCAAGTAGCACTTTTGATGAATTGGGTTAAGAAATAAGGTGCTAAAGAATTTTATTTCTTAAATAGAGATTTATTTTATTAGAAATCTAAATTGTATTCGTTATTTCATTTAATCATTCGGTTGGTTGGTTGGTTGATTTTGTGACGGCCGATTATCGACTCTAGGGATATAGGCCCGAGGGGGAGTGCCCTTCGTGGGGGTCTTTCTAAGGGAACCTAACCCGTATTAACGCATGGAAATCCATGGTTCGAAGAAAACCACGAAAACTCCGAACGATTAGGCCGACGGGCGCGATTGGGATCGAACCCAGCACTTCCCGTCTACCAGTTTCGAGAGCAGAACCTCTCAGCCACTGGTGGGGCCTTTAATCATTTGGAATTACCCGGAAAGAAATAAAATCTAGGAATAGGGAAGTGATGAGAAGAAAAACTATAAAAGAATTCATACGATATAGAGTTTTACTTTTTAAACAAATGTGAAACTTGAATTCAAAAAACCTCTTTACATATCCTTGAATGTAGATGCAGTGATATTCGATATGAAACAAAAGTATATGCAAAAATGAATGTATATACCTTCTTTCTTTCTCTAGAAATTTTTATTCACTTGAAAATGTATAGATTTTTTTTTCATCATTTTGATAGATATATATATTTCAGAAGTAAAAAATCAAAATTTATTTTAACGTGATTTAACAGTTAAAAAAAATCTTCTGTGTAAATCTTTATTTATGTTTTAGCCTCCAGTATGCTAGTTATTTCTCCCACCTAATGGTGTCGTCTCCAAAAAATAACGTTACGTTGTATAAGCCAGCCGTAAAACAAAGTAGATGTATCATTGTACGGAATAATTGCTACTGCAATTTTTAAACTTCTATAAGCATCGCACTTTTTCAACTTTTATACAGTCGTATTGAGAAAAAAGTACTTTTAAATGCGATTTGTTTGAAAACTGCATCTCCATTTATTTTTTAGATATTAAATTTTGTACTTTTTGGCACTATTTGTTTAATTTTAACAACTCTAGTCGTCCCTTTCTGTAGAAAGTAAAAGGAAAAATAGTTGAAAATTAGGAAATATATCTCTTTGTTGCCATTTTTTCATGAAAACTGAAAAAAAAAAATAAAATATGTGCTATTTTGAAAAAATATAAATGAATGATTTCTGATAAAACATGGAGCAATTATAAATAAATTTAATTTTAAGTATCTATATTAATATTACAAACAAATGAAGGCATATGAATTATGAGATAGCTGATTTTTTTTTTTTTTTTTTTTTTTTTTTTCCCAGTTTTTTGAATGACGAAAACTCTTTTTTGTGGATTTGTGCATTATTCAGTGATAGTCGCGCCCTATGCATATATTGCTGTAGATGTTGTTTAAGACTGGATCGTAAATGAGGAATTCTTTTGCGGATGCGGATGAAGTTATTTTATATAAAATAAAAGTGCGTGTTTGGAGTCATAAAACTGAACTATCTGTATTTATATACATATATATATATATTTTTTCATCGGATGCGACACAAAAATTCTGAAAAAGCAGAACTCCTGTTTTCTAGTTATTACCCCCCAGTACGGTATGCTATTTCCTTCTACCAGCTTATTTTGTGTCGCCTCCAAAAAATAACGTTACCTTACAGAAGCCAGTCGTAAAAAAAAAGCAGTACGATTTTTTAAACTTCTAAGCATTGAACATTTTAAATTTTTATACCGTCGTATTGGAAAAAAAGTACTTTTAAATGCAATTTGTTTGAAAACTGCATCTCTGTTTTTTTTTAAACATTAATTTTTTTGTAGTTTTTGGAGCCATTTGCTTAATATTGGCAACGGAAGTACTCCATTTCTGTAGAAATTAAAGGAAAAATAGTTGTAAAATATTAATTATACATTTTTAATTCCATTTTTTCATAACAACCGAAAGAAAATGTAATTAAAATACGTGCTATTTTGAAAAAAATATAAACGAATGATTTCTGTTAAAACATGGAGTTATAAACTATATTTAATTTTAAGTATCTATAATAATGTTACAAACAAATGAAGACCTATAGATCACTAGAGAGTATTTTTTTTTTTTTTTAGAGTTTCTTTAATGACGGCATCTTTTTGTTGCATTTGTGTATTATTTCACGATAGTGACGTCCTATGCATACTTTGCTGTAGATGCTTAAGATTGGATCGTAAATGTGGAATTCTTAAGCGGATGTGAATGACGTCATTTTACATAAAATAAAAGCGTGTGCTCTAAGTCTTAAAATTGAAATATGTTTTGTACTATTCATATATGCATACATATATATATATATATATATATATATATATTTTCATCGGGGGTGACACTAAATTCTGAAAAAGCAGAATTCCTGTTTCCTAGTTGTTATTATTTTCTTTCTACACATTAAAAATCTATAAACATACGCTATAAAAATACTTCATTAAGAATGTGTCAGTTTTATTGTAGTTAAAAATGCAAAATTTATATAAAAATAATTGTTTACAATGTACAGCATATCAATGGTTAACAGTGTCACATCGAATAATTTTTAAATTGGTAATTTGTGAAACCTTTACTCTCTGCGGTTGCTCCAACATTTTCTATTATCTGTCTCTTTTTAACACGGGTACTCTAGGATTCTGTCTTATAATCTTTTTTCATATCTTATCCTATAATGCATGGTAACCTCATATAAGATTGTAAAAAAAAAAAAAAAAAAAAAAAAAAAAAAACAGAGAAACATGCATAATAAAATTTTATTTCTTTGTTACATGTACTTTTCGTATGAGTTCAACAATGCTTGTAAAATAACGACATATATGACGTATACTTTCCTCCTTGAATACTCAGTTTCTGCTGAATTTGTTTCTATTCTTCTCGAGAGAACATTTTCTTACAGATTCTTTGATGTAAACAAAAACTTGAATTTTTTTTTTCTTTCTACTTTTTACTTTCTCCTGTCTTTACAAGAAGAAGGTATTGGATTCGTGAAAATATTCACCTTTCGGTTTTCGACGGATTTACACATTTTAGGGGTGACAGATTCCGAAAAGCATGTTTTTACAAAATGTCTCTCTGTGAGTCTGTCTGTCTATATGTGACACAAATATTGTGGGAGCTCTATCTCAAGAACTAATGCAGGGAATTTAATAAAAATTTATATTCAGATAGTCCTTGATATAAGTTGGTGCTGATTAGTTTTTGGTCTAAATCTCTCAACAGGTGGCGCTGCTATGCAGCATTATCCACGATTTCCTCAATTTCTTCTATCTCCAGGACTAACGCACGTATTTTCATCAAACTTCATATTCAGTTAGTCCTTGACATGAATTGACATTTTGTGCATTTTCATGTAAATCGCTCACAGGTAGCGCTTCTATGCTGCATTTTTTGCGATTTCCGCAATAGCTCTATCTCAAGAAGTAATGTTTAGATTTTCAACAAACTTCAGATTCTGGTATAAATAGATATTAATTAGAGCTCTTTATGTTTTGGTGTAAATCGCTCAAAAGAATAGCTCAATCTCCAGAAACAATGCACGAATTTTCATCAAACTTGAGTTTCAGTTAGTCCTTGCGATGAATTGACGTTTTATACATTTTGGTGTAAATCGCGCAACAGATCGCGCTGTTATGCTGCATTTTTGTCAATTTCCATAATAGCTCTATCTCAAGAACTAATGCTTGGTTGATATAATCTTGGTTATACCTTGATAGAATTAGTGCTGTTTATGTTTTGGTGCAAACCGCTCAACAGGTGGCGATGCTATACTATATTTTTCAGAATTTCCGCTATAGCTCTATCTCAAGAAATAATGCACGGATTTTCATCAAACTTCAAATGCAGATATACTTTGGTATGAATTGGTGCTAAATTGGTATAATTTCTAGTACTATTTAAATGATTTAATTGACGTGTTTATATAGAAGAAAGTTTTGTGATGGCCACAACATACTAGTTATTAATGGGTTTAAAAGTTTTGTTTATAATTAAAATTTATTGAAGTTTTCTTCTTTCATCTGAGTGAAAAAAAGTGTCAACGTCGATACATTTTATTATTTTAACACAATAATACTGATTAGTAACGATATGATACAAGCTCATATTTGTTTTTAAAAAAACATCTTGAGTGATATATTTAACGATCAGTATGATTGTTTTAAAGTAATAAATCAACACTTGAATTATTTAACAATTATTAATCTATACTTGTATTATTAAGAAGTAACGTTTGTTTATTTGTAGGAGGTAATCTCAGGAAGAACCGATGCGATCTCAAAAATAATGGTGTCAAAATGATGGTGATAGTCATTGCTCCGACATAGGCTAAATTTGACGTCTGTGCCACTTCCACAAAAGGGTGAAGAAGCAAACAAACTTTCTAACAGGCGATTTTTGTGTTACTGAAGGGCCTAGATACATGAAATTTCGCATTACTAACATATAGCTTTGGCATAGCTATTTATTACATATAAACTATCTCTAAGAACATTTCTTAAATAATTCGAAGTTTAAAAGGAGGGAAAATGCGCGAAAGCGATTGTGATGGCTAAATGGCGATTTCTATGTAATCTCATTAAGTATCAAACCGATTTCAAACGTAATGGTAGGAAATGAATGGTGACAGCCCTTGCTCGAGCATAGGTTCTATTTCATGTCGACGTCACTACCACATGGGAGTTGCATGAGCAAAACGTTCTAAATTGTAATATTTGTGATACTGCAGCGACTAGCAACTTGAAATTTGGCATGACAATTACTTGTAAGACGTAAGTGCTCTCTAAAAACAGTTTCTAAAAAATTCAATATTTATAAGGGGTGAAAGTGCGTGAAAAGCGTTCTAAAAGCGTTCTAAATTGCGATTTTTACTCAATCTCAATAAATATGAAACCGATTTTAAAAGTAATGGTTGCAAATTTATAGTGGCAGTCCCTGCTCCAAGGTAGGCTATATTTTATGTTGTTGTCACTAACACCTGGTTTTTGCAGGAGCAAACAATGTTCTAAATTACGTTTTTTGTGATGCTGACAAGTAGAATATTTTGAAATTTGGCATGGTAATTACTTAAAAGAATCAAATGCTTTCTACGAACTGTCGAAAGAAAAATTCAAATTTAAAAGAATGAAGTGAGTGAAAAGCTTTCTAAAAACGTTCTAAATTATGATTTTTATGCAATCTGATGAAATACCAAACCGATTTCAAAAATAATGTCTCCAAATATGTGGTGATAGAACCTACTCAAACATAAGCCATATTTAATGTCGGTGCCACTGCCACCAGAGGGTTGCTGGAACAGAAAAGTTCTAAAGTGCGAATTATGTGATACCGAAGAGGCTAGAAACTTTAAAAATGGCATGGTAGTTACTTATAAAATATAAATGACCTCTAAGAACTGTCAAAAATAAATTCGAAATTTGAAAGGGTGAAGCGAAGGGAAGGAGCGAAAAGCATTCTGAAAAAGTCTTAAATTACGATTTTTATGCAATCTAAGGAAATAATAAACCGATTACAAAAGTAATGGTTGCGAATGAATGGTGATATTCTCTGATCCTACACAGGCTATATTTTATGCCGGTGCCACTACCGCCTGCGGCTGGCAAGAGCAACAAACGTTCTAAAAAGCCTTTAAAAACTTTCTGAATTACGTTTTCTGTGAAATATTAGTAAATGCCCAATCGATTTCAAAATTAATGTTGGTAAATTTACGGTGACAGTCTCTTTTACAACATAGGCATTTTATGTTAGTTTTACTATCACCAGGGAAGTGGCAGATCGTTAGAGAAAAAGCTTGGAGTTTGACTTGCTGATTAATTTTAAGATGTATATGCTTAACTGTGGAGCAAACATGCAAACCATGCTTTCTCCTTTAGATACAATTTTTCAAAAAACACAAAAAACTGATAAATTGGAAAATAACTTGTATTTAATTCTAATTTTTACTGTGTATTTTTATTACTGGTTATTAGAAAGAATTCCAAGCATGCATAAGATATTAAACATAAAACGAATTAATAAAATGCATTTAATATTTGGAGAAATCACGTTTTGACCGAATTCAGAGGAGGAAACATGTTTTGATTGTTTGACAAGGGGATAAAACGCTTTTTGAATGAAATAAGTCCTAACTCACAAATAATACAAAAGCATTATTTTACTTGATCAAATACAGAACTTCAGTTGATTATTGATAAAATAAAATGACAGATTATGGTACCTAGTAGTATTCATTAAATATTTACTAAATAAATACTCGTTTGCCAAAAATCCACTTCAAATTTTAAAACCAATATCTTCATCTAGATAGTCACACACTTCCCCATCTTCTTCATTGCTGGCTTGTAAATCATAAATAATGTGGTTGTATCATTTGAAGACATCATCAGGTTGATTTGCCACTGTCCACCATACATTACCTTCAAAAGTTTGCCAACATCCTTTCTTCTTTTCAACTGATATGGCCTGGCTAAGAGTGAGATTCTAAAACAACCCTTTGAACACGCGCAACAGTAACTCTCTTTTTAAGAAGATTTACATCATATTCTTCATTTAGATCTTGAAATCTATAATTCTGGAAGCATTTAATCTTAACAGTTATCTTATTTTTCTCTAAAACAATCCGTTTCAATTGTGATATGTATGGTAGGTTTCGAAAGTACACATTAAGTGACAACTCTGATTGGCAGACTGGAGAAATCACTGTTTGATTGAATGCAGGCTTTGAAGGAAACACTCTTTGATTGAACCGCCAAGTTTTAAAATTGGTTTATGATCCGAGAAAAATTTTTTTCGGTTAAAAATACCGTTTATTTCTGTGCAATTTAACACATAGTTCATAAAACTAACAATAACTCATTTTTTATTTTTTTGTGAGAAAACACGGTTTGAATGTTTGCTCCTCAACTAAGAATCTTTTCTAAAAAATCAAAACTTTTATGAATACTGAAATGAGCATAAAAGCTTCAAAATGCTTTCTAAATTATCTTTTTTTAGAGTTAATTTTAGTTTTTTTTTTATTAAGTCTCATTTATGCCTAATGCAATATAATAATGAAGTTTAGTCAAACTGTGGCTTAATTAGTATTTTTTGAATTATTACTAAAATTTATTTCTTCTAATAAAATTTAGACATACAAATGTCACTTGGCATATTTCAACTATTACGCGAGCAAAGCCGCGGTTTTTGATAGTAAAAATATATTTGTGCTTAAAAACCTTATATACTGTTTCTTTTTATTTCTCTGCTAAAATTAATATTAAAAAAATCTACATTTTTTGCTCTTTATAATCCATTTTAAACCTAATTTAGGTACAAAAAATATTTTTCATAAACTTAAAAATAATTCATATTTGAAAAGGTCAACAATAATATTACTTTAACTAAGTATATAGTGTATTTTAACTATCTTTGTATATGGAAGTTTTTTATATTTAAAAATTGCTTTTAATACTTTGCTAATATGCAATGCTAGCATATTAATTCATATTTAAAGGTTGAAGAATCTCGAATAAGAATATCTTTAGAGATTTGTTTTTATACTCTAAAACACTTAAGGTTGATTATCTCAAGTTCGTTAGAAGTACTTAATGTAGAAAAATTAGAATGTAAATATTTATAAACCAGAATTTAAATACTCATTAAAATTTAACTTGATGCATATTTAATTTCTTATAATCTAATTTCGCTCTTGTCTATTTTTCAAATTTCATTTTTTTTTTTATATGCGTCTTACAAAATTTTAGAAGAATCTAAAGTGTCACTTCCTGAATATTTACTAAGTATTTTCGTGTATGTAATGTGTGCCTTTTTTATGTTCATGGAAATAAAGTTGTTAAACATACTTCTTGGGAATATATTTCAAGGTTTTAATTCGAATAAACAACTGAAATATTTCCAAGAATGAACACTGGGCCTTTTTATAGTAAAATATCATTTTTATACCGGCATAAAATGATATAGAGATATAGCGTATGAGTTTTCAACAGGTGCGCCATGAAAGTATCCCAAGTGTGTCCCAAAACAGTTTTAGTCAAGTTCTAGTAATTAAGAAAAGTTTTTTCAATTCAATATTTTAAATTACAGTATTTAAATTTGATGACGATTAGTATCAGGAAATTACATTTTTTGCAGTTTTTTTCCACTATTGTATACTTAAAAAAACATATACCGAGAAGTTATAGATGTATTTTTAAACTAACTGGATAAAGTTATCAGTCAGCAAAAATAAATAAATGAATAAATAAATAAATCCTTGAAAAAAACGATCAAAATAAAAAATAGAGTTCAAGTAATTAAACAAGTGAAAATATATAACCTAGATAAATAACTTATTGAACATATTTCATACACTTAATATACATCAATACTCAAGCATATATTCGCATACTTAATTAAACCTCTGTGGATTTGAAGAAATATCCCTTCGCGTGCAAGTGTATGTGCGCTACGAATTAAATACTACATAATCGAAAAACGTTATATCAAGGATCACTGTAAAAAAAATATCGGAAAGGATACTTCAATCTACTTGAATTTTCTTCATTGTTAATTCGTAAATATTACCAAACCAATATTCAGTTCTCAATGTTATGCTTGCGACAAGGCATCTATTCATTATAGATAAAATTTTAACAAAATAAGCTTAGGCTAAATGCTGCAATTTTCGACTACCTATAAGTAGTTGACCACAATGAGATAAAATGTTTTATAAATAGTTTGTTTTTATTTTAAATGAACTATTATAATTTCTCAATGCTTAACATCCTTTACCTTATGATCAGCCAGAAGCGAAGAATAATGGATATACTATTTTCATTAATAATCAGTCATTTTGTGTCTGATATTAGTGGCCGACTGCTAAAATTAAAAGGTCGACTATTAGTGTTTTTATCCTACATCTTGGCTACATTCTAGACAGAATATTTTGAAGTTAATGCATAATATAATGTTATATTATGTACAAAAATAATGCCAAACAATTATATGTTTTTCTGTTAAATTATAATAGCTTGTTTTGCGTGGTTTTTTTTTTTCTTTTGATCAGTGTGATAAATCATTTTGTTGGCATTAATAATGTAATTTGAAAGGTACTTTCGAAAAATTCTATAGTTTAGATGCGTCAAGAATGTTTATCCATAGATTCAAGTGCGTAGAGACATAAATAAAGATAACAGTTGCTGATGTAAAATATCTTTAGTTAAAACCTGCAAATCGTCAATTTATTCCATAATACACTGGTTATCAAAAATTAAGGCAAAGTCACAAAATGCTAATTTTCAAATACGCGAACATTCAAAAGGAAATAATATAATTCGAGTAATTACTATCTCTACAACACACCTAGTCCATATAACATCTCATTCATGTCACACATGGTCACAAGTCTCACAGTCACTACAGTGAAGCACAGAAATAGGAAATTCCATACATCTCATTATGAGTCTCGAATTATCACTATACGTGACTCCACTGAGAGGTCACTGTGACTGCTGCTTTGTGACGAGTCACCATGTGACTTTACAATGTAGTTAACTTGTGACTATCATGCGACTGTCATTTGTAGACTCAATTCAAAGTCATCGTGAACGCTGCATTGTGATAAGTTACCAAATAATGTCACATTAAAGTCACATGATGACTTTCAGGTGACAGAGAGACAACTGTGAAGTCACCATTATGCTCTTTTAAGAAAAGTCTCCATGTGACTATAATATGATATTATTTGGTGACTTATCATAATGCAACGTTCATGATGACTATGAAATTGAGTCTCAAAATGACAGTCACATGAGAGTCAGGGTTTAACTATATTGTAAAGTCACCTGGTGATTCGTCACAAAGCAGCAGTCACGTTGACTTCTCAGTGGAGTCACATATAGTGATCATTTGAGACTCATAATGAGATGTATGGAATTTCCTATTTTTTTGTTTCACCGTAGTGACTGTGACACTTGTGACCATGTGTGACATGAATGAGATGTTATATGGGCTAGCTGTGTTGTAGAGATAGTAATTACTCGAATTATATTATTTCCTTTTGAGTGTCTGCGTATTTGAAAATTAGCATTTTGTGACTTTTCCTTAATTTTTCAAAACCAGTGTATAAAGGGTGTCCATAACAGAATGTCCCAGTTTTAATGCTATCATATAATACTTCAATTTAGAATATTTACAAACAAATGTTACATCGAATTGAAGGTAAACTAACCTAGTTTTTCTTACAAATGTTCAATATGTGCACCTTTAGTTATATGGCACACATTCATCCTAAACTCAAATCCTTCCCACACTTCGGTTAACAAGTCCGGTCTAATGGAAGCAATAGCCTCTTCAATTCTGCGAGTCAACTCTGGCAAATAATTGGGTAGCGGCGAAACGTAGACACGATCTTTTATAAAGCCCCAAAGGAAAATATCACATGGCTCTAAATTTTATATCATCAGCCCATAAATAACGCTCTACGCTCAGGAGTCGCTATTTTGTGTATGTGACACTGGAAAGTAAATAAAAAAGCAGTACCGCGCATGCACTTATCCAAAACTGTTTCAGTACACTTTATGAGTGAACTCGAACCAACATTCTACAACGCTTATAGTTGATACTATTGAAATTTATAACTGGGACATTTTTTTTTTGGTTACCCTGTATATCTACAAGAACTTTTTATCACTACCCATATTGATGTCTATGGAAGTTAATTCATGATTCTGAATTTAAATTACATCAATAAAGTTTATTTCAACATTTTTTATTTCACATTAATGCTCATTCAAAAAAAAAAAAAAAAAAAAAAAAAAAAAAAAAAGGAACTTTCTCTTTAAATTTAAATTAAATGCGATGTAGCACAAACAAAAGCACGTAAAGTACTTACAAAAATGTTTAACGATTTCTATTTTTTAGATTTCTTTAACCATTAAAGCTTTTCTTTTACACTGTATAAAAAGGAACACCAATAAAACAATTCTTATTGAATAAAATGCAATTTATTTTGCGTTATGTTGTAAGAAGAAAATGTAGATTATCGGAAAATAATTCAATTTCGTAAAAAAGTGTAAAGATTTTATCTATTGAAGCTCATATCTTATTAAAAGTGTTGTGGATGTAACTCAGTAAAAATCTCTAACAGGATTCGATTGCACCTTTTTTATAATAACATACGTGATTTTAATCGACACATAATCATGACTATTTTCGGAGAACTTTACTTCAGTTTGCTTTTAAGCATGCGAAATTAGACGACAGTTAGCGGTGCCGGTTCAAGGGGTATGCGAATTGTGTCATTGCACGGAGCGCATAACCGAAGAGGCGCTATATAGTAGAAAGAGCGTCTACAAGAAAATCAATAAAGATAATTTTAGGTTCGGTTCATATATATAGGTAGATAGATAGACAGATAGATAGATAGGCTGGGGACGAATCAAGAAGGGATTCTTTTTAGATTTTCAAAAATACTTCAAGGATGATAAATTTCTGCATGCAGATAGCGGCATACCAGGATCGACTAACACTACATGGCTCCCTGATGTGGGGGAAAAGATTCATTTGGGACCACTATAATATGCTTTTAGCCACAATTTCTACTCATAAAAGAATTTTTTGGGGGTCTCGAAGGGTCCATTTTTGATTTGGAGGATCTGGATATCTTCTTCGTTTGCCCTTTGAAAATCAGTCCCTAAGGTTAATACGCATTTCTTACCCCCCACCCCCGGGAATATTTTTGAGTAACTGAACAATTAATAAACAACATTTCAAATTTTTAGGAGGGAGGGTGTTTAATTATTTCAAGTGACTCGAAATATTTAAGAAAGAAAAGAAACTAAAGGTTTTTATCGTCAGTAGTGCAGTCGCCCTTCCATTTCGTGATAGATCATTTTACACATTTGCTTTATGGTCATACTTTTAAATATCCTCTTAAAAGGAGATTCAGGGATCCGTAGGCGAAAAAGAGAGTAAACTATTTATATTCTTACTACAGGCACACATATGCTATCTATATTGTTTTTAACCACTATATCTGTAGGGGAGACTAGGGACGGTTGACCATACGGGAGGCTTCAACCACCCATCAATTTTCATATTTAAAAAGATTTCAGATCTTCGTTTCATAGAGATAATCGAAATAGGTGTGGTAAAAATCAATTGTGAAGAGTTTTCAACCTAAAAGTTGTGTTTTTTAGAAATATTTTTTAAGCTTTTCTCAGATAAATTATATGATAGAAATTTAATCAAGTGGTTTTTGAAATCTTTTTGTTATACACTGTGCATAATAAAAAGTTAATGGTTATATATATAAAATAATGTAAATTTATTCGGTAAAACTACAGTAAAATGGCGTCATGGAAAAGAAAGTGTTTAAAACTGACTAAAGAAAGATGTGAAAAAATACTAGAAAATGGGGAAGTTGATAGGAACTTTTTCCCATTAAAATATTACTTACAATAAGTAAATAGAAACAGTAGGAAAGGCTAGAAAAAGTGAAAGCAGCAGTTTTAAGAATTTCAGGGCCAGTGGTATGTTTATAAAACCACTTAATTTTAAATCCGAACATCACAATGGCACTAGAATTTTGCTAAATTCTTTTCCATTTAATATGTAAGTAAAATATAGCCTTTTTCATAATTCCAAATAAATTTGTTCGTTAACTCCGGTGCTTGGAATTTATTTCAACATTTTAGTACTGAAAGTACTTTACCCCTTAATGCTTTAGTGCGCAGCTTTGCATATACGCAAACAACAGTGCTTTGGAATTAATAGATTTTTTTTATTCGTATACACCTAATGCACACGAAAAAATTATAATAGCAATATTTGCTTTAAATAATAACAGACATTCTGTCTTTAAATAACGCTAAATTAACCATTGCAACTTTCTGGTGTAAAGACAAATTCTCTGAACTACGTAATTTCTAGAACGTATTATTAGCCTAGGCAATAGGGAATTTTACCTAGCAAAATTAATGGTAGTACTGGAAATCGGCTTTCTAGATGTTTTTTGTTTAGCTGAATCTGAATTTGTATCTTCCCACCAAAATTTCCCCCGGCAACCTCCCCAAATTTTAGTAAAAAGCCCCTAAAAAAATTTTTTATTAAATTTTTTTTTTATCGTTTTAGAGAAAAAGTATCTAGAAATTCAGAAAGTAGACAAAATCTCAAACAATTTAGATATATGACATAATGATTTAGGATGAAGGGGAAGGGGGCATCTGCCTCGGAATTTGCGCGCGGTGCTGCGTAAACTAAGTTGCGCAATTCCACTTAACCACTCACACGCTTACATTCGCCCTCCCATCTCCCCTCCGAACTTTCTCTATAAGGTTTACTTTAAGATTTTTGGGTCGCTGAATCCGAATTTTTAACTTTCCCCCCAAAATTTCCCCCCCCGAACCCCCCCCCCCCAAATAGTTGTTTTTAACTTAAATTTCTTATTGTTTTAGGGGAAAAGCATTACGAAATTCAAAAACTAGACAAAATTTGCAACAAATAGGATATATGACATTATGAATTAGGATGTACGGGGAGGTTGAGGACTGCCTCGGAACATGCACTGCTGCGCTACGTGCACTAAATGATGAAGTCCAGACAATAGGGGATTTTATCTGGCAAAATTAATGGTAGTATTAAATCGGCTTTCTAGATGTTTTTTGGGTCGCTGAATCCGAATTTGTAACTTCCCACCAAAATTTCATCCGGCAACCCCCCAAAAAATTGATTTTTTGAAAAAAATTGTTTTTTGAGAAATGCGCGCGGGGAATGTTCCGAGGCAGCCCCCTCTCTCCCCGTTTATCCTATGTCATAATGTCATATATCCTATTTGTTGAAAATTTTGTCTAGTTTCTGAATAAAAAAATGGAATTTTTTAATAAAAACCTTTTTTGGGGGCTGTTTACCAAAATTTGGTGGTGTTGCCGGGGGAAATTTTGGTGGGAAGTTACAAATTCGGATTCAGCGCCCCAAAAAACATCTAGAAAGCCGATTTCCAGTACTACCATTAATTTTGCTAGGTAGAGTCCCTATACGGTCTCTATTGCCTGGACTATATACCGTGGGAATTAAAGGGTTAAAGGTTAAGTTTTATAAAATAAATAATTATATAAAATAAGGTTTTTGGCGACATACTTATTAAAATATTTACTAATTTGCAATATTTTAGCTTAAAACAGATACACGGCAGCACTTTTTACTTGTATTGCAGATCTGCAACAAAAGAAAAAATTAACGTATTATATGAAATATGTATCTCTGCTTTTTTTTTCATTATTTCTCCTGTGTAATAAACCTTTAAGATAATCGAATGTAATTTTTAAGAAACAAAATAAAAAATCACGCATTTAAGGGTTAAAGGTTTAAATAATAAGTTAAGTGCTCATGCCGCTGCAAAAGAATATAGCATCGATCAAAAACTTTAGGAAGGTATGTAGACTAATTTCACCAGGGTGACTAAAGTGAGATGAAGCCATACTATGTAACAACTAGAGTTGTCACATAGTTGACATTGTCATGTCGAGTGTCACGAAAATAGGACAAGGAGACTAAAAAAAAGCGGGACAGTGGCTCCTAAATCCGGACATAATAACATGAAGCACTATGGAAATGGAACCTGTCTCTAACAGAATACTGCCTTAAATGTTAAAGTCTCATCTTCCCTGTTGTACAATTATACCTGCTCAGACAAAATCCTGTTTAAAATAAAAGGTATCTCCTCTGACTGGCGATAGCGTCTCAACAGTTTATTTAAAGATCATATTTTTTAAAATATTTTTTTATAATAATTAAAGCATGTAGTATAAAGTTATTTGCTTTTTTAAAACTTATTTTATTTTTCTTCACAAATTTTGCAATATAAAACAAAGTAGGGCAAGCCTCCCATATAGTGGGTCAACCCTCTCATATATGAGGAGTCTTGACCCATTATTTTTTCATGATTAACATCAATCATTTTTCAAATTTATTATATGTTACACATATGTAGCAATTTTATTTTGATAACTGATTGTATAACCAATAAAATGTTATATAAAACTTTATTCTACGTTCAATATTTAAAAAATAAAAAAATCATTTTATAAAAAGTGGGTGAACCCTCCCTAGTCTCCCCTATGTGTAAGGCTTTCATCTATATATAAATTTTGCTATTTTTATGTATTAATTTTTCTAAGTGCACAAAAATATATTAATTAGTTTGATTAGTTATTTTATATTTGACAGAGAGAGATAGCGTATATTGAATTTGTTTATATTGTTATTTTCAAATATCAATCGTCTAATGTCATGCCAATTTGTAATATTAATAAAAATTTGTCAGTATAACTATGTAATTAATGAAGAACATGTTTACCTAAAAGATTAATCATTACCTGAAGCATTGTTATGATGATGGACAACTGAGATGGATTGAACTATTTGGTAAGTTGGCATATGTTAAAAAGTTAAGTCAAGCGTTTTTTACATCTTCACTGCATATTATTATAAAGTTTGGCCTTTACGCGCACAACATGAAATATTTCTACCATAACAGCTGTTAGTATTATTTTTAACAAATCCCTACACTGCAAAAAAGAAAAAAAATACTGTTATAATATTTTCAGCCCAACTATGTGTATTATACCATAAAATAAGCAATAATAAACAGTGTAATATTCAGTAATGTACCGTTAAGCTGTAATACAGTATATTACTGCTAGTATATTTATAAGACAGTATAATATTTTATTGTTTATTATTGCTTATTTACGGTATAATACGGGCAGCAGGGATGCCAATAATATACCATAAAATCAGCAATTGTTTTTGCTTTGCGACCTCGAACCAACACTCTACAACGTTTATAGCTGATACAATTTTAATTTATAACTGGGACATCCTTTTATGAATACCCTGTAATACACAATAACTTTTCTGCACTACCCGTATTTAAGTCCATACAGTCAATTCATGATTCTGAATATATATTACATGAAAAAAGTTTAATTCAACATTTTTAATTTCTTCTATCTTCAATAGAAGAAAGTATTACAATCGAATTTCTTTTCGACGGATTTACACGTTTTAGGGGTCAGAGATCCCCAAAAACATGTTTATAGAAAATGTCTGTCTGTCGACATTTAACCATCAAAAACTGTATGAAATTATGCATAGAATTGAACCAAAATTTGTTTTTAAGTTTTTGGCTGTGGCAAGCAGGTCCTTACTTAATTTTGAAAAAATCCGCCGGAAGGGGGCAGGGTAATAGCTATTTTTATGCGATTTTGATTATTACACCATCGAAAGTGTATGAAGTTATGCATATAATTAAACCAAATTTTTTGTGTATATTTTTGGCCAAAGCCCTCCCTGCATTTTGAAAAATTCCGCCGAAAGAGGGTGCTGTAATAGCGATTTTTGAGCCATTTTGATTATTGTACCTTTGAAAAGTGTATGAAGTTATGCATAGTATTGAACCAAATTTTTAGGTCCTCCCTGAATTAGGAAATATTCCTCCGAAAGGGGGCAGTATAATAGCCATTTTTGTGTAATTTTCTTGATTTTTCGTAGTTTTATTGTACACCGGTGGCTTGTGAAGATAGTGAAGAACTTCCCATTATGATAAGCCGGCTATTCGCGAACAGCTGATATTCAACAGAATAGCCGAAATCTATTGATTTTAATAAATATCATGCTGGAGATTATCTCGGTTTTTTTTTGCGATTAATTGACTGAAGTAGAAATTTGAGGTGAAAGTCAAAGTTTACATACCATGGAACTAATAAATGAAATAGTGACATTTGTAACAACATAAAAATAGCAAATAAAGACTTTGTGCAACATTATTACAAAGCAGAAAAAACAACGTTTAAAAATGCACAAATAATACATGATAAGCAGCAAACAGCTATTTCGAATCTACTAGCGAGATTCTACTTCAGTGCATGATAGGGCAAAAGGAACAGCCTGCTAGAAAAAGCAAGGCTGAGCAAAAATATAAACAGAGACGCGCTGGCTTATATACCCAATGCGGGTAGCGGAGGCGCCAAAAACAACCAATGAGAGAGAAGCAGTGGAAACGAATAGTTGGACAAGTAGCAACATCTACTGGAGAAGGAGAGAAAAAGAAACCAAAAAAGGGGAAAATTAAATTAATGTTTTCCAAATACTTGGAAAATCAAGAGTGCTAGATAAGTCGTTGACTAAAGTGTGAGAATTTTTATTGATTTGGTAAGCTTTCCAGAAATCAAGATCAAGGCTAGAAGAACATTTTTAGATAATGATAGTTGAGGAAAAATCGAACCTATGTTGAGAAGACCAAGAATTTTGAGCAATAGAAGAACGTTTGAACTCCTCATTTTTAACATAATCTTCATGCTCTTTTAAATGAAATCTAAGAACACGTTTAGTCTGGCCAATATAAGAAAGGCCACACTGGAAATAGATTTGGCAAATACCCCCAGTTATCTAGGCGATAAACGAGGTGTTTGAGAGTTGAAAAAGGGATTTTATTAACAGAGAAAAAATAACATTAAAATAAAACCTTTTTAAGATTTTAGCAACTTGCTGAGTGATTTTTGGAAAAAATGGTAACACAATTAAAGTATTAGAGTTGGAATTTGAATGCTTTTCAGAATGGACGGATTTCGTCAATTTCTTATATATAGAATTAATAATATTAGAGGAATATCCACGATCAATAGCAATAGCTTTGGGGTAATTTAGTTCAGCACTAAGTAACTAAGGAGTGGAACAAATATTGGTAGCCTGAAAAACAAAAGTATTGAAAGCAGCGAATTTATGGTTAGGGGGATGAGATGAATACCCGTGAGGTGGGAGACTGACAGCAAAAGGTCAGTCTCCTTCCAAAGGTTTTTCTCTTCTTCTGCGGTAAATGTCGCTACTTGTCCACCCAGTCGTTTTCATTGCTTCTCTCTCATTGGTTGTTTTTGGCGCCTCCGCTACCCGCATAGGATATATAAGCCATGTCTCTGTTTATTTTTTTGCTCAGCCTTTCTTTTTATAGCACGCTGTTCCTTTTTCCTTATCTTGCACCGAAGAAGAATCTCGCGAGTAGATTCGAAACAGCTGTTTGCTGCTTTTCATGTATTATTTGTGCATTTTTAAACGCTGTTTTTTCTGCTTTGTAATATTGTTGCACAAAGGCTTTATTTGCTATTTTTATATATTTGGCATTAACGGACCTTTATTCTTCTGCGATTTGTTTTTCTCGCAATGTCTCAAGTCAATAGGTTTTGTTATTTAAGATTTTAAAAAGTACAGGTTTTTGAAACACTTACATTTCCGATTTGACTGTAGGCGTAAGAAGGTTATTCCTAAACTCATTTCCTTACATTGTAATGTATTTTCTTGAAATAGAACTGACAAGGTCTTATTTCGTTCTAAATTAGCTGTTTTAAGAGCTTTGATTAAAGAGACTTCCACAAAATTGCTCATATAGAGTGCGAGTTATATTCGTTACATATTAGCCTCGCTAATTCTACACCTGATTTTAAATCCATCGATAGAAGGTCATGGAGCAGAGTTCTCACAGTTTCTTCTGTTAATTGTTCTGTTTTAAAGAAGAAACATAATACA
This sequence comes from Maratus speciosus, assembly GCA_963932465.1. Taxonomy (NCBI): domain Eukaryota; kingdom Metazoa; phylum Arthropoda; class Arachnida; order Araneae; family Salticidae; genus Maratus; species Maratus speciosus. Next base: position 47,770,031 of record OZ010786.1, on the reverse strand, counting down.
CTTTGTGAAAGTTCTGTCTCTAATAACGCCAGGAATTTGCCTCTTGTTAATCAAAATGCAGTTGTCAATCTTTCTAGTGTGTCTTTAACACGTTCACGCCGGCGCGGTGGGTCACAGTCGACTGTCTCAGAGCTGCCAAGTATCCGGTTTTTTGGATACCAGTATTTTAATACAGAAAATGTTGTTTTATTTAATTAGAACAATTGAGCTATTTAGAAGAACAACATTTTCTCTAAAATAACAGTGGTGTACAAAAAGCCGGAGACTTGACAACTCTCAGACAGTCGAGTGTGACCCACCGCACCTGCGTGAACGTGTTAAGTAACAATCAGGTCGATGCTCTCAAATTGAACAACAATTTTTCTGTCTCTGCTATTCCTTCTTTACCTAATCTTATTGCTCCTATTGAAAGAGCCTTTAAGCATAGCGCTCTATCTTCTTCTCAAAAAGAGTTCAATAGGCATCTCATTGCCAACACTGTCGATTTCAATTCTAATGTTTATAAGCCCAATCTTAAATATCCTGTTAAACAATGTCTGAAAAATTTGCGTTCTGATCCAAACTTAATTATTACTAAGGCCGACAAAGGTGGACAGATTGTTCTTCTCGAAAAATCTACGTACTTGGAAAAATTCCATAAATTAATTAATGATGATCCGTACGTGGATATCCGCAAACACCCTTCCACTAGTGAAATTAACCCTATTAAGTCTGCCATCAAGTCTTTTTCCATTATTCCTGCTGATTTTAAGAAGTCTCTTATCCCGTATATTGCGCATTGTGCCAAGTTTTATGCTTTACCTAAGGTCCATAAACCTGACATTCCTTTCTGGCCTATTGTCTCTAGTATCGGTACAGCTTCTTATAAGCTTGCCATATATTTAGTTTCTGTTTTTTCCCCCAACTTTTGAGCAGTAACTGTTTCACTGTTAAGAATTCATTTGATTTTGTTAAATAACTTCATAATTTTAAGCCGCAAGATCACATGATGGTTTCTTTTGACGTTAAATCATTATTTACAAACGTTCCGGTTGATTGCCTCAAGAAAAGGCTTTGTGAATTCCATTTCTCTTATTTTGAAACCAAGGAGCTTATATTTCTCACTCGCGCTTGCTTGTCACAAAATACTTTTGTTTTCAATGACAATTTCTTCCGTATGATTGACGGTTTGGCTATGGGTAATCCTCTTAGTCCAATTTTATGGGATATTTATATGCACTATTTTGAGGTCAAACTTTTTGAAATTTTATAATTTCCGTTCTATGTTCGTTATGCTGATTATGTTTATGTCCTGGTTGAAATGAATTCGGATATTAATCATATTCTCTCTTTTATGAATTCCATTGATCCCTACATTCAATTTACCTCTGCAATTGAGACCAATAAGTGTCTTTCTTTCCTGGATGTCCTTTATATTCGTTGTGAAAATGGCTTTGAGACTACCGTCTTTCGTAAACCTTTTGCTGTCTGTCTCCCACCTCATAGGTATTATTCTCCTCCCCTAACCAGAAATTCGCTGCTTTCAATACTTTTGTGTTTCGGGCTACCAATTTTTGTTCCACTCCTCAGTTACTTAGTGCTGAACTTAATTACATCAAAGCTATTGCTGTTGATCGTGGTTATTTCTCTAATATTATAGATTCTATTTATAAGAAATTGACGAAACCCATCTATTCTGAAAAGCATTCTAATTCCAAATCTAATACTTCAGTTGTGTTGCCTTTTTTTCCCCTAAAGTCAGTCAGCAAGTTGCTAAAATCTTAAGAAGGTTTGGGATTAATGTTATTTTCTCCCCTGTTAATAAAATCACTTTTTCAAATCTCAAACCCCCCGTTGATCGCCTAGATAACTCGGGTATTTACCAAATCTCTTGCCAGTGTGGTCTTTCTTATATTGGCCAGACTAAACGTGATCTTAGATTTCGTTTAAAAGAGCATGAAGTTTATGTTAAAAATCAGGAACTTAAACGTTCTTATATATCTCAACATTGTTGGACTTTCAAACATAGGTTCGATTTTCCTTCTGCCATCATTATCCAGAAATGTTCTACAAACCTTGATCTTGATTTTTGGGAAGCTTTCCACATCATTAAAAATTTTCACACTTTAGTCAATGACTTATCTAGTACTCCTGATTTTCGAAGTATTTGGAAAGCATTAATTTAATTTCCTCCTTTTTTTGGTTTCTTTTTCTGTCGTTCTCCGTAGATGTCGCTACATTTCCTCTCAGTCGTTTCCCCTACTTCTCTCTCATTGGCTGTTTTTGGCGCATTCGCTACCCGCATCGCATATATAAGTCATCGCGTCTCTGTCATTTTGCTCAGCCTTGCTTTTTCTAGCACGCTGTTCCGTTTCTCTATCTTGCACTGAAGAAGAATCTCGCTAGTAGATTCGAAACAGCTGTTTGCTGCTTTCCGTGTATTATTTGGGCGTTTTAAAACGTTAATTTCCTGCTCTTAAAGCCAGAGCGTCTCTGTCTATCATTTTGCTCAGCCTTGCTTTTTCTAGCACGCTGTTCTTTTTTCCTTATCTTGCACTGAAGAAGGATCTCGCTAGTAGATTCGACACAGCTGTTTGCTATTTTTCATGTATTATTTGTGAATTTTTAGACGTCGTTTTTTCTGCTTTGTAATCTGTAACAACATTTTGAAATATTAAAATATATGAGATAGAAAAAAGTTTTGGGATTGGCACATCCATCTATTTTATTTTACTTTTATGCTTATTCAGAAAGTTGTAATTTTTATTTAAATTGAAATTAAATGCCATGCAGCACGAACAAAAGCATGTAAAGTATTTACAAATATGTTTAACGATTTCTATTTTTTAGATTTCTTTAACCGTTAAAACTTTTCTTTTACAATGTATAAAAAATGAACATCAATAAAACAATTCTTATTGAATAAAATGCAATTTATTTTGCATTATGTTGTACGAAGAAAATATAGATTATCGAAAAGTAATTCAATTTTGTAAAAAAAATTTACGAATATATCTATTGTGTCATATATCATATTAAAGCTGTTGTGATTGCAACTCAATAAATATCTGTAACAAGATTCAAGGCATTGATTTTGCACCTTTTTATAATAATGTTCGCGATTTTAATTTAATAACACTTAAAATATATATAATTTAATAACTTAATATAATTTAATAACACTTAAAAATGAAGATTGTGGAGAACATTAGTTCATTTTTCTTTTACGCATGCGGAATTAGACGACAGGTAGTGATATAATGTAACAGTAAATATACGCACTGTTAGAATATTAATAAATAATTTGTGTTTTTAAAAATGCTACTAATAATTTGGAAATAATTAATCCCTTTGTAACGAGTGTTACGTATATGTGCCATATAGAATATATATCGACGCTTTTGTTTACTATTTGGGAATCATAGTCCTGAAAAATGAAAACTCATATCTGTGACGCTCATCCCAGAAGGATTTAAAACTAAAATTAATACCGTTTCAAACTTATAAATTCTCTAATTAAAATAATAACAATACCATATGTAACTGAATACTTACATGTACGGCTAACTATAATCTTTTTAATCCATGTCTGTACTTGTAAGGCTTTCATCTATATATAAATTTTCTTATTGCATGCATTAATTTAGCTTTATATAATTAATAAATGCTAAAAAATATATTTATGAGATTGTCTAGTTGTTTTACTTCACAGGTGGAAATGCTTCATTGATAACACGCAAAGTTTAAGAATAATTTAGAGTGTATTTATAGAAGAGCAGTAACCATTAGGTTAAAATAATATTTGTTTGAGAGTTAGACTAATCAATATAAATGCATTTTTTATTGTAACTAATTTTGTAGGTTTATTATAAATTTATGAAACAGTTCCTTCTTAAACATTATTTTCAACAGGTGTCGACGGGTTGTACCTCCTAATAATAATTATTTTTCTCATCGGGGACGACACTAAATTCTGAAAAAGTTGATGATATTTTAAGAAACTTAAATTGTGCGTTAATGGACAGAGCGACAAAACAGATTAATTGCATATGTCTTTCGTTTTACTTTTATATGTAACAACTTAGTTGATAGTTCAGCATAATCAATGATTTATAAATAGGTAGTTCTTTATAAAACAGTAATGTGATTTTTTGTTTCATTATGAAAGTACTTTACATTCAAAGTAATCACCGTGATTGTCATCACACAGTAAAACATAAAAAATCAACTTTATTTAACTGCTGACAGAATATTTACCTCCAGGGGTGTCTAAAACACAATAAAATTTGTGTTAAAACAGCACTACGTATTTTTATTTTAACGCTGTGAAATAAGGATACATAAAAAACTTTTTAATTAAAATTTGGTTAGTATTTTTCTCGCTACGCAGCGTTATCTTTAAATCATTGTAAAAGAAAGTTGAGTTGAATCTTTCCTATCAAATGTTATTTTGGAATTTTGTTGTCACATGAGGAGGCAAAAAAAAAAATCTATTTTAAAATATTATTTACGCAATTTTTCGCCAGTCACGCTAATAGCATAAAAAATACTTAGCACGTAAAAAGTTTTATTAAAACATAATTTTGGCTGTGGAAAAAGCTTATTCTGAACATTTATTTCAAAAAACGTATAAAAATGCATGTTATTTAAATTTGATTACCCTATTAAAGTATTAGAAAAATCCCTTTTAAAATTTCAGTTAAGCGATTTAACAAAAGGGGTACTACAACCGTAAAAAACCTATCTGTAAGAATTTTTATCAAAACTTAAATTCACTTGTGGCAGCAGCTCATTCGTAATATTTATTTAAATAAACCCATAAAAAATTAATGTTATTTAAATTTATTAAACCTGTTTCCCACCATGAAACGCTTTAAATACAAAATAATTTTAAAAAATATATAAATCACCTCTATTTTACGCTGGTATATCTGTCATATAGTGTAATATAAGAAAAAATTGGCTATGATAATTTGTCTTATATCATTATACCATAAAGTAACTATTGCATTGCTGCCAGAACAAAGAAAATGATAGAAACTGTAATCTGTTTATTGCCGAAACGTTAGTGAAGGCTTACTGTGGAGACACGAAAAGTTTTGATTTCCGTTTGTCTGTCTGTCTGTCTGTCTGTCTGTCTGTCCGTCTGTTCCGCGATAACTGCCGCAAAAAGCATCCGATCGGCTTGAAATTAATGTGGCATGTTGATGAGGTACTCGGACTTAGCTGTATGGTTTTTGGTTAAATTTGGTTCATTCGTTCGGGAAATATAGAACATTTTATTTTGCTCTGTAATGCTTTTCAATAGCAAGTCAGGCGATTTTCAAATTTTCATTTGTTGAAAGAAATGGCTCATATAAAAAATGGATTTAAATGGTAAATTTTTGATGCTGAAATTTTTAAATAAGAGTAGTAAATTATTCCTATTAGTTTGCAATTTTGTCAAAACATTTGTCAGAGCTTTTAAATTAGGTGTATAACTTAGGATGGAATTTTATACATGTGTTCGAATAATATAAAACATTTTATTTTATGAATTTACTTATATTTCATTTTTTTTCTTTTAACCGTTGCGTAGCAACTATATCTCCTCTAAAAATATCATAAATGTGAAAGTATGTATGGTTTTTAAAGTCAAATCAAAGTTAAAAGGAATGAATTAATGAATGCCTTTGTATAGATATTTGCATATAGATTGATTTAAACGCAGAAATGAAAATAGTATTTATATACTATATAGAATAATATCTTTATTTATGTATTCAACTATTTTGATTATAAAGGAAAAAGTTCGTTATTTTCATACAGAATAAACTGACATTATTCTATTAAACTTTATAAACTTTATTGTTGCCAAAAAAAAAAAAAAAGGAAATAACAATTTCTCCCAAAGAGTTCATTTTAATTTGTAAGATTTTCATGTGCAAAGGGAAAATGCAGCAAATTACAAATAATAAAAAAGATAAATAGGACAGGAATGAATACATATAAACATTTCACACCAAATACCACCTAAATTAATTTTTGTAGTGGTATTTTCCCACACTACGAAGAAAGATTCCTCGATTTACACGATTTTACTTGGCCTTCCTTTTCTCATTGGTTGCGATTTCATTTTCGCAATTGCGTATATTAATTGGCACAAAATTTTACATTTTTATGACTGAGGTATATGTAAGGCCATACAAATAAGAAATTCCGTATTGTTTCCTATAAAATGTGATAAAGTGTTGGTTAACTATATATGTTTCTATTAAGAGGAGCAGGGCTGCCAAGCCTCCGGCGTTCTGGATACCAGTATTTTAATACAAAAAATGTTACTTTATTTAATTGAAACATTTGCGCGATTTAAAAGAACAACATTTTCTGTAAGGTAATAGTGTTGTGCAAAAAGCCTGAGGCTTGCCATGTCTGGTGGTGAGTGAAATGTTTTATTTAATGCATTTATCTCTATTTTAATGCTACGTGAACAACGTCCCGTGTAACAGCTTGTAGAGTGTAAAATAAATTATTAAAATAATCCCTATTACGAAAAATGAAACAAAATGCCCGGCTAAGGGAAATAAAAGGTTAGTTAACCTTTCGTAATTTGACCTGAACACAGGTGTGCATCAAATTTCAACGGTGTTTGTAACATCACGATTTTAAATTAAATGTGGATACTATTAAAAGGCTATCACAAAAAATACTTAACGGCGCCATATCACGTTTATCTATTTAGTCAATTGGAAGTGGACACGATGATGAATTATTAACCGTTAGGTTTAGAACTCCCCCTACTTTAGGGTGATTTTAGTAAGTTAATGCTATCGAGTACATTTTTAGATATTTAGATTAGATCTTAGATATAAATATTGCAGAATGGTAATCAAAATTATTATTAGATTTATAAATTAGATGTCTCAGTTTACATTTCCAAAAGTTCTTTATCCATTAGATACAGATGTTTGTGGTTAGCAGGCAAGTAAATACTTCTGTATGGATATTAGGATAACGTAAAATGCTTGACCAAATTGTTGCTTATCCTTATAAATCGCAGTGTAAAAATGAATCTAAGATATAGGATAATCATTAACTCAATCAATAGAAAATTACAAATGCAAAATAAATTACACAACGGGGGGTTCAGGGGGGGGGCACCCCCCTGAAGAAATTTGCTTTATTATATAAAAATTACTAGAATAAGTAGCTCGTGAGAATTTCAGAATATCATTACATAACAACGTGTTTAATTTAACGCTTCTAATGTCTGAAACCATCGAAATATTTTTTTCTCCTTCTATAAATGTTTGTGTAATTTAAAAGTTTAAATTTTGTTTTTGTAGAAAGATTAATATTAAGCAAAATTTGCTAAAAACAATGAGTTGCAGAGATGACGTTGAGGCTCTTGATCTGCAGATTTACTAGTTACATTATTTTCATAATGCATCCAGGAATAAAATACACGTTCCTGTATACCTTTGAGTACTGTTATTTATTTTCACTAGAATGTTTGGATCATTAAATGTCCGACGGCGCCCCTCTTTTACCTACTTTAATATTTATTTTATTTTGTATTATAAGCTTATAAAAGAACACTTACTTAAATTAAACGTATGAAATTTTTTTAAACACTAGACTGTCGTTATTTTACTATTTGCATTCTTTAAATTTCCTTTGGGTGTAACTTATAAAGTTATTTAATAGAAATTACTTCACTTTTTTTTTAGCAAAACCGATTTTACAAGTATTTCTTCTTTACAGACTTCACGGAATTAGCTTTAATAAAATAATGTTAATCGGCAAGAATTTCTTTTTCTTTTTAATAAACAACATCTTAAAGTTTTCTGTAAATTTTGATGTTAAAGAGACTTTTGCGAATATATTTTTCATGCAAGTTTTAAATAAATTAAAAGAGTAGGGCAATAAAACTTCTCATCTATTTTAATCACCAGTCATTAGTTTTAAGTATTCACTTTACGTTTTTAAGTACCGAATAAGCTATTTTTACATTTTTGTAACAAAAAATATTCTGACATTGAGTATTAAATGACTACTTCATGTTAAAATAAATTCTTAAAAAATTAGTATTTTCTATTTTATTTTGGATAAGTATGAATTATAATAAATCTTAACCATTAAAAATCCATTTTGCGGTCTTAATTTAAAATATGAAAGGATCTAAAATTTTTTGTTTGAGTTTCAGACTTCATTATCTTGTACACTAATCAGGTATTTTTGTTTTCATGGTTAATTGCATTTATGAAACAACTGTTAATATCAAAATATTTAATTTTCATATCAAGAGCTATAAAAGCTTTACATAAGGTACATTAAAACTGTATAGAGTTTACAAGGCAGTCAGGAATTTCATTTAAAATTAATATTTAAAAAATAAATATCCACTTTCACAATTGAAGGTCATTTGGGAAAACAATAATAGTTCCAGACGTATGGATGATAGTTATACATTTATTATCTTATGCTCATTCACGTTCATCAATTTATACATATCTTCAACTGTGTTCACGCTCGAACTTTCGTCAATCTTTCCGTATTATATCCACCTTCAACTACTTTTTCAAAGGCTAAATTTGATTTTTTTTTAATCTGCTAAAGATTCTACGTGATAGCACGAATCGCAAGCCAAGATATGCTTTTGTCACTTTAAATCGTACAAAGGATTACCATCTTTCCACCGGCAGCCCATTTAACCACTTGTTGCATACTGTCCACTACAGTGGACAAAAATGATGGAATTTTCCAGCCTTACTTATTTCATTTACAGTTCCGATTCAAAGCTTATGATACTCTAAGACATCTATGTTTTAAGGGGCAAATCGGGTTGTCGCCACAAGACGCATAACTTACTTTTCGTATATCGTTATCATTTTTAATCAAAACAAAATTTACTTTTTTGATATATTTTTCTTTACATCCGTTATCTAAAATTTTTTAAGTCTGTTTTCTTCTTTTTATGAAAATACAAAGCTATAATTAAAACCATTGGATGATTATAAAACATTTTATTCCAAACTGGAGAATAACCCAACGTTCGCCATTAATATTCTTTGCCATATGCGTATATAATTAGTTGTTAGAGAAACCAGATTCGAAATTATACTTGTTATTTTTGCTAGTAAAAGATGGGGAAGAATGTTGTCCACCTGTTTTGTTTACAAGAAGTTCTGTTTAGCCCCGTGCAAGGGCGAAGTGCAAGAAGACAATATTACTGTTCAATGCATTATGTAAGAAAACCTTCACAAAAACGTTTTAATTTATCTAATATATAAAAATGAAACTTTGTCCGTCTGCAATTCTTTACAAATCCACAGTTAGGGAGCCAAAATTGTGAAATGTTGTAAATGTGTACTAAAACACGACCAAGGCAACTAAAGTGATCCGGAATCGAAATAATTCATAGTTCATTTTTAATTAATAAAATACCACCAATTTAACAGCAATTTCTTATCAAATTTAAACATTTTCATTACAGCAGTTGCCAACAATTAAATATCTACGATAAAATTCTTACCACAACAATTACTATCCTATTGTAAAAATTCACGTGAAAAATAAAAATTAAATAAATAATTTGACGATTTTTTTAAAAAAGTGAATATTACGTCATATCGGAATTATAATGGGCTCAGCAGGTGAATATATAAAGTCATATGAGATGGAAAAAACGTAATAAAATATGATAAAAACCATATTATGTAAATATTGGCATTTTTTAACATTTTGGAATTCTTTGAATTGTTTTTTTGGCCATTTTAAAACCTATTCCATATATATATATGTGTGTGTATGCGTGTATATTAGAATTTTCACGAAGACCTAAGTCCCTAGAGCTCATTCTTAGTGAAGAACTGAAATAAAGATTTCAGATTTTTTTTAAAATAAAATTCGTGGAATTTTTTTACTTGCCATTTTTCTTTAATCAGGAAAAAATTATTTAAATAACAAAGCACTTGGAAAAAACTTTTCATCAAAATTATTTAATCTCGGTCTCAATCCAAATCACAGATTACTGATATAAGGCGGAAAAAAACTGCTGAACTATTTATATTAACTGAAGTGTTTAATATATCATAAATGTCTGCAGGCGATAGAGATAGAGATAAATAAAAAAGTCATGCTTAAAAATTATTTTTAAAACCATAAAAAAATCAGTAACTTGCCACACAGTCTTCAAATGAATTACATTTTTGAAACAAATTGCATTTCTAAGTACATTTTTACCCAGTTCAACGGAAAATATGTGGCGTTTAAATTTAAATAAAATTTATAATAAAAGTTAAATTTAGTCGCCTGCTGTTGCCACCGTCAAAATGACGTCGTCGTTAAGCATGCAGAGGTTTGTCCTTTATAATATAGATAGTTAAAGATAATTATTGTTTTACACATTATTTATTTGAAAAACATGGCGGATTTTCATTTCTTTCACTTTTTGTTTCGTAAAAAATATACATCATTTAATATTTCAAATGTTTTTATAGAAACAGTATAAAAATTCTGGAAGATTCTTGAAATTTTTCATTTTATTAAAATAAACTTAATGGGAGATTAATAAAGTTGACAAAACATTATTTTTTTCAAAATTGTCAACTAACCGGTAACAAGTATTCCAAAATGTTTTTTATTCGATTTTTCAAAAATGTGTTACTAAAAGAAGAAAAATCTTTTAATCTATGAAGTAAGAACTTTATAGGCAAAAATTAACTCTTAGTTGTCTGTCTTAATAAACAAATACGGCTTATTTTGTTTGTTTGTTTTTTATGAAGATTTATTTAGATAGTGGTTATTTTAAAACATAAAAATATACAGAAGATTATTTTAAATCACGTGTTAATACTGCATAAAAAAATTACATTTTTAATTTTGCTTAAAAACGTTACGTTATACTTAAAAAAAGGAATGCATGAATGTAAGTTTCAAAAAGTTTTATTCTAATTTAACTCAAAAACGTCCTTTGAGAATTCTTCCGATAGCTTTGTTACGCAATGTTCGCTAAAGAACTAAGTCATTTAAATATTTTTAAGAGAAACAACTTAGTAATGAGGGTAATAATATTTTTCTTTTCTGCTGCTATATTTTTTCTGCCTTCATACTTTTTCTCATTTCATTCATTTTCTATTTATGTTGAAATTAAAAATTATTTATTTACTTTTGATAAACTTATAAACCGAAAAAAACATAAATAACGCCTTAGAAAAAAGGCAATTAAAATATGTAATTTTAAAAAAAACCTATTGTGAATTATTTGAACAATAAAGATATTTTTTAAAAAGTTGTTTAAACGTTTCTTTTATAAAATCTCTGGAGAATTTTCAGATTATTACACAAAGAATTACAAAAGTGTATTCATATATATATATATATATATATATATTCATAGGTAGTACTGGTGTTAATGAAATATATGTTGCACTTTTTTTCTATTCAATCGTTCATTTTTTAAAGATAAAATTACGAAATAAAACAATATGTCGTTGCTAATTAGAAACGGATGAATTTGTGATTTTAAATGTCTTCTGTTTTTATATGAAATCCTTTGAGAGTTCCTAATACGAGTACATTACACAACGAATGCCTAAAAATGTATTCATTTAAAATAAAATATATTAATAAACTTTTTATTTAACTTTTTTCATTTTTTCCTTTTTTAGATTTTGTTTTATATAAAACATACAAGTGCGTATTTACCCTATAGAAATATTGTCTTATTTAATAATAAGAATATTAATAATAGAATAAAAATATATAACAAACTGATGTATCATAGATAAAAATATATTGCCAAAATCAAAGTTTATTTGCTATATAATTGAAAGTGTGTTTGAAAAAGTACTTTAACGCCGCGATTCCAAAATTTTGCTGTTACGAAACCAAATTAACCCTTAACCAGAACGAGAAAATCCCGTGCACAAACAGAAGACTTATATAATTTGCCAAATAGTGAACTTAAACATTTAATCGTTAATAGTAATGCATTAACAGGACCAATTTTTTAATATAACAGCATAAAAATAAGTTTTGAAAGTCGGAGAGAGAAAATATTAAGGGCAGATATGTAGACGCAACAATCTCACAGATGGTACGTTTCTTGTTAAGGGTTAATGTTTGAAAGTTGTATGTGACCTACCAAATACATTCGAATATAAAAGGGTTCAAACAATCTTCATGATCAAAAGTAGAGAATTCATACATAGACGAGGTTCCTATTTATAGATCATAACTGACTTCTAAGACGAACACTGACATTTATTAAGACGAAGACAAAACAGACGTACAGATAATAGCTTTTTCACAATCATTATTTAGCTTAAAAGCAGCAGTCTTTGACTTTATCTATCTATATTATAAAGGACAAACATATCTGTGCGTAACGCATACGTCATTCTGCGAATGGCAACACTTTGAAATTTGAAATAAAATTTTGGTTTTGCAATTTTCTCTGCGGCAAATTTTTAGACTTCTAAACATCGGACATTTTAAATTTTTACACCGTCGTATAAGAAAAAAAATTATCTTTTAAATGCAATTTATTTGAAATCTGTATCTCAATTTATTTTTGAGCTATTAATTTTTTTGTAGTTTTTAATACCATTTTTCTAATTGTGGCAACAAAAGTACCCATTTCTATTAAAAGTAAAAGAACATAGGAGATTACTGTATCTTTTTGTTGCCATTTTTTCATAAAACCTGAGAAAAAAAGTTGAAATTAAAATACGTGCTATGTCAAGAAAACTGTTTGTTATTCCCTGATAATGACGTCATATGCATACTTCTCTATAGAAGTTTAAGACTTGATTGTAATAGTAGATTGCTTTAGCGGATGCAAATGCCGTCATTTTATAAAAAAGCGTGTATTTTAATTCTTAAAACTGAATTATGTTTTGCAGAAGTGCGTCAGTTTCACAGCCTAGCTGCTTTGAAATTCTTCACAGGTGAAAATGGCTTCACTTTCGAAAATAATGTAATCGAAATCACACACTGATAAAACACAATATTTTACAAAAATGTAGAGTGTCTTTATAAAAGAGAGGTAACATGCAAATAATAGCGATTTATATTACAGAAATTGATGATTCTCGCCTGGATAGATTTGCTTCGCTGAACAAACTAATAATTTCAGGTTTAAAATAATATCATGTCACCGAAGTTTTTGTCCAAAAGTCTCTGGAATTAAAAAAAAAATGAATGCTATTCTTTAAGACATTCACTATAATTTTATGAAAATAACATAATTTGCTGAATTTAATTTTTCATAATTTTATATAATCTATATATTTAAAACTCAAGTGTGTTTTTCAGTCATCTGCACTGATCTTTCTGCTGAACCAATTTTACTATATATATATATATATTTTTTTTTAACTGAAAGCTGTTAATTTGTAGATGTGATCGCACTAGCTGTTTTTTTTTAATATCCCCACTTTTATATTTTAATTTTAAAATAATTTTATGAAATTTCTTCAAAATGGTGAAAATTAGATAGCTTTCATTATGAACTGTCGGGGGGTATGTTCATTTTGTAAGCGATGCGTATTAAACTAATTAATAAACTCACATAATCTTAAGAACTGTATTTATTTTATTGTTGACAAGCGAAGCGATGCGTGCACACAAGGCAAGACAAGAACATAAACTAGAAAAGACGAAACGAATTACGTTTCTATGGTTACCTACATTCGCAGAACAAGTGCGTTGCCAACATTTTGGCACATAATAACAGATAATTCGAACATACCCCCCGACATTGAAGGGTCAAATTCAATCAATTATACAATAGAAAATAAAATATTAACATTACAAATAACTGAGTAAATATGATACAACACAGCAATTTTCTTTTAACAATGAATAATACAATTATGAAAATAATACAGCAATAAAAATTAAGAGAAAATTCACAACCAAGCTCCCTCCCTTTTTTTTATAGCTCGTAACTAATTCTCTGAAATTTGTTGTGGCAATAAAGCAATTTTGGATATACTTCTTTTAAGTATTCCCTTTGAGGTTTTGATTTCTACTACCCTAATCTTATCATCTGTACCTGGGAAAACATTTGTAATGCGTCCTAGTAAGTATTTATTTGTAGGAAGATCGTCTTCCTTTGTCAACACTAGGGTACCTATGATTACGTTATTTTTTGAAAATTGCCATTTCGAACGCTGTTGAAGCGTATTCAAATACTCTCTGTTCCAACGATTCCATATCAATTGAACGCATTTTGTAATTCTATGCCATCTAGACAGTCTATTTTCGCTTATATTAATTAATTCTGGTTCAACTATGGCTGTCATAGGTCTCCCGATTAAGAAGTGGCCTGGCGTTAAGGCCTCTAAGTCATTCACGTCTGAAGACAATGGAGTGATTGGACGTCAGTTTAATATAGACTCTATTTGAGCAACTACAGTTAATAACTCTTCGAAAGTTAGCCTTGCATTACCTACTGTTCGCTTTAGATGATATTTTACCGATTTTATTCCTGCCTCCCACAACCCACCAAAATTAGGTGCACGAGGAGGAATAAATTTCCAAGTGATATTCTCCTTTGACAAATAATTTGCCAACCTCTCTTCCGGACGTCTTAGCAAATTATGGAGTCTTTGTAACTCTGCGTTTGCTCCAACAAAATTTTTTGCATTATCTGAAAAGATTACTGCGCACTTACCGCGCCTAGCAATGAATCTTTTTAACGTTGCAATGAATGCATCTGTGGTCAATTCTGACACTAATTCGAGATGCACTGCTTTAGTTACAAAGCAAACAAAGATTGCGGAATACACCTTATTAAGAATTCCCTTTCTTTGTCCCTTATATTTTATAAAGAAGGGGCCACCAAAATCTGTTCCCACATAGTTAAAAGGTGCGCTAGGACGTACTATTTCTGTGGGTAGCGAACCCATGATTTGTTGCACAGTTATAGGATTGTTTTTACTACAAGTTATACACTCATGCGTTATTTTCCTAACTAAATTTCTTCCTTGTAATGGCCAGAATTTTTGCCTCAAGTAGCATAACAATGCTTGTGCACCTATATGGAGATATTTTTTATGGTAGTAAATTGCAATCAGGCTACACAATTTACCCTTAGCTGGCAGAATGTATTGATGTTTTTGAGCAAATTTTAGGTCGGAATGATTCAAACGACCTCCTACTCTTAGCATCTTATCTGCATCCAAAAATGGGTTTAACAATCGCAATTTACTATTCTTAGAAATTTGCTTACCTTCTAACAATGCAGTATATTCTGCCTTAAATTCGCTTTTTTGAAATTCCCGTATCAAAAAAGCTTCTGCTCTTGATAATTCATCTATACTTACGTGTCCCTTTCTTTTTTCAGTTGATCTTTTCGTATTATCTAAAAACCTGAAAATATAACTCAAAACACGTAATATTTTAGTATAATTATTGCTAATACTTAAAATTTCATTAACAAATTCAACATTATTCAAACAAGTTAATGTAGTATTGTTTCTCAGTTTTAACTCTGATGAAAACTCAATAGTGTTTTTTTCATGTTCCAAGTCAATGTCCTTATTGGATGTGATGTCACCTTCTCTTAGGAAAGAAGGGCCGTGCCACCAAAGTTCACAATCAATTAACTTGTCAAAAGTTTGTCCTCGAGAAACAAGGTCTGCAGGATTGTCCTCTGAACGTATATGTTTCCATAGATAAGTCTGGGTCAACTCTTGAATTTTGTAAACTCTGTTGGCCACAAAGCCTTTGAGTACATGAGGAGGAGTCTGTAACCATGCTAAGACGATGGTTGAGTCACACCACAAAATTACCTTATTGATATGCAACTTTAATAGATTCACTACCTTACATACGAGTTGAGACAATAAGGCAGCTGCAGACAACTCAAGTCTGGGAATTGTCAAAGGTTTCAATGGTGCAACCCTAGACTTGCTGCACAGTAAATTTAAAGATGTATTAATTTTTGTGGGACAGCGTAGATAAATGGCTGCTCCATATGCGAGCTCGGATGCATCGGAGAATCCATGCAGTTCAATTTCCGAATGGCCTTCGTTAAAAACAAAACGATTGATTTTTAAATTGTTTATATGTTGAAGCGTTCTGATAAAGCGTTGCCATTCATCCTTAACATAATCTGGAAGAGGATCGTTCCAACCTAACTTTAATAACCAAAGTCTCTGTATGAAAATTTTAGCCTTAGCTATTCCAGGACCGAGTAATCCTAATGGATCGTAAATTCGAGCTATATCTGATAGAACAGTTCTTTTCGTGTACACAACTGGCTCCTGAACTGATGAATTAAACAAAAAGGAGTCATGAACTGGATTCCATAAGAGTCCTAGAGTTTTAGTGCTCTGGTCCTCATCACTATCAATGAATGAATATTCCTTGTTACTAGTTGTGATTTTTAACAGTTCGGGGTGGTTAGCACACCATTTGTGCAATGTCATGCCGCCACGTTCAAGCAATGCGATTAATTGTGCTTGCAGTTGTTGGGCTTCTGCTAAACTGCTAGCTCCTGTTAGCACATCATCGACGTAGAAATTTTGGAGTACTGCACGTGATGCTAGCGGAAAATTATGTTTTTCATCGATTGCGAGCTGATTTAGAGTCCGCGTGGCAAGATATGGAGCGTTCGATGTTCCATAAGTAATTGTCTTTAACTTAAATGTTTTGACCGGTTCTTCTTTACCACATTTCCACAAAATGCGCAATAAATCTCTCTGCTTTTCCGCAATTAGTATCTGGCGATACATCTTTATGATGTCGGCTGTAAAGGCGTACTTGTGTGTTCGAAATCGACAAATGATATCAAAAAGCTCATCTTGAACTGAACCTCCATTTAATAAAACATCATTTAAAGAAACATCACTAGTGGTAGCTGCACTACCGTCGAAGACAACTCTTAATTTCGTGCTGGGCTTATCGGGTTTGTATACCCCATGATGCGGCAAATAATATGAAAATCTGGGATTAGTTTCCAAAGAGATTTCTTCTAAGTGTCCCAAATTACTATATTCTTTAATGAAATCTTCATACAAGTATCTCATGGTTGGATTGTGCGTAAATCGCTTAAGCAAATTATTTAATCGCTTATTTGCATTTTCTTTTGATTTTCCTAAGCATTCAAGTCCACCAGTTTTAATTGGCATTTCTACAACATATCTGCCGTCTTCCCTTCTGGCATGTGTACGCAGGAAATGTTCCTCACAAGATTGCTCTTCTTTACTTTTTATTGGATTTGTATCATTAACCGCTTCAATTTCCCAAAATTTCTGCATAATATTGGATAAATCGTCCACAGATCGAACAAGACCACAATAATTACTGAAATTGTTTTCTTGTGGCATAGACTCAGAACCACTGGCAACATAGCCAAAAACTGTTTCTTGAAAAACCAAATTTTGCATATTTATTTTATTGGCTCCCATTAAGTTAAAAAATACCTCGTTTGACAATAAAACATGTATTGGACCTGTTTTATCAAATTGTGGATCAGCTAACTGAAATGTCTGTAATTGCGTAATGGGCATGATATTTAGATATGTAGCTGGCGTTATGCGCGTAATTTTAGGAACAACAAAAAATTGCAATGTTTCACTAAAACTTCTATTTTCATTTGCGATGGTTGATATAACACTTTCTTTTATATTCATGACTGAACCATTTATCCCTGAAACTGATGCGTTTATTTTCTTTCCCTTCAAGAACAATAACTCGGTACATTCCTTCGTTACAAAGTTATTTTGAGATCCTGAATCTAGCAATGCCCTAAGAGGAACAAATTCTCTTCTAGCATTTTGTACATATATTATCGCCGTTGAAAGCAGTACTTGTTTACTAAAAGAAGATGTCATATTCATTACAGTATTGTTTATAGTTGAATGCGTGTTATCAAATGAATGTGCATTTTCACCCAAGGTGGTGACAGACATCTGACTATTTGTGTAACTATGAGGAGAAAATGCGGTTGCGGTTGGCGACAAGTTACTACTAAGATTACTTCTGTTTTGAGTTGGTATCCCCTGATTAGTATCAATACCATCTTCACCGCGTTCCAGGTGAATCAAGCTGTAGTGACGCTTGCTACATCTTTTGCACGTACTTAAACTTTTACATTGGCTAATGTTGTGAACAGATGATAAACAATTATTGCAAAGTCTTCTCGTTTTAACAATATTGAACCTTTTTTTAGCGGGCAAATTCAAAAATTGCGAACATTTCATTAAAATGTGGTCACCCTTACACATTAAACAATTGTGTGGACCTTCTGCTAACAAGGTTAATGACTTAGAATTGTATGAACGCTTCTGATCCTTAATGAAGGGTTTTATGGAAGTGCATTTATGGATGTTTTCCAAAATTTGAGAACGTTTCTCCAAAAATAATATTAATTCATCTAATTTTGGTACTTCGTTTGCACTTATACTCATTTCATAATAATGAAATGACCATTCATTACTGACCATTGGTAACCATTCATTATTGCAGACAAGAGAGAAATCGTGAGGTATTTTTATCTTTATTCATGCCATTTTCTAATAAAAAATCAAAATTGTTGATAAAAGTTGTTGTATAGGGTTTAGTGGCACAAAATCCCATTAGGAGCATAATATTATATTAGGGGCATAATAACGGAAAATGTCATACTTCTTTTGAAAACACGTATTTTTCCTCATAATTTTTGTATATTGTTTTCCCTTCAGCATGTGTACTGATACTAAGTTTCAGACACTAGGCGAAATGTTTATTTAAGGGAAAATGAAGTCATATTTAGAAGAAAACTAAACATTTTAACACAAATGCGTCTAAAAAACATAAATTACGGAAATTTTTAGTCTCCGGAATTGAGATTAGCATCTCAAGTAAAGAGTGCATCTGTTTACATAAAAGATGTTGCTGACAATCGTGACTTCAAGTTTTGAGTTAAAATGATTTTAAAATTATCAAACAAAATATAATTTTTTTAAAACGATGAATATGGATATGAGAAGCGCGTATGCAAATTTTTAGAAGGATTGAAAATTCCTGTTTTCCATTCCGGAATACCAAGCATAAGAGCCTCAGTTGATAACCACATCCTAATAACTGATCTTTATTATATTTTACTGATTAAGTATCTATATTTTAAAGAACAAATATATCTATTCGTAACGCTGGCGTCATTTTGCGAATGGCAACACTTCTCGATCAAATTTCGGTCTTGAAGTTTTCGCTACTGTAATTTTTTAATCTTCTGACCATCGTACATTTTCAATTTTCATCGCATAGGGAAAAAAAATACTTTCAAATGCAATTTGTCTAAAAAATGTATCTTAATTCACTGATGTATTATGCTTTCTAAAATAATTTTTAAACATTATATTTTTAAAGTTTATCTTATCACGTGCCAGAAGCATTGTTCAGCATTTGTTTCTATTTTTGCATAACGAAATTAATACATCCTTTATAAACAAATAAAAGAATAATATTAATAAAACAACAATCTAAAATATTTGTGAAAGACAAATTAACAAAATTCATACCTCTTTTATAAACAAATAAAATAATAATATTAAAAAAACACAAATCTAACATGTTTGTAATCGTGCAATTTAAATTTTTAGATCACCAAATAGGATTTTTTTTTCAAATGGAATTTGTTTGCAAAGTTCATCTCAGTTTAATGACTGTCTATGATTTAAAAAAAAAAATTTAAAGCATGAAATATTTTTATATTTATCTATATCGCGCGGAGCTTGATTACGAAACATTAATCCGTTTTCCCTTAAAACAATATAAATAGTTCATCATTTTCTTACGGCTAATATCCATTTAAAAAAATCCATTCAGTCTGAATGCAAGTATTACTTGCGAAATTTCCCACATACGGCCTTCCTGACATCTGGAGCTGCCACAGCGACATGTGCTAAAATAGAATCTGAAAAAAAACGAAAACAAATTACAGTAACTGTTCTTTGGGGAAAAAATTAATCTGCACATTAGAAAGATCACTGAGTCTTTTTGAAGTGGCGTAGCATCATATGGAAATTTCTTTAAAAACATTGACTTATAAAATTTTCACAACACACAAGAAGGAAATATTTAAAAAATATGTTTTTCATTTTTTTTTTTTTTTAGGTTTCAGTTTTTGTCATGCTAAATAAGTTTCGTGCATTCAGCATACGAGCTAGTATTTATCGGTCCTTCGGTTGATGAGATTTTCGCTACGTCGTAGCTGTCGTTAGACTTCACTTTGGTTACTTTATACGGACCTAAGAATTTAGATTTCAACTTTAAACCTGGTCCTTGCTGGGTTCTCTTAATTGCTACGAGGTCACCAAGGTTGTAATTCCGGGGTTTCTTACATCGAAAAATATAGTGCTTGCGATTTTCTTGTTGAATTTCCAGAATATTCTTCTTGGCTTCATTACGGAGCTCTTCTCTGTCTTTTATGAACTGTTCTTTGACTGCACTGTTTAAGAGGTCAATAATTTTTACATCTTCTTTTTGTTTCTTTTTGTACCAAATAATATTTCAAACGGTGTTTTCTTAATGCTTCGTTGCTAAGTTAAATTAATGACTTGTTCAACTTTAGAAAAATTCTTTGAAAAACTGTAGAAGAGATAAAAACTAGTATTTTTATGAACTACTAAAATATGGAGATATTTATTTCTTTACGTTATGATAACGTTATAATTATTATCTCTCTATTCTAAAAAAAGGTAACTACCGCTGTCATCGTCGCCAGTTTTGAATTTTTTGTGACCGGAGGTCTTTCTTCGTTAATATTAAGAAAAATAATGCATACAAGAATAAGAAAATCGGTAGTATTATACAGAAATGTTAGATAAACATGCTGATCCAGACAGTTTTCAAATCAAAGAATCTCTCTATTCTAAAAAAAAGCAACTACCGCTGTCACCACCGCCGCCGGTTTTGAATTTTTTGTGACCGGAGGTCATTCTTCGTTAATATTAAGAAAAATAATGCATACAAAAATATGAAAATCGGTGGTTTTATACAGAAATGTTTGATAAACACGCTGATGCAGACAGTTTTCAAATCGAAGAATTATTTAAAGATATATTTAATGCTAAAGTTGGACAAAATAGTTCCATTAAAAAAGTTTTATCGGAGCAAAAAATATATGGGAATTAATTCATTTTTAGATCATTTTATACATTAGAATTTCCCGGTGTGCAGATTGCATTAATTGTTTTATTTTGACTCATTTTTTCAGGTTCTATTTCTATTTTAAATTCAAATTTTCAGCATTTCTAGAGATATTTTTTACATTATTTTAGAAAATGGTATTAATTTATACTGTTGCCAAATGTATAAACAGCGCAAACAATAATGATTGCCTCAAATTAAAAATTTATTTACACGTGACTATTATAAACAGAAAAAATCATTTGGAATTAGAATTAAATAATTATGTACAAAAAGCAGGAACTTATTAAAAATTACGTCATAAAAAGTATACACGTGAATTTTAAAAGAGAAAGGATATTGTAAAATAATAAATTCATTTACATGCGTTAGAAGTCTTAAGTAGGAGAAATTACGTCATATTTACGTCACATTATAGTTATTACATAAAATGAACACAAAATAATATTGCAAAACAGTTTAAATTTAGAAATTGCGCTAGACATTTATTTGATATTTTGAGAGGATCTTTTCAACTATTTTTGTTAGGAAAGCGCAAATAATATTTCATTTATAACAAAAGTATTTTCACGTGAATATTAAAAAGAGAAAGAATAGTTTGGTCAAAATTACGTCAGAGTAAAAAATTAATTTAAAATTTTTTATTAGATATACAGGATTTTCAAGAACTCTTCTTAAAAAATCCGAAATTTAAAACGGGTGATAATGCGTGAAGAGGGTTCTAAAAAACATTCTAAAGTGTGATTTGTACTCAATTTTGGGAAGTATCAAATCGATTTCAAAAGTAATGGTTGTAAATTGATGGTGCTCTAACATGACCTTGCTCTAACATGGCTCTGTTTTATGTTTGTATCACTAACACCTTGGGGTTGATGGAGAAAAAAAATTTCTAAATTGCGGTTTTGTGTTATGGAGGGACCTAGAATCATGAAATTTGGAATGGTAGTTACTTATAAGATATCAATGAGCTCTAAGAACATTTCCTAAAAAAATTCGAAATTTAAAAACGGTGAAAATCCGCGAAAAGCGTTGTAAAAAAAAAACATTCTAAATTGCGATTCCTAAACAACCTCATGAAGTACTGAACCGATTTCAAATATAACGGTGTAAAATGATGGCGACAGCTCTTGCTCCAAGATAGGGTATATTTTATGTCTGTTTCCATTACCCCAGAAGAGATGCAGGAACTAAAAACGTTCTAAAAATGCTATTTTTGAATTATGGAAGGACCTAGATTCAATAAATCTTGCATGGCATATATTTATTAGATATAAATGATCTATCCTGTAAAAAGCGTTCTAAAAACATTCTAAATGACGATTTGTAAGCAATCTCAGGAAGAATCAAACTGATTTAAAAAATAATGGTAGGCAAATTAATGCTGACAGCCTCTGCTCTAACATAGATGGTATTTTATGTTGGTGTCACTATCCCCTGGAGGTTGCAGGAGCAAAAAACGTTCTAAATTTCGCTTTTTGCGATCTGTAGGGGTAGTACGAATTTGAAATTAGGCAAGGTACATATTTATTATATGTAAATTATCTTTAAGATCAGTTTCGAAAAAAAATGGAAATTTAAAAGGGGTGAAAATGCGCGAAAAACGTTCTAAAAACGTCGTGAAAACATTCTAAATTGCGATTTCTACTCAATTTCAGGAAATACCAAACCTATTTCAAAAGGTTTTGTTGCAAATTAATGGTGACAGTCCCGGCTCCTTCATAGGCTATATTTTATGTTGCTGCCACTAGTATCTGGCGGTCCAAGAGCAAAACATGTTCTAATTTGCGTTTTTTGCACAACTGAGGGGTCTAACATTTTGAAATATGACATGGTATTTACTTACAGGATGCGCTGCTTTCTATGAACAGTCGAAAGAAAATTCAAAATTTAAAAGGATGAAGTGAGCGAGAAGCGTTCTAAAAACGTTCAAAATTACAATTTTTATCCAATCTTATCAAATACCAAACCGATTTAAAAAAATGATAGTGTCAAATTGTTGGTGATAGAACCTGCTCAAACATAAGCTATATATTATGTCTGTGTCACTACCACCAGAGGGTTGCAGGAGCAAAAAACGTTTTAAATTGCGATTTCTGTGATGCTGAAGAGGCTAGAAACTTTAAATATGGCATGATAGTTACTTATAAAATATAAATGCCCTCGAAGGACTGTCGAACATAAATTCGCATCAAAAAGAGGTGAAGCGAACGGGAGGTGCGAAAAGCGTTCTAAAAAAGTCCTAAATTAAGATTTCTATTCAATTTCAGCGGATATAAACCAATTATAAATGTAATAATTGCGAATCAATGGTAACAGTCTCTGATCCTCTACAGGCTATATTTTATGCGGATGATTCTACCACCTGGGGTTCACAGGAACAACAAACTTTCTAAAAAAGGCCCTTAAAAGCTTTCTAAATTACGTTTCTGTGGATTATTAGGAAATAATAAACCGATTTCAAAATTAATGTTGGAAAATTAATGGTGATAGTTCCAATTTCAACATATCCCTTTATGTTGAGAGAGGTATTAGGACTTGGAATTTGACATGATGGTTAATTTTAAGACTTAAGAAGGTGGGTTCTAAAAAATTCAAAACTTCAAATGAATACTGAAATAAGCGTATTATTTGAGCATAAAAGTTCCAAAATATTTTCTAAATTATCATTTATTTAGTTTTATTTGTTTTATTAATTTAAATCTAATTTCTGCGTAATGCAGTGTAATAATGAAGTTTAGTCAAACTATGTTTTAAATAGTAATTTTTGAATTATTCCTAAAAGTATAAATTCTTTTAATAAAAATTAGACATATAAATATCACTTGGCATATTTCAAATATTACGCGAGTAAAGCCGCGGGGTTTGCTAGTTAATAATAAAAAAAGAATAATCGTATTGCAGATTTAAACACAATTTATTTCATAAATATCTTCAAAAGGAGTTTATCTAAATAACTGTCTCCTAAATGTCTAACATAAATATGCACCCATTCATGCCTAGAGCAATATATTTTGTACATTTCAAAAATGCATTAAAAATAGGCTTGAACATACAATTTCGCCATTAAAAAAAAAAAAAGTCCTTCCGGCCAGTGCCGGGAGGAAGAGGTAGCTTTCATATTCCTTATTTTAAAAAAGCCAACTTATATTATTCAAACACACGAAGCTCAATTAAGTGGAAACCGAATGTAAGAGATTCAATACTAATTTTTATCAATACTAAATCATTATGAATGAGAATTTCGCGAAATTAGTCAGCTGTATACAAGCTGCTTTTATTTAAAGTAACTTATATTTGGCTGCCAAATTCGGCGATTTCTTAAAGTGCCTGCCATTTTAAGACAACATGGTGGATAAGGCTAACCAGTGAACTTGGTCGAGACCTTAGTAATTGCTGTGCACATGCTCACTCACATCGGAATCGGTTGATATATACGAGTGCTGTCGCAGGCAAAAAATCAGATTTTTCAAAATGTCACCCACGTTAGAAATTGAAACTGCTATATCTGAGCCATTTTTTAAGATAAAGACAAACAAAAAATGCTCCTGAATCCTTATATCAAGGTCAAATACTTAAGAAAGAAACCTTTTTCAATTTCTAATTTTTTTGCATCTCACTTTAAATATATTTTTTTTTTATTTAATGGCCGCCATTTTGAAACAAGATGGCTGATGAAGCTGGCCAGCGAACTTGGTCGAGATATTGATGTATACTATTCACATGCCTTCTTACATCGAAATAGGAGAATACGTGTGGTATCGCGTGACAAATACAAGATCGTTTCAAAGTGTTAGCCATGATAGAAATTCAAAGTGCTATAATTCAACCACTTTTTAAGATATAAACAAAAGAACAAATTTTCAGAAACAAAAACTGCTCCAGAATCTTTGTATCAAGGCCAAACACATAAAAAAATCTTTTTCATTTTCCAATTTTTTAATACCTCATTTTAAATTTTAAATTACATTTTTTTATAAAAATGGCAACCCTTTTGAAACAAGATGGCGAATGAAGCTGGCCAACGAACTCGGTCGAGACATTGGTATGTACTATGTACAGACCAAGTTACATTCAAATCGGTTCATAAATACGCCTGTTATCGCGTGACAAAAATCAGGTCGTTTTAAAATGTCAGACACAATAGAAATTCAAAATGTTATAACTCAGCCATTTTTTAGATATAGACGAAACAAAACCTGTTCCGGAATCTTTGTATTAAGGTCAAAAACATACGAAAAAAATCTTTTTCATTTTCCAATTTTTTAGTATCTCATTTTAAATTTAAATTTTTAAAAAAAATTTTAAATGGCCGCCATTTTGAAACAAGATCGCGGATGAAGCTGGCCAATGAATTCGGTTGAGTTATTTGTATGTACTATGTACACAACAAGGTACATTCAAATCGGTTCATAAATACGTCTGTTATCACGTGGCAAAAATCAGGACGTTTCAAAATGTCAGCCACGCTAGAAATTCAAAATGCTATAACTCAGCCATTTTTTAAGATATAGACGAAACAAAAACTGCTCCCGAATCTTTTTATCAAGGTCAAACACATAAGAAAAAAATATTTTTTTCAATTTTCAATTTTTTGGTACCACATTTCAAATTAAAATTTTTCTCAAAATTTTAAATGGCCGCTATTTTTAAACGAGATGGCAGATGAAGCTGGCCAACAAACTCGGTCGAGACATTGGTCTGTACTATGTATAAACAAAGTTACATCCAAATCGGTTCATAAATACGCCTTTTAATGCGTGACAAAATTCAGGACGTTTCAAAATGTCAGCTTCGCTAGAAATTCAAAATGCTATAACTCAGCCATTTTTTAAGATATAGACGAAAGAAAAACAGTTACGGAGTCTTTGTATAAAGGTCAAATACATAAGAAAAAAATATTTTTCCATTTTCAATTTTTTGGTACCACATTTCAAATTTAAAATTTTTTAAAATTTTTTAAATGGCCGCCATTTTGAAACAAAATGGCGAATGAAGCTGGCCAACGAACTCGGTCGAGACATTGGTATGTACTATGTACACACCGAATTACATTCAAATCGGTTCATAAATACGAGAGTTACAGTGTGACATAGGTCAGATATATATATATATATATATATATATATATATATATATATATATATATATATCAATTTTGAACGAAGGGTGGTTTCGGGGTCTGGGGGTCATGATCGATGAAAATATACTAAAATTTTTTGAAATCGCTTTCCTCCGAACGGCTGCAATAGGTAGCTTTTTGTAAAGAAAGCTACCTAATACGCATTTCGGAAAAGTCTACAAGCTAAGATTATGAATTGTGTTTTTGGATCCTTGACAGAAAAAAATACAATAAACTTACGTTTTATATTTCGGTATCTTGAAAAATTAAAAATTTATAAACACCAAAAAAGCCTTCATTTAAACAAATAAATATCCACCTCATGCTCTCATCTCTCGGTAATAGACAAAGACATTTATAAATAACTCTTTCATATAATTTTCATGTTATAAAGGAGAAGAAAATTACACAAATTTATTAAAATTTGAAATGCTCCATAAACGGGACGCTAAGCACAAATGGGTTAATTGTAAAGTGATTCTTTTCCATTAAGAACGCTTACCTACATACATTAACTTCAACTCCCTGGACACCGATGTTTTATTTGCAGAATTGATCTCAAACTCCCCAATATTCAAAGGAATTACGAGCGCGTTTATAAACTTAATTCATTTGCTGAAGAATTCAGCAAAATAATTCGAAATTCAACTTTCTGTTTTACTTTGGCTTCCTTTAAAGTATATGGTTATTGAATTATTAACAGCCATGGTCTTTGCAGCTTTGACAAGTGAGGCGACAAACTTTACAATAAAATTAAAATGGCATTTCATACGACAAAAAGAACGATGTTAATTCATATGGCCCAAGTATGGCCCTTCGAATTTTTTAGTGTCAATCTACAAATATCTGTAGAAGTCTGTGCATTGTCTCTACCAGGGTTTAGAGCCGAAGCCGTTTAACAGTACTTCTACCTACAGAAAATCCTAGATCTAAAATTCTATACTGTCATAAGTGGTAAAAAACCGAGTAATTAACCAATATTGTAATTAATAATTGTGAAAACATATAACAGAAAAGTAACTGTTATTTTGACAACATGGAGAATTTGATAAAGAATAATGGACATAAAAATAGATATTGTGTTAAATTAGTATTTTATCTACGTATTTATCGTTTATATGACGTTCCTTTACCTGCGATTTATTGTGTTCAGCTGTCTACATGACAGACCAGATGTTATTACCAATAAGGTTATCTGAGCGAATTATGTTCGCCGGTTGTCTGCCCAGTTAGCTTAAACGGTACAGCATTGGCCCCGTAAGCCAAGGATCTAACTTCGATTACCGGGCTGGAAATTGTTTTCGCTCAGTTGGAAATATTCAATTCGTATGGCAACTTTACCAATCAGCTTGATTGTATTAAAATAATAGTGAATGAGGAATATTCATTATTATTAGATTTGAAAGCTAGAAAGGACACTTTTATATAGTAACAACTAAATACTCTGTATGTACTTAAACATAATAGGAATGTACAATAAATTACCGACAGAAGTTCTATTTCCATGACAGTAGTAATTAGCGATGGGCAGAATGAATGATTTTACTATTCGAATGAATCATTCTTGCATACGCAAAAGCACATAGCCCATTTTTTCTTTTATTAAATTTCTACCAGAAATTTTGTATCGAAAAAGAAATTTCTGGATTTAGTTAGCATTAAAATAAGAACCACATAAAAACGTAAAAATTCTTTTTATAATCGAAATTTCTAAAGATAAAGAAATTCTTTTCCGTTAATTGGCGGAAATT
This sequence comes from Maratus speciosus, assembly GCA_963932465.1. NCBI lineage: Eukaryota > Metazoa > Arthropoda > Arachnida > Araneae > Salticidae > Maratus > Maratus speciosus. Next base: position 47,742,056 of record OZ010786.1, on the reverse strand, counting down.
TCTAAACAGTTATTTTCAACTGCGGTATGCGTTTCCTAATTGAGCTAAATTTTAGCATATTGTGTGGTAGATTTACAAATTTCGATATCATATACAATGGTTCCAAAAGAAATCTGAATACTTTTGCGATTATAGATGGCAAATTTCTAAAATTCGATTTTCAAAGTGTTTCGCGTTTTTCAAATAGTTTACTTTAAATATAAGCATTGACCCTATTAAACGGTGAAGTTTTGTTGTATTATTCTAAATGAGTTGGAAAGTATTTTATAATCTATGTTTGATGCATGTTTTAGCGTTTTTGTTTATTTAATGAAAAAAAAAAAAAAAAGTGCAACACACCTGTTAGATAATATATTTGGATAATATGAAAAGGCAGCCCAATATAAATTAGCAATTATAATATACGGTGATTCCATAAAAGAACTCCATGGACTTGAAGAATTTTTTTTTAAATTCAAGCATAAAATTAGGTTAATGTTATATATATGTACAGTCGTGAAAAATAAAAATAAACACCCCCTTCTAACTCTTCAACAAATTATCGTAGAAGAAAGTTACTGGTACCGAACGATAGGAAATAAAGTCTACTTTTAAATTATATACATAAAATTTGCTTAGGGGACAATTTACATATTAAAACGAACCCAAACTTTGTTTTTTTCAATGACAGTACACAATTCTGACATCATAAATGAACTCTACACCCTTCGATTAGCCTAAAAACAAATTTTTATGCAATTCGTACCATAAATTTTTGAGAAAATAATTATTTTAAAACGGGCATATTTTAAGGGCTGTATCCAAATTGAAGTTCCGTACTCGATGGTTAACCGAGAGACCCTTTTTCTTGATCAAGGCACCTTAAGCGCCACTAAAGGATTCAATGAATCCTGTTAGATTACAGTACAGCAGAATAAATTTCAAAATGTCTACTCACTTCCATCAAAGACGGCCCCTTAAAACATCATTTTGCCGTTTTTTAAGTATAATTTGAAAACTACTTGGAAGAAAAATGTGAAATTTTGGTTTTCCATAAAGCAGGACTTAATAAATCTAAATCCATCAAAAAAAAGTTGTAGGTTGCAATTCATAATTTCTTCGAATATTAATTTCATAATTCATAATTCAAATCATAAAATTATAAAAATTGCAAATCAGCGTATTTATTATTGGGTAAATTAGTATTGTTGCTAGCAAAGAAATTAGCACATTAGGAGCATAATTTCAGGAGATATAAATAAAAATATGAAAATGTAATTTAACATTAGAAGCACTAAATTTTGAATGTTTATAATTCAAAAACTTATAATTCAAATGACTTAAAATAGGGAGGTTTGTTATGTCCAGGCATAGTTTGAACCGAAGTTTTGAAATATCTCGTTAAAATTGGGTATTGCCATTGAAAAAATGAAGTTTGGATTCGTTTTAATATGTAAATGACCCGCTAAAAAACATTTATATGCATCATTTAAAAGTAGACTTTACATCCAATCGCTCGGTACCAGTAACTTTCGTCTATGATGATTTGTTGAGGAGTTAGTAGGGGGTGTTTACTTTTTTTCCCACGGCTGTACTTAAAGTTAAATTTTTAAAGAGTTTTACCATTTAGTAGATTTCAATATGTTCCCCGTATGTGGCACGGCACATATCCAAACGGTATTCAGCCTCTTCCCATCTTGTGGCCAACATGTCAGGAGGGATGATTGCCACACAATTAATTATTCTTTGCCTGAGAGGTTTTATATCTTGAATTTTCTCAGCGTAAAAAATATTCTTGACGTGTCCCCAGAAAAAATTCTAATAGAGACAGATCCTGTTACATGTGTTAACTCTGTATCTGTTATTTAATATTCTTATATAACTGTGATTTATAATATCCTAGATGTAATTGTGATTTATAATATGTAACTGTGATTTATAATGTTCTATGTAACTGTGATTTAGTATATTTTATATAACTGTTATTTAGTAACACATTTGGTATAACTGTATGATTAACTGTAACTGCAAACTATGTACCAGTTAGTTGAATGTCATGCTATGATGCTGTGTGCATGCCTGGGCTTAGTACCAAAATTAATATCTTTCATTATGTTTTATTTATGCTGTAAATAAAGTTAATATTTTAAACTAGACTTAAATATGGTTAGTAAATAGCTACCTTAACATGGTGTCAGTAATGATTCGAACCGCGTAAAATAACTTTCATCGATGCAAAAAGATAACAGTTTAAACTCCATGTGATCTCTGTGTGAGAAATCGGCGAAATTTTGATGTTTTTTCCCTTTCATCTGAACTAAGTGTTTCTGAAAAACTAAAGCAATGGAGATATTCGAGCCGCCAGGTGAAATAAGTTTCACATGCAATAATTTAGCAGAATTCGAGAAAAAATGGACTGAAAAGTTCAACAATTATCTGGTTGCATCAGAAAAAGTGGAAAAGTCCAATGCTATAAAAATAGCTATTTTGCTGAATCTCCTGGGAGATGAGGGTACAGAAATTTTTAATACCTTTAAGCCAGAGGCCGGCAAAAGTAAAAAAAAAAATTGAAGATGTGATTTAAATGTTTACTAATTACTGCATTCCAAGAAGAAATGTGGTTTTTGAGAGATTCAATTTTTTTCGTGTTCTCAGCAGGAAGGCCAGCAGGTATATAACTACTTGACAGAATTGAAAACACTATTTTCTACATGTGATTTTGGAAATGAGGAAGAGAGTCTCGTCAGAGATAGACTAGTCCTGCGTATACGAGAAAAATCCGTACTGGAGCGACTGTTAAGAGAGCCAGATTTGACACTACAGGAGGCAGTGGATTTTCGACGAGCAGCAGAAAACAGTAAGCTTCAAATTGAAACAGTTAAGTCTACTTCTCAAGTTCATGAAGTGAAAAAGGGCAGTGAAAAAGTTGTCAAAGGGACAGCAAAGTTTAAAAAGAACTGTGTTACTTCTAAAACATTTAACTGTAATAGGTGTGGAAAAGAACGCAAAAAGTATAACTGTCCTGCTTATGGAAAACTGTGTGCCAAGTGCAAAGGAAAAAATAATTTTGCCGCTATGTTTAAAGCGGTCGTGAAAAATAATTACAAAACAGTAAATAATATAGAAAGAGACTGCAATGGTTTAAATTTATTATACATTGATAGCGTGTCACAGCAAGTAGTAGATTCCTGTTCTGATTGTGAATTAGCAAATATTAACTCACTAGATAATATATGGGTAAAGAAAATTAATATTGAAAATAATTTGATTGAATTTAAACTTGATACAGGTGCTGAAACTAATGTGTTGTCATTGTCTGTAAATAAAAATATGAATCTCCCCCAAATATTACATTAAGTAAAACTAATATTACATTAATTTCTTATGGTAACTTTAAATTAGTACCAGAAGGTGAGTTATTATTGCATTGTACTGTAAATGAAATTAATAATGTTGAATTGAAATTTATTGTTGTTAATGTGTCATCTAAGTCAATACTAGGGTTAAAAGCATGCCAAATGCTAAATTTGATTAGAAAGATTGATCAAGTAGAAGCTGTTAAACAAAATATCATAAATGGTTACAGTGATGTATTCAAGTGTATAGGTATATTTCCTGGTGACCCATATCACATACAACTAAAATCGGAATTTAAGTCAGTAATAGATCCTCCTAGCGGGTTCCTCTAGCACTTAATAAGAATCTTAAGGATACTTTTAAAAGATTAGAATCTAAGGGTGTTATAAGAAAAGTAAACAGACCCACAGACTGGATGAATAGCCTTGTGATTGTTGAGAAACCCAATGGGAGTTTGCGAATTTGTTTAGATCCTAGGAATCTCAATAAAGCAATAAAAAGGGAGCATCATATTATCTCAGTTAATTAGTAGGTTAGAGGGAAAAGAGGTATTTTCTGTTCTCTACTCGAAGGATGGGTTTTGGCAAGTGCCATTAGATGAAGAAAGTCCAGATTTATGTACTTTCAATTCCCCATTTGGAAGATATCAATTTTTATGCATGCCTTTCGGCATTGAATCAGCTCCTGAGATCTTTCAAAAGAATAATTTAAACTTGTTCGATGACATAGATAATGTAGAAATTTATTTTGATGATGTAATAATTGCAGGAAAAAATGAATGTGAGCATGATTTAACATTAACAAAAGTTTTGAATAGAGCAAAATGTTGTAATGTAAAATTTAATCCTGACAAATTCCAATTCAAAGTCCCTGAAGTTAAATATGTAGGGAAAATAATATCAAAAGAGGGAATCAAAGCTGATCCGCAGCATATAAAAGCAATTACGGGTATGGAAACTCCAACTGATAAGGCGGTTGTTAGACGGTTTTGGGGCATGGTTAATTATGTGTTCAAATTTATACCAAATGTGTCTAGCATAACTTCTCCTTTAAGAAACCTCATAAAAGACAAAGTCGAATTTAATTGGTTTGCTGAGCAAGAAAATGCTTTTACGCAAATAAAGAGTTTGTTAAGTTCCTCAACTGTCTTAAAGATATTTAGTATCTCGAAGGAGGCTATTATTCAATGTGATAGTTCTAAAGACGGTTTGGGAGCTTGTCTTGTCCAAGAGGGTCACCCGCTATCTTATACATCCAGAAGTCTCACTGAAACCGAGCAAAATTATGCTCAAATAGAGAAAGTGATTCTTTCTATTTTGTTTGCTGTGCAAAAGTATCATAATTTTGTGCATGGAAAAAAAATATTATACAAACCGATCATAAGCTCCTTACCAGTATTGTAAATAAACCATTGTGTGACATTTCTACCAGGTTACAAAGAATGTTGTTAAAATTATTAATATATCAATTTGATATTACATATGTAAAAGGTACTGAAATGTTTCTTGCAGATACTCTTTCTAGGGCATAGCTTAAAGATAAAGTAAATGATGATCCTGATATGTTAAATGTTATTCATACTGTAAAGCAACTTCCCATGAGTGAACGAAGGTTGGCTCAATTTAAGGATTCTATTCAGTTAGATGCTGAACTAAAGTTAGTTCATGAGTATTGTGAAAAATGTTGGCCTGATTATGTTCGCAAAATTCCTGATAACATTAAACAGTATTTTAAATTTAAAAGTGACTTGTATAGTGAATTTGGTTTATTATTTAAAGACTAAAATTGTTGTACCACCTTCACTTAGAAATGAAATGTTGTCATTAATCCATGAGGGACATTTTGGTATTGAGAAGAGTAAAAACAGGGCAAGAGAGATTATGTATTGGCCTGGCATGTCTCAAAACATTGAATCTTTGGTAATGAAATGTGAGGTTTGTGAAAATTTTCAAAGAGCAAATGGTAAAGAACCGCTTCTGTCGGATGTAATCCCTAATAGACCATTTGAAAAATTAGGTATTGATATTATTGAATATGGTAATGTAAATTACCTAGTTATTATATGCTATTATTGAAATTGGATTGAAGTAGAAAATTTAAGTAGCAAAAATGCAAAGGAAATTATTCATAAATTAAAAGTTTGTTTTTCTAAATTTGGGGTCCCATTAGTTGTTGTTAGTGACAATAATCTATTCGATAGTTTAGAATATAAGACCTTTTCCAAGGAATGGGATTTTGAGTATAGTTTTGCAAGTCTCAGATAACCTAAAAGTAATGGCATGGCAAGAGCTGTTGGTATTGTTAAGGCAATATTCAGAACAGCTTTTGAAGATAATAAAGAGTGGATTGTGGGAACGATGGAATATAGGAATACGCCTATCTCAGGGTTAAATCTATCTCCTGCTCAATTGTTGTTTGGTCGAAGGTTAAAGACTAAAATTCCCATACACAATAAATTATTCAATGCCCAAAATAGTTAAAAATGTAGAGCAGAGAATGGTAGGTAAGCAAGAAAAACAAAAACATTACTATGATAGGGTTACTAGAGTACTAAAGCATTTTAATCCAGTCGATAATGTAAGTACATATAATTTTAGTCAAAAGACATGGGAGCCTGCCCAAATAGTCTCTAAATATCAGATACCTAGGTCATTTGTTATAAAAATTGGCTCTGGTAAGATACTTGTGAGAAAAAGTATACATTTGAGGCCATCACAGATTCCATTCAAAATTGAAAGAGAATTTGATGTGCCTGATGAACCTATATCTCATTCTAATAATATTACTAGTAATCTCCCAGCAACTGATACATCTCAGTTACTCGGAAATCAAACCAGGTCTGGACGCCTCATAAAAAGACCTCAATATCTAAATGATTATGTGTAATTAAAAATCTTCATGGAGGGGTGTTACATGTGTTAACTCTGTATCTGTTATTTAATATTCTTATATAGCTGTGATTTATAATATCCTAGATGTAATTGTGATTTATAATGTTCTATGTAACCGTGATTTAGTATATTTTATATAACTGTTATTTAGTAACATATTTGGTATAACTGTATGATTAACTGTAACTGCAAACTATGTACCAGTTAGTTGAATGTCATGCTATGATGCTGTGTGCATGCCTGGGCTTAGTGCCAAAGTTAACATCTTTCATTATGTTTTATTTATGCTGTAAATAAAGCTAATATTTTAAACTAGACTTAAATATAGTTAGTTAAATAGTTACCTTAACAGATCCACTTCCCGTTTCTTTAAACGCACATAGCCAATGACGAATGGTTTTGCCCGTAGGCACTCGCGCCAAAAGTTCTGCTATACAATCGTAGCAGATCCAGTTTTTAAGTGAGGTAACACAATGAGCCTTTTGTTGTGCCGACGCAATCGCACTGCATTAACTGAACGGAATGATGGTATGAGCGTCTGATACGTTACTTCAAGGTTAACAACGCCCAGCGGTAACTAGTATTTAAAAAAAACTGAAACTGGTGTGGATAAAATTTGATAAGCTACTTATTTCTTCAAAATTATCTGACCTGACCTAACTCATACCGTTAACCCAATATTATTTTTTAAAACCCCGTAGTTCTTTTATTGACACCCTGTATATCTTTATAAAATGCTCTCATTAATAAACCAGAATTTTCAATTACTGAAAAAGTCTTCAAAAAATATGTCAGGAAAGTGACGAAATAACTCAATTTCTTTGTTGCACATGTTTATTTTTGTACAGTTTTGTACCTTTTTTAAAAGAACAATTTTCTAGGGGCGCAAACATTTGAAATTTTTATTCTGAAGTACTTCTTCATGCTAATCTGTTTTCAACACCTTTTCGTGAAGAGTACTACTTATGTTGAAGATATTAAAGTTATAATCTTTTAATGCTGTTTTAGTTTGATGAAGGTTAAGAGAAATTTTGAACTACCTTTTAAAAATACATTTTTTTTTTCTTAATAAAATTTAAGATATAAAAATTTCTGTTTCTGTTAAGAATTGTTTTTTTACGAACAAAAAAGATTATGATAAAAATAAAAACTCTTAAAAATGAATTTTGGGATAAAAAAGTTTTTTGTAGGAATTTTCAATCAATAAAAATATATCATATAAAAATTTATCAAAATATTACATATTTTTATAATAGTAAAAAGCTTTTCAAACATTCAAGCTAGAAGAGTATATTTAAACATACAACAGAAAGAATTTATGTAATGTTTACACACCAAGAACAAGTTAAATATTTGAGATCATGACTCTTCACTTTATCCTAATGTACATAAGAGTAGTCTTGTATTATGCTGATCTAGATTAAATTATCATTATTAAATCGTATATAAGGATGACATGAATAGTAAAAAAAAAAAAAAAAAAAAAAAAAAAAATTGTCCGAAATAATAACGAAATCAATTTTGTAATGATATTTAAAAATTGGATACATTTAAATAATAAAAATATATATATATATTTGTAGGATTTGAATTTAAACATACTTTATTTTCTTTATGACCTGTATGATCAGCAAATTAACTGACGCTTTGATATTTTTATTATCCATGATTTGAAAGAACGAGTTATAAAAATTCACGATCACGAGATCAAGGTTTGGACATATTCAAAAATTAGAAAAGAGTCAGTCTAAAAAATAATGTTGTGCATGAAACTGCGGCTTATGAGATGCCAAGGAAGGTATTGTTAAGCCTAATCAAATTATTCGTAAGAAATATGTTGTAAGTTTTAAGTAAGAAAGGTGCTGTATTTAGAAAAGTATCAACGAAGTGATGTAAAATTACACTTATAGAATTGTATTAAAGTGTAAGTGCTGTGATTCAAACGTCTACTTATTCAAATCATCTATACAGGGTGTCCGGTCTCAACGGTGTCCAATGGCTAATTCCTAAACCTTTAATCATAGACATATAGTTCCAATTACAAAACTGTTTTAAATGAGGTAAAGAAGTATTTTTAAAGCGATTTAGGTCAAGAAAAACATTTATTTAAAAATTACGAAATTTAAATTTTTATACGGTCCTCTGGTACTATAAGTTATATTTAGTAAACTTTTCATGTTTCTCTAACAAGTATGGCAAAAAACGTCCCATTCATGTAACCCTAAAATTGACCGAGTTATGACATTTTCAATTGTATGACTTAAACCACTTTTCTGTAACTGAAAACAGATGAGTTAGACCAAGCTTTCAGGGGTCGTACACGAAGTGCTTAAAGTATTATAAAGGGCGTCCACTCCAAACGATATTCAATGGCTAATTCCTAAACCGTTAGTCAAAGACATATAGTTCCAATTACAAAAAGGTTATAAATAATGTAAAGAAGTATTTTTAAAGCGATTTAACTAAAGGTGATGTCCCCGTATAAATATTACGGTAGTGTTGATTTTTAGTAATTAACTTTCAGATTGGTTAAAATAATTGAAGAAGTGAGCTTCAAAACTCGCCTTATCGAGAAAATCAAATTTTGGAAAATCGTGTAAAACCTTTAAATGCGCCCATTGGTATATATTGAAAATTTGGAGATTGCAGTGTTTGATTGGTACAGTTATACCAATAGAATAGATTGATAGAGAAACACGATTTTTTAAATTTCTGATAAGGCGAGTTTCGAAACTGACGTCCCCAATTGTATTTTGACATTATTTATTTTATTTTTTTTTTTTTTTTTTGTAAGAACATAAGTGTGTTTCTTTTGATGATTTTATTTTAAAAAGTTGTATTATTTTTTATAAGCTTTTAACTTACGACGTTCGTATGTATGTCTTCCTAATTCAAAATTTTTATTCCAATTTTAACTCACTTCCAAATATCCGATCAAAATTAAATTTTGCACAATTATGTAAATCCAATGACAATCTAATATTAACATGATTTTAGGTACGTACCATTTATATTTATTTTACAGCACCACTCCAAAAATTTCGTATACATTATTGCCTTCAAACAGAAATTTTAAAATCAAAATCAGTAACATTTATGTAGGGCATTGAGATTTACAATGCAATTTTTCCAAATGAAAGTGCGTTGCGTTTTTATTTTTTATACAGTGCCGCACAAAAGAAGCCAGATACATTACGATGTATAAGCAGGGATTGCTTGTTATACATTTTGATGATATTATGCTTTTTTCAAATTCAACTTTTTAGTTGTTTATAAAAAGTTGTTCGAAAAAAAAATATTTTAGAGACCAAAATCAAAATGCAATTTCTACTTGCTAAACAAAAAATAAATATTAAATGGAGCGAAAATTTTTGCTGTTGGACAAGGAAAATGAGGTAAACAACTTTATTTGTACAATAGATGTGCCAAAACACTTGCGGCCTCAAATCATGCACATACAAATACTTTCTAAGATTTAAAATGCATATTTTTTCTCAGCCATGTTTTGCCAATTGTAATCTAATTGGCTAGAGGTTTCAAAGTGTCTCATCTTGGCGGTATTTGTGCTTGGCAAGTGCAGCGGCAAGTGTTTAATGGCAAAAGCGATTTATATGCTTTTGAAACTTGCTTAGCGAGAAGTACGGCAAAAAATTTTAAAAATAAATATAAATTGTTAAAAGTTAAAATTTAATAATTTAATAGATGTTTTGATTTAACAATATTTCCTCCATAATTTTTAATTAAAAAATAATTAAAAAGAAATAACTTTTCTAATGAATATTTGCTGAGGGGAGAGACAGTGTAATTTCCAGAAGGGGTAATGTAATAATAATAATTATTATTTTTTTTTATTATTACAATAAAATGACAAATTTAACAAAATCTTAAAAAAAGAAAAGGTTATTAAAAAGAGAGAACGTGGGCGGCTATATGATGTCCGACCTTTAATGGATTAATCTGTGCTCTATTCGAACAAAATATTAAAATATTGTAACAATTTTGTTATGTTTATTTAAATCATTGAAGTAATCACACAGGTAGAATCATATAATTCAAATAATTGATGTTTACTGCAAAAGAAAATAAAATTGATACGAGGATCATTTTCAAAAAGGGACATATTAATTTCCTTAACATATCAGAGCAGCCATTCAAAAGTTATGTATAAAAATATACGCATACAAAAAAAAAAAAAAAAACAAAAAAAACAAAAAAAAAAAAAAACATTAAGATGGTACAAGCAAATTACTTACAAATTGAGCTTTCATGTGTCTGTGCTTGGGACGGGAAGGATGGGGGGAGGATGCAACAAAATTTGGAGCGGAGATTTCAAGGGTAATTGATACGACTGTTTAGTGTTCATTACTACAACAAATATTGCTGCATAAAAAAAAATGTAGTTTTTAGGATTATAAACTTTGTGTGTATGAAAGATAGTGAGGGAAAAGTTTAAATTTAAATTTTGGGTGGAATTTAGATTATGGATTACTTATTAATTATTGCAGCAATAAAGATAACGGACCTTTTTCCCCATGTTTTACAGCGAGATAATCCTTTGCTCATCAGCAGATTTTCGCTTTTTCTGAAGACTTCATCTAAATTCATCGGCCCATTAAATTTCTTCTTCCCCACTTTTTGCTTCACCTGCACGCAAAGTTAAAAATCTTTAGAAGTTTATATATATATTTTTTTACTATTCTACTCTATTTTTCTAATTAAATAATGCATCTTCTACAACTCCATTCCCGTTAAAAATTTTATTTCCTATTGTCGTAATTATAACACTTAATTATTAGAGCATAAGGAGGTAATAATTTAAAAAATTATTAAATTTAAAATCATTGAAAAAGATTAAAATTTATAATTTATATAAGCAATTATAGATTTAAATTATAATTTTATTTAAGTACAAATTACTGATTAAATTAAATATATATATATATATATATATATATATATATATATATATATATATATATATATATATATATATATATATATATACAGTTAAATTGAAAAAAATATAAAAAATTATATTAAATTTAAAATTATTAAAATTAATAACCTTATTAAAATTCTTGGAAATTTGTCTACTTAGTCTTTGTAGTTAGCCGTTACTTTATAGTTACAGTAAGTTACTAATCATCTCAATACTACCTAAAATTTATACTACCCCCCCCCCCCAACTTTTGCTCAGCCAATACATACAGTCTAAAATTATATATTTTCCCCTATATTTTATTTTATTATGCAATAAATAACTAACCAACCTACCACATCAACCCCCTAAAAATCCTACTCTCTCTTCCCCTAACTCACGCGAAAACACACGTTCGCTATTGTTAATCCCATGGAAGTATTATTTTAAGATAGCTTGTCGCAGAATATTTCTCTCCCCCCCCTTCTGCTGCAGATGATACAGATTATCTTTTTTTGTTCGAGGGTGGGGGCGATATTTACTCATTAAAAGTTCAAATAACGCAAGTTAATATTTAGAATTGATTGATTGGATAAAAAATTCCAAATATGTATCATTTTCTAAAGAATTGTGACTGTTGCTTCTATAATAATTTAACAAAATTTCTGTTACTTTTTTTTTACTTGTATTTTTAGTACAAGTTGTATATTTTGTTTTAATATGTCAGAATGAACAAAAATTTCAAAATGTAATTGTAATGTTAATTTACTCTCGATGTTTAATGTTAAATTTTATATCTGACGATTATTTTTATTTCTAGTAAATTTGTGACTGACCCCTATTTTGCAGCAAAAAAGACACTCCAACTTTAAACATCTATTACTCGGTCAGTTTTAATCGCAGAGGAATGAGACTTTTTTTTGTCTTACTTGTCAGTGCAATAGGATATTTTTACTAAATATCACTTATAGGACCTGGGGACCGTATAAAAATTTAAATTTCGTAATTTTTTAATAAATGTTTTTCTTGTCCCAAATCGCTTTAAAAATACTTCTTTACCTCATTTAAAACATTTTTGCAATTTGAACTATATGTCTATGAATAACGGTTTAGGAATTAGCCATTGGACACCGTTGAGACCGGACACCCTGTATATTAAAATTTTACAAACAATAACTTCTACAAATTTGGGGGCTCGGTGCCGGGATGTTAAGCGACTATTAGTGGAATAGATAGTAAAATATTAATCGAAGAGAAATTGTTGTCAATCGCCAGTGTCAAAAAATGGACTGTGAATGAACAAGGCAAGTGCGTAAAAACCGTAGTCATATTTATCCAAGTACAACTTTGAAAAACTTGGTATCCTTAAATAAAGCTAAAAGAATTGATCTAATAGATCTCTGCGAGGAATGCGGAATTCAACCAAAAGAAAAACCGACAATCCATATCCTAATAAAGCTAATTAAAAACTGGGAAGATCACGATGAAGATTTTATAAAGTACCACCTAGAAGTAATTGGGGCAGCTAGAAAAGCACAAGCGGAATCGGAACTTGAAGAAAAGAAGTTACGAGCAGAGATAGAAAAAAAAAATACGAGCAGAGATCGAAGAAAAGAAATTACGAGCAGAGATCGAAGAAAATAAACTAAAAATGGAGATGGAGATGGAAGAAAGAAAATGGAAAATAGAATTGGAAGAAAAAGATCGCGAAAGAGAATTTGAAATTAAGAAAATGCAACTGCAAGAAAATTCAAGACAACACATCGATGTGAACACAAGGACAAATCCAGGTAAGCAATATGAATTGCTTAGATTATTAACAAAATATGATAGTAAGAATGATATTAGTTTATACTTGGCTATGTATGAAAGGCAAATGGCGCAAACGAGCATTGATAAAAAAGAATGGGTCAACTATTTAATTAACCTAATGCCATTAGATGTGATTAATATAATAACCAGGGAGAGTGAACCCGAAATGCAAGATTATGACTATATAAAAGTATTCTTTTAAAACGGTACAAACTATCGCCAGAAGAGTTTAAGATTAAATTTTTCTCACTCAAAAAAGAGCCATCGGCTAATTGGCGCGATTTCGCTTATGATATCAAGGTATATTTTAAACAATGGATCGACGGCCTTGAAATAGATAGCTTTGAGGAATTATCGGAATTAATTGTAGTTAATCAAATCAGGCATAATTTACCTGCGGAAACAAAGACACATTTTGCAGAGGAATTGTTAGTAATAAAAAAGATAGACGACTTAGTAAACAAATTAGATATTTACGAAACGGCACGAAGGGTTTGCAATAAACAAGCTATTAGGAATACAAGTGGGAGTTTTGAGGATAAACGATCGAGAGTGGCTGACTACGCCAATTCAAAAAGGCGTCAAGTTGACAATAGGCACAATGTGAACCATGGAAGACACGAGACGCATGTAATATGTTATAATTGTAGCAGACCTGATCACGTGAGTAAGAATTGTATCATGGGAAGTAAAACACAACAAAATTATTCAAATTATAACCCGCAACGTAATCATAATTGGCGAGAAACGAAATACCAAGATTGGAGCCAAAACACGCAAAGAAAAGTAGTTAATACGGGCACGTTAAATGGTAAGAAAGGAAGAATCCTGGATATTCAAGGAATAAAAACAAACATAATAATCGATACAGGGAGTGATATTTCAATCGCCAATTCAAGATATCATACTGCAATAAACGCGCCAAAGTTAACCAGCGACAATATATCTATATCGGGCTTAGGTGGAGAAGAGATTAAGACAACGGGTTTTTTCTTGCATAAAGTTTATGTTGATGGTATAGAAATACAAGATAAATTTTATGTGGTACAAGAAACTAACTTTGATTTAATAATAGGCAGAAAAGCAATCGAAGGCCTGACGTTAAAAGTAGAGGAAGATGTCGTTAGAATATTAAACGAAAATAAAGTACGAGTAGGTTATATTAAAATTAATAAAGTCCCTTCCAAAACAGATGAAGTAGCCACACAAAATATAAGCAACGATAATCGACGTTGGGAAGATATGGTTAATATCGAATGCGAAAATGGCCGAATGGATTTGACTCATAGTACAAATTTAGCTAACAGAGAAGAAATACGAGGTTTAATAAAATCCTGCAAAACGAACAAAACAAAAGATAATGAATTAAACATAAAAATACTACCGGAAGATAGAAAACCTATCTGCGAACGCCCAAAGAGATTCTCTTCAGTTGAGAAGGAAATCATCAATAAACGAGTACGACAGTATTTAGATAATGGCATTATCAAATGGAGCACCTCAGATTTTATGGCTCCTGTGATCGCGAGTAAGGAAAAAGAAACCGATAAGAAATTCATCATCACTAGACAGGAGAGATCCGTAAGTAAAGACACTGAGAAGGAAACCGAAAATAAACACAAAAAGAGTAGAAAAAGACCTAAAAGAAAAACGGTTAGAATGAAAAAGTCCAAAAACAATTCTGATCAGAAAATAACAGATAACCCTATTGAAAATAATACAAGAAATGTTAAAGAAAAAGAATATAATAACGCAAAAAGATCTACAGGCGAAATTTTAATTCAACCTGAAGTATATAATGATGAATCCAAGTGGTATAAGTATGTACAAAAATTACAAAAAAATTATCAATAGCACAGTAACACGAAGCACCAAGTATAGTCCTTTTGAATTAATGACAGGAGTTAAATGAAGGACAGTGACATGCAGAACATCAAGAAAATTTTGGAAGAAGAATTTACCGAATCTATGATGGAAGAACGCGAAGCCATGAGAGAAGAAGCAAAAAAAAATATACTCAAAATACAAGAAGAAAACAAGGGGCAGTTTGATAAGAAAAGAAAACAGCCACAAAAATACAAAATAGGAGATATCGTCGCCATAAAGAG
This sequence comes from Maratus speciosus, assembly GCA_963932465.1. NCBI lineage: Eukaryota > Metazoa > Arthropoda > Arachnida > Araneae > Salticidae > Maratus > Maratus speciosus. The sequence goes on along the minus strand of OZ010786.1, from coordinate 47,726,991 downwards.
GACGCAATTTGGCAATACTATCAAACTTAAAGAAAAATATTTGGGGCCATATGAGATAACTGCAGCCAAGAATCATGATCGGTATGAAGTAAAGAAAGTAGAAGATCATGAAGGTCCAGGGAAGACGCCAACCGGGGCCGAATACATGGAACCGTGGTCTATGGGTTAAACTCCTGGACGAGTCGTATAGATTAAGTATACGTGTATGTGTATTGAACCAATAATCAAAATTTTATGAGAAAGAAAAATAATAAGCCAAGATGATGATGTCAGGATGACCGATTTGTAGGATTTGAATTTAAACATACTTTATTTTCTTTATGACCTGTATGATCAGCAAATTAACTGACGATTTGATATTTTTATTATCCATGATTTGAAAGCACGAGTTATAAAAATTCACGATCACGAGATCAAGGTTTGGACATATTCAAAAATTAGAAAAGAGTCAGTCTAAAAAGTAATGTTGTGCATGAAGCAGCGGCTTATGAGATGCCAAGGAAGGTATTGTTAAGCCTAATCAAATTATTCGTAAGAAATATGTTGTAAGTTTTAAGTAAGAAAGGGGCTGTATTTAGAAAAGTATCAACGAAGTGATGTAAAGTTACCCTTATAGAATTGTATTAATTGTACGTGTTGTGATTCAAACGTCTACTTATTCAAATCATCTAATTATTAACATTTTACAAACAATAACTTCTACAAATTTATATATGTGGGAATGTAAATATTCTTAATTTTGCAACTCATCTAACTCAAGGGTTTATTGAATCGATACACAATCATACATGAAATAAAAAGTACAACACGAGGAGCGTGGAAAAAAGCTAAAATGTGTGGCAACGGTTTTGAGGAATAATAAGTAAAAATTCAAGAGATGTTTTATGTTTTTAGAAGTTCGTTAGTTTTTATCTCAACATGAAGATTGAAGATTCGTTGTGTATCAAATAAAAGATTTGAGTACGAATTCTAGGTGAATTCCAGTATTTATGTAAACAAATGTATTATATTATTGATGTGGATGAACTGTTGTGATCTTCCAAGCATAATATTTGTTCGAGTGAATAATAAATGCCGTATTAAATTGACGAACTAATAGATGCATTTATTTATAGTTATAAGCCAAGTGATCCTTTTAGTAATTTTCAGATAAAATACTACAAATTTTGGGGGCTCGGTGCCGGGATTTGAATAAAAAATTGAAACGATTACGGAAAAAACACATCATTATGTCGATTTTGAGTAAAGCGCGACGAAGCGATTTGATTGAACTATGCGAAGAATGCGGAATAAACACGCCAGAGAAGGTAACAATTCTGTCATTAATTGAAGCAATAAAAACTTGGGAAAGTTTTGATGAAGACTTTATAAAAGACCGTCTTGATGTAATATCATCGGCTAGCAAAGAGAAAAGAAAGTTAGAACTTGAAGCGCAAGCAGAGAAGGAGAAAGAGCAAAGAAAAATAGAAGCAGAGAAGGAGAAACAGCGGCGAAAAATAGAAGCAGAGAAGGAGAAAGAGGAGAAGAGAATAGCGTTGGAAGAAAGAAAATTAGAACTTGAAGCAGAAGAGAGAAGACGGCAGGCAGAACTTGAAGCAGAAGAGAGATGACGACATATAGAGATAGAGGAGAAGAAATTGATGTTAGAAATAGAGGATAGAGAAAAAATGAGGGAATTCGAGCTAAAGAAATTGACAATGCAAGCCGAGATAGACTCTCAGAAGGATGCAGAAATACTAGTTCCAAGAACGGTAACAGGTAAAAATTTTGATTTGTTGAAACTACTTAATCGTTTTGAAAGTGAAAATGGTGATATTTGTATGTTTTTAACATTATACGAAAGACAAGTATCTCAAATGAAAATAGACAAGGATGAATGGGTTTCATATCTATTAAGTTTATTACCGTTAGAAATAGCTAGCATAATTACAAGAAAAAAGGAACTGGATGTAAATAATTACGAATATATAAAAAAATATTGTTGAAAAGATTCAAAATGTCGCCGGAAGAATTTAGACAGAGGTTCATGACTCATAAAAAAGAGCCAACAGATAATTGGCGCGATTTTGGTTTTCAGTTAAAACGTACTTTAATGAATGGGTACGTGGAATGAACGTAACAACTTTTGAAGGATTAACGGACTTATTAGTAGCTGATCCAATTAAGCGAAAAATACCGCCAGAAACGAGAGAACGTTTTATTGAGGAATTTCCAAAGATAAAAGAAGTAGATGTATTAGTGGAAAAACTAGATGATTTTGATACGGCGTGTAGAGGATTTAAAACCGTCAAATTGTATAAGGCGCAAAATAGCGTGAACAGGGAGGAAATAGATAGCCAGTGGAATCAAAATTTTCATCAAAATAATATAGGACAAGGCGAAAGAGCTATTAATTCAAGGATTATCTGCCATATTTGTGGTTTGCCTGGTAATATCGCCGCCAAATGTACAAATAGGGATCAAATGAGCACACAAGAATATTATGGTAACCCGATTAGGAAAGCAAACGATAATGGCGCACAAAAAAGAAACACAATGAGCTTATCAAAAGCGGAAAATAACGCCAAATCGACAAAAAAGATACGCGTAGTTCCAATAAATGAGAAACCCACGAAAATTATCATCGACACAGCAAGCGATGTGAGTTTAATAAATGAAGAATATTACACCGAAATAGGCGCACCTGAATTATGCCAAGAAAATTTGCATATATTGACTGGATTTGGCGGAGAAGAAACACAGCCAATAGGATACTTTGAGCTTGAAATACAAGTAGACGGCGTGAAACTGACAGATAATTTTCATGTAATATCAGGGCTAGAATATGACATATTGTTAGGTGTAAGTGCAATATCAGGATGCATTTTAACAGTCACAGAAGAAGGTGTCAAAATAAAAAATCTCGCCAAGGAAGAAAACGCCAAAGGCAAGACCATTATGTATTGTAGATATATTAGGGCGGTAAGGAATACCGATGAAAATTTAAAATATGTGGCCAATGAAATAAATAGAAAAGCTATAATGAGAAAAACGGAAAGATCTCGTGAGAAAAAATTAAATTCAATTAACAAAAATTTGAATGAAAGAAATGAGGTATTACGAATAGTACGAATGAGCGATCTAAAAGAAAAACGCAATTTATATGCACGCACGAATGAAAATAAAAATGAAATAAAGAATCTTGAAAAATATTATCCGAGAGACAATTTTGTAAATAGACGTCCCAGATATTGTAAACAACATACATTTCTTGACGATAGAAGATATTTATACGGAGATCAGAAAGAAAGAATACGGGAAAGTTTTGAAAAGGAAGAGATTGAACTGTGTAAAAGAGATGTATACTTCTGGAGTAATAGTAATCGTAGGCAGTATGAGCAGTCATTAAACCATACTGATAATTCTGTTTATGGTAGATATGAAGCTAAATTTAAAAGAAGATATGATTTGAAAACACGTTCCGTTGGGTCACCGGACAGCCAGGATGACCGAATGTGGGAATGTAAATATTTTCAACAATGCAACTCATCTAACTCAAGGGTTTATTGAATCGATACGCAATCATATATGAAATAAAAAGTACAACACGAGGAGCGTGGAAAAAAGCTAAAAATGTGTGGCAACGGTTTTGAGGAATAATAAGTAATAATTCAAGAGATGTTTTATGTTTTTTAGAAGTTCGTTAGTTTTTATCTCAACATGAAGATTGAAGATTCGTTGTGTATCAAATAAAAGATTTGAGTAAGAATTCTACTGAGTTTCAAGCGGACCATGCATACTCTTATTCAAACGATTTACAATTTCATGGATGTCTATCGATTATGGCCTATTTCAGACTCCCATAAGTGACAATTTTATTAATGAAAAAAGTAACGCATAATGCATCAGAAATTACAGAATTTGCTCAAAATCATCTTAATGATTTTTCAACCAAGGGTAGATTACAAACAACTGATAGAGCTTTCCGTCATTTTCTTAGAAGGAGTACCCGAAAGAGGTGTTTACATTAGAGCCCCAGGTGGATTGCACCGGGTTCCATGGATGGTGAAGGCCATATACTTGCTAAGATATATTTATTTAGAGATCAGTTTAAACTCTCTACGCAGGAAGAATCTGGAGTTCGCAAGTTTGTTGTGAACATCTACATTCACCGCTGGTATCAGGCCCAATGATTTATTGCTCTTGAAAAAATTGAAAAAAGACGAAAATGTAAATGAAATCATTTTTTTGTGTACTTCGAAGAAGTTCCTAGGACATATCTGTACTTCACAGAAGATCTAGTTGCTTTTGCATTTTTCGATGATAATTTCTTTTTTGAAAGTAAATGAAAAATGGTGCATGCTTTGAAAAAGGAAAAAAATTATGAATCCTTGAAACATACACGTGCTGATCCTGATGTCATTCTCCAAAATGACTTGCAACATTTTCTAACAAGCAGCACTCTGAGGTTGTTTTTAAATTATAGATTTACCTTCAGACTTTTTAAAAACAGATGCGACTAATTGGAATGAAAAATAAATCCTACAAGACATGTAAAGTACTAGCGACTTCAGTCAATGTTGTTAATGATGTAAGAGAAAGTGGAGAAGCACTCATGGAGGAATACAATAAACTTTATACAAAAGATAAAGAACAAAAACTGTACTTCAAGGATGTAATGATGGCAATCCAAATAATTTCTTTGCTCATATTCTGTTCCAGAAGAGCAAAAGCTTCTCTTGATAATCCGGTATAAACAAAGGTTATATCAAAATTCATACATTTTACTTGCTCGGCACTCCCCACGACTTCAATATTTCGTACCTTTACCTGAAACGATAATGGGGAATTTGTCTACAGTTTCAGATCCTGAAATGTGTTCTAAAATTTTGCGATCACTGCGAACAGTCAAAAGAACGCTTGCCGAAAACTCTAAGTTTTGGGCTCTGCCTGCTCGACTTCTGATACGAATATGTCCATTTAGTACGGCATTTTACGGATATCAAAAAATCAAATTCTATAATTTATAAACATTATCTTATAATTTTTTACGCATTTAGCTATTTAAGATTAAAAAATAATGGAGAACTATTTTTCAAGCGGAATGTTAGATTCTCTACCTTTCACAATACTGCCAAGTTGAGGCGAAATAGAGTGTAGGCATTAAATACTCCTGTCTGTGTTTGGACAAAAGACTGCATAAATGTGTTGAAACTTGAAACAAATGACAGTCTTTACATCCTAATATCATACCATGACTCAATTTGGTAATCACTATGGATTTGTATTATTAATATATTATTAGATTGCAAAATATGTCAATTTTTAATTTTTTTTTAAATATTCAAGCTCTGGTAGCGACCCTTAAAAAATGTTTTAAAACTTTGAAATTTTTGTGGACGTCTTTATTTTATACATGGAACAAAATAGGAGGGTGCCCATAGAAAATTTAAAAGTTAATTTTATAAGGACCACCCTAATATATCATAGCAAACGCGGTAGCGTTAAGCTATAATATGATTAAGAAATAGAAAATGCAAACGACTTTCTTAAATTTCTGGCGAACCAGTTGACGCACGACAATGATTTTTCTTTTGAAAGATAGAACTCGACGAGACGAATAAACTGATAGTATTTAAAAAATTACTGTAGCTTTCAGTAGTTTTTTATTTAACATTAAACAAAAAAAGGAAGACACAAAATTCAACAAAGTGTAGCTAACGTTCCAGTGGGTGGATTAACTTCGTTTTTGTTTTATTTTGATCCTCTTGTTAAAACTTAGAATAGGTTTTTTTTTCATCTTTCTATGTTTGACGATCGCTGAGAAAATCGAATTTGTCTTTTATAATGTCTCCATAAAATTATAGCAATCTCTCCTTTTCATTTTTTAATTTTCTAATTCAATAACTTATTTCGTGTTGCCACTCCCTAAAAAGCAATACAATAATTTAAAAAAAAAAGGATAACACGTGTACTTTTGTTTTCATAAGTCAATAAAAATTGAAATTCAACTGACAGATTTTTGTATTTTTGAAACCGATGTTAACCTAAGCAGATAATGCATAATTTTCATAAATATATATATAAACTTTCTTGATTAATATTTTGAACTGGAGTAATAGACACAATGGAGCACAAACGAGTTGATAGGGAAAAAAAAAGGGTAAATCCCAAGCTTCTGTTCAGAAGCTAAATGTAAGGTTTTTTTTAATTATCATCATAACATCCTGACTTACACAAGCGATAGGTATGCAGTAATATAAATACTTCACATACTAAGCATACCTTAAAAAATACCATTCCATCTATTTTAAATAAGGAAGAGATGTCATATACGCACCAGAGTACATAACTGGCGCGATAATGCATTATTTTGCCTGATACGGTAACTGAGCTATTGTTGTTTATTTATCAATTATTTTTTTATTTACTTTTATTTTATTTATTAAAAGTATATAAATTGTTTGGTTCTATAGTTAGTAATTAAACTTTTCATTATTTATCGTTATTTCTTTTTAAAAGAATAGAAAGTAGTTTAAAAATATATCTGTAACTGCTATTCGAAAACGAGGTTTTCGTTAAATTGGCGTCAGAAAAAAACCCCGCTCCAAACCCGTTGTGTATATGACATCTGTGCCTTAAATAATTAGGGTTTCGTTTAACTTTAGGTACTTTTGCTTGAGATATTGTCGAAAATGTACAGCAAAAAGATACGGTACTACTTTATTATCCCGTCGACCAGTTTCGCCAAACTATTCGTCAAATGATACAAACTGACATAATTTTTATTTTAAATAACGGAAGAATAAACAAATTAGTAAAACATTAATAAAAATACTAATAAAAACTTGGGAACAGATGTTATATACGCTCCATATTGGTACGATTTTTTCCGACGCCAATTTGGCGAAATCACCGTTCATATATCATCTATATCCGGGTTACCATATTTAGTAAAATAACACTTTGGCGCCAGTTAAGTACCTAGTGCGTATATGACATTGGCGGCGTCAAAAAAATCGCGCCAATATGGGGCGTATATGATATCTGTGCCAAAACTTGAATTAAAAATCACTTGATGACGTAACAAACACGTGTATCGTGTTTAATGTCAAGTGAATGTAACATTTGCTATGATCCATTATTGTCATTTAATCTTATAGTTTGGTGATAATTTTTTGGTCGACAGGATAATCCAATTGTAACAAGTATGGTACAGATGTCATATACGCACCACGTTCGCGCGATATTTTTTCTGACGCCAATTCGGCGAAAACCTCGTTTTCGAATACCAGTTACATATATTTTTTTAAAAAGGAATTAACAATAAATTTAAAAAAGTTTAATTAATAACAATAGAACAAAACAATTTATATAAATTTAAAAAAGAAAATAAAAGTAAATAAACAATTTATAATAATAAATAAACAACAACATTCGGGTTACCATATCAAGCAAAATAATAAAACTTTGGCGATAGTAAGTACCACTGTGCGTATATGACATTGGCGTCAGAAAAAAATCGCGTCAAGGTGATGTTCATATGACGTCTGTGGCGATTCAAGTACACTTCGGAACGTTACTTTGAAATCGCTGAGTTTCATCGCCAAAATCGCCAAGATGCTTAATGATAATCGCCATCGAATATATAAATAATGCCATATTTGCAAACTTATAGGTCAAAATATAAGGGGAACCTCGGTTCACTACCACCTCTGTTTATGACCAGTTCGGTTTATGTCCAACTTCGATGATTAAAATTTGACTCGGTGGGCGTGCAATATCTCGGTTCACGACCAAGGCTGCCAAATAGTTCAGTTGGCAACCCTCACAACTGTTGTTATTAGTCAAGTTTGGAGTAAGGTGTGCATATCAGAGAGCTTTGTGTACCTTTATTATTGTAAAAAATTAACTTTTTGTTTTACTTTTAGTCAGGTTTGAGCTAATTTTAGCTCTCATTATAGCTTCTAAGAATGAAAAAGTGCTTAGTGATAGCAGTAGTAAGAAGCTTAAGCGAATTACTGTTCGATAAAAGGAATTGTAGCAAAACATGAGAACGATATTAGTATAACCGGTCTAGCTAAACAATACGATGTGGCCTAAACTTTCGATTTCCTCGATAATCTATATATATATTACGCTATCGTCTGTGTCACAGAAATTACGATTAGTTGTTAATAATCGCTCGAATGAAACGTATCTCATTGGTTATAGAACAGCATTTAATGCATCTCCATACCTATAAGGGGAGTGGGGGTTACCATAGGCAGGACCCTGTTCTGTCGCCAAATACCGCCAAGTTTGTCATCAACTTGTAAATATATCGCCAAATTCCTATAGACTTCCATTGTAAACCAATAGGGTTTACTTGTTTAGAGAGAATCAACAAATTGAGATATTTTAGATGCAACAAAAAGTAATATCAGTTTAAGGAATTAAATTAATTATATTTAAGGGAGCCCAAGTAAATTAAATTATGAATAAAAATAACGTGAATTTGATTTAAAAACCTTGAACCTCTTAAAACAGTGTGCATTACTTGGTTAAATAGTGCATTATTGCGCGAAATAAGAAAAAAGTATTGGGAATATTTAAAAGCAACTCAGGTTTATTTATATTCAATATATAATTATCAAAAAATTTAAATGACTAGTATTAAAAAATGCTCTGACGAGCACCAAAAAAGGCTAATATGTTTTTAAGTATGAAAAAGGGTTTGACAAGTGCTTCTAATTGAGCATGAAAAAGGACAAGGGGTCCCTTCTTGGCTGCAGCTCACTGTCAATGCCAACTTTGAAAAAAATCATATTTGCGCTTTTTCCATATAAAAAAAATCAGCCACAGTTACGATAAAAATGTGTAGTGTAAACACACAGCCAGTAAAGACGCAGCCTGATTAAATATGAACGTCAGGTGACTTAGTACCAAAAATCTTAGTTCCTGCAGCATATCGCACTCATGCAGTGCCACCAAGCACGCCCGCAGTGTAGAAATGTACAGAAAACTGATTTGTAGTGCAGTGCAGACTGTTGCAGCACTCTGCACAGGAACAATTCTACATGTGCACGCATAACAGTATAATGGATTCATTGATTGTTGAAATTATATGCAAGTGGCTGTGACTGTACAATGTACTATGCAGTACAACAGTGCATATGTAAATTATAAACGAACATTAGACGCATACACCTTTAATACGGAAGTACAAAAGCCCAGTGTGAGTGTGCGCTGAGGTTCAAAAGCATAATAGGAATGTACAGTGTAGTATAATTTGTAGAGAAATAATGGTGCACAGTGCTCTGTACAAAGTTGTATTGCAGACGCATGCGCAGTGCAACAGTGCAGTTAACGTGTAAAGCGCGACGGAAAGTTTTACTAAAGTACCGTGAATTTATTTTATATAGAAAAAGCGCAAATGTGATTTTTTCAAAGTTGGCATTGACAGTGAGCTGCAGCCAAGAAGGGACCCCTTGTCCTTTTTCATGCTCAATTAGAAGCACTTGTCAAACCCTTTTTCATACTTAAAAACATATTAGCCTTTTTTGGTGCTCGTCAGAGCATTTTTTAATACTAGTATATATATACATGACACTCTGGAATACTTACAATGCATGGAAACGTATGGAATACTTTGGCTCAAAATGTATTCATTTCACAATCATGTTTTATTATTTGAGCTGCCAAAAGATATCCAACTATAAAACATATGTCAGATTTACTACATCAATAGTACTTAATTGATTTTATATAATTTGCATATATTTTAGTTAACTAAATTTTTACTTAATTAATTTTTATTTAAAAAACTTTTGAAAACAGGACGAATTTACACTCTTAACTTGCATAAATATTATTGAAAACCGATAAAATAAATGATTATTTTCCATATTGTCAGATATATTTATCGATATGCATAATGGAAATTAAACCTTTTACTAAAAAGTAAAAATAAACTTTACTTGCCTTTTCAGTAACATGTACGATACAGATGTCTATTCAAAATGCATTTATCTTAAGATGTTATTTTTTTCGCAGAATATTAATGAACGGACATTATTTTTGATTCGTTAAGAAGAAATAATTATAAACATAGAAAAAAAAATTAAAGGCTTCTTTTAATAGAAAACATTTAAAAATGCAAATTTCGTAAACTGGATTTTTTCAGTGCGTGTTTAATTTTTTTTAATTTCAACAATTTTTCATCCGAAATGATATTAAAAAAACAAAAATTTAAAAACCGCTACGCCCATGTTATGTTATTAATAAGAATATTCAATTAATTTCAAACCGAGATTCTGCACTACATAACAGTTTCATTTAAAATATTTTTTTTCTTGATATAATGTCATTTTAATTTATAGGGTTTAACTTATGAACGAAATCGATATGGAATATTTTGAATTTTTAGAGATATAAAATTGCAGCTTTATTTTAAATCAAAACCACATTCATCACTATAGCTAAGAATTAATCTTAAAAAAAAAATGATTTATATTTCACTTGTATATGAATAGTGCATGCATAAAAACTACAGGCAGGAATGATTTTTTTTTTAACTTTATATAATAACAACAAAAAATATGTATTTTCAACAGAAATAGATATTATTTAAAACATTACGCGCCTATAATATAAATTTCGGTTACTACAACAAATTTCTATTTTATGATAATGTAAATTTAGATAAATCTATTTATTCCTCCACTTTTATAAAATATGACCCAGTATGGAATCATTTTTTTAATCATAATAAACTACACAAAAAATTTCGTAGATATATATCTTGTTTGATTTCCCTTTGCACTTCATTTATTAAAATTTTCCAACTCTATTAACAGAAACAAGTTTTTTTATTGAAAATTTATTATTATTGAAAACTTCTCAAAACAAAAATCTATTTTTACCCGACTTAAAAGAAGGGTTATGTGTTTCACGCGTATCTGTGCATATGGATTTTTTTATACCCTCCAAACATCCCAACGGCTGGATGGATTTTAATGAATGAGGTCTCTATCAATTCGTCTTAATGACCCAATGGTTATAGGCTAGGTTTTGTTTTTATAAATTCAATATGGCGGTAGAGACGAAAAAAATTTACGCACCCTATTGAGTGGCATATCATTGGATAGGTCTTTCAAAATGAATACGATGTTTCATTGACTATTTTACAGACAGAAGCTCCGTTAAACTATTATTCAACATGGAATATGTGTAGGTAGGATCTCTAGCTTTACTGCAACTTTAACCATCATAGACATCTATAGACCTCATCAAAACAGTGTTTATAGATAAGAACTAACAATTAAACACAACTTAAAAGTCATCAATAAAAGTAAATAAAAATAAATAGGTAAGTAATATAAACAAGTAATATAAAAAAAAATATTTTAAGTAAATTCCTACTTAGGTCAATAAGAGATTTTTTTTCTCCCATTCTTATTTTCTCTTGAGTGGTGCTTAAAATGCTTTGATCACGAAGAGGGCTCACTCGGTCTTAAAATACCTTGATCAAGAAGAGGGCTCTCTCGATTATTGAAAATTAATTAATTTAATTAATGAATTAATATTTGAAAAAAAACTGGATTAAAATCAAGTGTCATCCACTACAAGTTAAAAAAATTATTTGAGCTTGATTGGATGAATAATAAGTATTTTACTTACGATTGAAAATTTGAACAATATACATATAGCGAGAGTGTGAGCTCATAGTAGGAATTGAAAAAAAAAAGTTTCAAATTGATAAGAAGTAATTAATTAGTTTGCTTTTTAAGTAGTCGGGTTCTTTGATTTTTTAAATTTAATTGTTTATCATTTGAATTGTTTCAACTTACCGTTTGTATGTGGCAGTCAAATCTTGTTACTCATTTTTCACCCACTTCCTGTTGACACAGGGCTTTTAAATTCGGAATATACATGTATTCCTGAGGGTAATACATGGATCGGACATTGATTTTTAAAAAGAAAATCGATCCCTAACGCTGGCAACAGGGGGGGAAATTGAAAAAAAAGCACCATATCTCATAAACCAATGAAAATAAAATTTTGAAATTTGACATGACTATAGTATAACTAATTAGTAAGCATAGTATTTGGAAAATTTTCAAAATTCAACCTCGAAGAGGGAAAAGGGGGGGGGGGAATTCCCCTAGGTGCACTTCTTTTTTGAAAGATATTTGAAAAACAGTACTTAAGATTAAATTAACACTGGATCATTCCATGTCAATTCAACCAATGTTTTTATGGTTTGTAACTCGAGCGGCAGGATTTCTGAGAAATTTTGTGTACATATTGCACCTATCAAGATATGAATCCAAGAAATTTTTTCCCTTCTTAGACCTTATAGATTTTGAGATACAGAGGGTCAAAATATGGATTTTTCTGGAATCGCACATTTCTGGATCTGAATTTTGAGATTGCAGTTCTATCTTAAAGAAATTGTTGCTCTCGATCTAAAATATGAATGAGCTTTAAAATATCACTGTATGTACATCAAAACATGCAGATTCTAATAAAAAATATTAAAAAAAATAATTTGTAAATTAAGTTAAAGTTAACGTTATTTTTTCAAATTTTTCTACACAGGTCGCCAAAGGTTAAAGTATAGGTACTGGATGGTTTCAATTGTACACGGTTTGTCGAATATCTACCAACATTATTGGAGTTCTTAAATTTCTGGGATGTAAAAAACATGTTTGATTTCATATTTCTCGGTGAAGATTTAATTGGGGTGACAATTAGGGGCTAATAATAAATTTAATAATAAAATAATATTTGCGATCACCTATGTAACGAAAGTGCTGGAAATGGTTTGTCACTGTGTTAAGCAATTTTAAAATCACATAGAGCAAGATCGGGAGAATAGAGTGACTGTCCTATCACTTTGATGTTTTTTGTTCAAGAAATATCGACTGTAATCCTTGCTGAATGAAAACATGGTGAAGCATGGGTCCCCTAACATCTACATCTTGGAGAAGACACGTAGTGCTGTACCAGTTAGCTGTAACTGTCTTCAGTTCCTCTAGCTTAATGGCTTTGACAACACTTCTGAAGAATACGACATACATTACTTTTCATTTCTCGTTGTCTTTTCACCCTTGTTGGTTTTAGATCATCTTAAAATACCCATACTTTTCTTTCTTGACGCGTTGGAACATCAAAAAAGGTATGAATGTTTCATCATCAGTTATGATTTTAGAAATTATGTGGTGGCCACAATCATTAGGTAATTTTAGGGTTTCTTTACTGATCCTGACAGGCTCCGCTTTTTGGTGTTCTGTTAAATTATAGGATACCCAGCGACAAACTAATTTTTTTGTATGCAGTTCTTGATAAATAATTTTATGAACAGCAGTGGAATAAATGTTAATTTTCTTCTGTATCAATTGGTAGGTAAAGCGATTGTCATCGATTAGCATTTTTTGTAATGTTGACATCTTGTCTGAGACTACAGCTGACAACGGTCTTCCTGTGTGCCTCATCCAAAAGAGAATTTCGACCTCATGTAAATTCTGTAAACCATTCGAATACGGTGGCACGAGCTAGAGCTTCATTTACGTATGCTAATTCTAGACTTTGAAGATATTCCTCTTGCTTTAGGCACACTTTAAAATTATAAAAATCACAGCTCAATAATTCTTTCAAAAATTATTCTATGATAGATAAATTGTAATATTTGCCAGAAATTATCCTCTGCGAACATAAGAGAGTTTACATAACAGACCAATATATATATATTTTTTGCGCATATTGTTTGTCCTTATCTGAAAAATTTTAAAGTTACACTCGTATAAATGTTTATAATAAAATGTTTTACAATTAATACAGTAGAATAATCAATAAAAATGATTTATAAATAAAAGTCGAATAACAAACTTAAAAATCAACATGCATTTATATTAATTTGATATATTAATTACGCTCATGAATAATTATGAACTAAATTCACTTTCGTTTATTAATGAAAACTTGTGCAAAAGATGTAATTAATCTTTATTTTAAACCTTAATTAATGATTAAAATATATGTTTATTTACTTTTCTTAACTAACTAAAATAGGTTTCCGATGAAAAATCTAAAAACAGAATTTAATTAATTTAATGTTCATCTACAAGTGTTTTTTTTTTTTTTTTTTTTTTTTTTTTTTTCATGTTTCATCTAGGTATTTAAAAGCCTTCAAACATTCTTTTACATTAAAAAGAAACAAAAAATTTTGACTTCTTATGCAATTATCTGGGGTATAATTAATATTAATGTAATAAATGTTAATGTTAACTGAAACTCTGACTCAGTGGTTATTTAAAAATAATTTTTATTCAAAAACTTAATGTAAATTTATTTTAATTATTAAAATAATTGTAAAAATATTATTATCAACGAACAAAAAAATTAACTAGAATATCAGAGATTGTATTTAAATTAATATAAGTCTAGAAATAATTTTTAGAGATTCTAAAAAATGTAATACTTATATTTTCCTGTATTTTTTTTAAATAATCGTAATTTTATTTATTTATCTACTGGTTATGCATTTCATTTTTTATAAAACTGAATGTTTTAACATTTTTATATAAAATTCTGTAAACTTTGAGAATAATTGAATTTGGGTAAGATATTTTTAAAAGACTATTTTAAATTTAATGAATAGGGGAGGGCAGTACACAGCGAGACGAAAATTATTATTACTTAACAAATGGCGACAATTTTCATTCTTTTGAAAAATGCTTTGCAACATCTTTATGCTACACAAATGCGCTACACATTAATGTATAAAAAGTTTTATAAAAGTTATTTATAAAAGCACAGAATCAGCATAACGGAGTATCGAATATTGTCTCTCTGTGTACCACAAGTAGTACACAGTGAGACAATGTATATATTTTCATAAATCATACATTTATTCACTCTATCAATAATTTTATGCAGTTTATGGTTTCTAATTAATATTTCTAGATTTTCAAAATATTAAAAATATGAGATTCGGTTGGACAATGGCAAACCTTGGGCTACCTTCATGCAAGATTTCAGTCTCTTACGTTTAGTAAATTTCCCTAGCCATCGCACGTCCACACACATAGAGAGAGAAAGAGAAAGAGAGGAAAAAACCTTATTTTATTAATAAATAACTTTTTTAACATCAGAACCACATAGAAGGTACTCAAGGACACGTCTCGCTGTGTACTTTCGTTACGTTGTAACAAAATGGATGCCACATCTGTTACAGCAATTTCATCCTTTTAAAAAGTTTATGTGGTTTTGTCGAAATAGTATATTATTAGATATACCTAGGTTTGGTTAAGTAAATATATGTCATATTGAAGGAAACAAACTCTAAAATAGACGTTTTTGTAATAAAATAAGGAATTATTTACTATTTTGTCGGACGAGTAACTGAAGTGCCGAAACTATAACCACGTGTTGTATAAGATGAGATCGTTATCTGTGTGTGCCATCTTGAAGAAATAGTTACAACTATATGTCAAATTGGCTGCTGTATCACTGCGTACCATGCCTCACTGCGTACTTCCCTACCCTAATATCAATTTTTGATATTATTACCCAAATTTAAAATATTTCAAAAGTTTTTATGTATAAAATTTGTGTAATAAAATGTACTAGATTTAAAATTTATTTTTCGGAATCCCATTCCTTTTAAGGAAACGATCATAATTTGAAAAAAAAAAATGGAGCAGTAAAAAAAGGCTAAAATGTAATAATGGAGATGTTATATAAATTTAAAAAAATTCTTAACAATTAATTTTATTGAAATATTATTTGTCTTAATTTTAAAATAATAGTGATTTCTTCTTATAAAAACCAAAAGACTGTTTAAAATTGAAAGTTGAATATAAGATGAAGTTTCTTAACAAAAAAAGTGACAATTATTTGTATAGAATACATGAATTGATGATGAACTGATGATTGAACTGGTGTTTTATAATGCAACAATTTACAGAGCATCTTAGAATTTGTTTACATAATTTCAAACTTCTGCAGAAAATTTTCAAATTTATAAAGTTAAATACTTATTAAACATATACAGTAGAACCTCGATTATCCGAAGTAATATGGGCAAAACATCTTTCGAAAAATCGAAATTTTCAGATAATCGAGAATACTTCAATTTTAAGTTTAAGGAGAAATATATGAGCTATTTGTTATTATGGTAATAAGTGCATAATAATAAGAAAAAAGCAATTGCAAAATAGAAACAAGGATAAATTACACGAGCTTTAATTTTGAAATTAAGTACCTTTTACATATTTCACAAGGGTTTGAAACAATGTTTTGTTTCTCGTTGTTTCGATTGCCTTTGCTTTGAGGCTCTATCACGAAGTTTTTAAATATTATTCGTTCGCCAGTCTCACAATCTTTCACCTGCTCCAGCCAAGCCAAACGTTTTTGTAAAACATTCAAAAGTTTCAGAGTCGCTAATTTGTTCTACTCCGCAGCTTACGGGAGCTCAAGTTAAATTCAAAGGAATTCTAAGAAAGGAGATTGAAAATACTTATTAAAAAAAAGAGCTGCGTTAAAAATGGATTTTGCTTAAACGATAATTTCGGTTAAATGAATTTCGGATAAAAGAGGTTGTACTATATAAGCATGATTATTTTGTTTTGAACAACCGTTTTTAAATTTCAATGCGAATAAAAATGTTATAAAGTACATTTTATCAAGCATATCATTAAAATGACAGTAAGAAAAAATTGTGCATTTAAATTGTGATTAATTTAAAAATAACATTTTAACACTATTTCTACCGGTGCCAAATGACATCTTTTTAAAGTTTTGATTTATGTTACGTTTTGTCATTTTTTTAATGTAATAAGCATAAAATGGTCTTCAGTGTCTTACAAATGATTTGTAATTTTTCCAATCTAAAAGTTACAAAAGAAAAAACATATACCGAAGTCTTTTAACAGGTATCATTTAACACCAGTAGAAATAGTCTTAAAATCCATCTGCCACTAAATCTGTCCTAGTCCAGTTTTGAGATCAGAATAAAAGAAATCTATCAATAAATGTTTTAAATATACACTGTAAAAAAAATTCCGCAACGTTCCTGGGAAAAAATGGGCAGCTGAGTTGCCCATTATTTCCAAGAAACATTTCTTGAAAATGACTGGAACTTTACTGTATATGTTAAAAACTTTCTACAGAAATGCCAGTAAGTTTCCTGCGAAATACCAGGAATATTTCTGTTGACAGCAAAATGTTACTGACATATTCAAAGCTGGAGTAGCACAAGAGCGAAAAATGTCCAGACCAGGGATCGAACCTGGATACTTGGCGTACCGTGCCAATGCCTTACCTGTTAGGCTATCCGGACCGATACGTGGCTGACATAATTCACTCTGGATGTTCGTTCCCTTCATTATGACATTACTGACATTTCACAGTATGCGGGATCCGCAGACGATTTTTACATTTCCAGTTGACAATTTTCGCTTTATTATCATTATTTGTTAGAATGAAAAAATATTTTGAAATTGACATCAAAATTATTATTTATAATTTACACGAAAAAATAAATTTTCAGTTAAAATTCAATAAAGTAAATATATATGTGATATATTGTTTCTGAACTTTGCTTAAAATATAAAAATATATAAATGTAAATAATAATTAGAAAAAAAATCTAGACATAAAATATTTTGGATTTTTGTCAGTGATTGTGTTAGTTTACAAGTTAGATAAAATACATATAAATTTTCATGAAAAAAAAAAACCTAAACGTAATTGTATATTTTTTCCGAAAAAAAAAAAAATTCAAATTTGCAGCAATTCAAAGTGTCAAATATATGTCAAATTTAAATCAAATTGTAATAAAGTGTTAAAATATAAAATTAATTAAAAAAGAAAAAAAAAGTCAAGAGGTAGCATCGAACCCGGGCCGTACGGGTGGCGTGCAAGCTTTCTGCGTCCACACCACGAAAGACACGTTGAGAGCTGCAAACTAATGGGTATTTGAAACGTATGCTAAAACTCGGCATCTAATTTCTGAAAATCTAAGGCCCATTTGAAGAAATCCTTTCACAAGAATAATTAGAGATAAGAACTCTAAAACATACTTTAAATTAATCAAAATAGGTGAGAATCATATCTGATTGTCCCCTGGTTAATGCAGATCCAAATAATAGGTGTATTTTTTTTTTTTACACAGTCTGCTCGTTAAATATTTCACAGACAAGTACGAGAGATAATCTCTTAGTGATGTCACAGAGGTATTGTATTTTCATCTGAATTATCTTGACAATAGAGACGTAAAGGATTATGTCGTCTATTGATTTATTTGCATTCCATATTGATTTTTTTACATTCATTTAAGGAATTCTTTTTCGACACTCGCGCGCGAGCAACGGATTATAGCAAAAAAATAATAAATGGCGGCCGGAGCGTTTTGCTGTTTCCAACTTTTGGTTCAGGAACGTTTCAGATAAGAAAACCAGAATTTCACAGGAAAGAGCTAAATTATTCTCAAAACCTGAGAAAAGGCGAAACGTTCCTAAATTTTACATGGAACGTTACCATTTTTTTTTACAGTGTACAAGGAGTGTATAAGATGTAATAAGACCGAATTCTAGAAATAATATGTATTGAAAATATTGATACAAACAATTAAAATTCTTTAAAATAAGACACTTGGGCATCGACACACTTGAGCCCACAAGTTGTCTACGCCCTGAAACTAATTTCCGGAACATTCTTCAAGCAGCGCGTGGAAACCGCTTTCACCTCTGCTACGATGCCATGGCGGTGTCGTTTGAGAGCGGTTTTCTCTCAGAGGAGCATTAAAGAGTCTGCCTAGGCCAAAATCAAAGGAAAAACTAGTTCGGCAACTTTGATAACGTCGCTACGTGATCTGTCCACTTTTCAATTGGGCACCTTTGTAGTTTCTCAATAAGAACACGTGAGACTTTATTGCATCTCCGAACAAAAATGAATTCAGAAGTGTGCCATACAATAGCTCCTTTAGATTTAAGCACAGTTTTAATCCATTGAGATTCGTTCCGATGTTACTTGGTAAAACCTCACTATGTTTACTGAACAATCAAAATGACTAATTAACAGATATTCTCAAATTATTAGTGATAATCGTATTCCGTATATCCATTCACGCTACATGAAAGTTAAATCAGGACAAACAGATTTCTGATTCAACCCCAATGCTTGTAATGCACATAAAATTCACTCTTTTACTGGAGTGCCTTTATTGAAGAGTAGTTAGGGATATTGCCATAATTCTGTAACAAAATATAGACAAATCGTCATCCTAAAAAAAGAATCTAGAAAGTAGCAATTTTTCAATATTTTCTTTCATTAAAATTTTAAAAGACTTCTTTAATATAATTGTTTTCTACTTCGATAAAATAATTAATATCTTCTTCTTACAATAATAACTTCTTTAATATAATTAATATAATAATATAATAATAAAGACTTCTTTAATATAATAATATTCTTCAATATTCTTTAATATTCTTTAATATTAATATTTGTAGAATTAAATAAGTTATCTCATGAAATATGAATAGCTAGTCATTTTTGAGATTTTAAAACGAATACACTTATAAAATTATAATGAGTCAGACACTACTTTTTATGTTATGAAACTGCACTGAATTTATTAAAACCTAACAGCATTTCAAAGACTGTTAAATGAAAGTTATATAAGAATATCTTCATATTCTACCTGCAGTTTACAAATTATTATTTGAGTAACAAAACCTTGCTTGAGAATCTCGATAGCATAAGATGCAAAGCATTTTAATGCTACATTGTATTAAAATGCAGCATCAAATATTAATTTTCAGAAACCTAAAACACATTAGCTTCGATAAAGCTTTGAAACTACTTTCATATCAATTCCCCAGACAAAGTTATTCGTTACCATTTCAATCTTTTCAATTATGTACGAAAACATTTTCTTTTGAAAAAAAAATTAAATGCTAAATATAAGCTATTAATAATTCATTTTCCTATAAGCATAATTCCTAATATTGGAAACTACTAGCATTATATATTTATCTTGTTTGAATTCCTGTATTAAAAAGACGTTGGGATTTAAAGTATAAAAATAAAATCGCAAAATCGCTTTTCTCCATAATTAAGTCTACTAATTAATCGTCTGTATAAAGCAGATATTTACAAGAATTATATAAGAAGTGCCAATAAAGTGAAATCTTTTAATGATAGCAAAGTAGAATTTACTGGGTTCGTATTTCAAAGCTATATTTTTGCTTATACAATTAAAACAATTATGTGAATAGGAAAATTTGTTAAAATTTACCTGATTCATGTCTTATTTTGTATAGCGTTAAAGAACTAAATATATGTACTAGTAACATTCTAAAATATGCATTATATTTTGTGTAATTTTGTCTCGCTATGTTTTTGAATGTATCTTCTGTGTAATTTGGGAATAAGCAGAAATGACATATTTTGAAAGTTATCTTTTTCTACCAGTAAAGCAATACTCAACCATGTATTACGTATAGTAGCTTTATCAGTTTAAATAGTTTAGAATAAAATGCACAAATTTTAAATTAAAATAAAATGAATGAGTAAAATGTATTTTTATATTACATATATATATTTTTTAATTTATAAGAATATTATAAATATACAAGGACAAAATAATATAATTTAAATATAAAAATCATTAATTCAAAATTTTATCTGCTGATGGTACACTAAACATTTAGAAACACTTGCTTAGAAACCTTAACTAGAACTATACTTTTTCGCTTTTAAACCTATTTTTCACTTCATTTTTGTCTCCTTCGTTGTCGAATTCCGCAATTTATATGTCGTGACAATTTTGTCACCCATGTTATCATGTAAAGACATAATCAACAAGTATTTCAAAATTTGCACTGTAAAGCACTGACAAATATGGTAGTTATTCTTCGGATAACTAAGAACAGGCATAGGTGCAAGAATAATTGATTGAGATACATAAAAAATTATTCATTTACGAAAACTGAGTTATTTCATTTATTACTGAGTTATTGATAGTTACACAAATAATAAAAATATACTAAATACATTAACAAGTATTTCGAAAATTTTCACTGCTAAAACATTTACTAATATAGTAGTTCTTCTTCGGTTAACTAAAAAGTACATAGTAAATCTAAAACGGCTTGATTATTTTTGTAATTAAAAGAAACGGTGTAACAGGCATATTTGCAAGAATAATTGATTGACACATATAAACAATTATTCATTTAGAAAATTGAGTTATTTTATTTATTACTGAGTTATTGATATTAAAAAGCACAAAAAACAACGTTTAAAAATGCTTAAAAAAATATGAAAATCAGTAAACAGCTGTTTCGAATCTATTAGAGAGATTCTTCTTCAGTGCAAGATAGGGAAAAAAGAACAGCGTGCTAGAAAAACAAGCTTGAGCAATTTTTTTTTTCTGCTCAGCCTTGCTTTTTCTAGCACGCTCATCCTTTTCCCGTATCTTGCACTGAAGAAGAATCTCGCTAGTAGATTCGAAATAGCTGTTTACTGATTTTCATATTTTTTGTGCATTTTTAAACGTTGTTTTTTTTTCTGCTTTTAATTATTGTTGCTTAAAGGCTTTATTTGCTAATTTTATGAATTATTGATAGTTTATTAGTAATTTACTTGCTCTAAGTATTTAATAGAATTACTTGAAATCTGTGATTTTACAAAAAATTATAGCTGTAATTAAGGTAATTCCAGGATCTATAAAAGAATACTTCAAAAATTATTCCAAACCGTAATGCTTCTGAAATTTTCATCTTTAATAAAACTTCAGACACGGAAGTATTTGTTTGTTTTTCACTTCGCCTCTACTGTATAAATAGAATTGGACATTAGAATCGAATATCACAAATAGTTACATCTATTATTCTTATACGTAAATACACATATTTTAAAGACTTTTTTTAATATCGTTAAGTATTTTAAGATCGTGATACATTTTCTTTATCCAAGCACATGTGATAAATTGCCAAACATTGTTTCAATCACCATCATTTGCAATACAGACATGATATGATTAATTTAAAATACATATCAAGGAGCCAGCAAATGTTTTAGGCACACGTATTTAATAAAGTAAATTATGTACAAGATTATTTACAGGCTTATTGGGGAGATTCACAGACGCGGACGGCAAAACGCACGCCCGTAAGCATGGGTAAATTAAAGGCGTCTGTCCTCACAAAGGATTTGGGACAGTATTTAACCAGAAATATCTGCTGACCAAGCCACTTTCTCACAAGGGAATTGTGCAACGTGGCTGATCATGCGACGTTCTGAAAAGTGCTGACATAATGATTTCCCTTGTGAGTAAACTTCTGCTGAATATTTGCTATAAACTGATGAACTTGCCTGTTGTTACGCGTGAGCTGTTTGGGTGACTCTTGATGCATCACTCCTATCGGTCAGTGACAAATCCCGTCTCTGACTCGACACTCGGCCATTTTGACGCGAAAAGCCCTCTGACCGCCAGAAGTAACGCAAAAACAGCAACACATAACAACACTAACTCTATATAAAAATTCCAAAACACTACACATAATATGAAACAATATATAAAACAGTAAATACTAAGAATTCAATATATACTACATAAATAAAAACTAAAATGATACCGCTTAATTCGTCATATTTTTGAGTTGTCCAATTTAAAAAAAAAATTAATCAAAAATTTAAGTAAAAAAAAATGTTAACTGTATTAAAACATCATTGAGCTTTACTATAGTTACATGTGCTTCTTCAAAAAATTCAAAATTTAAACAAAAAAAAATTCACTTCGTGATGTTGTGTTTTTTTTCTTCACATCGTCGAAGACTTTGTCTTCTGAATCGTTTGAAAAAAAATTCCTCTTCCCTAAATTTAAGTGAACTTAAATTTTTGCTTACGTCTTTTAAAATATACGTCTTTAAAAATATTCATCTTAAAATATTCATCATCATCTTTAAAACACAACGAAAGAAACTATAACTTCGTTTAACTATCTTAACTAAAGCTAAAATACTTCTTAAGAGAGGTCCTATTTAACAATTAAAAAAAAAACAAGTTACATCTTAATAGGAGAAAAAAAACTAATTTTTTCTATCTATCTTCAAAAATGAATGAGTCTTCTTTTTTTCCCTAAAAAATAAATTGTATCAGTCTTGTCTCTTAATTTTTTATCTGAAAAGACTTACCACTTGTCTAAACAACACATATAATAAAAATGAATAATAACACACAAACTGGACTTTGGTAATATCCTTCAAAATGTTGATCACTAGCGAATCAAATAGTCTGAAGAAAAAAAATAGTCTTTTTTTTCTGTCTGAAGCTGGTAAATGTCTTACCATTAAAATGAAAGGAAAGTTTAAAATCAGTTTCGACATAATGAGTCATATTTGGGTGAAACGTGTGGGCGACAAAAAAAAAAAAAAAAAAAAAAAAAAACACTCGCTCCACTGCTAAAAAAATGTGATATTTGTAATCCGCTATGCTTTAAAAAAATCACTGCATAGTAGTTATTTGGCCTCTTACTTCATAAATCACTGTTAGTTATAAAACACGATATTCTTGATGAAATGAAAAAAAAACACTTGAAGAAAATGAACTGTAACTGTTTGTAGAAATTTTGAGGAAAAAAACACACACTGTGGTAAGGAAGGTTTTTCAATATTCGTTCACACACGATAAAATACAATATGTACACTTTTCTCTTCTTCTAACACTTTAGGGGAAAAAATGAACCGGTAAAGTTGAACTTCTTGAAAAAGAGAGGGAAAAAAAGTCTCCAATGCAGATATACACGGCTTCTTATCACTTAGCAATTTGTTGACAGTTACGAATTTTTTGCTGCCTGTTTTTTTTCTTTCGTTTAGGGGAATTTCTTCTTGCGGTGCGGGCGTAAATACGAGAGAGTGCGTCAATATACAGATAATAATTATCGCTACTTCACTTATGAGTCTTGTAAATTCGGAAAGATCTGTGTCATCATTGGGGATATTTCTTTTCACTTCTGCAGGAAGGATTTAGTCTAAGGGAGGAAATTCTAATTTAGGTGTATTTACCGCTTCGAGTATTTCGACAGAAACCTGTGATAACGGAATGTCAGTTCCTTTATTTAGGCAGATTTCGAGGGGGGGGGGGAGAATTTTTTAACTTAGATTCACATTCACTTTCAGCTAAGGATTTGGTGACTAATGGAGGCGTTTCATTATGCTTAGGGACATTTATATTATATTTGGTTAACATTCAATTAATGATGTCCGTATTAAGGGGATATTGTTTGTGGTTCAAGCCAATGTAATTTATAGTTGCTTGTGGGTTTTTTTCAAGGGAAATTCCATGTTCATTACAGATTAAGGTACCTTGTGCCAGGACATCTCTACCAATAATGACGGGAATGGACATGTGTGATGAATCCATAACGTAGATTTTGATCGAAAATGGGGTGTTGTCTATCTCTATATTTATTTGGTAAGACCCTAGTGGTGTTATACTGGATTTACCAAAACCTTCTACATGTGTATTGTCTTCGCTTGGGGGGGGGGGGTGAACCAATTAGTCGGTAAAAATCATGTCTCATCGCTGAAATCTCACTAACAGTATCACAGAGGGCTTCTACCGCAATGTCTCCGATTTTCATAATTTTTCTCATATTCTTGTGTGGTTGACCGCGCTCGAGTGTGTGAATTTTCGGAGGAGGGGTGCCTTGAGTGGACGTCTTGCATTCCGTGGTTCGCTCTCCGCAATTATAGCTTTTATGTCCGAATGATGAACATTTACAACACTTAGGGACTTTATTTTTATTGGGACAATTAACGGCCAGGTGGTTAGATCCAAAATTATGACAATTAATTTTGTATTGGGGTCTGGGTGGCGGTGCGCGTGGTGTACTGGTTGTAAAATTCTGAGTACGGGAGCGTGACTCGCGGTTGGATTGGCAAATTTCATCGTATATCAAAAGTTTTTCCTTAAATTGCGCTAAATCAATACATCCGAACAATATTGCTTTATTTTGGGGTGCGTCATCTATTCCCTGTATCACATAATGCTTTAGGGAGTTGTCGGCAATATTGTCATTGTTCGCAATTTCTCGCATGCGCAAAAAATATTGCATTAAATTTTCTCTGTGATAACGCGTGCGGGATGATAAAAGTTTATGAATGACTGTGGGAGACGCATAACATGAAGATTCTGCATTTAATGCTTTTTTGAGCTTATCGTCAGGGGTAATGTGGGGTTCGCTTTGCACAAATAATAGTGCTAAATCTTTTAAAGCACGTTCAACAAAGATAAATTTCTGTGTTTCTGAAAGCGCGAACGATTGCACTAAATTTTCGAAACGTGTGAATCAATTAAGGATATTTTCTATGTTTGATCCGCGAAAGGGTGGAATTAAATTCTCAAAATCCGTAAATGAAATTATTGGCTGCGAGGGGATCGGGTCAGTAGTCCTTGCAGCCACTGAGTTTACATTTGTACTGGGAATAGTGGCAGAGGAAGGGGATCAGGTGTAATATCTTCTAATTCCGAATCCGTCGCGATCTTAATGGAATTCGCGAACGTTTCTATGTCCGTTAACGCAGTTAAAATACTATTTGCGAGTTCGTCTTCAGTCCCAACAATTTCAATTGCCATTAAATTCGCTATAGCGATTAATTCTACCTTCGAAAATTTGCTAGTTATGTCCTGTAATTTACTCGTAAACTCATCACTTTTTTTCATCATACGAAAAACCTTCAAATTTACGTAAATTTTTACGATTGGACTTGCTTCTTCTTTGCAAAAATTAATTGGTGCAATAATTTAATTTTATCAGCTTTAACCAATTTGAGTGCCGATTTTAACGGGGGGGATATCTTCTAAGTACATAATTAATTTAACAAGTTGGACTCGGGAAAAACATAAAATTACTGAGTACTCACCCGGTTTCAATGTGTAACTTATCAAGGCATGAAAAAAAATAAATAAATAAATAGCAAGTGCTTTTCTGCCGTACACTGGAGGATAGCGCATTCGAATATCTCACTCCCTCTCTCTCACTTTTTCTTTCCGTTTCTCTGCTTCTTCACGTCTAAATGTAGGTCAAATTTTCATCTGTTTTTTGAACTCGTTTCTTCTGAGTAGAGAGAAGAAAAAAATAAGAGATTGTCCGTGCGCTGTAATCCGTAGTTCTTCTTAGAGGAGGAAGACATAAAAAAAATTCCTTCTGATCGCGTTCGCTGGATCGGTGCGGTGTGTTTGTATGTTAAACAGTCGGGGACGGGTGCTGGGGCACGATTTTTGAAGCAGGATGCATCGCCGAGGGCTGGTGTACCGGAGCTGGGGTCATCGGGCACAGGTCGACATTATCCAGGCTGACGGCTTGAAATTCTGGCAATCGTCTGTCGGGGCTGCTAGGCTAGAACCGGTGAATTCAGCTTCGGGGACCGGTGAGCTTGTCGCCGGTGCAGTCCGGTCGGAGTCGTCGTCATCCAGGCTTGCAAATTCCGGCCGCTAGAACTAGAGAATCAACCGGGCTTGCGTCGGAAGGGCAGAGCTGCTATCATCAGCTAGGGGCTGGGTAGGCATCATCATCTAGGGCTTAGGTCTAGGCATTCAGTCGGCTGAGCTTTATCCATCTAGGGGTGTCTGGGCGTTCAGTCGGCCGAGGCCCCATATCAAGGAGCCAGCAAATATTTTAGGCACACGTATTTAATAAAGTAAAATATGTGCAAGATTATTTACAGGCTTATTGGGGAGATTCACAGACGCGGTCGGCAAAACACACGCCCGTAAGCATGGGTAAATTAAAGGCGTCTGTCATCAAAAAGGATTTGGGACAGTATTTAAGCAGAAATATCTGCTGAGCAAGCCACTTTCTCACAAGGGAATTGTGCAACGTAGCTGATCATGCGACGTTCTGAAAAGTGCTGACATAATGATTTCCCTTGTGAGGAAACTTCTGCTGAATAATTGTCATAAACTGATGAGCTTGCCTGTTGTTACGCGTGAGCTGTTTGGATGAGTCTTGATGCATCACTCCTATCGGTAAGTGACAAATCTCGTCTCTAACTCGACATACTTTCAACGTATTTTAATTAAAATATAAAAATTAAAGAAAGCTATTAATGAAAAATAATACCATAATGATCGCGAAATATTTATTTACCCATAAAAGCATAGTAGTTTCTAATTTATACGAGACTTGAGACCGGCTAACGGAAAAATATTAAGATTTTCACTTGACTTTGTGCAAAATTTCAGATGCAAATGAAATTTTCTTTCTTGAAAAAATGATAAACAAATATTTAAATATTTAGTTTGTAAAACACTTATATATTAATTATTGCCATTTGAGGGCATAAAGTGTATAATCCATTTATATTATGTGCTATCGTATAAATAAAGGTCACACATGGGAAAACTTTGACGTCACTAAGAGCAAAATATGATCTGATTGGTGTACGAATGATGATTATCATTTATCATTGACGAAACGTCAATGAAGGCTTACTGTGGAGACCCGAAAAGTTTTTGGTTTCCGTCTGTTTGTTAGTCAGTTTGTTAGTCTGTCTGTGTGTTCTGCGATAACTGCCACAAAAAGTATCCGATTAACTTGAAATTAAGTTGGTATGTTGATGAGGTGCTCAGATTTAGCTGTATATAGCTTTATATTATATTTGGTTCGTTCGTTCGGAAAATACAGAATATTTTATTTTGCGCAATAGGATTTTCTATGGTAATTCAGATGATTCTTCCATTTTTATTTGTTCAAAGGAAATGGCTCATATGATTGAAGGATCTAAATGGTAAATTATGGATGATGAAATTTCCTAGTTAGAATAATACATTATTCTTATTAGTTTGAAATTTTGTCTATACATTTGTCAATGTTTTTAAATTCGGTGTTTAACATATGGAGGGATTTTTATATATGTGTTCCATAAAATATTTTCTTTTATAAATGATTTCCTTTTAAATCTACATATTTCATTGTTTTAATTTTCTTTTAACTGTTACGTAGCAACAGAACTACACCTAAAAATATCATAAATGTGAAAGTTTGTGTACTTGTTTGAAGTCAAATCAACTACAAAAAGTATGAATTAATGCCTTTGTGTCTTTACATATAGATAGATTTTACCCCAGAAATAAAGACAGGCTATGTTCCTTTTATTACCGACTTCAAAAAGGAGGAGGTTATCAATTCGACGCGTATGTATGTTTTTTTTTTTTTTATGTATGTTCACCGATTGCTCCGGAACTTTTTGTCCGATTTATGTGATTTTTGTTTTAATTGAAAGAGGATACTCTCGAATTGGTACCACTTCCGTTTCATCGAAATTGGTTCAGTAGTTTTTTAATAATTCAACAAAAACCAATAAAATGAAGGATTTCACCCAGATTATCTTTCATTGTTGCAACCAGTTTCTCAATCATAAGCATAAAACTATGTATTCATATACGTTAGCGCCAAGTTGTCGCCAAACATGGCGCAATTAGATGAATTATCGCCAAATTTGGCGGCCAAAATATGTCGCCATAAATGAAGCCAACTTGGCTGTAACTGACTAATTTGGCGATATTCCCATTCAAATTCGGTAATGGATCTTCCCCAATCTGTTTCTTCGCATTTTCTAATCGACAGTCCTATTTTAAATTCTCAATTGGCAACTTCCACTAGATAACATTAATGATAACTTTCCTGTATAGGGGTTTTGGAGAGAAAATGAAAATTTCACGCATATTTTCTAACAACCTATTAACTGTCTCGGTACTACTAAGTTATCCCGTCGACCAATTTCGCCAAATTATAGAAATCGCCAAACCAATCGCCAAATTATACAAATTGACGTAATTTTTATTTTAAATAACGAAAGAACAAATATATTAGTATAACATTAATAAAAATACAAATAAAACGTCGAAATAAAAATCACTTGATGACGTAAACACATGTATCTTGCTTAAAGTCAAGTGAATGTAACATTTACGATCAACCATTATTGGCATTTAATCTTATAGTTTGGCGATAGATTTTTGGTCGACGGATAACTAAGTAGTACCCCTGTCTCATATACACAAGCAAGTTTTTCAATATTTATAAATTTATTTATTCTAAACACCATTTGTCTATTTTTATATGCAAACACAAGTTGAGCCAAGATCCCTTATGCTGTTACAGGATTAACAACAAACAAAGAAAAAAAAGGAGTTACTCTAATTAGTATTATAGGCGGCATTGTTATGTTGTGGTGTATTTACATGGCACAGAACTTAAACATCAGTAGGCATAAACATAATTGCGAAAGCAAGTCAGTGAGTTACGCAGTCATGAAAACATTTGAATTGTATCAAGAAAAGAGAGCAAGTAAATTTGAATCAGATTGCCCGATAAAAGCAAAAGGTGCGCGATACTAACATCAAGCATGGTGTAAAGGAAATGCGAATATCATAAGTTGCTTCCGAAAGTTCTATATATTTTGCAGTACTATATTCACTAAAATACGTCAGTTACTATGCAGACTGATGGCACTTTAACCAAGACTATTAAATGAGCATGACGAGGAATTATCTTCCGTAATCGAGCCCATAGTTAAGGCTAGCGTGAAACAAAAAAAAATATCAGCAGCAATGTGGTTTAATGTAAATGTGGGTATCATAAAATATTTAATTCGCAAAACGCTTCAATGCCCTAAATCATATTAGCTCAGAAACAATAATTGGCAGTGGACTCAATAACGGTGGATTACTTAATAGTTTTAAAATCTCCACTGCCCAACGTATTGCAAATGATGATGCAATAAGAAGCATAAATGCCTAAGTGAGTTAAGCTTATTTTGTCAAGAAAGATTAAATACATAACAACCAAAAATAAACAAAATGCCGTCATGATGCAATGAGTTCTCAATTTCTCTATCAGAATCTTTAGATTTGGCGAAAGATTAAGCAAATAATTTAAATTATGAATGAAAGTACCATGCTGAAATGCTTAGCATACATTCATTTAAGCACATTGGCATTGCGTATACATTATACATTACATATTGGCACTTGCATAATATCTCCATATAAGAAAACATTAAAGCCACCAAAAAATAATTTGTTTTTAAATTCTTGAAGCCACAAATGAATTATATATAAATTCTCTTTTGATACTATAAAAATTTCATCAATGACCAGCCATTTGAGGGAACACCATTTAAGACTTTCCCGCTGTAGTCTTTTCACGATCATTTTTTGATAAGTTATTCGGTTTTCATGTACCCTAATGGCTCATGGTGCATGTAAACTCCGTCGCGAGTGCGAAGACCTCAAAGTTACCTATGAATTATACCTCTGAGGTGCCTTGCCAGGTAACGGTCTCGTCATCTGATTAAGCTTCTAAATTACGAGATTAACATAAGTAGCAATGCGCAGGTGCTAAACAACAAGATATAAATGTTAAGTAACTGGCATAAAAAAGTTCATAATTAAGAAATAGTCACTGCCGATAGAAAAACGAACTAGGCGCTCATCAGGTTTATTGCCGCTACGTGTCGATTAGGTGGTCTCCTACGCCAATGACAGGTATAAAAACCCGTTCATCTAGGGCAACCCGGAAGATAAGGGCCTGGTCATTGGTTAGAAAGTATGAAAAATGAGTCATTGGGTCTCTGTTCTCTATTTCATAGAGCATTTTTAGTAAGCCGAAGAACTTTTTATTGTCAGTTTCCAAAGTTCGATATTTTTTCATGCGAGCAGCATCTCTTGTCGTTCTACCCATGTCCAAATAGAGAAACAAAAATATTCAATTTAAAAATAAAGCTATTAAATCTGAAGAAGAATAAATGTAACACATATATATAAAGAATTTTCACAGAAAACCTGTGTTATTAATGTACACACAAATCTGGACAAAAGTATTTGCTTATCAAAATAACATCTTTAAAAGTCCGTAATTTCCTCCAAAAGAATCATGCAAAAATTGTAATGCGAAAAAACTAAAAAGTGAAAAATAAACTTTTTTACCAAAAATAAAACCGACTTCAAAAACTACTACAAAGTAAAAAATAATTTTTTTACATAATAGTTAATAAGAAATTAAATTAAGAGCATTGTATTTATCATGCGTATTATTATATTTATGTACATTAATTTGATTTTTTGGAGTCGGTGTCAGCCAAGCCAAGTTCAAAATTAAAATTGTTCATCCAATACACATCGTAACAAGATTCAGCAAAGCCGTTTAGGAAAAAAATTCCATTCTCAATCAACTTTCACACCATCCTGCATTTGAAAATCCGTCTTTGGCTATGATTTTTTTACATAATAGCCTGTATAAACGCACTAATTTTATAATAACCCTTAATTTAGCACACATAATTACAGCTAATCTCACTTGAAAATACACGTTTATAAAATGAGATGAAATGTTTCAAAAATGGTAAAATTAAAATTTTTTAACTAAATAACAAATCGTAAAAAATCTCGTAGATATTTGGATGTGTGTCTGTTGGATAGTTATACTTAACTTCGTTTGGCTGGCACCGACTCCAAAAAATCAAATTAATGTACATAAATATAATAATACGCATGATAAATACAATGCTCTTAATTTAATTTCTTATTAACTATTATGTAAAAAAATTATTTTTTACTTTGTAGTAGTTTTTGAAGTCGGTTTTATTTTTGGTAAAAAAGTTTATTTTGTTCGAATATTGATCTTATAAATTAAAAAGTTCATTATTTTCATAAGGAATAAATTGACAATTTTCTATAAAATGTAACAATATTTTTTTTCTCCCTTTTACAGTTTCCAAGAAAATCAGATACCGGAATAATAATTTATCCTCAACAGTTAATTTTGATTTGATAAATTTTCATGTGCATGAGGAAAATGAAAGAAATAAAACGTCGAATTAATGGTTTTATTGGCCATTATTGGCATTTAATCTTACAATTAATTAATTAATGGCAAACCATTATTGGCATTTAATCTTACAATTAATTAATTAATGGCAAACCATTATTGGCATTTAATCTTACAATATGGTGACAGTAATTTGGTCGACGGGATAACTAAGAAGTACCTATTATATATATATATTATGTGCCGCCAGTCTGATGTTATGTGTTTAATTAAACTACTATTGTATACTAAATTATTGTTTTGTATTAAGTTAGTTTGCTTCTGTATTATTTAGCATTTGAAATAATGGTGCATCTTTAATTAATGTATATTAAATTACTATTTTGATTGCGATTGCCAATTGAGAATTTTAAATATGACTGTCGATTAGAAAATGCGAAGAAACAGATTGGGGAAGATCCATTACTGAATTTGAATGGGAATATCGCCAAATTAGTCAGTTACAGCCAAGTTGGCTTCATTTATGGCGACTTATTTTGGTCGCCAAATTTGGCGATAATTCACGTACCTGCGCCAAGTTTTGCAACAACTTGGCGCTAACGTATATGAATACATAGTTTTATGCTTATGATTGAGAAACCGGTTACAACAATGAAAGATAATTTGGGTGAAATCCTTCATTTTATTGAATTACTAAAAAACTACTCAACCAATTTCGATTAAACGGAAGTGGTACCAATTCGAAAGTATCCTCTTTCAATTAAAACAAAAATCACATAAATCAGACAAAAAGTTCCGGAGCAATCGGTGAACATACATAAAAAAAAAAAAACATACATACGCGTCGAATTGATAACCTCCTCCTTTTTGAAGTCGGTAAAAAGAAAGTTCAGATTAAAGATGCTGGATTTGAGATGCCAGAACTGTTAGTATGATTGATAGTTATATAATTGATAACCTATTGATAGTTATATATATTGATAGTTATATAATTGATAACCTCCTCCTTTTTGACCATTATAATTGACATAATTTTTATTTTAAATGACGAAAGAACAAATAAATTAGTAAAACATTAATAAAAATACAAATAAAACGTCGAATTAATGGTTTTATTGGCCATTATTGGCATTTAATCTTACAATTAATTAATTAATGGCAAACCATTATTGGCATTTAATCTTACAATTAATTAATTAATGGCAAACCATTATTGGCATTTAATCTTACAATATGGTGACAGTAATTTGGTCGACGGGATAACTAAGAAGTACCTATTATATATATATATTATGTGCCGCCAGTCTGATGTTATGTGTTTAATTAAACTACTATTGTATACTAAATTATTGTTTTGTATTAAGTTAGTTTGCTTCTGTATTATTTAGCATTTGAAATAATGGTGCATCTTTAATTAATGTATATTAAATTACTATTTTGATTGCGATTGCCAATTGAGAATTTTAAATATGACTGTCGATTAGAAAATGCGAAGAAACAGATTGGGGAAGATCCATTACTGAATTTGAATGGGAATATCGCCAAATTAGTCAGTTACAGCCAAGTTGGCTTCATTTATGGCGACTTATTTTGGTCGCCAAATTTGGCGATAATTCACGTACCTGCGCCAAGTTTTGCAACAACTTGGCGCTAACGTATATGAATACATAGTTTTATGCTTATGATTGAGAAACCGGTTACAACAATGAAAGATAATTTGGGTGAAATCCTTCATTTTATTGAATTACTAAAAAACTACTCAACCAATTTCGATTAAACGGAAGTGGTACCAATTCGAAAGTATCCTCTTTCAATTAAAACAAAAATCACATAAATCAGACAAAAAGTTCCGGAGCAATCGGTGAACATACATAAAAAAAAAAAACATACATACGCGTCGAATTGATAACCTCCTCCTTTTTGAAGTCGGTAAAAAGAAAGTTCAGATTAAAGATGCTGGATTTGAGATGCCAGAACTGTTAGTATGATTGATAGTTATATAATTGATAACCTATTGATAGTTATATATATTGATAGTTATATAATTGATAACCTCCTCCTTTTTGACCATTATAATTGACATAATTTTTATTTTAAATGACGAAAGAACAAATAAATTAGTAAAACATTAATAAAAATACAAATAAAACGTCGAATTAATGGTTTTATTGGCCATTATTGGCATTTAATCTTACAATTAATTAATTAATGGCAAACCATTATTGGCATTTAATCTTACAATTAATTAATTAATGGCAAACCATTATTGGCATTTAATCTTACAATATGGTGACAGTAATTTGGTCGACGGGATAACTAAGAAGTACCTATTATATATATATATTATGTGCCGCCAGTCTGATGTTATGTGTTTAATTAAACTACTATTGTATACTAAATTATTGTTTTGTATTAAGTTAGTTTGCTTCTGTATTATTTAGCATTTGAAATAATGGTGCATCTTTAATTAATGTATATTAAATTACTATTTTGATTGCGATTGCCAATTGAGAATTTTAAATATGACTGTCGATTAGAAAATGCGAAGAAACAGATTGGGGAAGATCCATTACTGAATTTGAATGGGAATATCGCCAAATTAGTCAGTTACAGCCAAGTTGGCTTCATTTATGGCGACTTATTTTGGTCGCCAAATTTGGCGATAATTCACGTACCTGCGCCAAGTTTTGCAACAACTTGGCGCTAACGTATATGAATACATAGTTTTATGCTTATGATTGAGAAACCGGTTACAACAATGAAAGATAATTTGGGTGAAATCCTTCATTTTATTGAATTACTAAAAAACTACTCAACCAATTTCGATTAAACGGAAGTGGTACCAATTCGAAAGTATCCTCTTTCAATTAAAACAAAAATCACATAAATCAGACAAAAAGTTCCGGAGCAATCGGTGAACATACATAAAAAAAAAAAAACATACATACGCGTCGAATTGATAACCTCCTCCTTTTTGAAGTCGGTAAAAAGAAAGTTCAGATTAAAGATGCTGGATTTGAGATGCCAGAACTGTTAGTATGATTGATAGTTATATAATTGATAACCTATTGATAGTTATATATATTGATAGTTATATAATTGATAACCTCCTCCTTTTTGACCATTATAATTGACATAATTTTTATTTTAAATGACGAAAGAACAAATAAATTAGTAAAACATTAATAAAAATACAAATAAAACGTCGAATTAATGGTTTTATTGGCCATTATTGGCATTTAATCTTACAATTAATTAATTAATGGCAAACCATTATTGGCATTTAATCTTACAATTAATTAATTAATGGCAAACCATTATTGGCATTTAATCTTACAATATGGTGACAGTAATTTGGTCGACGGGATAACTAAGAAGTACCTATTATATATATATATTATGTGCCGCCAGTCTGATGTTATGTGTTTAATTAAACTACTATTGTATACTAAATTATTGTTTTGTATTAAGTTAGTTTGCTTCTGTATTATTTAGCATTTGAAATAATGGTGCATCTTTAATTAATGTATATTAAATTACTATTTTGATTGCGATTGCCAATTGAGAATTTTAAATATGACTGTCGATTAGAAAATGCGAAGAAACAGATTGGGGAAGATCCATTACTGAATTTGAATGGGAATATCGCCAAATTAGTCAGTTACAGCCAAGTTGGCTTCATTTATGGCGACTTATTTTGGTCGCCAAATTTGGCGATAATTCACGTACCTGCGCCAAGTTTTGCAACAACTTGGCGCTAACGTATATGAATACATAGTTTTATGCTTATGATTGAGAAACCGGTTACAACAATGAAAGATAATTTGGGTGAAATCCTTCATTTTATTGAATTACTAAAAAACTACTCAACCAATTTCGATTAAACGGAAGTGGTACCAATTCGAAAGTATCCTCTTTCAATTAAAACAAAAATCACATAAATCAGACAAAAAGTTCCGGAGCAATCGGTGAACATACATAAAAAAAAAAAAAAACATACATACGCGTCGAATTGATAACCTCCTCCTTTTTGAAGTCGGTAAAAATAGACATGAGTACGTGTTCATATTGGAAATGAAACGAAAATGCGAAAAGAAGGTGAATTTGGCCTCATATACCAAAACTAAAACGAATACTCTTTGAGGCTGAAATAAAAGGGTCTTGTGTTATGATAATAATTCTTATTATTTAAAACAATGTTACCAATATCTCGCGGTTTATCGTTTTCACACGGTTAACATAAATGTTTGATTTTTAATCTTAAATTTCAATAAGAAAAAAAAACTTTTGAAAAGCAAATAGATAGTAAATGTCAAAATTATACACCTAAAAATTATCTCTGTCCAAATTGCCGTCTTTGTACCGGGAAATAAATATTTTCATTCATTAAAACCAAACATTGACAAGATTGCCTGAAAAAATATTTTTTGACGAGTGTTACTTCTTACGCCTCATTTAAGAAAATATGAATTAAATTGGACGAGTGTTACTTTTTAATGCCGCCTCATTTAATAAAATATAAATGAAAATTATTTTATTTTTCAAAGGAAATTACATTTTCGTTCACAAAACCTAAACTTTTAATTTAATTGCGCCAGTGTAAATCATTTTCTGGCCACAGGTATTAAAAACTAAGACTCGGAAGTGTAAAAAAAAAATCTAAGATTTGCGATAACCATTAGCACAATCAATAAAAATCACATATGTAAATTTAATATGACCACGGAGAGTTAAGGGGGGCTCCGCCTCCCTGAAGAAATCTACTTTATTATCTAAAAAAATACCATAATTAATAGCTCATGAAAATTTCAGAATTTCTTACACAACAACGTTTTTAATTTAACGCTTCTAATGTCTGAAAACTTCGTATTTTTTATTCTTATAAATAATTATGTAATTTGAAAACTTTAAATAACTGTTTGCAGGAAGTTTAGTATTACCCAAACTGTGTTTAAAAACAATGACTTGCAGAGCTGACGTTGAGGCTCTTGATCTGCAGATTTTCTAGTTTATAATTATTGCCGAAACGTCAGTGACGGCTTACTGTGGAGACACGAAATGTTTTGGTTTCTATTAGTCTGTCTGACTGTTTGTCTGTTCCACGATAACTGTCGTAAAAAAGCATCCGATTAGCTTGAAATTAATTGAGCATATTCGTACCCGGACGTAGCTGTGTAGTTTTTGGTTAAATTTAGTTAATTCGTTTAGAAAATATGGAAAATTTTATTTTGCTCCATAATGCTTTTCTACGGCAAGTCAGACGATTTTCAAATTTCCATTTGTGGAAAGAAAATGGCACGTTTCATTAATGGATTTAATTGTTAAATTATGGATACTAAAATTTCCAAATAAGGGTTTTAAATTATTCCTATTATTTTGAATTTTATAAAATATGTTTGTCAGATTTTTTAATTTACGTGTATAATTTTTGTGGAACATTATACATGTATTCCAATAATATAAAGCATTTTTTAAATTAATTTTCTTATTTTACATGATACATATTTCATTTTTTTTTCTTTTCTCCGTTGCCTAGCGACTGTTATTCAAATATGAGTGAAGTTAGTAAATTACTTTATTTTGAATGTAGGTACTATTAAAAGGCTACAAGAAAAAATATTTTATAGCGCCAAATCGATGTAATTTATACAATTAACAGTGAACATGATAATGAATGATTTTCCAGTAGATTTATAGATCTACAGATATGCCTATTTTTTTTTGGGGGGGGGGGGGCTTTTAATATGTTATTGCTATCGCATGGATTAGGATGTTTAAACTAATGTTTTACCATGCTATAAGTGAAAAAAAAGCACAGTTAAAGGCACATAAATCCTTTTTAACACTTTCAAACATAGTTGAAAAGTGTTTAATACTTCAGTTTGTCTATCTGTCGCCTGCCGTGTGCCTCTATGTGCTCTAACTCACGTAAATATAGTGGAGATTACATGTAAATTATATACGTTATTGAGGTTTGCCAAAATATGTTTGGTATTGAAAATGAAGTGTGCAGCATTCATATATCAATTACAGGGGCACTCAAAACTATTCCGTTACAGTATAGTCTTCGGGAAAAATCATCTGTGGTGTATTTTAATAACGTTACACAATTTTAAACGTAATGGAATTTATATACATTATTAAGGTGCACTAGAACATGGTTAGTATAAAATATGTTATGTGTAGCACTTACAGCATGCGTACAAGGAACTCAAAGGTATTCATAATATTACAATGTTTGAAGAAAAATTTTTTGTAGAGTTTTTTAATGTTGTTACTCTGCATTAAATTTAAATGTAGCATGTGACGCGTAAAAATCTTCACGTAATATACAGGGCTGTAGAAACAAATTCATTTACGTTTCCGTCTATTGGTAGAAATTTTTGAAAGACATTAACTTAGTCAATTGAAAATTACAAATGTAAATTAAATCACACTACGGGGGGGGGGGGGGTTAAGGGAACAGAGCCTCCCTGAAGAAATGTATTTTATAGTCTGAAAATTACCAGAATTAGTAGATCATGAGAATTTCAGAATACCATTACATAACAACGTGTTTTATTTAACGCTTCTAATGCCTGAAACTTTCAAAATATTTTTCTCTCTTATAAATGTTTATGTAATTTAAAAACTTTAAATTTCGTTTTTGTAGAAAGATTAATATTACTCAAAGTGTGCTGAAAACAATGAGTTGCAGAGCTGACGTTGAGGCTCCTGATCTGCAGATTTACTAGTTTTATAAATATCTACCATTAATCCCTGATAAATTTCTATAATACACTTACACAAAACACTACAATGGTATTCAGAAGTTTATTCTTCGTTTCCTTTATGGCATTTAAAGTTATAAATAACTAATATGGTTTTAAAAATGCTAAAAATTATTATATAAGTGTTTCTTGAAAAAGAGCTGTTTTAAATGTTTAAAAATGTTATGAATATTACGTTACGCTGTCATAGATTACAATTATGATTTACAAATCAGGGAGTTTATAGGTTATAGTTAGCGGTAAAGGCATGCTCGATTAGATACGTAACAAATAATAAACAAGACAGTATATTTTCAAAGCGACCAATTTTATTGCTACGCTTTCTATACGCTGCGATGCTTTTATTTTAATATATTGGGAATTTCCACGTAGGGACAAGTAATCTTTGCTGAAATAAAGATTTATTTTTTTCAAAAATATTGCTTTAAAATAGGTAGCATAAACCTTTATTTATAAATTCTGTATATTGTTTTCGTTATTTTCATTACATATTTATATTTTCAATGGGGGCTATTTGTTTATTTTGATGCAGTCTATATCGTATTTACTCGTGTATAATCCTCACTTTTGTTCCTAAATTTTACTGCTAAATAGGGAGTGCGCATTATACACGAGATATTCTTTAGATGACATTTTATTTGAATGAAATAAAACTAATTAATATGATATATTTACATACTTATATGTGGTTTAGTCAGAATATACCATTTCCTAGGGTACTAACGGTAGTGTTTTCATACTTAATTCAAAAACTTATTTAAATACCACCTTATTTTAGTGTAATATTTGTTCATGTTTGTAAGAAATAAGTGCATAAACTTTTGCCTCAAATAAGATAACTACAAGACAAAGAGAGGCTTTTATTTCCAACCGAGACCGGTAGTGTGTTTGTGACAGTCTGTACTAATTCAAATGTGTTTTTGTCTCAATTATGTTGTTTACAATTGAATAAAATTCTTCACCGCTTTTTAACTCAGCAGTAGATATTTGCTTTTTATGGAGAGTCGAGAATAAGGTTTTCGTATTGATGAATAGATTTTAGTTTTAAGATTTTGCTGAATGATCGATAAATGTTATTTATAATTCATGCTTAAATTGCTATCGTCAGTGTTTTCCGCAACCATTCATCAGAGCGGTTCACATGTTGGCGACAAAACAAGGAGCTTGGGCCGATGCTACCGAGTTAAATGCCAGGTTGATTTGGACAGTATGACTGTGCGAGGACTTCTTCGTACGAGAAAAATAATAAGATCAATCAGAGAGAAAATCCGAAACATTTCCCTTTCAAAAGTCCTCTATGCAGATATTTCACCTATAATGTGGCCAAAACTAGCTAATGCTTAACAACCACAGTTTACCATCGCCAAATATTTCTGCAGATGTTTCTATTACCCATCATACGTAGTATCGGGTAAATCTTGTAATCGTTTTAAAAATCGAAAAAAATTTTTTGACGGATTTACACGTTTCAGACACTGGAGATTCCGAAAAACATATGTTTAAAAAAAAAAAAATGGTGTCCGTCTGTATGTTTGCCGGTGTGTGTGTCTGTAATCGCTCTATCTCCCGAAAAGATATAGATAGAGACTTAAAATTCGATGTGCACTTAGGGGGTAATAATGGGAAGAAACCTATTGAATATCAGTAACCTCGATTATCCGGAACTATTTTTTTCGGACTCTCGAATTATTCGTTCAGATGAAAGGTAAATTTTCGAAATTGTTTATTTGAAGGAGTGAATATAAAAGGCAATAAAAATATATAATTTTTGCATTATGAACCAACTCGATCTAATAATTAGTTGCTGAGATATTTGTAATCCTATTCAAAGCGTTATAAATAAGCGAACAAACTTAATGCTGGAATCAGGCGTAAATTAACACAGTTGCGCCACCTTGTGGACGGAGTGATGATTCACATACGCGGGCTTTTAGTGAAGCGCGTATTTTCTAAATCTTCAGTTACTCACGGAAACGAATTTTGTTTGCCACATTTATTGCAAAATAATGGCGAAGCGAGAGGGGCATCCAGGCGCACTTGACACCACGAAATTTTCTTCGCCTTGTCAGAGACATTTCAGTTATTAATCAAGATGAAAAAAACTTTAAAATTTTAGTGGTGTCAGTAAGGAAACAGTTAGGTATCTACCTGTAGTTCACACTCCATCCGCTGCGTGGCGCATGACCTTGATTGATGTGACCTTGCTTTTAATCTTGCGAAGAGTTCTCCCATTTAAGATAGGACGCTTACTTATATCGCTTTGATCCTATTTTTCACACTCTTCGATTTTTCATGACCCTGTATTTCATTCAAATTTCAATTCAAAGATATATTTTAATTGGAAATGAGACGCTTAATCCGACGCAGTAAACCGTTAGTTAGTATGATTATAATTTTTCGAGTTATAAAGATGTTTGTTTTACGCAATTCGGTACTACTCGATTATCCCGCCGACCAAAAAACTATAGCCAAACTATAAGATTAAATGCCAATAATGGCTTAACGTAAATTTCAAGTATTTAATGCATCTTCATACCTATAAGGGGGGTTACCATAGGGGGGACCTTGTTCTGTCGCCAAGTGCCGCCAAGTTTGTCGCCAACTTGGCGGTATATCGCCAAATTTGATTTATAATATTTAACAAATATTAAATTTTAATTAATTAATTTTAGTTTTATATGGGAGACAAAATGGCGGCTATTGGTTATTGAACAGCATTGGTTATCAACAAAACAGCAATTAATGCATCTTCATATCTATAAGGGGGTTAACATAGGGGGGACCCTGTTCTGTCGCCATATACCACCAAGATTGTCGCCAACTTGGCGATATATCGGCAAATTTGGCGCCCAAAATGAGTCGCCAAAAGGGACGCCAACTTGGCGATAGCCGTATATATTTCGCCAAATTCCCATAGACTTCCATTGTAAGCCTACTTGCTTATAGAAAATCAGCAAATTGAGATATTTTAATGCAACAAAAACTAATATTAGCTTAAGAGATTATATTAAAATTTTCTTTGATGACCTAAGTAGGAATTGAGTTTAAAAACAAAATTTTTATATTACTTGTTTTCATATTTTATATTATGTATATCCATGATGGGTAAGTATTACGGTGGCCTCCAACGACTAGTTTTTCATATACTGACATGTCTGGGAACCATGTAAGAACTATAAAACTATAGTTGTCAGCTACCCACTGGCATTTTTACGTATCATACTTAAAAATTCCGAAAGTTTGCAAATCCTATTTTTTTTTTCACTTGTAAACAAAGGTAAGAGTGGGAATTTTGAACGGCTTGGGTGAATTAGCCTGGATAATGAATGTATTAAAATGCGTAGACTTC
This sequence comes from Maratus speciosus, assembly GCA_963932465.1. Taxonomy (NCBI): domain Eukaryota; kingdom Metazoa; phylum Arthropoda; class Arachnida; order Araneae; family Salticidae; genus Maratus; species Maratus speciosus. Next base: position 47,685,065 of record OZ010786.1, on the reverse strand, counting down.
CCTTTTAGGCCCTTTTCAGCATTTACTCTTTGTGACTCCGGTCTAAAAATATATTTACTTAGATGTTAGAACAAATCATTGTAAAATATCCATTAATGGACGTCACCAACCTTTTTTTATTTTACAACATTTGAGAAGTTAATTTCAGCAATAACAACTCAAAACTGCACAAATGATAAATAAAACTTTGGCATGAAATATTAACTCAATATCGCCGTCTGTTGCGAATCTTATGATAAGGAACAATTTTTATTAACTGCTGTGTTGGGAAATAGCAGAAATAAATAAAATCATAAAATATAGTTCAAACTATAATTATTAAACCTTGATTAACCTTGATTTCACCTTGATTAACAAATGAAATATGTGATATTAAAATTCTGATAAAATTTACAAGGTGCTAAAATATACATGAAAGTTTTTTATAGCATAAAAACCGTCAAAAATGTTAAAAACCCAAGCGCTTTCAAGTGCACTATAACAGCCGTCATCAGGGGGGTGGGGGGGAACAAGATATGGATATAGATTTCAGTAAAGCAAGAGTCATAGCACATCAATAATCTGATAATCATTGGAAATTGTAACTCAAAGAAAGATACTTGCAATGATGTACTGTCCCACAACATATCTAAGATCTGGTATAGAATACTAAATATTTCTAGCAATTTTGAAAGATAATCATATTCCCACCTCGCTCCCCTCCTCTTCGCTTCCTTTGAAATATACTCGTCTATTGCTACCTAAGCAAAGAACTTTCACGAACTTTTATTCCTCTGCTTCCCCTCCCCCTGATGACGACTGTTATAGTGCAGTTGAAAGCGCTTGGGTTTTTAACATTTTGACGGTTTTCATGCCATAAAGACCTCTTCATGTATATTTTAGCACCATTTAAGTAAATTTTATCAAAATTTTAATATCACATAAATAAAATCGTTTTTGAAAACCCACTGTATAAGTAATATTGATTTTGGGGTATGTTCCACATCTGCAACGAGGTGATATAAAGGGTTAAAAAAGATTCGGCAACAATGAAAGAGTTAATACAGACACGAAATTTTTTCTCATATGCGGGACATGCGTTTTAAAGAGGTTTTTTAAACTTACGTAAAATTTATTGACGCTATCGTTAGTAAAACACACTAATGCCATTGGTGGTTATGTGTAGAAAAGAGGTAAGCCTACTTCTTTAAGTCCGCAGTATACTACTTGAGTGGAATTAAAGCACTTCTCTTAGCAGCCTAGTAATATTTACTTGTTGTTTAATTCTTGTAAATATTTATAATTTTGTTGCATTAAGTAGGTCTATTTAACATAAATGAAATAGAACCGCTTGTATCGTATGAATGGAATTGTCTCATTCATTCCTAGAGATCTTGAATAATTAATTTATTAACTAAATAATATTATATAGGTTGATAAATTAATAATTTATGTTAATTATTAGTATTAAACAGTACTCGTATTATAAAGGTTGTTTATTATTAAGAATTATATTGAATCTTAATTGTATTGAAATAAAGGTTAAATAATTTATCAAAAAATTGCTATTGAAACTTTTTGACAAAAATATGACAAAATTTGACAAAAATAGTATATGTTTATTGATCAAATGGAGTAAATTAAACTGAAGATAGATATAGTGATCTGATTGAAAGTTGTGGAAAATTTCTTATAATAAAGCTATTTTTAGAAAGCAACTCACTATATCGCCCCTATCTTTGTGAATTTTCGCGATATTTGACTGGATTTATATAAGTTGGCCTAAATAACTGACTACCAAATTATAAAATAATTTTTTTTAAATATTTCACGCATGTGCAATTAAATATTATTTCATACAAATTCAATCTCATCAAATATTCAATATATTCACGATTTAATTGCAGTACACTGTTGTTATTGTTCTTTGTCAGGTTCTAGGAAAGTTGTGTTAAATTTGTTTGCAAAATCTGTATGCTATCGACAGAAAAAAAAAATTGACCTTTTTCACAGATGTAATAACATCTTCACGAATATGAGTGCTATGGTTACACAAATGCACACAAAAGTTGTACAGGACACAAATAGTCATTTAGCATAGCGACAAACCTTTTTCAGCATTTTCTGTTACATAGGTGATCACAAATATTATTTTGTCATTAAATTTATTATTAGCCCCCTAATTGTCCTACCGACTAAATCTTCACCTAGAAATATGAAATCAAACATGTTCTTTATGTCAGAAGTTCAAGAACATTTCGCCAATAATTTTGGTAGATATCCAACAAACCGTGTGCATTCGAAAGCATCTAGTCACTGTTCCTTAACTTTCGGACGCCAAAGTATATAAAACACATTTGTGTTATATAAAAGAATGTAATAAAAAATACATTCACAATTATTAGCGAGGGAAAAAAATGAAGATGCACTTAATAATTTTTGGCCATGAATAGAAAGTAACCAATTCATAAAAATATAATAAATAAAAAAAAATACCTAAGGAGGTTTAGCTTTTTTACTGTTTTTCTGTGCGTCATTAAAAACCACAAATACAGCAAGTATTTTAAAACAAACCTTTAAATACGATGATATATATTACGGAGATGAAAACTATACGAAAGTAAATTTTCTGTTTATTTCCTGTTATATAAAGATTAAAGACAACTGCTAAAATTTCGAGAGCAATTTATTGCTATAGCCATATAGCCATATTATTTAATCATTATATGGAATTAAAAAAAATTACTACCGTGCAAATCTTTAATGTAATTTTATTTTTTGACACGTGATATTAATTCTGCTTTTTTACGTTTATTGCAATATATAATATACAAGTATTTTGAAATTGACGAAAAAATATGAACTAATAATATTTGTTTTATTTAAACTGTAGTATTAAAAAAATGTTTCCGGATGAAGATATTTAAATGCGCAGTATATTGACTTAATTTGTTATCGGTTTTCTAGAGTATTTCTTTCGAATAAAATGTTCCTATCAAATGTTGTTATTAATGTTTTTACACAAAATGTCTTTAGCATCGTAGAATGTAAAAATAAATTTGATTCACGAAAATTTTATTTGATATGCGTATCAAAACTAGTATCAAAAGTGTTTTTATCATAATAATATCATATTATTTTTAATAAATAAAATTGGCAGCTAAATATATAAATATTCAAGAACGTTAATAAAAATCTGTTGATTTTTTTTATTCATGGACTACCGCTGTGCATATATCTTAATTTTAATTTTAATGCTACTAGAATTAAAAGCTATGGTTGGGAATGGGTAAAATTTTTAAATAGTTTATTTTACCCATCCCTTTATACCTTTAAGATAATAGAAATAATAGAATATTTTTAAGATATATCTTTAAAATATAAACTTTGGATCTGCACAATAAAGTTTAAATGTCAGTGTAAATAGATTTGCAATTTAAATGTTATGCTTTATTTTAAGTATAATGTTTGACACCGTTTTTATAACTTTATTTAGATTAATATTTGAAACGGTTTCATAATATCATAGGCGATATTACTAATGCAAGAAATAAGTTATTTCAGCGACCATGAATAATAAATTACTATTTAAAAAAAAAATAGTTGAATATTGCATATGCGCAATTTTAGTCTCTCAATCGATAACTTCATTAAGATTTTTTTTAAATAATAATAATTTCTACTTATTTAGTTTTTGAATATGTATTAAAATTCTAGCATAGTCATATATCTAAATCTTGAAAATTCGTGTTAACTGACTTTCAAACACAAGAAAATTGAAAATGACAAACATGAACATATTTGGAAGAAATATAAGTACTTGGAATTTCATTAGTTATAGAATATTTAATGTGTTTCACATTCAGTGATACATAGCTTTCGTTTCACAAATTTTTGTGGAGTTTGACTTCGTATACACTAATTATTTTTGCTTTTGAATCTATCAGAGATCATATGAGAGGGACAGAAAATTTTGGACAATTAGCATTTTTCAAATAGTTCTGCTTTATTATTTGGAGTTTTAATCTCTTAATTTATAACATTTTATTAAAAGAATTATTTTTAAATAATATATTTTTCTTTAATGGCACAGTATGTGATAAGTGAGTAAGGATATATTGCATATAAAGACGACAAATACCAATTAACTGAATTTCAAACTAGTTTACTGAAGAGATTTTAACATCAAAAACCTTAACACATTTAGGATTAATTTCCTTGGAATTTTACAATATTCAGACTGTTTGAAATGTTTCAAGATCGGTGACAATTTAGCTTCCCCGTCATAAAACAGCTAAAACGTTGATATTTGTTTAAAAATTATAACAATTAGGTCTGATTTTAAAGCAAACACATGAAACATTATGGAGCGTGAAAGAAATTTAGGACAGTTCAGATGTACATTTAAAAGAATTTTATTATATGATTAAATTACGCGGATTTCTTAAAATCTTATTTACGCGAGAAATATACAGGCTGAAGTGCACTTTTAATTCTGTATAAATTTCAAACGATCCTAGAGGTATTGAAGAATATAAGACACTTTTTTTACCTTTACTGATAATTATACGTGTAATTTTCGAATTTATTTTGTTGAATTTAAACTTGAACAGATATGCTGAAATTAATTTACCTTGAATGAAATTTAACCCTTTATGCCCCGACGGTACTTTAAAGTACCATTAAAATAATCTATTATAAAATTAATATAATACATCGATTAGTAGTACTACAGTTTAAAATGCGTAATAGATACTTTACTTTATCTTATTCCAAAAGCATTATTGTGTTGCACAAAAGACAAATATATTTTAAAGGGTGATTTCTTTTTCATTTCCATCTTTTCGGCTTTCTTGACGTTAAAAATTCTATAAAATACTAAAAAAATATTTTATGTAAAAGATTTGAGTGGAGTTATACATATTAAACAAAATCCCTATGAATTTAAATTTAATTTCCTTCTAAAATTTATTAAATGATTCTATAAGTCTTCTAATGTAGTTTCTAAAATGCACGAGAAATGTTTTAGAAGATGCAGATTTCAAGAATTCATAATTTGGTTTATAAAGGGTTAATACTCTTATTAAATGAAAACCCTGCTTAGAAGTACTTTGTAAGTAATTCAAATCGATGAATGGCGCTTAAGCAAAGAATATGAATCCCCACTTTCTAGACATTTTATGGTAGCTAAAGTTTTTGAACGAGTTAAATAGAATATTTAAGAAAAAAAAATGCTATTTACTCAAAGAAGGAATTTTAAGAATATTAAATATTTTAGGAATTTTACAAAACAAATGCTAAAAATTTTTGCACCGTTCCATTTTTTAAATATTTAAACTAAAGGCAAACAAATAACAGATATATATTTAAATGAATTAAAAAAAAATAATATTCTCCATTAATGAATTGATATGCTTTAAAAAAACGAGATGCTTGATTTAACAAAAACAATCTTCATCCGTAAATTTTTAAGCAGAAACCTCTAGAAGAAAGTTATAATGAGTGTATTGCTTTCGAGACAAAAAATATATTTTAGGATTTACTAACAAATATATATTTTATTGACATAAATTATTTTCACAGAAAAACATAACATACTTTATTGTCATCGAAAATTTCATTTTGAATAGAAATATGTTTTTTTTTTCCATTCTAGATGCTTTATTTTCTGACTAATCCTAAACAATAAAAACAAAATTATGATTTATTTAAAAGAATCTTATGCTGTGAAAATATTCTTGAAAAAACAGTTTAAGAACAGGAGGTCTAATAAATGATTGGCTCTTGGGATTAAAACTTTCTTTACAATTCAGTTACAAAATAAATTTAAAGCTATAATACATGGTCTCCTAATACTAAAAATTTATTTATTGTCACTGGAAAATTGAATCTTAAATGAAGCATGGCTGTTACCTCTTCAAGTTATTTTTATTCTTTTTTTTAGATTTTGTATCAGAATAGGTAAGAAAATCAACATATAATTGCAATAATGCTTATTTTTCATTTCCAAAAATTATTATTTTTTTAATTTTATTTTCTTAAAATTTTGTTTTTAATTTCTGAATTAAGGTTTTTTTGAATAATATATTTTATAATTTTATAATATCATCCTGATTGTTTATCAATTAAATTGATTCATTTACAAGCATAGTTCCTCCAGTAAATGGGTTTTAACGAAAACAAAGAATGCAATATATTTACATGATAGCTGTTTATTTTTAGGAAAGTACAATAATTGATCTAATTTTTTACACACTTGTCCAAGAGGGAAAATCTTTTTATCCCTTTTGGAATCCATAATACATCATCAAATACCCAGAGGCAATAAAAGTTTCCAATAAATGCATGACTTTATTTATGATTTACGCTTTAAATTAAAAAGATTGCCTCTTTATATGAATGAAGCAGTATAAAGGAAAAGTTTAAAGTACATTTTACCTAAAATAAAAACATTTCGGGAAAGCAGTTTATACTTTGGAGATCCTCAGTGAATATAATTTACTGCATGTTTATAGATGCAAAGTAATGAAAAACTGACAAAAATATCCACCGAACATGAGACTCATAAAATTTAATGAAATTTGGAATATTGTGCCACAGAGGCTTCTCTTGGTTTTGCTGTTGAGGGACTTGTGACATTATTATTATTTTTATATTTAAAATCCTGTTATGAAATACAAGAGATTCTGATTTGTTTCATATTATATTTTTTGTGCAATTTAGATACATTTTTAAAGAAGACATTTATTTAAAAAATAGAATCTTTTATTATTAGAAAATTTAAATTACCTAAAGTATATCGACGAATGTATATGTAATAGAGTATGTATATGATTATAAATAGAAATCAGGTTTTATACGTAAATTTATTTAGTTCTTTATATATATTACAAAATTAAAAATTTTTCGAATATTAAAGACGTGAATTATCACATTGCTAACAAGGCATAAACCAACTTAGTAAAAAATGTCCAAGCCGGGAATCGAACCCGGGCCCCTGGAATAGATCAATAGATCTCCAGTGCTCTACAACTAAGCCACAAGAACGATGCCCAGCTTGGCATCTCTCACTTATATAAGTCGGTAAGGCTGCTACCGCATCACTAGATGGAAAAGTCTTCATGAGCACACAATCTAGTGGCATAACATGAGACGTAAATGAACCCAGCATCGGTGAATATACAATTTTAATTAATTTTTCAACTACTTTTCAACTGTGAAAAGTAGTTGAAAAATTAATTAAAATTAAAATTTTTTGCCAAGGTTAAAATTATTTTATATAAATTTCCCTGTTAATAATATTCCGTTTATCATACCAGACTATTATGTTAAAACCCTATTCCTAAACTAGTGTATTAATTTCCATATGTAAAGATATAAGATCCCAATCCATCTAATAATATTTATTCCAAATCGCGTAAATCTAAAAATGGCGATAACTAATTATATTCCTTTTATAGAACACCCTTTTTATTTAAATCCTTATTAAAATCCGCTATTATTTCCAGTTATATCAAACCTCTCTAAATTCTTTATTTAATTGCTAAAATAACATAAGTCATAATTCATCCCGTCTAAAAAACCAAATTATTTAAAATCATTCTTTTATTAAAAAATATCAAGTTGTCTACTAGAATAATTCAATGCATTTAAAAACTTATTCAGAGGCTATACATTCATTTTTCTTTTTAAATTATGATCTGACGGGAAAAAAAACTATTTTTAGATGCAATCTCGACAGCAAGGAATAAACTGTATTTACTCCTTGTGCATCTGGTTTCAGATTAAAGAAAGTTCTGGAACAATATTCCGCGCCAGAAAGCTTATTTACTTTATTTACTTCAATATTTATCCGACCGGAAATACTAATAAGCCTTTTGGAATCAGCTGATCTTTATCGTAGCTTTGAGCCGAATTGCTAAAATATTGACGTGGCAGCCAGATACGGTACGCAGAATGAAGAGAAAAAGGTGTAGAGCTGTGTGCATAGATATTTACAGAAATATGCGTAAAAAATAGCAGAACAAGTGCAGATAGGTGAAATGTAGTGGTATAAGAACATAATGAACAGAGTGGTAGTAAGAGGAGAATGCGATTATTGTGTGGAAAGCAGCAAAGAGATGGAACGTCGTTTAAGCGAGTTGTTTGATGTGAGGGAATTTTTTTATCGACTAAATTGAGCATTCCTCCTAGAACTATTTCTGATTGTGTAAATACAGATAGATAATGACTCATTCGACTGCATCGCTTGTGTCCTTCATCTATTTTCTGCTTCAACAAATCAATCCGCCAAAAGCGCCTGCGCATTTGATCTGAAAACCCAACTAAACATGCTTTTCGCCAACCTCTAGTGTCATTATACCACATATATGTTATTAAAGTTTCAAATTATGAAAATATTTAAGAAAAGATGGAATTTAATAAAACATTATAGTATACATTTTTAATAAAACATCGCGAATGCAAGGTTAAAAAAAAATTAGGTATCTTATAAATTTTTAGCCATATGTTGGTTTCCCACTTTTAAGGATTTCCAAAATAATTTACTGCATTGTCACAAATATAGAAAAGTTACATATAATTTTAGAATGTAGTAGACAGTAATTGAATGTGGGGCCACTCAATTCGCAGGTGAAGCCTCTACAACGACGATGCCACCAAAGTAGGTGAAGTCACCAAAGTACTGGCATCCATAATGTACTTATACTGTAAGCAGAAATTTGGCCTTTTATAAATGAAATGCCATTTGAAAAAATATCTTGATCAGGATAATTTGAGATAGGAACACTACGAAATATTTATATTTAATTAAAATCCACGAGTATCATGTTTCTCCTTATCAATTTAAAATGCTCACATCCAAGAAACTTGTGATTAGCATAACTACGACCAGTGACAACTCCTCCTTGTAAAGACTTTCTAGTCTTGTACTGGATATGTCTGAAAAACAGTTTAGGATAATTTTGTTTCCATCGGTGATTGTTCGAGTGGCATAATATTAACTTTTTAGTATGCGCAAAGATATGTGGTTAGTTTCGAGTTGAGAGACACATAATCCAGTAAACAGGAGTTTTCTTTATTTTCCAGGTCCTTACAAATCGAGATTTCCCGCGGAAAAACAGCCGGTGCCGGTGAGGGGACGAACTACATTTAGTCTTTACACAATCAGGATCAATAGAAGAGTGATGTCCTCACAACTATGATAGAGCAGGGCTATTGGCGAGGAGCAATTTACAAGAAAAAAATCAAACCATTAGATATTTAGCGAGAATTAAGTTGAGATGAAACACGTGTTAATTATCGTTAATGGATTGTCAATGAGGAGGATGAAATGTCAATATATGAATTTTAACGCCAACCAGATAATATATCTCCCCCTTCATATATATCCCCCCTTAAACGACAATGACTAACGCGGACAGCGGTAGCAAAAGAAAAATAACCCATGTCTCATCTCAAATACATGACATATAAAAATACAGTAAATTATTTTCAGTAGGAACCTGGTTTTAAAGTATTTATGCTATAAATCATAAATGAGTAAACAAAGCATACATATGTATATATATATCATGTTTCCATTGGGCGTGCATGTAAGTATGACGGAGAAATCGGTACCAGTAAATTTTCAAGGACAATTACCTGAGCTTAGTCTGACTTCTGGATAGTTGTAAATAAGCGTGCACACTACAGTTCTTAGTTCAATTTCCAGAAGATAATGATTTAATAAAATTTAAAATTAATATTCAAATAAAAAGCAATTCTTGGGATTGCTGTATCAGTTGGTTATACTCCAACTTCAAATACAACTCTGAGACATCATGTGTAAATAAAGAGAAAACAACTCATAAGTATAGGTAATAAAAATAAGCAGGAAGTGTTAGGCACTGTACTTGAAACTCACCTTTTATGAAAGTGATGGTAATGACAACAGGAGAGAAAAATGAGAAATGAGGCACAATTAATTGTTGAAGATTGCAGGTAGTCACTGCCCTGACTCCTTGAATAAAACGTGTATGTGTATTGTTAAAAATCTAACATAAAATAACCTGTAATCTAATAATTTTTTTACTTCAATAACTTAAAAGAAAAAAATCTGTAAATTAACCTATCCTGTAGCCATTCAAATGTAACAAATGTATGAAAAAAATAATGAAATTTAATATGAATAACACATGTACAACAGTTGATACATAAGAGAAAGGCACTGTGTATGTGTGAGTACAGCCTCAATTAAGATCTCTTGAATATATAACTGGTACACACCAGGAGAAGACTGCATGTCTGTAATAGGGTAAAAGGAAAAAATGTACACCCGTGCATTGTCTAACAGAAAATTCGTGAAAAGAAAAAAAAACAACATTCACGTGAATTATCTAGTACCACAAAGAAAGTAATTAATGCAAGGAAAAAAAACATAATCCTGTACAACTCTCATCCACAGATAACAATCTCATTCGCGTAGCATGCTGCCAAAGTGAACAAGTAGAACCTTTGTAAAATAAAACACCTCTGTAAAAAAACTTTGAACTTGTCGCATGCCAAGCAAGGCTATCGCGATACTGTAGAAAAACTACTTAAAGGATCTTTTTTTTTTCAAACAAACAATCTCTACTTATTTCTTTTAAAAACTGGCTAGCAATAGAATCATACTGTATGTCACAATAATGATTAACTTATATCATGTCACAAAATAGGAAAAAAATGTTAGCATTGAAGAAAGGAAAAAAAAATTGCCAACACACTAAACGGACAATATATGGTGTGAAGAGACACTTGCTAAACTCCAAACCAGCCACAATGAACTAATGTGTTATACACTATGAACTACTTGTATTGTGTGTAGAACGTCTGGTTAAACTCTAAACCATCCACAATGAACTAATGTGTTATACACTATGAACTACTTGTATTGTGTGAAGAATGTCTGGTTAAACTCTAAACCAGCCGCAATGAACTAATGTGTTATACGCTATGAACTACTCGTAATCTCACATGAACAAAATTGTGTAAGTATTCTCATGAACTAATAGTAACCTCACATGAACAAAATTGTGTAAATATACTCGTGAACTAATGTGTAAGAACTCACATGAACTACTTGTATTGTGTTGAAAAAATAATAAAAAAAACACTGTCGAATAGATCGCTAGCAAAGGGTTAAAAGAAATTTAAGTGACTACGCATAAAATTTTAGCGAAATGTACTGTGACAAAAAGATATAACATTAAAGTACAAAACTGTAAAACTTGATAGGCTTCTATCCACTAGATGTTTAGGGTAGAATCATGTTAAAACAAACGTGAATAATGTAAACAAATATATTTTTTTGTGTTCTAAGTAGTGATCAAAAGAAACGCTACAAAGTATATGTATCTATAATAGCTTACGTGTGAGAAAAAAAAAATGCAAGTTTCATATAAAAAATTTTAAAAATAGAAGAAAAGTGTAAATGTTACAATAATGATGCCAATAAAATAATCAATCACAGTAATTTTATATCCGAAAATGTCAATTTTTAAAGATATCCTGTCACATTTCATGAGGGGAAAAAATCATGCATCGAGTCACGATCCGTGTCAAAACAATCAAATTCTATCAGTAACGCAAAATGTATGCGAAAAGAAATGTACAACATGTGAGTTATTTCATGTAACAAAATACTGAACGCATGTACAAGCAGTGTCTTTAAAAGTATAAGAAATCAAAGAAAACAAATTACTTAAAAAAATTATTTAGCTAGAAAAATTTGCCTATAAAATAGAATTACAACTTTCTATCCTAATGACAATGTACACAAACCGTGAGCAAGTACGTAGAAAAAAATTACGAGTTTTAAGCACATGAAATCATGATTAAATCCAACCATAGCGAGTGTTAACTTTGAACTCTAAGCAAAATAATTCTTGTCAAAATGAAGTGTAAATATGTGTATGCATGTAAAGCCAGGTCGAATATAAAACCACAACAAATATGTACAAGCATTGTAAACAATGTCTACAGTGAACCTATGAATTTATATGAGCATAAAGAATTAATGTGAAAAGCGCGAGGTAGTGCAGCTTTTTATTAATGTCATGTCTAAGTAAAAAAAAAGTGCCCAACATTCGAGAAGAAGAAAAAAAAACGACAACTAGCAAACTATGTAATAATGATATACTTAAAAAATATATGAAAAAAACATTCCCTGTTTTTGCACAGGCAAGTGGCATCTTACCAACGTATAAAAATGAAGAGAGAAAGAAAAGAAAAATGACACTATGCTATGTCTAGAAAATAGCACAATGCAAGATAAACTCAAAGTAACCAGAAAAAAAAATAACTCCATTTAATTATAAACAAAAACTGTGATCTCACATCAAGAAATGTCTGAAAGTATGCAAAAACGCGGCAAACACTTCATTTTAAATGTTTACTGATAATATTGTCGCGTAGGTGTTAACTGAGAATGAGTGAATACAACAAGCATGAACCAACTCAAAGCTTTATTCCTCCAACTCAAGGCTACACCAGCTTAAATACACTCAAGGGGTGCTTTCTCGAATGGAACATTCCAAGCTTGGAATATTCTAGAAATTAAATAACGATTAACAGAATAATTAACATAATCATAATTAACATATTTTCGAAGGAACTAGAAATAAACACAAAGCAATCTTTAAACCAAAACAAATTTTAGGACACTTGCCTTCAACGAGGATCGACCTCACGACCTGCTGGTCTGTAGTCCAGCGCCTTACCTCGACGCCATAAGTTCACACAAGAGATAATTCCAGTATCGCTATATTTAGTGAGGTGGGCCTTGATCACAGAATGCGAGTTTCGTTACATTTCCCCTTCCTTAGGAGGAAGCAGCGTCCCGCTGCAATCTAGTCTGACTTCTCGTGACAGGACCCCTGGAATTCCTGTGCGTTTCCTCATCAGCTGTTTGTTCTTTTGGATCAAAATAAGGTTTCAGCCTCAGAATATGGACTACGTCCTTTAAACGTCGCCGCCTTTTATCCTCTTCCACGTTCTCTACTTCGTATGATACATCAGATAGTCGTCGTGTGATTCGGTACGGCCCGAAATAACGCTTTAGAAGTTTTTCCGAAAGCCCAACTTTTCGTATGGGAGTAAAAACCCAGACTAAGTCTCCGATATTATAGCCGATTGGTCGATGTTTATCGTCATATCTTCGTTTGTCACTTGCTTGAGACTCGAGGATGTGAAGTCTCGCCAGCTGTCTTGCTTCCTCTGCCCTGGTGACTAGATGTTGTGCATAATTTTCGTTAAAGGGTTCTGCGAAGTGAGGGAAGATAACATCCAGAGGAGTCTGTATATCTCTACCGTGTACGAGAAAGAAAGGACTGAACCCGGTGGTACCTTGTTTTGCTGAATTGTAAGCGAATGTCACAAACGGCAAGACTGTATCCCAATTTCTTTGCTCAACGTCAACATACATAGACAGCATGTCGACCAATGTTTTGTTAAACCTTTTAGTCAGTCCATTGGTTTGTGGGTGATAGGCCGTCGTTAGACGATGAGATGTTTGGCATAGTTGATTAATGTCTTTCACAATATTGGATAGGAAGGAACGTCCTCGATCACTTATCATCTCTTTGGGAGCACCGTGCTTGAGTATGATTTCTTCAACTATAAATTGGGCAATTTCAGTAGCCTCAGCAGTTGGTAATGCCTTTGTAACTGTGAATCTCGTCAGGTAATCCGTGCAGACAATAATCCACCGGTTCCCGTTCCGAGTAATTGAGAAGCGTCCAAGTAAATCTATTCCAATTTTAGCGAATGGTGCATCAGGGGGCTTTATTGGATGAAGTTGTCCAGGTGGAAGTCCAGGTGGAGATTTCGTCTTTGGCACTCTCGACAGTGTGCCACATAACGGCGTATGCTGCCATATAGTTCTGGCCAATAATACTTCCTCCTTACCCGATCATACGTTTTGGCGAATCCGAGATGACCGGCAGTTGGAGCATCATGAAGACTCGTTAGTATATCGCGACGGAGTTGTTTCGGGACTACCAATAGCCATTGCTGTCCCATAGGGTCATAATTTCTTTTATAGAGTACCCCGCTTCTCATTTGGTAACCTCGGCATCCGTCGCCTTTTTCGGTAGTTTTAATTATGGATTTCAACTGCTTATCTTTTAGCTGCTCTTTTCCGTAGTCTGCGATGACAGCAAAGAAAGGGATTTCTCCATTGTCGTCGACTGCTGTCTCGGATAGGGGCTTTCTTGACAGTGAGTCAGCGTCGGAATGTTTTCGACCACTCTTACAGATGACGTTGATGTCGTACTCCTGTAACCTCAGAGCCCAACGTGCAAGTCTTCCAGATGGATCTTTAACATTAGCCAGCCAGCATAAAGAATGGTGGTCCGTCACTACAGTAAAGGGTTTTCCAAAAATATACTGTCTGAATTTACTGATCGGCAAGGCATTTTTTTTCGGTTGTAGAATAGTTCTTTTCAGCTGCAGTCAGGGATCTGGAGGCATAGGCTATTGGCCTTTCCTTACCATCTTGATCCTGGACTAATACTCCACCAATGCCATAGCCACTAGCGTCTGTATGTATCTTCGTTTCAGCGTTTTGCAGAAAATGTCCCAAAACAGGTCCACTGGTTAGTAACTTCTTAAGCGATGCGAAAGATTCCCTCTGCGATGTGCCCCAAGAAAACTTTGCATCTTTCTTTAATAACTCATGCAAGGGCTTGGCGATATCGGCGAAATTCCTGATGAATCGTCTGTAATACGAGCACAGGCCTAGAAAACTTCGAACATCTGCAACATTTTCTGGAACAGGGAACTTTGTCACAGCAGCTGTCTTTTGTGGATCGGGATAGATCCTATGTTGATCTACTAAGTGTCCCAATATGGTCAGCTTCTTTTTGCCGAACGAGCATTTGTTGGAGTTAAGCGTCAACCCTGCCTCTTGAATACATTGCAAAACTTTTCTCAGGCGTAATTGGTGCTCTTGAAAATTTGGTGCGTACACAATGATGTCGTCTAAATAGAAAAGACAGATGTTCCATTTGAGTCCTCGCAGTTCTGCATCCATCATTCGTTCGAATGTAGCGGGAGCATTGCATAGCCCAAACGGCATGACTTTAAACTCATAGAGGCCGTCTGACGTCAAAAAGCTGTCTTTTCTCGATCTTTTTCATCAACTTCTATTTGCCAGTAGCCTGACTTCAAATCCATCATAGAGAAAATTGTCGCACCGGCAAGACAATCTAAAGCATCGTCGATGCGTGGCAGCGGATAGACGTCTTTTTTAGTGACTTTGTTCAATCTTCTATAATTGACACAGAAGCGCCATTCACCGTTTTTCTTCTTCACAAGCACGACGGGAGATGACCAAGGACTGTTTGATGGCTGTATCACGTCTTCTTTTAGCATTCGCTGTACTTCATTTTCAATTATTCGTTTCTCAGTTGCTGAGGTACGATAAGGTCTCTGCTTAATTGGAGCGCTGTTACCTGTGTCAATCTTGTGTTTTACACCATTGCATCTAGATTTCCTCGATTTTCTGTTAATGTCGAAAATATCACTATACTCTTCCAGAAGATTTAAGAGTGCGTATACTTCTTGACTAGTTAGCTCATTATCTAACATTTCTTTAAATTTTCCTCGAATCAGCGTCTCTCTGGACTTATGTCTTTTGGTATGTTCTCTGTCAGTATCATTCAGCGAACAGATGGAGTTATTTTCGATTACTGTTAAGCAAGCTATATTCATCCTCTTTGGTATTATCTGAGTTCGTCCAGAGAAATTCGTTACCCATATTTTACAGCAATTATTTTCTACCGTAATTATTGATGCTGGTATGGATAGCTCTCTTTCCCACATGAGAGTTTTGTTGCCAACAACCATAGCTTTATCTGCTTCTTGAATCTCTGGACTAACGGCACATATTTGCTTCGCTGAATTTGCCTCAATTACGTAATCTGTTGCAGCAAGCAAGGGGGAATCAGATTTACATACCACTGTGTCTGGGAGAATTTCCGATAGTTGAAGCTCTTCATTCCCACAATCTATAACAGCATCAGTGGAACGGAAAAAGTCCCATCCAAGAATCATTTTATGGCTACATCGTGGAAACACAAGAAAGTCAAATGGTTTCACATTTCCATTCAAGTTGACTTTTAATACACAATGTCCTGAGGCGGCTACCGGCTTTCCAGATGCAGTCTTCAATATAGGTCCATTTTCACTAAACATAGGTACGTTCAACTGCCTGCGAAATGCTTCAGAGATAACCGAATAATCGGCACCAGAGTCGACGAGGGCTTTTACACACTGTCCATTTACGGTAACATAGGTGGTGTTTTTTTGTAACTTGGTTATAATGTACGCCGGAGGATTTTCTTTTATTGCGGCCTCACCTCCTGCATAGGTCGATAGAGCTAGTTTTCCTCTTTAGCTCGGCGTGAAGAACGGCTAGAGCGACGTATAGGTGACTGCGACTGTCGACGGCTAGAAGAGCGACGGGGATAAGGCGAACCACTTCTGAAACTTGAAGATATGGGCTGCGCATAATTCTCGCCGGAGCTGCGTAGGGAGTCAGTGTCCATATCTCGTCCAGGATTCGATGTCCAAGAGGTATTTGCATCCGCGAATACCCTGCGTCTTTCTCTGCAATACCTCAGCACGTGCCCTGGACGTCCACAATGGTAACAAAGGGGTACATTATTGGTAGTTCTCCACATATCTGTCTTTCGTTGTGGAACGGTGCTGTTTCTGGCTTCATGCCTTGGTTGAGGCCTGACCGGAACTGTGCGTCGGGGAGTGAAGGTGCGTCTTTTTGGACTCGTGAGTGGTGCCAATGCCTCCATAACTTCTTCCCTTACTAACGAAACGACGTCCGTTGGAGATTCGCATTCATCGTTTGTACAGCAACTCGCTTCCGGCAAGAACTTTTTAAGCTCTTCCTTCACAATTATTCTTATCAATGATGTTATATCACCTATGTCCGTTTCGGCTGACATTGTAGCAACATTAGGAAGTCTCTGGAATGTTGGCCGGGTGACACGTTTACGTCGAAGAGCTTCTATTTGACGGCAGCGTTTCACGAATTCATTGACAGTCTGATAATCCTGAACCAACAGGACCTGGTACAAATCTTCTGCAATCCCCTTCATGAGATGGGCCACTTTCTCTCCTTCTGGCATAGAGGAGTTGACTTTACGACATAAGGCAAGAACGTCTTGGATGTAAGATTCGGCAATTTCACCAGTTTTCTGCGCCCGTGTAAGCAACAGTCTCTCAGCTTGTCTCTTTACGTCGTCCGTTCGGCAGAACGTGTTTTCTAAGGCATTTTTAAATGCAGTCCAATTAGAAAAACTTTCCTCATTGTTGTCGAACCATTGTCGAGCTGTTCCAGCAAGATAGAAAATAACATTCGCAAGACACATCGGTTCATCCCAGCGGTTATAGGTGGCAATTCGTTTGAAATCTTTCAGCCACCTGCTGACATCTTGTTCGTCCTCTCCCGAAAAGATGCACGGATTCCGAGGTAGCTGGTATGTCAGGATGGGTACAGGAGCAACGTTAGTTAGAACGGTACTAGCATTCTCTGGGACGCTGTCCTTACTATCAGGCATCTTTCTTCTAACTCTCCTTGGATCGTGTAAGAGGCCAAATTCAGGAGACAGTCCTTGGAGGCGTAAACATCTGCGTGGCTCTTCCGTAGTTCTTATCGTACCCGGCGCTTCCACCAAACTGTCGCGTAGGTGTTAACTGAGAATGAGTGAATACAACAAGCATGAACCAACTCAAAGCTTTATTCCTCCAACTCAAGGCTACACCAGCTTAAATACACTCAAGGGGTGCTTTCTCGAATGGAACATTCCATGCTTGGAATATTCTAGAAATTAAATAACGATTAACATAATCATAATTAGCATATTTCCGAAGGAACTAGAAATAAACACAAAGCAATCTTTAAACCAAGACGAATCTTAGGACACTTGTCTTCAACGAGGATCGACCTCACGACCTGCTGGTCTGTAGTCCAGCGCCTTACCTCGACGCCATAAGTTCACACAAGAGATAATTCCAGTATCGCTATATTTAGTGAGGTGGGCCTTGATCAACTTGAAGGCTCTCCCGAGCACAGAATGCTAGTTTCGTTACAATATTATCTATTTTAAAACGAAGAAATAGAAACAAAATTACCTTTTCTCATATTATTATATGTATGTATGATGACTCGATCATACGTTAAAACTGTTAAGTGTATAACATGTGACAGGCAATATCAAGAGAGGCTCTTAGATATAACGTATAATAATTTTAAATATATAAATGTAATGTATTTACGAAAGTATTGTAAAATGTAAATTAAGAAATGTCCAAAACTTAAGTAAAATCAAGAGAACAGTTTACTATAAGCAAACAAAAACTTAAGTTAATTGCCTCATTCAGTATCTCCCCAAATTGTACCAGTGCAACACATAAGATTATTTCTTTTACATAAGAGTAGTAGGAAATGGAGAGTTCACCTGCAACAGGATCGATCATTGCGCAATCAGTGTGCAATCGATGATCATACTCATCTTTCTCTCAATCATGACAATTATTAATATTATGTTGCTGCCCCGTTTAACACTTTCTCATTTTATTGTTTTCTCTGATAAATTCTTAAAAAGATGCGTGTACATGAATACGTTTTTTAATAAATATACATGTTTTCCAGGTTATTTAAAATAAGTGTTAGAAAATATGCGTGTCTTAGTAAGTATATATGTTAGTAAGCATATATATATATATATATATCTATATATATATGTTTGAACGAATCTAAACACATGTATATGTTTAAAAAATTTATGTATTAGTATAAAAATGTTTAAGTAAAAGCACACATCCATATCTACATATCTCTAAAAATATAAAAGTTAAATGTTTATAAAAGGGTTCTTGTGTAATATATATATATATGTATAAAGTTTATTAGTTTAAAAAAAATTACAAAAGTTTTACACAGATAATAAAAAGGTTTACAAAGGTTTAACAAAGTTAAAAAATAATAATAAAAAAAAGTTTAAAAAATGTTTTACAAAAAAAAATTACAAAAAAGTTTTAACAAATTTAAAAATTATAGGAAATTTACAAAGATGATAAAAAGTTTTACAAAGTTTTAACAAAAGTTAAAAAAAAATAAAAAAAAGTTTTAACAAAAAATGTTTTAACAAAAGTAAAAAAAAGTTTTAAGAAAAAAAGTTTTACAAAAAAGTTTCAACAAATTAAAAAAAAAAAGTTTTAAAAAAATTTTAAATATGTTTTTTAAAAAAATCTGAAAGAATAAAAAAGTTTTACAAAATTCAAAAAAAGTTTTAAATATGTTTTTAAAAAATTCTGGAAGATTAGAAAAACTATACATTAAGCAAAATTATTTACAATGAGCATAGCTATATACATATATATATATATATATATATTGTATATGTGTGTATATGTATATCTGTGTATATGTTTGAATATACGTGTTACACATATCTAACAATATGTTAGGAAGGTTTGTGTAGAAGTTGTAAATAAGCACTCATATAAAAAATCAATATTTTTTTATTTTAATAAAGCAATTTACAGAAAGTATATTTACAAAAAGATATATTTACATAAAAACATTTTCTTGATAATTCTACATCAAATTAACAATTTTCATCACTGATACAATCTTGATTAATTTTATAATGTCCATAGGCAAAACTTGATATTCCATCATCTAGCAAGTAACGCTTATCATCAAAAGGATTTAAGCTAATTTTATTCTGTATTAATGTATATAGGTGATGGTTATCTTGAGCGATCCTTGTCTTCTTCTCCATGCTAGTTTTCACCTGTTGTAGGCATTCTAAATAAACTTGATGCTTGATTTTCAGTCGAACAACATGTGTAGACACACCCTTCGCCCGCTTCTTTTCTTCACTCGAAGATTTCAGGCAGTACATTTTGGATTTTAGACCAACGAACTCAAGGGCTAAATCTCCATTGAGCTCACCCTTGAACTTGCCAATCACCTTCTTATTGATATCTGAGTAGAGTGAATGATGCTTTGGATAGTCTGAGAAATCAAATAGCCCTGCATTATGTTCCATAACATCAAAAATATTTTTTGTTTTAATATGGTAGCACAGTGAGTCCGTATCTGTGAATAATAGCTTTGCATCATCTTTAAATGTTTTCTTTATAAAATTATAGTGAAAATCATACATTAAGAGCTTTGAAAGCTCCAAAATGCAGAATCCAACATAAATAGGCCGATTCATCAAAATAGTAGTTTTAAGCCTTTCTACGGCACTCAGGTCTTCGTTATATGTTTTGAATGCCTTAAATGTGGGTGAGGCTACCAATTTCTTTGCTCTTTTTTCATTATTGCAAAGCACAATATTCCGCCTCTTTCTTAAATTTTCCATGGTTTTTCCGAATACAGAGTTGTTCATTAATTTAAAAAACTCTTTTTCAGAAGAGGATTTTCCTTTCTTTCTTTTCTCTGTATTAAAATTAATATAGCTCAGCAACCAGGGTGCCTGTTTGAATTGAAGAGCTTTATACACAGCTGTCAGTTTTAATCCAAGTTGCAAATAATATTTCAGATTTCGGTAATGAGTGACATAATTCTACTTATCTCGAAGATTTGGGATAAGTTTGGGAGTACCTTTAAATTTTTTATTTCCAAGCATCCTCTTCGCAGTAGGTGACAACATCTCTTCATTCACAGTCAGGCGTTCCGGGGCCAGTGGATATTCGTTATGAAATTTGTGAAGCTTCTTAGGATATTTAAGGTCCACCTCGAAAATATATCCAATTTCAGAATCATCAGATAGAGAAAGAATCCACTCTTCTGTAATATGACTTGTCACACACCATTGAAACCCTCCGTATGGTAGATATTGGGACATAGCCCATCCGTAAAGATTGTTCGCATCCCAATCCATGATGAAGCTGGGTGCTTCATTTTCCCTAAAATCGGGCGTATTGGGGATGTTCGCTAAGGCGTGTCTATGACTAATCATACTGATACCACCACGTATTCCATTTTCAATCATTAACAACATATCAATATCCGTTAACAATTCTAGAGGTGTTTCAGACATTTTCAAGGATGCTTGCCATGCGAGCGAAGGTCCTGTATATAAATGGCAAGGATCGATATCATAATACTGTTGGCACAGTTTACGAAAATTTTGGAAAACATCAGCTAGTAATAAAATATCTGTTTTTACATACAGATCATGATATTCACTCAGATTCCGAATATTAAAGGATTTCCACACGTTCAAGGCATGTTGACAGTCTTCATCTTTAATAGCTTCATCTGTGAGACTGTTATAAAATGCTGCAGGTGGGGGTAGTTCCTTTTCATCGAATTTTTCAAAAGAGGTGAAGTAGTCGTAAGGGTATACCCCTTTTCTTGTAAGCATATGCAAATTAGTATTTTCAGGGAAATTTTCTTCAAGTATGGTGAATTGCTCAGGATTAAGGTTTTTAACAAGCTTTTCTAGGGAGTGAGTCAAAAACTGGAATGAATCTAAAAAGATCATCTGTATAGGACTTGTCGGCTTTCTTAACTTGAAGGTTATATAATTTTCCATAGAGGAAGCAATCACATCAATTTCATGATCTTTAAATTTACCAATCTTACACATTAGATGATGTCCATCATAGTTTTTTAGATTATGGAATATAACAGGAATTGTTTTACATTGCTTGTAGTTTAGATTACAGCTTGCATGGGCAGCTCTTCTGTATGCACCCGTCACGTGGACATGGTCACGAACACGTTTTTCACATAATGGTTGCTCGCAAATAAAACAAAATTTCGCTTCTTGAAAAGCTTTTTCTTGTGCAGGTGAAAACTTCATAGGTTCGATATTTAATAACTTTCGTCCTAATACATCTTCAATCTTCAGCATCTGTTTATAAAATGGTCTACACAGTCTTTGCCACGATAGACTTTCGCTTTCCGCACACATCTCCCATTAGGTCCGACAACAACATAAGCATACCCACATGGAAAATGATAAGTTGTTTTTTCAGTATAGGATGGTGTGGTAGAGGGTGAAGCCGGCGCAACAGGTATAAGAAGACTCTCAAAGTCAGCATACACAACATATGGTATGGGATGCTGTAGATGGATTCCAGTAAAAGATAATATATTATCGCCTTCTTCTGGTAACAGTATCCTTTGTGCAGCATGTTGAGAACAATATTTTATATGCTTATCAAATAGGTCTTGACTTGAAAACCGATGTAAGCATCGATAGCAGTAAAAAACAACCCCATTATGATGTGTCAGATCCCCTTAAAGTCTTGAGAAGCTTCTAATTAAGCAATAATGTTGCTTTTCGCCATCACTAACTAATAATAAGTTGATGACATCGAGATATTGTTTCTCTGATATATACAGTGGACAAACTTCATCATCTTCATATCCAAACACATTAATCCGTAAATTGTTGAGCTGTTCGATAATAGGGACCTTCTGAAGGGCAACAGGGCATTCAACATTACCAAGCTGAATATCACTCTCATAAGGGATATAATGAGAAACACGTTCAGGATTTTTTGAACAATGTAAGTTCAGCTTAAATGCCAAAAGACACCACACTAAGCACTTGTTATCTTCGTTTTGAATATTCAACACTGCTTTTTTACCATTCAATTTCTAAGGTAAAGCAATATATGAACTTGCAGCAAGAGGATGATATTTAGCAATCTTGAGTTCTAAATGCTGAATGTTTCTAAGCTTCCACCCGGAACCTCTTTGCACAAATTCTTCAAAGGATTTTAATATTTTGGAGAATCCTTCTTCAATGTGTTGCGTAATAGTTTCTTCAGTAAGTTCTGTAAAACATTGACATCGAAAATACGATTGAATCTCTTCCATCTCCTCATTATCACTCGTACGTTCAAGTGTTATTTTTTCCACCATATACCATTTAATGGCACCATTAGTCTGAACTTCATCTGTTAAGCGTTCTTGAATTTCAGCTTGTTAGTGGGTATGAAACACAGTTAAATCACTTTCTTCACGTTCATCAGGATAAAGCATGAAAGTTTTAAACACATTAAGCACATCAGATTGATTCTGCTTCAGTTTTTTAGACTTTACATTAGATGAAATTCTTTTTCGTTTCACACTAACAAGATGTACACGGGAGTGTTGGGTGCGTATATGCTGTTTCAACTCATAATTTCGTCCAAACATTTTATCACATTCATGGCAAGAGAATTTCGAACTTTCATGTGATCTTATATGTTGTGTCAAATTGTCCTTTCGTGTAAAAACTTGATCACATTTGTTACACTTAAATGTAGGTCTTTCATTGTGAATTTTCAAATGTCTTCGCAGGTTAGATCTAAATCTAAATGACTTCTGACACAAATCACACATATGCACCTTGTCATTAAAGTGTATCTTCATATGTTGAAACAAGTCGTAGGAGGTTGAAAACATCTCATCACAAGTTGAACATGCAAACATCTTCTTGTCGACAGTTAAAGTCTTGAAAGGTTCTTCAGATGTTATATCAACATCCAGAGAATTCAACGATTGATTGTTCTTCGATGAAAAAGCTTGAGAATGCTCATCACGCTTAAAGGTTGTTGCTTCATCATTGATATGAGTCTTAGAATGTCTTCTCAAATCGGATCTACGGCTAAAAGACTTCTGACATACTTCACATTTGAAAAACTTTCCACCTGAATGTATCTTCAAATGCTGATTCAGGTTAGAAATAGTTGAATATTTCTTATTAAAACTAAGGCAAGTAAAATTCTTCTTCGCAGGCACAGAACTTTACAAAGGCATGGCTTCATCCAAAGGCATAACAGCATCCATAATAGATTAATAAGAAGAACGATTTAACTCCTAACGGAAAACCATCTCCACGAATAAATTACTGGAAAAGCAGAGAGCACTGAAATACACGTCTGATCGCTAGTAGAACAAATCATCAAATGATGCAGATCAAAAATTTCACCGCTATTTATACTCCTCAGATGCTCACCCCAAGGCAGCCTAAACCTGCCGACACTTTCCACATCAACAAACACAAATTGTTTTACCATCAAATCGGTTCTAAGAGTCGTGATTCGTTCGAAATATCGTATCTGGTTTGCAACCACCGATCGCTCAATGATTTCCGAAACCAATCGAGGTTCTTAACATCGACCATTGATTGGTTCTTGAACCCATTCATTAAAGCTAAATTAAAATCAAGGTTCTAAAAGACAATTATCAACCAGTCATTGCTTCTCAAACTCAAGTATCATCACAGTAGCAGGTCAGGACTGATTATCATGGAATCTACAAATTAAAAAATTATTTTAATTTAGGAAATCTATTTCATTAAAAAATTATCTTCATTTAACAACAGATTTGTTCTAATTTCCTCTCACGGCTTGGCGTGAACCAGATGAGAGATTGAGAAGGACGCCAACTCGACAAAAAAAACTTAATGACAACAAACATTTAAATACGCAACCTTCATTAAAACATTTAAAAAAGACTAATTTTATAAATTATCATGTACAATTACTCGCTAAAAATATTATTATTAAAAAAGTCTCTATCAAAATCATGTTTGCATAATTAAAAACGAGCGATTTAAAAGAAAATGTTCAATTCCCTTCAGAAGATTACTTTCAAAATCATCGAGCTCAAATACATTCTAGCAAGTTCCAACAACTTCATACAAGCAACAAAACTGCTGACTAAGCTCACTAATAACAAATCACATGGCTGCTAACCGCCAATCACAGATCAGAATGATAAGATCTTGTGACAATACCTCTACACAGCATAATATCCTCCCACTGTGAACAGGGAGCATGCCGAAGCATGTACCGTCTTGCTGGCGCCAGATGATTGACAGGTGGGTGGGGGAATGCAAGGAATGCAGACACAGTGGTGCCCACCTGCTCCTGACACAGGTCATGTGATCTGCTCAGCCAATCAAAAGCGTGTAGGGGGGGCTCCCGTCGCCTTCGTGCATGACGTCATAACCGGTTTTATACTGAATCATACACCATTTCTTCGGAGGTTGTGGATGGGAACGGACGTACAAAGACAATGCTCTGCGGTAAGTAGTTTTAAATGTCTAGGTTAAGGATTGTTTTAAGAAACTTTGCTTTTGCATGTTATTTCAAACTACATTTTCAAATAACAAGTGTCTTTAATCACTTTCGAAGAATAAGTTTAACTTTCTCATAAAAATACTACCACAAAACTTTTAAGGAATGTCTTTTAAAGACTATCTTGTTAATTCAAGTTCAAATTCAAAAAAAATTTGAAAAATAATGATTATAACCTAATCTATGAACTAATCTCTAATTAAAAAATCTCTCTTCCACAAAAAAAAAGAAAAAAAATCTACTTCAAATTTTAAAGTCTAGTTAACTTCAAATGATGAAGTATGTCAGAAGTCTTTTAGCCGTAGATCCGATTTGAGAAGACATTCTAAGACTCATATCAATGATGAAGCAACAACCTTTAAGCGTGATGAGCATTCTCAAGCTTTTTCATCGAAGAACAATCAATCGTTGAATTCTCTGGATGTTGATATAACATCTGAAGAACCTTTCAAGACTTTAACTGTCGACAAGAAGATGTTTGCATGTTCAACTTGTGATGAGATGTTTTCAACCTCCTACGACTTGTTTCAACATATGAAGATACACTTTAATGACAAGGTGCATATGTGTGATTTGTGTCAGAAGTCATTTAGATTTAGATCTAACCTGCGAAGACATTTGAAAATTCACAATGAAAGACCTACATTTAAGTGTAACAAATGTAATCAAGATTTTACACGAAAGGACAATTTGACACAACATATAAGATCACATGAAAGTTCGAAATTCTCTTGCCATGAATGTGATAAAATGTTTGGACGAAATTATGAGTTGAAACAGCATATACGCACCCAACACTCCCGTGTACATCTTGTGAGTGTGAAACGAAAAAGAATTTCATCTAATGTAAAGTCTAAAAAACTGAAGCAGAATCAATCTGAAGTGCTTAATGTGTTTAAAACTTTCATGCATTATCCTGATGAACGTGAAGAAAGTGATTTAACTGTGTTTCATACCCACTTACAAGCTGAAATTCAAGAACGTTTAACAGATGAAGTTCAGACTAAAGGTGCCATTAAATGGTATATGTTGTAAAAAATAACACTTGAACGTACGAGTGATAATGAGGAGATGGAAGAGATTCAATCGTATTTTCGATGTCAATGTTTTACAGAACTTACTGAAGAAACTATTACGCAACACATTGAAGAAGGATTCTCCAAAATATTAAAATCCTTTGAAGAATTTGTGCAAAGAGGTTCCGGTGGAAGCTTAGAAACATTCAGCATTTAGAACTCAAGATTGCTAAATATCATCCTCTTGCTGCAAGTTCATATATTGCTTTACCTAAGAAATTGAATGATAAAAAAGCAGTGTTGAATATTCAAAACGAAGATAACAAGTGCTTAGTGTGGTGTCTTTTGGCATTTAAGCTGAACTTACATTGTTCAAAAAATCCTGAACGTGTTTCTCATTATATCCTTTATGAGAGTGATATTCAGCTTGGTAATGTTGAATGCCCTGTTGCCCTTCAGAAGGTCCCTATTATCGAACAGCTCAACAATTTACGGATTAATGTGTTTGGATATGAAGAGGATGAAGTTTGTCCACTGTATATATCAGAGAAACAAAATCTCGATGTCATCAACTTATTATTAGTTAGTGATGGCGAAAAGCAACATTATTGCTTAATTAGAAGCTTCTCAAGACTTTTAGGGGATCTGACACATCATAATGGGGTTGTTTTTTACTGCTATCGATGCTTACATCGGTTTTCAAGTCAAGACCTATTTGATAAGCATATCAAATATTGTTCTCAACATGCTGCACAAAGGATACTGTTACCAGAAGAAGGCGATAATATATTATATTTTACTGGTATCCATCTACAGCATCCCATACCATATGTTGTGTATGCTGACTTTGAGAGTCTTCTTATACCTGTTGCGCCGGCTTCACCCTCTACCACACCATCCTATACTGAAAAAACAACTTATCATTTTCCATGTTGGTATGCTTATGTTGTTGTCGGACCTACTGGGAGATGTGTGCGGAAAGCGAAAGTCTATCGTGGCAAAGACTGTGTAGACCATTTTTTAAAACAGATGCTGAAGATTGAAGATGTATTAGGACGAAAGTTATTAAATATCGAACCTATGAAGCTTTCACCTGCACAAGAAAAAGCTTTTCAAGAAGCGAAATTTTGTTTTATTTGCGAGCAACCATTATGTGAAAAACGTGTTCGTGACCATGTCCACGTGACGGGTGCATACAGAAGAGCTGCCCATGCAAGCTGTAATCTAAACTACAAGCAATGTAAAACAATTCCTGTTATATTCCATAATCTAAAAAACTATGATGGACATCATCTAATGAGTAAGATTGGTAAATTTAAAGATCATGAAATTGATGTGATTGCTTCCTCTATGGAAAATTATATAACCTTCAAGTTAAGAAAGCCGACAAGTCCTATACAGATGATCTTTTTAGATTCATTCCAGTTTTTGACTCACTCCCTAGAAAAGCTTGTTAAAAACCTTAATCCTGAGCAATTCACCATACTTGAAGAAAATTTCCCTGAAAATACTAATTTGCATATGCTTACAAGAAAAGGGGTATACCCTTACGACTACTTCACCTCTTTTGAAAAATTCGATGAAAAGGAACTACCCCCACCTGCAGCATTTTATAACAGTCTCACAGATGAAGCTATTAAAGATGAAGCTACCAACATGCCTTGAACGTGTGGAAATCCTTTAATATTCGGAATCTGGGTGAATATCATGATCTGTATGTAAAAACAGATATTTTTTACTAGCTGATGTTTTCCAAAATTTTCGTAAACTGTGCCAACAGTATTATGATATCGATCCTTTCCATTTATATACAGGACCTTCGCTCGCATGGCAAGCATCCTTGAAAATGTCTGAAACACCTCTAGAATTGTTAACGGATATTGATATGTTGTTAATGATTGAAAATGGAATACGTGGTGGTATCAGTATGATTAATCATAGACACGCCTTAGCGAACATCCTCAATACGCCCGATTTTAGGGAAAATAAAGCACCCAGCTTCATCATGGATTGGGATGCGAACGATCTTTATGGATGGGCTATGTCCCAATATCTACCATACGGAGGGTTTCAATGGTGTGTGACAAGTCATATTACAGAAGAGTGGATTCTTTCTCTATCTGAGGATTCTGAAATTGGATATATTTTCGAGGTGGACCTTAAATATCCTAATAAGCTTCACAAATTTCATAACGAATATCCACTGGCCCCGGAACGCCTGACTGTGAATGAAGAGATGTTGTCACCTACTGCGAAGAGGATGCTTGGAAATAAAAAATTTAAAGGCACTCCCAAACTTATCCCAAATCTTCGAGATAAGCAGAATTATGTCACTCATTACCGAAATCTGAAATATTATTTGCAACTTGGATTAAAACTGACAGCTGTGTATAAAGCTCTTCAATTCAAACAGGCCCCCTGGTTGCAGAGCTATATTAATTTTAATACAGAGAAAAGAAAGAAAGCAAAATCCCCTTCTGAAAAAGAGTTTTTTAAATTAATGAACAACTGTGTATTCGGAAAAACCATGGAAAATTTAAGAAAGAGGCGGAATATTGTGCTTTGCAATAATGAAAAAAGAGCAAAGAAATTGGTAGCCTCACCCACATTTAAGGCATTCAAAACATATAACGAAGACCTGAGTGCCGTAGAAAGGCTTAAAACTACTATTTTGATAAATCGGCCGATTTATGTTGGCTTCTGCATTTTGGAGCTTTCAAAGCTCTTAATATATGATTTTCACTATAATTTTATAAAGAAAACATTTAAAGATGATGCAAAGCTATTATTCACAGACACGGACTCACTGTGCTACCATATTAAAACAAAAAATATTTTTGATGTTATGGAACATAATGCAGGGCTATCTGATTTCTCAGACTATCCAAAGCATCATTCACTCTACTCAGATATCAATAAGAAGGTGATTGGCAAGTTCAAGGATGAGCTCAATGGAGATTTAGCCTTTGAGTTCGTTGTTCTAAAATCCAAAATGTACTCCCTGAAATCTTCGAGTGAAGAAAAGAAGCGGGCGAAGGGTGTGCCTACACATGTTGTTCGACTGAAAATCAAGCATCAAGATTATTTAGAATGCCTACAACAGGTGAAAACTAGCATGGAGAAGCAGAGAAGGATCGCTCAAGATAACCATCACCTATATACATTAATACAGAATAAAATTAGCTTAAATCCTTTTGATGATAAGCGTTACTTGCTAGATGATGGAATATCAAGTTTTGCCTATGGACATTATAAAATTAATCAAGATTGTATCAGTGATGAAAATTGTTAATATGATGTAGAATTATCAAGAAAATTTTTTTATGTAAATATATCTTTTTGTAAATATACTTTCTGTAAATTGCTTTGTTAAAATAAAAAAATATTGATTTTTTATATGAGTGCTTATTTATAACTTCCACACAAACCTTCCTAACATATTGTTAGATATGTGTAACACGTATATTCAAACATATACACAGATATACATATACACACATGTACAATATATATATATATATATATATGTATATTGCTATGCTCATTGTAAATAATTTTGCTTAATGTATAGTTTTTCTAATCTTCCAGAATTTTTTAAAAACATACTTAAAACTTTTTTTAATTTTGTAAAACTTTTTTATTCTTTCAGAATTTTTTAAAAAATATATTTAAAATTTTTTGTAAAACTTTTTTTTTTTTAATTTGTTGAAACTTTTTTGTAAAACTTTTTTTTTTCTTAAAACTTTTTTTACTTTTGTTAAAACATTTTTTGTTAAAACTTTTTTTTTTATTTATTTTTTAACTTTTGTTAAAACTTTGTAAAACTTTTTATCATCTTTGTAAATTTCCTATAATTTTTAAATTTGTTAAAACTTTTTTGTAATTTTTTTAGTAAAACATTTTTTAAAGTTTTTTTTATTATTATTTTTTAACTTTGTTAAACCTTTGTAAACCTTTTTATTATCTGTGTAAAACTTTTGTAATTTTTTTTTAAACTAATAAACTTTATACATATATATATATATATATATATATATATATATATATATATATATATATATATATATATTACACAAGAACCCTTTTATAAACATTTAACTTTTATATTTTTACAGATATGTAGATATGGATGTGTGCTTTTACTTAAACATTTTTATACTAATACATAATTTTTTTAAACATATACATATGTTTAGATTCGTTCAAACATATATATATAGAGATATATATATATATATATGCTTATTAACATATATACTTACTAAGACACGCATATTTTCTAACACTTATTTTAAATAACCTGGAAAACATGTATATTTATTAAAAAACGTATTCATGTACACGCATCTTTTTAAGAATTTATCAGAGAAAACAATAAAATGAGAAAGTGGTAAACGGGGAAGCAACATAATATTAATAATTGTCATGATTGAGAGAAAGATGAGTATGATCATCGATTGCACACTGATTGGCATTGATTGCGCAATGATCGATCCTGTTGCAGGTGAACTCTCCATTTCCTACTACTCATAAGATATTTATGTGTACCAATTGTTTCATATTGTATCTTATCAATATTTTAAAAATATATATCATATATATACAAAAATTATAAAAAGAAATATATAAACTTGATTACCTGTATATACGTAAAAGAAAACACACAGTATAATTTATTTAGAAGTTTTTCTGTATTACTTTTTCATTTCTTTTGAGAAAAAGCACAAATTATAATAATGAAAATATATGTGATTATAATTAAAGATGCCTGTAAGATCATGTTTTCTTCTAACCTCTGCATTCATTGTTGTGCAGACATCTATGCTTAGCACTGATTTTCTCTAATTTTAAGGTTAACATTATAATATAATAGCTCTATTTTTTATGAGAAAATACAAAACTGTGATACCTAAAAAAATTATTTAAAAGTATGGTAGCGCTGTCTATCTAATCAAACAAATACAAATTACTAAAATATTGCTTTAAAGATGTTTTTAATGAAATGCGATGTGACAGACACAATCGATTAAAGGAACTGCAAAACGAAAATATGATTAATGAACCAGCATTATTATTACATTCTCCCTTTATATAATAGTCCCAATTTGGATACAATTCACTGCCTTAAAACAATAAAATTATTTGTAAATTGCATCGATGTGTGTGTCACATTTACCATGTTAAAACTATCTTAAACCAGAAACTAATTGAAATGAAGTTAGATGCTTTTCATTTTTTTATACCATACCACATCATTAAAATGAAATCTATAGCGCATCATAGATAAATATTAAAGCATTAATAACAAAAAAAAGTAGATGAAAATGTACAACAAACAGAAGTCTTACCATTATCATTATGTTTCAAGACATGAGGGATTAAATTTATTTATCGTACATCCTCATTATAACTAGATATTATTAAAAAAAAAACTCTTAGTTATTTTTTTATGTAAAATTGAGCAGAGGAAAAGAAAAGTATCTACAGAGAAAAAAAAACCTTCTTCCTTTGTGTAGTAAAAATATCTATTTACTAATACTTACTTTCAAAAGAAGAAAAAAACAATGTTTTTTTAACACAATTAAACACAGCAAAAATATTACATTCAACAGCCCTTTCTCCTAGAAATATCAAATAACTGAATATATAGTTATATATATATACATATATATTTGAAAGCAAACTGCTGAAAAAAATTGAACAGCATTATATTTAAGATTAAAAAGTCTGTCTACCTAAAAAAATATATATAAAATATACAACATGAAGAAATATTTTCATTTTTATCAATTGTTTATATTTACTATATTTAAAATGTTCATAGCGCACAAGAAAGTTATTCAAACGAATATGAATTAACCTTATGCAGTAAGAGAAATTCCCGTGTTCATAAATTAATACAGACCTACCTCTGTGAAACACAAGGAAAAAAAAAATAATTAAATGTTGAAAAAATTGGAGATTTCTGTCTTACGAAAAATATCAATAGTATTAATATATTTATGGAGTTTTTTTTTTTTTTTTTTTTTTTTTTTTGTATCGGGGCAGGTCCACAAAACATATTTCTAATTTCTTTGATGACATACCGTCACTTTTTTTCATCTAAATAATTATGTTCACGATGATTGAGTAGGAGAAAAAAATACTTGGAACTTTTGACTGTTCGCTTGAAAAAGCAGTTAAAAAAATTCTTGTTTCCATCACTTTCTTTGTCACCAAGCGCACACACGGAGATCACCAAAAACAAGCGTTGGATGCGTCACTTCGGGATTTTCTCTTCTCTCCTTTACCGGTCAAAAAGGCGCAGTCATGCGGTAACAAGGAACGGTAAACTACCACCTGGCTGTGTACGGAATTCTCGGTAGAAAAATACGAGTTATATCCACAAAGTAAGTTACGTTTCTATTTCTATCCGCAGCAGAGCTGCGATCGTCGTTCCGAGCATGCGCGGCAGTTACTCTGTCTAAAGGAGAAGAAATGTAAGCCATTTTCAGATCGCTGTTGCCGACGTGTTATTTGTAGTACTTCTTTAGAATGTCAGCCTTAATTGAGAATGCCGCCGCTTGTGAAATTAGATCTGTGATTCGTTTTCTCAATGCAAAGAAACTTAAACCAAGTGAAATTTATCGGCAAATCGAGGTTTCCGGACAAAATGCTATGAGTGATTCAATGGTTAGAAGATGGGTCAAACAGTTTAATGAAGAACGTGATCAAGTGCACGATGAAGAACGAAGTAGACGTCCGTCTTTGGTTACTGATGAACTGGTTCACGCAGTTGAAGAGAAGATTAAGCAAAACCGTAAGTTTACAATTAGTTCTCTTGCTATCGAATTTCCGCAAATCTCACGATCACTAATTCATGAAATTTTTACTGAAAACCTGAAATTTCGAAAACTTTGCTCACGTTTGGTGCCCCAAATTCTTACTGAACAACACCAAAAACAACGGATGGGCAGTGCATGTCAGTTTTTTACCATCTCTTCTTACACCTCAAATCTTTCTTTGGAGGTCAACACTTGGCCGATGATGATGAGATGAAAGAACATGTAACCACATGGTTGAAAACACAGGCGGTAACCTTCTATGAAGAAGGCATACAAAACCTTGTGGCACGCTACCACAAGTGGCTACAAAATTTCGGAAGCTATGTTGGAAAGTATTTTCACAGTTGTAGATTTTTGTTCAATATTTTTTTTTTTTTTGTATCTGTACACGTTTTTTTATATAACCAAACGGAACTTACTTTGTGGATATACCTCGTATCGTAGTCCGTTCGTCATAGGAAAGCTGGATATCGTAAGACATTTTTTGTGTAGATTTTTGAAGATTCTGGCTAAAAAAGTACTTTTTATAATCAGCACAGGATTCAGCTCCATCAATCCAAAATTCAGGTTTTAGGGGTTTCTTAACTTCGAAGTCTTTGTTTGCACGTTTTTTTTTTTTTTTTTTTTTTTTTTTTTTTAATATAGTCTAGTTAATGTCCACATAAAACGAAATAAACGTAAAATTATTACTTCCCCTTCTCCAGAAACTCTTGATAAGTCCGGGATGCACCAAGTCTTGTACTGGATATGTCTGAAAAACAGTTTAGGATGATATTATTTGCATCGGTGATTGTTCGAGTGGCATAATATTCACTTTTTAGTATGCGCAAAGATATGCGGTCAGTTTTGAGTTGAAAGACACATAATCCAGTAAACAGAAGTTTTCTTTATTTTCCTGGTTCTTACAAATCGAGATTTCCCGCGGAAAAACAGCCGGTGATGAAGAGGGGACGAACTACATTTAATCTTTACACAATCAGGATCAAGAGAAGAGTGGTGTCATCACAACTCTGATAGAGCAGGGTTATTGGCGAGAAGCAATTTACAAAAAAAAAAAAAAAAAAAAAAAAAAAACCATTAAACCAGTAGATATCTGGCGAGAATTAAGTTGAGATGAAACACGGGTTAATTATCATTAATGTATTGTCAATGATGATGAAATGTCAATAGGATGAAATGTCAATATATGAATTTTAACGCGAACCAGATAATCGGAAAATATGGGCAACCGAAAAACCACAAGGCTGCATTTCATAGGGGGTTTGCCAAACCATGTGAGTTAGGCGCGCCGAGCCGTTTGAAGGCATATGCAATTAAAAATAAGATATTGCAGACAAAATTTATGATAAGAATTTATACGTTGGAAAGAAAAGATGCAGCTGTAGAGACACAGTCAAAGAATAAAAAAGGAGGCATGAGAAAAATCCTGCGTAGCAATCAAATTGAGCATGCAAATGTACTGGGTAAATTGTTTCTATGTGAGA
Organism: Maratus speciosus; assembly: GCA_963932465.1. Taxonomy (NCBI): domain Eukaryota; kingdom Metazoa; phylum Arthropoda; class Arachnida; order Araneae; family Salticidae; genus Maratus; species Maratus speciosus. Next base: position 47,650,625 of record OZ010786.1, on the reverse strand, counting down.
TAAAAATAGCATGTCTCTTTTAATCTACGACTGTTTTTTACGGTTTTTGAGAATTAAGAGTGTGAAACGAGAATGTATTTCTAAAGGAAAAGAGCGATGAAAATAAATTTAATGTATGATTTAAGACAGATATAAAATATAGGAATATAGTAAAACAACCCTATTTTAAAAAGGGGGGTGGGTAAAGGAAAAATGTATTAATAGAGTATGGGAAGGAAATATCCTTCACACTCCTAACAAAAGAGAACCAACCCCCTGACTAGAGTGAAGTACTTAAGTACACAATATAAGTGCAAACTTTAAATCCAACTGGGAGCGAGAAACATTATTAGTTACCAATTGAAAATCAGTACATACTCCAGTGTCTCAAATCTGCCCAGCCTGAGTTCATTGGGCTGTGCAGTGTCAAATCACTCAGGTAAACATCAATTAGCAACCTGCTAACTTAGGAAAAGCAACGGGGAAAACAAGAAACACTGTCGCCAAGAAGGTCGAGATGCTTGTCAGGTAGATCTCCGCCGTGCGGCTATCAGGCGATTCTGAGGATCGTTGCCAAGGGTCTAAAAATATATTAATTTATAATACATGCTGTAAAATGTAAATGTATCAATGCATGGTACCATACGAATTGTTTTATTATTTGAAAAGTAGTTTTTTCAGTATAAAAGTTTTATTAAATCTTTAAAAAAAATTATTATGCGAAGCATTAATTGTGTTAAAGTGAACCATTAAAAAATTAAAACCTGCATTCTAACAGCATTGATTATTTTATGATTTCGAATTTATAATACGTAAAATGATTACTATGACATATGCACAAATTAATATATTTATATCATATAATTATGCTTGACTTGTTATAATAAGTATTACATGCAAAACATCATAATTTTATCAGGAAAATTCAAGACGTTATTCGATCAAAATATGAAGAAGTATGCTATAGTAGCATCTTAACAGAACAAAGCAATTCAAAATGTAATTGAAATCCAATTCAACGGAATTCAATTGAAGCTATATGGAAGCTATTCAGATCTATTGCAGCTTGATATCGCCTGATAATTTAGATCCCAAGAAATGTTTCATAGAATGCACAATAACTACTCACTATAGCTCATACACTCCACTTATATGACTAGAGCTTTGTGAAAGGGGATAAATTAGGAAGGTTTAATTACGCAAACATCTTCAATATGCGAGTTCTATTTCTTTGTACATAAATTAATAAAATATAAATAAATTAAATACTAAAAATATATTATTAAAGGAAAATGTTTTTGTGAGATTTCTATAGGTGTTTATTGTTCATATGTAATATTTTAAAATTTTATAATACTGCTTAGTAAATACACTATACATGAATAATTCTATCCATTATGTTTTATGCAATCTTTTAATTTGACAAATTTAAATATATGAAATTATTACAGATACAATAAAATATACTTTAAATGTTGATACGGTAGATGTTTATGATTACATTGTTGCGTATGACTTTTATAATATCAGATGGTCCATCAATATAAATAACAGATTGGTATAATATTTTTGTTAATAGCGATGGACTAAGTTATTACAGTAAATTTATTCATATGTGAATCTCACTAGTCTAGAATATAAAATATTTGCAGCTTTGTGGCTCGATTGATTTTGCCGGAGTTAAAGAAAACGGAACATTTATAGTCTATTCAAAAAAGTTTGCAAATAAAAAATGTGTTACAAGTTATTAATTTTAATTGTATATAAAATTATATAGCCCAGTGGTTAAGTGGTTGAATTCGGAATTAATTAGGGGAAAGATGGAAATTGTTTTAATCCCTTCTGTTTAGGTCTAGAATAAATATGCTATGTTTTCACCCTCGTACTAGGTGGGCGTTAGGAAATATGTATAGAATAATAGTCAAAAAACACGTTTTTTTTGCATACCATAACAAAATCTCAAAACAGCGAACTCTGTCAAAAACATTGTCAATACAAATGTCAATACAAATTGTCAATACAAATACAGTAAAATGAGTACCTACATTCAATAATTATGTTTAATATTAAGGTCACAATTCAACTTCAAAGTTTTAGACACATCATCAGGTGGATGACCTCAGAATTAATTAGGAGAAAACAGGAAATTGTTTTATTCCCTTCAGTTTAGGTCTAAAATGAACTTACTATATTTTCTTCCTCGTACATGGGTGAATGTTAGAAAATATGTACATATTTATTTTCGAAAAACACTTTTTTTTATTTCCTTAACAATATCTCAAAACAGCTAACTCTATAAAAAACATTGTCAATACAAATGTTATAGAGCTTAAAATTCTGAATAAAATGAGTACCATCATTAATATTTTTGTTCAACATTAAGGTCGCAATTCTATTTCTAAATTTTTCAAATCAAGAGCTTGAAGCCAGGAGAGACCAAGTTAACTTAACAATATCTCAAATTGAAGCCTTAATAATGAACAAAAATATTAAGTGTAGGTACTCATTTTACTCAGAATATTAGGCTCTATAACTTTTGTGTCAGCAATGTTTTTGATAGAGTTAGCTATTTTGAGATATTGTTAAGTTAACTTGGTCTCTCCTGGCTTTAAGCTATTGATTAGCGATTAAGGCAAAATTTTGAAATAGAATTGCGACCTTAATGTTGAACAAAATATTAATGATGGTACTCGTTTTATTCAGAATTTTAAGCTCTACAACATTTGTATTGACAATGTTTTCAATAGAGTTAGCTGTTTTGAGATATTGTTAAGTTAATTAAAAAAAAAAAAAAAAAAAAAAAAAAACGTAATTTTCGAAAATAAACATGTACATATATTCTAACATTCACCCAAGTACGAGGAAGAAAACATAGTACGTTCAGTTTAGACCTAAATTGAAGGGATTAAAACAATTTCCAGTTTTTCTCCTAATTAAGTCTGAGGTCATACCCTTGATGATGGGTCTAAAATTTTGAAGTAGAATTGCGACCTTAATATTCAACATAAGTATTGAGTAGGTACTCATTTTACTCAGAATGTTAAGCTCTACAACATTTGCATTGACAATGTTTTTGACAGAGTTAGCTGTTTTGAGATATTGTTATGGTATGCAAAAAAACGTGTTTTTTTACTATAAATCTATACATATTTCCTAACGCTCACCTAGTACGAGGGGGAAAACATAGCATATTCATTCTAGACCTAAAGAGAAGGGATTAAAACAATTTCCAGCTTTCCCCTAATTAATTCCGAATTCGGCCTTTTTTTGCTCCCCTACCACTGGGCTAATATCTCTTTACTTGAAACTAATGTTAAACGATTGTTAATATTTACCTGCAAAAATCAGCATTATCTCTAAAACTCTTCAAACAAAAAGTTTAATAGAAAAAAAAAATAGGAAACTAGTGAATTCTGAAAAATGCTAATTTCGCTTCTACTTTGCATTGTTCTAAATCAATATTCATTTAGAATATAACATTTTCCTTTGCATAACATCAAATATCTTGATCAAGTATATCTCCACGAATCTTCATTGAAGTTTTTGGATGTGGATTCATTGTTGTTTTGTTCAAAGGTAACGTTATGTTCAGTATTTATTTTAGAAATGCTGCACTCAATTAAACCGCGCTGTAGCTTAATTATTTCGAATGAACTTCAATGCGCTTAAGGCATCCACTAAAATGAAAAAGAGTACTTTTTTTATACGATCAGTTTTTGTCTTTTCTGTGTTTCTCGATGTAAATTATGAAATGTAGCAAGAACATTAAACAGTCTATTTATAATGCGTACATTAGTCGATTGAAGTTAGGAAGTCTTTACTGCATGCAAACTAGATGAAATGTGTTCTACTGAAGCCCTGATTCGCGGAGCCCGTTTTAAGTTCCTTAAATAAAAACAACGCAAATATGGTCCGCACCCGCATTTAGCCGTCAGTTGAGGCTAGTCTTTTGACAAATCATTGGTCGGTCGGCAAATTTGCTCAAGTGTTATATGGATATTTTCAGAATAATTTTCTCTCTTCCGAAAAGTTTACACTTAAACGTAGCAGTCGGTAATAAGTTGTTTCCTTCGGCGTTTATGGAAGCATGACCGTCATTTGGGGATCCTTGTTACAAATTGAAAACAATACAATCTGCTTTGCTTTCTATATTTACAATTTTTTTCAAAGTGAAAATTTTTGACATAATAAAATACAGTGGTGTTTGGTCAGCATTTCGTATTTAGCTTAAAACTTGCTGGCCTTGACATATTACTGATGTGGCGTACTTAACGAAAAATGTTGAAAATTTGATGGCATTTCTTTTGTATAGAAGCATGCAACTTCAGAGATTTTTTTTCTTAAAGCCATAAATCTGCCCCTTTAGAAAAAACCCTTCATGTTAGATCCCATTAAGGGCAGTCGGAATCCTTATACCTGCCTGTACTGTACACAAATTCAACATACATGGAATTACCTGAAGGTTTTAAAAATGAATCTAATACTGACAAAGTTTGATTATTAAAAAAATCCCATTATGGATTAAAACAATCGGGTCGCCAATGGTTCAAAAAATTAGATGAAAAATTGAAACAAATGAAGTTAAAATCACTTAAAACCCTCCGACTGTCTTGGAAAAGGGCAAAATTGTAATGTTGTTTTCTTTTAATTTTGTTTTAACCTTCCGTCTACCAGACGGGTCCATTGGACCCGACATGTACATTCAAAATATTTATTCAAACCAGAAATTTCTTCAAAACAAACTAAATGTATAAATCAGACAATAATAAGTTAAATAAACAAATTAAATAGTTTTAAGTAAAAATTCTGGTGTAGAATGTTTTTATAAAACTTGGGTAAAATTTCCGGTAGTTCTAGGGTTAAATGTAAAAAAAAAAAAAAAAATGATTCTTTGAACATTTTATAAAAAAACTTAATAACGAATACGAATGCAATCCTTGGAAGTATTAATCATTGTTCAATGTATTAAAAATACATTAAATCAATAGAATTATATTACTTTAAATATTTCTTGTATTGCAGTGAAACTTGGAAATTAGTGAACGTATTAACACGGGTTTGTCAGTGACGGGGTTAATGCTGATAAATGCGTGTATTTTTCTAAATCTCCCATTGAAGCTATTATCATTGTTTATGTTGATGATCTTATAATTCTTACTAAATGTAAAGAAGATTATCAATATATTCGTGATGAATTAGCAAAATCATTTAAGATGAAAGATTTAGGTCTCTTACACTATTGTTTGGGCATAGAATTTATGCAGAACGGGGACAATATTAAAATTACTGAAAAGAAGTACATTGAAGATATTCTAGCAAATTTAATATGCAAGAATCCAAACCAATATCTACACCTTTTGATAATAACGTGAAGCTTACTAAAGATATGTGTCCCAAAACTGAAGAAGAAAAATCTGAAATGAATAATATTCCCTACCGTCAACTAATAGGTTCCCTTACGTATTTATCATTTGCTACTAGACCTCATGCTAATAATTTCCTAAGTCAATTTAACAACAATCCAGGTAAACCTCATTGGATAGCTGCAAAAAGAGTTTTGCGATACCTAAAAGGAACCCAAGATCAAGGACTGATCTTTAAGTGTGATTCCGAATCCTTAATCGCATTCGTTGATGCCGATTGGGCATCGGATGTGAATGACAGAAAATCATATACTGGCTACATTTTTAAATACGCCAGTGGAGCCATATCGTGGGAATCGAGAAAATAACGAACTGTCGCATTATCCACAACAGAGGCGGAGTACATGGCATTGTCAGAAGCCGCCAAAAAGATTTTTCATCTCAGACGGTTTTTAAGTGAACTTTCTCCTGAAATTTCACCAATAAGGATCTATTTTCGGAAACTACTCTATTACCAAATTTTTAGCCCAATGTATTCTGTACAAATTGCTTTAATCCGAACTTGAATTGGAGAAATAAATGATGAATTATTTACAATTCCGTAAACCCTTCATGTGGGAAAATTGCTGCAGACGATGAAACAGAGATGGCCGCCATACACAAACAAAAATTAATAAAATTAAAATAATAGTCATTTTGAACTTCCATCGTGTTAGGGTTGTTGTACAAAAAATTTCAGATTTTTTAAAAATGGTCAAGCAACGAATAAAACATTTTCTGTACCACTTGAAATGGATTGAGCCAGATTCAAAATATTAAAAAATCGAAAATTCGGTATGTTTTAGTTTTTGACCTTTCAACTGCCCTTAAAATATTGTATAATATAAAACAAATTATATAGTCGTATGCGTGCTGAAAAGAGATGAAATTGTTTTTAACGCGCACTAACTTAACATTTTATGGAATTTGTTTGATATTACAGTTTCCCTGCTCATTGGAAGAGGATTACTGTATAATTAAAAAAATAATAATTGATAACTTACACATAATACTAACATTGAGTTTGAGTGTTATTTTACTGTGTTTTTCGATAGCTTAAAATTTTTTTTAAATATGATTTATGCTTTGTTATGAATCTTACATTTAGTAGTTTAACACTAGAACGCCAAGCAGGTGGACACCGACCAATGGACTAATTGTCGATTCGAACCAGAAATTTCTTCATAAAATAAGTTAAATGTAAAATACGCAGAAATAAGTTAAACAGTTAATTAAAAAAAATTTAAATAAATTTTCTGGTTTAAATAAATTTCTATAAAACTTACGTAAAATTTCCCGGCGTTCTAGTGTTAAAAGGCATAGAGAATGTTATATTCCTTTTGATACTCTACATTTTTCTTCTAGGTGAGACATCTGTTAGGTTTTTCGTTGAGCAGCATATAGGAAAACTAGAGTCCGGTTAAATTATCTGAAAAATTGAATTTTATTTTCGGATTAAGTAATTTATTTTCTTTCGATTGTTGCCTGATTCCATCTATGTGTATTTTTCGTTGAGCAGCATACCAACAAACAGGATTCTGGTTACATTATCTGAAAAATAGCCTTTTATTTTCGGATTAGGTCATTTATTTTCATTGGATTATTGCTTGTTTTCGTTAATGTGCGTTTTATTTCTTTGTAATATATGCAGCAGATTTATTTAATTCTTTTAATGATCTATTAATTTTAAGATCTCAGCATTAAAATTTAAAGTAATTTTTAATAGAATAATAAGTTCAATGTTTAATTTTACATTATACTATGAAGAACTTATGAGATTGAACTATTATTAGATCTGGCATTAGATCTCAGATCTCTGATTTAATGTTATGTAACTTATATTCCCTTTTTTAAGAAAACATGCACGTCTAAATTTTTGCGAAGAATTTTATTACAGATACATCAGAAATTTAAGTTAATAGTATTTTAGTAAAATCTTGAAATATAAGTCGATATTATAAATAAAATAAGAAAATTAGCACATCGAATGTAAAATTTATTTATTTTTTTTTCATTAAAAAGTAATTTTAAACAAGAAAGATCTTTCCAAAAATTCATAAATATTTGAATAAATGTAATTCTTCACTAAACTGATCGAAATTGACCAAAGATTATAATAATTGTGAAATTTATTTTTTTTATGTTTGATAATAATTACAAAATTTTCGTGTACATTGCATTAATGAAGCGAAAAAAAAAAGCTTCTCACGAAATAATCGACATTTATATTTTTAAAAATGAATAATGACTAATTCTTTCCCTTTTGTATTAAAGGGGAAATTAAAAGACAAATACAACAAGATTTTAATCTGTATCAAGTAAAAAAAAATATACAATTAACAGATTATAAATTTAAATTTAAATTACGTAACTTGTTTTGATTAATATTCAAAATGTACTTTCTAAATAAACACAAGAAGATATATTGAAAGCCTTTATTAAGCAAAATTATTCTTGTTCTGAAGAATTAATATTTCTTTTGTACTGTTGTTAAATGAATTTAAATTCTTTTACTCAAAAACTTAAAATACAGTTACTGTTTCATATTTTTATTATTGTTGTAATGGACATAAATGCTGAATTAATTATATTAATCTGTAAAATAATTAGGCTCATTTGATTTAATCTACTCTTACTTGTTTCTCCCAATTTAAAAATTTGATTCATAAATAAGAACGAGCATTTTAAACACTTTTGTTTTTTAAAGAAAATAAATTTTAATTCAAATTTATTTAACATCACTTCTTTCACGTGCGTTGCTGTCGTTGGACAATAAAATTTTAACTGTAAGTCGCCTGCATCACCATCGATCTCAAAAAGTTTTTTTTCAGATCTTCTGTAAAATTAGATTTTATATTCTAAGCAAATACAAAATAAGAATCCTTGATTGCTGGTCACAAAATTTTAGTTACAGTTATAATATCCCACGTTATTTCATTGCTAAAACAGAATAAAACCAAAATATGAAAAGAATTTAAAAACGAAATATTATCTCTACTGTACATAGTCTTTATACAGAACTTGATATCGTTATTGATTTCGGGATCAGAACTTCGATGGAGTGATAGACTACCTGGTGTTTTACCCTTTGACTATAGCTGTAGATACCGCAATTCTGAAAGGAGCCAGTGACTCCTAAAACCAAAAAATTCAATGGCCACACCGTGAAACAAAATAAAAATAATAGTGTATTATACGGGAAAAACTAAACAAAAAACTCAGGAATTTAAAGTGAAAAATAATTTATTATGTGCCTGTGTACAACAAAACACTGATAAATTACATTAAATGTGTATATTTAATTCAATCACGAAATCTTGAAATTTGAATATTAAGTATAATATAAATATTAAACTATGTACAGTCAGAAGATAAAGTTGCGCGAGATGCAGTTAAAAAATATGTATAAACTAAGCAATCATAATAGTGGGGAACATTAGGGAAACAATATTTCTTATTTTGGATTTATCATACAAAAGTACATATAAAAAATTGTGAATGTGTGAGATTATTTTGAACTATAAAAATCAAAATACACTTCAATCATTTGTTTTTCTATAAGAAAAAATGTCTGAAAAGAAAAATAACAAACATATGGCGACTTAGATTTCAAACGTTGGTGACTACTGCAAAAAATTTAGTCGCCATATGGCGACTGGCGAACATAAATCTGCACCTATACTTTTCAGGTGTTTCCTTTCTGGAAGTTGCCACGGAAATGTTGAATTCACAATGAAAGAGTCAGCAGGTAGATAAAGCCATAATCTTCTTTACTTTAGAAAAACTGTGTTTGACGACGTTTCGCTACTCCCAAACATTTAACTATGTAAGATCTTGAATAATCTTTTAGAATAACAGTACAAGGGTCCATTTCCGGGGACCTGTTTTTGCATACATGATTCTAATTTTTAGGTTTCTTAGGCATTCTGCGTTTAAATCATAAGAAAACTTCTGATTTTTCTGAATTTCATATAATTTCTGGATCGTATTTTTAGTAGGAAATCTTGATTTTATTAAATTGACCCCCTGTTCATAAACGTCAACCCATCAGCTGGAGAGGTCATTTTATATTTTGGGTTACTATTACATTCCATGACTGGATATTTCGGTCATAATATAGATGGTCTAATGTCAGATGACCTCAAGAAAGATAAGTATGCATTACTGTCAAATGGTTGGCTATTATCAGAGTTTATTCTCCATGGAATACCATGGATGCAAAATATTTATTTTAGCGCACTTATATTGCCGCAGATGTTTCACTTTCAGCTTTCTGATTTTTCTGAATTTGGAATGGTAATCTATTAGCTGCAAGTAATCATTATCATTACGATACATAAAATCTACACATACCCCATCTCAAGTTAATTTTAGTACTTCATTGGAGATTGTTGGTTTTTTAGTGTTTGCACGTTGATGTTCTTGACACAGGGGAGAGTAGCCATATTTGGACTGCCGCTTTATTTGGATCGTTGCCATTCTGCCGTTAATTACAGGAAGAGACTCCATCTACCGCTGAAATCCTACTCATTAGAATGAAGTCACTCATGATTAGAAGAAGCAGCCGCCTACCACGTGCTGTTTTCAGACAATTTGAAAAAACCTAATTTTTTCCTTCTAAACGTAAATGAATATTTTAAAACTAAGCTAAGTTGCTATGTTTTCATATACATATATGAATTCATCTGTTTATTGCGCATATTTTTCATGCGGATTTGTTTGATTTTGTTTTTGTTCTTAGTCTTGAAATTAACTGTTTAAAAAAATGGCACAGTTGCCGTAATTGGGCCAATTTAAGTTGCTTAAATTGGACCAGATAAGCGAACATAAATTTGAACAATAAGTAATGAATTTTGAGGACGGTATGCTTTGTACACTATTTTTTTTTTTTATAATGGATTACTATCTCCATGGAAGTTTATTTTTGTATATCTGGATTATTTTTTTTATACAGTTTAGGCCTATATAAACATAAAAATATTTTTACATGTGTATGCAATAAATTTTGTTTGAAATGTCGTTCATCTTGTATTTATTTTCTTTGAATTCTTTATTCCTATGGCATATTAGATTTACAGAATTATTAGAGTTGAATTCAAACATTTTCCTCCTGCAGGATATTTGTGATGGAAGACTTTTTACAGTTCTGAAGGTGGAATCATATTTTTTTGCCATTAAATCGCATAAAATCTCAAAACTTGATGAAAATGTTGAAAAAGTCATAGAAAAACTGTCCAGAAGAAAAACACTCTTAATAGCAAAAGCTGTCAAAGATATCGGAAACAAAAAGCAGGCAGTAGTTGTGAAGAAACTGACCTGCAACAAGGCTGCAGCTACAAATCTCTCCAAAAGTAAAAAATATCATTAGAAATATTATTTCCCTTGCTAAATTCAGTTAAATCAAAGTACAGGGGGAGCCAAAAAACAGTTGTGTTAATATCATCGCCATATAAAATAAACCTTGAAATGAAAATAAAAGACAAAAAGGAAGCTTTCACAGCACAAAAGCAATTGGAACATCGAGTTTTAAAAAATAAGCGTAATCCAATTATCAAGAAAACGATGGAAGAGAAGAACTACAAACATAATGTAAAGAAAACTTGCGTTGCAAAAAAAAAAAAAAAAAAAAAATAGTTAGATAATTCAGAATTAAAAAAGAAAATTCTAGACAATGATGTTTGGTTTTGCCTAATTTGTATGAGAAATAAAATAGCAGAAATGATTCAGTGTTCAGATTGCTATATACGGTTCCATGTTGTATGAGCTGGAAAATAAACAAAATTCCTGTATAATCTTTGCGTCACTCCTTATATGATATTCAAGTAACTGACAATTAGTTCCATAATTTCTATTCTTAGTTACTCCTAAATTTGATTTATATTTTGCATACATTTTGATTTAAAACAATTACTCTTATTTTCAGATATTTGATTTCATTATATTTCATTGCTGTTATTTTGTTTGATTTTTTCATTAATCGCAAACTTTGCTTTTAGTAAAATTAGTTATATTCCCTAGTCATTAAAACAACCTGATACTATTTGGTCTAATTTAGGAGACTGGGGGTCCAATTTAGGCGACCAGTTGCTGAATTTGGACCACTTTTGACAAATTCTTCAAATTAAAATAAAATTTAAGATTTGCAAAAAGAAATTTATCTAAATATTTATTTAGTTAGTAGATGAATAGACCTTGTGTAATGATCTTTTGCAGATATTCCAAAAATTAAGTGAGTCACACCTGAAAATAAATGAAGTGGTCCAAATTCGGCTTCTCTCTCCTATTTGAAAAATTTTAATAAAATAATTTGAAAAATTGTCTTGATATCGTCCAACATATTTTCGCAAATTACACCAATTTTCGCTTTTGCATAGCACACAATAACGTCTTGCTTTTCACAATGTAATCTAGATAATACATAAGTTTTCACCTTCATGCATTCTTGTAAACTTTGTCCAAGAAAAAATTAATTCATTATATTAATGTTATTCCCTTTTCTTGCTAAAATTCTAAAATTTACGAGAACTTGATAATATTGTTGTATTCATCCATTATGTATGAATAACGGTAAATTTGAAAGATTTCCACCTTCTTTAGTAGCGTTTAGCAATTCACTCTTGCATTCTTACGTTGCTGTTAAAATTGCATGAACAGTTGCAGCTCCGTTTTCTATAAAACTTGTGTCTACACACATATTAGTTTGACTTCTAGAAAGTGCATCTGGTATGTACAATTTCTCCGCTGGAACACAGACAAGTTAAAAAATATATTTGAATAGAGCAAATTACTTTGCATTCTCGGAGAGATTTTTTAGATTTGATTTTTGCAATAGGACAGGTATATGATAAGTTTCAAAGTTAAGTCGACAAAATCAGTTCATATTTGTAATAATTAAAATTTCTACATCTGTTGACAATAGACCTATATTCTTTGTTGGGTATGAGAATATGCACAAAAATCGTAGCAATTAGGATGTTTACTTGAAGTAAAAAGCACCCTATCCATATTGACTAGAGTCTACAGATTTTATGGATTTTAAATTTGGATAAAAATTGACAAAATGAATTACATGATAGCAACCAGTTCTGTTTTGATTAAAAATAAATAAATAATTATAACGGTATGAAGAATTCTGGATAAAACTGTAAATAAACTTAGTAACATCTTATGGCACATCTTATGGCGTATGATCACACCACAGCCACCACGTCATATTTTGTCTTTTAAAACCCTCCATCAATATAAATTAGCTTTTCAAATAACAAGTATTATAAGTTTAATACACAAACTTTTATTCAAACGAATCTAGTTCTATTTTTTTATGTAATTGGTGTTGACAGATACAAAATAAAAACGCTTGAATGCTGCTTACACGATTTTGATTAAAGTTATAATATCACAAACATAAATTGTAATGAACGTTAATTTTAAAGATTTAAAAAATATATATTTAAATTATTAGATGCGTATTTCGGTAGCAGTACAATTAATTTTTGAGTAGCATGAGTCACTAATGATCTCGATTTATATATATATATATATATATATATATATACTAGTAAAATAGCCCGTCAAAAATGACGGAAAATGAGACAAAGATATGTACAACACATGTGTAAAAATTTAAGCTTTTGCCGCTGTCATAGATGAAAACAACGCATTTTAAAAGCGAATTTATGAAAAACTATGTATATAATAAATAGATAAAAAGTGCAATTTAAACATAAATTAAAATTTGGTTACAAAACTTCAGGATACAAGATATCGTTTTTTATGCACAAATTGCTTCTGTTTCTGAATAAAATTAGATAAATTGTTTCTTTATGTTAAGTAAATTGTGTAAATATTGAAAAAAATGCGTGTGTATTCGAAATGAAACAGTGAATAGGTTCAAAAAAATATGTTGCCAAATTTCCTTCTTCACCAAGGCAGTTTTCTCTATTTCGCCAAGCCTCTTATACTGGAAAAGTACGGAGAATTTAATTTCTGTATCCATCTAGTTAAAGCACATTAAAATAGGGTATTTAGGAGCTGAGATAATACAGCGCCGTCTAGTGGCGGTAAATTTATTATCAGCATCGGGATGAAGATGTTTGAAAACATTTTTGCACATTACACTTTAAATTCTGACCCACAGAATTAAAAAAAAAAAAAAAAAACCTTAAATGCGCGGCGTTTAAATTAAATTGCAGTGAGCTCGGTATGAAATATTAATGGGTTTCAATGGGAATTTCGCCAAATTAGCCAACTTTCGCCAAATTGGCTTTATATGCGGCAACTTATATTTTACGCCAAATTTGGTGATATCCTGCCAAGTTGGTAAAAATTTGGCGCTATGTTGGTAACCCTAAAATTGTTACGTTTCAAAAATTACTCATTGTTGATGTGGACACCGATTTGTCCATAGGAATCCTAACATGACCTGGATCAATGAGGCGGTCCAACCGAAATTGTGAGGGACATACAGAGACTTGGAATTTATATAAATAGATATCTTAAATATATATAATATATATGCATACATATATATGAAAACGATATGGCTTATAAATAATGTCAAGTTAAAAAAATTAAATATAATATAACCCTTTATATAACTTATACGTTTCGCTTACTTGTTGTTTCTGATAAAACAAATAAAAATTTATGAATAAAAAATTTCGAATATAATTAGTGATTAGCCCAACTATATTTGTATTATTTCTTTTAAGTTCAATATTTTATATCTACTTTAATAAATAATTTAAGAAATAAATATATCTATCACAATTTTTTTATAAAGGCAGTTAAAAAATGCAGATTCAATAATTCTTTATGCTTGGAAAATTAAGTCTAAAAGAAAGCAAATTAACAATCAGTACAATTTAAGAGCTAAATATGTTAAAATATCATCGCTTTAAAATAATTTATGTAAAAGGAAAATAAACGAAAAAATCATTATGAGGCTAAGAAATTATACGCCTGAATGAATGTTTTCTCAAGCAGAAAAAACAAATCATTCATGAAGTTACATAATTCAATTTTGTGTTGCATTATTATAACACCTCCTTTGTTTTTTCAAATTGATTATTTAAGAATTTTTTTTTTTTTGGATTTGTTTTGTACATGAACTAATAATTGGATTTAAGAAATATTTTAGGAAAAAAATTATACTTAAGAAAGTAGTATTTGAAGAATTTTGTTTTATCTTCTGTGAAAAAATTATAATAAATTTCGTCAGCGGAATTCCACATATTTTACGAAAATAAGTGAAAAATGCGTCAATAAGTTCCTTCTTTATGAAACTGAAATTATTAAATTCAATAAATATTTTTTCGACAAAAATCGTAGCTATGTTTCATGTCAAAATATTACCTATCTATATTATAAAGGACAAACATATCTGTGCGTAACGCATACGTCATTTTGCGAATGGCAACACTTTGAAATTTGAAATAAAATTTTGGTTTTGCAATTTTTTCTACTGCAAATTTTTAAACTTCTAAACATTGCTCATTTTAAATTTTTACACCGTCGTATAAGGAAAAAAATGCTCTTTTAAATGCAATTTGTTGGAAAGCTGTATCTTAATTTATTTTTGAGATATTAATTTTTTTTGTAGTTTTTAATACCATTTTTCTTATCGTGGCAACAAAAGTACCTCATTTCTATTTAAAATCATTGCAAGTAAACATAAAATAGTCGAAAATAGGAGATACTGTATCTTTTTGTTTCAATTTTCTCATAAAACCTGAAAAAAAACTGAAAATTAAAATATGGGCTATGTTAAGAATATTGTCTGTTTTTCCGTGATAATGACGTCATATGCACACTCTTCTATAGACGAAGTTTAAAACTGGATTGTGAAAGTGGATTGCTTTAGCGAATGCAAATGACGTAATTTTATAAAAAGGTTAATTCTTAAACCTGAATATGTTTTGTAGAAGTGCGTCATTTTCACAGCCCAGCTGCTTTGAAATTTTTCACAGGTGAAAATGCTTCACTTTTGAAAATAATGTAATCGAAATCACACACTGATAAAACGCAATGGTTTACAAAAATTTAGAGTGTCTTTACAAAAGCGAGGTGACACACAAGTAATTGCGATTTATATTACAGAAATTGATAATTCTCACCTGGATGGATTTGCTTCGACGAGTTAGACAAGCAAACAAATAATTCGTGGTTTAAAATAATATCATGTTCCTGAAGTTTTTGTCGAAAATTTTCTGGAATAATAAAATTTCAATTCCATTCTTTAAGACAATCTACTACAATTTTATCAAGATAACATAATTTGCTTAATTTAATTTTTCCTAATTTTATATAATCTATATATTTAAAACACACGTGTTTTTTTTTTAGTCATCTGCCCTGATCTTTCTGCTGAACCAATTTTACTAATATATTTTTTTTTAAACCGAAAGCTTTTCCTTTGTAGATGTGATCGCTCTATCTGTTATATTTTTTTAAATATCCCTACTTTTATATTTTAATTTTAAAAGCATTTTATGAAACGTCATCAAAATGATGAAAATTATATAGCTTTCATTACTGCAGACAAGAGAGAAATAATGTGGTATTTTCAACTTTGTTCATGTTATTTTCTGATAAAAATTCAAAATTTTTGTTAAAATTTGTTGTATAGGGTTTAGTGGCGCAAAATCCCATAAGGAGCAGAATATGATATTAGGGGCATAATAACGGAAAATGACATACTGCTTTTGATAACACGCATTTTTCCTCATAAATTTTCTATATTGTTTTTCCTTCTGCCTGTTTACTGATACTAAGTTTCAGACACTAAGCGAAATGCTTATTTAAGTGAAAATGAAGTCATATTTAAAAAAAAAAAAGATCATTTTCTTAGATAAAACTAAACATTTTAACACAAATACGTCTAAAAAACATAAATTACGGAAATATTTACTCACCGGAATTGCGATTAGAATCTCAAGTAAAGAGTGCGTCTGTTCCTATAAAATATGTTGCTGACAATCGAGACTTTTAGTTTTGAGTTAAAATGATTTTTAAATGATCAAACAAAATACAAATTTTTTATAAATGATGAATATGGATATGAGAAATGCGTATGCTAATTTTGAGAAGGTGAAAATTCTCAATTGATAACCACATCCTAATAACTAATCTTTATTATACTTTACTGATTAAGTATCTGTATTATAAAGAACAAACGTATCTGTGCGTGGCGCTGACGTCATTTTGCGAATGGCACAACTTCACGATCAAATTTCGGGTATTGAAATTTTCGCTACTGCAGTTTTTTAATCTTCTGACCATCGTACATTTTCAATTTTCGCCGCATAGGGAAAAAATGTACTTTCAAATGCAATTTGTTTAAAAACTGTATTCATTGACTGATGTATTATATTTTCTAAAATAATTTTTAAGCATGATTTCTTTTGCGTTTATCTTATCACGTGCCTGTTTCAATACATAATATTAATAAAAATTTTGCACATAAAGCAACAGATATTTTTCAGTATTTGTCTCTGACTATTTTTGCATAACGAAATTAATACTTCCTTTATAAACAAATAAAAGAATAATATATATATAAAAAAAAACACTAGTCTAACATATTTATGAAATACAAATTAACGAAAATAATAATTCTTTTATATAGAAATATAAGAATAATATTGAAAAAACACAAATCTAACGTATTTGTAATCGTACAATTTAAAATTTTAGATCACCAAATAGGATTTTTTTCAAATGGAATTTGTTTGCAATGTTCATCTCAGTTTACTGATTGTCTATGGTTTAAAAAACAATTTTAAAGCATGAAATATATTTTAAGTTATCTTTATCGCGTTGATCTCGATTACGAAAGATTAATCCGTTTGCCTTCAAAACAAAATAAAGAGTTCATCATTTTCTTACGACTAATATCAATTTTAAAAAACTTCCCTATGAATAAATAAATTAAATAATATAAATAAAACAGAAATTTACCAGACATGTATAAACTCTGAAATTATTAGAATATAAAAGTATGCCATAAGTAGCAAAATCTTGGCAAATAACTTAGCATGCAGCTAATAAGAAAATATCGCTTTTGATAAATTTCAAAAATTTATTTGATTGCATAATTCGTATTTTCAGTATGAGAAATGCTTTTTAATGAAAGTGGCCAATCTAAAAAAATTATTCCATATAAAAAAAAATTATTAGTTTTCCATTAAAAAAAATGTTTTCACCTATATTCTTTAACCCGGGAAGCCCGGGTACGATCCTCTAATATTGCTTAATGGACTGGCTATTTGCGTGTAGCATATCAAAGACATTTCTGCTTTACGGCACTTTCTTCCACAAGTAAAGAACTACTTTAACTTCAATAGGAATTAACTTTGTGTAGGATTTTCTATTGTTGTATTGCGTAATGAATAAGTGAATATAGGTGAATGATATTTATTTTAAACAATGAAAATATAGTAAATATTGGTTATTTTATAGTTGGAAAATAGTCTATTATATAAAACTGGATTTTTTATAAATAATAGAAATTTTACATATAATATAATTTAAATATTCATTTTAAAACCAATCTAGCATCGAGTAAATGGTTCAGTGGTCACAAATAACAAATAACTGATATCTAGACGACACACACACAATTAACAACTAAAATAATATAAAATGGTACTAAGCGCCTACTCGACGTGATTTCTGACATTTGAAGTCCACCGAAGCGGAGATTGCTTTGGGGCTTATAGCTACAACGTCTTTCGCCTTGAATGATCTTTTATTTTATACACAGAGATAATTACACAAATTATACATAACAATTTCGTCAATATACAAAGACAAGATAGCTCAACACCAGAGAAGTACAGCCGGGAGCTCCACAAAGAGTGTGCAACGGAGCCAGCGGGATTCGAACCCACAGACCTCCTTCGCTGTCAAACGATTAGCGGCGAGGTGCCTTAAAAACTCGGCCACGGAAGATCCCCTCGACGTGATAAATCTATAAAGTTCTACATGTGAACCAAAAATTACTTCTTTTCAGCTCGGAAGCAAAGGGTTCAAATGGAGCATGAGTTGGCCAAATACGGGTTCTGCTATTTATCCGGAACATCCCGTCCGACCTTGAGGGCTGTGCAACATGATCATAAAGGGGCTAAGGAAATACTCTGGTAATATTTCTTCGTAACATACCTGTGGGGCGTCCTCAGATCGATTACACGGGCTTGTCCAACTTCACTCTTATAAGTTTTAATAATTTTAGAAAGTTTCCTGTCTATAAACCTGTCATTGCCTTCGTTCAATAACACAGGCTGACCAACTTGAAGATTTTGCGAGGACTTTTCCATTTACTACGCTTACAAATCATTTGAATATTCTCGGCACCAGCTTTACCAAAACTGAAATTTAATCTTTGAACTAGTGTCCATCTAGAAGAAAAAGATAAAGAATCTAAAACACCATTATTTCCAGGAATATTTTGAATAGGACCTCCAATAAGGAAGTGACTAGGAGTCAGTGGTTGTAAATCATTAATCTAATAATATCTACAGACAAGGGGGTCAACGGACGTGAATTCATAACTGCCTTAATTTGAGTCACAAGTGTTGTCAATTCTTCAAAAATCTATATACAGCATTTAGTTATCTTCTACTGGATTATCTTTATTGCTTTTATATTCGATTCTCACAATCCGTCGAAATGTGGAGTTGCGGGGTGTATGAAATTCCACTGTATTCGTTCTTCAGCACTAAATTGCGGAATTTCTGTCGAAGCACAAATGTGATTGAAGGATTTCAAAAAAGCTCAAGTCTCCTTTAAATTTGTGGCATTATCACTTCGTATGACATGGAGTTTAGATCGTCTATCAACAAATCTTCTTAAACAGGCTAAAATGTTTCTAAATGTAGGCCTTTGGTGGAAACCAGATAAATATAGAGATGTAAGAATTTAGTTTTATCTTATGATTGTTTTAAGTTAAGCATTGTTATAAACGGGCTAGCAAAATACACACCTGTCTTCTCAAACTGTCGAGATGGTACAATTCCGTCACGGAGCAAGTCACCCATCATTTCTTATAGAATTTGATGGTTTATTCGAAAACAAGTCCACAATGTTTTAATAATTTTTCGTACTTGGCTTTGACCAGATGGTATCCAATAAATTTTTCTTAATAAAGATAGAGTTGTCTGAGTACCGGACTGTAAGAACTTTTTGTGATGATATTCAATCAAGAGTTCAGTGAAATGATGGGATTATAAATGTATGACTCGTAGACTGGTAGGTTGTATTAGGTGTTTCTGATATTCTAATACATTAGAAAATTTCTGTCTGCCACCGAAAATTAACAGTTCATCTGCATCTGCATCTGCATCTACGGATACATTTAAATTCAAGATCTTACTGTTCTTTGGAAGAGGAAGAATCTCTTTTAAATATTGAATTTCAGTTTGAAATGCAGAATTTTGCACAATCATTATTAGATTCTTGGTCCCATTCTGTAACTCAGAAGTATCTAAATAATCATGTTTCTCAATTCCTGATAATTTTAATTTCATAAAAGAAAAATATTGATTAATTAAATCAGTGTTTCTCAGATTTTCACATACGATAGTTGATTTTACAAAAATGTTTTTCTTTAGCAACAACAGATCTTTAACTTCAGAAATATCTGATGTATCGAATGCATTATCCAATTTTTGCGAAAGAGATCTATCTTGCTTTAACCATTGGGGACTTTCCCACCAGATACCGTTATTTTTTTAACTCTGGAACTTTCAAATAGCTTGTAATTAGATCTGCATGCGTATCTTATCCAGGACAGTGAAACCAGTTTAATGGATCACGAATACTTCTGATTTCATTTATCCGGTTCCTGACAAACATTTGAAATCTATCTATCTTCTAATCCAATAGAAAGTAATAGTATAGTTTTGTCCAAAAACAGCAAATTGCAGGAACAGCTAATTCTTTAGCAATTTTATGGCAAATTCTAGAAGATAAAAGGATTCCTAAAAGTTGAAGTCGAGGTATTGAAACAGTTTTTAAAGGGTGAAGTCTACTTTTGCTGCCACAAAACTAGTAGCAACGTCACTGTTCATTACCACTGTTCTAAAGTACACTACCGTACCATATGCCTTCTTTTAAGTGTCTAAAAAACTATGTAACTCAAAATAATCAACTTCATCCGAGGCAATATGACCCGAATACTATCTGGAAATGTTAATATAATTCAGTCTTTTCACTTTCTCCATCTACTTATTCCAAAAATTGTCCAGATGTTTGGGTGGATTTTCATTCCAATTATTTCCTAAACACTCCTTTAAAAAAAGTCCTTCCGGCCAGTGCCGGGAGGAAGAGGTAGCTTTCATATTCCTTATTTTAAAAAAGCCAACTTATATTATTCAAACACACGAAGCTCAATTAAGTGGAAACCGAATGTAGGAGATTCAATACTAATTTTTATCAATACTAAATCATTATGAATGAGAATTTCGCAAAATTAGTCAGCTGTATCCAAGCTGCTTTTATTTAAAGTAACTTATATTTGGTTGAAAATTCGGCGATTTCTTAAAGTGCCTGCCATTTTAAGACAACATGGTGGATGAGGCTAACCAGTGAACTTGGTCGAGACCTTAGTAATTACTGTGCACATGCTCGCTCACATCGGAATCGGTTGATATATACGAGTGCTGTCGCAGGCAAAAAATCAGATTTTTCAAAATGTCACCCACGTTAGAAATTGAAACTGCTATATCTGAGCCATTTTTTAAGATAAAGACAAACAAGAAATGCTCCAGAATCCTTATATCAAGGTCAAATACTTAAGAAAGAAACCTTTTTCAATTTCTAATTTTTTTGCATCTCACTTTAAATATATATTTTTTTATTTAATGGCCGCCATTTTGAAACAAGATGGCTGATGAAGCTGGCCAGCGAACTTGGTCGAGATATTGATGTATACTATCCACATGCCTTCTTCCATCGAAATAGGCGAATACGTGTGGTATCGCGTGACAAATACAAGATCGTTTCAAAGTGTTAGCCATGATAGAAATTCAAAGTGCTATAATTCAACCACTTTTCAAGATATAAACAAAAGAACAAATTTTCAGAAACAAAAACTGCTCCAGAATCTTTGTATCAAGGCCAAACACATAAAAAAAAATCTTTTTCATTTTCCAATTTTTTAATACCTCATTTTAAATTTTAAATTACATTTAAAAAAAAAATCGCAACCCTTTTGAAACAAGATGGCGAATGAAGCTGGCCAACGAACTCGGTCGAGACATTGGTATGTACTATGTACAGACCAAGTTACATTCAAATCGGTTCATAAATACGCCTGTTATCGCGTGACAAATATCAGGTCGTTTTAAAATGTCAGCCACAATAGAAATTCAAAATGTTATAACTCAGCCATTTTTTTAGATATAGACGAAACAAAACCTGCTCCCGAATCTTTTTATCAAGGTCAAACACATAAGAAAAAAATATTTCTTCAATTTTCCATTTTTTGGTACCATATTTCAAATTAAAATTTTTCTTAAAATTTTAAATGGCCGCCATTTTTAAACAAGATGGAGGATGAAGCTGGCCAACGAACTCGGTCGAGACATTGGTCTGTACTATGTATAAACGAAGTTACATCCAAATCGGTTCATAAATACGCCTTTTATCGCGTGACAAAATTTAGGTCGTTTCAAAATGTCAGCTTCGCTAGAAATTCAAAATGCTATAACTCAGCCATTTTTTAAGATATAGACAAAACAAAAACTGCTACGGAGTCTTTGTATAAAGGTCAAATACATAAGAAAAAATATTTTTCCATTTTCAATTTTTTGGTACCAGATGTCAAATTTAAAAATTTTTTAAATTTTTTAAATGGCCGCCATTTTGAAACAAAATGGCGGATGAAGCTGGCCAACAAACTCGGTCGAGACATTGGTATGTACTATGTACACACCGAATTACATCCAAATCGGTTTATAAATACGATAGTTACAGTGTGACATAGGTCAGATATATATATATATATATATATATATATATATCTATATATAAATTTTGAACGGAGGGTGGTTTCGGGGTCTGGGGGTCATGATCGATGAAAATATACCAAAATTTTTTGAAATCGCTTTCCTCCGAACGGCTGCAATAGGTAGCTTTTTGTAAAAAAAGCTACCTAAAAATTAAACATTTTAAAAGGCATAAGGTCTCAGAAAACCAATTGGGTCGAAAATGCGACTAACTGTGTGCAATAAATAAAGTGTAGTACTAAGTTTTTCGAAAGGAAATTTTCCAGGTTTTGAGCCTTAAATGAAAACATGTCACTCTCTGGATCCACAGCAAACCCTAAAAACTTTGAATGTATGAAATGCTGATTAGTAAGTTTTAAGTTATCAGTTATTTCATCACCGTGTAAACCATGTTCCTCCCACTTCTTTCGTAATTAATACGAGTTGGCCTTCTATTTCCTAAAAGTCATGCTAGCTTCATGAAATATTTCAAAGGTTTCCATACTAATTTTAAATGCGTAATCTACATTTGGTTGGCTCGTAATAAAGTCGCCAACATACAAAAATTAATTTAAAATTTCCAGCGATTCAAGAATTGTTTCTACATACATTTGTAGGTGATTCTTGATAGTAGCGGCCAAAAGAAAGGTCTTGATTTCGCGCCAAAGATAACTCTCTTTAGTCTGAAATTTTTAAATTTCTTACTTGGATCATCATCCCGTAGTTCCTAATCCCCAAAATATAGTGTAAAGTCCCTGTCTGGTTCATCAGTCTCGATCTGTAAATACGCCTGTTGCATGAAGTAATTGCTATTGTAAAGTTTTTGAATTTGATTAAAAGACTGAACTATTCAGGGATGAGATTCAATCCAGTATGTAAACAACAATTTAGTGACAGTTCACACTTAGCATGGGCGCTTGTGGGGAATACAATTCTAACTTTACTTGTAGACTGATACTCATGAATTACTGCTCTATAGGGTAAGTAAAATGTATTTATATTAGATGTGTTTTCAACAGGTTTGATAATATTCTCTGCTAAATAACTACACTGTAAAAAAGGACAGATGTTTCTTAATCTACAAAAATGTACTATAACCAGGAAGAAAAATATGCAATAACCGCTTCCAAGTCACCGAAAATTCCGAAAAATGTTCCTTTACCTAAAAAAACCTCAGAAAACTATTTATTTTCGAAATTTAAAGAAGAATTTGTAAGAATAAATTTTCATTAGCTGCCAGTCATTTTCGGAAACGTTTCTGGGTAGTTTTTGCAGTACAACAATCAGTTTTCTCAAATCGTAATATCACTTTTTTGGATGCTATCAATTCTCAGGTAAATACTTTGATAGTCAGAACACATGTTTAACATCAAACAAACAATATTAATATCATTAACATTAACATGTAAATTAACAGTATTTTGTTAAAATTGCATGCACAAATTCAATTATACAGCTAAAAATGTTTATTTTAGAATTAATAGAATCCGAAAACCTGCTTTTCCGGGTAGAGAGAACTGATTAATGCATTGTAAAAGCTACTCAGAAACGTTTACTAAAATGACGGGCTTCTAATGAAAATTTATTTTTGTAAATTCTTCTTTAAATTTATAAAATAATTTTTTTTCTGAGGTTCCTGAAGGTAAAGGAACAGTTTTCGGAATATCTGGTTTCTCGGAACAGGTTATTATATGTTTGCATTCATGATTATGGTACATTTTTGTAGATTAAGAAACATGTGTCATTTCTTACAGTGTATCGAAAGTAGCTTTATATTTCCCTCACGCATGAGCAGCCTACCGGAAGGAGGTGCTTAACGGCTCCAACCAATGGGAAAACAGCTCCATATGCACTTACACCATCAGCATTCTTAAAAATCCAAGGTTATGTTCTCTACAATATTCGTTGGAGATTTAGCGGAGAGGTATTTACTCTCTGTAGGCGCTCCGTAAGCTCGTGATGACTAGCTTTATATTCTAAGAGTAACAAAAAGTTGTTTCAAACGTTTATTCTCAACTTCAAAAATCTTCCATATATCACCTCGCGATTGTTATTAAGAGACATTTTCAAATTCGCCC
The DNA here is from genome assembly GCA_963932465.1 of Maratus speciosus. Classification (NCBI taxonomy): domain Eukaryota; kingdom Metazoa; phylum Arthropoda; class Arachnida; order Araneae; family Salticidae; genus Maratus; species Maratus speciosus. The sequence goes on along the minus strand of OZ010786.1, from coordinate 47,626,181 downwards.
TCAATGGAAATATTACTTTATACCGAGTGTCATTAAAACAATGCTAGACTGAAAATCAGGCATAGTGCCTTCGTCCACATTACTAACATCTTGAGTTTCTGCTTCTGTTTCCAAGTTTTCCAGTTGCCAAGAATTTACGATTCGATCAGACATATCTTTTTCTTTAACTGTAATTTTCTTCCTAAACAGTTCGTTGCATTCATGCTAAACAATTTGTTAATTTTCCTAGTAAATTTTGTACTTCTACGTGACGTGGTCTTGACACATAGCAGAACATCGTCAACAGACAGACTGACACATACATAAACTTATTTCCTTATTATTAAAGGTATAGATATATACTTCTACATAATATTGAAAGAACTTTAGTCAATTATTATAACAAAATAATAATAAAAAATCAAACAAATCCATAACGTTCTCATGCGTCAAATGTGCTGAAAAGGTTAACTAAAAACAGGTTTAACGAAATAATACCAGTGTAAAGTTATACTGCATATTGCAAGAAAAGCAAGGAGCTTATTTAGGTATAAAGTTGTATGGCATATTGCAAGAAAAGCAAGAAGTTTATTTATGTGTAAATTTATACGGCATATTGCAATAAAAGGAAAAAGTATATTTAGGTCAAAAAATGTATAGTGAAAGTATAAAACACGTGAAATACTTAAAATTTCAATCGGGTATAACGATTTTCTTTATACAAATCAAACCAAATTTCAAGCGGGATTTATACCGGGTGTCCCAAAAATGACCGATGATTTTAACATTCAGTAACTTGCAAACGGTGACAGATATTAAAAAAATTCTTGCAGGAGGTTTATGTATGATGTCAGGAGTTTTTTTACTGTGATTCTTGAATTTAGTTCGAATTTCAAACAATAGATGGCGCTGACAGCGATTGGCGTTTAGTCGAGGCCGAAACTGACTTCACTGAGCATTGATGCGAAGGAAGGAGATTAAGGCTATGGAGTGGATCTCATTCGCAAGTACAATCTTGCTCATTGTTCCCGATTCTGAACTCATTCATTATTATTTCAATGGAATGCCTTGTTGCCATGGAAACAACAAATTCTTCGATAGTGGAATACCAGCGTTCAGAACTGCATTATTTCGTTTATTTCGATTTGGCCGTGGTCCGCATGAAATAACTTTTATTTTTCAAGTAAGATTTTTTCTCTGAAATTGAGTATTTATGGATGAAAAACAAGAATAAAGTTTCATATTTAAAATCTAAATTTATCGAATTTCAATTTCTATTTTTATTCATTCTTTTAATGAAAAATTAATTTTTCATATATTTGGGTAATATTTTAATATATATTCCTTATTTTCTATTATTCTGAAAATAAAATATTTTAAAATAGTCATCCATCGGATTTGACATTCAATTTCAATGCCAGCTACGTGGATTGAGTATCTTGCTGAAATTGATTCACTATTTATGTCTGAAAAGAAAGAAAGTCTTGAAGTTAAAATCCAAATTCATCCATTTTTAGTTCATATTTTTCTGCATTATTTTGAGGAAAAATTAATTTTCATATGTTTAGGTAATATTGGAATATTTTAGTTTTAATTTATTATTATTATTATTATTATTATTATCATTATTATTATTATTATTTGTAATTTATTAAAAAGAGTTCTGTAATGAGTCAAGTAACTTGATTTTTCAGCAGAATTGGATAGAGGTGGAAGGGGCATTCATTAGATTTTTTGCAGATCTGCGATTTTCTGCTGTTTTGACATTTATTGCTGTTATTGCTGTTTTGTATTTTGTTATCATTAAACAGAAATATATTTTAAGATTTTATTTTATTACTAATCTTACAGGGGGCCAACACTCGCGAAAAAAATCCTCAATTTTAGAAATGTGCTCCGAGGCTCACACTTTCAATCCTTCTCCATCCACTATACAAAAGTCAGCATTTATGTTAAAATTTTTTTATTATAATCTAAAAGTTAAAAAGAAATAAAAGTGCACCTTATTTTTCATATATTCCTTCTTCTTCTTTTTTTTACACTTTTCTCATGGTAAAAACACAGTTAAATTCATCATTGAATTCGTTGAATCTGGTTCGTTTTTACCCCAATAAGTTTTTAATTTTGTGTCTGTAAAAAAAGAAGAGAGTGTGTGTCTTATTAGCAACGAGTTACTATTTGAGTAAATTAGGGGAAGCACCCCCCCTCCCATTAAGAAATTTAGATTATAGCGGTCATAACATGTCAGACCAAAAAAAAAATCTTTTCTTTTTAAATATTTCTTAAAGAATGAGTTTATAAAAAGTATTAAAATATGTCACTAATTTTTAATATGGAAAAAAATAAGTGTTCTGGGGCCTTCAAAGATTTTTTATATGTAAAATATTGCCTCTTTTCAACTGTATTTTAAAAATTAAAAGCTAAGTATACTAAATAATACAGGAAGGGGGGTACAAATAGACCGCATTTTAATACTAAAAATAAAAAAATAGGCTTCCATATTCTAAATCGTAAAATCTGTTAAATCGCAATTTAGTGCTGAATCGCGATGTTATATGGATGATAAATCGATTTAAGAAATTTCTATATAGCCCAGTCCTAATGGTTACATAAGGAGAATGCAGCAAACCGTACATTTCTATAGCCATCCGTTTTTCTTTAATTGATTTTTCAAATCGTCGGTCATTTTTGGGACACCCGGTACATTCTAAGAAATTTTACATCTTTTAAGAAAGTTCGTCAGTAAACTTTTATGAATGTTGAAAAATAATGGCGAAAATGGTTAATAGTATATCTTTGTTCAAAATAACTACCTCAAAACAAATAATAGAAGTTGCCTTGTTTAACCAGTTCTGAACGCTGTATTCCACTATCGAAGAATTTGTTGTTTCCATGGCAACAAGGCATTCCATTGAAACCATATCGAATGAGTTCAGAATCGGGCCTTAGAGCAAGATTGTACTGGCGAATGGGACCCGCTTCATAGCCTAAATCTCCTCTCTTCGCATCAATGCTGAGTGATGTCAATTTCGGCCTCAACTAAGAGCCAATCGCTGTCAGCGCCATCTATTGTTTGAAATTTGAACTAAATTCAAGAATCACAGTAAAAAAACTCCTGGCATCATACATAAACGTCCTGCAAGAATTTTTTTAATATCTGTCAGCGTTTCCAAGTTCTTAAATTTTAAAATCGTCGGTCCTTTTTGGAACACTCGGTATATGGGACGTTCAGATCTAAAGTGGATCAATTCCAAAAATATATATAAAAAAAAATTCTTTTTCTGGTTAAGAATTCTTAAACCATTAAGGGCCTTACGTCTTATACTTGACGTAAGTGAAATAAATTTTATTTTATGCGCATTAATGATAATTAAGAGCAATAAAAGCGATATTACATTTTTAAAGGTAACATATGAAACGTTGAGAAAACGTAAAATCATTACAAATAAACTACATTTATGACATATGAAAATCTTTGAAGCATTTAATAAGTAGCGGTACATTACATTTACTGCACATAGTTATAGTTTGATTGTTACAATATCCGTATCTTGAATTTCTGAATTGTATTTCATTCTTTATAGTTCATAATCCGAAATTTATCAATAAAAATTTTCGAAACATCCTGTATTATTTCATACATATTTCTAAATTATTCAAACTCGAATCAATTAACAATTTGTTTTCTTAAAAATAAAATTCATATATACAATACCGGATAGTAAATTTGTTGAAAAAATTTTCACAATTAAAAAAAAAAAAAAAAAAAAAAAAAAAAAAAAAAAAAAAAAAATCACAAACATGATGCTGCGAAAATGCTACGACAGCTTTTAATGGGTTAATGGGATATATTTTCAGAACCATAGTGAACAAAGTCTATGCTACTGCTACTTTCTAACAGATGGCCTGTTTCAGGGCAAAAATAGATCAAATCCGGTAAATTCTGATTTAAAATTGAATTGCCACCTTAATTATTATTTTTAAATTTTCAAATTATGATCCATATTTAAGTTAGTTTTCAATCTACAAGAACAAAAAGAAAATTATCCTGAAAATCACTTTAGGATTCAACTTGTGTTAATAAACTTTAACCCTCTCGCTACGTAATAAAAAAAAAATTAAAATTGGTTGAAAAATTGCGCATTTATTTAGTTACATATTTCAAATCTACATATATTTTAGAATTAAAATATGTGAAAGGTTTTTTTTTTTTTTTTTGTAAAAGAGTTATTTTTTTTAATATAGATCTAGATCATAAAAAAAAAAATCGCGGAAATCGTATAACTTGATAGAAATGTTTTGAATATTTATAGTGTGTAAAAAAAGTCATACTTTTTTAATTCTATGTTTAGTTTTAATTTTATTTTCTGAATCTACCATAATACTATGCTGTATATATTTTCTTAAATTTCTTCGTTTTAAAATTGATATTAAAAAGAGGAAAAATACGAGAGTTAGTTCAACATGAAATACTCATATTAGCTTAGAGCAGCATGATTTGAATAAATTTCCTAGAAAACAGTTTCTGTAAAATCTTCAAAAATAATGGCTATGCAGAAATATATTTATTTATTAATATATACTTCATATCTTGCTCCATTGAAGAATAATTTTGTAATACTTAATTTTCCTATAGAAGACTGGGATAGCTTGATATAAACGTATTTAACTTGAAGTTTTTCTTAGGCCTTCAGCACATTTCATCTGACGTTGTGGATTTATAAAATTTCATTGATATTTCAAAAAAACATTTTAATCCAAAAAAAAAGGAAACTGAAAAATATAGTTATTATAAAAATAAAAATTATTAACTGAGTAAGAGTATTTATGTTTTTAAAAATCAAGGAACCAACTAAATATGAGACTAAAAGTAAAGGAATATATGTAAAAGAATACAAAATTAAAGGAATACAAGTGACAAAATTTAGATTTGGACTAAATTGAGTTCAAAGTTCGAACATGAATAGTAATTGACTGAATTAAAATATGAAACTGTTGCTTATTTCACGGCGGTCTTTCGACTCTTATTTCAATCACTGTTAAAGAAAAGTGGAGTACAATATTTTTTAACATTTAAGTAGAAATTAAAGAGTTAAGTAGTTATGTAGTTTAAAAGCTTAAGTTGACCTGTAGAACGCAACACATAATTAGAAAATCACTTATATTTTTTCCCTCCAAACAAATTGCCTTATTTCCAGATAGCCTGTGCACTTAGCTCAGTATTTTCAATTTTGTCTCTTATACCCCTTGGCCTCTGTTGTCCTCATATATAATATGGTTTTTGAGGAGCACATGTACGTAGTATAGATATTATTGTCATAAACATTAAACTTATGTTAAGGGGTCTCAGGACTCTTAAAGCTTTAAAATTTTCGAAATTTTAATATTTTTAGATGTTAAACTCCTATCTTTTCTGAACATTTTGATATAATTGTTCCCTTGAAATTCCTATTAGAACTGAAGTTATGGCTTTTACATTTATACACGTTCAATAGCTGAAGCGTCGTTTCGGAAACTTTGAAGCCATTTTTCTCCAAATGACGTTTTTGGGCCTAATGCGCACGATATCTCAAAAACTTATGAATATTTTTTCATGAAATTTTCCAAACATATGTTTCATGTTAATCTCTATAAACTGAACCTAAAATTTCCTTTTTATTGTTCAAAACAATATTTTTTTAGGTGATTATACTGTTGAAATTTTCTTAATTTTGCATTAGCTCAATACAACTTTGTATTAAAAATATAAAAAAGCTTTAAATACAAATTTATTTAGGTTCAGGGTCATTATTACAATCTGAAGTATAAGTAGGCATTAAAATTTTCATTCTAGTTGCAATACTTATTTTGTAATCGTGCGCGTAAGCTGTTATGCCGATTTTTTGCTCGTCAAATGTCTAACAGTTTGGAGCTCCCTGTAAATGCTAATTCTGCATCTTATAATTTTTTAAATGCATAAAATGGAAGAACATACTTATATATTTCATTCCAATTAAAATTATTTCTTAAAATCAAACACATTTTAAGATATTAAATGTTGAAAATGGTCTTTTTTTTAATTTTTTCCAATTTTAAGAGTCCTGAGACCCCTTAAATAAATAAACAACAAGAAAGAAAATTCATGCATCAAACATAATCTATGAAACACTTTCTAACACATAAGGAATAATGAAACAAAATGTAAACGTTTCATAAGATGGAATATGATGCCCCACCAAACAATTTAGAAAATGCATAATAGATTTGAAAACAAAATTTCAGGAATTAAATCTACAATTAGAAGATCATGAGAAAGAACCTGTCCAACCCTATATAACATCTATAGTTCTGTATATTTGCTAGCTGGTATGCAAAAAGTCATCCAGTTAGAAAACACATAACACAGTCGAAAATATCCTTTTAGAAATTTCCCGAAGTAAGAAGAAATGTATTTGGATTCTTTTGTGCAGCCATGTACATGATCTATTGAATTTATACACATCAAGGTATACGCAAAAATTTTGTTAATTTTAAAAACGGAAGCAAAAATTGAAAACGTACTTTCAGCAATTACCGTTCATAAGTTATAGTGTTTACTATTTTACTGATTTTTATTATTATTGTTTACTCTAAATGATTTTGTGGGTCTTGCGGAAGAACAACAAATGATATCAGAACCTTGTGCTATAGAAATGATCTTTTACTGAACTTCAGTGATGTATATCAATATGAAATTAGTTTAAAAAGTGTAACATCATTAAACAAGTTGGAAATTGCACGTCAAACGTGGCAAATGAAGTGCGTTCGTACTATTGCTAGTTTTATAAATATTTTTGCACCGAATATTGTGCTAAATATATGCTTTAGTACACACTATAAGTGCATATCAATTTATTCTGGTTGAAAGGCTGCAATATCATTAATATGCAATTGAAATAATTTTTCCCATTGCTCGTAATGTAACGGAAAACTCTTGGCTGGGCCTGTAATTAAACTATACATCCAATTTTCATAAAATTTGAAAAGACTCCACAAAATTTTGCAGCAATTACATATTTAAAATTTCAGACCATTCTGTTGGGTAGTTTTCGCTCTGTTATATGCGGACGGATGGACAGACTGACAGACAGACGGACCGAACGACGACTATAGGTGCCACGTATTTATATAATTACGAACACACCTAAAACACTAGAAACAATATTTTCTCAATTGACCATTGCTGGACAGAAATGAGCACCTTATTTTTATAGCTGGATTTATTGTATGTTCTGTCCATTATTTACCAACTTCCACTATCAATTCTTGCTGTTACAAGTTATTTACTTAAATACAATAACCGTAATCATAATTAAAATTATCGATTAACAAATAGGGTAACGCGTGCTTCAAAGTCAAAAATATCAACGCTCACGTTATAAATTAAATTGTTAATAGTAAACCATATAAAAGACAGCGTTGTGATTTTTTTACGATGCTCCTATCAAATTTGAACCTTCCTCCATAATTAATTATAAATAAAATTAACATAAACACATTAAGAAACCTATAATTTAATTGGTGGGAAAAATAAATGAAAAGTACTGAAAAATAAATTCAATATAACATAAAAGTGATTATACACATACCCTTTAGTTACAATAATTTCGAAAAGAAAATCAATTAAACCAATATATTTATTTAGAAACTTACATAATATGTTTACAGGTAAGAAAAATAATAAAAAATAAATATGATGGAAATACATAATTCCATGACATTAAATTCAGCATTTTTTTGCTGATTCTTCAAACTTTTTTTAATTGTTAAGTTACTTTTTCTATATGACATGTTGTCATTAAAATTTTAAAATTCCTTAAAAGTTAAGTTGCAAAATACATTATATTAGATAGAAGGATAAAATGGATCAGGGAAGTCCAACCCTAATATTATTATCATTAAGCAGATATAAAATATCATATCACGAGCAGAGTTTGGTTGTAGCTGGATCTCACCGCGCAATACGAATTGGATTGGAGCATCTCATTACTCTGTCAGCCCTCGGACATAATGAGTAATCACGAAGAACTCTCTCTAAGAGAGTTGCTGGTTGAAAACATACTTCTCATACTGAATTATAAATGAGAGTTCTCCTGCTGAGGTATAAAAACAGACTTCTCATACTGATAATTAAAACAGACTGTATTGTTTCTAACAGTAGCCCATCTGATTTCAATGTGCCGGGTTTAAAACCACAATCGCTCTTACTGGCTTCCCAACTCTCCAATCATAGAAAACATGCTACATGGTCTATCATTTGTTGGGAATAAATTATTAGTCCTCTGCTCCCTTTAAGAAAATAATTATCTTAAAGGCCAGAGGTTACATTCCATAAATACATATGACAACTGTATTGCCCTAAAATGGACCATGTTTATTGCTTCAAGTAATTTTTTCGGGGATCGCTTTCATCTATAATGCCAATTTGACGACAGTGCGACTGGATGTTTGTATCATAGGTATTCTCTGATGTTGCTTCCCAGAAACCATGCGTAAAACGAACGTAAATATACATATAATAATTATTCTTAATATTAATTTAATAAAAGTTGAATGAAAAAGGATTTTTCATCAATGGGTTGATCTTTGTAGATTCTAAAAATATAATTTTAATATTTATATAATATCTGGTATATTTTATATAAAAATATGTATAAAAATGCTAAATTACGCAAATGTTCATGACAGTTTGTGAACACATGTTGGAGAGCCTAAGCTCTCCATCAACCATAATAGTATGGAATTCTTTTGAATGCACCATTGAACGAACAAGCAATGATACATACTTTAATTTCAATACTGACCGTGCTATGATAAACTTTCATAACATACATAAATTTTATCGAAATACAAGTATATTTACGCGAGCTAGAGCGCAGACAGCTAAACCGAATTCATAAACAGTTTTCAACTATGTTGGGAAATGATAAAAAATGCAATTTACTTCAGAAAATCGTTGACAGAGAAGGAAGAAAAAATACGGAAAATGACGAAGTCCGTGAACTCTCTGCCCGCACCTGAGCAATTCCAGAATACATATTACTTCTATTTAACATTATTTCTGGAGTTCCTACTTAACTGAGTACAGATAGTTTCTTAAGGCTCTTCTCAACTGCTCTGTTCAAAAAGCGCAAAACGTTTTGACACATTTAAAAATTCCTTTTTTAACGGAAAGATATAAAATTGGAAGGCCTGACTATGGCAGCGATTTGGAATCGAACTGTGTTTTCCATTTTTGGATAAATAAATTAGATAGTGAGTTATGATCAAATTTGATCACGTGACAAATACTTTTTCACCCTTTCTTGAGTGGTTATTCTTCTTTCGCGGGGAAATTTGATTCAAAACGACCACTTTGACAATATTTTCCAAACGATCTATTGCGTTTGCAAGAAAAAAAAACAATTTTGTTACATAGTTTCTGCACAACAACACCTGCTAATTTCATGCATTTTTGAAAAAATAGGAATTAAAACTTGTGCCATAAAGTTGCCCTTTCGGATTTGAGAACACTCTTAACAAATGACACAATTCTAAATTTTTATTCATTTTTTCCAGTAGCAAGATCTCAATCGCACAAATCGATTTAATGTTACTGGCTGTGACTCGTGTAAAATTCTGAGCCGAAACCATTTAGAGCAGCAGTTCCCAACCTATCGGTCGCGTAACAATCGAGGTTTGCTACAAAAATATATATTTTATTTCATCTGTTTAAAAAAATATAACAAGTACAATACTTTTCAACCGCAATAATCATCATAGCTATTAGCTTGAACTAAACCTTCGTGGGAAGACAGTGTTTCCTTAAACCATAAGTCACTATTATGTTATGACCTCGTTCTGAGACATAACAGTAGTTGCGCAGTCGTTATGCAAAGTCTGAAAAATCCGAAATTTATTTCTGGAGGAACACAAGAGCAGAATTTCCAGAAATTCTAAATCACTTTTCAGATCCTTGATGGGGTTCAACACGACATACTTGTGCAAACGTGCTTTTTCTAACTTTGCGATATTCGAAAAAATAGTACCGAAACAAACTGCGTGTAGAAATAAAATTAAGATTAAACTTAACGAGTTTTAACTCTGATACAGATGCTCTCATCGGTAAACATCAGTAACAAAATTCTCACTGATTATAAAGTTGTGTTTTAATAATAATTAAACATACTTTTCATTATATTTCTTGTTTAAATTATTATGCAACTTACCATTGGTATTATAAATTCTTGTTTTTGTTGTTAGTGCATGCTTGGTACAAAAATTCGCCTTTTTCATAGGATAGGATAGCCGTTAGCTTATAGAGGTCTTGCAATAATTTCCATACTAATATTAGATACATCATCCTATTAGGTGGGTTATGAAAGATTTTTTTACTTAAATGTGGTTCGCATATCAATAAAGCTTCGGAACCGCTTAATTAGAGGAAAATGGGATAAAGCCAGAATTTTCATCAGAGTTCAATGTAACTATGTGTCTACAATTGTAGTGTGAGTATACACCACACTACAGTGTATACTCACGCTTTCCCTTGCACCATAATATAATTTTATATATCTGATTAGTTCATCACATTTTAAATAATAAATGATCATACGGAGTCAAATGATCCGGTCTTTTCCCACCGGTGTCGTAAAACCGCATGAATATTAATCACACAGTAAATTTAAAAGTTTAAACTTCCTTTTAAAATCAATCATTATATTTTATTTTTAAACTTTAACATAGAAACTAAACCAATATTGTTTCAATGATAAGTCTGATAATTTAATATTTTACGACAAAGGGTTAATTAACTTCATTACGATTTGCGAAATTTCAGAAAAGAAGTTCATCACTTTATCAGATTTATAACAATAATAATTACTCTCATCCATGTAGTTTTTAGTGCCTTTTGTTCATACATTGTTTACAGGCTTTTCAATTATTATTTTCTAAAATAGAACGCGATATTTCTTAAGATTTAAATTATTACATTAATTATCTACTAATTTCTTTTTATTTCTAATGTATTCTCGATAGTAGAATTCTACATTTAAAATAAAATTACATTTTAAAAATAATACTTTCATTTAAATATAATTACAGTAATATTTCTGCATTGAAACTTTTAAAAATTTAAGTACTTTGTAAATTAAAGCTATAAATAACATGCACAATTATTCTAATTGGTAAATAAATCATATGAGATGTAAATTTTCAACTGGGAGAAAAATGTCCACACCAGGATTCGAACCAGGGATCTTTTATATAAACCCGCCAATCCTCTACCATCTGAGCTATCCGGAATGAATCTTGTGGTTCTAATTCACCCAACTAACCTTATTGTTTATAGCATCTTTTTCCCACAGTTGGAAATTTACATCTCATATGATGTACTAACATATTAGAATAATTATGTTAAATTTGATCTAGTGTAATTATTTATCCACCGTTTTCTGGAATTCCATTACCTGTGATTTATTCTGTTGAGCTGTTTCATATATCAAGCCAGATGCTATGATCAATAAGGTTAGTTGGACGAATTAGATCCACCAGATTCGTCCGGGATAGCTCAGATAGTAGAGCATTGGCGGCTTCAACCAGGAGATACCTGATTCGAATCCTGGTCCGGAAATTTTTTGACACGTTAGAAATTTACATCTCATATAAGTAATAAGTTTTAATACAGGTTAAATACTTATTTACAATGTACTATTGTTCACTCTTTTAAATTCCTGCTGCCTTATTTCTTAATATAGTATTTAAAATCACACTTTTTTAGACTAATCAGTTCTTTCAACAATCACCGAATTCTTATCTTCAGCAATAGTTTTATAATACTGGTTTGTGTATTAACCGTTTCTTTTTTCTTTTTACAATATAAACATGATTTATAATTAATTGCTTTAAGAATTATTCCAGAATTAGTATATTTTAATCTTTAATTCTTTTGCAAAAGAAATAATATATTTTTAATATATATTAATCACAGTTCAGAAACACCATATTTATAGCTAATTGTAATGAGCTCTTTTCGTGAAAATATATTTAAAAACGAACAAATCTAAATGTATTCTGTTGTTTCTGTCATCCTTAAATTTTCATCTTCAGCAATAGCTTTTGTAAACAAGTTTGTGTTCCAACATATTCTGCTAGTAAACAAATTATCCTTTAGGCTTTCTGAAAACCTTCTATAATTATTCATAGGAAACTAATATCCGATGAAAGAGGTGTTTTCAGTTACATGAATGACTTTCTTTAAACTTTAGCTAACGGCACATTAAGTAAAGTTACTGTCAAATATAAGGTGGAAACTTTAATACCTTCAGTTGTCTAATGGATTAAAATTATATCTCCATAATTAACCTTTGATACAAATTGTTCCCGTTAAGTAACTATGTCATTTATCAGCACACAGTGATGTTTGCTAATTTAAACAGAAGTTCTAATCAAGTAATAGATGGCAAATGTACATTAATTAACATTTCAGACTCTAATGAAAATGAAGTTAGATTATTTTTCTGACTTCACATCAGTACCATTAGTCAATAAAATTTCGATACATATTTTATTAGAAATGAGTTTTCCAATTTTAACACGTACAATATAAAATAAAATAAAAGTTGCTATGCAGTATGAGCATAAAACTTATTAGAAACTTACCGTTCATTATGATATTTATTTAAATTGAAAATACTGTAGCCAAATTATAAAAGACATTTTTTGCTATACGTATCAAGCTCATTAGGGTCATTCCATACAAAACGAGCAAATCAGCTCTGGGTGACATGTCACAGATTTTAACGAAAATCAGCATATAAGTTGATCATATCTACTTATGAAGAAATGTGAAATAATAGATTTCAGGATTGTTTATTTAAGTATTAAAATTTACATTAAAACTTGATGCAAAATCGCGGTTTTGTCTACATGGCTGAAATTTCAATTTTGATTATTAGTTTTAGGAATGAAGAGACTATATTAAAATTTATTTATAATTAAGAATGAATAATAAATTGGCGAAAGTTAGTAATTGTGTTTTTTCTTTCGTAATGCGAACAAAGAAATAGATTTTGGAAAATTATAAGGGAAAAAATGCAATATTTCTTTTATTCGTTTGAACATGAGGGAAAGCTCTTAAAATTTTAAAATTATTTGACGTTATAGCTAAAATTATATATTTTAAATATCGAACTTTTCATTCTTGCCCTTTTTTTCTTAAAGGGTAAAAATTGAATAGTATAAAATGTTGAGGGTAAAATGCAATATTTCTATCACTTGTTTGAACATGAAGGAAAGCTCTTAAAACTTTTAAATCATTTAATATTATAGACAAAAATTGTATGTTTTAAATATAGAATTTTTTAATTCTTGCTTTCAGTTTATTTTTGCCTGGAGAATATTTTAAATTAGAGTTTAAAAAGGACTGAGTTGAAAAAAAAAATATTATTTAATCCTCACTCAATGTAGATGGCAACACTATATTTATTTTTATTGAAAGCATTCGCAATATTGTAAAAAAATGCGCTCAAATTTGAAATGGAATGTAACAAATATTACCGTTTCGAACCCAAGTTTGTTATGTTAGGAATCAAAAGGCAATCTTGTATTTTCTTAAGCATTGGACTTATTAATCTTTATGCCTATAATCTTGAGCATTTTTAAGTGGAAAATTTGTGATTTTGCAATATTTTTTAAGTTTTTAAGCTATTTTGAAGATGAAGGAAATAAATAGCAACTTACGAAGTCAATCTTAATATGTAACACTACATCAGGCAACAATGTCGAAGATGTTATTGAATTACTTTGATTTTTATAACGCTTTTAATTTTCTCAAACTTCATCAATTTTCAATTTTTACAAGTAATTTAAGATTAATAATGGCGTTACCAAATTATTATTAACAAATAAATATGAAGATGATTTGTCAGAGGTTACAACATTATAAAAATATTTAATTTGTCAAATAGTTTTCAAGATACGGAACTTCAGACTTGCAACTTTGGTCGATTACACACTAGGGTGGTGCGAAAAAAGTCAAGTTGATATTTCCGAGTCGCTATAGTGCGGAAAAGTTGCGATTGGTAAATACAAGAAAAACCAAAAAAAAAATTCTTCAAATCGTACTTTATCTTCCGATCCCGCAAACCGCCTAAAAATTCCAAACAATTGAAAATTTCCGATTTTTTCCGATTTTTTTTTTTTTTTTTTACGTTTATATATTTTTTATCGCTATAGGGAAAAATATTTGCAGTTTGTACTGTTTAATAATAATAATAATAACAATTGTGTTTAGAGAATATCTTCCGATCGCGCAAGCTCAATAAAAATCGGCAAAAATTCAATTTTGAGTGATTTTCATGCATTAAAAATATAATCAACTGAGGTCAGTTTGCAGTTTCAGGTTAAGATTTAAATGTTAATTGATACTATTGAGCATATTAAGTAATTTTTAAACAACCTAGAACTTACCACGAAGAGTTCGTTTCAGGTCTGAAAAGTTTAGTAGTGCACCCAACTGCCGTTAGCCACGTTCAGCGCTGGTGTCGGCGTTCGCGCTCCCACCTAGTCTCACCTAACTCCATAAAATTTACAGAAAAGTCAACTGGATTCAGATGAACTGATTGGCATATACTAATTTGATGGAAGAAAGGACGATACCCAAGTTAAAGAAAGGATTGCATCTAAACAGGTTCGTCGAACTATTAAAGAGGAACACTTTCCTATCATAAAAGAACGTGGCTCAGTTTATTTAGGCCATGTGCCTCCAAACTCCGGGCCTGCTAAGGACATTGTAGCTTTCATAGTATCATGTCTTACTGAACAAAGGGTTTCACAAGAATACTTAGATTTGGTAGGCTGTGATGGTACAAATACCAATACTGGATAGAAAGGTGGTGCTATCAGAAAGCTTGAAGTTCATCTCTGACGACCACTGCAGTGGGTTGTTTGTTTATTCCATTTTGTTGAATTACCTTTCCGCCATCTTTTTCAACATTTGAATGTTGAAACAGCTGGCCCAAGATCATTTAGTACACCATTTGGACACAATATCATTGTTGTGTAAAGCTCTCGGTGATAAATTTTCAATTGACTGGTTGTGAAATTCCAGAAGTGGACAGGCAACTGTTGAGTAAGGACCAAAGATATCTTCTTGGCATAAGTCAAGCAATTAAAAGTGGCAACTTTCCAAATGACTTACTAAAGTGTGACTCCGGCCCAATTTCACATGCCAGATTGCTCACTTGTGCAAATAGAGCCCTTCGACTTTACGCGAGCGTGGAATACCCATCGGATGCCTTAAAGCCATATTGACATTTATTTTAAAATCTTACTTTCCAGTTTGTTTTGAAATAAAATGCTGTAAGTACATTAAAAACGGGCCTATTCATCTGTATAGAGCAATTGAAACATCTCGATACTTTCGTGACAACCTGAAGAAAGGGTAGTCCCTGAAACTGAACGAAACTCGTTCTTTGCTCACCCGGAAAACCTACTGATGGCAATGGTCTTTTATAAGAGGAGGCACATAAGAGAGCAAGGGCTAAGAAGAGTATTAAAAGCCAGGCAAAATGTTTCAAAGGGTAAAGATATCTGAATCTTTATCACTCCTACAATCCAGAATTAATTGATTGTAATGTAGCAAAATTAAAATTTCCACCTCTTTTTCGGAGAATAACCCATGAAGAAATACATTTCTTCGTTCAATCAGGTCATATCTCAGTCTGGGATGATAAAAAGTTTCCCAACTACACGTAAGATGTACAGCGGTGCGTTAAATCGGTAACGGAAGCATCATTTAAGGTATGTGGGCCCCAATCAAGAGAGCATCAGGACCACACTGACATCAATGTCTTTAATACCAGACATTACCACCAAATCGCAATACAAAGTTGCGTCTAAAAGTCAGACTTAAACAGATGACATAACAAATTGTATATCTTATACTGTCACGACACTAGTTTTTTAATACAGTGTTTTGACTCTATTATAACAAACTATATATTTAAGTAATGTAAATAGCAAATACCCTCATTGGTCGGATGGAGGATAGGGTGCGGTTTGAACTCGAAGTGCAGCTACCTTCCCGTGGTGAGTTCTGGTTTGTTTAAACATTATAAAATATCTAAACAAGCAAAGAGTTGTACATTGTACAATTTATATGCAAATGTTAATATTGGAACGCAAATTGATCTCAGGTGATTATTTTCTTTATTCATCAAAATCACTAAAAATTGAATTTTTGCCGATTCGTATTGAGCTTGCGTGATCGGAAGCTATTCTTTAAACGCAACTGTTTATTTTTATTATTATTAAATATTACATTCTGCAAATATTTGTTACTATAGCGATGATAAAAAATATATATACGTAAAAAAAGAAAAAAATTCTGAAAAAATAGGAAATTTTCAATTTTTTTTTAATTTTTAGGCGATTTGCGGGATCGGAAGATAAAGTCCGATTTAAATAATTTTGTTTTTGTTTTTCTTGTATTTACCAATCGCAACTTTTCCGCACTATAGCAACTCGGAAATATCAACTTGACTTTTTTCGCACCACCCTATTACACACATCCTATTCAATGTCACACGTTTTTAAATATACAGGATTGCCAAAATATTTTATTTTTTGCCAAGACGTTTTGCAATGCTCTATGCGAATATGAATTGAATATGTGTAACAAATTTTATTAAAATCGGTTACTATGTGGCCACGACTTTTTAAAAATTTTTTCTCATTTTGTTTGGAATGACCCTATAATGAATTTATGATCAAATTTTAAGCGTCAAATTAATATCCAAATTTTAATTTCCGTATATATCTATAATCCTGTTTTATAGCTGCATTATTATTTTTTAAACATGTGCCAACGTTTTATATTTAATACTACGGGGCCCAGCCCACCGCGAGCTACGCACGCCAACCTCCGTTCAAGTTCGCAGCCTCTGAAAAGATACTAATGAGCCCTGTTTTAAAAATATTTCTAGGTTACGGAAGATAGCATGATATTGTCAAGAACGCCGACTATCTTTTCTAATCGGGTTTCGATACTTTTTCATTTGAATGGGGCGTTTTTCAGTTACCAAGTCCTCATCCACCGATGTCCCGACACCTGAGGTTTTTAAGATTGATAAGTAAGATCAATTACTCAATTGTAAATCATCTTGCATAAAATCGTTAGGTTAAAAATATCACTGCCTCTCAGACTTTTATAATGACGCTGTGGACAATATTCTTCCTTTGGGTACGAGGATAAAAAACAATGACTGCTTTGAAATTTATCGCTTATATTTTATGTTTTGATCGCGTTTTAGATATTTTGAGCAACAGGTATAGCTTATCCATGAATTCTACATAACCTGTGTCGTGTAGAAATCTACACAACAAGGCTTGTTATTAATTTAACTAATTAAATATTTTTCGCACGATCCAATAACATTTAAAAATAATTGAATTCTCGGAAAATAATTCGTTAGTAATTAATTTACACAAAAAATTAAAATAACATAAAAAATACTCCAAAATTAAAGTATATTAAAATGAATAATTATATAATGCGTAAGAAAAATAAAAATATACATGTTGTTTGGTATTGGTATGTTTAGAAAAAAATAAGGAATATGAATTGTGAATTTATTTTGTATTAATATTGAAAATTAAAAATTTCAAATTGTAAATATTTATATGTGAAAAAACAGTGTAATAAAATAAAACTCCCCAATTAAGACCAGACAGAAAATAGGAAATTACAAATAAAGCGAACAGTACTGACGCCAGACTTGGACAGAAAATGTATAGCAAAAGAATAGAAAATTTACGATGTTGAAACCATAAATTTTCTATCAATTAAGATGGTTTTACAACACTCGACGTGGGTGGTGATTCCCATGAGAAACCTGATGAAAGGGGCAAAAATTAAGTTAATGCTATGCAGTGAAAAATAAATTGGCACGCCCATAGATGGGGATGTTTAGAGTACCAATAAGGGACCAGGAGTAGCCTCCAATCAGAATGACAGCTCTGGGTTAATTTAGCCCCCCCCCCCAAAAAAAAAAAAAAAAATAATAATTGGATCTTGGAAGATGGAATGAGAGAAGATTATTAAGTCTTGTGTCTCGTCCTCAAGAGGTTCTATAATTTTTTTAAGATGTGACTTCCTCTAAGACGATCCAAATACTTCAAAATTTTACATCAAGTTTCTTCGCAGCAAATTTTAAGGACAATACAAAAATCAAACAGAATATTAAAAAAAAACCTGAAAGTCGTATGTAAAACCTTTAAAATTCACAACCACAGAGTATTTTGAATATAATAATGTTTGAAGAAACTGTGATAATCGCATGGAAATACATTATATTCCTAGGTAAGTATTGTGTAGCAATATATTTTGTTTCCTTTCCCTAGGCAGTTTAATTAATCTCACTTTTAAACATCTCTTATTTATTTAATCTAACCTTTTCTGTTTTAAATTTACTGGTTTCATTTCCCATTTTCAGTTTAAGCACTGTTTTCATTTCAGCACGCGATATTTAGTAAATAGCATTTTGCGATCCTCTTTGCGCCGTTTCAGCGAGGTCGTCTCGCTCCTGTCTTTTCTTGGCGCGCTCTCACCTTTTTTACGGCAACCCTTTAGCTGCCGCGCGTGAGTTTAAAAGCGTTCTCTCTCTCTCTCTCCCCTGGCAGTCTAGTGCAGTCATTCTGGTATAGAGTAAAACGGTTCAGATCACCGCGCATTTCGCGGACCTCGTGCCCCGAATGTGCCGGTAATGTCGGAAGTCAATGCCGTAGTCTTGCTAGAGAATATTTTTATAACGAGGCTGTCTCCTTTCCTCAGGATCTCTTCTTAGTGTTTTATTCAACTAGTTTTAGCGTATATCCACATGAATTATTAAGAAGATCCTTTGTGAAAATCAAGACTGATTTCTAGCCTCACAGATGCTTCATGATCATCGGATGCCGAGCAGTGGACCCCACCTTTCACCTGCATACCTTTTACTGAAAGAATAAAAGTCTTCCTTGTTTAAAATATATGCAAGTGTTAGTTTTTCATTGCAAGAGTGGAGGTACTGTATTTTATTTCCTTTTTCTTCTCAGCTTGATCACCCACTAGGAACGGTTTATTAGTGTACATTCACAGCGCATATGTAAATGATTAATCGAAGCAACTGGACGATCGCGTTTATTCTAATGAATCCATTTCTAGTATGCAAAAGACAGTGGTGAACCTTTTTTTAGAAATATTATAAGCACCCATTAGAACAATTATAACTTCTTAATAAATGGTGCTAGTGCCAGGTGCACAGACAGTGCATTTGAGTGATCGAGCAGAAATATAGAAGCATAAGTTTTTCAATGACTTTTTTTATATATAACAAATTTTACTGATTAATCGTATTTACTCCAGCTTTTTCTTTTACTGATTTTCATTTTTACAAGTGTATTTTAATGGATGCATTTGGATTTAAGTCTTATTGCGATTACATCATCATTTTGTTCGGCGACCACGTGCTCCAGTTGGTTGTTTTTTTCCTCTTCAAAAAAATAATTTAGAACAATAGTTTAAGTAAAAAGAATAAATAAAATAATAATGTGGCAGTTTGTGAAAGTATAGAAACAAATAATACATGAAGATAAATTGCTGAATAAGATGAAATATTATACACGTGTAGTATTTATTCTAAGTTCATTTTTTTCTTTCAAATATTCATTTGCAATGAAAATTTTAGTGAATATGAGAAAATATGTTGTCTCTTACGACATTTATAACCCTTTTTTCAAGATTTAATAGTTCAAATGATGGATGTTAATAGATAGAAATGCAATACAAGATTATGCCTTATTTTAGCACTTTGTGCTCTGTCAAGATGTGTTACAACAGTTTTACATTTTAAGTAAGTTTTTTGCCTCAAGTAAGAAGATTTTGTTTTTAAAAAGAAAATTTTAAGTGTTGTTTTTGTATTGTGTGATGTGGAAGATTGACAAAATTCAAGTGTTTTAAATCTATTATAGAGAGCAGTCTGATCTTGTCACAGCATTCGTTACAAAGTTTTATTTTTCATGAATTTAAGTATTAAATGTAATTATTTCTCAAGATTTTTTTTTAAGAATGCTTGTATAAGCAGATATAAAAGTAGAAGAATTCAAGTTTGCATCAAAATTTCACATACATACTTGGTGTCCATTTCATATGGAACTGTTTTCTTCATGTTTAGCACTATTTGGGCTTATGTGCGGCATGAAATTTTTTTTTCTTGCATTATGAGGGTACGTGCAAGAATTCTTCCATTACAATAGAAAATAAGAGTGCTGTATTTTAATACAGAATTTATGTGGTCTGCATAGTCAGCCATTATATGATGCAGTTTGTTTTCTTCAAAACATATCCATGTTTATAGCAAAATTTTATATAGTCAATTTTTATTTTAAGGAATGGTATAAATCATTTCAAGTTTTTTTATATTTTGTGTCAATGTTGAAATTGTATTTCAAAAAGCTGTATTTTATTATACAGATATAGTGTGTGTATGGAACCATTATGACACAGATTTAATTACTTGGATGTTTTATCCATGTTTATAAAAGTTAAATAGTGATTACTAGTTTGTGAAAACAGAAGAATACCAGTTTAATGAAATGGCTTTACAGCAGTGTATCATGTCATGTGGAACAGTATCCAGTTCTTTTTTTCTTTACGAAACCATACAAAAAAAAGTTGACTCTACAGTGTTATAATTTCATCAGCATATTCAAGTGTTTTCATCATTTTTTTCTACTCATCAGTGTTATGTCATCATGCTATTTCATACTGTTCGCAAAATTAACATTTCAGAGAAGACATAGAATTGTGAAAAATTCAAGTATTTTATAAGTAGTTTGTTGTGTGATAAAATACAGAACAATATTAATAGAATGAAACTGTTGTGACTTTTACGTCCAGTGTTTAGTTTATCTTCACAGCATGAACTCTTCCAAGCAGAACAGAACATTTGTTTCTTCGGCATAAAATCTTACATGCAGTGATACTATCTTCTGATACCAGCATATTTTTACAGCTACAAGATTAGGACATCTGTCTTATAATTTTTAAATAATCCTTTTGTTTTTTTCAGCTTATGTTTGACATAGTTAAAGATGCTGTTCAATACATCCAACATCTGCAGGCAGATGGTGAATTTTTGTCATAGTATTTCTTTTAAATTAATTTATGTTCTGAACTTTTTCAGTTTTTTTAATATATATGTATACATTGTTGTTTTATGTTTATAATGCATTTTTTTCAACAGGTTCTAGTGGTGACTTTGTCACATTTCAACTATAGTGTAGTGTTATAAGATTCAAATGCATTTTTAAACTTAGCAATAATTGTTTTTAAATTTTTACAATATTCCAGTGGTGACTATAGTGGGCACACCGTTTTTCAAAAATTGTAGTGAAATGCAATTTTTTGGGCACATTTTAAAAATTTTTGACTCTTTTTCAAGATTGCGCATTTTTCAATTACTAGTGGTGACTTTGTGTCACATTTTGAAGTACAAAAAGAAAAAGAATAAAATGAAATTTTTTTGTACGTTACATTTTGACTTTTTTCAAAAAGTTAATTTTTCCAATGAATTTTTTTTTGTGGTGACTTCGTGTCACATTGTTAGTTATTTAGTAGGCTGTAAATTTTTTTAATGCATTTTTGGTATCATTCTCAAATTTTAAGATTCAATTTCTAGCAACATTCCAGTGGTGACTTCATGTCACAATGTAGTCGTTAGACTAATATTTCATGAAACATGTTTGTTTCACATTTCCACTTTCTTTACATTTTTTAAAATTTTACAATAGTGTACGGGTATCAATCATTTTTTCTCAACCATTCTTTGCGAATGACTTTGTCATTTTTTTATGTATCATGTCAATGATACTTATAGACATAATAGAATGCTTTGAGTATTGTAATAATATTTTAGAATATTTTTACCAGTGTTTGTCTGTTGACAAAATTTTAGTGAATTTTCAAAACCTTTTTGAATTTTCAAAATTTTCTTGAATTTTTTCAAAAAAAAAAAGGAAAAGTTTTAATTTTTCTTTTATGTGTCTATGCTCTTCTCATGTTATGTTATGTTTCTTCTCTAGAATGTACTTACAAGAAAATATTCAAATTTGTGTTTAAAAAAAAAGATATACTTACATTTTACAAATTTTTTCAGAATAGTAACATGCTAGCAAAATCTCAAAAAAGATGTAAACAAAAGTAGGAATATTCTATGTGAAAATTTATTTTCATGTAAACATACATGCTTACAAAACCTTTTTTAGTCTATCAATTTTTACCATGGTTTAATAAATTGTGTACGTACATATTGTTTCAATTTGTGAGCTCATACACACCTTTTTACTTTTGATTATCACTTTTTGGTGTTAAATTTTATTGCTATAGCAGTGTGTTTATATTTGTATGTGTTTAAAATTTTTTGATAGGAAGTATGCTCTTAGGGTTATGCAGTTTTGCCCATGTTGTGAGTAGTCTTTTTCATGTGATTAGTACTATTTGTATAATGTTTTGACCTTTCCTATTTTTTTTGTGGTACCACTTCCCCTTTTCTTTCTTTTAACTTAAAATAATGTAATTTTTTATGTAGGTTTAATAAGGTATAACTGTAATTTTTCTCAACATTTGTGTACATGTACTAATTGTTTTTTCAAAGCTACCCGCCTGTAGGGTAACGTCTGTTCCCCGTGTAGTCCTGACGGCATCTGATGATCTCCGGTATTCTCTCAACTTCAATTTTTCTTTTCGGGTTTGTTGTTTACCTTGTTTTGGGTAAGTTCTTTTTCAGTCATTTCATTTAATTGTTTTTCCATTTAATTGCTTGTCTTCTTTAGTTCAATATCAGTCACTTTTAGTCTTTTTTTGGTTCATTTTTGCATCTTGTTTGGAATTCTTAGTGTGAAGAAATCACCTTTATTTCTGCAATAAAGCATTGGAGTTTCAGACCTTGCTTCAGCTCTTATAGCTATGGACTAAAAGTTCTTTTTTAACGTTTGTAAGGGTGTAATATATTGTGTATCAATATATTTTGTTTCCTTTCCCTAGACAGTTTAATTAATCTCACTTTTAAACATCTCTTATTTATTTAATCCAACCTTTTCTGTTTTAAATTTACTGGTTTCATTTCCCATTTTCAGTTTAAGCACTGTTTTCATTTCAGCACGCGATGTTTAGTAAATCGCATTTTGCGATCCTCTTTGCGCCGTTTCAGCGAGGTCGTCTCGCTCCTGTCTTTTCTTGGCGCGCTCTCACCTTTTTTACGGCAACCCTTTAGCTGCCGCGCGTGAGTTTAAAAGCGTTCTCTCTCTCGCTCTCCCCTGGCAGTCTAGTGCAGTCATTCTGGTATAGAGTAAAACGGTTTAGATCGCCTCGCATTTCGCGGGCCTCGTGCCCCGAATGTGCCGGTAATGTCGGAAGTCAATGCCGTAGTCTTGCCTGAGAATATTTTTATAACGAGACTAAGTCTCCTTTCCTAAGGATCTCTTCTTAGTGTTTTATTCAACTAGTTTTAGCGTATATCCACATGAATTATTAAGAAGATCCTTTGTGAAAATCAAGACTGATTTCTAGCCTCACAGATGCTTCATGATCATCGGATGCCGAGCAGTGGACCCCACCTTTCACCTGCATACCTTTTACTGAAAGAATAAAAGTCTTCCTTGTTTAAAATATATGCAAGTGTTAGTTTTTCATTGCAAGAGTGGAGGTACTGTATTTTATTTCCTTTTTCTTCTCAGCTTGATCACCCACTAGGATCGGGTTTAGTGTACATTCACAGCGCATATGTAAATGATTAATCGAAGCAACTGGACGATCGCGTTTATTCTAATGAATCCATTTCTAGTATGCAAAAGACAGTAGTGAACCTTTTTTTAGAAATATTATAAGCACCCATTAGAACAATTATTACTTCTTAAAAGTAAGTGTCATCGTGATTGCGGGTCGATTGGATGACATTGCGCAAGATATTTTCATGGGATTGTACACGGATTTTTTCAGTATCGAAGCAAAAAAACATACCTAAATTAATATATTAATATAATAAATAAACCATATAATACCTAAAATTCAAATATTATATATAATAAATTTGCAACAAAACCTTTACGGGACAGAAAATAATATATAAAAATTTATTAACTTCGTTGTGCTGGAATGAAAACATATTCGGAAATAAACAAAAACAAAAATAAAACCATTATAGATGAATTATTACAACATACATTAAAATTTTCACAATTTATAAATATAAATAAATAAATAAATAAAACGGATGCACATTAATTTGGGAACCCATTGAACAAATAAATAAATATAAAACGACAAAATGAGCACGGAACGACATATTTAAACACTATATTTACAGCTAATATAGGAGTGAATAGAAGGTACCATCTTTTCATTACTTATGTTAGAAAACAGTAGTTTAAAATACAAAAATAAAAAATTTTTTACTCATTTGATGTCACGCAAAATTCTAATTGAGTCATATGACGCACAGTAGCATATTTTAATAAAATTCAAACCAAAGAAAATCGGTAGGAGTATAGGATTAAAACACTTCACAAACATCAATAATATATAAAAATAACACATTAGAAAGGATACGTTTTGCGAAAAAAATTTTTTTTCATTAACATTGTGAATATAATGACGCAAAAGAACCACACTGTGTGCACACGGAAGAAAGCATAATATTGACTCTGAAATTAAATCAAAATATATAAAAATACACATATGTCAGAAGAAAATTACGAAATATTATAATATAAATACTGCTAGGAAAAATAAAAAGGATACATTTAAGACTCCTAAAAATAAAGAAACAAAATAAATAAAAAACCCACACATATGGACTATTAAGGCATATGAAAGTAAAATATAGTAGGTAAGGAAAATATTTTTAAAATTTAAGAACAATCAAGGTATGAGAAGAAATTATTGTTACGTGAGAGACAGTCTTGAAAGCACGCTCAGGGGATAAAATGGCGAACACTGTCCGACATGATATCTGATAAAAAAGAATTGTTTATAGGACATTGTTAAGAATAAGGAACGATAAACTATGTAAATAATAACAGTTATTAGATAGTACTAAAATCTTCGGATTTAGAAATTAATCACACTTACCTTATGCCGCGTAGATTTTATCCAATATGATAAAACACACAATATAAACGGATCGCGCACTTTTATAAAGCCATTCAGCGTGTGAAAAATGTGATTACTACGTTCACAGACATGTTAACGAGCAAACCTGTTTGGCATGATAGTACTGACCAGTACGCCTTGTTCCGAGATTATTATCACTGTCAAGGACACATGAATACCACTCAGGGATTTTTATAGGGAATTTTTCGGCACATTTTCTCCGAGGAGAAAATTTTAAGTGGATATTCCGGAGTAAGATGCGGGGATGAAAATGCATCCTTAGATTAAAAAAAAAAAAAAAAATGTTTTCAAGCAGAGCGCGATGTACATATATATTTACGTACTTTGGTTTATAATTTTTTTTGTTAAAACATTTTTCTACGTAGTATCCATACTGTTGGAATGTAAATAGCGTATATTTTTATTTTATGGCCAATTTTTTTGAAGTAAACTTTATTACCTACAAGCTACATGATTGTACATATTTTTATAGATTTCAGTATGCGTAGCATTCAAATAAGAAAAAAAAAATTAGTGGACAATGTTGACTAAAATTTATATAGCATTTTTGCAGTATTTTGATATTGAAATAGCCATCTTATATTGGAATAAATATTTCTCACCTATGCAATAAAGAAAATGTATATACTATTTTATATTTTGTATTATATTATTCAAGTGTACTTACAGGATTATGATGAACAATCTGAAGAACTCACTAAATATATCAGGTTTCATTGATATTTTGTAAAAAATATATATATGTATTATAAGTGTATTTTTGTGGTGTACATATTATTATTTTTAAAAAACAAGGTTGGAAAAGCAATGTCGTGCAGAAATCTACACAACAAAGCTTGTTATTAATTTAACTAATTAAATATTTTTCGCACGATCCAATAACATTTAAAAATAATTGAATTCTCGGAAAATAATTCTTTAGTAATTAATTTATACAATAAATTAAAATAACATAAAAAATACTCCAAAATTAAAGTATATTAAAATGAATAATTATATAATGCGTAAGAAAAATAAAAATATATATGTTGTTTGGTATTGGTATGTTTAGAAAAAAATAAGGAATATGAATTGTGAATTTATTTTGTATTAATATTGAAAATTAAAAATTTCAAATTGTAAATATTTATATGTGCAAAAACAGTGTAATAAAATAAAACTCCCCAATTAAGACCAGACAGAAAATAGGAAATTACAGATAAAGCGAACAGTACTGACGCCAGACTTGGACAGAAAATGTATAGCGAAAAAATAGAAAATTTACGATGTTGAAACCATAAATTTTCTATCAATTAAGATGGTTTTACAACACTCGACGTGGGTGGTGATTCCCATGAGAAACCTGATGCAAGGGGCAAAAATTAAGTTAATGCTAAGCAGTGAAAAATAAATTGGCACGCCCATAGATGGGGATGTTTAGAGTAAAAATAAGAGACCAGGAGTAGCCTCCAATCAGAATGACAGCTCTGGGTTAATTTAGCCCTCCCCAAAAAAATAATTGGATCTTGGAAGATGAAATGAGAGAAGATTATTAAGTCTTGTGTCTCGTCCTCAAGAGGTTCTATAATTTTTCTAAGATGTGATCTCCTCTAAGACGATTCAGATACTTCAAAATTTTACATCAAGTTCCTTCGCAGCAAATTTTAAGGACAATACAAAAATTAGCGATTGAAATGAATGCTGAAAGCAGACAAGTCTTTGTCACCAAAAAAATGATTGATGCAGAAAAAAAGGAAATGATGATGAAAATTAATGCTGAGAGTAGACATGTCCTTGTCATGATCTATTGACGAAGATCGCTGAGAGCAGACAAGTCTTTGAAAATAAATTGATGCAGAATTTTACAGAAGAATTCACCTGATGTGGAGTTATAAGCTAAGTGGATAGTAGAGAGATGTATGAAGTGTCTGCAGATTTTGCCAATGAAAGAGTACATTGTGGAGTTGGAGGTCGGATAATTTTCATGCGTCATAGAGTGCTTAAAGGAAGTGAAATTGGTTGGTGAAAGATCCCCATGAACTCTACATATATAAAAGAAAAATAAAACTTTGTGCCTAGATGAACTCATTTGAGTTTGCTTTGGATTCCCTGAACTATATATATAAAAACAAGGAACTTTATGCCCAGATGAACTTATTTGTGTTTGTTTAGGATTCCATGAACTATGAGTGAACTGTATAATTTGGATGATTACAGAAAAGATCGAAGTCTATTTGGGTGAGAAATTCCTTATATTTATTTCAATATATACTCGTGGCTATTGTTTTCATGTTTTCTTATAATGTGTACATTTAATATTAAGCAACTAATTTTCTAAATTTTCACTAAAGTACATAATCTTATGTCATTGAATATTATGATCGTTTATGATAAAAATTTTAATGATAACGGGAATTATCTTTCCATAAATAAAATTTTGGCAAAAGCCCCATCATCGGATCGTGCTGTGAACAAAAAGGGCAAGCATAAGATAACATAAATTAATAAAAAAAATAAGTAACAAAATATAATTTTGATCAAAGTTTTGCTGTTCTAATGAGAATGGAACTATGTTATATTCTGATAAAATAATAGATAATTTGAATCTTAATTTGAAAAGATTATTGTGATATAACAAATCATATTTGAGTTATGAATTTTATATAAATGAAAATAAAGTTTGTTTATGTATGTATACTTATATGTCTTTCCTTTGAACTCCTTCCTTGTTCCCTTTTAGATAATATTCATAATTTATGGTATCTAAAGAACTAATATTTTGAAATTATTAGAATTGGACGTTTCTCTATGCAACCTATAAGTTCGATATTTCCATTTCAACTTTAAATAAGGCGTCCTTGAGTTATTGTCAAAATTAATTTTATTCCAAAATTTTCTTCTCTCCTAATTTATTAATTAATATTATCCCATTTGATCTTTTCACAACGCAGATCGGGATAACTGTTTCTATTTTGCTAACCATTTTACTGTCGCGTGACCCTGTGTGTTATGACGTCCACATCGTCACAACAACCTGTTTGTAAGAAATATGCTAGAGGACTTCGTTATAACAAAACAAGCAATTGTTTAAAAAAATTTCAAGTAATATAAAATCTTAAATATGACGAAATTTTGTGCCATTGTGCAAGGTATTGTAGAAGTGCAACAAACACATTTTTCAAGATAAATTTTTAATTCTATATTCTAAATTTTTTAATTATTTTTTACATACTTAAAAGGAGTATTTTAACATCTAAATAAGTATTTTTGTTGAGTTTCAAAGTGTTAAAATTAGACCTGACAAAAATACAAACATTTTCAAAGACTCTTTATTTATAATATAATGCTATACATTATGTAAAAATATCCATATCTTCAATTCCACGCAAAATATATATATGTTCCATTTAAATGTATTCCGCCAAGATGTGTGCAAAAATGTAGTAGCTTAAAAGAATTTTTATAAATATAACTAATAACTCCAAATTTGAAAATTGAATAAGCAAAATTACAGCTTGGACCGCTATAATCACTTAATACTGCCCTACCACTAAGAATGTCCCACTCACTCATCTAAACCTCTAATGAGACTCTTAACTTAGATTTCATCTATTATCTTTTATTTTAGTGGTACGTTTGTACTTAGATATTCCATCAGACCTAAAATATGATAAACAACATATCGAATTAAAATAATTTCTTCTTTCATAATTCAAGAATAAAAAATTTTGATTGTATGCATAAAATAAAAGTATGGACAGTGGAAAAATAGATAAGTGAATAGAAGACTTTTCAAATTTTCAAATCGGAGAAACTTAGAGTATTATTGGCTCTATCTAAATATTCACCTTAGAAAACTAAAATGATAAATTTTATGTCTTTTCAAGAGAATGACGATTTGAAACCAAAAGTACGTAAATCATTTTACTTTAACTTGGATTTATGTTTAATATTCAATATGACGGCATTTATATTCAAAGGAAAATAGAATATTTTGAAATTCAATAAGGAGATATGGTAGATAAAAATATGTCATTGTGTTTTCTTTTCATAGCAAAATAAATTCTAAATTCAAGAATTATTTCGTTCCTAAATAATTTCAAATAATGTTTTTTTCTCATGTTAAATATAGTGGAATCTATTATTATTTATATTTTTTTTCAAAAGAAATTAAATGATATGTAGATATTTTTAAAACAGGTAATACATGAGAACAAATGTTCCTTTAACTACAGTATTTTATCTGATTACAATTTTATCTAATGACATCTCAATTAATTTTTTCTCGTAAAGACATGTGTTATCCTCCATAATTGGTAAAAACATCCAAATTTGCAAATTCGTTTTATACAGCGTATTGTTCAAAATGAAAAGGAAAAAAAAAATGAAAAAAAAAAAGGCAAAGAGAGAAACAAACGCTTTTACTATTTCTTCATGCCCGTTGAACATCAGTGCTTCTAATTATTATTTCCAATATTCAAAACATTTTGTTAACTCTTCTTTAGTGTTTCTGTGGAGACATCTGGTAACGGCGTCCTTGGTGTTTGATACGCTGCCAAAATTTGGTCGTTCATGGTCCTTATACTGAGGGTTCGTACGCATAAAGAACTCAAAAAAGTTTTAGCCATTTTAGTACCAGAAATTTCGTAACGTAGTGTTCGATAAATCTGAAATTAGGAATGCTTTGCATTAAATAAGGCAAATATTTCTTTTAAAAATTCCTGGTACTGAAATGTCTAGTTTATTTTAATCCTTATGCTTATGTCTTTATGCTTATATCTCAAAACAACGATGATTAGTTTTATGCAAATAAAAATAGATTAACTGCGCAAAATGCCCAGGTCCAAGATACATATATCTTCAAGTTACAACATTTTTCCTTAGATCAGTTTCAACCACATGATCACGATTTTTCAGTATGTCCATTAATATAAATTTATGTTTATTTTAAACATAGAATTTGAATGTTATTGAATTTGGCTGGTGTGTACAACTCCAAATTATAAACAATTTAAACTATTACCAGAAAGGAAAGAAGTATTTCGAAATATTGATATTTTATGTTGTGCATATATGATCAATTCAACCTTTTTATCCAACATACAAATTTATGAAATGATATACAAAATACTTTTTACACATTTTCTTGATTGTATCTAACTTTTTCGTATATATATATATATATACGAGAAAAAAAATTCTTGAAAGAAATATATGTGAACTTAATTGAGCCACTCTTTGGAATAATATTTGTAGTATTGAAGGGTTTCTGTAAATGTCGAGTTTAGAACACACTTTTCGAAAGAAATGCCTCCGAAATGACACTGTGCTTCCCATTGCTTCATAGGTTAATCGGGCCATACTCGCACTTATGAAAGAAAAGAGAATGATCTCAAAAGGGCTGTAGAAGAGGTCGAGAAGGGAAAATCAGTATATGTATCAAAAATCAGAATATGCTGATTTTTTTTTTTAATTCTCCTTTCTTCTGTAATTTGTCTGAATTCTACCTCCTATCCATTACTTTATTCTATTTTTGATGTATAACACTGATAAATCGACTAAGTGTTAAAATCGCTTCTGCTTATTAGAAATATTGTAGAATGTGAAATTAGTAATCGCCTACCGATATCATTATATTAGACCATTGGTCCGCAAACTATTTTCATTTGCCCCCATTTTGCATAAAATTTTATCGCTGCCACTGGATAGACAAAATACAAATGACTCTAAATTTCAAAATATTTTACTAATACTAATGAAGGCCTGTTGCATTCCACTCTTGTTAGATATAACGAGTTTATTACACAAAATGTAAGAAGATGTCTCATTATAAGAATTTTTCATTCTCATTTTGATGTAAGTTTAGTGTTCATATTCAAATTTAAAAAATGTTCTAAGAATATTGCATAATTGCATAAATCCATGACGTTATAATGACAGTAATTTCATGACGCTATATTTACATATCTATCTAAAAAAAAACTAGAAGCCACTGTTTTATTACATTTTCTTAACTATATCTTTATTATTGTAGGAACCAAATTAAAAGGAAACTCTATTACTTAACGTATGTAGCATTGTTTGTTATATGTATATACCTTTCTCTAATAAAATCTTTCTGATAACGTAAAATTTATTTTATTCCTTTTTTAAAAGGAATGCATGCATCCCAAGTATGTTTACCTGAAATGAAAATTATATGAATTTTGCCGTTAAAATTATCTTTGAAACGTGCTTTGTATGTCTAATGCAGTTAAAGATAATTCAGTACTTTGAAAGCATAGAATTTAATAAGAATTTGCGAGATTAAATACAACAAACAGAATTACTTACTTTGTTTGCTTTTTCTTTAACGTTGAAAGCATTGCTTTTATTTCGTATATAATTAAATGAAATCTAATAGGGACTGTATTAATTGTTCTTAGTTTTCGAACGGTATCAATCCTATACTGTTTCACCATTTCTAATGTGTACTGTTCATTCTCATTCCATTACAATACTCAATACTATTTATGTCATTCTTTTAATAGGGGAATAATGCTTTAACATTCGAATGCACTTAAGAAAAAGGAATTAATTCCAATTCAAGTATTAACTTATTTTAAAAAGTAAAAGATTTTGCGTTTTTAAAGTTTTGTTATGTATCATTGAAACAACTTTTTACTAAATAACAGTTTTAGTAGAAAAGGTGGCGGAAACGTGAATAGCGTTTATTTCCTCAAATTAACATCATATAAAAATATTTTAAAAATTGTTAATAGGGAATAGGATTAAAATAAACAACTAGCAATTTAAATTTTTTTTAATTTGATTTTATTCATGTGAAATGAATGCCTCCCAATGGATATTGGAATTAATATTAGCAAACATACTATAATATGTGGGTGTATGTCATTTAGCCGACAACAAGAAATCTAAACTCTTCTGTAGATAAGAGATGCTGTATTTTAGAATTTTACATTTCAGTTTAAATGGTTCTAAAAACATTTGCCAGCGTAGTGTAATGGGAATAGAGCAAGTGGATGTGTGTATAGATAGCATCTAGCCGGACATGATAATAAAAGTATAAAATCCACCATATTTAAAGCAAGTTCGGAATTTTTGAAATCACCATTACGAGTTATTTTTGTAAGATATTTATCACAATGTTTTCAAATGCTAATTGCATATGTCATACATAAAATTTTAATGAGCGCAGAACTACAAGATTTGGCATTGAGGTACTCTAAAATGATGCATCTCAAAACCAGATTTTGATTTTTTTTTGTTTTATTTTCTTGAATTTAATTTGTTATGTGATTTTAAGCATTGTCTTTTGCAAAGACATTTCATATTAATAAAAGAATCCGGTTTTCCGCTTTTTAGCCTAAAATTGTAACTTTTGAATAAAGATTACTATGAATTTGTACAACGATCTGTAGTTTACCGCGATTTTTTTATGCGATTTTTAGCATATTTTGCCTTTGGCGTTATTTTTTAACATTTGTAAATTGAGTCCGGCTAAAATGTTTCAGCCAATTTTAGCAAGTATTGTTCTCTGTGATGATTTAATAACAAACAATTTTTAATTCCATTGTTAGCAGGATTTCTCTTTTTTTGCGTTCGATGCAATTCCTTCATAATCTTAAATGAACCTTATTCGAAATTTTTAGTCCAAAATAGTAAATTTTGCTCTCTAGGACTTTTAAATTTTCCACGAAATTTTTATGCTGTTTTTGCGTTGTTTTTCAATGATAATTTTATTTTAAATATTAACTGATAAACAAATCACTCTTAATTTAAAAATATTATATTAATCGCAATAAACTTTTGTTAAATGTCACTCTTATTTTAAACACGAGTTTATTACACAATATGTAAGGAGTTGTCTCATTGTATGGTTAATACATTCGCATTTTGAGGAAAAATTTCAGTTCATTTTCAAATTAAAAAATGTTCTCGGAACATTCTATAAATCCACGACGCTATAATTACAGTTAATTCATGACGCTATCATAGCAATAAGCGTATGTCTAATAGTACCTTATACCCTTGAGGGGCAGTGGAATATATTATATCCTACCTAATTTTAATCAAGATTTGCATCAGAAACTTTTGATTAAGTTTTATTTTTATCACTTTGCAGGAAAAAAGTTAACTTCGACTTCGAACACGGTTCTGACGAGGGCCCTGTGGCTCCACACATCCCCGGATAGAGACAGCTAGTGAGAAACATGAGAGTAATCTAAGACTTGGATGGTAGCAATACCAGGGGTGGGGGGAATAAAGAATGAAATAAAGTTTAAAGCCTTAACATGGGAAAAATGAGCTGTTTGAGTTGGAAAGGGCGTGGAAAAATATTAAAATTTAAAGTTGAAAAAGTAAAAAAATTACAAGTTAAAATAAAGGTAATATGCTGAGAAATTGCGTTTCTTATTTTGAAGCACAATTTTTCGAAAATTCCGGTGCGAGCTCAGCATTTCATAAATGTGATTACTTGCCCCTGAAAGATTTAAATTATTGTATAAAAATGAATTTTTTTCTCAACGTATGTAGTAGATTTCTTTATTTACGTCCTTCATTAATAATATTTCTATTCACATAAAATGTATATTATTGGTTTTCTTTTTTTTGAAGAAGTTTATGCATCCCAGGTTCGTTTAACTGAAATAAAAATGTTACGAATTCGGCAGTTAAAATCACTTTTAAAACTTGCTTAGGAACGCTAACGAATTTAAAGATAACACAATATTTTGAAGGCATATTGTTTAAATATAATTAACGAGATTAAATACTAAAAACGAAATAATTCCAATTTTCTTTAACGTTGAAATCATTGCTTTAATTTCGGACATCGGTAAATAAAATTTTGTAAGGAGAACATTTAATTGTTTTTATTTTCAGTACTCTAATAAATTAATATTGTTTTAATATTGCGAACGTGTACTGTACATTCTTATTACATTCTCATTACATTAAATTTCCCAATATATGTATGTAATTCCTTTAATCTTCTCAACGTGGTGAATTGATATTTTCGTTCACTAAGCTCTAGGTTTCAGTGCAATGGAGGTTTTATTTTAATCAATATAATTCTCAGATATAACACAGTTTTAAAACATTGACTGATGATTAATATTATGAAGTATTACATTCTTATTCGGTATAAGATTTTTTATATCGTGTAAAAAGAAGCCTCTTTATTTTGGATTTTTAATACACTACAGAGGAATGTTTGCCTTTTTGCAGGCGGCCAGAGGGTTAATATGAAAATAATGATTTACGATTCTAATTCTCTTATAAAAATGAAGTAAATAATTAATCGACTTTAAAAAGGAGATTATTTGAATTTGCCATTTTTTTTTACATATCACTGCAATGCTATACTAATTAATAGCTTTAGGAGAAAAGAGAGCACGCGTGAACAGTGTAAAATTTCATCGCTTAAAGATAAAAATATTTTAAAAATTGTTCACAGTTAATACGATTAACGTAAACTATTGAGAATTTTAAATGATTTTCGATCTTATGTTAAATACTGTTGATAATGCCAACTTGGCGATACTTGGCATTTCTGTCAGTCGGCTGCTGTGGCAACCCCCTTTTGTTGTTTCTGATTTTCTTTTTAAAATGTAGAGGTAAAGTTTGTTTAGAACCGGTCTGTCGGTAATAATGGAACTCTCAAATGAGAGTAATAATAATATTAATATCTATAATTAAAAATAGCTGTAAATATACGTTTTTAATTTAAGATCTAGTGAGTGATTTTATTATAGCTGTTGGGAGTGTACCTTTCTTCGTTTTAATAAGAGAAACCTTTCGAATAAGATTTATATAAAAGATTCGAATTTTGACAGAAAGGAATATTATCATGAATGTTACGAGCCTGCAATTTAATCGACGTTTAGTATCATTTTTCTGGCGTCATAGCTCCAGGATGTCTGGATTTCATCATCGAATGAGGTAAGTACCTCAAATTAAATTATATTGAATAAAGTGAATTGCATTGAACATAGTTATTGATTGAAGCATATTTAATATATTAAATTATTTTATGATGGATTTCGACACGCTTAAGAAAAAAAGAGCTGTGATTCGTATTCAAACTACGAAAATATTTGATAAGATAAAAGATTTATTAGATAATACACAAAATGTAGATATCGAGAATACAAAATCACACCTGGATCTTTTTAAACAGCAGTTGAATGATAAAATGGAAACTTTAAAATCATTAAATTCTGAAATTGAACCACTGGTTCCAAGTACTGAATTTGAAAAAGAAATTGAGAAATCGGAATCTTATAATATTATTGAATGGAAATATAAAATATCCAAATTTTTAAATGATAAAACAGTTACTCCTGAAACTAAACAAGATTCTTCAGACATTGAAAGTGATAGTAGTAGCAACAATAGTTCTCTACTAAAAAGTCAGAAAATTCTGTATCAAAATTTGATAAAACTTCTAAACTTAATATATCTAAATATTATGGTGATTCGTGTTTATGGCTCGCATTTTGGAGTCAATTTTCGAATGCGATTGATAATAATGAACATTTAACTACGATTGATAACTTTTTCTACTTAAAGTCACTTTTGGGCGGAAGTGCTGCAAATACTATACAGGCTTTCCGCTGACTAAAGAAAATTATGCTCATGCTATAGAATTATTGAAAAATCGTTTTGGTCGTAATGACCTGGTAATAAATAGTCACATGACTAAACTACTAAATTTGAAACCTGTACGAAATTCTAGTAACATTAAAGCTCTTAGAGATTTGTATGATGAATGCGAAATTCAAATAAGAAATCTTTATTCTTTAGGTGTTGTATCAGGTTCATATGGGCAATTGTTATGTCCGATTCTTCTGAAACTTATTCCATCAGATATTGCACTAGAATTTAATAGAAAACGAATTAAACATAATGACTGGGATGTTAACGAGCTGATAAATTTCATTAAAGACGAAATTGAATCTCGCGAGGCCACTGTTCAATTAAACCATTTTGATAAAATCCCTGAGAAGCAGGAAAATTATAAGAAAAAATATAAAAAATTCATCCCAACATCTTCTGCCTTAACCACAAATATTAAAAATAACTGTATTTTCTGTAATCAGACTGATCACAATACTGAAATGTGCAAGTCTTTCACAATTCCGGAAATGCGAGAAAAATTGAAAAGTAAAGGAAGGTGCTTTAAATGCTTCCGTAAATTTCACATCGCGAAATTTTGTAAAATTTCGAATGAAAACTGCAAAGTTTGTGGTAAAACATATCATAATACTATACTTTGTAATTCTAATAAAAAAAACAGAAGTATCAAAAAATTCAGATAGTATTATTTCCTCCGTATCTCATTGTAAAAGCAATATAAATAATATCAGTAGAGAAGTAATATTGCAAACAATTCATGTAAAAGTAGAAGCGGGTGAAAATTCTGAAACTGCACTTTGTTTATTTGACTCTGCTAGTCACCGAACTTTTATTACATAAAATTTAGTTCAAAATTAAAACCTGAAGTCATTAGAAAGGAAAAATTAATTGTCTATACTTTCGGTTCGAGAAAATCTGAAGAACGATGTTATGATGTCATTAAGCTAAAGTTAATTCACTTTACGGACAGAAAACATAGTATAATAATTGAAGCATTAGTCACACCGCTAATAACCAATTCTTTCATACAAATTCCTCCTCTTCCAATCAAAATTAAGAGAAAACTTTCCAAATTTCGTCTTGACAGGTGGGAACATTTGGAAAATAGTGATGTTGATATATTAATAGGAGCTGACTATTTATATCAAATTAATGATAAAACATATCCCATAAATAAATCAGTGTTCGTCTGTGAAAATTTATTTGGGCATTCCCTCTGCGGGACAATTGACGTAAATAAAAATAGTGAGAGTAAACAAGCTGGGGGCTTATTTACTCAGGTTATGAAACCTATTCAATATGATTTGAAAACATTGTGGGAGTTAGAAACTTTAGGGATGAACACAGAAGAAAATATTTCTGAATTAGATAAAGAAATAATCGAAAAATTCGAAAACAATTTGCATTTTCTTGAGCACCGTTACGAAGCTAAATTGTTATGGAAAGATGATGAAAGAGATTTAGGAAGTAATTATAACAATGCTAGAAACCGATTTATTAACTTAAATCGAAAACTGCTTAAAGATAAGGACTTACTGCAGAAATATAAAGAAATTGTGATTGAACAGGAATTAAATGACATAGTGGAAGAATGTTCTAATAAAATTGTAAATAGAGGTCATTTTATGCCCCACCGACCTGTCTTGCGAGATGATAAACCCACAACTAAAGTTAGAATGGTATTTGATGCTTCCTCAAAAGAAAACAGCAAATTATTAAATGATTATTTGTACGGTGGCCCAAATCTGAACCCGGATTTATTAGAAATTATTATTAATTTCAGAAAATTCAATACTGCGTTTTGTGCAGATATTGAAAAGGACTTTCTTCAAATTTCTGTAGC
Organism: Maratus speciosus; assembly: GCA_963932465.1. Taxonomy (NCBI): domain Eukaryota; kingdom Metazoa; phylum Arthropoda; class Arachnida; order Araneae; family Salticidae; genus Maratus; species Maratus speciosus. Next base: position 47,588,535 of record OZ010786.1, on the reverse strand, counting down.
TGAAGAAGACCGAGATTACCTTAAATTTCTTTGGTTCGATAATGACGCAAACAACTTTTTCAAAATTTTAAGATTTAGACGTGTGCCATTTGGCGTTACATGCTCACCATTTATTTTGGCTGCCACAATTAAACATCATATAAAGAAATATCGAGACCAACATCCAAGTGTTGTAGATGTGTTAGATAATTCCCTATATGTCGATGATTTAATTTCCGGATCAAATTTAGATAACGAAGCTTATTATTTATCAGTTACAGCTTCTGAAATTCTCAAAGAAGCTGGGATGAATTTGAGAAAATTTAAAACAAATTCTATTAAACTTAGGGAACTGTGGGAATCTGGTAACTCAGGTATAAGTGAGGAAAACACAGGTAGTATCTTAAAAGTGCTTGAACTGATATGGAATACTGAATCTGATGTTTTGATGTTAGATGCGCAGCCCTTTGAAGAGTGTTATATCGATGATCCCACGAAGCGAACATTTCTTAAAATGTTACTGAAAATTTATGATCATTAGGATTTGTGAATCCATTTGTAATACGTATTAAAGCCTTGTTGCAAGAAACATGGCAAAGAGGTTTAGAGTGGGACAATAAATTACCCGAAGATTTGAAATGCGAGTGGAACACTTGGTGCTCAGAAGTTGTACATTTACGCATATTTGAAATACCCCGAAAATATTTTCCTAATATGATAAACATTTCTGAAAATTCACAAATTCACATATTCTGTAATGCTAGTCCCAAAGGGTAGGAGCAGTTGCTTATTTGTATTCCATTTCATTAACTGGCGAAATTCAAAGAAGTTTCGTTTGGAGTAAATGTAGAATACCCCCCCCCCCCCCCCCCCCTTCAAGAGGCTAACCATTCCACGGCTGGAATTGATCAGTGCTGTAGTTGCCGCTAGAATGTGGAAATATTTAAAACAAAAATTACATATTTCGAATTTAAATATAAAGTTATGGTCGGACTCAGAAATAACTCTTTGTTGGATTAGGGGTTCTACAACAAACTGGAAACCCTTTATTTCCAATCGTGTAACCGAAATTCAGTCATTGACAGATCCAAAGGACTGGAATTATTGTCCCGGAAAAGAAAACCTTACAGATCTGCTTACGCGAGGGGAAAACTTATCGAAGTTAATGGGTAATAAAGTATGGTGGTGTGGTCCACCTTGGTTATCACTACTGGGAGATATGTAGCCTTCAAAAAGGGCTATAGAAATGGATCCGGAAGCTTTTAATGAAATGAAAGCAAAACCAAATTTAACATTATTGTGTAACGAATCAAACTCTACTCCTAATACAGTATTTGATATGGCAAAGTTCAGTAGTTTAAATCACGTGTATAATATTACTGCTTAGATAATGCGTTTTATTCATAATGCCAATTCAAAAAACCTTAAAATTTTAGGACCTTTAACTACCTCAGAAATAGAAATAGTAGAAAAATACTGGATTAAATAAACTCAGGAAACTTCATTTAAAGTTGAAATAGAAGCACTTAAACAAAAAAAAACCACTTAATAAAGATTCTTCTTTGTACAACCTTAATCCACCATTCGATGAAAATAACCTACTTATTTTATCCGGAAGACATCAGTTTTCTGAAGTTACAGAGCAGGAAAAACATCCGTGGATACTTCCTAATAAATCTTATTTTGTAAAATTGCTAATTAAGGATGCTCGTGAAAGAATGTACCATTTTGGTGTAGCTGTCACTTTAGCTCACCTTCGTGAAAGGTATTTTATATTAAAGGGAAGAAGATTTGTAAAATCCGTCTTAAGATCGTGTATGATGTGTCGAAAACTTAATGCTATTCCTGGAAAGGTGGAAATAGCACCTTTACCGAAAGATAGAATCATCAAAACACTAGTTTTTGAAACCTCTGGTGTCGATTTTGCCGGTCCGATTTATTATAAAACTTCTGAAGGTACTGGGAAGCCTTGTATTGTCGTATTCACATGTGCTATAACTAGGGCGATGCATCTGGAGTTAGTCACCAATCTGAGTGCTGAAAACTTTATCTTAGCACTACGAAGATTTTTCTCTAGAAGAGGTTTCTGCAAAATAATATACAGTGACAATGCCTAGACGTTTTCTAAGGCTGATTTTGTGTTAAAAGATGCTTGAAAAAGAATTTCTAAGCTAGAAATTTTTGATTATTTGAGAAAGAATAAGATAATATGGAAGTTTATAATTCCCAGGCCTTCCTGGTGGGGCGGCTTCTGGGAAAGAATGGTCAGATCAGTTAAAACACCTTTAAAAAGGTTCTAGGCAAAACTTGTCTCAGTTATGAAGAGCTAGAAACAATCCTTACAGAAATTGAATCTGTGATTAATTCACGTCCTTTATGTTATCTCTACGAAGAAAATGCTGAACCATCACCTTTAACACCATCTCATTTTTTAGTTGGTAAACGATTAATGTCCTTACCTTCTTATGGATTACCAGTTTGTACGCAATATAGATATAAGCAAATTATATAAGATATAAGATATAAGAAAATATAGCTATAAGATACATCTTATATAAGATATAAGAAAATATAGATATAAGCAAATTATCGCCTCAAATAAATTCATCGCCTCAGTTCAAAGTTAACGATATAGTGATAATAAATGATGAAAAGCTCCCAAAACATATGTGGAAGTGTGGTCGTGTAAAATAACTCATATTTGGTCGTGACTCTAAAGTAAGATCATTTGTATTACAGACTGCAAAAGGCGATCTTAAACGACCTGGGCAATTATTATACAATCTTGAACTGGACTTAGTGGACTAAAATACACTAAAAACTCTGACACTAAAAATATAAAACTATTATCGAACATTTAATTTCTTTTGTTACCCATATTTACCCTTATTATTGTTTAATTTGCATTCAATTCATGTGTTTTATTTTCTTTCTTAGATTGCGGCATTCTTGTTATTTTTCTTGTACATCTGTAGCTGTATGTAAGTATTTTATCTGAAAATTTGTTATGTATGTAAGTATATTCTTATGTTTATTAACTTGTTTAATATAGATGCTGAACTAAGTGTTCAGCCGGGGGCAGGATATTGAGAATGCCAACTTGGCGATACTTGCCATTTTCTGTCAGTCGGCTGCTGTGGCATCCCCCTTTTGTTGTTTCTGATTTTCTTTTTCAAATGTAGATGTAAAGTTTGTTTTGAACCGGTCTGTTGGTAATAATAAAACTCTCAAATGAGAGTAATAATAATATTAATATCTATAATTGAAAATAGCTGTAAATATATGTTTTTAATTTAAGATCTAGTGAGTGATTTTATTATAGTTGTTGGGAGTGTGCCTTTCTTTGTTTTAATAAGAGAAACCTTTCGAATAAGATTTATATAAAAGATTCGAATTTCGACAGAAAGGAATATTATCATGAATGTTACGAGCCTGCAATTTAATCGACGTTTAGTATCATTATGTTAAATACAATCACTAGTGGCCAAAATTAAGGGAGACTTTTGGCAAAACTTGATTTCCAAAGTTTGATAGTTCATAAAAACACCTACTTTTTTCTTAAAGCAGTAAAAGTGTATATCAAAAGAAACGTATTTTAATCCAGAATATGATTCAATAATCGTTATAAGGGTATTTCTATTACAATTGCAAATGTTAAAAAAAATCTGAAAAAGACCATTATTTATTTATAAATAAAATTACAATAATTACAAACAAACAAATATTTATAAATATTAATTATAAAAAATACAATACAGGCCATTTTTTCCAAATGAAACCAGTAAAAGTTTCTGATATTTTTTCGATTTTCTATGCGCAATCCACTTAAAGATATAACAGCTCAAATACGAACGTATCCAAATACTTGTACGATGCCCTGTATATGAATTATGCGTATAATTTTAAAACAGAGCAGGCCGCGAGCTTCAATCGGCATATCTGTTTTCATTAAATTACAATGCATTACTTGAACACATTGAGTACTTAAGGGGCTACTTCACTCACGCAGAAACATCCTCTCACTAATGTTATTCCTACAGCACATTTTTTTTATATATCTCGGTTGCATTTCAAATGATTTTTTTTTTTTTTTTTTTTTTTTTTTTTTTTGTATTGGATAGCTAAAATCGGTCTCTTTATAGGCCGTTTTTGAGTTTTCCGATTTTGTTTGCAAGTTTTTTATTAATGAGGATACCTTTACATTCCAAACCGGTTCCGAAAGCGAACTTATCTTAATAAAAGATACCTGAAAAGAAAATCGAAACCGTTAAAAATGGCCTTTGTACTGCTGTACTAAGCATTTAAAAATAATTTCCTGGTAAATCAGCTTAAATATATTTTTTTCAACAAATATATGATAAAAATTGGCACTAAAGGCAATAGAATAAATAATTTAGAAATATCTATTTTACAGTTTTATTACTAAAAAAATACTTTTAAGTACGGAAATATGTCAACTTCTATAAATTCGTACAACGTTATAATTTATTGGCAATAAATTTTAATATTAAAAATAATATTATTTAAAATTTAGCTTGGAGGTAAATCCTTCATTGCTGCTGCGACATTTCTTATCGCGTATTTTGAAGACTGGAGTATTTTCTAAAATACAGAAGGGTTTTTATTTCTTTAAATTGCAATCCCCTCTTGTTTGCTTCTTAAATTATAAATGATTTTACAGAGCATTTTGTTTCGTAAAGTTTTATGTCACTACATCAATTTATTAAATTGAACTTTTTTAGAACATGAAGCACATAAACATTTTGTATTCAGATATTTAGTATATATATATCTACCCTATATATTTAAAATCCTAATGAAACGAATTTACGAAACGACTTTATGAAAAGATTTTATGAAACGACTGATTAAACGATTGATTTTGTTTCAGGGCGATTTCTCCTAAAATATTGAATATTATGTAGTGAAATTAACAACAAAAATCCGTATTGATCTGTAGATTTCAAAAGTGGTATTATAATTTCAAAACATGAACTAGTTTTTGAGAATTTTTTTCTTCTAATTTTAAACACTTTTCTCTAATGATGGCAACCCAGACTTTAATCACAACACACACACACACACACACACACACACATATATATATATATATATATATATATATATATTATTTTAAAAAAGGTTATTATTTTAAACTAATTTGGCGACCAGTTTGGTTTCTCTTAAATGTATGCTAACAAATGTATCATGTTACTTTTATTCATAACTCAATTTATTTAAACAATCTTTCACCAAATCGGAAGATTCTGATAGAGAAATCAAGAGCTCGGTATTTTTATGTTAGGCGGACGCAGGTGATAAATCGCCAAGCATTTTCCCCGTCACATTTTTTTTTTTTGTATTTTATTAATTTTCTTTAAAATATAATCTTTTCATTCATTTTATTTAAAACACAAAACTTTCATTTAAAACTGAAACATTTAAAATTATTGACTTTGAATTCTTTCCTTTTTTTAAACGAAACGAAAAAAAAATATTAGGCACCATTGTCATATACTCACTGGAGTACCTAATTGGAAGCAAAATGGCGTTATTTTGCTTCACATGGTAACCCGGCTATTGTTGTTTATTTATTAACTAGTATATAAACCCGTCAAAAATGACGGTATGCGAACAAAAGATTTTCGAACAACATTTAGAAGTTTAATTCATGAAGATAAAACATAGAGGAGAACAATGAAGATGGGTTTTCAACCACAGAACTTGTATTCAAAAATAATACTCGGTTCGCTGCCCTGATGCTCCCAGCTTAAGTATCATGTGATTTGGGTGTAGTTTCAAGTTTTGATTATAGATGTCAGCATCAAATGCTATTAAGTATTTTAATATTTTCTTTCTCAGTTTCAAAAGTTTTCATACGATTAATAAATATGAATGAAAATAAGAAAAACTGCTCGTTAAGAAAAATGTAGGCCTTTTTTTTTAAATTTAAGTTCATACTAAAAAACAAACTTCTATCAAAATATCTACATTTTAAGCTATTTAATAATGAAAGTGGTACGTTAGAAAAATATTTTTTTGACTGAAAAAAAAGAAAAACATGATACACATTTTGCATTTTGTTAATGAAAAAGAAATATTATCCTTTGGTATCTTATGAAAACAACAAAGGTATTATGTAAACTACAATTTAAAATGCAGGAATTTGAACAAAAAAATGCCTCTTTTGAAAATATTAGAATTACATCCCAAATTTTAAATATTACAGCATAAAAATTGCATTACATTTGTAACCAATATATATATATATATATATATATATATATATGTTATAGGGGAAAAAATGTTTAATTCTATAAAACTTGTTATAAAGTATATCTGAAAATCCACATTGCTGAGCAGAAGACTTTTTATATACTATTCTTTCCTGATATTAATTTTGTGAGTTACAAATTATTTCACTATTCAGAAACTAATTTTTAATTATTCTGTAGCGCACTAAACAGCAAATTTTTAATGACTTATCTACATCTTTTTAAAAAGTAAATTTCATAATAAGTAAAGTGAATTGCAAAAGTAATGCAAAATTGCAACTAATAATTAAAATAATATGATTTTCTTTCCTCTAGACACTTCGTATGTTATAACGGTATTGTATATATCACTTATATTTTAATTACAATAAGAATTGATAAGAAGTAATCATTTTATTTACTATGCAAGGCTGACAAAATGCATAAAAAGGTACGATTTCAACAGAAAGCTTCTTTGTTTATATTAAATCCCGGAAGATGGCGCCAAAATAATATATAACAACAAAACGTTATCCAGTACAAAATATTTCACAGAAATACACTCAGTTCAATTTATAATGCCCCTTCCCATTTTGCCATACTGCTAATAAAATTAAACAAAGCTGAAAAATGCATTTAAAAATATTTCAAGGCTTTAATATGCTTTTATAAATATTTTAAGACCAGAATCTGATATTAACAGTATTTTTAATGCATCGCTCAAGGAGTCGTTCATTTGTTTCTATATTTCGGTTTTTGTGTTTTTAAATGGCAACAGTATTCATTTGTTTATATCTGTAATCTGTTGTTGATAGCTCGTTATTTTTACTTTCTTCTATCTTTACAAGAAGAAAGTATTGGTTTCGTGAAAATTTTCGAATTCCAGTTTTCGACGGATTTACACGTTTTAGGGGTCAGAGATTCCGAAAAACATGTTTTTACAAAATGTCTGTCTGTGAGTCTGTCTGTCTGTCTGTCTGTCTGTCTGTCTGTCTGTCCGTCTGTCTGTCTGTCTGTCCGTCCGTCTGTCTGTATGTGACACAAATTTTGTGGGCGCTCTATCTCAAGAACTAATGCACGGAATTTAATAAAAAATGATATTCAGTTAGTCCCTGATATAAATTGGTGCTGATTAGTTTTTGGTGTAAATCGCTCAACAGGTGGCGCTGCTATGCAGCATTTTGAAGGATTTCCGCAAAAGCTCTATCTCAAGAACTAATGCACGGATTTTTACAAAACTTCAGATTCCATTAGTCCTTGACATGAATAGATGCTGTTTAGGTTTTGGTGTAAATCGCCCAACAGGTGGCGCTGCTATGCTGCATTTTGCAGGATTTACACTATTTTCGCAGTAGCTCTATCTCAAGAACTAATGCACACATTTTCATCAAACTTCGGATTTAGTTAGTCCTTCATATGAAATGATGCTGACTACGTGTTAGTGTTAATCACCCAATAGGTGGCTCTGCTGTGCTGCATTTTGAACTATTTCCTCAATAGCTCTATCTTAAGAACTAATGCACGAATTTTCATCAAATTTCAGATTTAAGTACAACTTGATTAATACTGCTGCTGATTATGTGTTGTTGCAAATCGCTCAACAGGTGGCGCTTCTATGCTGCATTTGTCATAATTTGCGCAATACCTCTATCTCAAGAACTAATGCACGAATTTTCCTCAAACTTCATATTCAGTTAGACGTTGACATAAGTTGGTGATAATTAGGTTCTGGTGTAAATAACCCAATAGGTGGCGTTGCTATGCTGCATTTTGCTGGATTTACACGATTTCAGTGACAGTTATACCTCAAGAACTAATGCACGGAATTTCATATTTTTAGAATTATCATGATGAACACAGATTGCCATTTAATTTGGCACTGAGATAGTGCATTTTGAAATATTGACATTTTAATAAAAAATTATATTCAGTTACCCCCTGATATAAATTGGTGCTGATTAGTTTTTGGTGTACATCGCTCAACAGGTGGCGCTGCTATGCAGCTTTTTTCACGATTTCCGCAATAGCTCAATCTACACAAATAATGCACGGATTTTCATCAAACTTCAGATTCTGTTAGTCTTTGACATGAATTGAAGTTTTGTACATTTTGGTGTAAATCGCTCAACAGGTGGCGCTGCTATACTGCATTTTTTACGTTATGGCAATAGCTCTATCTCAACAACTAATGCTCGGATTTTCATGAAACTTCAGATTCAAGTATACTTTGATATGAATTAGTGCAGCTTGTGTTTTGGTGCAAATCGCTCAATAGGTGGCGCTGCTATGCTGAACTTTTCAGAATTTCCCTTATAGCTGTATCTCAAGAACTAATGCAATAATTTTCACCAAACTTCAGAATCAGTTAATCCTTGACATGAATTGACATATTGTTCATTTTGGTGTAAATCGCTCAACAGGTGGCGCTGCTATGCTATATTTTTCAGAATTTCCACTATAGATGTATCTCAAGAACTAATGCACGAATTTTCATGAAATTTTAGAATCAGTTAGTCCTTGACATGAATTGGCATTTTATACAGTTTGGTGTAAATCGCTCAATAGGTGGCGCTGCAATGCTTTTTTGTGATTTCCGCAATAGCTCTATCTCAAGAACTAATGCTTAGATTTTCAACGAACTTCAGATCCATGTATACTTGGATATCAATTATTCCTGTTTATGTATTGGTGTAAATCACTCAACTGGTGAGGATCCGGAGGACTTTTAGACTTCAAATGACACGTCCATTCATCCAAATTACGTACTTTAGGCGAAAATTGGACGAATCTGTGTTGTGTGGGATGTGACACAAATTTTGTGGGCACTCTATCTCAAGAACTAATGTACGGAATTTAATAAAAATTTATGATGTAGTAGTCCCTAATATAAATTGGTGGTTTTTGGTACAAATCGCCCAACAGGTGGCACTGCTATGCTGCATTTTTCGCGATTCCTGTAATAGCTCTATCTCAAGAACTAATGGACGGATTTTCATCAAACTTCAGATTTAGTTATTCCTTGATATCAATTGGTGCTGGTAACGTTTTGGTGTAAATCGACCAACAGATGGCGCTGCTATGCTGCATTTTACAGGATTTACAAGATTTTTGCAAAAGCTCTATCTCAAGAAATAATGCACGAATTTTCAACGAACTTCAGATTCAGGTATACCTTGATATCAATTAGTGCTGTTTATGTTTTGGTGCAAATCGCTGAATAGGTGGCGCTGCTATGCCGCATTTTTCAGAATTTCCTCTATAGCTAATTGCTCTATATCAGCAACTAATGTGCCAATTTTCATCAAACTTCAAATTCAGATACACTTTGATATGAATTGGTGCTAAATTAATGTAATTTCCTGTACTATTTAAATGATTTAATTGACGTGATTTATATAGAAGAAAGTTTTGTGATGGCCACAACATACTAGTTAATTTAGAACTTGAAACATTGTAATTGCATATTTTCTGAAGGTTTTAGAGAAAATGGTGAAGAAAAGGTATGATAAAACGTAGATTAAACAAAGCAGTTGTTCGACTTATAACACAGCCTCTGGATGTTTAAGCCTAGCATTGCCGCGATCTTTTTTTTTTTTTTTTTTGGGGGGGGGGGGGGGGGGTAGGACGCGACCGTGATTCGTTACACTGTGTTTTATTATATAGAGATAAATGTTTATTTACTTTTAGTTTCTTTTTTAAAATTATGTAAATTGCTTTGTTCTATAGTTATTAATTTTTTTTATTTGTTATTATTATATTTTAAATATAGAAAATATTTTAAAAATACATATGTAACTGGTTTCCGAAAACGAGGTTTTTACCAAATTGTTGTAAAACAAAATTACGCCAAACCCGGTACATATGTGTCATCTGTGCCTAACATTAAATAATGCAACAAACCATGGCATTTAATTTCAACTTCAAAACAATGTTTTAATTTCCAACACGAAAAGTAAGAAAAAAAAAGCTAACTGACAAGCTAAAAAATCTATTGGCGAGTTTCGCAGCCTGCTATCATAAAAGCACCAGGAATTGTTTGCTATCATGGCAACTTTTAGGGAGTTTTATTCGAAAATAAAATTTTTAATCAAAATAGAAACCTTTCATAAGAAAAAACGAGGTCAGCCCGAAATTGTGTATGGCAGTTACATAACTTGGACTACTATAATATAGATGAAATGATTACGTTAAAATAGTATTTGGCGACTTATCACCTCTGTTTGGCTAACATTAAAGTACCAAAATGTAACCTGGTATATAAAAAGTAACGTGGTCCGCTCGGAACTATTGATGACCTTTATTAGCCTGTCACATGACTTAGGTTATTATTATATATATATTGTTTTCAATTGTAAAAACAGTGCAAAGAATAATATTTCCTTACGATAAAATATTTATTCACACGTGACTATTAAAAACGATAAAACTTTATAATTACTACTAAACGCGTACGTGTTAAAAGCAGGAAAATATTGAAATTTATGTCATGAAAATTGCATTTACACGCAAAATTTAAAAGTGAAAGGAAACTTTAAAATAATAAATACATTAATATTCGTTTAAAACAGTAAATTGTAGTAATTACGTCACATTTAAAATGCCAAATAATACACTCTAAATTAAAATGTCTGAAATTCAGACACTTAAGTGTCTGAAATGGAGTGTTCAATTTTCAGACATTTTAAAATGTCTGAATTTTTTCAGACACTTTTTGCGTCTGAATTTCAGACACTTCAAACGTCTGAATCGCATCCATTTTTTGTAAGCATCATACGTAGCCATGTTTGACCACGTTGAATCCTGGAAAAATATTTGGCTGTGGTCCTGCCCCTCCCCCCCCCCCAATACAGCCTGATTTTTTTGGTGCTCTCAGTTTTGGTATACAATTTTCGTTACGTTGATAATTTAAATCCTTTACGACATTCTACTGATTATAATCAATATCTTGAACTTCAGGAGTAGAACAAGATTAAAAAACAAAAAATATTTATCTAAATATTAGATTTTTTAAAATTTATTTTGTTTTTAACCTTATTTTACTTTAAAGGTTCAAAATATTGATTATAATCAGTACAATTTCGAAACAGATTTAAAATATAAGCTTTACAAATATTGCACATCAAATTTGGGGGCACTACAGTCGTAGGGGGACGGGGCACTTCCCAGTTTGCCCTTCCTTTAATCAAGAAGTACTTTTGCAAAAAACGCAACCCTGCATTATAGTTGTCTAAATTGAGACGTCCGGTATTCGGGAGTATCCGTTGTGGAGGTTAATGGACATTCTCGAATAGCGAACACCTCTATTTAACGAATACTTTTTTAATCAGCAGACATACATATTTGTATATTTTTACCTCAAAAAAGTAGACATCTCCAATTATCGGACAAATTCCGCGGTCCCGAAGTGTTCGCTATTAAGGGCTTTTAAGGTACATAGATAAATATATATATATATTTTATAATCTTGTCCTACTCTAAAAGTTCAAAATATTTATTATACTCGGTTGAATGTGGAAAAAGATTTAAAATATCAGATGTACGAAAATTGCAAAAATCCCCCCCCCCAAAAAAAAATGAAAATATAAAAAAATATATTGCCACATAGGCAATTTTACATATACATCACTTGATAATCACAACAGCCATTTAACTATGAATAATGAAAATAAATAAATAAATATTCTACTTTAATAACATTGGGGAAAAAATGACTTTGGTATTTTGTTAAATATATTTGCGTTTTTAAACTTGTCATACTCTAAAAGTTCAAAACTTTCATTATAATCAGTGCAAGATTTAAGATATCAGCTTTACAAAAATTCATGCAAAATCCCCCCCCCCCCCCCAAAAAAAAAAAAAAAAAAATGAAAATACTTATTTAAAAATTATGTTTCTAAAAAATTTATATTTCCACATGGGCAAGTTTTTATGTAGATCTGAGGGTACTCACAAAAGCTATTCAACTATCAATAAAAACAAATAAGTACATATTCTATATTAAAAACATGAGGAAAAAATAACTTATGATTTCCAAACTTCTTTCGTCTTAAATATATACAGTAACATCTGTCATTTTTGTATTTTTCGTATAAATGCATATAAATAAAGTTACCACAATTTTAAATACGAAATCTAGTTAGAGGTTTTTACTTTTTCCCATTATAAATTTCAAATTACTTTTTTATTAAAAATAATAAAAAAATCAGTATTAGAGTTGATTGCAAATCAAATACATATGTATATTTTTACAGGCAGCTTCATATAATAGACCAGTCTCATTTACTTTATTTATCTTTTTTTAATCTGCGGTTTTATGCCAGGAAGTAAGAAAGCATTAGGTCATCTTTCAAAGTTTTTTTTTTTTCTTTACTTCCTTGTGGCCGTCATTTACTGCGAGATAAAAATTATCCATTGAAACTAAGAACTGACATTGAATATATAATTCGTAATAAAAAAGAACGTCATAAGTTTAAAAATATATACTTCTAGAATTAGTGGGGTTTTTTGCGAACAGATTCAAAACTAATTAAATTTCATGCAGGATTTTGTTTAGTACAATAAATAAAATCATAAAATACACTAATTTTACTACTATAAAGAAACTTACTTGAGTTGCTGCAAGAGGTAAGAAATATTCCTCGATTTGAAATTTTAAAAACTACCACAACCACAGTGAGGGAGAAAGACTTTCATCAGTTTAAAAGGTAATCCCATAATACATCCGACTAGCCATATTTAAAGAATGAGATGTTTCATCCTAAAAACAGGACCCGCCAGACAAAAGTTTCTTTTTTTTGCCAGTTTCGACAGGACGAAGATGAATAACACAATATTATTGATATAAATTGATACGAGTTAACACTAAGCCCATTGCACACGCTTTGTAGAATTTCCGTGTGTAATCTTCAACCGTCGTCTACTTCTGTTCTGTGCCTATCCCGCCCTTGTATCGACGACAGCTTCTAAGAGACATTTGATGTCGAGTACACACGTCAGATGTATGTATTCAATAAATAAAAAATCCAAGTTAATACGAATTAAAATCACAGTACTTCACATTTCGCAAAAAACGAATTAAAATACACGCGTACATAAAAACAAACTTTGTTTGAATTACAACGTATACCACTTCGAACGAAGACATCTAAAACGCATGCGCAACTGGGAGTGCTAGTGCCCCCTGGTGGTTATTGCGTCGGAAGAATCAAAACGTCTTAAATTAAGACACGTTTAAAGCAATGAAGTGTCTTAAAATAAGACGTTTGCGGATATTTTAGACATTATTCTCAGTTCGTTTACACCATGGTCATAGTAAGACGCTTATGTATCTTAAATTAAGACATCTATAGTGTCTTAATTTTCAGATTAAGACACTTAAGTGTCTAAAATTCTTTTTCAGTCACATATGTGTCTAAATTTAAGACGCTTCTATTTGCAGTGTAATATTGCCATAAAATTTAAATATAACTATGCGGGACATTAATTTCATATTTCGAGATGATCTTTTTAATTAATGTAAGACACTCCGAATAAAAGTATTGCCTTTCTAAAAACAAAAGTATTTTCATGTGAATGCTAAAGAGAGAAAGAAAACTTTAGTGAAACTTAGGTCAGATTTAAAACGATGCATTTAAAATGTCGGCATTGTATTATGTTAGTCGTTTTATAACGCTGTTAAAAAATACTTGGAGGCAAAGACTCACTTAATTCATTTTATTTTAGTTTCTTTTCAAATGTTTCACAGATCTTCTTTAATCAAACACGAAAACAATCACTGGATGTCTTAACAGCAACTGATTCGGTCTTACATTTTCGCAATCAATGGGAATTGAATGAAAACCTTCTTACAGGGAGATCGTCACACGTTTTTTTTTTTTTTTTTTTTTTCTTTTTTCTATAATTCAATCTTTTCTAATCCTTTTAAAGCCGATAAAATTATCGTGTTTTTAGATTCTGTGGCGTCTGAACGGTGGTTGGCGAGCGTAGCTTGCACGGGACAGAGTCCCCTAGCATATATATATCGGAAATGAATAAATATGATTTTTTTTTAAATTGATGATTGTATGTTTCGATTTTTACTTATAATTATCCATATGCAATTGAATATCAACAAATAGAATTATTTCTTTTTCAATATGAGGAAAAAGTTAAAAAAAAAATATACATTTAAGCACTATTTGCATGAAAAAAATCAATGTATTTTAAATTATTAGTAATAAAAAATCAGTAAATTCATAACTTTTTTATTCTATTTTTTGCTTTATAAATAAAAGAATTTTAAATTATTTTAGATATTAAAACGAGGTAAAGTTTATTATTTTAAAAATAAAAATAAAAGTATTTTGAAAACAACTTCTTTTTAACACTATTTCTTCTAAAATGTTTCAAAGGACATCTTTTGGATTTTAATTTAAAAATTATTCTCTAGGTTTAATCATTTCTCCACAATTAATTTTTTGACTTTTCATACAATAGTTGTTAAATTAATTCAGCGATATCATTTTCTTTTAGCTCATCCTGGTTCTAAAAATGTGCATATTGTGTAGGGTAAGGTGCCCTATTATCGTCCCCCAGTCACTTTTAGGCCTTTGGACAAAAAAATTTTAACAATGCGAAAAATTAATTTTTCAAAAGAATCTAAAAAATGCGAAGGAAAAAAATGATCCCAATTTCGTCCCCACAAAATATCCAATACGCCCAGGCTTAACTTATAACTATATCAAAATTTATTTCTAAATTAGTAAATAATTTAATTTACATTAAAGTAGGGCAGAAAGAAATGTACTAATTATCAGTGGAAGAATAACAGAACGAAACATTAGCCATCCAAACATGAAGAACAAAATTGAAAAAAAAAATGTCATGAGAAAGCATTCCTCCCCGGGACGAAAATTTCGTCCTAATCGAAATTTCGAAAATTTCGTCTAATTTCGTCCCCGAGACGAAAATAAGAACTGCAAGGGGGACGAAATTTGGAACACACTACTTCCCAATATGACGGAGTTTCAGTTCCCGTAAGATGAACTGAGCGTCCCAAAACTCTCTGTATGCTACTATCTGCATCTTACCAACGTAAAATACATGTAATGAATAACAAATAAATACTTACAGTTCAGTAAATAACGTTCTGGGTCAAATCCATTTCAAGTGGTCCAGAAAATCATCAATTCGTTGCTTGACCATTTTTAAAAAATCTGAAATTTTTTGTACAACAACCCTAACATGATGGAATTTCAAAATGACTATTATTTTAATTTTATTAATTTTTGTTTGAGCATGGCGGCCATCTTTGTTTCATCGTCTGCAGCAATTTTCTCTCAAGAAGGGTTTACGGAATTGTAAATAATTCATCGTTTATTTATCCAATTCATCTGCGAATTGAAACAATTTGTACAGAATACATTGGGCTAAAAATTTGGTAATGCAGTAGTTTCCGAAACTAACTGCTTATTGGTAAAATTTAAGCATGAATTTTCAGTTTTTTTCCAAAATTTGTCCGTTTACAAGAGGAAATTTTTCTAGCAAGGAAAACTGGCAACATGACATAATTTTTTTACAAATAGGCCGAAAGTACTTGTACTCACACGCCGAGTTCCAGATCTGGGACTTGCTTTCTCTTCGCTAAAAAAAATCCCAATTTTTTCAAAAATGACAAAAATTGCACTTTTCAGGCTTTGATATCTCTGGTGGGGCACGAGATAAAAATCTGATTTTTTTTTTTTTTATAAGAGCATTGTATGGTAGTGTTATGCACAAAATATTTCAGGATGGAGATTTGACTACAAGCTGAGATATGGCAAGGGCAACATGTCAAAGCAATACTGACAAACTATTGTTTTGTTGTAGTCACAGATAAGTATTCATTTCAGAGTGTCATTTAAATTTATGTTTTTGATTATCTTTAAATAATAGTAACAGAAAATAAAGCGCTTTGCAAAGCTCAGCAATTAATTAAAAAAATAATTATGCCTAAGGCCATACATTTTCTATGGTTTCAGTAATTTTTGTTGTAAGTAATTTTAGTAACTAAAAGAAACCTCAGCACTTTTACATAAAGAAAAAAAAATTATACAAAACCTGAGGTAAAAACAACATAGGGAAAAAGAAAAGCTGTTAATATTGTCATACTTGTTGAGACATGATCAAACAAATCAAAACACATTCTTGCTTGTTTGTTCAAAAACCACAATTTTGATCTTTCTCAAAATTTTATTTGTAGGAACCAAGTCTTGTCATCTCTTGATAACTTTATTGAAGATATTGTCCCTGCTGGCTCATTGAAATATGCTTTGAAATCACAATGTGCAAGTCTCAATTCATTAATAATTCCTAGCTTACTTCTTATGCAAAAATGTGATTTTTCTGCAATATAAATTTTGAAAAGGATTTGGGTATCTTTACTTTCTGAAAATTACTTGAGGCTGATGCATGGTAACATCGCATACTGTTTCATTTACAGGAACATGATTATGGTAGGAACAAGTTTCAGGGACTGGCAAGCAGCATTAAAATTGTGGTTTTTAAACCAACAAGCAGGAATATGTTTTGACACGTTTGATCACGTCTCAACAAGTATGCCAACATTAACAGCTTTTCTTTTTCCCTATTCTGTTTTTGTCTCAGGTCTTGTCTCTATATATATATATATATATATATATATATATATATATATATATGTGTATATATATATATATTAACAAAATTTAAATTTTTGCGCCAAGTTTAAAGTATTTTATGTAAATTTTCCTTTTTCAGTAATATTCCGTACATTATACCGGCTTAATAAATTAAAACCCTAGTCTATTAATCTCTAAGATCTTAATTCATGTTTATTCCAAATTGCGTAAATCTAAAAATGGCTCATTTATATTTCTTTAATAAAACTTTTATTATTTAAATTCCTATTAAATTCCGCTATTAAATCCCGGTATATCATATTCCCCTTAAATATTTATTTAACTGCTAAAATATTATCCTGTCTTAAAGAAAAAACCTACTTATTTCAATTTATTCTTTTATTTAAAATATCCAGGTGTAATTAAAATATTTCATAGATTAAAACTTTGCAGACATAAATTCATTTCTTTTATCGTCTGAAGAGGGGAAAAAAGGGTTATTTTTGCATAATCTCGACTACAGATTTTAACATTTGTTTATGCTTTAGATAGCTGGGGCGAGGATATAAGAATTTTCTAGAACAATCTTTTCAGCAGAGTATAAATACGGATGGTGGGAACCAGAGAGGAGTATATAGCATATAGCATATAGGAGTAGATGGGCTGTGAGCTTAGAAGTTTTTCAGTTTTTTGCATGTAGAGGTGAACGTAGTGGATTGCAGTCGTAGCAGACTGGATATTCAATGTGATTGCTCGATGGAGGTAGTAAAATGTTGGATGAATACTGTTTATTATGTGTGTAGAATGAGGAAGCAACGGTATCGTAATGGGTGATAGATGTTAGATGTTAACGGATTAAAGACTAGAACGCAGTCAAGAGATGGAGTGTTTTTAAACTAATTGTGACAGGAAGAATAGACTTTATTCTTTTTACCATGGTAGGAGTGAGCATCTTCCCTAGATTCAATCGTGAGTGTGGAAATAAAGTGAATAATGTTTCAAGCGACTGCCTTATGTTAATTCTTCATTTTTCTTTATTATTTTAAACCCAGTCGGCTGCCACCTGTGTTGTGTAGGAATGGAAACCCTCATTTTTTTCGACAAACAACTACTTGCCGTCAAAATGTCACCGAGAAAAGAAAAGTCGACAGGAAAAAGACAGCCGGGAACCGTGGCGTGTTCCTGTAACCCAAGCGTCTCGGGGGCCGAAGTTACGGAGCGATCTGGGTTCTGTCCTCACCACGTCATTTATGACAGCTATACTATTAAACTACTAAGCGATGTATCTACTATGAACAATACTATTTTATAACCGAGCTAGAGTGTTTAGCAATTATAGATACTCTTGATAAATTCTATCATTATTTCCATGGAGTCAAATTTACAATCCATACCGATCACGCATCTCTAGTATGGTTGAAGAGCGTAAAGAGCTTAAGAGGTAGACTTTTTAGGCGGTCACTTAAACTTAGCATGTTTGATTACGAGATTAAGTATAAGAGGGGTTCAACAAATGTCGAAGCAGACATGTTGTCTCGAAATCCTGTTGCTTACTTCAATCAACATGTAAGTTTATTGTTGGACAGAAAAGAAATCATAGAGATGCAAAACAAGGATAATGTCTGTGATAAGAAATATAAAAAAGAAAATGGGATTATTATAATTCAGAGAAAGGGATTCAAAAAAATAGTTGTACCAATGTCATTAAGGAAAAAATTACTTCATATTGCTCATGATAATTTTGGACATTTAGGAATCCAAAAAATGCTTAACTTAATATCCCCTAACTATTATTGGCCTAATATGACTATAGACATGACACAATTTGTTAAACATTGCGACACCTGTCAAAAAAATAAAAAACCAAAACAAAAAAGATTTGGCTTGTTACAAGCTATGCCAGCCACAGATCAACCTTTTGAATGTCTTTCTATTGATACTGTGGGTGGATTTAACTATTACAACTCAACAAAAAAATTCTTACACATAATAATAGATCACCCAACTAGATTTGTTTGGGCTTTTCCTTCTAAAAATGTTACTACTGAAGCATATACAAACTGTCTAAAGCAAATTTTTAATGTTCAAACACCTCAAAAAATACTGAGTGATAGACACAAAGCTTTTAGGTCTCCAAGATTCAAAGAATTCCTCAGAAAACATCATGTTCAACAGCGTTTTACATCATCACACCATCCACAGACCAATGGGAAGGTAGAGCGCGTTAATCAGACAATAGTTACCAGACTTAAATGTAAAGTCAATTCCACTTCTTCTAAAATACCTTGGACAAGATTATTAGACCAAGTCATCCAAGAATACAATAATACCCCACATTCCATAACTAAATTACCACCTGCCTACTTATTTTATGGTCAATTACCCTATCAATCTCCTTTAAAACAAAATTATTACCCACCAGTCAGTAAAGCACTCAAAATTGCAAAAGCGCGCACTCAAGAATTTCATCTTAAAAGTAAAAGACTATATGATAGAAATTTTGTTGAATCCCCATTAAAAATACGAGATTCTGTAATTTATGAAGAATTTAAGTATCCTAACACTCGAAAATTAGAACCTACTTTCTCAGGACCATATAAAATTATAAAAAAAACTTTCTGAAGTAACTTATGAAATAGATAAATTTAATTATGAGACAGGACTAAATTCAGTTATTGTACACGTTTCTAAATTAAGACCCTATTTTTCACCAAATGATTTCAGAATGTTTCATGAGCAACCCATAAAACAAACAAAACCACAACAAACATCACCACCACAATTGCCATCACAAACTCAAACTAAAGTAAAAGCCATAGATTAAATTTTAATTCTTTAAATGTCTTTATTACAATAGTTTTCAACATTACCAGGTATGACCTTGGGGCACCACGAGGATATTACTTGTGTTTGGAAGTTTTTGGAATTAGGTAGACACTCTATGCAGGCATAGGATGTGTATTTGATTTTGGGAGTTTTCATATTGATGTTGAAAAATAAAGTTAAATATTTTTAATTCTATATCCAGTTTACATCAAAATAAACTATATTTATTTTATTCCATTGTCTTTACCAATTGTTTACAAAAATAGTAAGAATTGATAATATTATTATAATAATATAAACATAGAAAATTGATAATTGTGATGAGATTTTGTAGTGATTGTGTAGCAATGGAAAATGAAGTACATAAACAAATTATCTTTAATTCCTATTTATTTTCTTTATTTTTTGCACGTCTATTCATCGAGAGTATCAGAGAGATAAATTATTGTAAAGAAATACTGGTTGAGAGTCCACTTTCTAAATATTTAGAGTTAAATTTATTTGGACTTTGGAATTATTATTATTATTTTTTTTAATGTTTCGACTGGCAAAAGTACTTTCTTATATAAGTAAAAAATAAGAAAATTATTAATTGCTATGTATTATTTTTATCCTCAACCATTATTTTCCGTGTCAATAAGTAAACAATCTGTGATATTTTCTTTGAATATAATATTGTTATTAAGTATTATTATTGTTATTATTCAAGTATACTGTTGAGAATTCTTATTATTATGATTATGATTTGAAAGTATTATATTATTTATTGAAAGATTCATTATTTATTAAAGAAAAAGAGAACATAACTTATAAGTGAAAAGTTATGATATTTACTAAAACAAGTGAGAAGTTGTAAAAGATGGTGAGTCCCAATTAGAATGGGAAAAGGAGCTCAAAAAAGTAGTTGATAAACAAACGTTAAAAGGTAGTTGAATAACTACTAGGAATTTGTTTATTAAAATAAAACTACTATTGTGATATTTAAACATAATGTAAAGAGTTTAACAGGCAGAGTAGTCAAACAAATTTAGTAAAAAGTATTTATTGCAGCTGAACTTTTTACTTAAGGACTGTATCACTATTTTTGCTAAAGGACTTTTATGACCTACGAACTGATTAAGCCAATGGGACTTAAAATTCTACTTGAAGTAAATAAAGTGTTAAAAATTACTTGATTGGAAATATGTTTGTGATAAGAGAAATGGAAATACACTAAATTTCCATAAGATAAAAGAATTTGTTGTTAGTTATTACTATAGTTTTATTATTTCTTATTATTTATTTCTTATTGTATTTATACTTATTCTTTATTTATTATTGTGTTTATATTTTTCTATGCACTTACAAATGGTAAGTGATGTTGTAACCATTATTTGTATTCTTTTACAGGGGAAATGCTCTTAGCTAAATTTAAATGCTCTTAGTACTTTTTTTTTCTCTTGCATTGCTAAATTTTACTTTTCCATCTCTTCGCTGACGTCTCTAAAATTTTCAATATTCAAAAATCAACTTCCAAATTTATTACAAATCTGTTGTCTGAAATTGTAGTTAATTAACCACAAATTTCATACAAAGTCTTTGGGGAGGGGGGATAATATTACAAAATTTAAATTTTTGCGCCAAGTTTAAAGTATTTTATGTAAATTTTCCTTTTTCAGTAATATTCCGTATATTATACCGGCTTATTAAATTAAAACCCTAGTCTATTAATCTCTAAGATCTTAATTCATGTTTATTCCAAATTGCGTAAATCTAAAAATGGCTCATTTATATTTCTTTAATAAAACTTTTATTATTTAAATTCCTATTAAATTCCGCTATTAAATCCCGGTATATCATATTCCCCTTAAATCTTTATTTAACTGCTAAAATATTATTCTGTCTTAAAGAAAAAACCTACTTATTTCAATTTATTCTTTTATTTAAAATATCCAGGCGTAATTAAAATATTTCAAAGATTAAAACTTTGCAGACATAAATTCATTTCTTTTATCGTCTGAAGAGGGAAAAAAGGGTTATTTTTGCATAATCTCGACTACAGATTTTAACATTTGTTTATGCTTTAGATAGCTGGGGCGAGGATATAAGAATTTTCTAGAACAATCTTTTCAGCAGAGTATAAATACGGATGGCGGGAACCAGAGAGGAGTATATAGCATATAGCATATAGCATATAGCATATAGCATATAGGAGTAGATGGGCTGTGAGCTTAGAAGTTTTTCAGTTTTTAGCATGTAGAGGTGAACGTAGTGGATTGCAGTCGTAGCAGACTGGATATTCAATGTGATTGCTCGATGGAGGTAGTAAAATGTTGGATGAATACTGTTTATTATGTGTGTAGAATGAGGAAGCAACGGTATCGTAATGGGTGATAGATGTTAGATGTTAACGGATTAAAGACTAGAACGCAGTCAAGAGATGGAGTGTTTTTAAACTAATTGTGACAGGAAGAATAGACTTTATTCTTTTTTACCATGGCAGGAGTGAGCATCTTCCCTAGATTCAATCGTGAGTGTGGAAATAAAGTGAATAATGTTTCAAGCGACTGCCTTATGTTAATTCTTCATTTTTCTTTATTATTTTAAACCCAGTCGGCTGCCACCTGTGTTGTGTAGGAATGGAAACCCTCATTTTTTTTCGACAATACCAACTACTTGCCGTCAAAATGTCACATATATATATATATATATTTATGTGAAAGTGCTGAGGTATCTTTTAGTTACTAAAATTACAACAAAAATGACTGAAACCATGCAAAATGTAGGTCTTAGGCATAATTATTTTTTTAATTAATAGCAAAAGGCTTTATTTTCTGTTACTATTATTTAAAGATAATATAAAAAATAAATTTAAATGATACTCTGAGATAAATACTTAGCTGTGACCAGAACAAAACAATAGTTTGGCAGTATTATTTTGACATGTTGCCCTTGCCATATCTCAGCTTGTAGTGAAATCTCCATCCTGAAATTTCTTGTGCATAACACTACCATACAATACTATTTTTTTAAAAAAATTCAGATTTTTATCTCGTGCCCCACCAGAGATATCAAAGTCTGAAAAGTCCGTTTTTTGTCATTTTTGAAAAATTTGGGATTTTCTTTTAGCGAAGAGAAAGCAAGTCCCATATCTGGAACTCGGCGTGTGAGTACAAGCACTTTCGGCCTATTTGTAAAACAAATGATGTCATGTTGCCAGTTTTCCTTGCTGGAAAAATTTCCTCTTGTAAACGGACAAATTTTTGAAAAAAACTGAAATTTTATGCTTAAATTTTACCAATAAGCAGTTAGTTTCGGAAACTAATGAATTACCAGATTTTTAGCCCAATGTATTTCTGTACAAATTGCTTTAATCCGCACTTGAATTGGATAAATAAACGATGAATTATTTACAATTCCGTAAACCCTTCTTGTGAGAAAAATGCTGCAGACGATGAAACAAAGATGGCCGCCATGCACAAACAAAAATTAATAAAATAAAAAAAATAGTCATTTTGACCTTCCATTATGTCAGGGTTGTTGTAAAAATAATTTGGGATTTTTTAGAAATGGTCGAGCAACCAGTGCTGGACCACTTGAAATGGATTGACCCTTCTACAAACGACGTAATAAGAACTCGTGTCTTCTAAAAAGGGGCAATTCGCCGTCTTTAATTTATGTATGCGTCTTGGCGAACAAAACTTTCAATTTTTACCCCTTTTACTTTCCGTCCCCTGTGCCTTGCGTCATAAGTAGCGCCACTTTCGCAGAAGCGGAGAAGTTAAGGGGAACGAAATTGGGAGAGGGGACGAAATATGGGCGCTTTACCCTACCTATTTCTACCATGAGGTGTGTTTTAACACCTTAAGGATTTCATAGTTTCTAATTTATAAGGATTTCGTAATTTCTAATTTTATACAATTTTACATATAAATATCAACACAATTTTACAACATCATATCAATTTTAATGTGATTAGATAATCCCGATTTCAATTGCAATGAAAAATACAGAATTGCTGTATTACTTTGATATTCGCTTGTTTTCCGCCATATTGCATTTTAGTGTAGCGCATGGCAGTGACTAGATCTAAAAAATGTAATTACGCGTTTTGTTCTCCAACTCTGGTAGTGAGTTCAATACATGTGAATTGTGTTTTCATTCGTGTAAAAACTGTGGTATTGAATAAGGAAAGAATTTTATTACACTGTTTTTATGATTACTGCTGTTTTCGTTACAAAGATTAAATAGTTATGCATAAGACTGAAAGTTTGTTGAATTAAAAATATAAAAATGTTTGATTTTCTAATTTAAAAAATACGAAGAGATAATTTTTTTTTTTAAAGGAAGGAGAATAATATTTTTTAATTGTTGTTCATGTAGACATAAAACATGTTTTGTTACATAATGTATGTTTAAATTTTGTAGGCTGTTGAATTAAGCTAGAATTTATAACCTAATTAAGTAAATTTAAATTTGCATCCATGTATTAATAAACATATTGCTAAAATTATCTGTATTTAACTGATAATTTGAAATTTCAACAGTTTTGGCAATTATTTGCATTCAAACGCAAAGGTGTCAAATGACACCTTTTGGGAGAAATATAGGAATAGTCAAAATCGTGGTAGAAATAGTGTTAAGTATTCAATGTTTATTTTGAGTATGAACGTTAATTTCATGGTTGTAATTTACTTTGTTCAGAAAAAAAAATCGTTAAAGTACGCTAGCTTGGCGTTGGTAACCAGTATGAAACATTCACAGGCTTCGTTTACACTTGAACTTTCGCGAACTTGTAAAGTTATTAAAATATACCTGTTACTTTTGTAAACTATGGCAATACTAAAGAAAACAAAACATTATTTAAACTATCTATTTCGGATTTCAGGGGGGTTTTTTCTCTCTGTATAAACATAATTTTTTTTTTTTTTTTAATATTAAATGATAAAAGAAAACATTTTAAAATAAATTATTGTATTCTTCAACTTTTATTTATAATTTCTACTTTGTAGTGTTTAAAATATTTCGTTGTAGTTTCACAGCACGTTGGCTTACTTTAACGAGAGTTGTTTGGCGTAAAAATAACTACATTGTTTTTATAACTCATAAATAATGATTATTTGGTGATTTAGCACCTGAGGCTAGTTAATAGAAAATTTTTCAAATTTTTTTTTTATTAATTTGTAATTAAATTCTAAAAATATTACAGTGTTTTATTGTGATTGGAAACATACCTGTGTACATAATTTTTATAATTCTAGTCTAAATAAGTGAGTAGAAAATCTATTACAAAATTACAACTTTCCTCAAAAATGAAAAAAACAAACTTAAGTTAAACAAAAGAGTGTAAAAATGTTGAAAATAAATAGCTTCACAGCCATCTCCTATTTTTTTTTTATACATTTTATTAAGTAACTTCACAAGTTCATCCAATTGAGAATTAATATCGTGCTTTGTAGTAAAATGATCGCCATACCATTAACATGATTAATCAATCAACAACATTTAAAATTACCAAGAAATTAATGAAAGAATAATTAAGTGTATTTTGACAATGCATAATTACAGCGAACTAGAATACACTGTTCATCAATAAAGCAATAAACGACAATGTGGTTATGATACAACAGCCGTATGTCACAGTACGCTTCAGATTGTATTAGCGAACATTTGCGGTGATTGACATGAACTTCGGAGCACTCGGATTTCACCCGTTGTGTGATAGCATGATGTAATACAAGTTCCTTTGTAAGTGAGAATCGAATAGGAAAGCAAGAAGAAGGCCTAGCAGAATATGTCCTCTAATTACAGATCCAAGAGAAAATTAGTGTAAATACCAGATGCAAAATCTTCTTCAGGTATTTCTAATTATTTATGCATACATTGAAAATGTGTACGATATTTTTGTTTCATATATATGTTTATCTCCCACACAATGTATCTATGATGAAGAGAAGTTGACTTGAGCCTTCGATCTCTCTCTCTCTCTCTCTTAATAAAACAAACAAACAGCAGACTTGTATGTGAGCTATGATAGAAGGACGTTGAAATGTGTTCCTCATATCTTGAGCGAATTCCGATCAACTTTTTTTTTTTTATTTCATAGTGTTACGTAAAATGCAAGCGATGAAACGATAAATTTCGTTAGTTATCGCAAAAAAATGAACTCTGTTTTGTGCAATAGAACATTCAGCATGTAACAATTACTCCCTATTATACACCCATATTTTATGATAAAAGAGGGCCAGTGATAAGTATTTCTTTATTCATTCTACGATTTTCTTATTGTATGAATTTGTGTTTTGCCTAGGTGAAGAAGTATGATATGGTGAAACCCAATTCTATATAATTTAGATAAAATGTCTAATCATGTAATTTATGAAATAAAAAAAATAATGAATCTTGTTAAAATAAATGAAGTAAACAAACTGTAGCATATGTTCGTGATTAAATGATAAAAATAATTCATTAATTTTAGGATAAACGAATTTGTAATTGTAAAATTCGCAAATATAACTTAATTAAGATGTTCTGCGTAATATCTGTGATTTTTGGCGCTTGCCCTTTTACTTTACTGATCTTCTGTTCTTGTTACTATGTAAATATTTCTAAATAAACTTTCTTTATTTTATCTTTAAAAAATTATCTTTTCAATCAATAGCCTTAAGTGTCCCTGTTTTAGGTAAGGTGATTTGTAACGATCTATGTTTCAAAATAATGCCCTTCTCTCTAGATTACTTTAAAATTAAAATTAAATTTAGTTCGGGTAACTTTGGTTGATCGCCGGCGCTTTAACCATTTATGTACTGAATTACGAATTCATGAAAATTTTATCTTCTAACGCATTGTTTGTGAATTTTTGAAAACTACATTAAAAGATTTACATAATCGTTTAATAAATTTTTGAGGGATTGAATGATTTAGAAGGATTAAATAAAATTTGATTTTATAGGGATTTTGTGCAATATTTATAACCCCACTCAAATCTTTTATTTTAAGTATTTTTCTTAGTATTTTGTAGAATTAGGAAATGTATAAACATAATGTTCTTACAACAGAAATATAGAAATATTTCCGAATTGAAAAATCCCCCCCCCCCCACCCCTAATGCCAAGAAAGCTGAAAAGATGCAAAGGCAAAAGAAATCATTTTTTTTTTAAATATTTTTGTTTCGTGTAACCAATAATGCTTTTGAAACAAGATAAAGTAATGAATCTATATCTCATTCTAAACTGTATTACAACTAATCGATCTATTAAATGAATTTTATAACAATTTATTTTAATGATACCTATAAGAACCGTCAGTAGATAAAGATTTAAAATGGAAATGATCTTCGAAAAATAAAAACAATGTGATTTTAATTAATTTCTTTTTCAAGGTAATCTATTTCATTGAATCTATTCGAATTTAGATTACAACATCACGACCCTAGAGTCAAGACTATCAATATACATTGCGGAAAGAATGGGCGGATCTGGAGAGTCCTCAAGGGGGCAGGCGATTTTAGAAATTTGGAAACTCCAATCTGATGCGCAGGTCGGGGCTAATTTTTTTCACTGCGGGTCGTGTTACATCTACTTTTTGCTGTGGGTCGGGTTTGGGTCCGGTTGACTTCTATTTTTTGCTGCTGCTTGGATTAACGTATACTTTTTTGCTGTGGGTCGCGTTTGGGTCTGGTTGACTTCTATTTTTTGCTGTGGGTCGGGTTAACTTCTACTTTTTTGCTGCGGGCCGGGTTAACTGCTACTTTTTTGATGCGGGTCGGGTTTGGGCCCGGTTGACTTCTACTTTTCTACTGCAGGTCGGGTTGACTTCTACTTTTTAGCTGCGCCTAGCGCGTTGGGTTTGGGGCAGATTCACATACATTATTTGGGGTTTTGGGTCAATTTCGGATTGTGTTTTCCACTCTTGGGAGAAAGTATCGGGTTGACCCAATTTTTGAAAAGTAAGTCGAAATATTTTTGAAGATAAAAACTATACACAGTAAAAGCTCCATAATGGAGAAGTCCAAATAATTATTTAGGAATACTTTTTAACCTTCAGCATTGTGTAAAAAACACTAATTTGGTATAAGATTGCTTGTCTCTTTATATCTAAGATCAGTTGCAATTCAGTAAAGAAGGCTTTGAAACTTATTTAAAAACATATCGAGTGTCCTAAAATGGATTGACTGATTTTAAAATTCAGTAACTTTCGAATGGTGACAGCTATTTAAAAAAAAAATATTGCAGGAGTGTTATGTAAGATGTCAGGAGATTTTTTACTGCGATTCTTGATTTTACTTTATAATATCAGCGGTAGATGGTGATCAACAATAGTCGTTAAGACTACCTCCTCCGGGAATCGATTTGGCGCCTATTTCTTCCAGCGCCATCTATCGTTGCTATTTTAAACTAAAGTCGAGAATCGCAGTTAAAAATCTGATCAGGGGTAATTCTGAGTAAAAAAAAAAAAAAATCTGAAATTCAAAGAAAATTTCCTGAAAGGTTACAGCATATAGGGGATTCCTTCCTTGCATTCATTATTTTTGTTGCAGGTCGGGTTAGCTGTTTTCGATTCGGATCGATTTCAGGCTGAGTGTAAATTCCTGAAAGCTGGATTTAGGTTAACCTGTTTTTTTCAAAAGTTAGTACAGTATATTTCAAGTTAAAAAATTATACCTATGACAATAAACATAGATGTATGTATGTGTGCTGTTTTCTAAAGAGTTAGCTGTTTTCGATTCGGATCGATTTCAGGCTGAGTGTAAATTCCTGAAAGCTGAATTTAGGTTAACCTGTTTTTTTCAAAAGTTAGTACAGTATATTTCAAGTTAAAAATTATACCTTTGATAATAAACATAGATGTATCTATGTGTGCTGTTTTCTAAAGAGTATTCTGAGTATTCTGTCTTTCTGTATTTTTTCACGACTCTCTGATGAAATTCCCTCTTCTTCGACCCTTTGATGAAATTTCCGCTACTTCCGCAATCCTTTGACGAATTTAGTGTAATTTTGCAGACCTTCGATAAAATTAGCGTTTTTTCCGCGAACCTTCTACAAAATTCGTGTTTTTTCAGCGGTCTTTTAACAAAATTTGCGTTTTTGAAGCGATTTTTTGACTAAATTCGTTTTTTTTTTCCACGATTCTATGAAGAAATTCGCGTTTCTGTACGATCCGTTGACAAAATTCGCGATTCTTTGATAAATTTGTATTTTTTTTTTTCGTGATCCTTTGACGAAATTCGCGTTTTTCGCAGCAATTTGACAAAATTTGCGTTTTCTCCGCGATCCTTTAGCGAAGTTTGAGTGTTTTTTCCGCTGCCCTCTGACGAAATTTGCGTTTTCCGCGATCGCTTGAAGAATTTCGAATCAAAAAAGGTGCAAAAATTTAGTATATTTTTTATTACACATTTCAAATCTGCATATATTTTAGAATTAAAATATGTCCAAAATCTTTGTGAAAGTGTTTTTTTTTAATAGAATTGGATCATAAAAAAAAAAAAAAAAAAAAAAAAAAAAAAAAAAAAAAAAAAATGCTGCGGAAATTGCGGATTGCGCAAATTTTTCTACTGTTACGTTGGCCGTGGAAATCGTGGGATGCGCAGCGAGAGGGTTAAATTTTCGGAAAATTCGGAACAGAATCACCCCTGTTCCAGACATCTTACATAAATCTCCTGCAGGCTTTTTTTCTTGTAAATATCTGTCAACATTTGCAATTTATTGGATTTTAAAATTAGTCAGTCCATTTTAGGACACTTGGTATATTCAGTAGCTATGGGATCACGGCTGAAAGAAGCATTTAAAAAAAATTAAAGCTGGCTTCTATATGTCAGTTATAGGTTTACCCGTGCTGAAGTTTCCAGGCCCAAGCCCAGGCCCGACCCACATAAAAAAAACTATTAGCCCGGCCCGGTATAAAAGCTAAAAAATCGACTCCAGCCCTGCCTGCATTTTGAATTTTAAATTATTCATAAAGCACACTTTTCTATGCTCATATTTTATTTTCAGATTATGTTCTAAATTCATGAATACAGAAAAACAACAATATTAATGACTATTTAGGCAATTATGCACGTAAACACTAAGTAAAAATATAACTTAGAAAATTACATTCAAATGAAAATCGAGTAAGATAATCAGATTAGAATGAAAGAAACGGGTGATAAAAGAAAATCATAATTTTAAAGCTCTACAAAGAAAAAAAAGTAGATTTTAAAAAATGCAGCTCCATAACTTATCAAATCAAATGAAGTTTCAAAAGATTTCGCTAAACAAATGTACAACCTAAATACAATGTTTACGAATAACAAATAAGTAAGATGCAGACCAACTTGTACTCGGGGGGAAGAATTTAGAGAAGTGCACGGGTCGCGGTCGGGCCAATAATGCTTACCATACGGCTAAGACGGACCGAATGTTTAGCTTTTATTCCGGGCCGAGCCCCGACCTGGAAATTTTGGCCATTGCAGACCTCTTGGAAAAATGAAGTCCAGGTCAGGTTCGATCTGGAGGAAAAAAAAGTCTGGCCCGACTCGAATCTGCAGAAAAAAATTAAGATCAGGGGATGTCCCGACTCTAAAAGAGGGAAGACCTGACCCAGCCCGAGTCTCGTGGATTTAAACTGGCGCGACCCGGGTCGGGTCACGACGGGTTCGAGCTCCGCCCCAAGTCATTTCCCGTGAGGATGCATAATGTCGTTTTGCAAACCATTTTCAGTCCAAGGGGGTGGGGCGATCGCCCCTTCCCCCCCACCCCCCTTAGATTCGCCATTGGGAAACTCTAAACTTTTAACTATCTTTTAGCTTCACCAAAGCGAAATGCAACACCCTGTATTGAAATGTTTTTTTGTAGCATATTGTCTAAGCAGGTCTGAAGCATTCCAGCAAATAGCAATAGTTTTATTCTAACAAGTAGTGCAAAAATACCTTTATTAACCTAAAAATTTACAAAAGAAACGTAGTATGGCCTAAAATAAAGGAAATAAATATCTATTTCTAAAAAAGTGTGTAAAATGTATTAAGTATTCCATTACAAATAAACTGGTCTTAAAAACTTAAAACCATTGATATTAGAAACATAAATAAAGAAATGAAACATGTTACATTAACCCAGAAATCTTTCGAGCAGAAACGCAATCACTTTCAAGACATAGATTTACTAGAATGTCAATTTAACTGCGCTATTTACATACCAGTTTGGGAAAAAGGGTCAGTCTATATTTTTTGTTGGGGGTGTATATGAAATTGGTACGTTTCGATGCTGAAGTGTTTGATATTTTCAAAATATTGAACCAAATCGAAGGTATGTCATAGTTGTCTGAGCGAAGCTAAGGCTAATACTCAGCGCAACAGCTAGGATGGATATTAAAGCCATGTCCTACTAAAAAAAAAAGTCTAATAAAAACCTTTCGTCAAGCATAACTCAAAAAATATTTGTCGGGTCGTTTCTGATTGCACCAGAAGATACCTAATAGGGTCGTCTACTGAAAGCACCTACTATGAAAAATAAGTTCCAAACCGCTTAAAAATTATATAAAAAAGCTCATAAAAGCACAATTTATCTGCATAAGTCAAAGAAATTTGGTGTGCGTCACTTTCACCGGTGGATGTTTACGTAGACAAATGGTTTGAACACATGGAGCAAATAAAAGAAAAATACGCACGCAGTAATATTGAAGTGCCATAAAACATATTTAAATTTAATCAAACAGGAAAAGAAATTCTTTTTGTTTTTCCATTTAAAAGAAAAAAGGCTTAAAATCTTTGATTTGAGATTTTGCTCAATAGCATTTTTTAATCGCCAAAAGCATATTTTATATTTCGCGTGCAAAAATTAGAAACAATTATATGATGTTTAGTAAAATATTTTGCTTTATAGCATCATTTCTTCTTATTTTCTTTTTTTTTTTTTTTTACATGCTTTCTTTTAACTTACAACTGTACTTGTCTGTGGCACTCAAATCTTGGGAGTCATTTTTCACCCACCTCCTGTTGAAATGGAGTTTTGAAATTTGGAAAATATATGTATTCCTGAGGGCAATATATGAATTGGACATTGATTTTTTAAAATTCGATTCCTAAGGGGGCAACGGTGGGGGGGGGATTACTTAATGGTTACGTTTGATTTTCTGTAGAGAAATCAGCATTAGCTTCAACAATGAGTATTTGTTGAAAAGTACTAATGACAGGCTTACCACGATATCGCCAAACTTTGGCCAACGTGGAGAAATATTGCGAAATTAGGCGACAAAAATGTTTCTGTATATGAAGCCAACTTGGAGATAGCTGGCTAATTTGGCAAAATTCCCATTTAAATCTATTTATGTTCCATAATTGAACTCACCGAATTAAATTTAAACACCGTGCATTTAAGGATTTTTTCAAGTTTTTTCTACTACTTAGTGCATATGAAATACATATGTACTTTCTAATTTTTTGTGAATTTTAATGAAAGCATGATTTAAAAAAAAAATAGTAATAATTTCCATTTATATTAATTTCTTTTTAGTCTTTAAAAATGAAATTGGTACTTTACCTGTATAAGGGCCTTAGCGAGGTAGAGAAAATGGGTTTGGCGAGATAAGTAAGCTTTTTATGCGTATTTTCGTGCGAACTTATTCATTATTTCATATACTCAAGCAATTTTTTAAATATTTATACAAGTTATTTTGTGTTAAGAAGCCACTTACCTATTTTTATATACAAACAAAAGTAAATTGTATATAAAAAGTAAAATATTATATATATAAATAAAATGATTATATTTATGGCACAGATGCCATATACGGGGTCATATACGGGGTCATATACGGGGTTTGGAGTGATTTTTTTAATGCAGATTTGGCAAAAACGTCGTTTTCGAATACCAGTAACATATAGCGTGCTATAATAGAGCGTTATTTTTTATTTCAATATGAAAACAAAATAAAGTAATTTATAAAACATTTTCTATTACCTTTTTAAAACAAAATAACAATCAATAAATGATATAATTCTAGAACAAAAAAATTTATAATAATGTTATATATGGTTACATCAGTGTTGGCTCGTGACTGACATTTTGGGGGTCACTAAATCCATAGCTGCCAAATTTTTTCTTCTCTTACCCCCCAAAAAAATTAAAATAAATAAATTATTAAATGAGACATGCATTTAATAGGGAAAATTACGTCATATATTAAAACGATACTTTTAAAACGATTTTAATTTAGGAGACTTTTAATCTGACGTACCATTGTATCAAATTAGTACGGCAAGCAAATTTGTTTATATATTAAATCAGTATGCGCAAAATAATTTCGATTTATTTTGTACGAATACTTATTCTCTAAATACATATTAGAAAATTCGGATATTCTTAATTATTAATCATATGTGCTCTTATATTTTTTGTAGTACAAAAATTTTCTGAAAATTTTGCCATATTTAATCGGCCGATTACGGTGATTTAAAAAGATAAAATTTACTATAAAATTTTTGTAGTGCAAAAAAGCGTAAGATATTGGCAGCTATGAACTAATTAAAACGGTAATAAAACTTACATAATATTTTTATTATGTATAAATACGAAAAAAGGTTTTTTAAAAACATGTTTTCATTAAAATTCACAAAAATTATATATATATATATATATATATATATATATATATATATATATAAATGCACTAAAAAGTAGGATTTGGAATTTCGCCAAATTAGCGAGCTAACGCCAAGTTGGCTCCATATATGGTGACTTATTTTTGCCGCCAAATTTGATGAAATACCGCCAAATTTGATGATATTTCGCCAAGTGGGTCAAAGTTGGAGCTATTGTGGCAACCCTGCCATTAGCAAATTTCAACAATTACTTATTGTTGAAGCTGTTACTGATTTCTCCATAGGAAATGAACCGTTGCCCACAATAGGGATCGAATAATAAAAAAAACAAAAACAATGTCCAATTCATGCATTCCTCTCAAGAATATACATATATTCCGAATTTCAAAGCTCTATGTCAACAAAAAGTGGAAAACGAGTCGCAAGATTTGACTCGACACTAATATAATTTTAAGTTAAAAGAAAGCTTGTAATAATAACGAAAGAAAAATAAATTGGCAAAAGATTAATAAAAATCCGAATTAAAAATCGCTTGAAGACGTAACAAATACGTCTATCGTGTTTAACGTCAAGTGAATGCGACATTTACGATTATCCATTATCGGCATATAATCTTATAGTTTGGCAACAGTTTTTTGGTCAACGGGGTAATCAAGTAGTACCAAACAAACAATGTAAGTTCTTAAATTAACCTGAAAATATTCATGATGGCGTATTAAAATAGAGAAAAGAATTCATGAATAAGTTATACATATTTTTGAAATGTCTAAAACTCTATCAAGACAGAAAATATAAGCGTAAAATTTCAAAACACAATACTTTTCAATACGTGGATCTGAAAACTATTCCCAAGTGGGCGGAGTTTTTGAACCTCAAACCTATATGAAGAATATTGTCCATGCGTCGAAACTCAGACTCAGAAAGAAAGCGTCATTTTTAACTTAATTATTTTATACAAGCCTATTTTCAAAAGTTTTTTTGATCTTACTTATCTATCCAAAAACAGACGTCATTTATTACGATAGCGATGAATGAGGCCGTGGTAACCGCAAAAAGTCCATTCAAATTGAAAAGCTTGGTAACGCGATTGCAAAAGATAGCCGCTGTTATACTGATAATATCATTCAATCTGCCGTAACCTGGTAATATATATATATATATATTTAAACAGGGCAAGATAGTATATTTTCAGGGGCTGCGAAGCCTGAACGGGGGTTGGCGGGTATAGTTCGCAGGGGGCTGAGCCCCCCTGTATATATATATATATATCATACTTGCCAACCTCCCGCTTTTTTTAATTCAACAAAACATACTTCAAACCGGAAATTTTATTTAATAAATGAAACAATGTAAGTTTCAAATAACTACCACATAGAAGCAAGAAACATTTAATTTAATATATTTTCTGGTTGAAAATACGTTTTTTTCATTTAAAAAAAAGCGGGAGGTTGGCAAGTATGATATATACTTGTAAATTTATAGATAAATATTGAAATGATAAGTTTAAAAATATATATGATAATAAGAGAAAAAATAACACGTTTTGCGCGCATGATAAAATCTGATATTATGTATATAAAGAGGAAATTTTGGTGAAAATAAATGCGTAATAGTGCTACTTTTATACTAAAATCAGAATATTTGTAAAAAAAAATATTGACTAAATTAAAAAATTTACTTAATAATTTAAAAAATTGAAATTTTTCACTTAAAAAAAATATTTTCAAAGTACAAAAACAAAAAAATAAAATAAAATTTTACATTTTTCTGTTTTTAATTTGTAGATAATACAATAATGAATACGTTGTAAACATTTCTTTTAATTGCCTCGCATAGTTTTTTAGTAATTCTGCGCACTGTATCAAAATTCATCGTTTTGAATAAACGCGACGCAACGTTTAATTATCTTATGTAGTCTTGATAAAACTGTCAATAATTAATAAACTAATGGGAATTTTTTAATGCGTTTTTTAAATATTGTTCAAAAATAATTACGGAATTAAAACATGTGTAAAAAAATGGAAATTGTGACAGTTTAAAGGTATCCTACCCCTTTAAATGAAAATCAATAATAATATTGTTTGTTACGATGTTCTGAAATTCTTAATTAAGTTCAAATAATTAATTTAAAATGAATTGGATTGTAAAGTAAGAGGTATTTCCATTTAAATGTAGAGGTATTTTAAGTTCACTGCTAAACCTTAGACGTCTAAATTAAAATATATGCAACTATAAAAAGTTAAAAGAAGTGTTGTCAAAATCCACAGAAATTATACAACATTTACTTTGTAAGTAATATTAGATTTTTGTCAAAATTGAATTTTTTTTTTATTTAATAACTAATCCTTTCAATTTAGATAATTTAAAATTTCTTTATTGAAGAGAGAAATAAAAATTGATAATGTTTTGTCTGTTTTAAAAGTTTTAAGAAACGGCAGTCATATATTATCACTGCAATCTGGCCATTGATGATGCGTTTTAAAACTTCGTAAATGTAGAGGCGAACATTATTCAGTGCGATGTCAGTAATTTATACACTTTGACGTGTGATGAGGTACGCCTTTGGAGAGTATTTTAATACGGCAGAATTTTGAAAATGTGATCGAAGTGTGATAAATGATGGTAATGAAACTTTTGCTAGATAAAGACTAAACAGGTAGTGATAACTAGCTTGGGGGGAGTGTTGTAGGTATAAAAGACCAGTCGTTAGAATTGCAATTAACAGTTTTAATACTCTAAAGATTATCGAAACTAATTTTATTGCAGCATATTTTAATTTATGTGTTATGTTGCTTATTTCAAGAATTCATGTAATTTTTCTGTCCGAAATCAATTTTTAAAGTAAAAAAAAAAGATTTTATTTTACCCAAATGTTAATTTTAGACTGGCACTGTATTTCTTTATTAACAGCAGTTATAAAAAAATATACACAATGATAGTAAAAAATATTACGTAGATTTCTAATTAACAATTTTTATTCACTTAAATAAATATCTAATAGAAACTATATAACGTATAAAACAGTTAATATTTTGATATTATATTACTATAAATATTTAGTATAATGTCTGTTTAAAGTGGCAAATGTAGTTATTGAATTTCCGTCATGTTTCGACCAAAACCATAAAGTTAGAGCCTTGAAAATTAATTAAACGATGCAATAATGATTTAAAAACATGTATATATACAACAAATCTTGATTACGTTTTTCTTTTTTCATATATGAAAACATTGTTGTAAATTCACATAAATAATAAACAAATGTTTTTTTTTTAATGTCTGTATTACATTATGTACCTTATACCGATTTTCAGGCAGTACTGCGCCAAGGAATGGTGTATCACGCATGTCTGTATTTTCAATACTTGTTAAAAATGATAAAATAGTTATCTAAAAACTCTTTAATACTATTCTTACAATTCATTTATTATTGATTTATCTTAAAGTATGTATTTCATATATGCATCTGCGCTAGAAAATTCATAAGATTACGCTTTTAGGATATCTTCAAATTCATTTAAAACGATCGTCTGTGTCCTTTAAGAATTACTAAAAAATTCATAAAAATCGTATTCTACCTTGGCCGATAACATATTGGACAGCATTCTGCTCATCATTTTTCAGGAAAAACGTTTTTCTGGCTGGATGGTTCACGGATGATTTTCCTTTTCTCCGATATTTTAAGCTTTTCTATATTTTTCTTTTTTCTCTCTAATTGTTCTTCCAAGATATGGCGATATCTATTGTCCATTTGTCGCAAGGGTCATAGCATTGCATAATCATGTTTCCACTTCCTCCTTTAATATGTCAATTCCAATGGTTTCTCTAATTACCGCATCGTGAAAGTTATCATAGATAGCAATATGTCCGATCGATATTGTATTGATTTTAATGAGTAATTCTGCATTAATTCTTATGAGGGCTGTTGCTTGGTTGTTATATATATCCGGGATTTCAAAAAAGTCTTTACGGACGTTTCCAAGCCCTTCTGTTACAACACACGGTGGCTGCTGTGTGAAGTCACGGTGTGAGCAATTTGTGACCAATTCCACTGTGAATAAAAAAAAAAAAAAAAAAAAAAAAAATGTATCATTAAAGCTTGTTTAGCGAGTATTTCAAAATTATGTATATATATATATATATATATTGTCCTACGTGATATTTATATTATTTTAGTTAGAATGTTTCGAATCTTAATTTGAATAATTTTCTTTATACTATTGGGTCGTTAGGAAAGTCGTGTCCGTTTGGAAAAATCAATTCGCACCGGAAAATTCTATCATTTAATTATTAGACATCGATTCCGATGTCTAATAATTACCGAGCAGAGTTTTCCGGTACGAATTGATTTTCTCAAACGGACACGACTTACCGAACGACACAATATTTATAAATGGTTAAAAGAAAATAACTATATTTTTTTTCTGAACATACATCATCCAGTGTTTTTTTTTTTTTTTTTTTTTTTTTTTGTTTCTTTCAGGTATTTTTACAAAAAATAATTTGAAATCCATAAATATTTATTTTTTGTGACTTTAATAACGATGGCATTTAGTTGAAATATAATATTCTTGTAAAAGAAATCTATAAAAGTATTTGATCATAATTCAAATTATTTTCGGAATTTTAATAAAGAATTATAAAAATGAAATATTTTCTAAATAACACAAAAATATAGTTAAGGTACACAGATAAAAAATAATTCTAAACACATTTCTGCCTGTATTTATTTTCCAGGCTCCAGACTATCGGTCCCCGAACTTTTGGACCTCAGAGACAAGTTCCGCGAGATTTTTTTGAACAATATAAACACATCTGTACTTTAATAATCACAGAATTCTAATTTTATTAATGTACCTATTCAGTATAACAAAATTATAAATGTGGGGTGTCAAATTAAGGACCGCGGGATACCACTGTCTTTGATACACATTTTTACATAATTTCATTGCAGAAAGAACTTATTTAAACATAACCACTTTAAAGGTTGTTTCATTGTAAGAAAATTTTTAATTTTATTTTAAATATTACAAATAAGGATCAGAGATTGTTACCATTGATTCGCTATTATTATTTTTATAATTGGTTTATTTTCTCTGAAATTGCATAGAAATCGTAATTTAAGAGTGTTTTAGAACGCTTTTCGCACCTCCCCTTCGCTTCACCCATTTTTAATTCGAATTTATTTTCGACAGTCCTTCGAGGGCATTTATATTTTATAAGTAGCTACCATGCCATATTTAAAGTTTCTAGCCTCTTCAGTATCACAGAAATCGCAGTTTAGAAAGTTTTTTACTCCCGCAACCCTCTGGTGGTAGTGGCACAGACATAAAATATAGCTTATATTAGAGCAGGTTCTATCACCAAATATTTGTCGCAATTATTTTTTGATCGGTTTGGTATTTGATAAGATTGCATAAAAACTGTAATTTAGAACGTTTTTAGATCGCTTTTCACTCACTTCATCCATTTAAATTTGGAATTTTCTTTCGACTGTTCTTAGAAAGCAGTTGCATCTTGTAAGTAAATACCATGCAATATTTCAATAGAAAGTTTTTTGCTCCCGCAACCCTCTGGTGGTAGTGGCACAGACATAAAATATAGCTTATATTTGAGCAGGTTCTATCACCAACAATTTGTCGCAATTATTTTTTAATCGGTTTGGTATTTGATAAGATTGCATAAAAACTGTAATTTAGAACGTTTTTAGAACGCTTTTCGCTCACTTCATCCATTTAATTTTGGAATTTTCTTTCGACTGTTCTTAGAAAGCAGTTGCATCTTGTAAGTAAATACCATGCCATATTTCAAATTTGAGACCCCTCAGTTAGGGGAAAAAACGCAAATTAGAACATGTTTTGCTCTTGCACCCCCACATGGTAGTGACATCAACATAAAATATACAATATGTTAGAGCAGGGACTGTCACCATCAATTTGCAACCATTACTTTTGAAATAGGTTTGGTATTTCCTAAGATTGCGTAGAAATCGATATTTAGAAAGGCTTTACAACTTTTTAGATCGCTTGTCGCGCATTTTCACCCCTTTTAAATTTCCAATTTTTTAGAAACTGTTCTTAAAGATCCTATATATCTAATAAATATGTAATTTGCATAATTTCAAGTTGCTATATCCTACTGATCACAAAAATCGAAATTTTGAACGTATTTTGCTCCTGCAACCTCCAGGTGATAGTGACACTTACATGAAATAGCGTCTATGTTAGAGTAGAGGCTGTCAGCATCAATTTGCCTACCATTATTTTTGAAATCAGTTTGATTCTTCCTGAGGTTTCTCACAAATTGGCATTTTGAAAGTTTTTAAAACGCTTTTCGCGCATTTTTACCCCCTTTAAATTTTAATTTTTTACAGAAATGTTCTTAGAGATCATTTATATCTAATAAATATATTCCATGCCATATTTCCATATATTCCATGGGGGTAGTGGAAACAGACATAAAATATAGCCTATCTTGGAGCAAGTGCTATCATCAAGAGTATCATCATTTTTACACCATTCTATTAGAAATCGGTTCAGTACTTCCTGACATTGCATAGAAATCGCAATTTAGAATATTTTTTACAACGCTTTTCGCGCATTTTCACCCTTTTTAAATTTTGATTTTATTTAGGAAATGTTCTTGGAGATCATTGATATCTTATAAGTAACTACCATTCAAAATTTCATGATTCTAGGCCCTTCCATAACACAAAAACCGCAATTTAGAACGTTTTTTTCTCCTGCAACCCCAAGGTGGTAGTGATACAAAAGTAAAACAGAGCCATGTTAGAGCAAGGTCTGTCACCATCAATTTACAACCATTACTTTTGAAATCGAGTTGATACTTCACAAAATTGAGTAGAAATCACTATTTAGTATGTTTTTTAGAACCGTCTTCGCGCAATATCCCTTTGAGACCCAACCCGCACGATCGTGGGGGTTAAACATTCATTTAAATTTTTATTCTGAATCGTATGTAATAAAAACTCGAATAGAACGATAATTCTGGTTTGCAGATAGAGTAAAGTATAATTTTTTATCAACAGGTAGCGATTGCAATTCATGTTTTACGTGCTACAGGCATGACTAGCTTTGTTTATAATACATCGGGTCTTAAAGGGTTATCACCCCTCTTAAATTTCGAATTTTTTAAGAACTTTTCTTAGAAATCATTTATATCTAATAAGTACATAATATTTCAAATCTCATGTTTCTAGGCCCTTCCGTAACACAAAAATTGTATTTTTAGAACGTTTCTTGCTCCTGCACCCCCTTTGGGGTAGTGGCACCGACATAAAATATAGCCTATCTTGGGGGAAGGGTTGTCACCATCCTTTTGACACCATTATTTTTTAAATCGGTTTGGTATTTCCTGAGAATGTGTAGAAACCACCATTTACAATGTTTTTTAGAACGCTTTTTGTGCCTTTTCAACTCTTTTAAATTTCGAATTTTTTAATAGCTGTTCTTAGAAATACTTTATATCTAATAAGTAACAAATATTTGAAATCTTGTATTTCTACGCTCTTCAGTAACGCATAAAACGTAATTTAGAACGTTTTTGCTCCTGCACCACATTTAGGGTAGTGGCACCGACATAAAATATTACCTATTTTGGAGCAAGAGTTATCACCATCATTTTGACACCATTACTTTTTAAATCGGTTTGGTATTTCCTGAGATTGTGTAGAAACCGTCATTTAGAACGTTTTTTAGAACGCTTTTTGTGCATTTTCACCTCTTTTAAATTTCGAATTGTTTTGAAAATGTTCTTAGACATCATTTATATCTTATAGGTAACTAATATTC
Organism: Maratus speciosus; assembly: GCA_963932465.1. Classification (NCBI taxonomy): domain Eukaryota; kingdom Metazoa; phylum Arthropoda; class Arachnida; order Araneae; family Salticidae; genus Maratus; species Maratus speciosus. The sequence goes on along the minus strand of OZ010786.1, from coordinate 47,547,491 downwards.
AAAATTTCATCTTTCTAGGCCCTTCAGTAACACAAAAATCTTATTTTTAGAACTTTTATGCTCCTGCACCCCCTTTGGGTAGTGGCACCGACATAAACTATAGCCTATGTTCTAAGTTAGGCTAACACCATTATTTTAATACCTTAACTTTTGAAATCGGTTCGGTAGCTCCAGAGATTACCTCTAACATACAAACAATTTTTACTTCTTTATAATATTAGTATAGATAACAGATAGAATAAAATGCTTCATTCAGGTATTCTTTATATGAATAATACTTTCAAATCACGCTTGTAAATACTGTGCCCTTTTATAAAAGCAGCTTATAGAAGTCTCATCTTCAAACAACGAAAATTCGGTATATATTCAGTTATTCAGAACTATTCCCGATTTGCTAAATCCGATTACTTTATACCATGTGATTACAATGCCCCTTTCTTCTGTCTTTTTATAGATCTTTTTAATCAATGCACATTGATAAAAAAATTGGCATTTTTACTATAATGTGCATGAAAATAATATTAGAATTAGATTTCATTAAGAGTTATAAAGTATAAAATGTTATGTTGATTAAAAAACACATTTTTTCTTTTTAAATGATCCTTTTAGTAGATATCGTTTGATTTTATTTCATAGAAATTTCACTTTAATTCTAAAATAAGAGAAGATTGAATATCTGTATGAAGAAAGGAAGGAAAAGAAGTTCATATAAGTTTTATTTCAGATTAAAAGTTTAACATTTGAAAATTCACCTAAATTTTAATAAATGATTAAATATGTTAGAAGACAAAATATACTGTGGAAATGTTTCTTAGAAAAAAAGAAAATATCAGTATAATATAAGGATTTATTATTTTGCTGCATTTGTAAATAGAAATTTTTTAATTAAATGAATGCCTATAGACATTGTACCATTGATTAAGGTTTTAAGAACGATTGATTTAATCTTAAAAAAAAGTGAGAATAAGAACCGGAGATTGACAGTTTATATAATAGTCGACATTCTCCCTTTATCAACCCTATTCAGAGAAAAAGTTTTGATTCTAAGGTATTGTGTTATGAAAATTTTAGGTAAGTTCCACAATAGTTAATTACGAATATGCGAAAAATAAGTTATTTTAATACTTTTGAATGTATTATGGAAACTTTAACTTCCAACTGCAATATTTTGAGGATAAATAAATTAAAATACTATTGTTTTTTGCAATATTTTGTTTACGGCCAGCTGGCATTTATATGCGAATAATGCATACAATCATTCTGAAATGGGAAGGTAATTCATGTTATTCCTAGTAAGTAAAAATATTTGGTATAATTTACTATAATAGCATGAACACCTTCCCCACTTAAGTTTGAATTTCGGAAGAGCCCCAAAAAGATAAACATTCCCCACTTTCTTTTTACTTTCTTCTATCTTTACAAGAAGAAAGTATTGGATTCATGAAAATTTTCGACTTCCGGTTTTCGACGGATTTACACGTTTTAGAAGTCAGAGATTCCGAAAAACTTGTTTTTACAAAATGTCTGTCTGTGAGTCTGTGGTTCTGTGAATCTGTCTGTCTGTATGTAACACAAATTTTGTGGGCACTCTATCTCAAGAACTAATGTACGGAATTTAATAAAAATTTATGATGTAGTTGTGACAACTCCAACTGCCCTGCCCAGTAGCTGCCTCATAAAATATAGTCATTTAACATGACTTCTAAAAATCAATAACTAAATATATTACAATTTACAATTCAGGTAAGAATTCCAAAGTTCTTACCTTCTTAAATGATCCAAGAGACGGGATCGCGGTCCTCCGGCCAGCTTCCATAAAAAATAAGCATCGAGGCGTAAATAAATCTTTTCACTCCTTAAATATCCTTTCCGTAGTTCTCCACTGCATAAAATCCTTTTTAAAACATCTATAAAATTATCCGCCTCTCTATTTTTATTTTATTGTAAGGCGGGGATAAGCTTGTACTTTTTGCTGCAACAAAAGATAGGTATTAAAGGAGGTATAATTGAAGAGAAATTCATCTTTCTTTTTAAATGTAAGTATATTCCCTTAAAAGTTACAAATTACGCAGCGTTCAACGCTACGTCTTATCTAAACAACAAAATATCTACATCTACCAAAATAAGAAAACATTAAAGTTCTAATAAAAATTACTTCCGTGTTGAAAGGGAAAGTCTATGATGAAACAGTCATTGTTTATTTTTCTCGCCCACGCATTGATATAGCAGGTGTTCTTATTGCGTAGGGTGGAAGGATTTATTGATTCAGTTAATTCACGACAGTAGTAGTCCCTAATATAAATTGGTGCTTTTTGGTGCAAATCGCCCAGCAGGTGGCACTGCTATTCTGCATTTTTCGCGATTCCTGTAATAGCTCTATCTCAAGAAGTAATGGACGGATTTTCATCAAACTTCAGATTTAGTTATTCCTTGATATGAATTGGTGCTTGTAACGTTTTGGTGTAAATCGTCCAACAGATGGTGCTGCTATGCTGCATTTTACAGGATTTACACGATTTTTGCAAAAGCTCTATCTCAAGAAATAATGCACGAATTTTCAACGAACTTCAGATTCAGGTATACCTTGATATCAATTAGTGCTGTTTATGTTTTGGTGCAAATCGCTGAACAGGTGGCGCTGTTATGCCGCATTTTTCAGAATTTCCTCTTTAGCTAATTGCTCTATCTCAGTAACTAATGTGCCAATTTTCATCAAACTTCAAATTCAGATATACTTTGATATGAATGGGTGCTAAATTGGTGTAATTTCTTGTACTATTTAAATGATTTAATTGACGTGATTTATATAGAAGAAAGTTTTGTGATGGTCACAACATACTAGTTTAATTTCGGAACAGCCCATCAAGTACAAATCAATGAACTCAATCTCAGGTTTTTAAGTATATTAACTCAGATGATGAGCACGTCAGATGCTAGACTGTACATGTTATGATATTTAATTGACAGTGTATATTCTTTAATAAAACACCTTTAAGTAATTTTAAAGAGCATTTTTTGTTTTTACGAAATAATTTATGTGACTTGAACATTTCAGACTATATAAATAAACTTATAAACCCTAACTTATACATACAACAAACTAACATGTCCATTTTTTCTTCCGATTTGTTGTCATGTACAAGCAAGATGTAACTTCCCTATGGCTTTTTTCTATTTTCATAAAAAAAAAAAAAGAAAAGTTCAAATATAAATGCTGTAATTTGTTAGTTGAGAATTAACCATGCTACAAATTTGTATATATTAGTAACTCCAGAAACAAATTTGAACTGTATTTTATTTTATTTATTTATTTATTTATTTTTTTATAAGAAGTTTTATCTTAGACGATATTATAGTTTCAATGTCTCTGAGATGATTTTGTATAATTTTAGTTAAATCATTCATTTATGAATGACTAATGAGTAAAAATATCAAAGAGTAGTATTTTTATTTAAAAATTATAAAATAATGTCTTTCGTTAAATCTTTCATTTGAATTAAGCCAACTCATAATTTATATGTATATTGTAATGAAAAATCATCATTAACTATAGTACTACTTGCATTATAAATTTGTAAGTAAAAAAGATAATTTGGAAACAATTATAGAGATATAATCTTTTTTAGAGAGGGATACATAGTCTAATGCTGTTGTTTTAAAGGAAAATTATGTTTAGTGTAATAGATTATAAATGTCACAAATTAAATTAACTGTCTTTGATGAAAAAAAAATACAAACAAACTCATTTTAAGTAAACAGATATGTTTATTTACGGTGAGATGTAGAAACATATAGATTTTAAAACATTGCATATTACTAGACTCTCTCCCTCACGATTCTGTTTGAATATGTTCAAAGCTATTCATTTGTTGTTTCTTGAATTACACAATCACAGTCTTGAGATTATAAAAGATCGTTTGAATAGGAATTTTCGAAATATGCCATTGAACTGTTCGCTTGTATTTGTATCACCAAGAGATAGAGAAGATTTCCTACTTAAATTTTCTCGTAAATAAGTATATTTTGATTAATATCGGCAGTATCTTTTGTCTAAAACTAAAACTGTGGCTGTACGATGCCCAATTGTCTTTACTTCACCCTGGCCCCCGAAGTGCTGTGCAGCATGTGCCCCCGCCAGGTGGTCAACCCCATTCGAGACACCCGGTGTTTAGTTAGCAAGTAAGCTTGGTCTTCATTTTATCGACCCCGAAGAGATGAAAGGTTGAGCGAACTTTCTCCAGGCAGGGGCAGAACTCACGACCTGGCGTGGCAGACAGGAGTGCTGACCACTACGCTACTGGAATTCTATCTTTTGTATAATTTGCGTATTAATAGCGATTGTACTCAGTGAAAATTATAAGAAATATATACTACTTTAAAAAATCATTTTTAAATTTTAGCGAAAAACAGTAATATTTTTTAAACTTTATAAACAAATTTTGAGGTTTTTTTTTTATGAATAAAGAACAGTTATAAGTAGGGACTTGATATGGAATAACAATAAAATACTAATTACTTCTCCAAGAAAAATTAAAAAAATATTTTTTTTTCTATTAATTTAAAAAATGCTACTACAACAGTTGTTTTTGCTTCATATATTTTCAATATGCTATTAATATTATAAGGAATAAAATTCAGGGTTCATTTTCAGAATAAAATTGTTTCCGAAACCAACAATCAAAATGCATCAACATGCCTTAATATAGATATCAGTGTAGATAAACACACACACATGTAAATATTTTATGTGATTGAAAGATTCATGTGTTGCATGTTTTTCATGATAAACAAAATGTATATATATATAATTTACAAATATTTAGTAAAGCTTTTTTTTGAACGGGTAAGTAAAAACCGTCTTCTTTCATATATTAAAAACGCCATGTAAAATGTAGCAATTGAAGCATGAAAAAACAAGTATATAAATTTGAAATTAAGGAGAAAACGTATGATGTTTCCAAAAACAATGTTAGCAAATATTCATCAAAGGGTATGAACTTCTGTTATGATGTTTCGAGCAATTTGAAATTTTCACCTTGATTAAGAAAAAAAAATTGCGTACAACCGAGTTAAAAAGTCTCCAACCCTGGGATCGAACCAGAGTCATTTACATTATTACGCGCTAATACTCTACCCCAACAGCAAGAGATATCATATCGGCTAAATTTCGGTCTGTTATAAGAAGTGTCGGTAAATGAATGGTAGCCAAATAGAGAGATTAACGCGATGTTGCCTGGACAATAACTGACGATTCCTCTAGTTATAGGTCAAATGCCAACATCGGTAGGAAGACGAAATGATGTATGAAATAAATTTATTGTCACATACTGAAAATATAAAATCGGCCGATACTGTCAGACAACCAAAATGGAATCATTTTAATGGAATTATTATTTTGCCTCGGCGGTAACTCTATCCCCCTTAGTGAAATGCCTTACGTGACATAATCACACCAATATCCTTCTCCAATCCCCCCAAAATCCTCTTTTCACGTTACAAGGATAGACCAGACCCCACTTTTAAACGAACAAACGAAGGGAATATAAGTCAAAAATACTTCCGAAAAATTGTTTCTTGGTGAGTAAATTCTTTATGCACAAATCAATAAACCTTAATCTGTTAAAAGTTTGCAGATTCTCCACGATAGCTGGATCTGTAATCGAAATCTAACAACTTTTTAAAAAATCCTAAATTTCTTTCTTTTTTCTCTCTTTTTTCTTCTTTTTTTAGTTACGTATAATCATTCATACTTAAAAATATACTTTGATAAGTATTAAACTGATTAATAAATTAAACAAATTAAACTGATATATTTTTTTAAATGTTGATAATAAGACTTGCTATTTTTTAAATTTAGATTAATATGAGAAAATATCTTAAATTAAAAACTACAGACTATGTGCTCTAAATGCATTATTTAAATTATGAATTTAAAAATTTTGAGTAAATAAAGGAATTTTTTTAGAAATTAATTACGTAAAGTTTTTCGAATTAAGAAAATACAACGCTGGAACTGTAATAAATTGAAAGATGACCGATTGAAATGACACATAAATAAATTTGGAAAAGTTTTTGAGATCTTTTTTCTAAATGTTATCATTTAAAGTGTCTTATAGAGAAGTAAATCATCTTTTTTGATCAAGATAGTGAAAAATCTAATTTTATGCTATTTTTATAAGTAAAAAAAATGACAGAAGAAAGTATTTATTATTATTTTTTTATGGTTAAATTTATATATATATATTTATACATAACCATAGTATAATGAGAAGCGTTAAAGAATGTGATTTTTACAGTTAGGAAACAGTAATGTTAAGAGAGAATAATTTTCATTGTAAGATGTAAATATTGGATAATTAATTTATATGTTTGAAAGTTCGTTTTAATTCAAACAAAATATTTTGCTAAATAGCAATATTTTCCACTATAAAATACAAAAATATTTACCTATTATGGTGTAACTGATTAAAATGTAAGAAATTTGATATTCTTTAAAGTCTAAACATTGCTGTTAAATAATGTTACGATAAAAATTACAAATAATCACAATTACAATTTAAATTACAATTAATTTTTCTTTCTAAGATGAAAAAATATTTATACATCAATAGTATTATTAATAGGTAAAAACGTATTTTTTACCTTAAGAAATATTTTTATTTGCTTCTTAAACTACAAAATTAATTGCAGTTTAAAATTTAATTGTAATTATTTATAATTTTTATAGCCTTTAACAGAAATTTTTAAGCTTTAAACAAAAACAATTTTTTTACACTTTTTAATGGGTTATGTAATCGACGGATATGTATTTTTGCATTTTATTTATAAAAATAATGCCGTTTAGTAACATTTATTGTTTGAATTTAAACGAACTTTTCTTACTATTAAATACTATTTTTGCATCTTACGAATTTTCCTGTATGATATCACTAACTAATGGGCAAAATATCATATGATGTTGGAATGTTCTCGGCAAAAGGTTACCTAGTGACCAAGTGATCGAAAACTAATAGGCAAAAGATTTAAAACTGATTCAATAGTAATCGGGGTGAGATGCTCCTTATGTGCTTTGCCAGGCGGGCAAAAAGCCTTTCCCGCCGACCTTGGGGAGTGAGATTGTTCGGGTGAAACGTAGTCATATTAGTACATTCGGCGGAAGCTCGGCCAGGGATTATTTGCTGCTTGGGTATCACTGAGATACCTGGATGATACCAAGCCTAGCAGTTCTCACTCTTATCTATTGGGTAGGCTTCAACCGCAGTACAAGATGGAGTATTTTTCATGAGCCAACAACCCTGCGGCAAACACGGAACGAAAATGCATCCGGCATCGATGGAATATAATAAACATATTTATACAGAGTGTTTAAAAGTTGACCAACAAATTCAGAAGCGTGATAGTAGGCATCAAGAGGATGAAAAATTATTATAGAAAATGGATTCGAAAACTACGTATTCAATAAAAAATACAGGATGAATCATACTATCTCAATTTGAGTAGACGGTAATAACTTTAAGAATACTGAAGTATATTATAATGAAACATTTAACAGACATTGTCACCTTTGTTTTAAATATGATAACACCAAACAAAAGTGGTAGAAATTTACATTATACGCGCCAGTATTTTGGACTTGCCCCATATTTTGACAGTGATTATCAAGTTGATACGGTATCATCGATTGCTTGTTCAACATGTTTTTCCACATCTTTTCGTGATGTTATGACTTTTCACACAAAACAATGTACATATCGTTGCATTTTCATTGCAATGTTTTTATTTTTCTCGATATTATTACCGCCAACACAAGTTCAGTTAGGATGAAACACCCTGTATTTGTGACTAAATAAGTGGTTTGCGACCCCATTTTTCTATGGCTATTTTTTATCCTCTTGATGCATACTATCATCCCTATGAATTTCCGGTCAAATTTTGGAACACCCTGTATATTATTTTTGAATCTCTTTCTCAGAAAATTTCACATGCCTTTAATTTATTAATTTGAAATTTTCAACTTGCTTAAAAGGCGTACAGCGACAGCCGACAGAGTGAAAAGTCTCAAAGACTGGGAGCGAACCAGGGTCATTTACATTCCCAGTACTAGGCTTGGACGCTTTTTACCCGACTGCCAGGAAGGGTAATGTGTTTCACGCGTATATGGCAATGTGTATTTCTTTATACCCTCGAAACATCCCAACGGCTGGATGTATTTCAATGAATGAGGTTTTTATCAATTCGTCTCAACCGTCCGATTGTTATAGGTTAGGTTTTGTTTTTATAAATTCAAAATGGCGGTAGAGACGAAAAAAAATTACACACATTATTGAGTGGCATATCGTTGGATAGGTCTTTCAAAATGAAGACGATGATTCATTGACTATTTTACAGTCAGAAGCTACGTTTAAATATCACACAACCTGGAAGTTGTGTAGGTAGGATCTCTAGCTTTACTGCAACTCTAACCATCATAAACAGCTATAGGCTTCATCGAAACAGTGTTTATAGATAGGAACTAACAATTAAACACTACTTAAAATTCATCAGTACAAGTAAATAAAAAAAAAAAAAAAACAGGTAAGTAATATAAAAAATAGTTTCACATTGATGAGAAATCATTAATTAGTTCGTTTTTTAGGCAATCGGATTTTTTGATTTTTTAAATTTAATTTTTACTTGTTTCACTTGGTTGTCTGTATGCCTTTTTAACCAATTTGTATGCTTCAAATTACTAAATCAAATTACCAAATTTTAATGTGTGCGAGACACATATTCAAATAATTGTTATTTATTAAGTAAAAAGTTTGAATTTTTTTGTAATGGTTAACCATATCACTTGTAAACAAAATCACATGATAAAACTTCTCACAATTTAGAAAAAAAATAATTTAAAAATTTATTTAAAAAGTGGAGAAATTTAAAATCGTTATAAATCGAAATATTATTTGTAGAATTTATTTTTTTTTTAATAAATAGAAACATATATGTTTTAATTCAGATTCAACATTTTTTAAAATATTAATTGAAATAAAAATTTAAAATGTAAAATATAGTAACATTTTTTTAAATCCTATTTTCAAAAATAAATATTTTCTTCAAATTTGCTGAATTATAATTAAAGTAAAATAATTGAAAAAGCCATGTTCCAAGTTTCAACCACTTGTATTTAACGGTTCTTGACTTATAACAATTAAAATGCGAGAAATGGTGAAAAAACGCATCATGAAGAAAAACGCATTTCACAAAATTCGTTTCCATGACAACCATTGCTTGAAAGCTAGATTTTTGAAAAAAAAAATATTTCCTGCTCCAACTAAGACAGCAACATGATTTAAATAAGCAGAAAATAAACAGAGAAAATTTTAATGCAACTAAAGTGCTTTAGAAAATTTGCAGATTTTTATGTCGCGGACCCTCTTAAACGAGTGCGAAATTTCTACAAAAAAGTTCCGAAAATTATATATGTAGGATTGTTCCATTTCATCGATGACAGATACTCTTTCGTTTCATGTTTGATCCATGATCGGTGGCTTACAAAATATTATCCCATAGTATGATGCGGTTGCAGCCCTGTCAATAGATAAGAATTAAATCTTATAGGCTTGGTATCGTAAAATTATCTGTATATAATGTGTATTAAGTTAAGTGGAAGATACGAGTACCAAATAAGCCCCCCGTTAATATTTTAGATCACAGTAAAACGCGTTATATTAGAATTAACAGTTTTAATGTTGTTGGATGTAATATTAAAGGCGTATGAAATTTTCTGAAAATATTTCCCAAATTTATTTATACAAGGTGTACTCAGTAAAGTATAAGATACGAAAATCAAATAAGCCCACGCTAATATTTTAGATCATAGTAAATCATGTGTTATAGTAGGATTAAGAACTGTAATGTTTTTGGATGTAATATTAAAGGTGTGTAAAAGTTTCTACAAAAAAATTCCAAAAACTATCTATATAAGCTTGTATTCAGTAAAGTATAAAGTACGATTACAAAATTATATCATTTTAAGATTCTAGATCACAGTAAACTGTATTATATTAGAACAAATTTAATTTTGTTGAATGTAATATTAAAGGCGTGTGAAATTTTCTACAAAAAAATTCCGTATAAGGTGTATTCAGTAAAGTATAAAGTACGAGTATCAAGTAGCCCCGCAGATTTTAGGTTTTTTTTAGGTTAGGCAGAATTTTTTTTTTGCTTTATATTAGAATTAACAATTTTAATGCTGTAGGATGTAATATTAATACATATATTTACAACATTATATTATGCATTATGTTGTCTGTGATTAATTGTGCTCAGCAGCGTTCAAAACAAAAGCATATTAAAGTGGCTTATTAGGAGTATATGTTTTAGAAAAGGCCAAAATTTACTAAATCCATTATTTAACCTTTCACAACTGACATTTTGAGCTTTTATACCAAAATAGCAAACCAATAAAGTGTTCTCCTTGTAATACAATAGTCTGGGGCTGGTCTATTTACAGGAATACCGTTTCGAATAGTCAAAACTGCTCATTTTATTTGCCTTTTACTCGACTGAGATGTCTTTATCAACACTTTGATAGATTCCATAGTTTTCTACATATATTGACATAGAAAATGTTTAATCAGCTTTTGTAGTGATAATATATGATGAAAATGAAGACCAAGCCTAAAACTGTCTGGCCTTATTGAGACTTTATGGTTTTCACATATTTGACATTCAAACTTAAACAGAATAAAACATACTGAAAATTTCAATGTACATTCTAAAAGAAAATTCAATTATCTCCATCATCATGCAAAAATTGTTCGATTAAATCTATATGTTAGGCAGATTTCACATGTAAATTGCTTGCTGTTTTGAACAACGACGTGTCGAAAGATTCAGTGGTTCGAAAATGACGATGAAGCCAGCATCGGGTGTGGTTGAAACTATCCGCACATGACAATGATAAATAAATTGTCATGTATATTGTGCTATTTATATTGTCGAAGAAGTCCCGTACAAGGTATAGTGAGATGGTCTTATTAAGATGATGAACTTATTTGGTAGAAGTACCTTATTAAAAAATTTAACATGAAATCTCAATGTGTTTCTTTCTCTGTTTGAGAGGTGGTGTAGCATCTTACAAAACGATAAGGTCCTAGAATTCCTTACTGTATGTGCACTGTATGATTGTGTGTCGGTATCTTGTTTAATTATGGCTGATAAATTGTAATTGAGAAGACATATCCTATACGTGCAATGAAATATTAATTTGCATCTTATAAAATGAATTTTATGAACACTGTTTGACTGCTTTTATATTTTATCACAAATTTAAAAAAGGTGTAAAATGCTTAAATTATTAGATAACGATTTATGTATAGGGTGTATACACGTATATAATATGTATAAGGTATTCCTCTGGGCATTCCAGTTGCGGAATAGAGGATAATGCATTGGCTGAATGTACTTCAACTAATACATTATCGAGATGAAATGCACACACAAATAGCTGTCTTACGGACAGCAGTTAATTCACGCATAGTTATATCTTTCAGTTGAAACACCTATTTCACAATATTCTATTGCTGTAAAATGATTTACAAAGTAGCTGAAACAAATGTTCATCGACGTTGGGTACTCCAACCAAGGATTTTTATTAGTTAAAACTTCTTTGAAACTTAAAATTGAATGTATGGAAATATATATTTCAGAAAAAAATACTAATGTATTCCATGAACTGGTATTCGTTATTATAGGAACATATACGTAGAAACATAATAAATATTTACATATGTATGCAATATATATATATACATATATTTATATATATAATAAATATTTAAAAAATATATATGGATTTAATGAGAATATTTTATATATCAAGAGTCTAAGAAACAATTTATAAGATTATGAGAAACACCTGATCATCGATATCGTCGGTTAGACCAAATGGGATTTTTTATACGTTAAAATTCCTTTGAAGTATGAGCAATGACTGTATAGATTAGTAATGTCTTTGAGAAAAAAGAAAACACTAATATATTTTATCCACTGGTAATCATTATTCATATGAATTCATACATAATGCATATTTACATATCTATGCAAGTATAATAATAATAATAAATTTTAAACAGGAAAAAAGCCATGAGAAATAATAAGAAGGTATTAATTTTATTTATGATAAATCCATAAAGTGATTTATAAAATTATGAGAAACAACTGATCATCGACGTCGATTAGTCAAAACGTATAGGTGTATAAAGGAAATAAATGTAATATCCATTTATACATATTTGTAGTATAACGTGTCTACAATGTTAATTCAATTCATATTTCAAAGAAACGAAATAATAGTTAAAGATTCTGAAACATTCATAAACATTTTTGAAATTGCAAGGACATTTAAAAAGTACAGTTGAAATGACAAATAAAAGTAACCACTGTTTATTTTCTAACTAGTTTTAAAAAACAGAAGTGTAAAAAGTTTAGTACTCTAAGAAAATTAAAAAAAAAATGATATTTTTCTTTTAAATTTAATTAAAAAATCATTGAGTATTAAATGTACGAGGTCCTTTTTTTTGCCATTTTGATTATTCATAAAAACAACGATGAACTTTTGTTTTATAATTAAGGGTCTCTAGCCCGTACGAGCCCCAACAAATACATACCTTTCGGTGCACGATTGTACCACAGTCGCCAGTGTCGGGTAAGTGTAAACATCGGCACAGCGGTTTCTGTGAACTGTCGGCAGCATGTCGGCAACTGAAACTTAAGAATCTGTTTTATCGACTGCTGGTTACCGTAATCGGTCTCCTTATGGTTATATATCGGCAAGTGTCTTACAACTGTAAGTGACGCATGACCTATATGTGATTCCTGATAGTGGCCCGATTAGATTTGCCAACATCGATCCGAATTCGCAATTTTTAGTCTTAGCCGACATTTTTTTCTTTTTCTTAATTTTGTTTGAGTTTGAGTTTTGATAAGAGATGTATATTTCATATATTTCATATAAAATTCTAACAGTGATAAATAGAAACAATGTCAAAAATAGCCTATATTTATTTATTTAAAAAGTTATTATTGAATTCATTAAAAAAAAACTTACAGTTATTTGAATAATCAACAGAATTTTTTAAAGTGCTCCTTAGAATTATTATTCAATATAAACTTAATCGTAGAAAGTAAAAAAACTTCATAAGATAATTGAACTTATTTTCTAATTATATATTCAATTTAAAAGCAATAGCTATGTTTCTTATTTTATCTAAAAATCAAATTATTAAAAAGTGTTTAAAATTATTTTAAATGCTATAAAAATATAAAAAATACAACCCATCTTTTTAGCATTAAAATTTAAAAGAAAGATTCAGAAATCTCCCACTTCTAAAAGATTATTTACGAAAAAAAAGATAAATTAATATTTCTATTTTAAGATTTAAAAAAAATGTTGATAATTAAAAGGATTAATATTGCTACATAATCACTGAAAATATATTCTGCATTAAATCATCAAATATCATAAATTGAATTCTTATTCTAATTAAAAGTGATTAATTATCAACTTATTTTTTTTATTAAAATTAGTTTGTCTATGTTACAATAATATACTTCTTGAATTAAAACATTTAATTACATTAAAAGTCTTAAAGAAAAAAATTGTATTAAAAGAAAAACCTCTAAAATTCAATTATTATATGTAATACTTAAGAATTCTTAAATTTTAAGATTCAGAAATATTCCCATTAAAAAAATTATCTTCCAAAAGGAAAAAAAAATATGTAAATTAATATTTTTATTTTATTTTTAAATTAAAAATATTTATAAGAAACAAATTAATATTGCAACAAAATCATTAAGGCCCCACCAGTGGCTGAGAGGTTCTGCTCTCGAAACTGGTAGACGGGAAGTGCTGGGTTCGATCCCAATCGCGCCCGTCGGCCTAATCGTTCGGAGTTTTCGTGGTTTTCTTCGAACCATGGATTTCCATGCGTTAATACGGGTTAGGTTCCCTTAGAAAGACCCCCACGAAGGGCACTCCCCCTCGGGCCTATATCCCTAGTGTAGATAATCGGCCGTCACAAAATCAACCAACCAACCAACCAACAAAATCATTAAAATTATGTTCTACTTTAAGTCATCAAACGACATAAAATGAATTCTTATTCTAATTAAAAGTTATTGATTACCAAATTTTTATTTAATAAAATATATTTTTTTTTTCATTCGAAAATATATATTTTATAAATTAATGGAACGTATGTAATTAATTACATTATAATTCCTAATAAGAAAATTCTATTAACTGAACAAAACCTCTAAAAATAATTTTATTTTTTAAATACTTAATTATTGTTAAATTTATAAGAAAAACCAATTCGTTTGCTTTAACTAATTTGCTTAAGATATTTATTTCATCCATTTAAATATTAAATTAACTATTAAATACACGCGCATAAGACAAGTACAAAAAACAATAAATAAATAAAATAAAACCTTCAAAACTCCAATTTTTTCCATCTACCATTCCCCTTCAACGACAAGCTATCACATATCGAAATGTCTTCCCCTTATTACCTCATAGAATCCACTTTTCAACAAGTCTCAGCGGCCAAGTGGATAAGACTTTTACCTTCTGTCCTTCAGGGCGTCGGATAGAACCCAGCCTCTTCCATCGCCGAAATACGTTCCTTTCAAATGTACATGCTATGATGGTTCATGAATGGCGCCCATTTAAATTCATGCTGGTGTCGGGCTTTGGCCGGCATTCGTTAGGATAGCTATCGGCATAATGATCTGCCGATACCGGAACGACTGTGTGCCTCAGGAATCGGGTCGCTTTCGCGTGGCGTATCAAAAAAGATACGGAACAGGTAGCGGCAACCAGTATCGCGCCAATACCGCCGATAGTGGCAAGCAGCTGTCGGCCGATTGCTTACCGATAGCTCTGTATTTGCTGGGAGCTGCGATCGTCAATCCCGTCTAAACCATGCAGTTTCTAAAACACGCTAATTTTCTCTAATTTTGATTAAAGATTATCGATTACAGATGATTTAATAATATAATTTCGACCAGTGGTGAACTTCTGTAATCGGGTTGCGATTCATTTATCTTTGACCGGAGGAATTTTTCGGATACAATGTCTCTTCCACCTCTTTCACGACAGCTGGCGGTTGTTTGCATGATTGATTAAGTAATACATATCACACGTTTGAATATGTTTGTAAGAAAATGCATAAGTAAAAAATGTCACTGCATCGTGGACTTTCATGAAAGTGTCTAGAAGACTTTTTTTTTCCCCTTTTAGATGTTATAAGAAAATCCTTTTGATTACATTGTTCTAAATATGATGTAATTTTCACCAGTGAGATAATTTCTCAAGTAATTATTTTATTATTTTAAAGTTCTCTTTGTTAATATTCACGTTTAAATATATTTTTTAATTGTAAAATTCTTGGAAGTATTGTTAGCTTTGCTTTTTTTTTTTGGCGCCAATAAGTAAAGAAAATGGCTTTTCCGAAATATGAACAAAATCTCCATTGAGATTTTTAATAGAAATTAAAAAAAAAAAGAAAAGCCATACAAATTTTTCTTTAAAAGAAAAATCTAATAAAAAAAACAGTGCCCAGCTAAAGCTGATGGCACTAAGCTCACAGCTATTCACACTCATTGTATGTTATACTCTTATTTCAAAGCAACACTGCCCTCGAAAAATAAATTAAAGGGGTTGCCCCCCCCCCTTACTCCGTTTCCCATCTTTATACTTAACCAACGAGCCTCCAAATCTGATCAGCTAAGCGCCTTATCAGCATAAACCCGTATACTAAATTTGAAGCAAACCGCACAGAAAACCTATTTATCTAAATTAAATGGGAAGATTAGCCGCCCGTTCTCCTTTTATACTAACCAATGAACCCCCAAAACTAGTAAAAGTACCTTATCAAAATGAACCTATTTACAAAAATTGAGGCAAATCGGATAAATCGGCCGAAAAAATCCCATTTATCTAAATTAAGGGGAATTAGCCCCCGAGCCACCCTTTATACTCAACCAATGATCCCCCATAAGTAATCAGGGAATAGCCTTATCAGAATGAACCTATTTACAAAAGTTGATGCAAATCTTAAAATTCTATCTGAAAAAACAATTTATCTAAATTAAGTGAGAGGGGATTCCCCCCCCCCCCGTTCCCCCTTTATACTTAACCAATGAACTCCCAAAATTAATCAGGGAAGCGCCTTATCAGAAGGAACGTAGAAAAAAATTGAAGCAAATCGGATGTTTCTATCAAGATTACATATGTACGTACATACAGAAACTGCGGGCACATTAACTCTCAGATAGATTTTGATAGCCAGTGAGGAAAAAAAAAATCTAAGAAAGAAAAAGAATAAACTGTTACATTGAATTTTTGTTTAATGCAGTAGATTAGTTGAACGGGAAAGAGTTTTTTATTGTATATTCTTTTCCAGATTTAACTCGTTTTGTTCTCGTTTCTTTCTTTTTTAATTTAACAAAAAGTATTCAAGTAGAAAGATAAATTTAGAAGTTAAAGAAGTTTTAATAACGATTTTGAAAATTCTATTGTAATGCAGTAAAACCTGCATAACGGACACTCCCGAGTACGGACACCTATATTTAATGGACAGTTTTTCACTCCCCACTGCTAAAACCTAAATTTTTGTATGTTTATTCTCTGAATAACGGACATTCCGAATAGCGGACAGTAATTTTGGCGATAAAGAATGAAAAATTACTTTTTAACGAGAAAAAAATAGAAAAAAAATCAAAATCTCCTAAGTTTATCAGAGCAATGTGTCACAAATTTTGTGATCACCGATAAATGTAGGGGGTGGGCTGTGGAAATCCCAACTCCCACGTCCAGTGTTGAATTCAGGGAGTGGCCTGGAACAATTAAATGTCCCCCTCTTGGATGATTTGAGATTTTATGCTTTTAATGGTCAAATCATGCAATCCCCCCAGCCCCCCCCCCCCCCCCCCCTCCGGAGCAACAGAAATCTCTCCCGGAAAAAAAATGTCTGAATTCAACACTGTTCACGCCCGAGAAAGAAAATGTCTCTCCTTGAAAGATTTAGGATTTTCTGTTGATTAATGTCTAGAAGACTTCGTTTACAATTGGCATGGAACTTCAGGACAGACAATACGTTAACTAGTATTTTTGTTTCATTATACCCAAGCTCAAAGTATTTTTCAGATAATCTTATACAGTGTTAAGAAACAAAGAAAAAAAAACAAAAGATTCATTTTAGAGGACTCATTCGTAAAATTCAAAAGGTAACTAACTGGATTGCATCATTGCCCAACATAAAAAAGAAAAATCAGAGACGTCACATGGCGTCATATAATCTGAGCAAAAGAAACATAATCACTGAAAACCTAACATACGATTTTATTTATTTATTTTTACTCTTTTATAAAACAGTTACACAATTTTAATTATTTTTTTATTCGGAAATTGCGTAGAGATTTTTTGGCAGCGAGAATTAAAGACGCCAAGAATGCGACGAGAGCAGAGAAAAAATCTATCTCCCAATGTCAATTACTGTTTGTTTCTTGTTTGTGATTAATATTTCGAAAATGGCCTCAAAAAGGAAACGATTAACTTTAAAAGAAAAATTTGAAATTGTTAGTGTATCTGAGAAAGAGAAATTGAGTTTACGGATAATTGCTGACCGTTTCAAAATAGGTAAAACACAGTTGGGGAGATTTTGCGAAATAAAGAAGAAATAAGAAATTTTCGGATTACCAACTCTAACGAGAACACCAAAAATGTGAAATTGAGCAAGACTAATTCCACTGAAATTGATTCTATAATTCTGAATTGGTTTACTTCAGTTCGTTCAAAAAACATTCCTATCAGTGGGTCTTAGATTCAGGAAAAGGCTTTAGAAGCCAGTAAAGAACTCGGATTACACGTTTTTAAAGCTTCCAATGGGTGGCTGGAAATGTTCCGATATCGGCACAACTTCTCTTTCAAAACAATATGTGGGGAAGTAAAATCTGTAGGTCTTAAAGGAGTGGAGAATTGGCATGCGTGACTGCAATCAATTTGTGAAGGTTATAAGGAGAGAAACATTTTTAATGCCGATGAAACCGGACTCTTTTTCAGAATTTTTCCGAATAAGACTTTGTGTTTTAAAAAGGATGACTGTATCGACAGAAAAATGTCAAAAGAACGATTCTCACTATTTTATTATTTTGCAATGTGTGAGGGGAATTTGAAATCCTCTTATTGGAAAATCTTTGAAACCCATGTGTTTCGCAAAGAACATTCAATTTAATAAATTTGGTATTGTGTGGAGAGTGAATAAAAAAGCGTGGACGATCAGTCATTTAATGATCGAATAGTTAACTCCTTTGATAATAGGATGAAAAAACAACGAAGGAAAGTTCTCTTGTTTTTGTACAATGCCAGTTCTCATCGAAAACATTTGAAATTCGATAATGTTAAAACTGTGTTTTTTCCCTCAAACATAACTTTATTATGCCTGCCACTTGATCAAGGGCTAATACACAATTTTAAATCCTGGTACAGAAAGGAGCATTCCACATGAAATCAGGCAGTAAAATATCAATATGTAACCCACCATCACAGATTTTAATGAAACTGCGTGTGTTTGTTCTTACTGTTAAGATATGTTCACCACTAATTTTTTTTGCTCCTTGGTGAAATAGTTTCTGAGAAAAAAATTGTCAAAATTTTGAAAAACTGCCGTCAGTTGGCATTCTTGACTGCTCGGTTTTTAAATGTAGCACGTCATATATATAATCATATTTCAATATCTACGCTACAAACATCATCAAATAATTTATGCATATTATCTAGGGTACACAGTTTATGAAAAAAATATATTGTTACGCTTATAACATTTTAAGTGTGTCTAAAAAAATGTTTAAACTTTGAAGTCGTGAATTTTTTATGAAAAATAATGCATTAACAAAAAAAGCATAATCAACAAAAGGCGGTATTTTTATTAAATTTATTTTTTGTGGGAGATATACTTAAAGGTGTCCTTTACTAGATTGTGAAATAAAAATAGTGGGATTTTGGGTGTTTTTAGTAGTATTTTCTAATTTAAAATATTTTGAGGTGCATTTCAAATCAAATCAAGTAGAGTCATTCCCTGTCGGTTCCCCTAAGCCATTTAATCACCGTCACAAATTTCAATGAAACTGGGTTTGTTTATAGCTCATTTAAGACGTAATCACCTTTAATTTTCTTGATATAAGTAAAATATTTTTTAAGATAAAAAAATATCAAAATTTTGAAAAAATGTTTTAAATTTTTTTAATAACAGTTCTATATTCAAAGACTGCATTAAAAAAAAGTCATTTCAATATAAAATCACTAAATAGGTTTCAAATAATGTATATGTGACAAATAATGTAGGCAGATTATTATTTCTTGTTTTTTGTCATGTTTAAACACTAAGAGTGTCTTTTATCTTGTGAATTTTTAAAATCAAGAATTTTGACAAAAATGATGTGTTAATCAAAAATTTATTATTAACCGAAGGCAGGGTGTTATTGCTTCTTTTAATTGTACGTAAAAATATCTTTTAAATGGTTATAAAATAAAAATAGTGAAAATCTGAGAAAAAATTGCCACGAGTTGCCATTAATGATTGTTCGATGTTAAAGGCCTCATTTTATATATAAAATCATATTTCAATAACTAATAAATAAATCTTCTTCAAATAATTTAAGCAAGGTAAATAAGGTATGTAGATTATGAAAAAAATATTGCTGTAATGTTAAAAAAATATTTAAATGTGTCTAAAAAATTGTAAAATCTTTGAAATCAAAAATATTTTACAAAAAATAATGAAATTATTAAAAAAGCTTTATCAATCAGAGGCGGAGTTTCTATGACTAATTTTTTTTTTATTTTAAGTTGTACATAATACAACTACATTATAACTGGATCTGAAATAAAAATAGTGGGATTTTGGTTGGTTTTAGTAGTATTTAAATCATATTTAAAATTATCAATATTTTCAAATGTAATATCTATCCAATGCATCATCCCTGGAAATATTTTTATTTATACATTTATTTTATTTTTCAAATTATCTTTTATGTTCATTTCTTAAGGAAAAAAATATTGTTTTATAGTAAAACTTCTTGGGCGAAGAGCAATTATCCCTTTCCAAAAAAGAGAAAAATCACTAGCTCCTCACCGCCCAATAGAAATTTTCAAAATGACACTCCCAATCTTTAAACTCATATTTGGCTACTAATATTGAAAATTTAGCATTGAGCTGCATAAAATTGAGAAAAAATACCAAATTTCACTCTTTTGAAGAAAATTTTGACATATTGTGCTTTAAATATATGCAAAAAATGCATAATTCATTACATTTATATCTTTCAAATAACTATATCTAAAAAATTATTTAAAGCTTAATGAGTTGCACTTTTTTAACTTTATTCAGTTTCTAATTATATGTAATTTGATTTATTTCATCACAATATTGCTGAAAGATGGATTTTCAACATATATATGTCTGTATATATATGTGTGTATATATATATCCCTGTTCTCAATCAAATTATTTAAAAAATATTCATTTATGTTTAATAAAGCATATATATTGTTTATACACTTATAGAAAATACATATGGTAAATTTTATGATATGCCAATAATATCTAAAAGTAAAGAACTTATCTAATAGTATGTAACGAAAAATTTAACATCTGGTGTAACGACAAAGAAATTTTATAATTCTTTTACTTAATTTGGATGAATGAAAAATCGTACCTGTTTATATTTTATTGAAGTACAGGTGAAAATGTCACAAAGACATTCCTATCTCAACAACAACTGAGTATGTCACATTCACACTACAGCTGATTTTTGTAAAAAAAAACGTGATTCAGAAGGATTAAATCTACTGACAGAGTTAAAACTTCACAGTGAAAAACAAATTACATGTAATCGCAACCAAAAATAAGCTTTTGTAACACTTTTTTTTTTTTTTTTTTTTTTTTTTTGTAAGAATGTATCTAACATTGGATAAAGATATGCACAATTTTATTTCCGTTTTATTGCTTAAAAATATAATTTAATTTCTGATTAATCACATAATAGAGGTTTTAGGACACATAAAAGTCAATTAATGAATCATTAAGTATTTCTTAGCTATTTTTGAATATCTGAAGTTTTCCTATTAGGGACCCCTCCGAATAGCGGACAGTTTCCGCTCTCCCGAGGTGTCCGTTATTTAAAGGTTTTACTGTACTATGTAGATTATATGTTAAGAGGTAATGTTAATGTCACAAACTACGTCCTAATTAAATATAATGATATATTATCATATATTATCATATATTATAAAATTTATTATTTGAGAAAAAAAAGTAACTGGTAATACGCTTCTTTAATATAAAGAGGTCAGAATTTTTTTTTATGATTTATTTTATTATATTTACTTAAATGCTACATTTTTTTATAAATAAAAAATAAAGAAATAAAGCTGATGCACACGCAGAAAGTTTTACTTGCAGTTGCAGAAGATAAAATATTTTTTTTTAATATTTACTTTTTCAATTATATTTTACAATAAATAATACATTAATAATTGTTTGTAATTAATTTACATAAAGCTGTTTTGAAATTTAGAAATAAATAGATTTGTCGTAGTTCTTTTTCTTGTTATTAAATATATATGTAGTAATATTAAAAGTTTTAAACTTGCAGCAAACCTTAAAACTGTAGCAAAACCTGCCAAGGTGGTATAAAAGACAAGAATAAATATTCTATTTTAAACAGTTTTTAATCTGTGCAACAAATTATATTTACAATTTAAGACAACATTTCGTTATATAGGGTGTTCGTAAGTATGTTCGTTATCAGAGCTTTTACAGTATAAAACAAGTCGGAAAATGTACGCCAAACGTGGCAAATGAGATGCGTTCGTACAATAACAAGTTTTATAAATATTCAGATCTTGGTGTAATAGCTGTTGCACTGTTACAAAAAATGCATGAATACAAAATTTACTACGATTGTATATAGTGAATTCAATAATAGGGAAACAATATGACTCCATCTTGCATGTGACGTAATCACCCTGGCAACCTATAATTGTTACCTAATCGTTGGGTATTAATTACGTATGACAGGATTTAATAGAATGAAGAAAACTTTTATAACTGTTTTTCTTTAAGTTTTGATTAGATTTAAATAAAATCTCAAATGTCTGGATAAATTTTGGAAACGATTATATATATTAAATTTCAAACCATTCCGTTGAGTAGTTTTTGCGCTGTTATATGCGGACAGATGGACAGACAGAGGGACGGACCAGATGACCACTATAGGTGCTACACATTTATATTATTATGAACGCACCGAAAAACGATCAAAAAGTGATGTACAGTCGTGGAAAAAAAAGTAAACACCTTCTACTAACTCTTCAACAAATTATCGTAGAAGAAAGTTACTGGTACCGAACGATTGGAAATAAAGTCTACTTTTAAATGATGTATATAAAATTTGCTTAGGGTGCTATCTACATATTAAAACGAACCTATACTTCAATTTATTCAATGGCAATATCCAATTTTAACGAGATATTTCAAATTTTCTGTTCAAACTATGCCTAGACACAAAATTTCAAGTCATTTGAATGATAAGTTTTTCAATTACAAACATTCAAAATTATGTTAAATTACATTTTCATATTTTCATTAATATGTCCTGAAATTATACTCCTAATGTGCTTATTTTTTGTGTAGCAATAATACTAATATACCCAAACATAAATACGTTGAATTTGCAATTTTTATAATTTTATGATATGAATTATGAATTTTGAAATTAATATTCGAAAAAATTGTGAATTGCAACCAACATTTTTTTTGTAAGATTAGGATTTAGTAAGTCCTGCTTTATGGAAATACAAAGTTTCACATTTTTCTTCCAAGTAGTCTCCAAATTATGCTTAAAAAACAGCAAAAGGATGGTTTAAGAGGCCGTCTATGATAGAATGTATATTAGATATTTTGAAATTTCTTATGCTATTCTGTAATCTAGAAGCCTTCAATGTCTTCTTGAATGGCGCTTCAGATGCATTGATTAAGAAGGGGGCTCTCTCGGTCAACAATCGAGTACCGTACTTTAATTTGAATACAGCCCTTAAAATACGATGGTTTTAAAACAATTAATTTCTCAGAAACTTATCGTACGAATTGCATAAAAATTTGTTTTTAGGCTAATTGAAGGATGTAGATTTATGGTGTCAGAATTGCATACTGCTATTGAAAAAAAACAAAGTTATGGTTCGTTTTAATATGTAGATGGCCCCCTAAGCAAATTTTATATTCATAATTTAAAAGTCGACTTTATTACCAAGCGTTCGGTACCAGTAACGTTCTTCTACGATAATTTGTTGAGGAGTTAGTAAGGGGTGTTTACTTTTTTTTCCACGACTGTACAACTGCATAACCCCCCCCCCCCTTAAAAGTTTCAGTACTATTAGTTGAACGAGGCATTTATACGTGCATCGTGTTAGCAATATTATACGAGGTAATCAACTTAATAATTAAAAATAATCTGTCCCATGTATGGGGATAATGGACCGTTATAGGTAAATCTTACATAAAGCATTTTATATATAGTTACATAACATGAATGTGAATTTATTTTTCAAAATAATTCATATAATTAATAAATTTGCCTGTAGATCTTGATTACTTGAAATCAATAAATTAACATATCACCGAAAATTGCAAGCGTTGAAATTCTGCGCATTACTTTCATTATCCATCCACTAATAATTTTGTAATACATTCTAATCAGTAGTTCTAATAAATGGGTTAGTTTACTTAATTTAACTAAAAGACTTACAAGCTAAGAACATTTCATTAATTACAGCCTCAAAGCAATAATTAATCTGGGAATAGGAATTAGCGAAATTTAACTGATAACTATGTAGCCTTGCATTTATCTTTATACATGTAACTGCGTCGATAAATTATGTATAATGAACACTTATTAATTAAAACGTCTCTGTCGTTTAAAATTTTATCAAATGGTTTAAATTACTATCATTATTATAGTTCCATGTCCGAATTAGCATATATCTATTTTTATGTGACCCATACGATTATTCACAGAAAAATTATTTAATTTAATACTTTCACGATGACTTAAACAATTTTTTATCTTTTAACACCACAACTTTCAAACGAAAACCTGTTATTAATTTTATAGCACAAATTTAGACACTTAACAACAAATTCAGTAGTAAATTGCTAGGGAGAGGGAATTAAAAAATATACACACTTTATACGTCAGGTATACACGACACCTGTCTAAATGTTCGTAAGACATAAACAGATAATAATGTAACTGACTAGAAATAATAAATCTATCATATGCAAATGAACAAAACAATAATAAATAACACGTTGTCGGTTCATTTTATGTAAATACATGCATAACACATATGTTTAAAGAGAAGTTGCCAACATGCTATAAGTAAAAAATAATCATACTTATTAAACTTAATTCCAATGGAAATGTTACATCTACTATTTTTTTCCCCTTGCATTAATTTAAAACAGAGCTACAAACAGTGTTTTGATTTTAGTTTTGTAAGTAGGAATTATTTTTGAAAGAACTGCAGTGGTAATTTTTTTAACTATTAAAGTAAGCTTGAAATGTTATACATGCTTTATAACTTTTGTATTTCATTTTTTGTAAACAGCTGTGTTTTTGAATACCTCGTATAAATTTGTAACAGTTAAATTGCATTTGGTTTTGCAAAAATAATTTTCCTACGATTAAAAATTTAATCTACTCCACGTTTAACAACAAATATGTTTTTTAATATGCCTGAATAATGCTAAATATTCCTTTGCAAACATACATGATTGGAAATCTTATGCTAACACATTCTCTAAATGATTACTTTTATTTGCAGGCGTAGTGTAAATGTCCGCGTCGGTCATTTCAAACGCGGCCCACTACAGCCAATAAAAACTGCACTCCACAATATCGGAAAATACCTGTTAGATTCGTATTTTTTTTTTTTTTTTACTTAAATACACATTTGCGTTTCGGAAATGATTCGGCATTATATATTGTTTAAATAGTGAATCACATTCATGTTATTAATTAGACGCTATTAGAAATGCAAAAGAAAATAAACGACCACAAGGTACAAACAATTATCCAGAACAAATACTTTCTTACTTCTTAGGCACCTAACACTATTGATAAATATTAGTATTTTAAAATAAAGCACTACCTGATGTAGATGTTACCTGTAGCGAAGAATCTGAATTTTAGACAAGACTTTTTATCATTTTGTACATAGAAATATATTTTCATTATTAAGAAAAGTAACAGTTATTGCATTCTCAACAATGAGCAAGAGATCTCTCAAAATTAATAGATTTTAAATAGTTTGCCTTAAAATTATTTTTTTATTAGCCCCCATTATACTATTTCTTTTTCCAAACTTTTAAAGTGTCGTCTCCAAAAAAGAACGTTCCGTTGTATACGCCAGCCGTAAAACAAAGCAGATGTATCTTTGTACTATTAAATACACTGATGCGATTTTTTTAACTTCTAAGCATCCCATATTTTCAAATTTTTTGCCGTCGTATTCAGAATAAAGTACTTTTTAATGAAATTTTTTTGAAAACTACATTTCAATTTATTCTTGAGTTATTAATTGTTTTAGTTGTTTTTAACGACATTTGTTTAATTTTGGCAACTCAAGTACTCAGTTTCTGTAGAAGGTAAAGACAAAATAGTTGGAAAATAGTAATTATATCTATTTGCCGCCATTTTCCCATAACTACTGAAAAAAGAAAAGTAATTAAAGTACGTGCTATTTTAAAAATATATAAATGAATGATTTCTGATAAAACATGGAGCTATTAAACACCAAATTTAATTTAATTAATTATGCTACAAACAAATGAATTAATACGAATTATTAGATAGCTGATTTTTTTATGTCGAGTTTCTTGAGGAACATCTGTTTTTTTCGACTTGTGTATTATTCAGCGATAGTGACGTCATATGAATATTTTTCTATAGATGTTGTTTAATACTAGATCGAAATGAAGAATACTTCAGAGGATCCAAATGACGTCATTTTATGTAAAAGAAAAGCGTGTGTTTTAAGTCTTAAAACTGAAATATATTTTATATTATCTGTATTTAGATATATATATATATATATATATATATATATTTTTTTTTTCCATCGGGGCGACACTAAATTCTGAAAAGAAGAATTCCTGTTTTCTAGTTAAATTTTAAAACTTTTTGTATTTGAATATTCACCAAAAATCAATTTTATGATAATCTTTCTAAAAATATTCTATGAAAATAAACTGCATAGAACGTCATAATAGAATTGAATAATACTGTGCAATATTAAAAGTATTACTGACTAAAATTTGGAGCTTTAATTTTAGAAAAGCAAAGTTACTTTACAAATTAACTTGTTTCCACATTTTTTTTATCTTTGTAATTTTTTGCTTTCTATGCATGCACTTTTTTTTTTAAACAAAACCGTTTTTTAAATAGGCTAGTTCCATCTGTAAATTGTAAAAAAAAAAAAAAAAAAAAAATCTGTAATTCTACAGACGTAAAGTTTCAGAATCTGTATGCTTACTAAAATTTTATCTCACACTGAACAAAAAAAGGTGTAAATCTACAAAATTACCTTTTGCAAAGCTACAGAAAGATGTAGCTTTACTAACGAAACTACTAAAATTACAGTAATCTTACTAAAATTTTATCTGTAACCTGGGTTGTAGTTACATAAAAAGTTCTAAGCATCTCAGTTTCCTAAAAAATTCTTAGTAACCTTACAATTTTTTTTTTTATTTACAGGGGCAAAGTGTATATGTTTCATGCATTTTTGTTGTTGCCCTTACATAAAAAGTTCTAGGAATCCAAGTTTCCAAGAAATATTTTAGTAACTTTACAGATTTTTTTTTACAGTATACTTGTAGTATAAGTCACATAGGTACAAATTGTTACGATTTTTGACTACCAGCATTTTCCAACGGAAAAATGTAACTTATTTTATCGGAGATATCTCATTATTTGAATAAGGCGAAGAAAACTTTTCGAAAATAACGGTGGCCAAAAAGCATAACAGACATCAGCTACGTAACTTACACTACAAAAACGCAAAAAACTAGGCTATATATATTTATAAAAAAGATGCATAATTAGGTATTTTTGAAATTACGTAAAGATGCTTTTTTGTGAATATATTTAGGGAATGAGAGTCGACAAATAATTTGACCCACCTATGAAAAATATTTATTACTTCAAAATTATATTTTTAGTGTAGTGAATAGAGCCCCAAAAGTGGCATGCAAAAGCTCGGATAAAACTTGAAAGTACACTGTAAAAAAAATACGACCAGTTTTCGTGTAGGAATCGGAAAAATAGTTGCTCTTATCGTACCGGAAAAATCTCAGACCCAGCTCGAAATAAAATCCGTAAAATACCGTTTTGTTGACTATTTCCTTTTTTTTTACGGATTTTATTCCGAGCTGAGTCGGAAAATTTTCCGGTACGATAAGGGCAACTATTTTTCCGATTCCTAAAGGAAAACTGGTCGGATTTTTTTACAATGTACTTTGGTAAGATATACTTCGGTGCCAATTCTGTTAGAACAAAATGCTTTGTTAGTGATATATATTAACAGAAAAATAATATGCTTACATTTGTTAATAAAGTGCAGTAAAGTTTTCTTCATAAGTAAAATTTCTTTATTAATAGTTTTAAAGGTATTTACGTAAAAATTAACTTTCATTGTATCAAATCGTTATCTGTACTACAACTTTAAAATTCATATACACTGCTCAAAACAATTAAAGGATATTTGAAGTTTTATATAAAATAAAGATATAAACGAAATTTTTTTTGCCGAAAATAGAAGAAGAGAATCACAAATGCAAATTTTTCTGGTTTTCAAACTGTGGAGTATGCAAATTTTGAGTTCGACGTCAAAAACGTCGCTTCAGCGGCAGCGAATGAAATTTGACTTTCAACTGTATAAAAGAGAATGAAGACAAGGATGATCGGCATTCAGTGATTGCTTTGTTTCGATGAGTACGATGTCTCAGTGAAGTCATTTGACAGATTCAGAAGCTTTGAGAATTGTTGGTAGGTTAGAAGGGGGCCAAACTCAAGCCGAAGTAGCGCAAGCCATTGGAGTATCACAAAGTGTCATTTCCAGGATCTGGAACCGTTTTTTGGAGAGTGGATGTGCAGGCCGAAGACCAGAGCAAGGTCGTAGATGGGCAACAACGCCCAATGAAGATCGGTATTTAGCGTTAACAGCTCGGAGACACCGAACCATGAACGCTACTCTTCTCCAACAACACCTTCGCTCGGCTACAGGCACCACGATTTCAACTCAGACTGTCCGAAACCGGTTCCATGCTGTAGGTTTGTATGCTCGCCGACCGATGGTATGTGTTAGATTAACATCAAGGCATCGTCGCGACCGCAGGGAGTGGGCAACCGAGCATGTCAACTGGAGGAGAAATGAATGGAGCAATATTCTGTTTTCTGACGAGTCCCGTTTTTCTGTGCATCCGGATAATAGGCGTATTTTCATCTGGAGGGACCGTGGCAGTAGGAGTAATCCTGCGTTCGTGCACGAAAGTGTCAGATTTGGCGGTGGAGGAGTGTTGGTGTATGGTGGCATCTTCATTGACGGGCGCACTGACCTCTACATCATTCGAGATGGAGCTCTGACTGGTCGCCGATATAGGGATGAGATCCTCAGACCTATTGTAGTCCCTTACGCTGCAGCAATCGGAGATAACTTCATTTTAATGGACGATAACTGCAGGCCATATCGTGCAAACCTGGTGGAGGATTTCCTTTTCGAGGAAGGAATCGTTCGAATGGAATGGCCAGCGTGTTCTCCAGACATGAATCGAATCGAGCACGTTTGGGACGCTCCAGGAAGACGAGTTTCTGGCCGCCAACAACCCCCACAAACTCTCCAAGAACTGGAAAGAGCTCTTCTGGAAGAGTGGGGCAGAATACCCCAACTCGTCATTAATAGCCTCATTGAGTCCATGCCTCAAAGGTGTTCAACGTTGCTGGCCGCCCGTGGAAACCATACCCCCTACAGAATATGATTTTCTTTGAAGAAAACACCTTTTCTTATTCTTTTTTTTTCATATGCACAAATTGTGTTTTTTTCCTTTAGTACACAAATGCGCAATAAAATGCATTTTTTTCTGCCAAACATGTGTAATTTATTCTCATATAACCTACTATGTCTGTCGACCATGTATCAATCAGCTAAACAGTTTACCAGAGACAAAATCAACCTAAAACTGCAATATCCTTTAATTGTTTTGAGCAGTGTACTTGAGACGAGTATTTTATCGTAAATATGTCATAAACTTACGAATTTCGACATAACATTTAGCATAGATATTTTATTTCTTTACAAATAATAATAAAACTTACGTTTTTACGAATAATATTGTAATTAGTACACTGTAAAAAAAATACTGCAAGTTTTCCGTTAGGAATAGGAAAAATAGTTGCCCTTATCGTACCGGAATAATTCCGACCCAGCTCGGAATAAAATCCGTAAAAATAAGGAAATAGTCAGTAAAACAGTATTTTACGAATTTTATTCCGATTTCATGGATTTTATTCCGATTTTACGGATTTTATTCCGATTTTACGGATTTTATTCCGAGCTTGATTGGAAATTATTCCGGTACGATAAGGGCAACTATTATTCCGATTCCTACCGGAAAACTGGCATTATTTTTGTTTTTTACAGTGTATAATAATATAAGTCTTTATTTTTGCAATGAATTTTAAATATTCCATCAGATACCCATTTTTTTCTTGGATTGGATGCGTTTTTATTACTGGATTATTATTACTTAACTAAAAAAAGAATGTTCAATTTTTTTTATTAAAGATTGTTAATGTAAATAAAACTTAATTTATAAAATTCTTAAATTATTAATATGTTGAATTTGAAATTAAATATAAATATTTGAGAAAGTGATAAAGTAAAGCTATATTGAAAATAGAATCTAGAAAAAGCTATTTCACACAATTACTGTCAATACTTTGCTTTGACTTTATTGGATTTCGAACTTGAAGCGGTGGATTTTCAGGTGTGCGAAACGTAAACTAATAAAATAGGATTACGTTTAAAATAAATCTCATGCCTGAGGTAATTGATTTCAGGCAATATATATTTCCCTCCAGTCGTTACTGAGAATGATTTATACTTTAAAAATTGTTTCTATTATTCTTTATTTAACTTGAAGAAAAAAAAAATTCTTTTAAAGTATTCACTCATGAAAAAAATTATAATTTAATTTTAGATTATGTTACAAATAAATAAATATGGATATAGTTATATATTTAATTCAGAAAAAAATGTTAGTAATTAAATGTCAGTCAGTATTACTTTATATTTTTCAATATTCTTGTGGCGACTATAAATGCAGTACAACATATTTTCTGTAGAAAATCGATTGCGCATTATTTGTCATTCTTTTACAGTATTTTAAATTCATTTAAACGACGCTATGCTATATAAAACAGAAGCAATTCGATATCATTAATAGTTATTGAAATATGATTTCAGTTTTGTGTTGCGTTTCAAGCTTTAAAAAGTTTTTGTTTATTTTTTGGAGTGTGTAAATTATATACTAAATTACATAAGAGACTACATAAAACAATTTGGATACATTAATGCGTATAGGGATAAATTCCTGATTATAGGGATAAATTTCTCAATGCGTGTTTTAAAATGAATTATACATTTACAGCTGCCCTAACTTTAATATACTATGAGATGTTTGTTGAATAAAAAAATGAAATCATTTGCAAGTTTACACTAACGAATTCGGATACAGTGATTAACTCTGATAAAAATGATGGTAAATGTTGAGGTGCATTTTTTTTCCAACTAAGTTTAATTATAGCATACTACCTGGTGCGCTTAAAATCCATGGATGTATAAATCGAGTTAAGAATGCTCAATGTACCTACCATTGGATCACAGGCATAATGCACGATACATTGCTGCAGAATGTGTTGCGTTGTAAGGGTGACGCACGTTTACTAACAAAACTAACACCTATATCCAAGGTACAATTTATTTTAGTAAGAAAATCGAGTTAAGTATATTTTTTTACGAATCAAATAAAATAATAAAGTGCATAACAATGTTACCAATAAGTTAAGATAATAAAGTGCATACAGACAAATATCATTTAAACTGCGAAATATATTAAAACGATCTAATACATATTTTAATAAAACGTTGCCATTTTTCAAAATATTGGCTTATGATTTCATATATGAAAGATAGAAAGAAAACATAAAGAGCAATTTAAAGAAAACCAATTATGTACTGAATCTAAATGAATAACGCCTTTACTACGAGGAGTGGAAAGTCCATGGATCAGCACTGTTTATTTTATATATTTATTTTGAAAAATGGATTTTATTCTTTATCTTTGCTTCCTTAAAGAGCGATACACATAATCCGATGGTTCTGTAAAATTTGTATACCGTTTGTCGGAGTTTCCTCTTAGTCCGCACAACTTCGAAGAAAATCCTTATTATTTATATGCTGCCACCACCGATATGATTACGTGATATCGGTCACGCACTGAGAAGATTGTTTAAATGAAAACCAACGCTTTCAATTAACTAAATTAACAGTTTATTTACACACTATTTACACAACAACAAAACACTATTTACACTTACAAACTCGGATATAGATGATCCGGTTCAACATTAAATTGAATACAGTAAATGCTGGTTGTGTACTGTTAAACTACGTTAAATCACTCTCACTCTACACACGTTAAATTAGCTTTCCGGAGATCAATCTCGATCTCCCAACACATATGTGCTCTAAACCTAGCTCTCCGAGCCTCACTGAATCCTACGCTCTATCTCTACGAGCTATACACAGTGACTACCTTGCGCTTGCCGCTCTCGGCTCCAACTGAACCCTACGCTCTATCTAAGAGCTACACACAGCAACTCACCTTGCGCCTTACACGCCAACTTTCAACTGACCCTCTCAGCAGAAGAGACTGCCTTCCAGCAACCCCTTGCTACTTCTCAACGTAACCCCTCAGGATTTTGCTACCCTGCTCGCATTCCAAGCTCCTTTTCTCGTTCGTGGAATGCCATTGTCTCCCCATCTTCACCGGGCATCTCTAAAGGTCGCGCAAACCCCTTTCTAACCATCTCTATTCCCTTCATTCCATCTGTACATTTTCACCTGCCCAGATCCATTTTTAGACAAGGAAAGAATGTTACTTTGAAATTCCAGTACACAGCCCATACAATATATAATATATTAAGACAAAAATAATATAGAAACCCAGTTCTAATAGCATATATTTCTCAGAACCTGACACCGTTGATACAGTACAATTTTTAAAAGGCTTCAAAAATGCACCAGCTTCGCATTCGACACCATTATTATATGCAAATCTCTCACTCTGGAGCCATCTTTTGAACTTCGGAAACTAATAACAGTTGCTTGAGGACATATCTACACTGTAAAAAAAAAAAAAAAAAAATACGGCCAGTTTTCCTGTAGGAATCAGAAAAATAGTTGCCCTTATCGTACCGGAAAAATTTCCGAACCAGCTCGGAACTATATCCGTAAAATACTGTTTTATTGACTATTTCCTTTTTTTACGGATTTTATTCCGAGCTGGGTCGGAAAATTTTCCGGTACGATAAGAGAAACTAATTTTCCGATTCCTACAGGAAATCTTGTCGGATTTTTTTTTACAGTGTAGAGAATACGAGAGTTGAAATTTGTATATTAATTTCGCCATTGCTTTCATTTATATGTGAGCCGATACATTATCTTGGAGAAAATGAACAATTTTCTTCACCATACGCGGGGATTTTATTTCGATTTCTTTGTTAAAACCACCCAGTAACTCTGCATAATGTTCTCTTGTGACTGTTTTTGTTATCTCACGCTAGTAGATAAATATTATTCCAGGTGAATTCCCAAAAGTACTGGTTAAGACCTTTGCTGATCAGTGTTGCGGATTTGGTAATTTTGGGTGGGTTTCGTCTGGTTCCACCACTAGATTGATTACCTATTATACTCAGGTGTGAAGTGATAGATTCACGTTCAATTCATTGTTACTTATCGGTGGAAAAACTATTTCGATTATGCTTAAATATCGCCAAATTGCTCTCATAAGGTAAAGCTAGGAGAGTCTGCGCACATTTCAAAAGAATAATAATAAAAAATCTAAATATTAATTTTTTGCTAAATTATGCATGAATAATTTTGACTTCATTTGTTTTTATGCATTTCCATTGTAATTTTGTTCTTATGCTTTAATTTAATAGAACAGCAGTAATAAAACCAAGAAAACTATTTTGCGCAATCTCTCCTTACAGGTTAGGAGAGATAGCGCACATGGGTAGGAGAGATTGCGCAATTAGGTTGAAGAGATTGCGCACTTAGGTAGAAGAGATTGTTATTAATAATAACTACAATTAAATTGTTAACAATAGAAATTACACATAAATGAATTTATTGTAAGGTTTATGTGAGTAAATATTATTGTATTGGGAGTGAATATTTCAACTTAATGTTTAAATAATAAGAAAAGAAAGAATTTTAATTTAAGAAGGAGATTAAAATATCAGTAAAAGCAAGCCCTATTAAGATTTCAAAATAACATTAATCTATTTGATAACGTGTTTAACTGGAAAATTACATCATTTTTATTTTCACAGTTTCGATGTATTTTGTTTGCTAACCGAAGTTGTCGTTGTCCACAATCGATGTACTTATTGTTGTTAATCATGAAGCTTTTATACAATCAACTGCCACAAGTAATAATTTGAATCCAATCAGTGGCCGAAGTTGTCTCCTGGTACAGTTCTAGACATTCAATGCGCTCATTCTCATTGACTTTCGATTTTCCCCGTCAGTTTATAATCCCACTTTTTCTGGAACAAACATCTTATCTTCAGCTTTTTTTTTTTTTTTTTTTTTTTTTTTTTTTTTTTTTTTTTGTAGCGGCATCCTTCTTAAGTCTTTTTTAATGTATGTATTGTGGATTAGTAAAATTAGTTGCACCCTCTTCCCTTTTTATTTCGATGTCATTAAATTACTTGCAATGGGTAAAAGCTTTTCCAAACATTGTAGGTTTTATTAATTTATTAGCAAATTAATTGTTCATAAATTAAAAAATATATAAAAATATTTAATTCATTTATTTTCAAATATATTATTAATTTATTAACAAAAATAATTACATAAAATTAATTTAATAACAACTGTATTATTAATGTATTAATAAAATTTGTATCTACAAATGTTTTTTTATTTTATTTTATTTATTTATTTTTTTTCAATTTGTTGCCAAATTGATTTTCGATAATTATGAGTTTTCCAAAATTATTTCAAAATTGATTCATTCATATGTTTTGCACGTAATTTGCAATTCATGCAAATTTACCAATAAGCTCTCCTAGTACTGAAACTTATCGGGAAATGCGCCATCTCTCCTAAGGAACAGATGCGCGAACTCTCCTATTTCAGTAGGAGAGATTGCACAGCCTTTTATTTTAACATGGCCACTTCTAAAATGAATTGTTTGAGTTCGCATCCTTAGTCTAGGTTAGTAGTTTATATGAAACCGTTTAAGTTCAAAATATTTTGCACTACTGACATTCTATAAAAATTCTGACGGACAGTTATGAAAATTCAAGCACTTACTTTGAAAAAACAAAACAAAATAGCAATGCTTTATCCAAGACGCTTGGAACAATCAATGTGCACATTCATGTAGTCACTGCACTAATGCTGCTGTACAGCTACCTGGAGTTGCTGCGCGCGCACTCTACTCCTTCCCGTCGAATTTCTTGGTGCGCGATCTCTACTACCGCGCGAACTCTCTCAGCTTTACCTTACATCATAGAGATGTTGCTGTTTTTGGTTTTTTGTTAGACACCTATCTTGCAGAAAGCTTTTACATTTGAAAATATGCATGCGAAATATTCCTTATACATTCTGCCTACACCTTTACGATTTCAGCTGTAGCTGTAACGAAACCTATAGATGATTTTTTAAATGTTTTCTTGGTTTGATGCCGAAATTGGTCATCCAGAAAGTGGACCAATGGTTGTAAATTGTCTTTCTTCCATTGCATTGTTTTCAAAAAAGTAAAAGTAGTGTCACTTACACGGCTGCAATTCGTAAAGAAATTGCCAAAACTTTATCGAAAAATAAAAAATATCGACATTTTATTTCAGCAAGCAATTTTTAGGGTTCCGTAACTTAAAAAGTAAAACCGGAACCATTATAAGATCACTCCTGTGTCTGTCTGTCACAACCCTTTTACTCGTAAACTATGCAACGTGGAAAGTTCAAATTGGAGGAAGTAATAAAGATTATTGACCCACATATTTACAGATTAATAAATATTCATAAATATATTTAGGGAAAATGTAGAGGGGCTAATTAAGTTACTTGATTTTTTTTTTTTTTTTTTTTTTTTTTTTTTTTTTTTTTTTTTTTTTGTATATCGTGTGAAAGGTTTCGTAACGCTGAAACCAAAAATATATTTCATTTAATTTTAGGTAATATATTTTCAAATTTATGGTGGTAAATGTAGTGCAAAAATGCTCCACCCATCTAATTCCGAATCTATTGAAACTAAAATTATGAAAAAATTAGAGGTAGTGGACATTAATTTAAACCTTGCAGGAAAATTATAGCGATTAATCTAGGTCACATTGTTTTTGAGAAAATCGCATTTTTCCGTTACACTCAAATTTCGATTTACGAGCTTTAGCAAAAGTGTTGAGCAGAGCTGGAGGTACTTATCGTAGCAGAAGTATAGAAGCATTGTTGATCTCGAATTTCGGAAAACATCGTCGGTAATTAGCCGAGATATTAACCCTTAAAGACACGGACGGTTTGGACATACATAATGACAGGGACGACGTACTCTAGCCTCCATCGGCTTTTAAAGTCTAGATAACAAATTTTGAGGATATATTTATGTAATGTAATGTCCAGTAGAATTATAAAAGCAATAAACGTCAAATTGTTAAAAACAGACTAATTTAATGAGAATTAATCACATAAATTCTATGGGATTCACGACTAGTTTCAATTGAGTGGCTCTCTCAATACACCTACAATGTCTTTAAATGTTAACTAAAAACCTATATAGAATAACAAATATACAGAATAGCTATATTTGCTATTATTTAGGTTCCATATATCATTGAACTTTCATGGTATATCCATTTATACTTTTCTAGTATACAGTGTCCAAAGGAAAGTCCCTTTAACCTGAAAATACCTCTGAACGGAGAGAGCTACAACTATGCAAGTGAGGTAATATATAGGGATATAGTAAAGCGACTACGCCCGATTTAATGAAAACGACAGCAGCGCCTTTGTGGCGAAATTTGGAAGATAGCACTTCAAATCGAAAACGAAAAGAGATAGAGCAAAGTTTCCAGTTAGATAGTTTTAGAGCATCAATCAATTAGTAGAATACCACATTTGGTTTACATGGATAAGATAAATCTTCGCCTGTTTACCCAAAAATGTCTGAAATCGATGCACTCCATTTTGTGTAAACGTTTGAATGGCATAGTCAGAAGAATGAAGATATCGCACAATTTATGCTATAAATACGTACTTATCTCAAAACATTTTGATAACATCACACAAAAAAAAAAGACAAACTGTTTCACAGTAATAAAAAGTTAATATTCAGTATGTTCGAAAAGTTCGCCATTGTTCACGATACCCGTTTGTATTCGTGAGAGTAATTCTGCATGCACGTTTCTCAGCATGGAACGTCTATTGCAAGCCTTTTCAATACGATAAATACGACAACATAGATTTAACCTTTTCAAGGGCGGTGGCTAGACGGTCTAGCCATCTAATTTTAATTCCAAAACTGACAAATGACACCAAGAATATTTTAATAACATTTTGCTTTTGTAATGAAAGTGCAAATTAGCGGGTTATTGTTTTCTGAGAAATTCGTTTGAATATTCTGGTGTCAGTCAATTATTTCACCAGTTTACGAACAAAATTCTTGTGGGCTAGAAAGGGTTATTCGAAAATTTTAAATGCATTGGAAATTAAATCTTTACAGGCATTACATCACAGTATAACTTCACAATCTGCAACTGTGCACTGTTTCATTTTCGGAATGTGAATAGGCAAAGTAGAATCGTCTCTCATCGATTTCGGGCATTTTTGGGTATGCAGGCGATGATTTATCTTATCCGTGGAAACCAAATGTCGCTTCGTACTAATTAATTGATGCTCTAAAACTTTCTAATTGGAAAATTTGCTCTACCTCTTTTCGTTTTCGATTTGCAATGACTATCTTCCAAATTTCGCCACTAGGGGTGCTGCTGTTGTTTGCATTAGGTCGGGCGTAGTCGCTTTACTGTACCGTTACCTCACTTGTATAGCTTTAGCTCTCTCCGTTCTTAAGTATTTTCAGATTAAAGGGACTTTCCTTTGCACCCTGGATACTATACAGATATACCCAACCCTACGTTATATAGTTTTTACAAACTCTTAGTATTCTTTTATCAACGGTATTTTTTTAATAATACACTTACTAATTCATATATTACTGTACGGAACCCTCTGTGCGCGAGTAATACTCGAACTTGACCGTTTATTTTTAGAAAATTTTGGCTTTTGAGATAGTAATAACGCATAATTACATAATTCTCCTTCAAAATAATCTGTAGTTCTTAACTTTTAAAGCAGTCAATGTTTCTATAATTGAAAATGGTAATATTATGTTAAAAAGAAATAAAGAAAAGATAATATTCGAATCTATAAAAATCACATGTTTGGGGTAAAACTAAATCGACATATTTCCATAGTAAAGTATGGTATAAAAAAATAATAATAACAATATGAGCATGTGTGACAGACATTTATACAAAAATTAATTTTTTTTTATCATATTAAATACTATTTATATATATTTACATTTGAATATACAAATGTGTTCCAAAAATTATCTCGTGCACTTAAAAACACCCTTACTGCGAACATCAATCTAACCCAGTCATACTCAACCTTTTGTTCGCGGGGGCCACAAACATAAATTTGCGACGTTAAACGAGCCGCAAGACACTTACAAAAGGGGAAAAAATTACTAATCAAAATATTAAGGTAACATTAGTATAACAAAGTTAATATTATAAGTGAGATTTAACGTTTATTGCAGGAGAAATATTACCAAAACATTTTAACACCACTCTTTCCGAACAATTAGTTTCGTGATAGATTTCTATTGCAAATGTTGCAAAATAGATCACAAAGGTGGTTTTTGTAAATAGTGGTGTGATTTTCTTCTGTGCCAATTTTTTATGCCGAAACGTAACAACGAAAAGCAGTTCTAGCCTGTAATAAATATAAAACGTAATAATATAACAATGCAGAAATCCCAAGTAAAAAAAATAAGATCAAGAGGTTTTCTCTAATAAATCAAATTTTGATCAATTCAAAAACTTTTTTTTTAACTGCAGAAATACGCAGTGCAAATTAAATTAGCCTGATATTTTTCAGGCTTATTGCAAAGAGCCTAGAAAGCGTTAGGCTAATTGAAAAATGACCACCTATTATCCGATCAGGGTGATATTTTTAGCTCACAGGCTATCAAAGCCTGAGAGCTTATGTGCCCGCCGATTCTGTATGTTCGTGTGTACGTACGTATGTACGTAACGCGATAACTCTTGATAGAAGTATCCGATTTGCTTCAATTTTTTTTTCTAGGTTCATTCTGATAAGGTGCTTCCCTGATTAGTTTTTGGAGTTCATTGGTTAAAAATAAAGGGGGAAAAGGGGGGCTAGTCCCCCCCTTAATTTATATAAATGGATTTTTCATGCAGAAATATTTGATTTGCGCCAAATTTGGTATACCGGTTTATTGTGTTAAGGAGCTTTCCTGATTAGATTTGGAAGCTCATTAGTTAAGTATAAAGGGGGGAAAGGGGCTACCCCCCTTAATTTAGATAAATCGGTTTTTCATGATGACGATTTGCTCCAAATTTGGTATACCGGTTATCAAGTTAAGGAGTTGCCTTGATTAGATTTGGAGGTTCATTAGTTACATATAAAGGGAGGAAAGGGGGGTTAAGCAGGTTCACTGATTACATTTGGAAGATCATTATTATGTATAAAGGGGGGGGGGGGAAAGGGGCGCAATTGCCTCTCCCCTTAATTTAGATAAATGCGTTTTTCATGTAGAATTATTCGATCAGCTCAAATTTGGTGTACTGATTTATTATGTTAAGGAGATGTCTTGATTAGATTTGGAGGTTCATTACTTAAGTATAAAGGGAGGAAAGGGGGGTAGACCCCCCTTAATTTAGGTAAATGAGTTTTTAATGCAAAATTATTCGATTTGCTCCAATTAGTTATAATGGTTTATTATGTTAAAGAGCTTCCCTGATTAGATTTGGAGGTTCATTAGTTAAGTATAAAGGAAGGAAAGGGGGGCTAGACTCCCCCACTTAATTTAGTTAAATGGGTTTTTCATGCAGAGTTATTCGATTTGCTCCAAATTTCGTATGCCGGTTTATTATGTTAAGGAATTTCCCTGATTAGATTTGGAGGTTCATTAGTTAAGTATAAAGGGAGGAAAGGGGGGCTAGACCCGCCCCGCCTTAATTTAGATAAATGGTTTTTTCATGCAGAGTTATTCGATCTGCTCCAAATTTCGCATGCCGGTTTATTATGTTAAGGAGCTTCCTTGATTAGATTTGGAGGTTTATTAGTTAAGTATAAAGGGAGGAAAGGGGGGCTAGATCCCACCCTTAATTTAGATAAATGGGTTTTTCATGCAGAGTTATTCGATTTGCCCCAAATTTCGTATACCGGTTTATTATCTTAAGGAGCTGCCTTGATTAGATTTGGAGATTTATTAGTTAAGTATAAAGGAGGGACAAGGGCTAGTGTCCCCTTAATTATGTAAATGGGTTTTTCATACAGAATTATTCCAGTTGCTTCAAATTTGATATACCAGTTTATTACGATATGGTTTCCTTCATTTGATTTGGAGGTTCATTGGTTAAGTATAAAAGGGGGGAAAGGAGGGCAATTGCCCCTCTCCTAAATTTAGATATATGTGTTTTCATGCAGAATTATCTAATTTAGTTTAATTTTTTTTCTAGGTTCATTCTAATAAGGAGCTTTTCTGATTAGATTTGAAAGTTCATTGGTTCAGCATAACGGGAGAAATGGGAGAGCTAATACCCCCCCTTAATTTAGTGAAATGGTTTTTTCATGCAGAATTATCTGATTTGCTTCAAATTTGGTATACCAGTTTATTATGTTAAGTAGCTTCCCTGATTAGATTTGGAGGTTCTTTGGTTAAGTAGAAAGGGGAGCAACGGGGACTAATCCCTTCATTTATTTTTCGAGGGGCATTATTCTTTGAAATAAGAGTATAATATACAATTTATGTGAATAGCCTGTGAGCTCAATGCCATCAGTTTAAGTGGGCAATTTTCTTTTTATTAGGTTTATTAACGCATAAACCTACCCAAAGAAGAAAAATAAATTACAACAGGCCGTACGCCGATCCGAGCAAGACAAAATAATTTCAGTCTACATGCAACCCGACCCGAACCTGAGAGTTCCATTTGAAAAAACCTGAAATCCCGAACCAAATCTGATAACCGACAAAAATATTCCAAAGATCCATAACCGGATCCGAACAAGACAAATTAGTTTCTGTGAACACGCAACGCTACCAGAACCTAAAAATTCCATTCGAAGTCAACCTGAAACCCGTCCCGAAGCAAATCTTAACCGACAAAAATATTCCAAAGAACTATAACCCGATGCAAGCCAGACAAAATAATCTCCGTTCACCGGCAACCCGATCCGAATCTGAAAGTTCTAATTGAACTCAATCCGAAACCTGGTTGTGGTCGGTTTTCGGGTTGACTTCAAATGGAACCTTCAAGTTTAGATCCGGTTGAAAAAAAAATAAACTAAATTGGATAATTTTGCATGCAACCCCATTTATCTAAATTAAGGGGAGGGGAAATTGCTTCCCTTTCCCCCTTTTTATACTTAACCAATGAACCTCCAAATCAAATGAAGGAAGCCATATCGTAATAAACTGGCATATCAAATTTGAAGCTAATCGAATAATTCTGTATGAAAAACCCATTTATCTAAATTAAGGGGACACTAGCACCTGTCCCTCCTTTTTACTTAACCAATAAATCTCCAAATCTAATCAAGGCAGCTCCTTAACATAATAAACCGGAATACGAAATTTGGAGCAAATCGAATAACTCTGCATGAAAAACCCGTTTATCTAAATTAAGGGGGGGGAGGGGTCTAGCCCTTCTTTCCTCCCTTTATACTTAACTAATAAACCTCCAAATCTAATCAAGCCATCTCCTTAACATAATAAATCAGTATACCAAATTTGAGCTAATCGAATAATTCTACATGGAAAACGCATTTATCTAAATTAAGGGGAGAGGCAATTGCCCCCCTTTCTCCCCTTTATACATAATAATGATCTTCCAAATGTAATCAGGGAAGCTGCTTAACATAATTAACCGGTATAGCAAATTTACTGCAAATCGCATATTTCTGCATGAAAAACTCATTTATCTAAATTACGGGGGGGGGGGCGGCTAGCCCCCCTTTCCTTCCTTTATATGTAACTAATGAACCTCCAAATCTAATCAAGGCAGCTCCTTAACTTAATAAACCGGTATACCAAATTTGGAGCAAATCGAATAATTCATCATGAAAAACCGATTTATCTAAATTAAGGGGCGTAGCCCCCTTTCCCCCCTTTATACTTAAATAATGAGCTTCCAAATCTAATCAGGGAAGCTCCTTATCACAA
Organism: Maratus speciosus; assembly: GCA_963932465.1. NCBI lineage: Eukaryota > Metazoa > Arthropoda > Arachnida > Araneae > Salticidae > Maratus > Maratus speciosus. Next base: position 47,505,564 of record OZ010786.1, on the reverse strand, counting down.
TAAACCGGTATACCACTTTTGGAGCAAATCGAATATTTCTGCATGAAAAACCCATTTATATAAATTAAGGGGGGGGGGACTAGTCCCCCTTTTCCCCCTTTATCCTTAACCAATGAACCCCAAAAACTAATCAGGGAAGCACCTCATCAGAATGAACCCAGAAAGAAAAAATGAAGCTAATCGGATATTTCTATCAAGAGTTATCGCGCTACGTACACACGTACATACAGAATCGGCGGGAACATAAGCTCTCAGGCTTTGATAGCCTGTGAGCTAAAAATATCACCCTGATCCGATAATAAGTGGTCATTTTCAATTAACCTACACTGTTAAAAATTTGCAGCATTCTGGCAGGTCATTCGACCGTTTTTTGCAAAAACGGTTTCATAACCATAATTTAACTATATTCTGATCATAAAATGGCCAATAATATGGAGCAAATCGAATAATTCATCATGAAAAACCGATTTATCTAAATTAAGGGGCGTAGCCCCCTTTCCCCCCTTTATACTTAAATAATGAGCTTCCAAATCTAATCAGGGAAGCTCCTTAACACAATAAACCGGTATACCACTTTTGGAGCAAATCGAATATTTCTGCATGAAAAACCCATTTATATAAATTAAGGGGGGGAACTAGCCCCCCTTTTCCCCCTTTATCCTTAACCAATGAACCCCAAAAACTAATCAGGGAAGCACCTCATCAGAATGAACCCAGAAAAAAAAAAATGAAGCTAATCGGATATTTCTATCAAGAGTTATCGCGCTACGTACACACGTACATACAGAATCGGCGGGAACATAAGCTCTCAGGCTTTGATAGCCTGTGAGCTAAAAATATCACCCTGATCCGATAATAAGTGGTCATTTTCAATTAACCTACACTGTTAAAAATTTGCAGCATTCTGGCAGGTCATTCGACCGTTTTTTGCAAAAACGGTTTCATAACCATAATTTAACTATATTCTGATCATAAAATGGCCAATAATATGGTCAGAATAGTGTTAAAATTACGGTTGTGTAACCGTTTTTGGAAAAAACGGTCAAATGACCTGCCAGAATGCTGCATATTTTTAACAGTGTAACGCTTTCTAGGCTCTTTGCAATAAGCCTGAAAAATATCAGGCTAATTGGAAAAAGGGAGATGGATTCTCCAATTAACCCGGCTCTTTGCAAAGAGCCTAGGCTGTTTGCAAAGAGCCGGATTTCTCAATTAGCCTACGACATATATAACACCCATGTAGCACCAATTAAACTACACGTAAACAGAACTTTTGTCTATAAAAATGGCTATTAAAATATTTTAACATAATTTTAAATGAATTATGGATAACAAAACAGATTTAGTATTCTTGTTAAAATATATAAACCAACAGTGAAGGTTTTAAACACTTTTTATGCACGTCTCATTAAATTAATAATGATTATGACTCGGGCCAACCGTAAACGCTCGCCGGGCCACATGCGGCCCGCGTGTCGCAGGTTGAGTATGGCTGCTCTAGCCTATGTACCGCTTATGCATTTCTGGCTTAAAATTACATTGTTTGGCAGTAAAATTAAAATTAAAATCGTAAATAAACAAATAACGTGTAACTAAAAACTGCAGTCATTTCTACAATTACGTCTTCTGTAGTTTCCCATGTAAGTGGTATGATGGGTGAAGAAATAGAAATAAAAATAATATTAATAATAAAAAAATGAAAGATACAGAAAATTGTTACTCAGACTTTTTATCTAATCAAATTTTCAGATGCATTTTTCCTAAGTTGAAGGAAAAGTTTAATCGCCAAATATTGTTTAAAAGGCAAACCTTTGACACTGGAATATTTTTTAAACTTTACGAATATTTCTTTCGTGTTTAAGTAACACCTTTCCTTTTTGTAATATTTTCTCTAATTAAAACGATTTTTCTTTTTAACTCCTTTTTGTTTTATTTCATTTTAAATAAATCATTAACAGTTTTTTTTCTAACTGATATAGAGGTTTCAGTTTTTTAACCAACAATAATGGTCGCCAAAAAATGACCAGTCGCAACAGTTTTTGTCCAAAAGAATATCAATATGTATTATCAAAAATCATGGTTATATCGGTATATTATACATATAAATGACCGCAGGAATATCCTCTCTCAGATGGTATCTATTATATATATAAAATCCAAACGGAAATTTCGTTCCGAACGCCTAGATTTCGAGTTCTACCGCATGGATTTTTACGGAACTTATACCGTTAGATAGGTATCGTTTTAGGGAAGGTTTTAAGCTATAACACCTCATTCTACTTAGATTAGTTATCATGGAAGACGGTAGTATTCCGAGTGACGCAGCCTTAAGCCTAAAATCGTATCGTATCGTATCGTAGAATTCGTAGATGGCGGAACTCATATATACAGCTAACTCGACATCAAAGAAATTGCGAAAAGCCGCCTGTTAATAACTCATCAAATATAGGTCCTATTGTTCTGATTTTTTTAAAACAGTCTTATATCTGCAGTCTAATCCTATTCTGAATTTTTTACAATTCTACGTGCAGTATATTTTCAGATCTGTAAACCCATTTTGAAAGCAATTTCGATGGTGTAAGTTTGTCTTTTTTTTTCTCCGAAACGGTCTAGATTTTTTTAAAAACATTAATATATAAAATGAATCTGTTTTTGACGAAGTGGATAAGACTAACCTAGTATCTAGGAAAACTCTTAATTTTTATATAATCCGCATGAAAAATTGGACTTCTTAGGATCGCGGATTACATGTTATTCTATGGGCTAGCAGACAGAACGTTGCACATCGGTTTTGCGCGGTTTAGGTCACAGTTAAAAATCTGAATATTGGCAATAAATCTTTTTTTAAACTACAAAAACAGTTTATTATGTGCTTTAAAATACTTAGACTGATTTTTTAAAATGGAGCAGTATTTTGTAATTAAATGTATTTTATTTCATTGTTATTCATAGTAAGTAAACATTTTTTAAGGATAAAATATTTCACATTTTTAAAAAAATTCTCGTATCGAAATTCGATATTTATCGAAAATTCTCGTATCGAAATGAAAATTCATCGCGTTCGCCATAAGACTTCGCCATGTATCACTACGCGATACGCGAAGTTGACTGAAGAAATAAGAAATATCAAAGATCTTGAAATGGTATTCCAAGGGGAGAAAGTGAGTACAATTTCTAATTATCCAGGCAGCATTCGTTGCAATCGATCCTTTCTAATTAGTATAATGTTCTGAATTGTTTTTATTTTCAACAATACTCATAACTGTTTTCCATACAAAATAACGTTCATGTGTGACATAGGTATTTCTTGTGATATGTGAGTGTAATACAGATAGATTACTAATTTAATTTTGTGTTTTGAGTTTTCTTTTAAAGAAATTAAACAAAATCTTTCATTTTTAAAGAGCGCACAATTTAAATAAAATTTATGACGAAATCAAAATTAAGATTTCCAATCCCGTTTATAAAATGATTCATTTGCGAATCGTTTCTAATAATATTATAAACGAAAATTGACTTAAAATGACATCTTTTTCGAAATATGGGTATCTTTCGTTTATTTTTTATATATATATATATAACTCTTTTCAGCTTCAAAAATTAAAGCATCGTAGTATTTTATTTTTATAAAATTTAATCTAAAGGGGAAAAAAAATTCTTATTGCCGTTTATCTCTGTAACAAAAGAAAAACAGAAAAAAAAAAAACCCTGAAGCATTTCTTTTAGGCTAATTGATTACAGCCATGGGTGCAAGACCTTCAGTTTTGAGCTCCTAAAAGTAAAAATTTTCATCATGATACTTTTCTTATTTAGTAATTAAAGTTTATAGATAAATAAGATAGAACAGCTTTTTTGCAAAAGTAAGATACTTGTTTTTATTTAATTTTAAAGTTAATATGCTTAAAAGAAAGCTTTAAATAATTTACTTTTAAAAAAATATAAAAGTAGCCAGCTCCCTTATATGGTATTTGTGGTAATGAAGTATTATTGTAAATAAGAACAATTCAGAACATATTACTATTTAGAAAAGATTGGTTTCACAAAATTTCATTAGCAGCTGCATTGTAGCTGTCATGATAATTAGACTTTGTATAAACTAATAAAGTGATTACTCAGTAACCATTTCAATTAATATATTAATCTGACTCGCATCTTAAATTAAATATTAAGTTTTTATTCTGCTTTCATTAAACCATTCACTATTCTTTAACATTCCGCATATTGACTACAAAATCTCTTTCTATCAATTCCTCCTGTACACTGGAGGGTTGCCGTGCCACTTACAGAGTAGCGCGCTTATCGCCTCATTCTGCAATAGCATTTGAAAGATCACCACACTAACATAAAAAAGTAGCAATAAAAAAAAAAAAAAAATTAATCAGTTGATTGTAAAAAACCCGCTCCATTCTCGGTCGGGAGGAACATCACAAGAAAAAAAACCTTTGATTGAAAATTTGACAGTATGTCGGAGGGGGGGGGGGGGGATCCAAAACTTCATCAAAATAGTTGTAACTTTTCTAATAAATATGTTACATATAACATATGGTAGTAATAATCGGTATATCTGATGAAAATACAAATAATTTTTTTTAAATGAACTATTTAATGATTTTTTTAATCCCTATTACTGTATTGGATTAATAGTAGTTTAAGAGCCATAATTTTATATTGTAAAATCCTTAAAAGCACTCTGCAAGCAGTCCTTGTTCAATCACAAAAGTCTGCCACTAAAAAATTTTAATGCAGAAGATGTAATGTATTTCTTAGATATAAACAACGAATTTTGCAGTTAAGAAGCACATGTATTTTACAAATATTGCTATTTCTTGGAACACTAAATATGATACATTATCGCCTTTAACACATTATTTTGGAGTAATGAAAACATTGTTATTATATTAAATTTTTTTGTAAATGAGTGTTATAATCAGAGCAGCTCATGACAGGTTTTTCTTGCAGCACTAAAATGCATGCTTTCCAAAAGTTTTTTTTTAAAATAAATTTTTGCTTTTAATGGAAGAAAATTCTACTAAAAATAAGGCAAAGATTTCATTATTAAAAATAGTGAAAAAGAATAAATTGGCCAGCCATGCATTTAGTGTTCCCAAAACTGTCAGTCATGAGTTATCACTGTTTATAATGATTTTGCCCATGCATATTTGGATGTTATATTTCAAGATATGTATAGGATGTATCTTTAAGGTAATTTAATAATGTGTGATCTATACCTATTATGTAAAATTTTATAATTTGCACATTTTCTGGTTCTAAGTATAAGGAATGTAATTTAAAGTATGTATACGAAGTAAATTTAATGATGTATGAAATATGATCTATATGATGCAAAATTCTATAATACGCACAACTTCTCATACCAAGGTGTGCATTATAAAGATCTTCTACTGTATTCATATGTAGTTCACACATCAAAAACCTTAAAGATTTAGTATCTGTAAGAGGACATTATTACAAATTTATATTTTTTTTCATTCTGTAGCACAAATTACTCAGCTTAGAATTTGCCAATCAAAACATTGCCATCTTGATTTTTTTCCACTGTCTTTATTTACCTCAGAAGTGATTAAGATTTTTTTATATTGCAAATGCTAAAGGTTATAATAGCAAACTAGTTGGATGTGCCAATCCCAAAACTTTCTTCTATCTTATACATCTTAATATTTCAAAACCTAGTTACACATGTTAATACTTCAATATTATTAGTTCAACTATACCAACTTTGATTTTCATCTTAAATTTCTGCTCAAGTCAATTAAACGGACTAAAAACGAGTTAATCTATAGCATGATATTTGTTAAAATTATTAATTTTTCCTTATTCTGTCGTTATCAGCTGTTTGCGAATAGCCGGCATAGCAGGAAGCGAGTTCCCGCCGCTGCATGAGCCGCCGATGCACAATAGAACTACGAAAAATCAAGAAAAGTATACAAAAATCGCTAGCACGGAGCCCCTTTACAGCGCAATATTTCCAAATTCAAGGAGAACCTGTTGGCCAAAGCCAAAAACAAGCACAAACATTTTGGTTCAATTGTATGCATAATTTTATACGCTGTTCGATGGTACAATAATGAAAATGGCACAGAGATCGGAATTATAGCGCCCCCTTCTTTCGGAATTTTTTCAAGTTCAGGGAGGGCTTGTTTGCCATAGCCAGAAACATGCACAAAAATTTGGTTCAATTATATGGATAACTTCGTACACTTTTCGATGGTACAATAATGAAAATGGTACAGACATCGCAAGTATAGTGCCCCCTTCAGGCAGAAATTTTCCAAATTCAGGGAGGACCTTCGTGGCATGACCAAAAATAAACACATAAAATTTGGTTTAATTCTATGCATAACTTCATACACTTTTCGGCGGTACAATATTCAAAATGGCACAAAAATTGTACAAAAATCGCTATTACAGCGCCCTCTACGAGCTATTTTTTTTACAAATTAAGGGAGGACCTCCTTGCCATAGCCAAGAACTTAATTTTTTTTTTTTTTTGGTTCAATTCTATGCATAGCTTCATACACTTTTCGATGGTGCAATATTCAAAATCGCACAAAAATCGCTATTACAGCGCCCCCTAACGGCGAATTTTTTGCAAATTCATGGAGGACCTGCTTGCCATATCCAAAAACTTAAAATAAAATTTGGTTTAATTCTATGCATAACTTCATACACATTTGGACGGTACAATATTCAAAATCGCACAAAAATCGCTATTACAGCGCCCCCTACCGGCGAATTTTTTCCAAATTCAGGGAGGACCTGCTTGCCATAGCCAAAAACTTAAAATAAAAATTTGGTTTAATTCTATGCATAACTTCATACACTTTTGGACGGTACAATATTCAAAATTGCACAAAAATCGCTATTACAGCGCCCCCTACCGGCGAATTTTTTCCAAATTCAGGGAGGACCTGCTTGCCATAGCCAAAAACTTAAAATAAAAATTTGGTTCAATTCTATGCATAACTTCATACACTTTTCGATGGTACAATATTCAAAATCGCACAAAAAAGGCATTTACAGCGCCCCCTACCGGCGAATTTTTTCCAAATTCAGGGAGGACCTGCTTGCCATATCCAAAAACTTAAACTAAAAATTTGGTTCAATTCTATGCATAACTCCATACACTTTTGGATGGTACAATATTCAAAATCGCACAAAAATTGTTATATCAGCGCCCCCTACCGGCGAATTTTTTCCAAATTCCGGGAGGACCTGCTTGCCATAGCCAAAAACTTATAATAAAATTTTGGTTTAATTCTATACATAACTTCATACACTTTTTGATGGTACAAGGGCGACAGACAGACGGACAGACGGACAGACGGACAGACGGACGGACGAACAGACGGACGGACGGACAGACGGACAGACGGACACACAGACAGACAGACATTTTCTATAAACATGTTTTTTGGAATCTCTGACCCCTAAAACATGCAAATCCGTCGAAAACCGGAAGTCGAAAAAAATTTCGATTACAATACTTTCTTCTATTGAAGATAGAAGAAAGTAAAAAGCATCTTTAAGCCCTTGGGGATGAGCGACCGGTATACTTGGCCACTTGAGGTGTTCAGAATCCTTCATTATTCTCACCACTTATTTTTAATTGTAAAGTTTACCTTCTTTAATGGGAGCATTTCTGTGATTCAATTACAGAAAATTTTCTGTTTTTAAAAACCTGTAGTAAAAGGTTAAAAATTAACCAAAGGGCTCTCTCTTGTCGCGAAGGGGTTAAACATCTTGAATTACAGTGAACTTTAATAACCCTTGGCTTTAATTGCCAGTACTCTTCCAATTGAGCTATCTGTACGACAGCCCAGCCAACACAATATTCGCTCAGAACAACTATTATCATGACATCTATTGATTGTGTAAAAAATAATTAAAAGTGTACATGGTTATATATTTTATTATTAAGCAACAGACTTTGAAGATCCGATTTTCTAAAAAGCTTTAAAGATTGAAATCTCTAGGCTGGAGGAGTGGGAAAGTGGTAATTTTGAGGAATAGGAGGATAATTTATATAGAAGAATTTTCTGTATAAAAATAAAGATTTAAATTTTTTTTATGTTGGGGAGTAGGGGGAGGGAGAAGAGGCGAAATGTACAGTCGTGGAAAAAAAAAGTAAACACCCTCTACTAACTCATTAACAAATTATTATCGTAGACGAAAGTTATTGGTACCGAACGATTGGAAATAAAGTCTATTTTTAAATGATGTATATAAAATTTGCTTAGGGAGCCATCTACATATTAAAACAAAGCCAAACTTCATTTTTTTTCAATGGCAATACCCAATTTTAACGAGATATTTCAAATCTTCGGTTCAAACTATGCCTAGGCACCAAATTTCAAGTCATTTGAATCATAAGTTTTTGAATTATAAACATTCAAAATTTAGTGCTTCTAATGTTAAATTACATTTTCATACTTTTATTCATATCTCCTGAAATTATGCTCCTAATGTGCTAATTTTTTGTGTAGCAGTAATACTAACATACCCAAACATAAATACGTTGAATTTGCAATTTTTATAATTTTATGATATGAATTATGAAATTAATATTCGAAAAAATTATGAATTGTAACCTAAAATTTTTTTGATGGATTTAGATTTATTAAGTCCTGCTTTATAGAAATCCAAAATTTCACATTTTTCTTCCAAATAGTTTTCAAATTATGCTTAAAAAACGGCTAAACGATGGTTTAAGGGGTAGGTTTATGATAGAAGTGACTAGATATTTTGAAATGTCTTACGCTGTCCTGTAGTCTAGCAGACTTCATTGACTGCTTGAGTGACGCTTAAGGTGCCTTGATCAAGAAGGGGGCTCTCTCGGTTAACAATCGAGTACCGAACTTCAATTTGGATACAGCCCTTAAAATAAGCTTGTTTTAAAATAATTAATTTCTCGGGAACTTATATTACGATTTGCATAAAAATTTGTTTTTAGGCTAATTAAATCGTGTAGAATTCATTTATGCTGTAAGAATTGTGTACTGCTATTGAAAAAAACAAAGTTATGGTTCGTTTTAATATGTAGATGACCCCTTAAGCAAATTTTATATACATCATTTAAAAGTAGACTTTATTTCCAATCGTTCGGTACCTGTAACTTTCTTCTACGGTAATTTGTTGAGGAGTTAGTAGGGGGTGTTTACTTTTTTTTTTTCATGACTGTACATTAGGGAAGTTAGTGCTTATTTATTTATTTATGTCAGTGAGCAACAAATGTTGCAGATTTTTTTTTTTTTTTTCAAGCTAATTTTTGAAAGATTTCATTGTAAGCTGGAGAGGTGGGTGCAAAAGCAAAAGTGAAATCTTCAGAGCTCAGGGGAGTATTTTAAATGATTTATTATTATTGTTAATAAAGAATTTTAAATAGGGATGGTGAATGATTATTTCATATAAAATTAAAGAATGTTTAATTTTTTTGCACTAGGAATGAGAAAAGGGAGAAGCAGAAATTTGTAGTTTTGGATTTAATATAAATGTATGTAATTACTTTTATAAGTGATCGATGATTGTTATATATATACATAAATGTTTAAAGAGTAATATTTCTTGCTATTTTTCTTAACAAAGTAATTTTTTTATATAGTAAAATTTAACATAGCTCTTTATATCTCTGAAACAAACCAACAGAAATCAGGGTTGTAAAAAACCGGGTTTTTTGTTAAAAACCCAGCCCGGGCGGGTTTTATTAAAAAACCCGGGTTAAATGGGCAATTTTCCCCGGGTAAATTGGGTTAAAATGCCAAAATGGGGACTATGATTCCACCTTCCTCACAAATAATAATTTTCAGGGTTGCCACTGTATAGGGAAAACTGGAAAAACTGAGGGAATTTAGAAATGAGTATTAAAAACAAGAAATTTTACTAAATTTTGGTACTTTTCAAAATTTATCCGTTGAAATTTTGAAAATTTTCAGAGGCTCGGGGAAAATTTAATTTTTTGCTTAGGAAAGCGCAAGGAATTTGATTGTCGAAATAATTGGCAATCCTGATCTAAAATACAATCTTTGTGAACGCTTCATAGTCTTATAGATGGGAATGACTTCATAGTCTTAATAAGGATCTCAATAGTTTTCTCTGTTCTTAAAATACACACATATATGATCCCTATAACAAACAAATTTTTAAAATTGCAAAGCTATCAATTGTGTGTTATTTAATAAAAAATAACTTAAAAAAAACTTGCTCCTTTGAAATTAACATGAGATAGTAAATGTTGATAAAAAAATATCTTACAATAAAAAATTTTTCTTATATGTTATATGTATATACAGGGTGTCCACTCTCAACGGTGTCCAATGGCTAATTTCTAAATCGTTAGTCATAGACATATAGTTCAGATTACAAAAAATGTTTTAAATTGAGGCAAAGAAATATTTTAAAAGCAATTTGGATCAATAAAAACATTTCTTAAAAAATTACAAAATTTAAGTTTTTATACCCCCCCCCCGGTCCTATAAGTTATATTTAGTAAAATTTTCCTTTAAAAATGCATGACTTATACCACTTTTCTGCATCTGAACACAAATGAGTTTGGCCATGCTTTTAGAGGTCATATACTAAGTGCTTAAAATTTCAAAGAAATTTTCATGTGTAGCTGCGCTTTAAAAAAAATAGTATGAGTGTTACAATTGAGTTAACTTTTATTAAGTTTCAGATTGGCTAAAATTATTGTATTTTAACATATGTTTTATTTTGTAAGGATTTGAGACTATTTCTTTTAACAAATATTATGTTATTTTATTTAACTTCAACGATCGTATGTATGTTTTCCCAGTTCAAAATTTGTACTCGAAATTTCACTCACTTTCAAATATCCGATCAAGATTAAATTTTACATATATACTGATGTAAATCCGATGATAATCTAATATGATTTTTGGTGGTTACCATTCATACTTATTTTACAGGATAACGCACAAAATTTCAAATAGATTAGCGACAAGAAGTAAAATTTTTTTTTTTTTAGATTAGATAACACAAGACTTATGGTTGTGTTTTTTAACTTTTATGTAATTTTTAGCACTGAATTTGAGAATTACCTTAATTTTTTACCATCATCTCAGGATGTTTTGCAAATCATAAATTGTCAAAGTTAAAAAATAACAAAAATCAGATACTATAAAATAGAGCAGTTGGCTGAGTTTTTTAACCTTTGATAATTGATTTTTATCTACTTTTTAGCACTGAATCTGAAAATGACCTTCATTTTTAACCATCATGTTATAATTTTTTTGCAACTCGTAAATGCCAAAGTTAAAATATAGCAAAAATCTGGTGCTATAAAACAGATGCAAAACTTTTTTTATATAATTTTCCTGACATGATGGTTAAAAATGAAGGTCATTTTCAGATTAATCGGCAAAAAATACATAAAATAATTTAATAAATATAATACTTTTGAAGCTAACTGAAAAGCTTAAATTTACATTTTAAATTTAAAGCTAAAACGTTTTAAAGTTATAGGGTTCCCAATCTAAAAGTGCAAGTAAATTAGTACAAATATATTTTCTAAGATTCAAAGAAGTGAATAAATAAAACAAAATAACCATAAACTGTTAACAAATATATCATTTGTTCTTTTCCAGAAATACATTTAAAAAAACCCGGGTTTTTTACATGGGTTTTTTATAAAAAACCCAGCCCGGGCGGGCAGCTGGGCGGATACCCAGGCAGCTACCCACTACAACCCTGACAGAAATACCCTCTAAACATGCATGTTGTACATTACTTCCATATCTTACCAAAGAGTTCTTATAAAAATCTCATTGCACGGTGCTCTTTAAAATTGAAGTATGATCATCCTTTTTTGCGGGAGGGAGGGGGGAGAGATTGAAGGTGAATTGAAATCCTGACTATGAATTCTTTGTATTGGTCTTTAATTTTTTTGTGTGTGTGTTTATTGTTTTATTTATATTTTTCAATAACCTCAAAAAAATAATGATATCAATACAAAAACCCTTAACGGGTTAAAAGTTTGTGACGCAGCACTTTATTTTATGCTCTAAGAATTTTAAATATGGAACTTAAAAATAATGATATCAAATTTTGAGTGACGCTATGTTATTAATTATCATCTCTCTATATATTATTTATTTCATCTTTTTATTTTTTTATAATCGCATGTGCAAAAATTATGTTCAATTTAAAAAAATGTATAAAAGTTTATTCATTGATGCTTTAACATTTACACCTCTCATAAATTCCAAGTATGAGTTTTAAAAGATATGATATCAAAATTTTAGTGACGCTTTGATTTGGCTTTAAACGTTTTGTTTTAAAATTAAATTTAAATTATTTTTTGTTTTGGCTAAGATATATATGCACACATCTAAATAATAGTTTTAATTTTCCAATATACTTTAAATATGTCACTTTCACTGAATTTATATAATGCATTTAAATGTATTTATTTGAATAAATTGATTTATCCTTTGTCCAATGCTATTAAAAATTTAAAATAAGATTTGCGTAAATAATTTTTTTGCGTCATTGTATCCAAACTAAGTGAAATGTAATTCTGTTCTTTTGGACTTTGTTACTTCATATTTCCTTAAATATCTGGGCTCCTATTGGTCGTAGAGCTTAGATCTCGCGCCAAAAGTAGCTCCGAAGCACCCAAGCAAACTTTTCACCGCGATTATTTTGCCGTCTTCCGATTTCCTGTAACTCTTTTAGGGGCCCGCGTAGGGCGCCTTTAAAATATTTTTCGTAGTAATTTCAGCAATTATCTTAAATTATTGGTTAAGACCGCCACCCTCCCGATTCATCTGTATCTACGGAAAGGTTGCATGAAGGAGTTTCATTCAGATACGCTTTCGTTAAGAATAGAATGCGCTCCCTGGTGGTGGAATGTGGAACTGACATAACGCGATATTGTTAAAATTAGGAAATCTAACAATGCGATCTGTTTTAAACTTTGAGATAGTTCATAACACATAATCTATTATCTATTCTATTATATATATATAAAATCTATTATCTATTCTATTATCTATTCTATTATATATATAAAATCCAAACGGAAATTTCGTTCCGAACGCCTAGATTTCGAGTTCTACTGCATGGATTTTTACGGAACTTATACCGTTAGATAGGTATTGTTTCAGGGAAGGTTTTAAGCAATAACACATTATTCTACCTATATTAGTTTTAGAATTATGACGGAAAATTCTGTTATTTTGGGCGATAAGGTTACCATTTTATTTCTTGGCGAAATTCATCGTTGATAAAAAAAAAATTGAAACGGCTATTAAACCTCGAAAAATAAAAGAAAAGCTGTTACTAATTTTATTTAAATGAAAAAAAAGAAAAAAAAAGAAGAAGAAAATCCGTTTTAATGAGTGATAATATTAAGAAACGGAAACATTTAATCAAAACCTGAAAGAAATATTTGTAATGCTTAAAAATTAATTTAATAAGAAATATTACACTTGATACGCAATATTTGGCTCTTTATCGCTTGCGTTAGATATGGAAACGAATCTGAAAATTTGATTAGATGAAATTTTAACGACATTTTCTTTCTGTTCTGTTCTTTTCTTTTTTTTTTTTTTATATCTAATTGTCCCATCACGTGACTTATAGAAGAAACAAGCAGATGTAAATGTGAGTCACATGTGTAATTACTATTTGCTTCTTTACAATTTTTTCTTTTTCTTTTTCTTTTGTCGCCAAACAATGTGATTTTAATCCAAAAATGCATAAGCGTGACATTAGCTTGAGGATGTTCTCACAAATGGTGTTTCTTTAGGTGAAAGAGATCATTTTTTGAGTACATTTTCATATTCAATTGTAACTTATATAGATATCAGTTAATATTTTAAAAATGGAATCGAATACTTAAATTTCAGTGTGAATTTCTGCCACACATACATATTGTAAAATAATTTCATACTTTTTAAAATGTTTTTCGCCGTAATTCCGAAAGCATGTGATATTTATAAACTCGAACTCAGATCAACGAATATTACCCATTTTATTTAAGCAAATATTATCTATTTTCTCAAGTCATATCGCCAATTTCATTTATAGGAAAATTCACAGATTCGAAATCTAGGAAATAAAGATAATTTTTAAGGAAATTTATGTTTTAATACGTTATTACTATGGAAAAATTCAACATTTTGAAAAAAAAAATTACAAGTCTTTTGTAATTCGTCATTTCTTCTTCGTCTTTCTTCGTACTTTCTCCTCTGTTATGTAATATTTCAAATGATATCGGACTAATTTTCGATCATCGATTCACCGCAAAATCGCATATCTAATATAATATATAAAATAAAGTCTGGATTAGGGGACTAATTAACGCACAGCGCGAACTACTGAACCTAAAATCTTGAAAATCGTGGTAAAAATACTACTTATGACATAAACTTCTGCTAAGAAAGGATTTTCTAAAGTGTCACCCCTAATGGTTTTTGCACGGGGTGGGGAAAAAAATCGAATATCAAAATTATGCGTCAAATGATAGCGTATTTTAATGTAGTTTTGTATGCTGAATCGAATGCTACCAAATAAATTTTTATAAGTCCAACAGTTCATGACACATTTCATATTTTTCTAATTTGGCGGTGTCTTTGGCATCTAAACCTCAAAATATCTATCATTACATCCGTTACTCTAGCAACGGAAAAAATTCAAATCAACCCTTTTGGCTAAAAAATAAAAACGGCTCTATGAGTTTGAAATAAAAATGCAAGCATCTTAATTTTTAAAAAAAATAGTGATTTTATGTAAAATAAAAGGGAAAAAAATACTGAGAATTTAGCGTTATAAAACAAAAATGGAAAAGGTACTACTTAGATATTACGTCGACCAAAAATCTATCGTCAAACTATAAGATTAAATGCCAATAATGGTTGATCGTAAATATCAAATTCACTTTAATTTAAACAAACTACACGTGTTTACGTCATCAAGTGATTTTAATTTCGACGTTTTATTTGTATTTTTATTAATGTTATACTAATTTATTTGTTATTTCGTTATTTAAAATAAAGATTATGTCAATTTATAGAATTTGGCGAATGGTTTGGCGATTTATATAATTTGGCGAAATTGGTCGACTGGATAACAAGTAGTACCAATGAAAATATTTAAGTATGAAAGCAATGTTTGTAACGACTTAAAAATTATTTTCATATATATAAACTCGGTTTATGGCGTCAGATGCCGTCATCCGAAGACTCTACAAGAGTCTTTTTCCATTTTTTCCGGTCATAGGTTCTCAAGGAAAGAAATTGGAATTGGAATAATATTGTGCGATTTATAAATTGCTCCTCGATAAGAAGAAAAAATGGGTACATTTATAACAACCGTGCGCACATCTCGCTGATAGCATTTTTAAAATTCCCAGTAGCAGTAGTTACATTTTGCGTATGTAAATTAAAAATATTTTTTGGCTTTTAATTATGGCATTATTTCCTGTTATTGTTTATCTTTTCAGTTTTTTAAATGAAATTAGTATAAGGCATGCATTTTAAATTAAATGAGTGAAAGGTTTGTGTTTTAAATGAAAAAATAAAATAAGAATATGCTATGAAAACAATCTTTATTGATTTATTACCTGCGCCCGGCAGACATAAAAGTATCACAAAAGCCACATATTCACTTTTCTTTGAGTAGTTGCTCACGAGAATTCAAGTTAACCTTCCGTAATCAGATACTTCACATATTGGTGTATTAGCTTTAATGTTGAAAGCATCGCTTTTGTTTGAAGCGAAAACTTTACTATGAATTCTATTACACAAAATCGCATCATCATCATCTACTATATATTTACAACGGAAATTTGTATTTCATTCCGATTGTTTATAATACTTTCGTAGGATATACCACAATTAGTTAGGTAATAATTTTGGAAAGGTTTTAGTGTTTACATATTGTTCAAGGGTACTTAGTTATAGAGCAACAGTAAAAGTTCAAAAATTAAGTGAACCTGATTATGAAAGTTTAGCCTTTTTAAAAAAATCTACAGAACATATTTTGTTACAAGTGGCCCTGTTGCATGCCTTTTAGGAATGGTGTTAGTATATACGATTTCATTACATGTTGATTAGTTACAGAGGTATTAATTCCTGTTGTCATAACGGTCTCATTACCCGACCATAAGTGCGCTGTTTATAATCAACTAAAACAATTACTTCTTAATTGCTAAATTTTGTCCAACGCTTAAGATAACATTATATCGCAATGGCGTTCGCATCGTTTTCAGTAATGTGCAAGGTCAAGCTGAAGAAGATCCATATTGTTTAAAATACAAGTTCAAATTCACCATTTAGTTTAATCCAAGGTTCATTTGGAAATATTGACCAGCGCAGCGGGCATAGCCTGCTAGTAAAAATATAAAATAAACTTCTCCGAATTGCCATTGATTTTGAAAAGCGTACTGTATCATTAATAAGCTCCAATATATTTTTATAACCAATATATTTTAGTAATTTAAAGAGGTATTTAAAATATCAAAGTTTACTTTGGTGGCACTGGTTTTCGGAAACGTTTCCGAGTAATTTTTACAGTTTATCAAGTTTCTCAAACAGGAACATTGGTTTTTTAGATGGCATCAATTCCCAACTAAAAATGTCCATGCCCAATAAAAATGTTTTTGTGACGAAAGTGAAAAATTAATATAATTAAATTATATTAACATTAAAATTAATATTATTTTGTTATGCTTGAGTGTATAAATTCAAACTAACTTAATAATTCCTAAAAGTGATAAAAATGCATTTTAAAGGCAAATAAATACCTTTATTTATTCAGACCAACATGTTTCATTGCTCTTACGGCAACATTCTCAAAATCTATAACTATACAAATATCGTTTCAAAAAGCTTTAATTTCAAAACTCGTAAAGCAAAATCACTCGAAATCTTGCATAACGCAGTTAACTGTAATATTAAAAATGGATATTTGTGAACTTGAAACATTTTATACTATTCTTTCATTATTCTGCAGAGCAGTTCTTTCTAAATCTTAGGAAGCTGCATGGAAGCTGAATCATCCCACATATTCCCACTGAGTAAAAAGATTGCCATTGATTCTCGGTAATGGATGGCAGATACCTTCCTGATAGCTAAATTATTCAACTATCTTTAAAATTGTTCTGCAAAGGTTCTTTGTCATACAGGGTGTCCACTCTCAACGGTGACCAAAGATTAGTTCCTAAACCGTTGGTCATAGACATATAGTTCCAATTACAAAAATGTTTTAATGAGGTAAAGAAATATTTTAAAAGCGATTTGTGTCAATAAAAACAATTCTTAAAAAAATACGAAATTTAAATTTTTATACGGTCCCCTGGTCCTATAAGTTATATTTTGTAAAATTTTCCTATTACACTGACAAGTATGACAAAAAAAAGTCCCGTTCATTTAAGGCTACAATTGCCCGAGTTATGAAACTTTAAAAATGCATGACTTATACCATTTTTCTAGATCAAATCACAAATGAGTTCGGCCATACTTTGAGGAATCATATAACAAGTACTTAAAGTATTCGAAGAACTTATTTAATGTGTATCTGCACTTTGGAAAAAGTTGTACAAGTATTACGATTAAGGTAATTTTTATTAACTTTCAGATTGGCTATAATAATTGTACGCTGGCCTCCAAAAGTTAAGGTACAGGAACTGGATGCTTTCGATTGCGCACGTTTTGTCGAATATCTGCCAACATTTATTGGCGAATTTTTCGTAAACTTCTAGGATGTAAAGAACATATTTGATTTTATATTTATCGGTGAAGATTTATCGGGGGGGGGGGGGGTACAATTAGGGGGCTAATAATAAATTTAACAATAAAGTAATATTTGCGATCACCTATATAACAGAAAAGGCTGGAAATGGTTTTTCACTGTGTTAAATGACTATTTGGGTCCTGTTCAACGTTTGTATGCATTTGTGTAAGCATAGCACTCATATTTGTGAAGATGTTAACGTTTTTGTGAAAAATTCAAAAGTCTTTTGTTTATAGCATACAGAGTATTCAACCAAATTTAACACAACTTGCCAAAAACCTGACAAAGACCAGTAGAAACAATATACTGCAATTAAAACATGAATATATTAAATATTTAATGAGATATGGGCATTTGTATGAAATAATTTTGAACTGCGCATGCGTGGAAGATCCTAAATTTTTTATTTTATAATTTAGTACTCAGCTATTTAGGACAACTTATATAAAAAGTCCAATCAAATATCGCGAAAATTCACAAAGATAGAGTTGATATAGTTAGTTGCTTCCTAAAAATAGCTTTATTATAAGGGATTTTACACAACTTTTAAATCAGATCACTATATCTTTCTAAGTTTTCACAACATTTGACTGGACTGTTTATAGAAGTTGCCCCAAAAACTGACTACCAAATTACGAAATAAAAATTTTGAAATCTTCCGTGCATGCGCAGTTGAAAATTATCTCATAAAAATGCCCATATCTCATCAAATATTCAATATGTTCATGTTTTAATTGAAGTGTACTGTTGTTACTGTTCTTTGTCAGGTTTTTGGAAAGTTGTGTTAAATTTGGCTGAAAACCCTGTATGCTATAAACAAAAAACTTTTTGAATTTTTCACAAAAACGTTAACATCTTCACAAATATGAGTGTTATGCTTACACAAATGCATACAAACGTTGAACAGGACCCAAATAGACATTTACTACAGTGACAAACCATTTCCAGCCTTTCCTGTTACATAGGTGATCGCAAATATTATTTTATTTTTAAATTTATTATTAGACCCCTAATTGTACATCCCGATAAATCCTCGCCGAGAATTATAAAATCAAACATGTTCTTTACATCCTAGAAGTTCAAGAACAATTCGCGAATAATGTTGGTAGATATTCGACAAAACGTGTGCAATCGAAAGCATCCAGCCCCTGTACATTAATTTTTGAAAGCCAATGTATTTTAACATACGTTTTATTTTTAAGGATTTGACACAGTTTATTTTCATCCTCTCTAATACATATATATATGTATATATATTATTTTTATAAGTTTTTATTTAACTTCAACGATGATATGTATATTTTTCCAGTTTAAAGTTTCTACTGGAACATTAACACACTTTCAAATATCCGATCGAGATTAAATTTTACATACTGACGTAAATCCGATGACAATATCATATTATTTTGATTTTCTGTGGTTATCAGTTATACGTATTTTATAGTATAGCCCAAAAAAATTCAGATAGATTACCTCCAAGAGGTTTAAAAAAAGTTTCAAATTAGATAACACAAGACTGCGATGGTTGTGTTTTCTAGTTGTGTATTTTTTGCACTGAATGCGAAAATTGCCTTATTTTTTAACCACCATGTCAGGATTTTTCGCAAATCATAAATTCTCAAAGTTTAAAAATAATAAAAAAAAAATCGGATACTATAAAAAAGAGGAGAGGGTTGTGTTGTTTAACTTTTGATAATTGATTTTTTTGTTCTTTTTAGCACTGAATCTGAAAATGATCTTTATTTTTAACCATCACAATAGATATTTTTTTTTTTTTTTTTTTTTTTTTTGCAAATCGTAAATGCCAAAGTTAAAATATAGCGCAGCAATTCTATAAAACAGATGTAAAATTTTAAAATTTTATTTTATTTTATTTTATTCAATAATTTATTCAATTTTTTGGCTTATACTGGTATTCATACAGCTAAACAGCTGAGGGGTCCGATGAGGTGGAGGAGGAGGTTCAATTTTAACTTTGAACTTTTGAACTTTGAAATTTACAATTTGTGAAAAATCCTGACGTGATTGTTAAACATGAAAATCAATTTTGGATTCAGGGATAAACAATACATAAAAATCAATTATCAAAAGTTAAAAACACAACAATCTCATATATTTTATAGTATCAAACTTTCGCTATTTTTTTTCTTTTTTTAGCTTTAAAATTTATGATTTGCAAAAAATATTTACGTGATGGTAAAAAATGAAGGTCTATTTTGGATTCAGCGGTACAGAATACATACGAATCAGTTATCAAAAACTAAAAAACATGACATAAACCAACTTTGCAGGCTAGTGTAATCTAATAACATTTAAAAAATGTATCATTTTGTAAAGAATTCAGGCTGTACATTTTCGTCATTTTATCTAACAAAGAATCTTTTTTTTCTTCTTATATATTTATTAGAAATTGCATATTTTGCATTAATACGTCAGAAGGATTAAAGATTTCAAATTTATATTGTAATGTTGATTTTACTTTCAACCATTTCTTTATTACATCTGATGAAATTATATTTCCACTAAATTTGTGAATGACCCCTAATTTCTGCAAAAATATGCTCCAACTTCTAACTGCTATTAATCGGTCAATTTAAATCGTAGGATATATATATATATATATATATTTTGTCTTACTTGTCAGTGTCACAGAAAAATTTTACTAAATATAACTTATAGGACCGAGGGACCGTATAAAAATTTAAATTTCGTAATTTTTTAAGAAATGTTTTTATTGACCCAAATTACTTTTAATATACTTCTTTACATCATTCAAAACGTTTTTGTAATTGGAACTATATGTCTATGATTAACGGTTTAGGAATCAGCCATTGGACACCGTTTAGATACGGGTACCCTGTATGGTCTGTCTAAAGCTCTAGTTTCTTGTTGTATTTGGTGTCAGCTATATGCTCTTTGATCCCAGTTTTAAGCTTTCTCTTTATCAGTCCTAAATAAAGTATAAGAATGCTCGTTTACCAGTTTTCAATTTAAAGTCTTTTCCGGAATATTTGTATATTATGTATTTTTTGTTTGTTATACATCTTGAAAATGTTGCCGCCAGAGCAGTGAAACATGTCTATCTGAATAAATAAAAGTATTTATTTGCATTTTAAATGTATTTATATCACTTTTAAATATTATTAAGCTAGTTTGCTGTTTTAAGTGATTTTCATAGATAGTTTTATTAGCCCCCGCTATGCTATTTCTCTTGGGCAGCGTCAGTTCCATACTTTCACTTACATACGCCAACCCTAAAAGGAAGGAGATTCATCATTGTACGGTTAAATACTGATAATCTCTACTGCAGTTTTTTAATCTTCTTTATAATTTTCAATTTTTACACCTTTGTATCAGGGGGGAAATGTACTTTTAACTACTGTTTTCTTGACAACTGCATCTTAATTTATTTTTGATATATTCATTTTTTGAAGCTTTTAATACAATTTTTATAATGGTGGCAACTGAATTAATTCATTTCGGTAGAAAGTAATGGGAAAATAGTTGGAAAATAGTAGATTACCGTTTTTTTTGTGGTTATTTTCTCATAGCAGCTGACAAAAAAACAAAAAAAAAAAAAACTGTAATTAAAAACATGCTGTTTTGAAATAATATAAACGAATAATTTCTGATAAAACATGGAGCTATTATAAACTATATTTAATTTTAAATAGCTATATTAATGTTATAAACAAGGGAAAGTATATGAATCACTAGACATAGCCGATTTTAATTGTGGAGTTTATGACATCGCTTTTTGCTGGGTTTATGTATTGTTCCGCGATAGTGACGTCATAACCATACTTTTCTATAGATGCTGTTTAAGACTGGATCGTAAATGTGGAATTCTTCAGCGGATGAAAATGACATCATTTTATATAAAATAAAAGTTTAATTGTTTCGTCTAAAAATTCTTGAAAGTATTTAACGTCTGATAAATGACAGCGGTGTACGAAACCAGGGTAATGTAAAATGGAGAAATGGCTTTTCATTTAATGTTATTTTTTATGACATTTTAACTAATATATGTGCGAATATTTTAATAAAAGGCTATTAATTTAAAATAATGAAAAAGAGATTTCACATCGACATACATAAAATATAAGTCTAAAAAAGTGTAGGGGTGAGTGTTAGAACTCGGAGAGACTGAAGACAATCCAAATTCACAAACACTTTTAAACTATGTTGGCAAGTGTTAAATACTATTATCATATTTTAAATTATTACAGCAACATTATAAGAAAAGAATAGATTAACACATTTTATCATTAAAATGTTGTTCTGTTTATAAAAGTTATACTTTAAGTTATTTAAATAACAAAGCAATTAAGTGGCCGACTACTGGTCCAGTGATGGCCGAACACTAGAATTGAGTGGCCGACTACTAGACCTTTGCTAATTTTAAGTTTAACTTTTAATAAATAAAAACTATAATCAGTTTTTTTTAAATAATTGCTGAAACAGTAAAAGAAAAGTGTACATTAACATGCGTCACTGTTAAAAATGTTGTATTTTTTTTTTTTTATTACGCTTTGAGCTACATACTTAAAGAGTATACTGTTAACGATTAAGTGGCCGACTATTGGTGCTTTTACCCTATATTTAATTTCTTTCTTTCAAATTTCACAAATAATTCTTTAATAAATAAAATTGTGTGCCGAATTACATAGATCCCATAAGATTACAGAATCGCATTTATAAAATATGAGTACGATATTCAGTAGATATTTGTGGCTTTTCAACAAATAAACTGTTGTAGTTAATACATTCTATTTTTATAAACTGGCACTTAAATTATTTACAGCTAACGGCATTTCATGAATCATTAAATGAAAATACATCTGAATACGTTTATTTTATACTTATTCTTGTAATTTTTATATGCGAAACAAAATCTTTAGAGTTTTCAAAGGATAAAATATTTTAAAACAGTATTCAAATTTTTTTGCTTTAGAAGTGTATTTTAATGATATATAACATCAAATAATATTTTTCAGATTCCTAAAATACATAAAGCTTTAATGAGGTTTTGAAATTACATTCGAATAAATTCCCAAGATAAATTATTGGTTCCTGCTTCATTCTTTTCAATAAATTATGTACTAAACCTTTGTGTCTTGAAACTTTTTTAAACTTAAATTTTAAATACAAAGAAATTAATTTTATTTCTTAAAAGAATAAAGCGTGATATTGGAAAACGATTGCATTATTCATTCATATTACTCGAGTTATTTTACAAAAAGACTTGCTGTTATTTGAAATGATAAATAAAACAGTAAATTCTAGTAACGAGTGTTTTGTTAATGCAATTCTGTGAAGAATTTTTAATAGAGAACCGAAAGTACAAATTTTTATTGACTTTTAAGCAGAATTTGAGTCATTTATATTTCAAAGCAATTTTATATAGATTTAAGCAATTTTGTGAATTGGGAAATTTGTTAAAAATATCGTGTTTATATATTTTTTATTTTATCTTAAATAATTAAATAGAAGCAGTAGAAGTATTTGAAATGATATTTTATCTATTATGTTATTTTATTTCTCTATGTGTATACCGTTATCTTAGGAATAGACAGAAATGATAATTTTTTTAAAAGTTATCTTTTTCTCTACCTATAAAGCAATGGGCAACAATATGTTACGAGTGACAGTTTCATGAGCATATTTATTTTAGAGTACAATCCAAAATGTTAATGTTAAAAACGGAAATCATTTAAGACGTATTATTGCATTCAATGTATAAGAATAGTTTAAACGTATAAGCATTATTTGTTAACGAAAGATATATTATGAGTTTTTTCACGGCGCGATTGGGTTCGAACCCAGCACCTCCTGTCCACCAGTTTCGAGAGCAGAACCTCTCAGCCACCTTCGGTCGCAAAACGAACCACTTTGTTTTTGTGGCACAGATGTCATATATGCACCATATTGGCGCGATTTTTTTTCTGACGTCAATGTCATATAGGCAACGGGTACTTAATTCACGCCAAAGTGTCGACATTTTGCTTGATATGGTAACCCGGATATTATTATTTATGCTATAGGTGTTTTCGCCAAATTGGCGTCAGAAAAAAATTGCGCCAATGTGTTGCGTATATGACAGCTGTGCCAAGAAGTGAATGATACTAAAGCTAAGGGACGATGTGTTTCCAAAATTAGAGTTATTTCCAGTGTTACAGTTTGAAAAAAAAATGATTTGAAGAACTGTGTAGCGGGTTAACCCGACGTTAGTTATTTTGACATCGTAAACTATTTAGTTTATGGGTAAAGTTTTTATACTGAGAAAAACTTCAGGTGTTATAAAAGCCTTGAATCTTATAAACAATTTGCCTGCAACTGGGTAAGAGAAGTGCATTCTTTGAAAATCGGGGTTTTCATCTTGTTATTGGAAAAGTAAGCATACGTTTATGTGCATGAATTAATAACAAATTCCATGTTATTGTGATTTGATTCATAATAAAAATCGTAAAATTAATTCACACAATATTGCGATGACAACCATCTCTGTCGCCTTTCTTCACAAAACTTTTTCTCATAATATTATCTGTCTTTGGAATGCCTGATAATCTATAATGGCATTTATTATGTTCCCTGTTTTACGATTACCGCGCATTTTTACACAACAAGTCGCTGGCGAATAAATGTGATAATTTACGTGATAACACCTGGAAAAAGATATCAAAATAATGGGTACTTGTTAGTTATCCCGTCGACCAAATTACTGTCGTCAAATTGTAAGATTAAATGCCAATAATGGTTGATCGTAAATGTCACATTCACTTGACAATACTTGTTTACGTCAACAAATGATTTTTATTTCGACGTTTTATTTGCATTTTTATTAATGTTATACTAACTTATTTCTTTTTTCGTTATTTAAAATAAAAATTATGTCAATTTGTATAATTTGGCGAAATGGGTCGACGGCATAACTAACAAGTACCCAATGATATAAATAATCGCTCACAAAAACTTTGGAAAGAAGGCTAAAATTTATAAAGTTAAATGTTTCACAACAAAAGCAACAGCAATGTGATTCACGATGACCGATGTGAAAGTACGAGTCAAAGAAAGCTGCCAATGTTATTTGTTTGCCCGCCAAGTTTTTCACTAGAGGTCACGTGCTTAGAGCCGTGACGTCAGTTAAAACTGATCTATTACTTTTGGTCCAGTAATATTACTTTTTTAAACACTCGAAATTGAATTTCATTTGGCGTTATAATGACATAATTGTAATAATGTGTTTCAGTTTTTAAAATTAAAATGCATGTTTTCTTTGACGCGTGCAATAGGAGTATACCATTTCCCTGACATTACGAAAGAAAATGTAATAAATACAAGCAAATGAACTAGCATTTACCGAAAATTTCTTACGTATGACTTAAAAATAAATCTTTCACTTTATGGCTGATAATAATAACGATTAATTTCAGAATATCAGGTGTCTCTTTTCAGAATAAAACATCAATATAAAGTTATGTCAGTTAAACAGAAATTGACGTCATACCTACCAAACGATTATTTTTATTATTATCTTTTCCTAAATTGTCTTCTTGAAATTAAAACTCCTGTATTAAAATAGATTTTTAAACATAAAAGCATTCAAATTTAGATACTACGTCAGTTTAAGACGTGTTTAGTTAAAGTTTTTACACACACACACACATATATATATATATATATAGGAATAATTTTCATTTTCTGATTAGAATGACGTCGATTTGAAAAATGAAAAAATATAGCGAGAAAATCTGATTTTTATTTAAAACAAAATACGCGTGTTATAACTTTTTTAAATTATTGTGCCACTTTTTACGATGTGTCAACAGGAAAGAAGCGATTCAAGGAGATATTTTTATATTGTTAAATTAGGGAACGCTATATAAAGTTTAAATGGGTGCTATACCCTTTATATTCCATATTTTTTGACCCGGCCTTCAAAAGGCACATCGCTAAATTAAGACCTTTCCAACAAGTCATTATTCATCACTGAATGTTTTGTGGTTTGGATTGTAATTGAGTTGTTGTCTTTTCATCATGTTTCAAAAGGTAAAAGATGCGGCTCAGCTCTACTATACAGCACTATCTTCACTGGAACCCTTCCCTTCCCACAACCAACAAGATGCATCTTGAATTACACCCTTCCCTTACCACACACCAACATGAATATTCTTGAATTAATTTTCTTGTCTTGAGCCCTTCCTTTCCCTCAAACAACAAGATGCATCTTGAATTACACCCTTCCCATCCCACACACCAACATGAATATTCTTGAATTAATTTTCTTGAATTGAACCCATCCATTCCCACAACCAACAAGATGCATCTTGAATTACAAACTTCCCTTCCCACACACCAACATGAATATTCTTGAATTAATTTTCTTCACTTGATCCCTTCCCTTCCCACAACCAACAAGATGCATCTTGAATTACACCCTTCCCTTCCCACACACCAACATGAATATTTTTAAATTAATTTTCTTCACTTCAACCCTTCCATTCCCTCAACCAACAAGATGCATCTTGAATTACACCCTTCCCTTCCCACACACCAACATGAATATTCTTGAATTAATTTTCTTGACTTGAAACCTTCCCTTCCCACAACCAAAGGGATGCATCTTGAATTACACCCTTCCCTTCCCACACACCAACAGGAATATTCTTGAATTAATTTTCTTGACTTGAAACCTTCCCTTCCCACAACCAACAAGATGCATCTGGAATTACACCCTTCCCTTCCCACACACCAACATGAATATTCTTGAATTAATTTTCTTGACTTGAATCCTTCCCTTCCCACAACCAAAGGGATGCATCTTGAATTACACCCTTCCCTTCCCACACACCAACATGAATATTCTTGAATTAATTTTCTTGACTTGATCCCTTCCCTTCCCACAACCAACAAGATGCATCTTGAATTACACACTTCCCTACCCAGCTAAAAATGAACTGCAGAAATTCTACAAAAAAACCGCAGTTGGAAAACTGCGGTGATTTGGCCGATTCCACTACAGATTTTTTGCGGTCAATACAACTATAAAATTACCGCAGTTTACTAACTGCAGTAATTTAGCAGTTGTATTGACCACAAAAATTCTACAGAAAATTTACAGTTATATCAATATTAAAAATTCTGCAGTAATTTCGCAGTTTTATTGACCGCAAAAATTCTGTAGTGGAATCGGCCAAATCACCTCAGTTCTCCAACTGCAGTTTTTTTGTAGTTATATCGACCTCAAAAATGTAGTTTTTTTTAATGAGTATCCACTTTGCCCCCTGAGGATAGTGCCCTCAGGGGGGCAAAGTAGTGCACGGAGCAGTGGAAGTATATAAAATGATTAAGCGGTCACAGGCTTGGGTGTCGGCAAAATGTAGGAATGTGCCCTCCAAAGGGGGGGGGGAGTAGTGGATGGAGCACCAGAAATGCATAAAATGATTAAGCGGTCACAGGCCTTACCAACGATATGTCACATGACGGGTATCGGAAAAAATTAGTAAAGTGCCCCCCTGAGGGGCAAATTGGTGGGTGGAGTACCGGAAGTGCATAAAATGATTAAGCGGTCACAGGCCTTTCCAACGATATGTCACATGATGAGTGTCAGAAAATTTTAGGAAAGTGCCCCCCAGGGGGGCAAAGCAGTGGGCTGAGTACCGAAAGTACATAAAATGATTAAGCAGCCAAAGGCCTTTCCAACGATATGTCACATGATGAGTGTCAGAAAATTTTAGGAAAGTGGCCCCCAGGGGGGCAAAGCAGTGGGCAGAGTACCGAAAGTACATAAAATGATTAAGCAGCCAAAGGCCTTTCCAACGATATGTTACATGACAGGTGTCGGGAATTTTTAGTAAAGTGCCCCCCTGGGGGGCAAAGTGGTGGGTGTGGTACCGAAGTGCATAAAATGATTAAGCGGTCACAGGTCTTTCCAACGATATGTTACATGACGGGTATCTGGAAAATTTAGTAAAGTGCCCCCCCCAGGGGGGCAAAGCAGTGGGCAGGGTACCGAAAGTACTTAAAATGATTAAGCAGCCAAAGGCCTTTCCAACGATATGTTACATGACAGGTGTCGGGAAAATTTAGTAAAGTGCCCCCCTGGGGGGCAAAGTGGTGGGTGTGGTACCGAAGTGCATAAAATGATTAAGCGGTAACAGGTCTTTCCAACGATATGTCACATGACGGTGTCGGAAAAATTTAGGAAAGTGCCCCCCAGGGGGGCAAAGTAGTGGGCGGAGTACCGGAAGTGCATAAAATGATTAAGCAGACAAGGGCCTTTCGAACAATATGTCACATGACGGGTGTCGGGAAAATTTAGTAAAGTACACCCCTGGGGGGGCAAAGTGGGGGGGAGGAGTACCGGAAGTGCATAAAATGATTAAGCGGTTACAGGCCTTTTCAACGATATGTCACATGACAGGTGTTAGCAAAATTTAGGAAAGTACCCCCCCAGGGGGGCAAAGTGGTGGGCAGAGCACCAGAAGTGCATAAAATGATTAAGCAGTCACAGGTCTTTCCAACGATATGTTACATGACGGGTATCTGGAAAATTTACTAAAGTGCCCCCCCAGGGGGGCAAAGCAGTGGGCGGAGTACCGGAAGTGCATAAAATGATTAAGCAGACAAGGGCCTTTCGAACAATATGTCACATGACGGGTGTCGGGAAAATTTAGTAAAGTACACCCCTGGGGGGGCAAAGTGGGGGGGAGGAGTACCGGAAGGGCATAAAATGATTAAGCGGTTACAGGCCTTTTCAACGATATGTCACATGACAGGTGTTAGCAAAATTTAGGAAAGTACCCCCCCAGGGGGGCAAAGTGGTGGGCAGAGCACCAGAAGTGAATAAAATGATTAAGCAGTCACAGGTCTTTCCAACGATATGTTACATGACGGGTATCTGGAAAATTTACTAAAGTGCCCCCCCAGGGGGGCAAAGCAGTGGGCAGGGTACCGAAAGTACATAAAATGATTAAGCAGCCAAAGGCCTTTCCAACGATATGTTACATGACAGGTGTCGGGAAAATTTAGTAAAGTGCCCCCCTGGGGGGCAAAGTGGTGGGTGTGGTACCGAAGTGCATAAAATGATTAAGCGGTAACAGGTCTTTCCAACGATATGTTACATGACGGGTATCTGGAAAATTTAGTAAAGTGCCCCCCCCCCGGGAGCAAAGTGGTGGGCGGGGTACTGGAAGTGCATAAAATGATTAAGCGGTCACAGACCTTTCCAACGATATGTCACATGACGGGTGTCGGAAAAATTTAGGAAAGTGCCCCCCAGGGGGGCAAAGTAGTGGGCGGAGTACCGGAATTGCATAAAATGATTAAGCAGACAAGGGCCTTTCGAACAATATGTCACATGACGGGTGTCGGGAAAATTTAGTAAAGTACACCCCTGGGGGGGGCAAAGTGTGGGGGGGAGGAGTACCGGAAGTGCATAAAATGATTAAGCGGTTACAGGCCTTTCCAACGATATGTCACATGACAGGTGTTAGCAAAATTTAGGAAAGTACCCCCCAGGGGGGCAAAGTGGTGGGCAGAGCACCAGAAGTGCATAAAATGATTAAGCAGTCACAGGCCTTTTCAATGATACGTCACATGAGGGGCTATGGCAAAATTTAGAAAAATGCCCTCCCACGGGGGAGGGGCAGGTGGGGAGAGGGACACGAAGGTGCTAATACAAATAAGCAGCCACACACCTTTCCAAAGATATGTCACATGATGCATGTCGGCAAAATTTAGAAAAGTACCCACCCCCTTGGTGTGAATGTAAAGGGAGGGTCATCGTAGGTACATAACATGAATAAGTGGTAAGAAATTTGCATACATGGGTGCAAGTTTGAAATTTGGCCAAGCCTGAAAATATTTTGAATCCTCCCCCTCCCCCACTGAATGAGCACATACGTACGTGCCAACGCACCACCTAGACAAAACCCAACACGTTAAATATTATATGTAGTAAAATTCAATTATGTTGAAACAAAAAAAAAAAAAAAAAATAGTGCAAATTCGTAGGGGTGATTCAGAATCAAAAAAAATTTCTGAAACTCACAGCAAATTTTCTGAAAAGTTACAGCAGACGGGGGAAGGGGGAGGGGAATCCACTCCTGGCACTAATTATGCATTATTTCTGCGATCTTTTGCGAAATTTGCGTTTTTTTCGCGATCTTTTGACGAAAGTTGCGGGGTTTTCGCGATCTTTTGACTAAGTTTGCGGTTTTTCGCGATCTTTTGACGAAAGTTGCGGGTTTTTTCGTGATCTTTTGACGAAGTTTGCGGTTTTTCGCGATCTTTTCACGAAATTTGCTGTTTTTTCGCGATCTTTTGACGTAATTTACATTTTTTTGCGATCTTTTGATGTAATTTATGATTTATTTCACGACCTTTTGACGTAATTTGCGGTTTTTCGCGATCTTTTGACGTAATTTGCGGTTTTTCCGCGATCTTTTGGCGCATTTTGCAGCTTTTACGAGATCTTTTGACGTAATTTGCGGGGTTTTTTCCGCGATCTTTTGACGTAATTTGCGGTTTTTTCGCGATTTTTGGACGACATTTATTTATTTTTTTTTTCTTCGAGATTCTTTGACGAAATTTGTGTTTTATTTTTAATTTTTGGAAATGAATGCCTTAAATTTTCGGAACAGAAACCCCCCTATGCAAATACATGTAATCTAAAACATTCATATTCATGTAAACAGTATTTCAAAAGTTTAATTCATACAGACTACAGCTAAAAACAATAAAGTTGACATGCTGATGCTATGACACATAAAATTGTGAAATACTCAAGAA
Organism: Maratus speciosus; assembly: GCA_963932465.1. Lineage (NCBI taxonomy): Eukaryota > Metazoa > Arthropoda > Arachnida > Araneae > Salticidae > Maratus > Maratus speciosus. The sequence continues at coordinate 47,475,000 of OZ010786.1, read as the reverse complement.
TGTGCATGGGCACACTTATATACAATGTTTTTGTAATTTTAAAAATATCTTCCCATAAATGACATTATATATATATATATATATATATATATATATATATATATATAACCATTAATTAAACATAACCTACCACCGTCAATTATTATGAATTAAAGCTGTAAGTATAATATATATATATATTACCTCAAATATCTGCAGATCAATCTTGTTAATTTCTGTCTATTTCTTTTTCTTTCTTTTTTTAAAATCTTTGATTACAAAACACAACAGTTTGAAAAATATCCCATTCATATCTAGTTTTAGATTACAAATAAAACTAACTACCTTAACAACTAGTAATTAACAATATGCAGTTTAACATATAAATTGCAGAAAAATTGGTATGAAGCAAAAATTTTACAGTTTACTACATGCAGAAGCAAAAGCAAAAAAAAAAAGGGGGGGGGGGGCTCAATCATTTCAGGAATAAATATCAAATTAAATAAAAGTACCTTAAAAGAAAGGTTAAAAAAAAAAAACTAAATAATACTAAAATACAAATTACACTGATGATAGAAGTATAAATTACAGCAAATGAAATTGTTCCAGTTTTATCATATTTTCATTTTATTTCTGCTAGCATTAACAATTTTTTTGCATGCGGAATTACCATCAATTTAACAAAATTCACCATATTTATAAAAGAATTAAGTCAATTTATATCTTCTTTCTATAAAAGTAGGAAACATTCATTTGTGTTTTTCCACAACCATTTAACGAAAATCGCATTTTTCTGCAATCCTTTTAATGAAATTTGCATTTTTCACCTCGATCCTTTGACAAAATTCGCGTTTTTTCACGATCATTTTAATGAAACTCGCGTTTTTACCGCTATCCTTTAACGAAATTCGCGCTTTTACCTCGGTCCTTTGACGAAATTCGCGTTTTTCCACGATCTTTAGGCGAAATTCGCGCTTTTTCAAAGATCTTTAGGCGAAATTCGCGCTTTTTGAAAGATCTTAGGCGAAATTCGCGCTTTTTCAAAGATCTTTAAGCGAAATTCGCGCTTTTTCAAAGATCTTTAGGCGAAATTCGCGCTTTTTCAAAGATCTTTAGGCGAAATTGGCGCTTTTTCAACGATCTTTAGGCGAAATTCGCGCTTTTCAACGATCTTTAGGCGAAATTCGCGCTTTTTCAACGATCTTTAGACGAAATTCGCATTTTCCCCAGGATCTTTAGCAGAAATTTCAGGGATTTTTTCACGATCTTTAGACGAAATTTGCGTTTTTTCCACGATATTCACGTATTTTATACGACCTTTCGACGAAATCTGCGTATTTTACACGATCTTTAAACGAAATTCGCATTTTCCCCCGTTATATTTTGAGGAAATTCACATTTTTTCCGGGATCATTTGATGAAAATCACGTTTTTTCCGCAATCCTTTGACGAAAATTGAGTATTTTTTTGCGATCCTTTAACGAAAACCGCGTCATTTTCGCGATCCTCTGACAGGGACCGCGTCATTTTTTGCGATCTTTTAAAGGAAATAGCGTTTTTTTTTTTTCAATAATCTTTTGACGGAAATCGCGTCTTTTCCCCGATCTTTTGATAGAAAAAGCGTTTTTCTGCGATCCTTTGACAAAAATCACGTTTTCCCGCAATCTTTTGACGGAAATAACGTTTTTTCCACGATCATTTAACGAAAATCACGTTTTTCCCGCAATTTTTTTTTTTTTTTTTTTTGCGATTCTGTAAGGAAAATCGCTTCTTTTTCGCACAAGGCGTTTTTCCGTGATCCTTTGAGAAAAATCGCGTTTTTCCCCAATAATTTGACGGAAATTGCACCTTTTTCGCGATCCTTTGACAGAAATAGCTTTTTTTCCGCGATCATTTGACGAAAACTACGATTTTTCCGCAATCCTTCGGCAAATTTTTTTATTTATTTATTTATTTATTTTTTTTTTTTTTTTTGCTTTGCGATTCTATAACGAAAATCGTATCTTTTTCGCGATCCTTGGATTGAGATTGTGTCTTTTTCACGATCCTTGGACGGAGATCGCGTCTTTTTCGCGAACCTTTGACAGAAAGCGTATTTTCCATGATCCTTAGACAGAAATCGCGTGTTTTCCGCGGAAAAGGAAGATTGCCTGAAAAAAATATGAGCTGGGATTTTCAGATTCTAACCAAAATTTTAAACGGAATGGTCAAAAAGTGGAGTTATTTTAAGACCGATTCTCAAACATTTTGTGCGAATCTTGAGAAATCTAAAAGCGGATTTTTTTTTTTTTTTTTTTTTTTCGTCCTCGGAGATTTTTCCGGCCCGCTTCCGTCCTCGGGAATTTTCAAAAGCCGGAATTCCGGCCTGTGGCCGGAAAACTTGCAGCCATGTTTGCATATTACACAATCTTTCGAAGAAATTCACATATTTCGCACGACCTTTTGAAGAAATTCACTTATTTTACACGATCCTTTGGCAAAAATCGCATTTTTCCGTGACCTTTCAAAGAAATTCGCATATTACATGGTCTTTCGACAAAATTCGCATATTTTACACAATCCTTTGGCAAAAATCACATTTTTTCGCAAGATCCTTCGAAGAAATTCGCATATTTTCCACGATCTTTCAACGACATTTGCATTTTTTCTGCGATCATTTGACAAAAATCCTTTTTTTGTGATTCTTTGGCAAAATTCGCATTTTTTCCACGACCTTTCAATGAAATTTGCATATTACACTATCTTTCGACAAAATTTGCATATTTCGCACGATCTTTCAAAGAAACTTGCATATTTCGCACGATCTTTCGAAGAAATTCACATATTTTACACGATCATTTGACGAAATATGCATTTTTTTCGCGATCATTTGACAAAAATCACATTTTTTCGCGATTCTTTGACAAAATTCTTGTTTTTTCCGTGACCTTTCAAAGGAATTCGCATATTACATGGTCTTTCGACAAAATTCGAATATTTTACACGATCCTTTGGCGAATATCACATTTTTTCGCAAGATTCCTCGAAGAAATTCGCATGTTTTCCACGATCTTTTAACGACATTTACATTTTTTCTGAGATCATTTGACAAAAATCATTTTTTTTTGTGATTCTTTGGTGAAATTCGCGTTTTTTCCACGATCTCTCAAAGAAATTTGCATATTACCCGATCTTTTGACAAAATTTGCATATTTCGCACGATCTTTCGAAGAAATTCACATATTTTACACGATCATTTGACGAAATACTCATTTTTTTGCGATCATTTGACAAAAATCACATTTTTTCGCGATTCTTTGACTAAATTAGTGTTTTTTCTATGACCTTTCAAAGAAATTCGCATATTACATGGTCTTTCGACGAAATTCGCATATTTTACACAATCCTTTGGTGAAAATGACATTTTTTCGCAAGATCTTTCGAAGAAATTCGCATATTTTCCACGATCTTTGAACGACATTTGCATTTTTTCTGCGATCATTTGAGAAAAATCATATTATTTTGTGATTCTTTGGCGAAATTCGCGTTTTTTCCACGACCTTTCAAAGAAATTTGCATATTACACGATCTTTCGACAAAATTTGCATATTTCGCATGATCTTTCGAAGAAATTTGCATATTTCACACGATCTTTCAAAGAAGTTCACATTTTACACGATCATTTGACGAAATATGCATTTTTTTCGTGATCATTTGACAAAAATCGCATTTTTTTGCGATTCTTTGACAAAATTCGTGTTTTTCCGTGACCTTTCAAAGAAATTCGCATATTACATGGTCTTTCGATGAAATTTGCATATTTTACACGATCCTTTTTTTCGCAAGATCCTTCGAAGAAATTCGCATATTTTCCACGATCTTTCAATGACATTTGCATTTTTTCTGCGATTATTTGACAAAAATCATGTTTTTTTGTGATTCTTTGGCGAAATTCGCGTTTTTCCCACGACCCTTCGAAGAAATTCGCATATTACACGATCTTTCGATGAAATTCGAGCATTTCGCACGACTTTTTGAATAAACTTGCATATTTTATACGATCTATTGGCAAAAATCACGTTTTTTTGCAATTCTTTGATGGAAATCGTGTCTTTTTCTTGATCCTTTAATGAAAATCTCATTTTTCCGGCAATCCATTGATGAAAATCGCGTTCCCCAGCGTTCCTTTGACGAAAATTGCATTTCCCAGCAATCCTTTGACGAAAATTGAGTTTCCCAGCGATCCTTTGACGAAAATTGCGTTTCCCAGCGATCCTTTGACGGGAGTCGCATTTTTTCCTGTAATCCTTTGACGAAAATCGCATTTTTCCCATGATCCTTTGACATTAATTGCATTTTTTCCATGATCCTTTGACAATTGTGCTCAATTTGGTGCGGTTCGTAGTTGCGCTTTTGTTATATTTCCTACACTCCCACTACAACCCTTCCCTCATTAATGTTAAAAAATTTTAATGCATATTTGCATCGATCCCAGGAATAATAAAATTCAATGCTGAAAAAGCGGAATTCCGCGTTTCTGCAGTAAAGTAAAACATCTGAAAAATCTTTCGATTACATAGTTTCTGAACACAAGCACCTGCTAGTTTCATGCGTTTCCAAACAAAAATAATTTAAAACGTATGTTATAAAGTTGCCTCTTTGGATTTGAGAACACCCATAATGAAAAGCATTCACCATAACAAATGCACAGGGATAAATTCAATCAGGAGATGCAGCGTTCCCACATCATATATATATATACATAGATGTAATGCTAATAATGTATTATACTTAAATTGAAGGATAACATTTATAAAAATATTTTACTCAAATTTTTCCGATAGATTTCAGTACAATTAAAAAAAAAAAAAAAAACAGAGCAAACATAAATACGTCAAATTTTTTAAATTGAACAGAACTGAAATTATCAATGCAAGTTTGAAAATATAAATTTCATAAAGTACGATAAATGTCACATATAATTTTTCTTTAAAAAAATCAAAAAACTTCCTTAAATAAAATTGCACATAACAAAACTTTTTCAAAGAAAATTACGTCATAAGAACAGTTATTACTTTGTTCATTCTGACACTATTTTCTAGGTGTGCCCACTTGAATTTTTAGATAATTTCATATATAAACATCAAGCAAACACAATTCTATATTATTAATTGAAAAAATTCTAAAATGCCTATAAATTAGTGATTTGGGGACAAATCTACAACTAATGTCACAAATAATGGCTGTTTGTTTATATCAGATGAATCAGAGATTAAGGGTAATGTTTACATTAATGTCAAGATTATAAGTAATTTAAGGGGGAACAAATGTCATATCTTTCCGTCGAAAGAAAATTTGCAAAATTTGTCAGTCAGTTGTATGAAAATATCTCAAAATCCATCAATCAGATCAAAAGTTAATTATTTTTTTCAGTCAGACATTGGAAAAAATGCAAGTTTTGTGACTCTGTCACAGAATGAAAATACTAAATTCACAAATCAGTCGTAAAAAATATTGCAAAATTTTAACAATTGAAGCGTTAATTAATCAAACAATCACTTACCTGTAGTGTTTTTAGGTATTTTATGAATTGTTATTAATAATAATCTCAACTTTTTGTATTAAATAATAAAGAGCTAAAAATAATATGAAGCAAAGTAATGGCTTGATGAAAAAGAATATGCAAAACAGAAAAGAAAATCTGTGACGACCGCTGCCAGTCTTGAACTTTCTACAAACTGTCGTCGGAACCCCCCCCCCCCCCCGCCCGTATATGACCGGGCTTGACGTCTGTGCCCATGCAAGTACATGCACTTTCTAATCTTAATCTTTTGGAGATTTTTTTTTAAATATCTCGTTTGCATTCCCACGTTTTTACATGATTTTGTTTGCATTGGGTAACTAAAAACGATCTCTAAAATACATTTTTTTTTTTTTTTTAATGAGGACATTAACCTTTTTCAGACAAAAATAGCCTCAGAAAAAAAAAAAACACCTGCAAACAAAATCAAAAAAGTAAAAAACGGCTGTTGTAAAGATCGACCTCAGCTGGCATACAGAATAATTTCAAAATATGGAAATGCAAATGAGATACCTTAAAAAAAATTTCTTATAAGATTAATATTACAGGGCAGGCATTTTCATGTGGGTGAAGTAACCTCTTAAGTTAGTAGTGGAGATTCTTTGCAGAAATCGACTTCATACTGTATAGTACCTGTGTTTACTCTCATAATAGTCGCACTTTTTTTTGCCAAATTTTTATTGTGAAAGTCTAGGTGCAACTATTATGCGGAGAAATCTACTGCATAATATTGTACACTGAAATGCTGAAACATTACTGGTATAAATAAACACATAATAAATTAAACAATTAGTAACTTACCAAATGTTTCCAGATTATGTGATGTTTATTAAATACCATTTTCTTTTTATGGTAATATTTTTATAGATGTAAAATTTACAAATAATCTTTGTGAAAATTTGAACAAAAAATTATCATAATAAATTTCTTTTACTAAAGGTTTCAGTATCACTATTGTAATGCGAGTCGGTGTCTGAAGAATCTCCGTCATTCCATAAAATGTCATCTTCGCTTCGGCCCAAAGCGTCGAAGATACCCATCTTCTTAAAATTTTTTTGAAATTATATCGCTTGTCATTAAAGTCAAGCTTTGTAATGTCCAACTACACATTAGTTCCAGGGATGGGCACCTTACTTTTCCACTGGGAATTTTCTCGTTGTTCCCATTGATTATCCAATATCCATATACTCGTCTTATATTGTCTTGCAGAATCTCTGCGACTCCTCCGGGAATTATCACAAGATCTGTTTTGCCTTCTGAAAGTTTTTTCTTTACATCAACAAAATGTCTTCGGAAACTATCAAGTACCAGCATGGCTGGTTTTCTGAGTAATGCTCAAGACCTTTTCTTCCAAACGTTGCGAACCCAATCTTTCATAATTTTTTCATACATTCAATTTATGAAAAGAAAATAGTTTGACGATTTTTTCTGCTTCAAATCAGGGGTGAGACTATTACACAAGTAAACACGGCAGTCTATTGAGTGCTGCTTTGCAGAATTGCTGAGCATCGAATACCAAGTACTTGATGCTCACACCAACATGAATATTCTTGAATTAATTTTCATGAATTGAACCCATCCATTCCCACAACCAACAAGATGCATCTTGAATTACAAACTTCCCTTCCCACACACCAACATGAATATTCTTGAATTAATTTTCTTCACTTGATCCCTTCCCTTCCCACAACCAACAAGATGCATCTTGAATTACACACTTCCCTTCCCACACACCGACATGAATATTTTTAAATTAATTTTCTTCACTTCAACCCTTCCATTCCCTCAACCAGCAAGATGCATCTTGAATTACACCCTTCCCTTCCCACACACCAACATGAATACTCTTGAATTAATTTTCTTGACTTGAAACCTTCCCTTCCCACAACCAAAGGGATGCATCTTGAATTACACCCTTCCCTTCCCACACCACCAACAGGAATATTCTTGAATTAATTTTCTTGACTTGAAACCTTCCCTTCCCACAACCAACAAGATGCATCTGGAATTACACCCTTCCCTTCCCACACACCAACATGAATATTCTTGAATTAAATTTCTTGACTTGAAACCTTCCCTTCCCACAACCAAAGGGATGCATCTTGAATTACACCCTTCCCTTCCCACACACCAACATGAATATTCTTGAATTAATTTTCTTGACTTGATCCCTTCCCTTCCCACAACCAACAAGATGCATCTTGAATTACACACTTCCCTACCCACAACTAACAAGATGCATCTTGAATTACACCCTTCCCTTCCCACACACCAACATGAGTATTCTTGTATTAATTTTCTTCACATGAACCCTTCCCTTCTCACAACCAACAAGATGCATCTTGAATTACACCCTTCCATTCCCACACACCAACATGAATATTCTTGAATTAAATTTCTTGACTTGAACCCTTCCCTTACCACAACCAACAAGATGCTTCTTGAATTACACCCTTCCCTTCCCACACAACAACATGAATATACTTGAATTAATTTTCTTCCCTTGAAACTTTCCCTTCCCACAACGAACAAGATGCATCTTGAATTACACCCGTCCCTTCCCACACACCAACATGAATATTCCTGAATTAATTTTCTTGACTTGAACACTTCCCTTCCCACAACCAACAAGATGCATCTTGAATTACACCCTTCCCTTCCCACACACCAACATGAATACACTTGAATTGATTTTCTTCACTTGAACCCTTCCCTTTTCACAACCAACAAGATGCATCTTGAATTACACCCTTCCCTACCCACACACCAACAAGAATATTCATGAATTAATTTTCTTGACTTGAACACTTCCCTTCCCACAACCAATAAGATGCATCTTGAATTACCCCCTACCTTTCTCACACACCAACATGAATATTCTTGAATTAATTTTCTTGACTTGAACCCTTCTCTTCCCACAACCAGCAAGGTGCATCTTGAATTACACCCTTCCCTTTCCACACACCAACATGAATATTCTTGAATTAATTTTCTTGACTTGAACCCTTCCCTTCCCACAACCAACAAGATGCATCATGAATTACACCCTTCTCTTCCCACACACCAAAATGAATATTCTTGAATTAATTTTCTTGACTTGAACCCTTCCCTTCCCACAACCAATAAGATGCATCTTGAATTACACACTTCCTTACCCGCACATGAACATGAATATTCTTGAATTAATTTTCTTGACTGGAATCCTTCCCATCCCACAACCAATAAGATGCGCCTTGAATTACACTCTTCCCACACACCAACATGATTATTCTTGAATTAATTTTCTTCACTTGAACCCTTGCCCTTCCCGCAACCATCAAGATGCATCTTGAATTACACACTTCCCTTCCCACACACCAACATGAATATTCTTGAATTAATTTTCTTGACTTGAACCCTTCCCTTCCCACACACCAACATGAATATTCTTGAATTAATTTTCTTGACTTTAACTCTTCCCTTCCCACAACCAACAAGATCCATCTTGAAATACTCCCTTCCCTTTCCACACACCAACATGAATATTCTTGAATTAATTTTCTTGACTTGAACCCTTCCCTTCCCGCAACCAATAAGATGCATCTTGAATTACACACTTCCCTTCCCACACGCCAACATGAATATTCTTGAATTAATTTTCTTGACTTGAACCCTTCCCTTCCCGCAACCAAAAAGTTGCATCTTGAATTACACACTTCCCTTCCCACACACCAACATGAATATTCTTGAATTAATTTTCTTGACTTGAACCCTTCCCTTCCCACAACCAACAAGATGCATCTTCAATTACTGTCTTCCCTTCCCACACACGAACATGTATATTCTTGAATTAATTTTCTTGACTTGAACCCCTCCCTTCCCACAAAAAACAAGATGCATCTTGAATTACACCCTTCCCTTGCCACACACCAATATGAATATTCTTGAATTTATTTTCTTGACTTGAACCCTTCGCTTCCCAACCAAAAAAAATTATCTTGAATTACACCCTTCCCTTCCCACACACCAACATGAATATTCATGAATTAATTTTCTTCACTTGAACCTTTCCCTTCCCACAACCAACAAAATGCATCTTGAATTACACACACTTCCTTTCCCACACACCAACATGAATATTCTTGACTTGAGCCCTTCCCTTCCCACTACCAACAAGATGTACCCTGAATTACCCTCTTCCCTTTTCACAGACATACATGAATATTCTTGAATTAATTTTCTTGACTTGAACCCTTCCCTTCCCACAACCAACAAGATGCATCTTGTATTACAACCTTCCCTTCCCACAACCAACAAGATGCATCTTGAATTACACCCTTCCATTCCCACACACCAGCATGAATATTCTTGAATTAATTTTCTTGAGTGAACCCATCCCTTCCCACAACCAACAAAATGCATCTTGAATCACACCCTTCCATTCCCACACACCAACATGAATATTCTTGAATTAATTTTCTTGACTTGAACCCTTCCCTTACCACAACCAACAAGATGCTTCTTGAATTACACGCTTCCCTTCCCACACAACAACATGAATATTCTTGAATTAATTTTCTCCACTTGAAACCTTCCCTTCCCACAACCAACAAGATGCATCTTGAATTACACACTTCCCTTCCCACACACCAACATGAATATTCTTGAATTAATTTTCTCCACTTGAAACCTTCCCTTCCCACAACCAACAAGATGCATCTTGAATTACACACTTCCCTTCCCACACACCAACATGAATATTCTTGAATTAATTTTCTTGACTTGAACCCTTCCCTTCCCACACACCAACATGAATATTCTTGAATTAATTTTCTTGACTTTAACTCTTCCCTTCCCACAACCAACAAGATCCATCTTGAAATACTCCCTTCCCTTTCCACACACCAACATGAATATTCTTGAATTAATTTTCTTGACTTGAACCCTTCCCTTCACGCAACCAATAAGATGCATCTTGAATTACACCCTTCCCTTCCCACACACCAACATGAATATACTTGAATTAATTTTCTTGACTTGAACCCTTCCCTTCCCGCAACCAACAAGATGCATCTTGAATTACACACTTCCCTTCCCACACACAAACATGAATATTCTTGAATTAATTTTCTTGACATGAACCCTTCCCTTCCCACACACGAACATGAATATTCTTGAATTAATTTTCTTGACTTGGACTCTTCCCTTCCCACAAAAAACAAGATGCATCTTGAATTACACCCTTCCCTTGCCACACACCAACATGAATATTCTTGAATTTATTTTCTTGACTTGAACCCTTCGCTTCCCAACCAAAAAATTTATCTTGAATTACACCCTTCCCTCCCACACACCAACATGAATATTCATGAATTAATTTTCTTCACTGGAACCTTTCCCTTCCCACAACCAACAAAATGCATCTTGAATTACACACACTTCCTTTCCCACACACCAACATGAATATTCTTGACTTCAGCCCTTCCCTTCCCACTACCAACAAGATGTACCTTGAATTACCCTCTTCCCTTTTCACAGACATACATGAATATTCTTGAATTAATTTTCTTGACTTGAACCCTTCCCTTCCCACACACGAACATGAATATTCTTGAATTAATTTTCTTGACTTGGACTCTTCCCTTCCCACAAAAAACAAGATGCATCTTGAATTACACCCTTCCCTTCCCACACACCAACATGAATATTCATGAATTAATTTTCTTCACTGGAACCTTTCCCTTCCCACAACCAACAACATGCATCTTGAATTATACACTTCCCTTCCCTTCCCACACACCAACATGAATATTTTTGAATTAATTTTCTTGACTTGAGTCGTTCCTTCCCACAACCAACAAGATGCATCTTGGATTACACCCTTCTCTTCCCACAACCAACAAGATGCATCTTGAATTACACCCTTCCCTTCCCACACACCAACATGAGTATTCTTGAATTAATTTTCTTGACTTGAACCCATCCCTTCCCACAACCAACAAAATGCATCTTGAATTACACACTTCCCTTCCCACACACCATCATGAATATTTTTGAATTAATTTTCTTCACTTGAACCCTTCCCTTCTCACAACCAACAAGATGCATCTTGAATTACACCCTTCCATTCCCACACACCAACATGAATATTCTGGAATTAATTTTCTTTACTTGAACCCTTCCTTTACCACAACCAACAAGAGGCTTCTTGAATTACACGCTTCCCTTCCCACACAACAACATGAATATTCTTGAATTAATTTTCTTCACTTGGAACCTTCCCTTCCCACAACGAACAAGATGCATCTTGAATTACACCCTTCCCTTCCCACACACCAACATGAATATTCTTGAATTAATTTTCTTGACTTGAACACTTCCCTTCCCACAACCAACAAGATGCATCTGGAATTACACCCTTCCCTTCCCACACACCAACATGAATACACTTGAATTGATTTTCTTCACTTGAACCCTTCCCTTACCACAACCAACAAGATGCATCTTGAATTACACCCTCCCTTCCCACACAACAACATGAATATTCTTGAATTAATTTTCTTGACCTGAACCCTTCCCTTCCCACAACCAACAAGATGCATCTTGAATTACACACTTCCCTTCCCACACGCCAACATGAATATTCTTGAATCAATTTTCTTGACTTGAACCCTTCCCTTCTCACAACCAACAAGATGCATCTTGAATTACACCCTCCCTTCCCACACAACAACATGAATATTCTTGAATTAATTTTCTTGACCTGAACCCTTCCCTTCCCACAACCAACAAGATGCATCTTGAATTACACACTTCCCTCCCAAACACCAACATGAATATTCTTGAATTAATTTTCTTGACTTGAACCCTTCCCTTCCCACAACCAACAAGATGCATCTTGGATTACACCCTTCCCTTCCCACAATCAACAAGATGCATGTTGAATTACACCCTTCCCTTCCCACACACCAACATGAGTATTCTTGAATTAATTTTCTTCACTTGAACCCTTCCCTTCTCACAACCAACAAGATGCATCTTGAATTACACCCTTCCATTCCCACACACCAACATGAATATTCTTGAATTAATTTTCTTGACTTGAACCCTTCCCTTACCACAACCAACAAGATGCTTCTTGAATTACACACTTCCCTTCCCACACAACAACATGAATATTCTTGAATTAATTTTCTTCACTTGAAACTTTCCCTTCCCACAACGAACAAGATGCATCTTGAATTACACCCTTCCCTTCCCACACACCAACATGAATATTCTTGAATTAATTTTCTTGACTTGAACACTTCCCTTCCCACAACCAACAAGATGCATCTTGAATTACACCCTTCCCTTCCCACACACCAACATGAATATTCTTGAATTAATTTTCTTCACTTGAAACTTTCCCTTCCCACAACGAACAAGATGCATCTTGAATTACACCCTTCCCTTCCCACACACCAACATGAATATTCTTGAATTAATTTTCTTCACTTGAACACTTCCCTTCCCACAACCAACAAGATGCATCTTGAATTACACCCTTCCCCTCCCACACACCAATATGAATACACTTGAACTGATTTTCTTCACTTGAACCCTTTCCTTACCACAACGAACAAGATGCATCTTGAATTACACCCTTCCCTACCCACACACCAACAAGAATATTCATGAATTAATTTTCTTGACTTGAACACTTCCCTTACCACAACCAATAATATGCATCTTGAATTACCCCCTACCTTTCCCACACACCAACATGAATATTCTTGAATTAATTTTCTTGACTTGAACCCTTCCCTTCCCACAACCAGCAAGGTGCATCTTGAATTACACCCTTCCCTTTCCACACACCAACATGAATATTCTTGAATTAATTTTCTTGACTTGAACCCTTCCCTTCCCACAACCAACAAGATGCATCATGAATTACACCCTTCTCTTCCCACACACCAAAATGAATATTCTTGAATTAATTTTCTTGACTTGAACCCTTCCCTTCCCACAACCAATAAGATGCATCTTGAGTTACACACTTCCTTACCCGCACATGAACATGAATATTCTTGAATTAATTTTCTTGACTGGAATCCTTCCCATCACACAACCAATAAGATGCGCCTTGAATTACACTCTTCCCACACACCAACATGATTATTCTTGAATTAATTTTCTTCACTTGAACCCTTGCCCTTCCCGCAACCAACAAGATGCATCTTGAATTACACACTTCCCTTCCCACACACCAACATGAATATTCTTGAATTAATTTTCTTGACTTGAACCCTTCCCTTCCCACACACCAACATGAATATTCTTGAATTAATTTTCTTGACTTTAACTCTTCCCTTCCCACAACCAACAAGATCCAACTTGAAATACTCCCTTCCCTTTCCACACACCAACATGAATATTCTTGAATTAATTTTCTTGACTTGAACCCTTCCCTTCCCGCAACCAAAAAGTTGCATCTTGAATTACACACTTCCCTTCCCACACACCAACATGAATATTCTTGAATTAATTTTCTTGACTTGAACCCTTCCCTTCCCACAACCAACAAGATGCATCTTCAATTACTGTCTTCCCTTCCCACACACGAACATGTATATTCTTGAATTAATTTTCTTGACTTGAACCCTTCCCTTCCCACAAAATACAAGTTGCATCTTGAATTACACCCTTCCCTTGCCACACACCAACATGAATATTCTTGAATTTATTTTCTTGACTTGAACCCTTCGCTTCTCAACCAAAAAAATTTATCTTGAATTACACCCTTCCCTTCCCACACACCAACATGAATATTCATGAATTAATTTTCTTCACTTGAACCTTTCCCTTCCCACAACCAACAAAATGCATCTTGAATTACACACACTTCCTTTCCCACACACCAACATGAATATTCTTGACTTGAGCCCTTCCCTTCCCACTACCAACAAGATGTACCTTGAATTACCCTCTTCCCTTTTCACAGACATACATGAATATTCTTGAATTAATTTTCTTGACTTGAACCCTTCCATTCCCACAACCAACAAGATGCATCTTGTATTACACCCTTCCCTTCCCACAACCAACAAGATGCATCTTGAATTACACCCTTCCATTCCCACACACCAACATGAATATTCTTGAATTAATTTTCTTGAGTGAACCCATCCCTTCCCACAACCAACAAAATGCATCTTGAATTACACACTTCCCTTCCCACACACCAACATGAATATTCTTGAATTAATTTTCTTCACTTGAACCCTTCCCTTCTCACAACCAACAAGATGCATCTTGAATCACACCCTTCCATCTCCACACACCAACATGAATATTCTTGAATTAATTTTCTTGACTTGAACCCTTCCCTTCCCACAACCAGCAAGGTGCATCTTGAATTACACCCTTCCCTTTCCACACACCAACATGAATATTCTTGAATTAATTTTCTTGACTTGAACCCATCCCTTCCCACAACCAACAAAATGCATCTTGAATTACACCCTTCCCTACCCACACACCAACAAGAATATTCATGAATTAATTTTCTTGACTTGAACACTTCCCTTACCACAACCAATAATATGCATCTTGAATTACCCCCTACCTTTCCCTAACACCAACATGAATATTCTTGAATTAATTTTCTTGACTTGAACCCTTCCCTTCCCACAACCAGCAAGGTGCATCTTGAATTACACCCTTCCCTTTCCACACACCAACATGAATATTCTTGAATTAATTTTCTTGACTTGAACCCTTCCCTTCCCACAACCAACAAGATGCATCATGAATTACACCCTTCTCTTCCCACACACCAAAATGAATATTCTTGAATTAATTTTCTTGACTTGAACCCTTCCCTTCCCACAACCAATAAGATGCATCTTGAGTTACACACTTCCTTACCCGCACATGAACATGAATATTCTTGAATTAATTTTCTTGACTGGAATCCTTCCCATCCCACAACCAATAAGATGCGCCTTGAATTACACTCTTCCCACACACCAACATGATTATTCTTGAATTAATTTTCTTCACTTGAACCCTTGCCCTTCCCGCAACCAACAAGATGCATCTTGAATTACACACTTCCCTTCCCACACACCAACATGAATATTCTTGAATTAATTTTCTTGACTTGAACCCTTCCCTTCCCACACACCAACATGAATATTCTTGAATTAATTTTCTTGACTTTAACTCTTCCCTTCCCACAACCAACAAGATCCAACTTGAAATACTCCCTTCCCTTTCCACACACCAACATGAATATTCTTGAATTAATTTTCTTGACTTGAACCCTTCCCTTCCCGCAACCAAAAAGTTGCATCTTGAATTACACACTTCCCTTCCCACACACCAACATGAATATTCTTGAATTAATTTTCTTGACTTGAACCCTTCCCTTCCCACAACCAACAAGATGCATCTTCAATTACTGTCTTCCCTTCCCACACACGAACATGTATATTCTTGAATTAATTTTCTTGACTTGAACCCTTCCCTTCCCACAAAATACAAGTTGCATCTTGAATTACACCCTTCCCTTGCCACACACCAACATGAATATTCTTGAATTTATTTTCTTGACTTGAACCCTTCGCTTCTCAACCAAAAAAATTTATCTTGAATTACACCCTTCCCTTCCCACACACCAACATGAATATTCATGAATTAATTTTCTTCACTTGAACCTTTCCCTTCCCACAACCAACAAAATGCATCTTGAATTACACACACTTCCTTTCCCACACACCAACATGAATATTCTTGACTTGAGCCCTTCCCTTCCCACTACCAACAAGATGTACCTTGAATTACCCTCTTCCCTTTTCACAGACATACATGAATATTCTTGAATTAATTTTCTTGACTTGAACCCTTCCATTCCCACAACCAACAAGATGCATCTTGTATTACACCCTTCCCTTCCCACAACCAACAAGATGCATCTTGAATTACACCCTTCCATTCCCACACACCAACATGAATATTCTTGAATTAATTTTCTTGAGTGAACCCATCCCTTCCCACAACCAACAAAATGCATCTTGAATTACACACTTCCCTTCCCACACACCAACATGAATATTCTTGAATTAATTTTCTTAATTTGAACCCTTCCCTTCTCACAACCAACAAGATGCATCTTGAATCACACCCTTCCATCTCCACACACCAACATGAATATTCTTGAATTAATTTTCTTGACTTGAACCCTTCCCTTACCACAACCAACAAGATGCTTCTTGAATTACACGCTCCCCTTCCCACACAACAACATGAATATTCTTGAATTAATTTTCTTCACTTGAAACCTTCCCTTCCCACAACCAACAAGATGCATCTTGAATTACACACTTCCCTTCCCACACACCAACATGAATATTCTTGAATTAATTTTCTTGACTTGAACCCTTCCCTTCCCACACACCAACATGAATATTCTTGAATTAATTTTCTTGACTTTAACTCTTCCCTTCCCACAACCAACAAGATCCATCTTGAAATACTCCCTTCCCTTTCCACACACCAACATGAATATTCTTGAATTAATTTTCTTGACTTGAACCCTTCCCTTCACGCAACCAATAAGATGCATCTTGAATTACACCCTTCCCTTCCCACACACCAACATGAATATACTTGAATTAATTTTCTTGACTTGAACCCTTCCCTTCCCGCAACCAACAAGATGCATCTTGAATTACACACTTCCCTTCCCACACACAAACATGAATATTCTTGAATTAATTTTCTTGACATGAACCCTTCCCTTCCCACACACGAACATGAATATTCTTGTATTAATTTTCTTGACTTGGACTCTTCCCTTCCCACAAAAAACAAGATGCATCTTGAATTACACCCTTCCCTTGCCACACACCAACATGAATATTCTTGAATTTATTTTCTTGACTTGAACCCTTCGCTTCCTAACCAAAAAAATTTATCTTGAATTACACCCTTCCCTCCCACACACCAACATGAATATTCATGAATTAATTTTCTTCACTGGAACCTTTCCCTTCCCACAACCAACAAAATGCATCTTGAATTACACACTCTTCCTTTCCCACACACCAACATGAATATTCTTGACTTCAGCCCTTACCTTCCCACTACCAACAAGATGTACCTTGAATTACCCTCTTCCCTTTTCACAGACATACATGAATATTCTTGAATTAATTTTCTTGACTTGAACCCTTCCCTTCCCACACACGAACATGAATATTCTTGAATTAATTTTCTTGACTTCGACTCTTCCCTTCCCACAAAAAACAAGATGCATCTTGAATTACACCCTTCCCTTCCCACACACCAACATGAATATTCATGAATTAATTTTCTTGACTTGAGTCGTTCCTTCCCACAACCAACAAGATGCATCTTGGATTACACCCTTCTCTTCCCACAACCAATAAGATGCATCTTGAATTACCCCCTACCTTTCCCACACACGAACATGAATATTCTTGAATTAATTTTCTTGACTTGAACCCTTCCCTTCCCACACACGAACATGAATATTCTTGAATTAATTTTCCTTGACTTGGACTCTTCCCTTCCCACAAAAAACAAGATGCATCTTGAATTATACCCTTCCCTTCCCTTCCCACACACCAACATGAATATTTTTGAATTAATTTTCTTGACTTGAGTCGTTCCTTCCCACAACCAACAAGATGCATCTTGGATTACACCCTTCTCTTCCCACAACCAATAAGATGCATCTTGAATTACCCCCTACCTTTCCCACACACCAACATGAATATTCTTGAATTAATTTTCTTGACTTGAACCCTTCCCTTCCCACAACCAGCAAGGTGCATCTTGAATTACACCCTTCCCTTTCCACACACCAACATGAATACACTTGAATTGATTTTCTTGACTTGAACCCTTCCTTTACCACAACCAACAAGAGGCTTCTTGAATTACACGCTTCCCTTCCCACACAACAACATGAATATTCTTGAATTAATTTTCTTCACTTGGAACCTTCCCTTCCCACAACGAACAAGGTGCATCTTGAATTACACCCTTCCCTTCCCACACACCAACATGAATATTCTTGTATTAATTTTCTTGACTTGAACACTTCCCTTCCCACAACCAACAAGATGCATCTGGAATTACACCCTTCCCTTCCCACACACCAACATGAATACACTTGAATTGATTTTCTTCACTTGAACCCTTCCCTTACCACAACCAACAAGATGCATCTTGAATTACACCCTCCCTTCCCACACAACAACATGAATATTCTTGAATTAATTTTCTTGACCTGAACCCTTCCCTTCCCACAACCAACAAGATGCATCTTGAATTACACCCTTCCCTTCCCACACGCCAACATGAATATTCTTGAATCAATTTTCTTGACTTGAACCCTTCCCTTCTCACAACCAACAAGATGCATCTTGAATTACACCCTTCCCTACCCACTCACCATCAAGAATATTCATGAATTAATTTTCTTGACTTGAACCCTTCCCTTCCCACAACCAATAAGATGCATCTTGAATTACTCCCTTCCTTTCCAACACACCAAAATGAATATTCTTGAATTAATTTTCTTGACTTGAACCCTTCTCTTTCCACAACCAACAAGATGCATATTGAATTACACACTTCCCTCCCAAACACCAACATGAATATTCTTGAATTAATTTTCTTGACTTGAACCCTTCCCTTCCCACAACCAACAAGATGCATCTTGGATTACACCCTTCCCTTCCCACAACCAAAAAGATGCATGTTGAATTACACCCTTCCCTTCCCACACACCAACATGAGTATTCTTGAATTAATTTTCTTCACTTGAACCCTTCCCTTCTCACAACCAACAAGATGCATCTTGAATTACACCCTTCCATTCCCACACACCAACATGAATATTCTTGAATTAATTTTCTTGACTTGAACCCTTCCCTTACCACAACCAACAAGATGCTTCTTGAATTACACACTTCCCTTCCCACACAACAACATGAATATTCTTGAATTAATTTTCTTCACTTGAAACTTTCCCTTCCCACAACGAACAAGATGCATCTTGAATTACACCCTTCCCTTCCCACACACCAACATGAAAATTCTTGAATTAATTTTCTTGACTTGAACACTTCCCTTACCACAACCAACAAGATGCATCTTGAATTACACCCTTCCCTTCCCACACACCAACATGAATATTCTTGAATTAATTTTCTTCACTTGAAACTTTCCCTTCCCACAACGAACAAGATGCATCTTGAATTACACCCTTCCCTTCCCACACACCAACATGAATATTCTTGAATTAATTTTCTTGACTTGAACACTTCCCTTCCCACAACCAACAAGATGCATCTTGAATTACACCCTTCCCCTCCCACACACCAACATGAATATTCATGAATTAATTTTCTTCACTGGAACCTTTCCCTTCCCACAACCAACAAAATGCATCTTGAATTACACACACTTCCTTTCCCACACACCAACATGAATATTCTTGACTTCAGCCCTTCCCTTCCCACTACCAACAAGATGTACCTTGAATTACCCTCTTCCCTTTTCACAGACATACATGAATATTCTTGAATTAATTTTCTTGACTTGAACCCTTCCCTTCCCACACACGAACATGAATATTCTTGAATTAATTTTCTTGACTTGGACTCTTCCCTTCCCACAAAAAACAAGATGCATCTTGAATTACACCCTTCCCTTCCCACACACCAACATGAATATTCATGAATTAATTTTCTTCACTGGAACCTTTCCCTTCCCACAACCAACAACATGCATCTTGAATTATACACTTCCCTTCCCTTCCCACACTCCAACATGAATATTTTTGAATTAATTTTCTTGACTTGAGTCGTTCCTTCCCACAACCAACAAGATGCATCTTGGATTACACCCTTCTCTTCCCACAACCAACAAGATGCATCTTGAATTACACCCTTCCCTTCCCACACACCAACATGAGTATTCTTGAATTAATTTTCTTGACTTGAACCCATCCCTTCCTACAACCAACAAAATGCATCTTGAATTACACACTTCCCTTCCCACACACCATCATGAATATTTTTGAATTAATTTTCTTCACTTGAACCCTTCCCTTCTCACAACCAACAAGATGCATCTTGAATTACACCCTTCCATTCCCACACACCAACATGAATATTCTGGAATTAATTTTCTTGACTTGAACCCTTCCTTTACCACAACCAACAAGAGGCTTCTTGAATTACACGCTTCCCTTCCCACACAACAACATGAATATTCTTGAATTAATTTTCTTCACTTGGAACCTTCCCTTCCCACAACGAACAAGATGCAACTTGAATTACACCCTTCCCTTCCCACACACCAACATGAATATTCTTGAATTAATTTTCTTGACTTGAACACTTCCCTTCCCACAACCAACAAGATGCATCTGGAATTACACCCTTCCCTTCCCACACACCAACATGAATACACTTGAATTGATTTTCTTCACTTGAACCCTTCCCTTCCCACAACGAACAAGATGCATCTTGAATTACACCCTCCCTTCCCACACAACAACATGAATATTCTTGAATTAATTTTCTTGACCTGAACCCTTCCCTTCCCACAACCAACAAGATGCATCTTGAATTACACCCTTCCCTTCCCACACGCCAACATGAATATTCTTGAATCAATTTTCTTGACTTGAACCCTTCCCTTCTCACAACCAACAAGATGCATCTTGAATTACACCCTTCCCTACCCACTCACCATCAAGAATATTCATGAATTAATTTTTTTGACTTGAGCCCTTCCCTTCCCACAACCAATAAGATGCATCTTGAATTACTCCCTTCCTTTCCAACACACCAACATGAATATTCTTGAATTAATTTTCTTGACTTGAACCCTTCTCTTTCCACAACCAACAAGATGCATCTTGAATTACACACTTCCCTCCCAAACACCAACATGAATATTCTTGAATTAATTTTCTTGACTTGAACCCTTCCCTTCCCACAACCAACAAGATGCATCTTGGATTACACCCTTCCCTTCCCCAACCAACAAGATGCATGTTGAATTACACCCTTCCCTTCCCACACACCAACATGAGTATTCTTGAATTAATTTTCTTCACTTGAACCCTTCCCTTCTCACAACCAACAAGATGCATCTTGAATTACACCCTTCCCTACCCACTCACCATCAAGAATATTCATGAATTAATTTTCTTGACTTGAGCCCTTCCCTTCCCACAACCAATAAGATGCATCTTGAATTACTCCCTTCCTTTCCAACACACCAACATGAATATTCTTGAATTAATTTTCTTGACTTGAACCCTTCTCTTTCCACAACCAACAAGATGCATCTTGAATTACACACTTCCCTCCCAAACACCAACATGAATATTCTTGAATTAATTTTCTTGACTTGAACCCTTCCCTTCCCACAACCAACAAGATGCATCTTGGATTACACCCTTCCCTTCCCACAATCAACAAGATGCATGTTGAATTACACACTTCCCTTCCCACACACCAACATGAGTATTCTTGAATTAATTTTCTTCACTTGAACCCTTCCCTTCTCACAACCAACAAGATGCATCTTGAATTACACCCTTCCATTCCCACACACCAACATGAATATTCTTGAATTAATTTTCTTGACTTGAACCCTTCCCTTACCACAACCAACAAGATGCTTCTTGAATTACACACTTCCCTTCCCACACAACAACATGAATATTCTTGAATTAATTTTCTTCACTTGAAACTTTCCCTTCCCACAACGAACAA
Organism: Maratus speciosus; assembly: GCA_963932465.1. Taxonomy (NCBI): domain Eukaryota; kingdom Metazoa; phylum Arthropoda; class Arachnida; order Araneae; family Salticidae; genus Maratus; species Maratus speciosus. Next base: position 47,452,671 of record OZ010786.1, on the reverse strand, counting down.
GATGCATCTTGAATTACACCCTTCCCTTCCCACACACCAACATGAATATTCTTGAATTAATTTTCTTGACTTGAACACTTCCCTTCCCACAACCAACAAGATGCATCTTGAATTACACCCTTCCCTTCCCACACACCAACATGAATATTCTTGAATTAATTTTCTTCACTTGAAACTTTCCCTTCCCACAACGAACAAGATGCATCTTGAATTACACCCTTCCCTTCCCACACACCAACATGAATATTCTTGAATTAATTTTCTTCACTTGAACACTTCCCTTCCCACAACCAACAAGATGCATCTTGAATTACACCCTTCCCCTCCCACACACCAATATGAATACACTTGAACTGATTTTCTTCACTTGAACCCTTTCCTTACCACAACGAACAAGATGCATCTTGAATTACACCCTTCCCTACCCACACACCAACAAGAATATTCATGAATTAATTTTCTTGACTTGAACACTTCCCTTACCACAACCAATAATATGCATCTTGAATTACCCCCTACCTTTCCCACACACCAACATGAATATTCTTGAATTAATTTTCTTGACTTGAACCCTTCCCTTCCCACAACCAGCAAGGTGCATCTTGAATTACACCCTTCCCTTTCCACACACCAACATGAATATTCTTGAATTAATTTTCTTGACTTGAACCCTTCCCTTCCCACAACCAACAAGATGCATCATGAATTACACCCTTCTCTTCCCACACACCAAAATGAATATTCTTGAATTAATTTTCTTGACTTGAACCCTTCCCTTCCCACAACCAATAAGATGCATCTTGAGTTACACACTTCCTTACCCGCACATGAACATGAATATTCTTGAATTAATTTTCTTGACTGGAATCCTTCCCATCCCACAACCAATAAGATGCGCCTTGAATTACACACTTCCCACACACCAACATGATTATTCTTGAATTAATTTTCTTCACTTGAACCCTTGCCCTTCCCGCAACCAACAAGATGCATCTTGAATTACACACTTCCCTTCCCACACACCAACATGAATATTCTTGAATTAATTTTCTTGACTTGAACCCTTCCCTTCCCACACACCAACATGAATATTCTTGAATTAATTTTCTTGACTTTAACTCTTCCCTTCCCACAACCAACAAGATCCAACTTGAAATACTCCCTTCCCTTTCCACACACCAACATGAATATTCTTGAATTAATTTTCTTGACTTGAACCCTTCCCTTCCCGCAACCAAAAAGTTGCATCTTGAATTACACACTTCCCTTCCCACACACCAACATGAATATTCTTGAATTAATTTTCTTGACTTGAACCCTTCCCTTCCCACAACCAACAAGATGCATCTTCAATTACTGTCTTCCCTTCCCACACACGAACATGTATATTCTTGAATTAATTTTCTTGACTTGAACCCTTCCCTTCCCACAAAATACAAGTTGCATCTTGAATTACACCCTTCCCTTGCCACACACCAACATGAATATTCTTGAATTTATTTTCTTGACTTGAACCCTTCGCTTCTCAACCAAAAAAATTTATCTTGAATTACACCCTTCCCTTCCCACACACCAACATGAATATTCATGAATTAATTTTCTTCACTTGAACCTTTCCCTTCCCACAACCAACAAAATGCATCTTGAATTACACACACTTCCTTTCCCACACACCAACATGAATATTCTTGACTTGAGCCCTTCCCTTCCCACTACCAACAAGATGTACCTTGAATTACCCTCTTCCCTTTTCACAGACATACATGAATATTCTTGAATTAATTTTCTTGACTTGAACCCTTCCCTTCCCACAACCAACAAGATGCATCTTGTATTACACCCTTCCCTTCCCACAACCAACAAGATGCATCTTGAATTACACCCTTCCATTCCCACACACCAACATGAATATTCTTGAATTAATTTTCTTGAGTGAACCCATCCCTTCCCACAACCAACAAAATGCATCTTGAATTACACACTTCCCTTCCCACACACCAACATGAATATTCTTGAATTAATTTTCTTCACTTGAACCCTTCCCTTCTCACAACCAACAAGATGCATCTTGAATCACACCCTTCCATCTCCACACACCAACATGAATATTCTTGAATTAATTTTCTTGACTTGAACCCTTCCCTTACCACAACCAACAAGATGCTTCTTGAATTACACGCTCCCCTTCCCACACAACAACATGAATATTCTTGAATTAATTTTCTTCACTTGAAACCTTCCCTTCCCACAACCAACAAGATGCATCTTGAATTACACACTTCCCTTCCCACACACCAACATGAATATTCTTGAATTAATTTTCTTGACTTGAACCCTTCCCTTCCCACACACCAACATGAATATTCTTGATTTAATTTTCTTGACTTTAACTCTTCCCTTCCCACAACCAACAAGATCCATCTTGAAATACTCCCTTCCCTTTCCACACACCAACATGAATATTCTTGAATTAATTTTCTTGACTTGAACCCTTCCCTTCACGCAACCAATAAGATGCATCTTGAATTACACCCTTCCCTTCCCACACACCAACATGAATATACTTGAATTAATTTTCTTGACTTGAACCCTTCCCTTCCCGCAACCAACAAGATGCATCTTGAATTACACACTTCCCTTCCCACACACAAACATGAATATTCTTGAATTAATTTTCTTGACATGAACCCTTCCCTTCCCACACACGAACATGAATATTCTTGTATTAATTTTCTTGACTTGGACTCTTCCCTTCCCACAAAAAACAAGATGCATCTTGAATTACACCCTTCCCTTGCCACACACCAACATGAATATTCTTGAATTTATTTTCTTGACTTGAACCCTTCGCTTCCCAACCAAAAAAATTTATCTTGAATTACACCCTTCCCTCCCACACACCAACATGAATATTCATGAATTAATTTTCTTCACTGGAACCTTTCCCTTCCCACAACCAACAAAATGCATCTTGAATTACACACTCTTCCTTTCCCACACACCAACATGAATATTCATGAATTAATTTTCTTGACTTGAGTCGTTCCTTCCCACAACCAACAAGATGCATCTTGGATTACACCCTTCTCTTCCCACAACCAATAAGATGCATCTTGAATTACCCCCTACCTTTCCCACACACGAACATGAATATTCTTGAATTAATTTTCTTGACTTGAACCCTTCCCTTCCCACACACGAACATGAATATTCTTGAATTAATTTTCCTTGACTTGGACTCTTCCCTTCCCACAAAAAACAAGATGCATCTTGAATTATACCCTTCCCTTCCCTTCCCACACACCAACATGAATATTTTTGAATTAATTTTCTTGACTTGAGTCGTTCCTTCCCACAACCAACAAGATGCATCTTGGATTACACCCTTCTCTTCCCACAACCAATAAGATGCATCTTGAATTACCCCTACCTTTCCCACACACCAACATGAATATTCTTGAATTAATTTTCTTGACTTGAACCCTTCCCTTCCCACAACCAGCAAGGTGCATCTTGAATTACACCCTTCCCTTTCCACACACCAACATGAATACACTTGAATTGATTTTCTTGACTTGAACCCTTCCTTTACCACAACCAACAAGAGGCTTCTTGAATTACACGCTTCCCTTCCCACACAACAACATGAATATTCTTGAATTAATTTTCTTCACTTGGAACCTTCCCTTCCCACAACGAACAAGGTGCATCTTGAATTACACCCTTCCCTTCCCACACACCAACATGAATATTCTTGTATTAATTTTCTTGACTTGAACACTTCCCTTCCCACAACCAACAAGATGCATCTGGAATTACACCCTTCCCTTCCCACACACCAACATGAATACACTTGAATTGATTTTCTTCACTTGAACCCTTCCCTTACCACAACCAACAAGATGCATCTTGATTTACACCCTCCCTTCCCACACAACAACATGAATATTCTTGAATTAATTTTCTTGACCTGAACCCTTCCCTTCCCACAACCAACAAGATGCATCTTGAATTACACCCTTCCCTTCCCACACGCCAACATGAATATTCTTGAATCAATTTTCTTGACTTGAACCCTTCCCTTCTCACAACCAACAAGATGCATCTTGAATTACACCCTTCCCTACCCACTCACCATCAAGAATATTCATGAATTAATTTTCTTGACTTGAACCCTTCCCTTCCCACAACCAATAAGATGCATCTTGAATTACTCCCTTCCTTTCCAACACACCAAAATGAATATTCTTGAATTAATTTTCTTGACTTGAACCCTTCTCTTTCCACAACCAACAAGATGCATCTTGAATTACACACTTCCCTCCCAAACACCAACATGAATATTCTTGAATTAATTTTCTTGACTTGAACCCTTCCCTTCCCACAACCAACAAGATGCATCTTGGATTACACCCTTCCCTTCCCACAACCAAAAAGATGCATGTTGAATTACACCCTTCCCTTCCCACACACCAACATGAGTATTCTTGAATTAATTTTCTTCACTTGAACCCTTCCCTTCTCACAACCAACAAGATGCATCTTGAATTACACCCTTCCATTCCCACACACCAACATGAAAATTCTTGAATTAATTTTCTTGACTTGAACACTTCCCTTCCCACAACCAACAAGATGCATCTTGAATTACACCCTTCCCTTCCCACACACCAACATGAATATTCTTGAATTAATTTTCTTCACTTGAAACTTTCCCTTCCCACAACGAACAAGATGCATCTTGAATTACACCCTTCCCTTCCCACACACCAACATGAATATTCTTGAATTAATTTTCTTGACTTGAACACTTCCCTTCCCACAACCAACAAGATGCATCTTGAATTACACCCTTCCCCTCCCACACACCAACATGAATATTCATGAATTAATTTTCTTCACTGGAACCTTTCCCTTCCCACAACCAACAAAATGCATCTTGAATTACACACACTTCCTTTCCCACACACCAACATGAATATTCTTGACTTCAGCCCTTCCCTTCCCACTACCAACAAGATGTACCTTGAATTACCCTCTTCCCTTTTCACAGACATACATGAATATTCTTGAATTAATTTTCTTGACTTGAACCCTTCCCTTCCCACACACGAACATGAATATTCTTGAATTAATTTTCTTGACTTGGACTCTTCCCTTCCCACAAAAAACAAGATGCATCTTGAATTACACCCTTCCCTTCCCACACACCAACATGAATATTCATGAATTAATTTTCTTCACTGGAACCTTTCCCTTCCCACAACCAACAACATGCATCTTGAATTATACACTTCCCTTCCCTTCCCACACACCAACATGAATATTTTTGAATTAATTTTCTTGACTTGAGTCGTTCCTTCCCACAACCAACAAGATGCATCTTGGATTACACCCTTCTCTTCCCACAACCAACAAGATGCATCTTGAATTACACCCTTCCCTTCCCACACACCAACATGAGTATTCTTGAATTAATTTTCTTGACTTGAACCCATCCCTTCCCACAACCAACAAAATGCATCTTGAATTACACACTTCCCTTCCCACACACCATCATGAATATTTTTGAATTAATTTTCTTCACTTGAACCCTTCCCTTCTCACAACCAACAAGATGCATCTTGAATTACACCCTTCCATTCCCACACACCAACATGAATATTCTGGAATTAATTTTCTTGACTTGAACCCTTCCTTTACCACATCCAACAAGAGGCTTCTTGAATTACACGCTTCCCTTCCCACACAACAACATGAATATTCTTGAATTAATTTTCTTCACTTGGAACCTTCCCTTCCCACAACGAACAAGATGCATCTTGAATTACACCCTTCCCTTCCCACACACCAACATGAATATTCTTGAATTAATTTTCTTGACTTGAACACTTCCCTTCCCACAACCAACAAGATGCATCTGGAATTACACCCTTCCCTTCCCACACACCAACATGAATACACTTGAATTGATTTTCTTCACTTGAACCCTTCCCTTACCACAACCAACAAGATGCATCTTGAATTACACCCTCCCTTCCCACACAACAACATGAATATTCTTGAATTAATTTTCTTGACCTGAACCCTTCCCTTCCCACAACCAACAAGATGCATCTTGAATTACACCCTTCCCTTCCCACACGCCAACATGAATATTCTTGAATCAATTTTCTTGACTTGAACCCTTCCCTTCTCACAACCAACAAGATGCATCTTGAATTACACCCTTCCCTACCCACTCACCATCAAGAATATTCATGAATTAATTTTCTTGACTTGAGCCCTTCCCTTCCCACAACCAATAAGATGCATCTTGAATTACTCCCTTCCTTTCCAACACACCAACATGAATATTCTTGAATTAATTTTCTTGACTTGAACCCTTCTCTTTCCACAACCAACAAGATGCATCTTGAATTACACACTTCCCTCCCAAACACCAACATGAATATTCTTGAATTAATTTTCTTGACTTGAACCCTTCCCTTCCCACAACCAACAAGATGCATCTTGGATTACACCCTTCCCTTCCCACAACCAACAAGATGCATGTTGAATTACACCCTTCCCTTCCCACACACCAACATGAGTATTCTTGAATTAATTTTCTTCACTTGAACCCTTCCCTTCTCACAACCAACAAGATGCATCTTGAATTACACCCTTCCATTCCCACACACCAACATGAATATTCTTGAATTAATTTTCTTGACTTGAACCCTTCCCTTACCACAACCAACAAGATGCTTCTTGAATTACACACTTCCCTTCCCACACAACAACATGAATATTCTTGAATTAATTTTCTTCACTTGAAACTTTCCCTTCCCACAACGAACAAGATGCATCTTGAATTACACCCTTCCCTTCCCACACACCAACATGAATATTCTTGAATTAATTTTCTTGACTTGAACACTTCCCTTCCCACAACCAACAAGATGCATCTTGAATTACACCCTTCCCTTCCCACACACCAACATGAATATTCTTGAATTAATTTTCTTCACTTGAAACTTTCCCTTCCCACAACGAACAAGATGCATCTTGAATTACACCCTTCCCTTCCCACACACCAACATGAATATTCTTGAAATAATTTTCTTCACTTGAACACTTCCCTTCCCACAACCAACAAGATGCATCTTGAATTACACCCTTCCCCTCCCACACACCAATATGAATACACTTGAACTGATTTTCTTCACTTGAACCCTTTCCTTACCACAACGAACAAGATGCATCTTGAATTACACCCTTCCCTACCCACACACCAACAAGAATATTCATGAATTAATTTTCTTGACTTGAACACTTCCCTTACCACAACCAATAATATGCATCTTGAATTACCCCCTACCTTTCCCACACACCAACATGAATATTCTTGAATTAATTTTCTTGACTTGAACCCTTCCCTTCCCACAACCAGCAAGGTGCATCTTGAATTACACGCTTCCCTTCCCACACAACAACATGAATATTCTTGAATTAATTTTCTCCACTTGAAACCTTCCCTTCCCACAACCAACAAGATGCATCTTGAATTACACACTTCCCTTCCCACACACCAACATGAATATTCTTGAATTAATTTTCTCCACTTGAAACCTTCCCTTCCCACAACCAACAAGATGCATCTTGAATTACACACTTCCCTTCCCACACACCAACATGAATATTCTTGAATTAATTTTCTTGACTTGAACCCTTCCCTTCCCACACACCAACATGAATATTCTTGAATTAATTTTCTTGACTTTAACTCTTCCCTTCCCACAACCAACAAGATCCATCTTGAAATACTCCCTTCCCTTTCCACACACCAACATGAATATTCTTGAATTAATTTTCTTGACTTGAACCCTTCCCTTCACGCAACCAATAAGATGCATCTTGAATTACACCCTTCCCTTCCCACACACCAACATGAATATACTTGAATTAATTTTCTTGACTTGAACCCTTCCCTTCCCGCAACCAACAAGATGCATCTTGAATTACACACTTCCCTTCCCACACACAAACATGAATATTCTTGAATTAATTTTCTTGACATGAACCCTTCCCTTCCCACACACGAACATGAATATTCTTGAATTAATTTTCTTGACTTGGACTCTTCCCTTCCCACAAAAAACAAGATGCATCTTGAATTACACCCTTCCCTTGCCACACACCAACATGAATATTCTTGAATTTATTTTCTTGACTTGAACCCTTCGCTTCCCAACCAAAAAATTTATCTTGAATTACACCCTTCCCTCCCACACACCAACATGAATATTCATGAATTAATTTTCTTCACTGGAACCTTTCCCTTCCCACAACCAACAAAATGCATCTTGAATTACACACACTTCCTTTCCCACACACCAACATGAATATTCTTGACTTCAGCCCTTCCCTTCCCACTACCAACAAGATGTACCTTGAATTACCCTCTTCCCTTTTCACAGACATACATGAATATTCTTGAATTAATTTTCTTGACTTGAACCCTTCCCTTCCCACACACGAACATGAATATTCTTGAATTAATTTTCTTGACTTGGACTCTTCCCTTCCCACAAAAAACAAGATGCATCTTGAATTACACCCTTCCCTTCCCACACACCAACATGAATATTCATGAATTAATTTTCTTCACTGGAACCTTTCCCTTCCCACAACCAACAACATGCATCTTGAATTATACACTTCCCTTCCCTTCCCACACACCAACATGAATATTTTTGAATTAATTTTCTTGACTTGAGTCGTTCCTTCCCACAACCAACAAGATGCATCTTGGATTACACCCTTCTCTTCCCACAACCAACAAGATGCATCTTGAATTACACCCTTCCCTTCCCACACACCAACATGAGTATTCTTGAATTAATTTTCTTGACTTGAACCCATCCCTTCCCACAACCAACAAAATGCATCTTGAATTACACACTTCCCTTCCCACACACCATCATGAATATTTTTGAATTAATTTTCTTCACTTGAACCCTTCCCTTCTCACAACCAACAAGATGCATCTTGAATTACACCCTTCCATTCCCACACACCAACATGAATATTCTGGAATTAATTTTCTTTACTTGAACCCTTCCTTTACCACAACCAACAAGAGGCTTCTTGAATTACACGCTTCCCTTCCCACACAACAACATGAATATTCTTGAATTAATTTTCTTCACTTGGAACCTTCCCTTCCCACAACGAACAAGATGCATCTTGAATTACACCCTTCCCTTCCCACACACCAACATGAATATTCTTGAATTAATTTTCTTGACTTGAACACTTCCCTTCCCACAACCAACAAGATGCATCTGGAATTACACCCTTCCCTTCCCACACACCAACATGAATACACTTGAATTGATTTTCTTCACTTGAACCCTTCCCTTACCACAACCAACAAGATGCATCTTGAATTACACCCTCCCTTCCCACACAACAACATGAATATTCTTGAATTAATTTTCTTGACCTGAACCCTTCCCTTCCCACAACCAACAAGATGCATCTTGAATTACACACTTCCCTTCCCACACGCCAACATGAATATTCTTGAATCAATTTTCTTGACTTGAACCCTTCCCTTCTCACAACCAACAAGATGCATCTTGAATTACACCCTCCCTTCCCACACAACAACATGAATATTCTTGAATTAATTTTCTTGACCTGAACCCTTCCCTTCCCACAACCAACAAGATGCATCTTGAATTACACACTTCCCTCCCAAACACCAACATGAATATTCTTGAATTAATTTTCTTGACTTGAACCCTTCCCTTCCCACAACCAACAAGATGCATCTTGGATTACACCCTTCCCTTCCCACAATCAACAAGATGCATGTTGAATTACACCCTTCCCTTCCCACACACCAACATGAGTATTCTTGAATTAATTTTCTTCACTTGAACCCTTCCCTTCTCACAACCAACAAGATGCATCTTGAATTACACCCTTCCATTCCCACACACCAACATGAATATTCTTGAATTAATTTTCTTGACTTGAACCCTTCCCTTACCACAACCAACAAGATGCTTCTTGAATTACACACTTCCCTTCCCACACAACAACATGAATATTCTTGAATTAATTTTCTTCACTTGAAACTTTCCCTTCCCACAACGAACAAGATGCATCTTGAATTACACCCTTCCCTTCCCACACACCAACATGAATATTCTTGAATTAATTTTCTTGACTTGAACACTTCCCTTCCCACAACCAACAAGATGCATCTTGAATTACACCCTTCCCTTCCCACACACCAACATGAATATTCTTGAATTAATTTTCTTCACTTGAAACTTTCCCTTCCCACAACGAACAAGATGCATCTTGAATTACACCCTTCCCTTCCCACACACCAACATGAATATTCTTGAATTAATTTTCTTCACTTGAACACTTCCCTTCCCACAACCAACAAGATGCATCTTGAATTACACCCTTCCCCTCCCACACACCAATATGAATACACTTGAACTGATTTTCTTCACTTGAACCCTTTCCTTACCACAACGAACAAGATGCATCTTGAATTACACCCTTCCCTACCCACACACCAACAAGAATATTCATGAATTAATTTTCTTGACTTGAACACTTCCCTTACCACAACCAATAATATGCATCTTGAATTACCCCCTACCTTTCCCACACACCAACATGAATATTCTTGAATTAATTTTCTTGACTTGAACCCTTCCCTTCCCACAACCAGCAAGGTGCATCTTGAATTACACCCTTCCCTTTCCACACACCAACATGAATATTCTTGAATTAATTTTCTTGACTTGAACCCTTCCCTTCCCACAACCAACAAGATGCATCATGAATTACACCCTTCTCTTCCCACACACCAAAATGAATATTCTTGAATTAATTTTCTTGACTTGAACCCTTCCCTTCCCACAACCAATAAGATGCATCTTGAGTTACACACTTCCTTACCCGCACATGAACATGAATATTCTTGAATTAATTTTCTTGACTGGAATCCTTCCCATCACACAACCAATAAGATGCGCCTTGAATTACACTCTTCCCACACACCAACATGATTATTCTTGAATTAATTTTCTTCACTTGAACCCTTGCCCTTCCCGCAACCAACAAGATGCATCTTGAATTACACACTTCCCTTCCCACACACCAACATGAATATTCTTGAATTAATTTTCTTGACTTGAACCCTTCCCTTCCCACACACCAACATGAATATTCTTGAATTAATTTTCTTGACTTTAACTCTTCCCTTCCCACAACCAACAAGATCCAACTTGAAATACTCCCTTCCCTTTCCACACACCAACATGAATATTCTTGAATTAATTTTCTTGACTTGAACCCTTCCCTTCCCGCAACCAAAAAGTTGCATCTTGAATTACACACTTCCCTTCCCACACACCAACATGAATATTCTTGAATTAATTTTCTTGACTTGAACCCTTCCCTTCCCACAACCAACAAGATGCATCTTCAATTACTGTCTTCCCTTCCCACACACGAACATGTATATTCTTGAATTAATTTTCTTGACTTGAACCCTTCCCTTCCCACAAAATACAAGTTGCATCTTGAATTACACCCTTCCCTTGCCACACACCAACATGAATATTCTTGAATTTATTTTCTTGACTTGAACCCTTCGCTTCTCAACCAAAAAAATTTATCTTGAATTACACCCTTCCCTTCCCACACACCAACATGAATATTCATGAATTAATTTTCTTCACTTGAACCTTTCCCTTCCCACAACCAACAAAATGCATCTTGAATTACACACACTTCCTTTCCCACACACCAACATGAATATTCTTGACTTGAGCCCTTCCCTTCCCACTACCAACAAGATGTACCTTGAATTACCCTCTTCCCTTTTCACAGACATACATGAATATTCTTGAATTAATTTTCTTGACTTGAACCCTTCCATTCCCACAACCAACAAGATGCATCTTGTATTACACCCTTCCCTTCCCACAACCAACAAGATGCATCTTGAATTACACCCTTCCATTCCCACACACCAACATGAATATTCTTGAATTAATTTTCTTGAGTGAACCCATCCCTTCCCACAACCAACAAAATGCATCTTGAATTACACACTTCCCTTCCCACACACCAACATGAATATTCTTGAATTAATTTTCTTCACTTGAACCCTTCCCTTCTCACAACCAACAAGATGCATCTTGAATCACACCCTTCCATCTCCACACACCAACATGAATATTCTTGAATTAATTTTCTTGACTTGAACCCTTCCCTTCCCACAACCAGCAAGGTGCATCTTGAATTACACCCTTCCCTTTCCACACACCAACATGAATATTCTTGAATTAATTTTCTTGACTTGAACCCATCCCTTCCCACAACCAACAAAATGCATCTTGAATTACACCCTTCCCTACCCACACACCAACAAGAATATTCATGAATTAATTTTCTTGACTTGAACACTTCCCTTACCACAACCAATAATATGCATCTTGAATTACCCCCTACCTTTCCCTAACACCAACATGAATATTCTTGAATTAATTTTCTTGACTTGAACCCTTCCCTTCCCACAACCAGCAAGGTGCATCTTGAATTACACCCTTCCCTTTCCACACACCAACATGAATATTCTTGAATTAATTTTCTTGACTTGAACCCTTCCCTTCCCACAACCAACAAGATGCATCATGAATTACACCCTTCTCTTCCCACACACCAAAATGAATATTCTTGAATTAATTTTCTTGACTTGAACCCTTCCCTTCCCACAACCAATAAGATGCATCTTGAGTTACACACTTCCTTACCCGCACATGAACATGAATATTCTTGAATTAATTTTCTTGACTGGAATCCTTCCCATCCCACAACCAATAAGATGCGCCTTGAATTACACTCTTCCCACACACCAACATGATTATTCTTGAATTAATTTTCTTCACTTGAACCCTTGCCCTTCCCGCAACCAACAAGATGCATCTTGAATTACACACTTCCCTTCCCACACACCAACATGAATATTCTTGAATTAATTTTCTTGACTTGAACCCTTCCCTTCCCACACACCAACATGAATATTCTTGAATTAATTTTCTTGACTTTAACTCTTCCCTTCCCACAACCAACAAGATCCAACTTGAAATACTCCCTTCCCTTTCCACACACCAACATGAATATTCTTGAATTAATTTTCTTGACTTGAACCCTTCCCTTCCCGCAACCAAAAAGTTGCATCTTGAATTACACACTTCCCTTCCCACACACCAACATGAATATTCTTGAATTAATTTTCTTGACTTGAACCCTTCCCTTCCCACAACCAACAAGATGCATCTTCAATTACTGTCTTCCCTTCCCACACACGAACATGTATATTCTTGAATTAATTTTCTTGACTTGAACCCTTCCCTTCCCACAAAATACAAGTTGCATCTTGAATTACACCCTTCCCTTGCCACACACCAACATGAATATTCTTGAATTTATTTTCTTGACTTGAACCCTTCGCTTCTCAACCAAAAAAATTTATCTTGAATTACACCCTTCCCTTCCCACACACCAACATGAATATTCATGAATTAATTTTCTTCACTTGAACCTTTCCCTTCCCACAACCAACAAAATGCATCTTGAATTACACACACTTCCTTTCCCACACACCAACATGAATATTCTTGACTTGAGCCCTTCCCTTCCCACTACCAACAAGATGTACCTTGAATTACCCTCTTCCCTTTTCACAGACATACATGAATATTCTTGAATTAATTTTCTTGACTTGAACCCTTCCATTCCCACAACCAACAAGATGCATCTTGTATTACACCCTTCCCTTCCCACAACCAACAAGATGCATCTTGAATTACACCCTTCCATTCCCACACACCAACATGAATATTCTTGAATTAATTTTCTTGAGTGAACCCATCCCTTCCCACAACCAACAAAATGCATCTTGAATTACACACTTCCCTTCCCACACACCAACATGAATATTCTTGAATTAATTTTCTTAATTTGAACCCTTCCCTTCTCACAACCAACAAGATGCATCTTGAATCACACCCTTCCATCTCCACACACCAACATGAATATTCTTGAATTAATTTTCTTGACTTGAACCCTTCCCTTACCACAACCAACAAGATGCTTCTTGAATTACACGCTCCCCTTCCCACACAACAACATGAATATTCTTGAATTAATTTTCTTCACTTGAAACCTTCCCTTCCCACAACCAACAAGATGCATCTTGAATTACACACTTCCCTTCCCACACACCAACATGAATATTCTTGAATTAATTTTCTTGACTTGAACCCTTCCCTTCCCACACACCAACATGAATATTCTTGAATTAATTTTCTTGACTTTAACTCTTCCCTTCCCACAACCAACAAGATCCATCTTGAAATACTCCCTTCCCTTTCCACACACCAACATGAATATTCTTGAATTAATTTTCTTGACTTGAACCCTTCCCTTCACGCAACCAATAAGATGCATCTTGAATTACACCCTTCCCTTCCCACACACCAACATGAATATACTTGAATTAATTTTCTTGACTTGAACCCTTCCCTTCCCGCAACCAACAAGATGCATCTTGAATTACACACTTCCCTTCCCACACACAAACATGAATATTCTTGAATTAATTTTCTTGACATGAACCCTTCCCTTCCCACACACGAACATGAATATTCTTGTATTAATTTTCTTGACTTGGACTCTTCCCTTCCCACAAAAAACAAGATGCATCTTGAATTACACCCTTCCCTTGCCACACACCAACATGAATATTCTTGAATTTATTTTCTTGACTTGAACCCTTCGCTTCCTAACCAAAAAAATTTATCTTGAATTACACCCTTCCCTCCCACACACCAACATGAATATTCATGAATTAATTTTCTTCACTGGAACCTTTCCCTTCCCACAACCAACAAAATGCATCTTGAATTACACACTCTTCCTTTCCCACACACCAACATGAATATTCTTGACTTCAGCCCTTACCTTCCCACTACCAACAAGATGTACCTTGAATTACCCTCTTCCCTTTTCACAGACATACATGAATATTCTTGAATTAATTTTCTTGACTTGAACCCTTCCCTTCCCACACACGAACATGAATATTCTTGAATTAATTTTCTTGACTTCGACTCTTCCCTTCCCACAAAAAACAAGATGCATCTTGAATTACACCCTTCCCTTCCCACACACCAACATGAATATTCATGAATTAATTTTCTTGACTTGAGTCGTTCCTTCCCACAACCAACAAGATGCATCTTGGATTACACCCTTCTCTTCCCACAACCAATAAGATGCATCTTGAATTACCCCCTACCTTTCCCACACACGAACATGAATATTCTTGAATTAATTTTCTTGACTTGAACCCTTCCCTTCCCACACACGAACATGAATATTCTTGAATTAATTTTCCTTGACTTGGACTCTTCCCTTCCCACAAAAAACAAGATGCATCTTGAATTATACCCTTCCCTTCCCTTCCCACACACCAACATGAATATTTTTGAATTAATTTTCTTGACTTGAGTCGTTCCTTCCCACAACCAACAAGATGCATCTTGGATTACACCCTTCTCTTCCCACAACCAATAAGATGCATCTTGAATTACCCCCTACCTTTCCCACACACCAACATGAATATTCTTGAATTAATTTTCTTGACTTGAACCCTTCCCTTCCCACAACCAGCAAGGTGCATCTTGAATTACACCCTTCCCTTTCCACACACCAACATGAATACACTTGAATTGATTTTCTTGACTTGAACCCTTCCTTTACCACAACCAACAAGAGGCTTCTTGAATTACACGCTTCCCTTCCCACACAACAACATGAATATTCTTGAATTAATTTTCTTCACTTGGAACCTTCCCTTCCCACAACGAACAAGGTGCATCTTGAATTACACCCTTCCCTTCCCACACACCAACATGAATATTCTTGTATTAATTTTCTTGACTTGAACACTTCCCTTCCCACAACCAACAAGATGCATCTGGAATTACACCCTTCCCTTCCCACACACCAACATGAATACACTTGAATTGATTTTCTTCACTTGAACCCTTCCCTTACCACAACCAACAAGATGCATCTTGAATTACACCCTCCCTTCCCACACAACAACATGAATATTCTTGAATTAATTTTCTTGACCTGAACCCTTCCCTTCCCACAACCAACAAGATGCATCTTGAATTACACCCTTCCCTTCCCACACGCCAACATGAATATTCTTGAATCAATTTTCTTGACTTGAACCCTTCCCTTCTCACAACCAACAAGATGCATCTTGAATTACACCCTTCCCTACCCACTCACCATCAAGAATATTCATGAATTAATTTTCTTGACTTGAACCCTTCCCTTCCCACAACCAATAAGATGCATCTTGAATTACTCCCTTCCTTTCCAACACACCAAAATGAATATTCTTGAATTAATTTTCTTGACTTGAACCCTTCTCTTTCCACAACCAACAAGATGCATATTGAATTACACACTTCCCTCCCAAACACCAACATGAATATTCTTGAATTAATTTTCTTGACTTGAACCCTTCCCTTCCCACAACCAACAAGATGCATCTTGGATTACACCCTTCCCTTCCCACAACCAAAAAGATGCATGTTGAATTACACCCTTCCCTTCCCACACACCAACATGAGTATTCTTGAATTAATTTTCTTCACTTGAACCCTTCCCTTCTCACAACCAACAAGATGCATCTTGAATTACACCCTTCCATTCCCACACACCAACATGAATATTCTTGAATTAATTTTCTTGACTTGAACCCTTCCCTTACCACAACCAACAAGATGCTTCTTGAATTACACACTTCCCTTCCCACACAACAACATGAATATTCTTGAATTAATTTTCTTCACTTGAAACTTTCCCTTCCCACAACGAACAAGATGCATCTTGAATTACACCCTTCCCTTCCCACACACCAACATGAAAATTCTTGAATTAATTTTCTTGACTTGAACACTTCCCTTACCACAACCAACAAGATGCATCTTGAATTACACCCTTCCCTTCCCACACACCAACATGAATATTCTTGAATTAATTTTCTTCACTTGAAACTTTCCCTTCCCACAACGAACAAGATGCATCTTGAATTACACCCTTCCCTTCCCACACACCAACATGAATATTCTTGAATTAATTTTCTTGACTTGAACACTTCCCTTCCCACAACCAACAAGATGCATCTTGAATTACACCCTTCCCCTCCCACACACCAACATGAATATTCATGAATTAATTTTCTTCACTGGAACCTTTCCCTTCCCACAACCAACAAAATGCATCTTGAATTACACACACTTCCTTTCCCACACACCAACATGAATATTCTTGACTTCAGCCCTTCCCTTCCCACTACCAACAAGATGTACCTTGAATTACCCTCTTCCCTTTTCACAGACATACATGAATATTCTTGAATTAATTTTCTTGACTTGAACCCTTCCCTTCCCACACACGAACATGAATATTCTTGAATTAATTTTCTTGACTTGGACTCTTCCCTTCCCACAAAAAACAAGATGCATCTTGAATTACACCCTTCCCTTCCCACACACCAACATGAATATTCATGAATTAATTTTCTTCACTGGAACCTTTCCCTTCCCACAACCAACAACATGCATCTTGAATTATACACTTCCCTTCCCTTCCCACACTCCAACATGAATATTTTTGAATTAATTTTCTTGACTTGAGTCGTTCCTTCCCACAACCAACAAGATGCATCTTGGATTACACCCTTCTCTTCCCACAACCAACAAGATGCATCTTGAATTACACCCTTCCCTTCCCACACACCAACATGAGTATTCTTGAATTAATTTTCTTGACTTGAACCCATCCCTTCCTACAACCAACAAAATGCATCTTGAATTACACACTTCCCTTCCCACACACCATCATGAATATTTTTGAATTAATTTTCTTCACTTGAACCCTTCCCTTCTCACAACCAACAAGATGCATCTTGAATTACACCCTTCCATTCCCACACACCAACATGAATATTCTGGAATTAATTTTCTTGACTTGAACCCTTCCTTTACCACAACCAACAAGAGGCTTCTTGAATTACACGCTTCCCTTCCCACACAACAACATGAATATTCTTGAATTAATTTTCTTCACTTGGAACCTTCCCTTCCCACAACGAACAAGATGCAACTTGAATTACACCCTTCCCTTCCCACACACCAACATGAATATTCTTGAATTAATTTTCTTGACTTGAACACTTCCCTTCCCACAACCAACAAGATGCATCTGGAATTACACCCTTCCCTTCCCACACACCAACATGAATACACTTGAATTGATTTTCTTCACTTGAACCCTTCCCTTCCCACAACGAACAAGATGCATCTTGAATTACACCCTCCCTTCCCACACAACAACATGAATATTCTTGAATTAATTTTCTTGACCTGAACCCTTCCCTTCCCACAACCAACAAGATGCATCTTGAATTACACCCTTCCCTTCCCACACGCCAACATGAATATTCTTGAATCAATTTTCTTGACTTGAACCCTTCCCTTCTCACAACCAACAAGATGCATCTTGAATTACACCCTTCCCTACCCACTCACCATCAAGAATATTCATGAATTAATTTTTTTGACTTGAGCCCTTCCCTTCCCACAACCAATAAGATGCATCTTGAATTACTCCCTTCCTTTCCAACACACCAACATGAATATTCTTGAATTAATTTTCTTGACTTGAACCCTTCTCTTTCCACAACCAACAAGATGCATCTTGAATTACACACTTCCCTCCCAAACACCAACATGAATATTCTTGAATTAATTTTCTTGACTTGAACCCTTCCCTTCCCACAACCAACAAGATGCATCTTGGATTACACCCTTCCCTTCCCCAACCAACAAGATGCATGTTGAATTACACCCTTCCCTTCCCACACACCAACATGAGTATTCTTGAATTAATTTTCTTCACTTGAACCCTTCCCTTCTCACAACCAACAAGATGCATCTTGAATTACACCCTTCCCTACCCACTCACCATCAAGAATATTCATGAATTAATTTTCTTGACTTGAGCCCTTCCCTTCCCACAACCAATAAGATGCATCTTGAATTACTCCCTTCCTTTCCAACACACCAACATGAATATTCTTGAATTAATTTTCTTGACTTGAACCCTTCTCTTTCCACAACCAACAAGATGCATCTTGAATTACACACTTCCCTCCCAAACACCAACATGAATATTCTTGAATTAATTTTCTTGACTTGAACCCTTCCCTTCCCACAACCAACAAGATGCATCTTGGATTACACCCTTCCCTTCCCACAATCAACAAGATGCATGTTGAATTACACACTTCCCTTCCCACACACCAACATGAGTATTCTTGAATTAATTTTCTTCACTTGAACCCTTCCCTTCTCACAACCAACAAGATGCATCTTGAATTACACCCTTCCATTCCCACACACCAACATGAATATTCTTGAATTAATTTTCTTGACTTGAACCCTTCCCTTACCACAACCAACAAGATGCTTCTTGAATTACACACTTCCCTTCCCACACAACAACATGAATATTCTTGAATTAATTTTCTTCACTTGAAACTTTCCCTTCCCACAACGAACAAGATGCATCTTGAATTACACCCTTCCCTTCCCACACACCAACATGAATATTCTTGAATTAATTTTCTTGACTTGAACACTTCCCTTCCCACAACCAACAAGATGCATCTTGAATTACACCCTTCCCTTCCCACACACCAACATGAATATTCTTGAATTAATTTTCTTCACTTGAAACTTTCCCTTCCCACAACGAACAAGATGCATCTTGAATTACACCCTTCCCTTCCCACACACCAACATGAATATTCTTGAATTAATTTTCTTCACTTGAACACTTCCCTTCCCACAACCAACAAGATGCATCTTGAATTACACCCTTCCCCTCCCACACACCAATATGAATACACTTGAACTGATTTTCTTCACTTGAACCCTTTCCTTACCACAACGAACAAGATGCATCTTGAATTACACCCTTCCCTACCCACACACCAACAAGAATATTCATGAATTAATTTTCTTGACTTGAACACTTCCCTTACCACAACCAATAATATGCATCTTGAATTACCCCCTACCTTTCCCACACACCAACATGAATATTCTTGAATTAATTTTCTTGACTTGAACCCTTCCCTTCCCACAACCAGCAAGGTGCATCTTGAATTACACCCTTCCCTTTCCACACACCAACATGAATATTCTTGAATTAATTTTCTTGACTTGAACCCTTCCCTTCCCACAACCAACAAGATGCATCATGAATTACACCCTTCTCTTCCCACACACCAAAATGAATATTCTTGAATTAATTTTCTTGACTTGAACCCTTCCCTTCCCACAACCAATAAGATGCATCTTGAGTTACACACTTCCTTACCCGCACATGAACATGAATATTCTTGAATTAATTTTCTTGACTGGAATCCTTCCCATCCCACAACCAATAAGATGCGCCTTGAATTACACACTTCCCACACACCAACATGATTATTCTTGAATTAATTTTCTTCACTTGAACCCTTGCCCTTCCCGCAACCAACAAGATGCATCTTGAATTACACACTTCCCTTCCCACACACCAACATGAATATTCTTGAATTAATTTTCTTGACTTGAACCCTTCCCTTCCCACACACCAACATGAATATTCTTGAATTAATTTTCTTGACTTTAACTCTTCCCTTCCCACAACCAACAAGATCCAACTTGAAATACTCCCTTCCCTTTCCACACACCAACATGAATATTCTTGAATTAATTTTCTTGACTTGAACCCTTCCCTTCCCGCAACCAAAAAGTTGCATCTTGAATTACACACTTCCCTTCCCACACACCAACATGAATATTCTTGAATTAATTTTCTTGACTTGAACCCTTCCCTTCCCACAACCAACAAGATGCATCTTCAATTACTGTCTTCCCTTCCCACACACGAACATGTATATTCTTGAATTAATTTTCTTGACTTGAACCCTTCCCTTCCCACAAAATACAAGTTGCATCTTGAATTACACCCTTCCCTTGCCACACACCAACATGAATATTCTTGAATTTATTTTCTTGACTTGAACCCTTCGCTTCTCAACCAAAAAAATTTATCTTGAATTACACCCTTCCCTTCCCACACACCAACATGAATATTCATGAATTAATTTTCTTCACTTGAACCTTTCCCTTCCCACAACCAACAAAATGCATCTTGAATTACACACACTTCCTTTCCCACACACCAACATGAATATTCTTGACTTGAGCCCTTCCCTTCCCACTACCAACAAGATGTACCTTGAATTACCCTCTTCCCTTTTCACAGACATACATGAATATTCTTGAATTAATTTTCTTGACTTGAACCCTTCCCTTCCCACAACCAACAAGATGCATCTTGTATTACACCCTTCCCTTCCCACAACCAACAAGATGCATCTTGAATTACACCCTTCCATTCCCACACACCAACATGAATATTCTTGAATTAATTTTCTTGAGTGAACCCATCCCTTCCCACAACCAACAAAATGCATCTTGAATTACACACTTCCCTTCCCACACACCAACATGAATATTCTTGAATTAATTTTCTTCACTTGAACCCTTCCCTTCTCACAACCAACAAGATGCATCTTGAATCACACCCTTCCATCTCCACACACCAACATGAATATTCTTGAATTAATTTTCTTGACTTGAACCCTTCCCTTACCACAACCAACAAGATGCTTCTTGAATTACACGCTCCCCTTCCCACACAACAACATGAATATTCTTGAATTAATTTTCTTCACTTGAAACCTTCCCTTCCCACAACCAACAAGATGCATCTTGAATTACACACATCCCTTCCCACACACCAACTTGAATATTCTTGAATTAATTTTCTTGACTTGAACCCTTCCCTTCCCACACACCAACATGAATATTCTTGATTTAATTTTCTTGACTTTAACTCTTCCCTTCCCACAACCAACAAGATCCATCTTGAAATACTCCCTTCCCTTTCCACACACCAACATGAATATTCTTGAATTAATTTTCTTGACTTGAACCCTTCCCTTCACGCAACCAATAAGATGCATCTTGAATTACACCCTTCCCTTCCCACACACCAACATGAATATACTTGAATTAATTTTCTTGACTTGAACCCTTCCCTTCCCGCAACCAACAAGATGCATCTTGAATTACACACTTCCCTTCCCACACACAAACATGAATATTCTTGAATTAATTTTCTTGACATGAACCCTTCCCTTCCCACACACGAACATGAATATTCTTGTATTAATTTTCTTGACTTGGACTCTTCCCTTCCCACAAAAAACAAGATGCATCTTGAATTACACCCTTCCCTTGCCACACACCAACATGAATATTCTTGAATTTATTTTCTTGACTTGAACCCTTCGCTTCCCAACCAAAAAAATTTATCTTGAATTACACCCTTCCCTCCCACACACCAACATGAATATTCATGAATTAATTTTCTTCACTGGAACCTTTCCCTTCCCACAACCAACAAAATGCATCTTGAATTACACACTCTTCCTTTCCCACACACCAACATGAATATTCATGAATTAATTTTCTTGACTTGAGTCGTTCCTTCCCACAACCAACAAGATGCATCTTGGATTACACCCTTCTCTTCCCACAACCAATAAGATGCATCTTGAATTACCCCCTACCTTTCCCACACACGAACATGAATATTCTTGAATTAATTTTCTTGACTTGAACCCTTCCCTTCCCACACACGAACATGAATATTCTTGAATTAATTTTCCTTGACTTGGACTCTTCCCTTCCCACAAAAAACAAGATGCATCTTGAATTATACCCTTCCCTTCCCTTCCCACACACCAACATGAATATTTTTGAATTAATTTTCTTGACTTGAGTCGTTCCTTCCCACAACCAACAAGATGCATCTTGGATTACACCCTTCTCTTCCCACAACCAATAAGATGCATCTTGAATTACCCCTACCTTTCCCACACACCAACATGAATATTCTTGAATTAATTTTCTTGACTTGAACCCTTCCCTTCCCACAACCAGCAAGGTGCATCTTGAATTACACCCTTCCCTTTCCACACACCAACATGAATACACTTGAATTGATTTTCTTGACTTGAACCCTTCCTTTACCACAACCAACAAGAGGCTTCTTGAATTACACGCTTCCCTTCCCACACAACAACATGAATATTCTTGAATTAATTTTCTTCACTTGGAACCTTCCCTTCCCACAACGAACAAGGTGCATCTTGAATTACACCCTTCCCTTCCCACACACCAACATGAATATTCTTGTATTAATTTTCTTGACTTGAACACTTCCCTTCCCACAACCAACAAGATGCATCTGGAATTACACCCTTCCCTTCCCACACACCAACATGAATACACTTGAATTGATTTTCTTCACTTGAACCCTTCCCTTACCACAACCAACAAGATGCATCTTGATTTACACCCTCCCTTCCCACACAACAACATGAATATTCTTGAATTAATTTTCTTGACCTGAACCCTTCCCTTCCCACAACCAACAAGATGCATCTTGAATTACACCCTTCCCTTCCCACACGCCAACATGAATATTCTTGAATCAATTTTCTTGACTTGAACCCTTCCCTTCTCACAACCAACAAGATGCATCTTGAATTACACCCTTCCCTACCCACTCACCATCAAGAATATTCATGAATTAATTTTCTTGACTTGAACCCTTCCCTTCCCACAACCAATAAGATGCATCTTGAATTACTCCCTTCCTTTCCAACACACCAAAATGAATATTCTTGAATTAATTTTCTTGACTTGAACCCTTCTCTTTCCACAACCAACAAGATGCATCTTGAATTACACACTTCCCTCCCAAACACCAACATGAATATTCTTGAATTAATTTTCTTGACTTGAACCCTTCCCTTCCCACAACCAACAAGATGCATCTTGGATTACACCCTTCCCTTCCCACAACCAAAAAGATGCATGTTGAATTACACCCTTCCCTTCCCACACACCAACATGAGTATTCTTGAATTAATTTTCTTCACTTGAACCCTTCCCTTCTCACAACCAACAAGATGCATCTTGAATTACACCCTTCCATTCCCACACACCAACATGAAAATTCTTGAATTAATTTTCTTGACTTGAACACTTCCCTTCCCACAACCAACAAGATGCATCTTGAATTACACCCTTCCCTTCCCACACACCAACATGAATATTCTTGAATTAATTTTCTTCACTTGAAACTTTCCCTTCCCACAACGAACAAGATGCATCTTGAATTACACCCTTCCCTTCCCACACACCAACATGAATATTCTTGAATTAATTTTCTTGACTTGAACACTTCCCTTCCCACAACCAACAAGATGCATCTTGAATTACACCCTTCCCCTCCCACACACCAACATGAATATTCATGAATTAATTTTCTTCACTGGAACCTTTCCCTTCCCACAACCAACAAAATGCATCTTGAATTACACACACTTCCTTTCCCACACACCAACATGAATATTCTTGACTTCAGCCCTTCCCTTCCCACTACCAACAAGATGTACCTTGAATTACCCTCTTCCCTTTTCACAGACATACATGAATATTCTTGAATTAATTTTCTTGACTTGAACCCTTCCCTTCCCACACACGAACATGAATATTCTTGAATTAATTTTCTTGACTTGGACTCTTCCCTTCCCACAAAAAACAAGATGCATCTTGAATTACACCCTTCCCTTCCCACACACCAACATGAATATTCATGAATTAATTTTCTTCACTGGAACCTTTCCCTTCCCACAACCAACAACATGCATCTTGAATTATACACTTCCCTTCCCTTCCCACACACCAACATGAATATTTTTGAATTAATTTTCTTGACTTGAGTCGTTCCTTCCCACAACCAACAAGATGCATCTTGGATTACACCCTTCTCTTCCCACAACCAACAAGATGCATCTTGAATTACACCCTTCCCTTCCCACACACCAACATGAGTATTCTTGAATTAATTTTCTTGACTTGAACCCATCCCTTCCCACAACCAACAAAATGCATCTTGAATTACACACTTCCCTTCCCACACACCATCATGAATATTTTTGAATTAATTTTCTTCACTTGAACCCTTCCCTTCTCACAACCAACAAGATGCATCTTGAATTACACCCTTCCATTCCCACACACCAACATGAATATTCTGGAATTAATTTTCTTGACTTGAACCCTTCCTTTACCACATCCAACAAGAGGCTTCTTGAATTACACGCTTCCCTTCCCACACAACAACATGAATATTCTTGAATTAATTTTCTTCACTTGGAACCTTCCCTTCCCACAACGAACAAGATGCATCTTGAATTACACCCTTCCCTTCCCACACACCAACATGAATATTCTTGAATTAATTTTCTTGACTTGAACACTTCCCTTCCCACAACCAACAAGATGCATCTGGAATTACACCCTTCCCTTCCCACACACCAACATGAATACACTTGAATTGATTTTCTTCACTTGAACCCTTCCCTTACCACAACCAACAAGATGCATCTTGAATTACACCCTCCCTTCCCACACAACAACATGAATATTCTTGAATTAATTTTCTTGACCTGAACCCTTCCCTTCCCACAACCAACAAGATGCATCTTGAATTACACCCTTCCCTTCCCACACGCCAACATGAATATTCTTGAATCAATTTTCTTGACTTGAACCCTTCCCTTCTCACAACCAACAAGATGCATCTTGAATTACACCCTTCCCTACCCACTCACCATCAAGAATATTCATGAATTAATTTTCTTGACTTGAGCCCTTCCCTTCCCACAACCAATAAGATGCATCTTGAATTACTCCCTTCCTTTCCAACACACCAACATGAATATTCTTGAATTAATTTTCTTGACTTGAACCCTTCTCTTTCCACAACCAACAAGATGCATCTTGAATTACACACTTCCCTCCCAAACACCAACATGAATATTCTTGAATTAATTTTCTTGACTTGAACCCTTCCCTTCCCACAACCAACAAGATGCATCTTGGATTACACCCTTCCCTTCCCACAACCAACAAGATGCATGTTGAATTACACCCTTCCCTTCCCACACACCAACATGAGTATTCTTGAATTAATTTTCTTCACTTGAACCCTTCCCTTCTCACAACCAACAAGATGCATCTTGAATTACACCCTTCCATTCCCACACACCAACATGAATATTCTTGAATTAATTTTCTTGACTTGAACCCTTCCCTTACCACAACCAACAAGATGCTTCTTGAATTACACACTTCCCTTCCCACACAACAACATGAATATTCTTGAATTAATTTTCTTCACTTGAAACTTTCCCTTCCCACAACGAACAAGATGCATCTTGAATTACACCCTTCCCTTCCCACACACCAACATGAATATTCTTGAATTAATTTTCTTGACTTGAACACTTCCCTTCCCACAACCAACAAGATGCATCTTGAATTACACCCTTCCCTTCCCACACACCAACATGAATATTCTTGAATTAATTTTCTTCACTTGAAACTTTCCCTTCCCACAACGAACAAGATGCATCTTGAATTACACCCTTCCCTTCCCACACACCAACATGAATATTCTTGAAATAATTTTCTTCACTTGAACACTTCCCTTCCCACAACCAACAAGATGCATCTTGAATTACACCCTTCCCCTCCCACACACCAATATGAATACACTTGAACTGATTTTCTTCACTTGAACCCTTTCCTTACCACAACGAACAAGATGCATCTTGAATTACACCCTTCCCTACCCACACACCAACAAGAATATTCATGAATTAATTTTCTTGACTTGAACACTTCCCTTACCACAACCAATAATATGCATCTTGAATTACCCCCTACCTTTCCCACACACCAACATGAATATTCTTGAATTAATTTTCTTGACTTGAACCCTTCCCTTCCCACAACCAGCAAGGTGCATCTTGAATTACACCCTTCCCTTTCCACACACCAACATGAATATTCTTGAATTAATTTTCTTGACTTGAACCCTTCCCTTCTTACAACCAACAAGATGCATCATGAATTACACCCTTCTCTTCCCACACACCAAAATGAATATTCTTGAATTAATTTTCTTGACTTGAACCCTTCCCTTCCCACAACCAATAAGATGCATCTTGAGTTACACACTTCCTTACCCGCACATGAACATGAATATTCTTGAATTAATTTTCTTGACTGGAATCCTTCCCATCCCACAACCAATAAGATGCGCCTTGAATTACACTCTTCCCACACACCAACATGATTATTCTTGAATTAATTTTCTTCACTTGAACCCTTGCCCTTCCCGCAACCAACAAGATGCATCTTGAATTACACACTTCCCTTCCCACACACCAACATGAATATTCTTGAATTAATTTTCTTGACTTGAACCCTTCCCTTCCCACACACCAACATGAATATTCTTGAATTAATTTTCTTGACTTTAACTCTTCCCTTCCCACAACCAACAAGATCCAACTTGAAATACTCCCTTCCCTTTCCACACACCAACATGAATATTCTTGAATTAATTTTCTTGACTTGAACCCTTCCCTTCCCGCAACCAATAAGATGCATCTTGAATTACACACTTCCCTTCCCACACACCAACATGAATATTCTTGAATTAATTTTCTTGACTTGAACCCTTCCCTTCCCGCAACCAAAAAGTTGCATCTTGAATTACACACTTCCCTTCCCACACACCAACATGAATATTCTTGAATTAATTTTCTTGACTTGAACCCTTCCCTTCCCACAACCAACAAGATGCATCTTCAATTACTGTCTTCCCTTCCCACACACGAACATGTATATTCTTGAATTAATTTTCTTGACTTGAACCCTTCCCTTCCCACAAAATACAAGTTGCATCTTGAATTACACCCTTCCCTTGCCACACACCAACATGAATATTCTTGAATTTATTTTCTTGACTTGAACCCTTCGCTTCTCAACCAAAAAAATTTATCTTGAATTACACCCTTCCCTTCCCACACACCAACATGAATATTCATGAATTAATTTTCTTCACTTGAACCTTTCCCTTCCCACAACCAACAAAATGCATCTTGAATTACACACACTTCCTTTCCCACACACCAACATGAATATTCTTGACTTGAGCCCTTCCCTTCCCACTACCAACAATATGTACCTTGAATTACCCTCTTCCCTTTTCACAGACATACATGAATATTCTTGAATTAATTTTCTTGACTTGAACCCTTCCCTTCCCACAACCAACAAGATGCATCTTGTATTACACCCTTCCCTTCCCACAACCAACAAGATGCATCTTGAATTACACCCTTCCATTCCCACACACCAACATGAATATTCTTGAATTAATTTTCTTGAGTGAACCCATCCCTTCCCACAACCAACAAAATGCATCTTGAATTACACACTTCCCTTCCCACACACCAACATGAATATTCTTGAATTAATTTTCTTGACTTGAACCCTTCCCTTCCCACACACCAACATGAATATTCTTGAATTAATTTTCTTGACTTTAACTCTTCCCTTCCCACAACCAAGATCCATCTTGAAATACTCCCTTCCCTTTCCACACACCAACATGAATATTCTTGAATTAATTTTCTTGACTTGAACCCTTCCCTTCACGCAACCAATAAGATGCATCTTGAATTACACCCTTCCCTTCCCACACACCAACATGAATATACTTGAATTAATTTTCTTGACTTGAACCCTTCCCTTCCCACACACGAACATGAATATTCTTGAATTAATTTTCTTGACTTCGACTCTTCCCTTCCCACAAAAAACAAGATGCATCTTGAATTACACCCTTCCCTTCCCACACACCAACATGAATATTCATGAATTAATTTTCTTGACTTGAGTCGTTCCTTCCCACAACCAACAAGATGCATCTTGGATTACACCCTTCTCTTCCCACAACCAATAAGATGCATCTTGAATTACCCCCTACCTTTCCCACACACCAACATGAATATTCTTGAATTAAATTTCTTGACTTGAACCCTTCCCTTCCCACACACGAACATGAATATTCTTGAATTAATTTTCCTTGACTTGGACTCTTCCCTTCCCACAAAAAACAAGATGCATCTTGAATTATACCCTTCCCTTCCCTTCCCACACACCAACATGAATATTTTTGAATTAATTTTCTTGATTTGAGTCGTTCCTTCCCACAACCAACAAGATGCATCTTGGATTACACCCTTCTCTTCCCACAACCAATAAGATGCATCTTGAATTACCCCCTACCTTTCCCACACACCAACATGAATATTCTTGAATTAATTTTCTTGACTTGAACCCTTCCCTTCCCACAACCAGCAAGGTGCATCTTGAATTACACCCTTCCCTTTCCACACACCAACAGGAATATTCTTGAATTAATTTTCTTGACTTGAACCCTTCCCTTCCCACAACCAACAAGATGCATCATGAATTACACCCTTCTCTTCCCACACACCAAAATGAATATTCTTGAATTAATTTTCTTGACTTGAGCCCTTCCCTTCTCACAACCAATAAGATGCATCTTGAATTACACACTTCCTTACCCGCACATGAACATGAATATTCTTGAATTAATTTTCTTGACTGGAATCCTTCCCATCCCACAACCAATAAGATGCGCCTTGAATTACACTCTTCCCACACACCAACATGATTATTCTTGAATTAATTTTCTTCACTTGAACCCTTGCCCCTCCCGCAACCAACAAGATGCATCTTGAATTACACACTTCCCTTCCCACACACCAACATGAATATTCTTGAATTAATTTTCTTGACTTGAACCCTTCCCTTCCCACACACCAATATGAATATTCTTGAATTAATTTTCTTGACTTTAACTCTTCCCTTCCCACAGCCAACAAGATCCATCTTGAAATACTCCCTTCCCTTTCCACACACCAACATGAATATTCTTGAATTAATTTTCTGGACTTGAGCCCTTCCCTTCCCGCAACCAATAAGATGCATCTTGAATTACACACTTCCCTTCCCACACGCCAACATGAATATTCTTGAATTAATTTTCTTGACTTGAACCCTTCCCTTCCCGCAACCAAAAAGTTGCATCTTGAATTACACACTTCCCTTCCCACACACCAGCATGAATATTCTTGAATTAATTTTATTGACTTAATCCCTTCCCTTCCCACAACCAACAAGATGCATCTTCAATTACTGTCTTCCCTTCCCACACACGAACATGTATATTCTTGAATTAATTTTCTTGACTTGAACCCTTCCCTTCCCACAAAAAACAAGATGCATCTTGAATTACACCCTTCCCTTGCCACACACCAACATGAATATTCTTGAATTTATTTTCTTGACTTGAACCCTTCGCTTCCCAACCAAAAAAAATTATCTTGAATTACACCCTTCCCTTCCCACACACCAACATGAATTTTCATGAATTAATTTTCTTCACTTGAACCTTTCCCTTCCCACAACCAACAAAATGCATCTTGAATTACACACACTTCCTTTCCCACACACCAACATGAATATTCTTGACTTGAGCCCTTCCCTTCCCACTACCAACAAGATGTACCTTGAATTAACCTCTTCCCTTTTCACAGACATACATGAATATTCTTGAATTAATTTTCTTGACTTGAACCCTTCCCTTCCCACAACCAACAAGATGCATCTTGTATTACAACCTTCCCTTCCCACAACCAACAAGATGCATCTTGAATTACACCCTTCCATTCCCACACACCAACATGAATATTCTTGAATTAATTTTCTTGAGTGAACCCATCCCTTCCCACAACCAACAAAATGCATCTTGAATTACACACTTCCCTTCCCACACACCAACATGAATATTCTTGAATTAATTTTCTTCACTTGAACCCTTCCCTTCTCACAACCAACAAGATGCATCTTGAATCACACCCTTCCATTCCCACACACCAACATGAATATTCTTGAATTAATTTTCTTGACTTGAACCCTTCCCTTACCACAACCAACAAGATGCTTCTTGAATTACACGCTTCCCTTCCCACACAACAACATGAATATTCTTGAATTAATTTTCTCCACTTGAAACCTTCCCTTCCCAGAACCAACAAGATGCATCTTGAATTACACACTTCCCTTCCCACACACCAACATGAATATTCTTGAATTAATTTTCTTGACTTGAACCCTTCCCTTCCCACACACCAACATGAATATTCTTGAATTAATTTTCTTGACTTTAACTCTTCCCTTCCCACAACCAACAAGATCCATCTTGAAATACTCCCTTCCCTTTCCACACACCAACATGAATATTCTTGAATTAATTTTCTTGACTTGAACCCTTCCCTTCACGCAACCAATAAGATGCATCTTGAATTACACCCTTCCCTTCCCACACACCAACATGAATATACTTGAATTAATTTTCTTGACTTGAACCCTTCCCTTCCCGCAACCAACAAGATGCATCTTGAATTACACACTTCCCTTCCCACACACAAACATGAATATTCTTGAATTAATTTTCTTGACATGAACCCTTCCCTTCCCACACACCAACATGATTATTCTTGAATTAATTTTCTTCACTTGAACCCTTGCCCTTCCCGCAACCAACAAGATGCATCTTGAATTACACACTTCCCTTCCCACACACCAACATGAATATTCTTGAATTAATTTTCTTGACTTGAACCCTTCCCTTCCCACACACCAATATGAATATTCTTGAATTAATTTTCTTGACTTTAACTCTTCCCTTCCCACAACCAACAAGATCCATCTTGAAATACTCCCTTCCCTTTCCACACACCAACATGAATATTCTTGAATTAATTTTCTGGACTTGAACCCTTCCCTTCCCGCAACCAATAAGATGCATCTTGAATTACACACTTCCCTTCCCACACGCCAACATGAATATTCTTGAATTAATTTTCTTGACTTGAACCCTTCCCTTCCCGCAACCAAAAAGTTGCATCTTGAATTACACACTTCCCTTCCCACACACCAGCATGAATATTCTTGAATTAATTTTATTGACTTAATCCCTTCCCTTCCCACAACCAACAAGATGCATCTTCAATTACTGTCTTCCCTTCCCACACACGAACATGTATATTCTTGAATTAATTTTCTTGACTTGAACCCTTCCCTTCCCACAAAAAACAAGATGCATCTTGAATTACACCCTTCCCTTGCCACACACCAACATGAATATTCTTGAATTTATTTTCTTGACTTGAACCCTTCGCTTCCCAACCAAAAAAAATTATCTTGAATTACACCCTTCCCTTCCCACACACCAACATGAATTTTCATGAATTAATTTTCTTCACTTGAACCTTTCCCTTCCCACAACCAACAAAATGCATCTTGAATTACACACACTTCCTTTCCCACACACCAACATGAATATTCTTGACTTGAGCCCTTCCCTTCCCACTACCAACAAGATGTACCTTGAATTAACCTCTTCCCTTTTCACAGACATACATGAATATTCTTGAATTAATTTTCTTGACTTGAACCCTTCCCTTCCCACAACCAACAAGATGCATCTTGTATTACAACCTTCCCTTCCCACAACCAACAGGATGCATCTTGAATTACACCCTTCCATTCCCACACACCAACATGAATATTCTTGAATTAATTTTCTTGAGTGAACCCATCCCTTCCCACAACCAACAAAATGCATCTTGAATTACACACTTCCCTTCCCACACACCAACATGAATATTCTTGAATTAATTTTCTTCACTTGAACCCTTCCCTTCTCACAACCAACAAGATGCATCTTGAATCACACCCTTCCATTCCCACACACCAACATGAATATTCTTGAATTAATTTTCTTGACTTGAACCCTTCCCTTACCACAACCAACAAGATGCTTCTTGAATTACACGCTTCCCTTCCCACACAACAACATGAATATTCTTGAATTAATTTTCTCCACTTGAAACCTTCCCTTCCCAGAACCAACAAGATGCATCTTGAATTACACACTTCCCTTCCCACACACCAACATGAATATTCTTGAATTAATTTTCTTGACTTGAACCCTTCCCTTCCCACACACCAACATGAATATTCTTGAATTAATTTTCTTGACTTTAACTCTTCCCTTCCCACAACCAACAAGATCCATCTTGAAATACTCCCTTCCCTTTCCACACACCAACATGAATATTCTTGAATTAATTTTCTTGACTTGAACCCTTCCCTTTACGCAACCAATAAGATGCATCTTGAATTACACCCTTCCCTTCCCACACACCAACATGAATATACTTGAGTTAATTTTCTTGACTTGAACCCTTCCCTTCCCGCAACCAACAAGATGCATCTTGAATTACACACTTCCCTTCCCACACACAAACATGAATATTCTTGAATTAATTTTCTTGATATGAACCATCCCCTTCCCACACACGAACATGAATATTCTTGAATTAATTTTCTTGACTTGGACTCTTCCCTTCCCACAAAAAACAAGATGCATCTTGAATTACACCCTTCCCTTGCCACACACCAACATGAATATTCTTGAATTTATTTTCTTGACTTGAACCCTTCGCTTCCCAACCAAAAAAATTTATCTTGAATTACACCATTCCCTCCCACACACCAACATGAATATTCATGAATTAATTTTCTTCACTGGAACCTTTCCCTTCCCACAACCAACAAAATGCATCTTGAATTACACACACTTCCTTTCCCACACACCAACATGAATATTCTTGACTTCAGCCCTTCCCTTCCCACTACCAACAAGATGTACCTTGAATTACCCTCTTCCCTTTTCACAGACATACATGAATATTCTTGAATTAATTTTCTTGACTTGAACCCTTCCCTTCCCACACACGAACATGAATATTCTTGAATTAATTTTCTTGACTTGGACTCTTCCCTTCCCACAAAAAACAATATGCATCTTGAATTACACCCTTCCCTTCCCACACACCAACATGAATATTCATGAATTAATTTTCTTCACTGGAACCTTTCCCTTCCCACAACCAACAACATGCATCTTGAATTATACCCTTCCCTTCCCTTCCCACACACCAACATGATTATTTTTGAATTAATTTTCTTGACTTGAGTCGTTCCTTCCCACAACCAACAAGATGCATCTTGGATTACACCCTTCTCTTCCCACAACCAACAAGATGCATCTTGAATTACACCCTTCCCTTCCCACACACCAACATGAATATTCTTGAATTAATTTTCTTGACTTGAACCCATCCCTTCCCACAACCAACAAAATGCATCTTGAATTACACACTTCCCTTCCCACACACCATCATGAATATTTTTGAATTAATTTTCTTCACTTGGAACCTTCCCTTCCCACAACGAACAAGGTGCATCTTGAATTACACCCTTCCCTTCCCACACACCAACATGAATATTCTTGTATTAATTTTCTTGACTTGAACACTTCCCTTCCCACAACCAACAAGATGCATCTGGAATTACACCCTTCCCTTCCCACACACCAACATGAATACACTTGAATTGATTTTCTTCACTTGAACCCTTCCCTTACCACAACCAACAAGATGCATCTTGAATTACACCCTCCCTTCCCACACAACAACATGAATATTCTTGAATTAATTTTCTTGACCTGAACCCTTCCCTTCCCACAACCAACAAGATGCATCTTGAATTACACCCTTCCCTTCCCACACGCCAACATGAATATTCTTGAATCAATTTTCTTGACTTGAACCCTTCCCTTCTCACAACCAACAAGATGCATCTTGAATTACACCCTTCCCTACCCACTCACCATCAAGAATATTCATGAATTAATTTTCTTGACTTGAACCCTTCCCTTCCCACAACCAATAAGATGCATCTTCAATTACTCCCTTCCTTTCCAACACACCAAAATGAATATTCTTGAATTAATTTTCTTGACTTGAACCCTTCTCTTTCCACAACCAACAAGATGCATCTTGAATTACACACTTCCCTCCCAAACACCAACATGAATATTCTTGAATTAATTTTCTTGACTTGAACCCTTCCCTTCCCACAACCAACAAGATGCATCTTAGATTACACCCTTCCCTTCCCACAACCAAAAAGATGCATGTTGAATTACACCCTTCCCTTCCCACACACCAACATGAGTATTCTTGAATTAATTTTCTTCACTTGAACCCTTCCCTTCTCACAACCAACAAGATGCATCTTGAATTACACCCTTCCATTCCCACACACCAACATGAATATTCTTGAATTAATTTTCTTGACTTGAACCCTTCCCTTACCACAACCAACAAGATGCTTCTTGAATTACACACTTCCCTTCCCACACAACAACATGAATATTCTTGAATTAATTTTCTTCACTTGAAACTTTCCCTTCCCACAACGAACAAGATGCATCTTGAATTACACCCTTCCCTTCCCACACACCAACATGAAAATTCTTGAATTAATTTTCTTGACTTGAACACTTCCCTTCCCACAACCAACAAGATGCATCTTGAATTACACCCTTCCCTTCCCACACACCAACATGAATATTCTTGAATTAATTTTCTTCACTTGAAACTTTCCCTTCCCACAACGAACAAGATGCATCTTGAATTACACCCTTCCCTTCCCACACACCAACATGAATATTCTTGAATTAATTTTCTTGACTTGAACACTTCCCTTCCCACAACCAACAAGATGCATCTTGAATTACACCCTTCCCCTCCCACACACCAATATGAATACACTTGAATTGATTTTCTTCACTTGAACCCTTTCCTTACCACAACGAACAAGATGCATCTTGAATTACACCCTTCCCTACCCACACACCAACAAGAATATTCATGAATTAATTTTCTTGACTTGAACACTTCCCTTCCCACAACCAATAAGATGCATCTTGAATTACCCCCTACCTTTCCCACACACCAACATGAATATTCTTGAATTAATTTTCTTGACTTGAACCCTTCCCTTCCCACAACCAGCAAGGTGCATCTTGAACTACACCCTTCCCTTTCCACACACCAACATGAATATTCTTGAATTAATTTTCTTGACTTGAACCCTTCCCTTCCCACAACCAACAAGATGCATCATGAATTACACCCTTCTCTTCCCACACACCAAAATGAATATTCTTGAATTAATTTTCTTGACTTGAACCCTTCCCTTCCCACAAAAAACAAGATGCATCTTGAATTACACCCTTCCCTTGCCACACACCAACATGAATATTCTTGAATTTATTTTCTTGACTTGAACCCTTCGCTTCTCAACCAAAAAAATTTATCTTGAATTACACCCTTCCCTTCCCACACAGCAACATGAATATTCATGAATTAATTTTCTTCACTTGAACCTTTCCCTTCCCACAACCAACAAAATGCATCTTGAATTACACACACTTCCTTTCCCACACACCAACATGAATATTCTTGACTTGAGCCCTTCCCTTCCCACTACCAACAAGATGTACCTTGAATTACCCTCTTCCCTTTTCACAGACATACATGAATATTCTTGAATTAATTTTCTTGACTTGAACCCTTCCCTTCCCACAACCAACAAGATGCATCTTGTATTACACCCTTCCCTTCCCACACACCAACATGAATATTCTTGAATTAATTTTCTTGACTTGAACCCTTCCCTTCCCACACACCAACATGAATATTCTTGAATTAATTTTCTTGACTTTAACTCTTCCCTTCCCACAACCAACAAGATCCATCTTGAAATACTCCCTTCCCTTTCCACACACCAACATGAATATTCTTGAATTAATTTTCTTGACTTGAACCCTTCCCTTCCCACAAAAAACAAGATGCATCTTGAATTACACCCTTCCCTTGCCACACACCAACATGAATATTCTTGAATTTATTTTCTTGACTTGAACCCTTCGCTTCCCAACCAAAAAAAATTATCTTGAATTACACCCTTCCCTTCCCACACACCAACATGAATATTCATGAATTAATTTTCTTCACTTGAACCTTTCCCTTCCCACAACCAACAAAATGCATCTTGAATTACACACACTTCCTTTCCCACACACCAACATGAATATTCTTGACTTGAGCCCTTCCCTTCCCACTACCAACAAGATGTACCTTGAATTACCCTCTTCCCTTTTCACAGACATACATGAATATTCTTGAATTAATTTTCTTGACTTGAACCCTTCCCTTCCCCCCAACCAACAAGATGCATCTTGTATTACAACCTTCCCTTCCCACAACCAACAAGATGCATCTTGAATTACACCCTTCCATTCCCACACACCAACATGAATATTCTTGAATTAATTTTCTTGAGTGAACCCATCCCTTCCCACAACCAACAAAATGCATCTTGAATTACACACTTCCCTTCCCACACACCAACATGAATATTCTTGAATTAATTTTCTTCACTTGAACCCTTCCCTTCTCACAACCAACAAGATGCATCTTGAATCACACCCTTCCATTCCCACACACCAACATGAATATACTTGAATTAATTTTCTTGACTTGAACCCTTCCCTTACCACAACCAACAAGATGCTTCTTGAATTACACGCTTCCCTTCCCACACAACAACATGAATATTCTTGAATTAATTTTCTCCACTTGAAACCTTCCCTTCCCACAACCAACAAGATGCATCTTGAATTACACACTTCCCTTCCCACACACCAACATGAATATTCTTGAATTAATTTTCTTGACTTGAACCCTTCCCTTCCCACACACCAACATGAATATTCTTGAATTAATTTTCTTGACTTTAACTCTTCCCTTCCCACAACCAACAAGATCCATCTTGAAATACTCCCTTCCCTTTCCACACACCAACATGAATATTCTTGAATTAATTTTCTTGACTTGAACCCTTCCCTTCACGCAACCAATAAGATGCATCTTGAATTACACCCTTCCCTTCCCACACACCAACATGAATATACTTGAATTAATTTTCTTGACTTGAACCCTTCCCTTCCCGCAACCAACAAGATGCATCTTGAATTACACACTTCCTTTCCCACACACAAACATGAATATTCTTGAATTAATTTTCTTGACATGAACCCTTCCCTTCCCACACACGAACATGAATATTCTTGAATTAATTTTCTTGACTTGGACTCTTCCCTTCCCACAAAAAACAAGATGCATCTTGAATTACACCCTTCCCTTGCCACACACCAACATGAATATTCTTGAATTTATTTTCTTGACATGAACCCTTCGCTTCCCAACCAAAAAAATTTATCTTGAATTACACCCTTCCCTCCCACACACCAACATGAATATTCATGAATTAATTTTCTTCACTGGAACCTTTCCCTTCCCACAACCAACAAAATGCATCTTGAATTACACACACTTCCTTTCCCACACACCAACATGAATATTCTTGACTTCAGCCCTTCCCTTCCCACTACCAACAAGATGTACCTTGAATTACCCTCTTCCCTTTTCACAGACATACATGAATATTCTTGAATTAATTTTCTTGACTTGAACCCTTCCCTTCCCACACACGAACATGAATATTCTTGAATTAATTTTCTTGACTTGGACTCTTCCCTTCCCACAAAAAACAAGATGCATCTTGAATTACACCCTTCCCTTCCCACACACCAACATGAATATTCATGAATTAATTTTCTTCACTGGAACCTTTCCCTTCCCACAACCAACAACATGCATCTTGAATTATACCCTTCCCTTCCCTTCCCACACACCAACATGAATATTTTTGAATTAATTTTCTTGACTTGAGTCGTTCCTTCCCACAACCAACAAGATGCATCTTGGATTACACCCTTCTCTTCCCACAACCAACAAGATGCATCTTGAATTACACCCTTCCCTTCCCACACACCAACATGAATATTCTTGAATTAATTTTCTTGACTTGAACCCATCCCTTCCCACAACCAACAAAATGCATCTTGAATTACACACTTCCCTTCCCACACACCATCATGAATATTTTTGAATTAATTTTCTTCACTTGAACCCTTCCCTTCTCACAACCAACAAGATGCATCTTGAATTACACCCTTCCATTCCCACACACCAACATGAATGTTCTGGAATTAATTTTCTTGACTTGAACCCTTCCTTTACCACAACCAACAAGAGGCTTCTTGAATTACACGCTTCCCTTCCCACACAACAACATGAATATTCTTGAATTAATTTTCTTCACTTGGAACCTTCCCTTCCCAC
Organism: Maratus speciosus; assembly: GCA_963932465.1. Classification (NCBI taxonomy): domain Eukaryota; kingdom Metazoa; phylum Arthropoda; class Arachnida; order Araneae; family Salticidae; genus Maratus; species Maratus speciosus. Next base: position 47,413,190 of record OZ010786.1, on the reverse strand, counting down.
AACGAACAAGATGCATCTTGAATTACACCCTTCCCTTCCCACACACCAACATGAATATTCTTGAATTAATTTTCTTGACTTGAACACTTCCCTTCCCACAACCAACAAGATGCATCTGGAATTACACCCTTCCCTTCCCACACACCAACATGAATATTCTTGAATTAATTTTCTTGACCTGAACCCTTCCCTTCCCACAACCAACAAGATGCATCTTGAATTACACCCTTCCCTTCCCACACGCAAACATGAATATTCTTGAATCAATTTTCTTGACTTGAACCCTTCCCTTCTCACAACCAACAAGATGCATCTTGAATTACACCCTTCCCTACCCACTCACCATCAAGAATATTCATGAATTAATTTTCTTGAATTGAACCCTTCCCTTCCCACAACCAATAAGATGCATCTTGAATTACTCCCTTCCTTTCCAACACACCAACATGAATATTCTTGAATTAATTTTCTTGACTTGAACCTTTCCCTTCCCACAACCAACAAAATGCATCTTGAATTACACACACTTCCTTTCCCACACACCAACATGAATATTCTTGACTTGATCCCTTCCCTTCCCACTACCAACAAGATGTACCCTGAATTACCCTCTTCACTTTTCACAGACATACATGAATATTCTCCAATTAATTTTCTTGACTTGAACCCTTCCCTTCCCACAACCAACAAGATGCATCTTGTATTACAACCTTCCCTTCCCACAACCAACAAGATGCATCTTGAATTACACCCTTCCATTCCCACACACCAACATGAATATTCTTGAATTAATTTTCTTGAGTGAACCCATCCCTTCCCACAACCAACAAAATGCATCTTGAATTACACACTTCCCTTCCCACACACCAACATGAATATTCTTGAATTAATTTTCTTCACTTGAACCCTTCCCTTCTCACAACCAACAAGATGCATCTTGAATCACACCCTTCCATTCCCACACACCAACATGAATATTCTTGAATTAATTTTCTTGACTTGAACCCTTCCCTTACCACAACCAACAAGATGCTTCTTGAATTACACGCTTCCCTTCCCACACAACAACATGAATATTCTTGAATTAATTTTCTCCACTTGAAACCTTCCCTTCCCACAACCAACAAGATGCATCTTGAATTACACACTTCCCTTCCCACACACCAACATGAATATTCTTGAATTAATTTTCTCCACTTGAAACCTTCCCTTCCCACAACCAACAAGATGCATCTTGAATTACACACTTCCCTTCCCACACACCAACATGAATATTCTTGAATTAATTTTCTTGACTTGAACCCTTCCCTTCCCACACACCAACATGAATATTCTTGAATTAATTTTCTTGACTTTAACTCTTCCCTTCCCACAACCAACAAGTTCCATCTTGAAATACTCCCTTCCCTTTCCACACACCAACATGAATATTCTTGAATTAATTTTCTTGACTTGAACCCTTCCTTCACGCAACCAATAAGATGCATCTTGAATTACACCCTTCCCTTCCCACACACCAACATGAATATACTTGAATTAATTTTCTTGACTTGAAACCTTCCCTTCCCGCAACCAACAAGATGCATCTTGAATTACACACTTCCCTTCCCACACACAAACATGAATATTCTTGAATTAATTTTCTTGACATGAACCCTTCCCTTCCCACACACGAACATGAATATTCTTGAATTAATTTTCTTGACTTGGACTCTTCCCTTCCCACAAAAAACAAGATGCATCTTGAATTACACCCTTCCCTTGCCACACAAAAACATGAATAGTCTTGAATTTATTTTCTTGACTTGAACCCTTCGCTTCCCAACCAAAAAATTTATCTTGAATTACACCCTTCCCTCCCACACACCAACATGAATATTCATGAATTAATTTTCTTCACTGGAACCTTTCCCTTCCCACAACCAACAAAATGCATCTTGAATTACACACACTTCCTTTCCCACACAACAACATGAATATTCTTGACTTCAGCCCTTCCCTTCCCACTACCAACAAGATGTACCTTGAATTACCCTCTTCCCTTTTCACAGACATACATGAATATTTTTGAATTAATTTTCTTGACTTGAACCCTTCCCTTCCCACACACGAACATGAATATTCTTGAATTAATTTTCTTGACTTGGACTCTTCCCTTCCCACAAAAAACAAGATGCATCTTGAATTACACACTTCCCTTCCCACACACCAACATGAATATTCATGAATTAATTTTCTTCACTGGAACCTTTCCCTTCCCACAACCAACAACATGCATCTTGAATTATACCCTTCCCTTCCCTTCCCACACACCAACATGAATATTTTTGAATTAATTTTCTTGACTTGAGTCGTTCCTTCCCACAACCAACAAGATGCATCTTGAATTACACCCTTCCCTTCCCACACACCAACATGAATATTCTTGAATTAATTTTCTTGACTTGAACCCATCCCTTCCCACAACCAACAAAATGCATCTTGAATTACACACTTCCCTTCCCACACACCATCATGAATATTTTTGAATTAATTTTCTTCACTTGAACCCTTCCCTTCTCACAACCAACAAGATGCATCTTGAATTACACCCTTCCATTCCCACACACCAACATGAATATTCTGGAATTAATTTTCTTGACTTGAACCCTTCCTTTACCACAACCAACAAGAGGCTTCTTGAATTACACGCTTCCCTTCCCACACAACAACATGAATATTCTTGAATTAATTTTCTTCACTTGGAACCTTCCCTTCCCACAACGAACAAGATGCATCTTGAATTACACCCTTCCCTTCCCACACACCAACATGAATATTCTTGAATTAATTTTCTTGACTTGAACACTTCCCTTCCCACAACCAACAAGATGCATCTGGAATTACCCCCTTCCCTTCCCACACACCAACATGAATACACTTGAATTGATTTTCTTCACTTGAACCCTTCCCTTACCACAACCAACAAGATGCATCTTGAATTACACCCTCCCTTCCCACACAACAACATGAATATTCTTGAATTAATTTTCTTGACCTGAACCCTTCCCTTCCCACAACCAACAAGATGCATCTTGAATTACACCCTTCCCTTCCCACAACCAACAAGATGCATCTTGAATTACACCCTTCCCTTCCCACACGCCAACATGAATATTCTTGAATCAATTTTCTTGACTTGAACCCTTCCCTTTTCACAACCAACAAGATGCATCTTGAATTACACCCTTCCCTACCCACTCACCATCAAGAATATTCATGAATTAATTTTCTTGACTTGAGCCCTTCCCTTCCCACAACCAATAAGATGCATCTTGAATTACTCCCTTCCTTTCCAACACACCAACATGAATATTCTTGAATTAATTTTCTTGACTTGAACCCTTCTCTTTCCACAACCAACAAGATGCATCTTGAATTACACACTTCCCTCCCAAACACCAACATGAATATTCTTGAATTAATTTTCTTGACTTGAACCCTTCCCTTCCCACAACCAACAAGATGCATCTTGGATTACACCCTTCCCTTCCCACAACCAACAAGATGCATGTTGAATTACACCCTTCCCTTCCCACACACCAACATGAGTATTCTTGAATTAATTTTCTTCACTTGAACCCTTCCCTTCTCACAACCAACAAGATGCATCTTGAATTACACCCTTCCATTCCCACACACCAACATGAATATTCTTGAATTAATTTTCTTGACTTGAACCCTTCCCTTACCACAACCAACAAGATGCTTCTTGAATTACACACTTCCCTTCCCACACAACAACATGAATATTCTTGAATTAATTTTCTTCACTTGAAACTTTCCCTTCCCACAACGAACAAGATGCATCTTGAATTACACCCTTCCCTTCCCACACACCAACATGAATATTCTTGAATTAATTTTCTTGACTTGAACACTTCCCTTCCCACAACCAACAAGATGCATCTTGAATTACACCCTTCCCTTCCCACACACCAACATGAATATTCTTGAAATAATTTTCTTCACTTGAAACTTTCCCTTCCCACAACGAACAAGATGCATCTTGAATTACACCCTTCCCTTCCCACACACCAACATGAATATTCTTGAATTAATTTTATTAACTTGAACACTTCCCTTCCCACAACCAACAAGATGCATCTTGAATTACACCCTTCCCCTCCCACACACCAATATGAATACACTTGAACTGATTTTCTTCACTTGAACCCTTTCCTTACCACAACGAACAAGATGCATCTTGAATTACACCCTTCCCTACCCACACACCAACAAGAATATTCATGAATTAATTTTCTTGACTTGAACACTTCCCTTCCCACAACCAACAAGATGCATCTTGAATTACCCCCTACCTTTCCCACACACCAACATGAATATTCTTGAATTAATTTTCTTGACTTGAACCCTTCCCTTCCCACAACCAGCAAGGTGCATCTTGAATTACACCCTTCCCTTTCCACACACCAACAAGAATATTCATGAATTAATTTTCTTGACTTGAACACTTCCCTTCCCACAACCAATAATATGCATCTTGAATTACCCCCTACCTTTCCCACACACCAACATGAATATTCTTGAATTAATTTTCTTGACTTGAACCCTTCCCTTCCCACAACCAGCAAGGTGCATCTTGAATTACACCCTTCCCTTTCCACACACCAACATGAATATTCTTGAATTAATTTTCTTGACTTGAACCCTTCCCTTCCCACAACCAATAAGATGCATCTTGAGTTACACACTTCCTTACCCGCACATGAACATGAATATTCTTGAATTAATTTTCTTGACTGGAATCCTTCCCATCCCACAACCAATAAGATGCGCCTTGAATTACACTCTTCCCACACACCAACATGATTATTCTTGAATTAATTTTCTTCACTTGAACCCTTGCCCTTCCCGCAACCAACAAGATGCATCTTGAATTACACACTTCCCTTCCCACACACCAACATGAATATTCTTGAATTAATTTTCTTGACTTGAACCCTTCCCTTCCCACACACCAACATGAATATTCTTGAATTAATTTTCTTGACTTTAACTCTTCCCTTCCCACAACCAACAAGATCCATCTTGAAATACTCCCTTCCCTTTCCACACACCAACATGAATATTCTTGAATTAATTTTCTTGACTTGAACCCTTCCCTTCCCGCAACCAATAAGATGCATCTTGAATTACACACTTCCCTTCCCACACGCCAACATGAATATTCTTGAATTAATTTTCTTGACTTGAACCCTTCCCTTCCCGCAACCAAAAAGTTGCATCTTGAATTACACCCTTCCCTTGCCACACACCAACATGAATATTCTTGAATTTATTTTCTTGACTTGAACCCTTCGCTTCTCAACCAAAAAAATTTATCTTGAATTACACCCTTCCCTTCCCACACACCAACATGAATATTCATGAATTAATTTTCTTCACTTGAACCTTTCCCTTCCCACAACCAACAAAATGCATCTTGAATTACACACACTTCCTTTCCCACACACCAACATGAATATTCTTGACTTGAGCCCTTCCCTTCCCACTACCAACAAGATGTACCTTGAATTACCCTCTTCCCTTTTCACAGACATACATGAATATTCTTGAATTAATTTTCTTGACTTGAACCCTTCCCTTCCCACAACCAACAAGATGCATCTTGTATTACACCCTTCCCTTCCCACAACCAACAAGATGCATCTTGAATTACACCCTTCCATTCCCACACACCAACATGAATATTCTTGAATTAATTTTCTTGAGTGAACCCATCCCTTCCCACAACCAACAAAATGCATCTTGAATTACACACTTCCCTTCCCACACACCAACATGAATATTCTTGAATTAATTTTCTTCACTTGAACCCTTCCCTTCTCACAACCAACAAGATGCATCTTGAATCACACCCTTCCATTCCCACACACCAACATGAATATTCTTGAATTAATTTTCTTGACTTGAACCCTTCCCTTACCACAACCAACAAGATGCTTCTTGAATTACACGCTCCCCTTCCCACACAACAACATGAATATTCTTGAATTAATTTTCTTCACTTGAAACCTTCCCTTCCCACAACCAACAAGATGCATCTTGAATTACACACTTCCCTTCCCACACACAAACTTGAATATTCTTGAATTAATTTTCTTGACATGAACCCTTCCCTTCCCACACACGAACATGAATATTCTTGTATTAATTTTCTTGACTTGGACTCTTCCCTTCCCACAACCAACAAGATGCATCTTGTATTACACCCTTCCCTTCCCACAACCAACAAGATGCATCTTGAATTACACCCTTCCATTCCCACACACCAACATGAATATTCTTGAATTAATTTTCTTGAGTGAACCCATCCCTTCCCACAACCAACAAAATGCATCTTGAATTACACACTTCCCTTCCCACACACCAACATGAATATTCTTGAATTAATTTTCTTGACTTTAACTCTTCCCTTCCCACAACCAACAAGATCCATCTTGAAATACTCCCTTCCCTTTCCACACACCAACATGAATATTCTTGAATTAATTTTCTTGACTTGAACCCTTCCCTTCACGCAACCAATAAGATGCATCTTGAATTACACCCTTCCCTTCCCACACACCAACATGAATATACTTGAATTAATTTTCTTGACTTGAACCCTTCCCTTCCCGCAACCAACAAGATGCATCTTGAATTACACACTTCCCTTCCCACACACAAACTTGAATATTCTTGAATTAATTTTCTTGACATGAACCCTTCCCTTCCCACACACGAACATGAATATTCTTGTATTAATTTTCTTGACTTGGACTCTTCCCTTCCCACAAAAAACAAGATGCATCTTGAATTACACCCTTCCCTTGCCACACACCAACATGAATATTCTTGAATTTATTTTCTTGACATGAACCCTTCGCTTCCCAACCAAAAAAATTTATCTTGAATTACACCCTTCCCTCCCACACACCAACATGAATATTCATGAATTAATTTTCTTCACTGGAACCTTTCCCTTCCCACAACCAACAAAATGCATCTTGAATTACACACTCTTCCTTTCCCACACACCAACATGAATATTCTTGACTTCAGCCCTTACCTTCCCACTACCAACAAGATGTACCTTGAATTACCCTCTTCCCTTTTCACAGACATACATGAATATTCTTGAATTAATTTTCTTGACATGAACCCTTCCCTTCCCACACACGAACATGAATATTCTTGAATTAATTTTCTTGACTTGGACTCTTCCCTTCCCACAAAAAACAAGATGCATCTTGAATTACACCCTTCCCTTCCCACACACCAACATGAATATTCATGAATTAATTTTCTTGACTTGAGTCGTTCCTTCCCACAACCAACAAGATGCATCTTGGATTACACCCTTCTCTTCCCACAACCAATAAGATGCATCTTGAATTACCCCCTACCTTTCCCACACACCAACATGAATATTCTTGAATTAATTTTCTTGACTTGAACCCTTCCCTTCCCACACACGAACATGAATATTCTTGAATTAATTTTCCTTGACTTGGACTCTTCCCTTCCCACAAAAAACAAGATGCATCTTGAATTATACCCTTCCCTTCCCTTCCCACACACCAACATGAATATTTTTGAATTAATTTTCTTGACTTGAGTCGTTCCTTCCCACAACCAACAAGATGCATCTTGGATTACACCCTTCTCTTCCCACAACCAATAAGATGCATCTTGAATTACCCCCTACCTTTACCACACACCAACATGAATATTTTTGAATTAATTTTCTTGACTTGAACCCTTCCCTTCCCACAACCAGCAAGGTGCATCTTGAATTACACCCTTCCCTTTCCACACACCAACATGAATATTCTTGAATTAATTTTCTTGACTTGAACCCTTCCCTTCCCACAACCAACAAGATGCATCATGAATTACACCCTTCTCTTCCCACACACCAAAATGAATATTCTTGAATTAATTTTCTTGACTTGAGCCCTTCCCTTCCCACAACCAATAAGATGCATCTTGAATTACACACTTCCTTACCCGCACATGAACATGAATATTCTTGAATTAATTTTCTTGACTGGAATCCTTCCCATCCCACAACCAATAAGATGCGCCTTGAATTACACTCTTCCCACACACCAACATGATTATTCTTGAATTAATTTTCTTCACTTGAACCCTTGCCCTTCCCGCAACCAACAAGATGCATCTTGAATTACACACTTCCCTTCCCACACACCAACATGAATATTCTTGAATTAATTTTCTTGACTTGAACCCTTCCCTTCCCACACACCAATATGAATATTCTTGAATTAATTTTCTTGACTTTAACTCTTCCCTTCCCACAACCAACAAGATCCATCTTGAAATACTCCCTTCCCTTTCCACACACCAACATGAATATTCTTGAATTAATTTTCTTGACTTGAACCCTTCCCTTCCCGCAACCAATAAGATGCATCTTGAATTACACACTTCCCTTCCCACACGCCAACATGAATATTCTTGAATTAATTTTCTTGACTTGAACCCTTCCCTTCCCGCAACCAAAAAGTTGCATCTTGAATTACACACTTCCCTTCCCACACACCAACATGAATATTCTTGAATTAATTTTCTTGACTTGAACCCTTCCCTTCCCACAACCAACAAGATGCATCTTCAATTACTGTCTTCCCTTCCCACACACGAACATGTATATTCTTGAATTAATTTTCTTGACTTGAACCCTTCCCTTCCCACAAAATACAAGTTGCATCTTGAATTACACCCTTCCCTTGCCACACACCAACATGAATATTCTTGAATTTATTTTCTTGACTTGAACCCTTCGCTTCTCAACCAAAAAAATTTATCTTGAATTACTTCCTTCCCTTCCCACACACCAACATGAATATTCATGAATTAATTTTCTTCACTTGAACCTTTCCCTTCCCACAACCAACAAAATGCATCTTGAATTACACACACTTCCTTTCCCACACACCAACATGAATATTCTTGACTTGAGCCCTTCCCTTCCCACTACCAACAAGATGTACATTGAATTACCCTCTTCCCTTTTCACAGACATACATGAATATTCTTGAATTAATTTTCTTGACTTGAACCCTTCCCTTCCCACAACTAACAAGATGCATCTTGTATTACACCCTTCCCTTCCCACAACCAACAAGATGCATCTTGAATTACACCCTTCCATTCCCACACACCAACATGAATATTCTTGAATTAATTTTCTTGAGTGAACCCATCCCTTCCCACAACCAACAAAATGCATCTTGAATTACACACTTCCCTTCCCACACACCAACATGAATATTCTTGAATTAATTTTCTTCACTTGAACCCTTCCCTTCTCACAACCAACAAGATGCATCTTGAATCACACCCTTCCATTCCCACACACCAACATGAATATTCTTGAATTAATTTTCTTGACTTGAACCCTTCCCTTACCACAACCAACAAGATGCTTCTTGAATTACACGCTCCCCTTCCCACACAACAACATGAATATTCTTGAATTAATTTTCTTCACTTGAAACCTTCCCTTCCCACAACCAACAAGATGCATCTTGAATTACACACTTCCCTTCCCACACACCAACATGAATATTCTTGAATTAATTTTCTTGACTTGAACCCTTCCCTTCCCACACACCAACATGAATATTCTTGAATTAATTTTCTTGACTTTAACTCTTCCCTTCCCACAACCAACAAGATCCATCTTGAAATACTCCCTTCCCTTTCCACACACCAACATGAATATTCTTGAATTAATTTTCTTGACTTGAACCCTTCCCTTCACGCAACCAATAAGATGCATCTTGAATTACACCCTTCCCTTCCCACACACCAACATGAATATACTTGAATTAATTTTCTTGACTTGAATCCTTCCCTTCCCGCAACCAACAAGATGCATCTTGAATTACACACTTCCCTTCCCACACACAAACATGAATATTCTTGAATTAATTTTCTTGACATGAACCCTTCCCTTCCCACACACGAACATGAATATTCTTGTATTAATTTTCCTGACTTGGACTCTTCCCTTCCCACAAAAAACAAGATGCATCTTGAATTACACCCTTCCCTTGCCACACACCAACATGAATATTCTTGAATTTATTTTCTTGACTTGAACCCTTCGCTTCCCAACCAAAAAAATTTATCTTGAATTACACCCTTCCCTCCCACACACCAACATGAATATTCATGAATTAATTTTCTTCACTGGAACCTTTCCCTTCCCACAACTAACAAAATGCATCTTGAATTACACACTTCCCTTCCCACACACCAACATGAATATTCTTGAATTAATTTTCTTGACTTGAACCCTTCCCTTCCCACATACCAATATGAATATTCTTGAATTAATTTTCTTGACTTTAACTCTTCCCTTCCCACAACCAACAAGATCCATCTTGAAATACTCCCTTCCCTTTCCACACACCAACATGAATATTCTTGAATTAATTTTCTGGACTTGAACCCTTCCCTTCCCGCAACCAATAAGATGCATCTTGAATTACACCCTTCTCTTCCCACACACCAAAATGAATATTCTTGAATTAATTTTCTTGACTTGAGCCCTTCCCTTCCCACAACCAATAAGATGCATCTTGAATTACACACTTCCTTACCCGCACATGAACATGAATATTCTTGAATTAATTTTCTTGACTGGAATCCTTCCCATCCCACAACCAATAAGATGCGCCTTGAATTACACTCTTCCCACACACCAACATGATTATTCTTGAATTAATTTTCTTCACTTGAACCCTTGCCCTTCCCGCAACCAACAAGATGCATCTTGAATTACACACTTCCCTTCCCACACACCAACATGAATATTCTTGAATTAATTTTCTTGACTTGAACCCTTCCCTTCCCACACACCAACATGAATATTCTTGAATTAATTTTCTTGACTTTAACTCTTCCCTTCCCACAACCAACAAGATCCATCTTGACATACTCCCTTCCCTTTCCACACACCAACCTGAATATTCTTGAATTAATTTTCTTGACTTGAACCCTTCCCTTCACGCAACCAATAAGATGCATCTTGAATTACACCCTTCCCTTCCCACACACCAACATGAATATACTTGAGTTAATTTTCTTGACTTGAACCCTTCCCTTCCCGCAACCAACAAGATGCATCTTGAATTACACACTTCCCTTCCCACACACAAACATGAATATTCTTGAATTAATTTTCTTGATATGAACCCTCCCCTTCCCACACACGAACATGAATATTCTTGAATTAATTTTCTTGACTTGGACTCTTCCCTTCCCACAAAAAACAAGATGCATCTTGAATTACACCCTTCCCTTGCCACACACCAACATGAATATTCTTGAATTTATTTTCTTGACTTGAACCCTTCGCTTCCCAACCAAAAAAATTTATCTTGAATTACACCCTTCCCTCCCACACACCAACATGAATATTCATGAATTAATTTTCTTCACTGGAACCTTTCCCTTCCCACAACCAACAAAATGCATCTTGAATTACACACACTTCCTTTCCCACACACCAACATGAATATTCTTGACTTCAGCCCTTCCCTTCCCACTACCAACAAGATGTACCTTGAATTACCCTCTTCCCTTTTCACAGACATACATGAATATTCTTGAATTAATTTTCTTGACTTGAACCCTTCCCTTCCCACACACGAACATGAATATTCTTGAATTAATTTTCTTGACTTGGACTCTTCCCTTCCCACAAAAAACAATATGGATCTTGAATTACACCCTTCCCTTCCCACACACCAACATGAATATTCATGAATTAATTTTCTTCACTGGAACCTTTCCCTTCCCACAACCAACAACATGCATCTTGAATTATACCCTTCCCTTCCCTTCCCACACACCAACATGATTATTTTTGAATTAATTTTCTTGACTTGAGTCGTTCCTTCCCACAACCAACAAGATGCATCTTGGATTACACCCTTCTCTTCCCACAACCAACAAGATGCATCTTGAATTACACCCTCCCTTCCCACACAACAACATGAATATTCTTGAATTAATTTTCTTGACTTGAACCCATCCCTTCCCACAACCAACAAAATGCATCTTGAATTACACACTTCCCTTCCCACACACCATCATGAATATTTTTGAATTAATTTTCTTCACTTGAACCCTTCCAATCTCACAACCAACAAGATGCATCTTGAATTACACCCTTCCATTCCCACACACCAACATGAATATTCTGGAATTAATTTTCATGACTTGAACCCTTCCTTTACCACAACCAACAAGAGGCTTCTTGAATTACACGCTTCCCTTCCCACACAACAACATGAATATTCTTGAATTAATTTTCTTCACTTGGAACCTTCCCTTCCCACAACGAACAAGGTGCATCTTGAATTACACCCTTCCCTTCCCACACACCAACATGAATATTCTTGTATTAATTTTCTTGACTTGAACACTTCCCTTCCCACAACCAACAAGATGCATCTGGAATTACACCCTTCCCTTCCCACACACCAACATGAATACACTTGAATTGATTTTCTTCACTTGAACCCTTCCCTTACCACAACCAACAAGATGCATCTTGAATTACACCCTCCCTTCCCACACAACAACATGAATATTCTTGAATTAATTTTCTTGACCTGAACCCTTCCCTTCCCACAACCAACAAGATGCATCTTGAATTACACCCTTCCCTTCCCACACGCCAACATGAATATTCTTGAATCAATTTTCTTGACTTGAACCCTTCCCTTCTCACAACCAACAAGATGCATCTTGAATTACACCCTTCCCTACCCACTCACCATCAAGAATATTCATGAATTAATTTTCTTGACTTGAACCCTTCCCTTCCCACAACCAATAAGATGCATCTTGAATTACTCCCTTCCTTTCCAACACACCAAAATGAATATTCTTGAATTAATTTTCTTGACTTGAACCCTTCTCTTTCCACAACCAACAAGATGCATCTTGAATTACACACTTCCCTCCCAAACACCAACATGAATATTCTTGAATTAATTTTCTTGACTTGAACCCTTCCCTTCCCACAACCAACAAGATGCATCTTGGATTACACACTTCCCTTCCCACAACCAAAAAGATGCATGTTGAATTACACCCTTCCCTTCCCACACACCAACATGAGTATTCTTGAATTAATTTTCTTCACTTGAACCCTTCCCTTCTCACAACCAACAAGATGCATCTTGAATTACACCCTTCCATTCCCACACACCAACATGAATATTCTTGAATTAATTTTCTTGACTTGAACCCTTCCCTTACCACAACCAACAAGATGCTTCTTGAATTACACACTTCCCTTCCCACACAACAACATGAATATTCTTGAATTAATTTTCTTCACTTGAAACTTTCCCTTCCCACAACGAACAAGATGCATCTTGAATTACACCCTTCCCTTCCCACACACCAACATGAAAATTCTTGAATTAATTTTCTTGACTTGAACACTTCCCTTCCCACAACCAACAAGATGCATCTTGAATTACACCCTTCCCTTCCCACACACCAACATGAATATTCTTGAATTAATTTTCTTCACTTGAAACTTTCCCTTCTCACAACGAACAAGATGCATCTTGAATTACACCCTTCCCTTCCCACACACCAACATGAATATTCTTGAATTAATTTTCTTGACTTGAACACTTCCCTTCCCACAACCAACAAGATGCATCTTGAATTACACCCTTCCCCTCCCACACACCAATATGAATACACTTGAATTGATTTTCTTCACTTGAACCCTTCCCTTCCCACAAAAAACAAGATGCATCTTGAATTACACCCTTCCCTTGCCACACACCAACATGAATATTCTTGAATTTATTTTCTTGACTTGAACCCTTCGCTTCTCAACCAAAAAAATTTATCTTGAATTACACCCTTTCCTTCCCACACAGCAACATGAATATTCATGAATTAATTTTCTTCACTTGAACCTTTCCCTTCCCACAACCAACAAAATGCATCTTGAATTACACACACTTCCTTTCCCACACACCAACATGAATATTCTTGACTTGAGCCCTTCCCTTCCCACTACCAACAAGATGTACCTTGAATTACCCTCTTCCCTTTTCACAGACATACATGAATATTCTTGAATTAATTTTCTTGACTTGAACCCTTCCCTTCCCACAACCAACAAGATGCATCTTGTATTACACCCTTCCCTTCCCACACACCAACATGAATATTCTTGAATTAATTTTCTTGACTTGAACCCTTCCCTTCCCACACACCAACATGAATATTCTTGAATTAATTTTCTTGACTTTAACTCTTCCCTTCCCACAACCAACAAGATCCATCTTGAAATACTCCCTTCCCTTTCCACACACCAACATGAATATTCTTGAATTAATTTTCTTGACTTGAACCCTTCCCTTCCCACAAAAAACAAGATGCATCTTGAATTACACCCTTCCCTTGCCACACACCAACATGAATATTCTTGAATTTATTTTCTTGACTTGAACCCTTCGCTTCCCAACCAAAAAAAATTATCTTGAATTACACCCTTCCCTTCCCACACACCAACATGAATATTCATGAATTAATTTTCTTCACTTGAACCTTTCCCATCCCACAACCAACAAAATGCATCTTGAATTACACACACTTCCTTTCCCACACACCAACATGAATATTCTTGACTTGAGCCCTTCCCTTCCCACTACCAACAAGTTGTACCTTGAATTACCCTCTTCCCTTTTCACAGACATACATGAATATTCTTGAATTAATTTTCTTGACTTGAACCCTTCCCTTCCCACAACCAACAAGATGCATCTTGTATTACAACCTTCCCTTCCCACAACCAACAAGATGCATCTTGAATTACACCCTTCCATTCCCACACACCAACATGAATATTCTTGAATTAATTTTCTTGAGTGAACCCATCCCTTCCCACAACCAACAAAATGCATCTTGAATTACACACTTCCCTTCCCACACACCAACATGAATATTCTTGAATTAATTTTCTTCACTTGAACCCTTCCCTTCTCACAACCAACAAGATGCATCTTGAATCACACCCTTCCATTCCCACACACCAACATGAATATACTTGAATTAATTTTCTTGACTTGAACCCTTCCCTTACCACAACCAACAAGATGCTTCTTGAATTACACGCTTCCCTTCCCACACAACAACATGAATATTCTTGAATTAATTTTCTCCACTTGAAACCTTCCCTTCCCACAACCAACAAGATGCATCTTGAATTACACACTTCCCTTCCCACACACCAACATGAATATTCTTGAATTAATTTTCTTGACTTGAACCCTTCCCTTCCCACACACCAACATGAATATTCTTGAATTAATTTTCTTGACTTTAACTCTTCCCTTCCCACAACCAACAAGATCCATCTTGAAATACTCCCTTCCCTTTCTACACACCAACATGAATATTCTTGAATTAATTTTCTTGACTTGAACCCTTCCCTTCACGCAACCAATAAGATGCATCTTGAATTACACCCTTCCCTTCCCACACACCAACATGAATATACTTGAATTAATTTTCTTGACTTGAACCCTTCCCTTCCCGCAACCAACAAGATGCATCTTGAATTACACACTTCCCTTCCCACACACAAACATGAATATTCTTGAATTAATTTTCTTGACATGAACCCTTCCCTTCCCACACACGAACATGAATATTCTTGAATTAATTTTCTTGACTTGGACTCTTCCCTTCCCACAAAAAACAAGATGCATCTTGAATTACACCCTTCCCTTGCCACACACCAACATGAATATTCTTGAATTTATTTTCTTGACTTGAACCCTTCGCTTCCCAACCAAAAAAATTTATCTTGAATTACACCCTTCCCTCCCACACACCAACATGAATATTCATGAATTAATTTTCTTCACTGGAACCTTTCCCTTCCCACAACCAACAAAATGCATCTTGAATTACACACACTTCCTTTCCCACACACCAACATGAATATTCTTGACTTCAGCCCTTCCCTTCCCACTACCAACAAGATGTACCTTGAATTACCCTCTTCCCTTTTCACAGACATACATGAATATTCTTGAATTAATTTTCTTGACTTGAACCCTTCCCTTCCCACACACGAACATGAATATTCTTGAATTAATTTTCTTGACTTGGACTCTTCCCTTCCCACAAAAAACAAGATGCATCTTGAATTACACCCTTCCCTTCCCACACACCAACATGAATATTCATGAATTAATTTTCTTCACTGGAACCTTTCCCTTCCCACAACCAACAACATGCATCTTGAATTATACCCTTCCCTTCCCTTCCCACACACCAACATGAATATTTTTGAATTAATTTTCTTGACTTGAGTCGTTCCTTCCCACAACCAACAAGATGCATCTTGGATTACACCCTTCTCTTCCCACAACCAACAAGATGCATCTTGAATTACACCCTTCCCTTCCCACACACCAACATGAATATTCTTGAATTAATTTTCTTGACTTGAACCCATCCCTTCCCACAACCAACAAAATGCATCTTGAATTACACACTTCCCTTCCCACACACCATCATGAATATTTTTGAATTAATTTTCTTCACTTGAACCCTTCCCTTCTCACAACCAACAAGATGCATCTTGAATTACACCCTTCCATTCCCACACACCAACATGAATATTCTGGAATTAATTTTCTTGACTTGAACCCTTCCTTTACCACAACCAACAAGAGGCTTCTTGAATTACACGCTTCCCTTCCCACACAACAACATGAATATTCTTGAATTAATTTTCTTCACTTGGAACCTTCCCTTCCCACAACGAACAAGATGCATCTTGAATTACACCCTTCCCTTCCCACACACCAACATGAATATTCTTGAATTAATTTTCTTGACTTGAACACTTCCCTTCCCACAACCAACAAGATGCATCTGGAATTACACCCTTCCCTTCCCACACACCAACATGAATATTCTTGAATTAATTTTCTTGACCTGAACCCTTCCCTTCCCACAACCAACAAGATGCATCTTGAATTACACCCTTCCCTTCCCACACGCCAACATGAATATTCTTGAATCAATTTTCTTGACTTGAACCCTTCCCTTCTCACAACCAACAAGATGCATCTTGAATTACACCCTTCCCTACCCACTCACCATCAAGAATATTCATGAATTAATTTTCTTGACTTGAACCCTTCCCTTCCCACAACCAATAAGATGCATCTTGAATTACTCCCTTCCTTTCCAACACACCAACATGAATATTCTTGAATTAATTTTCTTGACTTGAACCTTTCCCTTCCCACAACCAACAAAATGCATCTTGAATTACACACACTTCCTTTCCCACACACCAACATGAATATTCTTGACTTGATCCCTTCCCTTCCCACTACCAACAAGATGTACCCTGAATTACCCTCTTCACTTTTCACAGACATACATGAATATTCTTGAATTAATTTTCTTGACTTGAACCCTTCCCTTCCCACAACCAACAAGATGCATCTTGTATTACAACCTTCCCTTCCCACAACCAACAAGATGCATCTTGAATTACACCCTTCCATTCCCACACACCAACATGAATATTCTTGAATTAATTTTCTTGAGTGAACCCATCCCTTCCCACAACCAACAAAATGCATCTTGAATTACACACTTCCCTTCCCACACACCAACATGAATATTCTTGAATTAATTTTCTTCACTTGAACCCTTCCCTTCTCACAACCTACAAGATGCATCTTGAATCACACCCTTCCATTCCCACACACCAACATGAATATTCTTGAATTAATTTTCTTGACTTGAACCCTTCCCTTACCACAACCAACAAGATGCTTCTTGAATTACACGCTTCCCTTCCCACACAACAACATGAATATTCTTGAATTAATTTTCTCCACTTGAAACCTTCCCTTCCCACAACCAACAAGATGCATCTTGAATTACACACTTCCCTTCCCACACACCAACATGAATATTCTTGAATTAATTTTCTCCACTTGAAACCTTCCCTTCCCACAACCAACAAGATGCATCTTGAATTACACACTTCCCTTCCCACACACCAACATGAATATTCTTGAATTAATTTTCTTGACTTGAACCCTTCCCTTCCCACACACCAACATGAATATTCTTGAATTAATTTTCTTGACTTTAACTCTTCCCTTCCCACAACCAACAAGATCCATCTTGAAATACTCCCTTCCCTTTCCACACACCAACATGAATATTCTTGAATTAATTTTCTTGACTTGAACCCTTCCCTTCACGCAACCAATAAGATGCATCTTGAATTACACCCTTCCCTTCCCACACACCAACATGAATATACTTGAATTAATTTTCTTGACTTGAAACCTTCCCTTCCCGCAACCAACAAGATGCATCTTGAATTACACACTTCCCTTCCCACACACAAACATGAATATTCTTGAATTAATTTTCTTGACATGAACAATTCCCTTCCCACACACGAACATGAATATTCTTGAATTAATTTTCTTGACTTGGACTCTTCCCTTCCCACAAAAAACAAGATGCATCTTGAATTACACCCTTCCCTTGCCACACACCAACATGAATATTCTTGAATTTATTTTCTTGACTTGAACCCTTCGCTTCCCAACCAAAAAATTTATCTTGAATTACACCCTTCCCTCCCACACACCAACATGAATATTCATGAATTAATTTTCTTCACTGGAACCTTTCCCTTCCCACAACCAACAAAATGCATCTTGAATTACACACACTTCCTTTCCCACACACCAACATGAATATTCTTGACTTCAGCCCTTCCCTTCCCACTACCAACAAGATGTACCTTGAATTACCCTCTTCCCTTTTCACAGACATACATGAATATTCTTGAATTAATTTTCTTGACTTGAACCCTTCCCTTCCCACACACGAACATGAATATTCTTGAATTAATTTTCTTGACTTGGACTCTTCCCTTCCCACAAAAAACAAGATGCATCTTGAATTACACCCTTCCCTTCCCACACACCAACATGAATATTCATGAATTAATTTTCTTCACTGGAACCTTTCCCTTCCCACAACCAACAACATGCATCTTGAATTATACCCTTCCCTTCCCTTCCCACACACCAACATGAATATTTTTGAATTAATTTTCTTGACTTGAGTCGTTCTTCCCACAACCAACAAGATGCATCTTGGATTACACCCTTCTCTTCCCACAACCAACAAGATGCATCTTGAATTACACCCTTCCCTTGCCACACACCAACATGAATATTCTTGAATTTATTTTCTTGACTTGAACCCTTCGCTTCCCAACCAAAAAAATTTATCTTGAATTACACCCTTCCCTCCCACACACCAACATGAATATTCATGAATTAATTTTCTTCACTGGAACCTTTCCCTTCCCACAACCAACAAAATGCATCTTGAATTACACACACTTCCTTTCCCACACACCAACATGAATATTCTTGACTTCAGCCCTTCCCTTCCCACTACCAACAAGATGTACCTTGAATTACCCTCTTCCCTTTTCACAGACATACATGAATATTCTTGAATTAATTTTCTTGACTTGAACCCTTCCCTTCCCACACACGAACATGAATATTCTTGAATTAATTTTCTTGACTTGGACTCTTCCCTTCCCACAAAAAACAAGATGCATCTTGAATTACACCCTTCCCTTCCCACACACCAACATGAATATTCATGAATTAATTTTCTTCACTGGAACCTTTCCCTTCCCACAACCAACAACATGCATCTTGAATTATACCCTTCCCTTCCCTTCCCACACACCAACATGAATATTTTTGAATTAATTTTCTTGACTTGAGACGTTCCTTCCCACAACCAACAAGATGCATCTTGGATTACACCCTTCTCTTCCCACAACCAACAAGATGCATCTTGAATTACACCCTTCCCTTCCCACACACCAACATGAATATTCTTGAATTAATTTTCTTGACTTGAACCCATCCCTTCCCACAACCAACAAAATGCATCTTGAATTACACACTTCCCTTCCCACACACCATCATGAATATTTTTGAATTAATTTTCTTCACTTGAACCCTTCCCTTCTCACAACCAACAAGATGCATCTTGAATTACACCCTTCCATTCCCACACACCAACATGAATATTCTGGAATTAATTTTCTTGACTTGAACCCTTCCTTTACCACAACCAACAAGAGGCTTCTTGAATTACACGCTTCCCTTCCCACACAACAACATGAATATTCTTGAATTAATTTTCTTCACTTGGAACCTTCCCTTCCCACAACGAACAAGATGCATCTTGAATTACACCCTTCCCTTCCCACACACCAACATGAATATTCTTGAATTAATTTTCTTGACTTGAACACTTCCCTTCCCACAACCAACAAGATGCATCTGGAATTACACCCTTCCCTTCCCACACACCAACATGAATATTCTTGAATTAATTTTCTTGACCTGAACCCTTCCCTTCCCACAACCAACAAGATGCATCTTGAATTACACCCTTCCCTTCCCACACGCCAACATGAATATTCTTGAATCAATTTTCTTGACTTGAACCCTTCCCTTCTCACAACCAACAAGATGCATCTTGAATTACACCCTTCCCTACCCACTCACCATCAAGAATATTCATGAATTAATTTTCTTGACTTGAACCCTTCCCTTCCCACAACCAATAAGATGCATCTTGAATTACTCCCTTCCTTTCCAACACACCAACATGAATATTCTTGAATTAATTTTCTTGACTTGAACCTTTCCCTTCCCACAACCAACAAAATGCATCTTGAATTACACACACTTCCTTTCCCACACACCAACATGAATATTCTTGACTTGATCCCTTCCCTTCCCACTACCAACAAGATGTACCCTGAATTACCCTCTTCACTTTTCACAGACATACATGAATATTCTTGAATTAATTTTCTTGACTTGAACCCTTCCCTTCCCACAACCAACAAGATGCATCTTGTATTACAACCTTCCCTTCCCACAACCAACAAGATGCATCTTGAATTACACCCTTCCATTCCCACACACCAACATGAATATTCTTGAATTAATTTTCTTGAGTGAACCCATCCCTTCCCACAACCAACAAAATGCATCTTGAATTACACACTTCCCTTCCCACACACCAACATGAATATTCTTGAATTAATTTTCTTCACTTGAACCCTTCCCTTCTCACAACCTACAAGATGCATCTTGAATCACACCCTTCCATTCCCACACACCAACATGAATATTCTTGAATTAATTTTCTTGACTTGAACCCTTCCCTTACCACAACCAACAAGATGCTTCTTGAATTACACGCTTCCCTTCCCACACAACAACATGAATATTCTTGAATTAATTTTCTCCACTTGAAACCTTCCCTTCCCACAACCAACAAGATGCATCTTGAATTACACACTTCCCTTCCCACACACCAACATGAATATTCTTGAATTAATTTTCTCCACTTGAAACCTTCCCTTCCCACAACCAACAAGATGCATCTTGAATTACACACTTCCCTTCCCACACACCAACATGAATATTCTTGAATTAATTTTCTTGACTTGAACCCTTCCCTTCCCACACACCAACATGAATATTCTTGAATTAATTTTCTTGACTTTAACTCTTCCCTTCCCACAACCAACAAGATCCATCTTGAAATACTCCCTTCCCTTTCCACACACCAACATGAATATTCTTGAATTAATTTTCTTGACTTGAACCCTTCCCTTCACGCAACCAATAAGATGCATCTTGAATTACACCCTTCCCTTCCCACACACCAACATGAATATACTTGAATTAATTTTCTTGACTTGAAACCTTCCCTTCCCGCAACCAACAAGATGCATCTTGAATTACACACTTCCCTTCCCACACACAAACATGAATATTCTTGAATTAATTTTCTTGACATGAACCCTTCCCTTCCCACACACGAACATGAATATTCTTGAATTAATTTTCTTGACTTGGACTCTTCCCTTCCCACAAAAAACAAGATGCATCTTGAATTACACCCTTCCCTTGCCACACACCAACATGAATATTCTTGAATTTATTTTCTTGACTTGAACCCTTCGCTTCCCAACCAAAAAATTTATCTTGAATTACACCCTTCCCTCCCACACACCAACATGAATATTCATGAATTAATTTTCTTCACTGGAACCTTTCCCTTCCCACAACCAACAAAATGCATCTTGAATTACACACACTTCCTTTCCCACACACCAACATGAATATTCTTGACTTCAGCCCTTCCCTTCCCACTACCAACAAGATGTACCTTGAATTACCCTCTTCCCTTTTCACAGACATACATGAATATTCTTGAATTAATTTTCTTGACTTGAACCCTTCCCTTCCCACACACGAACATGAATATTCTTGAATTAATTTTCTTGACTTGGACTCTTCCCTTCCCACAAAAAACAAGATGCATCTTGAATTACACCCTTCCCTTCCCACACACCAACATGAATATTCATGAATTAATTTTCTTCACTGGAACCTTTCCCTTCCCACAACCAACAACATGCATCTTGAATTATACCCTTCCCTTCCCTTCCCACACACCAACATGAATATTTTTGAATTAATTTTCTTGACTTGAGTCGTTCTTCCCACAACCAACAAGATGCATCTTGGATTACACCCTTCTCTTCCCACAACCAACAAGATGCATCTTGAATTACACCCTTCCCTTGCCACACACCAACATGAATATTCTTGAATTTATTTTCTTGACTTGAACCCTTCGCTTCCCAACCAAAAAAATTTATCTTGAATTACACCCTTCCCTCCCACACACCAACATGAATATTCATGAATTAATTTTCTTCACTGGAACCTTTCCCTTCCCACAACCAACAAAATGCATCTTGAATTACACACACTTCCTTTCCCACACACCAACATGAATATTCTTGACTTCAGCCCTTCCCTTCCCACTACCAACAAGATGTACCTTGAATTACCCTCTTCCCTTTTCACAGACATACATGAATATTCTTGAATTAATTTTCTTGACTTGAACCCTTCCCTTCCCACACACGAACATGAATATTCTTGAATTAATTTTCTTGACTTGGACTCTTCCCTTCCCACAAAAAACAAGATGCATCTTGAATTACACCCTTCCCTTCCCACACACCAACATGAATATTCATGAATTAATTTTCTTCACTGGAACCTTTCCCTTCCCACAACCAACAACATGCATCTTGAATTATACCCTTCCCTTCCCTTCCCACACACCAACATGAATATTTTTGAATTAATTTTCTTGACTTGAGACGTTCCTTCCCACAACCAACAAGATGCATCTTGGATTACACCCTTCTCTTCCCACAACCAACAAGATGCATCTTGAATTACACCCTTCCCTTCCCACACACCAACATGAATATTCTTGAATTAATTTTCTTGACTTGAACCCATCCCTTCCCACAACCAACAAAATGCATCTTGAATTACACACTTCCCTTCCCACACACCATCATGAATATTTTTGAATTAATTTTCTTCACTTGAACCCTTCCCTTCTCACAACCAACAAGATGCATCTTGAATTACACCCTTCCATTCCCACACACCAACATGAATATTCTGGAATTAATTTTCTTGACTTGAACCCTTCCTTTACCACAACCAACAAGAGGCTTCTTGAATTACACGCTTCCCTTCCCACACAACAACATGAATATTCTTGAATTAATTTTCTTCACTTGGAACCTTCCCTTCCCACAACGAACAAGATGCATCTTGAATTACACCCTTCCCTTCCCACACACCAACATGAATATTCTTGAATTAATTTTCTTGACTTGAACACTTCCCTTCCCACAACCAACAAGATGCATCTGGAATTACACCCTTCCCTTCCCACACACCAACATGAATATTCTTGAATTAATTTTCTTGACCTGAACCCTTCCCTTCCCACAACCAACAAGATGCATCTTGAATTACACCCTTCCCTTCCCACACGCCAACATGAATATTCTTGAATCAATTTTCTTGACTTGAACCCTTCCCTTCTCACAACCAACAAGATGCATCTTGAATTACACCCTTCCCTACCCACTCACCATCAAGAATATTCATGAATTAATTTTCTTGACTTGAACCCTTCCCTTCCCACAACCAATAAGATGCATCTTGAATTACTCCCTTCCTTTCCAACACACCAACATGAATATTCTTGAATTAATTTTCTTGACTTGAACCTTTCCCTTCCCACAACCAACAAAATGCATCTTGAATTACACACACTTCCTTTCCCACACACCAACATGAATATTCTTGACTTGATCCCTTCCCTTCCCACTACCAACAAGATGTACCCTGAATTACCCTCTTCACTTTTCACAGACATACATGAATATTCTTGAATTAATTTTCTTGACTTGAACCCTTCCCTTCCCACAACCAACAAGATGCATCTTGTATTACAACCTTCCCTTCCCACAACCAACAAGATGCATCTTGAATTACACCCTTCCATTCCCACACACCAACATGAATATTCTTGAATTAATTTTCTTGAGTGAACCCATCCCTTCCCACAACCAACAAAATGCATCTTGAATTACACACTTCCCTTCCCACACACCAACATGAATATTCTTGAATTAATTTTCTTCACTTGAACCCTTCCCTTCTCACAACCTACAAGATGCATCTTGAATCACACCCTTCCATTCCCACACACCAACATGAATATTCTTGAATTAATTTTCTTGACTTGAACCCTTCCCTTACCACAACCAACAAGATGCTTCTTGAATTACACGCTTCCCTTCCCACACAACAACATGAATATTCTTGAATTAATTTTCTCCACTTGAAACCTTCCCTTCCCACAACCAACAAGATGCATCTTGAATTACACACTTCCCTTCCCACACACCAACATGAATATTCTTGAATTAATTTTCTCCACTTGAAACCTTCCCTTCCCACAACCAACAAGATGCATCTTGAATTACACACTTCCCTTCCCACACACCAACATGAATATTCTTGAATTAATTTTCTTGACTTGAACCCTTCCCTTCCCACACACCAACATGAATATTCTTGAATTAATTTTCTTGACTTTAACTCTTCCCTTCCCACAACCAACAAGATCCATCTTGAAATACTCCCTTCCCTTTCCACACACCAACATGAATATTCTTGAATTAATTTTCTTGACTTGAACCCTTCCCTTCACGCAACCAATAAGATGCATCTTGAATTACACCCTTCCCTTCCCACACACCAACATGAATATACTTGAATTAATTTTCTTGACTTGAAACCTTCCCTTCCCGCAACCAACAAGATGCATCTTGAATTACACACTTCCCTTCCCACACACAAACATGAATATTCTTGAATTAATTTTCTTGACATGAACCCTTCCCTTCCCACACACGAACATGAATATTCTTGAATTAATTTTCTTGACTTGGACTCTTCCCTTCCCACAAAAAACAAGATGCATCTTGAATTACACCCTTCCCTTGCCACACACCAACATGAATATTCTTGAATTTATTTTCTTGACTTGAACCCTTCGCTTCCCAACCAAAAAATTTATCTTGAATTACACCCTTCCCTCCCACACACCAACATGAATATTCATGAATTAATTTTCTTCACTGGAACCTTTCCCTTCCCACAACCAACAAAATGCATCTTGAATTACACACACTTCCTTTCCCACACACCAACATGAATATTCTTGACTTCAGCCCTTCCCTTCCCACTACCAACAAGATGTACCTTGAATTACCCTCTTCCCTTTTCACAGACATACATGAATATTCTTGAATTAATTTTCTTGACTTGAACCCTTCCCTTCCCACACACGAACATGAATATTCTTGAATTAATTTTCTTGACTTGGACTCTTCCCTTCCCACAAAAAACAAGATGCATCTTGAATTACACCCTTCCCTTCCCACACACCAACATGAATATTCATGAATTAATTTTCTTCACTGGAACCTTTCCCTTCCCACAACCAACAACATGCATCTTGAATTATACCCTTCCCTTCCCTTCCCACACACCAACATGAATATTTTTGAATTAATTTTCTTGACTTGAGTCGTTCTTCCCACAACCAACAAGATGCATCTTGGATTACACCCTTCTCTTCCCACAACCAACAAGATGCATCTTGAATTACACCCTTCCCTTCCCACACACCAACATGAATATTCTTGAATTAATTTTCTTGACTTGAACCCATCCCTTCCCACAACCAACAAAATGCATCTTGAATTACACACTTCCCTTCCCACACACCATCATGAATATTTTTGAATTAATTTTCTTCACTTGAACCCTTCCCTTCTCACAACCAACAAGATGCATCTTGAATTACACCCTTCCATTCCCACACACCAACATGAATATTCTGGAATTAATTTTCTTGACTTGAACCCTTCCTTTACCACAACCAACAAGAGGCTTCTTGAATTACACGCTTCCCTTCCCACACAACAACATGAATATTCTTGAATTAATTTTCTTCACTTGGAACCTTCCCTTCCCACAACGAACAAGATGCATCTTGAATTACACCCTTCCCTTCCCACACACCAACATGAATATTCTTGAATTAATTTTCTTGACTTGAACACTTCCCTTCCCACAACCAACAAGATGCATCTGGAATTACCCCCTTCCCTTCCCACACACCAACATGAATACACTTGAATTGATTTTCTTCACTTGAACCCTTCCCTTACCACAACCAACAAGATGCATCTTGAATTACACCCTCCCTTCCCACACAACAACATGAATATTCTTGAATTAATTTTCTTGACCTGAACCCTTCCCTTCCCACAACCAACAAGATGCATCTTGAATTACACCCTTCCCTTCCCACAACCAACAAGATGCATCTTGAATTACACCCTTCCCTTCCCACACGCCAACATGAATATTCTTGAATCAATTTTCTTGACTTGAACCCTTCCCTTTTCACAACCAACAAGATGTATCTTGAATTACACCCTTCCCTACCCACTCACCATCAAGAATATTCATGAATTAATTTTCTTGACTTGAGCCCTTCCCTTCCCACAACCAATAAGATGCATCTTGAATTACTCCCTTCCTTTCCAACACACCAACATGAATATTCTTGAATTAATTTTCTTGACTTGAACCCTTCTCTTTCCACAACCAACAAGATGCATCTTGAATTACACACTTCCCTCCCAAACACCAACATGAATATTCTTGAATTAATTTTCTTGACTTGAACCCTTCCCTTCCCACAACCAACAAGATGCATCTTGGATTACACCCTTCCCTTCCCACAACCAACAAGATGCATGTTGAATTACACCCTTCCCTTCCCACACACCAACATGAGTATTCTTGAATTAATTTTCTTCACTTGAACCCTTCCCTTCTCACAACCAACAAGATGCATCTTGAATTACACCCTTCCATTCCCACACACCAACATGAATATTCTTGAATTAATTTTCTTGACTTGAACCCTTCCCTTACCACAACCAACAAGATGCTTCTTGAATTACACACTTCCCTTCCCACACAACAACATAAATATTCTTGAATTAATTTTCTTCACTTGAAACTTTCCCTTCCCACAACGAACAACATGCATCTTGAATTACACCCTTCCCTTCCCACACACCAACATGAATATTCTTGAATTAATTTTCTTGACTTGAACACTTCCCTTCCCACAACCAACAAGATGCATCTTGAATTACACCCTTCCCTTCCCACACACCAACATGAATATTCTTGAATTAATTTTTTCACTTGAAACTTTCCCTTCCCACAACGAACAAGATGCATCTTGAATTACACCCTTCCCTTCCCACACACCAACATGAATATTCTTGAATTAATTTTCTTCACTTGAACACTTCCCTTCCCACAACCAACAAGATGCATCTTGAATTACACCCTTCCCCTCCCACACACCAATATGAATACACTTGAACTGATTTTCTTCACTTGAACCCTTTCCTTACCACAACGAACAAGATGCATCTTGAATTACACCCTTCCCTACCCACACACCAACAAGAATATTCATGAATTAATTTTCTTGACTTGAACACTTCCCTTCCCACAACCAATAATATGCATCTTGAATTACCCCCTACATTTCCCACACACCAACATGAATATTCTTGAATTAATTTTCTTGACTTGAACCCTTCCCTTCCCACAACCAGCAAGGTGCATCTTGAATTACACCCTTCCCTTTCCACACACCAACATGAATATTCTTGAATTAATTTTCTTGACTTGAACCCTTCCCTTCCCACAACCAACAAGATGCATCATGAATTACACCCTTCTCTTCCCACACACCAAAATGAATATTCTTGAATTAATTTTCTTGACTTGAACCCTTCCCTTCCCACAACCAATAAGATGCATCTTGAGTTACACACTTCCTTACCCGCACATGAACATGAATATTCTTGAATTAATTTTCTTGACTGGAATCCTTCCCATCCCACAACCAATAAGATGCGCCTTGAATTACACTCTTCCCACACACCAACATGATTATTCTTGAATTAATTTTCTTCACTTGAACCCTTGCCCTTCCCGCAACCAACAAGATGCATCTTGAATTACACACTTCCCTTCCCACACACCAACATGAATATTCTTGAATTAATTTTCTTGACTTGAACCCTTCCCTTCCCACACACCAACATGAATATTCTTGAATTAATTTTCTTGACTTTAACTCTTCCCTTCCCACAACCAACAAGATCCATCTTGAAATACTCCCTTCCCTTTCCACACACCAACATGAATATTCTTGAATTAATTTTCTTGACTTGAACCCTTCCCTTCCCGCAACCAATAAGATGCATCTTGAATTACACACTTCCCTTCCCACACGCCAACATGAATATTCTTGAATTAATTTTCTTGACTTGAACCCTTCCCTTCCCGCAACCAAAAAGTTGCATCTTGAATTACACACTTCCCTTCCCACACACCAACATGAATATTCTTGAATTAATTTTCTTGACTTGAACCCTTCCCTTCCCACAACCATCAAGATGCATCTTCAATTACTGTCTTCCCTTCCCACACACGAACATGTATATTCTTGAATTAATTTTCTTGACTTGAACCCTTCCCTTCCCACAAAATACAAGTTGCATCTTGAATTACACCCTTCCCTTGCCACACACCAACATGAATATTCTTGAATTTATTTTCTTGACTTGAACCCTTCGCTTCTCAACCAAAAAAATTTATCTTGAATTACACCCTTCCCTTCCCACACACCAACATGAATATTCATGAATTAATTTTCTTCACTTGAACCTTTCCCTTCCCACAACCAACAAAATGCATCTTGAATTACACACACTTCCTTTCCCACACACCAACATGAATATTCTTGACTTGAGCCCTTCCCTTCCCACTACCAACAAGATGTACCTTGAATTACCCTCTTCCCTTTTCACAGACATACATGAATATTCTTGAATTAATTTTCTTGACTTGAACCCTTCCCTTCCCACAACCAACAAGATGCATCTTGTATTACACCCTTCCCTTCCCACAACCAACAAGATGCATCTTGAATTACACCCTTCCATTCCCACACACCAACATGAATATTCTTGAATTAATTTTCTTGAGTGAACCCATCCCTTCCCACAACCAACAAAATGCATCTTGAATTACACACTTCCCTTCTCACAACCAACAAGATGCATCTTGAATCACACCCTTCCATTCCCACACACCAACATGAATATTCTTGAATTAATTTTCTTGACTTGAACCCTTCCCTTACCACAACCAACAAGATGCTTCTTGAATTACACGCTTCCCTTCCCACACAACAACATGAATATTCTTGAATTAATTTTCTCCACTTGAAACCTTCCCTTCCCACAACCAACAAGATGCATCTTGAATTACACACTTCCCTTCCCACACACCAACATGAATATTCTTGAATTAATTTTCTCCACTTGAAACCTTCCCTTCCCACAACCAACAAGATGCATCTTGAATTACACACTTCCCTTCCCACACACCAACATGAATATTCTTGAATTAATTTTCTTGACTTGAACCCTTCCCTTCCCACACACCAACATGAATATTCTTGAATTAATTTTCTTGACTTTAACTCTTCCCTTCCCACAACCAACAAGATCCATCTTGAAATACTCCCTTCCCTTTCCACACACCAACATGAATATTCTTGAATTAATTTTCTTGACTTGAACCCTTCCCTTCACGCAACCAATAAGATGCATCTTGAATTACACCCTTCCCTTCCCACACACCAACATGAATATACTTGAATTAATTTTCTTGACTTGAAACCTTCCCATCCCGCAACCAACAAGATGCATCTTGAATTACACACTTCCCTTCCCACACACAAACATGAATATTCTTGAATTAATTTTCTTGACATGAACCCTTCCCTTCCCACACACGAACATGAATATTCTTGAATTAATTTTCTTGACTTGGACTCTTCCCTTCCCACAAAAAACAAGATGCATCTTGAATTACACCCTTCCCTTGCCACACACCAACATGAATATTCTTGAATTTATTTTCTTGACTTGAACCCTTCGCTTCCCAACCAAAAAATTTATCTTGAATTACACCCTTCCCTCCCACACACCAACATGAATATTCATGAATTAATTTTCTTCACTGGAACCTTTCCCTTCCCACAACCAACAAAATGCATCTTGAATTACACACACTTCCTTTCCCACACACCAACATGAATATTCTTGACTTCAGCCCTTCCCTTCCCACTACCAACAAGATGTACCTTGAATTACCCTCTTCCCTTTTCACAGACATACATGAATATTCTTGAATTAATTTTCTTGACTTGAACCCTTCCCTTCCCACACACGAACATGAATATTCTTGAATTAATTTTCTTGACTTGGACTCTTCCCTTCCCACAAAAAACAAGATGCATCTTGAATTACACCCTTCCCTTCCCACACACCAACATGAATATTCATGAATTAATTTTCTTCACTGGAACCTTTCCCTTCCCACAACCAACAACATGCATCTTGAATTATACCCTTCCCTTCCCTTCCCACACACCAACATGAATATTTTTGAATTAATTTTCTTGACTTGAGTCGTTCTTCCCACAACCAACAAGATGCATCTTGGATTACACCCTTCTCTTCCCACAACCAACAAGATGCATCTTGAATTACACCCTTCCCTTCCCACACACCAACATGAATATTCTTGAATTAATTTTCTTGACTTGAACCCATCCCTTCCCACAACCAACAAAATGCATCTTGAATTACACACTTCCCTTCCCACACACCATCATGAATATTTTTGAATTAATTTTCTTCACTTGAACCCTTCCCTTCTCACAACCAACAAGATGCATCTTGAATTACACCCTTCCATTCCCACACACCAACATGAATATTCTGGAATTAATTTTCTTGACTTGAACCCTTCCTTTACCACAACCAACAAGAGGCTTCTTGAATTACACGCTTCCCTTCCCACACAACAACATGAATATTCTTGAATTAATTTTCTTCACTTGGAACCTTCCCTTCCCACAACGAACAAGATGCATCTTGAATTACACCCTTCCCTTCCCACACACCAACATGAATATTCTTGAATTAATTTTCTTGACTTGAACACTTCCCTTCCCACAACCAACAAGACGCATCTGGAATTACCCCCTTCCCTTCCCACACACCAACATGAATACACTTGAATTGGTTTTCTTCACTTGAACCCTTCCCTTACCACAACCAACAAGATGCATCTTGAATTACACCCTCCCTTCCCACACAACAACATGAATATTCTTGAATTAATTTTCTTGACCTGAACCCTTCCCTTCCCACAACCAACAAGATGCATCTTGAATTACACCCTTCCCTTCCCACAACCAACAAGATGCATCTTGAATTACACCCTTCCCTTCCCACACGCCAACATGAATATTCTTGAATCAATTTTCTTGACTTGAACCCTTCCCTTTTCACAACCAACAAGATGTATCTTGAATTACACCCTTCCCTACCCACTCACCATCAAGAATATTCATGAATTAATTTTCTTGACTTGAGCCCTTCCCTTCGCACAACCAATAAGATGCATCTTGAATTACTCCCTTCCTTTCCAACACACCGACATGAATATTCTTGAATTAATTTTCTTGACTTGAACCCTTCTCTTTCCACAACCAACAAGATGCATCTTGAATTACACACTTCCCTCCCAAACACCAACATGAATATTCTTGAATTAATTTTCTTGACTTGAACCCTTCCCTTCCCACAACCAACAAGATGCATCTTGGATTACACCCTTCCCTTCCCACAACCAACAAGATGCATGTTGAATTACACCCTTCCCTTCCCACACACCAACATGAGTATTCTTGAATTAATTTTCTTCACTTGAACCCTTCCCTTCTCACAACCAACAAGATGCATCTTGAATTACACCCTTCCATTCCCACACACCAACATGAATATTCTTGAATTAATTTTCTTGACTTGAACCCTTCCCTTACCACAACCAACAAGATGCTTCTTGAATTACACACTTCCCTTCCCACACAACAACATGAATATTCTTGAATTAATTTTCTTCACTTGAAACTTTCCCTTCCCACAACGAACAACATGCATCTTGAATTACACCCTTCCCTTCCCACACACCAACATGAATATTCTTGAATTAATTTTCTTGACTTGAACACTTCCCTTCCCACAACCAACAAGATGCATCTTGAATTACACCCTTCCCTTCCCACACACCAACATGAATATTCTTGAATTAATTTTTTCACTTGAAACTTTCCCTTCCCACTACGAACAAGATGCATCTTGAATTACACCCTTCCCTTCCCACACACCAACATGAATATTCTTGAATTAATTTTCTTCACTTGAACACTTCCCTTCCCACAACCAACAAGATGCATCTTGAATTACACCCTTCCCCTCGCACACACCAATATGAATACACTTGAACTGATTTTCTTCACTTGAACCCTTTCCTTACCACAACGAACAAGATGCATCTTGAATTACACCCTTCCCTACCCACACACCAACAAGAATATTCATGAATTAATTTTCTTGACTTGAACACTTCCCTTCCCACAACCAATAATATGCATCTTGAATTACCCCCTACCTTTCCCACACACCAACATGAATATTCTTGAATTAATTTTCTTGACTTGAACCCTTCCCTTCCCACAACCAGCAAGGTGCATCTTGAATTACACCCTTCCCTTTCCACACACCAACATGAATATTCTTGAATTAATTTTCTTGACTTGAACCCTTCCCTTCCCACAACCAACAAGATGCATCATGAATTACACCCTTCTCTTCCCACACACCAAAATGAATATTCTTGAATTAATTTTCTTGACTTGAACCCTTCCCTTCCCACAACCAATAAGATGCATCTTGAGTTACACACTTCCTTACCCGCACATGAACATGAATATTCTTGAATTAATTTTCTTGACTGGAATCCTTCCCATCCCACAACCAATAAGATGCGCCTTGAATTACACTCTTCCCACACACCAACATGATTATTCTTGAATTAATTTTCTTCACTTGAACCCTTGCCCTTCCCGCAACCAACAAGATGCATCTTGAATTACACACTTCCCTTCCCACACACCAACATGAATATTCTTGAATTAATTTTCTTGACTTGAACCCTTCCCTTCCCACACACCAACATGAATATTCTTGAATTAATTTTCTTGACTTTAACTCTTCCCTTCCCACAACCAACAAGATCCATCTTGAAATACTCCCTTCCCTTTCCACACACCAACATGAATATTCTTGAATTAATTTTCTTGACTTGAACCCTTCCCTTCCCGCAACCAATAAGATGCATCTTGAATTACACACTTCCCTTCCCACACGCCAACATGAATATTCTTGAATTAATTTTCTTGACTTGAACCCTTCCCTTCCCGCAACCGAAAAAGTTGCATCTTGAATTACACACTTCCCTTCCCACACACCAACATGAATATTCTTGAATTAATTTTCTTGACTTGAACCCTTCCCTTCCCACAACCATCAAGATGCATCTTCAATTACTGTCTTCCCTTCCCACACACGAACATGTATATTCTTGAATTAATTTTCTTGACTTGAACCCTTCCCTTCCCACAAAATACAAGTTGCATCTTGAATTACACCCTTCCCTTGCCACACACCAACATGAATATTCTTGAATTTATTTTCTTGACTTGAACCCTTCGCTTCTCAACCAAAAAAATTTATCTTGAATTACACCCTTCCCTTCCCACACACCAACATGTATATTCATGAATTAATTTTCTTCACTTGAACCTTTCCCTTCCCACAACCAACAAAATGCATCTTGAATTACACACACTTCCTTTCCCACACACCAACATGAATATTCTTGACTTGAGCCCTTCCCTTCCCACTACCAACAAGATGTACCTTGAATTACCCTCTTCCCTTTTCACAGACATACATGAATATTCTTGAATTAATTTTCTTGACTTGAACCCTTCCCTTCCCACAACCAACAAGATGCATCTTGTATTACACACTTCCCTTCCCACACACCAACATGAATATTCTTGAATTAATTTTCTTCACTTGAACCCTTCCCTTCTCACAACCAACAAGATGCATCTTGAATCACACCCTTCCATTCCCACACACCAACATGAATATTCTTGAATTAATTTTCTTGAGTGAACCCATCCCTTCCCACAACCAACAAGATGCTTCTTGAATTACACGCTCCCCTTCCCACACAACAACATGAATATTCTTGAATTAATTTTCTTCACTTGAAACCTTCCCTTCCCACAACCAACAAGATGCATCTTGAATTACACACTTCCCTTCCCACACACCAACATGAATATTCTTGAATTAATTTTCTTGACTTGAACCCTTCCCTTCCCACACACCAACATGAATATTCTTGAATTAATTTTCTTGACTTTAACTCTTCCCTTCCCACAACCAACAAGATCCATCTTGAAATACTCCCTTCCCTTTCCACACACCAACATGAATATTCTTGAATTAATTTTCTTGACTTGAACCCTTCCCTTCACGCAACCAATAAGATGCATCTTGAATTACACCCTTCCCTTCCCACACACCAACATGAATATACTTGAATTAATTTTCTTGACTTGAACCCTTCCCTTCCCGCAACCAACAAGATGCATCTTGAATTACACACTTCCCTTCCCACACACAAACTTGAATATTCTTGAATTAATTTTCTTGACATGAACCCTTCCCTTCCCACACACGAACATGAATATTCTTGTATTAATTTTCTTGACTTGGACTCTTCCCTTCCCACAAAAAACAAGATGCATCTTGAATTACACCCTTCCCTTGCCACACACCAACATGAATATTCTTGAATTTATTTTCTTGACATGAACCCTTCGCTTCCCAACCAAAAAAATTTATCTTGAATTACACCCTTCCCTCCCACACACCAACATGAATATTCATGAATTAATTTTCTTCACTGGAACCTTTCCCTTCCCACAACCAACAAAATGCATCTTGAATTACACACTCTTCCTTTCCCACACACCAACATGAATATTCTTGACTTCAGCCCTTACCTTCCCACTACCAACAAGATGTACCTTGAATTACCCTCTTCCCTTTTCACAGACATACATGAATATTCTTGAATTAATTTTCTTGACATGAACCCTTCCCTTCCCACACACGAACATGAATATTCTTGAATTAATTTTCTTGACTTGGACTCTTCCCTTCCCACAAAAAACAAGATGCATCTTGAATTACACCCTTCCCTTCC
The DNA here is from genome assembly GCA_963932465.1 of Maratus speciosus. NCBI lineage: Eukaryota > Metazoa > Arthropoda > Arachnida > Araneae > Salticidae > Maratus > Maratus speciosus. The sequence continues at coordinate 47,377,194 of OZ010786.1, read as the reverse complement.
CACACACCAACATGAATATTCATGAATTAATTTTCTTGACTTGAGTCGTTCCTTCCCACAACCAACAAGATGCATCGTGGATTACACCTTTCTCTTCCCACAACCAATAAGATGCATCTTGAATTACCCCCTACCTTTCCCACACACCAACATGAATATTCTTGAATTAATTTTCTTGACTTGAACCCTTCCCTTCCCACACACGAACATGAATATTCTTGAATTAATTTTCCTTGACTTGGACTCTTCCCTTCCCACAAAAAACAAGATGCATCTTGAATTATACCCTTCCCTTCCCTTCCCACACACCAACATGAATATTTTTGAATTAATTTTCTTGACTTGAGTCGTTCCTTCCCACAACCAACAAGATGCATCTTGGATTACACCCTTCTCTTCCCACAACCAATAAGATGCATCTTGAATTACCCCCTACCTTTACCACACACCAACATGAATATTTTTGAATTAATTTTCTTGACTTGAACCCTTCCCTTCCCACAACCAACAAGATGCATCATGAATTACACCCTTCTCTTCCCACACACCAAAATGAATATTCTTGAATTAATTTTCTTGACTTGAACCCTTCCCTTCCCACAACCAGCAAGGTGCATCTTGAATTACACCCTTCCCTTTCCACACACCAACATGAATATTCTTGAATTAATTTTCTTGACTTGAACCCTTCCCTTCCCACAACCAACAAGATGCATCATGAATTACACCCTTCTCTTCCCACACACCAAAATGAATATTCTTGAATTAATTTTCTTGACTTGAGCCCTTCCCTTCCCACAACCAATAAGATGCATCTTGAATTACACACTTCCTTACCCGCACATGAACATGAATATTCTTGAATTAATTTTCTTGACTGGAATCCTTCCCATCCCACAACCAATAAGATGCGCCTTGAATTACACTCTTCCCACACACCAACATGATTATTCTTGAATTAATTTTCTTCACTTGAACCCTTGCCCTTCCCGCAACCAACAAGATGCATCTTGAATTACACACTTCCCTTCCCACACACCAACATGAATATTCTTGAATTAATTTTCTTGACTTGAACCCTTCCCTTCCCACACACCAATATGAATATTCTTGAATTAATTTTCTTGACTTTAACTCTTCCCTTCCCACAACCAACAAGATCCATCTTGAAATACTCCCTTCCCTTTCCACACACCAACATGAATATTCTTGAATTAATTTTCTTAACTTGAACCCTTCCCTTCCCGCAACCAATAAGATGCATCTTGAATTACACACTTCCCTTCCCACACGCCAACATGAATATTCTTGAATTAATTTTCTTGACTTGAACCCTTCCCTTCCCGCAACCAAAAAGTTGCATCTTGAATTACACACTTCCCTTCCCACACACCAACATGAATATTCTTGAATTAATTTTCTTGACTTGAACCCTTCCCTTCCCACAACCAACAAGATGCATCTTCAATTACTGTCTTCCCTTCCCACACACGAACATGTATATTCTTGAATTAATTTTCTTGACTTGAACCCTTCCCTTCCCACAAAATACAAGTTGCATCTTGAATTACACCCTTCCCTTGCCACACACCAACATGAATATTCTTGAATTTATTTTCTTGACTTGAACCCTTCGCTTCTCAACCAAAAAAATTTATCTTGAATTACTTCCTTCCCTTCCCACACACCAACATGAATATTCATGAATTAATTTTCTTCACTTGAACCTTTCCCTTCCCACAACCAACAAAATGCATCTTGAATTACACACACTTCCTTTCCCACACACCAACATGAATATTCTTGACTTGAGCCCTTCCCTTCCCACTACCAACAAGATGTACATTGAATTACCCTCTTCCCTTTTCACAGACATACATGAATATTCTTGAATTAATTTTCTTGACTTGAACCCTTCCCTTCCCACAACTAACAAGATGCATCTTGTATTACACCCTTCCCTTCCCACAACCAACAAGATGCATCTTGAATTACACCCTTCCATTCCCACACACCAACATGAATATTCTTGAATTAATTTTCTTGAGTGAACCCATCCCTTCCCACAACCAACAAAATGCATCTTGAATTACACACTTCCCTTCCCACACACCAACATGAATATTCTTGAATTAATTTTCTTCACTTGAACCCTTCCCTTCTCACAACCAACAAGATGCATCTTGAATCACACCCTTCCATTCCCACACACCAACATGAATATTCTTGAATTAATTTTCTTGACTTGAACCCTTCCCTTACCACAACCAACAAGATGCTTCTTGAATTACACGCTCCCCTTCCCACACAACAACATGAATATTCTTGAATTAATTTTCTTCACTTGAAACCTTCCCTTCCCACAACCAACAAGATGCATCTTGAATTACACACTTCGCTTCCCACACACCAACATGAATATTCTTGAATTAATTTTCTTGACTTGAACCCTTCCCTTCCCACACACCAACATGAATATTCTTGAATTAATTTTCTTGACTTTAACTCTTCCCTTCCCACAACCAACAAGATCCATCTTGAAATACTCCCTTCCCTTTCCACACACCAACATGAATATTCTTGAATTAATTTTCTTGACTTGAACCCTTCCCTTCACGCAACCAATAAGATGCATCTTGAATTACACCCTTCCCTTCCCACACACCAACATGAATATACTTGAATTAATTTTCTTGACTTGAACCCTTCCCTTCCCGCAACCAACAAGATGCATCTTGAATTACACACTTCCCTTCCCACACACAAACATGAATATTCTTGAATTAATTTTCTTGACATGAACCCTTCCCTTCCCACACACGAACATGAATATTCTTGTATTAATTTTCTTGACTTGGACTCTTCCCTTCCCACAAAAAACAAGATGCATCTTGAATTACACCCTTCCCTTGCCACACACCAACATGAATATTCTTGAATTTATTTTCTTGACTTGAACCCTTCGCTTCCCAACCAAAAAAATTTATCTTGAATTACACCCTTCCCTCCCACACACCAACATGAATATTCATGAATTAATTTTCTTCACTGGAACCTTTCCCTTCCCACAACTAACAAAATGCATCTTGAATTACACACACTTCCTTTCCCACACACCAACATGAATATTCTTGACTTCAGCCCTTACCTTCCCACTACCAACAAGATGTACCTTGAATTACCCTCTTCCCTTTTCACAGATATACATGAATATTCTTGAAATAATTTTCTTGACTTGAACCCTTCCCTTCCCACACACGAACATGAATATTCTTGAATTAATTTTCTTGACTTGGACTCTTCCCTTCCCACAAAAAACAAGATGCATCTTGAATTACACCCTTCCCTTCCCACACACCAACATGAATATTCATGAATTAATTTTCTTGACTTGAGTCGTTCCTTCCCACAACCAACAAGATGCATCTTGGATTACACCCTTCTCTTCCCACAACCAATAAGATGCATCTTGAATTACCCCCTACCTTTCCCACACACCAACATGAATATTCTTGAATTAATTTTCTTGACTTGAACCCTTCCCTTCCCACACACGAACATGAAAATTCTTGAATTAATTTTCCTTGACTTGGACTCTTCCCTTCCCACAAAAAACAAGATGCATCTTGAATTATACCCTTCCCTTCCCTTCCCACACACCAACATGAATATTTTTGAATTAATTTTCTTGACTTGAGTCGTTCCTTCCCACAACCAACAAGATGCATCTTGGATTACACCCTTCTCTTCCCACAACCAATAAGATGCATCTTGAATTACCCCCTACCTTTCCCACACACCAACATGAATATTCTTGAAGTAATTTTCTTGACTTGAACCCTTCCCTTCCCACAACCAGCAAGGTGCATCTTGAATTACACCCTTCCCTTTCCACACACCAACATGAATATTCTTGAATTAATTTTCTTGACTTGAACCCTTCCCTTCCCACAACCAACAAGATGCATCATGAATTACACCCTTCTCTTCCCACACACCAAAATGAATATTCTTGAATTAATTTTCTTGACTTGAGCCCTTCCCTTCCCACAACCAATAAGATGCATCTTGAATTACACACTTCCTTACCCGCACATGAACATGAATATTCTTGAATTAATTTTCTTGACTGGAATCCTTCCCATCCCACAACCAATAAGATGCGCCTTGAATTACACTCTTCCCACACACCAACATGATTATTCTTGAATTAATTTTCTTCACTTGAACCCTTGCCCTTCCCGCAACCAAAAAGTTGCATCTTGAATTACACACTTCCCTTCCCACACACCAGCATGAATATTCTTGAATTAATTTTATTGACTTAATCCCTTCCCTTCCCACAACCAACAAGATGCATCTTCAATTACTGTCTTCCCTTCCCACACACGAACATGTATATTCTTGAATTAATTTTCTTGACTTGAACCCTTCCCTTCCCACAAAAAACAAGATGCATCTTGAATTACACCCTTCCCTTGCCACACACCAACATGAATATTCTTGAATTTATTTTCTTGACTTGAACCCTTCGCTTCCCAACCAAAAAAATTATCTTGAATTACACCCTTCCCTTCCCACACACCAACATGAATATTCATGAATTAATTTTCTTCACTTGAACCTTTCCCTTCCCACAACCAACAAAATGCATCTTGAATTACACACACTTCCTTTCCCACACACCAACATGAATATTCTTGACTTGAGCCCTTCCCTTCCCACTACCAACAAGATGTACCTTGAATTAACCTCTTCCCTTTTCACAGACATACATGAATATTCTTGAATTAATTTTCTTGACTTGAACCCTTCCCTTCCCACAACCAACAAGATGCATCTTGTATTACAACCTTCCCTTCCCACAACCAACAAGATGCATCTTGAATTACACCCTTCCATTCCCACACACCAACATGAATATTCTTGAATTAATTTTCTTGAGTGAACCCATCCCTTCCCACAACCAACAAAATGCATCTTGAATTACAAACTTCCCTTCCCACACACCAACATGAATATTCTTGAATTAATTTTCTTCACTTGAACCCTTCCCTTCTCACAACCAACAAGATGCATCTTGAATCACACCCTTCCATTCCCACACACCAACATGAATAGTCTTGAATTAATTTTCTTGACTTGAACCCTTCCCTTACCACAACCAACAAGATGCTTCTTGAATTACACGCTTCCCTTCCCACACAACAACATGAATATTCTTGAATTAATTTTCTCCACTTGAAACCTTCCCTTCCCAGAACCAACAAGATGCATCTTGAATTACACACTTCCCTTCCCACACACCAACATGAATATTCTTGAATTAATTTTCTTGACTTGAACCCTTCCCTTCCCACACACCAACATGAATATTCTTGAATTAATTTTCTTGACTTTAACTCTTCCCTTCCCACAACCAACAAGAACCATCTTGAAATACTCCCTTCCCTTTCCACACACCAACATGAATATTCTTGAATTAATTTTCTTGACTTGAACCCTTCCCTTCACGCAACCAATAAGATGCATCTTGAATTACACCCTTCCCTTCCCACACACCAACATGAATATACTTGAGTTAATTTTCTTGACTTGAACCCTTCCCTTCCCGCAACCAACAAGATGCATCTTGAATTACACACTTCCCTTCCCACACACAAACATGAATATTCTTGAATTAATTTTCTTGATATGAACCCTCCCCTTCCCACACACGAACATGAATATTCTTGAATTAATTTTCTTGACTTGGACTCTTCCCTTCCCACAAAAAACAAGATGCATCTTGAATTACACCCTTCCCTTGCCACACACCAACATGAATATTCTTGAATTTATTTTCTTGACTTGAACCCTTCGCTTCCAAACCAAAAAAATTTATCTTGAATTACACCCTTCCCTCCCACACACCAACATGAATATTCATGAATTAATTTTCTTCACTGGAACCTTTCCCTTCCCACAACCAACAAAATGCATCTTGAATTACACACACTTCCTTTCCCACACACCAACATGAATATTCTTGACTTCAGCCCTTCCCTTCCCACTACCAACAAGATGTACCTTGAATTACCCTCTTCCCTTTTCACAGACATACATGAATATTCTTGAATTAATTTTCTTGACTTGAACCCTTCCCTTCCCACACACGAACATGAATATTCTTGAATTAATTTTCTTGACTTGGACTCTTCCCTTCCCACAAAAAACAATATGCATCTTGAATTACACCCTTCCCTTCCCTTACACCAACATGAATATTCATGAATTAATTTTCTTCACTGGAACCTTTCCCTTCCCACAACCAACAACATGCATCTTGAATTATACCCTTCCCTTCCCTTCCCACACACCAACATGATTATTTTTGAATTAATTTTCTTGACTTGAGTCGTTCCTTCCCACAACCAACAAGATGCATCTTGGATTACACCCTTCTCTTCCCACAACCAACAAGATGCATCTTGAATTACAACCTTCCCTTCCCACACACCAACATGAATATTCTGGAATTAATTTTCTTGACTTGAACCCATCCCTTCCCACAACCAACAAAATGCATCTTGAATTACACACTTCCCTTCCCACACACCATCATGAATATTTTTGAATTAATTTTCTTCACTTGAACCCTTCCCTTCTCACAACCAACAAGATGCATCTTGAATTACACCCTTCCATTCCCACACACCAACATGAATATTCTGGAATTAATTTTCTTGACTTGAACCCTTCCTTTACCACAACCAACAAGAGGCTTCTTGAATTACACGCTTCCCTTCCCACACAACAACATGAATATTCTTGAATTAATTTTCTTCACTTGGAACCTTCCCTTCCCACAACCAACAAAATGCATCTTGAATTACACACACTTCCTTTCCCACACACCAACATGAATATTCTTGACTTGAGCCCTTCCCTTCCCACTACCAACAAGATGTACCTTGAATTAACCTCTTCCCTTTTCACAGACATACATGAATATTCTTGAATTAATTTTCTTGACTTGAACCCTTCCCTTCCCACAACCAACAAGATGCATCTTGTATTACAACCTTCCCTTCCCACAACCAACAAGATGCATCTTGAATTACACCCTTCCATTCCCACACACCAACATGAATATTCTTGAATTAATTTTCTTGAGTGAACCCATCCCTTCCCACAACCAACAAAATGCATCTTGAATTACAAACTTCCCTTCCCACACACCAACATGAATATTCTTGAATTAATTTTCTTCACTTGAACCCTTCCCTTCTCACAACCAACAAGATGCATCTTGAATCACACCCTTCCATTCCCACACACCAACATGAATATTCTTGAATTAATTTTCTTGAGTGAACCCATCCCTTCCCACAACCAACAAGATGCTTCTTGAATTACACGCTCCCCTTCCCACACAACAACATGAATATTCTTGAATTAATTTTCTTCACTTGAAACCTTCCCTTCCCACAACCAACAAGATGCATCTTGAATTACACACTTCCCTTCCCACACACCAACATGAATATTCTTGAATTAATTTTCTTGACTTCAACCCTTCCCTTCCCACACACCAACATGAATATTCTTGAATTAATTTTCTTGACTTTAACTCTTCCCTTCCCACAACCAACAAGATCCATCTTGAAATACTCCCTTCCCTTTCCACACACCAACATGAATATTCTTGAATTAATTTTCTTGACTTGAACCCTTCCCTTCACGCAACCAATAAGATGCATCTTGAATTACACCCTTCCCTTCCCACACACCAACATGAATATACTTGAATTAATTTTCTTGACTTGAACCCTTCCCTTCCCGCAACCAACAAGATGCATCTTGAATTACACACTTCCCTTCCCACACACAAACTTGAATATTCTTGAATTAATTTTCTTGACATGAACCCTTCCCTTCCCACACACGAACATGAATATTCTTGTATTAATTTTCTTGACTTGGACTCTTCCCTTCCCACAAAAAACAAGATGCATCTTGAATTACACCCTTCCCTTGCCACACACCAACATGAATATTCTTGAATTTATTTTCTTGACATGAACCCTTCGCTTCCCAACCAAAAAAATTTATCTTGAATTACACCCTTCCCTCCCACACACCAACATGAATATTCATGAATTAATTTTCTTCACTGGAACCTTTCCCTTCCCACAACCAACAAAATGCATCTTGAATTACACACTCTTCCTTTCCCACACACCAACATGAATATTCTTGACTTCAGCCCTTACCTTCCCACTACCAACAAGATGTACCTTGAATTACCCTCTTCCCTTTTCACAGACATACATGAATATTCTTGAATTAATTTTCTTGACATGAACCCTTCCCTTCCCACACACGAACATGAATATTCTTGAATTAATTTTCTTGACTTGGACTCTTCCCTTCCCACAAAAAACAAGATGCATCTTGAATTACACCCTTCCCTTCCCACACACCAACATGAATATTCATGAATTAATTTTCTTGACTTGAGTCGTTCCTTCCCACAACCAACAAGATGCATCGTGGATTACACCTTTCTCTTCCCACAACCAATAAGATGCATCTTGAATTACCCCCTACCTTTCCCACACACCAACATGAATATTCTTGAATTAATTTTCTTGACTTGAACCCTTCCCTTCCCACACACGAACATGAATATTCTTGAATTAATTTTCCTTGACTTGGACTCTTCCCTTCCCACAAAAAACAAGATGCATCTTGAATTATACCCTTCCCTTCCCTTCCCACACACCAACATGAATATTTTTGAATTAATTTTCTTGACTTGAGTCGTTCCTTCCCACAACCAACAAGATGCATCTTGGATTACACCCTTCTCTTCCCACAACCAATAAGATGCATCTTGAATTACCCCCTACCTTTACCACACACCAACATGAATATTTTTGAATTAATTTTCTTGACTTGAACCCTTCCCTTCCCACAACCAGCAAGGTGCATCTTGAATTACACCCTTCCCTTTCCACACACCAACATGAATATTCTTGAATTAATTTTCTTGACTTGAACCCTTCCCTTCCCACAACCAACAAGATGCATCATGAATTACACCCTTCTCTTCCCACACACCAAAATGAATATTCTTGAATTAATTTTCTTGACTTGAGCCCTTCCCTTCCCACAACCAATAAGATGCATCTTGAATTACACACTTCCTTACCCGCACATGAACATGAATATTCTTGAATTAATTTTCTTTACTGGAATCCTTCCCATCCCACAACCAATAAGATGCGCCTTGAATTACACTCTTCCCACACACCAACATGATTATTCTTGAATTAATTTTCTTCACTTGAACCCTTGCCCTTCCCGCAACCAACAAGATGCATCTTGAATTACACACTTCCCTTCCCACACACCAACATGAATATTCTTGAATTAATTTTCTTGACTTGAACCCTTCCCTTCCCACACACCAATATGAATATTCTTGAATTAATTTTCTTGACTTTAACTCTTCCCTTCCCACAACCAACAAGATCCATCTTGAAATACTCCCTTCCCTTTCCACACACCAACATGAATATTCTTGAATTAATTTTCTTGACTTGAACCCTTCCCTTCCCGCAACCAATAAGATGCATCTTGAATTACACACTTCCCTTCCCACACGCCAACATGAATATTCTTGAATTAATTTTCTTGACTTGAACCCTTCCCTTCCCGCAACCAAAAAGTTGCATCTTGAATTACACACTTCCCTTCCCACACACCAACATGAATATTCTTGAATTAATTTTCTTGACTTGAACCCTTCCCTTCCCACAACCAACAAGATGCATCTTCAATTACTGTCTTCCCTTCCCACACACGAACATGTATATTCTTGAATTAATTTTCTTGACTTGAACCCTTCCCTTCCCACAAAATACAAGTTGCATCTTGAATTACACCCTTCCCTTGCCACACACCAACATGAATATTCTTGAATTTATTTTCTTGACTTGAACCCTTCGCTTCTCAACCAAAAAAATTTATCTTGAATTACTTCCTTCCCTTCCCACACACCAACATGAATATTCATGAATTAATTTTCTTCACTTGAACCTTTCCCTTCCCACAACCAACAAAATGCATCTTGAATTACACACACTTCCTTTCCCACACACCAACATGAATATTCTTGACTTGAGCCCTTCCCTTCCCACTACCAACAAGATGTACATTGAATTACCCTCTTCCCTTTTCACAGACATACATGAATATTCTTGAATTAATTTTCTTGACTTGAACCCTTCCCTTCCCACAACTAACAAGATGCATCTTGTATTACACCCTTCCCTTCCCACACACCAACATGAATATTCTTGAATTAATTTTCTTGAGTGAACCCATCCCTTCCCACAACCAACAAAATGCATCTTGAATTACACACTTCCCTTCCCACACACCAACATGAATATTCTTGAATTAATTTTCTTCACTTGAACCCTTCCCTTCTCACAACCAACAAGATGCATCTTGAATCACACCCTTCCATTCCCACACACCAACATGAATATTCTTGAATTAATTTTCTTGACTTGAACCCTTCCCTTACCACAACCAACAAGATGCTTCTTGAATTACACGCTCCCCTTCCCACACAACAACATGAATATTCTTGAATTAATTTTCTTCACTTGAAACCTTCCCTTCCCACAACCAACAAGATGCATCTTGAATTACACACTTCGCTTCCCACACACCAACATGAATATTCTTGAATTAATTTTCTTGACTTGAACCCTTCCCTTCCCACACACCAACATGAATATTCTTGAATTAATTTTCTTGACATGAACCCTTCCCTTCCCACACACGAACATGAATATTCTTGTATTAATTTTCTTGACTTGGACTCTTCCCTTCCCACAAAAAACAAGATGCATCTTGAATTACACCCTTCCCTTGCCACACACCAACATGAATATTCTTGAATTTATTTTCTTGACTTGAACCCTTCGCTTCCCAACCAAAAAAATTTATCTTGAATTACACCCTTCCCTCCCACACACCAACATGAATATTCATGAATTAATTTTCTTCACTGGAACCTTTCCCTTCCCACAACTAACAAAATGCATCTTGAATTACACACACTTCCTTTCCCACACACCAACATGAATATTCTTGACTTCAGCCCTTACCTTCCCACTACCAACAAGATGTACCTTGAATTACCCTCTTCCCTTTTCACAGATATACATGAATATTCTTGAAATAATTTTCTTGACTTGAACCCTTCCCTTCCCACACACGAACATGAATATTCTTGAATTAATTTTCTTGACTTGGACTCTTCCCTTCCCACAAAAAACAAGATGCATCTTGAATTACACCCTTCCCTTCCCACACACCAACATGAATATTCATGAATTAATTTTCTTGACTTGAGTCGTTCCTTCCCACAACCAACAAGATGCATCTTGGATTACACCCTTCTCTTCCCACAACCAATAAGATGCATCTTGAATTACCCCCTACCTTTCCCACACACCAACATGAATATTCTTGAATTAATTTTCTTGACTTGAACCCTTCCCTTCCCACACACGAACATGAAAATTCTTGAATTACTTTTCCTTGACTTGGACTCTTCCCTTCCCACAAAAAACAAGATGCATCTTGAATTATACCCTTCCCTTCCCTTCCCACACACCAACATGAATATTTTTGAATTAATTTTCTTGACTTGAGTCGTTCCTTCCCACAACCAACAAGATGCATCTTGGATTACACCCTTCTCTTCCCACAACCAATAAGATGCATCTTGAATTACACACTTCCTTACCCGCACATGAACATGAATATTCTTGAATTAATTTTCTTGACTGGAATCCTTCCCATCCCACAACCAATAAGATGCGCCTTGAATTACACTCTTCCCACACACCAACATGATTATTCTTGAATTAATTTTCTTCACTTGAACCCTTGCCCTTCCCGCAACCAAAAAGTTGCATCTTGAATTACACACTTCCCTTCCCACACACCAGCATGAATATTCTTGAATTAATTTTATTGACTTAATCCCTTCCCTTCCCACAACCAACAAGATGCATCTTCAATTACTGTCTTCCCTTCCCACACACGAACATGTATATTCTTGAATTAATTTTCTTGACTTGAACCCTTCCCTTCCCACAAAAAACAAGATGCATCTTGAATTACACCCTTCCCTTGCCACACACCAACATGAATATTCTTGAATTTATTTTCTTGACTTGAACCCTTCGCTTCCCAACCAAAAAAAATTATCTTGAATTACACCCTTCCCTTCCCACACACCAACATGAATATTCATGAATTAATTTTCTTCACTTGAACCTTTCCCATCCCACAACCAACAAAATGCATCTTGAATTACACACACTTCCTTTCCCACACACCAACATGAATATTCTTGACTTGAGCCCTTCCCTTCCCACTACCAACAAGATGTACCTTGAATTAACCTCTTCCCTTTTCACAGACATACATGAATATTCTTGAATTAATTGTCTTGACTTGAACCCTTCCCTTCCCACAACCAACAAGATGCATCTTGTATTACAACCTTCCCTTCCCACAACCAACAAGATGCATCTTGAATTACACCCTTCCATTCCCACACACCAACATGAATATTCTTGAATTAATTTTCTTGAGTGAACCCATCCCTTCCCACAACCAACAAAATGCATCTTGAATTACAAACTTCCCTTCCCACACACCAACATGAATATTCTTGAATTAATTTTCTCCACTTGAAACCTTCCCTTCCCAGAACCAACAAGATGCATCTTGAATTACACACTTCCCTTCCCACACACCAACATGAATATTCTTGAATTAATTTTCTTGACTTGAACCCTTCCCTTCCCACACACCAACATGAATATTCTTGAATTAATTTTCTTGACTTTAACTCTTCCCTTCCCACAACCAACAAGAACCATCTTGAAATACTCCCTTCCCTTTCCACACACCAACATGAATATTCTTGAATTAATTTTCTTGACTTGAACCCTTCCCTTCACGCAACCAATAAGATGCATCTTGAATTACACCCTTCCCTTCCCACACACCAACATGAATATACTTGAGTTAATTTTCTTGACTTGAACCCTTCCCTTCCCGCAACCAACAAGATGCATCTTGAATTACACACTTCCCTTCCCACACACAAACATGAATATTCTTGAATTAATTTTCTTGATATGAACCCTCCCCTTCCCACACACGAACATGAATATTCTTGAATTAATTTTCTTGACTTGGACTCTTCCCTTCCCACAAAAAACAAGATGCATCTTGAATTACACCCTTCCCTTGCCACACACCAACATGAATATTCTTGAATTTATTTTCTTGACTTGAACCCTTCGCTTCCAAACCAAAAAAATTTATCTTGAATTACACCCTTCCCTCCCACACACCAACATGAATATTCATGAATTAATTTTCTTCACTGGAACCTTTCCCTTCCCACAACCAACAAAATGCATCTTGAATTACACACACTTCCTTTCCCACACACCAACATGAATATTCTTGACTTCAGCCCTTCCCTTCCCACTACCAACAAGATGTACCTTGAATTACCCTCTTCCCTTTTCACAGACATACATGAATATTCTTGAATTAATTTTCTTGACTTGAACCCTTCCCTTCCCACACACGAACATGAATATTCTTGAATTAATTTTCTTGACTTGGACTCTTCCCTTCCCACAAAAAACAAGATGCATCTTGAATTACACCCTTCCCTTCCCACACACCAACATGAATATTCATGAATTAATTTTCTTCACTGGAACCTTTCCCTTCCCACAACCAACAACATGCATCTTGAATTATACCCTTCCCTTCCCTTCCCACACACCAACATGAATATTTTTGAATTAATTTTCTTGACTTGAGTCGTTCCTTCCCACAACCAACAAGATGCATCTTGGATTACACCCTTCTCTTCCCACAACCAACAAGATGCATCTTGAATTACACCCTTCCCTTCCCACACACCAACATGAATATTCTTGAATTAATTTTCTTGACTTGAACCCATCCCTTCCCACAACCAACAAAATGCATCTTGAATTGCACACTTCCCTTCCCACACACCATCATGAATATTTTTGAATTAATTTTCTTCACTTGAACCCTTCCCTTCTCACAACCAACAAGATGCATCTTGAATTACACCCTTCCATTCCCACACACCAACATGAATATTCTGGAATTAATTTTCTTGACTTGAACCCTTCCTTTACCACAACCAACAAGAGGCTTCTTGAATTACACGCTTCCCTTCCCACACAACAACATGAATATTCTTGAATTAATTTTCTTCACTTGGAACCTTCCCTTCCCACAACGAACAAGATGCATCTTGAATTACACCCTTCCCTTCCCACACACCAACATGAATATTCTTGAATTAATTTTCTTGACTTGAACACTTCCCTTCCCACAACCAACAAGATGCATCTGGAATTACACCCTTCCCTTCCCACACACCAACATGAATATTCTTGAATTAATTTTCTTGACCTGAACCCTTCCCTTCCCACAACCAACAAGATGCATCTTGAATTACACCCTTCCCTTCCCACACGCCAACATGAATATTCTTGAATCAATTTTCTTGACTTGAACCCTTCCCTTCTCACAACCAACAAGATGCATCTTGAATTACACCCTTCCCTACCCACTCACCACCAAGAATATTCATGAATTAATTTTCTTGACTTGAACCCTTCCCTTCCCACAACCAATAAGATGCATCTGTAATTACTCCCTTCCTTTCCAACACACCAACATGAATATTCTTGAATTAATTTTCTTGACTTGAACCCTTCTCTTTCCACAACCAACAAGATGCATCTTGAATTACACTTTTCCCTCCCAAACACCAACATGAATATTCTTGAATTAATTTTCTTGACTTGAACCCTTCCCTTACCACAACCAACAAGATGCTTCTTGAATTACACACTTCCCTTCCCACACAACAACATGAATATTCTTGAATTAATTTTCTTCACTTGAAACTTTCCTTTCCCACAACGAACAAGATGCATCTTGAATTACACCCTTCCCTTCCCACACACCAACATGAAAATTCTTGAATTAATTTTCTTGACTTGAACACTTCCCTTCCCACAACCAACAAGATGCATCTTGAATTACACCCTTCCCTTCCCACACACCAACATGAATATTCTTGAATTAATTTTCTTCACTTGAAACTTTCCCTTCCCACAACGAACAAGATGCATCTTGAATTACACCCTTCCCTTCCCACACACCAACATGAATATTCTTGAATTAATTTTCTTGACTTGAACACTTCCCTTCCCACAACCAACAAGATGCATCTTGAATTACACCCTTAGCCTCCCACACACCAATATGAATACACTTGAATTGATTTTCTTCACTTGAATCCTTTCCTTACCACAACGAACAAGATGCATCTTGAATTACACCCTTCCCTACCCACACACCAACAAGAATATTCATGAATTAATTTTCTTGACTTGAACACTTCCCTTCCCACAACCAATAAGATGCATCTTGAATTACCCCCTACCTTTCCCACACACCAACATGAATATTCTTGAATTAATTTTCTTGACTTGAACCCTTCCCTTCCCACAACCAGCAAGGTGCATCTTGAACTACACCCTTCCCTTTCCACACACCAACATGAATATTCTTGAATTAATTTTCTTGACTTGAACCCTTCCCTTCCCACAACCAACAAGATGCATCATGAATTACACCCTTCTCTTCCCACACACCAAAATGAATATTCTTGAATTAATTTTCTTGACTTGAACCCTTCCCTTCCCACAACCAATAAGATGCATCTTGAATTACACACTTCCTTACCCGCACATGAACATGAATATTCTTGAATTAATTTTCTTGACTGGAATCCTTCCCATCCCACAACCAATAAGATGCGCCTTGAATTACACTCTTCCCACACACCAACATGATTATTCTTGAATTAATTTTCTTCACTTGAACCCTTGCCCTTCCCGCAACCAACAAGATGCATCTTGAATTACACACTTCCCTTCCCACACACCAACATGAATATTCTTGAATTAATTTTCTTGACTTGAACCCTTCCCTTCCCACACACCAACATGAATATTCTTGAATTAATTTTCTTGACTTTAACTCTTCCCTTCCCACAACCAACAAGATCCATCTTGAAATACTCCCTTCCCTTTCCACACACCAACATGAATATTCTTGAATTAATTTTCTTGACTTGAACCCTTCCCTTCCCGCAACCAATAAGATGCATCTTGAATTACACACTTCCCTTCCCACACGCCAACATGAATATTCTTGAATTAATTTTCTTGACTTGAACCCTTCCCTTCCCGCAACCAAAAAGTTGCATCTTGAATTACACACTTCCCTTCCCACACACCAACATGAATATTCTTGAATTAATTTTCTTGACTTGAACCCTTCCCTTCCCACAACCAACAAGATGCATCTTCAATTACTGTCTTCCCTTCCCACACACGAACATGTATATTCTTGAATTAATTTTCTTGACTTGAACCCTTCCCTTCCCACAAAAAACAAGATGCATCTTGAATTACACCCTTCCCTTGCCACACACCAACATGAATATTCTTGAATTTATTTTCTTGACTTGAACCCTTCGCTTCTCAACCAAAAAAATTTATCTTGAATTACACCCTTCCCTTCCCACACACCAACATGAATATTCATGAATTAATTTTCTTCACTTGATCCTTTCCCTTCCCACAACCAACAAAATGCATCTTGAATTACACACACTTCCTTTCCCACACACCAACATGAATATTCTTGACTTGAGCCCTTCCCTTCCCACTACCAACAAGATGTACCTTGAATTCCCCTCTTCCCTTTTCACAGACATACATGAATATTCTTGAATTAATTTTCTTGACTTGAACCCTTCCCTTCCCACAACCAACAAGATGCATCTTGTATTACACCCTTCCCTTCCCACACACCAACATGAATATTCTTGAATTAATTTTCTTGACTTGAACCCTTCCCTTCCCACACACCAACATGAATATTCTTGAATTAATTTTCTTGACTTTAACTCTTCCCTTCCCACAACCAACAAGATCCATCTTGAAATACTCCCTTCCCTTTCCACACACCAACATGAATATTCTTGAATTAATTTTCTTGACTTGAACCCTTCCCTTCCCTCAAAAAACAAGATGCATCTTGAATTACACCCTTCCCTTGCAACACACCAACATGAATATTCTTGAATTTATTTTCTTGACTTGAACCCTTCGCTTCCCAACCAAAAAAATTATCTTGAATTACACCCTTCCCTTCCCACACACCAACATGAATATTCATGAATTAATTTTCTTCACTTGAACCTTTCCCTTCCCACAACCAACAAGATGCATCTTGAATTACACCCTTAGCCTCCCACACACCAATATGAATACACTTGAATTGATTTTCTTCACTTGAATCCTTTCCTTACCACAACGAACAAGATGCATCTTGAATTACACCCTTCCCTACCCACACACCAACAAGAATATTCATGAATTAATTTTCTTGACTTGAACACTTCCCTTCCCACAACCAATAAGATGCATCTTGAATTACCCCCTACCTTTCCCACACACCAACATGAATATTCTTGAATTAATTTTCTTGACTTGAACCCTTCCCTTCCCACAACCAGCAAGGTGCATCTTGAACTACACCCTTCCCTTTCCACACACCAACATGAATATTCTTGAATTAATTTTCTTGACTTGAACCCTTCCCTTCCCACAACCAACAAGATGCATCATGAATTACACCCTTCTCTTCCCACACACCAAAATGAATATTCTTGAATTAATTTTCTTGACTTGAACCCTTCCCTTCCCACAACCAATAAGATGCATCTTGAATTACACACTTCCTTACCCGCACATGAACATGAATATTCTTGAATTAATTTTCTTGACTGGAATCCTTCCCATCCCACAACCAATAAGATGCGCCTTGAATTACACTCTTCCCACACACCAACATGATTATTCTTGAATTAATTTTCTTCACTTGAACCCTTGCCCTTCCCGCAACCAACAAGATGCATCTTGAATTACACACTTCCCTTCCCACACACCAACATGAATATTCTTGAATTAATTTTCTTGACTTGAACCCTTCCCTTCCCACACACCAACATGAATATTCTTGAATTAATTTTCTTGACTTTAACTCTTCCCTTCCCACAACCAACAAGATCCATCTTGAAATACTCCCTTCCCTTTCCACACACCAACATGAATATTCTTGAATTAATTTTCTTGACTTGAACCCTTCCCTTCCCGCAACCAATAAGATGCATCTTGAATTACACACTTCCCTTCCCACACGCCAACATGAATATTCTTGAATTAATTTTCTTGACTTGAACCCTTCCCTTCCCGCAACCAAAAAGTTGCATCTTGAATTACACACTTCCCTTCCCACACACCAACATGAATATTCTTGAATTAATTTTCTTGACTTGAACCCTTCCCTTCCCACAACCAACAAGATGCATCTTCAATTACTGTCTTCCCTTCCCACACACGAACATGTATATTCTTGAATTAATTTTCTTGACTTGAACCCTTCCCTTCCCACAAAAAACAAGATGCATCTTGAATTACACCCTTCCCTTGCCACACACCAACATGAATATTCTTGAATTTATTTTCTTGACTTGAACCCTTCGCTTCTCAACCAAAAAAATTTATCTTGAATTACACCCTTCCCTTCCCACACACCAACATGAATATTCATGAATTAATTTTCTTCACTTGAACCTTTCCCTTCCCACAACCAACAAAATGCATCTTGAATTACACACACTTCCTTTCCCACACACCAACATGAATATTCTTGACTTGAGCCCTTCCCTTCCCACTACCAACAAGATGTACCTTGAATTCCCCTCTTCCCTTTTCACAGACATACATGAATATTCTTGAATTAATTTTCTTGACTTGAACCCTTCCCTTCCCACAACCAACAAGATGCATCTTGTATTACACCCTTCCCTTCCCACACACCAACATGAATATTCTTGAATTAATTTTCTTGACTTGAACCCTTCCCTTCCCACACACCAACATGAATATTCTTGAATTAATTTTCTTGACTTTAACTCTTCCCTTCCCACAACCAACAAGATCCATCTTGAAATACTCCCTTCCCTTTCCACACACCAACATGAATATTCTTGAATTAATTTTCTTGACTTGAACCCTTCCCTTCCCTCAAAAAACAAGATGCATCTTGAATTACACCCTTCCCTTGCAACACACCAACATGAATATTCTTGAATTTATTTTCTTGACTTGAACCCTTCGCTTCCCAACCAAAAAAAATTATCTTGAATTACACCCTTCCCTTCCCACACACCAACATGAATATTCATGAATTAATTTTCTTCACTTGAACCTTTCCCTTCACACAACCAACAAAATGCATCTTGAATTACACACACTTCCTTTCCCACACACCAACATGAATATTCTTGACTTGAGCCCTTCCCTTCCCACTACCAACAAGATGTACCTTGAATTACCCTCTTCCCTTTTCACAGACATACATGAATATTCTTGAATTAATTTTCTTGACTTGAACCCTTCCCTTCCCACAACCAACAAGATGCATCTTGTATTACAACCTTCCCTTCCCACAACCAACAAGATGCATCTTGAATTACACCCTTCCATTCCCACACACCAACATGAATATTCTTGAATTAATTTTCTTGAGAGAACCCATCCCTTCCCACAACCAACAAAATGCATCTTGAATTACACACTTCCCTTCCCACACACCAACATGAATATTCTTGAATTAATTTTCTTCACTTGAACCCTTCCCTTCTCACAACCAACAAGATGCATCTTGAATCACACCCTTCCATTCCCACACACCAACATGAATATTCTTGAATTAATTTTCTTGACTTGAACCCTTCCCTTACCACAACCAACAAGATGCTTCTTGAATTACACGCTTCCCTTCCCACACAACAACATGAATATTCTTGAATTAATTTTCTCCACTTGAAACCTTCCCTTCCCACAACCAACAAGATGCATCTTGAATTACACACTTCCATTCCCACACACCAACATGAATATTCTTGAATTAATTTTCTTGACTTGAACCCTTCCCTTCCCACACACCAACATGAATATTCTTGAATTAATTTTCTTGACTTTAACTCTTCCCTTCCCACAACCAACAAGATCCATCTTGAAATACTCCCTTCCCTTTCCACACACCAACATGAATATTCTTGAATTAATTTTCTTGACTTGAACCCTTCCCTTCACGCAACCAATAAGATGCATCTTGAATTACACCCTTCCCTTCCCACACACCAACATGAATATACTTGAATTAATTTTCTTGACTTGAACCCTTCCCTTCCCGCAACCAACAAGATGCATCTTGAATTACACACTTCCCTTCCCACACACAAACATGAATATTCTTGAATTAATTTTCTTGACATGAACCCTTCCCTTCCCACACACGAACATGAATATTCTTGAATTAATTTTCTTGACTTGGACTCTTCCCTTCCCACAAAAAACAAGATGCATCTTGAATTACACCCTTCCCTTGCCACACACCAACATGAATATTCTTGAATTTATTTTCTTGACTTGAACCCTTCGCTTCCCAACCAAAAAAATTTATCTTGAATTACACCCTTCCCTCCCACACACCAACATGAATATTCATGAATTAATTTTCTTCACTGGAACCTTTCCCTTCCCACAACCAACAAAATGCATCTTGAATTACACACACTTCCTTTCCCACACACCAACATGAATATTCTTGACTTCAGCCCTTCCCTTCCCACTACCAACAAGATGTACCTTGAATTACCCTCTTCCCTTTTCACAGACATACATGAATATTCTTGAATTAATTTTCTTGACTTGAACCCTTCCCTTCCCACACACGAAAATGAATATTCTTGAATTAAATTTCTTGACTTGGACTCTTCCCTTCCCACAAAAAACAAGATGCATCTTGAATTACACCCTTCCCTTCCCACACACCAACATGAATATTCATGAATTAATTTTCTTCACTGGAACCTTTCCCTTCCCACAACCAACAACATGCATCTTGAATTATACCCTTCCCTTCCCTTCCCACACACCAACATGAATATTTTTGAATTAATTTTCTTGACTTGAGTCGTTCCATCCCACAACCAACAAGATGCATCTTGGATTACACCCTTCTCTTCCCACAACCAACAAGATGCATCTTGAATTACACCCTTCCCTTCCCACACACCAACATGAATATTCTTGAATTAATTTTCTTGACTTGAACCCATCCCTTCCCACAACCAACAAAATGCATCTTGAATTACACACTTCCCTTCCCACACACCATCATGAATATTTTTGAATTAATTTTCTTCACTTGAACCCTTCCCTTCTCACAACCAACAAGATGCATCTTGAATTACACCCTTCCATTCCCACACACCAACATGAATATTCTGGAATTAATTTTCTTGACTTGAACCCTTCCTTTACCACAACCAACAAGAGGCTTCTTGAATTACACGCTTCCCTTCCCACACAACAACATGAATATTCTTGAATTAATTTTCTTCACTTGGAACCTTCCCTTCCCGCAACCAACAAGATGCATCTTGAATTACACACTTCCCTTCCCACACACAAACATGAATATTCTTGAATTAATTTTCTTGAATTACACCCTTCCCTTCCCACACACGAACATGAATATTCTTGAATTAATTTTCTTGACTTGGACTCTTCCCTTCCCACAAAAAACAAGATGCATCTTGAATTACACCCTTCCCTTGCCACACACCAACATGAATATTCTTGAATTTATTTTTTTGACTTGAACCCTTCGCTTCCCAACCAAAAAAATTTATCTTGAATTACACCCTTCCCTCCCACACACCAACATGAATATTCATGAATTAATTTTCTTCACTGGAACCTTTCCCTTCCCACAACCAACAAAATGCATCTTGAATTACACACACTTCCTTTCCCACACACCAACATGAATATTCTTGACTTCAGCCCTTCCCTTCCCACTACCAACAAGATGTACCTTGAATTACCCTCTTCCCTTTTCACAGACATACATGAATATTCTTGAATTAATTTTCTTGACTTGAACCCTTCCCTTCCCACACACGAACATGAATATTCTTGAATTAATTTTCTTGACTTGGACTCTTCCCTTCCCACAAAAAACAAGATGCATCTTGAATTACACCCTTCCCTTGCCACACACCAACATGAATATTCTTGAATTTATTTTCTTGACTTGAACCCTTCGCTTCTCAACCAAAAAAATTTATCTTGAATTACACCCTTCCCTTCCCACACACCAACATGAATATTCATGAATTAATTTTCTTCACTTGAACCTTTCCCTTCCCACAACCAACAAAATGCATCTTGAATTACACACACTTCCTTTCCCACACACCAACATGAATATTCTTGACTTGAGCCCTTCCCTTCCCACTACCAACAAGATGTACCTTGAATTCCCCTCTTCCCTTTTCACAGACATACATGAATATTCTTGAATTAATTTTCTTGACTTGAACCCTTCCCTTCCCACAACCAACAAGATGCATCTTGTATTACACCCTTCCCTTCCCACACACCAACATGAATATTCTTGAATTAATTTTCTTGACTTGAACCCTTCCCTTCCCACACACCAACATGAATATTCTTGAATTAATTTTCTTGACTTTAACTCTTCCCTTCCCACAACCAACAAGATCCATCTTGAAATACTCCCTTCCCTTTCCACACACCAACATGAATATTCTTGAATTAATTTTCTTGACTTGAACCCTTCCCTTCCCTCAAAAAACAAGATGCATCTTGAATTACACCCTTCCCTTGCAACACACCAACATGAATATTCTTGAATTTATTTTCTTGACTTGAACCATTCGCTTCCCAACCAAAAAAAATTATCTTGAATTACACCCTTCCCTTCCCACACACCAACATGAATATTCATGAATTAATTTTCTTCACTTGAACCTTTCCCTTCCCACAACCAACAAGATGCATCTTGAATTACACCCTTAGCCTCCCACACACCAATATGAATACACTTGAATTG
The DNA here is from genome assembly GCA_963932465.1 of Maratus speciosus. NCBI lineage: Eukaryota > Metazoa > Arthropoda > Arachnida > Araneae > Salticidae > Maratus > Maratus speciosus. Next base: position 47,353,977 of record OZ010786.1, on the reverse strand, counting down.
ATTTTCTTCACTTGAATCCTTTCCTTACCACAACGAACAAGATGCATCTTGAATTACACCCTTCCCTACCCACACACCAACAAGAATATTCATGAATTAATTTTCTTGACTTGAACACTTCCCTTCCCACAACCAATAAGATGCATCTTGAATTACCCCCTACCTTTCCCACACACCAACATGAATATTCTTGAATTAATTTTCTTGACTTGAACTCTTCCCTTCCCACAACCAGCAAGGTGCATCTTGAACTACACCCTTCCCTTTCCACACACCAACATGAATATTCTTGAATTAATTTTCTTGACTTGAACCCTTCCCTTCCCACAACCAACAAGATGCATCATGAATTACACCCTTCTCTTCCCACACACCAAAATGAATATTCTTGAATTAATTTTCTTGACTTGAACCCTTCCCTTCCCACAACCAATAAGATGCATCTTGAATTACACACTTCCTTACCCGCACATGAACATGAATATTCTTGAATTAATTTTCTTGACTGGAATCCTTCCCATCCCACAACCAATAAGATGCGCCTTGAATTACACTCTTCCCACACACCAACATGATTATTCTTGAATTAATTTTCTTCACTTGAACCCTTGCCCTTCCCGCAACCAACAAGATGCATCTTGAATTACACACTTCCCTTCCCACACACCAACATGAATATTCTTGAATTAATTTTCTTGACTTGAACCCTTCCCTTCCCACACACCAACATGAATATTCTTGAATTAATTTTCTTGACTTTAACTCTTCCCTTCCCACAACCAACAAGATCCATCTTGAAATACTCCCTTCCCTTTCCACACACCAACATGAATATTCTTGAATTAATTTTCTTGACTTGAACCCTTCCCTTCCCGCAACCAATAAGATGCATCTTGAATTACACACTTCCCTTCCCACACGCCAACATGAATATTCTTGAATTAATTTTCTTGACTTGAACCCTTCCCTTCCCGCAACCAAAAAGTTGCATCTTGAATTACACACTTCCCTTCCCACACACCAACATGAATATTCTTGAATTAATTTTCTTGACTTGAACCCTTCCCTTCCCACAACCAACAAGATGCATCTTCAATTACTGTCTTCCCTTCCCACACACGAACATGTATATTCTTGAATTAATTTTCTTGACTTGAACCCTTCCCTTCCCACAAAAAACAAGATGCATCTTGAATTACACCCTTCCCTTGCCACACACCAACATGAATATTCTTGAATTTATTTTCTTGACTTGAACCCTTCGCTTCTCAACCAAAAAAATTTATCTTGAATTACACCCTTCCCTTCCCACACACCAACATGAATATTCATGAATTAATTTTCTTCACTTGAACCTTTCCCTTCCCACAACCAACAAAATGCATCTTGAATTACACACACTTCCTTTCCCACACACCAACATGAATATTCTTGACTTGAGCCCTTCCCTTCCCACTACCAACAAGATGTACCTTGAATTCCCCTCTTCCCTTTTCACAGACATACATGAATATTCTTGAATTAATTTTCTTGACTTGAACCCTTCCCTTCCCACAACCAACAAGATGCATCTTGTATTACACCCTTCCCTTCCCACACACCAACATGAATATTCTTGAATTAATTTTCTTGACTTGGACTCTTCCCTTCCCACAAAAAACAAGATGCATCTTGAATTACACCCTTCCCTTGCCACACACCAACATGAATATTCTTGAATTTATTTTCTTGACTTGAACCCTTCGCTTCTCAACCAAAAAAATTTATCTTGAATTACACCCTTCCCTTCCCACACACCAACATGAATATTCATGAATTAATTTTCTTCACTTGAACCTTTCCCTTCCCACAACCAACAAAATGCATCTTGAATTACACACACTTCCTTTCCCACACACCAACATGAATATTCTTGACTTGAGCCCTTCCCTACCCACTACCAACAAGATGTACCTTGAATTCCCCTCTTCCCTTTTCACAGACATACATGAATATTCTTGAATTAATTTTCTTGACTTGAACCCTTCCCTTCCCACAACCAACAAGATGCATCTTGTATTACACCCTTCCCTTCCCACACACCAACATGAATATTCTTGAATTAATTTTCTTGACTTGAACCCTTCCCTTCCCACACACCAACATGAATATTCTTGAATTAATTTTCTTGACTTTAACTCTTCCCTTCCCACAACCAACAAGATCCATCTTGAAATACTCCCTTCCCTTTCCACACACCAACATGAATATTCTTGAATTAATTTTCTTGACTTGAACCCTTCCCTTCCCTCAAAAAACAAGATGCATCTTGAATTACACCCTTCCCTTGCAACACACCAACATGAATATTCTTGAATTTATTTTCTTGACTTGAACCATTCGCTTCCCAACCAAAAAAAATTATCTTGAATTACACCCTTCCCTTCCCACACACCAACATGAATATTCATGAATTAATTTTCTTCACTTGAACCTTTCCCTTCCCACAACCAACAAGATGCATCTTGAATTACACCCTTAGCCTCCCACACACCAATATGAATACACTTGAATTGATTTTCTTCACTTGAATCCTTTCCTTACCACAACGAACAAGATGCATCTTGAATTACACCCTTCCCTACCCACACACCAACAAGAATATTCATGAATTAATTTTCTTGACTTGAACACTTCCCTTCCCACAACCAATAAGATGCATCTTGAATTACCCCCTACCTTTCCCACACACCAACATGAATATTCTTGAATTAATTTTCTTGACTTGAACCCTTCCCTTCCCACAACCAGCAAGATGCATCTTGAACTACACCCTTCCCTTTCCACACACCAACATGAATATTCTTGAATTAATTTTCTTGACTTGAACCCTTCCCTTCCCACAACCAACAAGATGCATCATGAATTACACCCTTCTCTTCCCACACACCAAAATGAATATTCTTGAATTAATTTTCTTGACTTGAACCCTTCCCTTCCCACAACCAATAAGATGCATCTTGAATTACACACTTCCTTACCCGCACATGAACATGAATATTCTTGAATTAATTTTCTTGACTGGAATCCTTCCCATCCCACAACCAATAAGATGCGCCTTGAATTACACTCTTCCCACACACCAACATGATTATTCTTGAATTAATTTTCTTCACTTGAACCCTTGCCCTTCCCGCAACCAACAAGATGCATCTTGAATTACACACTTCCCTTCCCACACACCAACATGAATATTCTTGAATTAATTTTCTTGACTTGAACCCTTCCCTTCCCACACACCAACATGAATATTCTTGAATTAATTTTCTTGACTTTAACTCTTCCCTTCCCACAACCAACAAGATCCATCTTGAAATACTCCCTTCCCTTTCCACACACCAACATGAATATTCTTGAATTAATTTTCTTGACTTGAACCCTTCCCTTCCCGCAACCAATAAGATGCATCTTGAATTACACACTTCCCTTCCCACACGCCAACATGAATATTCTTGAATTAATTTTCTTGACTTGAACCCTTCCCTTCCCGCAACCAAAAAGTTGCATCTTGAATTACACACTTCCCTTCCCACACACCAACATGAATATTCTTGAATTAATTTTCTTGACTTGAACCCTTCCCTTCCCACAACCAACAAGATGCATCTTCAATTACTGTCTTCCCTTCCCACACACGAACATGTATATTCTTGAATTAATTTTCTTGACTTGAACCCTTCCCTTCCCACAAAAAACAAGATGCATCTTGAATTACACCCTTCCCTTGCCACACACCAACATGAATATTCTTGAATTTATTTTCTTGACTTGAACCCTTCGCTTCTCAACCAAAAAAATTTATCTTGAATTACACCCTTCCCTTCCCACACACCAACATGAATATTCATGAATTAATTTTCTTCACTTGAACCTTTCCCTTCCCACAACCAACAAAATGCATCTTGAATTACACACACTTCCTTTCCCACACACCAACATGAATATTCTTGACTTGAGCCCTTCCCTTCCCACTACCAACAAGATGTACCTTGAATTCCCCTCTTCCCTTTTCACAGACATACATGAATATTCTTGAATTAATTTTCTTGACTTGAACCCTTCCCTTCCCACAACCAACAAGATGCATCTTGTATTACACCCTTCCCTTCCCACACACCAACATGAATATTCTTGAATTAATTTTCTTGACTTGAACCCTTCCCTTCCCACACACCAACATGAATATTCTTGAATTAATTTTCTTGACTTTAACTCTTCCCTTCCCACAACCAACAAGATCCATCTTTAAATACTCCCTTCCCTTTCCACACACCAACATGAATATTCTTGAATTAATTTTCTTGACTTGAACCCTTCCCTTCCCTCAAAAAACAAGATGCATCTTGAATTACACCCTTCCCTTGCAACACACCAACATGAATATTCTTGAATTTATTTTCTTGACTTGAACCCTTCGCTTCCCAACCAAAAAAAATTATCTTGAATTACACCCTTCCCTTCCCACACACCAACATGAATATTCATGAATTAATTTTCTTCACTTGAACCTTTCCCTTCCCACAACCAACAAAATGCATCTTGAATTACACACACTTCCTTTCCCACACACCAACATGAATATTCTTGACTTGAGCCCTTCCCTTCCCACTACCAACAAGATGTACCTTGAATTACCCTCTTCCCTTTTCACAGACATACATGAATATTCTTGAATTAATTTTCTTGACTTGAACCCTTCCCTTCCCACAACCAACAAGATGCATCTTGTATTACAACCTTCCCTTCCCACAACCAACAAGATGCATCTTGAATTACACCCTTCCATTCCCACACACCAACATGAATATTCTTGAATTAATTTTCTTGAGAGAACCCATCCCTTCCCACAACCAACAAAATGCATCTTGAATTACACACTTCCCTTCCCACACACCAACATGAATATTCTTGAATTAATTTTCTTCACTTGAACCCTTCCCTTCTCACAACCAACAAGATGCATCTTGAATCACACCCTTCCATTCCCACACACCAACATGAATATTCTTGAATTAATTTTCTTGACTTGAACCCTTCCCTTACCACAACCAACAAGATGCTTCTTGAATTACACGCTTCCCTTCCCACACAACAACATGAATATTCTTGAATTAATTTTCTCCACTTGAAACCTTCCCTTCCCACAACCAACAAGATGCATCTTGAATTACACACTTCCATTCCCACACACCAACATGAATATTCTTGAATTAATTTTCTTGACTTGAACCCTTCCCTTCCCACACACCAACATGAATATTCTTGAATTAATTTTCTTGACTTTAACTCTTCCCTTCCCACAACCAACAAGATCCATCTTGAAATACTCCCTTCCCTTTCCACACACCAACATGAATATTCTTGAATTAATTTTCTTGACTTGAACCCTTCGCTTCTCAACCAAAAAAATTTATCTTGAATTACACCCTTCCCTTCCCACACACCAACATGAATATTCATGAATTAATTTTCTTCACTTGAACCTTTCCCTTCCCACAACCAACAAAATGCATCTTGAATTACACACACTTCCTTTCCCACACACCAACATGAATATTCTTGACTTGAGCCCTTCCCTTCCCACTACCAACAAGATGTACCTTGAATTCCCCTCTTCCCTTTTCACAGACATACATGAATATTCTTGAATTAATTTTCTTGACTTGAACCCTTCCCTTCCCACAACCAACAAGATGCATCTTGTATTACACCCTTCCCTTCCCACACACCAACATGAATATTCTTGAATTAATTTTCTTGACTTGAACCCTTCCCTTCCCACACACCAACATGAATATTCTTGAATTAATTTTCTTGACTTTAACTCTTCCCTTCCCACAACCAACAAGATCCATCTTGAAATACTCCCTTCCCTTTCCACACACCAACATGAATATTCTTGAATTAATTTTCTTGACTTGAACCCTTCCCTTCCCTCAAAAAACAAGATGCATCTTGAATTACACCCTTCCCTTGCAACACACCAACATGAATATTCTTGAATTTATTTTCTTGACTTGAACCCTTCGCTTCCCAACCAAAAAAAATTATCTTGAATTACACCCTTCCCTTCCCACACACCAACATGAATATTCATGAATTAATTTTCTTCACTTGAACCTTTCCCTTCCCACAACCAACAAGATGCATCTTGAATTACACCCTTAGCCTCCCACACACCAATATGAATACACTTGAATTGATTTTCTTCACTTGAATCCTTTCCTTACCACAACGAACAAGATGCATCTTGAATTACACCCTTCCCTACCCACACACCAACAAGAATATTCATGAATTAATTTTCTTGACTTGAACACTTCCCTTCCCACAACCAATAAGATGCATCTTGAATTACCCCCTACCTTTCCCACACACCAACATGAATATTCTTGAATTAATTTTCTTGACTTGAACCCTTCCCTTCCCACAACCAGCAAGGTGCATCTTGAACTACACCCTTCCCTTTCCACACACCAACATGAATATTCTTGAATTAATTTTCTTGACTTGAACCCTTCCCTTCCCACAACCAACAAGATGCATCATGAATTACACCCTTCTCTTCCCACACACCAAAATGAATATTCTTGAATTAATTTTCTTGACTTGAACCCTTCCCTTCCCACAACCAATAAGATGCATCTTGAATTACACACTTCCTTACCCGCACATGAACATGAATATTCTTGAATTAATTTTCTTGACTGGAATCCTTCCCATCCCACAACCAATAAGATGCGCCTTGAATTACACTCTTCCCACACACCAACATGATTATTCTTGAATTAATTTTCTTCACTTGAACCCTTGCCCTTCCCGCAACCAACAAGATGCATCTTGAATTACACACTTCCCTTCCCACACACCAACATGAATATTCTTGAATTAATTTTCTTGACTTGAACCCTTCCCTTCCCACACACCAACATGAATATTCTTGAATTAATTTTCTTGACTTTAACTCTTCCCTTCCCACAACCAACAAGATCCATCTTGAAATACTCCCTTCCCTTTCCACACACCAACATGAATATTCTTGAATTAATTTTCTTGACTTGAACCCTTCCCTTCCCGCAACCAATAAGATGCATCTTGAATTACACACTTCCCTTCCCACACGCCAACATGAATATTCTTGAATTAATTTTCTTGACTTGAACCCTTCCCTTCCCGCAACCAAAAAGTTGCATCTTGAATTACACACTTCCCTTCCCACACACCAACATGAATATTCTTGAATTAATTTTCTTGACTTGAACCCTTCCCTTCCCACAACCAACAAGATGCATCTTCAATTACTGTCTTCCCTTCCCACACACGAACATGTATATTCTTGAATTAATTTTCTTGACTTGAACCCTTCCCTTCCCACAAAAAACAAGATGCATCTTGAATTACACCCTTCCCTTGCCACACACCAACATGAATATTCTTGAATTTATTTTCTTGACTTGAACCCTTCGCTTCTCAACCAAAAAAATTTATCTTGAATTACACCCTTCCCTTCCCACACACCAACATGAATATTCATGAATTAATTTTCTTCACTTGAACCTTTCCCTTCCCACAACCAACAAAATGCATCTTGAATTACACACACTTCCTTTCCCACACACCAACATGAATATTCTTGACTTGAGCCCTTCCCTTCCCACTACCAACAAGATGTACCTTGAATTCCCCTCTTCCCTTTTCACAGACATACATGAATATTCTTGAATTAATTTTCTTGACTTGAACCCTTCCCTTCCCACAACCAACAAGATGCATCTTGTATTACACCCTTCCCTTCCCACACACCAACATGAATATTCTTGAATTAATTTTCTTGACTTGAACCCTTCCCTTCCCACACACCAACATGAATATTCTTGAATTAATTTTCTTGACTTTAACTCTTCCCTTCCCAAAACCAACAAGATCCATCTTGAAATACTCCCTTCCCTTTCCACACACCAACATGAATAATCTTGAATTAATTTTCTTGACTTGAACCCTTCCCTTCCCTCAAAAAACAAGATGCATCTTGAATTACACCCTTCCCTTGCAACACACCAACATGAATATTCTTGAATTTATTTTCTTGACTTGAACCCTTCGCTTCCCAACCAAAAAAAATTATCTTGAATTACACCCTTCCCTTCCCACACACCAACATGAATATTCATGAATTAATTTTCTTCACTTGAACCTTTCCCTTCCCACAACCAACAAAATGCATCTTGAATTACACACACTTCCTTTCAACCACACACCAACATGAATATTCTTGACTTGAGCCCTTCCCTTCCCACTACCAACAAGATGTACCTTGAATTACCCTCTTCCCTTTTCACAGACATACATGAATATTCTTGAATTAATTTTCTTGACTTGAACCCTTCCCTTCCCACAACCAACAAGATGCATCTTGTATTACAACCTTCCCTTCCCACAACCAACAAGATGCATCTTGAATTACACCCTTCCATTCCCACACACCAACATGAATATTCTTGAATTAATTTTCTTGAGAGAACCCATCCCTTCCCACAACCAACAAAATGCATCTTGAATTACACACTTCCCTTCCCACACACCAACATGAATATTCTTGAATTAATTTTCTTCACTTGAACCCTTCCCTTCTCACAACCAACAAGATGCATCTTGAATCACACCCTTCCATTCCCACACACCAACATGAATATTCTTGAATTAATTTTCTTGACTTGAACCCTTCCCTTACCACAACCAACAAGATGCTTCTTGAATTACACGCTTCCCTTCCCACACAACAACATGAATATTCTTGAATTAATTTTCTCCACTTGAAACCTTCCCTTCCCACAACCAACAAGATGCATCTTGAATTACACACTTCCATTCCCACACACCAACATGAATATTCTTGAATTAATTTTCTTGACTTGAACCCTTCCCTTCCCACACACCAACATGAATATTCTTGAATTAATTTTCTTGACTTTAACTCTTCCCTTCCCACAACCAACAAGATCCATCTTGAAATACTCCCTTCCCTTTCCACACACCAACATGAATATTCTTGAATTAATTTTCTTGACTTGAACCCTTCCCTTCACGCAACCAATAAGATGCATCTTGAATTACACCCTTCCCTTCCCACACACCAACATGAATATACTTGAATTAATTTTCTTGACTTGAACCCTTCCCTTCCCGCAACCAACAAGATGCATCTTGAATTACACACTTCCCTTCCCACACACAAACATGAATATTCTTGAATTAATTTTCTTGACATGAACCCTTCCCTTCCCACACACGAACATGAATATTCTTGAATTAATTTTCTTGACTTGGACTCTTCCCTTCCCACAAAAAACAAGATGCATCTTGAATTACACCCTTCCCTTGCCACACACCAACATGAATATTCTTGAATTTATTTTCTTGACTTGAACCCTTCGCTTCCCAACCAAAAAAATTTATCTTGAATTACACCCTTCCCTCCCACACACCAACATGAATATTCATGAATTAATTTTCTTCACTGGAACCTTTCCCTTCCCACAACCAACAAAATGCATCTTGAATTACACACACTTCCTTTCCCACACACCAACATGAATATTCTTGACTTCAGCCCTTCCCTTCCCACTACCAACAAGATGTACCTTGAATTACCCTCTTCCCTTTTCACAGACATACATGAATATTCTTGAATTAATTTTCTTGACTTGAACCCTTCCCTTCCCACACACGAACATGAATATTCTTGAATTAAATTTCTTGACTTGGACTCTTCCCTTCCCACAAAAAACAAGATGCATCTTGAATTACACCCTTCCCTTCCCACACACCAACATGAATATTCATGAATTAATTTTCTTCACTGGAACCTTTCCCTTCCCACAACCAACAACATGCATCTTGAATTATACCCTTCCCTTCCCTTCCCACACACCAACATGAATATTTTTGAATTAATTTTCTTGACTTGAGTCGTTCCATCCCACAACCAACAAGATGCATCTTGGATTACACCCTTCTCTTCCCACAACCAACAAGATGCATCTTGAATTACACCCTTCCCTTCCCACACACCAACATGAATATTCTTGAATTAATTTTCTTGACTTGAACCCATCCCTTCCCACAACCAACAAAATGCATCTTGAATTACACACTTCCCTTCCCACACACCATCATGAATATTTTTGAATTAATTTTCTTCACTTGAACCCTTCCCTTCTCACAACCAACAAGATGCATCTTGAATTACACCCTTCCATTCCCACACACCAACATGAATATTCTGGAATTAATTTTCTTGACTTGAACCCTTCCTTTACCACAACCAACAAGAGGCTTCTTGAATTACACGCTTCCCTTCCCACACAACAACATGAATATTCTTGAATTAATTTTCTTCACTTGGAACCTTCCCTTCCCGCAACCAACAAGATGCATCTTGAATTACACACTTCCCTTCCCACACACAAACATGAATATTCTTGAATTAATTTTCTTGAATTACACCCTTCCCTTCCCACACACGAACATGAATATTCTTGAATTAATTTTCTTGACTTGGACTCTTCCCTTCCCACAAAAAACAAGATGCATCTTGAATTACACCCTTCCCTTGCCACACACCAACATGAATATTCTTGAATTTATTTTTTTGACTTGAACCCTTCGCTTCCCAACCAAAAAAATTTATCTTGAATTACACCCTTCCCTCCCACACACCAACATGAATATTCATGAATTAATTTTCTTCACTGGAACCTTTCCCTTCCCACAACCAACAAAATGCATCTTGAATTACACACACTTCCTTTCCCACACACCAACATGAATATTCTTGACTTCAGCCCTTCCCTTCCCACTACCAACAAGATGTACCTTGAATTACCCTCTTCCCTTTTCACAGACATACATGAATATTCTTGAATTAATTTTCTTGACTTGAACCCTTCCCTTCCCACACACGAACATGAATATTCTTGAATTAATTTTCTTGACTTGGACTCTTCCCTTCCCACAAAAAACAAGATGCATCTTGAATTACACCCTTCCCTTCCCACACACCAACATGAATATTCATGAATTAATTTTCTTCACTGGAACCTTTCCCTTCCCACAACCAACAACATGCATCTTGAATTATACCCTTCCCTTCCCTTCCCACACACCAACATGAATATTTTTGAATTAATTTTCTTGACTTGAGTCGTTCCTTCCCACAACCAACAAGATGCATCTTGGATTACACCCTTCTCTTCCCACAACCAACAAGATGCATCTTGAATTACACCCTTCCCTTCCCACACACAAACATGAATATTCTTGAATTAATTTTCTTGACTTGAACCCATCCCTTCCCACAACCAACAAAATGCATCTTGATTTCCACACTTCCCTTCCCACACACCATCATGAATATTTTTGAATTAATTTTCTTCACTTGAACCCTTCCCTTCTCACAACCAACAAGATGCATCTTGAATTACAACCTTCCATTCCCACACACCAACATGAATATTCTGGAATTAATTTTCTTGACTTGAACCCTTCCTTTACCACAACCAACAAGAGGCTTCTTGAATTACACGCTTCCCTTCCCACACAACAACATGAATATTCTTGAATTAATTTTCTTCACTTGGAACCTTCCCTTCCCACAACGAACAAGATGCATCTTGAATTACACCCTTCCCTTCCCACACACCAACATGAATATTCTTGAATTAATTTTCTTGACTTGAACACTTCCCTTCCCACAACCAACAAGATGCATCTGGAATTACACCCTTCCCTTCCCACACAACAACATGAATATTCTTGAATTAATTTTCTTGACCTGAACCCTTCCCTTCCCACAACCAACAAGATGCATCTTGAATTACACTCTTCCCTTCCCACACGCCAACATGAATATTCTTGAATCAATTTTCTTGACTTGAACCCTTCCCTTCTCACAACCAACAAGATGCATCTTGAATTACACCCTTCCCTACCCACTCACCATCAAGAATATTCATGAATTAATTTTCTTGACTTTAACCCTTCCCTTCCCACAACCAATAAGATGCATCTTGAATTACTCCCTTCCTTTCCAACACACCAACATGAATATTCTTGAATTAATTTTCTTGACTTGAACCCTTCTCTTTCCACAACCAACAAAATGCATCTTGAATTACACACTTCCCTCCCAAACACCAACATGAATAATCTTGAATTAATTTTCTTGACTTGAACCCATCCCTTCCCACAACCAACAAGATGCATCTTGTATTACAACCTTCCCTTCCCACAACCAACAAGATGCATCTTGAATTACACCCTTCCATTCCCACACACCAACATGAATATTCTTGAATTAATTTTCTTGAGTGAACCCATCCCTTCCCACAACCAACAAAATGCATCTTGAATTACACACTTCCCTTCCCACACACCAACATGAATATTCATGAATTAATTTTCTTCACTTGAACCTTTCCCTTCCCACAACCAACAAAATGCATCTTGAATTACACACACTTCCTTTCAACCACACACCAACATGAATATTCTTGACTTGAGCCCTTCCCTTCCCACTACCAACAAGATGTACCTTGAATTACCCTCTTCCCTTTTCACAGACATACATGAATATTCTTGAATTAATTTTCTTGACTTGAACCCTTCCCTTCCCACAACCAACAAGATGCATCTTGTATTACAACCTTCCCTTCCCACAACCAACAAGATGCATCTTGAATTACACCCTTCCATTCCCACACACCAACATGAATATTCTTGAATTAATTTTCTTGAGAGAACCCATCCCTTCCCACAACCAACAAAATGCATCTTGAATTACACACTTCCCTTCCCACACACCAACATGAATATTCTTGAATTAATTTTCTTCACTTGAACCCTTCCCTTCTCACAACCAACAAGATGCATCTTGAATCACACCCTTCCATTCCCACACACCAACATGAATATTCTTGAATTAATTTTCTTGACTTGAACCCTTCCCTTACCACAACCAACAAGATGCTTCTTGAATTACACGCTTCCCTTCCCACACAACAACATGAATATTCTTGAATTAATTTTCTCCACTTGAAACCTTCCCTTCCCACAACCAACAAGATGCATCTTGAATTACACACTTCCATTCCCACACACCAACATGAATATTCTTGAATTAATTTTCTTGACTTGAACCCTTCCCTTCCCACACACCAACATGAATATTCTTGAATTAATTTTCTTGACTTTAACTCTTCCCTTCCCACAACCAACAAGATCCATCTTGAAATACTCCCTTCCCTTTCCACACACCAACATGAATATTCTTGAATTAATTTTCTTGACTTGAACCCTTCCCTTCACGCAACCAATAAGATGCATCTTGAATTACACCCTTCCCTTCCCACACACCAACATGAATATACTTGAATTAATTTTCTTGACTTGAACCCTTCCCTTCCCGCAACCAACAAGATGCATCTTGAATTACACACTTCCCTTCCCACACACAAACATGAATATTCTTGAATTAATTTTCTTGACATGAACCCTTCCCTTCCCACACACGAACATGAATATTCTTGAATTAATTTTCTTGACTTGGACTCTTCCCTTCCCACAAAAAACAAGATGCATCTTGAATTACACCCTTCCCTTGCCACACACCAACATGAATATTCTTGAATTTATTTTCTTGACTTGAACCCTTCGCTTCCCAACCAAAAAAATTTATCTTGAATTACACCCTTCCCTCCCACACACCAACATGAATATTCATGAATTAATTTTCTTCACTGGAACCTTTCCCTTCCCACAACCAACAAAATGCATCTTGAATTACACACACTTCCTTTCCCACACACCAACATGAATATTCTTGACTTCAGCCCTTCCCTTCCCACTACCAACAAGATGTACCTTGAATTACCCTCTTCCCTTTTCACAGACATACATGAATATTCTTGAATTAATTTTCTTGACTTGAACCCTTCCCTTCCCACACACGAACATGAATATTCTTGAATTAAATTTCTTGACTTGGACTCTTCCCTTCCCACAAAAAACAAGATGCATCTTGAATTACACCCTTCCCTTCCCACACACCAACATGAATATTCATGAATTAATTTTCTTCACTGGAACCTTTCCCTTCCCACAACCAACAACATGCATCTTGAATTATACCCTTCCCTTCCCTTCCCACATACCAACATGAATATTTTTGAATTAATTTTCTTGACTTGAGTCGTTCCATCCCACAACCAACAAGATGCATCTTGGATTACACCCTTCTCTTCCCACAACCAACAAGATGCATCTTGAATTACACCCTTCCCTTCCCACACACCAACATGAATATTCTTGAATTAATTTTCTTGACTTGAACCCATCCCTTCCCACAACCAACAAAATGCATCTTGAATTACACACTTCCCTTCCCACACACCATCATGAATATTTTTGAATTAATTTTCTTCACTTGAACCCTTCCCTTCTCACAACCAACAAGATGCATCTTGAATTACACCCTTCCATTCCCACACACCAACATGAATATTCTGGAATTAATTTTCTTGACTTGAACCCTTCCTTTACCACAACCAACAAGAGGCTTCTTGAATTACACGCTTCCCTTCCCACACAACAACATGAATATTCTTGAATTAATTTTCTTCACTTGGAACCTTCCCTTCCCACAACGAACAAGATGCATCTTGAATTACACCCTTCCCTTCCCACACACCAACATGAATATTCTTGAATTAATTTTCTTGACTTGAACACTTCCCTTCCCACAACCAACAAGATGCATCTGGAATTACACCCTTCCCTTCCCACACAACAACATGAATATTCTTGAATTAATTTTCTTGACCTGAACCCTTCCCTTCCCACAACCAACAAGATGCATCTTGAATTACACTCTTCCCTTCCCACACGCCAACATGAATATTCTTGAATCAATTTTCTTGACTTGAACCCTTCCCTTCTCACAACCAACAAGATGCATCTTGAATTACACCCTTCCCTACCCACTCACCATCAAGAATATTCATGAATTAATTTTCTTGACTTTAACCCTTCCCTTCCCACAACCAATAAGATGCATCTTGAATTACTCCCTTCCTTTCCAACACACCAACATGAATATTCTTGAATTAATTTTCTTGACTTGAACCCTTCTCTTTCCACAACCAACAAGATGCATCTTGAATTACACACTTCCCTCCCAAACACCAACATGAATATTCTTGAATTAATTTTCTTGACTTGAACCCATCCCTTCCCACAACCAACAAGATGCATCTTGTATTACAACCTTCCCTTCCCACAACCAACAAGATGCATCTTGAATTACACCCTTCCATTCCCACACACCAACATGAATATTCTTGAATTAATTTTCTTGAGTGAACCCATCCCTTCCCACAACCAACAAAATGCATCTTGAATTACACACTTCCCTTCCCACACACCAACATGAATATTCTTGAATTAATTTTCTTGACTTGAACCCTTCTCTTTCCACAACCAACAAGATGCATCTTGAATTACACACTTCCCTCCCAAACACCAACATGAATATTCTTGAATTAATTTTCTTGACTTGAACCCTTCCCTTCCCACAACCAACAAGATGCATCTTGTATTACAACCTTCCCTTCCCACAACCAACAAGATGCATCTTGAATTACACCCTTCCATTCCCACACACCAACATGAATATTCTTGAATTAATTTTCTTGAGTGAACCCATCCCTTCCCACAACCAACAAAATGCATCTTGAATTACACACTTCCCTTCCCACACACCAACATGAATATTCTTGAATTAATTTTCTTCACTTGAACCCTTCCCTTCTCACAACCAACAAGATGCATCTTGAATCACACCCTTCCATTCCCACACACCAACATGAATATACTTGAATTAATTTTCTTGACTTGAACCCTTCCCTTACCACAACCAACAAGATGCTTCTTGAATTACACGCTTCCCTTCCCACACAACAACATGAATATTCTTGAATTAATTTTCTCCACTTGAAACCTTCCCTTCCTACAACCAACAAGATGCATCTTGAATTACACACTTCCCTTCCCACACACCAACATGAATATTCTTGAATTAATTTTCTTGACTTGAACCCTTCCCTTCCCACACACCAACATGAATATTCTTGAATTAATTTTCTTGACTTTAACTCTTCCCTTCCCACAACCAACAAGATCCATCTTGAAATACTCCCTTCCCTTTCCACACACCAACATGAATATTCTTGAATTAATTTTCTTGACTTGAACCCTTCCCTTCACGCAACCAATAAGATGCATCTTGAATTACACCCTTCCCTTCCCACACACCAACATGAATATACTTGAATTAATTTTCTTGACTTGAACCCTTCCCTTCCCGCAACCAACAAGATGCATCTTGAATTACACACTTCCCTTCCCACACACAAACATGAATATTCTTGAATTAATTTTCTTGACATGAACCCTTCCCTTCCCACACACGAACATGAATATTCTTGAATTAATTTTCTTGACTTGGACTCTTCCCTTCCCACAAAAAACAAGATTCATCTTGAATTACACCCTTCCCTTGCCACACACCAACATGAATATTCTTGAATTTATTTTCTTGACTTGAACCCTTCGCTTCCCAACCAAAAAAATTTATCTTGAATTACACCCTTCCCTCCCACACACCAACATGAATATTCATGAATTAATTTTCTTCACTGGAACCTTTCCCTTCCCACAACCAACAAAATGCATCTTGAATTACACACACTTCCTTTCCCACACACCAACATGAATATTCTTGACTTCAGCCCTTCCCTTCCCACTACCAACAAGATGTACCTTGAATTACCCTCTTCCCTTTTCACAGACATACATGAATATTCTTGAATTAATTTTCTTGACTTGAACCCTTCCCTTCCCACACACGATTATGAATATTCTTGAATTAATTTTCTTGACTTGGACTCTTCCCTTCCCACAAAAAACAAGATGCATCTTGAATTACACCCTTCCCTTCCCACACACCAACATGAATATTCATGAATTAATTTTCTTCACTGGAACCTTTCCCTTCCCACAACCAACAACATGCATCTTGAATTATACCCTTCCCTTCCCTTCCCACACACCAACATGAATATTTTTGAATTAATTTTCTTGACTTGAGTCGTTCCTTCCCACAACCAACAAGATGCATCTTGGATTACACCCTTCTCTTCCCACAACCAACAAGATGCATCTTGAATTACACCCTTCCCTTCCCACACACCAACATGAATATTCTTGAATTAATTTTCTTGACTTGAACCCATCCCTTCCCACAACCAACAAAATGCATCTTGAATTGCACACTTCCCTTCCCACACACCATCATGAATATTTTTGAATTAATTTTCTTCACTTGAACCCTTCCCTTCTCACAACCAACAAGATGCATCTTGAATTACACCCTTCCATTCCCACACACCAACATGAATATTCTGGAATTAATTTTCTTGACTTGAACCCTTCCTTTACCACAACCAACAAGAGGCTTCTTGAATTACACGCTTCCCTTCCCACACAACAACATGAATATTCTTGAATTAATTTTCTTCACTTGGAACCTTCCCTTCCCACAACGAACAAGATGCATCTTGAATTACACCCTTCCCTTCCCACACACCAACATGAATATTCTTGAATTAATTTTCTTGACTTGAACACTTCCCTTCCCACAACCAACAAGATGCATCTGGAATTACACCCTTCCCTTCCCACACACCAACATGAATATTCTTGAATTAATTTTCTTGACCTGAACCCTTCCCTTCCCACAACCAACAAGATGCATCTTGAATTACACCCTTCCCTTCCCACACGCCAACATGAATATTCTTGAATCAATTTTCTTGACTTGAACCCTTCCCTTCTCACAACCAACAAGATGCATCTTGAATTACACCCTTCCCTACCCACTCACCACCAAGAATATTCATGAATTAATTTTCTTGACTTGAACCCTTCCCTTCCCACAACCAATAAGATGCATCTGTAATTACTCCCTTCCTTTCCAACACACCAACATGAATATTCTTGAATTAATTTTCTTGACTTGAACCCTTCTCTTTCCACAACCAACAAGATGCATCTTGAATTACACACTTCCCTCCCAAACACCAACATGAATATTCTTGAATTAATTTTCTTGACTTGAACCCTTCCCTTCCCACAACCAACAAGATGCATCTTGGATTACACCCTTCCCTTCCCACAACCAAAAAGATGCATGTTGAATTACCCCCTTCCCTTCCCACACACCAACATGAGTATTCTTGAATTAATTTTCTTCACTTGAACCCTTCCCTTCTCACAACCAACAAGATGCATCTTGAATTACACCCTTCCATTCCCACACACCAACATGAATATTCTTGAATTAATTTTCTTGACTTGAACCCTTCCCTTACCACAACCAACAAGATGCTTCTTGAATTACACACTTCCCTTCCCACACAACAACATGAATATTCTTGAATTAATTTTCTTCACTTGAAACTTTCCTTTCCCACAACGAACAAGATGCATCTTGAATTACACCCTTCCCTTCCCACACACCAACATGAAAATTCTTGAATTAATTTTCTTGACTTGAACACTTCCCTTCCCACAACCAACAAGATGCATCTTGAATTACACCCTTCCCTTCCCACACACCAACATGAATATTCTTGAATTAATTTTCTTCACTTGAAACTTTCCCTTCCCACAACGAACAAGATGCATCTTGAATTACACCCTTCCCTTCCCACACACCAACATGAATATTCTTGAATTAATTTTCTTGACTTGAACACTTCCCTTCCCACAACCAACAAGATGCATCTTGAATTACACCCTTAGCCTCCCACACACCAATATGAATACACTTGAATTGATTTTCTTCACTTGAATCCTTTCCTTACCACAACGAACAAGATGCATCTTGAATTACACCCTTCCCTACCCACACACCAACAAGAATATTCATGAATTAATTTTCTTGACTTGAACACTTCCCTTCCCACAACCAATAAGATGCATCTTGAATTACCCCCTACCTTTCCCACACACCAACATGAATATTCTTGAATTAATTTTCTTGACTTGAACCCTTCCCTTCCCACAACCAGCAAGGTGCATCTTGAACTACACCCTTCCCTTTCCACACACCAACATGAATATTCTTGAATTAATTTTCTTGACTTGAACCCTTCCCTTCCCACAACCAACAAGATGCATCATGAATTACACCCTTCTCTTCCCACACACCAAAATGAATATTCTTGAATTAATTTTCTTGACTTGAACCCTTCCCTTCCCACAACCAATAAGATGCATCTTGAATTACACACTTCCTTACCCGCACATGAACATGAATATTCTTGAATTAATTTTCTTGACTGGAATCCTTCCCATCCCACAACCAATAAGATGCGCCTTGAATTACACTCTTCCCACACACCAACATGATTATTCTTGAATTAATTTTCTTCACTTGAACCCTTGCCCTTCCCGCAACCAACAAGATGCATCTTGAATTACACACTTCCCTTCCCACACACCAACATGAATATTCTTGAATTAATTTTCTTGACTTGAACCCTTCCCTTCCCACACACCAACATGAATATTCTTGAATTAATTTTCTTGACTTTAACTCTTCCCTTCCCACAACCAACAAGATCCATCTTGAAATACTCCCTTCCCTTTCCACACACCAACATGAATATTCTTGAATTAATTTTCTTGACTTGAACCCTTCCCTTCCCGCAACCAATAAGATGCATCTTGAATTACACACTTCCCTTCCCACACGCCAACATGAATATTCTTGAATTAATTTTCTTGACTTGAACCCTTCCCTTCCCGCAACCAAAAAGTTGCATCTTGAATTACACACTTCCCTTCCCACACACCAACATGAATATTCTTGAATTAATTTTCTTGACTTGAACCCTTCCCTTCCCACAACCAACAAGATGCATCTTCAATTACTGTCTTCCCTTCCCACACACGAACATGTATATTCTTGAATTAATTTTCTTGACTTGAACCCTTCCCTTCCCACAAAAAACAAGATGCATCTTGAATTACACCCTTCCCTTGCCACACACCAACATGAATATTCTTGAATTTATTTTCTTGACTTGAACCCTTCGCTTCTCAACCAAAAAAATTTATCTTGAATTACACCCTTCCCTTCCCACACACCAACATGAATATTCATGAATTAATTTTCTTCACTTGAACCTTTCCCTTCCCACAACCAACAAAATGCATCTTGAATTACACACACTTCCTTTCCCACACACCAACATGAATATTCTTGACTTGAGCCCTTCCCTTCCCACTACCAACAAGATGTACCTTGAATTCCCCTCTTCCCTTTTCACAGACATACATGAATATTCTTGAATTAATTTTCTTGACTTGAACCCTTCCCTTCCCACAACCAACAAGATGCATCTTGTATTACACCCTTCCCTTCCCACACACCAACATGAATATTCTTGAATTAATTTTCTTGACTTGAACCCTTCCCTTCCCACACACCAACATGAATATTCTTGAATTAATTTTCTTGACTTTAACTCTTCCCTTCCCACAACCAACAAGATCCATCTTGAAATACTCCCTTCCCTTTCCACACACCAACATGAATATTCTTGAATTAATTTTCTTGACTTGAACCCTTCCCTTCCCTCAAAAAACAAGATGCATCTTGAATTACACCCTTCCCTTGCAACACACCAACATGAATATTCTTGAATTTATTTTCTTGACTTGAACCCTTCGCTTCCCAACCAAAAAAAATTATCTTGAATTACACCCTTCCCTTCCCACACACCAACATGAATATTCATGAATTAATTTTCTTGACTTGAACCCTTCCCTTCCCACAACCAATAAGATGCATCTGTAATTACTCCCTTCCTTTCCAACACACCAACATGAATATTCTTGAATTAATTTTCTTGACTTGAACCCTTCTCTTTCCACAACCAACAAGATGCATCTTGAATTACACACTTCCCTCCCAAACACCAACATGAATATTCTTGAATTAATTTTCTTGACTTGAACCCTTCCCTTCCCACAACCAACAAGATGCATCTTGGATTACACCCTTCCCTTCCCACAACCAAAAAGATGCATGTTGAATTACCCCCTTCCCTTCCCACACACCAACATGAGTATTCTTGAATTAATTTTCTTCACTTGAACCCTTCCCTTCTCACAACCAACAAGATGCATCTTGAATTACACCCTTCCATTCCCACACACCAACATGAATATTCTTGAATTAATTTTCTTGACTTGAACCCTTCCCTTACCACAACCAACAAGATGCTTCTTGAATTACACACTTCCCTTCCCACACAACAACATGAATATTCTTGAATTAATTTTCTTCACTTGAAACTTTCCTTTCCCACAACGAACAAGATGCATCTTGAATTACACCCTTCCCTTCCCACACACCAACATGAAAATTCTTGAATTAATTTTCTTGACTTGAACACTTCCCTTCCCACAACCAACAAGATGCATCTTGAATTACACCCTTCCCTTCCCACACACCAACATGAATATTCTTGAATTAATTTTCTTCACTTGAAACTTTCCCTTCCCACAACGAACAAGATGCATCTTGAATTACACCCTTCCCTTCCCACACACCAACATGAATATTCTTGAATTAATTTTCTTGACTTGAACACTTCCCTTCCCACAACCAACAAGATGCATCTTGAATTACACCCTTAGCCTCCCACACACCAATATGAATACACTTGAATTGATTTTCTTCACTTGAATCCTTTCCTTACCACAACGAACAAGATGCATCTTGAATTACACCCTTCCCTACCCACACACCAACAAGAATATTCATGAATTAATTTTCTTGACTTGAACACTTCCCTTCCCACAACCAATAAGATGCATCTTGAATTACCCCCTACCTTTCCCACACACCAACATGAATATTCTTGAATTAATTTTCTTGACTTGAACCCTTCCCTTCCCACAACCAGCAAGGTGCATCTTGAACTACACCCTTCCCTTTCCACACACCAACATGAATATTCTTGAATTAATTTTCTTGACTTGAACCCTTCCCTTCCCACAACCAACAAGATGCATCATGAATTACACCCTTCTCTTCCCACACACCAAAATGAATATTCTTGAATTAATTTTCTTGACTTGAACCCTTCCCTTCCCACAACCAATAAGATGCATCTTGAATTACACACTTCCTTACCCGCACATGAACATGAATATTCTTGAATTAATTTTCTTGACTGGAATCCTTCCCATCCCACAACCAATAAGATGCGCCTTGAATTACACTCTTCCCACACACCAACATGATTATTCTTGAATTAATTTTCTTCACTTGAACCCTTGCCCTTCCCGCAACCAACAAGATGCATCTTGAATTACACACTTCCCTTCCCACACACCAACATGAATATTCTTGAATTAATTTTCTTGACTTGAACCCTTCCCTTCCCACACACCAACATGAATATTCTTGAATTAATTTTCTTGACTTTAACTCTTCCCTTCCCACAACCAACAAGATCCATCTTGAAATACTCCCTTCCCTTTCCACACACCAACATGAATATTCTTGAATTAATTTTCTTGACTTGAACCCTTCCCTTCCCGCAACCAATAAGATGCATCTTGAATTACACACTTCCCTTCCCACACGCCAACATGAATATTCTTGAATTAATTTTCTTGACTTGAACCCTTCCCTTCCCGCAACCAAAAAGTTGCATCTTGAATTACACACTTCCCTTCCCACACACCAACATGAATATTCTTGAATTAATTTTCTTGACTTGAACCCTTCCCTTCCCACAACCAACAAGATGCATCTTCAATTACTGTCTTCCCTTCCCACACACGAACATGTATATTCTTGAATTAATTTTCTTGACTTGAACCCTTCCCTTCCCACAAAAAACAAGATGCATCTTGAATTACACCCTTCCCTTGCCACACACCAACATGAATATTCTTGAATTTATTTTCTTGACTTGAACCCTTCGCTTCTCAACCAAAAAAATTTATCTTGAATTACACCCTTCCCTTCCCACACACCAACATGAATATTCATGAATTAATTTTCTTCACTTGAACCTTTCCCTTCCCACAACCAACAAAATGCATCTTGAATTACACACACTTCCTTTCCCACACACCAACATGAATATTCTTGACTTGAGCCCTTCCCTTCCCACTACCAACAAGATGTACCTTGAATTCCCCTCTTCCCTTTTCACAGACATACATGAATATTCTTGAATTAATTTTCTTGACTTGAACCCTTCCCTTCCCACAACCAACAAGATGCATCTTGTATTACACCCTTCCCTTCCCACACACCAACATGAATATTCTTGAATTAATTTTCTTGACTTGAACCCTTCCCTTCCCACACACCAACATGAATATTCTTGAATTAATTTTCTTGACTTTAACTCTTCCCTTCCCACAACCAACAAGATCCATCTTGAAATACTCCCTTCCCTTTCCACACACCAACATGAATATTCTTGAATTAATTTTCTTGACTTGAACCCTTCCCTTCCCTCAAAAAACAAGATGCATCTTGAATTACACCCTTCCCTTGCAACACACCAACATGAATATTCTTGAATTTATTTTCTTGACTTGAACCCTTCGCTTCCCAACCAAAAAAAATTATCTTGAATTACACCCTTCCCTTCCCACACACCAACATGAATATTCATGAATTAATTTTCTTCACTTGAACCTTTCCCTTCCCACAACCAACAAGATGCATCTTGAATTACACCCTTAGCCTCCCACACACCAATATGAATACACTTGAATTGATTTTCTTCACTTGAATCCTTTCCTTACCACAACGAACAAGATGCATCTTGAATTACACCCTTCCCTACCCACACACCAACAAGAATATTCATGAATTAATTTTCTTGACTTGAACACTTCCCTTCCCACAACCAATAAGATGCATCTTGAATTACCCCCTACCTTTCCCACACACCAACATGAATATTCTTGAATTAATTTTCTTGACTTGAACCCTTCCCTTCCCACAACCAGCAAGGTGCATCTTGAACTACACCCTTCCCTTTCCACACACCAACATGAATATTCTTGAATTAATTTTCTTGACTTGAACCCTTCCCTTCCCACAACCAACAAGATGCATCATGAATTACACCCTTCTCTTCCCACACACCAAAATGAATATTCTTGAATTAATTTTCTTGACTTGAACCCTTCCCTTCCCACAACCAATAAGATGCATCTTGAATTACACACTTCCTTACCCGCACATGAACATGAATATTCTTGAATTAATTTTCTTGACTGGAATCCTTCCCATCCCACAACCAATAAGATGCGCCTTGAATTACACTCTTCCCACACACCAACATGATTATTCTTGAATTAATTTTCTTCACTTGAACCCTTGCCCTTCCCGCAACCAACAAGATGCATCTTGAATTACACACTTCCCTTCCCACACACCAACATGAATATTCTTGAATTAATTTTCTTGACTTGAACCCTTCCCTTCCCACACACCAACATGAATATTCTTGAATTAATTTTCTTGACTTTAACTCTTCCCTTCCCACAACCAACAAGATCCATCTTGAAATACTCCCTTCCCTTTCCACACACCAACATGAATATTCTTGAATTAATTTTCTTGACTTGAACCCTTCCCTTCCCGCAACCAATAAGATGCATCTTGAATTACACACTTCCCTTCCCACACGCCAACATGAATATTCTTGAATTAATTTTCTTGACTTGAACCCTTCCCTTCCCGCAACCAAAAAGTTGCATCTTGAATTACACACTTCCCTTCCCACACACCAACATGAATATTCTTGAATTAATTTTCTTGACTTGAACCCTTCCCTTCCCACAACCAACAAGATGCATCTTCAATTACTGTCTTCCCTTCCCACACACGAACATGTATATTCTTGAATTAATTTTCTTGACTTGAACCCTTCCCTTCCCACAAAAAACAAGATGCATCTTGAATTACACCCTTCCCTTGCCACACACCAACATGAATATTCTTGAATTTATTTTCTTGACTTGAACCCTTCGCTTCTCAACCAAAAAAATTTATCTTGAATTACACCCTTCCCTTCCCACACACCAACATGAATATTCATGAATTAATTTTCTTCACTTGAACCTTTCCCTTCCCACAACCAACAAAATGCATCTTGAATTACACACACTTCCTTTCCCACACACCAACATGAATATTCTTGACTTGAGCCCTTCCCTTCCCACTACCAACAAGATGTACCTTGAATTCCCCTCTTCCCTTTTCACAGACATACATGAATATTCTTGAATTAATTTTCTTGACTTGAACCCTTCCCTTCCCACAACCAACAAGATGCATCTTGTATTACACCCTTCCCTTCCCACACACCAACATGAATATTCTTGAATTAATTTTCTTGACTTGAACCCTTCCCTTCCCACACACCAACATGAATATTCTTGAATTAATTTTCTTGACTTTAACTCTTCCCTTCCCACAACCAACAAGATCCATCTTGAAATACTCCCTTCCCTTTCCACACACCAACATGAATATTCTTGAATTAATTTTCTTGACTTGAACCCTTCCCTTCCCTCAAAAAACAAGATGCATCTTGAATTACACCCTTCCCTTGCAACACACCAACATGAATATTCTTGAATTTATTTTCTTGACTTGAACCCTTCGCTTCCCAACCAAAAAAAATTATCTTGAATTACACCCTTCCCTTCCCACACACCAACATGAATATTCATGAATTAATTTTCTTCACTTGAACCTTTCCCTTCCCACAACCAACAAAATGCATCTTGAATTACACACACTTCCTTTCCCACACACCAACATGAATATTCTTGACTTGAGCCCTTCCCTTCCCACTACCAACAAGATGTACCTTGAATTACCCTCTTCCCTTTTCACAGACATACATGAATATTCTTGAATTAATTTTCTTGACTTGAACCCTTCCCTCCCCACAACCAACAAGATGCATCTTGTATTACAACCTTCCCTTCCCACAACCAACAAGATGCATCTTGAATTACACCCTTCCATTCCCACACACCAACATGAATATTCTTGAATTAATTTTCTTGAGAGAACCCATCCCTTCCCACAACCAACAAAATGCATCTTGAATTACACACTTCCCTTCCCACACACCAACATGAATATTCTTGAATTAATTTTCTTCACTTGAACCCTTCCCTTCTCACAACCAACAAGATGCATCTTGAATCACACCCTTCCATTCCCACACACCAACATGAATATTCTTGAATTAATTTTCTTGACTTGAACCCTTCCCTTACCACAACCAACAAGATGCTTCTTGAATTACACGCTTCCCTTCCCACACAACAACATGAATATTCTTGAATTAATTTTCTCCACTTGAAACCTTCCCTTCCCACAACCAACAAGATGCATCTTGAATTACACACTTCCATTCCCACACACCAACATGAATATTCTTGAATTAATTTTCTTGACTTGAACCCTTCCCTTCCCACACACCAACATGAATATTCTTGAATTAATTTTCTTGACTTTAACTCTTCCCTTCCCACAACCAACAAGATCCATCTTGAAATACTCCCTTCCCTTTCCACACACCAACATGAATATTCTTGAATTAATTTTCTTGACTTGAACCCTTCCCTTCACGCAACCAATAAGATGCATCTTGAATTACACCCTTCCCTTCCCACACACCAACATGAATATACTTGAATTAATTTTCTTGACTTGAACCCTTCCCTTCCCGCAACCAACAAGATGCATCTTGAATTACACACTTCCCTTCCCACACACAAACATGAATATTCTTGAATTAATTTTCTTGACATGAACCCTTCCCTTCCCACACACGAACATGAATATTCTTGAATTAATTTTCTTGACTTGGACTCTTCCCTTCCCACAAAAAACAAGATGCATCTTGAATTACACCCTTCCCTTGCCACACACCAACATGAATATTCTTGAATTTATTTTCTTGACTTGAACCCTTCGCTTCCCAACCAAAAAAATTTATCTTGAATTACACCCTTCCCTCCCACACACCAACATGAATATTCATGAATTAATTTTCTTCACTGGAACCTTTCCCTTCCCACAACCAACAAAATGCATCTTGAATTACACACACTTCCTTTCCCACACACCAACATGAATATTCTTGACTTCAGCCCTTCCCTTCCCACTACCAACAAGATGTACCTTGAATTACCCTCTTCCCTTTTCACAGACATACATGAATATTCTTGAATTAATTTTCTTGACTTGAACCCTTCCCTTCCCACACACGAAAATGAATATTCTTGAATTAAATTTCTTGACTTGGACTCTTCCCTTCCCACAAAAAACAAGATGCATCTTGAATTATACCCTTCCCTTCCCTTCCCACACACCAACATGAATATTTTTGAATTAATTTTCTTGACTTGAGTCGTTCCATCCCACAACCAACAAGATGCATCTTGGATTACACCCTTCTCTTCCCACAACCAACAAGATGCATCTTGAATTACACCCTTCCCTTCCCACACACCAACATGAATATTCTTGAATTAATTTTCTTGACTTGAACCCATCCCTTCCCACAACCAACAAAATGCATCTTGAATTACACACTTCCCTTCCCACACACCATCATGAATATTTTTGAATTAATTTTCTTCACTTGAACCCTTCCCTTCTCACAACCAACAAGATGCATCTTGAATTACACCCTTCCATTCCCACACACCAACATGAATATTCTGGAATTAATTTTCTTGACTTGAACCCTTCCTTTACCACAACCAACAAGAGGCTTCTTGAATTACACGCTTCCCTTCCCACACAACAACATGAATATTCTTGAATTAATTTTCTTCACTTGGAACCTTCCCTTCCCGCAACCAACAAGATGCATCTTGAATTACACACTTCCCTTCCCACACACAAACATGAATATTCTTGAATTAATTTTCTTGAATTACACCCTTCCCTTCCCACACACGAACATGAATATTCTTGAATTAATTTTCTTGACTTGGACTCTTCCCTTCCCACAAAAAACAAGATGCATCTTGAATTACACCCTTCCCTTGCCACACACCAACATGAATATTCTTGAATTTATTTTTTTGACTTGAACCCTTCGCTTCCCAACCAAAAAAATTTATCTTGAATTACACCCTTCCCTCCCACACACCAACATGAATATTCATGAATTAATTTTCTTCACTGGAACCTTTCCCTTCCCACAACCAACAAAATGCATCTTGAATTACACACACTTCCTTTCCCACACACCAACATGAATATTCTTGACTTCAGCCCTTCCCTTCCCACTACCAACAAGATGTACCTTGAATTACCCTCTTCCCTTTTCACAGACATACATGAATATTCTTGAATTAATTTTCTTGACTTGAACCCTTCCCTTCCCACACACGAACATGAATATTCTTGAATTAATTTTCTTGACTTGGACTCTTCCCTTCCCACAAAAAACAAGATGCATCTTGAATTACACCCTTCCCTTGCCACACACCAACATGAATATTCTTGAATTTATTTTCTTGACTTGAACCCTTCGCTTCTCAACCAAAAAAATTTATCTTGAATTACACCCTTCCCTTCCCACACACCAACATGAATATTCATGAATTAATTTTCTTCACTTGAACCTTTCCCTTCCCACAACCAACAAAATGCATCTTGAATTACACACACTTCCTTTCCCACACACCAACATGAATATTCTTGACTTGAGCCCTTCCCTTCCCACTACCAACAAGATGTACCTTGAATTCCCCTCTTCCCTTTTCACAGACATACATGAATATTCTTGAATTAATTTTCTTGACTTGAACCCTTCCCTTCCCACAACCAACAAGATGCATCTTGTATTACACCCTTCCCTTCCCACACACCAACATGAATATTCTTGAATTAATTTTCTTGACTTGAACCCTTCCCTTCCCACACACCAACATGAATATTCTTGAATTAATTTTCTTGACTTTAACTCTTCCCTTCCCACAACCAACAAGATCCATCTTGAAATACTCCCTTCCCTTTCCACACACCAACATGAATATTCTTGAATTAATTTTCTTGACTTGAACCCTTCCCTTCCCTCAAAAAACAAGATGCATCTTGAATTACACCCTTCCCTTGCAACACACCAACATGAATATTCTTGAATTTATTTTCTTGACTTGAACCCTTCGCTTCCCAACCAAAAAAAATTATCTTGAATTACACCCTTCCCTTCCCACACACCAACATGAATATTCATGAATTAATTTTCTTCACTTGAACCTTTCCCTTCCCACAACCAACAAGATGCATCTTGAATTACACCCTTAGCCTCCCACACACCAATATGAATACACTTGAATTGATTTTCTTCACTTGAATCCTTTCCTTACCACAACGAACAAGATGCATCTTGAATTACACCCTTCCCTACCCACACACCAACAAGAATATTCATGAATTAATTTTCTTGACTTGAACACTTCCCTTCCCACAACCAATAAGATGCATCTTGAATTACCCCCTACCTTTCCCACACACCAACATGAATATTCTTGAATTAATTTTCTTGACTTGAACCCTTCCCTTCCCACAACCAGCAAGGTGCATCTTGAACTACACCCTTCCCTTTCCACACACCAACATGAATATTCTTGAATTAATTTTCTTGACTTGAACCCTTCCCTTCCCACAACCAACAAGATGCATCATGAATTACACCCTTCTCTTCCCACACACCAAAATGAATATTCTTGAATTAATTTTCTTGACTTGAACCCTTCCCTTCCCACAACCAATAAGATGCATCTTGAATTACACACTTCCTTACCCGCACATGAACATGAATATTCTTGAATTAATTTTCTTGACTGGAATCCTTCCCATCCCACAACCAATAAGATGCGCCTTGAATTACACTCTTCCCACACACCAACATGATTATTCTTGAATTAATTTTCTTCACTTGAACCCTTGCCCTTCCCGCAACCAACAAGATGCATCTTGAATTACACACTTCCCTTCCCACACACCAACATGAATATTCTTGAATTAATTTTCTTGACTTGAACCCTTCCCTTCCCACACACCAACATGAATATTCTTGAATTAATTTTCTTGACTTTAACTCTTCCCTTCCCACAACCAACAAGATCCATCTTGAAATACTCCCTTCCCTTTCCACACACCAACATGAATATTCTTGAATTAATTTTCTTGACTTGAACCCTTCCCTTCCCGCAACCAATAAGATGCATCTTGAATTACACACTTCCCTTCCCACACGCCAACATGAATATTCTTGAATTAATTTTCTTGACTTGAACCCTTCCCTTCCCGCAACCAAAAAGTTGCATCTTGAATTACACACTTCCCTTCCCACACACCAACATGAATATTCTTGAATTAATTTTCTTGACTTGAACCCTTCCCTTCCCACAACCAACAAGATGCATCTTCAATTACTGTCTTCCCTTCCCACACACGAACATGTATATTCTTGAATTAATTTTCTTGACTTGAACCCTTCCCTTCCCACAAAAAACAAGATGCATCTTGAATTACACCCTTCCCTTGCCACACACCAACATGAATATTCTTGAATTTATTTTCTTGACTTGAACCCTTCGCTTCTCAACCAAAAAAATTTATCTTGAATTACACCCTTCCCTTCCCACACACCAACATGAATATTCATGAATTAATTTTCTTCACTTGAACCTTTCCCTTCCCACAACCAACAAAATGCATCTTGAATTACACACACTTCCTTTCCCACACACCAACATGAATATTCTTGACTTGAGCCCTTCCCTTCCCACTACCAACAAGATGTACCTTGAATTCCCCTTTTCCCTTTTCACAGACATACATGAATATTCTTGAATTAATTTTCTTGACTTGAACCCTTCCCTTCCCACAACCAACAAGATGCATCTTGTATTACACCCTTCCCTTCCCACACACCAACATGAATATTCTTGAATTAATTTTCTTGACTTGAACCCTTCCCTTCCCACACACCAACATGAATATTCTTGAATTAATTTTCTTGACTTTAACTCTTCCCTTCCCACAACCAACAAGATCCATCTTGAAATACTCCCTTCCCTTTCCACACACCAACATGAATATTCTTGAATTAATTTTCTTGACTTGAACCCTTCCCTTCCCTCAAAAAACAAGATGCATCTTGAATTACACCCTTCCCTTGCAACACACCAACATGAATATTCTTGAATTTATTTTCTTGACTTGAACCCTTCGCTTCCCAACCAAAAAAAATTATCTTGAATTACACCCTTCCCTTCCCACACACCAACATGAATATTCATGAATTAATTTTCTTCACTTGAACCTTTCCCTTCCCACAACCAACAAAATGCATCTTGAATTACACACACTTCCTTTCCCACACACCAACATGAATATTCTTGACTTGAGCCCTTCCCTTCCCACTACCAACAAGATGTACCTTGAATTACCCTCTTCCCTTTTCACAGACATACATGAATATTCTTGAATTAATTTTCTTGACTTGAACCCTTCCCTTCCCACAACCAACAAGATGCATCTTGTATTACAACCTTCCCTTCCCACAACCAACAAGATGCATCTTGAATTACACCCTTCCATTCCCACACACCAACATGAATATTCTTGAATTAATTTTCTTGAGAGAACCCATCCCTTCCCACAACCAACAAAATGCATCTTGAATTACACACTTCCCTTCCCACACACCAACATGAATATTCTTGAATTAATTTTCTTCACTTGAACCCTTCCCTTCTCACAACCAACAAGATGCATCTTGAATCACACCCTTCCATTCCCACACACCAACATGAATATTCTTGAATTAATTTTCTTGACTTGAACCCTTCCCTTACCACAACCAACAAGATGCTTCTTGAATTACACGCTTCCCTTCCCACACAACAACATGAATATTCTTGAATTAATTTTCTCCACTTGAAACCTTCCCTTCCCACAACCAACAAGATGCATCTTGAATTACACACTTCCATTCCCACACACCAACATGAATATTCTTGAATTAATTTTCTTGACTTGAACCCTTCCCTTCCCACACACCAACATGAATATTCTTGAATTAATTTTCTTGACTTTAACTCTTCCCTTCCCACAACCAACAAGATCCATCTTGAAATACTCCCTTCCCTTTCCACACACCAACATGAATATTCTTGAATTAATTTTCTTGACTTGAACCCTTCGCTTCTCAACCAAAAAAATTTATCTTGAATTACACCCTTCCCTTCCCACACACCAACATGAATATTCATGAATTAATTTTCTTCACTTGAACCTTTCCCTTCCCACAACCAACAAAATGCATCTTGAATTACACACACTTCCTTTCCCACACACCAACATGAATATTCTTGACTTGAGCCCTTCCCTTCCCACTACCAACAAGATGTACCTTGAATTCCCCTCTTCCCTTTTCACAGACATACATGAATATTCTTGAATTAATTTTCTTGACTTGAACCCTTCCCTTCCCACAACCAACAAGATGCATCTTGTATTACACCCTTCCCTTCCCACACACCAACATGAATATTCTTGAATTAATTTTCTTGACTTGAACCCTTCCCTTCCCACACACCAACATGAATATTCTTGAATTAATTTTCTTGACTTTAACTCTTCCCTTCCCACAACCAACAAGATCCATCTTGAAATACTCCCTTCCCTTTCCACACACCAACATGAATATTCTTGAATTAATTTTCTTGACTTGAACCCTTCCCTTCCCTCAAAAAACAAGATGCATCTTGAATTACACCCTTCCCTTGCAACACACCAACATGAATATTCTTGAATTTATTTTCTTGACTTGAACCCTTCGCTTCCCAACCAAAAAAAATTATCTTGAATTACACCCTTCCCTTCCCACACACCAACATGAATATTCATGAATTAATTTTCTTCACTTGAACCTTTCCCTTCCCACAACCAACAAGATGCATCTTGAATTACACCCTTAGCCTCCCACACACCAATATGAATACACTTGAATTGATTTTCTTCACTTGAATCCTTTCCTTACCACAACGAACAAGATGCATCTTGAATTACACCCTTCCCTACCCACACACCAACAAGAATATTCATGAATTAATTTTCTTGACTTGAACACTTCCCTTCCCACAACCAGTAAGATGCATCTTGAATTACCCCCTACCTTTCCCACACACCAACATGAATATTCTTGAATTAATTTTCTTGACTTGAACCCTTCCCTTCCCACAACCAGCAAGGTGCATCTTGAACTACACCCTTCCCTTTCCACACACCAACATGAATATTCTTGAATTAATTTTCTTGACTTGAACCCTTCCCTTCCCACAACCAACAAGATGCATCATGAATTACACCCTTCTCTTCCCACACACCAAAATGAATATTCTTGAATTAATTTTCTTGACTTGAACCCTTCCCTTCCCACAACCAATAAGATGCATCTTGAATTACACACTTCCTTACCCGCACATGAACATGAATATTCTTGAATTAATTTTCTTGACTGGAATCCTTCCCATCCCACAACCAATAAGATGCGCCTTGAATTACACTCTTCCCACACACCAACATGATTATTCTTGAATTAATTTTCTTCACTTGAACCCTTGCCCTTCCCGCAACCAACAAGATGCATCTTGAATTACACACTTCCCTTCCCACACACCAACATGAATATTCTTGAATTAATTTTCTTGACTTGAACCCTTCCCTTCCCACACACCAACATGAATATTCTTGAATTAATTTTCTTGACTTTAACTCTTCCCTTCCCACAACCAACAAGATCCATCTTGAAATACTCCCTTCCCTTTCCACACACCAACATGAATATTCTTGAATTAATTTTCTTGACTTGAACCCTTCCCTTCCCGCAACCAATAAGATGCATCTTGAATTACACACTTCCCTTCCCACACGCCAACATGAATATTCTTGAATTAATTTTCTTGACTTGAACCCTTCCCTTCCCGCAACCAAAAAGTTGCATCTTGAATTACACACTTCCCTTCCCACACACCAACATGAATATTCTTGAATTAATTTTCTTGACTTGAACCCTTCCCTTCCCACAACCAACAAGATGCATCTTCAATTACTGTCTTCCCTTCCCACACACGAACATGTATATTCTTGAATTAATTTTCTTGACTTGAACCCTTCCCTTCCCACAAAAAACAAGATGCATCTTGAATTACACCCTTCCCTTGCCACACACCAACATGAATATTCTTGAATTTATTTTCTTGACTTGAACCCTTCGCTTCTCAACCAAAAAAATTTATCTTGAATTACACCCTTCCCTTCCCACACACCAACATGAATATTCATGAATTAATTTTCTTCACTTGAACCTTTCCCTTCCCACAACCAACAAAATGCATCTTGAATTACACACACTTCCTTTCCCACACACCAACATGAATATTCTTGACTTGAGCCCTTCCCTTCCCACTACCAACAAGATGTACCTTGAATTCCCCTCTTCCCTTTTCACAGACATACATGAATATTCTTGAATTAATTTTCTTGACTTGAACCCTTCCCTTCCCACAACCAACAAGATGCATCTTGTATTACACCCTTCCCTTCCCACACACCAACATGAATATTCTTGAATTAATTTTCTTGACTTGAACCCTTCCCTTCCCACACACCAACATGAATATTCTTGAATTAATTTTCTTGACTTTAACTCTTCCCTTCCCACAACCAACAAGATCCATCTTGAAATACTCCCTTCCCTTTCCACACACCAACATGAATATTCTTGAATTAATTTTCTTGACTTGAACCCTTCCCTTCCCTCAAAAAACAAGATGCATCTTGAATTACACCCTTCCCTTGCAACACACCAACATGAATATTCTTGAATTTATTTTCTTGACTTGAACCCTTCGCTTCCCAACCAAAAAAAATTATCTTGAATTACACCCTTCCCTTCCCACACACCAACATGAATATTCATGAATTAATTTTCTTCACTTGAACCTTTCCCTTCCCACAACCAACAAAATGCATCTTGAATTACACACACTTCCTTTCAACCACACACCAACATGAATATTCTTGACTTGAGCCCTTCCCTTCCCACTACCAACAAGATGTACCTTGAATTACCCTCTTCCCTTTTCACAGACATACATGAATATTCTTGAATTAATTTTCTTGACTTGAACCCTTCCCTTCCCACACACCAACATGAATATTCTTGAATTAATTTTCTTGACTTTAACTCTTCCCTTCCCACAACCAACAAGATCCATCTTGAAATACTCCCTTCCCTTTCCACACACCAACATGAATATTCTTGAATTAATTTTCTTGACTTGAACCCTTCCCTTCACGCAACCAATAAGATGCATCTTGAATTACACCCTTCCCTTCCCACACACCAACATGAATATACTTGAATTAATTTTCTTGACTTGAACCCTTCCCTTCCCGCAACCAACAAGATGCATCTTGAATTACACACTTCCCTTCCCACACACAAACATGAATATTCTTGAATTAATTTTCTTGACATGAACCCTTCCCTTCCCACACACGAACATGAATATTCTTGAATTAATTTTCTTGACTTGGACTCTTCCCTTCCCACAAAAAACAAGATGCATCTTGAATTACACCCTTCCCTTGCCACACACCAACATGAATATTCTTGAATTTATTTTCTTGACTTGAACCCTTCGCTTCCCAACCAAAAAAATTTATCTTGAATTACACCCTTCCCTCCCACACACCAACATGAATATTCATGAATTAATTTTCTTCACTGGAACCTTTCCCTTCCCACAACCAACAAAATGCATCTTGAATTACACACACTTCCTTTCCCACACACCAACATGAATATTCTTGACTTCAGCCCTTCCCTTCCCACTACCAACAAGATGTACCTTGAATTACCCTCTTCCCTTTTCACAGACATACATGAATATTCTTGAATTAATTTTCTTGACTTGAACCCTTCCCTTCCCACACACGAACATGAATATTCTTGAATTAAATTTCTTGACTTGGACTCTTCCCTTCCCACAAAAAACAAGATGCATCTTGAATTACACCCTTCCCTTCCCACACACCAACATGAATATTCATGAATTAATTTTCTTCACTGGAACCTTTCCCTTCCCACAACCAACAACATGCATCTTGAATTATACCCTTCCCTTCCCTTCCCACACACCAACATGAATATTTTTGAATTAATTTTCTTGACTTGAGTCGTTCCATCCCACAACCAACAAGATGCATCTTGGATTACACCCTTCTCTTCCCACAACCAACAAGATGCATCTTGAATTACACCCTTCCCTTCCCACACACCAACATGAATATTCTTGAATTAATTTTCTTGACTTGAACCCATCCCTTCCCACAACCAACAAAATGCATCTTGAATTACACACTTCCCTTCCCACACACCATCATGAATATTTTTGAATTAATTTTCTTCACTTGAACCCTTCCCTTCTCACAACCAACAAGATGCATCTTGAATTACACCCTTCCATTCCCACACACCAACATGAATATTCTGGAATTAATTTTCTTGACTTGAACCCTTCCTTTACCACAACCAACAAGAGGCTTCTTGAATTACACGCTTCCCTTCCCACACAACAACATGAATATTCTTGAATTAATTTTCTTCACTTGGAACCTTCCCTTCCCGCAACCAACAAGATGCATCTTGAATTACACACTTCCCTTCCCACACACAAACATGAATATTCTTGAATTAATTTTCTTGAATTACACCCTTCCCTTCCCACACACGAACATGAATATTCTTGAATTAATTTTCTTGACTTGGACTCTTCCCTTCCCACAAAAAACAAGATGCATCTTGAATTACACCCTTCCCTTGCCACACACCAACATGAATATTCTTGAATTTATTTTTTTGACTTGAACCCTTCGCTTCCCAACCAAAAAAATTTATCTTGAATTACACCCTTCCCTCCCACACACCAACATGAATATTCATGAATTAATTTTCTTCACTGGAACCTTTCCCTTCCCACAACCAACAAAATGCATCTTGAATTACACACACTTCCTTTCCCACACACCAACATGAATATTCTTGACTTCAGCCCTTCCCTTCCCACTACCAACAAGATGTACCTTGAATTACCCTCTTCCCTTTTCACAGACATACATGAATATTCTTGAATTAATTTTTTTGACTTGAACCCTTCCCTTCCCACACACGAACATGAATATTCTTGAATTAATTTTCTTGACTTGGACTCTTCCCTTCCCACAAAAAACAAGATGCATCTTGAATTACACCCTTCCCTTCCCACACACCAACATGAATATTCATGAATTAATTTTCTTCACTGGAACCTTTCCCTTCCCACAACCAACAACATGCATCTTGAATTATACCCTTCCCTTCCCTTCCCACACACCAACATGAATATTTTTGAATTAATTTTCTTGACTTGAGTCGTTCCTTCCCACAACCAACAAGATGCATCTTGGATTACACCCTTCTCTTCCCACAACCAACAAGATGCATCTTGAATTACACCCTTCCCTTCCCACACACAAACATGAATATTCTTGAATTAATTTTCTTGACTTGAACCCATCCCTTCCCACAACCAACAAAATGCATCTTGAATTCCACACTTCCCTTCCCACACACCATCATGAATATTTTTGAATTAATTTTCTTCACTTGAACCCTTCCCTTCTCACAACCAACAAGATGCATCTTGAATTACAACCTTCCATTCCCACACACCAACATGAATATTCTGGAATTAATTTTCTTGACTTGAACCCTTCCTTTACCACAACCAACAAGAGGCTTCTTGAATTACACGCTTCCCTTCCCACACAACAACATGAATATTCTTGAATTAATTTTCTTCACTTGGAACCTTCCCTTCCCACAACGAACAAGATGCATCTTGAATTACACCCTTCCCTTCCCACACACCAACATGAATATTCTTGAATTAATTTTCTTGACTTGAACACTTCCCTTCCCACAACCAACAAGATGCATCTGGAATTACACCCTTCCCTTCCCACACAACAACATGAATATTCTTGAATTAATTTTCTTGACCTGAACCCTTCCCTTCCCACAACCAACAAGATGCATCTTGAATTACACTCTTCCCTTCCCACACGCCAACATGAATATTCTTGAATCAATTTTCTTGACTTGAACCCTTCCCTTCTCACAACCAACAAGATGCATCTTGAATTACACCCTTCCCTACCCACTCACCATCAAGAATATTCATGAATTAATTTTCTTGAGTTTAACCCTTCCCTTCCCACAACCAATAAGATGCATCTTGAATTACTCCCTTCCTTTCCAACACACCAACATGAATATTCTTGAATTAATTTTCTTGACTTGAACCCTTCTCTTTCCACAACCAACAAGATGCATCTTGAATTACACACTTCCCTCCCAAACACCAACATGAATATTCTTGAATTAATTTTCTTGACTTGAACACTTCCCTTCCCACAACCAACAAGATGCATCTTGGATTACACCCTTCCCTTCCCACAACCAACAAGATGCATGTTGAATTACACCCTTCCCTTCCCACACACCAACATGAGTATTCTTGAATTAATTTTCTTCACTTGAACCCTTCCCTTCTCACAACCAACAAGATGCATCTTGAATTACACCCTTCCATTCCCACACACCAACATGAATATTCTTGAATTAATTTTCTTGACTTGAACACTTCCCTTACCACAACCAACAAGATGCTTCTTGAATTACACACTTCCCTTCCCACACAACAACATGAATATTCTTGAATTAATTTTCTTCACTTGAAACTTTCCCTTCCCACAACGAACAAGATGCATCTTGAATTACACCCTTCCCTTCCCACACACCAACATGAATATTCTTGAATTAATTTTCTTGACTTGAACACTTCCCTTCCCACAACCAACAAGATGCATCTTGAATTACACACTTCCCTTCCCACACACCAACATGAATAGTCTTGAATTAATTTTCTTCACTTGAAACTTTCCCTTCCCACAACGAACAAGATGCATCTTGAATTACACCCTTCCCTTCCCACACACCAACATGAATATTCTTGAATTAATTTTCTTGACTTGAACACTTCCCTTCCCACAACCAACAAGATGCATCTTGAATTACACCCTTCCCCTCCCACACACCAATATGAATACACTTGAATTGATTTTCTTCACTTGAACCCTTTCCTTACCACAACGAACAAGATGCATCTTGAATTACACCCTTCCCTACCCACACACCAACAAGAATATTCATGAATTAATTTTCTTGACTTGAACACTTCCCTTCCCACAACCAATAAGATGCATCTTGAATTACCCCTTCCCTTTCCACACACCAACATGAATATTCTTGAATTAATTTTCTTGACTTGAACCCTTCCCTTCCCACAACCAACAAGATGCATCATGAATTACACCCTTCTCTTCCCACACACCAAAATGAATATTCTTGAATTAATTTTCTTGACTTGAACCCTTCCCTTCCCACAACCAATAAGATGCATCTTGAATTACACACTTCCTTACCCGCACATGAACATGAATATTCTTGAATTAATTTTCTTGACTGGAATCCTTCCCATCCCACAACCAATAAGATGCGCCTTGAATTACACTCTTCCCACACACCAACATGATTATTCTTGAATTAATTTTCTTCACTTGAACCCTTGCCCTTCCCGCAACCAACAAGATGCATCTTGAATTACACACTTCCTTTCCCACACACCAACATGAATATTCTTGAATTAATTTTCTTGACTTGAACCCTTCCCTTCCCACACACCAACATGAATATTCTTGAATTAATTTTCTTGACTTTAACTCTTCCCTTCCCACAACCAACAAGATCCATCTTGAAATACTCCCTTCCCTTTCCACACACCAACATGAATATTCTTGAAATAATTTTCTTGACTTGAACCCTTCCCTTCCCGCAACCAATAAGATGCATCTTGAATTACACACTTCCCTTCCCACACGCCAACATGAATATTCTTGAATTAATTTTCTTGACTTGAACCCTTCCCTTCCCGCAACCAAAAAGTTGCATCTTGAATTACACACTTCCCTTCCCACACACCAACATGAATACACTTGAATTGATTTTCTTCACTTGAACCCTTCCCTTACCACAACCAACAAGATTCATCTTGAATTACACCCTCCCTTCCCACACAACAACATGAATATTCTTGAATTAATTTTCTTGACTTGAACCTTTCCCTTCCCACAACCAACAAGATGCCCTCATAGCATGCATGGTCACAGTGACGTCATTGTGACGTCACTGTAAGTCACTGTGGTCACGTCACATCTGTGACCAAAATGCCACCACTCAGTGATGTCACATTGTGACTGAGATGTGAACTTCTTAGAAAACTTTAAAAAATTACGAAAATTCTTTAAAACATGTTATTTACTGTAAAATTATATTTTTCTGGCAATTAAGAAAAAATGTGACGTCACTGTTATGTCACTGCTATGTAACGTACGTCACGTCACATATGTGACAAAAAAACCCACTATATTGTAAGTCACAGTGTGACAAAAATATGAACTTCAAAAATCTTTGAAAATGAAGAGAAATATTTTAAGCAGTCACGAGTTATAGCGGCATAAGGAATGAAAATATATTAGTGGATAGCAAATGGTAAATTCTGTCACTAAAGGGGAGAGGGGGGGGGGCATAATAAATAAAGTGCACGATACAAGCATTAATAAACTAAATTTTCAGGCTATATTTTATCCATTTGATATCTAAGACACTGAATGTATACTTTTTCATGATTTCAATTTTATCTAGCATTTGGATAATATATTTAGAATTAGGATTATTAAATTTATACACTTTACATATTTAGTTTGCTGGGAGGAAATTTCTTTCTTTCTTTCTTTTTTTACCGACCAGGATTATTCGAAACACTTCTGTGGTTTCAAACTAAAAATTTTCTATTACAGTTAAATCTGCACCTTTTAATGAGCACGTAGAAAGAGTCTTCAGAGTTTAGTCATCTATGCATTTCTTGCTTTAGAATATTTTTATAATTTGTATTCAAGTCATAAATTCTACTTCTTTCATACTTTTTAAATAAAATTAGCATTTTCCGAAAATAAAAGAAATATACAAAATTTGTGCAAAACAAACTTTACTTTAAAAAAAAGAAGAAGAAAAAAGGGGGGGGGGGGGTCGTTAATACCATTAAATTTATTTTTACACCTTTTAAAAATTTAAACAATGTTTTATCTAATAAACTCTAATTAAGAATATTATTATTATGATTATTTAGAAAAAAGGAACTTTACAATACATTTAACTTGAATTATTTGGTACGGATAAAAAGAAAAGGTTAAATATATAGGACATGTCTTCAAATACAAAATTTTAATTAACGATACTTTCAGAAAATTACTGCGCATTCAAGTTCAATATTTCTTGTATACAAAAACAAATAATCTGTAACAGAACACCTGCTTGAAAATCGTCTGCCCACAGAAAAATAAATATGAGAAGACGCGGGAAATTGTTCACTGTTTTTAGAACATCACCAAGTCTACAACACTTTAAGATAAGGAAATGACCATTTTAGGATACACGGATATTAATGGAACGTATATGTAAGTGTTATTTAATTTAAATATTTTGTTCCTGATTTGTATATTATGAGTTAAATAGTTTTATGTTATATTTGTAAGAGACTGATCTTTATGTCAGAAGCGATATTTTTCAATTCGATAACTGTAAAGAAAAATATCTTAATCTGCCATCGCTTGAAAAAAAAAAAAAATCTGCGCAGAGACTGATTCAGGCTTAAGTTCATACTGGAATTAATATAAACATTAATTTACTCTTACTTGAGATTGAAAATGTATGGAACGACAATGATTTGGAATTATTTTATCGGCTTCTTACTATTTTTTGATTACTAACACTTATAGTTATTATTATTTTGGGGTTAAATATGATGTTCGATTATCATGAGATTACGAAACTGTTTCAGATTAGAAATTAACATTATACTGGGAAAATATATTTTTACATATTACAGTAGTGAAACATTTGAAAGAATTTTCTTTTAGTGCTAATAATATTTTAAATTATCTTTTTAAATACTAAATCTTCAAACCAATGTTTTCAGATTTAACATTTGCCAAAATTATGAAATAATAGTAATTCCTTATACCATACGGAAATATTTTTGAGATATTGTTAAATCTAATAGTGCATTTAATTTATTTATTGTATTTTGCTGTTGTTTAATAGTACAATTATAAATACTAATTATTATTTTTAGTGTTTTTCAAATTGGTATATTTATTTTTTTAAATTGTATGTAAGAATTTTTGTGCTTGTGATTTTAATCAAACATTTAATTATAGACATTCTAAATCGGTTATTAAATTTTCTTCTATTGTAAATTCATTTTCTACGTTTATGATACACGTAATTATTGGCACTAAAAAGTAAAATATGATATTTAAGCATTGAAATAAAGTGTTTTTCATGCCTGATAGGAAGTTATAGATTAAACTGCTTTAGTATATATTTTTTAAAAGTTCATATAATACAGGATACATAAGGACATAAGTTGAAAAGTGCTTATGACTTAGGTTTGTCTCTGCGTCTAGCAGTCTGTCCGCACTCTAACTCCCGAAAATATACTCGGATTGCCCTGAAATTTTTGGATGTTATTGACGTTTACTATAGCACGGTACCTATTTGTAATGAAGTTTGTAGCATGCTTTGTTCATTTACAGGGCCAGCCAAAAGTTTTCCGTTACATTACGGCCTATGGAAAAAAATCGTTTCAAATGATTTTTAATGATTTTACGCACGCTTTCAAACATAATAAAATTTATATGCATTTATGAAGGGCACTAAAATATGCATTCTGTTGACTATGCGATGCACAGAATAGCTATTGTTCATTTACAGGGCTAAAAAAGGAATTCAAATACATAATGATATAGGGGTGGAGGGAATTGTTTGCAGCATACTTTAATTATGTTAATCTATTTCATATATAATGAAATTGATGTATGTCGCTTAGGTTTACATACTATAAATTATTTCATTTATAATACGAATAATACGTATATAGCATT
Source organism: Maratus speciosus (assembly GCA_963932465.1). Classification (NCBI taxonomy): domain Eukaryota; kingdom Metazoa; phylum Arthropoda; class Arachnida; order Araneae; family Salticidae; genus Maratus; species Maratus speciosus. The sequence continues at coordinate 47,310,548 of OZ010786.1, read as the reverse complement.
TACAGGGACACCCAAAATATTTCAGATACTATATTGTATCCGAGTACTGTTCATTAGCGATGTTTGCTGGAAATGTATTTTTAATTATGATATGCGCTTTTATGATTCACTATATTTATGCATAGTATCGTGTATATAAATGCTATAATTCCTATACAAGGCTACACAAAAGTATTCGTAAGGATTACTGGGTATGGGCGCAAATTGCTTAAAGGTGGTTTTTAAATGAGTTATGTTTTTTTTTCGCTGAACTGCATTTAATTTACCAATAAATGTTTGTAGAATATGGATAAAATGATACACAGGGTCACGCAAGGAAATGGATACAAGGCCGTCTATAAATGATAATTTCTGGAAATGTGATTTCAGCAGTTTTAAGAGTGTCTTAGTTAGAATTAAATTTTAACTAAATAGTAGCGTGTAATAAAGATTCTAGGTAAACTACAGGGTTGTACAAAAGTATTCAAGTATCTTTCCTTACATTAGTATAAATTGCTGAAAAAGAATTTCAACCTGTTAGACGTTTTCTTGCTAAACTAAATTTTCCCATTATATAGTATATATACACTTAAAAAATGGGTACTCAAAATTGAGTAAGAAGTACCCAATTTTAAATGCGTCACATACTCAAAATAGCTCCGATCCAAATGTACTCAAAGTTGAGAAACACATGTATTCATTTTTTATTCCATGGTTGTGATGAAATATGAATCGTTATGCACTCCCCCCCCCCCCCCAAAAAAAAAAAACAACCTAAAATTTAAAGTAAAAATGTACTGACATTTATTTCCCGTTCAAAGTTCTTAACAAGAAATGTTTAATTGATTATTTATTAAGAAAAATAGCAAAATTCTTAGCAAGATACCCAAATCGAATATTTTTATGACAAGAGCATTATTGCCAAGTACTTTTAAATTATTTTTAAAATGCTGTGCATAATTTAATATTTACATTAATAAACATCATTTATGCCGCTATAAATGAAATGAACCATTACAGGGTACAAAACTATTCGTTTGTTTGGGTTTTATAACATGTGATGTTTCAAAATAGAGAAAGCATAGGTTCATTTTTGATCCAAAAATATTCAATTCGATATGAGTACGTCGGATTACTCATTTTTGAGTACTTCATTTTTTTTTCAGTGTATCAACCTACAGATCAAATACAGGGCTGTTCAAAAGAATTGGAAAACATATTTGGCTATGGACGGTAACTGTTGAAATCAGTTTTTCAAATGTTTTATGCGTTTTCTGAAATGTTTACTTAGTTATCTTATTTACGTCATTTCCCTAAATTACGATGTCTTGTTAAAGCATTCAGAAAGTGTTGGAAAGTATTTTATAATCTATGCTTAACGCATGATTTTTCTTAATCGTTTTTTTTTCTATTTCCTAGATCAGTCTTTTCCTATAAAACATACCAAATCTATTTAGCTCATATTCACAAAATACAATATACACGGAAATAAAAAATTTAAATAAATATCGCTTATCATGCCGCTCTATAAATAATAGTTGTATTAATATCCGTTAGTCTCCATGTTCATATTTAATAAAGCAATGACAAATAACAACAAATTAAAAAAACTTACACATTCTAAATATCAAGCTTGAACTCAATATCAAGCATAGAACTTAATAAAAAAATATGGCAGTTGATAAGCATTGTTTTTTAAGTGGAAAAATTTAAAATGTTTTAGAAGAATAGGACTCCAAAATAGCGATATTTTGCTAAAAAGTACGGTAAAAAGATAAGATTTTATATTTACAGCAAAAGTTTATTTTAAAATTCATCGCTGTATTAATACTTAGAAATTTTTCCAGAGAGAATCATTCGCCTTATATACAATATTTCAAATGAAAATCAAATATCAAATTAATTGCTTAAAAGGCGCAAAGGAGTGAAAAAGATTCCATGCCGGGACTCGAACCCGGGCCATCAGTATAGCACACTGACATTCTACCGACTAAACCACATGGAACGACGCCCAGCCTGTAAAATTTCTCACTATTACATGTTGGCAAGGCTACAAACGCAGCACAAGATGGAATATTTATCGTGAGCCACCGACATGGGGTAAACACGAAACTTAATTAAATCCAGCATCGATTGAAACTATATTAATAATTGGAAATTTTTCCAGGGAGAAACATTCCCCTTGCATACAACATTTCAAATTAAAATTGACTTTTAAGCAATTAATTTGAAATTTGATTTTCATTTGAAATATTGTATGCAAAGCGAATGGTTCTCGCTGGAAAAATTTCCAAGTATTAATATAATTTCAATCGATGCTGGATTTAATTAAGTTTCGTGTTTGCATCATGTTGGTGGCTCACGCTAAATATTCCATCTTGTGCTGGGTGTGTAGCCTTGCCAACATGTAATAGTGAGAAATTTTTCAGCCTGGGTATCGTTCCATGTGATTTAGTCGGTAGAATGTCAGTGCACTGTACTGATGGCCCGGGTTCGAGTCCCAGCATGGAATCATTTTCACTATTTGCGTCTTTTAAGCAGTTAATTTGAAATTTGATTTTCATTTGAAATCACAGTGTTTATGACAAGTTCGTCACAAATGACACATATTTCACAAATTGGTCACAGTGTGACTTCAAAGTATTGTCGCTTTCGTCACAGGTTCGTCACAAAGTTAATGCCAAAATAGTCACAAATGACACACTTTTCACAAATTTGTCACACCGTGACTTCACAGAGTGGTCACAATGTGACGTCACAAACGACCTCTAAAACGGCCATAACGACCTCGCATTCTAGTCACTATGACGTCACATCGACGTCACGTGACGTCACATCGACGGTCACAAAGTCACAGTGTGACTTCACAACGACGTCGCCGTGACGTCACCATGCCTTACGCGTGCATCTTCAATTACTGTCTTCCCTTCCCACACACGAACATGTATATTCTTGAATTAATTTTCTTGACTTGAACCCTTCCCTTCCCACAAAAAACAAGATGCATCTTGAATTACACCCTTCCCTTGCCACACACCAACATGAATATTCTTGAATTTATTTTCTTGACTTGAACCCTTCGCTTCTCAACCAAAAAAATTTATCTTGAATTACACCCTTCCCTTCAAACACACCAACATGAATATTCATGAATTAATTTTCTTCACTTGAACCTTTCCCTTACCACAACCAACAAAATGCATCTTGAATTACACACACTTCCTTTCCCACACACCAACATGAATATTCTTGACTTGAGCCCTTCCCTTCCCACTACCAACAAGATGTACCTTGAATTACCCTCTTCCCTTTTCACAGACATACATGAATATTCTTGAATTAATTTTCTTGACTTGAACCCTTCCCTTCCCACAACCAACAAGATGCATCTTGTATTACACCCTTCCCTTCCCACACACCAACATGAATATTCTTGAATTAATTTTCTTGACTTGAACCCTTCCCTTCCCACACACCAACATGAATATTCTTGAATTAATTTTCTTGACTTTAACTCTTCCCTTCCCACAACCAACAAGATCCATCTTGAAATTCTCCCTTCCCTTTCCACACACCAACATGAATATTCTTGAATTAATTTTCTTGACTTGAACCCTTTCCTTCCCACAAAAAACAAGATGCATCTTGAATTACACCCTTCCCTTGCCACACACCAACATGAATATTCTTGAATTTATTTTCTTGACTTGAACCCTTCGCTTCCCAACCAAAAAAAATTATCTTGAATTACACCCTTCCCTTCCCACACACCAACATGAATATTCATGAATTAATTTTCTTCACTTGAACCTTTCCCTTCCCACAACCAACAAAATGCATCTTGAATTACACACACTTCCTTTCCCACACACCAACATGAATATTCTTGACTTGAGCCCTTCCCTTCCCACTACCAACAAGATTTACCTTGAATTACCCTCTTCCCTTTTCACAGACATACATGAATATTCTTGAATTAATTTTCTTGACTTGAACCCTTCCCTTCCCACAACCAACAAGATACATCTTGTATTACAACCTTCCCTTCCCACAACCAACAAGATGCATCTTGAATTACACCCTTCCATTCCCACACACCAACATGAATATTCTTGAATTAATTTTCTTGAGTGAACCCATCCCTTCCCACAACCAACAAAATGCATCTTGAATTACACACTTCCCTTCTCACAACCAACAAGATGCATCTTGAATCACACCCTTCCATTCCCACACACCAACATGAATATTCTTGAATTAATTTTCTTGACTTGAACCCTTCCCTTACCACAACCAACAAGATGCTTCTTGAATTACACGCTTCCCTTCCCACACAACAACATGAATATTCTTGAATTAATTTTCTCCACTTGAAACCTTCCCTTCCCACAACCAACAAGATGCATCTTGAATTACACACTTCCCTTCCCACACACCAACATGAATATTCTTGAATTAATTTTCTTGACTTGAACCCTTCCCTTCCCACACACCAACATGAATATTCTTGAATTAATTTTCTTGACTTTAACTCTTCCCTTCCCACAACCAACAAGATCCATCTTGAAATACTCCCTTCCCTTTCCACACACCAACATGAATATTCTTGAATTAATTTTCTGGACTTGAACCCTTCCCTTCACGCAACCAATAAGATGCATCTTGAATTACACCCTTCCCTTCCCACACACCAACATGAATATACTTGAATTAATTTTCTTGACTTGAACCCTTCCCTTCCCGCAACCAACAAGATGCATCTTGAATTACACACTTCCCTTCCCACACACAAACATGAATATTCTTGAATTAATTTTCTTGACATGAACCCTTCCCTTCCCACACACGAACATGAATATTCTTGAATTAATTTTCTTGACTTGGACTCTTCCCTTCCCACAAAAAACAAGATGCATCTTGAATTACACCCTTCCCTTGCCACACACCAACATGAATATTCTTGAATTTATTTTCTTGACTTGAACCCTTCGCTTCCCAACCAAAAAACTTTATCTTGAATTACACCCTTCCCTCCCACACACCAACATGAATATTCATGAATTAATTTTCTTCACTGGAACCTTTCCCTTCCCACAACCAACAAAATGCATCTTGAATTACACACACTTCCTTTCCCACACACCAACATGAATATTCTTGACTTCAGCCCTTCCCTTCCCACTACCAACAAGATGTACCTTGAATTACCCTCTTCCCTTTTCACAGACATACATGAATATTCTTGAATTAATTTTCTTGACTTGAACCCTTCCCTTCCCACACACGAACATGAATATTCTTGAATTAATTTTCTTGACTTGGACTCTTCCCTTCCCACAAAAAACAAGATGCATCTTGAATTACACCCTTCCCTTCCCACACACCAACATGAATATTCATGAATTAATTTTCTTCACTGGAACCTTTCCCTTCCCACAACCAACAACATGCATCTTGAATTATACCCTTCCCTTCCCTTCCCACACACCAACATGAATATTTTTGAATTAATTTTCTTGACTTGAGTCGTTCCTTCCCACAACCAACAAGATGCATCTTGGATTACACCCTTCTCTTCCCACAACCAACAAGATGCATCTTGAATTACACCCTTCCCTTCCCACACACCAACATGAATATTCTTGAATTAATTTTCTTGACTTGAACCCATCCCTTCCCACAACCAACAAAATGCATCTTGAATTACACCCTTCCCTTCCCACACACCAACATGAATATTCTTGAATTAATTTTCTTGACTTGAACCCTTCCCTTCTCACAACCAACAAGATGCATCTTGAATTACACCCTTCCATTCCCACACACCAACATGAATATTCTGGAATTAATTTTCTTGACTTGAACCCTTCCTTTACCACAACCAACAAGAGGCTTCTTGAATTACACGCTTCCCTTCCCACACAACAACATGAATATTCTTGAATTAATTTTCTTCACTTGGAACCTTCCCTTCCCACAACGAACAAGAAGCATCTTGAATTACACCCTTCCCTTCCCACACACCAACATGAATATTCTTGAATTAATTTTCTTGACTTGAACACTTCCCTTCCCACAACCAACAAGATGCATCTGGAATTACACCCTTCCCTTCCCACACACCAACATGAATACACTTGAATTGATTTTCTTCACTTGAACCCTTCCCTTACCACAACCAACAAGATGCATCTTGAATTACACCCTCCCTTCCCACACAACAACATGAATATTCTTGAATTAATTTTCTTGACCTGAACCCTTCCCTTCCCACAAACAACAAGATGCATCTTGAATTACACTCTTCCCTTCCCACACGCCAACATGAATATTCTTGAATCAATTTTCTTGACTTGAACCCTTCCCTTCTCTTAACCAAAAGATGCATCTTGAATTACACCCTTCCCTACCCACTCACCATCAAGAATATTCATGAATTAATTTTCTTGACTTGAACCCTTCCCTTCCCACAACCAATAAGATGCATCTCGAATTACTCCCTTCCTTTCCAACACACCAACATGAATATTCTTGAATTAATTTTCTTGACTTGAACCCTTCTCTTTCCACAACCAACAAGATGCATCTTGAATTACACACTTCCCTCCCAAACACCAACATGAATATTCTTGAATTAATTTTCTTGACTTGAACCCTTCCCTTCCCACAACCAACAAGATGCATCTTGGATTACACCCTTCCCTTCCCACACACCAACATGAGTATTCTTGAATTAATTTTCTTCACTTGAACCCTTCCCTTCTCACAACCAACAAGATGCATCTTGAATTACACCCTTCCATTCCCACACACCAACATGAATATTCTTGAATTAATTTTCTTGACTTGAACCCTTCCCTTACCACAACCAACAAGATGCTTCTTGAATTACACACTTCCCTTCCCACACAACAACATGAATATTCTTGAATTAATTTTCTTCACTTGAAACTTTCCCTTCCCACAACGAACAAGATGCATCTTGAATTACACCCTTCCCTTCCCACACACCAACATGAATATTCTTGAATTAATTTTCTTGACTTGAACACTTCCATTCCCACAACCAACAAGATGCATCTTGAATTACACCCTTCCCTTCCCACACACCAACATGAATATTCTTGAATTAATTTTCTTCACTTGAAACTTTCCCTTCCCACAACGAACAAGATGCATCTTGAATTACACCCTTCCATTCCCACACACCAACATGAATATTCTGGAATTAATTTTCTTGACTTGAACCCTTCCTTTACCACAACCAACAAGAGGCTTCTTGAATTACACGCTTCCCTTCCCACACAACAACATGAATATTCTTGAATTAATTTTCTTCACTTGGAACCTTCCCTTCCCGCAACCAACAAGATGCATCTTGAATTACACACTTCCCTTCCCACACACAAACATGAATATTCTTGAATTAATTTTCTTGACATGAACCCTTCCCTTCCCACACACGAACATGAATATTCTTGAATTAATTTTCTTGACTTGGACTCTTCCCTTCCCACAAAAAACAAGATGCATCTTGAATTACACCCTTCCCTTGCCACACACCAACATGAATATTCTTGAATTTATTTTCTTGACTTGAACCCTTCGCTTCCCAACCAAAAAAATTTATCTCAATTACACCCTTCCCTCCCACACACCAACATGAATATTCATGAATTAATTTTCTTCACTGGAACCTTTCCCTTCCCACAACCAACAAAATGCATCTTGAATTACACACACTTCCTTTCCCACACACCAACATGAATATTCTTGACTTCAGCCCTTCCCTTCCCACTACCAACAAGATGTACCTTGAATTACCCTCTTCCCTTTTCACAGACATACATGAATATTCTTGAATTAATTTTCTTGACTTGAACCCTTCCCTTCCCACACACGAACATGAATATTCTTGAATTAATTTTCTTGACTTGGACTCTTCCCTTCCCACAAAAAACAAGATGCATCTTGAATTACACCCTTCCCTTCCCACACACCAACATGAATATTCATGAATTAATTTTCTTCACTGGAACCTTTCCCTTCCCACAACCAACAACATGCATCTTGAATTATACCCTTCCCTTCCCTTCCCACACACCAACATGAATATTTTTGAATTAATTTTCTTGACTTGAGTCGTTCCTTCCCACAACCAACAAGATGCATCTTGGATTACACCCTTCTCTTCCCACAACCAACAAGATGCATCTTGAATTACACCCTTCCCTTCCCACACACCAACATGAATATTCTTGAATTAATTTTCTTGACTTGAACCCATCCCTTCCCACAACCAACAAAATGCATCTTGAATTACACACTTCCCTTCCCACACACCATCATGAATATTTTTGAATTAATTTTCTTCACTTGAACCCTTCCCTTCTCACAACCAACAAGATGCATCTTGAATTACACCCTTCCATTCCCACACACCAACATGAATATTCTGGAATTAATTTTCTTGACTTGAACCCTTCCTTTACCACAACCAACAAGAGGCTTCTTGAATTACACGCTTCCCTTCCCACACAACAACATGAATATTCTTGAATTAATTTTCTTCACTTGGAACCTTCCCTTCCCACAACGAACAAGATGCATCTTGAATTACACCCTTCCCTTCCCACACACCAACATGAATATTCTTGAATTAATTTTCTTGACTTGAACACTTCCCTTCCCACAACCAACAAGATGCATCTGGAATTACACCCTTCCCTTCCCACACACCAACATGTATACACTTGAATTGATTTTCTTCACTTGAACCCTTCCCTTACCACAACCAACAAGATTCATCTTGAATTACACCCTCCCTTCCAACACAACAACATGAATATTCTTGAATTAATTTTCTTGACTTGAACCCTTCTCTTTCCACAACCAACAAGATGCATCTTGAATTACACACTTCCCTCCCAAACACCAACATGAATATTCTTGAATTAATTTTCTTGACTTGAACCCTTCCCTTCGCACAACCAATAAGATGCATCTTGAATTACTCCCTTCCTTTCCAACACACCAACATGAATATTCTTGAATTAATTTTCTTGACTTGAACCCTTCTCTTTCCACAACCAACAAGATGCATCTTGAATTACACACTTCCCTCCCAAACACCAACATGAATATTCTTGAATTAATTTTCTTGACTTGAACCCTTCCCTTCCCACAACCAACAAGATGCATCTTGGATTACACCCTTCCCTTCCCACAACCAACAAGATGCATGTTGAATTACACCCTTCCCTTCCCACACACCAACATGAGTATTCTTGAATTACTTTTCTTCACTTGAACCCTTCCCTTCTCACAACCAACAAGATGCATCTTGAATTACACCCTTCCATTCCCACACACCAACATGAATTTTCTTGAATTAATTTTCTTGACTTGAACCCTTCCCTTACCACAACCAACAAGATGCTTCTTGAATTACACACTTCCCTTCCCACACAACAACATGAATATTCTTGAATTAATTTTCTTCACTTGAAACTTTCCCTTCCCACAACGAACAAGATGCATCTTGAATTACACCCTTCCCTTCCCACACACCAACATGAATATTCTTGAATTAATTTTCTTGACTTGAACACTTCCCTTCCCACAACCAACAAGATGCATCTTGAATTACACCCTTCCCTTCCCACACACCAACATGAATATTCTTGAATTAATTTTCTTCACTTGAAACTTTCCCTTCCCACAACGAACAAGATGCATCTTGAATTACACCCTTCCCTTCCCACACACCAACATGAATATTCTTGAATTAATTTTCTTGACTTGAACACTTCCCTTCCCACAACCAACAAGATGCATCTTGAATTACACCCTTCCCCTCCCACACACCAATATGAATACACTTGAATTGATTTTCTTCACTTGAACCCTTTCCTTACCACAACGAACAAGATGCATCTTGAATTACACCCTTCCCTACCCACACACCAACAAGAATATTCATGAATTAATTTTCTTGACTTGAACACTTCCCTTCCCACAACCAATAAGATGCATCTTGAATTACCCCCTACCTTTCCCACACACCAACATGAATATTCTTGAATTAATTTTCTTGACTTGAACCCTTCCCTTCCCACAACCAGCAAGGTGCATCTTGAATTACACCCTTCCCTTTCCACACACCAACATGAATATTCTTGAATTAATTTTCTTGACTTGAACCCTTCCCTTCCCACAACCAACAAGATGCATCATGAATTACACCCTTCTCTTCCCACACACCAAAATGAATATTCTTGAATTAATTTTCTTGACTTGAACCCTTCCCTTCCCACAACCAACAAGATGCATCATGAATTACACCCTTCTCTTCCCACACACCAAAATGAATATTCTTGAATTAATTTTCTTGACTTGAACCCTTCCCATCCCACAACCAATAAGATGCGCCTTGAATTACACTCTTCCCACACACCAACATGATTATTCGTGAATTAATTTTCTTCACTTGAACCCTTGCCCTTCCCGCAACCAACAAGATGCATCTTGAATTACACACTTCCCTTCCCACAAACCAACATGAATATTCTTGAATTAATTTTCTTGACTTGAACCCTTCCCTTCCCACACACCAACATGAATATTCTTGAATTAATTTTCTTGACTTTAACTCTTCCCTTCCCACAACCAACAAGATCCATCTTGAAATACTCCCTTCCCTTTCCACACACCAACATGAATATTCTTGAATTAATTTTCTTGACTTGAACCCTTCCCTTCCCGCAACCAATAAGATGCATCTTGAATTACACACTTCCCTTCCCACACGCCAACATGAATATTCTTGAATTAATTTTCTTGACTTGAACCCTTCCCTTCCCGCAACCAAAAAGTTGCATCTTGAATTACACACTTCCCTTCCCACACACCAACATGAATATTCTTGAATTAATTTTCTTGACTTGAACCCTTCCCTTCCCACAACCAACAAGATGCATCTTCAATTACTGTCTTCCCTTCCCACACACGAACATGTATATTCTTGAATTAATTTTCTTGACTTGAACCCTTCCCTTCCCACAAAAAACAAGATGCATCTTGAATTACACCCTTCCCTTGCCACACACCAACATGAATATTCTTGAATTTATTTTCTTGACTTGAACCCTTCGCTTCTCAACCAAAAAAATTTATCTTGAATTACACCCTTCCCTTCCCACACACCAACATGAATATTCATGAATTAATTTTCTTCACTTGAACCTTTCCCTTCCCACAACCAACAAAATGCATCTTGAATTACACACACTTCCTTTCCCACACACCAACATGAATATTCTTGACTTGAGCCCTTCCCTTCCCACTACCAACAAGATGTACCTTGAATTACCCTCTTCCCTTTTCACAGACATACATGAATATTCTTGAATTAATTTTCTTAACTTGAACCCTTCCCTTCCCACAACCAACAAGATGCATCTTGTATTACACACTTCCCTTCCCACACACCAACATGAATATTCTTGAATTAATTTTCTTGACTTTAACTCTTCCCTTCCCACAACCAACAAGATCCATCTTGAAATACTCCCTTCCCTTTCCACACACCAACATGAATATTCTTGAATTAATTTTCTTGACTTGAACCCTTCCCTTCCCACAAAAATCAAGATGCATCTTGAATTACACCCTTCCCTTGCCACACACCAACATAAATATTCTTGAATTTATTTTCTTGACTTGAACCCTTCGCTTCCCAACCAAAAAAAATTATCTTGAATTACACCCTTCCCTTCCCACACACCAACATGAATATTCATGAATTAATTTTCTTCACTTGAACCTTTCCCTTCCCACAACCAACAAAATGCATCTTGAATTACACACACTTCCTTTCCCACACACCAACATGAATATTCTTGACTTGAGCCCTTCCCTTCCCACTACCAACAAGATGTACCTTGAATTACCCTCTTCCCTTTTCACAGACATACATGAATATTCTTGAATTAATTTTCTTGACTTGAACCCTTCCCTTACCACAACCAACAAGATGCATCTTGTATTACAACCTTCCCTTCCCACAACCAACAAGATGCATCTTGAATTACACCCTTCCATTCCCACACACCAACATGAATATTCTTGAATTAATTTTCTTGAGTGAACCCATCCCTTCCCACAACCAACAAAATGCATCTTGAATTACACACATCCCTTCCCGCACACCAACATGAATATTCTTGAATTAATTTTCTTCACTTGAACCCTTCCCTTCTCACAACCAACAAGATGCATCTTGAATCACACCCTTCCATTCCCACACACCAACATGAATATTCTTGAATTAATTTTCTTGACTTGAACCCTTCCCTTACCAAAACCAACAAGATGCTTCTTGAATTACACACTTCCCTTCCCACACACCAACATGAATATTCTTGAATTAATTTTCTTGACTTGAACCCTTCCCTTCCGACACACCAACATGAATATTCTTGAATTAATTTTCTTGACTTTAACTCTTCCCTTCCCACAACCAACAAGATCCATCTTGAAATACTCCCTTCCCTTTCCACACACCAACATGAATATTCTTGAATTAATTTTCTTGACTTGAACCCTTCCCTTCACGCAACCAATAAGATGCATCTTGAATTACACCCTTCCCTTCCCACACACCAACATGAATATACTTGAATTAATTTTCTTGACTTGAACCCTTCCCTTCCCGCAACCAACAAGATGCATCTTGAATTACACACTTCCCTTCCCACACACGAACATGAATATTCTTGAATTAATTTTCTTGACTTGGACTCTTCCCTTCCCACAAAAAACAAGATGCATCTTGAATTACACCCTTCCCTTCCCACACACCAACATGAATATTCATGAATTAATTTTCTTCACTGGAACCTTTCCCTTCCCACAACCAACAACATGCATCTTGAATTATACCCTTCCCTTCCCTTCCCACACACCAACATGAATATTTTTGAATTAATTTTCTTGACTTGAGTCGTTCCTTCCCACAACCAACAAGATGCATCTTGGATTACACCCTTCTCTTCCCACAACCAACAAGATGCATCTTGAATTACACCCTTCCCTTCCCACACACCAACATGAATATTCTTGAATTAATTTTCTTGACTTGAACCCATCCCTTCCCACAACCAACAAAATGCATCTTGAATTACACACTTCCCACACACCATCATGAATATTTTTGAATTAATTTTCTTCACTTGAACCCTTCCCTTCTCACAACCAACAAGATGCATCTTGAATTACACCCTTCCATTCCCACACACCAACATGAATATTCTGGAAATAATTTTCTTGACTTGAACCCTTCCTTTACCACAACCAACAAGAGGCTTCTTGAATTACACGCTTCCCTTCCCACACAACAACATGAATATTCTTGAATTAATTTTCTTCACTTGGAACCTTCCCTTCCCACAACGAACAAGATGCATCTTGAATTACACCCTTCCCTTCCCACACACCAACATGAATATTCATGAATTAATTTTCTTCACTTGAACCTTTCCCTTCCCACAACCAACAAAATGCATCTTGAATTACACACACTTCCTTTCCCACACACCAACATGAATATTCTTGACTTGAGCCCTTCCCTTCCCACTACCAACAAGATGTACCTTGAATTACCCTCTTCCCTTTTCACAGACATACATGAATATTCTTGAATTAATTTTCTTGACTTGAACCCTTCCCTTCCCACAACCAACAAGATGCATCTTGTATTACAACCTTCCCTTCCCACAACCAACAAGATGCATCTTGAATTACACCCTTCCATTCCCACACACCAACATGAATATTCTTGAATTAATTTTCTTGAGTGAACCCATCCCTTCCCACAACCAACAAAATGCATCTTGAATTACACACTTCCCTTCTCACAACCAACAAGATGCATCTTGAATCACACCCTTCCATTCCCACACACCAACATGAATATTCTTGAATTAATTTTCTTGACTTGAACCCTTCCCTTACCACAACCAACAAGATGCTTCTTGAATTACACGCTTCCCTTCCCACACAACAACATGAATATTCTTGAATTAATTTTCTCCACTTGAAACCTTCCCTTCCCGCAACCAACAAGATGCATCTTGAATTACACACTTCCCTTCCCACACACAAACATGAATATTCTTGAATTAATTTTCTTGACATGAACCCTTCCCTTCCCACACACGAACATGAATATTCTTGAATTAATTTTCTTGACTTGGACTCTTCCCTTCCCACAAAAAACAAGATGCATCTTGAATTACACCCTTCCCTTGCCACACACCAACATGAATATTCTTGAATTTATTTTCTTGACTTGAACCCTTCGCTTCCCAACCAAAAAAATTTATCTTGAATTACACCCTTCCCTCCCACACATCAACATGAATATTCATGAATTAATTTTCTTCACTGGAACCTTTCCCTTCCCACAACCAACAAAATGCATCTTGAATTACACACACTTCCTTTCCCACACACCAACATGAATATTCTTGACTTCAGCCCTTCCCTTCCCACTACCAACAAGATGTACCTTGAATTACCCTCTTCCCTTTTCACAGACATACATGAATATTCTTGAATTAATTTTCTTGACTTGAACCCTTCCCTTCCCACACACGAACATGAATATTCTTGAATTAATTTTCTTGACTTGGACTCTTCCCTTCCCACAAAAAACAAGATGCATCTTGAATTAAACCCTTCCCTTCCCACACACCAACATGAATATTCATGAATTAATTTTCTTCACTGGAACCTTTCCCTTCCCACAACCAACAACATGCATCTTGAATTATACCCTTCCCTTCCCTTCCCACACACCAACATGAATATTTTTGAATTAATTTTCTTGACTTGAGTCGTTCCTTCCCACAACCAACAAGATGCATCTTGGATTACACCCTTCTCTTCCCACAACCAACAAGATGCATCTTGAATTACACCCTTCCCTTCCCACACACCAACATGAATATTCTTGAATTAATTTTCTTGACTTGAACCCATCCCTTCCCACAACCAACAAAATGCATCTTGAATTACACCCTTCCCTTCCCACACACCAACATGAATATTCTTGAATTAATTTTCTTGACTTGAACCCTTCCCTTCTCACAACCAACAAGATGCATCTTGAATTACACCCTTCCATTCCCACACACCAACATGAATATTCTGGAATTAATTTTCTTGACTTGAACCCTTCCTTTACCACAACCAACAAGAGGCTTCTTGAATTACACGCTTCCCTTCCCACACAACAACATGAATATTCTTGAATTAATTTTCTTCACTTGGAACCTTCCCTTCCCACAACGAACAAGAAGCATCTTGAATTACACCCTTCCCTTCCCACACACCAACATGAATATTCTTGAATTAATTTTCTTGACTTGAACACTTCCCTTCCCACAACCAACAAGATGCATCTGGAATTACACCCTTCCCTTCCCACACACCAACATGAATACACTTGAATTGATTTTCTTCACTTGAACCCTTCCCTTACCACAACCAACAAGATGCATCTTGAATTACACCCTCCCTTCCCACACAACAACATGAATATTCTTGAATTAATTTTCTTGACCTGAACCCTTCCCTTCCCACAAACAACAAGATGCATCTTGAATTACACTCTTCCCTTCCCACACGCCAACATGAATATTCTTGAATCAATTTTCTTGACTTGAACCCTTCCCTTCTCTTAACCAAAAGATGCATCTTGAATTACACCCTTCCCTACCCACTCACCATCAAGAATATTCATGAATTAATTTTCTTGACTTGAACCCTTCCCTTCCCACAACCAATAAGATGCATCTTGAATTACTGCCTTCCTTTCCAACACACCAACATGAATATTCTTGAATTAATTTTCTTGACTTGAACCCTTCTCTTTCCACAACCAACAAGATGCATCTTGGATTACACCCTTCCCTTCCCACAACCAACAAGATGCATGTTGAATTACACCCTTCCCTTCCCACACACCAACATGAGTATTCTTGAATTAATTTTCTTCACTTGAACCCTTCCCTTCTCACAACCAACAAGATGCATCTTGAATTACACCCTTCCATTCCCACACACCAACATGAATATTCTTGAATTAATTTTCTTGACTTGAACCCTTCCCTTACCACAACCAACAAGATGCTTCTTGAATTACACACTTCCCTTCCCACACAACAACATGAATATTCTTGAATTAATTTTCTTCACTTGAAACTTTCCCTTCCCACAACGAACAAGATGCATCTTGAATTACACCCTTCCCTTCCCACACACCAACATGAATATTCTTGAATTATTTTCTTGACTTGAACACTTCCCTTCCCACAACCAACAAGATGCATCTTGAATTACACCCTTCCCTTCCCACACACCAACATGAATATTCTTGAATTAATTTTCTTCACTTGAAACTTTCCCTTCCCACAACGAACAAGATGCATCTTGAATCACACCCTTCCATTCCCACACACCAACATGAATATTCTGGAATTAATTTTCTTGACTTGAACCCTTCCTTTACCACAACCAACAAGAGGCTTCTTGAATTACACGCTTCCCTTCCCACACACCAACATGAATATTCTTGAATTAATTTTCTTCACTTGAAACTTTCCCTTCCCACAACGAACAAGATGCATCTTGAATTACACACTTCCCTTCCCACACACAAACATGAATATTCTTGAATTAATTTTCTTGACATGAACCCTTCCCTTCCCACACACGAACATGAATATTCTTGAATTAATTTTCTTGACTTGGACTCTTCCCTTCCCACAAAAAACAAGATGCATCTTGAATTACACCCTTCCCTTGCCACACACCAACATGAATATTCTTGAATTTATTTTCTTGACTTGAACCCTTCGCTTCCCAACCAAAAAAATTTATCTCAATTACACCCTTCCCTCCCACACACCAACATGAATATTCATGAATTAATTTTCTTCACTGGAACCTTTCTTTCCCACAACCAACAAAATGCATCTTGAATTACACACACTTCCTTTCCCACACACCAACATGAATATTCTTGACTTCAGCCCTTCCCTTCCCACTACCAACAAGATGTACCTTGAATTACCCTCTTCCCTTTTCACAGACATACATGAATATTCTTGAATTAATTTTCTTGACTTGAACCCTTCCCTTCCCACACACGAACATGAATATTCTTGAATTAATTTTCTTGACTTGGACTCTTCCCTTCCCACAAAAAACAAGATGCATCTTGAATGACACCCTTCCCTTCCCACACACCAACATGAATATTCATGAATTAATTTTCTTCACTGGAACCTTTCCCTTCCCACAACCAACAACATGCATCTTGAATTATACCCTTCCCTTCCCTTCCCACACACCAACATGAATATTTTTGAATTAATTTTCTTGACTTGAGTCGTTCCTTCCCACAACCAACAAGATGCATCTTGGATTACACCCTTCTCTTCCCACAACCAACAAGATGCATCTTGAATTACACCCTTCCCTTCCCACACACCAACATGAATATTCTTGAATTAATTTTCTTGACTTGAACCCATCCCTTCCCACAACCAACAAAATGCATCTTGAATTACACACTTCCCTTCCCACACACCATCATGAATATTTTTGAATTAATTTTCTTCACTTGAACCCTTCCCTTCTCACAACCAACAAGATGCATCTTGAATTACACCCTTCCATTCCCACACACCAACATGAATATTCTGGAATTAATTTTCTTGACTTGAACCCTTCCTTTACCACAACCAACAAGAGGCTTCTTGAATTACACGCTTCCCTTCCCACACAACAACATGAATATTCTTGAATTAATTTTCTTCACTTGAACACTTCCCTTCCCACAACCAACAAGATGCATCTGGAATTACACCCTTCCCTTCCCACACACCAACATGAATACACTTGAATTGATTTTCTTCACTTGAACCCTTCCCTTACCACAACCAACAAGATTCATCTTGAATTACACCCTCCCTTCCCACACAACAACATGAATATTCTTGAATTAATTTTCTTGACCTGAACCCTTCCTTTCCCACAACCAACAAGATGCATCTTGAATTACACTCTTCCCTTCCCACACGCCAACATGAATATTCTTGAATCAATTTTCTTGACTTGAACCCTTCCCTTCTCACAACCAACAAGATGCATCTTGAATTACACCCTTCCCTACCCACTCACCATCAAGAATATTCATGAATTAATTTTCTTGACTTGAACCCTTCCCTTCCCACAACCAATAAGATGCATCTTGAATTACACACTTCCCTCCCAAACACCAACATGAATATTCTTGAATTAATTTTCTTGACTTGAACCCTTCTCTTTCCACAACCAACAAGATGCATCTTGAATTACACACTTCCCTCCCAAACACCAACATGAATATTCTTGAATTAATTTTCTTGACTTGAACCCTTCCCTTCCCACAACCAACAAGATGCATCTTGGATTACACCCTTCCCTTCCCACAACCAACAAGATGCATGTTGAATTACACCCTTCCCTTCCCACACACCAACATGAGTATTCTTGAATTAATTTTCTTCACTTGAACCCTTCCCTTCTCACAACCAACAAGATGCATCTTGAATTACACCCTTCCATTCCCACACACCAACATGAATATTCTTGAATTAATTTTCTTGACTTGAACCCTTCCCTTACCACAACCAACAAGATGCTTCTTGAATTACACACTTCCCTTCCCACACAACAACATGAATATTCTTGAATTAATTTTCTTCACTTGAAACTTTCCCTTCCCACAACGAACAAGATGCATCTTGAATTACACCCTTCCCTTCCCACACACCAACATGAATATTCTTGAATTAATTTTCTTGACTTGAACCCTTCCCTTCCCACACACGAACATGAATATTCTTGAATTAATTTTCTTGACTTGGACTCTTCCCTTCCCACAAAAAACAAGATGCATCTTGAATTACACCCTTCCCTTCCCACACACCAACATGAATATTCATGAATTAATTTTCTTCACTGGAACCTTTCCCTTCCCACAACCAACAACATGCATCTGGAATTATACCCTTCCCTTCCCTTCCCACACACCAACATGAATATTTTTGAATTAATTTTCTTGACTTGAGTCGTTCCTTCCCACAACCAACAAAATGCATCTTGGATTACACCCTTCTCTTCCCACAACCAACAAGATGCATCTTGAATTACACCCTTCCCTTCCCACACACCAACATGAATATTCTTGAATTAATTTTCTTGACTTGAACCCATCCCTTCCCACAACCAACAAAATGCATCTTGAATTACACACTTCCCACACACCATCATGAATATTTTTGAATTAATTTTCTTCACTTGAACCCTTCCCTTCTCACAACCAACAAGATGCATCTTGAATTACACCCTTCCATTCCCACACACCAACATGAATATTCTGGAATTAATTTTCTTGACTTGAACCCTTCCTTTACCACAACCAACAAGAGGCTTCTTGAATTACACGCTTCCCTTCCCACACAACAACATGAATATTCTTGAATTAATTTTCTTCACTTGGAACCTTCCCTTCCCACAACGAACAAGATGCATCTTGAATTACACCCTTCCCTTCCCACACACCAACATGAATATTCTTGAATTAATTTTCTTGACTTGAACACTTCCCTTCCCACAACCAACAAGATGCATCTGGAATTACACACTTCCCTTCCCACACACCAACATGAATACACTTGAATTGATTTTCTTCACTTGAACCCTTCCCTTACCCCAACCAACAAGATGCATCTTGAATTACACCCTCCCTTCCCACACAACAACATGAATATTCTTGAATTAATTTTCTTGACCTGAACCCTTCCCTTCCCACAACCAACAAGATGCATCTTGAATTACACCCTTCCCTACACACTCACCATCAAGAATATTCATGAATTAATTTTCTTGACTTGAACCCTTCCCTTCCCACAACCAATAAGATGCATCTTGAATTACTCCCTTCCTTTCCAACACACCAACATGAATATTCTTGAATTAATTTTCTTGACTTGAACCCTTCTCTTTCCACAACCAACAAGATGCATCTTGAATTACACACTTCCCTCCCAAACACCAACATGAATATTCTTGAATTAATTTTCTTGACTTGAACCCTTCCCTTCCCACAACCAACAAGATGCATCTTGGATTACACCCTTCCCTTCCCACAACCAACAAGATGCATGTTGAATTACACCCTTCCCTTCCCACACACCAACATGAGTATTCTTGAATTAATTTTCTTCACTTGAACCCTTCCCTTCTCACAACCAACAAGATGCATCTTGAATTACACCCTTCCATTCCCACACACCAACATGAATATTCTTGAATTAATTTTCTTGACTTGAACCCTTCCCTTACCACAACCAACAAGATGCTTCTTGAATTACACACTTCCCTTCCCACACAACAACATGAATATTCTTGAATTAATTTTCTTCACTTGAAACTTTCCCTTCCCACAACGAACAAGATGCATCTTGAATTACACCCTTCCCTTCCCACACACCAACATGAATATTCTTGAATTAATTTTCTTGACTTGAACACTTCCCTTCCCACAACCAACAAGTTGCATCTTGAATTACACCCTTCCCTTCCCACACACCAACATGAATATTCTTGAATTAATTTTCTTGACCTGAACCCTTCCCTTCCCACAACCAACAAGATGCATCTTGAATTACACCCTTCCCTTCCCACACGCCAACATGAATATTCTTGAATCAATTTTCTTGACTTGAACCCTTCTCTTTCCACAACCAACAAGATGCATCTTGAATCACACCCTTCCATTCCCACACACCAACATGAATATTCTTGAATTAATTTTCTTGACTTGAACACTTCCCTTCCCACAACCAACAAGTTGCATCTTGAATTACACCCTTCCCTTCCCACACACCAACATGAATATTCTTGAATTAATTTTCTTGACCTGAACCCTTCCCTTCCCACAACCAACAAGATGCATCTTGAATTACACCCTTCCCTTCCCACACGCCAACATGAATATTCTTGAATTAATTTTCTTCACTTGAAACTTTCCCTTCCCACAACGAACAAGATGCATCTTGAATTACACCCTTCCCTTCCCACACACCAACATGAATATTCTTGAATTAATTTTCTTGACTTGAACCCTTCCCTTCCCACACACGAACATGAATATTCTTGAATTAATTTTCTTGACTTGGACTCTTCCCTTCCCACAAAAAACAAGATGCATCTTGAATTACACCCTTCCCTTCCCACACACCAACATGAATATTCATGAATTAATTTTCTTCACTGGAACCTTTCCCTTCCCACAACCAACAACATGCATCTGGAATTATACCCTTCCCTTCCCTTCCCACACACCAACATGAATATTTTTGAATTAATTTTCTTGACTTGAGTCGTTCCTTCCCACAACCAACAAAATGCATCTTGGATTACACCCTTCTCTTCCCACAACCAACAAGATGCATCTTGAATTACACCCTTCCCTTCCCACACACCAACATGAATATTCTTGAATTAATTTTCTTGACTTGAACCCATCCCTTCCCACAACCAACAAAATGCATCTTGAATTACACACTTCCCACACACCATCATGAATATTTTTGAATTAATTTTCTTCACTTGAACCCTTCCCTTCTCACAACCAACAAGATGCATCTTGAATTACACCCTTCCATTCCCACACACCAACATGAATATTCTGGAATTAATTTTCTTGACTTGAACCCTTCCTTTACCACAACCAACAAGAGGCTTCTTGAATTACACGCTTCCCTTCCCACACAACAACATGAATATTCTTGAATTAATTTTCTTCACTTGGAACCTTCCCTTCCCACAACGAACAAGATGCATCTTGAATTACACCCTTCCCTTCCCACACACCAACATGAATATTCTTGAATTAATTTTCTTGACTTGAACACTTCCCTTCCCACAACCAACAAGATGCATCTGGAATTACACACTTCCCTTCCCACACACCAACATGAATACACTTGAATTGATTTTCTTCACTTGAACCCTTCCCTTACCCCAACCAACAAGATGCATCTTGAATTACACCCTCCCTTCCCACACAACAACATGAATATTCTTGAATTAATTTTCTTGACCTGAACCCTTCCCTTCCCACAACCAACAAGATGCATCTTGAATTACACCCTTCCCTACACACTCACCATCAAGAATATTCATGAATTAATTTTCTTGACTTGAACCCTTCCCTTCCCACAACCAATAAGATGCATCTTGAATTACTCCCTTCCTTTCCAACACACCAACATGAATATTCTTGAATTAATTTTCTTGACTTGAACCCTTCTCTTTCCACAACCAACAAGATGCATCTTGAATTACACACTTCCCTCCCAAACACCAACATGAATATTCTTGAATTAATTTTCTTGACTTGAACCCTTCCCTTCCCACAACCAACAAGATGCATCTTGGATTACACCCTTCCCTTCCCACAACCAACAAGATGCATGTTGAATTACACCCTTCCCTTCCCACACACCAACATGAGTATTCTTGAATTAATTTTCTTCACTTGAACCCTTCCCTTCTCACAACCAACAAGATGCATCTTGAATTACACCCTTCCATTCCCACACACCAACATGAATATTCTTGAATTAATTTTCTTGACTTGAACCCTTCCCTTACCACAACCAACAAGATGCTTCTTGAATTACACACTTCCCTTCCCACACAACAACATGAATATTCTTGAATTAATTTTCTTCACTTGAAACTTTCCCTTCCCACAACGAACAAGATGCATCTTGAATTACACCCTTCCCTTCCCACACACCAACATGAATATTCTTGAATTAATTTTCTTGACTTGAACACTTCCCTTCCCACAACCAACAAGTTGCATCTTGAATTACACCCTTCCCTTCCCACACACCAACATGAATATTCTTGAATTAATTTTCTTGACCTGAACCCTTCCCTTCCCACAACCAACAAGATGCATCTTGAATTACACCCTTCCCTTCCCACACGCCAACATGAATATTCTTGAATCAATTTTCTTGACTTGAACCCTTCTCTTTCCACAACCAACAAGATGCATCTTGAATCACACCCTTCCATTCCCACACACCAACATGAATATTCTTGAATTAATTTTCTTGACTTGAACCCTTCCCTTACCACAACCAACAAGATGCTTCTTGAATTACACGCTTCCCTTCCCACACAACAACATGAATATTCTTGAATTAATTTTCTCCACTTGAAACCTTCCCTTCCCGCAACCAACAAGATGCATCTTGAATTACACACTTCCCTTCCCACACACAAACATGAATATTCTTGAATTAATTTTCTTGACATGAACCCTTCCCTTCCCACACACGAACATGAATATTCTTGAATTAATTTTCTTGACTTGGACTCTTCCCTTCCCACAAAAAACAAGATGCATCTTGAATTACACCCTTCCCTTGCCACACACCAACATGAATATTCTTGAATTTATTTTCTTGACTTGAACCCTTCGCTTCCCAACCAAAAAAATTTATCTTGAATTACACCCTTCCCTCCCACACACCAACATGAATATTCATGAATTAATTTTCTTCACTGGAACCTTTCCCTTCCCACAACCAACAAATCATCTTGAATTACACACACTTCCTTTCCCACACACCAACATGAATATTCTTGACTTCAGCCCTTCCCTTCCCACTACCAACAAGATGTACCTTGAATTACCCTCTTCCCTTTTCACAGACATACATGAATATTCTTGAATTAATTTTCTTGACTTGAACCCTTCCCTTCCCACACACGAACATGAATATTCTTGAATTAATTTTCTTGACTTGGACTCTTCCCTTCCCACAAAAAACAAGATGCATCTTGAATGACACCCTTCCCTTCCCACACACCAACATGAATATTCATGAATTAATTTTCTTCACTGGAACCTTTCCCTTCCCACAACCAACAACATGCATCTTGAATTATACCCTTCCCTTCCCTTCCCACACACCAACATGAATATTTTTGAATTAATTTTCTTGACTTGAGTCGTTCCTTCCCACAACCAACAAGATGCATCTTGGATTACACCCTTCTCTTCCCACAACCAACAAGATGCATCTTGAATTACACCCTTCCCTTCCCACACACCAACATGAATATTCTTGAATTAATTTTCTTGACTTGAACCCATCCCTTCCCACAACCAACAAAATGCATCTTGAATTACACACTTCCCTTCCCACACACCATCATGAATATTTTTGAATTAATTTTCTTCACTTGAACCCTTCCCTTCTCACAACCAACAAGATGCATCTTGAATTACACCCTTCCATTCCCACACACCAACATGAATATTCTGGAATTAATTTTCTTGACTTGAACCCTTCCTTTACCACAACCAACAAGAGGCTTCTTGAATTACACGCTTCCCTTCCCACACAACAACATGAATATTCTTGAATTAATTTTCTTCACTTGAACACTTCCCTTCCCACAACCAACAAGATGCATCTGGAATTACACCCTTCCCTTCCCACACACCAACATGAATACACTTGAATTGATTTTCTTCACTTGAACCCTTCCCTTACCACAACCAACAAGATTCATCTTGAATTACACCCTCCCTTCCCACACAACAACATGAATATTCTTGAATTAATTTTCTTGACCTGAACCCTTCCTTTCCCACAACCAACAAGATGCATCTTGAATTACACTCTTCCCTTCCCACACGCCAACATGAATATTCTTGAATCAATTTTCTTGACTTGAACCCTTCCCTTCTCACAACCAACAAGATGCATCTTGAATTACACCCTTCCCTACCCACTCACCATCAAGAATATTCATGAATTAATTTTCTTGACTTGAACCCTTCCCTTCCCACAACCAATAAGATGCATCTTGAATTACTCCCTTCCTTTCCAACACACCAACATGAATATTCTTGAATTAATTTTCTTGACTTGAACCCTTCTCTTTCCACAACCAACAAGATGCATCTTGAATTACACACTTCCCTCCCAAACACCAACATGAATATTCTTGAATTAATTTTCTTGACTTGAACCCTTCCCTTCCCACAACCAACAAGATGCATCTTGGATTACACCCTTCCCTTCCCACAACCAACAAGATGCATGTTGAATTACACCCTTCCCTTCCCACACACCAACATGAGTATTCTTGAATTAATTTTCTTCACTTGAACCCTTCCCTTCTCACAACCAACAAGATGCATCTTGAATTACACCCTTCCATTCCCACACACCAACATGAATATTCTTGAATTAATTTTCTTGACTTGAACCCTTCCCTTACCACAACCAACAAGATGCTTCTTGAATTACACACTTCCCTTCCCACACAACAACATGAATATTCTTGAATTAATTTTCTTCACTTGAAACTTTCCCTTCCCACAACGAACAAGATGCATCTTGAATTACACCCTTCCCTTCCCACACACCAACATGAATATTCATGAATTAATTTTCTTGACTTGAACACTTCCCTTCCCACAACCAATAAGATGCATCTTGAATTACCCCCTACCTTTCCCACACACCAACATGAATATTCTTGAATTAATTTTCTTGACTTGAACCCTTCCCTTCCCACAACCAGCAAGGTGCATCTTGAATTACACCCTTCCCTTTCCACACACCAACATGAATATTCTTGAATTAATTTTCTTGACTTGAACCCTTCCCTTCCCACAACCAACAAGATGCATCATGAATTACACCCTTCACTTCCCACACACCAAAATGAATATTCTTGAATTAATTTTCTTGACTTGAACCCTTCCCTTCCCACAACCAACAAGATGCATCATGAATTACACCCTTCTCTTCCCACACACCAAAATGAATATTCTTGAATTAATTTTCTTGACTTGAACCCTTCCCATCCCACAACCAATAAGATGCGCCTTGAATTACACTCTTCCCACACACCAACATGATTATTCGTGAATTAATTTTCTTCACTTGAACCCTTGCCCTTCCCGCAACCAACAAGATGCATCTTGAATTACACACTTCCCTTCCCACAAACCAACATGAATATTCTTGAATTAATTTTCTTGACTTGAACCCTTCCCTTCCCACACACCAACATGAATATTCTTGAATTAATTTTCTTGACTTTAACTCTTCCCTTCCCACAACCAACAAGATCCATCTTGAAATACTCCCTTCCCTTTCCACACACCAACATGAATATTCTTGAATTAATTTTCTTGACTTGAACCCTTCCCTTCCCGCAACCAATAAGATGCATCTTGAATTACACACTTCCCTTCCCACACGCCAACATGAATCTTCTTGAATTAATTTTCTTGACTTGAACCCTTCCCTTCCCGCAACCAAAAAGTTGCATCTTGAATTACACACTTCCCTTCCCACACACCAACATGAATATTCTTGAATTAATTTTCTTGACTTGAACCCTTCCCTTCCCACAACCAACAAGATGCATCTTCAATTACTGTCTTCCCTTCCCACACACGAACATGTATATTCTTGAATTAATTTTCTTGACTTGAA
This sequence comes from Maratus speciosus, assembly GCA_963932465.1. Classification (NCBI taxonomy): domain Eukaryota; kingdom Metazoa; phylum Arthropoda; class Arachnida; order Araneae; family Salticidae; genus Maratus; species Maratus speciosus. The sequence goes on along the minus strand of OZ010786.1, from coordinate 47,283,909 downwards.
CCCTTCCCTTCCCACAACCAACAAAATGCATCTTGAATTACACACACTTCCTTTCCCACACACCAACATGAATATTCTTGACTTGAGCCCTTCCCTTCACACTACCAACAAGATGTACCTTGAATTACCCTCTTCCCTTTTCACAGACATACATGAATATTCTTGAATTAATTTTCTTAACTTGAACCCTTCCCTTCCCACAACCAACAAGTTGCATCTTGTATTACACCCTTCCCTTCCCACACACCAACATGAATATTCTTGAATTAATTTTCTTGACTTGAACCCTTCCCTTCCCACACACCAACATGAATATTCTTGAATTAATTTTCTTGACTTTAACTCTTCCCTTCTCACAACCAACAAGATCCATCTTGAAATACTCCCTTCCCTTTCCACACACCAACATGAATATTCTTGAATTAATTTTCTTGACTTGAACCCTTCCCTTCCCACAAAAAACAAGATGCATCTTGAATTACACCCTTCCCTTGCCACACACCAACATGAATATTCTTGAATTTATTTTCTTGACTTGAACCCTTCGCTTCCCAACCAAAAAAAATTATCTTGAATTACACCCTTCCCTTCCCACACACCAACATGAATATTCATGAATTAATTTTCTTCACTTGAACCTTTCCCTTCCCACAACCAACAAAATGCATCTTGAATTACACACACTTCCTTTCCCACACACCAACATGAATATTCTTGACTTGAGCCCTTCCCTTCCCACTACCAACAAGATGTACCTTGAATTACCCTCTTCCCTTTTCACAGACATACATGAATATTCTTGAATTAATTTTCTTGACTTGAACCCTTTCCTTCCCACAACCAACAAGATGCATCTTGTATTACAACCTTCCCTTCCCACAACCAACAAGATGCATCTTGAATTACACCCTTCCATTCCCACACACCAACATGAATATTCTTGAATTAATTTTCTTGAGTGAACCCATCCCTTCCCACAACCAACAAAATGCATCTTGAATTACACACTTCCCTTCCCACACACCAACATGAATATTCTTGAATTAATTTTCTTCACTTGAACCCTTCCCTTCTCACAACCAACAAGATGCATCTTGAATCACACCCATCCATTCCCACACACCAACATGAATATTCTTGAATTAATTTTCTTGACTTGAACCCTTCCCTTACCAAAACCAACAAGATGCTTCTTGAATTACACGCTTCCCTTCCCACACAACAACATGAATATTCTTGAATTAATTTTCTCCACTTGAAACCTTCCCTTCCCACAATCAACAAGATGCATCTTGAATTACACACTTCCCTTCCCACACACCAACATGAATATTCTTGAATTAATTTTCTTGACTTGAACCCTTCCCTTCCGACACACCAACATGAATATTCTTGAATTAATTTTCTTGACTTTAACTCTTCCCTTCCCACAACCAACAAGATCCATCTTGAAATACTCCCTTCCCTTTCCACACACCAACATGAATATTCTTGAATTAATTTTCTTGACTTGAACCCTTTCCTTCACGCAACCAATAAGATGCATCTTGAAATACACCCTTCCCTTCCCACACACCAACATGAATATACTTGAATTAATTTTCTTGACTTGAACCCTTCCCTTCCCGCAACCAACAAGATGCATCTTGAATTACACACTTCCCTTCCCACACACGAACATGAATATTCTTGAATTAATTTTCTTGACTTGGACTCTTCCCTTCCCACAAAAAACAAGATGCATCTTGAATTACACCCTTCCCTTGCCACACACCAACATGAATATTCTTGAATTTATTTTCTTGACTTGAACCCTTCGCTTCCCAACCAAAAAAATTTATCTTGAATTACACCCTTCCCTCCCACACACCAACATGAATATTCATGAATTAATTTTCTTCACTGGAACCTTTCCCTTCCCACAACCAACAAAATGCATCTTGAATTACACACACTTCCTTTCCCACACACCAACATGAATATTCTTGACTTCAGCCCTTCCCTTCCCACTACCAACAAGATGTACCTTGAATTACCCTCTTCCCTTTTCACAGACACACATGAATATTCTTGAATTAATTTTCTTGACTTGAACCCTTCCCTTCCCACACACGAACATGAATATTCTTGAATTAATTTTCTTGACTTGGACTCTTCCCATCCCACAAAAAACAAGATGCATCTTGAATTACACCCTTCCCTTCCCACACACCAACATGAATATTCATGAATTAATTTTCTTCACTGGAACCTTTCCCTTCCCACAACCAACAACATGCATCTTGAATTATACCCTTCCCTTCCCTTCCCACACACCAACATGAATATTTTTGAATTAATTTTCTTGACTTGAGTCGTTCCTTCCCACAACCAACAAAATGCATCTTGGATTACACCCTTCTCTTCCCACAACCAACAAGATGCATCTTGAATTACACCCTTCCCTTCCCACACACCAACATGAATATTCTTGAATTAATTTTCTTGACTTGAACCCATCCCTTCCCACAACCAACAAAATGCATCTTGAATTACACACTTCCCACACACCATCATGAATATTTTTGAATTAATTTTCTTCACTTGAACCCTTCCCTTCTCACAACCAACAAGATGCATCTTGAATTACACCCTTCCATTCCCACACACCAACATGAATATTCTGGAATTAATTTTCTTGACTTGAACCCTTCCTTTACCACAACCAACAAGAGGCTTCTTGAATTACACGCTTCCCTTCCCACACAACAACATGAATATTCTTGAATTAATTTTCTTCACTTGGAACCTTCCCTTCCCACAACGAACAAGATGCATCTTGAATTACACCCTTCCCTTCCCACACACCAACATGAATATTCTTGAATTAATTTTCTTGACTTGAACACTTCCCTTCCCACAACCAACAAGATGCATCTGGAATTACACACTTCCCTTCCCACACACCAACATGAATACACTTGAATTGATTTTCTTCACTTGAACCCTTCCCTTACCCCAACCAACAAGATGCATCTTGAATTACACCCTCCCTTCCCACACAACAACATGAATATTCTTGAATTAATTTTCTTGACCTGAACCCTTCCCTTCCCACAACCAACAAGATGCATCTTGAATTACACCCTTCCCTACACACTCACCATCAAGAATATTCATGAATTAATTTTCTTGACTTGAACCCTTCCCTTCCCACAACCAATAAGATGCATCTTGAATTACTCCCTTCCTTTCCAACACACCAACATGAATATTCTTGAATTAATTTTCTTGACTTGAACCCTTCTCTTTCCACAACCAACAAGATGCATCTTGAATTACACACTTCCCTCCCAAACACCAACATGAATATTCTTGAATTAATTTTCTTGACTTGAACCCTTCCCTTCCCACAACCAACAAGATGCATCTTGGATTACACCCTTCCCTTCCCACAACCAACAAGATGCATGTTGAATTACACCCTTCCCTTCCCACACACCAACATGAGTATTCTTGAATTAATTTTCTTCACTTGAACCCTTCCCTTCTCACAACCAACAAGATGCATCTTGAATTACACCCTTCCATTCCCACACACCAACATGAATATTCTTGAATTAATTTTCTTGACTTGAACCCTTCCCTTACCACAACCAACAAGATGCTTCTTGAATTACACACTTCCCTTCCCACACAACAACATGAATATTCTTGAATTAATTTTCTTCACTTGAAACTTTCCCTTCCCACAACGAACAAGATGCATCTTGAATTACACCCTTCCCTTCCCACACACCAACATGAATATTCTTGAATTAATTTTCTTGACTTGAACCCTTCCCTTCCCACACACGAACATGAATATTCTTGAATTAATTTTCTTGACTTGGACTCTTCCCTTCCCACAAAAAACAAGATGCATCTTGAATTACACCCTTCCCTTCCCACACACCAACATGAATATTCATGAATTAATTTTCTTCACTGGAACCTTTCCCTTCCCACAACCAACAACATGCATCTTGAATTATACCCTTCCCTTCCCTTCCCACACACCAACATGAATATTTTTGAATTAATTTTCTTGACTTGAGTCGTTCCTTCCCACAACCAACAAGATGCATCTTGGATTACACCCTTCCCTTCCCACAACCAACAAAATGCATCTTGAATTACACACTTCCCTTCCCACACACCAAAATGAATATTCTTGAATTAATTTTCTTCACTTGAACCCTTCCCTTCTCACAACCAACAAGATGCATCTTGAATCACACCCATCCATTCCCACACACCAACATGAATATTCTTGAATTAATTTTCTTGACTTGAACCCTTCCCTTACCAAAACCAACAAGATGCTTCTTGAATTACACGCTTCCCTTCCCACACAACAACATGAATATTCTTGAATTAATTTTCTCCACTTGAAACCTTCCCTTCCCACAATCAACAAGATGCATCTTGAATTACACACTTCCCTTCCCACACACCAACATGAATATTCTTGAATTAATTTTCTTGACTTGAACCCTTCCCTTCCGACACACCAACATGAATATTCTTGAATTAATTTTCTTGACTTTAACTCTTCCCTTCCCACAACCAACAAGATCCATCTTGAAATACTCCCTTCCTTTTCCACACACCAACATGAATATTCTTGAATTAATTTTCTTGACTTGAACCCTTCCCTTCACGCAACCAATAAGATGCATCTTGAATTACACCCTTCCCTTCCCACACACCAACATGAATATACTTGAATTAATTTTCTTGACTTGAACCCTTCCCTTCCCGCAACCAACAAGATGCATCTTGAATTACACACTTCCCTTCCCACACACGAACATGAATATTCTTGAATTAATTTTCTTGACTTGGACTCTTCCCTTCCCACAAAAAACAAGATGCATCTTGAATTACACCCTTCCCTTGCCACACACCAACATGAATATTCTTGAATTTATTTTCTTGACTTGAACCCTTCGCTTCCCAACCAAAAAAATTTATCTTGAATTACACCCTTCCCTCCCACACACCAACATGAATATTCATGAATTAATTTTCTTCACTGGAACCTTTCCCTTCCCACAACCAACAAAATGCATCTTGAATTACACACACTTCCTTTCCCACACACCAACATGAATATTCTTGACTTCAGCCCTTCCCTTCCCACTACCAACAAGATGTACCTTGAATTACCCTCTTCCCTTTTCACAGACACACATGAATATTCTTGAATTAATTTTCTTGACTTGAACCCTTCCCTTCCCACACACGAACATGAATATTCTTGAATTAATTTTCTTGACTTGGAGTCTTCCCTTCCCACAAAAAACAAGATGCATCTTGAATTACACCCTTCCCTTCCCACACACCAACATGAATATTCATGAATTAATTTTCTTCACTGGAACCTTTCCCTTCCCACAACCAACAACATGCATCTTGAATTATACCCTTCCCTTCCCTTCCCACACACCAACATGAATATTTTTGAATTAATTTTCTTGACTTGAGTCGTTCCTTCCCACAACCAACAAAATGCATCTTGGATTACACCCTTCTCTTCCCACAACCAACAAGATGCATCTTGAATTACACCCTTCCCTTCCCACACACCAACATGAATATTCTTGAATTAATTTTCTTGACTTGAACCCATCCCTTCCCACAACCAACAAAATGCATCTTGAATTACACACTTCCCACACACCATCATGAATATTTTTGAATTAATTTTCTTCACTTGAACCCTTCCCTTCTCACAACCAACAAGATGCATCTTGAATTACACCCTTCCATTCCCACACACCAACATGAATATTCTGGAATTAATTTTCTTGACTTGAACCCTTCCTTTACCACAACCAACAAGAGGCTTCTTGAATTACACGCTTCCCTTCCCACACAACAACATGAATATTCTTGAATTAATTTTCTTCACTTGGAACCTTCCCTTCCCACAACGAACAAGATGCATCTTGAATTACACCCTTCCCTTCCCACACACCAACATGAATATTCTTGAATTAATTTTCTTGACTTGAACACTTCCCTTCCCACAACCAACAAGATGCATCTGGAATTACACACTTCCCTTCCCACACACCAACATGAATACACTTGAATTGATTTTCTTCACTTGAACCCTTCCCTTACCCCAACCAACAAGATGCATCTTGAATTACACCCTCCCTTCCCACACAACAACATGAATATTCTTGAATTAATTTTCTTGACCTGAACCCTTCCCTTCCCACAACCAACAAGATGCATCTTGAATTACACCCTTCCCTACACACTCACCATCAAGAATATTCATGAATTAATTTTCTTGACTTGAACCCTTCCCTTCCCACAACCAATAAGATGCATCTTGAATTACTCCCTTCCTTTCCAACACACCAACATGAATATTCTTGAATTAATTTTCTTGACTTGAACCCTTCTCTTTCCACAACCAACAAGATGCATCTTGAATTACACACTTCCCTCCCAAACACCAACATGAATATTCTTGAATTAATTTTCTTGACTTGAACCCTTCCCTTCCCACAACCAACAAGATGCATCTTGGATTACACCCTTCCCTTCCCACAACCAACAAGATGCATGTTGAATTACACCCTTCCCTTCCCACACACCAACATGAGTATTCTTGAATTAATTTTCTTCACTTGAACCCTTCCCTTCTCACAACCAACAAGATGCATCTTGAATTACACCCTTCCATTCCCACACACCAACATGAATATTCTTGAATTAATTTTCTTGACTTGAACCCTTCCCTTACCACAACCAACAAGATGCTTCTTGAATTACACACTTCCCTTCCCACACAACAACATGAATATTCTTGAATTAATTTTCTTCACTTGAAACTTTCCCTTCCCACAACGAACAAGATGCATCTTGAATTACACCCTTCCCTTCCCACACACCAACATGAATATTCTTGAATTAATTTTCTTGACTTGAACCCTTCCCTTCCCACACACGAACATGAATATTCTTGAATTAATTTTCTTGACTTGGACTCTTCCCTTCCCACAAAAAACAAGATGCATCTTGAATTACACCCTTCCCTTCCCACACACCAACATGAATATTCATGAATTAATTTTCTTCACTGGAACCTTTCCCTTCCCACAACCAACAACATGCATCTTGAATTATACCCTTCCCTTCCCTTCCCACACACCAACATGAATATTTTTGAATTAATTTTCTTGACTTGAGTCGTTCCTTCCCACAACCAACAAAATGCATCTTGGATTACACCCTTCTCTTCCCACAACCAACAAGATGCATCTTGAATTACACCCTTCCCTTCCCACACACCAACATGAATATTCTTGAATTAATTTTCTTGACTTGAACCCATCCCTTCCCACAACCAACAAAATGCATCTTGAATTACACACTTCCCACACACCATCATGAATATTTTTGAATTAATTTTCTTCACTTGAACCCTTCCCTTCTCACAACCAACAAGATGCATCTTGAATTACACCCTTCCATTCCCACACACCAACATGAATATTCTGGAATTAATTTTCTTGACTTGAACCCTTCCTTTACCACAACCAACAAGAGGCTTCTTGAATTACACGCTTCCCTTCCCACACAACAACATGAATATTCTTGAATTAATTTTCTTCACTTGGAACCTTCCCTTCCCACAACGAACAAGATGCATCTTGAATTACACCCTTCCCTTCCCACACACCAACATGAATATTCTTGAATTAATTTTCTTGACTTGAACACTTCCCTTCCCACAACCAACAAGATGCATCTGGAATTACACACTTCCCTTCCCACACACCAACATGAATACACTTGAATTGATTTTCTTCACTTGAACCCTTCCCTTACCCCAACCAACAAGATGCATCTTGAATTACACCCTCCCTTCCCACACAACAACATGAATATTCTTGAATTAATTTTCTTGACCTGAACCCTTCCCTTCCCACAACCAACAAGATGCATCTTGAATTACACCCTTCCCTACACACTCACCATCAAGAATATTCATGAATTAATTTTCTTGACTTGAACCCTTCCCTTCCCACAACCAATAAGATGCATCTTGAATTACTCCCTTCCTTTCCAACACACCAACATGAATATTCTTGAATTAATTTTCTTGACTTGAACCCTTCTCTTTCCACAACCAACAAGATGCATCTTGAATTACACACTTCCCTCCCAAACACCAACATGAATATTCTTGAATTAATTTTCTTGACTTGAACCCTTCCCTTCCCACAACCAACAAGATGCATCTTGGATTACACCCTTCCCTTCCCACAACCAACAAGATGCATGTTGAATTACACCCTTCCCTTCCCACACACCAACATGAGTATTCTTGAATTAATTTTCTTCACTTGAACCCTTCCCTTCTCACAACCAACAAGATGCATCTTGAATTACACCCTTCCATTCCCACACACCAACATGAATATTCTTGAATTAATTTTCTTGACTTGAACCCTTCCCTTACCACAACCAACAAGATGCTTCTTGAATTACACACTTCCCTTCCCACACAACAACATGAATATTCTTGAATTAATTTTCTTCACTTGAAACTTTCCCTTCCCACAACGAACAAGATGCATCTTGAATTACACCCTTCCCTTCCCACACACCAACATGAATATTCTTGAATTAATTTTCTTGACTTGAACACTTCCCTTCCCACAACCAACAAGTTGCATCTTGAATTACACCCTTCCCTTCCCACACACCAACATGAATATTCTTGAATTAATTTTCTTGACCTGAACCCTTCCCTTCCCACAACCAACAAGATGCATCTTGAATTACACCCTTCCCTTCCCACACGCCAACATGAATATTCTTGAATCAATTTTCTTGACTTGAACCCTTCTCTTTCCACAACCAACAAGATGCATCTTGAATCACACCCTTCCATTCCCACACACCAACATGAATATTCTTGAATTAATTTTCTTGACTTGAACCCTTCCCTTACCACAACCAACAAGATGCTTCTTGAATTACACGCTTCCCTTCCCACACAACAACATGAATATTCTTGAATTAATTTTCTCCACTTGAAACGTTCCCTTCCCGCAACCAACAAGATGCATCTTGAATTACACACTTCCCTTCCCACACACAAACATGAATATTCTTGAATTAATTTTCTTGACATGAACCCTTCCCTTCCCACACACGAACATGAATATTCTTGAATTAATTTTCTTGACTTGGACTCTTCCCTTCCCACAAAAAACAAGATGCATCTTGAATTACACCCTTCCCTTGCCACACACCAACATGAATATTCTTGAATTTATTTTCTTGACTTGAACCCTTCGCTTCCCAACCAAAAAAATTTATCTTGAATTACACCCTTCCCTCCCACACACCAACATGAATATTCATGAATTAATTTTCTTCACTGGAACCTTTCCCTTCCCACAACCAACAAAATGCATCTTGAATTACACACACTTCCTTTCCCACACACCAACATGAATATTCTTGACTTCAGCCCTTCCCTTCCCACTACCAACAAGATGTACCTTGAATTACCCTCTTCCCTTTTCACAGACATACATGAATATTCTTGAATTAATTTTCTTGACTTGAACCCTTCCCTTCCCACACACGAACATGAATATTCTTGAATTAATTTTCTTGACTTGGACTCTTCCCTTCCCACAAAAAACAAGATGCATCTTGAATTAAACCCTTCCCTTCCCACACACCAACATGAATATTCATGAATTAATTTTCTTCACTGGAACCTTTCCCTTCCCACAACCAACAACATGCATCTTGAATTATACCCTTCCCTTCCCTTCCCACACACCAACATGAATATTTTTGAATTAATTTTCTTGACTTGAGTCGTTCCTTCCCACAACCAACAAGATGCATCTTGGATTACACCCTTCTCTTCCCACAACCAACAAGATGCATCTTGAATTACACCCTTCCCTTCCCACACACCAACATGAATATTCTTGAATTAATTTTCTTGACTTGAACCCATCCCTTCCCACAACCAACAAAATGCATCTTGAATTACACACTTCCCTTCCCACACACCATCATGAATATTTTTGAATTAATTTTCTTCACTTGAACCCTTCCCTTCTCACAACCAACAAGATGCATCTTGAATTACACCCTTCCATTCCCACACACCAACATGAATATTCTGGAATTAATTTTCTTGACTTGAACCCTTCCTTTACCACAACCAACAAGAGGCTTCTTGAATTACACGCTTCCCTTCCCACACAACAACATGAATATTCTTGAATTAATTTTCTTCACTTGGAACCTTCCCTTCCCACAACGAACAAGATGCATCTTGAATTACACCCTTCCCTTCCCACACACCAACATGAATATTCTTGAATTAATTTTCTTGACTTGAACACTTCCCTTCCCACAACCAACAAGATGCATCTGGAATTACACCCTTCCCTTCCCACACACCAACATGTATACACTTGAATTGATTTTCTTCACTTGAACCCTTCCCTTACCACAACCAACAAGATTCATCTTGAATTACACCCTCCCTTCCAACACAACAACATGAATATTCTTGAATTAATTTTCTTGACCTGAACCCTTCCTTTCCCACAACCAACAAGATGCATCTTGAATTACACTCTTCTCTTCCCACACGCCAACATGAATATTCTTGAATCAATTTTCTTGACTTGAACCCTTCCCTTCTCACAACCAACAAGATGCATCTTGAATTACACCCTTCCCTACCCACTCACCATCAAGAATATTCATGAATTAATTTTCTTGACTTGAACCCTTCCCTTCGCACAACCAATAAGATGCATCTTGAATTACTCCCTTCCTTTCCAACACACCAACATGAATATTCTTGAATTAATTTTCTTGACTTGAACCCTTCTCTTTCCACAACCAACAAGATGCATCTTGAATTACACACTTCCCTCCCAAACACCAACATGAATATTCTTGAATTAATTTTCTTGACTTGAACCCTTCCCTTCCCACAACCAACAAGATGCATCTTGGATTACACCCTTCCCTTCCCACAACCAACAAGATGCATGTTGAATTACACCCTTCCCTTCCCACACACCAACATGAGTATTCTTGAATTACTTTTCTTCACTTGAACCCTTCCCTTCTCACAACCAACAAGATGCATCTTGAATTACACCCTTCCATTCCCACACACCAACATGAATTTTCTTGAATTAATTTTCTTGACTTGAACCCTTCCCTTACCACAACCAACAAGATGCTTCTTGAATTACACACTTCCCTTCCCACACAACAACATGAATATTCTTGAATTAATTTTCTTCACTTGAAACTTTCCCTTCCCACAACGAACAAGATGCATCTTGAATTACACCCTTCCCTTCCCACACACCAACATGAATATTCTTGAATTAATTTTCTTGACTTGAACACTTCCCTTCCCACAACCAACAAGATGCATCTTGAATTACACCCTTCCCTTCCCACACACCAACATGAATATTCTTGAATTAATTTTCTTCACTTGAAACTTTCCCTTCCCACAACGAACAAGATGCATCTTGAATTACACCCTTCCCTTCCCACACACCAACATGAATATTCTTGAATTAATTTTCTTGACTTGAACACTTCCCTTCCCACAACCAACAAGATGCATCTTGAATTACACCCTTCCCCTCCCACACACCAATATGAATACACTTGAATTGATTTTCTTCACTTGAACCCTTTCCTTACCACAACGAACAAGATGCATCTTGAATTACACCCTTCCCTACCCACACACCAACAAGAATATTCATGAATTAATTTTCTTGACTTGAACACTTCCCTTCCCACAACCAATAAGATGCATCTTGAATTACCCCCTACCTTTCCCACACACCAACATGAATATTCTTGAATTAATTTTCTTGACTTGAACCCTTCCCTTCCCACAACCAGCAAGGTGCATCTTGAATTACACCCTTCCCTTTCCACACACCAACATGAATATTCTTGAATTAATTTTCTTGACTTGAACCCTTCCCTTCCCACAACCAACAAGATGCATCATGAATTACACCCTTCTCTTCCCACACACCAAAATGAATATTCTTGAATTAATTTTCTTGACTTGAACCCTTCCCTTCCCACAACCAACAAGATGCATCATGAATTACACCCTTCTCTTCCCACACACCAAAATGAATATTCTTGAATTAATTTTCTTGACTTGAACCCTTCCCATCCCACAACCAATAAGATGCGCCTTGAATTACACTCTTCCCACACACCAACATGATTATTCGTGAATTAATTTTCTTCACTTGAACCCTTGCCCTTCCCGCAACCAACAAGATGCATCTTGAATTACACACTTCCCTTCCCACAAACCAACATGAATATTCTTGAATTAATTTTCTTGACTTGAACCCTTCCCTTCCCACACACCAACATGAATATTCTTGAATTAATTTTCTTGACTTTAACTCTTCCCTTCCCACAACCAACAAGATCCATCTTGAAATACTCCCTTCCCTTTCCACACACCAACATGAATATTCTTGAATTAATTTTCTTGACTTGAACCCTTCCCTTCCCGCAACCAATAAGATGCATCTTGAATTACACACTTCCCTTCCCACACGCCAACATGAATATTCTTGTATTAATTTTCTTGACTTGAACCCTTCCCTTCCCGCAACCAAAAAGTTGCATCTTGAATTACACACTTCCCTTCCCACACACCAACATGAATATTCTTGAATTAATTTTCTTGACTTGAACCCTTCCCTTCCCACAACCAACAAGATGCATCTTCAATTACTGTCTTCCCTTCCCACACACGAACATGTATATTCTTGAATTAATTTTCTTGACTTGAACCCTTCCCTTCCCACAAAAAACAAGATGCATCTTGAATTACACCCTTCCCTTGCCACACACCAACATGAATATTCTTGAATTTATTTTCTTGACTTGAACCCTTCGCTTCTCAACCAAAAAAATTTATCTTGAATTACACCCTTCCCTTCCCACACACCAACATGAATATTCATGAATTAATTTTCTTCACTTGAACCTTTCCCTTCCCACAACCAACAAAATGCATCTTGAATTACACACACTTCCTTTCCCACACACCAACATGAATATTCTTGACTTGAGCCCTTCCCTTCCCACTACCAACAAGATGTACCTTGAATTACCCTCTTCCCTTTTCACAGACATACATGAATATTCTTGAATTAATTTTCTTAACTTGAACCCTTCCCTTCCCACAACCAACAAGATGCATCTTGTATTACACCCTTCCCTTCCCACACACCAACATGAATATTCTTGAATTAATTTTCTTGACTTTAACTCTTCCCTTCCCACAACCAACAAGATCCATCTTGAAATACTCCCTTCCCTTTCCACACACCAACATGAATATTCTTGAATTAATTTTCTTGACTTGAACCCTTCCCTTCCCACAAAAATCAAGATGCATCTTGAATTACACCCTTCCCTTGCCACACACCAACATAAATATTCTTGAATTTATTTTCTTGACTTGAACCCTTCGCTTCCCAACCAAAAAAAATTATCTTGAATTACACCCTTCCCTTCCCACACACCAACATGAATATTCATGAATTAATTTTCTTCACTTGAACCTTTCCCTTCCCACAACCAACAAAATGCATCTTGAATTACACACACTTCCTTTCCCACACACCAACATGAATATTCTTGACTTGAGCCCTTCCCTTCCCACTACCAACAAGATGTACCTTGAATTACCCTCTTCCCTTTTCACAGACATACATGAATATTCTTGAATTAATTTTCTTGACTTGAACCCTTCCCTTACCACAACCAACAAGATGCATCTTGTATTACAACCTTCCCTTCCCACAACCAACAAGATGCATCTTGAATTACACCCTTCCATTCCCACACACCAACATGAATATTCTTGAATTAATTTTCTTGAGTGAACCCATCCCTTCCCACAACCAACAAAATGCATCTTGAATTACACACTTCCCTTCCCACACACCAACATGAATATTCTTGAATTAATTTTCTTCACTTGAACCCTTCCCTTCTCACAACCAACAAGATGCATCTTGAATCACACCCTTCCATTCCCACACACCAACATGAATATTCTTGAATTAATTTTCTTGACTTGAACCCTTCCCTTACCAAAACCAACAAGATGCTTCTTGAATTACACACTTCCCTTCCCACACACCAACATGAATATTCTTGAATTAATTTTCTTGACTTTAACTCTTCCCTTCCCACAACCAACAAGATCCATCTTGAAATACTCCCTTCCCTTTCCACACACCAACATGAATATTCTTGAATTAATTTTCTTGACTTGAACCCTTCCCTTCACGCAACCAATAAGATGCATCTTGAATTACACCCTTCCCTTCCCACACACCAACATGAATATACTTGAATTAATTTTCTTGACTTGAACCCTTCCCTTCCCGCAACCAACAAGATGCATCTTGAATTACACACTTCCCTTCCCACACACGAACATGAATATTCTTGAATTAATTTTCTTGACTTGGACTCTTCCCTTCCCACAAAAAACAAGATGCATCTTGAATTACACCCTTCCCTTCCCACACACCAACATGAATATTCATGAATTAATTTTCTTCACTGGAACCTTTCCCTTCCCACAACCAACAACATGCATCTTGAATTATACCCTTCCCTTCCCTTCCCACACACCAACATGAATATTTTTGAATTAATTTTCTTGACTTGAGTCGTTCCTTCCCACAACCAACAAGATGCATCTTGGATTACACCCTTCTCTTCCCACAACCAACAAGATGCATCTTGAATTACACCCTTCCCTTCCCACACACCAACATGAATATTCTTGAATTAATTTTCTTGACTTGAACCCATCCCTTCCCACAACCAACAAAATGCATCTTGAATTACACACTTCCCACACACCATCATGAATATTTTTGAATTAATTTTCTTCACTTGAACCCTTCCCTTCTCACAACCAACAAGATGCATCTTGAATTACACCCTTCCATTCCCACACACCAACATGAATATTCTGGAATTAATTTTCTTGACTTGAACCCTTCCTTTACCACAACCAACAAGAGGCTTCTTGAATTACACGCTTCCCTTCCCACACAACAACATGAATATTCTTGAATTAATTTTCTTCACTTGGAACCTTCCCTTCCCACAACGAACAAGATGCATCTTGAATTACACCCTTCCCTTCCCACACACCAACATGAATATTCATGAATTAATTTTCTTCACTTGAACCTTTCCCTTCCCACAACCAACAAAATGCATCTTGAATTACACACACTTCCTTTCCCACACACCAACATGAATATTCTTGACTTGAGCCCTTCCCTTCCCACTACCAACAAGATGTACCTTGAATTACCCTCTTCCCTTTTCACAGACATACATGAATATTCTTGAATTAATTTTCTTGACTTGAACCCTTCCCTTCCCACAACCAACAAGATGCATCTTGTATTACAACCTTCCCTTCCCACAACCAACAAGATGCATCTTGAATTACACCCTTCCCTTCCCACACACCAACATGAATATTCATGAATTAATTTTCTTCACTGGAACCTTTCCCTTCCCACAACCAACAACATGCATCTTGAATTATACCCTTCCCTTCCCTTCCCACACACCAACATGAATATTTTTGAATTAATTTTCTTGACTTGAGTCGTTCCTTCCCACAACCAACAAAATGCATCTTGGATTACACCCTTCTCTTCCCACAACCAACAAGATGCATCTTGAATTACACCCTTCCCTTCCCACACACCAACATGAATATTCTTGAATTAATTTTCTTGACTTGAACCCATCCCTTCCCACAACCAACAAAATGCATCTTGAATTACACACTTCCCACACACCATCATGAATATTTTTGAATTAATTTTCTTCACTTGAACCCTTCCCTTCTCACAACCAACAAGATGCATCTTGAATTACACCCTTCCATTCCCACACACCAACATGAATATTCTGGAATTAATTTTCTTGACTTGAACCCTTCCTTTACCACAACCAACAAGAGGCTTCTTGAATTACACGCTTCCCTTCCCACACAACAACATGAATATTCTTGAATTAATTTTCTTCACTTGGAACCTTCCCTTCCCACAACGAACAAGATGCATCTTGAGTTACACCCTTCCCTTCCCACACACCAACATGAATATTCTTGAATTAATTTTCTTGACTTGAACACTTCCCTTCCCACAACCAACAAGATGCATCTGGAATTACACACTTCCCTTCCCACACACCAACATGAATACACTTGAATTGATTTTCTTCACTTGAACCCTTCCCTTACCCCAACCAACAAGATGCATCTTGAATTACACCCTCCCTTCCCACACAACAACATGAATATTCTTGAATTAATTTTCTTGACCTGAACCCTTCCCTTCCCACAACCAACAAGATGCATCTTGAATTACACCCTTCCCTACACACTCACCATCAAGAATATTCATGAATTAATTTTCTTGACTTGAACCCTTCCCTTCCCACAACCAATAAGATGCATCTTGAATTACTCCCTTCCTTTCCAACACACCAACATGAATATTCTTGAATTAATTTTCTTGACTTGAACCCTTCTCTTTCCACAACCAACAAGATGCATCTTGAATTACACACTTCCCTCCCAAACACCAACATGAATATTCTTGAATTAATTTTCTTGACTTGAACCCTTCCCTTCCCACAACCAACAAGATGCATCTTGGATTACACCCTTCCCTTCCCACAACCAACAAGATGCATGTTGAATTACACCCTTCCCTTCCCACACACCAACATGAGTATTCTTGAATTAATTTTCTTCACTTGAACCCTTCCCTTCTCACAACCAACAAGATGCATCTTGAATTACACCCTTCCATTCCCACACACCAACATGAATATTCTTGAATTAATTTTCTTGACTTGAACCCTTCCCTTACCACAACCAACAAGATGCTTCTTGAATTACACACTTCCCTTCCCACACAACAACATGAATATTCTTGAATTAATTTTCTTCACTTGAAACTTTCCCTTCCCACAACGAACAAGATGCATCTTGAATTACACCCTTCCCTTCCCACACACCAACATGAATATTCTTGAATTAATTTTCTTGACTTGAACACTTCCCTTCCCACAACCAACAAGTTGCATCTTGAATTACACCCTTCCCTTCCCACACACCAACATGAATATTCTTGAATTAATTTTCTTGACCTGAACCCTTCCCTTCCCACAACCAACAAGATGCATCTTGAATTACACCCTTCCCTTCCCACACGCCAACATGAATATTCTTGAATCAATTTTCTTGACTTGAACCCTTCTCTTTCCACAACCAACAAGATGCATCTTGAATCACACCCTTCCATTCCCACACACCAACATGAATATTCTTGAATTAATTTTCTTGACTTGAACCCTTCCCTTACCACAACCAACAAGATGCTTCTTGAATTACACGCTTCCCTTCCCACACAACAACATGAATATTCTTGAATTAATTTTCTCCACTTGAAACCTTCCCTTCCCGCAACCAACAAGTTGCATCTTGAATTACACACTTCCCTTCCCACACACAAACATGAATATTCTTGAATTAATTTTCTTGACATGAACCCTTCCCTTCCCACACACGAACATGAATATTCTTGAATTAATTTTCTTGACTTGGACTCTTCCCTTCCCACAAAAAACAAGATGCATCTTGAATTACACCCTTCCCTTGCCACACACCAACATGAATATTCTTGAATTTATTTTCTTGACTTGAACCCTTCGCTTCCCAACCAAAAAAATTTATCTTGAATTACACCCTTCCCTCCCACACACCAACATGAATATTCATGAATTAATTTTCTTCACTGGAACCTTTCCCTTCCCACAACCAACAAAATGCATCTTGAATTACACACACTTCCTTTCCCACACACCAACATGAATATTCTTGACTTCAGCCCTTCCCTTCCCACTACCAACAAGATGTACCTTGAATTACCCTCTTCCCTTTTCACAGACATACATGAATATTCTTGAATTAATTTTCTTGACTTGAACCCTTCCCTTCCCACACACGAACATGAATATTCTTGAATTAATTTTCTTGACTTGGACTCTTCCCTTCCCACAAAAAACAAGATGCATCTTGAATTAAACCCTTCCCTTCCCACACACCAACATGAATATTCATGAATTAATTTTCTTCACTGGAACCTTTCCCTTCCCACAACCAACAACATGCATCTTGAATTATACCCTTCCCTTCCCTTCCCACACACCAACATGAATATTTTTGAATTAATTTTCTTGACTTGAGTCGTTCCTTCCCACAACCAACAAGATGCATCTTGGATTACACCCTTCTCTTCCCACAACCAACAAGATGCATCTTGAATTACACCCTTCCCTTCCCACACACCAACATGAATATTCTTGAATTAATTTTCTTGACTTGAACCCATCCCTTCCCACAACCAACAAAATGCATCTTGAATTACACACTTCCCTTCCCACACACCATCATGAATATTTTTGAATTAATTTTCTTCACTTGAACCCTTCCCTTCTCACAACCAACAAGATGCATCTTGAATTACACCCTTCCATTCCCACACACCAACATGAATATTCTGGAATTAATTTTCTTGACTTGAACCCTTCCTTTACCACAACCAACAAGAGGCTTCTTGAATTACACGCTTCCCTTCCCACACAACAACATGAATATTCTTGAATTAATTTTCTTCACTTGGAACCTTCCCTTCCCACAACGAACAAGATGCATCTTGAATTACACCCTTCCCTTCCCACACACCAACATGAATATTCTTGAATTAATTTTCTTGACTTGAACACTTCCCTTCCCACAACCAACAAGATGCATCTGGAATTACACCCTTCCCTTCCCACACACCAACATGTATACACTTGAATTGATTTTCTTCACTTGAACCCTTCCCTTACCACAACCAACAAGATTCATCTTGAATTACACCCTCCCTTCCAACACAACAACATGAATATTCTTGAATTAATTTTCTTTACCTGAACCCTTCCTTTCCCACAACCAACAAGATGCATCTTGAATTACACTCTTCTCTTCCCACACGCCAACATGAATATTCTTGAATCAATTTTCTTGACTTGAACCCTTCCCTTCTCACAACCAACAAGATGCATCTTGAATTACACCCTTCCCTACCCACTCACCATCAAGAATATTCATGAATTAATTTTCTTGACTTGAACCCTTCCCTTCGCACAACCAATAAGATGCATCTTGAATTACTCCCTTCCTTTCCAACACACCAACATGAATATTCTTGAATTAATTTTCTTGACTTGAACCCTTCTCTTTCCACAACCAACAAGATGCATCTTGAATTACACACTTCCCTCCCAAACACCAACATGAATATTCTTGAATTAATTTTCTTGACTTGAACCCTTCCCTTCCCACAACCAACAAGATGCATCTTGGATTACACCCTTCCCTTCCCACAACCAACAAGATGCATGTTGAATTACACCCTTCCCTTCCCACACACCAACATGAGTATTCTTGAATTACTTTTCTTCACTTGAACCCTTCCCTTCTCACAACCAACAAGATGCATCTTGAATTACACCCTTCCATTCCCACACACCAACATGAATTTTCTTGAATTAATTTTCTTGACTTGAACCCTTCCCTTACCACAACCAACAAGATGCTTCTTGAATTACACACTTCCCTTCCCACACAACAACATGAATATTCTTGAATTAATTTTCTTCACTTGAAACTTTCCCTTCCCACAACGAACAAGATGCATCTTGAATTACACCCTTCCCTTCCCACACACCAACATGAATATTCCTGAATTAATTTTCTTGACTTGAACACTTCCCTTCCCACAACCAACAAGATGCATCTTGAATTACACCCTTCCCTTCCCACACACCAACATGAATATTCTTGAATTAATTTTCTTCACTTGAAACTTTCCCTTCCCACAACGAACAAGATGCATCTTGAATTACACCCTTCCCTTCCCACACACCAACATGAATATTCTTGAATTAATTTTCTTGACTTGAACACTTCCCTTCCCACAACCAACAAGATGCATCTTGAATTACACCCTTCCCCTCCCACACACCAATATGAATACACTTGAATTGATTTTCTTCACTTGAACCCTTTCCTTACCACAACGAACAAGATGCATCTTGAATTACACCCTTCCCTACCCACACACCAACAAGAATATTCATGAATTAATTTTCTTGACTTGAACACTTCCCTTCCCACAACCAATAAGATGCATCTTGAATTACCCCCTACCTTTCCCACACACCAACATGAATATTCTTGAATTAATTTTCTTGACTTGAACCCTTCCCTTCCCACAACCAGCAAGGTGCATCTTGAATTACACCCTTCCCTTTCCACACACCAACATGAATATTCTTGAATTAATTTTCTTGACTTGAACCCTTCCCTTCCCACAACCAACAAGATGCATCATGAATTACACCCTTCTCTTCCCACACACCAAAATGAATATTCTTGAATTAATTTTCTTGACTTGAACCCTTCCCTTCCCACAACCAACAAGATGCATCATGAATTACACCCTTCTCTTCCCACACACCAAAATGAATATTCTTGAATTAATTTTCTTGACTTGAACCCTTCCCATCCCACAACCAATAAGATGCGCCTTGAATTACACTCTTCCCACACACCAACATGATTATTCGTGAATTAATTTTCTTCACTTGAACCCTTGCCCTTCCCGCAACCAACAAGATGCATCTTGAATTACACACTTCCCTTCCCACAAACCAACATGAATATTCTTGAATTAATTTTCTTGACTTGAACCCTTCCCTTCCCACACACCAACATGAATATTCTTGAATTAATTTTCTTGACTTTAACTCTTCCCTTCCCACAACCAACAAGATCCATCTTGAAATACTCCCTTCCCTTTCCACACACCAACATGAATATTCTTGAATTAATTTTCTTGACTTGAACCCTTCCCTTCCCGCAACCAATAAGATGCATCTTGAATTACACACTTCCCTTCCCACACGCCAACATGAATATTCTTGTATTAATTTTCTTGACTTGAACCCTTCCCTTCCCGCAACCAAAAAGTTGCATCTTGAATTACACACTTCCCTTCCCACACACCAACATGAATATTCTTGAATTAATTTTCTTGACTTGAACCCTTCCCTTCCCACAACCAACAAGATGCATCTTCAATTACTGTCTTCCCTTCCCACACACGAACATGTATATTCTTGAATTAATTTTCTTGACTTGAACCCTTCCCTTCCCACAAAAAACAAGATGCATCTTGAATTACACCCTTCCCTTGCCACACACCAACATGAATATTCTTGAATTTATTTTCTTGACTTGAACCCTTCGCTTCTCAACCAAAAAAATTTATCTTGAATTACACCCTTCCCTTCCCACACACCAACATGAATATTCATGAATTAATTTTCTTCACTTGAACCTTTCCCTTCCCACAACCAACAAAATGCATCTTGAATTACACACACTTCCTTTCCCACACACCAACATGAATATTCTTGACTTGAGCCCTTCCCTTCCCACTACCAACAAGATGTACCTTGAATTACCCTCTTCCCTTTTCACAGACATACATGAATATTCTTGAATTAATTTTCTTAACTTGAACCCTTCCCTTCCCACAACCAACAAGATGCATCTTGTATTACACCCTTCCCTTCCCACACACCAACATGAATATTCTTGAATTAATTTTCTTGACTTTAACTCTTCCCTTCCCACAACCAACAAGATCCATCTTGAAATACTCCCTTCCCTTTCCACACACCAACATGAATATTCTTGAATTAATTTTCTTGACTTGAACCCTTCCCTTCCCACAAAAATCAAGATGCATCTTGAATTACACCCTTCCCTTGCCACACACCAACATAAATATTCTTGAATTTATTTTCTTGACTTGAACCCTTCGCTTCCCAACCAAAAAAAATTATCTTGAATTACACCCTTCCCTTCCCACACACCAACATGAATATTCATGAATTAATTTTCTTCACTTGAACCTTTCCCTTCCCACAACCAACAAAATGCATCTTGAATTACACACACTTCCTTTCCCACACACCAACATGAATATTCTTGACTTGAGCCCTTCCCTTCCCACTACCAACAAGATGTACCTTGAATTACCCTCTTCCCTTTTCACAGACATACATGAATATTCTTGAATTAATTTTCTTGACTTGAACCCTTCCCTTACCACAACCAACAAGATGCATCTTGTATTACAACCTTCCCTTCCCACAACCAACAAGATGCATCTTGAATTACACCCTTCCATTCCCACACACCAACATGAATATTCTTGAATTAATTTTCTTGAGTGAACCCATCCCTTCCCACAACCAACAAAATGCATCTTGAATTACACACTTCCCTTCCCACACACCAACATGAATATTCTTGAATTAATTTTCTTCACTTGAACCCTTCCCTTCTCACAACCAACAAGATGCATCTTGAATCACACCCTTCCATTCCCACACACCAACATGAATATTCTTGAATTAATTTTCTTGACTTGAACCCTTCCCTTACCAAAACCAACAAGATGCTTCTTGAATTACACACTTCCCTTCCCACACACCAACATGAATATTCTTGAATTAATTTTCTTGACTTTAACTCTTCCCTTCCCACAACCAACAAGATCCATCTTGAAATACTCCCTTCCCTTTCCACACACCAACATGAATATTCTTGAATTAATTTTCTTGACTTGAACCCTTCCCTTCACGCAACCAATAAGATGCATCTTGAATTACACCCTTCCCTTCCCACACACCAACATGAATATACTTGAATTAATTTTCTTGACTTGAACCCTTCCCTTCCCGCAACCAACAAGATGCATCTTGAATTACACACTTCCCTTCCCACACACGAACATGAATATTCTTGAATTAATTTTCTTGACTTGGACTCTTCCCTTCCCACAAAAAACAAGATGCATCTTGAATTACACCCTTCCCTTCCCACACACCAACATGAATATTCATGAATTAATTTTCTTCACTGGAACCTTTCCCTTCCCACAACCAACAACATGCATCTTGAATTATACCCTTCCCTTCCCTTCCCACACACCAACATGAATATTTTTGAATTAATTTTCTTGACTTGAGTCGTTCCTTCCCACAACCAACAAGATGCATCTTGGATTACACCCTTCTCTTCCCACAACCAACAAGATGCATCTTGAATTACACCCTTCCCTTCCCACACACCAACATGAATATTCTTGAATTAATTTTCTTGACTTGAACCCATCCCTTCCCACAACCAACAAAATGCATCTTGAATTACACACTTCCCACACACCATCATGAATATTTTTGAATTAATTTTCTTCACTTGAACCCTTCCCTTCTCACAACCAACAAGATGCATCTTGAATTACACCCTTCCATTCCCACACACCAACATGAATATTCTGGAATTAATTTTCTTGACTTGAACCCTTCCTTTACCACAACCAACAAGAGGCTTCTTGAATTACACGCTTCCCTTCCCACACAACAACATGAATATTCTTGAATTAATTTTCTTCACTTGGAACCTTCCCTTCCCACAACGAACAAGATGCATCTTGAATTACACCCTTCCCTTCCCACACACCAACATGAATATTCATGAATTAATTTTCTTCACTTGAACCTTTCCCTTCCCACAACCAACAAAATGCATCTTGAATTACACACACTTCCTTTCCCACACACCAACATGAATATTCTTGACTTGAGCCCTTCCCTTCCCACTACCAACAAGATGTACCTTGAATTACCCTCTTCCCTTTTCACAGACATACATGAATATTCTTGAATTAATTTTCTTGACTTGAACCCTTCCCTTCCCACAACCAACAAGATGCATCTTGTATTACAACCTTCCCTTCCCACAACCAACAAGATGCATCTTGAATTACACCCTTCCATTCCCACACACCAACATGAATATTCTTGAATTAATTTTCTTGAGTGAACCCATCCCTTCCCACAACCAACAAAATGCATCTTGAATTACACACTTCCCTTCTCACAACCAACAAGATGCATCTTGAATCACACCCTTCCATTCCCACACACCAACATGAATATTCTTGAATTAATTTTCTTGACTTGAACCCTTCCCTTACCACAACCAACAAGATGCTTCTTGAATTACACGCTTCCCTTCCCACACAACAACATGAATATTCTTGAATTAATTTTCTCCACTTGAAACCTTCCCTTCCCGCAACCAACAAGATGCATCTTGAATTACACACTTCCCTTCCCACACACAAACATGAATATTCTTGAATTAATTTTCTTGACATGAACCCTTCCCTTCCCACACACGAACATGAATATTCTTGAATTAATTTTCTTGACTTGGACTCTTCCCTTCCCACAAAAAACAAGATGCATCTTGAATTACACCCTTCCCTTGCCACACACCAACATGAATATTCTTGAATTTATTTTCTTGACTTGAACCCTTCGCTTCCCAACCAAAAAAATTTATCTTGAATTACACCCTTCCCTCCCACACACCAACATGAATATTCATGAATTAATTTTCTTCACTGGAACCTTTCCCTTCCCACAACCAACAAAATGCATCTTGAATTACACACACTTCCTTTCCCACACACCAACATGAATATTCTTGACTTCAGCCCTTCCCTTCCCACTACCAACAAGATGTACCTTGAATTACCCTCTTCCCTTTTCACAGACATACATGAATATTCTTGAATTAATTTTCTTGACTTGAACCCTTCCCTTCCCACACACGAACATGAATATTCTTGAATTAATTTTCTTGACTTGGACTCTTCCCTTCCCACAAAAAACAAGATGCATCTTGAATTAAACCCTTCCCTTCCCACACACCAACATGAATATTCATGAATTAATTTTCTTCACTGGAACCTTTCCCTTCCCACAACCAACAACATGCATCTTGAATTATACCCTTCCCTTCCCTTCCCACACACCAACATGAATATTTTTGAATTAATTTTCTTGACTTGAGTCGTTCCTTCCCACAACCAACAAGATGCATCTTGGATTACACCCTTCTCTTCCCACAACCAACAAGATGCATCTTGAATTACACCCTTCCCTTCCCACACACCAACATGAATATTCTTGAATTAATTTTCTTGACTTGAACCCATCCCTTCCCACAACCAACAAAATGCATCTTGAATTACACCCTTCCCTTCCCACACACCAACATGAATATTCTTGAATTAATTTTCTTGACTTGAACCCTTCCCTTCTCACAACCAACAAGATGCATCTTGAATTACACCCTTCCATTCCCACACACCAACATGAATATTCTGGAATTAATTTTCTTGACTTGAACCCTTCCTTTACCACAACCAACAAGAGGCTTCTTGAATTACACGCTTCCCTTCCCACACAACAACATGAATATTCTTGAATTAATTTTCTTCACTTGGAACCTTCCCTTCCCACAACGAACAAGAAGCATCTTGAATTACACCCTTCCCTTCCCACACACCAACATGAATATTCTTGAATTAATTTTCTTGACTTGAACACTTCCCTTCCCACAACCAACAAGATGCATCTGGAATTACACCCTTCCCTTCCCACACACCAACATGAATACACTTGAATTGATTTTCTTCACTTGAACCCTTCCCTTACCACAACCAACAAGATGCATCTTGAATTACACCCTCCCTTCCCACACAACAACATGAATATTCTTGAATTAATTTTCTTGACCTGAACCCTTCCCTTCCCACAAACAACAAGATGCATCTTGAATTACACTCTTCCCTTCCCACACGCCAACATGAATATTCTTGAATCAATTTTCTTGACTTGAACCCTTCCCTTCTCTTAACCAAAAGATGCATCTTGAATTACACCCTTCCCTACCCACTCACCATCAAGAATATTCATGAATTAATTTTCTTGACTTGAACCCTTCCCTTCCCACAACCAATAAGATGCATCTTGAATTACTGCCTTCCTTTCCAACACACCAACATGAATATTCTTGAATTAATTTTCTTGACTTGAACCCTTCTCTTTCCACAACCAACAAGATGCATCTTGGATTACACCCTTCCCTTCCCACAACCAACAAGATGCATGTTGAATTACACCCTTCCCTTCCCACACACCAACATGAGTATTCTTGAATTAATTTTCTTCACTTGAACCCTTCCCTTCTCACAACCAACAAGATGCATCTTGAATTACACCCTTCCATTCCCACACACCAACATGAATATTCTTGAATTAATTTTCTTGACTTGAACCCTTCCCTTACCACAACCAACAAGATGCTTCTTGAATTACACACTTCCCTTCCCACACAACAACATGAATATTCTTGAATTAATTTTCTTCACTTGAAACTTTCCCTTCCCACAACGAACAAGATGCATCTTGAATTACACCCTTCCCTTCCCACACACCAACATGAATATTCTTGAATTAATTTTCTTGACTTGAACACTTCCCTTCCCACAACCAACAAGATGCATCTTGAATTACACCCTTCCCTTCCCACACACCAACATGAATATTCTTGAATTAATTTTCTTCACTTGAAACTTTCCCTTCCCACAACGAACAAGATGCATCTTGAATTACACCCTTCCATTCCCACACACCAACATGAATATTCTGGAATTAATTTTCTTGACTTGAACCCTTCCTTTACCACAACCAACAAGAGGCTTCTTGAATTACACGCTTCCCTTCCCACACACCAACATGAATATTCTTGAATTAATTTTCTTCACTTGAAACTTTCCCTTCCCACAACGAACAAGATGCATCTTGAATTACACACTTCCCTTCCCACACACAAACATGAATATTCTTGAATTAATTTTCTTGACATGAACCCTTCCCTTCCCACACACGAACATGAATATTCTTGAATTAATTTTCTTGACTTGGACTCTTCCCTTCCCACAAAAAACAAGATGCATCTTGAATTACACCCTTCCCTTGCCACACACCAACATGAATATTCTTGAATTTATTTTCTTGACTTGAACCCTTCGCTTCCCAACCAAAAAAATTTATCTCAATTACACCCTTCCCTCCCACACACCAACATGAATATTCATGAATTAATTTTCTTCACTGGAACCTTTCTTTCCCACAACCAACAAAATGCATCTTGAATTACACACACTTCCTTTCCCACACACCAACATGAATATTCTTGACTTCAGCCCTTCCCTTCCCACTACCAACAAGATGTACCTTGAATTACCCTCTTCCCTTTTCACAGACATACATGAATATTCTTGAATTAATTTTCTTGACTTGAACCCTTCCCTTCCCACACACGAACATGAATATTCTTGAATTAATTTTCTTGACTTGGACTCTTCCCTTCCCACAAAAAACAAGATGCATCTTGAATGACACCCTTCCCTTCCCACACACCAACATGAATATTCATGAATTAATTTTCTTCACTGGAACCTTTCCCTTCCCACAACCAACAACATGCATCTTGAATTATACCCTTCCCTTCCCTTCCCACACACCAACATGAATATTTTTGAATTAATTTTCTTGACTTGAGTCGTTCCTTCCCACAACCAACAAGATGCATCTTGGATTACACCCTTCTCTTCCCACAACCAACAAGATGCATCTTGAATTACACCCTTCCCTTCCCACACACCAACATGAATATTCTTGAATTAATTTTCTTGACTTGAACCCATCCCTTCCCACAACCAACAAAATGCATCTTGAATTACACACTTCCCTTCCCACACACCAACATGAATACACTTGAATTGATTTTCTTCACTTGAACCCTTCCCTTACCACAACCAACAAGATTCATCTTGAATTACACCCTCCCTTCCCACACAACAACATGAATATTCTTGAATTAATTTTCTTGACCTGAACCCTTCCTTTCCCACAACCAACAAGATGCATCTTGAATTACACTCTTCCCTTCCCACACGCCAACATGAATATTCTTGAATCAATTTTCTTGACTTGAACCCTTCCCTTCTCACAACCAACAAGAT
Source organism: Maratus speciosus (assembly GCA_963932465.1). Classification (NCBI taxonomy): domain Eukaryota; kingdom Metazoa; phylum Arthropoda; class Arachnida; order Araneae; family Salticidae; genus Maratus; species Maratus speciosus. Next base: position 47,255,683 of record OZ010786.1, on the reverse strand, counting down.
GCATCTTGAATTACACCCTTCCCTACCCACTCACCATCAAGAATATTCATGAATTAATTTTCTTGACTTGAACCCTTCCCTTCCCACAACCAATAAGATGCATCTTGAATTACTCCCTTCCTTTCCAACACACCAACATGAATATTCTTGAATTAATTTTCTTGACTTGAACCCTTCTCTTTCCACAACCAACAAGATGCATCTTGAATTACACACTTCCCTCCCAAACACCAACATGAATATTCTTGAATTAATTTTCTTGACTTGAACCCTTCCCTTCCCACAACCAACAAGATGCATCTTGGATTACACCCTTCCCTTCCCACAACCAACAAGATGCATGTTGAATTACACCCTTCCCTTCCCACACACCAACATGAGTATTCTTGAATTAATTTTCTTCACTTGAACCCTTCCCTTCTCACAACCAACAAGATGCATCTTGAATTACACCCTTCCATTCCCACACACCAACATGAATATTCTTGAATTAATTTTCTTGACTTGAACCCTTCCCTTACCACAACCAACAAGATGCTTCTTGAATTACACACTTCCCTTCCCACACAACAACATGAATATTCTTGAATTAATTTTCTTCACTTGAAACTTTCCCTTCCCACAACGAACAAGATGCATCTTGAATTACACCCTTCCCTTCCCACACACCAACATAAATATTCATGAATTAATTTTCTTGACTTGAACACTTCCCTTCCCACAACCAATAAGATGCATCTTGAATTACCCCCTACCTTTCCCACACACCAACATGAATATTCTTGAATTAATTTTCTTGACTTGAACCCTTCCCTTCCCACAACCAGCAAGGTGCATCTTGAATTACACCCTTCCCTTTCCACACACCAACATGAATATTCTTGAATTAATTTTCTTGACTTGAACCCTTCCCTTCCCACAACCAACAAGATGCATCATGAATTACACCCTTCTCTTCCCACACACCAAAATGAATATTCTTGAATTAATTTTCTTGACTTGAACCCTTCCCTTCCCACAACCAACAAGATGCATCATGAATTACACCCTTCTCTTCCCACACACCAAAATGAATATTCTTGAATTAATTTTCTTGACTTGAACCCTTCCCATCCCACAACCAATAAGGTGCGCCTTGAATTACACTCTTCCCACACACCAACATGATTATTCGTGAATTAATTTTCTTCACTTGAACCCTTGCCCTTCCCGCAACCAACAAGATGCATCTTGAATTACACACTTCCCTTCCCACAAACCAACATGAATATTCTTGAATTAATTTTCTTGACTTGAACCCTTCCCTTCCCACACACCAACATGAATATTCTTGAATTAATTTTCTTGACTTTAACTCTTCCCTTCCCACAACCAACAAGATCCATCTTGAAATACTCCCTTCCCTTTCCACACACCAACATGAATATTCTTGAATTAATTTTCTTGACTTGAACCCTTCCCTTCCCGCAACCAATAAGATGCATCTTGAATTACACACTTCCCTTCCCACACGCCAACATGAATATTCTTGAATTAATTTTCTTGACTTGAACCCTTCCCTTCCCGCAACCAAAAAGTTGCATCTTGAATTACACACTTCCCTTCCCACACACCAACATGAATATTCTTGAATTAATTTTCTTGACTTGAACCCTTCCCTTCCCACAACCAACAAAATGCATCTTGAATTACACACTTCCCTTCTCACAACCAACAAGATGCATCTTGAATCACACCCTTCCATTCCCACACACCAACATGAATATTCTTGAATTAATTTTCTTGACTTGAACCCTTCCCTTACCACAACCAACAAGATGCTTCTTGAATTACACGCTTCCCTTCCCACACAACAACATGAATATTCTTGAATTAATTTTCTCCACTTGAAACCTTCCCTTCCCGCAACCAACAAGATGCATCTTGAATTACACACTTCCCTTCCCACACACAAACATGAATATTCTTGAATTAATTTTCTTGACATGAACCCTTCCCTTCCCACACACGAACATGAATATTCTTGAATTAATTTTCTTGACTTGGACTCTTCCCTTCCCACAAAAAACAAGATGCATCTTGAATTACACCCTTCCCTTGCCACACACCAACATGAATATTCTTGAATTTATTTTCTTGACTTGAACCCTTCGCTTCCCAACCCAAAAAATTTATCTTGAATTACACCCTTCCCTCCCACACACCAACATGTATATTCATGAATTAATTTTCTTCACTGGAACCTTTCCCTTCCCACAACCAACAAAATGCATCTTGAATTACACACACTTCCTTTCCCACACACCAACATGAATATTCTTGACTTCAGCCCTTCCCTTCCCACTACCAACAAGATGTACCTTGAATTACCCTCTTCCCTTTTCACAGACATACATGAATATTCTTGAATTAATTTTCTTGACTTGAACCCTTCCCTTCCCACACACGAACATGAATATTCTTGAATTAATTTTCTTGATTTGGACTCTTCCCTTCCCACAAAAAACAAGATGCATCTTGAATTAAACCCTTCCCTTCCCACACACCAACATGAATATTCATGAATTAATTTTCTTCACTGGAACCTTTCCCTTCCCACAACCAACAACATGCATCTTGAATTATACCCTTCCCTTCCCTTCCCACACACCAACATGAATATTTTTGAATTAATTTTCTTGACTTGAGTCGTTCCTTCCCACAACCAACAAGATGCATCTTGGATTACACCCTTCTCTTCCCACAACCAACAAGATGCATCTTGAATTACACCCTTCCCTTCCCACACACCAACATGAATATTCTTGAATTAATTTTCTTGACTTGAACCCATCCCTTCCCACAACCAACAAAATGCATCTTGAATTACACCCTTCCCTTCCCACACACCAACATGAATATTCTTGAATTAATTTTCTTGACTTGAACCCTTCCCTTCTCACAACCAACAAGATGCATCTTGAATTACACCCTTCCATTCCCACACACCAACATGAATATTCTGGAATTAATTTTCTTGACTTGAACCCTTCCTTTACCACAACCAACAAGAGGCTTCTTGAATTACACGCTTCCCTTCCCACACAACAACATGAATATTCTTGAATTAATTTTCTTCACTTGGAACCTTCCCTTCCCACAACGAACAAGAAGCATCTTGAATTACACCCTTCCCTTCCCACACACCAACATGAATATTCTTGAATTAATTTTCTTGACTTGAACACTTCCCTTCCCACAACCAACAAGATGCATCTGGAATTACACCCTTCCCTTCCCACACACCAACATGAATACACTTGAATTGATTTTCTTCACTTGAACCCTTCCCTTACCACAACCAACAAGATGCATCTTGAATTACACCCTCCCTTCCCACACAACAACATGAATATTCTTGAATTAATTTTCTTGACCTGAACCCTTCCCTTCCCACAAACAACAAGATGCATCTTGAATTACACTCTTCCCTTCCCACACGCCAACATGAATATTCTTGAATCAATTTTCTTGACTTGAACCCTTCCCTTCTCTTAACCAAAAGATGCATCTTGAATTACACCCTTCCCTACCCACTCACCATCAAGAATATTCATGAATTAATTTTCTTGACTTGAACCCTTCCCTTCCCACAACCAATAAGATGCATCTTGAATTACTGCCTTCCTTTCCAACACACCAACATGAATATTCTTGAATTAATTTTCTTGACTTGAACCCTTCTCTTTCCACAACCAACAAGATGCATCTTGGATTACACCCTTCCCTTCCCACAACCAACAAGATGCATGTTGAATTACACCCTTCCCTTCCCACACACCAACATGAGTATTCTTGAATTAATTTTCTTCACTTGAACCCTTCCCTTCTCACAACCAACAAGATGCATCTTGAATTACACCCTTCCATTCCCACACACCAACATGAATATTCTTGAATTAATTTTCTTGACTTGAACCCTTCCCTTACCACAACCAACAAGATGCTTCTTGAATTACACACTTCCCTTCCCACACAACAACATGAATATTCTTGAATTAATTTTCTTCACTTGAAACTTTCCCTTCCCACAACGAACAAGATGCATCTTGAATTACACCCTTCCCTTCCCACACACCAACATGAATATTCTTGAATTAATTTTCTTGACTTGAACACTTCCCTTCCCACAACCAACAAGATGCATCTTGAATTACACCCTTCCCTTCCCACACACCAACATGAATATTCTTGAATTAATTTTCTTCACTTGAAACTTTCCCTTCCCACAACGAACAAGATGCATCTTGAATTACACCCTTCCATTCCCACACACCAACATGAATATTCTGGAATTAATTTTCTTGACTTGAACCCTTCCTTTACCACAACCAACAAGAGGCTTCTTGAATTACACGCTTCCCTTCCCACACACCAACATGAATATTCTTGAATTAATTTTCTTCACTTGAAACTTTCCCTTCCCACAACGAACAAGATGCATCTTGAATTACACACTTCCCTTCCCACACACAAACATGAATATTCTTGAATTAATTTTCTTGACATGAACCCTTCCCTTCCCACACACGAACATGAATATTCTTGAATCAATTTTCTTGACTTGGACTCTTCCCTTCCCACAAAAAACAAGATGTATCTTGAATTACACCCTTCCCTTGCCACACACCAACATGAATATTCTTGAATTTATTTTCTTGACTTGAACCCTTCGCTTCCCAACCAAAAAAATTTATCTCAATTACACCCTTCCCTCCCACACACCAACATGAATATTCATGAATTAATTTTCTTCACTGGAACCTTTCTTTCCCACAACCAACAAAATGCATCTTGAATTACACACACTTCCTTTCCCACACACCAACATGAATATTCTTGACTTCAGCCCTTCCCTTCCCACTACCAACAAGATGTACCTTGAATTACCCTCTTCCCTTTTCACAGACATACATGAATATTCTTGAATTAATTTTCTTGACTTGAACCCTTCCCTTCCCACACACGAACATGAATATTCTTGAATTAATTTTCTTGACTTGGACTCTTCCCTTCCCACAAAAAACAAGATGCATCTTGAATGACACCCTTCCCTTCCCACACACCAACATGAATATTCATGAATTAATTTTCTTCACTGGAACCTTTCCCTTCCCACAACCAACAACATGCATCTTGAATTATACCCTTCCCTTCCCTTCCCACACACCAACATGAATATTTTTGAATTAATTTTCTTGACTTGAGTCGTTCCTTCCCACAACCAACAAGATGCATCTTGGATTACACCCTTCTCTTCCCACAACCAACAAGATGCATCTTGAATTACACCCTTCCCTTCCCACACACCAACATGAATATTCTTGAATTAATTTTCTTGACTTGAACCCATCCCTTCCCACAACCAACAAAATGCATCTTGAATTACACACTTCCCTTCCCACACACCAACATGAATACACTTGAATTGATTTTCTTCACTTGAACCCTTCCCTTACCACAACCAACAAGATTCATCTTGAATTACACCCTCCCTTCCCACACAACAACATGAATATTCTTGAATTAATTTTCTTGACCTGAACCCTTCCTTTCCCACAACCAACAAGATGCATCTTGAATTACACTCTTCCCTTCCCACACGCCAACATGAATATTCTTGAATCAATTTTCTTGACTTGAACCCTTCCCTTCTCACAACCAACAAGATGCATCTTGAATTACACCCTTCCCTACCCACTCACCATCAAGAATATTCATGAATTAATTTTCTTGACTTGAACCCTTCCCTTCCCACAACCAATAAGATGCATCTTGAATTACTCCCTTCCTTTCCAACACACCAACATGAATATTCTTGAATTAATTTTCTTGACTTGAACCCTTCTCTTTCCACAACCAACAAGATGCATCTTGAATTACACACTTCCCTCCCAAACACCAACATGAATATTCTTGAATTAATTTTCTTGACTTGAACCCTTCCCTTCCCACAACCAACAAGATGCATCTTGGATTACACCCTTCCCTTCCCACAACCAACAAGATGCATGTTGAATTACACCCTTCCCTTCCCACACACCAACATGAGTATTCTTGAATTAATTTTCTTCACTTGAACCCTTCCCTTCTCACAACCAACAAGATGCATCTTGAATTACACCCTTCCATTCCCACACACCAACATGAATATTCTTGAATTAATTTTCTTGACTTGAACCCTTCCCTTACCACAACCAACAAGATGCTTCTTGAATTACACACTTCCCTTCCCACACAACAACATGAATATTCTTGAATTAATTTTCTTCACTTGAAACTTTCCCTTCCCACAACGAACAAGATGCATCTTGAATTACACCCTTCCCTTCCCACACACCAACATGAATATTCATGAATTAATTTTCTTGACTTGAACACTTCCCTTCCCACAACCAATAAGATGCATCTTGAATTACCCCCTACCTTTCCCACACACCAACATGAATATTCTTGAATTAATTTTCTTGACTTGAACCCTTCCCTTCCCACAACCAGCAAGGTGCATCTTGAATTACACCCTTCCCTTTCCACACACCAACATGAATATTCTTGAATTAATTTTCTTGACTTGAACCCTTCCCTTCCCACAACCAACAAGATGCATCATGAATTACACCCTTCTCTTCCCACACACCAAAATGAATATTCTTGAATTAATTTTCTTGACTTGAACCCTTCCCTTCCCACAACCAACAAGATGCATCATGAATTACACCCTTCTCTTCCCACACACCAAAATGAATATTCTTGAATTAATTTTCTTGACTTGAACCCTTCCCATCCCACAACCAATAAGATGCGCCTTGAATTACACTCTTCCCACACACCAACATGATTATTCGTGAATTAATTTTCTTCACTTGAACCCTTGCCCTTCCCGCAACCAACAAGATGCATCTTGAATTACACACTTCCCTTCCCACAAACCAACATGAATATTCTTGAATTAATTTTCTTGACTTGAACCCTTCCCTTCCCACACACCAACATGAATATTCTTGAATTAATTTTCTTGACTTTAACTCTTCCCTTCCCACAACCAACAAGATCCATCTTGAAATACTCCCTTCCCTTTCCACACACCAACATGAATATTCTTGAATTAATTTTCTTGACTTGAACCCTTCCCTTCCCGCAACCAATAAGATGCATCTTGAATTACACACTTCCCTTCCCACACGCCAACATGAATATTCTTGAATTAATTTTCTTGACTTGAACCCTTCCCTTCCCGCAACCAAAAAGTTGCATCTTGAATTACACACTTCCCTTCCCACACACCAACATGAATATTCTTGAATTAATTTTCTTGACTTGAACCCTTCCCTTCCCACAACCAACAAGATGCATCTTCAATTACTGTCTTCCCTTCCCACACACGAACATGTATATTCTTGAATTAATTTTCTTGACTTGAACCCTTCCCTTCCCACAACCAACAAAATGCATCTTGAATTACACACACTTCCTTTCCCACACACCAACATGAATATTCTTGACTTGAGCCCTTCCCTTCCCACTACCAACAAGATGTACCTTGAATTACCCTCTTCCCTTTTCACAGACATACATGAATATTCTTGAATTAATTTTCTTAACTTGAACCCTTCCCTTCCCACAACCAACAAGTTGCATCTTGTATTACACCCTTCCCTTCCCACACACCAACATGAATATTCTTGAATTAATTTTCTTGACTTGAACCCTTCCCTTCCCACACACCAACATGAATATTCTTGAATTAATTTTCTTGACTTTAACTCTTCCCTTCCCACAACCAACAAGATCCATCTTGAAATACTCCCTTCCCTTTCCACACACCAACATGAATATTCTTGAATTAATTTTCTTGACTTGAACCCTTCCCTTCCCACAAAAAACAAGATGCATCTTGAATTACACCCTTCCCTTGCCACACACCAACATGAATATTCTTGAATTTATTTTCTTGACTTGAACCCTTCGCTTCCCAACCAAAAAAAATTATCTTGAATTACACCCTTCCCTTCCCACACACCAACATGAATATTCATGAATTAATTTTCTTCACTTGAACCTTTCCCTTCCCACAACCAACAAAATGCATCTTGAATTACACACACTTCCTTTCCCACACACCAACATGAATATTCTTGACTTGAGCCCTTCCCTTCCCACTACCAACAAGATGTACCTTGAATTACCCTCTTCCCTTTTCACAGACATACATGAATATTCTTGAATTAATTTTCTTGACTTGAACCCTTCCCTTCCCACAACCAACAAGATGCATCTTGTATTACAACCTTCCCTTCCCACAACCAACAAGATGCATCTTGAATTACACCCTTCCATTCCCACACACCAACATGAATATTCTTGAATTAATTTTCTTGAGTGAACCCATCCCTTCCCACAACCAACAAAATGCATCTTGAATTACACACTTCCCTTCCCACACACCAACATGAATATTCTTGAATTAATTTTCTTCACTTGAACCCTTCCCTTCTCACAACCAACAAGATGCATCTTGAATCACACCCATCCATTCCCACACACCAACATGAATATTCTTGAATTAATTTTCTTGACTTGAACCCTTCCCTTACCAAAACCAACAAGATGCTTCTTGAATTACACGCTTCCCTTCCCACACAACAACATGAATATTCTTGAATTAATTTTCTCCACTTGAAACCTTCCCTTCCCACAATCAACAAGATGCATCTTGAATTACACACTTCCCTTCCCACACACCAACATGAATATTCTTGAATTAATTTTCTTGACTTGAACCCTTCCCTTCCGACACACCAACATGAATATTCTTGAATTAATTTTCTTGACTTTAACTCTTCCCTTCCCACAACCAACAAGATCCATCTTGAAATACTCCCTTCCCTTTCCACACACCAACATGAATATTCTTGAATTAATTTTCTTGACTTGAACCCTTCCCTTCACGCAACCAATAAGATGCATCTTGAATTACACCCTTCCCTTCCCACACACCAACATGAATATACTTGAATTAATTTTCTTGACTTGAACCCTTCCCTTCCCGCAACCAACAAGATGCATCTTGAATTACACACTTCCCTTCCCACACACGAACATGAATATTCTTGAATTAATTTTCTTGACTTGGACTCTTCCCTTCCCACAAAAAACAAGATGCATCTTGAATTACACCCTTCCCTTGCCACACACCAACATGAATATTCTTGAATTTATTTTCTTGACTTGAACCCTTCGCTTCCCAACCAAAAAAATTTATCTTGAATTACACCCTTCCCTCCCACACACCAACATGAATATTCATGAATTAATTTTCTTCACTGGAACCTTTCCCTTCCCACAACCAACAAAATGCATCTTGAATTACACACACTTCCTTTCCCACACACCAACATGAATATTCTTGACTTCAGCCCTTCCCTTCCCACTACCAACAAGATGTACCTTGAATTACCCTCTTCCCTTTTCACAGACACACATGAATATTCTTGAATTAATTTTCTTGACTTGAACCCTTCCCTTCCCACACACGAACATGAATATTCTTGAATTAATTTTCTTGACTTGGACTCTTCCCTTCCCACAAAAAACAAGATGCATCTTGAATTACACCCTTCCCTTCCCACACACCAACATGAATATTCATGAATTAATTTTCTTCACTGGAACCTTTCCCTTCCCACAACCAACAACATGCATCTTGAATTATACCCTTCCCTTCCCTTCCCACACACCAACATGAATATTTTTGAATTAATTTTCTTGACTTGAGTCGTTCCTTCCCACAACCAACAAAATGCATCTTGGATTACACCCTTCTCTTCCCACAACCAACAAGATGCATCTTGAATTACACCCTTCCCTTCCCACACACCAACATGAATATTCTTGAATTAATTTTCTTGACTTGAACCCATCCCTTCCCACAACCAACAAAATGCATCTTGAATTACACACTTCCCACACACCATCATGAATATTTTTGAATTAATTTTCTTCACTTGAACCCTTCCCTTCTCACAACCAACAAGATGCATCTTGAATTACACCCTTCCATTCCCACACACCAACATGAATATTCTGGAATTAATTTTCTTGACTTGAACCCTTCCTTTACCACAACCAACAAGAGGCTTCTTGAATTACACGCTTCCCTTCCCACACAACAACATGAATATTCTTGAATTAATTTTCTTCACTTGGAACCTTCCCTTCCCACAACGAACAAGATGCATCTTGAATTACACCCTTCCCTTCCCACACACCAACATGAATATTCTTGAATTAATTTTCTTGACTTGAACACTTCCCTTCCCACAACCAACAAGATGCATCTGGAATTACACACTTCCCTTCCCACACACCAACATGAATACACTTGAATTGATTTTCTTCACTTGAACCCTTCCCTTACCCCAACCAACAAGATGCATCTTGAATTACACCCTCCCTTCCCACACAACAACATGAATATTCTTGAATTAATTTTCTTGACCTGAACCCTTCCCTTCCCACAACCAACAAGATGCATCTTGAATTACACCCTTCCCTACACACTCACCATCAAGAATATTCATGAATTAATTTTCTTGACTTGAACCCTTCCCTTCCCACAACTAATAAGATGCATCTTGAATTACTCCCTTCCTTTCCAACACACCAACATGAATATTCTTGAATTAATTTTCTTGACTTGAACCCTTCTCTTTCCACAACCAACAAGATGCATCTTGAATTACACACTTCCCTCCCAAACACCAACATGAATATTCTTGAATTAATTTTCTTGACTTGAACCCTTCCCTTCCCACAACCAACAAGATGCATCTTGGATTACACCCTTCCCTTCCCACAACCAACAAGATGCATGTTGAATTACACCCTTCCCTTCCCACACACCAACATGAGTATTCTTGAATTAATTTTCTTCACTTGAACCCTTCCCTTCTCACAACCAACAAGATGCTTCTTGAATTACACACTTCCCTTCCCACACAACAACATGAATATTCTTGAATTAATTTTCTTCACTTGAAACTTTCCCTTCCCACAACGAACAAGATGCATCTTGAATTACACCCTTCCCTTCCCACACACCAACATGAATATTCTTGAATTAATTTTCTTGACTTGAACCCTTCCCTTCCCACACACGAACATGAATATTCTTGAATTAATTTTCTTGACTTGGACTCTTCCCTTCCCACAAAAAACAAGATGCATCTTGAATTACACCCTTCCCTTCCCACACACCAACATGAATATTCATGAATTAATTTTCTTCACTGGAACCTTTCCCTTCCCACAACCAACAACATGCATCTTGAATTATACCCTTCCCTTCCCTTCCCACACACCAACATGAATATTTTTGAATTAATTTTCTTGACTTGAGTCGTTCCTTCCCACAACCAACAAAATGCATCTTGGATTACAACCTTCTCTTCCCACAACCAACAAGATGCATCTTGAATTACACCCTTCCCTTCCCACACACCAACATGAATATTCTTGAATTAATTTTCTTGACTTGAACCCATCCCTTCCCACAACCAACAAAATGCATCTTGAATTACACACTTCCCACACACCATCATGAATATTTTTGAATTAATTTTCTTCACTTGAACCCTTCCCTTCTCACAACCAACAAGATGCATCTTGAATTACACCCTTCCATTCCCACACACCAACATGAATATTCTGGAATTAATTTTCTTGACTTGAACCCTTCCTTTACCACAACCAACAAGAGGCTTCTTGAATTACACGCTTCCCTTCCCACACAACAACATGAATATTCTTGAATTAATTTTCTTCACTTGGAACCTTCCCTTCCCACAACGAACAAGATGCATCTTGAATTACACCCTTCCCTTCCCACACACCAACATGAATATTCTTGAATTAATTTTCTTGACTTGAACACTTCCCTTCCCACAACCAACAAGATGCATCTGGAATTACACACTTCCCTTCCCACACACCAACATGAATACACTTGAATTGATTTTCTTCACTTGAACCCTTCCCTTACCCCAACCAACAAGATGCATCTTGAATTACACCCTCCCTTCCCACACAACAACATGAATATTCTTGAATTAATTTTCTTGACCTGAACCCTTCCCTTCCCACAACCAACAAGATGCATCTTGAATTACACCCTTCCCTACACACTCACCATCAAGAATATTCATGAATTAATTTTCTTGACTTGAACCCTTCCCTTCCCACAACCAATAAGAGGCATCTTGAATTACTCCCTTCCTTTCCAACACACCAACATGAATATTCTTGAATTAATTTTCTTGACTTGAACCCTTCTCTTTCCACAACCAACAAGATGCATCTTGAATTACACACTTCCCTCCCAAACACCAACATGAATATTCTTGAATTAATTTTCTTGACTTGAACCCTTCCCTTCCCACAACCAACAAGATGCATCTTGGATTACACCCTTCCCTTCCCACAACCAACAAGATGCATGTTGAATTACACCCTTCCCTTCCCACACACCAACATGAGTATTCTTGAATTAATTTTCTTCACTTGAACCCTTCCCTTCTCACAACCAACAAGATGCTTCTTGAATTACACACTTCCCTTCCCACACAACAACATGAATATTCTTGAATTAATTTTCTTCACTTGAAACTTTCCCTTCCCACAACGAACAAGATGCATCTTGAATTACACCCTTCCCTTCCCACACACCAACATGAATATTCTTGAATTAATTTTCTTGACTTGAACCCTTCCCTTCCCACACACGAACATGAATATTCTTGAATTAATTTTCTTGACTTGGACTCTTCCCTTCCCACAAAAAACAAGATGCATCTTGAATTACACCCTTCCCTTCCCACACACCAACATGAATATTCATGAATTAATTTTCTTCACTGGAACCTTTCCCTTCCCACAACCAACAACATGCATCTTGAATTATACCCTTCCCTTCCCTTCCCACACACCAACATGAATATTTTTGAATTAATTTTCTTGACTTGAGTCGTTCCTTCCCACAACCAACAAAATGCATCTTGGATTACACCCTTCTCTTCCCACAACCAACAAGATGCATCTTGAATTACACCCTTCCCTTCCCACACACCAACATGAATATTCTTGAATTAATTTTCTTGACTTGAACCCATCCCTTCCCACAACCAACAAAATGCATCTTGAATTACACACTTCCCACACACCATCATGAATATTTTTGAATTAATTTTCTTCACTTGAACCCTTCCCTTCTCACAACCAACAAGATGCATCTTGAATTACACCCTTCCATTCCCACACACCAACATGAATATTCTGGAATTAATTTTCTTGACTTGAACCCTTCCTTTACCACAACCAACAAGAGGCTTCTTGAATTACACGCTTCCCTTCCCACACAACAACATGAATATTCTTGAATTAATTTTCTTCACTTGGAACCTTCCCTTCCCACAACGAACAAGATGCATCTTGAATTACACCCTTCCCTTCCCACACACCAACATGAATATTCTTGAATTAATTTTCTTGACTTGAACACTTCCCTTCCCACAACCAACAAGATGCATCTGGAATTACACACTTCCCTTCCCACACACCAACATGAATACACTTGAATTGATTTTCTTCACTTGAACCCTTCCCTTACCCCAACCAACAAGATGCATCTTGAATTACACCCTCCCTTCCCACACAACAACATGAATATTCTTGAATTAATTTTCTTGACCTGAACCCTTCCCTTCCCACAACCAACAAGATGCATCTTGAATTACACCCTTCCCTACACACTCACCATCAAGAATATTCATGAATTAATTTTCTTGACTTGAACCCTTCCCTTCCCACAACCAATAAGAGGCATCTTGAATTACTCCCTTCCTTTCCAACACACCAACATGAATATTCTTGAATTAATTTTCTTGACTTGAACCCTTCTCTTTCCACAACCAACAAGATGCATCTTGAATTACACACTTCCCTCCCAAACACCAACATGAATATTCTTGAATTAATTTTCTTGACTTGAACCCTTCCCTTCCCACAACCAACAAGATGCATCTTGGATTACACCCTTCCCTTCCCACAACCAACAAGATGCATGTTGAATTACACCCTTCCCTTCCCACACACCAACATGAGTATTCTTGAATTAATTTTCTTCACTTGAACCCTTCCCTTCTCACAACCAACAAGATGCATCTTGAATTACACCCTTCCATTCCCACACACCAACATGAATATTCTTGAATTAATTTTCTTGACTTGAACCCTTCCCTTACCACAACCAACAAGATGCTTCTTGAATTACACACTTCCCTTCCCACACAACAACATGAATATTCTTGAATTAATTTTCTTCACTTGAAACTTTCCCTTCCCACAACGAACAAGATGCATCTTGAATTACACCCTTCCCTTCCCACACACCAACATGAATATTCTTGAATTAATTTTCTTGACTTGAACACTTCCCTTCCCACAACCAACAAGATGCATCTTGAATTACACCCTTCCCTTCCCACACACCAACATGAATATTCTTGAATTAATTTTCTTGACCTGAACCCTTCCCTTCCCACAACCAACAAGATGCATCTTGAATTACACCCTTCCCTTCCCACACGCCAACATGAATATTCTTGAATCAATTTTCTTGACTTGAACCCTTCTCTTTCCACAACCAACAAGATGCATCTTGAATCACACCCTTCCATTCCCACACACCAACATGAATATTCTTGAATTAATTTTCTTGACTTGAACCCTTCCCTTACCACAACCAACAAGATGCTTCTTGAATTACACGCTTCCCTTCCCACACAACAACATGAATATTCTTGAATTAATTTTCTCCACTTGAAACCTTCCCTTCCCGCAACCAACAAGATGCATCTTGAATTACACACTTCCCTTCCCACACACAAACATGAATATTCTTGAATTAATTTTCTTGACATGAACCCTTCCCTTCCCACACACGAACATGAATATTCTTGAATTAATTTTCTTGACTTGGACTCTTCCCTTCCCACAAAAAACAAGATGCATCTTGAATTACACCCTTCCCTTGCCACACACCAACATGAATATTCTTGAATTTATTTTCTTGACTTGAACCCTTCGCTTCCCAACCAAAAAAATTTATCTTGAATTACACCCTTCCCTCCCACACACCAACATGAATATTCATGAATTAATTTTCTTCACTGGAACCTTTCCCTTCCCACAACCAACAAAATGCATCTTGAATTACACACACTTCCTTTCCCACACACCAACATGAATATTCTTGACTTCAGCCCTTCCCTTCCCACTACCAACAAGATGTACCTTGAATTACCCTCTTCCCTTTTCACAGACATACATGAATATTCTTGAATTAATTTTCTTGACTTGAACCCTTCCCTTCCCACACACGAACATGAATATTCTTGAATTAATTTTCTTGACTTGGACTCTTCCCTTCCCACAAAAAACAAGATGCATCTTGAATTAAACCCTTCCCTTCCCACACACCAACATGAATATTCATGAATTAATTTTCTTCACTGGAACCTTTCCCTTCCCACAACCAACAACATGCATCTTGAATTATACCCTTCCCTTCCCTTCCCACACACCAACATGAATATTTTTGAATTAATTTTCTTGACTTGAGTCGTTCCTTCCCACAACCAACAAGATGCATCTTGGATTACACCCTTCTCTTCCCACAACCAACAAGATGCATCTTGAATTACACCCTTCCCTTCCCACACACCAACATGAATATTCTTGAATTAATTTTCTTGACTTGAACCCATCCCTTCCCACAACCAACAAGATGCATCTTGAATTACACCCTTCCCTTCCCACACACCAACATGAATATTCTTGAATTAATTTTCTTGACTTGAACACTTCCCTTCCCACAACCAACAAGATGCATCTGGAATTACACACTTCCCTTCCCACACACCAACATGAATACACTTGAATTGATTTTCTTCACTTGAACCCTTCCCTTACCCCAACCAACAAGATGCATCTTGAATTACACCCTCCCTTCCCACACAACAACATGAATATTCTTGAATTAATTTTCTTGACCTGAACCCTTCCCTTCCCACAACCAACAAGATGCATCTTGAATTACACCCTTCCCTACACACTCACCATCAAGAATATTCATGAATTAATTTTCTTGACTTGAACCCTTCCCTTCCCACAACCAATAAGAGGCATCTTGAATTACTCCCTTCCTTTCCAACACACCAACATGAATATTCTTGAATTAATTTTCTTGACTTGAACCCTTCTCTTTCCACAACCAACAAGATGCATCTTGAATTACACACTTCCCTCCCAAACACCAACATGAATATTCTTGAATTAATTTTCTTGACTTGAACCCTTCCCTTCCCACAACCAACAAGATGCATCTTGGATTACACCCTTCCCTTCCCACAACCAACAAGATGCATGTTGAATTACACCCTTCCCTTCCCACACACCAACATGAGTATTCTTGAATTAATTTTCTTCACTTGAACCCTTCCCTTCTCACAACCAACAAGATGCATCTTGAATTACACCCTTCCATTCCCACACACCAACATGAATATTCTTGAATTAATTTTCTTGACTTGAACCCTTCCCTTACCACAACCAACAAGATGCTTCTTGAATTACACACTTCCCTTCCCACACAACAACATGAATATTCTTGAATTAATTTTCTTCACTTGAAACTTTCCCTTCCCACAACGAACAAGATGCATCTTGAATTACACCCTTCCCTTCCCACACACCAACATGAATATTCTTGAATTAATTTTCTTGACTTGAACACTTCCCTTCCCACAACCAACAAGATGCATCTTGAATTACACCCTTCCCTTCCCACACACCAACATGAATATTCTTGAATTAATTTTCTTGACCTGAACCCTTCCCTTCCCACAACCAACAAGATGCATCTTGAATTACACCCTTCCCTTCCCACACGCCAACATGAATATTCTTGAATCAATTTTCTTGACTTGAACCCTTCTCTTTCCACAACCAACAAGATGCATCTTGAATCACACCCTTCCATTCCCACACACCAACATGAATATTCTTGAATTAATTTTCTTGACTTGAACCCTTCCCTTACCACAACCAACAAGATGCTTCTTGAATTACACGCTTCCCTTCCCACACAACAACATGAATATTCTTGAATTAATTTTCTCCACTTGAAACCTTCCCTTCCCGCAACCAACAAGATGCATCTTGAATTACACACTTCCCTTCCCACACACAAACATGAATATTCTTGAATTAATTTTCTTGACATGAACCCTTCCCTTCCCACACACGAACATGAATATTCTTGAATTAATTTTCTTGACTTGGACTCTTCCCTTCCCACAAAAAACAAGATGCATCTTGAATTACACCCTTCCCTTGCCACACACCAACATGAATATTCTTGAATTTATTTTCTTGACTTGAACCCTTCGCTTCCCAACCAAAAAAATTTATCTTGAATTACACCCTTCCCTCCCACACACCAACATGAATATTCATGAATTAATTTTCTTCACTGGAACCTTTCCCTTCCCACAACCAACAAAATGCATCTTGAATTACACACACTTCCTTTCCCACACACCAACATGAATATTCTTGACTTCAGCCCTTCCCTTCCCACTACCAACAAGATGTACCTTGAATTACCCTCTTCCCTTTTCACAGACATACATGAATATTCTTGAATTAATTTTCTTGACTTGAACCCTTCCCTTCCCACACACGAACATGAATATTCTTGAATTAATTTTCTTGACTTGGACTCTTCCCTTCCCACAAAAAACAAGATGCATCTTGAATTAAACCCTTCCCTTCCCACACACCAACATGAATATTCATGAATTAATTTTCTTCACTGGAACCTTTCCCTTCCCACAACCAACAACATGCATCTTGAATTATACCCTTCCCTTCCCTTCCCACACACCAACATGAATATTTTTGAATTAATTTTCTTGACTTGAGTCGTTCCTTCCCACAACCAACAAGATGCATCTTGGATTACACCCTTCTCTTCCCACAACCAACAAGATGCATCTTGAATTACACCCTTCCCTTCCCACACACCAACATGAATATTCTTGAATTAATTTTCTTGACTTGAACCCATCCCTTCCCACAACCAACAAAATGCATCTTGAATTACACCCTTCCCTTCCCACACACCAACATGAATATTCTTGAATTAATTTTCTTGACTTGAACCCTTCCCTTCTCACAACCAACAAGATGCATCTTGAATTACACCCTTCCATTCCCACACACCAACATGAATATTCTGGAATTAATTTTCTTGACTTGAACCCTTCCTTTACCACAACCAACAAGAGGCTTCTTGAATTACACGCTTCCCTTCCCACACAACAACATGAATATTCTTGAATTAATTTTCTTCACTTGGAACCTTCCCTTCCCACAACGAACAAGAAGCATCTTGAATTACACCCTTCCCTTCCCACACACCAACATGAATATTCTTGAATTAATTTTCTTGACTTGAACACTTCCCTTCCCACAACCAACAAGATGCATCTGGAATTACACCCTTCCCTTCCCACACACCAACATGAATACACTTGAATTGATTTTCTTCACTTGAACCCTTCCCTTACCACAACCAACAAGATGCATCTTGAATTACACCCTCCCTTCCCACACAACAACATGAATATTCTTGAATTAATTTTCTTGACCTGAACCCTTCCCTTCCCACAAACAACAAGATGCATCTTGAATTACACTCTTCCCTTCCCACACGCCAACATGAATATTCTTGAATCAATTTTCTTGACTTGAACCCTTCCCTTCTCTTAACCAAAAGATGCATCTTGAATTACACCCTTCCCTACCCACTCACCATCAAGAATATTCATGAATTAATTTTCTTGACTTGAACCCTTCCCTTCCCACAACCAATAAGATGCATCTTGAATTACTGCCTTCCTTTCCAACACACCAACATGAATATTCTTGAATTAATTTTCTTGACTTGAACCCTTCTCTTTCCACAACCAACAAGATGCATCTTGGATTACACCCTTCCCTTCCCACAACCAACAAGATGCATGTTGAATTACACCCTTCCCTTCCCACACACCAACATGAGTATTCTTGAATTAATTTTCTTCACTTGAACCCTTCCCTTCTCACAACCAACAAGATGCATCTTGAATTACACCCTTCCATTCCCACACACCAACATGAATATTCTTGAATTAATTTTCTTGACTTGAACCCTTCCCTTACCACAACCAACAAGATGCTTCTTGAATTACACACTTCCCTTCCCACACAACAACATGAATATTCTTGAATTAATTTTCTTCACTTGAAACTTTCCCTTCCCACAACGAACAAGATGCATCTTGAATTACACCCTTCCCTTCCCACACACCAACATGAATATTCTTGAATTAATTTTCTTGACTTGAACACTTCCCTTCCCACAACCAACAAGATGCATCTTGAATTACACCCTTCCCTTCCCACACACCAACATGAATATTCTTGAATTAATTTTCTTCACTTGAAACTTTCCCTTCCCACAACGAACAAGATGCATCTTGAATTACACCCTTCCATTCCCACACACCAACATGAATATTCTGGAATTAATTTTCTTGACTTGAACCCTTCCTTTACCACAACCAACAAGAGGCTTCTTGAATTACACGCTTCCCTTCCCACACACCAACATGAATATTCTTGAATTAATTTTCTTCACTTGAAACTTTCCCTTCCCACAACGAACAAGATGCATCTTGAATTACACACTTCCCTTCCCACACACAAACATGAATATTCTTGAATTAATTTTCTTGACATGAACCCTTCCCTTCCCACACACGAACATGAATATTCTTGAATTAATTTTCTTGACTTGGACTCTTCCCTTCCCACAAAAAACAAGATGCATCTTGAATTACACCCTTCCCTTGCCACACACCAACATGAATATTCTTGAATTTATTTTCTTGACTTGAACCCTTCGCTTCCCAACCAAAAAAATTTATCTCAATTACACCCTTCCCTCCCACACACCAACATGAATATTCATGAATTAATTTTCTTCACTGGAACCTTTCTTTCCCACAACCAACAAAATGCATCTTGAATTACACACACTTCCTTTCCCACACACCAACATGAATATTCTTGACTTCAGCCCTTCCCTTCCCACTACCAACAAGATGTACCTTGAATTACCCTCTTCCCTTTTCACAGACATACATGAATATTCTTGAATTAATTTTCTTGACTTGAACCCTTCCCTTCCCACACACGAACATGAATATTCTTGAATTAATTTTCTTGACTTGGACTCTTCCCTTCCCACAAAAAACAAGATGCATCTTGAATGACACCCTTCCCTTCCCACACGCCAACATGAATATTCATGAATTAATTTTCTTCACTGGAACCTTTCCCTTCCCACAACCAACAACATGCATCTTGAATTATACCCTTCCCTTCCCTTCCCACACACCAACATGAATATTTTTGAATTAATTTTCTTGACTTGAATCGTTCCTTCCCACAACCAACAAGATGCATCTTGGATTACACCCTTCTCTTCCCACAACCAACAAGATGCATCTTGAATTACACCCTTCCCTTCCCACACACCAGCATGAATATTCTTGAATTAATTTTCTTGACTTGAACCCATCCCTTCCCACAACCAACAAAATGCATCTTGAATTACACACTTCCCTTCCCACACACCATCATGAATATTTTTGAATTAATTTTCTTCACTTGAACCCTTCCCTTCTCACAACCAACAAGATGCATCTTGAATTACACCCTTCCATTCCCACACACCAACATGAATATTCTGGAATTAATTTTCTTGACTTGAACCCTTCCTTTACCACAACCAACAAGAGGCTTCTTGAATTACACGCTTCCCTTCCCACACAACAACATGAATATTCTTGAATTAATTTTCTTCACTTGAACACTTCCCTTCCCACAACCAACAAGATGCATCTGGAATTACACCCTTCCCTTCCCACACACCAACATGAATACACTTGAATTGATTTTCTTCACTTGAACCCTTCCCTTACCACAACCAACAAGATTCATCTTGAATTACACCCTCCCTTCCCACACAACAACATGAATATTCTTGAATTAATTTTCTTGACCTGAACCCTTCCTTTCCCACAACCAACAAGATCCATCTTGAATTACACTCTTCCCTTCCCACACGCCAACATGAATATTCTTGAATCAATTTTCTTGACTTGAACCCTTCCCTTCTCACAACCAACAAGATGCATCTTGAATTACACCCTTCCCTACCCACTCACCATCAAGAATATTCATGAATTAATTTTCTTGACTTGAACCCTTCCCTTCCCACAACCAATAAGATGCATCTTGAATTACTCCCTTCCTTTCCAACACACCAACATGAATATTCTTGAATTAATTTTCTTGACTTGAACCCTTCTCTTTCCACAACCAACAAGATGCATCTTGAATTACACACTTCCCTCCCAAACACCAACATGAATATTCTTGAATTAATTTTCTTGACTTGAACCCTTCCCTTCCCACAACCAACAAGATGCATCTTGGATTACACCCTTCCCTTCCCACAACCAACACGATGCATGTTGAATTACACCCTTCCCTTCCCACACACCAACATGAGTATTCTTGAATTAATTTTCTTCACTTGAACCCTTCCCTTCTCACAACCAACAAGATGCATCTTGAATTACACCCTTCCATTCCCACACACCAACATGAATATTCTTGAATTAATTTTCTTGACTTGAACCCTTCCCTTACCACAACCAACAAGATGCTTCTTGAATTACACACTTCCCTTCCCACACAACAACATGAATATTCTTGAATTAATTTTCTTCACTTGAAACTTTCCCTTCCCACAACGAACAAGATGCATCTTGAATTACACCCTTCCCTTCCCACACACCAACATGAATATTCATGAATTAATTTTCTTGACTTGAACACTTCCCTTCCCACAACCAATAAGATGCATCTTGAATTACCCCCTACCTTTCCCACACACCAACATGAATATTCTTGAATTAATTTTCTTGACTTGAACCCTTCCCTTCCCACAACCAGCAAGGTGCATCTTGAATTACACCCTTCCCTTTCCACACACCAACATGAATATTCTTGAATTAATTTTCTTGACTTGAACCCTTCCCTTCCCACAACCAACAAGATGCATCATGAATTACACCCTTCTCTTCCCACACACCAAAATGAATATTCTTGAATTAATTTTCTTGACTTGAACCCTTCCCTTCCCACAACCAACAAGATGCATCATGAATTACACCCTTCTCTTCCCACACACCAAAATGAATATTCTTGAATTAATTTTCTTGACTTGAACCCTTCCCATCCCACAACCAATAAGATGCGCCTTGAATTACACTCTTCCCACACACCAACATGATTATTCGTGAATTAATTTTCTTCACTTGAACCCTTGCCCTTCCCGCAACCAACAAGATGCATCTTGAATTACACACTTCCCTTCCCACAAACCAACATGAATATTCTTGAATTAATTTTCTTGACTTGAACCCTTCCCTTCCCACACACCAACATGAATATTCTTGAATTAATTTTCTTGACTTTAACTCTTCCCTTCCCACAACCAACAAGATCCATCTTGAAATACTCCCTTCCCTTTCCACACACCAACATGAATATTCTTGAATTAATTTTCTTGACTTGAACCCTTCCCTTCCCGCAACCAATAAGATGCATCTTGAATTACACACTTCCCTTCCCACACGCCAACATGAATATTCTTGAATTAATTTTCTTGACTTGAACCCTTCCCTTCCCGCAACCAAAAAGTTGCATCTTGAATTACACACTTCCCTTCCCACACACCAACATGAATATTCTTGAATTAATTTTCTTGACTTGAACCCTTCCCTTCCCACAACCAACAAGATGCATCTTCAATTACTGTCTTCCCTTCCCACACACGAACATGTATATTCTTGAATTAATTTTCTTGACTTGAACCCTTCCCTTCCCACAACCAACAAAATGCATCTTGAATTACACACACTTCCTTTCCCACACACCAACATGAATATTCTTGACTTGAGCCCTTCCCTTCCCACTACCAACAAGATGTACCTTGAATTACCCTCTTCCCTTTTCACAGACATACATGAATATTCTTGAATTAATTTTCTTAACTTGAACCCTTCCCTTCCCACAACCAACAAGATGCATCTTGTATTACACCCTTCCCTTCCCACACACCAACATGAATACTCTTGAATTAATTTTCTTGACTTGAACCCTTCCCTTCCCACACACCAACATGAATATTCTTGAATTAATTTTCTTGACTTTAACTCTTCCCTTCCCACAACCAACAAGATCCATCTTGAAATACTCCCTTCCCTTTCCACACACCAACATGAATATTCTTGAATTAATTTTCTTGACTTGAACCCTTCCCTTCCCACAAAAAACAAGATGCATCTTGAATTACACCCTTCCCTTGCCACACACCAACATGAATATTCTTGAATTTATTTTCTTGACTTGAACCCTTCGCTTCCCAACCAAAAAAAATTATCTTGAATTACACCCTTCCCTTCCCACACACCAACATGAATATTCATGAATTAATTTTCTTCACTTGAACCTTTCCCTTCCCACAACCAACAAAATGCATCTTGAATTACACACACTTCCTTTCCCACACACCAACATGAATATTCTTGACTTGAGCCCTTCCCTTCCCACTACCAACAAGATGTACCTTGAATTACCCTCTTCCCTTTTCACAGACATACATGAATATTCTTGAATTAATTTTCTTGACTTGAACCCTTCCCTTCCCACAACCAACAAGATGCATCTTGTATTACAACCTTCCCTTCCCACAACCAACAAGATGCATCTTGAATTACACCCTTCCATTCCCACACACCAACATGAATATTCTTGAATTAATTTTCTTGAGTGAACCCATCCCTTCCCACAACCAACAAAATGCATCTTGAATTACACACTTCCCTTCCCACACACCAACATGAATATTCTTGAATTAATTTTCTTCACTTGAACTCTTCCCTTCTCACAACCAACAAGATGCATCTTGAATCACACCCATCCATTCCCACACACCAACATGAATATTCTTGAATTAATTTTCTTGACTTGAACCCTTCCCTTACCAAAACCAACAAGATGCTTCTTGAATTACACGCTTCCCTTCCCACACAACAACATGAATATTCTTGAATTAATTTTCTCCACTTGAAACCTTCCCTTCCCACAATCAACAAGATGCATCTTGAATTACACACTTCCCTTCCCACACACCAACATGAATATTCTTGAATTAATTTTCTTGACTTGAACCCTTCCCTTCCGACACACCAACATGAATATTCTTGAATTAATTTTCTTGACTTTAACTCTTCCCTTCCCACAACCAACAAGATCCATCTTGAAATACTCCCTTCCCTTTCCACACACCAACATGAATATTCTTGAATTAATTTTCTTGACTTGAACCCTTCCCTTCACGCAACCAATAAGATGCATCTTGAATTACACCCTTCCCTTCCCACACACCAACATGAATATACTTGAATTAATTTTCTTGACTTGAACCCTTCCCTTCCCGCAACCAACAAGATGCATCTTGAATTACACACTTCCCTTCCCACACACGAACATGAATATTCTTGAATTAATTTTCTTGACTTGGACTCTTCCCTTCCCACAAAAAACAAGATGCATCTTGAATTACACCCTTCCCTTGCCACACACCAACATGAATATTCTTGAATTTTTTTTTCTTGACTTGAACCCTTCGCTTCCCAACCAAAAAAATTTATCTTGAATTACACCCTTCCCTCCCACACACCAACATGAATATTCATGAATTAATTTTCTTCACTGGAACCTTTCCCTTCCCACAACCAACAAAATGCATCTTGAATTACACACACTTCCTTTCCCACACACCAACATGAATATTCTTGACTTCAGCCCTTCCCTTCCCACTACCAACAAGATGTACCTTGAATTACCCTCTTCCCTTTTCACAGACACACATGAATATTCTTGAATTAATTTTCTTGACTTGAACCCTTCCCTTCCCACACACGAACATGAATATTCTTGAATTAATTTTCTTGACTTGGACTCTTCCCTTCCCACAAAAAACAAGATGCATCTTGAATTACACCCTTCCCTTCCCACACACCAACATGAATATTCATGAATTAATTTTCTTCACTGGAACCTTTCCCTTCCCACAACCAACAACATGCATCTTGAATTATACCCTTCCCTTCCCTTCCCACACACCAACATGAATATTTTTGAATTAATTTTCTTGACTTGAGTCGTTCCTTCCCACAACCAACAAAATGCATCTTGGATTACAACCTTCTCTTCCCACAACCAACAAGATGCATCTTGAATTACACCCTTCCCTTCCCACACACCAACATGAATATTCTTGAATTAATTTTCTTGACTTGAACCCATCCCTTCCCACAACCAACAAAATGCATCTTGAATTACACACTTCCCACACACCATCATGAATATTTTTGAATTAATTTTCTTCACTTGAACCCTTCCCTTCTCACAACCAACAAGATGCATCTTGAATTACACCCTTCCATTCCCACACACCAACATGAATATTCTGGAATTAATTTTCTTGACTTGAACCCTTCCTTTACCACAACCAACAAGAGGCTTCTTGAATTACACGCTTCCCTTCCCACACAACAACATGAATATTCTTGAATTAATTTTCTTCACTTGGAACCTTCCCTTCCCACAACGAACAAGATGCATCTGGAATTACACCCTTCCCTTCCCACACACCAACATGAATATTCTTGAATTAATTTTCTTGACTTGAACACTTCCCTTCCCACAACCAACAAGATGCATCTGGAATTACACACTTCCCTTCCCACACACCAACATGAATACACTTGAATTGATTTTCTTCACTTGAACCCTTCCCTTACCCCAACCAACAAGATGCATCTTGAATTACACCCTCCCTTCCCACACAACAACATGAATATTCTTGAATTAATTTTCTTGACCTGAACCCTTCCCTTCCCACAACCAACAAGATGCATCTTGAATTACACCCTTCCCTACACACTCACCATCAAGAATATTCATGAATTAATTTTCTTGACTTGAACCCTTCCCTTCCCACAACCAATAAGATGCATCTTGAATTACTCCCTTCCTTTCCAACACACCAACATGAATATTCTTGAATTAATTTTCTTGACTTGAACCCTTCTCTTTCCACAACCAACAAGATGCATCTTGAATTACACACTTCCCTCCCAAACACCAACATGAATATTCTTGAATTAATTTTCTTGACTTGAACCCTTCCCTTCCCACAACCAACAAGATGCATCTTGGATTACACCCTTCCCTTCCCACAACCAACAAGATGCATGTTGAATTACACCCTTCCCTTCCCACACACCAACATGAGTATTCTTGAATTAATTTTCTTCACTTGAACCCTTCCCTTCTCACAACCAACAAGATGCATCTTGAATTACACCCTTCCATTCCCACACACCAACATGAATATTCTTGAATTAATTTTCTTGACTTGAACCCTTCCCTTACCACAACCAACAAGATGCTTCTTGAATTACACACTTCCCTTCCCACACAACAACATGAATATTCTTGAATTAATTTTCTTCACTTGAAACTTTCCCTTCCCACAACGAACAAGATGCATCTTGAATTACACCCTTCCCTTCCCACACACCAACATGAATATTCTTGAATTAATTTTCTTGACTTGAACACTTCCCTTCCCACAACCAACAAGATGCATCTTGAATTACACCCTTCCCTTCCCACACACCAACATGAATATTCTTGAATTAATTTTCTTCACTTGAAACTTTCCCTTCCCACAACGAACAAGATGCATCTTGAATTACACCCTTCCCTTCCCACACACCAATATGAATATTCTTGAATTAATTTTCTTGACTTGAACACTTCCCTTCCCACAACCAACAAGATGCATCTTGAATTACACCCTTCCCCTCCCACACACCAATATGAATACACTTGAATTGATTTTCTTCACTTGAACCCTTTCCTTACCACAACGAACAAGATGCATCTTGAATTACACCCTTCCCTACCCACACACCAAAATGAATATTCATGAATTAATTTTCTTGACTTGAACACTTCCCTTCCAACAACCAATAAGATGCATCTTGAATTACCCCCTACCTTTCCCACACACCAACATGAATATTCTTGAATTAATTTTCTTGACTTGAACCCTTCCCTTCCCACAACCAGCAAGGTGCATCTTGAATTACACCCTTCCCTTTCCACACACCAACATGAATATTCTTGAATTAATTTTCTTGACTTGAACCCTTCCCTTCCCACAACCAACAAGATGCATCATGAATTACACACTTCTCTTCCCACACACCAAAATGAATATTCTTGAATTAATTTTCTTGACTTGAACCCTTCCCTTCCCACAACCAATAAGATGCATCTTGAATTACACACTTCCTTACCCGCACATGAACATGAATATTCTTGAATTAATTTTCTTGACTGGAATCCTTCCCATCCCACAACCAATAAGATGCGCCTTGAATTACACTCTTCCCACACACCAACATGATTATTCTTGAATTAATTTTCTTCACTTGAACCCTTGCCCTTCCCGCAACCAACAAGATGCATCTTGAATTACACACTTCCCTTCCCACACACCAACATGAATATTCTTGAATTAATTTTCTTGACTTGAACCCTTCCATTCCCACACACCAACATGAATATTCTTGAATTAATTTTCTTGACTTTAACTCTTCCATTCCCACAACCAACAAGATCCATCTTGAAATACTCCCTTCCCTTTCCACACACCAACATGAATATTCTTGAATTAATTTTCTTGACTTGAACCCTTCCCTTCCCGCAACCAATAAGATGCATCTTGAATTACACACTTCCCTTCCCACACGCCAACATGAATATTCTTGAATTAATTTTCTTGACTTGAACCCTTCCCTTCCCGCAACCAAAAAGTTGCATCTTGAATTACACACTTCCCTTCCCACACACCAACATGAATATTCTTGAATTAATTTTCTTGACTTGAACCCTTCCCTTCCCACAACCAACAAGATGCATCTTCAATTACTGTCTTCCCTTCCCACACACGAACATGTATATTCTTGAATTTATTTTCTTGACTTGAACCCTTCGCTTCTCAACCAAAAAAATTTATCTTGAATTACACCCTTCCCTTCCCACACACCAACATGAATATTCATGAATTAATTTTCTTCACTTGAACCTTTCCCTTCCCACAACCAACAAAATGCATCTTGAATTACACACACTTCCTTTCCCACACACCAACATGAATATTCTTGACTTGAGCCCTTCCCTTCCCACTACCAACAAGATGTACCTTGAATTACCCTCTTCCCTTTTCACAGACATACATGAATATTCTTGAATTAATTTTCTTGACTTGAACCCTTCCCTTCCCACAACCAACAAGATGCATCTTGTATTACACCCTTCCCTTCCCACAACCAACAAGATGCATCTTGAATTACACCCTTCCATTCCCACACACCAACATGAATATTCTTGAATTAATTTTCTTGAGTGAACCCATCCCTTCCCACAACCAACAAAATGCATCTTGAATTACACACTTCCCTTCCCACACACCAACATGAATATTCTTGAATTAATTTTCTTGACTTGAACCCTTCCCTTACCACAACCAACAAGATGCTTCTTGAATTACACGCTCCCCTTCCCACACAACAACATGTATATTCTTGAATTAATTTTCTTCACTTGAAACCTTCCCTTCCCACAACCAACAAGATGCATCTTGAATTACACACTTCCCTTCCCACACACCAACATGAATATTCTTGAATTAATTTTCTTGACTTGAACCCTTCCCTTCCCACAAACCAACATGAATATTCTCGAATTAATTTTCTTGACTTTAACTCTTCCCTTCCCACAACCAACAAGATCCTTCTTGAAATACTCCCTTCCCTTTCCACACACCAACATGAATATTCTTGAATTAATTTTCTTGACTTGAACCCTTCCCTTCACGCAACCAATAAGATGCATCTTGAATTACACCCTTACCTTCCCACACACCAACATGAATATACTTGAATTAATTTTCTTGACTTGAACCCTTCCCTTCCCGCAACCAACAAGATGCATCTTGAATTACACACTTCCCTTCCCACACACAAACATGAATATTCTTGAATTAATTTTCTTGACATGAACCCTTCCCTTCCCACACACGAACATGAATATTCTTGTATTAATTTTCTTGACTTGGACTCTTCCCTTCCCACAAAAAACAAGATGCATCTTGAATTACACCCTTCCCTTGCCACCCACCAACATGAATATTCTTGAATTTATTTTCTTGACTTGAACCCTTCGCTTCCCAACCAAAAAAATTTATCTTGAATTACACACTTCCCTCCCACACACCAACATGAATATTCATGAATTAATTTTCTTCACTGGAACCTTTCCCTTTCCACAACCAACAAAATGCATCTTGAATTACACACACTTCCTTTCCCACACACCAACATGAATATTCTTGACTTCAGCCCTTCCCTTCCCACTACCAACAAGATGTACTTTGAATTACCCTCATCCCTTTTCACAGACATACATGAATATTCTTGAATTAATTTTCTTGACTTGAACCCTTCCCTTCCCACACACGAACATGAATATTCTTGAATTAATTTTCTTGACTTGGACTCTTCCCTTCCCACAAAAAACAAGATGCATCTTGAATTACACCCTTCCCTTCCCACACACCAACATGAATATTCATGAATTAATTTTCTTGACTTGAGTCGTTCCTTCCCACAACCAACAAGATGCATCTTGGATTACACCCTTCTCTTCCCACAACCAATAAGATGCATCTTGAATTACCCCCTACCTTTCCCACACACCAACATGAATATTCTTGAATTAATTTTCTTGACTTGAACCCTTCCCTTCCCACACACGAACATGAATATTCTTGAATTAATTTTCTTGACTTGGACTCTTCCCTTCCCACAAAAAACAAGATGCATCTTGAATTATACCCTTCCCTTCCCTTCCCACACACCAACATGAATATTTTTGAATTAATTTTCTTGACTTGAGTCGTTCCTTCCCACAACCAACAAGATGCATCTTGGATTACACCCTTCTCTTCCCACAACCAATAAGATGCATCTTGAATTACCCCCTACCTTTCCCACACACCAACATGAATATTCTTGAATTAATTTTCTTGACTTGAACCCTTCCCTTCCCACAACCAGCAAGGTGCATCTTGAATTACACCCTTCCCTTTCCACACACCAACATGAATATTCTTGAATTAATTTTCTTGACTTGAACCCTTCCCTTCCCACAACCAACAAGATGCATCATGAATTACACCCTTCTCTTCCCACACACCAAAATGAATATTCTTGAATTAATTTTCTTGACTTGAACCCTTCCCTTCCCACAACCAATAAGATGCATCTTGAATTACACACTTCCTTACCCGCACATGAACATGAATATTCTTGAATTAATTTTCTTGACTGGAATCATTCCCATCCCACAACCAATAAGATGCGCCTTGAATTACACTCTTCCCACACACCAAAATGATTATTCTTGAATTAATTTTCTTCACTTGAACCCTTGCCCTTCCCGCAACCAACAAGATGCATCTTGAATTACACACTTCCCTTCCCACACACCAACATGAATATTCTTGAATTAATTTTCTTGACTTGAACCCTTCCCTTCCCACACACCAACATGAATATTCTTGAATTAATTTTCTTGACTTTAACTCTTCCCTTCCCACAACCAACAAGATCCATCTTGAAATACTCCCTTCCCTTTCCACACACCAACATGAATATTCTTGAATTAATTTTCTTGACTTGAACCCTTCCCTTCCCGCAACCAATAAGATGCATCTTGAATTACACACTTCCCTTCCCACACGCCAACATGAATATTCTTGAATAAATTTTCTTGACTTGAACCCTTCCCTTCCCACAACCAACAAGATGCATCTTCAATTACTGTCTTCCCTTCCCACACACGAACATGTATATTCTTGAATTTATTTTCTTGACTTGAACCCTTCGCTTCTCAACCAAAAAAATTTATCTTGAATTACACCCTTCCCTTCCCACACACCAACATGAATATTCATGAATTAATTTTCTTCACTTGAACCTTTCCCTTCCCACAACCAACAAGATGCATCTTGTATTACAACCTTCCCTTCCCACAACCAACAAGATGCATCTTCAATTACACCCTTCCATTCCCACACACCAACATGAATATTCTTGAATTAATTTTCTTGAGTGAACCCATCCCTTCCCACAACCAACAAAATGCATCTTGAATTACACACTTCCCTTCCCACACACCAACATGAATATTCTTGAATTAATTTTCTTCACTTGAACCCTTCCCTTCTCACAACCAACAAGATGCATCTTGAATCACACCCATCCATTCCCACACACCAACATGAATATTCTTGAATTAATTTTCTTGACTTGAACCCTTCCCTTACCAAAACCAACAAGATGCTTCTTGAATTACACGCTTCCCTTCCCACACAACAACATGAATATTCTTGAATTAATTTTCTCCACTTGAAACCTTCCCTTCCCACAATCAACAAGATGCATCTTGAATTACACACTTCCCTTCCCACACACCAACATGAATATTCTTGAATTAATTTTCTTGACTTGAACCCTTCCCTTCCGACACACCAACATGAATATTCTTGAATTAATTTTCTTGACTTTAACTCTTCCCTTCCCACAACCAACAAGATCCATCTTGAAATACTCCCTTCCCTTTCCACACACCAACATGAATATTCTTGAATTAATTTTCTTGACTTGAACCCTTCCCTTCACGCAACCAATAAGATGCATCTTGAATTACACCCTTCCCTTCCCACACACCAACATGAATATACTTGAATTAATTTTCTTGACTTGAACCCTTCCCTTCCCGCAACCAACAAGATGCATCTTGAATTACACACTTCCCTTCCCACACACGAACATGAATATTCTTGAATTAATTTTCTTGACTTGGACTCTTCCCTTCCCACAAAAAACAAGATGCATCTTGAATTACACCCTTCCCTTGCCACACACCAACATGAATATTCTTGAATTTATTTTCTTGACTTGAACCCTTCGCTTCCCAACCAAAAAAATTTATCTTGAATTACACCCTTCCCTCCCACACACCAACATGAATATTCATGAATTAATTTTCTTCACTGGAACCTTTCCCTTCCCACAACCAACAAAATGCATCTTGAATTACACACACTTCCTTTCCCACACACCAACATGAATATTCTTGACTTCAGCCCTTCCCTTCCCACTACCAACAAGATGTACCTTGAATTACCCTCTTCCCTTTTCACAGACACACATGAATATTCTTGAATTAATTTTCTTGACTTGAACCCTTCCCTTCCCACACACGAACATGAATATTCTTGAATTAATTTTCTTGACTTGGACTCTTCCCTTCCCACAAAAAACAAGATGCATCTTGAATTACACCCTTCCCTTCCCACACACCAACATGAATATTCATGAATTAATTTTCTTCACTGGAACCTTTCCCTTCCCACAACCAACAACATGCATCTTGAATTATACCCTTCCCTTCCCTTCCCACACACCAACATGAATATTTTTGAATTAATTTTCTTGACTTGAGTCGTTCCTTCCCACAACCAACAAAATGCATCTTGGATTACACCCTTCTCTTCCCACAACCAACAAGATGCATCTTGAATTACACCCTTCCCTTCCCACACACCAACATGAATATTCTTGAATTAATTTTCTTGACTTGAACCCATCCCTTCCCACAACCAACAAAATGCATCTTGAATTACACACTTCCCACACACCATCATGAATATTTTTGAATTAATTTTCTTCACTTGAACCCTTCCCTTCTCACAACCAACAAGATGCATCTTGAATTACACCCTTCCATTCCCACACACCAACATGAATATTCTGGAATTAATTTTCTTGACTTGAACCCTTCCTTTACCACAACCAACAAGAGGCTTCTTGAATTACACGCTTCCCTTCCCACACAACAACATGAATATTCTTGAATTAATTTTCTTCACTTGGAACCTTCCCTTCCCACAACGAACAAGATGCATCTTGAATTACACCCTTCCCTTTCCACACACCAACATGAATATTCTTGAATTAATTTTCTTGACTTGAACACTTCCCTTCCCACAACCAACAAGATGCATCTGGAATTACACACTTCCCTTCCCACACACCAACATGAATACACTTGAATTGATTTTCTTCACTTGAACCCTTCCCTTACCCCAACCAACAAGATGCATCTTGAATTACACCCTCCCTTCCCACACAACAACATGAATATTCTTGAATTAATTTTCTTGACCTGAACCCTTCCCTTCCCACAACCAACAAGATGCATCTTGAATTACACCCTTCCCTACACACTCACCATCAAGAATATTCATGAATTAATTTTCTTGACTTGAACCCTTCCCTTCCCACAACCAATAAGATGCATCTTGAATTACTCCCTTCCTTTCCAACACACCAACATGAATATTCTTGAATTAATTTTCTTGACTTGAACCCTTCTCTTTCCACAACCAACAAGATGCATCTTGAATTACACACTTCCCTCCCAAACACCAACATGAATATTCTTGAATTAATTTTCTTGACTTGAACCCTTCCCTTCCCACAACCAACAAGATGCATCTTGGATTACACCCTTCCCTTCCCACAACCAACAAGATGCATGTTGAATTACACCCTTCCCTTCCCACACACCAACATGAGTATTCTTGAATTAATTTTCTTCACTTGAACCCTTCCCTTCTCACAACCAACAAGATGCATCTTGAATTACACCCTTCCATTCCCACACACCAACATGAATATTCTTGAATTAATTTTCTTGACTTGAACCCTTCCCTTACCACAACCAACAAGATGCTTCTTGAATTACACACTTCCCTTCCCACACAACAACATGAATATTCTTGAATTAATTTTCTTCACTTGAAACTTTCCCTTCCCACAACGAACAAGATGCATCTTGAATTACACCCTTCCCTTCCCACACACCAACATGAATATTCTTGAATTAATTTTCTTGACTTGAACACTTCCCTTCCCACAACCAACAAGATGCATCTTGAATTACACCCTTCCCTTCCCACACACCAACATGAATATTCTTGAATTAATTTTCTTCACTTGAAACTTTCCCTTCCCACAACGAACAAGATGCATCTTGAATTACACCCTTCCCTTCCCACACACCAATATGAATATTCTTGAATTAATTTTCTTGACTTGAACACTTCCCTTCCCACAACCAACAAGATGCATCTTGAATTACACCCTTCCCCTCCCACACACCAATATGAATACACTTGAATTGATTTTCTTCACTTGAACCCTTTCCTTACCACAACGAACAAGATGCATCTTGAATTACACCCTTCCCTACCCACACACCAAAATGAATATTCATGAATTAATTTTCTTGACTTGAACACTTCCCTTCCAACAACCAATAAGATGCATCTTGAATTACCCCCTACCTTTCCCACACACCAACATGAATATTCTTGAATTAATTTTCTTGACTTGAACCCTTCCCTTCCCACAACCAGCAAGGTGCATCTTGAATTACACCCTTCCCTTTCCACACACCAACATGAATATTCTTGAATTAATTTTCTTGACTTGAACCCTTCCCTTCCCACAACCAACAAGATGCATCATGAATTACACCCTTCTCTTCCCACACACCAAAATGAATATTCTTGAATTAATTTTCTTGACTTGAACCCTTCCCTTCCCACAACCAATAAGATGCATCTTGAATTACACACTTCCTTACCCGCACATGAACATGAATATTCTTGAATTAATTTTCTTGACTGGAATCCTTCCCATCCCACAACCAATAAGATGCGCCTTGAATTACACTCTTCCCACACACCAACATGATTATTCTTGAATTAATTTTCTTCACTTGAACCCTTGCCCTTCCCGCAACCAACAAGATGCATCTTGAATTACACACTTCCCTTCCCACACACCAACATGAATATTCTTGAATTAATTTTCTTGACTTGAACCCTTCCCTTCCCACACACCAACATGAATATTCTTGAATTAATTTTCTTGACTTTAACTCTTCCATTCCCACAACCAACAAGATCCATCTTGAAATACTCCCTTCCCTTTCCACACACCAACATGAATATTCTTGAATTAATTTTCTTGACTTGAACCCTTCCCTTCCCGCAACCAATAAGATGCATCTTGAATTACACACTTCCCTTCCCACACGCCAACATGAATATTCTTGAATTAATTTTCTTGACTTGAACCCTTCCCTTCCCGCAACCAAAAAGTTGCATCTTGAATTACACACTTCCCTTCCCACACACCAACATGAATATTCTTGAATTAATTTTCTTGACTTGAACCCTTCCCTTCCCACAACCAACAAGATGCATCTTCAATTACTGTCTTCCCTTCCCACACACGAACATGTATATTCTTGAATTTATTTTCTCCACTTGAAACCTTCCCTTCCCGCAACCAACAAGATGCATCTTGAATTACACACTTCCCTTCCCACACACAAACATGAATATTCTTGAATTAATTTTCTTGACATGAACCCTTCCCTTCCCACACACGAACATGAATATTCTTGAATTAATTTTCTTGACTTGGACTCTTCCCTTCCCACAAAAAACAAGATGCATCTTGAATTACACCCTTCCCTTGCCACACACCAACATGAATATTCTTGAATTTATTTTCTTGACTTGAACCCTTCGCTTCCCAACCAAAAAAATTTATCTTGAATTACACCCTTCCCTCCCACACACCAACATGAATATTCATGAATTAATTTTCTTCACTGGAACCTTTCCCTTCCCACAACCAACAAAATGCATCTTGAATTACACACACTTCCTTTCCCACACACCAACATGAATATTCTTGACTTCAGCCCTTCCCTTCCCACTACCAACAAGATGTACCTTGAATTACCCTCTTCCCTTTTCACAGACATACATGAATATTCTTGAATTAATTTTCTTGACTTGAACCCTTCCCTTCCCACACACGAACATGAATATTCTTGAATTAATTTTCTTGACTTGGACTCTTCCCTTCCCACAAAAAACAAGATGCATCTTGAATTAAACCCTTCCCTTCCCACACACCAACATGAATATTCATGAATTAATTTTCTTCACTGGAACCTTTCCCTTCCCACAACCAACAACATGCATCTTGAATTATACCCTTCCCTTCCCTTCCCACACACCAACATGAATATTTTTGAATTAATTTTCTTGACTTGAGTCGTTCCTTCCCACAACCAACAAGATGCATCTTGGATTACACCCTTCTCTTCCCACAACCAACAAGATGCATCTTGAATTACACCCTTCCCTTCCCACACACCAACATGAATATTCTTGAATTAATTTTCTTGACTTGAACCCATCCCTTCCCACAACCAACAAGATGCATCTTGAATTACACCCTTCCCTTCCCACACACCAACATGAATATTCTTGAATTAATTTTCTTGACTTGAACACTTCCCTTCCCACAACCAACAAGATGCATCTGGAATTACACACTTCCCTTCCCACACACCAACATGAATACACTTGAATTGATTTTCTTCACTTGAACCCTTCCCTTACCCCAACCAACAAGATGCATCTTGAATTACACCCTCCCTTCCCACACAACAACATGAATATTCTTGAATTAATTTTCTTGACCTGAACCCTTCCCTTCCCACAACCAACAAGATGCATCTTGAATTACACCCTTCCCTACACACTCACCATCAAGAATATTCATGAATTAATTTTCTTGACTTGAACCCTTCCCTTCCCACAACCAATAAGAGGCATCTTGAATTACTCCCTTCCTTTCCAACACACCAACATGAATATTCTTGAATTAATTTTCTTGACTTGAACCCTTCTCTTTCCACAACCAACAAGATGCATCTTGAATTACACACTTCCCTCCCAAACACCAACATGAATATTCTTGAATTAATTTTCTTGACTTGAACCCTTCCCTTCCCACAACCAACAAGATGCATCTTGGATTACACCCTTCCCTTCCCACAACCAACAAGATGCATGTTGAATTACACCCTTCCCTTCCCACACACCAACATGAGTATTCTTGAATTAATTTTCTTCACTTGAACCCTTCCCTTCTCACAACCAACAAGATGCATCTTGAATTACACCCTTCCATTCCCACACACCAACATGAATATTCTTGAATTAATTTTCTTGACTTGAACCCTTCCCTTACCACAACCAACAAGATGCTTCTTGAATTACACACTTCCCTTCCCACACAACAACATGAATATTCTTGAATTAATTTTCTTCACTTGAAACATTCCCTTCCCACAACGAACAAGATGCATCTTGAATTACACCCTTCCCTTCCCACACACCAACATGAATATTCTTGAATTAATTTTCTTGACTTGAACACTTCCCTTCCCACAACCAACAAGATGCATCTTGAATTACACCCTTCCCTTCCCACACACCAACATGAATATTCTTGAATTAATTTTCTTGACCTGAACCCTTCCCTTCCCACAACCAACAAGATGCATCTTGAATTACACCCTTCCCTTCCCACACGCCAACATGAATATTCTTGAATCAATTTTCTTGACTTGAACCCTTCTCTTTCCACAACCAACAAGATGCATCTTGAATCACACCCTTCCATTCCCACACACCAACATGAATATTCTTGAATTAATTTTCTTGACTTGAACCCTTCCCTTACCACAACCAACAAGATGCTTCTTGAATTACACGCTTCCCTTCCCACACAACAACATGAATATTCTTGAATTAATTTTCTCCACTTGAAACCTTCCCTTCCCGCAACCAACAAGATGCATCTTGAATTACACACTTCCCTTCCCACACACAAACATGAATATTCTTGAATTAATTTTCTTGACATGAACCCTTCCCTTCCCACACACGAACATGAATATTCTTGAATTAATTTTCTTGACTTGGACTCTTCCCTTCCCACAAAAAACAAGATGCATCTTGAATTACACCCTTCCCTTGCCACACACCAACATGAATATTCTTGAATTTATTTTCTTGACTTGAACCCTTCGCTTCCCAACCAAAAAAATTTATCTTGAATTACACCCTTCCCTCCCACACACCAACATGAATATTCATGAATTAATTTTCTTCACTGGAACCTTTCCCTTCCCACAACCAACAAAATGCATCTTGAATTACACACACTTCCTTTCCCACACACCAACATGAATATTCTTGACTTCAGCCCTTCCCTTCCCACTACCAACAAGATGTACCTTGAATTACCCTCTTCCCTTTTCACAGACATACATGAATATTCTTGAATTAATTTTCTTGACTTGAACCCTTCCCTTCCCACACACGAACATGAATATTCTTGAATTAATTTTCTTGACTTGGACTCTTCCCTTCCCACAAAAAACAAGATGCATCTTGAATTAAACCCTTCCCTTCCCACACACCAACATGAATATTCATGAATTAATTTTCTTCACTGGAACCTTTCCCTTCCCACAACCAACAACATGCATCTTGAATTATACCCTTCCCTTCCCTTCCCACACACCAACATGAATATTTTTGAATTAATTTTCTTGACTTGAGTCGTTCCTTCCCACAACCAACAAGATGCATCTTGGATTACACCCTTCTCTTCCCACAACCAACAAGATGCATCTTGAATTACACCCTTCCCTTCCCACACACCAACATGAATATTCTTGAATTAATTTTCTTGACTTGAACCCATCCCTTCCCACAACCAACAAAATGCATCTTGAATTACACCCTTCCCTTCCCACACACCAACATGAATATTCTTGAATTAATTTTCTTGACTTGAACCCTTCCCTTCTCACAACCAACAAGATGCATCTTGAATTACACCCTTCCATTCCCACACACCAACATGAATATTCTGGAATTAATTTTCTTGACTTGAACCCTTCCTTTACCACAACCAACAAGAGGCTTCTTGAATTACACGCTTCCCTTCCCACACAACAACATGAATATTCTTGAATTAATTTTCTTCACTTGGAACCTTCCCTTCCCACAACGAACAAGAAGCATCTTGAATTACACCCTTCCCTTCCCACACACCAACATGAATATTCTTGAATTAATTTTCTTGACTTGAACACTTCCCTTCCCACAACCAACAAGATGCATCTGGAATTACACCCTTCCCTTCCCACACACCAACATGAATACACTTGAATTGATTTTCTTCACTTGAACCCTTCCCTTACCACAACCAACAAGATGCATCTTGAATTACACCCTCCCTTCCCACACAACAACATGAATATTCTTGAATTAATTTTCTTGACCTGAACCCTTCCCTTCCCACAAACAACAAGATGCATCTTGAATTACACTCTTCCCTTCCCACACGCCAACATGAATATTCTTGAATCAATTTTCTTGACTTGAACCCTTCCCTTCTCTTAACCAAAAGATGCATCTTGAATTACACCCTTCCCTACCCACTCACCATCAAGAATATTCATGAATTAATTTTCTTGACTTGAACCCTTCCCTTCCCACAACCAATAAGATGCATCTTGAATTACTGCCTTCCTTTCCAACACACCAACATGAATATTCTTGAATTAATTTTCTTGACTTGAACCCTTCTCTTTCCACAACCAACAAGATGCATCTTGGATTACACCCTTCCCTTCCCACAACCAACAAGATGCATGTTGAATTACACCCTTCCCTTCCCACACACCAACATGAGTATTCTTGAATTAATTTTCTTCACTTGAACCCTTCCCTTCTCACAACCAACAAGATGCATCTTGAATTACACCCTTCCATTCCCACACACCAACATGAATATTCTTGAATTAATTTTCTTGACTTGAACCCTTCCCTTACCACAACCAACAAGATGCTTCTTGAATTACACACTTCCCTTCCCACACAACAACATGAATATTCTTGAATTAATTTTCTTCACTTGAAACTTTCCCTTCCCACAACGAACAAGATGCATCTTGAATTACACCCTTCCCTTCCCACACACCAACATGAATATTCTTGAATTAATTTTCTTGACTTGAACACTTCCCTTCCCACAACCAACAAGATGCATCTTGAATTACACCCTTCCCTTCCCACACACCAACATGAATATTCTTGAATTAATTTTCTTCACTTGAAACTTTCCCTTCCCACAACGAACAAGATGCATCTTGAATTACACCCTTCCATTCCCACACACCAACATGAATATTCTGGAATTAATTTTCTTGACTTGAACCCTTCCTTTACCACAACCAACAAGAGGCTTCTTGAATTACACGCTTCCCTTCCCACACACCAACATGAATATTCTTGAATTAATTTTCTTCACTTGAAACTTTCCCTTCCCACAACGAACAAGATGCATCTTGAATTACACACTTCCCTTCCCACACACAAACATGAATATTCTTGAATTAATTTTCTTGACATGAACCCTTCCCTTCCCACACACGAACATGAATATTCTTGAATTAATTTTCTTGACTTGGACTCTTCCCTTCCCACAAAAAACAAGATGCATCTTGAATTACACCCTTCCCTTGCCACACACCAACATGAATATTCTTGAATTTATTTTCTTGACTTGAACCCTTCGCTTCCCAACCAAAAAAATTTATCTCAATTACACCCTTCCCTCCCACACACCAACATGAATATTCATGAATTAATTTTCTTCACTGGAACCTTTCTTTCCCACAACCAACAAAATGCATCTTGAATTACACACACTTCCTTTCCCACACACCAACATGAATATTCTTGACTTCAGCCCTTCCCTTCCCACTACCAACAAGATGTACCTTGAATTACCCTCTTCCCTTTTCACAGACATACATGAATATTCTTGAATTAATTTTCTTGACTTGAACCCTTCCCTTCCCACACACGAACATGAATATTCTTGAATTAATTTTCTTGACTTGGACTCTTCCCTTCCCACAAAAAACAAGATGCATCTTGAATGACACCCTTCCCTTCCCACACGCCAACATGAATATTCATGAATTAATTTTCTTCACTGGAACCTTTCCCTTCCCACAACCAACAACATGCATCTTGAATTATACCCTTCCCTTCCCTTCCCACACACCAACATGAATATTTTTGAATTAATTTTCTTGACTTGAATCGTTCCTTCCCACAACCAACAAGATGCAACTTGGATTACACCCTTCTCTTCCCACAACCAACAAGATGCATCTTGAATTACACCCTTCCCTTCCCACACACCAGCATGAATATTCTTGAATTAATTTTCTTGACTTGAACCCATCCCTTCCCACAACCAACAAAATGCATCTTGAATTACACACTTCCCTTCCCACACACCATCATGAATATTTTTGAATTAATTTTCTTCACTTGAACCCTTCCCTTCTCACAACCAACAAGATGCATCTTGAATTACACCCTTCCATTCCCACACACCAACATGAATATTCTGGAATTAATTTTCTTGACTTGAACCCTTCCTTTACCACAACCAACAAGAGGCTTCTTGAATTACACGCTTCCCTTCCCACACAACAACATGAATATTCTTGAATTAATTTTCTTCACTTGAACACTTCCCTTCCCACAACCAACAAGATGCATCTGGAATTACACCCTTCCCTTCCCACACACCAACATGAATACACTTGAATTGATTTTCTTCACTTGAACCCTTCCCTTACCACAACCAACAAGATTCATCTTGAATTACACCCTCCCTTCCCACACAACAACATGAATATTCTTGAATTAATTTTCTTGACCTGAACCCTTCCTTTCCCACAACCAACAAGATCCATCTTGAATTACACTCTTCCCTTCCCACACGCCAACATGAATATTCTTGAATCAATTTTCTTGACTTGAACCCTTCCCTTCTCACAACCAACAAGATGCATCTTGAATTACACCCTTCCCTACCCACTCACCATCAAGAATATTCATGAATTAATTTTCTTGACTTGAACCCTTCCCTTCCCACAACCAATAAGATGCATCTTGAATTACTCCCTTCCTTTCCA
Organism: Maratus speciosus; assembly: GCA_963932465.1. Taxonomy (NCBI): domain Eukaryota; kingdom Metazoa; phylum Arthropoda; class Arachnida; order Araneae; family Salticidae; genus Maratus; species Maratus speciosus. The sequence goes on along the minus strand of OZ010786.1, from coordinate 47,213,191 downwards.
ACACACCAACATGAATATTCTTGAATTAATTTTCTTGACTTGAACCCTTCTCTTTCCACAACCAACAAGATGCATCTTGAATTACACACTTCCCTCCCAAACACCAACATGAATATTCTTGAATTAATTTTCTTGACTTGAACCCTTCCCTTCCCACAACCAACAAGATGCATCTTGGATTACACCCTTCCCTTCCCACAACCAACAAGATGCATGTTGAATTACACCCTTCCCTTCCCACACACCAACATGAGTATTCTTGAATTAATTTTCTTCACTTGAACCCTTCCCTTCTCACAACCAACAAGATGCATCTTGAATTACACCCTTCCATTCCCACACACCAACATGAATATTCTTGAATTAATTTTCTTGACTTGAACCCTTCCCTTACCACAACCAACAAGATGCTTCTTGAATTACACACTTCCCTTCCCACACAACAACATGAATATTCTTGAATTAATTTTCTTCACTTGAAACTTTCCCTTCCCACAACGAACAAGATGCATCTTGAATTACACCCTTCCCTTCCCACACACCAACATGAATATTCATGAATTAATTTTCTTGACTTGAACACTTCCCTTCCCACAACCAATAAGATGCATCTTGAATTACCCCCTACCTTTCCCACACACCAACATGAATATTCTTGAATTAATTTTCTTGACTTGAACCCTTCCCTTCCCACAACCAGCAAGGTGCATCTTGAATTACACCCTTCCCTTTCCACACACCAACATGAATATTCTTGAATTAATTTTCTTGACTTGAACCCTTCCCTTCCCACAACCAACAAGATGCATCATGAATTACACCCTTCTCTTCCCACACACCAAAATGAATATTCTTGAATTAATTTTCTTGACTTGAACCCTTCCCTTCCCACAACCAACAAGATGCATCATGAATTACACCCTTCTCTTCCCACACACCAAAATGAATATTCTTGAATTAATTTTCTTGACTTGAACCCTTCCCATCCCACAACCAATAAGATGCGCCTTGAATTACACTCTTCCCACACACCAACATGATTATTCGTGAATTAATTTTCTTCACTTGAACCCTTGCCCTTCCCGCAACCAACAAGATGCATCTTGAATTACACACTTCCCTTCCCACAAACCAACATGAATATTCTTGAATTAATTTTCTTGACTTGAACCCTTCCCTTCCCACACACCAACATGAATATTCTTGAATTAATTTTCTTGACTTTAACTCTTCCCTTCCCACAACCAACAAGATCCATCTTGAAATACTCCCTTCCCTTTCCACACACCAACATGAATATTCTTGAATTAATTTTCTTGACTTGAACCCTTCCCTTCCCGCAACCAATAAGATGCATCTTGAATTACACACTTCCCTTCCCACACGCCAACATGAATATTCTTGAATTAATTTTCTTGACTTGAACCCTTCCCTTCCCGCAACCAAAAAGTTGCATCTTGAATTACACACTTCCCTTCCCACACACCAACATGAATATTCTTGAATTAATTTTCTTGACTTGAACCCTTCCCTTCCCACAACCAACAAGATGCATCTTCAATTACTGTCTTCCCTTCCCACACACGAACATGTATATTCTTGAATTAATTTTCTTGACTTGAACCCTTCCCTTCCCACAACCAACAAAATGCATCTTGAATTACACACACTTCCTTTCCCACACACCAACATGAATATTCTTGACTTGAGCCCTTCCCTTCCCACTACCAACAAGATGTACCTTGAATTACCCTCTTCCCTTTTCACAGACATACATGAATATTCTTGAATTAATTTTCTTAACTTGAACCCTTCCCTTCCCACAACCAACAAGATGCATCTTGTATTACACCCTTCCCTTCCCACACACCAACATGAATACTCTTGAATTAATTTTCTTGACTTGAACCCTTCCCTTCCCACACACCAACATGAATATTCTTGAATTAATTTTCTTGACTTTAACTCTTCCCTTCCCACAACCAACAAGATCCATCTTGAAATACTCCCTTCCCTTTCCACACACCAACATGAATATTCTTGAATTAATTTTCTTGACTTGAACCCTTCCCTTCCCACAAAAAACAAGATGCATCTTGAATTACACCCTTCCCTTGCCACACACCAACATGAATATTCTTGAATTTATTTTCTTGACTTGAACCCTTCGCTTCCCAACCAAAAAAAATTATCTTGAATTACACCCTTCCCTTCCCACACACCAACATGAATATTCATGAATTAATTTTCTTCACTTGAACCTTTCCCTTCCCACAACCAACAAAATGCATCTTGAATTACACACACTTCCTTTCCCACACACCAACATGAATATTCTTGACTTGAGCCCTTCCCTTCCCACTACCAACAAGATGTACCTTGAATTACCCTCTTCCCTTTTCACAGACATACATGAATATTCTTGAATTAATTTTCTTGACTTGAACCCTTCCCTTCCCACAACCAACAAGATGCATCTTGTATTACAACCTTCCCTTCCCACAACCAACAAGATGCATCTTGAATTACACCCTTCCATTCCCACACACCAACATGAATATTCTTGAATTAATTTTCTTGAGTGAACCCATCCCTTCCCACAACCAACAAAATGCATCTTGAATTACACACTTCCCTTCCCACACACCAACATGAATATTCTTGAATTAATTTTCTTCACTTGAACTCTTCCCTTCTCACAACCAACAAGATGCATCTTGAATCACACCCATCCATTCCCACACACCAACATGAATATTCTTGAATTAATTTTCTTGACTTGAACCCTTCCCTTACCAAAACCAACAAGATGCTTCTTGAATTACACGCTTCCCTTCCCACACAACAACATGAATATTCTTGAATTAATTTTCTCCACTTGAAACCTTCCCTTCCCACAATCAACAAGATGCATCTTGAATTACACACTTCCCTTCCCACACACCAACATGAATATTCTTGAATTAATTTTCTTGACTTGAACCCTTCCCTTCCGACACACCAACATGAATATTCTTGAATTAATTTTCTTGACTTTAACTCTTCCCTTCCCACAACCAACAAGATCCATCTTGAAATACTCCCTTCCCTTTCCACACACCAACATGAATATTCTTGAATTAATTTTCTTGACTTGAACCCTTCCCTTCACGCAACCAATAAGATGCATCTTGAATTACACCCTTCCCTTCCCACACACCAACATGAATATACTTGAATTAATTTTCTTGACTTGAACCCTTCCCTTCCCGCAACCAACAAGATGCATCTTGAATTACACACTTCCCTTCCCACACACGAACATGAATATTCTTGAATTAATTTTCTTGACTTGGACTCTTCCCTTCCCACAAAAAACAAGATGCATCTTGAATTACACCCTTCCCTTGCCACACACCAACATGAATATTCTTGAATTTTTTTTTCTTGACTTGAACCCTTCGCTTCCCAACCAAAAAAATTTATCTTGAATTACACCCTTCCCTCCCACACACCAACATGAATATTCATGAATTAATTTTCTTCACTGGAACCTTTCCCTTCCCACAACCAACAAAATGCATCTTGAATTACACACACTTCCTTTCCCACACACCAACATGAATATTCTTGACTTCAGCCCTTCCCTTCCCACTACCAACAAGATGTACCTTGAATTACCCTCTTCCCTTTTCACAGACACACATGAATATTCTTGAATTAATTTTCTTGACTTGAACCCTTCCCTTCCCACACACGAACATGAATATTCTTGAATTAATTTTCTTGACTTGGACTCTTCCCTTCCCACAAAAAACAAGATGCATCTTGAATTACACCCTTCCCTTCCCACACACCAACATGAATATTCATGAATTAATTTTCTTCACTGGAACCTTTCCCTTCCCACAACCAACAACATGCATCTTGAATTATACCCTTCCCTTCCCTTCCCACACACCAACATGAATATTTTTGAATTAATTTTCTTGACTTGAGTCGTTCCTTCCCACAACCAACAAAATGCATCTTGGATTACACCCTTCTCTTCCCACAACCAACAAGATGCATCTTGAATTACACCCTTCCCTTCCCACACACCAACATGAATATTCTTGAATTAATTTTCTTGACTTGAACCCATCCCTTCCCACAACCAACAAAATGCATCTTGAATTACACACTTCCCACACACCATCATGAATATTTTTGAATTAATTTTCTTCACTTGAACCCTTCCCTTCTCACAACCAACAAGATGCATCTTGAATTACACCCTTCCATTCCCACACACCAACATGAATATTCTGGAATTAATTTTCTTGACTTGAACCCTTCCTTTACCACAACCAACAAGAGGCTTCTTGAATTACACGCTTCCCTTCCCACACAACAACATGAATATTCTTGAATTAATTTTCTTCACTTGGAACCTTCCCTTCCCACAACGAACAAGATGCATCTGGAATTACACCCTTCCCTTCCCACACACCAACATGAATATTCTTGAATTAATTTTCTTGACTTGAACACTTCCCTTCCCACAACCAACAAGATGCATCTGGAATTACACACTTCCCTTCCCACACACCAACATGAATACACTTGAATTGATTTTCTTCACTTGAACCCTTCCCTTACCCCAACCAACAAGATGCATCTTGAATTACACCCTCCCTTCCCACACAACAACATGAATATTCTTGAATTAATTTTCTTGACCTGAACCCTTCCCTTCCCACAACCAACAAGATGCATCTTGAATTACACCCTTCCCTACACACTCACCATCAAGAATATTCATGAATTAATTTTCTTGACTTGAACCCTTCCCTTCCCACAACCAATAAGATGCATCTTGAATTACTCCCTTCCTTTCCAACACACCAACATGAATATTCTTGAATTAATTTTCTTGACTTGAACCCTTCTCTTTCCACAACCAACAAGATGCATCTTGAATTACACACTTCCCTCCCAAACACCAACATGAATATTCTTGAATTAATTTTCTTGACTTGAACCCTTCCCTTCCCACAACCAACAAGATGCATCTTGGATTACACCCTTCCCTTCCCACAACCAACAAGATGCATGTTGAATTACACCCTTCCCTTCCCACACACCAACATGAGTATTCTTGAATTAATTTTCTTCACTTGAACCCTTCCCTTCTCACAACCAACAAGATGCATCTTGAATTACACCCTTCCATTCCCACACACCAACATGAATATTCTTGAATTAATTTTCTTGACTTGAACCCTTCCCTTACCACAACCAACAAGATGCTTCTTGAATTACACACTTCCCTTCCCACACAACAACATGAATATTCTTGAATTAATTTTCTTCACTTGAAACTTTCCCTTCCCACAACGAACAAGATGCATCTTGAATTACACCCTTCCCTTCCCACACACCAACATGAATATTCTTGAATTAATTTTCTTGACTTGAACACTTCCCTTCCCACAACCAACAAGATGCATCTTGAATTACACCCTTCCCTTCCCACACACCAACATGAATATTCTTGAATTAATTTTCTTCACTTGAAACTTTCCCTTCCCACAACGAACAAGATGCATCTTGAATTACACCCTTCCCTTCCCACACACCAATATGAATATTCTTGAATTAATTTTCTTGACTTGAATACTTCCCTTCCCACAACCAACAAGATGCATCTTGAATTACACCCTTCCCCTCCCACACACCAATATGAATACACTTGAATTGATTTTCTTCACTTGAACCCTTTCCTTACCACAACGAACAAGATGCATCTTGAATTACACCCTTCCCTACCCACACACCAAAATGAATATTCATGAATTAATTTTCTTGACTTGAACACTTCCCTTCCAACAACCAATAAGATGCATCTTGAATTACCCCCTACCTTTCCCACACACCAACATGAATATTCTTGAATTAATTTTCTTGACTTGAACCCTTCCCTTCCCACAACCAGCAAGGTGCATCTTGAATTACACCCTTCCCTTTCCACACACCAACATGAATATTCTTGAATTAATTTTCTTGACTTGAACCCTTCCCTTCCCACAACCAACAAGATGCATCATGAATTACACACTTCTCTTCCCACACACCAAAATGAATATTCTTGAATTAATTTTCTTGACTTGAACCCTTCCCTTCCCACAACCAATAAGATGCATCTTGAATTACACACTTCCTTACCCGCACATGAACATGAATATTCTTGAATTAATTTTCTTGACTGGAATCCTTCCCATCCCACAACCAATAAGATGCGCCTTGAATTACACTCTTCCCACACACCAACATGATTATTCTTGAATTAATTTTCTTCACTTGAACCCTTGCCCTTCCCGCAACCAACAAGATGCATCTTGAATTACACACTTCCCTTCCCACACACCAACATGAATATTCTTGAATTAATTTTCTTGACTTGAACCCTTCCCTTCCCACACACCAACATGAATATTCTTGAATTAATTTTCTTGACTTTAACTCTTCCATTCCCACAACCAACAAGATCCATCTTGAAATACTCCCTTCCCTTTCCACACACCAACATGAATATTCTTGAATTAATTTTCTTGACTTGAACCCTTCCCTTCCCGCAACCAATAAGATGCATCTTGAATTACACACTTCCCTTCCCACACGCCAACATGAATATTCTTGAATTAATTTTCTTGACTTGAACCCTTCCCTTCCCGCAACCAAAAAGTTGCATCTTGAATTACACACTTCCCTTCCCACACACCAACATGAATATTCTTGAATTAATTTTCTTGACTTGAACCCTTCCCTTCCCACAACCAACAAGATGCATCTTCAATTACTGTCTTCCCTTCCCACACACGAACATGTATATTCTTGAATTTATTTTCTTGACTTGAACCCTTCGCTTCTCAACCAAAAAAATTTATCTTGAATTACACCCTTCCCTTCCCACACACCAACATGAATATTCATGAATTAATTTTCTTCACTTGAACCTTTCCCTTCCCACAACCAACAAAATGCATCTTGAATTACACACACTTCCTTTCCCACACACCAACATGAATATTCTTGACTTGAGCCCTTCCCTTCCCACTACCAACAAGATGTACCTTGAATTACCCTCTTCCCTTTTCACAGACATACATGAATATTCTTGAATTAATTTTCTTGACTTGAACCCTTCCCTTCCCACAACCAACAAGATGCATCTTGTATTACACCCTTCCCTTCCCACAACCAACAAGATGCATCTTGAATTACACCCTTCCATTCCCACACACCAACATGAATATTCTTGAATTAATTTTCTTGAGTGAACCCATCCCTTCCCACAACCAACAAAATGCATCTTGAATTACACACTTCCCTTCCCACACACCAACATGAATATTCTTGAATTAATTTTCTTGACTTGAACCCTTCCCTTACCACAACCAACAAGATGCTTCTTGAATTACACGCTCCCCTTCCCACACAACAACATGTATATTCTTGAATTAATTTTCTTCACTTGAAACCTTCCCTTCCCACAACCAACAAGATGCATCTTGAATTACACACTTCCCTTCCCACACACCAACATGAATATTCTTGAATTAATTTTCTTGACTTGAACCCTTCCCTTCCCACAAACCAACATGAATATTCTCGAATTAATTTTCTTGACTTTAACTCTTCCCTTCCCACAACCAACAAGATCCTTCTTGAAATACTCCCTTCCCTTTCCACACACCAACATGAATATTCTTGAATTAATTTTCTTGACTTGAACCCTTCCCTTCACGCAACCAATAAGATGCATCTTGAATTACACCCTTACCTTCCCACACACCAACATGAATATACTTGAATTAATTTTCTTGACTTGAACCCTTCCCTTCCCGCAACCAACAAGATGCATCTTGAATTACACACTTCCCTTCCCACACACAAACATGAATATTCTTGAATTAATTTTCTTGACATGAACCCTTCCCTTCCCACACACGAACATGAATATTCTTGTATTAATTTTCTTGACTTGGACTCTTCCCTTCCCACAAAAAACAAGATGCATCTTGAATTACACCCTTCCCTTGCCACCCACCAACATGAATATTCTTGAATTTATTTTCTTGACTTGAACCCTTCGCTTCCCAACCAAAAAAATTTATCTTGAATTACACACTTCCCTCCCACACACCAACATGAATATTCATGAATTAATTTTCTTCACTGGAACCTTTCCCTTTCCACAACCAACAAAATGCATCTTGAATTACACACACTTCCTTTCCCACACACCAACATGAATATTCTTGACTTCAGCCCTTCCCTTCCCACTACCAACAAGATGTACTTTGAATTACCCTCATCCCTTTTCACAGACATACATGAATATTCTTGAATTAATTTTCTTGACTTGAACCCTTCCCTTCCCACACACGAACATGAATATTCTTGAATTAATTTTCTTGACTTGGACTCTTCCCTTCCCACAAAAAACAAGATGCATCTTGAATTACACCCTTCCCTTCCCACACACCAACATGAATATTCATGAATTAATTTTCTTGACTTGAGTCGTTCCTTCCCACAACCAACAAGATGCATCTTGGATTACACCCTTCTCTTCCCACAACCAATAAGATGCATCTTGAATTACCCCCTACCTTTCCCACACACCAACATGAATATTCTTGAATTAATTTTCTTGACTTGAACCCTTCCCTTCCCACACACGAACATGAATATTCTTGAATTAATTTTCTTGACTTGGACTCTTCCCTTCCCACAAAAAACAAGATGCATCTTGAATTATACCCTTCCCTTCCCTTCCCACACACCAACATGAATATTTTTGAATTAATTTTCTTGACTTGAGTCGTTCCTTCCCACAACCAACAAGATGCATCTTGGATTACACCCTTCTCTTCCCACAACCAATAAGATGCATCTTGAATTACCCCCTACCTTTCCCACACACCAACATGAATATTCTTGAATTAATTTTCTTGACTTGAACCCTTCCCTTCCCACAACCAGCAAGGTGCATCTTGAATTACACCCTTCCCTTTCCACACACCAACATGAATATTCTTGAATTAATTTTCTTGACTTGAACCCTTCCCTTCCCACAACCAACAAGATGCATCATGAATTACACCCTTCTCTTCCCACACACCAAAATGAATATTCTTGAATTAATTTTCTTGACTTGAACCCTTCCCTTCCCACAACCAATAAGATGCATCTTGAATTACACACTTCCTTACCCGCACATGAACATGAATATTCTTGAATTAATTTTCTTGACTGGAATCATTCCCATCCCACAACCAATAAGATGCGCCTTGAATTACACTCTTCCCACACACCAAAATGATTATTCTTGAATTAATTTTCTTCACTTGAACCCTTGCCCTTCCCGCAACCAACAAGATGCATCTTGAATTACACACTTCCCTTCCCACACACCAACATGAATATTCTTGAATTAATTTTCTTGACTTGAACCCTTCCCTTCCCACACACCAACATGAATATTCTTGAATTAATTTTCTTGACTTTAACTCTTCCCTTCCCACAACCAACAAGATCCATCTTGAAATACTCCCTTCCCTTTCCACACACCAACATGAATATTCTTGAATTAATTTTCTTGACTTGAACCCTTCCCTTCCCGCAACCAATAAGATGCATCTTGAATTACACACTTCCCTTCCCACACGCCAACATGAATATTCTTGAATAAATTTTCTTGACTTGAACCCTTCCCTTCCCACAACCAACAAGATGCATCTTCAATTACTGTCTTCCCTTCCCACACACGAACATGTATATTCTTGAATTTATTTTCTTGACTTGAACCCTTCGCTTCTCAACCAAAAAAATTTATCTTGAATTACACCCTTCCCTTCCCACACACCAACATGAATATTCATGAATTAATTTTCTTCACTTGAACCTTTCCCTTCCCACAACCAACAAAATGCATCTTGAATTACACACACTTCCTTTCCCACACACCAACATGAATATTCTTGACTTCAGCCCTTCCCTTCCCACTACCAACAAGATGTACCTTGAATTACCCTCTTCCCTTTTCACAGACACACATGAATATTCTTGAATTAATTTTCTTGACTTGAACCCTTCCCTTCCCACACACGAACATGAATATTCTTGAATTAATTTTCTTGACTTGGACTCTTCCCTTCCCACAAAAAACAAGATGCATCTTGAATTACACCCTTCCCTTCCCACACACCAACATGAATATTCATGAATTAATTTTCTTCACTGGAACCTTTCCCTTCCCACAACCAACAACATGCATCTTGAATTATACCCTTCCCTTCCCTTCCCACACACCAACATGAATATTTTTGAATTAATTTTCTTGACTTGAGTCGTTCCTTCCCACAACCAACAAAATGCATCTTGGATTACACCCTTCTCTTCCCACAACCAACAAGATGCATCTTGAATTACACCCTTCCCTTCCCACACACCAACATGAATATTCTTGAATTAATTTTCTTGACTTGAACCCATCCCTTCCCACAACCAACAAAATGCATCTTGAATTACACACTTCCCACACACCATCATGAATATTTTTGAATTAATTTTCTTCACTTGAACCCTTCCCTTCTCACAACCAACAAGATGCATCTTGAATTACACCCTTCCATTCCCACACACCAACATGAATATTCTGGAATTAATTTTCTTGACTTGAACCCTTCCTTTACCACAACCAACAAGAGGCTTCTTGAATTACACGCTTCCCTTCCCACACAACAACATGAATATTCTTGAATTAATTTTCTTCACTTGGAACCTTCCCTTCCCACAACGAACAAGATGCATCTTGAATTACACCCTTCCCTTCCCACACACCAACATGAATATTCTTGAATTAATTTTCTTGACTTGAACACTTCCCTTCCCACAACCAACAAGATGCATCTGGAATTACACACTTCCCTTCCCACACACCAACATGAATACACTTGAATTGATTTTCTTCACTTGAACCCTTCCCTTACCCCAACCAACAAGATGCATCTTGAATTACACCCTCCCTTCCCACACAACAACATGAATATTCTTGAATTAATTTTCTTGACCTGAACCCTTCCCTTCCCACAACCAACAAGATGCATCTTGAATTACACCCTTCCCTACACACTCACCATCAAGAATATTCATGAATTAATTTTCTTGACTTGAACCCTTCCCTTCCCACAACCAATAAGATGCATCTTGAATTACTCCCTTCCTTTCCAACACACCAACATGAATATTCTTGAATTAATTTTCTTGACTTGAACCCTTCTCTTTCCACAACCAACAAGATGCATCTTGAATTACACACTTCCCTCCCAAACACCAACATGAATATTCTTGAATTAATTTTCTTGACTTGAACCCTTCCCTTCCCACAACCAACAAGATGCATCTTGGATTACACCCTTCCCTTCCCACAACCAACAAGATGCATGTTGAATTACACCCTTCCCTTCCCACACACCAACATGAGTATTCTTGAATTAATTTTCTTCACTTGAACCCTTCCCTTCTCACAACCAACAAGATGCATCTTGAATTACACCCTTCCATTCCCACACACCAACATGAATATTCTTGAATTAATTTTCTTGACTTGAACCCTTCCCTTACCACAACCAACAAGATGCTTCTTGAATTACACACTTCCCTTCCCACACAACAACATGAATATTCTTGAATTAATTTTCTTCACTTGAAACTTTCCCTTCCCACAACGAACAAGATGCATCTTGAATTACACCCTTCCCTTCCCACACACCAACATGAATATTCTTGAATTAATTTTCTTGACTTGAACACTTCCCTTCCCACAACCAACAAGATGCATCTTGAATTACACCCTTCCCTTCCCACACACCAACATGAATATTCTTGAATTAATTTTCTTCACTTGAAACTTTCCCTTCCCACAACGAACAAGATGCATCTTGAATTACACCCTTCCCTTCCCACACACCAATATGAATATTCTTGAATTAATTTTCTTGACTTGAACACTTCCCTTCCCACAACCAACAAGATGCATCTTGAATTACACCCTTCCCCTCCCACACACCAATATGAATACACTTGAATTGATTTTCTTCACTTGAACCCTTTCCTTACCACAACGAACAAGATGCATCTTGAATTACACCCTTCCCTACCCACACACCAAAATGAATATTCATGAATTAATTTTCTTGACTTGAACACTTCCCTTCCAACAACCAATAAGATGCATCTTGAATTACCCCCTACCTTTCCCACACACCAACATGAATATTCTTGAATTAATTTTCTTGACTTGAACCCTTCCCTTCCCACAACCAGCAAGGTGCATCTTGAATTACACCCTTCCCTTTCCACACACCAACATGAATATTCTTGAATTAATTTTCTTGACTTGAACCCTTCCCTTCCCACAACCAACAAGATGCATCATGAATTACACCCTTCTCTTCCCACACACCAAAATGAATATTCTTGAATTAATTTTCTTGACTTGAACCCTTCCCTTCCCACAACCAATAAGATGCATCTTGAATTACACACTTCCTTACCCGCACATGAACATGAATATTCTTGAATTAATTTTCTTGACTGGAATCCTTCCCATCCCACAACCAATAAGATGCGCCTTGAATTACACTCTTCCCACACACCAACATGATTATTCTTGAATTAATTTTCTTCACTTGAACCCTTGCCCTTCCCGCAACCAACAAGATGCATCTTGAATTACACACTTCCCTTCCCACACACCAACATGAATATTCTTGAATTAATTTTCTTGACTTTAACTCTTCCATTCCCACAACCAACAAGATCCATCTTGAAATACTCCCTTCCCTTTCCACACACCAACATGAATATTCTTGAATTAATTTTCTTGACTTGAACCCTTCCCTTCCCGCAACCAATAAGATGCATCTTGAATTACACACTTCCCTTCCCACACGCCAACATGAATATTCTTGAATTAATTTTCTTGACTTGAACCCTTCCCTTCCCGCAACCAAAAAGTTGCATCTTGAATTACACACTTCCCTTCCCACACACCAACATGAATATTCTTGAATTAATTTTCTTGACTTGAACCCTTCCCTTCCCACAACCAACAAGATGCATCTTCAATTACTGTCTTCCCTTCCCACACACGAACATGTATATTCTTGAATTTATTTTCTTGACTTGAACCCTTCGCTTCTCAACCAAAAAAATTTATCTTGAATTACACCCTTCCCTTCCCACACACCAACATGAATATTCAAGAATTAATTTTCTTCACTTGAACCTTTCCCTTCCCACAACCAACAAAATGCATCTTGAATTACACACACTTCCTTTCCCACACACCAACATGAATATTCTTGACTTGAGCCCTTCCCTTCCCACTACCAACAAGATGTACCTTGAATTACCCTCTTCCCTTTTCACAGACATACATGAATATTCTTGAATTAATTTTCTTGACTTGAACCCTTCCCTTCCCACAACCAACAAGATGCATCTTGTATTACACCCTTCCCTTCCCACAACCAACAAGATGCATCTTGAATTACACCCTTCCATTCCCACACACCAACATGAATATTCTTGAATTAATTTTCTTGAGTGAACCCATCCCTTCCCACAACCAACAAAATGCATCTTGAATTACACACTTCCCTTCCCACACACCAACATGAATATTCTTGAATTAATTTTCTTGACTTGAACCCTTCCCTTACCACAACCAACAAGATGCTTCTTGAATTACACGCTCCCCTTCCCACACAACAACATGAATATTCTTGAATTAATTTTCTTCACTTGAAACCTTCCCTTCCCACAACCAACAAGATGCATCTTGAATTACACACTTCCCTTCCCACACACCAACATGAATATTCTTGAATTAATTTTCTTGACTTGAACCCTTCCCTTCCCACAAACCAACATGAATATTCTCGAATTAATTTTCTTGACTTTAACTCTTCCCTTCCCACAACCAACAAGATCCTTCTTGAAATACTCCCTTCCCTTTCCACACACCAACATGAATATTCTTGAATTAATTTTCTTGACTTGAACCCTTCCCTTCACGCAACCAATAAGATGCATCTTGAATTACACCCTTACCTTCCCACACACCAACATGAATATACTTGAATTAATTTTCTTGACTTGAACCCTTCCCTTCCCGCAACCAACAAGATGCATCTTGAATTACACACTTCCCTTCCCACACACAAACATGAATATTCTTGAATTAATTTTCTTGACATGAACCCTTCCCTTCCCACACACGAACATGAATATTCTTGTATTAATTTTCTTGACTTGGACTCTTCCCTTCCCACAAAAAACAAGATGCATCTTGAATTACACCCTTCCCTTGCCACCCACCAACATGAATATTCTTGAATTTATTTTCTTGACTTGAACCCTTCGCTTCCCAACCAAAAAAATTTATCTTGAATTACACACTTCCCTCCCACACACCAACATGAATATTCATGAATTAATTTTCTTCACTGGAACCTTTCCCTTTCCACAACCAACAAAATGCATCTTGAATTACACACACTTCCTTTCCCACACACCAACATGAATATTCTTGACTTCAGCCCTTCCCTTCCCACTACCAACAAGATGTACTTTGAATTACCCTCATCCCTTTTCACAGACATACATGAATATTCTTGAATTAATTTTCTTGACTTGAACCCTTCCCTTCCGACACACGAACATGAATATTCTTGAATTAATTTTCTTGACTTGGACTCTTCCCTTCCCACAAAAAACAAGATGCATCTTGAATTACACCCTTCCCTTCCCACACACCAACATGAATATTCATGAATTAATTTTCTTGACTTGAGTCGTTCCTTCCCACAACCAACAAGATGCATCTTGGATTACACCCTTCTCTTCCCACAACCAATAAGATGCATCTTGAATTACCCCCTACCTTTCCCACACACCAACATGAATATTCTTGAATTAATTTTCTTGACTTGAACCCTTCCCTTCCCACACACGAACATGAATATTCTTGAATTAATTTTCTTGACTTGGACTCTTCCCTTCCCACAAAAAACAAGATGCATCTTGAATTATACCCTTCCCTTCCCTTCCCACACACCAACATGAATATTTTTGAATTAATTTTCTTGACTTGAGTCGTTCCTTCCCACAACCAACAAGATGCATCTTGGATTACACCCTTCTCTTCCCACAACCAATAAGATGCATCTTGAATTACCCCCTACCTTTCCCACACACCAACATGAATATTCTTGAATTAATTTTCTTGACTTGAACCCTTCCCTTCCCACAACCAGCAAGGTGCATCTTGAATTACACCCTTCCCTTTCCACACACCAACATGAATATTCTTGAATTAATTTTCTTGACTTGAACCCTTCCCTTCCCACAACCAACAAGATGCATCATGAATTACACCCTTCTCTTCCCACACACCAAAATGAATATTCTTGAATTAATTTTCTTGACTTGAACCCTTCCCTTCCCACAACCAATAAGATGCATCTTGAATTACACACTTCCTTACCCGCACATGAACATGAATATTCTTGAATTAATTTTCTTGACTGGATTCATTCCCATCCCACAACCAATAAGATGCGCCTTGAATTACACTCTTCCCACACACCAAAATGATTATTCTTGAATTAATTTTCTTCACTTGAACCCTTGCCCTTCCCGCAACCAACAAGATGCATCTTGAATTACACACTTCCCTTCCCACACACCAACATGAATATTCTTGAATTAATTTTCTTGACTTGAACCCTTCCCTTCCCACACACCAACATGAATATTCTTGAATTAATTTTCTTGACTTTAACTCTTCCCTTCCCACAACCAACAAGATCCATCTTGAAATACTCCCTTCCCTTTCCACACACCAACATGAATATTCTTGAATTAATTTTCTTGACTTGAACCCTTCCCTTCCCGCAACCAATAAGATGCATCTTGAATTACACACTTCCCTTCCCACACGCCAACATGAATATTCTTGAATTAATTTTCTTGACTTGAACCCTTCCCTTCCCGCAACCAAAAAGTTGCATCTTGAATTACACACATCCCTTCCCACACACCAACATGAATATTCTTGAATTAATTTTCTTGACTTGAACCTTTCCCTTCCCACAACCAACAAAATGCATCTTGAATTACACACACTTCCTTTCCCACACACCAACATGAATATTCTTGACTTGAGCCCTTCCCTTCCCACTACCAACAAGATGTACCTTGAATTACACTCTTCCCTTTTCACAGACATACATGAATATTCTTGAATTAATTTTCTTGACTTGAACCCTTCCCTTCCCACAACCAACAAGATGCATCTTGTATTACACCCTTCCCTTCCCACAACCAACAAGATGCATCTTGAATTACACCCTTCCATTCCCACACACCAACATGAATATTCTTGAATTAATTTTCTTGAGTGAACCCATCCCTTCCCACAACCAACAAAATGCATCTTGAATTACACACTTCCCTTCCCACACACCAACATGAATATTCTTGAATTAATTTTCTTCACTTGAACCCATCCCTTCTCACAACCAACAAGATGCATCTTGAATCACACCCTTCCATTCCCACACACCAACATGAATATTCTTGAATTAATTTTCTTGACTTGAACCCTTCCCTTACCACAACCAACAAGATGCTTCTTGAATTACACGCTCCCCTTCCCAGACAACAACATGAATATTCTTGAATTAATTTTCTTCACTTGAAACCTTCCCTTCCCACAACCAACAAGATGCATCTTGAATTACACACTTCCCTTCCCACACACCAACATGAATATTCTTGAATTAATTTTCTTGACTTGAACCCTTCCCTTCCCACAAACCAACATGAATATTCTTGAATTAATTTTCTTGACTTTAACTCTTCCCTTCCCACAACCAACAAGATCCATCTTGAAATACTCCCTTCCCTTTCCACACACCAACATGAATATTCTTGAATTAATTTTCTTGACTTGAACCCTTCCCTTCACGCAACCAATAAGATGCATCTTGAATTACACCCTTCCCTTCCCACACACCAACATGAATATACTTGAATTAATTTTCTTGACTTGAACCCTTCCCTTCCCGCAACCAACAAGATGCATCTTGAATTACACACTTCCCTTCCCACACACAAACATGAATATTCTTGAATTAATTTTCTTGACATGAACCCTTCCCTTCCCACACACGAACATGAATATTCTTGTATTAATTTTCTTGACTTGGACTCTTCCCTTCCCACAAAAAACAAGATGCATCTTGAATTACACCCTTCCCTTGCCACCCACCAACATGAATATTCTTGAATTTATTTTCTTGACTTGAACCCTTCGCTTCCCAACCAAAAAAATTTATATTGAATTACACACTTCCCTCCCACACACCAACATGAATATTCATGAATTAATTTTCTTCACTGGAACCTTTCCCTTCCCACAACCAACAAAATGCATCTTGAATTACACACACTTCCTTTCCCACACACCAACATGAATATTCTTGACTTCAGCCCTTCCCTTCCCACTACCAACAAGATGTACCTTGAATTACCCTCATCCCTTTTCACAGACATACATGAATATTCTTGAATTAATTTTCTTGACTTGAACCCTTCCCTTCCCACACACGAACATGAATATTCTTGAATTAATTTTCTTGACTTGGAGTCTTCCCTTCCCACAAAAAACAAGATGCATCTTGAATTACACCCTTCCCTTCCCACACACCAACATGAATATTCATGAATTAATTTTCTTGACTTGAGTCGTTCCTTCCCACAACCAACAAGATGCATCTTGGATTACACCCTTCTCTTCCCACAACCAATAAGATGCATCTTGAATTACCCCCTACCTTTCCCACACACCAACATGAATATTCTTGAATTAATTTTCTTGACTTGAACCCTTCCCTTCCCACACACGAACATGAATATTCTTGAATTAATTTTCTTGACTTGGACTCTTCCCTTCCCACAAAAAACAAGATGCATCTTGAATTATACCCTTCCCTTCCCTTCCCACACACCAACATGAATATTTTTGAATTAGTTTTCTTGACTTGAGTCGTTCCTTCCCACAACCAACAAGATGCATCTTGGATTACACCCTTCTCTTCCCACAACCAATAAGATGCATCTTGAATTACCCCCTACCTTTCCCACACACCAACATGATTATTCTTGAATTAATTTTCTTGACTTGAACCCTTCCCTTCCCACAACCAGCAAGGTGCATCTTGAATTACACCCTTCCCTTTCCACACACCAACATGAATATTCTTGAATTAATTTTCTTGACTTGAACCCTTCCCTTCCCACAACCAACAAGATGCATCATGAATTACACCCTTCTCTTCCCACACACCAAAATGAATATTCTTGAATTAATTTTCTTGACTTGAACCCTTCCCTTCCCACAACCAATAAGATGCATCTTGAATTACACACTTCCTTACCCGCACATGAACATGAATATTCTTGAATTAATTTTCTTGACTGGAATCATTCCCATCTCACAACCAATAAGATGCGCCTTGAATTACACTCTTCCCACACACCAACATGATTATTCTTGAATTAATTTTCTTCACTTGAACCCTTGCCCTTCCCGCAACCAACAAGATGCATCTTGAATTACACACTTCCCTTCCCACACACCAACATGAATATTCTTGAATTAATTTTCTTGACTTGAACCCTTCCCTTCCCACACACCAACATGAATATTCTTGAATTAATTTTCTTGACTTTAACTCTTCCCTTCCCACAACCAACAAGATCCATCTTGAAATACTCCCTTCCCTTTCCACACACCAACATGAATATTCTTGAATTAATTTTCTTGACTTGAACCCTTCCCTTCCCGCAACCAATAAGATGCATCTTGAATTACACACTTCCCTTCCCACACGCCAACATGAATATTCTTGAATTAATTTTCTTGACTTGAACCCTTCCCTTCCCGCAACCAAAAAGTTGCATCTTGAATTACACACTTCCCTTCCCACACACCAACATGAATATTCTTGAATTAATTTTCTTGACTTGAACCCTTCCCTTCCCACAACCAACAAGATGCATCTTCAATTACTGTCTTCCCTTCCCACACACCAACATGAATATTCTTGAATTTATTTTCTTGACTTGAACCCTTCGCTTCCCAACCAAAAAAAATTATCTTGAATTACACCCTTCCCTTCCCACACACCAACATGAATATTCATGAATTAATTTTCTTCACATGAACCTTTCCCTTCCCACAACCAACAAAATGCATCTTGAATTACACACACTTCCTTTCCCACACACCAACATGAATATTCTTGACTTGAGCCCTTCCCTTCCCACTACCAACAAGATGTACCTTGAATTACCCTCTTCCCTTTTCACAGACATACATGAATATTCTTGAATTAATTTTCTTGACTTGAACCCTTTCCTTCCCACAACCAACAAGATGCATCTTGTATTACAACCTTCCCTTCCCACAACCAACAAGATGCATCTTGAATTACCCCCTTCCATTCCCACACACCAACATGAATATTCTTGAATTAATTTTCTTGAGTCAACCCATCCCTTCCCACAACCAACAAAATGCATCTTGAATTACACACTTCCCTTCCCACACACCAACATGAATATTCTTGAATTAATTTTCTTCACTTGAACCCTTCCCTTCTCACAACCAACAAGATGCATCTTGAATCACACCCTTCCATTCCCACACACCAACATGAATATTCTTGAATTAATTTTCTTGACTTGAACCCTTCCCTTACCACAACCAACAAGATGCTTCTTGAATTACACGCTTCCCTTCCCACACAACAACATGAATATTCTTGAATTAATTTTCTCCACTTGAAACCTTCCCTTCCCACAACCAACAAGATGCATCTTGAATTACACACTTCCCTTCCCACACACCAACATGAATATTCTTGTATTAATTTTCTTGACTTGAACCCTTCCCTTCCCACACACCAACATGAATATTCTTGAATTAATTTTCTTGACTTTAACTCTTCCCTTCCCACAACCAACAAGATCCATCTTGAAATACTCCCTTCCCTTTCCACACACCAACATGAATATTCTTGAATTAATTTTCTTGACTTGAACCCTTCCCTTCACGCAACCAATAAGATGCATCTTGAATTACACCCTTCCCTTCCCACACACCAACATGAATATACTTGAATTAATTTTCTTGACTTGAACCCTTCCCTTCCCGCAACCAACAAGATGCATCTTGAATTACACACTTCCCTTCCCACACACAAACATGAATATTCTTGAATTAATTTTCTTGACATGAACCCTTCCCTTCCCACACACGAACATGAATATTCTTGAATTAATTTTCTTGACTTGGACTCTTCCCTTCCCACAAAAAACAAGATGCATCTTGAATTACACCCTTCCCTTGCTACACACCAACATGAATATTCTTGAATTTATTTTCTTGACTTGAACCCTTCGCTTCCCAACCAAAAAAATTTATCTTGAATTACACCCTTCCCTCCCACACACCAACATGTATATTCATGAATTAATTTTCTTCACTGGAACCTTTCCCTTCCCACAACCAACAAAATGCATCTTGAATTACACACACTTCCTTTCCCACACACCAACATGAATATTCTTGACTTCAGCCCTTCCCTTCCCACTACCAACAAGATGTACCTTGAATTACCCTCTTCCCTTTTCACAGACATACATGAATATTCTTGAATTAATTTTCTTGACTTGAACCCTTCCCTTCCCACAACCAACAAGATGCATCATGAATTACACCCTTCTCTTCCCACACACCAAAATGAATATTCTTGAATTAATTTTCTTGACTTGAACCCTTCCCTTCCCACAACCAATAAGATGCATCTTGAATTACACACTTCCTTACCCGCACATGAACATGAATATTCTTGAATTAATTTTCTTGACTGGAATCCTTCCCATCCCACAACCAATAAGATGCGCCTTGAATTACACTCTTCCCACACACCAACATGATTATTCTTGAATTAATTTTCTTCACTTGAACCCTTGCCCTTCCCGCAACCAACAAGATGCATCTTGAATTACACACTTCCCTTCCCACACACCAACATGAATATTTTTGAATTAATTTTCTTGACTTGAACCCTTCCCTTCCCACACACCAACATGAATATTCTTGAATTAATTTTCTTGACTTTAACTCTTCCATTCCCACAACCAACAAGATCCATCTTGAAATACTCCCTTCCCTTTCCACACACCAACATGAATATTCTTGAATTAATTTTCTTGACTTGAACCCTTCCCTTCCCGCAACCAATAAGATGCATCTTGAATTACACACTTCCCTTCCCACACGCCAACATGAATATTCTTGAATTAATTTTCTTGACTTGAACCCTTCCCTTCCCGCAACCAAAAAGTTGCATCTTGAATTACACACTTCCCTTCCCACACACCAACATGAATATTCTTGAATTAATTTTCTTGACTTGAACCCTTCCCTTCCCACAACCAACAAGATGCATCTTCAATTACTGTCTTCCCTTCCCACACACGAACATGTATATTCTTGAATTTATTTTCTTGACTTGAACCCTTCGCTTCTCAACCAAAAAAATTTATCTTGAATTACACCCTTCCCTTCCCACACACCAACATGAATATTCATGAATTAATTTTCTTCACTTGAACCTTTCCCTTCCCACAACCAACAAAATGCATCTTGAATTACACACACTTCCTTTCCCACACACCAACATGAATATTCTTGACTTGAGCCCTTCCCTTCCCACTACCAACAAGATGTACCTTGAATTACCCTCTTCCCTTTTCACAGACATACATGAATATTCTTGAATTAATTTTCTTGACTTGAACCCTTCCCTTCCCACAACCAACAAGATGCATCTTGTATTACACCCTTCCCTTCCCACAACCAACAAGATGCATCTTGAATTACACCCTTCCATTCCCACACACCAACATGAATATTCTTGAATTAATTTTCTTGAGTGAACCCATCCCTTCCCACAACCAACAAAATGCATCTTGAATTACACACTTCCCTTCCCACACACCAACATGAATATTCTTGAATTAATTTTCTTCACTTGAACCCTTCCCTTCTCACAACCAACAAGATGCATCTTGAATCACACCCTTCCATTCCCACACACCAACATGAATATTCTTGAATTAATTTTCTTGACTTGAACCCTTCCCTTACCACAACCAACAAGATGCTTCTTGAATTACACGCTCCCCTTCCCACACAACAACATGAATATTCTTGAATTAATTTTCTTCACTTGAAACCTTCCCTTCCCACAACCACAAGATGCATCTTGAATTACACACTTCCCTTCCCACACACCAACATGAATATTCTTGAATTAATTTTCTTGACTTGAACCCTTCCCTTCCCACAAACCAACATGAATATTCTTGAATTAATTTTCTTGACTTTAACTCTTCCCTTCCCACAACCAACAAGATCCATCTTGAAATACTCCCTTCCCTTTCCACACACCAACATGAATATTCTTGAATTAATTTTCTTGACTTGAACCCTTCCCTTCACGCAACCAATAAGATGCATCTTGAATTACACCCTTCCCTTCCCACACACCAACATGAATATACTTGAATTAATTTTCTTGACTTGAACCCTTCCCTTCCCGCAACCAACAAGATGCATCTTGAATTACACACTTCCCTTCCCACACACAAACATGAATATTCTTGAATTAATTTTCTTGACATGAACCCTTCCCTTCCCACACACGAACATGAATATTCTTGTATTAATTTTCTTGACTTGGACTCTTCCCTTCCCACAAAAAACAAGATGCATCTTGAATTACACCCTTCCCTTGCCACCCACCAACATGAATATTCTTGAATTTATTTTCTTGACTTGAACCCTTCGCTTCCCAACCAAAAAAATTTATCTTGAATTACACACTTCCCTCCCACACACCAACATGAATATTCATGAATTAATTTTCTTCACTGGAACCTTTCCCTTCCCACAACCAACAAAATGCATCTTGAATTACACACACTTCCTTTCCCACACACCAACATGAATATTCTTGACTTCAGCCCTTCCCTTCCCACTACCAACAAGATGTACCTTGAATTACCCTCATCCCTTTTCACAGACATACATGAATATTCTTGAATTAATTTTCTTGACTTGAACACTTCCCTTCCCACACACGAACATGAATATTCTTGAATTAATTTTCTTGACTTGGACTCTTCCCTTCCCACAAAAAACAAGATGCATCTTGAATTACACCCTTCCCTTCCCACACACCAACATGAATATTCATGAATTAATTTTCTTGACTTGAGTCGTTCCTTCCCACAACCAACAAGATGCATCTTGGATTACACCCTTCTCTTCCCACAACCAATAAGATGCATCTTGAATTACCCCCTACCTTTCCCACACACCAACATGAATATTCTTGAATTAATTTTCTTGACTTGAACCCTTCCCTTCCCACACACGAACATGAATATTCTTGAATTAATTTTCTTGACTTGGACTCTTCCCTTCCCACAAAAAACAAGATGCATCTTGAATTATACCCTTCCCTTCCCTTCCCACACACCAACATGAATATTTTTGAATTAATTTTCTTGACTTGAGTCGTTCCTTCCCACAACCAACAAGATGCATCTTGGATTACACCCTTCTCTTCCCACAACCAATAAGATGCATCTTGAATTACCCCCTACCTTTCCCACACACCAACATGAATATTCTTGAATTAATTTTCATGACTTGAACCCTTCCCTTCCCACAACCAGCAAGGTGCATCTTGAATTACACCCTTCCCTTTCCACACACCAACAAGAATATTCTTGAATTAATTTTCTTGACTTGAACCCTTCCCTTCCCACAACCAACAAGATGCATCATGAATTACACCCTTCTCTTCCCACACACCAAAATGAATATTCTTGAATTAATTTTCTTGACTTGAACCCTTCCCTTCCCACAACCAATAAGATGCATCTTGAATTACACACTTCCTTACCCGCACATGAACATGAATATTCTTGAATTACTTTTCTTGACTGGAATCATTCCCATCCCACAACCAATAAGATGCGCCTTGAATTACACTCTTCCCACACACCAACATGATTATTCTTGAATTAATTTTCTTCACTTGAACCCTTGCCCTTCCCGCAACCAACAAGATGCATCTTGAATTACACACTTCCCTTCCCACACACCAACATGAATATTCTTGAATTAATTTTCTTGACTTGAACCCTTCCCTTCCCACACACCAACATGAATATTCTTGAATTAATTTTCTTGACTTTAACTCTTCCCTTCCCACAACCAACAAGATCCATCTTGAAATACTCCCTTCCCTTTCCACACACCAACATGAATATTCTTGAATTAATTTTCTTGACTTGAACCCTTCCCTTCCCGCAACCAATAAGATGCATCTTGAATTACACACTTCCCTTCCCACACGCCAACATGAATATTCTTGAATTAATTTTCTTGACTTGAACCCTTCCCTTCCCGCAACCAAAAAGTTGCATCTTGAATTACACACTTCCCTTAGCACACACCAACATGAATATTCTTGAATTAATTTTCTTGACTTGAACCTTTCCCTTCCCACAACCAACAAAATGCATCTTGAATTACACACACTTCCTTTCCCACACACCAACATGAATATTCTTGACTTGAGCCCTTCCCTTCCCACTACCAACAAGATGTACATTGAATTACCCTCTTCCCTTTTCACAGACATACATGAATATTCTTGAATTAATTTTCTTGACTTGAACCCTTCCCTTCCCACAACCAACAAGATGCATCTTGTATTACACCCTTCCCTTCCCACAACCAACAAGATGCATCTTGAATTACACCCTTCCATTCCCACACACCAACATGAATATTCTTGAATTAATTTTCTTGAGTGAACCCATCCCTTCCCACAACCAACAAAATGCATCTTGAATTACACACTTCCCTTCCCACACACCAACATGAATATTCTTGAATTAATTTTCTTCACTTGAACCCTTCCCTTCTCACAACCAACAAGATGCATCTTGAATCACACCCTTCCATTCCCACACACCAACATGAATATTCTTGAATTAATTTTCTTGACTTGAACCCTTCCCTTACCACAACCAACAAGATGCTTCTTGAATTACACGCTCCCCTTCCCACACAACAACATGAATATTCTTGAATTAATTTTCTTCACTTGAAACCTTCCCTTCCCACAACCAACAAGATGCATCTTGAATTACACACTTCCCTTCCCACACACCAACATGAATATTCTTGAATTAATTTTCTTGACTTTAACTCTTCCCTTCCCACAACCAACAAGATCCATCTTGAAATACTCCCTTCCCTTTCCACACACCAACATGAATATTCTTGAATTAATTTTCTTGACTTGAACCCTTCCCTTCACGCAACCAATAAGATGCATCTTGAATTACACCCTTCCCTTCCCACACACCAACATGAATATACTTGAATTAATTTTCTTGACTTGAACCCTTCCCTTCCCGCAACCAACAAGATGCATCTTGAATTACACACTTCCCTTCCCACACACAAACATGAATATTCTTGAATTAATTTTCTTGACATGAACCCTTCCCTTCCCACACACGAACATGAATATTCTTGTATTAATTTTCTTGACTTGGACTCTTCCCTTCCCACAAAAAACAAGATGCATCTTGAATTACACCCTTCCCTTGCCACCCACCAACATGAATATTCTTGAATTTATTTTCTTGACTTGAACCCTTCGCTTCCCAACCAAAAAAATTTATCTTGAATTACACACTTCCCTCCCACACACCAACATGAATATTCATGAATTAATTTTCTTCACTGGAACCTTTCCCTTCCCACAACCAACAAAATGCATCTTGAATTACACACACTTCCTTTCCCACACACCAACATGAATATTCTTGACTTCAGCCCTTCCCTTCCCACTACCAACAAGATGTACCTTGAATTACCCTCATCCCTTTTCACAGACATACATGAATATTCTTGAATTAATTTTCTTGACTTGAACCCTTCCCTTCCCACACACGAACATGAATATTCTTGAATTAATTTTCTTGACTTGGACTCTTCCCTTCCCACAAAAAACAAGATGCATCTTGAATTACACCCTTCCCTTCCCACACACCAACATGAATATTCATGAATTAATTTTCTTGACTTGAGTCGTTCCTTCCCACAACCAACAAGATGCATCTTGGATTACACCCTTCTCTTCCCACAACCAATAAGATGCATCTTGAATTACCCCCTACCTTTCCCACACACCAACATGAATATTCTTGAATTAATTTTCTTGACTTGAACCCTTCCCTTCCCACACACGAACATGAATATTCTTGAATTAATTTTCTTGACTTGGACTCTTCCCTTCCCACAAAAAACAAGATGCATCTTGAATTATACCCTTCCCTTCCCTTCCCACACACCAACATGAATATTTTTGAATTAATTTTCTTGACTTGAGTCGTTCCTTCCCACAACCAACAAGATGCATCTTGGATTACACCCTTCTCTTCCCACAACCAATAAGATGCATCTTGAATTACCCCCTACCTTTCCCACACACCAACATGAATATTCTTGAATTAATTTTCTTGACTTGAACCCTTCCCTTCCCACAACCAGCAAGGTGCATCTTGAATTACACCCTTCCCTTTCCACACACCAACATGAATATTCTTGAATTAATTTTCTTGACTTGAACCCTTCCCTTCCCACAACCAACAAGATGCATCATGAATTACACCCTTCTCTTCCCACACACCAAAATGAATATTCTTGAATTAATTTTCTTGACTTGAACCCTTCCCTTCCCACAACCAATAAGATGCATCTTGAATTACACACTTCCTTACCCGCACATGAACATGAATATTCTTGAATTAATTTTCTTGACTGGAATCATTCCCATCCCACAACCAATAAGATGCGCCTTGAATTACACTCTTCCCACACACCAACATGATTATTCTTGAATTAATTTTCTTCACTTGAACCCTTGCCCTTCCCGCAACCAACAAGATGCATCTTGAATTACACACTTCCCTTCCCACACACCAACATGAATATTCTTGAATTAATTTTCTTGACTTGAACCCTTCCCTTCCCACACACCAACATGAATATTCTTGAATTAATTTTCTTGACTTTAACTCTTCCCTTCCCACAACCAACAAGATCCATCTTGAAATACTTCCTTCCCTTTCCACACACCAACATGAATATTCTTGAATTAATTTTCTTGACTTGAACCCTTCCCTTCCCGCAACCAATAAGATGCATCTTGAATTACACACTTCCCTTCCCACACGCCAACATGAATATTCTTGAATTAATTTTCTTGACTTGAACCCTTCCCTTCCCGCAACCAAAAAGTTGCATCTTGAATTACACACTTCCCTTCCCACACACCAACATGAATATTCTTGAATTAATTTTCTTCACATGAACCTTTCCCTTCCCACAACCAACAAAATGCATCTTGAATTACACACACTTCCTTTCCCACACACCAACATAAATATTCTTGACTTGAGCCCTTCCCTTCCCACTACCAACAAGATGTACCTTGAATTACCCTCTTCCCTTTTCACAGACATACATGAATATTCTTGAATTAATTTTCTTGACTTGAACCCTTTCCTTCCCACAACCAACAAGATGCATCTTGTATTACAACCTTCCCTTCCCACAACCAACAAGATGCATCTTGAATTACCCCCTTCCATTCCCACACACCAACATGAATATTCTTGAATTAATTTTCTTGAGTCAACCCATCCCTTCCCACAACCAACAAAATGCATCTTGAATTACACACTTCCCTTCCCACACACCAACATGAATATTCTTGAATTAATTTTCTTCACTTGAACCCTTCCCTTCTCACAACCAACAAGATGCATCTTGAATCACACCCTTCCATTCCCACACACCAACATGAATATTCTTGAATTAATTTTCTTGACTTGAACCCTTCCCTTACCACAACCAACAAGATGCTTCTTGAATTACACGCTTCCCTTCCCACACAACAACATGAATATTCTTGAATTAATTTTCTCCACTTGAAACCTTCCCTTCCCACAACCAACAAGATGCATCTTGAATTACACACTTCCCTTCCCACACACCAACATGAATATTCTTGAATTAATTTTCTTGACTTGAACCCTTCCCTTCCCACACACCAACATGAATATTCTTGAATTAATTTTCTTGACTTTAACTCTTCCCTTCCCACAACCAACAAGATCCATCTTGAAATACTCCCTTCCCTTTCCACACACCAACATGAATATTCTTGAATTAATTTTCTTGACTTGAACCCTTCCCTTCACGCAACCAATAAGATGCATCTTGAATTACACCCTTCCCTTCCCACACACCAACATGAATATACTTGAATTAATTTTCTTGACTTGAACCCTTCCCTTCCCACAACCAATAAGATGCATCTTGAATTACACACTTCCCTTCCCACACGCCAACATGAATATTCTTGAATTAATTTTCTTGACTTGAACCCTTCCCTTCCCGCAACCAAAAAGTTGCATCTTGAATTACACACTTCCCTTCCCACACACCAACATGAATATTCTTGAATTAATTTTCTTGACTTGAACCCTTCCCTTCCCACAACCAACAAGATGCATCTTCAATTACTGTCTTCCCTTCCCACACACGAACATGTATATTCTTGAATTTATTTTCTTGACTTGAACCCTTCGCTTCTCAACCAAAAAAATTTATCTTGAATTACACCCTTCCCTTCCCACACACCAACATGAATATTCATGAATTAATTTTCTTCACTTGAACCTTTCCCTTCCCACAACCAACAAAATGCATCTTGAATTACACACACTTCCTTTCCCACACACCAACATGAATATTCTTGACTTGAGCCCTTCCCTTCCCACTACCAACAAGATGTACCTTGAATTACCCTCTTCCCTTTTCACAGACATACATGAATATTCTTGAATTAATTTTCTTGACTTGAACCCTTCCCTTCCCACAACCAACAAGATGCATCTTGTATTACACCCTTCCCTTCCCACAACCAACAAGATGCATCTTGAATTACACCCTTCCATTCCCACACACCAACATGAATATTCTTGAATTAATTTTCTTGAGTGAACCCATCCCTTCCCACAACCAACAAAATGCATCTTGAATTACACACTTCCCTTCCCACACACCAACATGAATATTCTTGAATTAATTTTCTTCACTTGAACCCTTCCCTTCTCACAACCAACAAGATGCATCTTGAATCACACCCTTCCATTCCCACACACCAACATGAATATTCTTGAATTAATTTTCTTGACTTGAACCCTTCCCTTACCACAACCAACAAGATGCTTCTTGAATTACACGCTCCCCTTCCCACACAACAACATGAATATTCTTGAATTAATTTTCTTCACTTGAAACCTTCCCTTCCCACAACCACAAGATGCATCTTGAATTACACACTTCCCTTCCCACACACCAACATGAATATTCTTGAATTAATTTTCTTGACTTGAACCCTTCCCTTCCCACAAACCAACATGAATATTCTTGAATTAATTTTCTTGACTTTAACTCTTCCCTTCCCACAACCAACAAGATCCATCTTGAAATACTCCCTTCCCTTTCCACACACCAACATGAATATTCTTGAATTAATTTTCTTGACTTGAACCCTTCCCTTCACGCAACCAATAAGATGCATCTTGAATTACACCCTTCCCTTCCCACACACCAACATGAATATACTTGAATTAATTTTCTTGACTTGAACCCTTCCCTTCCCGCAACCAACAAGATGCATCTTGAATTACACACTTCCCTTCCCACACACAAACATGAATATTCTTGAATTAATTTTCTTGACATGAACCCTTCCCTTCCCACACACGAACATGAATATTCTTGTATTAATTTTCTTGACTTGGACTCTTCCCTTCCCACAAAAAACAAGATGCATCTTGAATTACACCCTTCCCTTGCCACCCACCAACATGAATATTCTTGAATTTATTTTCTTGACTTGAACCCTTCGCTTCCCAACCAAAAAAATTTATCTTGAATTACACACTTCCCTCCCACACACCAACATGAATATTCATGAATTAATTTTCTTCACTGGAACCTTTCCCTTCCCACAACCAACAAAATGCATCTTGAATTACACACACTTCCTTTCCCACACACCAACATGAATATTCTTGACTTCAGCCCTTCCCTTCCCACTACCAACAAGATGTACCTTGAATTACCCTCATCCCTTTTCACAGACATACATGAATATTCTTGAATTAATTTTCTTGACTTGAACACTTCCCTTCCCACACACGAACATGAATATTCTTGAATTAATTTTCTTGACTTGGACTCTTCCCTTCCCACAAAAAACAAGATGCATCTTGAATTACACCCTTCCCTTCCCACACACCAACATGAATATTCATGAATTAATTTTCTTGACTTGAGTCGTTCCTTCCCACAACCAACAAGATGCATCTTGGATTACACCCTTCTCTTCCCACAACCAATAAGATGCATCTTGAATTACCCCCTACCTTTCCCACACACCAACATGAATATTCTTGAATTAATTTTCTTGACTTGAACCCTTCCCTTCCCACACACGAACATGAATATTCTTGAATTAATTTTCTTGACTTGGACTCTTCCCTTCCCACAAAAAACAAGATGCATCTTGAATTATACCCTTCCCTTCCCTTCCCACACACCAACATGAATATTTTTGAATTAATTTTCTTGACTTGAGTCGTTCCTTCCCACAACCAACAAGATGCATCTTGGATTACACCCTTCTCTTCCCACAACCAATAAGATGCATCTTGAATTACCCCCTACCTTTCCCACACACCAACATGAATATTCTTGAATTAATTTTCATGACTTGAACCCTTCCCTTCCCACAACCAGCAAGGTGCATCTTGAATTACACCCTTCCCTTTCCACACACCAACAAGAATATTCTTGAATTAATTTTCTTGACTTGAACCCTTCCCTTCCCACAACCAACAAGATGCATCATGAATTACACCCTTCTCTTCCCACACACCAAAATGAATATTCTTGAATTAATTTTCTTGACTTGAACCCTTCCCTTCCCACAACCAATAAGATGCATCTTGAATTACACACTTCCTTACCCGCACATGAACATGAATATTCTTGAATTACTTTTCTTGACTGGAATCATTCCCATCCCACAACCAATAAGATGCGCCTTGAATTACACTCTTCCCACACACCAACATGATTATTCTTGAATTAATTTTCTTCACTTGAACCCTTGCCCTTCCCGCAACCAACAAGATGCATCTTGAATTACACACTTCCCTTCCCACACACCAACATGAATATTCTTGAATTAATTTTCTTGACTTGAACCCTTCCCTTCCCACACACCAACATGAATATTCTTGAATTAATTTTCTTGACTTTAACTCTTCCCTTCCCACAACCAACAAGATCCATCTTGAAATACTCCCTTCCCTTTCCACACACCAACATGAATATTCTTGAATTAATTTTCTTGACTTGAACCCTTCCCTTCCCGCAACCAATAAGATGCATCTTGAATTACACACTTCCCTTCCCACACGCCAACAGGAATATTCTTGAATTAATTTTCTTGACTTGAACCCTTCCCTTCCCGCAACCAAAAAGTTGCATCTTGAATTACACACTTCCCTTAGCACACACCAACATGAATATTCTTGAATTAATTTTCTTGACTTGAACCTTTCCCTTCCCACAACCAACAAAATGCATCTTGAATTACACACACTTCCTTTCCCACACACCAACATGAATATTCTTGACTTGAGCCCTTCCCTTCCCACTACCAACAAGATGTACATTGAATTACCCTCTTCCCTTTTCACAGACATACATGAATATTCTTGAATTAATTTTCTTGACTTGAACCCTTCCCTTCCCACAACCAACAAGATGCATCTTGTATTACACCCTTCCCTTCCCACAACCAACAAGATGCATCTTGAATTACACCCTTCCATTCCCACACACCAACATGAATATTCTTGAATTAATTTTCTTGAGTGAACCCATCCCTTCCCACAACCAACAAAATGCATCTTGAATTACACACTTCCCTTCCCACACACCAACATGAATATTCTTGAATTAATTTTCTTCACTTGAACCCTTCCCTTCTCACAACCAACAAGATGCATCTTGAATCACACCCTTCCATTCCCACACACCAACATGAATATTCTTGAATTAATTTTCTTGACTTGAACCCTTCCCTTACCACAACCAACAAGATGCTTCTTGAATTACACGCTCCCCTTCCCACACAACAACATGAATATTCTTGAATTAATTTTCTTCACTTGAAACCTTCCCTTCCCACAACCAACAAGATGCATCTTGAATTACACACTTCCCTTCCCACACACCAACATGAATATTCTTGAATTAATTTTCTTGACTTTAACTCTTCCCTTCCCACAACCAACAAGATCCATCTTGAAATACTCCCTTCCCTTTCCACACACCAACATGAATATTCTTGAATTAATTTTCTTGACTTGAACCCTTCCCTTCACGCAACCAATAAGATGCATCTTGAATTACACCCTTCCCTTCCCACACACCAACATGAATATACTTGAATTAATTTTCTTGACTTGAACCCTTCCCTTCCCGCAACCAACAAGATGCATCTTGAATTACACACTTCCCTTCCCACACACAAACATGAATATTCTTGAATTAATTTTCTTGACATGAACCCTTCCCTTCCCACACACGAACATGAATATTCTTGTATTAATTTTCTTGACTTGGACTCTTCCCTTCCCACAAAAAACAAGATGCATCTTGAATTACACCCTTCCCTTGCCACCCACCAACATGAATATTCTTGAATTTATTTTCTTGACTTGAACCCTTCGCTTCCCAACCAAAAAAATTTATCTTGAATTACACACTTCCCTCCCACACACCAACATGAATATTCATGAATTAATTTTCTTCACTGGAACCTTTCCCTTCCCACAACCAACAAAATGCATCTTGAATTACACACACTTCCTTTCCCACACACCAACATGAATATTCTTGACTTCAGCCCTTCCCTTCCCACTACCAACAAGATGTACCTTGAATTACCCTCATCCCTTTTCACAGACATACATGAATATTCTTGAATTAATTTTCTTGACTTGAACCCTTCCCTTCCCACACACGAACATGAATATTCTTGAATTAATTTTCTTGACTTGGACTCTTCCCTTCCCACAAAAAACAAGATGCATCTTGAATTACACCCTTCCCTTCCCACACACCAACATGAATATTCATGAATTAATTTTCTTGACTTGAGTCGTTCCTTCCCACAACCAACAAGATGCATCTTGGATTACACCCTTCTCTTCCCACAACCAATAAGATGCATCTTGAATTACCCCCTACCTTTCCCACACACCAACATGAATATTCTTGAATTAATTTTCTTGACTTGAACCCTTCCCTTCTCACACACGAACATGAATATTCTTGAATTAATTTTCTTGACTTGGACTCTTCCCTTCCCACAAAAAACAAGATGCATCTTGAATTATACCCTTCCCTTCCCTTCCCACACACCAACATGAATATTTTTGAATTAATTTTCTTGACTTGAGTCGTTCCTTCCCACAACCAACAAGATGCATCTTGGATTACACCCTTCTCTTCCCACAACCAATAAGATGCATCTTGAATTACCCCCTACCTTTCCCACACACCAACATGAATATTCTTGAATTAATTTTCTTGACTTGAACCCTTCCCTTCCCACAACCAGCAAGGTGCATCTTGAATTACACCCTTCCCTTTCCACACACCAACATGAATATTCTTGAATTAATTTTCTTGACTTGAACCCTTCCCTTCCCACAACCAACAAGATGCATCATGAATTACACCCTTCTCTTCCCACACACCAAAATGAATATTCTTGAATTAATTTTCTTGACTTGAACCCTTCCCTTCCCACAACCAATAAGATGCATCTTGAATTACACACTTCCTTACCCGCACATGAACATGAATATTCTTGAATTAATTTTCTTGACTGGAATCATTCCCATCCCACAACCAATAAGATGCGCCTTGAATTACACTCTTCCCACACACCAACATGATTATTCTTGAATTAATTTTCTTCACTTGAACCCTTGCCCTTCCCGCAACCAACAAGATGCATCTTGAATTACACACTTCCCTTCCCACACACCAACATGAATATTCTTGAATTAATTTTCTTGACTTGAACCCTTCCCTTCCCACACACCAACATGAATATTCTTGAATTAATTTTCTTGACTTTAACTCTTCCCTTCCCACAACCAACAAGATCCATCTTGAAATACTTCCTTCCCTTTCCACACACCAACATGAATATTCTTGAATTAATTTTCTTGACTTGAACCCTTCCCTTCCCGCAACCAATAAGATGCATCTTGAATTACACACTTCCCTTCCCACACGCCAACATGAATATTCTTGAATTAATTTTCTTGACTTGAACCCTTCCCTTCCCGCAACCAAAAAGTTGCATCTTGAATTACACACTTCCCTTCCCACACACCAACATGAATATTCTTGAATTAATTTTCTTCACATGAACCTTTCCCTTCCCACAACCAACAAAATGCATCTTGAATTACACACACTTCCTTTCCCACACACCAACATAAATATTCTTGACTTGAGCCCTTCCCTTCCCACTACCAACAAGATGTACCTTGAATTACCCTCTTCCCTTTTCACAGACATACATGAATATTCTTGAATTAATTTTCTTGACTTGAACCCTTTCCTTCCCACAACCAACAAGATGCATCTTGTATTACAACCTTCCCTTCCCACAACCAACAAGATGCATCTTGAATTACCCCCTTCCATTCCCACACACCAACATGAATATTCTTGAATTAATTTTCTTGAGTCAACCCATCCCTTCCCACAACCAACAAAATGCATCTTGAATTACACACTTCCCTTCCCACACACCAACATGAATATTCTTGAATTAATTTTCTTCACTTGAACCCTTCCCTTCTCACAACCAACAAGATGCATCTTGAATCACACCCTTCCATTCCCACACACCAACATGAATATTCTTGAATTAATTTTCTTGACTTGAACCCTTCCCTTACCACAACCAACAAGATGCTTCTTGAATTACACGCTTCCCTTCCCACACAACAACATGAATATTCTTGAATTAATTTTCTCCACTTGAAACCTTCCCTTCCCACAACCAACAAGATCCATCTTGAAATACTCCCTTCCCTTTCCACACACCAACATGAATATTCTTGAATTAATTTTCTTGACTTGAACCCTTCCCTTCACGCAACCAATAAGATGCATCTTGAATTACACCCTTCCCTTCCCACACACCAACATGAATATACTTGAATTAATTTTCTTGACTTGAACCCTTCCCTTCCCGCAACCAACAAGATGCATCTTGAATTACACACTTCCCTTCCCACACACAAACATGAATATTCTTGAATTAATTTTCTTGACATGAACCCTTCCCTTCCCACACACGAACATGAATATTCTTGAATTAATTTTCTTGACTTGGACTCTTCCCTTCCCACAAAAAACAAGATGCATCTTGAATTACACCCTTCCCTTGCTACACACCAACATGAATATTCTTGAATTTATTTTCTTGACTTGAACCCTTCGCTTCCCAACCAAAAAAATTTATCTTGAATTACACCCTTCCCTCCCACACACCAACATGAATATTCATGAATTAATTTTCTTCACTGGAACCTTTCCCTTCCCACAACCAACAAAATGCATCTTGAATTACACACACTTCCTTTCCCACACACCAACATGAATATTCTTGACTTCAGCCCTTCCCTTCCCACTACCAACAAGATGTACCTTGAATTACCCTCTTCCCTTTTCACAGACATACATGAATATTCTTGAATTAATTTTCTTGACTTGAACCCTTCCCTTCCCACACACGAACATGAATATTCTTGAATTAATTTTCTTGACTTGGACTCTTCCCTTCCCACAAAAAACAAGATGCATCTTGAATTACACCCTTCCCTTCCCACACACCAACATGAATATTCATGAATTAATTTTCTTCACTGGAACCTTTCCCTTCCCACAACCAACAACATGCATCTTGAATTATACCCTTCCCTTCCCTTCCCACACACCAACATGAATATTTTTGAATTAATTTTCTTGACTTGAGTCGTTCCTTCCCACAACCAACAAGATGCATCTTGGATTACACCCTTCTCTTCCCACAACCAACAAGATGCATCTTGAATTACACCCTTCCCTTCCCACACACCAACATGAATATTCTTGAATTAATTTTCTTGACTTGAACCCTTCCCTTCCCGCAACCAACAAGATGCATCTTGAATTACACACTTCCCTTCCCACACACAAACATGAATATTCTTGAATTAATTTTCTTGACATGAACCCTTCCCTTCCCACACACGAACATGAATATTCTTGAATTAATTTTCTTGACTTGGACTCTTCCCTTCCCACAAAAAACAAGATGCATCTTGAATTACACCCTTCCCTTGCTACACACCAACATGAATATTCTTGAATTTATTTTCTTGACTTGAACCCTTCGCTTCCCAACCAAAAAAATTTATCTTGAATTACACCCTTCCCTCCCACACACCAACATGAATATTCATGAATTAATTTTCTTCACTGGAACCTTTCCCTTCCCACAACCAACAAAATGCATCTTGAATTACACACACTTCCTTTCCCACACACCAACATGAATATTCTTGATTTCAGCCCTTCCCTTCCCACTACCAACAAGATGTACCTTGAATTACCCTCTTCCCTTTTCACAGACATACATGAATATTCTTGAATTAATTTTCTTGACTTGAACCCTTCCCTTCCCACACACGAACATGAATATTCTTGAATTAATTTTCTTGACTTGGACTCTTCCCTTCCCACAAAAAACAAGATGCATCTTGAATTACACCCTTCCCTTCCCACACACCAACATGAATATTCATGAATTAATTTTCTTCACTGGAACCTTTCCCTTCCCACAACCAACAACATGCATCTTGAATTATACCCTTCCCTTCCCTTCCCACACACCAACATGAATATTTTTGAATTAATTTTCTTGACTTGAGTCGTTCCTTCCCACAACCAACAAGATGCATCTTGGATTACACCCTTCTCTTCCCACAACCAACAAGATGCATCTTGAATTACACCCTTCCCTTCCCACACACCAACATGAATATTCTTGAATTAATTTTCTTGACTTGAACCCATCCCTTCCCACAACCAACAAAATGCATCTTGAATTACACACTTCCCTTCCCACACACCATCATGAATATTTTTGAATTAATTTTCTTCACTTGAACCCTTCCCTTCTCACAACCAACAAGATGCATCTTGAATTACACCCTTCCATTCCCACACACCAACATGAATATTCTGGAATTAATTTTCTTGACTTGAACCCTTCCTTTACCACAACCAACAAGAGGCTTCTTGAATTACACGCTTCCCTTCCCACACAACAACATGAATATTCTTGAATTAATTTTCTTCACTTGGAACCTTCCCTTCCCACAACGAACAAGATGCATCTTGAATTACACCCTTCCCTTCCCACACACCAACATGAATATTCTTGAATTAATTTTCTTGACTTGAACACTTCCCTTCCCACAACCAACAAGATGCATCTGGAATTACACCCTTCCCTTCCCACACACCAACATGAATACACTTGAATTGATTTTCTTCACTTGAACCCTTCCCTTACCACAACCAACAAGATGCATCTTGAATTACACCCTCCCTTCCCACACAACAACATGAATATTCTTGAATTAATTTTCTTGACCTGAACCCTTCCCTTCCCACAACCAACAAGATGCATCTTGAATTACACCCTTCCCTTCCCACACGCCAACATGAATATTCTTGAATCAATTTTCTTGACTTGAACCCTTCTCTTTCCACAACCAACAAGATGCATCTTGAATTACACACTTCCCTCCCACACACCAACATGAATATACTTGAATTAATTTTCTTGACTTGAACCCTTCCCTTCCCGCAACCAACAAGATGCATCTTGTATTACAACCTTCCCTTCCCACAACCAACAAGATGCATCTTGAATTACCCCCTTCCATTCCCACACACCAACATGAATATTCTTGAATTAATTTTCTTGAGTCAACCCATCCCTTCCCACAACCAACAAAATGCATCTTGAATTACACACTTCCCTTCCCACACACCAACATGAATATTCTTGAATTAATTTTCTTCACTTGAACCCTTCCCTTCTCACAACCAACAAGATGCATCTTGAATCACACCCTTCCATTCCCACACACCAACATGAATATTCTTGAATTAATTTTCTTGACTTGAACCCTTCCCTTACCACAACCAACAAGATGCTTCTTGAATTACACGCTTCCCTTCCCACACAACAACATGAATATTCTTGAATTAATTTTCTCCACTTGAAACCTTCCCTTCCCACAACCAACAAGATGCATCTTGAATTACACACTTCCCTTCCCACACACCAACATGAATATTCTTGAATTAATTTTCTTGACTTGAACCCTTCCCTTCCCACACACCAACATGAATATTCTTGAATTAATTTTCTTGACTTTAACTCTTCCCTTCCCACAACCAACAAGATCCATCTTGAAATACTCCCTTCCCTTTCCACACACCAACATGAATATTCTTGAATTAATTTTCTTGACTTGAACCCTTCCCTTCACGCAACCAATAAGATGCATCTTGAATTACACCCTTCCCTTCCCACACACCAACATGAATATACTTGAATTAATTTTCTTGACTTGAACCCTTCCCTTCCCGCAACCAACAAGATGCATCTTGAATTACACACTTCCCTTCCCACACACAAACATGAATATTCTTGAATTAATTTTCTTGACATGAACCCTTCCCTTCCCACACACGAACATGAATATTCTTGAATTAATTTTCTTGACTTGAACCCTTCGCTTCCCAACCAAAAAAATTTATCTTGAATTACACCCTTCCCTCCCACACACCAACATGAATATTCATGAAATAATTTTCTTCACTGGAACCTTTCCCTTCCCACAACCAACAAAATGCATCTTGAATTACACACACTTCCTTTCCCACACACCAACATGAATATTCTTGACTTCAGCCCTTCCCTTCCCACTACCAACAAGATGTACCTTGAATTACCCTCTTCCCTTTTCACAGACATACATGAATATTCTTGAATTAATTTTCTTGACTTGAACCCTTCCCTTCCCACACACGAACATGAATATTCTTGAATTAATTTTCTTGACTTGGACTCTTCCCTTCCCACAAAAAACAAGATGCATCTTGAATTACACCCTTCCCTTCCCACACACCAACATGAATATTCATGAATTAATTTTCTTCACTGGAACCTTTCCCTTCCCACAACCAACAACATGCATCTTGAATTATACCCTTCCCTTCCCTTCCCACACACCAACATGAATATTTTTGAATTAATTTTCTTGACTTGAGTCGTTCCTTCCCACAACCAACAAGATGCATCTTGGATTACACCCTTCTCTTCCCACAACCAACAAGATGCATCTTGAATTACACCCTTCCCTTCCCACACACCAACATGAATATTCTTGAATTAATTTTCTTGACTTGAACCCTTCCCTTCCCGCAACCAACAAGATGCATCTTGAATTACACACTTCCCTTCCCACACACAAACATGAATATTCTTGAATTAATTTTCTTGACATGAACCCTTCCCTTCCCACACACGAACATGAATATTCTTGAATTAATTTTCTTGACTTGGACTCTTCCCTTCCCACAAAAAACAAGATGCATCTTGAATTACACCCTTCCCTTGCTACACACCAACATGAATATTCTTGAATTTATTTTCTTGACTTGAACC
The DNA here is from genome assembly GCA_963932465.1 of Maratus speciosus. Classification (NCBI taxonomy): domain Eukaryota; kingdom Metazoa; phylum Arthropoda; class Arachnida; order Araneae; family Salticidae; genus Maratus; species Maratus speciosus. The sequence goes on along the minus strand of OZ010786.1, from coordinate 47,172,959 downwards.
CTTCGCTTCCCAACCAAAAAAATTTATCTTGAATTACACCCTTCCCTCCCACACACCAACATGAATATTCATGAATTAATTTTCTTCACTGGAACCTTTCCCTTCCCACAACCAACAAAATGCATCTTGAATTACACACACTTCCTTTCCCACACACCAACATGAATATTCTTGACTTCAGCCCTTCCCTTCCCACTACCAACAAGATGTACCTTGAATTACCCTCTTCCCTTTTCACAGACATACATGAATATTCTTGAATTAATTTTCTTGACTTGAACCCTTCCCTTCCCACACACGAACATGAATATTCTTGAATTAATTTTCTTGACTTGGACTCTTCCCTTCCCACAAAAAACAAGATGCATCTTGAATTACACCCTTCCCTTCCCACACACCAACATGAATATTCATGAATTAATTTTCTTCACTGGAACCTTTCCCTTCCTACAACCAACAACATGCATCTTGAATTATACCCTTCCCTTCCCTTCCCACACACCAACATGAATATTTTTGAATTAATTTTCTTGACTTGAGTCGTTCCTTCCCACAACCAACAAGATGCATCTTGGATTACACCCTTCTCTTCCCACAACCAACAAGATGCATCTTGAATTACACCCTTCCCTTCCCACACACCAACATGAATATTCTTGAATTAATTTTCTTGACTTGAACCCATCCCTTCCCACAACCAACAAAATGCATCTTGAATTACACACTTCCCTTCCCACACACCATCATGAATATTTTTGAATTAATTTTCTTCACTTGAACCCTTCCCTTCTCACAACCAACAAGATGCATCTTGAATTACACCCTTCCATTCCCACACACCAACATGAATATTCTGGAATTAATTTTCTTGACTTGAACCCTTCCTTTACCACAACCAACAAGAGGCTTCTTGAATTACACGCTTCCCTTCCCACACAACAACATGAATATTCTTGAATTAATTTTCTTCACTTGGAACCTTCCCTTCCCACAACGAACAAGATGCATCTTGAATTACACCCTTCCCTTCCCACACACCAACATGAATATTCTTGAATTAATTTTCTTGACTTGAACACTTCCCTTCCCACAACCAACAAGATGCATCTGGAACTACACCCTTCCCTTCCCACACACCAACATGAATACACTTGAATTGATTTTCTTCACTTGAACCCTTCCCTTACCACAACCAACAAGATGCATCTTGAATTACACCCTCCCTTCCCACACAACAACATGAATATTCTTGAATTAATTTTCTTGACCTGAACCCTTCCCTTCCCACAACCAACAAGATGCATCTTGAATTACACCCTTCCCTTCCCACACGCCAACATGAATATTCTTGAATCAATTTTCTTGACTTGAACCCTTCTCTTTCCACAACCAACAAGATGCATCTTGAATTACACACTTCCCTCCCACACACCAACATGAATATACTTGAATTAATTTTCTTGACTTGAACCCTTCCCTTCCCGCAACCAACAAGATGCATCTTGAATTACACACTTCCCTTCCCACACACAAACATGAATATTCTTGAATTAATTTTGTTGACATGAACCCTTCCCTTCCCACACACGAACATGAATATTCTTGAATTAATTTTCTTGACTTGGACTCTTCCCTTCCCACAAAAAACAAGATGCATCTTGAATTACACCCTTCCCTTGCTACACACCAACATGAATATTCTTGAATTTATTTTCTTGACTTGAACCCTTCGCTTCCCAACCAAAAAAATTTATCTTGAATTACACCCTTCCCTCCCACACACCAACATGAATATTCATGAATTAATTTTCTTCACTGGAACCTTTCCCTTCCCACAACCAACAAAATGCATCTTGAATTACACACACTTCCTTTCCCACACACCAACATGAATATTCTTGACTTCAGCCCTTCCCTTCCCACTACCAACAAGATGTACCTTGAATTACCCTCTTCCCTTTTCACAGACATACATGAATATTCTTGAATTAATTTTCTTGACTTGAACCCTTCCCTTCCCACACACGAACATGAATATTCTTGAATTAATTTTCTTGACTTGGACTCTTCCCTTCCCACAAAAAACAAGATGCATCTTGAATTACACCCTTCCCTTCCCACACACCAACATGAATATTCATGAATTAATTTTCTTCACTGGAACCTTTCCCTTCCCACAACCAACAACATGCATCTTGAATTATACCCTTCCCTTCCCTTCCCACACACCAACATGAATATTTTTGAATTAATTTTCTTGACTTGAGTCGTTCCTTCCCACAACCAACAAGATGCATCTTGGATTACACCCTTCTCTTCCCACAACCAACAAGATGCATCTTGAATTACACCCTTCCCTTCCCACACACCAACATGAATATTCTTGAATTAATTTTCTTGACTTGAACCCATCCCTTCCCACAACCAACAAAATGCATCTTGAATTACACACTTCCCTTCCCACACACCATCATGAATATTTTTGAATTAATTTTCTTCACTTGAACCCTTCCCTTCTCACAACCAACAAGATGCATCTTGAATTACACCCTTCCATTCCCACACACCAACATGAATATTCTGGAATTAATTTTCTTGACTTGAACCCTTCCTTTACCACAACCAACAAGAGGCTTCTTGAATTACACGCTTCCCTTCCCACACAACAACATGAATATTCTTGAATTAATTTTCTTCACTTGGAACCTTCCCTTCCCACAACGAACAAGATGCATCTTGAATTACACCCTTCCCTTCCCACACACCAACATGAATATTCTTGATTTAATTTTCTTGACTTGAACACTTCCCTTCCCACAACCAACAAGATGCATCTGGAATTACACCCTTCCCTTCCCACACACCAACATGAATACACTTGAATTGATTTTCTTCACTTGAACCCTTCCCTTACCACAACCAACAAGATGCATCTTGAATTACACCCTCCCTTCCCACACAACAACATGAATATTCTTGAATTAATTTTCTTGACCTGAACCCTTCCCTTCCCACAACCAACAAGATGCATCTTGAATTACACCCTTCCCTTCCCACACGCCAACATGAATATTCTTGAATCAATTTTCTTGACTTGAACCCTTCTCTTTCCACAACCAACAAGATGCATCTTGAATTACACACTTCCCTCCCACACACCAACATGAATATACTTGAATTAATTTTCTTGACTTGAACCCTTCCCTTCCCGCAACCAACAAGATGCATCTTGTATTACAACCTTCCCTTCCCACAACCAACAAGATGCATCTTGAATTACCCCCTTCCATTCCCACACACCAACATGAATATTCTTGAATTAATTTTCTTGAGTCAACCCATCCCTTCCCACAACCAACAAAATGCATCTTGAATTACACACTTCCCTTCCCACACACCAACATGAATATTCTTGAATTAATTTTCTTCACTTGAACCCTTCCCTTCTCACAACCAACAAGATGCATCTTGAATCACACCCTTCCATTCCCACACACCAACATGAATATTCTTGAATTAATTTTCTTGACTTGAACCCTTCCCTTACCACAACCAACAAGATGCTTCTTGAATTACACGCTTCCCTTCCCACACAACAACATGAATATTCTTGAATTAATTTTCTCCACTTGAAACCTTCCCTTCCCACAACCAACAAGATGCATCTTGAATTACACACTTCCCTTCCCACACACCAACATGAATATTCTTGAATTAATTTTCTTGACTTGAACCCTTCCCTTCCCACACACCAACATGAATATTCTTGAATTAATTTTCTTGACTTTAACTCTTCCCTTCCCACAACCAACAAGATCCATCTTGAAATACTCCCTTCCCTTTCCACACACCAACATGAATATTCTTGAATTAATTTTCTTGACTTGAACCCTTCCCTTCACGCAACCAATAAGATGCATCTTGAATTACACCCTTCCCTTCCCACACACCAACATGAATATACTTGAATTAATTTTCTTGACTTGAACCCTTCCCTTCCCGCAACCAACAAGATGCATCTTGAATTACACACTTCCCTTCCCACACACAAACATGAATATTCTTGAATTAATTTTCTTGACATGAACCCTTCCCTTCCCACACACGAACATGAATATTCTTGAATTAATTTTCTTGACTTGAACCCTTCGCTTCCCAACCAAAAAAATTTATCTTGAATTACACCCTTCCCTCCCACACACCAACATGAATATTCATGAAATAATTTTCTTCACTGGAACCTTTCCCTTCCCACAACCAACAAAATGCATCTTGAATTACACACACTTCCTTTCCCACACACCAACATGAATATTCTTGACTTCAGCCCTTCCCTTCCCACTACCAACAAGATGTACCTTGAATTACCCTCTTCCCTTTTCACAGACATACATGAATATTCTTGAATTAATTTTCTTGACTTGAACCCTTCCCTTCCCACACACGAACATGAATATTCTTGAATTAATTTTCTTGACTTGGACTCTTCCCTTCCCACAAAAAACAAGATGCATCTTGAATTACACCCTTCCCTTCCCACACACCAACATGAATATTCATGAATTAATTTTCTTCACTGGAACCTTTCCCTTCCCACAACCAACAACATGCATCTTGAATTATACCCTTCCCTTCCCTTCCCACACACCAACATGAATATTTTTGAATTAATTTTCTTGACTTGAGTCGTTCCTTCCCACAACCAACAAGATGCATCTTGGATTACACCCTTCTCTTCCCACAACCAACAAGATGCATCTTGAATTACACCCTTCCCTTCCCACACACCAACATGAATATTCTTGAATTAATTTTCTTGACTTGAACCCTTCCCTTCCCGCAACCAACAAGATGCATCTTGAATTACACACTTCCCTTCCCACACACAAACATGAATATTCTTGAATTAATTTTCTTGACATGAACCCTTCCCTTCCCACACACGAACATGAATATTCTTGAATTAATTTTCTTGACTTGGACTCTTCCCTTCCCACAAAAAACAAGATGCATCTTGAATTACACCCTTCCCTTGCTACACACCAACATGAATATTCTTGAATTTATTTTCTTGACTTGAACCCTTCGCTTCCCAACCAAAAAAATTTATCTTGAATTACACCCTTCCCTCCCACACACCAACATGAATATTCATGAATTAATTTTCTTCACTGGAACCTTTCCCTTCCCACAACCAACAAAATGCATCTTGAATTACACACACTTCCTTTCCCACACACCAACATGAATATTCTTGACTTCAGCCCTTCCCTTCCCACTACCAACAAGATGTACCTTGAATTACCCTCTTCCCTTTTCACAGACATACATGAATATTCTTGAATTAATTTTCTTGACTTGAACCCTTCCCTTCCCACACACGAACATGAATATTCTTGAATTAATTTTCTTGACTTGGACTCTTCCCTTCCCACAAAAAACAAGATGCATCTTGAATTACACCCTTCCCTTCCCACACACCAACATGAATATTCATGAATTAATTTTCTTCACTGGAACCTTTCCCTTCCTACAACCAACAACATGCATCTTGAATTATACCCTTCCCTTCCCTTCCCACACACCAACATGAATATTTTTGAATTAATTTTCTTGACTTGAGTCGTTCCTTCCCACAACCAACAAGATGCATCTTGGATTACACCCTTCTCTTCCCACAACCAACAAGATGCATCTTGAATTACACCCTTCCCTTCCCACACACCAACATGAATATTCTTGAATTAATTTTCTTGACTTGAACCCATCCCTTCCCACAACCAACAAAATGCATCTTGAATTACACACTTCCCTTCCCACACACCATCATGAATATTTTTGAATTAATTTTCTTCACTTGAACCCTTCCCTTCTCACAACCAACAAGATGCATCTTGAATTACACCCTTCCATTCCCACACACCAACATGAATATTCTGGAATTAATTTTCTTGACTTGAACCCTTCCTTTACCACAACCAACAAGAGGCTTCTTGAATTACACGCTTCCCTTCCCACACAACAACATGAATATTCTTGAATTAATTTTCTTCACTTGGAACCTTCCCTTCCCACAACGAACAAGATGCATCTTGAATTACACCCTTCCCTTCCCACACACCAACATGAATATTCTTGAATTAATTTTCTTGACTTGAACACTTCCCTTCCCACAACCAACAAGATGCATCTGGAACTACACCCTTCCCTTCCCACACACCAACATGAATACACTTGAATTGATTTTCTTCACTTGAACCCTTCCCTTACCACAACCAACAAGATGCATCTTGAATTACACCCTCCCTTCCCACACAACAACATGAATATTCTTGAATTAATTTTCTTGACCTGAACCCTTCCCTTCCCACAACCAACAAGATGCATCTTGAATTACACCCTTCCCTTCCCACACGCCAACATGAATATTCTTGAATCAATTTTCTTGACTTGAACCCTTCTCTTTCCACAACCAACAAGATGCATCTTGAATTACACACTTCCCTCCCACACACCAACATGAATATACTTGAATTAATTTTCTTGACTTGAACCCTTCCCTTCCCGCAACCAACAAGATGCATCTTGAATTACACACTTCCCTTCCCACACACAAACATGAATATTCTTGAATTAATTTTGTTGACATGAACCCTTCCCTTCCCACACACGAACATGAATATTCTTGAATTAATTTTCTTGACTTGGACTCTTCCCTTCCCACAAAAAACAAGATGCATCTTGAATTACACCCTTCCCTTGCTACACACCAACATGAATATTCTTGAATTTATTTTCTTGACTTGAACCCTTCGCTTCCCAACCAAAAAAATTTATCTTGAATTACACCCTTCCCTCCCACACACCAACATGAATATTCATGAATTAATTTTCTTCACTGGAACCTTTCCCTTCCCACAACCAACAAAATGCATCTTGAATTACACACACTTCCTTTCCCACACACCAACATGAATATTCTTGACTTCAGCCCTTCCCTTCCCACTACCAACAAGATGTACCTTGAATTACCCTCTTCCCTTTTCACAGACATACATGAATATTCTTGAATTAATTTTCTTGACTTGAACCCTTCCCTTCCCACACACGAACATGAATATTCTTGAATTAATTTTCTTGACTTGGACTCTTCCCTTCCCACAAAAAACAAGATGCATCTTGAATTACACCCTTCCCTTCCCACACACCAACATGAATATTCATGAATTAATTTTCTTCACTGGAACCTTTCCCTTCCCACAACCAACAACATGCATCTTGAATTATACCCTTCCCTTCCCTTCCCACACACCAACATGAATATTTTTGAATTAATTTTCTTGACTTGAGTCGTTCCTTCCCACAACCAACAAGATGCATCTTGGATTACACCCTTCTCTTCCCACAACCAACAAGATGCATCTTGAATTACACCCTTCCCTTCCCACACACCAACATGAATATTCTTGAATTAATTTTCTTGACTTGAACCCATCCCTTCCCACAACCAACAAAATGCATCTTGAATTACACACTTCCCTTCCCACACACCATCATGAATATTTTTGAATTAATTTTCTTCACTTGAACCCTTCCCTTCTCACAACCAACAAGATGCATCTTGAATTACACCCTTCCATTCCCACACACCAACATGAATATTCTGGAATTAATTTTCTTGACTTGAACCCTTCCTTTACCACAACCAACAAGAGGCTTCTTGAATTACACGCTTCCCTTCCCACACAACAACATGAATATTCTTGAATTAATTTTCTTCACTTGGAACCTTCCCTTCCCACAACGAACAAGATGCATCTTGAATTACACCCTTCCCTTCCCACACACCAACATGAATATTCTTGATTTAATTTTCTTGACTTGAACACTTCCCTTCCCACAACCAACAAGATGCATCTGGAATTACACCCTTCCCTTCCCACACACCAACATGAATACACTTGAATTGATTTTCTTCACTTGAACCCTTCCCTTACCACAACCAACAAGATGCATCTTGAATTACACCCTCCCTTCCCACACAACAACATGAATATTCTTGAATTAATTTTCTTGACCTGAACCCTTCCCTTCCCACAACCAACAAGATGCATCTTGAATTACACCCTTCCCTTCCCACACGCCAACATGAATATTCTTGAATCAATTTTCTTGACTTGAACCCTTCTCTTTCCACAACCAACAAGATGCATCTTGAATTACACACTTCCCTCCCAAACACCAACATGAATATTCTTGAATTAATTTTCTTGACTTGAACCCTTCCCTTCCCACAACCAACAAGATGCATCTTGGATTTCACCCTTCCCTTCCCACAACCAACAAGATGCATGTTGAATTACACCCTTCCCTTCCCACACACCAACATGAGTATTCTTGAATTAATTTTCTTCACTTGAACCCTTCCCTTCTCACAACCAACAAGATGCATCTTGAATTACACCCTTCCATTCCCACACACCAACATGAATATTCTTGAATTAATTTTCTTGACTTGAACCCTTCCCTTACCACAACCAACAAGATGCTTCTTGAATTACACACTTCCCTTCCCACACAACAACATGAATATTCTTGAATTAATTTGCTTCACTTGAAACTTTCCCTTCCCACAACGAACAAGATGCATCTTGAATTACACCCTTCCCTTCCCACACACATACATGAATATTCTTGAATTAATTTTCTTGACTTGAACACTTCCCTTCCCACAACCAACAAGATGCATCTTGAATTACACCCTTCCCTTCCCACACACCAACATGAATATTCTTGAATTAATTTTCTTCACTTGAAACTTTCACTTCCCACAACGAACAAGATGCATCTTGAATTACACCCTTCCCTTCCCACACACCAACATGAATATTCTTGAATTAATTTTCTTGACTTGAACACTTCCCTTCCCACAACCAACAAGATGCATCTTGAATTACACCCTTCCCCTCCCACACACCAATATGAATACACTTGAATTGATTTTCTTCACTTGAACCCTTTCCTTACCACAACGAACAAGATGCATCTTGAATTACACCCTTCCCTACCCACACACCAACAAGAATATTCATGAATTAATTTTCTTGACTTGAACACTTCCCTTCCCACAACCAATAAGATGCATCTTGAATTACCCCCTACCTTTCCCACACACCAACATGAATATTCTTGAATTAATTTTCTTGACTTGAACCCTTCCCTTCCCACAACCAGCAAGGTGCATCTTGAATTACACCCTTCCCTTTCCACACACCAACATGAATATTCTTGAATTAATTTTCTTGACTTGAACCCTTCCCTTCCCACAACCAACAAGATGCATCATGAATTACACCCTTCTCTTCCCACACACCAAAATGATTATTCTTGAATTAATTTTCTTGACTTGAACCCTTCCCTTCCCACAACCAATAAGATGCATGTTGAATTACACACTTCCTTACCCGCACATGAACATGAATATTCTTGAATTAATTTTCTTGACTGGAATCCTTCCCATCCCACAACCAATAAGATGCGCCTTGAATTACACTCTTCCCACACACCAACATGATTATTCTTGAATTAATTTTCTTCACTTGAACCCTTGCCCTTCCCGCAACCAACAAGATGCATCTTGAATTACACACTTCCCTTCCCACACACCAACATGAATATTCTTGAATTAATTTTCTTGACTTGAACCCTTCCCTTCCCACACACCAACATGAATATTCTTGAATTAATTTTCTTGACTTTAACTCTTCCCTTCCCACAACAAACAAGATCCATCTTGAAATACTCCCTTCCCTTTCCACACACCAACATGAATATTCTTGAATTAATTTTCTTGACTTGAACCCTTCCCTTCCCACACACCAACATGAATATTCTTGAATTAATTTTCTTGACTTTAACCCTTCCCTTCCCACAACCAGCAAGGTGCATCTTGAATTACACCCTTCCCTTTCCACACACCAACATGAATATTCTTGAATTAATTTTCTTGACTTGAACCCTTCCCTTCCCACAACCAACAAGATGCATCATGAATTACACCCTTCTCTTCCCACACACCAAAATGATTATTCTTGAATTAATTTTCTTGACTTGAACCCTTCCCTTCCCACAACCAATAAGATGCATGTTGAATTACACACTTCCTTACCCGCACATGAACATGAATATTCTTGAATTAATTTTCTTGACTGGAATCCTTCCCATCCCACAACCAATAAGATGCGCCTTGAATTACACTCTTCCCACACACCAACATGATTATTCTTGAATTAATTTTCTTCACTTGAACCCTTGCCCTTCCCGCAACCAACAAGATGCATCTTGAATTACACACTTCCCTTCCCACACACCAACATGAATATTCTTGAATTAATTTTCTTGACTTGAACCCTTCCCTTCCCACACACCAACATGAATATTCTTGAATTAATTTTCTTGACTTTAACTCTTCCCTTCCCACAACAAACAAGATCCATCTTGAAATACTCCCTTCCCTTTCCACGCACCAACATGAATATTCTTGAATTAATTTTCTTGACTTGAACCCTTCCCTTCCCGCAACTAAAAAGTTGCATCTTGAATTACACACTTCCCTTCCCACACACCAACATGAATATTCTTGAATTAATTTTCTTGACTTGAACCCTTCCCTTCCCACAAAAAACAAGATGCATCTTGAATTACACCCTTCCCTTGCCACACACCAACATGAATATTCTTGAATTTATTTTCTTGACTTGAACCCTTCGCTTCTCAACCAACAAGATGCATCTTGAATTACACCCTTCCCTTCCCACACACCAACATGAATATTCATGAATTAATTTTCTTCACTTGAACCTTTCCCTTCCCACAACCAACAAAATGCATCTTGAATTACACACACTTCCTTTCCCACACACCAACATGAATATTCTTGACTTGAGCCCTTCCCTTCCCACTACCAACAAGATGTACCTTGAATTACCCTCTTCCCTTTTCACAGACATACATGAATATTCTTGAATTAATTTTCTTGACTTGAACCCTTCCCTTCCCACAACCAACAAGATGCATCTTGTATTACACCCTTCCCTTCCCACACGCCAACATGAATATTCTTGAATCAATTTTCTTGACTTGAACCCTTCTCTTTCCACAACCAACAAGATGCATCTTGAATTACACACTTCCCTCCCACACACCAACATGAATATACTTGAATTAATTTTCTTGACTTGAACCCTTCTCTTTCCACAACCAACAAGATGCATCTTGAATTACACACTTCCCTCCCACACACCAACATGAATATACTTGAATTAATTTTCTTGACTTGAACCCTTCCCTTCCCGCAACCAACAAGATGCATCTTGAATTACACACTTCCCTTCCCACACACAAACATGAATATTCTTGAATTAATTTTCTTGACATGAACCCTTCCCTTCCCACACACGAACATGAATATTCTTGAATTAATTTTCTTGACTTGGACTCTTCCCTTCCCACAAAAAACAAGATGCATCTTGAATTACACCCTTCCCTTGCTACACACCAACATGAATATTCTTGAATTTATTTTCTTGACTTGAACCCTTCGCTTCCCAACCAAAAAAATTTATCTTGAATTACACCCTTCCCTCCCACACACCAACATGAATATTCATGAATTAATTTTCTTCACTGGAACCTTTCCCTTCCCACAACCAACAAAATGCATCTTGAATTACACACACTTCCTTTCCCACACACCAACATGAATATTCTTGACTTCAGCCCTTCCCTTCCCACTACCAACAAGATGTACCTTGAATTACCCTCTTCCCTTTTCACAGACATACATGAATATTCTTGAATTAATTTTCTTGACTTGAACCCTTCCCTTCCCACACACGAACATGAATATTCTTGAATTAATTTTCTTGACTTGGACTCTTCCCTTCCCACAAAAAACAAGATGCATCTTGAATTACACCCTTCCCTTCCCACACACCAACATGAATATTCATGAATTAATTTTCTTCACTGGAACCTTTCCCTTCCCACAACCAACAACATGCATCTTGAATTATACCCTTCCCTTCCCTTCCCACACACCAACATGAATATTTTTGAATTAATTTTCTTGACTTGAGTCGTTCCTTCCCACAACCAACAAGATGCATCTTGGATTACACCCTTCTCTTCCCACAACCAACAAGATGCATCTTGAATTACACCCTTCCCTTCCCACACACCAACATGAATATTCTTGAATTAATTTTCTTGACTTGAACCCATCCCTTCCCACAACCAACAAAATGCATCTTGAATTACACACTTCCCTTCCCACACACCATCATGAATATTTTTGAATTAATTTTCTTCACTTGAACCCTTCCCTTCTCACAACCAACAAGATGCATCTTGAATTACACCCTTCCATTCCCACACACCAACATGAATATTCTGGAATTAATTTTCTTGACTTGAACCCTTCCTTTACCACAACCAACAAGAGGCTTCTTGAATTACACGCTTCCCTTCCCACACAACAACATGAATATTCTTGAATTAATTTTCTTCACTTGGAACCTTCCCTTCCCACAACGAACAAGATGCATCTTGAATTACACCCTTCCCTTCCCACACACCAACATGAATATTCTTGATTTAATTTTCTTGACTTGAACACTTCCCTTCCCACAACCAACAAGATGCATCTTGAATTACACCCTCCCTTCCCACACAACAACATGAATATTCTTGAATTAATTTTCTTGACCTGAACCCTTCCCTTCCCACAACCAACAAGATGCATCTTGAATTACACCCTTCCCTTCCCACACGCCAACATGAATATTCTTGAATCAATTTTCTTGACTTGAACCCTTCTCTTTCCACAACCAACAAGATGCATCTTGAATTACACACTTCCCTCCCAAACACCAACATGAATATTCTTGAATTAATTTTCTTGACTTGAACCCTTCCCTTCCCACAACCAACAAGATGCATCTTGGATTTCACCCTTCCCTTCCCACAACCAACAAGATGCATGTTGAATTACACCCTTCCCTTCCCACACACCAACATGAGTATTCTTGAATTAATTTTCTTCACTTGAACCCTTCCCTTCTCACAACCAACAAGATGCATCTTGAATTACACCCTTCCATTCCCACACACCAACATGAATATTCTTGAATTAATTTTCTTGACTTGAACCCTTCCCTTACCACAACCAACAAGATGCTTCTTGAATTACACACTTCCCTTCCCACACAACAACATGAATATTCTTGAATTAATTTGCTTCACTTGAAACTTTCCCTTCCCACAACGAACAAGATGCATCTTGAATTACACCCTTCCCTTCCCACACACATACATGAATATTCTTGAATTAATTTTCTTGACTTGAACACTTCCCTTCCCACAACCAACAAGATGCATCTTGAATTACACCCTTCCCTTCCCACACACCAACATGAATATTCTTGAATTAATTTTCTTCACTTGAAACTTTCACTTCCCACAACGAACAAGATGCATCTTGAATTACACCCTTCCCTTCCCACACACCAACATGAATATTCTTGAATTAATTTTCTTGACTTGAACACTTCCCTTCCCACAACCAACAAGATGCATCTTGAATTACACCCTTCCCCTCCCACACACCAATATGAATACACTTGAATTGATTTTCTTCACTTGAACCCTTTCCTTACCACAACGAACAAGATGCATCTTGAATTACACCCTTCCCTACCCACACACCAACAAGAATATTCATGAATTAATTTTCTTGACTTGAACACTTCCCTTCCCACAACCAATAAGATGCATCTTGAATTACCCCCTACCTTTCCCACACACCAACATGAATATTCTTGAATTAATTTTCTTGACTTGAACCCTTCCCTTCCCACAACCAGCAAGGTGCATCTTGAATTACACCCTTCCCTTTCCACACACCAACATGAATATTCTTGAATTAATTTTCTTGACTTGAACCCTTCCCTTCCCACAACCAACAAGATGCATCATGAATTACACCCTTCTCTTCCCACACACCAAAATGATTATTCTTGAATTAATTTTCTTGACTTGAACCCTTCCCTTCCCACAACCAATAAGATGCATGTTGAATTACACACTTCCTTACCCGCACATGAACATGAATATTCTTGAATTAATTTTCTTGACTGGAATCCTTCCCATCCCACAACCAATAAGATGCGCCTTGAATTACACTCTTCCCACACACCAACATGATTATTCTTGAATTAATTTTCTTCACTTGAACCCTTGCCCTTCCCGCAACCAACAAGATGCATCTTGAATTACACACTTCCCTTCCCACACACCAACATGAATATTCTTGAATTAATTTTCTTGACTTGAACCCTTCCCTTCCCACACACCAACATGAATATTCTTGAATTAATTTTCTTGACTTTAACTCTTCCCTTCCCACAACAAACAAGATCCATCTTGAAATACTCCCTTCCCTTTCCACACACCAACATGAATATTCTTGAATTAATTTTCTTGACTTGAACCCTTCCCTTCCCACACACCAACATGAATATTCTTGAATTAATTTTCTTGACTTTAACCCTTCCCTTCCCACAACCAGCAAGGTGCATCTTGAATTACACCCTTCCCTTTCCACACACCAACATGAATATTCTTGAATTAATTTTCTTGACTTGAACCCTTCCCTTCCCACAACCAACAAGATGCATCATGAATTACACCCTTCTCTTCCCACACACCAAAATGATTATTCTTGAATTAATTTTCTTGACTTGAACCCTTCCCTTCCCACAACCAATAAGATGCATGTTGAATTACACACTTCCTTACCCGCACATGAACATGAATATTCTTGAATTAATTTTCTTGACTGGAATCCTTCCCATCCCACAACCAATAAGATGCGCCTTGAATTACACTCTTCCCACACACCAACATGATTATTCTTGAATTAATTTTCTTCACTTGAACCCTTGCCCTTCCCGCAACCAACAAGATGCATCTTGAATTACACACTTCCCTTCCCACACACCAACATGAATATTCTTGAATTAATTTTCTTGACTTGAACCCTTCCCTTCCCACACACCAACATGAATATTCTTGAATTAATTTTCTTGACTTTAACTCTTCCCTTCCCACAACAAACAAGATCCATCTTGAAATACTCCCTTCCCTTTCCACACACCAACATGAATATTCTTGAATTAATTTTCTTGACTTGAACCCTTCCCTTCCCGCAACTAAAAAGTTGCATCTTGAATTACACACTTCCCTTCCCACACACCAACATGAATATTCTTGAATTAATTTTCTTGACTTGAACCCTTCCCTTCCCACAAAAAACAAGATGCATCTTGAATTACACCCTTCCCTTGCCACACACCAACATGAATATTCTTGAATTTATTTTCTTGACTTGAACCCTTCGCTTCTCAACCAACAAGATGCATCTTGAATTACACCCTTCCCTTCCCACACACCAACATGAATATTCATGAATTAATTTTCTTCACTTGAACCTTTCCCTTCCCACAACCAACAAAATGCATCTTGAATTACACACACTTCCTTTCCCACACACCAACATGAATATTCTTGACTTGAGCCCTTCCCTTCCCACTACCAACAAGATGTACCTTGAATTACCCTCTTCCCTTTTCACAGACATACATGAATATTCTTGAATTAATTTTCTTGACTTGAACCCTTCCCTTCCCACAACCAACAAGATGCATCTTGTATTACACCCTTCCCTTCCCACAACCAACAAGATGCATCTTGAATTACACCCTTCCATTCCCACACACCAACATGAATATTCTTGAATTAATTTTCTTGAGTGAACCCATCCCTTCCCACAACCAACAAAATGCATCTTGAATTACACACTTCCCTTCCCACACACCAACATGAATATTCTTGAATTAATTTTCTTCACTTGAACCCTTTCCTTCTCACAACCAACAAGATGCATCTTGAATCACACCCTTCCATTCCCACACACCAACATGAATATTCATGAATTAATTTTCTTGACTTGAACCCTTCCCTTACCACAACCAACAAGATGCTTCTTGAATTACACGCTCCCCTTCCCACACAACAACATGAATATTCTTGAATTAATTTTCTTCACTTGAAACCTTCCCTTCCCACAACCAACAAGATGCATCTTGAATTACACACTTCCCTTCCCACACACCAACATGAATATTCTTGAATTAATTTTCTTGACTTGAACCCTTCCCTTCCCACACACCAACATGAATATTCTTGAATTAATTTTCTTGACTTTAACTCTTCCCTTCCCACAACCAACAAGATCCATCTTGAAATACTCCCTTCCCTTTCCACACACCAACATGAATATTCTTGAATTAATTTTCTTGACTTGAACCCTTCCCTTCCCGCAACCAACAAGATGCATCTTGAATTACACACTTCCCTTCCCACACACAAACATGAATATTCTTGAATTAATTTTCTTGACATGAACCCTTCCCTTCCCACACACGAACATGAATATTCTTGTATTAATTTTCTTGACTTGGACTCTTCCCTTCCCACAAAAAACAAGATGCATCTTGAATTACACCCTTCCCTTGCCACACACCAACATGAATATTCTTGAATTTATTTTCTTGACTTGAACCCTTCGCTTCCCAACCAAAAAATTTTATCTTGAATTACACCCTTCCCTCCCACACACCAACATGAATATTCATGAATTAATTTTCTTCACTGGAACCTTTCCCTTCCCACAACCAACAAAATGCATCTTGAATTACACACACTTCCTTTCCCACACACCAACATGAATATTCTTGACTTCAGCCCTTCCCTTCCCACTACCAACAAGATGTACCTTGAATTACCCTCTTCCCTTTTCACAGACATACTTGAATATTCTTGAATTAATTTTCTTGACTTGAACACTTCCCTTCCCACACACGAACATGAATACTCTTGAATTAATTTTCTTGACTTGGACTCTTCCCTTCCCACAACCAACAAGATGCATCTTGAATTACACCCTTCCCTTCCCACACACCAACATGAATATTCATGAATTAATTTTCTTCACTGGAACCTTTCCCTTCCCACAACCAACAACATGCATCTTGAATTATACCCTTCCCTTCCCTTCCCACACACCAACATGAATATTTTTGAATTAATTTTCTTGACTTGAGTCGTTCCTTCCCACAACCAACAAGATGCATCTTGGATTACACCCTTCTCTTCCCACAACCAACAAGATGCATCTTGAATTACACCCTTCTCTTCCCACAACCAACAAGATGCATCTTGAATTACACCCTTCCCTTCCCACACACCAACATGAATATTCTTGAATTAATTTTCTTGACTTGAACCCATCCCTTCCCACAACCAACAAAATGCATCTTGAATTACACACTTCCCTTCCCACACACCATCATGAATATTTTTGAATTAATTTTCTTCACTTGAACCCTTCCCTTCTCACAACCAACAAGATGCATCTTGAATTACACCCTTCCATTCCCACACACCAACATGAATATTCTGGAATTAATTTTCTTGACTTGAACCCTTCCTTTACCACAACCAACAAGAGGCTTCTTGAATTACACGCTTCCCTTCCCACACAACAACATGAATATTCTTGAATTAATTTTCTTCACTTGGAACCTTCCCTTCCCACAACGAACAAGATGCATCTTGAATTACACCCTTCCCTTCCCACACACCAACATGAATATTCTTGAATTAATTTTCTTGACTTGAACACTTCCCTTCCCACAACCAACAAGATGCATCTGGAATTACACCCTTCCCTTCCCACACACCAACATGAATACACTTGAATTGATTTTCTTCACTTGAACCCTTCCCTTACCACAACCAACAAGATGCATCTTGAATTACACCCTCCCTTCCCACACAACAACATGAATATTCTTGAATTAATTTTCTTGACCTGAACCCTTCCCTTCCCACAACCAACAAGATGCATCTTGAATTACACCCTTCCCTTCCCACACGCCAACATGAATATTCTTGAATCAATTTTCTTGACTTGAACCCTTCCCTTCTCACAACCAACAAGATGCATCTTGAATTACACCCTTCCCTACCCACTTACCATCAAGAATATTCATGAATTAATTTTCTTGACTTGAACCCTTCCCTTCCCACAACCAATAAGATGCATCTTGAATTACTCCCTTCCTTTCCAACACACCAACATGAATATTCTTGAATTAATTTTCTTGACTTGAACCCTTCTCTTTCCACAACCAACAAGATGCATCTTGAATTACACACTTCCCTCCCAAACACCAACATGAATATTCTTGAATTAATTTTCTTGACTTGAACCCTTCCCTTCCACAACCAACAAGATGCATCTTGGATTACACCCTTCCCTTCCCACAACCAACAAGATGCATGTTGAATTACACCCTTCCCTTCCCACACACCAACATGAGTATTCTTGAATTAATTTTCTTCACTTGAACCCTTCCCTTCTCACAACCAACAAGATGCATCTTGAATTACACCCTTCCATTCCCACACACCAACATGAATAATCTTGTATTAATTTTCTTGACTTGCACCCTTCCCTTACCACAACCAACAAGATGCTTCTTGAATTACACCCTTCCCTTCCCACACAACAACATGAATATTCTTGAATTAATTTTCTTCACTTAAAACTTTCCCTTCCCACAACGAACAAGATGCATCTTGAATTACACCTTTCCCTTCCCACACACCAACATGAATATTCTTGAATTAATTTTCTTGACTTGAACACTTCCCTTCCCACAACCAACAAGATGCATCTTGAATTACACCCTTCCCTTCCCACACACCAACATGAATATTCTTGAATTAATTTTCTTCAGTTGAAACTTTCCCTTCCCACAACGAACAAGATGCATCTTGAATTACACCCTTCCCTTCCCACACACCAACATGAATATTCTTGAATTAATTTTCTTGACTTGAACACTTCCCTTCCCACAACCAACAAGATGCATCTTGAATTACACCCTTCCCCTCCCACACACCAATATGAATACACTTGAATTGATTTTCTTCACTTGAACCCTTTCCTTAACACAACGAACAAGATGCATCTTGAATTACACCCTTGCCTTCCCACACACCAACATGAATATTCTTGAATTAATTTTCTTGACTTGAACCCTTCCCTTCTCACAACCAACAAGATGCATCTTGAATTACACACTTCCCTACCCACACACCAACAAGAATATTCATGAATTAATTTTCTTGACTTGAACCCTTCCCTTCCCACAACCAATAAGATGCATCTTGAATTACCCCCTTCCTTTCCCCCACACCAACATGAATATAATTGAAATAATTTTCTTGACTTGAACCCTTCCCTTCCCACAACCAGCAAGGTGCATCTTGAATTACACCCTTCCCTTTCCACACACCAACATGAATATTCTTGAATTAATTTTCTTGACTTGAACCCTTCCCTTCCCACAACCAACAAGATGCATCATGAATTACACCCTTCTCTTCCCACACACCAAAATGAATATTCTTGAATTAATTTTCTTGACTTGAACCCTTCCCTTCCCACAACCAATCAGATGCATCTTGAATTACACCCTTCCTTACCCACACATGAACATGAATATTCTTGAATTAATTTTCTTGACTGGAATCCTTCCCTTCCCACAACCAATAAGATGCGCCTTGAATTACACTCTTCCCACACACCAACATGATTATTCTTGAATTAATTTTCTTCACTTGAACCCTTCCCTTCCCGCAACCAATAAGATGCATCTTGAATTACACCCTTCCCTTCCCACACACCAACATGAATATTCTTGAATTAATTTTCTTGACTTGAACCCTTCCCTTCCCGCAACCAACAAGATGCATCTTGAATTACACACTTCCCTTCCCACACACCAACATGAATATTCTTGAATTAATTTTCTTGACTATAACCCTTCCCTTCCCACAACCAACAAGATGCATCTTGAATTACTGTCTTCCCTTCCCACACACGAACATGAATATTCTTGAATTAATTTTCTTGACTTGAACCCTTCCCTTCCCACAAAAAACAAGATGCATCTTGAATTACACCCTTCCCATGCCACACACCAACATGAATATTCTTGAATTTATTTTCTTGACCTTGAACCCTTCGCTTCCCAACCAAAAAAATTTATCTTGAATTACACCCTTCCCTTCCCACACACCAACATGAATATTCATGAATTAATTTTCTTCACTTGAACCCTTCCCTTCCCACAACCAACAAAATGCATCTTGAATTACACACACTTCCTTTCCCACACACCAACATGAATATTCTTGACTTGAGCCCTTCCCTTCCCACTACCAACAAGATGTACCTTGAATTACCCTCTTCCCTTTTCACAGACATACATGAATATTCTTGAATTAATTTTCTTGACTTGAACCCTTCCCTTCCCACAACCAACAACATGCATCTTGAATTACACCCTTCCCTTCCTTTACTTTTGTATTCTATTAGACGTTGGAACAATCAAATGTGCGATGTTTATAGGTCAAATTGCAGTAAAAGTTAAATTTAGGGTTCGGTTTTGTTGTTTCACCTACAATATGATGCTAGAGCTGCTCATAGCAGTGTCTTTTCTTTATAATATTGTATTAAGAGCAAACAGGTATATCTTTCGTAATTGGACTGCATGCAAACTTAAAAATATCCATGATTGAAAATTACTTTAAAATCCATTGAAATGAGAAAATTGAGATACAATTTTTAAATAAATTTTATTTGAAAGAATTTTTTCTATTCGAGAGCGTGAAAAACGAAATTGTATGATGTTCATAAATTAAGAAAAATTTCAGTAAAGGCACAATTTTTGGGTTAGGTCGTTGCCATCATCTGTATAATGTCACAATTGGCATTGTGTTTGTAGTTTTTTGTATATTCTGAAGATGACTCAGTGAAAGAGTCGAAACATGTAAATTTTTATTATTTTAATGTGTTTTTATTGAAATGACGTCTTTTAAGCAAATAATTGTGTTTTAATATTTATTTTGACATTTGTTTGGAATATATATTATTATCGTATAGTTAATAGCAGATGTAATTAAGACGATTTTACTTATATTTATATTTCTTATTGGTCTTTCTAACGATTCATGGACGGGAATTCACCAATTTCAGTTATTGTCATTGCCGTATTATTTCATTTTAATGTATTTTACCCGGGAAGACCCTTATTATCGACACGGGCAAAGCCGGGTAGTTCTGCTAGATTTTTAATATTATCCTTACCTGTTTATGATGAACTTTATTTGGTACTGACAATAAAAGCAGTGCATATTGAAACTTCACTTGGCATTTCAAAAAAACTAAATTCAGAGTAGTAATAACCTTTCTTTCTACAGTGTAGCTAAAACAAAACCTTTATTCAAAGTTTAAATTTGGCATTGTGCTAAGCCAGCTTTGAAAAGAGGTCGCAAAGATGCCGCATTTTTCCAGATACGTCTTTAATTTTAACATTTAAAGTCACTCGAGGCATATTGAGCGATCAACCCAATGCAAACTAGTCACGAATCCCATAGTATTTATATGATTTATTCTACTTAAGTGTTCTCAGATCTTTTAAAGCTTCAAAATTTTAGAAATTATTATTTTTTTATGTTAAACTCCTACATTTTCTGAACATTTTGATATAATTGTTTCCTTGAAATTCTCATTATAACAGAAGTTATGGCTTTTAGAATTATACGTGCTCAATAGCTGAAGCGGCGTTTCCGAAACTTTGAAGTCATTTTTCTCCAAATGACTTTTTTGGACATAACGCGCAGGATACCTCAAAAACTTCTGAATAATTTTCATGAAATTTTCAGAAAATATAGTTCATGTTAGTCAGTATAAACTGAACTAAAATCTTCCGTTTATTGTTCAAAAAATATTTTTTTAGGAGATTATACTGTTGAAATTATCAAAATTTTGTATTAGCTAAATATAACTTTGCATTAAAAATATAAAAATGCTGTAAATACAAATTTATTTAGGTTCAGGGTAATTATTACAATCTGAAGTATAAGTAGGCCCCAAAATTTCCGTTCTAGTTGCAATATTTATTTTGTAATCCGGCGCGTAAGCTGTTATGCCAATTTTCTGCTCGACAAATGTCTCACAGTTTCGAGCCCCCTATAATTACTACTTCTGCATCTTGCAATTTTTTAAATATGTGAAACGAAAGAACATACTTATATCTTTCATCCCAATAAAAATTGTGTTTTAAAATCATATACATTTTAAGACATTAAATGTTGAGAATGGTTTTTTTTTTCAATTTTAAGAGTCCTGAGACCCCTTAAATTAGTTTGTTTTTAACAATTTGACGTTTATTGTTTTTATACTGCTACTGGACATTACATTACACAGGGCTCGCACCGTTCCTAAAATTTTCGCACTTTGCCACCACTAAATTAAAACGAAAATGTTTGTTGTATAATTCTATTATAGATGTTAAAGGAATCTCCCACGAAGAATTATAATCAAGCAGGACGGTCGTTCTGCCAAGCCAAGCTGAAAAAAAATGCTAACCCCGCCAAACAAACAAACGCCAAGAATAACGGCAAGACACCGTAACTGCTTATTATACTGATGACAACTTCTCCATGTTAAATGGACGAAATATGCCAGCGTAACATTTCCCATATCAAAAGA
The DNA here is from genome assembly GCA_963932465.1 of Maratus speciosus. Classification (NCBI taxonomy): domain Eukaryota; kingdom Metazoa; phylum Arthropoda; class Arachnida; order Araneae; family Salticidae; genus Maratus; species Maratus speciosus. The sequence continues at coordinate 47,150,212 of OZ010786.1, read as the reverse complement.
AGCAATCATCGCAGAAAAATAAAACCATCACCAGAAGGACCTAATAAAGAAGATCTTCAATTTAAGATCAAATGCATCCTCATAAATTAATTATAAACAGAGATATAGATTTTTTTAAATAACGTCCAGATACTGAAAATGACAGATTTATTTTCTTCGTCGCAACTTATGTTTCAATTGAGGTAGAGACTTAAATAATGGACAGAAAAAAGTAAGGATTGAATTTTTGGATAGATATTTAATCAATCTACGTGCTTTTATAAAATTCAGCTTTAAAAACATTAATTTTCTATTCATAATTAGCGAAAAACTGTTAATTAGTTCTAAAGTTTACAAATTATGCCAAATAGCGATAAACCCGCCAAAATATTTTAGAAATCTTACACTTTTCTTTTATATTATCCTTTTGCATTGATTTCATCGAAGATAACTATGGCTGAGATTCAGATAGAATTTTCGCTGTTAGCGAAATGAGTTTGACCAATCAGAAGCCTGCATGTTTGAGAATATTTGCTGTTTCTGGATCCCGGCCTATGTCATGAAAGTTTTGAGTCATTTTTTTAGTGCCGTGGATGAAGTGCAATGTTTGTAGAAATGTAGGCTAGGATCCAGATAGATTTTTCGCTGTTAGCGAAACGAGAATCACCAATCAATAGCCTGCATTTCTGCAAACAGCGAAAAGTTCACACAAATGCAGGCTTCTGATTGATGAATCTCGTTTCTCTAACAGCCAATAATCTATCTAGATTGCGCCCAATGGAGGATATTCCAAATATGTGTTGGAGGCTGAAAAAAGTCACGTATAGGTCAAAATTGGGAAATTTCATTAGCGGCCACTGGCCGGTAGGACTAATTTTTAAAGTGGCCACTTTCTTTAAACTAGCGGCCACTTTTTTATTTCAAAATGCTAAACAGTAAAATTTCTATAAATATTAATCTAAAACTGAGTAGCCCAAATAAATATGTTAATATAAATATACTGGAACCAAAAAAAGTAGAATCCTTGATGAAATGCAAGAAAATTTTATTATCTCCTTGTAAAAAAATAGTCGCTTATAGACAATTTTTCACTAGCCACTGTTTTTCATTTACTGGCCCTGTGGCCGGTGGCTAGTGCTAATTTTGACCTTTATCACGTGATACCGGTAATTTATCCAAAGAACTTCTAACTGATAAGAAGGGAAGATACTACTACTTTGCCTCATGAACCGTTTCATTGGCTAGCGGGGATTTACATTACACGTCTGCGGAGCCTTCCCTTCTTTACGATAGAAGTTTTTACCTTGACCACGTGATCAAAATGCCGATGGAATATCCTCCATTATGTTGAACACAATTTTGCATTTCCACATCCAGGAAGGGTATTGATTGTCATAACAACAATACATATTCGAAACTATTTAAGGCACTGATTCTGAACTCCTTTGCTATACATTTCGATATTAAAGAAGTTGTTGTTTCCATAGTAACAGTACTTTTCTGTATTGCTTTCTCTAAAACACAAATATAGAAATTTAACAAATAGCGCTCAGAATCAACACCATAACAGAGTGCCTTTATACATAAGAGTGGTGATATATGCACAGGAAGCATGCTCATTTCAAGTTTTTGCCGAAAGTATGGCTACAGCGTCTAGAATACCTTGTGTGGAAATATGCTATTCAAACAACGCTAAAAATTTGTATCCCTTAAATGTGCGACGATACTGCTAAAATCCCAAGTATCGATCACAGCGACATCTGCGGGATTTAGTATTGCATTGTATAGACTAGCAATATCTTGCAGTTTGAGAAAACATCCTGCAGATGTCGCTGTGATCTGCATATTTCAGCAGCATCGTTGCACAGTTAAGGGATACAATATTTTAGCACTCTTTTAAGTATTACAGGGATAGCCAATTTCCACACTATATATTCTAGGTGCTATAGTACGGCAATCCACTTTCTTGAATAGAGGCTATTCTATCTACGTTATGATCACGTGGTCAAGGCAAAAACGTCTAACGTAAAGAAGGGAAGGCTCCGTCGACGTAATGTAAATCCCCGCTATCCAATGAAACAGTTCACGGGAGAAAGCAGTAGTAGTTTCCTGTTTCCCTTCTCATCAGTTAGAAGTTCTTTAGGTAAATTGCCGGTACCACGCGACTTTTTCAGCCTTGAACCCATATTTGGAATATCCTCCATTAGACGATACGCGCATGGACGAGCTTTATTAGACTAGGGAAATAATTCAATATGCATTAGTCTGACGATAATGACACGCTCGCAAAGACCTTTAACGATTTGTTTTTATCACTTCTACCAATAAACCTTTATTGGCCATATGTCGCTACTTCGTTATAGCGACACACTTGTTCCTAATTGGAGCCCGGCCTTAATGTATCAAAATACGGAGTTTGCATTCTGTACTATTCTTGAGCTCAGTTATAAAGTCTAGAAATATAGGTCGAGATCCAGGTACATTTTTGCAAACAGTGAAAAGTTAGCAATAATTCTAGCTTCTGATTGGACAATCTCGTTGCGATAACAAAGAAAAATCTACCTAGATCATGGTCATGGTGTGGAAACCGGCTAGTCCAGTAATACTTTAAAAATTGCTAAAAATTGAATCCCATAAATATTGAAAAATACTGAATGACAAATGTCGATAGCAGCAACATTTTCTAGATCTTCTCTGAGCGAAACGTTTTCTCATTTGATGTCTTTTGAAATAGTTATGTTGGAATTACCATATGTCGCTGTGATCGAAATTCATCGTTCAGCCTCGTTCAACATTTATGGGATACAATTTTTTAGCACCTTTTTAATAAGCCGATTTTTAAACTGTATCTTCTAGATACTATAGCTCCGTTATAGGCCTAGATTATATGTTGTAGAAATCGACTATCCCAGCAATACTTAAAAAAGCGCGGAAATAGTGAATCCCTTAAATGTACAACGATGTTGAATTCCAAACAGTCATTTGCAGCGACATCTGCAGGATATTTTTAAAGAAGAAAGAGACACGTGTAATGCACCGCTATAGCGTCTAGAATACATAATGTGGAAATTTGCTATCCAAGCAGCGCTAAAAAGTTGTATCTTTTAAATGTGCACTGACGCTGAAATCCAGGGAGCTGATCGCAGAGACATCTGTGATATACTTTCAAAGTAAACATCGTATTATTACAGCGGGCTTGACGCCAAGCACACAGGTCAGATGTATGTTAATAAAATGTAAAAAAAAAAAAAAAAAATGCTAGAGCGTCTAGACCAAATTATAGCGCCTAGAATATATAGTGTGGAAATTGGCTATCCCTGTAATACTTAAAAAAGTGCTAAAATATTGTATCCTTAAATGTGCAACGATGCTGCTGAAATATACAGATCGCAGCGACATCTGCAGGATATTTTCTATAACTGCAAGATATTGCTAGACTATACAAAATGTAATACGAAAATCCGGCAGATTTCGCTACGATCGATACTTGGGATTTTAGAAGTATCGTCGATCATTTATGGGATACAAATTTTTAGCGTTGTTTAATAAAATATTTCCACACAAGGTATTCTAGACGCTGTTACCAAATCGTCATAAAGTTTTAGGAAATATCCTGCAGATATCGCTGTGATCGACTCATTGGATTTCAGCATCATTTGAAATTTAAGAGATCCAATATTTTAGCACTTTTTAAAGTATTACTGGGATAGCCGATTTCCACACTATATATTCTAGGCGCTTTAGCACCGCGGTAGCTTGTCTTTTTCGTTTACCTCGGAGTAGATATAGATGAAGTCATTTGTAGCTGTTCCTAAACTGTGGCCAACCACTTATAAGGCCAGTTCATAACGTCACACGGAGTTGATTATCTGTACACGGCAATGGACACACAAAAAAAAATCGGCGCGCAGCTTTGTACTAATCATCGTGTAAAGATGCTCCAACTCTGAGGCTAACGAAAAAGACAGGCTACCGCGGTGGATCCGATTCTTATTTTTTTACAGACAGCTGGAGTCACGTGATGCTCGAATGCACCAAAGAAGGTGCGTGAAAAGAGCATCACGTGACTCCAGCGGTTTGTAAAAAAAGAAGAATCGGACACACCGCGGTAGCCTGTCTTTTTCGTTAGCCTCAGAGTTGGAGCATCTTTACACGATGATTAGTACAAAGCTGCGCGCCGATTTTTTTTTTTTGTGTCCATTGCCGTGTACAGATAATCAACGCCTCGATCCAACTCCGTATAACTTTTAAACATCATGAACTGGCCTATTATGTCATTGGTCGCGCTAACACCCTCCCTCCTGCGTCCACCGTATATAGCGGCATCTTGTACTGGAGTCTGCTAAATGGGCTGCTATCGGTCAAAATCAAGAGAGAAAAGGGCAGAATAGAGGGAAAGAACTCGTTTTTTTTTGGTAACTAGTTTTTTCACACGGGAAGATTGACATGTCTGTTCCTTTCCTTTCATAACTTCATGGTGGTGAAATAAGCCAAAGCCTCCTAAATATTTGAGAAAGTCTTGACTCGCGTCACGAAAGCATCACACAAAGCAGGCAAAGCAAAGAAACAAAATCATTCATCGGCTCGTTCATATTCACGAGCCAATGAATGATTTTTCTTCTTTGTTTTGCCTGCTTTGCGTGACGTTTTCCTGACACGTGTCAAGGCTTTCTCCAATATTTAAAGGGCGTTGAATAGGTCGGGATCAAGATAGATTTTTCGCTATTAGCGGGATGAGATTGATCAATCAGACGTCTGCATTTTTCCGAACTTTTTTATGTTTGCAGTAACAACCGAAAAGCCTGCAAGGATGGAGGCTACTGATTGGTCAATGTAATTTTACTAACAGAGAAAAATTTATCTGGATCCCGGACATTAACTTTGGTTGGTTAAACAATTTTGAATAAAATCAAATCAGGAAGCCAATGTTTGTTAACTTTTCTGGTTAGTTTAATTGAAATCTTCCTCGTCTATTACTGAAAACTAAGTTACCGTACTTTGGACAAAAAATTGAATATGAGTACACGAATTGTACATATGTCACCACTCTAACACAGTGTTGCCAGATGGGCTACTTTTTTTAATTCAGATACTTGATTGGCACCACTTTTTTGAAATTGTAAAATGCGCCTTATTTAATGACATATTAATTAAGGCGAAAACAAAGGGAATTTTACCGTTTATAATAAGTGCTGGCAATCAAGAAATCTGAATTAAAATAAAGTAGCCCAGTGTCAACACTGCTCTAACATATAAATGTTCTCTGTTATGACCATGATTCTAAGTGTAGTTGGTTAAATTTGAGTATCTGGGCATTAGAGAAAGCAATAGTGGCCCACCGTGGCTGAGTGGATAACACACCATGCCGCTAATCGCTTGAGAGCGTAGGTGGAAGCAGATTCGATTCCCGCCGTGATCCGCATGTGATATGATGTATGTGTTCAATAAATCAAACAAACAAATAAGCAAGCAAAAGTGAAAGGTACAGTTGGCCTGGAAACAACGACTTCTTTAATTCGTATAGAAAATTAATGAATAGTAGTAAATGACTCAAGTTTAAAATGTAGGCAAATGGTCTGGAAATATCAATGGCTCCCATCTAGTATTTCACAAAATTAATTTAATAGATTCACATGATGTATGACTTGATGCAACTCTTAGCTAATGAAAATTCTGCAACAAGACTTATGTAGGTAGATCTTTTGAATGAATAATTCAAAATTCTGAGAACAAAACGAAGTTCTTAAGGGCTCTTCCTCACCCCCCCCCCTCAAAAAAGGAAATACGATAGAAAGATATAAGAATTTGGATAGCTTCAATATGTCTGTGATCTTTTGTCAGAGTTCAGAAAAAGAGTCTGGGCATAAAAAAAAAAAAAAACAAATTTGACGAACGATAAGACTATAGATTTCAGGCAAATTTTAACCGAAAAATATTTAATTCTAATGTATATGCGGCTTTAATAATAAACTATTAAAGATAATCAATTTAGGGGAAATTTTATAGTAAATTAATATCCTCACATTCATGCAAATAGGTATGGATAAACAGACTTGAGTAAAATTACATATTTATTCTTTCTTCTCTATAACACGATCTAAATGAAGATGAAGTTATATGTACAGTTTATATCTTTAAATTTTTAGATTTTTTTTATCAAAAATGTTCCTTTATTATGTCTAGAATTGCTAGATTTACAGATCTTCGATTCTTTAGATGCCTGCGGGGTTTCATTCTTGGATTAACCGTAGGTATTTGTAAAGGTAAATTTATTTTGCAAAACCGTCAGCAAAAAAAGTTAGAAAAAAGAATTAATTGACAGACTACCTGTAAATATATATTTTATTTCGACTCTGTTTTTTACTAAATTTTCATCTTTCGTAGAAAATTTTAAGGAGATATAAATTGAGAAAGACTGATACTTTGAAAGAAGAAATTGACTTTCCTTACTTTTAAATTATTAATCACTATAAAGAATGAATGATAGGTAAACAAAATGTAAAATATTGTGTTTGCTCCCTGCTTATAAAGTCTATACAAGGACTAATTTTAATTTGAGCTAGTACAATTATTTCAATTATATGTCATTTGTTTTAAAAAAAGAACTCATATCTACTAAAAAACAACTTTTCAAAAGTAAAAAAAAAGCCAAGCAAAAAAAAAAAAAAAAAAAAGGTGAAAGTTGTGGCTAAAAAATAGTGTGATATCAAATTTCCAAGCTTATATTACGGTACTTATTTAACATTTTTTGATAAAAATTTACCATATGTAAGTCGAGTACCTAAGTATGCGTTGATAGAAAGCCTTTTCTCCTTTTCTAAATACATCATAACGTGTTTCTGAAAATTAATTTTTTTTAATTATGCATGATGGGCTTGGCGGCCATCTTTCCATATTTTACACAAATTTCTAAGCACTCAAGCTCGTAACATATTTGCATTATTAAGAATTTCGAACTTCTAGTTTTAGCTACAGACAGATAAATTAGAAAGTTTTTTATTTTGAAAAATCAAATGGATTTTTACTGCTTTAACTAATTAATTAACCCCCCCCCCCTCCGAAAAAAGAGAATCATAAGATGAAACCTGAAGTTACTTCAGCTTTATTTTTAGACACAAATTTTTAGGCACTCATTTCCATAAATTAAAAGAATAAAATGTTTGCTTTAATAACAATTTCGAACTTCCAATCTTAACAATGAACTTGTGGGCTTAGAAATTTGTGCAGAAATTTCTGTAAAATTGGCATTTTTTTTTCTGCGAACGAGTGACAAAATTAATTTTTTTCGACGATCATTGGTTGAATTTTGCGGTTTTTTTATTTTTATGTCCAAATTTTCGGACTGATGACCGATTTTTCAAAATTTTCGGAGTTGAATGCCTTAAATTTTTGGCAAATTCGGAACCGAATCACTCCTGTAACGTAATAATGACGGCAGATCGTTGGACGTAAAAATTAAAGCAGTCTTTTTTACGGCCGAAAAATAGGAGAAAATAAGAAAAACAGGAAAAAAAGGCAAGCGACATAAAAAATAGGAAAAATTATGAAAAATAGGAGCTCTGCGAGGTCTGCTACCATTTTACCACTAAAACTTTTTATTTTCTTCTAAAATTTTATTTATAATGAATTTCCATAGTACCCACAGGATATTCAAATAAAAAATAATAACAATGTAGTATTTTTAGTACAAAATTTTGGTATAATATTGTTTTAAAGGGGTGTTTAAGAAGAGACGGTTAGGTATAAAATGAGGAAGGTATAGGAAAAAGGGAACGGTAAGAAAAAAAAGTGATGGTAAGGATGAGACGGTAATGAAAATTACTACCTATTTTTAGGCAAATCATGTTAAGACTAAGTGATAGCCACAATTTTCATTGATTTATAGAAACATTTATTTACATTGCATTAAATAAAAAAAAATTAATTTACCTCGAAAAGTGCTGGAATAAACCTTCGGAACGGTAAGACGACTAATAAAGCCACAATGCTTAAAATTGATATTCAAATGCTGATTTAAATTCTGCAGTAAATTTCCTGTCAAAGAATTTTATACATTCTTTCTCTATCATACTTCTGCATAAGAAAAAACTTGAAAAAAAATTCTGTGGCTGCATCTGAAGTGATTTTCTGTATAATTTCAGAAGAGGGACGGTAATGAATATAAAAAACAGGGACAGAGTTAAAAAATAATAACAACCGTAAAAATGAGTGCAGGTTATTATTATTTTTTTTTTTTGCTACATATTTATTTAAACAAATAGTCCCAGTTTCGAAAACAAATTACATCGAATTACTTTTATTGAAACAATTTTTTAAAGACAGCTCCAAACTTAAAAATCATCATCAAGGACACGGAACGGTATAGGAGTTTTCTAGATATTTGGATGCCCAACATCGTCCAAATCGTATATACCTCATTTATATTGTTATGCAGTCATGCAGTGGAATATTTTTCAGCATAAGAAATAAAAAATAAAAACAAGAATATGTACTAAAATAAAAAATATTATTCAGGGACTTAAAAGTCAAAAGATTGCGAGAATGCCTCATATACTATATAATAAAAAAATAAAGTTTAGCGAGAAAGCGCATAACATGTTCAAATTGATCTTTCAGCAATTTATACTAATAGATTGAAACGTACTTAAATACTTTTGTAGATACCTGTAGTTTACCTAGTACTTTTACTGCGCGCCACTAGATAGCTAAAATTTAATTCAAACTAAAACAGTGTTAAAACTATTGAAATCACATTTCCAGAAATTATCATCCATAGATGGCCGTGAATCCAATTCTTTGCGTGACCCTGCATATAATTTTTTTTATAATCTACGAACATTTCTTTGTAAACTAAACTAAATGCAGTTCAGCGTGAAAATGCATAACTCATTTAAAACCCACCTTGAAGCAATTTCCGTTCATACTCGGTATCCTTTACGAATTATTTTGTGTAGCCCTGCATATCAAGTAAAGTATTTATACACTCCATATTGTATCTTCTATAATAATAAAGAAAGAAGTTTGTGTGTGAGTGAGTGTAGTCTCCTACCCTCCCTTTTGAGAACCTAAAGTGGTTTAAACACCAACGTACGGAGTAACCAATTTCAATTCGAGTAACTTTTGCCGGGTACTCGATTTAGTTAAGCATACCACGACGTTCCTAAAGCATTTTTCTATACGTTGCACCACTTTTTTCGAAGTTACTCAGAAAAGCGTTATTCCACAGTCATTCATACACACCGTGTGGTATGTAAAATCTAAAATCTGTATAACACCATCTGGCGGTGTGTAAAAATGCAGCCTCAAACCCAGGGAGTTTCCTAACGATTACTCGGTTAAACGGTAATAGTACAATAATGGCAACCCTTGTGTGTTTGGTTTCTTTGGTAATACAGGCCTGCTATATAAGATTTTCCTCTCTATTTAGCGGTTACTCACTAAAGCGGCAATAATCCAGGAATGGCAACTCTTGTGTGTTTAGCTTCTTCGGTATTTCAGGTTTGCTATGCAAGTTTCTCCTCTTCATTTCTAGTTTTTTGATAGAAGAATATCTGTCTATATAGTTTTTTAAATATAATGAAAAAATCAAATTTGAAATTCACGATTTTATTAAACGTAGTTTTCGAGCGTTTCTTACGAAATAAAGATCTGAAATAACTTAAAATATTCAGTAAATGCAAAATATTAAAAAGAAATTGCAGGCCTAATTTTAATAGCGTAAATTGTCAATATTCCAATTAAATTCATTTTAAACATCCCCTCTCGGCGCCAGCCGAAACAATAGGTTATTTCTTCTTCTTCATCTTTTTAGGTGCGTTCGTAATTATATAAATACGTAGCACCTATAGTCGTCGTTCAGTCCGTCTGTCTGTCCGTCCGTCCGTCTGTCCGTCTGTCCGCATATAATAGAGCAAAAACTACCCGACCGAATGGTCTGAAATTTTAAATATACAATTGTTGCAAAATTTTGTCGAGTCATTTCAAATTTTATGAAAATCGGATGTATAGTTTAATTACAGGGACAGTCAAAAGTTTTTCTTTACATTACGGCCAATGGGAAAAATTATTGCACGTGAATTTTAATGATGTTACAGCCTTCCGAATGGTCTGAAATTTTTAATATATAATTGCTGCAAAATTTTGTCGAGACATTTCCAATTTTATGAAAATCGGATGTATAGTTTAATTACAGGGACAGCCAAAAGTTTTCCGTTACATTACGGCCAATGGGAAAAAAATATTGCAAGTGCATTTTAATGATGTTACATACTATGCACTTATGAAGCGCAAAAAAATATACATTCAGTACAATATGGGGTGCAAAAAATAATTATAAAACTAGTTATAGTACGAACGCACCTCATTTGCCACGTTTGACAAGTAATTTCCAACTTGTTTATTCTTTTAAAGATATAATGCATCAGATTTAATGAAATTTAAACAAATTGGTGTTATTCCCTCCAAATTCATTATTTTGTTAAGAAAGCTAATTTGTTAGCGAAATTTTTAATTTCCTTACGGAATGTAATTAAATGCACATGAGATAGATATAGCAAATTTGTTAAGCAATTATTTAAATTATAGAATAAAAAATACCAACTGGCTATAATATTTTCCCTATTTCATACAAGGTCCTAATCCAAATCATTCAACGAAAGCCATAAAATTTTTTAAATGTCTCGTCTAGCAAAATGAAGAACATTTATTGAAATCAAACGATTTTAACATAGTCTAATAATGAGTTGGTGGATTGAAAATTTAGTTCCCTTAACTGTGAGTTTATTCGATTTTTCAAATGGCCATTATTTTTGAATTGAAATGACTAATGAGTTCTAGTTTTTTTTTTTTTTTTTTTTTTTTTTGACGATATTGTGACGATTAAAGGTTGTAACATATGATGATACTAAGCTATAATAAGATTATGATACAAATGAAAAGTTATTTTAGTATGTCTGTCACCAAAGTAAACAATTCCCAATGATTTTAAGGAAATCGTTAGAAATTTACCATGTATTTCTAATGAACTGAACATATAGCTTCACTGACCATAGTGTTTGTTATTTAGATTTTCAAAGGGTCGTAATTCCCAAACGACTTTCAGAATTTTCTTAATTAATGAACGCACCCAATATAATTTACTTTTAAACAAGGAAAATATATTTTTCTTTTCCGACTGTGCTAATACAACTTGTATATTGCAATAATTCCTTGGTCCGACTTAGACTACGTAGAGCAGTGGGACAAATATTATTTTGAAGGCTTATCTTCTGTCTATCCATAGAATTTGTTCATAAATAGTATGCTTAAGTGACTACTACTACTCTTCATACCTTTTGTATATATACATAAATTTTATACCATGTAGTATTCCCATCTGTTAATTTGATAACACAACAAAACTAGTCAAAATTTAAAAAATATATATATATCTAGTAGAAAAATAGAATACTAATAAAAAAATTGATGGATTGATTTATGAGGTAAAAGTTTGCGACCTTCACCTTTGTTTATAAATGTATGTCATGAAATATCTCAAAGACAGCCCCCCCCCCCCCCCCGCATTGATAATCATAAATTGTTTTAACTTGCCGCGTTAAAAGGAAAACGCCAATAATTTCATTTGAAAACAATGTACTACTATGTTTTTATTATACAATTTTAATCATTAGTTTTTTGATGATGTAGCTCATTCCCTTTTAGGTGACGAGAGGGGTAGGGCATGAGCTACAGGAAGTAGAGAAGGAAAGGAGAGAAAACGCCCTTCCTTAATATTTGAAAGTCTTTTTGGCGAAAAGGAACATTGGTAATTTTTGGCCAATTTTACTCAATTTGGCATCCTAATTCCTGCCATCGTGAACCCGCTCAAATGAGGTGGCTGGGGCTCCATTTGAAGGAGGCTGGGGGAAGGAATTTGATTTTTCAGAAAATTTATGAACTATCAATTGTCATACTCAAACAAAAGTTTAAAAATTTCTCAAACGCTAAAGTAATTTATCAGATTTGATTCCAATAAAAACATATGCATTAGGTAAATGCTTTATGCATAGAAATTAATAATTATAAAAAATATTTCCTATTTGAACTTTCTTAAGGTGAGACCTATATCGTACTTTGGCTAATTTAAAAAATACATGAGAGACATTTTCTTTTATCAATTGCTTCTCAACTGTGTACAACTTGATTATAGGAAAACTAGTCCCCTCATTCTAGAAATTCAGAGGTACAGTTTTTCTGATAGTTTTTTTGGGGGGGAGGGGGGATTGAAGGGGCGGGTGCAATTCAAGTTCTTAATTATCCGGCTTTATTACTTTTTTTTTGGATTATTAGTGTCACATTATATTTACAGCAATTACTGCAATGCTATCAAATAATTTAATTATTTGCTTTATTAAACCATATTATGTATGGAACACTCTCAAAATTCTTCAACGCCTAGGAATGGAGTTTGCGCGCACCTGACAAATACAATTTCTTCAGCACAAAAACCGACAGACTTCCACCAAATACCAAAGTAAAAAACACATTTATAATAAAGTAGTCTATAATTTTATCCCCTATGTACAGAAATGAACACATGGGTTATTACTATGGGCCACCATTAATAGTCAAATATATAGTTTATCCTTTAAAAAATATTCAGGACTTCCTTATGAAAAACCAGGTCATCCTGACTCCGACCGAGATAAAGCACAATCAGAAAAACTTAAAATGTACCTCACTCGCAACGAAGACAATACGTCAACATATCCTGACGCAGGACTGTAATTTCATGTAAATACGGAAACCGCTAAAATGATTTCCATTGAAGGGAAACCGATCGAAATGAAAGAAAATTTAATCCTTATTTTACTAACTGAATCTGAAGTTTCATGAAAATCCGTACGTTTAGTTCTTGAGATAGAGCCATTGTGGAAATCGTAAAAAAATGCAGCATAGCAGTGCCACCTGTTGAGAGATTTGCACCAACACGTAATCAGCATCAAGTCATATCAAGGACTAACTGAATCAGAAGTTTCATAAAAATCCGTGCTTTAGTTCTTGAGATAGAGCCATTGTGGAAATTGTAAATAATGCATCATAGCAGCGTCACCTGTCGAGCGATTTGCACCAAAAACTAATCAGAATCAATTTTCAATAAATAATAATTTTTCTTTAGTTTATAAACATGAAATTATTATCACTTAATACATCTCCATTATAATGAACGAAAAAATATGATATGAAATATTTGCTTTATAAATTACGTTTCAATAGGCATATTTATAACAATAAATATATTTGATAATATTGTTAAGTTGCATTATAAACAAGAAATATGTAGACTGTATGATAGTAAACAAATTATAATCTTTCAAAACCTATATTACATTATAGTAAAAAAAATTATAATCTGTCAAAACCTAACCATAATGAAAATAACCTTAAGAATTTTGAGCAGTTATTGATAATGAGAGTGATTGATAGATGAATAAAATAAGATTTTGAAAATTTTCATTTTTCAATATTATGTCTTTTTGAAGCAGTGAACTACTCGGACAGAGAACGTACAATTTAAAAAGTCCTTCCGGCCAGTGCCGGGAGGAAGAGGTAGCTTTCATATTCTTTATTTTAAAAAAGCCAACTTATATTATTCAAACACACGAAGCTCAATTAAGTGGAAACCGAATGTAGGAGATTCAATACTAATTTTTATCAATACTAAATCATTATGAATGAGAATTTCGCGAAATTAGTCAGCTTTATCCAAGCTGCTTTTAATTAAAGTAACTTATATTTGGCTGCCAAATTCGGCGATTTCTTAAAGTGCCTGCCGTTTTTTAAGTTGTAATGTTTTAAGAGAACATGGTGGATGAGGCTAACCAGTGAGCTTGGTCGAGACCTTAGTAATTGCTGTGCACATGCTCACTCACATCGGAATCCGTTGATATATACGAGTGCTGTCGCAGGCAAAAAATCAGATTTTTCAAAATGTCACCCACGTTAGGAATTGAAACTACTATATCTGAGCCATTTTTTAAGATAAAGGCAAACAAAAAATGCTCCTGAATCCTTATATCAAGGTCAAATACTTAAGAAAGAAACCTTTTACAATTTCTAATTTTTTTGCACCTCACTTTAAATATAATTTTTTTTTAATTTAATGGCCGCCATTTTGAAACAAGATGGCTGATGAAGCTGGCCAGCGAACTTGGTCGAGATATTGATGTATACTATCCACATGCCTTCTTCCATCGAAATAGGCGAATACGTGTGGTATCGCGTGACAAATACAAGATCGTTTCAAAGTGTTAGCCATGATAGAAATTCAAAGTGCTATAATTCAACCACTTTTTAAGATATAAACAAAAGAACAAATTTTCAGAAACAAAAACTGCTCCGAATCTTTGTATCAAGGCCAAACACATAAAAAAAATCTTTTTCATTTTCCACTTTTTTAATACCTCATTTTATATTTTAAAATACATTAAAAAAAATCGCAACCCTTTTGAAACAAGACGGCGAATGAAGCTGGCCAACGAACTCGGTCGAGACATTGGTATGCACTATGTACAGATCAAGTAATATCCAAATCGGTTCATAAATACGCCTGTTATCGAAAGACAAAAATCAGGTCGTTTTAAAATGTCAGCCACAATAGAAATTCAAAATGTTATAACTCAGCCATTTTTTTAGATATAGACGAAACAAAACCTGTTCCGGAATCTTTGTATTAAGGTCAAACACATAAGAAAAAATCTTTTTCATTTTCTAATTTTTTGGCATCTCATTTTAAATTTAAATTTTTTTACATTTTTTTTAAATGGCCGCCATTTTGAAACAAGATGGCGGATGAAGCTGGCCAACGAACTCGGTCGAGATATTTGTATGTACTATGTACACACCAAGGTACATCCAAATCGGTTCATAAATACGCCTATTATCACGTGACAAATATCAGGACGTTTCAAAATGTCAGCCACACTAGAAATTCAAAATGCTATAACTCAGCCATTTTTTAAGATATAGACGAAACAAAAACTGCTCCCGAATCTTTTTATCAAGGTCAAATACATAAGAAAAAATATTTTTTCAATTTTCAATTTTCTGGTACCACATTTCAAATTTAAATTTTTCTTAAAAATATAAATGGTTGCCATTTTTAAACAAGATGGCGGATGAAGCTGGCCAACGAACTCAGTCGAGACATTGGTATGTACTATGTACACACCGAATTACATCCAAATCGGCTCATAAATACGAGAGTTACAGTATGACATAGGTCAGATATATATATATATATATATTGATATATATGTATATATATATATATATATATATATATATATATATATATATATATATATATATATATATATATATACATATATATATATCAATTTTGAACGGAGGGCGGTTTCGGGGTCTGGGGTCATGATCGATGAAAATATACCAAAATTTTTTGAAATCGCTTTCCTCCGAACGGCTGCAATAGGTAGCTTTTTGTAAAGAAAGCTACCTAAAATATATCGAATATCCTAATTTTCTTTCTGAAGAAAAGAAAACGCACATTTTTTTAAAAGTTTATACTTAAGTAACTTAAAAATTACAAACCATAAATTGTATATGTAACATTAATGTTAAATTCTATAACATTAATGTTATAGAATAGAATTTGCATTATCAAATGGGTTTTATTACAAATTTCAGGGCAACACTTTAGAAAAGTATCAGAACATATTATTACCAAGTACATACAGGCTCTCAAAATCTAAAAATTAATTTTTGTATTACGCATTGATAACGTATAAAAAATAATTAAATTTTCGCTGGAAAACATACTCTAAATTTAGTAACAACTTAACAGATGCCTCATTTAAACTGTAAAAGTCTCAATTGATAATCGGACAGGGCAACAGTTTAGAAAAGTATAAGAACATATTATTATCAAGTACATACAGGTTCTTAAATGTAAAAATTAATTTTTGTATCACGCATTAATAAGGTAGAAAAAATAATTAAATTTTTCCCTGGGAAACATACTCTACATTTAGTAACAACTTAACAGATGCCTCATTTAAACTGTAAAAGTCTCAGTTGATAATCCGACAGTATCATCTTTGAGATCGGTGCTTACATTAATATCTCTTTTAACCCATTCAATTACTTTTCAAGACCTATGAAACACTTATAATTATAATGCATTATTTGTCGTGTAATATTTCAAGAATATTTTACTGATGCGTCATTTATTTTCTCTTGTGTATTTAAACAAACACACCACTGTCACTGACAGATTAACTATAAAAGTCCTTGTTGGAATGAAATAATTTAAGTAAAAAAAGAAAAAAAAATAGATTGCGATATTTTATTTTAGGCAACATACACCACACCAGGAGTATCAATAAGCAGGATAAACAGGGAACTTGAGTAAGTCCGCGGTGATCTATAGTAGTAGAATTTAAAAATATGTATTCTAGGAAAAGTGAACTGGAACATGATTAAGTACTTTTTTTTAACAATAACATTTTGAATCAAAGTTCCGGAAAGACGACTGTTCCGGAAACGATAAACGAGCGTTTTTTTTTTTTTTTTTTTTTTTTTTTTTTTGTACAGCAATTTCCTTATGAGAAAGTCACAGCGCAAGATTAGCATGCGTTTGCTATTCTTAACGCTGGTACAAAATAAAATCTTCATGAAAACGTGAGGGAAAAAAAAACATAAAACTAAAATTTTGCCATTCCTTTCTCAAAAAATTTTAAATTGAAAAAAAAAATTGTTTTTTGGATATATACAATTGTTAACAAAAGGAAAAGTTTTCTGACTTAAAAACTTCGAAAATTATTTTTTTAAACAAAATTGGTATTTTAAAGTGTTCAATAATTCTTTTGTAAAGCTCTATAGAATTTTAATATTTCAATACTGTAAAACACAACCATTAAATAGTATTTGGGATTATAAAAAGTTATTAAAGTAAAAATTACAGATCTTCCAAAATAACGCCATAATGCTGTTTTTGCAGAACGTTACGAATGTGTATGTTTTTTTCTTGTTAATAACAAAGTGTTTATTTCTAAGAAATATACTACATTTACCACATACAAGAAGTGCTTCAGCTATGCAATTAATTATAATCTGAACACAGACGCGCAACTGTAATTACAATTGTAATTGTAAAAAAAAATTCTGACTCCTTTCTTTTCTTCAAAAAAGAAATAAAAATATTCAATATATTTTCGAATTGCATGTTTTCTGTCTGAAGACTTCTGCTCCAGGACGTAATGTTGACAAATGAAAAAGTTCAAAATCTTTCACTATTGTTTTATTATCCTTCATGGATAAATGCTGAATTTCGCTGTTATTTTAATTATAAATTCTAGTTTTAAGATTATCATTGGCTTTCTATAACGTAGTCTACATTTTTGTTGCTTCTAAAGCACCTTATCAATAAGAATAATTATATTTATTGTTATAAACATGTCTATTGATAAGTAATTTACTAAGTAAATCTTTTATACGATATTTTTTGGTCATTATAATGGAGATTTTGTTAACGTTTAATGCTTTCATCGTTTATAATCTAAAGAAACATTATTATATATTAAATAATACAAAAACTATAAAATCCAAATAAAAACGTAAGTTTATAAAAATTCTGTTATTAATTCGAGAAAAAAAAATTAGATTGAAAAAATAGATTTTTGAAAACATACAATTGATGACGAAGCGAAATTTTTCCTGTCTTCAAATATTTAAACAAAACAAGTATTTTAAAGTATAAATAATTATTTTAAACAGTTCTATAGAATTTAAAAATGTTAATGCTGTTACACACAATCTCTAATCCCTTTAGCATCATATTCATTTTAATGTGAATTATTTATTTAAATGTAATGTACGGAAATGAAATAATGGTTTATTACCCAACTGACAAGAAGAGTTATGTGTTTCACGCGTATCTGGGTATGTGGATTTCTTTATACCCTCGAAACATCCCAACGGCTGTATGGATTTTAATGAATGAGGTCTCTATCGATTTGTCTTAACTGTGCCATGGTTATAGGCTAGGTTTTGTTTTTATAAATTCAAAATGGCGGCCGTAAAATAAAAAATGGTGGTAGAGGCGAAGTAAATTTTTGACGCACCCTATTGAGTGGCATATCATTGGATAGGTCTTTCAAAATGAAGACGACGTTTCATTGTCTGTTTTAGAGTCAGATGATCTGTTTAAATATTATACAACCTGGATGTTGTGTAGGTAGGATCTATAGCTTTAATGCAACTCACACTTTCATAGACATATATAGGGATAATCAAAACAGTGTTTATAGATAGGAAGTAACAATTAAACACAACATAAAAGTCATCAATACAAGCAAATAAAAAATAGGTAAGTAATATTAAAAAATATTTTCACATTGAAGAGAAATAATTAATTAGTTCGCTTTTTACGCAGTCGGTTTTTTGATTTTTTAAATTTAATCTTTATTTGTTTATATTATACAAACATAAATAAGGTTCGAAATAAACAGCTCCTATACTCACAATAGTAATTAGTGACCTAAAAAAGATGCTTATAATATTGCAGACTGGACTTAAAACAGGAACATGCGCACATATGTCCTTGTATTTCGAATAGAAGAGTTCATGACGCACGAAGGTATGTCGTGGTACTAAAGGGGCTAAATAATATTTTAAATAATCAAGAAATAATAAAATAAGATGACATCAATTCCAGAAAAGTAGCCCAATGTAGTGTTTAAGAAAAGTACTAAATTGAATGTTTTATTATTATTGATGTTAATAACCAATCATTTATTTCCAAGAATGATACATTTGCCACCTACAGGAATTGCTTCTGTTGTGTCAGTAATTTCTACAGAAGCTCAGCACAGCTACGAAAATAGGATTACAATTATTCAATATTCGGAAGTCAGTAATCAGAGTGGCTATCAAGCGTGCACTGTAAAAAAAAATCCGACCAGTTTTCCTGTAGGAATCGGAAAAATAGTTTCCCTTATCGAACCGGAAAAACTTCCGACCCAGCTCGGAATAAAATCCGTAAAATACCGTTTTATTGACTATTTCCTTTTTTTTACGGATTTTATTCCGAGCTGGGTCGGAAATTTTTCTGATACGATAAGGGCAACTATTTTTCCGATTCCTACAGGCAAATTGGTCGATTTTTTTTACAGTGTACTATGCCTCTCACCTGTCTCATCTGAGAGAACTGATGTTAAATTCTCATTCAATGATGTTTTAAATGGCTACATGCAGTATTTGCAAGAACGATACAGGACAATCTACCGGTAAGAGATGTATCCATTTTCAATAAAATGTTTATTTAAGTAAAATATCCTTTGTCTTTCTGTTCATTACTGAGAAACCTGCATCCTGCTACAGACGGTAATTTTTAATTAATAGATTTTTGCTTTTTTGATTATTTTTCAATAAACCGGAATTAAAAAAATAACATTCTACAGTGATGTAAAAACGGCGCAGTAGTAAGGCGTTTGTCACCACTAAATTTTAATAGTATTCTTCGCCTTGAAAAGTCTCAGAAATTCCATCATGAAATAAGTCGAAGAATACTAATAAAATTCAGTGATATCAATTAATTACACTATTCCATCACTGTATTCTAGCTCGCGCATTGCAAATGATAATGATATTATTAATAAAAGTAAAATAAACTAACCTGAAAATATTTTAGCCCCCTAAAACTTTTTTTTCTAACAGGACAATCTATCTATATTATAAAGGACAAACATATCTGTGCGTAACGCATACGTCATTCTGCGAATGGCAACACTCTTGAATTTGAAATGAAATTTCGGTTTTGCAATTTTCGCTGCTGCAAATTTTTAAACTTCTAAACATCGCCCAGTTTCAATTTTTACACCGTCGTATAGAAAAATAATGTACTTTCAAATGCAATTTGTTTGAAAGATCTATCTCAATTTATTTTTGAGATATTGATTTTTTATAGTTTTTAGTACCAATTTTGTAATTGTGGCAGCTGAAGTACTTCATTTCTATTAAAAGTAAAGAGAAAATAGTCATGGTTAATTTATTTTTATTGATTATATCCTTATTGATGCCATTTTCACATTACAAATAAAAGTAACTTTTTTATAATTTTTGAACAGAAAATGACGTCAGCCATTAAAAAAAAAAAAAAAAAAAAAAAAAAAAACACGCATTCTTCTTCAGTTACATTTTAATATTTTTACATTACGCTGATGCTGAATTTGAGACGCTAGGCAAAATGATTCAGCGAGTATAAATGATGTCATATTTAAAAGAAAACGATCATTTTCTTTGATAAAACTGAATATTTGACCAGTACTAACTGGCCAATACTATGGTAAGTAAAGGCAAATTTCTGAATTTTTTATTTGCGGGTACTGAGATTAGAATTTAAAGTTTCTGCGAATGTTCACATGCAAAGTTGTATCGGACAAATGTGACTTTAAGTTTGAAAATACATTCATTAATGATCTATTGCACGTTAAAATACTTTTAAATTGTGAATTTAAGTGGTGCGTATGTAAATTTTGAGAATGTGAAAATAACGTACAGTTTAGATTTTATGGGGGAAAATTTTAAGATTAGACAAAGCGAAATCCTTTTTACTGATTTTTTATCCCGTAAAAACAAACGTAAGAACCTCAATCGATAATTTCATCATAATTACTCATCATGATTACGTATTCTAATACAGCTTAATTTTTCAATAATTTAAGCAGTTGAAGTTTGTGGAAATAATATTTTGATAATTTTAGGTTTAAAATATTATTTGTTTAAGAGTTAGACAGCCAATGATGATGTAAGAATGTAAAGTGAATTTTTTTATTGTAATTACTTTTCTAGGTTTATTATAAATTCGATCTAACAGTTTCTTTCTAAATATTTTAGTTCGTCGAATTTTAACGGTTACCAACTCGTACTAATAAAAGAACAAATCGCTCTGTCTGTCTATCTGTGTGCGATCGCTAACGAAATCTACCACACATGGAAGTCTAAAAATATAGGTGATGATAGTCCAAGACAGGTCCTAATGCAGCTGAGACTTGGATTTTAATTTATTAAGGACCGGGCCCCCTGGGCTCCTTTAAATTTTCATGTACTAAATTATTAATAACATGCCCCCTTTTATCCAATCTTCTTCGTTTTGGGGGACTTTTTCCATATAGTAAATCTTGTCTTTCTATTTTCCAGTTATGACCCTGGACCCTTGGTCCCCGAAACAGGTCCCCTTGAAGTTTTTATGCAAATAAATTGTTAATAAATTGCTTCCTTTAAATCCGTACTTCATTTTTGGGATCCTTTTTCCATTTAGTTCTTCTCACGTTTTAGAATTGCAGTTAAGACTCTAGGGACCCCTAGGGAACCGCAGGTCCTGGTCCAGGGCCCCATGAACTTTTTGTACGCCAAGCATTTTTCACCCGCTAATTTTCTCACTTTCTCTGCGCATAATTTTAATGTTCAGCCTTGGAATCATCTTCCTGGACCACCATCCTCAAATTTTTATTGGGGTCTTGTGGCCCTTTTTTAAACATTTACCCAATCTTTTGTTCATTTCTTTAAAATATTATTCTAACGAATAATTCACACTCTATGCTTAATTTTGACTAATTGAAGATCTAAAGCGTAGACTAAGAGATTTTAACATGTTTTCATGTTAGGACCCTGTTTTTAACTATCTGTTAACCCCTTTTGGGCTCTCTATTATAGCTCCCTTAAAAAAGGTCCGATGCATTGCCTTTTTTTCTAACATCTATTTATGTCCTCCAGCTACTACATGAACGACAAAAAAATTTCTCAGACTTCAGCTACCACCAATTTTAAATAATAATCGCCTTCTTGGGGATTTGAAGCAGTTTCTTTAAAGATCCGAATTGGTTACAATTTTTTTAACACAGTTCTAGCGTCCTCCGATTACTTTAATAACTACTAAAAATATATTTATATCCAACTACATACCAGCTAAGGCCCTGGCTCCTCGTTGTCCGGTATGGGGCTCCTTGAAGCTTTTGCACGCTAAATGTTTAATAAATTCCCTCTTCTTAATAAAAATCTTCATTTTTGAACCCTTTTCCATTTACTTATTCTCACGTTTATACATTCCAGTTTGGACTCTGGGAACCCCTATGGTCCCGTAGGGCCCTGTCGAGTGCCCTTGAACTTTTTGTGTGCCATGCATTTTACACCCCCAAATTTTCTCACTTTCTTAGTGCATAATTTTAAAATTGAGTCTTGGACTCTTCTTCCAGGACCAACACTCTCATATTTTTATCGGGGCCTAGTGCATTTTTAAAAGCATTTAGTCATCTTTTAACGCATTTCATTAAAATATTATTCTAACGAATAATTAATACCTTGTGCTTAATTTTGACTAATTGTAGATCTAAAGAGTTAAGTGCTAAGACATTTTAACATGTTTTTAGGCTAGGGAATTGCTTTTAACTAACAGTTAGCCCCTTTTTGGTCCCTCTATTATAGCTCCTTTAAAAATGGTTCGATTCAGTAGCTTTAATTTTCTTTCAACTTATTAGGTGCCCCAGATTTTATATGAACAACAAAAAAATTTCTCAGAATTCAGCTACCACCAATTTTAAATAATAATCGCCTTCTTGGGGCCCTTGGTGCAACTTTTTCAAAAATGATCCGAATTGCATATAATTTGCTTCAACATAGTTCTAGTGTCCACCGATTATTTTAAAACATAGTTCTATTCTAGTGTCCACCGATTATTTTAAAAGTTACTAAAAATGTCTTTATACGCAACTACATGCCAGTTAAGTCCCTGGCCTCATTGGAACCCGCTACTGGGCCCCTTGAAGTTTTTTCACGATAAATTGCTAATAAATTTCTTCCCCTCTTAATCCGATCTTCATTTTTGGGACCATTTTTCCTTTTAGTTATTCTCAGGTTTTTACATTCCAGTTAAGACCTTGGGGCCGCTTATGGCTTCGTAGGGCTCGCTACAGGGCTCTTGAACTTTTTGTGTGCCATGGATTTTTCACCCCTAATTTTCTCATCTTCTCAGTGTAAAATTTTAAAGTTGAGTCTTGGACTTTTCATCCAGGATGAACACCCTCATATTTTTATTGGGGACCTAGGGCCTTTTTTAAAGCATTTACTCAACTTTTTTATACAGTTCTTTAAAACATTATTCTAATAAATAATTCATACCCTAAGCTTAATTTTGTCTAATTTTAGATCTAAAGCGTTAAGTACTAAGACATTTTAATATGTTTTATATTACAGGGCCCTGCTTTTAACTATTAACTGGCCCCTTTTGGGCCCCCTATTATATCTCAATTAAAAATGGTCCGATTCAAGAGCTATTTTTCTTAGGTCATCCAGCTACTACAGGACCGACAAAAAAAAATTCTCAGACTTCAGCTACCACAAATTTTGAATATTAATCGCTTTCTTTGGGCCTTTGTCGCAGATGCTTGAAAAACAATCCGATTTTATTAAAATTTTCTGTAACATAGTTTTAGAGTCCTCACGCTACTTTAAACTACTACTTTTTTCTAGCTACTTACTTACTCCATTTAAGATCCTGACCCCCAGGACCCGGTCCTTCTATTTATCTCAGCTACCACCTTTTTCGAACATTAATCTCTTTTTTCGGCAAAAACTTATGTTTACCCACTACAGCCGTAAATTAAAAATCGCGTTACTTTAAAGGCAAGTTTAGATATGGGATTTCATCCGTTTATTAAACATCGTGTTACTGTTAAAAGTAATTTGTGAAATTTACAGGAGGGAACACCTTCTACCGCTTGGGGGCGCATTCTTTCCTCTGATTCTAAGGGCTAATTTGAACGCGGGATTTGTTTTCTTCAACTTAGATTACAATTCGGCCACTTTCTGTAATATGAAATTTTATCTTAGACTCATTTTCCAACATTTTCGAACATTAATTGTGAATTCTTTTTTTCAGGTTCAATGGGCTGGATTACTAAAATGTTTGGCTCACTCAACATAGTTTTTTATTGTCTCCGATATGTGCTGAACACTTCCGGTGTATGCTACTTTAGGTAGCGGGAAACCAGGTCCCAGGTTTCGTTTGAAAAGAAGTTTATTGGGAACACACTAGACGCTGCGGAAGGCAATGGGATCCCCGAAATTAGATTCATTTAAAATTTCAAAATACGTAAAATTATATAAACTTGAGTTGCCGTGCGGCTCAACTATTTTTATTTAGAAGAATTGACTAGTTTTTTTTGAAAAGTTTAAAAAAAGCACATTTTAGAATACTGAGTAACATTAGCAAAAGAATATTATGAATGTCATTTTTTAAAGCTGATATTATTTTTGCGGTTAAAAAATTGTATTTTTTACTTTCTTCAATAGAAAAAAGTATTGCAATCGAAATTTTTTTCTACTTCCGGTTTTATACGGATTTACACGTTTTAGGTCTCAGAGATCACAAAAAACATGTTCATACAAAACGTCTCTCTGTCCGTGTGTTTGTATGTCACCATTGTATCATCAAAAAGTGTATGAAGTTATGCATAGAAATGAATCATTTTTTTTTTAAAGTTTTTGGCTATGAAAAGTCCTCCCTTAATTTGGAAAAATCCGCCGGTAGAGGCGCTGTAATAGCGATTTTTGTGCAGTTTGAATATTGTACCATCGAAAATTGTATAAAATTATGCATAGAATTGAACCAAATTTTTTGTGTATGTTTTTTGGCCAGAGCAAGAAGGTCCTCCCTGAATTTGGAAAAAAATCCGCCAGTAGAGGGCGGTGTAGTGGTGATTTTTGTGCATTTTGAATATTGTACCATCGAAAATTGTATGAAGTTATGTATAGAATTGAACCAAATTTTTTGTCTATGTTTTTGGGTATGGCAAGAAAGTCCTGCTTAAATTTGGGAATATTCTGCCAAAAGGGGGTACTATAATTGCTATTTTTGTCTAATTTTCTCGGTTTTCCGTAGTTCTGTTGTCCATTGATGGCTTGTCAATGGAACTCGCGTCCTTTTAAAGCCGCTATTCGCAAAATGTTGATGTACAACAGAATAACGAAAAACTATTGCTTTTAATAAATATCATGATCGAGATTAACTCGTTTTACTTCGATTACTCGTTTAACTCCGACTGACGCAGAAATTTAAGATGAAAGTCTAAGAAGGTTTTGGGATTGCTACATCCAACTAGTTTTTGTTTGGAGTCTTTATGCTATTATTATTATTTCTTTAAAAAATTAGTGACGAAAAAAATGTAAATAGTAAATATTTAAAAAAATAATAATAAAAAAAAACTTAATAGTTTTCAGTAGCTTCTTTCACCCAGCTCATTTTTAAAATTGCATTAGTTATTTATTAGGTATTTTTCCTTTGAACTCAATAGCTTTTAATTTATACTCAGTATTGAATTATATACCCAGAAATAATAATTGTTTCTAGATTTTGTTTTGTCTGTAGATTTACAACCAATCCTTGTATTAACAAAATTTTTCAGTTTCAACAATTTTAATTGGAATTTAGGAATATAACGGAAAGTTTATTAAATGTATGCAATAGTTTTGGAAATATGTAGAAAATTTAGAAGTTTCTAATTTAATGCACCATTGTAGGGTGGAATATAATATTAAATTATCTCAAACATAAAATTAAATTTGGTTTAGATTTACTGCAAACATTTTAAATAAATTTATTTAGGATATGGAAATGGTTATTTCAGGTCACAAATTAAAGGATAAAAAATTAAGTATGGAGTACAGTTAATTTATTCCTTATATTCAATTCTTCAAATTAATTACGCTCAATGAACGTTCATTCAAAAAAAGTGTTACAAGAAATTCTGAAAATATAATATAAGCATACTCACTTTTTGTTAATACTTAAAAAAAAAAAAAATCTGACAACTATATTTATTTTGTTTCATTTTGAATAAATTTTATTCTAAGCAAATTATGCACATTCTAAGTTATGTCACTGCCCAATTTGTAATTAAGTATTATATTAAAACAAAAGTTGACAGAAGAATTTTGAAAAGTATTGTATATCTGGGTTCCAATTTAACTCTTTATGCAATTTTTCTGGAAGAGTTTTTTAAAAATAATAATCATTTATCTTCACTCGCAAATGGATTTTAATTAATAATAAAATCATTGATTAAAATACTTGAAATAGAACTAACTTTCAAACTACTTTATACCAGAGAATTGAAAATGACAAACCTGCATAAATATGGAATATATTTAAGTTATTAGAAATTTATAAAATATAGAAAGTTAATATGCTTCAGGTTCAATGAAAAAATTTTCTTCTCAGAAAACTGTCCGAAAATTTCTTTATATCTTAATCTCATTTAAATATATACACATTTAAATTTTTAAAAATTAATTTAATTAGCGTAAGATTTAAAATTTTCAATAATTTTATTTTTCTCAGTCTCACTTTTTCACCCTGAACTTAAAATTCATTGCATGTGTGTATGTGTTTATAATCTATGTTTTTTTTTTTTTTTTTTAATTACTCGAATTTTATCTGAAGTTTTAATACATTATTGAATTTAAAAAACATAGATACTTTAGTTTCATAGTTATTATATGACTATTTTTTCTTTCCTTTTACTTTTGTGTTAATTTTACTAAAAATTATCATCTACTTTTCTTAGCAATGGAGTGCAGTTTAACCCTTTGACCGCATTTGACGTTTCAAAACCTCATGATTTTCATACTGACGTTTATTTTTATATTTTATTCATATTAATATATATTTTTTTTATTTTATTATATTTCTCATGCACGTTTTGTCAAAGTATACATGAAAGATTTTTGTTTTCAGAAAGTTTTGCGAAATAGCATATAAAAAAATATTTGCCAATGGTAACCCAGAAATAAATATGTAACCAAAGAGTTAAATTCTCAATCTCATTTCAGAGCCAAATATAAAATCTGCCTTCTTAAAACACTTGACAGTGCCGATTTCTTTCATCTTTAGTCTAAAATAAAGAAATTGAAAATTTAATTTCACTTACGTTACATTCGTGTCTTAAAAAGTAGGTTTGTGATTTAATATATATTTAAAAAATACTTTCTTTCGAAGTCTGCATATAATATATACATTTTCACCAAAGCAATATGTAAGCGGCGAAATGAGTGAAAAATAAGAATCGTCGGCACTATTGCGGCAAAAAAAAAACACTAAAATGATCATTGGGTATGCACTATCGAGACTCGTATGTATTTTCCACTATTTTTAGCAGCAGAAAATCACCATAAAAACATCAATGCACGTGCTCAGATCATATGACATCGGGTCTTAAACACGAGTTTCCTGTCTTATTGCAGAACTGTTATTGCAGAAACTTCAAGTGAAGGCTTACTTCATAGATTTTTTTTTCTTTTGTGTCTGTGAGTTAGTGCACTTTTGTGTGTTTGTGTGTTAGTGTGTTTGTATGTTTCGGGATAACTGATGTATAAAAGTTTGCAAAACAAATGTTCTTTTAAACCATTAATCATTTAAGAAGCAGACAAGATTGAATTGCATTGGTATTTAAAAAAACGAGAAAAAAAACCGTTTGCAATCGCCGGCACGCAAGGGCAAGATCAACGAAAGCTTACTGTGGAGACCCGAAAATGTTTTTGAGTGTTTTTGTGGGCTTGCATGTCTCCCGATAACTGTTGCAAAAAGAATGGGATTAGTCTGTAATTAGATTGGTACGTTGGTAAGGTAACCAGAATTAGTTGCACTCTTTTTGGTTAAATTCGGTTTATTCGTTGGAAAAATATAGAATTTTTTATTTTATCTCATAATGCTTTTAAATAGGAATTCAGACAATTTTCAAATTTAAACATTTATTGAAAGACATTTGGGCGTTTTGGGATAATTGTTATATGGATTTCAAGAAGTTAAATATTGTGTTAAGTGAGATGAAAATTAAAACTTCTTGTAAAATTGACGTTGAGGCCGCTGATCTGAAGATTTACTAGTATGTAGATCATTTTGCAGACATTTCAAGAAATTTCCGTTTTAAAATGGGTTAGTCTAAATAAACAATTAATGAAATGAAGAATGTATACAAAGGAGGAATTTCGAAAGCTATTAAATATTTTAATAATTCAACTAATGTAATACTTGAATTTTTGCATTATACGAGGCATAATTTAAATGGATACATATGTAAATATGTTTTCTATAAACATAGTTTTTTTAGCAAATTATTAACACTGAAAAAAATTCATTTACACGCATCAGTTAATCAAAAGCATTTTCTGCTGTAAAATATTATTTTGAAATGAAACTTCAAGAATAGAAAGTTATAATGTGTCTGATTCTCGATACTAACTTTTTATTTAATAATTTACGAACAAAATATATTAAAGTTATAGCAATTTTTATAGGACATCAGAATTCAACTTACTGTCATTGAAAATTTAACTCATCGCTTAAAAAAAGTATTTTACGCTGTGGAAGAATATTTTGAAATGTAAATTCGAAAATAGAAAGTTACAATGAGTGGCAGACCCTCGATACTAACATTTTATTTATTAATTATCTAACAAAATATATTCTTGTCATAGTACTTCTTTATAAGAATGCAACTTACTGCCACTGAAAATTTAATTCTAAATTCAAAAAAGTTGTTTTTGGGGGGGCGGCGGTGGTGGCGAGAGGAGGGTTGTTTACTATGTTCACTACTTTAAGAAAGAAATATGATCTCAAACGGAGATCAGAAGAATCTTACGCTTCGAATTATGTTTTTTGAAGGGAAAGTTTAAGAATAGTAAGTTTAATGAATGATTGATTCTTGGAACTAAAGATGATCTCTTTAAAATTTTTTTTGTTTAAAGGGAAAGCCATGTTCACATAATAACAGAACCTAATTTGCTGTCATTGAAGAATTCAATCTGAAATAAATCATTTTTTTTTGTTATGTTCAAGTTATCTTGTATCTAGTTTTAGATTATGTATGGGAAAGAAAATGATAATCAAAATATTATTATGATAATGCTCAGTTTTCTTTTTTAATTTATGAAATTTAGTCTTAAAATTGTATTTAATGTCTGAATTAAATAATCTTCAATAACATCTCTGTTTCAGTTTCATGAATTCAATATATTATCGGTCATTATTATCAAAAAGCATAGCTGATTTAAATTTAATTACAGGACTTTTTTATAAAAATTGCTAACAAGCCGTAAAAACCAACAGAGTGGAAAAATATCCAGACCATGGTTCGAACTTGGGTCTTTGGTTTGGGTCCTGAGTCTCTGTTGGTTTTACTCCTTGCTAGCAATTTGAATAGAAATTCGTGTAATTAAATTTAGATTTATTAATTAATTATTTTATATATACTATTAATAAATTTATTAATAGTAATTAAATTTAGAATTATAAGTCATCGTTTAAAATTAGTATAGCTGATTTGTTAAGTAATTTTTAAAGCTTATTTCATTTTAAAATGGTTTTATCATTTTGCATAAGCTGTTTAAAGTTTCTTCAATATACATTAGAAATTAAAAGATAAAATTTTAAGTATATAACATCTAAAGTAATTTTATATTAAATATCAATTTGAAAAATTCAAAATACTAAACGATTTAAAGATTCGACTCTGTTTTTTCGACAGGAATTGTAAAGAATAAAAAAGTGCTTTCCCAAATGTGAGTTAAATATAAACCTTTTTAGAACAGAGTGGTCTGGTCATATACGAAAGCAAAAACCATATTTAAAGAGCCTTTACCATGTTATTAGCGTTTTTTTGTTTTATAATATACCTTTTAAAATCAATTGACTGACTGTAAGATACTGATGTATTTTATCTATATGGATTTTACCCTACGCAATATTTATTTCTTCTCTCATAAGCTCTTATAAAACTCTTTTTTTTAAGAAATCCAAAACATATTTTTAATAAAGAAGCTATAGTCTTGTTTCAAAAATTAAAAAAGAAAAATAAAGAAGAAAAAACACCCCTTAAGTATAGGGTATCCCAAAAGTCCGAAAATTGAAAAAAAAGAAGAAATACTTAAGAAAAGTATAGGCTTTAGCATAACACGGTTTTCCCATCAATTGTTGAAAAATCTGGGACTTTTTAACAACACAAACATTGCCAGACTAGTTACATCTGTCAGCAACAGTTAGTACTGTATTGGTCATAAAAATGTCTGCTTTTGCTGTTTAAAAATATTTTTTGGTGCTGTTCAATGCATCTTTCCACACTCGCCATCTATTCGCATTAATGACATACATAATATTGAACATTTTTAACTCTAGTGTGCTGCAAAACGGTTTGTCTATGTATATAAAGAGGGTGTAAATTGTGAAATACTCATGTTGTTTGTTAGTTTCAAAATACATATTGTTCTGTATTTTGATAATACATTAAGCTGCTGAAGTTTGAAATTATATTTACTGCATGCCATCTGTCTCTTAAAGTTGGTTTGAATCCCATAATTTATGATAGAAACTGAATAACCTGAATAAATATACTATCAAATGCGGAAATAGTGACGTCAGTACTATTTCTGTATTTTGTTGGATTTTTTTTTTTATCAATTTCAGTCACCACTTTTCAAAGATACATTTATTTCAAAAGGAGAATTTCTCTATTTAATTCAATCTACAGTAAACAAGCAATACTTACAGGTACGGGATACGAACTAAGGAACTGCAATTTTCCAAAGTACCACCTTAACTATTCAACTAAATTACATAACCTTTCAAGTATCGATATTTATTGAGTGCGGATAAGTACACACATTTATGTGCAATATTCTGTTCTTACACGTATTTCAGTGTAATATACTTGCACATAATCCTGTATAATATTCTGTTCTTACACAAATAGATGTGTAAAATTCTTACACTTACTTCTGTGTAACATTCATTTTTACACATATTTCTTGCTGATATGAAAAATACACAGATATTTGTGTAATATGTAAAATGTGTAAATTTACAATAACACACTAATTCGGGTTAACACTTACAATTTTTTACATCTACACGCTTCTTTGAGTTTTGCAAGGAATATTAAATTACACACTTCAATTACATAAATGCAGGTACATTTTTGCGACAAGGGTTTTATTGCAAATATGTAATTTTACAAATTTACACATATATTTATGTAAAAGTGACTAATTTACACACTTATGTTCTAGAGTGTGAAAACTGCTGTTGCAATTGAAATGCTCTTGTTGGTGGTAAAAGTAATTATTCTGCAATAAATGTATCCTGTGTAAAAATTTCTCATGTAATTCTGTGCATTTCAGTGAAAAATGCATCTTTATATTATCTATATTTTTCGAATAATTCAACTTTTATTTCTTTTGTATAACAATGTAAAATGTTACATTTCAATTAACTGGATCGACGAAATGTCACGTACTTTTATTTATTTTGAGAAAAAAGCACAAAAATGATTTCTAATCTCATGAATTACGCAGTTTGTAAGCTGGGGAAAATTTGTTTGACATTTTGGAATCCATAATAAATCACTCAATAACCAGAAGCAATAAAAGTTTTAGAAAACCGCAGGGCCTATGTATTTATGATTTATAATTTATTTTGAAAAGCATGATGCATAATAGAATCATGGTTTAGTAAGATATATTTTATGCAAAATCATTTTATTTTCTGCAAAGCGAGTTGATATTTCGATATCCTCTGCCAGAGTAGTGCACTGCATGTTTAGTTATTTACCCTATATATATAAAATCTTAATTAAACGAATTTATGAAACGAATTTATGAAAATACTGATTAACACGTTGAATGCCACGTCAGTCACCAGTGATTGACTCTGAACTTTCCGTTTAGGCTGCGTCAGTCATCGGTGACTGTCACTTATATATTGTGTAACGGAAATCTTATTTCGTGGCCCAAACGGAAAGACAGGCACTATAGACTTGGCATTCAATGTGTTAAATGACTGTTTCAGTTTCACGGCTATTTCTCCGAAAATATGGAATATTATGCGGTGAAATTAACATCAAAAATCCGTATTGATCAACAGCTCTCAAAAATGGTATCAGATTTTTAAAATTTGAATAAGTTTTCGAAATATTAATTTTTTTTCTCTAATTTTAATGACATTTCTGTTGTGAAAATCATTAATGGCAAAAAAAATACTCCATTTTTCTTTTTTAAATAAAAAAAAAAAAAAGGTGAGAACAGGAAAAAAACTATTAGGATTATTAGATTTCTTCTTTTTCGTCAATTTCATATTGGTAATTGAAATTATATCTTTTGTTTAAATTGATAGTGAAACAATATTGAGATTAAATTATGTTTTTCAGCAAAAAAAAAAAAAAAAAAAAAAAAAAAAAAAAAAAAAAAAAAAAATTACATTTCGATCATCCAGAATCAATTTATTATAGAAAACAAAAATCGTCTGTCAATTTCAAATTCAATAGATGGCAAAAAAAAGGTTTCCTTTTCATTTTTAAAGAGAAAAAGACATCAATAAGCTCAAAAACAGAAAGAAAATTTAAAAATAAGAATTTAATCATCACATGTTAAAATCAGAAAAAAAGGAAAGTTAAGTCAAAGTCTTTACACATAAAGTAGGAAAACGTTAAAATAATAAAATTATAACACACAAAAAGCATTTAAAGGTGATAATTACGTCATTTGTAAAAGGTCCAAACATTAAATATCGAAACATTAAATTGTCTCAATTTAAAATGCCTAAAATGACTAAATTATTACGCGTGAAAAACTTTTAATGGTGAATATTTGGTCATGTCTAAAAAGCTCAAATAATATTTCCAAATGCTTTTAAGTTAAATAATATATGTACCCGAGGATCTGAAAACATAAAAAAGTTAAAATAAATAAATTATTACATAAGACAGTCATTTAATTGGAAAAATTACGTCATATATTAAAACGATACATTTCAAACGGTTTTTATTCCGGAGACTTTTAATCTTAACGTCACATGGTATAAAATTCTTTCGGCAAGCAAATTTGTTTATATATTAAACTAGCAGATCTACCCGGCTTCGCTCGTGTCAATAATAAGGTTCCTCCCGGGTAAAATACATTAAAATGAAAGGTACTTTTCGGTTAGCCGGGCGCAAGTGTTGTATATACATACTTATATACATACATATATGTATATATATATATATATATATATATTTACATATAATATATGTGTTTATATATACAATATGTGTATATGTAAATATATATGTATATATACATATATGTATGTATATAAATATGTATATATAACGGCTAACTGAAAAGTACCAGATGAAATAATACGGCAATGACAATAACTGAGATTGGTGGATTCCCATCCACGAATCGTTAAAAAGACCAATAAGAGATATAAGTAAAATAGTCTTAATTGCGTCTACTATTAACTATACCATAATAATATATATTCCAAACAAATGTCGTAACATATATTAAAGTACAATTATTTGCTTAAAAAGCGTCATTTCAACAAAAAAATAAAAAAAAACATTAAAAATATTAAAAATTTACATGTTTCGACTCTTTCATTAAATCATCTTCAAAATATACAAAAAAATAACTACAAACACAATGCCAATTGTAACATTATATGGATGATGGCAACGACCTAACCCATAAATTTTGCCTTTACTGAAATTTTTCTTAACATATGAATATCATGCAATTTCGTTTTGCACATTGTCGAATAGAAAAAAGTTCAATCAAATGAAATTTATTTGAAAATTGTATCTCAATTTTTTCATGTGAATGGATTTTAAAGAAATTTTCAATCATGGATATTTTTTAATTTGCATGCAGCCAGGGATGAGATTTCCGCATTTTTGCCCACCAGTATTTTGCTAGAGAAAATGATATTTCATTTAATCGGAACACTGTTGCGATTTAACAGAATAACTTTTCCTCTGAGAATATACCTGTGTGCAAGAACGCGGAAATCTCAACCCTACATGCATCCCAATTACGAAAGATATACCTGTTTTCTCTTAATGAAATATTATAAAGTAAAGACATTGCTATGAGTAACTCCAGCATCATATTGTTCGTGGCAACAACCTAACCGTAACATAAATTACTCTTTTACAGCAATTTGATCTCTAAACATCATGCATCCCATTATTTCAACGTCTAACAGAAAACAAAAAACACTTTCCGTAATTTGTTTGAAAAAGTTTGTCAATTTACAGATTTTTTATGTTTTTTAAATTTTAATTGTGGGAAAGATAAGAGATCCCTTCTTACATCTACACGCTTCTTATTCTCCTTTCCATTAGAGACTGCTCTGCATGACCTTGAAATTCCGTCAGTTACTCAATACAAACCCTCTTGTTTAGTACGCCCGCTTTCCGATGCTTTTAATTTAATTAATTTTTTTTTTTTTTTAAATTTGGCCGGTTTCAATTTTCTGTTTTTTTTTTTCAACCCGGCTTCCGCAAGAGTCTCGGCTGCAGGATCGCAGGCAGGGACGTTGGACGGACATGTGGGACGCCGCGCTCAGCGAATTCTGCGGCGGTCTCCCCCCCCCCCCCCCCGTACCCGACCGCCAACCGAGACTAATAAGGAGCTCGTAGCAGCAGCGGTCGTGTGATTGCTCCAGTCCTCTGTACCCTGTACATTGTTAACTTGAAATAGTGATAATCTACGAGTACACCACTGGTTGAGTTAAATCTTTAGGGCAGGAAACTGTCATTGTTAATGAAGTGTAAGAAAGGAGTGGAAAGAAAAGTCATAAAATGCTAATTTTCGAGTCAAATTAAGAGAAGGTTTTTTTTTTCTTTTTTTGACTCATTTAAACCGATAACCGTGGTTAAGCGGTACTCGGATTAATCGCGACTCTACTGTACTAGAAGTAACTTAGGAAAATAAGGACAAGAGAAGTAAGATGTTGAATTTTATTTATTAGAGAATAATTTTTTAACAACTATACCGTAGAAAAAACTAATAATTTTATTATTATATTTATAAATATATGTATTTACTAATG
Organism: Maratus speciosus; assembly: GCA_963932465.1. Classification (NCBI taxonomy): domain Eukaryota; kingdom Metazoa; phylum Arthropoda; class Arachnida; order Araneae; family Salticidae; genus Maratus; species Maratus speciosus. The sequence continues at coordinate 47,115,309 of OZ010786.1, read as the reverse complement.
ACATCGAAAATGACAAAAATATTTTAATAATGAAGATTTTTGTTAATTTATACCCTTTTTCCTGTATATTGCATTAGTGAAGCTATATCGGTTCTTTTAATTTATAAATTAAGTTATAATACATAGTATTTTAAATGCTTTTTACTAATTATATCTCTTTAGAGGTTCTCTTCGAATCTCTTCGAGATTTTAATCAGTGAAACTATTTAATTAAATGTGCTTTTTAAAACTTCTAAATTATCTTGTAAAAAAACTACATCAATAAAAGGTTTTAAATTGCACGGAAAATTACGTAGCTTAGTTTCATTCATATTGAAATTGCACTTCTTAAATTAACAGGAAAGACGTCAGTGAAAGATTTTGTTAAACAAAATATTTGTTGTTGTCAAGCTTGATTCTTTCTTTTCCTTTATTCTTTAACAAAATTTGTATTATTGTGTAAAACATTTAATTACTGTCAGAAGTTTTACATTTGTGTTTTTTCTTTAACTGCAGAATTTAACATATCTTAAGATTTAAACAATATGGTAATCAGCGAAATTATCATGCTGATTTAATTTAATTTATCTTTGCATGTTTCACGGAATTTTGAAATTTGTTACCAAATTAGAGATCTAATTGTTTCAACGGTTATTGCTTTTTTTAACCATTTATCTACTGACGGTTCTTATAAATACCATTAAAATAGCTTGTTATAAAATTCATTTAATACATATAATACAGAGTAGTAATACAGTTTAGAATGAGTTGTATATGCATTACTTTATCTTGTTCCAGAAGCATTATTGGTTACATAAAACAAAGATATTTTTAAAAGGATGATTTCTTTTGCCTTTGTATCTTTTCAGCTATCTTGGCATTGAGTGGGGGGTGGGGGTGAATTTTCAATGCGGAAAGATTTCGTTATTTCTGTTGTAAGATCATTATATTTGTACATTTCCTAATTCTACAAAATACTAAGAAATATATAAATAAAAAAATTGACTGGGGGTTATAAATATTCCACAAAATCCCTATAAATTCAATAAATTCAATTTTAAGTAATCCTTCTAAATACTTCAATCCTTCTAAAACTTATTAAACGATTATGTAAATCTTCTAATGTACTTTTAAAAATTTACGAAAAATGCTTTTACACAAATGCTTTTACAAGATACATTTTTGATGAATTCATAATTCAGTACATAAAGGGTTAAACAATACGTTTCAGTCATAAAAGTTTAATTCAATTATGTTTAAGGACTTGATGTGTATCACACCGTTGATGTGAGTCAATGTCATTGCTCACAACATTCTTAATTAAGTATTTATCATTAATTTCAAAAACTTTTTTTTTCTACAACTTAAGTGAAAATAACATGGCTTGCAATAAACGTCAAAATTCAAAGATTAGAAAAACCCTTTAATTTAAGCTGCCTATCATATAACTGTTACTTCACATTTAATTTTAAATGCGAGTGTTGCGTACATAAGTAAGTGTCTCGATTTATATTAATATATCTCCAAACGCCATTGCGTATAAAATGTCGCGTTTCAAAGATTAAAAAACACTTTATACATTCTTTTTGTATTTTATATGTTTAGTAAAACATTTACACTATCCAATAATTAATATTTATTAATGGTCTTTGCGGATGGAATATAATAGTTATGGTGGCAATAAAGTTGTTATACAATTGATAAACAAGAAAGAAAAAATCATGCGTTAAGCAAATATTATGAAACATGTTCCGACAGGTTCAGAATAATGTAACAAAACTTCACACTGTAATAACTTGAAATATGATGCCTAATTGAGCTATTTGCAAACGCATAACACATTTGAAAAACCAATTTAAGAAATTCCCAACTGCAGTTAGAAAATTATCCGAATTCTTTCTGCTACTCTGTATATGATATATAGATTTGCACCTACAAATTACATGCATGCAAAAATTTAGTTCGGTTAAGAAATACATACCACAGATGAAGATTCTCGAAATTTCCGCTAATAAAGAGAATGCTACGTGAATTCTTTTGTGCAGTCCCATACAAGAGGCATAGATTTGATATAGAAAGAGTAACATGCAAAATATTTGTTAAATTTAAAAGCGTATAACGAAATTGAAAACGAACTTCCAGCAATTATTGCTCAAAGACAGTTCTATAACAAATCTCTTTTGTGTGTTTCTGCAAATGAAATATAAATGCTATGAATGCTCTATTCTATAGTAATTATCTTGTAGTGAAATTCAGTGATTATATACCAATTTCCATACATTTCAAATAGCGTAATGTTATTAAAATACACTGCAAAAGATTTACCCATTAGCTATAATGTAACGGAATTCTTTTGTGTGACTCTGTAAATGAACTATTAATGCAATATATTGAATACCGAACATGCTATGGTAAATGTCATTAACATATATCATTGAAAGAAAGTCTGAGAATATTTATAAGAGTTAGAGCGTAGATGCAGACAGACAGACGGCCAGACAACCCGAATTCATAAACACTTTTCAACTACAGTGAAAGACGCTTAACATGAAATTGAAGGGGCCGAAAAAAATTTTCGTGTTAAAAGAATTTCGCGTTAAGAGATTCCTAAAAAAAAAAAGAACAAAACTTACAAATATTTTCGACGTCGTCAAATTTTATTTCGACTTACTGTTAAACTACTAGTAGGTTGCATCCATTAGGATAAAAAGCAGGTAAAAAAAATATTGTTTTTTGGGGAAAAAATCAGATATCTTTTTTTAAAGTGTCTTTTTCAGCATTCTGAGATCTAGCTTGTTTGAATCAAATAAGCAAAGCTGTCTCTAAATCTTCGTGCTTAGGGGTTCTCATACGTATTCACTCTAGCTTAAACATACTGCGCTCAAACATTAACGTAATGGGATCCCTGTTTTTTATTATCGTTGATAAAGTAGAATTGGCAATGCCAAACTTTTTGCAGATTTCTGTTTTCGTCCTTCTTTTTCATCAACTGCATTATTAGCTTCATCTTCATTTGAAGCGAAATTGCATTTAGTTTTTGCACTGATTTCTCAGCCATTGTGCTTATAAAACATAAGCTAATTTACAAAAAACCACTAAATTTACGGATCTTCACCTAAAATACAGTAGTTTTAACACAAAATTCACCAATTTCAACTCAAACTAACTAAGTGGAAAGCGAATATTTTTCGTGTTAAACGATTTCTGTTTTCGTGCTAAAAGAAAAAAAAATGTTAAATTGCGTAGTATACTGTCCGGACCGTGTTAACCGATTTTTCCTTTTAAGGGTTTTCGTGTTAAACGTATTTCACTGTTTATTGGAAAGTGTAAAAACGCAGAAATCACAAGCATGCACAGTTTAAATAAAATTATAAACAATCAAAAATGAGTTTTAAATATAATATTTTTTTAATTCAAAATTATGCATTTCTTTTTTACACATCACGTTCAAGGTTGATACATATGAATCTGGATAATTATTATCGAAAAATACTACCAAAATTCGAAGAAAATGAAAGTTCTTATGAAGCTTAGATAGCTTAAAGCTACAACTAGTTCGAAAATCATCCAGCCATATATAAATTAATGAGCTTCAATATAAATTCCAATTTAGCATTATAAGTACTATCTAGATTTGCCTATTTCAACTTACTCATTCATAATGAATTGCGCCAAAGTTTCATATTAGAGATGAATTATTCAAGCACTCAAAACTTTTATTGATGAAACAAAGTTTCTCTTACTTAGCTGTACTTTTTATGCACGATGAAGTCTTTCTGATTCGAGTTTATTTAGAGAGAATTTTGTTTTGGTTGAAATTATTTGCGCTGTTTATAAGATTAAGAATGAAATTAATAAATTTGTAAATTCTATATTTCTATCTCATTTTAACTTAACGTTAATCTTTTAAATTAAAATATTCTCTGTTAACTTTAGGAATATTGGGGAAATGCTTGCGTTTATGATACAGTTACTAAACTTCCAAAAGTACTTGTGAAAATGTTCCTGCCAAATGTTTTTATGGACCTTGCCAAAAGCCCCAACACAAATATCGCCATATACGTATACTTTACTTAATCAATCACGAAAAAAGGCGTCTTAATTACCAACTTCTTTACATATATATACATATATAATACACATATATATATAATATAAAAATATATTGTCAAAGTTCTGTTTCGATTTCATATTTTGACATTGATTTATATTTTTACTAGAATCATTTTTTGAGTGGTGTGTAATCTCTTCGTAAATTTTCAACTTTCGTTTAAATTCATGCAAATCAGAACAATCGTAAAGTATGCACTTATTTTGAGGAGAATCAGGAATGCCATTGATTATGTAACGTATAAGTGACTGATCATCAATATTGGCCCGTCCAGCCATTTCTTTCATAATTAAGAAATACTCAAAAAAAGATTCCTTTTGTCTAATATTCCGATGACTAAGCATTTCGTGCATTTCAGCCGAATTAATCTGCGAACCAAATTCGGTAACTAAGGCATGTTTCAATTCAGGAAAAGAACGAATGTTGCTTTCACTCTTAGCGAATAAAGAAGCAATGCCCCCGAGCGCTCTTTGCGCAAAAATGAATTTTTGCATTTCGCCTAAATTAAAAGAGGAAGAAAAGGATTCGAATTTTTGCAACCATAAATGAACATTTTCATACTTCTCTCCATTGAATGTAAGTACCAGCGATTCAACATCGCGAAAATTTACTGACGGCATAAACATAGAATCCTGAGCAATGTTTGAAGCATTAATAGCACATTTATTGGTAAATTCAGAAATTTTAATATTCGACTTATCGTTTGGCACTGGCGAATTGTTGAAAATTTCTTCCAATTCACTATCTGTATCGACATTAGTTTCAATATGTTTTTGGAGGGATTCCAAATTAGTTAAAAATGAAATTATGCGTTTAGATAACTCAGTTTTTGTGCCATCTATTTCGATGCGTAAAATAGTGGCAATAGTTATAAGTTCAAGTAAAGAAAAATTTTTAGCGGTTTCCTCTACTTTACTCGTAAATTCATCATCGGTTTCACAGAAGGGAAATCCCGTAAATGCTCTTATTCGCGATCGATTTAAACGATCGCCTTCAGATAAAAACAAAAGTTTATGGAATAATTTTATTCGATTCGTCTTTTCGTTTTTCAATGCAAAAGCGATGACTGGAATGTCGTTTAAAATCATGATGAAAAGAAAAAACAAAAACAGTAAACAGTACTCACCCACTAATTTCTGTCGCTGAAAAAATATGAAGCGATTTCCAGTTTGGAATAATATATTGCTCCAGTTATTTCAAAACAAGTGAAGAGTTGGCCAGTTGCCAAGGCTGTAGAAAAAAAATTGTATTCTTCACACACGACATGATCTTTATAAATTTATAGCTCCGGCTTACTTTCTGAAAGAATTTTGGCGTCGATATAAAAATGATACTTGACTTGTCTAGGGTAGAGAATTGAAGAAAAAAAAATCCAATCCCGGCCGATCCCCCATGTGACGGGGAAAGGAGACTCATACTCGAATAATAACACTTGCTAACTTTAAGAATTAAATATATTAAATGAACTATTTACACTATATACAATTACAATTAAGTAGAACATTAATGAAATTAAACACTCATTCGTCTTAATGCGTCTTAATGAAACGTCGTTCAGAGCTCGGTGTTTTGCAACCACTCTTTTACCTTCTTTTCCCGCGTCTGTCCAATGTTCTAAAAAGGTATTCTTCTACGCCGACTCGTGGCGCTGCCGTCGTCTCTTACAGACTGTTGCCACAGGTCATATATATATATATATATATATATATATATATATATATATATATATTGTTTTTTGTTTGTTTTTAGCTTCACTAAGAAAGGTTATTTTCTCAGTTGTCATTAGCAAACTCTGTTTATATAGTAACTTATTCGGGGAAAATTGCATAATTTTATATTGGCGTATTTTACTGAATGATTTACTGATAAAATTCGCACGGATTTACATATTATCTGGAATTGCACTTTGACAGCACACAAATATTCACACGAGATATCCAGGTATCATTGCTATACCTTACGCTGCAGCCATAATTGATTTGTTACATTTAATGGATGTTAACAGCGCGACTTGCTGAGAATATGTTTGAAACTGAAAAAATAAAGCATACGTAGTGGACAGCATGCTGCAATCACTTAAATCCGATCGAAGGTGTCTGGGGCAAACTAGAATGATACATTGCAGCGAGAGCGATTCCTCTATTTTCTGTTCGGTAGTTCCAGAGTGGAACAGAATTCTTCCTCGCAGTATTAATATGGGGTCAATTTGACCCCATTTGGGCATTTTGCAGGGGTTTTTTTCTTCATTTAGAATATGCATGCTAAATTTTTTTTCTAGTAATTATTCTATAAATGTCTCTTTCATAATTTTGTCTACGTAGTAAGTTTTGCACAGTTAAATTGTTTTGTTTATTTGTAGAAATTGCGAATGGGGTCACATTGACCCTATCTTAAGCAATCGGGGAATAAATGAAAGCTTTCTATCACGTTTCAAAAGAAAAAAGAGAATTTTTGGTATCCTGCCAAATGTAGTTCACTAGATTGTACTGTGGAGCACATCATTACCATGCAAGCGATTGTAGGGGCTGTTCTCCTTTCGTTATTTCTTGCTCTTGTGTTCAGTTATGTGTAAATTTCGCTATTCAACGAAATGAATCGTCGCGTCGTATTATTATAATTACCAATGAGGGAGGGGCTAAATTATCTATGGAGTCACCCCTTTTTAAATCTTAGACATTTAAGTAATATTTTGATCTTACTACTGCGAGGGTTGGACTCCCATGGAAAACAGATGTGAAGCAGTCTTAATTGTTCTAACAGAACAACGCATCGTATAAATAGTTCTTATTCTCTTATAAGCTTTAGTTTACTGTATCATACTATCACATTATTGACCGTTTTACATTTATCCGATGTAAAAATTACATAAAATTTTAGCTAAATATACATAAACACAATTTTAAAACAAGTCGGATGTACCAATCCCAAAACTTTCTTCTATCTCATACATGTTAATACTTCAAAATCCGCTATCACACTGCCAAAATTAAATGGCAATCTATGCATCTCATGAGGATTCTAACGATATGAAAATCCGTGTGTTAGATCTTGAGATATGACTATCGCTGAAATCGTCTAAATTCAGAAAAATGCTGCCTAGCAGCGCCACCTATTGGGTGATTTATACCAAATCCTAATCAGCAACAATTTATGTCAACGTGTGACTGAATCTGAAGTTTGGAGAAAATCCGTACATTAGTTTTTGAGATAGAGCAATAACGAAAATCGTGAAAATTCCTGCATAGCAGCGCCACCTATTGGGTGATTAACACCAAAACCTAATTAACAACAACTTGTGTCAACATACAACTAAATCTGAAGTTAAATGAAAATTTGTCCATTAGTTCTATTGATAGAGCTATTGCGGCAATCGTGAAAAAGGCAGCAGAGAAGCGCCACTTGTTGGGCGATTTACACCAACACATAATCAGTAGCAAGTCATATCAAGGACTAGTTGAATCTGAAGTTTGATGAAAATCTGTGCGTTAGTTCTTAAGATAGAGCTATTGGTGAAATCGTGTAAATCCTGCAAAATTCATCATAACAGCGCCACCTGTTGGGCGATTTACACCAAAACGTAATCATCATCAATTCATATCAAGGACTAACTAAATCTGAAGTTCGATCGAAATCCGTGCATTAGTTCTTGAGATAGAGCTATTGCAAAAATCGTGAAAAATGCAGCATAGCAGCGCCACCTGTTGAGCGATTTACACCAAAAACTAATCAGCATCAGTTTGTATTAGGGACTAACTGAATATCAATTTTTATTAAATTCCGTGCATTAGTTCTTGAGATAGAGCGCCCACAAAATTTGTGTCACATACACACAGACAGACAGACAGACTCACAGAGTCACAGACAGACATTTTGTAAAAACATGTTTTTTGGAATCTCTGACCCCTAAAACGTGTAAATCCGTCGAAAACCGGAATTCGAAAATTTTCATGAATCCAATACTTTCTTCTTGTAAAGATAGAAGAAAGTAATAAAAATATATATGAAAATGTTCTTACGTCGAAACAATAAATATACTAGTAAATCTGCAGATCAAGAGCCTCAACGTCATCTCTGCAACTTATTGTTTTTAGCAAATTTTGCTTAATATTAATCTTTCTACAAAAACAAAATTTAAACTTTTAAATTACACAAACATTTATAGAAGGAGAAAAAAATATTTCAATGGTTTCAGACATTAGAAGCGTTAAATTAAACACGTTGTTATGTAATGATATTCTGAAATTCTCACGAGCTACTTATTCTAGTAATTTTTATATAATAAGGCAAATTTCTTCAGGGGGTGACCCCCCTCTGAACCCCCCCGTTGTGTAATTTATTTTGCATTTGTAATTTTCTATTGATTGAGTTAATGATTATCCTATATCTTAGATTCATTCTTACACTGCGATTTATAAGGATAAGCAACAATTTGGTCAAGCATTTTACGTTATCCTAATATCCATACAGCAGTATTTACTTGCCTGCTAACCACAAACACCTGTATCTAATGGATAAAGAACTTTTGGAAATGTAAACTGAGACATCTAATTTAGAAATCTAATATCTTTATAATTTTTGTTTCCAAAAAATAATTTTGATTACCATTCTGCAATATTTATATCTAAGATCTAATCTAAATATCTAAAAATGTACTCGATAGCATTAACTTACTAAAATCACCCTAAAGTAGGGGGAGTTCTAAACCTAACGGTTAATAATTCATCATCGTGTCCACTTCCAATTGACTAAATAGATAAATGTGATATGGCGCCGTTAAGTATTTTTTTGTGATAGCCTTTTAATAGTATCCACATTTAATTTAAAATCGTGATGTTACAAACACCGTTGAAATTTGATGCACGCCTGTGTTCAGGTCAAATTACGAAAGGTTAACTAACCTTTTATTTCCCTTAGCCGGGCATTTTGTTTCATTGTTCGTAATAGGGATTATTTTAATAATTTATTTTACACTCTACAAGCTGTTACACGGGACGTTGTTCACGTAGCATTAAAATAGAGATAAATGCATTAAATAAAACATTTCACTCCCCACCAGACATAGCAAGTCTCAGGCTTTTTGCACAACACTATTACCTTACAGAAAATGTTGTTCTTTTAAATCGCGCAAATGTTTCAATTAAATAAAGTAACATTTTTTGTATTAAAATACTGGTATCCAGAACGCCGGAGGCTTGGCAGCTCTGCTCCTCTTAATAGAAACATATATAGTTAACCAACACTTTATCACATTTTATAGGAAACAATACGGAATTTCTTATTTGTATGGCCTTACATATACCTCAGTCATAAAAATGTAAAATTTTGTGCCAATTAATATACGCAATTGCGAAAATGAAATCGCAACCAATGAGAAAAGGAAGGCCAAGTAAGATCGTGTAAATCGAGAATCTTTCTTCGTAGTGTGGGAAAATACCACTACAAAAATTATTTTAGGTGGTATTTGGTGTGAAATGTTTATATGTATTCATTCCTGTCCTATTTATGTTTTTTATTATTTGTAATTTGCTGCATTTTCCCTTTGCACGTGAAAATCTTACAAATTAAAATGAACTCTTTGGGAGAAATTGTTATTCCCTTTTTTTTTTTTGGCAACAATAAAGTTTATAAAGTTTAATAGAATAATGTCAGTTTATTCTGTATGAAAATAACGAACTTTTTCCTTTATATTCAAAATAGTTGAATACATAAATAAAAACATTATTCTATCTAATATATAAATACTATTTTCATTTCTGCGTTTAAATCAATCTATATGCAAATATCTATACAAAGGCATTCATTAATTCATTCCTTTTAACTTTGATTTGACTTAAAAAACCATACATACTTTCACATTTATGATATTTTTAGATGAGATATAGTTGCTACGCAACGGTTAAAAGAAAAAAAATGAAATATAAGTAAATTCATAAAATAAAATGTTTTATATTATTCGAACACATGTATAAAATTCCATCCTAAGTTATACACCTAAATTTAAAAGCTCTGACAAATGTTTTGACAAAATTACAAACTAATAGGAACAATTTCCTACTCTTATTTAAAAATTTCAGCATCCAAAATTTACCATTTAAATCCATTTGTTATATGAGCCATTTATTTCAACAAATGAAAATTTGAAAATCGTCTGACTTGCCATTGAAAAGCATTACAGAGCAAAATAAAATGTTCTATATTTCCCGAATGAATGAACCAAATTTAACCAAAAACCATACAGCTAAGTCCGAATACCTCATCAACATGCCAAATTAATTTCAAGCCGATCGGATGCTTTTTGCGGCAGTTATCGCGGAACAGACAGACAGACAGACAGACAAACGGAAATCAAAACTTTTCGTGTCTCCACAGTAAGCCTTCACTGACGTTTCGGCAACTAAAATACATTTTCGCAGGAATGCATCATTAATCACTTTTATTTCTTATACTAGTTAGTTCAGGCAAATGATAAGTGCAAACATATTTCATGTGTCTTTTTGTATATAAAGATATGAGTATTTTTTACGTTTTAATTCGAAAAATGTGTACAATAATTGTTGCATGAGTTAATGATTTAAAATAATAATGAAATGAAAAGAAACTATTCAAGAATTCCGAATTGTCTTTTCCAAGAACTTATTACAATTGTTTTTTGGTGTCATTGAAAAACAAAATAAGGTATTAAATTTTAATGGTGAAATTGTTAAAATATGTTTAACATTACAGGAATAATTTAAAATGATTTCAACCTTGAATTCTGATAAGATAGATTGATTTGTTTTTTTTTTTTTTGTCTTTAGTTTCTACTAGCTGTTACCGTGACGTCGTTCACGTAGCATTACAAAAAAAGATCAGGGAAGTAATTAAGCAAAAGATTTCACTCACGATAATTTGAAATATATATAATTAAACCACATTTTATAACATTTTATAGGAGACAATACTGTAGTTCTTATTTATAGAGACCTTGACATATATCAGACCAAAAAAAAAACTAGTATGTTGTGGCCATCACAAAACTTTCTTCTATATAAATCACGTCAATTAAATCATTTAAATAGTACAAGAAATAACAACGATTTAGCACCCATTCATATCAAAGTATATCTGAATTTGAAGTTGGATGAAAATTCACGCATTAGTTCTTGAGATAGAGCTATAGCGGAAATTCTGAAAAAATGTAGCATAGCAGCGCCACCTGTTGAGCGATTTACACCAAAAGTAAACAGCACTAAACGATATCAAGGTATACCTGAATCTGAAGTTTGTTGAAAATCCAAGCATTAGTTCTTGAGATAAAGCTATTGCGGAAATCGCAAAAATACAGCATAGCAGCGCCACCTGTGGATCGATTTACACCAAAAGTAAACAGCACTAAACGATATCAAGGTATACCTGAATCTGAAATTTTTTGTAAATCCAAGCATTAGTTCTTGAGATAAAGCTATTGCGGAAATCGCAAAAAACACAGCATAGCAGCGCCACCTGTTGAGCGATTTACACCAAAAATTAAACAGCACTAATTTATACATCAATTCATGTCAAGGACTAACTAAATCTGAAGTTTGATGAAAATCCGTGCAATAGTTCTTGAGATACAGCTCTTGTGGAAATCGTGAAAAATGCAGCACAAAAGCGCCACCTGTTGAGCGATTTACACTAAAAATTAAACAGCACTAATTTATACATCAATTCATGTCAAGGACTAACTAAATCTGAAGTTTGATGAAAATCCGTGCAATAGTTCTTGAGATACACCTCTTGTGGAAATCGTGAAAAATGCAGCACAGCAGCGCCGCCTGTTGGGCGATTTGCACCAAAAATTAAGCAGCACTAGTTTATATCAAGGACTAACTGAATCTGAAGTTTGATGAAAATTCGTGCATTTTTTCTTGAGTTAGAGCTATTGCGATAATCATGAACAATGCAGCATACCAGCGCCACATGTTGGGCGATTTTTACAAAAAAGTAATCAGCACCAAACTATATCCTGGACTAACTGAATCTGAAGTTTTATGAAAATCCGTGCAGTAGTTCTTGAGATACAGCTATTGCAGAAATCGTTAAAAATGCCGCATAGCAGCGCCACCTGTTGGGCGATTTTCACCAAAAACTAATCAGTTCCAGTTTATATCAAGGTCTAACTAAATATGAAGTTTTGTGAAATTTCGCCCATTAGTTCTTGAGATAGAGCGCCCACAAAATTTGTGTCACATACAGACAGACAGACGGACGGACGGACAGACAGACAGACAGACAGACGGACTCACAGACAGACATTTTGTAAAAACATGTTTTTTGAAATCTCTGACTCATAAAACGTGTAAATCCGTGGAAAACTGGAATTCGAAAATTTTCATGAAACCAATACTTTCTTCTTGTAAAGATAGAAGAAAGTAAAAATAAACGGTCAGGTGCGAGCATTACTCACGCACAGAGGGTTCCGCAGAATAAATATATGAATTTGTAACTGTATTATAAAAAAAAAAAGTTGCTAAAAGAATACTAAGACTTTTTAAAAAACTATATAACGTAGGGTTGGGCATAACTGTATATATTAGAAAAGTGTAATCGGGTATACCATGAAAGTTCAAAGAGATATATGGAACAGTATCAAATATAGCTATTCGTATAACTCTTTTTTTAATATTATCCTAATCTGTTTATGATGGACTTAATTCGGTACTGACAATAAAGGCAGTGCATAGTTAAACTTCATTTGGAATTTCATGAAACTAAATTAAGTGTAGTAATAACCTTTATTTCTACAGTGTATATAAAACAAAACCTTTGTTCAAAGTTTAAATTTGGCATTGTGCTAAGAGCGCTTCGAATTGAGGTCTCAAAGTTGCAACGCCACCTTGGTCAGTGCCGCGATTTACCAGATAGGTGTTTAATTAAATTTTAAAGTCACTCGATACGTATTGAGAGATACAATCAATGCAAACTATCGCGAATCTCACAGTATTTATGCGATTCATTCTAATTAAATATTTCGAGGGCGATGCCCTTAAAAAACGGACACCTAATTTTAATTCCAAAACAAACAAATGGCACCAAGAATATTTAATTAAAATTTTCCTTTTATCATGTACGTGAAAATAAGCAAGTTCGCATTTTCTAAGAAATTCGTTTATAAATTCTGGTGTCAGTTCATTATTTCATAAGTTTATAAATAGAATTACTCCGTGGCGGAAAGGATTAAGTGGTCGCAGGACTCTAGCTTCAAAATTTAAGAAATTTTAATTTTTTTAGATGTTAAACTCCTATCTTTTTTGAATATTTTGATATACTTGTTTCCTTTAAATTCTCATTAGAACAGAAGTTTTGGCTGTTAGAATTATACCCGCTCAATATCTGAAGCGGCGTTTCCGAAACTTTAAAGTCATTATTTTCCAAATGGAGTTTTTGGGTATAACGCGCAGGATACCGCAAAAACTTCTGAATATTTTTTTCATGACATTTTCAAAACATATATTCCATGTTATTCTGTATAAACTGAACCTAAAATTTCCTTTTTATTGTTCAAAAAAAAATATTTTTTTAGGTGATTTTACTGTTGAAATTTTCAAGATTTTGTATTAGCTAAATGCAACATTGCATTAAAAATATAAAAATGCTTTAAATACAAATTTATTTAAGTTCAGGGAAATTATTACAATCTGAAGTATAAGTAAGCACCAAAATTTTAATTCTAGTTGCAATATTTATTTTGTAATCCTGCGCGTAAACTGTTATGCCAATTTTTTGTTCGACAAATGTCTAACAGTTTTGAGCCCCCTATAAATACTAATTCTGTATCTTGCAATTTTTTAAATACATGAAACGGAAGAACATACTTATATCTTTCATTCCAATTAAAATTGTGTTTTAAAATCATATACATTTTAAGACATTAAATGTTGAAAATGGTCTTTTTTTCATTTTTTCCACATTTAGAGTCCCGAGACCCCTTAAATTAGTATGTTTTTAACAACTTGACGTTTATTGCTTTTATACTGTTACTGGACATTACATTACACATACATATCATTAAAAGTCGTTAACTAGGCATAGAGTACGCCGCCCTGTCCTTGTGTATGTCCAAACTGACCGTACTTTTAACGGTTAATATCTCAGCTAATTACCGATGATGTTTTTCGAAAATCATTATCAACAATGCTTTTATTCTTCTGCAACGATAGGTATATTCAGCGATGCTCAACAATTTTTCTGAATGCCTTTAAATCGAAATTTGTGTATAACAGAAAAATGCTAATTACTCAAAAGCTATGTGACCCAGGGTAATCGCTATAATTTTCCGGCAAGGTTTATATTAACGTCTACTACCTCTAATTTTTTCATAATTTTAGTTTCAGTAGAGTCTGAATTACATGGGGGGGACATATTATGCGCTACATTTCCAACAATATCTTTGAAAATATAATACCTCAAATTAAAAGGAATGTATTTTTGAGTTCAGCGTTACAAAAGCTTTCACAGGATACCCCACATGATATACAAAGAAAATATTTTTTTTCAAGTAGCATAATTAGCCCCTCTACTTTTTACTAAATATATTTATGAATGTTTATTAATCTGAAAATATGTGGGTCAATGGTCTTTATTACTTCCCCGAATTTGAACTTTCCACGTTCCATAGTTTACGATTAAAATGGCTGTGACAGACAGACAGACGGACGGACAGACACAGGAGTGATCTTATAATGGTTCCGTTTTTACTTTTTAAGTACGGAACCCTAAAAAGGACAATTTTGTGCCATATAACATAAGCAATTGAAAAAAGGAAACTGCAACCACTTATACTGTACAACTACTGTAATACTTTGCACCTCATGTTCTACAGAAATCATGTGTGACGGCACTTCAGAAATTTACACCAGTATCATGCGTCAAGAAAAATTATTCGTCAAGCCTAGATATTGAAAAACTGTCTAACACTTTCAAAATATGTATTTCGCCTTCCCACTCTTTCGTGCATCTGTGTATAAAATTTACATGATTGTATATATTCTAAATAGTATGCTAAAATTTAGTTTAGTTTGAAAAAGCATAACGGAGATCAAAATTTACCTTTAGCAATTTCAAACAATAGACAGAAAAGTGCTTGTACTCTTTTGTACAGCACTGTATATTACGTGTAGATTTTTATGCATGTCACACATTAAGCTTAAACCTGATCAAACAAAATCCCCCTTATAACTGTTAAAATCACATTTCCGGGAATTATTATGCAGAGGTGACTATGTATCGAGTTTTTTGTATATCCCTATATATGATTTTATTTAAATTGTAGAAACATCTCTTATTATACTAAACGCAGCTGAACTTGAAAATTTATAACTCAAATTAAAAAAACGCCTTTAAGCAATTCACGCTCATTCTCAGTATTGCTTACGAATTCTTTTTTGCTGCGCTGTATTTGGTTCATATAATATAAGCACATCTCATAGTATGCAAAAATTTAATTCACCTTAAAACGTATAACATAATTAAAACTCTCTTCAGCAATCATCCCTAATAGAAAATACTTCAGATATACTTCAGATACAGTATAGTACCCGAAATCTTTTTCCTTTAATCCAACGGTAAATGTGATGCAAATAATATTCAATTGCAAGCATATTGTAGTAAATTTCAGTAATGTATATCAATTTCATCAAGTTTTAAATAGTGCAACACAATTAATATACGGTGCGAACAATATTTTTCCCGTAAACCATAATATAACCGACCTCTTTTGTGCGATCCTCTAAGTGAATGATAAATGCTTTGCAACCCATTTTCTACAGAAATCATGTTTTAGTGCACATCAGAAATTCACACCAATTTTATAATTTTTGTAACAGAGTAACGTCATTCAAGTACATCGAAAATGATTTTTCTGCTTACACTTTAATATAACTAAATACTTTTGAGTTCTCTGTACGCATGCTGTAAGTGCTACACTTAGTATATTCAATACTAACAACGTTCTTGTACACCTTAATAATGCATATAAATTTCGTTACGTTTAAAATTATGTAACTCTATTAAAAATAACAGCAAATGATTTTTTCTAATAGACCATAATGCAAGAGAATACTTTTGGGTGCCACTGTAATTGAGCTATGTATGCTGTATACTTCATTCGTAATACCGAACCTGCTATGGCAAACCTCAGTAACATATATCAATTACATGTAAATCTGACTATATTTATCCGAGTTAGAGCAAGGACAGCCGGCAGACAGACTAACCGAAGACATAAACTCTTTTCAATAATGTTAGAAAGTGTTAAAAAGGAGGGCCATGTAAAAAAGTGAAACTCAACAAATCTCATTTCGTAAAACGGAAAAAGAATGCTGGGAGAATTCTGTATTTTAGGTGATATTTTTTGTGAAATTTGTAAAGATTTTATTTCAACATCAAAGCATATCCGTTTTATTTTCCATGTATGGCATCGCACTTGCCTCCTCTCCGCACTTACCTTAAAATTCATGTACCTTCCCTTATTCGAAGAAATTGAAATTTTCCATTTTATTCATAATATGGCGTCACATTTATATATTATTTTATTTATTTCCTTTTCTGCTTTGTCGTGAAAATCTTTCAATTGAAATTAATCACTGAGGAGAAATTATTATTCCTTGTTTTTATTTTTTGGCAACGAAAAAAGAAAGATAGTTAAATTTTAAAGAATAGTGAAATTTTAAATTATTAAGAAAAATATTTGAATAAAATAAATGAAACACGACTTATGTTCATTTCCGGTTAATAATCTATTTATATGCGAAGGTACAAAGTAGGGTGTATCGATTTTTAACTTTTTTTTTGTTTCCAAATTCCAAGTTGATAAAAAGTTGCTACTAGACACCACAACTTACCACAAAAAATTTTGGATTTTTAAAAAATTGTTTAGGTCTCCCGCACAAGGCCTAAATTTTAGAAATTTTACTTAAAAGTGAATTTTTACAAAAATTTTAAAAAAACCTAAAACACTTTTTTTCTAAATTGCAAGTTAAAATTCCACTAACAATAAGCACAAAAAACGATAGAAAATGTATTTCAAAAACTTAGCACAACATTTAGGTCTCCCGCACAAGGCCTAAAAGTCGTAAATTTCAGCCAATTTTTGAACATTTTTCAGTGTTTTGATATTTGTGTTGTTGCTGGTTTAAAAATTAAATGTAACTAAAGCCTCGTTAGGCTTGATTGGAATTGTTGAAATAAGTGAAATAATAAATCACATTTCAATACGTCAAGCGTGAACTTGAACCGATGGGGTGGGGGAAGGCCAGACTGTCGCGCCGCGGTGACGCGCCACCTATGAATCACCGCGACAGTCGTCTGCCCGCGAGCGAGCATTACGGTTGTGTTTTAGTGCGATAGTCTTGTTGTAAGAATCAATTGAGTGAGTGTTGTTGTTCATTATGAGTAAAAAACCGCATCTAACTAGACAAACTACCAACAGGCCGGTTATCGGGCAACCTATTGATGTGAGTGAGTTTAATGTTCTGCCAACCAAGATGGATGTTTTGAAGTATTTTGAGTGGGTACGCATTGAAATGAAACAACAGCGAATACATCAGCCTGCAAAGAAAGTAATTGCGTTAAGAGTTGCTTTAAAACTTGAGGAAATATGGAAAAGAGCTTCAATTCCTGTTTGTGGCACCAAAAACAAAATATTTATGGTTTTAAAACTGCATGAGCAGCTTGAGAAAATCAAAAAGTGTTCAGGGCCTAAAAGGAAGTATCCTAACTCCTACAAAGATGCAGTAACTAGCTTTCAATCAAAAACTGAAACTGCATTGTTTGATATTTGTACTTGCAAATGTGACCTCAGCAACTGTATTTGCTCTATTGACAAAAAAGTCCCGGCACTATAACACGAGTTTTTGCTCGACCAACGTTGTCCTAGATTGATGTCAATTGCAGAGTGTGACAAAAACGAAACTAAAAAGATTTAAAAGCGATTAGAAAGAAAATATAGGTCACAAGCTTTAATGCAGGTAGTTGTAAAAAAGACTGAGGATGAAAACTTAAAATCTGTTGATAACATTGATTCTGGTGATAGTACAGATGATTCAATGTCTCACACATCATGTCAAGATAGTGATTTTGAAATAAATGTACTTGATACAAGTCAAAAAAGTGTTTCAAGTGTAGAAGTAAAACAAGAACTTCCACAACGCTTGTCTTTGTTTTCACGAGCTTGTGACCGCAGGGGCATTTCTACTAGAGCTGGAGCTCACTTAGCTACTGCACTTTTGCGAGACTTAAATGTCGTTACTGCGGTGAACCAAGAAGCAGTAATCGACAAATAAAAAGTAGCACGTGAAAGACTTAAGTCTCGTAAAGAAGTAAGCTCAACTCGAACCTCCGATCTGTTGGCCATTTACTTTGATGGTCGTAAAGATGAAACCATAACAAAAGAAATTGTAGCTGGTAAAAGTGTCCGAAAATCTTTAATGGAAGAACACATATCTATTGTTGAAGAACCTGGATCCAAGTATTTCGGTCATGTAAATCCCATAAATGGAACAGGAAAGGAAATAGTTACATCACTTATAAAGTATTGTGAAGAAAAAACTGTCGATCTTAAAAAACTAAAAGCTATTGGCTGTGATGGTACGGCAGCAAACACAGGCACTTCAAATGGAGTTATCGCCTTATTTGAAAATAAAATACAACAGCCATTGCAGGCAGTTGTGTGTCTACTACATTTGAATGAATTACCATTTAGAAAAATTATGGTTGCTCTTGATGGGCCAACTTCTGGACCAAACACATTTAGCGGGCCTATTGGTAAACAACTTCTAAGCTGCCAAAATCTGGATGTTGTCAATTTTGTTGCAATTGAAAGCGATATACCAGAAGTTGATCTTAATGAGTTGAGCACAGACCAAAAGTATCTGTACGAAATATCCAAAGCCGTATCAACAGGTACATGTACAGAAGAGTTGGCCAGACGAAACCCCGGAAACATCTCGCACGCCAGGTGGCTTACCCTGGCAAATAGAATCCTTCGTTTGTATGTAGCCATGGATTATCCCAACCCTGAGCTGAGAAAGCTTGCAGAGTTCATAATGAAAGTCTACATACCATCATGGTTCTCAATTAATTGCAATCCCAAAATTCCGCTGGGTTCCATTAATTTTTTTAAAAATGATTCATTTCAGCAATTACTTGGAAGACGAGCTAAAGTCGGAAGAGTCGTCCATGCAACGTTACAGAGAAACGCATTCATGTCTCACCCAGAGCATGTTTTAATAGCTATGTTGTTTGAAGAACGAAAACATATTAGAGTCTTGGCTTATAAGAGAATCCAGAAAGCTGGTCAAACAGAAAAGAAAGGAGTAAGGATATTTAAACCCCCTCAGATCAATTTTAATGCTAAAGACTATATAGATATGATTGACTGGCAAACCATGTCAGTAACCGAACCCCCTCTTGTTACCGATATGAGCCTAGAAGAGTTACAGTTAATTGCGGAAACGGGAAAAAGTGGAAGGGTTGAATTTACAATTGCTTCTCACAATCAAGCTGTGGAACGAATTGTGAAAGAAGTCACAGAAGCTTCAAAGCGAGTGTGTGGAAGGATCGAAAGAGATGGTTTCATTCGTGCCAGACTGGAAGACCGTAAAGAGCTACCTACGTTCGAGACCAAGAGCCAGTACAAAACCTCAGTGAAGGATTAAAATATAAGTAAGTGTTTTTTGTACTACTTTGATTTTTAATGTTTTTAAATAACATCTTTCTCTTACTGTCTTCCATATAATATTTGAAATTCATTGGAGATCATTTCTATAATTTTGTAAAAATCTGTAGGCCTACGTAAATACTGTATATAACTTTCGTTTCAGGTTTTGAAGACAAGATGAAAGGATGAATATTTAAAACAAGTGAGTTAATTTGAAATAGAACAAGAAAACTGCGCTCATGTTCTATGAAAATACATCAGCAACATTTTGTACTTATATACTACATTTTATTCCGCGTTATAATATTTTATACATTTGTAATAAACAATAGTAATCACAAATAACGATAGAGTTTATTTCAACACTTTATCAAACAATTTACATCATTAAACTATCTTTTTTAAGGTATACAACATTTATGTATTATTTATGTAGTATGTATATATATATATATATATATATATATATATATATATATTGTGTCATTTTATGCCTCCTGCAACAAGAATACACTTAAGTCTGGTGTTTTTAACGAAAAAAAATGGTTCATTTACACTAAAAATTACGTCAAAATTAACAAACTTTAGGTCTTGTGCGGGAGACCTAAATGTTGTGCTAAGTTTTTGAAATACATTTTCTATCGTTTTTCATGCTTATTGTTAGAGAAATTTTAACTTGCAATTTAAAAAAAAGTGTTTTAGGTTGTTTTTTTTTTTAAATTTTGTAAAAATTTACTTTTTAAGGGAAATTTCTAAACTTTAGGCCTTGTGCGGGGGACCTAAACATTTTTTTAAAAATCCAAATTTTTTTGTGGTAAGTTGTGGTGTCTAGTAGCAACTTTTTATCAACTTGGAATTTGGAAACAAAAAAAAAAGTTAAAAATCGATACACCCTAGTACAAAGGCATGAATTCATCTGTTTCCCTGTTGACTTCATTTAAGCTTTTTGACACACTTTCGTATTTATAATAAATATTATAAGGACTTTAATTTTTAATTTCTTTCTTCCTTTTCTTTTTCTCGTGAAAATCTTTCAACTGAAAATTAATCGCCGAGGAGTAATTAGTTTTCTGTGTTTTTAATTTTTGTCAACGAAAAAAGAAATATGACTGAATTTTACAGGAATTGATTCAATTGATTCTGTATGAAAGGAAATGAAATTTGAAATTATTAAAAAATATTTGAATAAAATAAATGAAGCACGACTTATGTTCATTTCCGGTTAATAATCTATCTATATGCAAAGGTACAAAGGCATGAATTCATCTGTTTCCCTGTTGACTTCATTTAAGCTTTTTGACACACTTTCGCATTTATAATAAATATTATAAGGACATTAATTTTTAATTTCTTTCTTCCTTTTCTTTTTCTCGTGAAAATCTTTCAATTGAAAATTAATCGCCGAGGAGTAATTAGTTTTCTGTGTTTTTAATTTTTGTCAACGAAAAAAGAAATATGACTGAATTTAACAGGAATTGATTCAATTGATTCTATATGAAAGGTAATGAAATTTGAAATTATTAAGAAAAATATTTGAATAAAATAAATGAAACACAGCCTATATTCATTTCTATTTAATAATCTATGTGCAAATTTACAAAGGCAATAATTGCTCCGTTTTGATGTTGACTTCATTCAAACTTTCTGACAGACTTTCGGATTTATAATATTATAAAGATAACTAATAAATGTCTTTATTTAAAAATTTCCTATTAATCGGACATCTGAATATTTCTCAATTATGTGAATTGAATAAGCAATTTTCAAGTAGACTTGTCAGAATAATTAAAATACACACTTTTTTATATACAGGTAAATCATTATATTATATAAATTAAAAGAAAACACGAAACGAACAATGAGGCATGCACGCAAATGAAAACAAATAGGAAATACAAGCTCTAACTCGTAAGCTTATTATCTAGCAATATATTTAACAGAATTTCAGCATTTTATTTACGAGCCATCACAGAGTTTGACCAAGTGACGTAACTTCCCAAGTCGGAAATATGAAATATACAAATAGTACTGATGAAATGTGAATGTGATATATTTTAGCAATGCAGTTGCAAAGCATTTCAAAAAAAAAAAAAAAAAAATCTAAGAACTCGCACATGAACAAGATGTCCATTTACGGTAATCTCATCGTCTTTTCTACTGTAAACAGACAGTGATCTTCACGATTATTTTGGCAATCGAAAAAAAAATATATATGTATATATTCATAAAACACATTCCTAGAATTAAAACAATACATAAATTTTCTTATCCATTATCTGTTGTTAGGAAATGATGAACATAATTACATTATATGTTCTACTATGCTTTTAACTAACGTCTATGTAGTACATTTGTTTTTTCGTTTTTCTAGGCTGCTTTTGGCGAAGGGCAAAAGCCGTGTGAAAAGATTTATTTTCATCTTTTGCGTGAAAAGATGTCTTTTCTTATTTCACAAGAGAAAGCTCGGTTGTGTGGAATTAAGAAAGATAGGCTAACATCCTTTTTGAGTTAGTTTAAAAATTGGATCCGTTAAAAAGATGTAAGATTTGGAGATTGATAATTTTATTTCATAAATTTTAATGCAAGAATAGTAAAGATACAATAAGTTTCTGCATCGCCTTTATTTGTTATACTATGGTGAACTCTTCATTAAGAGAAAATTGAATGTACACTTAAAAAAAAAAAAGTTCTTGATTTTACGGTATAATACTAACGTTAAATTTGGCAGTAATATACTGTCATATAAATGAATTAAACAGTATATTACTTGATAATTGTCCGATTTATTATTTTTAATTTCATGGTTTTAGACTAACGCCCCAGCTGCAAGTATAATACTGTAAAAACTACAATTTCTTTTTACAGCGAAGAATGTGTAAATATGTAAATATATATTTTTAAACATCTATTTGTGTCTGTCTATTAGGTAGATTTCATAAGAAATATTACCTATTGCAGACGTTACCATGGTGCGACTTTTGAAAGATTCTTTCATAACTTCTCATTATATGACTCCAGAAACCCCAAACCCAAGACCAACCCCACCTAAAAAGTCTCTCTCTATATATATACATATATCTATGTATGTGCTAAATTGTTTCCGCACGATAAAAGTCGCAATTATGCACCGATCGTCTTCAAACTCGCGAAACACATTGGAATTGCTTATACATCGGTGGGGATTGCAAATGAGAAAAATTGACCCAAGCGTGTAGAAATGGGGAAGGGTTAAAATTTTCGAATTCCGCCTTAACATGGTTATGATAAAACAGCTCTTACAGAAAAATGACAGGAAAATTTAAACTTTTTTCGTTATTGCAGTTGCCAACAAATAAAAAACACAAGAAAATTCTTACCACAACAACCAAGTTTTCCACTAGAAAAATGAAAATGAAATGTATAGTCTGTATATATATTACGCTATCGTACATGCCACAGAAATCGCGATTATTTGTTAATTTTTTAATGGTTACGCATCTCAATGGTTATTGAATTTAATGCGTCTCCATAACTATAAGGGGGGTTACCATAGGGGGAACCCTGTTCTGTCGCCAAATACCGCCAAGTTTTCGCCAACGCGGCGATATATCGGCAAATTTAGCGACCAAAAGAAGTCACAAAAAGCGACGCCAACTTAACGATATTTCGCCAAATTCCCATAGACTTCTATTGTAAACCTATAGGGTTTATTTGCTTACAGAAAATAAGCAAACTGAGATATTTTAATGCAACAAAAACTAATATTAGTTTAAGGGATTATGTAAATTATATTTAAGGGAGTTCAAGTAAATTAAAAGTAACATAATACAGTGCATATCATGATTTCCCAAACATAAATTTTAAGGGAGACCAAACTGGTCGCCGAGGGTGGCTAGTTTAATGAAAAGCAAAAAAAAAAAGTTAATATTCTGTCGTAACATTTCTATAGCGAGATTTAAACGTGCAAAATGAGAATGAAATAAATAGTTTGACGCATTAAAAGAAAGTGAATATTACGTCACATCGGAAATATGATGGACGTCAGCAGGTGAATATGTAACTTCATGTGTGTTTGAAAAAACGTACTGAAACATGATAATAACCCGACTATGAAAAAAGTGGCATATTTTAACATTTTGAGATTCTAATTTTGAATACCACCTTAACATGATTCTGATAAAACCAGGTTTTACAGAAAAATTAAATTAAAAATCCATCAAAATTGCCAGATAAAATTGTTAAATTACGTTTTTATCTAATCTTGATTTAGATTTTGTTGGTGAAATTAGTACTTAACTTCGAAATCTACCTCCGCCTGTAGGGATTTTTTTTAATCTCAAGAAGTGAAAAAAATATTTTGTGATGCGAAAAGAAGTTTTAATTTCACCCAAACCATATTTTCAATTAAATAGCAAGTTTTAATACACTAATCTCCTAAGCTAAGAATTCAGCAGATCAGAAATTTCTCAATCATGACTTTTTTTTTTTTTTATGTGATATTTTGAAGCAATCTAAAGATAATATACAGAATAAAATAAAAGAAAAGAATAAAAGTTTCGAATAGCACATAGTTACATATAACAGCTATAATTTAAAAGGCTGACAGCGTTTGAGTAGCTTTTTTAATTTTTGTTGTGATGTATATAAACCAACAATCTATTTTAAAAAAGGTAATAAAATTAATAACGTGTAGTAAAATAGTTAAAAGTATATCTTTAATAGTTAAACCAAAAGCACTCTAACTAAAACGAATAAAAAATTAAACAGAAAGTTTATACTGTAGTTTATACATATTCTAGCGAATGCATATAGTTTAATTCTCTTTCATAAACAACGTTAAATTTTCTAAAGTAATAATTAGCTGTTGTATTTAAAGTGTTATGAATCTGAGAAGAATATAAATATGAAACATTTGGATTACAATAACATTAGATTTAACGATAAACAAAAAGATAATAAAAAAAATCTCTTGTGAAATATATACTTATACCATACCTTTTATATCGAATATAATATTTTGTTGCCATAAAATTAGTTTCAGCATATAACATTTGTAATTTCATACAGTTTCTAGATACAATAAAATTATGAGAAGCTATTTATTTATCACAATAATACAAGTGTTTGTATTTAAAAATATTTAAACAGTTTTTACAATATCCATTTCTGACACTGGAAATCATATCTAGTAAAGCTTTTATAGGCAAAGATTTTTGAATTATTAGCATTTAAAAGAAAAAGAAACAGTATAATAATTTAAATATATTTCAATGCAAAATAAGAGTAATAAAAAAGGTTAAGTATTCATAATCATATTAACGATGCTAATAATATCTTTAAATATTCGTATATTAGTAATTCGTTTACATTTATGCTTAATTTAAACAAAAATTACTTCCTTTTTTTATTTACAATTTTATTTATTATTGTGAATGATACAATCACGGTACTGGTAGCTGAATAGGCACAACATTGGGAATTCGAGATAAAATATCTTTGATCCGACTTCTGAAAGAAAAATACCAATTTGTTTGTGATTTAGATGTACATATTTCTGATGAAATATTTAAAATTTAAATATTTCAATAATAAGACGGTTTTTTACTTTATTTTATCTTAAATAGAAGAAAGTATTGTAATCGAGATTTTTTTCGACTTCCGGTTTTCGACGGATTTACAAGTTTTACGGGTCAGACATCCCAAAAAACATGTTTATAAAAAATGTCTGTCTGTCCGTGCGTCCGTCTGTCCGTGTGTCCGTGTGTCCGTCGCTATTGGACCATCAAAAAATGTATGAAGCTGTGCATAGAATTGAACCAAATTTTTATTTTAAGTTTTGGGCTATGGCAAGCAGATCCTCCCTGAAATTGGAAACAATTTGCCGGTAGGGGCCACTGCAATAGCGATTTTTGTGCGATTTTGAATATTGTACCATCCAAAAGTGTATGAAGTTATGGATAGATTTGAACCAAATTTTTATTTTAAGTTTTTAGATATGGCAAGTAGGTCCTCCCTAAATTTGGGGAAAATTCTCCGGTAGGGAGCGCTGTAACAGCGATTTTTGTGTGATTTTGAATATTGTACCATCCAAAAGTGTATGCAGTTATGCATAGGATTGATCCAGATTTTTATTTTAAGTTTTTGGCTATAGTAGGAGAGCTGTTGAACATTTTTGAGTAGGTATTTGAGGCACCCTGAAAATTTGTGCAACACTTCTTTTGTAATGCCTGAATACAAAATCGAATGTCTGGCTGAAGGATCGTGGCCCAAAAACTGTGCCAGACACGTGTCAAGTGCCATTTGGCACTTGACACGTGTCTGGCACAGTTTTTGTGCCGACTAAAGTGTCTGTCATTTTCAAAATATTTTTTTCTAAGCATAAATATTATTCTGTCTCAATCTCAGCGTGCCTCAAATACTTTTTTTGGGTAGTCAAAAAATGGCACTTGACACGTGTCTGGCACAGTTTTTGGGCCGACTAAAGTGTCTGTGGTTTTCAAAATATTTTTTTCTAAGTATAAATATTATTCTGTCTCAATCTCAGCGTGCCTCAAATACCTTTTTTGGGGTAGTCAAAAAATGGCACTTGACACGTGTCTGGCACAGATTTTGGGCCACGATCCTTCTGCAGACATTCGATTTTGTATTCAGCCATTACAAAAGAAGTGTTGCACAAATTTTCAGGGTGCCTCAAATACCCTCCCTAAAATGTTTAACAGCTCTTGGACTACTATGGCAAGCAGGTCCTCCCAGAATTTGGAAAAAATTCGCCGGTAGGGGCCGCTGTAATAGCGATTTTTCTGCGATTTTGAATATTTCACCATCCAAAAGTGTATGAAGTTACGCATAGAATTGATCCAAATTTTTATTTTAAGTTTTTGGCTATGGCAAGCAGGTCCTCCCAGAATCTGGTAAAAAATTAGCTGTTAGGGGTCGTTGTAACAGCGATTTTTGTGCGATTCTGAATATTGTACCATCAAAAGTGTATGGATTTATGCATAGAATTGAACCAAATTTTTATTTTAAGTTTTTGACTATAGCAAGCAAGTCCTCCCTGAATTTGGAAAACAATCGCCGCTAGGGGGCGCTATTTTTACGATTTTTGTGTGATTTTGTATATTGTACCATCGAAAATTGTATGAAGTTACACATAGAATTGAGCCAAATATTTTGTGTTTGTTTTTGGTCATGGCACGAAGGTCCTCCCTGAATTTGGAAAAATTCCGCCGGAAGGGGGCGCTATATTTGTGATGTCTCTACCATTTTCATTATTGTACAATCGAAAATTGTATGAAGGTATGCATAAAATTGAACCAAATTTTTTGTGTAGGTTTCTGGTTATGGCAAACAAGTCTTCCCTGAATTTGAAAAAATCTGCCGGAAGGGAGGCGTTGTAATAGTGATGTTTGTGCCATTTTCTTTATTGCACCATCGAAAAGTGTCTAAAATTGTGCATACAATTGAACCAAATTTTTTCGTGTATGTTTTTTGGCTTTGGCCAACAGCTCCTCCTTGATTTTGGAAATATTGCGCGGTAAAGCGGCTCTGTGATATCGATTTTTTATGCTTTTCTTGATTTTTCGTAGTTCTGTTGCCCATCGGCGGCGCATGCAATGGCTGAAACTCGCTTTTTGCTAAGCCGGCAATTCGTAAACATCTGATAACAACAGAATAAGCAAAAACTATTAATTTTAACAAATATCATGATATTGATTAACTCGTTTTCAGCCCGTTTAATTGACTGAAGCAGAAATTTAAGATAAAAATCAAAGTTGGGATAGTATTGAACTAATAATATTGAAGTATTAACATGTGTAACTAATTTTTGAAATATTATGTATAAGACAGAAGAAAGTTTTCGGATTGGCACATCCAACTAGTTAAAGCTTTTTGTTTTTTTTAAAATATTATGTAAGATTCAAATCGAGGTTAACCCTTAAATGGCTGGTGTTGCCTTTCGGTAACATACCCAATTTAGCCTTCTAAAATACTATTAGAATAATATTGAAGCTCTAATGGCTAATGTTGCCAACAAAATACATACAGAAAATATTATTAAATAAATTTTCAACATGCCGATGGCAGCACTAGTGTTGTTTAAGAATAAATATAGTTTTATTTTTTCAACTGTTGCTACATGATCTTTTTGTTTTGTTTGGAAGCTTGTGAAATACACTATTTTGTTCTGTAGTGATGAAATAAAATTTATTACATGGAAAGTAAGGTATGTAGCCCGTATTTATGATTACTTTTGGATATTTAACTGTAATATATTTGTTGTAAGCAGATTTTTGGGTGTGTTGCCAATTGGCAACAACAGGCATTAAGTGTTCCACTAAACCTGGAGAACAATGAACAGTTTTAGTTTTACTTTCTTCTATATTCAATAGAAGTGGTTTATTTTTCTAGTTGTTTATAATTGTAGTTCACCTTTTTTTAAAGGTATGCAAGATATTTTCTACATTTTATTTTATGCAAATTTTACTCTATCATTTTTAGAATGCCTACAAAAATGTATTTGACTCAAAAACAAAATAGAAGAATTGTTTCATAATTACTCTCATAATGATATTGAAATGGCTATTCCGAAATGCAGTAAAGAGATTTCAAAGTAATGTAAACTGCCAAACAGGTAGATTGTTTGAAAAAAGAGAACAAAAATGTAAATTAATACCAGATAAAGTTTAGTGGAAATGAGATTATTCACCAAGCGTGAATGAGTTGGATACACTACTATCTTTTTTCAAATATTTCTCTTCAGATGAGATTATAGAAAAAATTGTCAGAGAACGCAATTAAATATGCATGCAAAAAAGATCCTTATAAACCTATGAATTTCACATCACAAGACTTAATGCAATTTATGGTTTAATATTATACATGTTTTTAGGTCATTTGCCCAGTTTTCGATTCTATTGGAGTCATGAGCTTGGTTTTCCTTTAACTCAGGACACAATGAATAGAGATCAGTTTGAGAAAGTCCAAAAATGTATTCATTTCAATGACAACCAAAAACATCTACCTCGAGATGATACGAAACATGATAGTGTAACACAAATTTCGACCTATCATTGATATTTTAAACAATCATTTTGCTTCTAACCCTTTTAAGCAAAATCTCCCAACTGATGAGCAAAGATGCAATATGAAAGTTCGACATTACATGAAGCAATATATGTCAAATAAAACCAATAAATGGGGATTTAAGCTTTTTGTACTTGCCGGTATTTCTGGGAATGCTTGTAACTTAGAAGTATATTCGGGTAAAGAAAATATGCTAACGGGACCAATTACTGAACCCGACTTTGGCCCTTCAAGCAATGTATTCAATAGACTGTGAAGAAGAATACCAAGATCAGTAAATCATAAGGTGCATTTTTACAACTATTATACGGCTTTGCCGCTCATTGTACATTTGGCAAACACTGGCATCCATACAATGGGTATACAGTCAGAAGAAATAGAATTCCTTGATGGAAACTACTCGATGAAAAACCCTTAAAAGTTTTAGATCGGGTTTCTTGATCGGATATACTACAACTGTAGATGGCATCGACATTTCATCACTAGTCTGGAAAGACAATAAATTCGTCACTATGCTGTATCTACTTTCGCCGGAACAAATCCTGTAAAAAACGTCAGTCGTGTTGACAGGAGTCAAAAGAAGATCATTAAAATAGATAGTCCATACATAATTAAGGAATAA
Organism: Maratus speciosus; assembly: GCA_963932465.1. Taxonomy (NCBI): domain Eukaryota; kingdom Metazoa; phylum Arthropoda; class Arachnida; order Araneae; family Salticidae; genus Maratus; species Maratus speciosus. The sequence continues at coordinate 47,085,855 of OZ010786.1, read as the reverse complement.
AAGCGACATATCGGAGGAGTTGACCGATTTGGATAATTTAACGGCCCGTTACAAAATCGTAGTCGCAAATAGTATCTACGAATATTTTCCCATTTGCGTGAATTCACTACAGTAAACGCATGGCTTCTCTACAAAAGAGTTTTGAATGCTAATGATCATCATTCGGTGATAATGTCTCAATCGAAGTTCAGAGCAGAATTTGCAAGATCATTACGGTGGGAAGTAATACATCCCTAAGCGTGGAAGACAGTCATCGATGGTTGAAGAAGAAATTCGGGAAAAAAAAGTCATAGAGGTCCATCACAGTACTCACATAAAGATGTCGATTCTATCAAACAGGACATATGCCTCTATATGCAGAGAAAAAGATGAGGTGCAAATTCCAAAATTGCAAAGGATACATTGTAAAAAAATAGGAAAAATGTGGTGTTTGACAGTGTCTTAGATAGAAATAATGACAATAGAAATAATAATTATTTCAAAAATTTCCATACAATTGCTCTAACTAAATAATTTGTACTCATATTATCAAATATCATAAAATAAACAATTTATTTTGTATTCCACATTGATTTTTATGTTTTACCATAATTTCTTATATTTGTAATAAGAGTTAATTACTTTTATAAAGCACTTTGTGAAAATTTTTTATCACAGTTCTTAGAATTCATGTGTGTTTAATATTGTAGAATTTTAACATGGAGAATTATTTTTTCAATTAAAGCCGAATGTTCCCGATTGGCAACAAACCGTTTTTTAGCTGTAATCCATACTTAAAACAAAATACGATTTTTTAAAGTATTTTTCCCATGATTTATTTAAGAAATGAAAGCCTAAAAACATTTTTAATTTTATTTTTAAAAAGTCAGGTATTTAAGGGTTAACTTGCTCTTTTTGCATTTCCCGCTCAGTGGTATGTGACAGAGTACATTTTTATTATTTTTGTCTGACAATCTCTCTATCTCTCTATTCTAAAAAAAAGTAACTACCGCTGTCACCGCCGCCGCCGCCGCCGCCGGTTTTGAATTTTTTGCGACCGGAGGTCTTTCTTCGTTCATATTAAGAAAAATAATGCATACAAAATTATGAAAATCGGTAGTATTATACGGAAATGTTTGATAAACACGCTGATGCAGACAGTTTTCAAATCGAAGAATTATTTTAAGAAATATTTAATGCTAAAGTTGGACAAAATCGTTCCACTAAAAAAGTTTTATAGGAGCAAAAACTGTTCATGGGAATTTAATCATTTTTAGATCATTTTATACGTTTGAAGTTCCCGGTGTGCAGATTGTATTTCTTTTTTTAATTTGGGTAATTTTTTGAGGTTTTATTTCTATTTTAAATTCAAATTTTCAACATTTCTAGAGATATTTTTTACAGATTTTAGAAAGTGATATTAATTTAAACTGTTGCCAACTGTATAAACAGCGGAAACAATAATGTTTGCTTAAAATATATATATATATTTATACGTGTAATAAATTAAAAATTTATTTACACGTGACTATTATAAAACATTTGGAATTAGAATTAAATAATTATGTACAAAAAGCAGGAACTTATTAAAAATTACGTCATAAAAACTATAATTACGCGTGAATTTTAAGAGAGAAAGGAATTTGTAAAATAATAAATTTATCAACATGCGTTAGAAGTCTTAAATAGGAGAAATTACGTCATATTTACGTCACATTACAGTTATTACATAAAATGAACACAAAATAATATTGCAAAACGGTTTAAATTTAGAAATTGCGCTAGACATTTACTTGATATTTTGAGAGGATACTTTTCAACTATTTTTCTTAGGAAAGCGCAATTAATATTTCATTTCTAACACAAGTATTTCACGTGAATATTAAAAAGAGAAATAATAGTTTGGTCAAAATTACGTCAGATTAAAAACGATTAATTTAAAATGTCTCATTTAAATTCGCTTTGTTAAAAAATACCGAGAGACAAAGATTCTGTTTACTTAATTCCTTTTATATTAGCTTATTTTAAAATGTTGTTACACGTGTCTACGTCATCAAGTTATTTTTATTTCGACGTTTTATTTGTATTTTTATTAATGTTGTACTAATTTATTTGTTCTTTCGTTATTTAAAATAAAAATTATGTCAATTTGTATAATTTGGCGAGTGGTTTGGCGATTTATATAATTTGGCGAAATTAGTCGACGGTATAATCAAGTAGTACCGCAGCAGATTTGACGTTAAAATTCCCCAATCAAAGAGAAATGAATAGAAATCCGTTTATAGGGAGATCGCCACTGTTTTTTAAATTATAATTCAATCGTTCGAAATCTTTTTAAAGCCGCTCACATTAGCGTGCATTTAGAGCCTGCGGTGTCTGGACGGGGGTTGGCGAGCGTAGCTCGTAGGGGGCCGAGCCCCCTAGTTCTAAAAAAAAGTAACTACCGCTGTCACCGCCGCCGCCGGTTTTGAATTTTTTGTGACCGGAGGTCTTTCTTCGTTAATATTAAGAAAAATAATGCATACAAAAATATGAAAAACAGTAGTATTATACAGAAATGTTTGATAAACACGCTGATGCAGACAGTTTTCAGATCGAAGAATTATTTTAAGAGATATTTAATGCTAAAGTTGGACAAAATCGTTCCACTAAAAAAGTTTTATAGGAACAAAAACTGTTCATAGGAATTTAATCATTTTTAGATCATTTTATGCGTTAGAATTTGCCGGAGTGCAGATTGCTTTAATTTTTTTATTTTGACTAATTTTTTGAGGTTTTATTTCTATTTTAAATTCAGATTTTCAGCATTTCTAGAGATATTTTTAACAGATTTTAGAAAGTGATATTAATTTAAACTGTTGCCAACTGTATAAACAGAGGAAGCAATAATGTTTGCTTCAAAAAAAAAAATATTTATACGTGTAAATAAATTAAAAATTTATTTACACGTGACTATTATAAACAGAAAAAACATTTGGAATTAGAATTAAATAATTATGTACAAAAAGCAGGAACTTATTAAAAATTATGTCATAAAAACTATAATTACACGTGAATTTTAAGAGAGAAAGGAATTTGTAAAGCAATAAATTTATTAACATGCGTTAGAAGTCTTAAATAGGAGAAATTACGTCATATTTACGTCACATTACAGTTATTACATAAAATGAACACAAAATAACATTGCAAAACGGTTTAAATTTAGAAATTGTGCTAGACATTTATTTAATATTTTAAGAGGATACTTTTCAACTATTTTTGTTAGGAAAGCGCAAATAATATTTAATTTCTAACAGAAGCATTTTCACGTGAATATTAAAAAGAGAAAGAATAGTTTGGTCCAAATTACGTCAGATTAAAAACGATTAATTTAAAATGTCTCATTTAAAAGAACTTTCTTTTCACTTTGTTAAAAAATACCAGGAGACAAAGACTCTGTTTACTTAATTCCTCTTATATTAGCTTATTTTGAAATGTTGTTACACGTGTCTACGTCATCAAGTTATTTTTATTTCGACGTTTTATTTGTATTTTTTATTAATGTTGTACTAATTTATTTGTTTTTCGTTATTTAAAATAAAAATTATGTCAATTTGTATAATTTGGCGAGTGGTTTGGCGATTTATATAATTTGGCGAAATGGGTCGACGGGATAATCAAGTAGTACTGCAACGGATTTGGCGTTAAAATTCCCCAATCAAAGAGAAATGAATAGAAATCCGTTTATAGAGAGATCGCCACTGTTTTTTAAATTATAATTCAATCTTTCGAAATCTTTTTAAAGCCGATCAAATTAGCGTGCATTTAGAGTCTACGGTGTCTGGACGGGGGTTGGCGAGCGTAGCTCGTAGGGGGCCGAGCCCCCTAGTGTGTAAAATAGAAGCGGGAAGTCACGATCTCAAATATTACCGCATTCTCTTTCATTTTTGGCTGCAAGTATTGTTAAAAATTTATCTTTATCTATTTATTTAGACCTTCTTTGATCGTTAATGCCCAAAGGATGATAAATTTATATATGTTGTACTTCGCAAAAATAAAATCAACTTCCTAACCTCAAATACAGCTTAAAGAATGTATATATATATCTTTTTAATTTGTTAATTAGTCCTTACTTACCCAACAGATATGCTTAAAAATACAATTGAAAAGCTGTGTTTAAAATATACCTACAGTGTAATTGGAAATGCGTTTAAATTTAATGTGGAAAGATGGTATAAAAAGTACTTGATGGTAGAAACCTAGGTTCATGAATAACTATTAATAACTTTAATATCACAGGTCTGCAGTCATAAAAAATTGTTTGAAAAATTTAACTGTTCTTAATGTTAATTTTTGGTGCTGAATTTAAAAATCACAATAAATGTATTTTACGTTATCGTTTCAAAAACTTAACTTGTGGTCTAAGCGATATCATAATGTACTTACTTCAATTAGAATAACAAATTTAAAATAAATGATAAAACACTTTTATTAACGAAAAAAAATTAATCTTCAATATTAAATATGTTTTGTGTTACACAGTTATTGTAATCCACACAAAAATTGTTATGTTCATCGATGTCATTTAAAAATGCTGACCAAAGATTACAATAAGCGTTCAGATTTGGTATTCAATTGGTTTGGTGTGGATATAAATATCATATACTAGCAAACCCCGCGGCTTTGCTCGCGTAATATTTGAAATATGCCAAGTGATATTTATATGTCTAATTTTTATTAAAATGTACTAACTAAATTTTTATTTTATTAAAAGGTAATATTTTATTTTATTAAAAGTTTTTTTTTATTAAAAGGTACTTATTACTTTTAGGAATAACTCAAAAATTACTATTTAAAACACAGTTTGATTAAACATCATTATTACACTGCATTAGGCAGAAATGAGACTTAAATTAATAAAATGAAGTAAAACTAAATAAATGATAATTAAAAAAATATTTTGAAACTTTATGCTCAATTAATACGCTCATTTCAGTATTCATTTGAAGTTTTGAATTTTTTAGAAACCATCTTCTTACATCTTAAAATTAACAATCATGTCAAATTCCAAGTCCTACCACCTCTCCCAACATAAAGGGATATGTTGAAACAGGAACTGTCACCATTAATTTGCCAACATTAATTTTTAAATCGGTTTGTTATTTCCTAATATTCCACAGAAACGTAATTTAAAAAGCTTTTAAAGCCCTTTTTTAGAACGTTTGTTGTTCCTGTGAACCCCAAATGGTAGAATTATCGGCATAAAATATAGCCTGTGTAGGATCAGAGACTGTTACCATTGATTCGCAACTATTACTTTTATAATCGGTTTATATTCCCCGAAATTGCATAGAATCGTAATTTAGAACTTTTTTAGAATGCTTTTCGCCCCTCCCCTTCGCTTCACCCCTTTTTAATTCGAATTTAGTTTCAACGTTCCTTCGAGGGCATTTATATTTTATAAGTGACTACCATGTCATATTTAAAGTTTCTAGCCTTTTCAGTATCACAGAAATTGCAATTTAGAAAGTTTTTAGCTCCTGCAACCCTCTGGTGGTAGTGGAACAGACATAAAATATAGCTTATGTTTGAGCAGATTCTATCACCAAAATTTGTCATCATTATTTTTTTAATCGGTTTGATAATTTATAAGTTTGCTTAAAAATTGTAATTTATAACGCTTTTCACTCACTTCATTTATTTTAATTTGGAATTTTCTTTCGACTGTTCTTAGAAAGCAGTTGCATCTTGTAAGTAAATGCCATGCCATACTTCAAAGTGTTAGACCCCTCAGTTGTGCAAAAAACGCAAATTAGAACATGTTTTGCTTTTGCAACCCTCAGCCTCAGATGGTCGTGACAGCAACATAAAATATAACCTACGTATATTATATAAAATATAACCTACTAAGCAGGGACTGTCACCATTTATTTGCAATCATTTATTTTGAAATAGCTTTGGTATTTCCTTAGATTGAGTAGAAATCGCAATTTAGAACGTTTTTAGGACGCTTTTCGCACATTTTCACCCCTTTTTAAATTTCCATTTTTTTCGAAACTGTTCTTAAAGATCATTTATATCTAATAAATATGTACCTTGCCTAATTTTAAGTTGCTAGCCCCCACCGATCACAAAAATCGAAATTTAGAACGCTTTTTTCTCCTGCAACGTCTTGGTGATAGTGATAGCGACATAAAATAGTGCCTATGTTAGAGCAGAGGCTGTCAGCATCAATTTCCTACTATTACGTTTGAAATCACATTCATTCTTCCTGAGATATTGCCGACAAATCGGCATTTAGAACGCTTTTAGAACGCTTTTCGCTCATTTTGCTCCTGCATCTCCTCTGGGGTAGTGGAAACAGAAATAAAATATAGCCTATCTTGGAGCAATATCTGTCACCATCATTTTTACACCATTATACCTGAAATCGGTTCAGTACTTCTGAGATTTCATAGAAATCGCAATTTAGAAAGTTTTTTACAACGATTTTTGCGCATTTTGGCCCCCTTTTAAATTTTGATTTTTTTAGGAAATGTCCTTAGAGATCATTGACATCTTATAACTAACTACCATTCCAAATTTCACGTTTCTAGGCCCTTCCTTAACGCAAAAGCCGCAATTTAGAACGTTTTTCTCCTGCACCCTCTTTGGGGTAGTGGCACCGACATAAAACATCGCCTATGTTGGAGCAAAGGTTATCACCATCATTTTGCGCCATTATATTTTAGATCGGTTTGGTATTTCCTGAGATTGTGTAGAAACCACTATTAGAACGTTTTTTAGAACGCTTTTCGTGCATTTTCACCCCTTTTAAATTTCGAATTTTTTCAGAACTGTTCTTAGAAATCCTTTATATCTAATAAGTAGTTAATATTTCAAATTTCATATTTCCAGGCCCTTCGGTAACGCAAAAATCGCATTTTTAGAAGTTTTTTTGCTCCTGCACCCCCTTTCGAGTAGTGGCACCGACATGAAACATAGCCTATGTTGGAGCAAGGGTTGTCACCGTCATTTTGACACCCTTTTTTTTTGACACCATTATTTTTTAAATCGGTTTGGTATTTCCTGAGATTGTGTAGAAACCACCATTTAGAACGTTTTTTAGAACGATTTTCGCGCATTTTCACCCAACTCAAATTTCGAATTCTTTAAGAACTGTTCTTAGAAATCCTTTATATCTAATAAGTAGCTAATATTTCAAATTTCATATTTCTAAGCCCTTCAGTAACACATAAATCGCATTTTTAGAACGTTTTTTGCTCCTGCACCACCTTTGGGGTAGTAACACCGACATAAAACATAGCCTATCTTGGAGCAAGCGTTGTTACCATCATTAAGACACCAATATTTTTTAAATCGGTTTGGTATTTCCTGAGATTGTGTAGAAACTACCATTTAGAACGTTTTTTAGAACGCTTTTTGTGCATTTTCACCCCTTTTAAATTTCGAATTGTTTAAGAACTGTTCTTAGACATCATTTATATCTTATAACTAATACTCAAAATTTCATATTTCTAGGCCCTTCAGTAACGCTAAAATCGCATTTTTAGAACGTTTTTTGCTCCTACACCCCCTTTGGGATAGTGGCAGCGACATAAGATATAGCCTATGTTCTAAGTTGGACTCACACCATCATTTTGATACCATTACTTTTGGAATCGGTTTGGTAGTTCCAGAGCTTACCTCCGACAAATAAACAATTTTTCCTCTTTATAATAGGAGTATAGATGTGACTGACTTTGATTGTATTAGTGTATGTGGTTATAAGTCTGAAAACCCAATTGTCGTTAGGTACTAAAATCTTCTCCAACTTTACTAATTGTTGCACACTATTTACATATTTCTGATCCTATTTTACAAAGCATATTTGAAGCCTCGACTGGAATTGTTTTAGATAGTGCTATGGATAGTGTTTTAGATAGTGATGATAATTTTTAATAGAACATAGAAAGTGATACCCATCAACTATTTAATCATTCTGGATTTTCTCATTTATGAGATTTGGAGTTTATATGAAATTTACGAAAATTTTAAGGTCAAGACTAACAGAAAAATTTTATTATACACTAAAATGTCTAACATTGTTTATATATGACAACATGAGTTTATACCTTACTTTCTACAGGATAGTGAGTACGCTTATATACGCAGGATAGTGAGTACGAGGATATTAACAGATATAAGCACAATTTTGGCGTTAAATATAAAGTCCACTGTGTCTCAGGCATGTAGTTTTCATTATTGACTAAACTAAAGGAAGAAAACTTTTTAGCGCCCGATATGCTATTTCTTTCACCCAGCAATTAAAGTGTCGTCTCCCAAAAATAACGTGCCGTTGTATAAGCCAGTCGTAAAACACAGCAGATGTATCATTGTACTGTTCAATACTCTACTGCATTTTTTAAACTTCTAAGCATCGCACATTTTCAATTTTTATACCGTCGTATTGGGAAAAAAATACCAGTTAATGCAATTTGTATCTGCATCTCAATTTATTTTGAAAACTGCATCTCTATTTATTTTTGAGATATTAATTTTTTTGTAGTTTTTAGCGCTATTTGTTTCATTTTTGCAACTCAGGTACTCCATTTCTGTAGAAAATAAAAAAAGGTGTAAAATAGTAATGATATCTTTTTGTTGCAATTTCCCCATAACTACTGAAAAACTAGTATATTGTGGCGAACACAAAACTCTCTCCTACATAAGTCACGTCAATTAAATCATTTAAATAGTACAAGAAATTACATTAATTTATCACCAATTGACATCAAAGTATATTTAAATTTGATGAAAATTCGTGCATTAATTCTTCAGATAGAGCTCTAGCTGAAATTCTGAAAAATGCAGTATAGCAGCGCCACCTTTTGAGCGATTTACACCAAAACATAAACAACACTAATTTATATCAAGTTATACTTGAATCTGAAGTTTGTTGAAAATCCAAGCATTAGTTATTGAGATAGAGCTATTGTGGAAATCGCAAAAATGCAGCCTAGCCTGTAGAGCGTTTTACACCAAAATGTATAAAACATCAATTCATGTCAAGCACTAACTGAATCAGAAGTTTGATGAAGATCCGTGCATTATTTCTTGAGATAGAGATATTGTGGAAATTATGAAAAGTGCTGCATATCAGCGCCACCTGTTGAGCGATTTACACCAAAACATAAACAGCACTAATTCATATACAGGTATATCTGAATCTGAAGTTTGTTAAAAACCCAAGCATTAGGTCTTGAGATAGATTTCGTAAATCGCAAAAAATGCAGCATAGCAGTGTCACATGTTGAGCGATTTACATCAAAATGTACAAAACGTCAATTCAGGTCAAGGACTAACTGAATGTGAAGTTTGATGAAAATCCGTGCATTATTTCTTGAGATAGAGCTTTTGCGAAAACAGTGTAAATGCTGAAAAATGCAGCATAGAAGCGCCATCTGTTGGACGATTTGCACCAAAAGATTACAAGCACCAATTCATATCAAGGAATAACTGAATCCGGGGTTTGATGAAAATCCGTGCATTAGTTCTTGAGATAGAGCTATTGCAGTAATCGTGAAAAATGCAGCATAGCAGCGACACCTGTTGCGCAATTTACACCAAAAACTAATCAGCACCAATTTATATTAGGAAAAACTTGAATATGAACTTTTATTAAATTCCGCGAATTAGTTCTTGAGATAGAGCGCCCAAAAAATTTGTGCCACATACAGACAGACGCACAGACTCACAGAACCGCAGACTCACAGACAGACATTTTGTTAAAACATGTTTTTGGGAATCTCTGACCCTTAAAACGTATAAATTCGTCGAAAATTTTCCTGAATCCAATGCCTTCTTCTTGTAAAGATAGAAGAAAGTAAAAAGTAATTAAAATACGCTGCTCAAAACAATTAGGGTAGCACATAATTTTAACGAAATTACGCAAATATTTATACCGTTAAGAAACGTAAAATAAAGCATGAATAATTTAAAGTGTTGTAAAAAACAGATAAAGAAAATTTCACATGTAAATTACAGTTTATGACGACAAAAACTAGAAAAAAGAGATAAGTGTAGAAATCGGAATTTGGCAGAAACGTCTGTTTCAGTGCCTCAGTTGTAAAATACATTTGCTCAGCTTGTTTTTTGAGACAAGGTGGTTTAAAAATGAAACAACATGATTTACCGCAATCCATGGCTTGGCATGTTATCGGGACAGTCTAATATGGGGAAACACAACGAAGTGTAGTGGACGTTGTTGAAGTTGCAAGAAGTGTATCTGAAATGATGTGGAATCGATTTCAAGACACATGGAATGGTAGTCATCGACAAGTGCAAAGTCGAAAATGTGCTAAGACAGAAACTGATGACCGATATATCCTGTTAACAGCTCGTTGAGACGGAACGGACAATGCTACTCAGCTGCAAAAACAGTTGTTCTTGGTCAGAGGACGAAGGGTGTCCAGCCAAACAGTCCGAAATAGGCTTCATCAGGGTGGTCTCTATGCACGTAAGCCAATGGTTTGTATTCCGTTGACCTCAAGCCACTGTGCGGCCCAAACAAGGTGGGGAACTGAACATTGAGTTTGAGGGAACGTTCTTGGGGTTAAATTCTTTTTACAGACGAGTCCCGATTCAGTCTGGATGTAACATCTGATGTGTTTTAGCATGGAGAGAAAGAGGCACTCAAAATAACCCCACATTCATTCGTGAAAGATCATATTACAGACGGGGTGGGTTGATGCTATTGGCTGGAATCAGCATAGGTGGACGTACGGGCCTGCATATCATTCGGAATGTCACTTTGACGGTCCGAAGTTATACAGATGAGATACTGAGACCTCACGACGTATTTTATGTTGCAGCAATTAGTGATTTCTTCTTTTCCATGCATGATAATGCCAGACTTCATACAGTTCGTCTTGTGGAAAACATGCTTGAAGCTACAGCGTATGGAATGACCAGCATGCTCTCTTGACCTAAATTCGATCGAGTATGCTTGGGACATACTCAGACGATGCATTGCTGCGAGACCGAGGCCTCCTTTTACTGTCTGGAACTTAGAGATTGCAATTCTTGAGCAGTGGAACAGTATTCCCCAAAATCTTATCTATCACCTCATCGCATCCATGGAAAACAGGTGTGCAGCAGTCTTTCCTGTTCGAGGAGACCTCACGCCATATTAAAAATCTTGCGTCACTTCTAAACAATACTTTTTTTGTATCATTTACATGAAACAAATATGTTGCTCTAAACCATCTTTTCATGTTCTTTTCACCTTTTCAAAGAATAAAAGCTCCCTTATCATTTATTGAGTCTTTTTTTCTGTATTGCGCTTTCATACACGTGTAGTAACCATTTTATGCCCATACATGGCTGTCTTGCACTGTTCTCTTCACTTTTTTGCTTGCTCCCCTAATTTTTTTGAGCAGTGTACGTGCTAATTTGAAAAAAAATATATAAATTGATGATTTCTGATAAAACAAGCTATTATAAACTACATTTAATTTAATTATCTATATTACAAACGAATGAAGGCATATGAATCATCAGATAGCCGATTTTTTTGTCGAGTTTCTTGAGTGACATATGTTTTTTTGGATTTGTGTATTATTCAATGATAGTGACGTCATATGTATACTTTACTGTAGATGTTGTTTAAGACTGGATCGTAATTGAGGTATTATTCAGAGGATGCGAATGACGTCATTTTATATAAATAAAAGCGTGTGTTTATCTTAAAACTGAAATATGTTTGTATTATACATATATTTATATGCATATATGTTTTTTTTTCATCGGGGGCGACACTAAATTCGGAAAAATCAGAATTCCCGTTTTCTAGTTTTTAACTGTTTTCGGGATGCATACTCTCATATTTACTGCTCAACGGATAATGACAAGTGCTAATTAATTGCTCATTAAAGTATAATCGTGTGTTATTAATCGTCATTTCGAGGAAAGAAAATCTACATACACCTATAGAAAAAAATTCTTAAAACATATTTGTTATCTGACATTTTGTAACAAATGTATTTTTGCATCTATCTATTTATATAAAATCCAAGTCTCTGTGTGTCCCTCACAATTCCGGTAGGACCGCTTCATTGAAATGAGTAATTGTTAAAAAATACTAATGCAGGGTTACCACAGTAGCGCCAAATGTTAGCCAACTTGGCGAAATATCGCCAAATTTGGCGACCAAAATAAGTTGTCATATACATGAAGCCAACTTGGCGATAGCTGTCTAATTCGTAAAATTCCCATTTAAAACCATTGATCTTTCATAAAGGTGGTCACCGCAATTTAACTTAAGCTCCGCTCTTTTAAGGGTTTTTTTTTTCAAAATCAATGAGAGAGAATCTAAAGTAATATATGAAAATGTACATCTTTTACATCTTCCTCCCGACGCTACTAATAAAATAACCGCCAATAGACGACGCTGTACTATCTTAGCTCCTAACTGCGCGATTTAATGTGCTTTAGGTACACTGTAAAAAAATTCCGCAACGCTCCTGGGAAAAAATGGGCAGCTGAGTTGCCCATTATTTCCAAGAAACATTTCTTGAAAATGACTGGAACTTTACTGTATATGTTAAAAACTTTCTACAGAAATGCCAGTAAGTTTCCTGCGAAATACCAGGAATATTTCTGTTGACAGCAAAACATTACTGACATTTCACAGCATGCGGGATCCGCAGACGATTTTTACATTTCCAGTTGACAATTTTCGCTTTATTATCATTATTTGTTAGAATGAAAAAATATTTTAAAATTAACATCAAAATTATTATTTATAATTTACACGAAAAAATAAATTTTCAGTTAAAATTCAATAAAGTAAATATATATATGATATATTGTTTCTCAACTTTGCTTAAAATATAAAAATATATAAATGTAAATAATAATTAGAAAAAAAATCTAGACATAATATATTTTGGATTTTCGTTAGTAATTATGTTAGTTTACAAGTTAGATAAAATACATATAAATTTTCATGAAAAAAAAAAAAAAAAAAACCTAAACGTAATTGTATATTTTTTCCGAAAAAAAAAATTCAAATTTGCAGCAATTCGAAGTGTCAAATATATATCAAATTTAAATCAAATTGTAATAAAGTGTTAAAATATAAAATTAATTAAAAAAGAAAAAAAAAAGTCCAGAGGTAGCATCGAACTCGGGCCGTACGGGTGGCGTGCGAGCTTTCTGCGTCCACACCACGAAAGACACGTTGAGAGCTGTAAACTAGTGGGTATTTGAATAGTATGCTAAATCTCGGCATCTAATTTCTGAAAATCTAAGTCCCATTTGAAGAAATCCTTTCACAAGAATAATTAGAGATAAGAACTCTAAAACATACTTTAAATTAATCAAAATCGGTGAGAATCATGTTTGATGGTCCCCTGGTTAATGGAGATCCAAATAATAGGTGTATTTTTTTTTACACGGTCTGCTCCTTAAACATTCCACAGATAAGTACGAGAGATAATCTCTTAGCGATGTCACGGAGGTATTGTATTTTCATCTGAATTGTCCTGAGAATAGAGACGTAAAGGATTATGTCGTCTGTTGATTTATTTGCATTCCATATTGATTTTTTTACATTCATTTAAGGAATTCTTTTTCGACACTCGCGCGCGAGCAACGGATTATAGCAAAAAAATAATAAATGGCGGCCGCAGCGTTTTGCTGTTTCCAACTTTTGTTCAGGAACGTTTCAGATAAGAAAACCAGAATTTCACAGGAAAGAGCTAAATTATTCTGAAAACCTGAGAAAAGGCGAAACGTTCCTGGATTTTACATGGAACATTACCATTTTTTTTTTTACAGTGTACTTTTCAGTATAAGTGCATTGGCGAAGAAGGAAATTTGGCTACATATTTTCGGGAACCTATCCACTGTTTTATTTTACATACACACGCGTTTTTTTTTCGATATTTATACGATTTATTTAACATAAAAAAGCCATTTATCTAATTTTATACAAAACAAAAGTAATTTGTACATCGAAAACACCAAAAACATAGATATACCACATATATAAACAAACAAAAATGCTCATCAAGTTTGTTTTCGTCGTTATTTAAATGATTTGAGAACAAATCTCACTTTCTGATGTCCGAACTACATCAAGCTTTTTAAAAAAGCAAGTAAGAAAAATCATGCGTACAGCATAGAATATGAAACACTTTCCAACACTCCCTGAAAGCTTTAACGAAACTTCGTTACTTAGGGAAATAAGGTAAATAAGATAACTAAGTAAATATTTAAAAATCTGATTTCAGTAGTTACCGCCCATAGCCAAATATGTATTCCAATTCTTTTGAACAGCCCTGTATTCGATCTGTATGTTGATATATATACTACCAAGCAAAGAGGAAATTGCTGGCCAGCAGCAATATAGGTGCTGGCAATGTTGGAGAAGTGCTGGCTGATAGTGTACCACTGCATGACCACTGCTGGACAGCTTCAGTCAACTTTGTTGTTGGAAATCATCAGATAAAATTCTGGTGGGCATCCATTTTATCTCTTGCGCTGGCCCACCACTACATGGAAGTGTACGAACTTTTGCAGTATTATTGCTGGGAACCCTTACGCTAGGTCTCGCTGCGAATATCGAAGACATTGAGTATTTCAACACAAATCTGAAATGAATATCTTAACACAATTTAAGCTGTGAAGCTAATTTTTTTTTTGAAACTGTAAAAAATATAACACCACTGCCACCAACAAAATGAATAAGTAAATGAATAAATAAATAAATTCTTTATTTCAACGCACTTTTTTTTCTCCTTAAATCTGGTTTTACTAGGTTACAAAGGATTTTGGTTTTCATAATTTACGCAGTTCAGAATCAATAATAAAAAAAAGCGTATAAAATACATAGAATTTCTATACAATAGAAAAATTTCTATACCAGTTTAATGATTGGGAACATAAATCACAAAAGAAACAAGCTTAAAATAGAGTAATGACAGCTTGAAAATTACGAGCAGTCGTAGCATACGCTGAAAGCTCTTGTTCATGTCCGATCACGAACACCAAGCAGTGTCGAGCGCGGGTAGTACTTTGGAGGGTGACCACATGGAAACCAATGAAAGTTCAAATATTTCTATAGACATTTCTATTATAGACACTTCTATAGATATTTCTATAACTCTTGGTAATACTAGCTTATACAAAAAAGGGCCATAATTATGTAATACATTGTTTTTTTATAGAAATCTACATGAAATTTTTGTAAGGTAAAGTGCTGTGCCAGCAGAGGAATAGCTGTGGAATAGGTGTTAGCACTGCAGGAAAAGTGCCGGATTGAAGTAATGTGATGGCATACCAATGCTCGCCTGCTGTTGGCCATCACTGATGGGCCAGCTGCATTCGGCTTGGACACTTTTCGACAGGTTTAACTAATGGCACCTTTGCACTTTACCGCTGATGGCACTGCTGGCTGCCATCTTTTTTCAGCTGATGGCTCATTGTTTCTTTCTTTGCTGGGTATATAATGGGAAAATTTAGTTTAGCAAGAAAATGCATAACAGGTTCAAATTAATCTTTCAGCAATTTATACTAATAGATGGAAACTTACTTGAATACTTTTGTACAGCACTGTAGTTTACCTGATACCTTTATTACATGCCACTATTTAGCTAAAATTTAATTCAAACTAAAACACGCTTAAAACTACTGAAATTACATTTCCAGAAATTATCACCCATAGACGGCCATGTATCTAAATCTTTGCGTGGCCCTGTATATCATTTTATTTAAATTCTACAAATATTTCTTAGTACACTAAATTCAGTTCAGCGTAAAATTCCATAACTCCTTTAAAGCCCACCTTTAAGCAATTTATGCTCATACTCAGTAGCCTTTACGAATTCATTTCTATAGCTCTGTATATGAACTATACGCACTTTATAGTATGCATAAATATAGTGAACAAATAGGTACGTGTGATCACAGATCGTACAGAGAGTTTCGTTTAATATTCCTTTCAAAACACTTTATCCTTTTGAAATATCTGTTAGTCCCACATTTAGCGACCAGGGGCGCATTCTATTCTAAATAAACCTCTACCCGAACGAAACTCTGTTTTATATACTATCCGTAGATATATTAGTCGAGGGGATTGGGCCGATAGCACCCGAGATAATTAGGTGCGCTTGGTGGTAAAAAATGGAACTAAAATATGTAAGTTTATGGTGCATAATATGAAAAAATGGCCAAAGCAGGGGTGTCGGCAAAAGTAGGAAAAGTACTCCCCGGGTGAAAAGGGCGGAGGTTAGAAAAATTGCTTAAAACACACAAGTTAGAGCCCAAAGGAGTAAATAATATAAGACTTTTTGAAAATTTTATGATTTGCCGTGTGGTCTGAGGTATTCAGCTATACGTATGCAAAAATTCATGTCTCCAACATAATTAGGGCTCTCTTAGAAAAAATTGCTTAAAATACATGTGTGGTAGCTCAAAGGGTAAAACGTAAGACTTTTTCAAGATTTTAAGATTTGTCGCCTGGCCTCAGATGTATGCAAAAGCATGCTATAAGTATGCAAAATTTCAAATCTCCAATTTAATAAGGGGCTCAGTTAGAAAGAATAGCTTAAAATACACATGTGAGAGCCCAAAGGGTTAAATGTATGATTCTTTCACAATTTTATGATTTGTCGTATGATATGTGGTGTTCAGCTATAGGTATGCAAAATTTCACGCCTCTAACATAAATAGGGGCTCACTTAGAAAGAATTGTTTAAAATACACATGTGGGAACCCAAAGGGTTAAATGTACGACTTTTTCAAAATTTTATGATTTGCTGTTTGATGTGAGGTGTTCAGCTATAAGTATGTAAAATTTCACGCCCCCAACCTAATTAGGGGCTTACTTAGAAAGAATTGTTTAAAATACACATGTGGGAGCCCAAAGGGTTAAATGTACAACTTATTCAAAATTGTATGATTTGTCGTAAGATGTGGGGTGTTCAGCTATAAGTATGCAAAATTTCAAGTCTCCAACATGTATAGTTTCTGAGAACGGGCTCTGTGACAGACGGACAGACAGACAGACAGAGGAGTGAGACGAATAGGGTTTCGTCAGGTGAACGAAACCCTAAAAAGGCGCATATCGTAATTAAAAATGCATTTCGAGCAATCATTATTATCGAGCAATCATACAGTAATTCGTATACAATATAGTATCTGAAAATACACCGCAAACAATTCCTCCTATACCATTATGAACGGAATTATTTTGTGTGGCCCTGTAAATGAACAATAACTATTCTTTGCACCGCATATTCAACATAATGCATATTTTAGTCGGCTTCATGAATGAATATCAATTTTACTATGTTTGAAGGAGAGTAACACCATTAAAAATCATTTGAAACGAATTTTTCCCATTGTCCGTGATGTAACGGAAAAATTTTGACTGTCCCTGTAAATGAACTAAACATGCTACAAACTTCATTTGAAATAGGAAACGTGCTATGGTAGAGATCACTAACATCCAAAAATTTCAGAACGATCCGAGCATATTTACGAGAGTTAGAGCGTGGAAAGTCGGACAGACGGACAGACGGACAGACAAACCGAAGTCATAAATACTTTTTAACTTTGTTGGAAAGTGTTCAAAACGCCAAAGTCCCTATAGTGGAAAAGTACCAAATTGTCTACTATTTTGCGCGATCTGCGGTATAGTTTGCACTATATGCAAGGGGGGGGGTGGGGGGTTAAACATTAAATACAGTCCGGATATAATGTCCGGAATCCTTGGGACATTACGAAGTCCGAACTTTGGATTATAGAAAATATTGCTTTTCCAACAAAAAGAAAAAGGAAATTCACTATTAAAAAGGCAGAATATGACGTTCATATATTAAAAATTGAGTATAACAACTATCTATATTATAAAGAACAAACATACCTGTGCGTAACGCATACGTCATTTTGCGAATGGCAACACTTTGAAATTTGAAATAAAATTTTGGTTTTGCAATTTTCTCGTCGCAAATTTTTAAACTTCTAAACATTGTACATTTTAAATTTTCACACTGTCGTGTAAGGAAATAAATGCTCTTTTAAATGCAATTTGTTTGAAAGCTGTATCTCAATTCATTTTTGAGATATTAATTTTTTTGTAGTTTTCAATACCATTTTTCTAATTGTGGCAACAAACGTACCCCATTTCTATTGAAAGTAAACGGAAAATAGTCAAAAATAAGAGATACTGCGTCTTTTTGTTGCCATTTTCTCATAAAACCTGAAAAAAAAATTGAAATTAAAATATGAGCTATGTCAAGAATATTGTTTGTTATTCCGTGTTAAATGACGTCATATGCATACTTTTCTATAGACGAAGTTTAACACTGGATCGTAAAAGTGAATTGCTTTAGCGGATGCAGATGACGTCATTTTATAAAAAAGCGTTTATTTTAATTCTTAAAACTGAATTATGTTATGTAGAAGTGCGTCATTTTCACAGCCCAGCTGCTTTGAAATTCTTCACAGGTTCTCCACAGGAAAATGCTTCACTTTTGAAAATAATGTCATCGAAATCACACACTGAAAAAACGCAGTTTTTTTACAAAAATTTAGAGTGTCTTTATAAAAAAAGAGGTGACATGCGAATAATAGCGATTTATATTACAGAAATTGATGATTGTCGCCTGGATTGATTTGCTTCGCCGAGTTATTCAAGCAAACAAATAATTCGAAGTTTAAAATAATGTTATGTTCCTGGAGCTTTTGTCCAAAATTCTCTCGAATAATAAAATTTTAATGCTATTCTTTAGGACATTCTACTGTAATTTTATCAAAATAACATAATTTGCTGAATTTCATTTTTCATAATTTTATATATTCTATATACTTAAAACACAAGTATGTTTTTTAGTCATCTGCCCTAATCTTTCTGCATAGCCAATTTTACTATTTTTTTTTAACTGAAAGCTGTTCATTTGTAGATGTGATCGCACTATCTGTGTTTCTTTAACAATCCCCACTTTTATATTTTAATTTTAAAAGCATTTTATGAAATTTCTTCAAAATGGTGAAAATTAGATTGCTCTCATTATTGCAGACAAGAGAGAAATAATGAGGTATTTTCATCTTTATTCACGCTATTTTCTGATAAAAGTTCAAAATTGTTGATAAAAATTGTTGTATAGGGTTTAGTGACACAAAATACCATTAGGAGCATAATATTATATTAGGGGCATAATAACGGAAAATCACATACTTCTTTTCAAAACACGCATTTTTCCTCATAAATTTTCTATATTGTTTTTCTTTCTGCATGTGTACTGATACTAACAAGGAGAGGGCCAACCTTGTTAATCACAGATTTCGATTATTTTAACATATGGTTTAGGGTAGAGACCCCTTAGTGTCAGGTTCAACGGATTTTATCCAACGCTCCCTAGTTCTTGAGAAACCGGGGGGGCTACTAATAGTACACAACTTAAATACATTGCAACCGCATTAATAGGTTGGTCGTAGCTCAGTTGGTACAGCGTTCGCTGGCTGATCTGCGGGCCCGGGTTCAATACCCGAATGCCCTACATTTGTTTTTCTCTTTTTTTGTTTTATAAATATACTTGTAATTATAATTTAATAATTTCAATTACAAATTTTAATATCATACTTTTAATTATAATGTTAACAAACGTAAATTTATCATTTTTTTTATTTTAAAACTATTATTTCTCATCCTTTAAAGAGGTTTAAAAAGAAATTGGATCTATTATTGAATGATAAAAATTCCAAAATCGTGACAATATCTGTTGTGGTGCCATCTAGTTATGATAAAATAAAAGAATATTCAAATAAAATAAAAATAATAGCAGAAAGAAGATAAAGGTGAAAGCAAAATAATTGAGAGCACAAGCATACATATTACAAATTTAAAAATTTTTAATAAGCAAAAAATCGGTTGTAATTTAATTCTGATACTAATTTTTAATATAATTATGCTTGTTACTTTAAAAACAGAATAATAGTATTATCGCATTGACTTCCTTTGTTAAAGCAATGCGTAAATGATGTTTCTTTAAAATCACGAATTGACACAATTGCTCAATATCATTGCATCGATAAAGAATATATGAAATACATTTTAAAAGTGATTTTTAAAAAATTAACAGTTTTATGATGTTTTATACAACTATTTAATTAAAAGTAAAAAAATTAAATAGGTTAAAATTATAATTGATACACAATATTATATATTTTAATTGACAATGATATTATTAATTATACTTACGAGTATATTTATAAAACAAAAAATGAGAAAAACAAATGCAGCGGATTCAGGTATCGAGCCCGGGCCCGCGGAGCAGCCGGCACACGCCATACAACTGAGCTACGACCAACCTATCACTGCGGTTGCAAAGTAAGTGTTTAAGTTGTGTACTATTATAGGAGCCCCCGGTTTCCCAAGAACTAAGGAGCGTTGGATAAAATCCGTTGAACCTGACACAAAGGGGTCTCTACCCTACAACATATATTGAAATAATCAAAATCTGTGATTAACAAGGTTGTCCCTCTCCTTGAAAGTTTCATACTCTTAGCGAAATTCTTATTTAAGAGAAAAGGAAGTCATATTTAAAAGAAAACGATCATTTTCTTAGATAAAACTAAACATTTTAACACAAATGCGTCTAAAAAACACAAATAATGTAAATTTAAATACATTATAATATAAATACATAAATAGGAGCAAAAACTATACATACATTTAAATATTTTATATTATATTCTGTATTTCTGTCTATGTAAGTGTATGCGTAAATATGTATATGTAATTAATGTGGGTACGTAATAATATATCATATTTAAAAATGTAACTGTTTTTCCAGCATTACGTACAGAAGATGGACTGCTGAATGAAAATGCTTAAATATGCATATATGTAATGCTGGATAAATATGGTTATGTAATTATCTGTATGTATAAAATTTTAAATAAAATTATTTGGCATATGGCATTATTATAGTCTACAGGCTATATGATTTAATATTACACATGTTGACGCATATTGAATAAACGCTTTACGTGACAGGAAGAAATTGAGTTCGTGTTTTTAATAATCATCCCAGAAATGTATAGAATTAGTATATATTTTTACTTTCTTCTATATTGTAATCGAAATTTTTTTCGACTTTCGGTTTTCGGCGGATTTACACGTTTTAGGGGTTAGAGATCCCCAAAAAATGTTTATAGAAAATGTCTGTCTGTCCGTATGTCCGTCTGTCTGTCGCCATTTTACCATAAAAAAGAGTATGAATTTATGCATAGAACTGAACCAATTTTGTTTTATGTTTCTGGCTATAGCAAGCAGGTTCTCACTTAATTTTGAAAAATCTGCCGGAAGGGGGCGCTGTACTTAGCAATTTTTCCGCAATTTTGAATATTATACTATTGAAAAGTGTTTGAAATTATAAATAGAATTGAACCATTTTTTTTTTAGTTCTTGGCTACGGGAAGCAGGTCCTTCCTTAATTTGGAAAAAAATCCGCCGGCATGGGGCTCGGTAATAGCAATTTTTGTGCCATTTTGAATATTGTACCATCGAAAAATGTATAAAGTTATGCATAGAATTGAAACAAACTTTTTGTGCATGTTTTTGCTCATAGCAAGAAGGTCCTCCTGAATTTGGAAGAATTCGCCGGGAGTGGGCGCTGTAATAGTGATTTTTATGCCATTTTCAATATTGTATCTTCGAAAAGAGTATGAAGTTATACATATAATTCAACCTAATTTTTTGTGGATGTATTTGACCATGGCAAGAAGTGAATGTGGAAAAAATTCCGCCGGAAGCAGGCACTGTAATACCGATTTTTGTGCAATCTTCTTAATTTTTCGTAGTTCTATTGTACACCAAAGGCTCGTGAATCGATGAGAACTTCCCATCCTCATAAGCCGACTATTCGCAAATATTCGTAATTTTAATAAATATCACGATCCAGATTAACTCGTTTTTACTCCGATTAATTGACTGAAGCAGAAATTTAAGATGAAATTCAAAGTTGATACAGTATTGAACTAATAAAAATTAAATATTGATATCTGTAACAACATTTTGAAATATGAATACATGAGATAGAAGAAAGTTTTGGGATTGACTCATCCAACCACTTTAAAAAGCTCTTACAGACGTATATCTTGTAAACCTGTGTATTTATCATTGCATATCTTGTTATTGAAAAAAGGCAACTTGTTTCTCAATCAGCCAATCAAATTTTCTAGATTTTTTAAAATATCACAATATATTAATTCTACCTAATTCTAAAGAAACAAGTGAGTAAGTGTGGTCACAGATCGCACAGAGGGTTTCGTTTAATATTCCTTTCAAAACACTTTATCTTTTTGAAAAATCTGTTACTTGCCCATTTCGCAACCAGGGGGCGCACTCGATTCTAAACAAACATCTATCCGAACGGAAACCCGTTTTACATACTATCCGTAGATATATTAGTCGAGGGGATTGGGCCCATAGCATCTGAGATCAGTAGGCGCACCTGGCGGTAAAAAATGGAACTAAAATATGTAAGGCTATGGTGCATAATATGAAAGAAGGATCAAAGGGCTGTCGGCAATAGTTGGAAAAGTGCTCCCCTGGTTAAAAGGGCGGAGGTTAGAAAAATTACTTAAAATACAGAAGCTAGTGCCGGAGAGGTAAATAATATAAGACTTTTTGAAGATTTTATGGATTGTCGTGTGGTCTGAGGTATTCAGCTATAAGTATGCAAAATTTAAAATCTCCAATTTAATTAGGGGCTCAGTTAGAAAGAATTACTTAAAATACACGAGCTGGAGTTGAGAGGGTTAAACATAAATCTTTTTCAAAATTTATTATTTGACATGCAATCTGGGATGTTGAGCTATAAGTATGCAAAATTTCATGCCTCCAACCTAAATAGGGGCTCACTTAGAAAGAATTGTTTAAAATACACATGCGCGACCCCAAAGGGTTAAATGTACGACTTTTTCAAATTTTATCACTTGTTGTTTGATGTGAGGTGTCCAGCTATAAGTATGCAAAATTTCACGCCTCCAACATAATTAGGGGGTCACGTAGAAAGAATTGTTTAAAATACACACGTGGGATCCCAAAGGGTTAAATGTACGACTTTTTCAAAATTTTATGATTTGTCTTATGATGTGAGGTGTTCTGCTATAAGTATCCAAAATTTCATGTCTCCAACATAATTAGGGGCTCAGTTACACAGAATTGTTTAAAATACACATGTGGGAGTTGCCGACTCGTTGACCGACATTAATTCTTCTGCGAGTTAAACCGATTAATTAAATAATAATTAATATTTCAGCTTGTAATTAAGATACGACTTAGAATTAGGTATCAATAAAATCAGCGAGAAATTTGACAGCGGGATGCCAAAAAATTTAATCAAAAAATTTAACATTTAAAAAGTTAAAATTTCGTATTAAAATATGCTATTATGAAAAACCGCAGCGTCGTCATGTCTACCTGCTTTCCCGCCGAATTGAAATCTTTTTTCCTTGTCTTTCGAATTAAAGAAATTAAATTTTTATCGATCGATTTTTAGTGGATATTTTAACTTATACACATCGCAGAAATCTGAACTTTATACCAAATGAAAGTAGATTTTTTTCTGCTTCTGTCTATTCCATTTACAAATTTCCCGGACCAATATTTTCTGATATGCGATTTCGCTTTAAAATGCCCACTTCATTTTTCGTCTTAATTTCCTCCGTGGTAACCATGCATCGGATGATTTTACTGGCAACCTTTAGAAGAAACACGGATGATTTGGAGAAGGTTCGTTTGAACCTGCGTTAAAAAGGTGGATTGGTTAATTTTAGAAGATAATTAGCTCGTAATTCAGTTAATTACCAACTTTTTCAATATTTTATGATTTGTTGTTTGATGTGAGGTGTTCAGCTATAAGTACCCAAAATTTCAAGTCTCTAACATGTATAGTTTCTGAGAACGTGGTCTGTGACGGACAGACAGACGGACAGACAGACAGACAGACGGACGGACAGACAGACAAAGGATTGAGGCGAATAGGGTTTCGTCAGATTAACGAAACCCTAAAAATGGGAATCTGTTTTGAAGGCTTATATTTTGGTGTATAATTGCGGTGAGAGTGTGCAAATTTTATCTATAAAATAAATTAAATGAGTTTTTAAACATTATTATCAAACAAAGTGGTCAAAAAACAATTGTATTATTTTCTTTAAATAATTTTAACCCAACAGCCTATTTGTTTTACTTAATGAAGAGAAAACACTAAAAATCTTCCTAATTTGTAAATTTTATTTATGCAGAATTTTTCTTATGTATTTTTTATACTTACTTTTACCATGCAACCCATCTTCTATACTTAATTTTGGGAAAACTTTAAAGTTCTGGCTCATTTGCAGATTTTAATGATGCTTCTGATATACCCTTAGAATAAAAATGTAATATCCATTAGACATTCAGGTGCGTTAATCATACTTTTTAATAACACAGTTTTTATACCTTTTTATAAGCACTTCAAGTTCGTGCTCCTATACTAAAATTATGCATATATACTAATGTATATATTTATACTAAACTTTTGTACATGCATTCACTACTTTGAACATATTGCAATAAGTTTAAATAAAACTATGCTATTCAGAGGAACAGTTGATCATTTTCTAATTACCCTAAAACTAAATAGTTTGTTTTCAACATGACTGCAAAATATCTGACTGATTGAGAAACAAGTGGCTCTTTTTCGATTAGCCTAAAGCTGAATAAACACTTTGCAATAATCCTGACAAATATCAGGCGAATTAGGAAAAATCAGTTGATTTTCCAATTAGCCTTTCAAAAAGCTGGGTTTCTCAATTAGCTTACGCCATATGTACTATATGTATTTTAATTAGAATATTTGTTTGTATTAGAGACACATACATTCACTGTGTAAGTATATCTGCAGATAAAAAGTTAAATTATATAATGGAATTTTTTAAAAGTAAATTACAACATAAAATGAATTTACATCTAATTTGCCAAATTCATTAGATCAGTAGTTGGAACTAATGAATAGGTAATATAATTGAAATCTAAATAAAAATAAATAGCTTCCACTTCTATGATTATTAATTGAAAAAGCAACTCACAAAAAGTATTTTATAATGTGGGATATTAATTTTATTTTACTCAATTCGTGGATAGTCTGCTAATATGTGTTTTTTACATAATTTAAGATTCCACAATTCTCGAAAGAAAGTTTCCATTAATGGTATATGAAATGCGTATACCATTATTTTTTTAAAAAAAACGTTTAATTGTAGAACCAAATAAAGATGATAAAATGTCCTTTCTAATAAAATTGAGTATTTTAATACAAAGTGTTTTTTTTTTAATACAATAGAGTACTTACACATAACTCAAGAGAGAAAAACCATGAAAAGAGAAAGTTATACTTTAATGTTAAAACATACTCTAAAATATTAATTCTTGGTAAGGTTCCTAGTAATAGGAAACAAAATTCTTTGAATTTTCAATGATATATTATATAATCTTTTACAAAAACAGCTGAATTTTAAATGTCTTTTACACAGAAATTAGAATGCCGATGATATAAAGACGAATAGTTTACTGCTGATTAAAAATATAGATTTTCACTAAGTCTAAATTAATTTCTGAATATTTAAATTACAATGTGAAAATTTAGCAACGCAAAGTATTGTCTTTTATCATTTTAACTATTGCATTAACTATCTACTAAATAATTTAATCATATGCATTATTGTTGATAATAGAGCATTCCTTTGAAAAATAAATTTACACAAGTACAGATATTAATTTATTTAAAATTAATTCCGGTGATATTTTAGCTTCAATATATTTTAATTATTAAGCGATTTGCAAAATAATTTCATACGTAATAAGCTTTTAGTACGTATTAAATACTTATTTTAAAGGTACTATTTTTGTGATTTGTTCTGGGCCTTTACCAAATCTGTTTTTGTTGTTTTACCTTTAACAACCTATGATTAAAATTGTATTAAGTTTGTTCTATAATACTAAATTTGTTCATCAATAATAGAATGCGAAGACAGATAAAATTATTTGACTGTACAAAATGTTTTAATTTGTATATTTATGCTTATCGACATCATTCCTTTATTAGAAATAGAAAATTAATACTGATTAAAGAAATGTTTTTGAGCTTCAGTTAGCATTATCTATGTCATTAAAAGTTTGCAAAACTACATTAAGCAGTTTAAGAAATATATTTTAGGAACTCCAGTATCATCAACTATAAAATTAAAATCACATGTGGAAATATTTTTTTCCCTTTAATTGATATATGTCAAGTACATATCGTCAAAATTTTTTATCGATATTTAACCATTTAACAAAACGACCTAATCAAGTAAAGGTTCAAAACTGTATCTTAATTAAAACTCTATGATTTTTAAGAGAAATGAATTTAATATTTATTTGTGATCATTTTTAAGTAACAAATCATTGAAATTTCTATGAATATCGTATTTTATTTCATCAGTGTAAGATAATCATCTAATTAGTCAAGATGTCATAGCAGTTGAACTTTTTCAACACGGTGAAATGTGTCCAATCTGGGAATTGAACGGAGAACCTTAGGCTTAATTCGTCATTACTTTTCCAATTGAGTTACCTGGAACGACAACAGACCGGAACAATTTAGTATGGTTATAAGTTTTGTCAAAATCATCTAGTTTGCCGTAGCACAACAGAATAAGTCGCAGGCTAACTTCTCCATATTTTGTAGGTGGAAACATGCATATAAAATAAGTTAAAGTT
Organism: Maratus speciosus; assembly: GCA_963932465.1. Lineage (NCBI taxonomy): Eukaryota > Metazoa > Arthropoda > Arachnida > Araneae > Salticidae > Maratus > Maratus speciosus. The sequence continues at coordinate 47,059,103 of OZ010786.1, read as the reverse complement.
CTATTTCTAAAGCAAAATCTACCCTAAAAAATATCTTTAGAGTGTGCAGGAAGTCGAATATTTTTTTATGTATTTTCTTTAGTGATTTTTGTATCAGTTCTTTTTTTTTTTTTTTTTTTTTTTTTTTGAAGGATAGATTTCTTGCGTCCTATGTTACGAACTTGCACTTTGCTAACATCGTGTATTCGATATTCTAACTAGAAATAAACTTTCCTGTGCAGAAAGTTTTCCGCCTCTTAAAACTTTAAATGTCACGAAAAAGAATGTGCAAAATTTCTAAATATTCCTACTTAGTATAGCAGGAATAATTTTCTAAATAAATTTGAATGAAATTCTAAATAAATGTGAATTGTTCCTAAATGATATTTTTCTTTTTGGTAAACTTTTGTTTCTCCAACTTGAAGATTCTCTGTCACACCAATAAGTTTAATAAACAGAAAAGGAATATAAACGTAATTTAAGGAAGTATGTCCTTGCAAATTGTATACAAATACATATTCCCACTTTTGAGTTATCAGTTATTATTATTATTTTTATTATTTGCCTTAATTCCAATGGTTTGAAATTGGGTTGAAAAGTAAATATCAATCCGTTTTATTTTCCCAAGAGTTGTTTGGATGTAATATTATCCCAAATAATAAATTCATATTTATATATCTTGCCGTTTATAAGATACTAGCATACCCCGCGGCTTTGCTCGCGTAATAGTTGACATATGCCAAGTGATATTTGCATGACTATTTTTTATTAGAAGAACAATTTTTGGAATGCTTCAAAAATTACAAATTAAGCCACAGTTTGAGTAAACTTCATTATAAAAGTGCAATAGACAGAAATGAGATTTTAATTAATAAGAAGAACTAAAACTAATTACAAATAAATGATAATTTAGAAAGTATTTTGAGACTTTTATGCTCATTTCAGTATTCATTTGAAGCTTGAATTTTTTAGAAAGCATCTTAACGCATTTATATCTTAAATTAACCATCATGTCAAATTCCAAGCTTCTTGTCTAACAGTCTACCAGCTCTCTGGTGTTAGTGGCACCAACATAAAATGCTGAAACAGAGTCGAAACAGAATGTCTCGAAAAATGTTGAAACAGAGATTGTCACGATTAATTTGCCAACATTAACCTTGAAATCGGCTTGTATTTCCTAATATTCTATAGAAACCGGAATTTAGATGTTTTTAAAGGCTTTCTTGTTGTTCCTGCCAACCAGGTGGTAGTGACTCCGGCATAAAATATAGCCCATATAGGATCAGGGACTATCACTCTTGATTCGCTACCATAACTTCTGTAATTGGATTATTATTTCCTGAGATTCCATAGAAATCGTAATTTAGGACTCTTTTAGAATGCTTTTCGTTCCTTCTTTTCGCTTCACCCGTTTTTAATTTCGAATTTATTTTCGACTGCTCTTAGAGGACATTTATATTTTATAAGTCACTACCGTGCTATATTTAAAGTTTCTAGCCTCTTCAGAACCGCATAAATCGCAATTTAAAAAGTTTTTTGCTCCTGCAACTCTCTAGGGGTTGTGGCACCGACATAAATTATAGCTTATGTTTGAGCAGGGTCTATCACCATCAGTTTGCAACCATTATTTTTTAAATCGGTTTCGTATTTCATACGACTGCATAAAAATCATAATTTAGAACGCTTATAAAACGCTTTTCGCTCACTTCATTCTTTTAAAGTTGGAATTTTCTTTCGACAATTCTTAGAAAACATTTGCATTTTGAAGTAATTACCATTCCAAATTTAAAATGTTAGACTCCCTCTTTAAAACAAAAACGCGATTTAGAACATTTTTACTCCTGTAACCCCCAGGTGGTAGTGACAACAATGTAAAATATAGGCTATGTTCGAGCGGGGACTGTCATCATAAATTTGAAACCATTACTTCTGAAATCAATTTATATTTCCTGAGATTGCGTAGAAATCGGTATTTAGAACGCTTATTTTCACCCCATTTAAATTTCAAATTTTTAAGGAACTCTTCTCAGACAGCATTTACATCTCATAAGTAATTACCATGCCAAATTTCAAGTTGCTAGCCCCTTCAATATCACAAAAAAAAAAAAACACAATTTAGAACGTTTTTTAAAATGCAACCGCAAGGTGGTAGTGACGCAGACATGAAGTAGATAATATATTGGAGCAAGGGCTGTCATCATCAATTTCCAACCATTACTTTTGAAATCGGTTGGGTACTTTCTGAGATTGCGTAGAAATCGCCATTTAGAACGTTTCTTAGAACTCTTTTCGCGCATTTTTACCCCTTTTTAAATTTAGAATTTTTTAAGAAATGTTCTTAGAGGGCATTTATATATTATAAGTAACTACCATTCCAAATTTCATGTTTCTAGGCCCTTCAGTAACACAAAAATCGCATTTTCGAATTTTTTTTACTCCTGCACCCTTTGAGGGTAATGGCATCGACATAAAATATAGCCTTTGTTAGAGTAAGGGTTGCCACTATCATTTTGACATCATTTTTTTAATCGGTTTGGTAGTTCTTCAGATTGCGTAAAAATCGCCATTTAGAACGTTTTTTAGAACGTTTTTTTAGAACGCTTTTTGCGCATTACCCCCCCCCCCCCTTTTAAATTTCGAATTATTTAAGAAATGTTCTTAGAGATCGTTTATATCTAATAAGTAAATACCATGCCAAATTCCATGTATCTGGGCCCTTCAGTAACACCAAAAATCACAATTTCGAACGTTTTTTTCTTTCCTCCTGTACCCCCTTTAGGGGTAAGTGGCACCGAAATAAAATGTAACCTATATTGGAGCAAGGGTTGTCACCATCATTTTGACACCAGTTTTTTTAAAAATCAGTTTAGTACTTCCTGAAATTGCGTACCAATCGCCATTTAGAACATTTTTTTAGAACGCTTTTCGCGCATTTTCACCCCTTTTTAATTTCCATTTTTTAAAGAAATGTCCTTTGTTATTAGTATCTTATAAGTAACTATTATTCCAAATTTCATGTTTCTAGGCCCTTCAGTAACATAAAAATCGCATTTTTAGAACGTTTTTTGCTCCTGCACCCCCCTTTTGGCCAGTGGCAAGGGCATAAGATATAGCCTATGTTCTAAATTGGATTAACACCATCATTTTGATACCATTACTTTTGGAATCGATTCGGTAGTTCCAGAGCTTACCTCCTACAAATAAACAATGTTTACCTCTTTATAATATTAGTATAGATACCTTTTCAAAAAATTGAATTTTAAGGAATTTTTCAAAACCTTTTATAGAACCTTTTTTTTATGTAGGTAAAAACGCAAAATATATATAATGACACACTAATTTGTGCCGCTTTCAGATCATTTTCAATTTTTCGTTACTATCTCTTAACTAAAAATTTGAAATTTGAATAAAAAACAACTACAATTGTATTTTTAGATTTCGACTAATTAAAGGGATTTTTTAAATATTTTCATTTTCAACTGGATTTCAACCTGTTTTCTTTTTTGGTAACCACATACAAAAAAAAATATTTTTTTTTCTTTATAAAAACGAAAACGATAAAATACTGCAGAATAAAATTCTGCATGTTGTGAAATCTCTGTGGAATAAGCCATTCTATACTGGAAGCTAACGATAACAATTTCCGAGTTATTGTTCCAAAAGCCTTAATTTATATTTTCCCAGAATTATATTTTAAATGTGCTTTAAAAGATATTTATAGTTTTGTAGAGTTCTTTCATAGTTCTTTTGTAGTTGTTGTTGCTATTGTTTTATATTATATTTATTTTCATTCATACTGCATTGTGAATGTAAAAAAAAGAAAATATTCACATTCTGTTTATGCTTTGTCAATATGGGAAAAAACGTGGTTGATTTTCATAAAAATAAAAATAATTAATTTTGATATTTAGGTATATCCTTGGGGAAAATACATTAATCCAGTCAAAACTGCAGCTTTGGAATTAGTGCACATTATTAATTTTGCATTTTGAAAATTTTTCGGTAGAAATTTATTTTTAACACTAGTTAAAATACGTACTAATATTGTAAAGAAGTAATCTTCGTTTGTTTTGTATGTTTATAAGGCGTGTAATCTGTGGAACTACCGAAACGATTTCAAAAGTACTGGTGCAAATTGTCACCGTAAATTGCGAAAAATTGAGATAAAAATCTCTAAAAAATCAAAAATCGCAGGAGAAAATTTACTCTATTAGACTAATTCTTTTTAAAGTTTGAAACCGAATTCCTTTACTGAATGTCAAAAAACTAAAAATCACATTACGCGGAGGGTACCATCTTATAAGAACAAGGAGCTAAGTCACATGTTAGAGAAATTTCGATAACTGTGTCATTTTTGGGTCACCTTAAGTCAAGCTAAATTTATCTAGAAAACGGCTCTAACGCTTTTGAAGAAATTTTGTATTAGATCGTTTTCAGGCCAAAAGAATACCACTGGACAAGGTCGCATATTCAAGTGGGCCATTTTGGGTCACAAACGGTCAGGATCAATCTAATAGTCTCTAAACAAGGCTCAAACGATTTTGACAAAATTTTGTATTATACCGTTTTCGGGCACGAGAAGATCATTGAGCTAGGTCACATTATCGAGAAATTTCGATTAGTGGGTCATTTTGGGGTCACCATGGGTCCGGGTCATGATAATTATGTCTAAAAAATGGCTCAAACGATATTGAGAAAATTTTGTATTATACCGTTTTGAGTAAGAGGAGATCATTCGGCTAGGTTCGAGAAATTTCGATTAGTGGGTCATTTTTGAGTCACTTCGGGTTTAGCTAATTTTATCTAGAAAACGGCGCTAACGATAGTGACTGATTTTTGCATACTACCGTTTTCCATCTTGAGAAGACCACTGGGCTGATCTCACATGTTCGAGAAAATCAGAGTATTGGGTCATTTGGGGGTCATTGCGGGTCAATCTAATATTATCTATAACGGCTTAAACGATTTTGGCTACATTTTGTATCCTACCGTTTTTATTACCAGAATATCTTTCAGCGAAGTCACTAGTGGGTCATTTTTGGTCACTACGAATCAGGGTCTCGATACCGCAAATTCGGCAACAGCCGATTGTTTGACAATATTTTCCGAAATGTTGGCGGTACTTGGCCGAAAAATCGAGTTTCAAGATCATGAATGTCAAATGCAAACATGGCACCAAATTAATGAATGTAGCCAACTTGGCTATGTTTGGCGAAAAAGATAAGGCTTTCAGAATATGAAGGAATTTTTTGAAATTCTTAATAGGACTTCAAACACATGGTTAAAAAAATCAGAGTCGAGCTAAAATTTTAATGGATTGATGTCCTTTCGTTGTGAATGTGTAAAAAATGTAAAATTTAGAAACATGTACGTACATAGTTTTCTTATTGATTGTTTTTGTAAATAATAGTATTATAAAATAACATGCTTTTTAGAAATAATACATATAGTGTAATAAATAGACAGAGTTTAATACATTGAGAATATTATATCGTGTTGAACACAAAGCTAATTTTGACCGAACATAACTCTGCATCCCCTCTTATTCACTATAATAGGATAAAAGTTCCTATTAGGCTAAAAAAGTCAAACAGAATTCCTTTTACAAATATCAAAAAAGCTTCTTAAAATCCGAAAATTAGCGTTATAATCACTAAAAATGCGTAGAGCGAGGAGGAAATTTTTTTTACAATATTAGGCTGAAAGTTAAAAATCAAATTCCGTTTTCCGAATGTCAAAAAATCTCAGAAGGACTCGACAAATCGCTACAATATTCTAAAATTGCATTAGAAATAGCAAACATTCAAAAATCGCATTAAAAAAAACTAAATATTTAAAAATCACTGGGGTAAAACAATGTAATCAAAAACCTTTCACGAATGTCAAGATTTCGACGCTCTCTCCAGAACACAGCCAACAGGCTCTTTCTCTCTGTTTCATACGCACACACAAAGTTATTTCGTTATTATTATAGATTTAGAAGGTAATTATAGTGTAATTTTTATTAAATACAGTATTTCAAATAATAAAGTATATTTACAATTTATGTCAAAAGCTTTTCCAATAAAATGCATAATTTCCAAAACTTTATTTTCCAAAAGCTTTTCAATCTTCAAAGATTTGGCTTCTAATTTCACAGCTGTAGAAATGACGTGCTTTGTGTGAACTTTTACAAAAATAACTTTATTTGGCGAATTATTCACATCATTTTATATTTAGGAATTAAGGGGTCAGGTAACCTTTGAACCAATAAAGTACATTGAAAAGTGACCTCTGTAAGAATTGCAGTCATTCTTTAACTAATTAACTTTTACTTATAAATTTGAAAACACATATTAGGAACGATTTATTTTATCAATCAAAGTTGTTAGAAAAGGTATACACATATATAGTATTTTTTAATTTATTTTTAAAGATAATACAATTTTTACGAAAGAATTATTCTTGCACATGAATTGCGCGCATGATTTTTCCTATTTCAATGGCTGAAACAAGGCAAGAGTTTTTAATGAGTACAGATATAAAGTGTTTTCAAAATGACCTACAATGAAAAAAATAAAACTTGTAGATCTCGAAAAAAATTTTTTTTTTTTTAGAGAAATTCGAAATGTCGATATTTTTTTATGCAAAAGTAGCCGTGAATTCTAAACTTCTTACTTGAGAAACATAATAATAGGTCATTTTGTGCTTCTGCACGTTTAATACATCCACCAAAAATTTCGTGAAATTCTATGCAACCGTTTTTCAGAAATCGTGCGCGCAAAAATCAAAATCGCTGTTTTGAGAAAATTGGCTTTAAAGATTGAAAAACCCGTTGATCATATAGCGAAAGCTCAAAGTTTTTCAAACATAACTCCTCTTCTAATGCGAATTTTTGTACGGCGTTTGATTTTAAATGTTTCTAAATAATCATATTTAATTATAAGCTATTTAAAAAAAAATCGATTTTCGGACGCTTCAAAGGTTACCTGACCCCTTAAAATGTATGATTAGAGAAATATAATTTTTCTTCCTCAAACATTATGTTTTTATCGTCCTTATGAAAAGTTTTAATCGCCATATTAAGGTATTAGTTGAAAATCTGTTCAACTACATTAAATTAAATTTTAAAAAGCTTTAATGGATTTTTTTAATATAATAGATTGATGAAGTTGTAATTTCATTATGAAAAATTAGACAGATGCAAATGCTGAACTATTTATATTGTTTTAAGTGCGAATGGGTTATTTGATAATGGAACCTGCACGCGATGGAGATAGATTTTAAAATTTCATGCTTTTCAAACAAATTGCATGTCAAAATAGATTTTTTTCCCTATATCACAGCGTAAAAATTAAAAATGTGTTATGTTTAGAAATTAAAAAAAAATGCAGTAGCAAAATTTGCAATGCCGAAATTTCATCGTCTAGTGTTGCCATCCGCAAAATGATGTCAGTGTTACGCACGAACACATTTGATCTGTATAATATAGATTCTTTGCTTTAAACTGACACTGGAAAATAAACAATGGATCGAAAGGTATGTTTTTGCGCTTTTCGAAGAGAAACACTCTTATTCCATTATATATCAAAAGGGAGAGGTTTTAAGTAAGGGAGCATGGTTTAAGTATTTCTACACCTACAATAAGTGACATAATTAATAAAAAATGATTGAGTCGACAAAGTTTACTTTTGGAAATGAATATGTAAAAAATTCATACGCATCAAAGATCCGTTCTGAGGAGACGAAGATCTGAAATGTCGGATCTGAGAAAAAAACAAGGACTGCTTTTACAGAAGGTTTTTCTAAAAGTTTTATGGTTTTGCTAGATTCTGTTATAGCGAAAAAGGGAAATTCCACAGAATATTATCATTTTGGGAGGGGGAATAAAATTTATAATATGTTTAATTTTAAGGTATGAATGGAAAACTTGATATTTTTATGTTCTATAACAAAATCCTAATACAAGAGCACTGTAAATTACTGTTTACAAACTAAGTTAAGTACCATTATTGTCTTTGTAAAGTCATAATGGTACGTCAGTTACACAATAAAAGTTACGCCAGTTATACGTGTAAATGCCATTTTGTTTCTTTTTTATTATTCAGAAATTAATTAAACAAGTTAGTGTTATAATTTGGCATTACATATTAGGGTGGAGTGAAAAAATCGAAAATTGGAAAATTAAAATGTAATAGCGCGCAAAAGTTGTGCATGGTCCTCAGTAATAAAACTGCTCAGTTTTTTAGAAATCAAGTTTTATCTTCCGGTGCCACAGGGCCACTCAATATTCGCCAAACTCATCAAAAATGCCTTGTTCAAATTATAAATCGAAATAATAATAAAGTTGGAAAATAAAAATGTCATACCGCAGAAAAGAAGTTATGTATGGTACGTAGTAATATGCCTGCACAGTTTTTTCGAAATCAAGTTTTACCTTCCTGTCCCCCCCCCCCCCATTTTCGCGAAATTCGTCAAAAATGCCTTGTACAACTTACAAATCGAAATAAACATAAAGTTGGAAAATAGAAATGTTGTACCGTGGAAAAGTTGCGAATGGTACGTAGTAATATGCCTGCACAGTTTTTTCGAAATCACGTAATATCTTCTGGGGCCCTGGTCATTCGAAATTTCGAAAAAAAATGCCGTGAAATCTCTTATCTGTTGTACATGTATTATAGAATGCATCATACAAAAAGCAAGAGTGCAATACAGACATTTTATCTGTGAAAAGTACACAAACAATTAATATTCAAGAATGAAAACAAACATTTAAATCTGTTAAAAGTGTTTAAAAATTTGAATTTCTATTAAATCAGTTCGTGCTAGACGCATGCAGCAGGGGATCATACAGTTATAGTGGGCCCATTGGTAAAATGTTGGACAAATGTGAATTCCTTCCCATCGTTTCTTGACAGACTATCGACATTAATTAGAATCTGCAACAATTGTTGACGATCTCAGTACCGATCAAAAATATTTGAAGGAAATGGTCCAATCTATTAAGAAAGAAAGTTGTTCGGAAGACCTTGCAAATAAATTTCTTGGTAGAATTTCACATAGCAGAAGGGTTACCACCGCCAACCGAATTTTATGACCCTATTTGAAAATTCTGGATCCAACGTTAAAACTGAAGATATTGACGGAGCTTGTAGTCAAGATGTACGCACATGTATAATTTACAATTAAGTGCAATCCATCTTTGAGAAATTGTTTATTTTTCAGGGATATGCCTCAGGCAGTTAAACTTGTAATTGATCCAGCGCAATGCCATTTTTAGCCATCCCGAAAACCTGCTGATTGGCATGGTAACAGATGATTGGAAAAACATCCGCGAGCTAGAATGTGGTAGAATCCTTAAAGCGCGATGTGCGAACACTAGTGGAGAAGTCAGGCAGTTCTAAGTTCCTGCAATCAATTTTAGCGCAGCAGATTATATTGATCTGATAGGATAAGGTAGAAGTTACGGAACCACCTATTTTGACTAATCTTTCATACAATGATTTGAAGATGTACATTGTCAAACGTGATCATGAAGATATCATTTAGTTTGCTGAGTTTCCATGCCAGATTCAAACTGTTGAAAGGTGTGTCAGAGTGGTCACTGGAGCTGGTGCGACAGTTTGTGGTGTAAGCAACATGGATAGATTCATAAGATCCATTATGCCATATTTTGAGACCAAGTCAGTTTTTAAATTTACAAAACTCCAACAGTACCAACAATAAACACCAAGCCAAAACATCAATTTTGGTTTTGAAGAGCACGAACTGATTTAATTGAACTTTAATATTTTTGAACACTTTTAACAGATTTAAATGTTTGTTTTTGAATCTTGAACTTTAATTGTTTGTGTACTTTTCACAGATAAAATGTTTTTATTGCATTCTTGCTTCTTGTGTGATGCATTCTATTATAAATGTACAACAGATAATAGGTAATTTAAGGCAATTGAAACAAAATTTGGAATGACCGGGTTATTGAATAATATTGTGTGATTTCAAGAAAACTGTGCAGGAATATTACTATACGTACCATACGTAACTTTTCCGTGGTATGATATTTTTATTTCCCAACTTTATGATTATTTCGATTTGTAGGTTTTACCATTGTTGACGAATTTAGGGGACCTGGGGGCACCGGAAGATAAAACTTGATTTTAAAATAAACTATGCAGGCATATTAGTACATACCATGCACAACTTTTCTGTGGTATGACATTTTTATTTTCCAGTTTTATCTTTTTTCTTATTTATAACTTCTACAAGGCGTTTTTGACGAGTTTGGCGAAAATTGGTGGGCCTGGGGGCACCGGAAGATAAATTTTTTTTTCGAAAAAATTCAGCAGTATTATTACTGAGAACAATACAAAACTTTTGCGTGGTATTACATTTGGATTTTAAGAATTTCGATTTTTTCTCTCCACCCTATTACATAGTGTTGTTGAGAACATTCAATCACTTTTTTTAACGGGATAGTTTTGATAATTTTTACACTTCAATGAAGGCAGAAAAACGTTTTGTATATTTTATGTTAAGTCAGTTGCAGAATTTTGAAATGGAATTTTGGGGACTAAAAGAGAGATTGAAATAATCTGCAGGTATTTGGGTATTAAGGCCTTAGTAAGAAATATTTTAAATTGTAAAACTTTGTTCTAGCTTAATTAGTAAATTTTCTACATAGTTTTGAAAACAAAATTCGATTTAGAAAAGGGTACGTCAATTACGATGGAATTGCCCAAAATATAAAATAAGGAAAGTACGAAAAAATATCAATATTCACTGGGATTGCTATCAAACATATGTTTCAATACTTATTTTTAAAAAAGGCATTCCTTCACTTTATCCAAACAGTCGTCAATGTGGTTAGTTCCATCAATATAAAGCTACCAGCAATACCTCTAAATCCACTGCTATATTTAAAGAAATGATAAGAAATGAAACTGGAATTGAGGCTAATGTATTCAAATGCATCCCAACCAAGTCTCGGGATATATCTCCCACGGATTGCTGTGCATTATAACTTTTAAAACACACTCTTCATAAGCGGTGTCCCAAAACATTAGATGGACTCTAGAAGATTATGGTGCAACAAAATCAACCTGGATATGTTAAGTAAAAACCAGTTCATTTATTCAAAAAGATTTATTTGTATCGCAATATACATCGCAATACGTTTGTACAGTCGTGGGGAAAAAGTAAACAGCCCCTAATAACTCCTTGGCAAATTACCGTAGAAGAAAGTTACAGCTACCGAACGACTGGAAATAAAGTCTACTTTTAAATTATGTATATAAAATTTACTTAGAGGGCCATCTGCATATTAAAACGAACCCAAACTTCCTTTTTTTCAACGGCAATACCCAATTTTAACAAGATATTTCAAATCTTCTGTTCAAACTATGCCTAGACAAAAAATTGCAAGGTATTTGATCATAAATTTTTGAATTATAAATATTCAAAATTTAGTGCTTCTAATGTTAAATTCCATTTCATATTTTTAATCTCCTGAAATTATACTCCTAATGTGCTAATTTTTTGTGTAGTAATAATACTAAAACACCCAACATAAATACGTTGAATTTGCAATTTTTATAATTTTATGATATTAATTATGAATTATTTAATTAATATTCAAAAAAATTATGAATTGCAACCTACAATTTTTTTGATGGATTTAAATTTATTAAGTCCTTCTTAATGGAAATTCAAAATTTCACATTTTTCTTCCAAATAGTTTTCAAATTATGCTTAAAAAACGGCAAAATGATGGTGTAAGGGACCGTCTGTACTAGAAATGACTAGATATTTTGAAATTTCGTATGCTTTTCCTATAATCTAGTAGTCTTCAATGACTGTTTGAGTGGAGCTTAAGATGATTGATCAAGAAGGGGGCTCTCTCGGTTAATAATCGAGTACCGAATTTAAATTTAAATACAGCCCCTAAAATACGCTCGTTTTAAAATAATTAATTTCTCGGAAACGTATTGTAAGTATTACATAAAAATTTATTTTTTGGCTAATTGAAGGGTGTAGAGTTCATTTATGCTGTAAGAATTGTGTGTTTGTGAAAAACAAAGTTATGGTTCTTAAAAAGCAGAAAAAACAACGTTTGAAAATGCACAAATAATACATGAAAATCAGCAAAGATATGTTCGGAATCTACTAGCGATATTCTTCTTCAGTGCAAGATTGGGAAAAAGGAACTGCGTGCTTGAAAAAGCAAGGCAAAGCTCAGCTGTGCTTTTTCTAGCACGCTGTTCCTTTTTCCTTATTTTGCACTGAAGAAGAATATCGCTAGTAGATTCGGAACATCTGTTTGCTGCTTTTCATGTATTATTTTTGCATTTTTAAACGTTTTTTTCCAGCTTTTTAATATTGTTGCACAAAGGCTTTATTTGCTATTTTTAAAGTTATGGCTCGTTTTAATATGTAGATGGTCCCTAAGCAAATTTTATATACATCATTAAAAAGTAGACTTTGGTAATAGTGTGGTACCAGTAACGTTCTTCTACGATAATGTTTTGCAGAGTTAGTAAAAGATGTTTATTTTTTTCCACGACTGTACATTTGTATCGCAATATAACTAATTTTCTTTTAAAGACAGCCCCTATTTTCTGCATTTTAACACGTACATCTTCCCTCATCAAGCTGCCCGTTAAAAAAAAAATATTAATACAGTGAAAAGTAAATTAGTTTTACGGCGCAACCGTCAAATCAAGTCAATTTCTTATTTGATTATGTCTGTCAGCACAAATCTCAACGTATCTTCTCCTGATGTAAAAATTCACTTGCATCTGTTCTGGTATTCCCAACGTACTTGAAGCGCAAGCCTTCTCTACCATGTATTTTTCCCGACCTTTGCACAAATCTAAGTTATGTATATATTTCACCCGAGCGCCTTATATACGTTTCACTCGCGTGCCCGTCGAAAAAACTTTGTTTAATTTTACGAGCCCCTTCAATCTCGAGATATACTGCAGCTGTTTACAATTCTTTTTAACACTACATTCATTTAAGGTTGTGGCGATATACGAACCATACAAAGTGTTTCACTACCAGACCGACAAACTTGCAAGAGGTGTAGGGGGCACAGAGACGATTCGAAAAAACATAGCAATGCAGGGTTGGAAATGTAAGACTAACAGATAGATGGGGTTGACGATAAGCTTAAAATAAGTCATAGCTTTCATGATAATGAAGTGTTCCGATGTTTCGTAATATGTGAATGAAATATTCGTTACCTGTAATCTCGGATGTTTTGAAATACGCCGGGAGTGTTTCGAACGTCTGGGGTAGCAATGAATATGTGCCATTTCAAAACGCCCCTACTACTTCAAACGTGCGAAATCGTAGATTGTAAGAACAAGGCACATAGGCAGAAAACTTCAGGGATCTTCAGTATCAGGAAAGTCATGACTTATTTTAAGCTTATGGTCTATTAATGCCAATTTGCTATCACTATGATTCAGAAAACCCAACAACCCCTCTATCTCGTTAGGTTTGCATTTACGACTCTACATTGCTATGTGATTCCGAGTCGTCTCTGTGTCCTCTACGCCTCCTGCAATTTTGTCGGTCGGGTAGTAAAACACCCTGTATAACCACTCAGCTCATAAAATGTTTCTTTCAGAGAAATAATATGCCATATGTCAACCATTTTGGTGAATGTATTGGAAATACTGTACTCAATGAAACCAAGTGTGATGTGCGACTCTCGTTCTTTGCTGTACTCTCCGGATGTCGCAAAGTTCCTCCACATCTCCAGATGACTCAAATAAATCTTATTATTCCATTAATCGCCAAAACTATAAGGGACTAACAAATTTTTATACAAATCATATTGTTATTCATTTGAACATATATAACATTAATTCATAGTGAAACCTAGTGGGCTCTGCCCCATGCAAGCTACGCTCGACAACCCCCGTTCAGACACCGCAGAATCTAAAAACACGCTAATCTGATGGTTTATTATGATGGGTTATCTGATGGGTTATTAGAGAAGAATGAATTATACTGAAAAAGCTGTGCAGATCTCCTATAAACTGGTTTCCATTCAATTCCCTTTGATTGCAAAAATTTAAGGGCGAATCAGTTGCTGTTAAGACATCCAATGGTTGTTTTTGATTAAAGAGGATGAGTTAAATATTTGAAAAGAAGCTAAAATAAAATAAATTAAGTATACAGAGTCTTTGTCTCCCGGTATTTTAAAACAATCTCTCTAACAATAGCCTAAGTCATGTGACTATCATCAACAGTTCCAGGTGGACCACTTCACTTTTCATACTCTAGGTGCCATTTTGCTACATTAATGTTATCCAGGCACAGGTAATAAGTCGCCAAATATTATTCTATCGCCATCATTTCATCTATATTATAATAGTTCAAGTCATCAACTGCCATAAACAAATACGGTCTGATCCCTTTGCCGTTCATATGAAAGTTTGGCAATGATGTCATATACGTCCCATATTGGCGCGATTTTTTAATGACGCCAATTTGGGGAACGCATCAACAGCATAAACAACAACATCCGGCTTACCATATCAAGCAAAATAACGATACTTTGGCGCCAGTTAAGTGCCCGTTCCGTATATGACATTGGCGTAAGAAAAAAATCGCGCCAATATGGGACCGTAAGTTTTCCATTTTGATTAAAAAATCAATTTTTTTTAAAAATAAAACTATATAAAATTTGCCATGGTTGCAAAGAATTCTTGATACTGTTACGCTAGCCGGATGCAAATCTCGCCAATAACTTTTTTTCAACTCACCAGTTATCATTTTTTTTCGAGTGGTAATATTTGGCCAAATGTCATATACTCACAGCAGGTTTGGCGTGATTTTTTTTACGAAAATTTGTCAAAAACCTCGTTTTCAAATACCAGTTACATATGCATTTTTGGTATTACTTAGTTATCCCCTCGACCAAAAATATATCGCCAAACTGTAAGATTAAATGCCAATAATGGTTGATCGTAAATGTCACATTCACTTGACTTTAAGCAAGTTACACGTGTTTACGTCATCAAGTGATTTTTATTTCGACTTTTTATGTGTATATTTATTAATGTTATACTAATTTATTTGTTCTGTCATTATTTAAAGTAAAAATTACGTCAATTTGTATAATTTGGGGAGCGGTTTGGCGATTTATATAATTTGGCGAAATTGATCGACGGAATAACTAAGCAGTAGCGTATTTTTTAATTATCTGGGAGCACGGCAGTGCGTCCGCCAAGTTCGCACAAGCCGTAAGCTACCTTTTCCTGAACCATTTTGGCATGCTTTTCACCCCCTCATAACGTTGTTTTAGGGAGAGGTATAGAATTTTTTCTTTTATACACATGTTCGTATGATCAAACTGAACTAGGATTCCACGATTTCATGTTTCTGTATTTAGTAGTTTTCGAAATATTAAATTCCGAAAAAGCGCTTTTTTGTCACTGACTCACTTCGCATCATCAAATAACTAAGGTACTTCTAAAAGTCGTAGAATCATGACATTTCACAAGTAAGTCGGGTTTGTAGCACAATTAACCAGAAAAATCTGAAAACATAGAATTTCCGCCTCTAAACCCTTAAAACAGGGGGTGTTGATTTGGCCTTAAACAGTTCCTTCACATTCAATTGCGCCAGTGTTGGTCGCCAATACTCGATTACAGAGTTTTGAAGGGTTCACGTAATTTCAAGCAGAATAAAACTTTATATATATGCTTTTCCAAAGATGTTTGTTAAATAGAAAAAAATGAATATACCTAAAAATTTTAATCAGTATAGGTTATGATATATTCACGATATTAAAACAATAAAACATTTAACAAAATATAACCTCAATTCGGTATGTTTCCGATATAGTAGCCTTGGCGAAATAGAGAAAATAGCCTTGACGAGAAAAAAAATTTGATAATAACGTATTTTCTGGCAACCTATCACTGTGTCATATACACAAGCAATTTTTTCCATATGTATACAATTTATTTAACGTAAGGAACCCATTTATTTATTTTTATATACCAACATAAATAATTTGTATATAAAAAATAATATTTTATACGTGTATAAATAAAATGTTTATATGTATATAAATAGTACATATATAAATAACATAAAAGTTCATCAGGTTTGTTTTCATAGTTGTTTATATCATTTGGCAACATATCTCAGTTTCTGAAGTCCGAATTGCGCCAAGATTTTAAAAAAACGCCAAGGTCCCTATAGTGGAAAAATATCCTAATTCTCATATGAAAGTTTAAAAATCTGCTTTTAATTAAATGAAATGTGTAACTAATAAACTGTCTTTAACGATGTGCGACAGATGCGGTGTCCGAAGTCCGCTGCTAATGTTATTATATTGTATTATTAGCCTACTTACTGTTAATTTATTGTTAATTTTAAATCTGTAAAAAAAAGATTATAGTTATAGATCAGATATGTTGGTTGCCAAAACTCGATTACAGAAAATTAGCCTGAGTTATAAAGGTGTTACATGATTTCAAGCTGAATGAAATTTTATATGCTTTTACAAAAATCTTAATAAGGCAAATATTTCAGTTTATCTGTCCATATTTCTATCTTTTACTTCCTTAAAACAAATTTTATTAAAGACCGGGAGGCGTCTGCACAGATCATCACGTCATCGAATTGACGGCTGAAATTTTAGGACTAGTTAAAAATCGATTAGCGTATTAAAATGTAACTGGTCTGCCAAGTCCTATCTTTGTGGAAACCACCTACAGACCCGATTTTACCGGTTAATTGGTGGATTTTCCATTGTGTTTTCCCGCACCCATTCCTCCATGTTTCCATACTTTTGGATGCAGGAAAATACAACAGTAAACCTATCAGTCACCCGCTAAAATTAGGTCTTCAGTTTGTTTCTACCAATATATGATTTAACAGAGCAGTTGCATTTTAATGTACTAATCTTGTTTTAACTAATCCTAAAATTTCAGCTGTAAACTCGATGAGGTGATGGTGTATGCTGACGCCTCCCGGTCTGTTATAAATGTCGGAATTCTAATCTCAATAGCACTCTGGTCAATCTGGCAAATATCCCTACTATTTATGGAACACTTTTCCTTTAAGTGCGTTTTAGTAATGTTAAAGAACTTTATACATATGCATCATACATATTATACATATGCATATAATACGTAATACATTTGCATCATACATATTATAGGTATGTGTATAATAAATAATACATATGCATCATTATGACGTCAGAACAAACAAAACATTTTTTGTCGCCAAATCTGAGAATTGACATGATATATTACCAAATTTGGTGACACTTCGCTAAATGTCGCCAAGCTTGGCGAGTATTTGACGTTTGTGGCTATTTTTCAATGAGTTAATTATTAATGCGAGCCATCTATTTATATTTTTCCGCATATCATCTGACTAGTTAAATAATATAACGTACGAATATTTCCAAAGTGCCAGTAGTTTCGTCACTGCACAAAACCTCTGCTATTGTTAATATATTGTACTGTTATTATACTTACTGTGACTATGTTGTTAAGCTTTACTCTGCTGAAACTTCTGTATTATATAAATAGAATTTACGGGAATTATTAAAGCACCGAAACTGACAATTCTCCTTATGATAATTATAATTTTATAATATGTAACCTGTTAATCGATATGTACCGTTAGAAGAAATCTTCTATAATCCGGTTCCTCGCATTTTAGTTTTCAGGTTTCGAATAAAATTAGCTAAAAACTTAAAACCATGGCAAATTGGCTAGTTCTTCAACACGATTAGATGAGAAGAATGATAGATTTTCAAATGGATCATAGCAGTGAGCCCGTAGACATTCTATTCTTCCGTAATCGAGTCTATTGAAAAAGGTTAGCATGAAACAAAAAGATATTAGCATCAATATGGTTGCAGATATTATCAATATTATTATTAAATGCAGATATTATCAAAGGATTTAATAAGAATAATTTCACTTGTGCCTAATTGTACCAGTTAAAATATAGTAATAAATTACAATTAGAAAAGATTACTTAATAAGATAAAAAAACAGTGGCACTCCGGAAGAGCCAAAAGAAGTGAAAACTTCAACAATTACGTGTGTGTTTTTTTAATCGTCAGGAAATGTTTTATGCGTTGAATTGTGTAGCAGCACTAATGAAAGCATCTGGGGAAACGGCAGTGCCCCTGCCAAGTCTTGAAAGCACAGCCGTAAGCATCTTTTTCTGGTAGCAACTCAGGGTACTTTTGACCCCCAATATCTTTGTGTTGGTGATTCCCAGAAACTTGAAACTTCGTAAATCTAAAGTAATGTGGAAATGGAACTAAATGCTGAAATTTCACGTTTCTATCTTTTTTATTTCAGAAGATATATGAACTTAAACTTTTGCCTTTTCGACACTGATTCACCGATCATCAAAACTCAGAGGTACGTCCTGTATCCCTAGAATCTTGAAATTTGGTATGAAGGTAGTGTTTGGGATACAATGAAAGGGAAAATTTAAAAAATCCGGAAAATTTGGATAAAAAGTCGAAAAATCAAAAAACCGAGAATTTGGCAGAGATGTGATGTACGAACCAGGTTTGGCGCGATTTTTTAACGTCAATTTGGCGAAAGCCCGTTTTCCAATACCAGTTACAATATATATTTTTAAATTATTTTCTATCGTTTTAAAAAGTAAACAACAATAAATAAACGGTAATTTCATTAATAACTATAGAACAAAACAATTGTACAATTTAAAAAAATAAAATAAAAGTAAATGAACAATTTATTAATAAATAAGCAACAGTAGCCGGGTTACCTTGTAAAATAAAGTAACGCCATTTTGCTGTCAATTAGGACCCAAGTACGTATCTGACATCTGTGCCCCGTATTTTATCTTCCGTAATCGAAATTCCCGCCAATACTGTTGGTTATTGACCAGACCATCAACACGATAAAATACAGCTTTATCGGTTTTTAGTTACACGAAATAGGTAGGTCACGAATACGGTATAATTCATTTTAACTGACGAAAAACAAAATAATAATTTGTTTTAGCAATACGCCGGGAGAAAAAGTGAGTTTTAGCTTCCTTCTTCTTTTGCGGATTGAGCTGAAGAGAGAAAAGTTCCTGTCATTCACCGCTTTGCGCGATAGTGTCTATGTGTCAAAATGCTAGCATGTCGTTAAGTTACAGTGTCTCGAAATCAGTGGTTTTGCCCCATCTCAAAAAAAGCTCAACGCGCCTAAAGAAGTTTTCACTACAAAAATTTCTGCATTAGAGAACGAATCGTAACTGATAAGGAAACATGCATAAGTGAGTTAAGAGATATTTGTCATGAAAGAATGAAATACATAACAACACAAAATATATGTTGTGCTTCCATGATCGTAAAGAGTTCTTGATTTCTCTATCAAAAGCTTCCGACTTTTCGAAAGAATGGGCAAGTAAATTAAATTACGAATAACAGTAACATGATGCAACGTTTAATATGCATTTAATAGAGTATATACTTCTTGATAGAGGAGGCTAGTACTTTCTCTCTATTCAAAAAAAAAGTAACTACCGCTGTCACCGCCGCCGGTTTTGAATTTTTTGTGACCGGAGGTCTTTCTTCGTTAATATTAAAAAAACTGTTGCATACAAAAATATGAAAATCGGTAGTATTATAGAAAAATGTTTGATAAACACGCTGATGCAGACAGTTTTCAAATCGAAGAATTATTTTAAGAGATATTTAATGCCAAAGTTGGACAAAATCGTTCCATTAAAAAAGTTTTATAGGAGCAAAAACTGTACATAGGAATTTAATCATTTTTAGATCATTTTATGCGTCAGAATTTCCCGGTGTGCAAATTGCAGTTAGTTTTTTAATTTGAATATTTTTTCGAGGTTTTATTTCTATTTTAAATTCAAATTTTCAGCATTTTGAGAGATATTTTTTACAAATTTTAGAAAATTGTATTAATTTAAACTGTTGCCAACTGTATAAAAAGCGCAACCAATAATGTTTTCTTCAAATTAAAAATTTATTTTACACGTGACATAAACAAAACTAGTATGTTGTGGCCATCACAAAACTTTCTTCTATATAAATCACGTCAATTAAATCATTTAAATAGTAAAAGAAATTACATCAATTTATTCATATAAAAGTATACCTGAATTTGAAGTTTGATGAAAATTCATGCATTAGTTATTGAGATAGAGCTATAGGGGAAATTCTGAAAAATGCAGCATAGTAGCGCCACCTGTTGAGCGATTTGCACCAAAACACAAACAGCACTAATTCATATTAAGGTATACCGGAATCTGAAGTTTGATGAAAATCCGTGTATTAGTTCTGGAGCTAGAGCTACTGTGGAAATCACAAAAAATGCGGCACAGCAGCGCCACCTGTTGAGCGATTTACACCAAAAGGTACAAAACATCAATTCATGTCAAGGACTAACTGAATCTGAAGTTTGATAAAAATCCGTGCATTAGTTCTGGACATTGAGCTATTGTGGAAATCGAGAAAAATGCTGCATAGCAGCGCCACCTGTTGAGCGATTTACAGCAAAACATAAACAGCAGTAATTCATATCCAGGTATACCTGAATCTGAAGTTTGTTGAAAACCCAAGCATTAGTTCTTGAGATAGAACTATTGCGGAAATCACAAAAAAGGCAGCATAGCAGCGCCACCTGTGGAGCGATTTACACCACACGGTGCAAAACGTCAACTCATGTCAAGCACTAACAGAAACTGAAGTTTAATGAAAATCCGCGCATTATTTCTTGAAATGCAGCTATTACGAAAATCGTGTAAATGCTGCAAAATGCAGCATAGCAGCGCCATCTGTTGGGCGATTTGCACCAAAACGTTACCAGCACCAATTCATATCGAGGATTAACTGAATCTGATGTTTGATGAAAATCCGTGCATTAGTTCTTGAGATAGAGCTAGTGCAGAAATCGCGAAAAATGCAGCACAGCAGCGCCACCTGTTGGGCGATTTACACCAAAAACTAATCAGCACTAATTTGTATTAGGCACTAACTGAATATAATTTTTTATTAAATTCCGTGCATTAGTTCTTGAGATAGAGCGCCCACAAAATTTGTGTCACATACACACAGACAGACAGACAGACAGACAGACTCACAGAGTCACAGACAGACACTTTGTAAAAACATGTTTTTTGGAATCTCTGACCCCTAAAACGTGTAAATCCGTCGAAAACCGGAATTCGAAAATTTTCATGAATCCAATACTTTCTTCTTGTAAAGATAGAAGAAAGTAAAAATACATAAACAAAAAATGTAAAAAGCAGGAACTCATTGAAAATTACGTCATAAAAACTACAGTTATACGTGAATTTTAAATGAGAAAGAATATTGTAAAATAATAAATTCAGTAACATGCGTTAGAAGTCCTAAATAGGAGAATTTACGTCATATTACACTTATTATGTAAAATGAACAAAAAATAATATTGCAAAACAGTTTTAATTTAAAAATTGCGCGAGACATTACTTGACATTTTAAGATGATCATAATATTTCATTTCTAACAAAAGTTTTTGACGTGAATATTAAAAAGAGAAAGAAAAGTTTGGTGAAAATTACGTCAGATTATAATTGTCAGATTCAAATTATAATTCAATCTTCCGAAATCTTTTTAAAGGCGGTCAAATTAGCTTGCTGTTAGAGTCTGCGGTGTCTGAACGGGGGTTGACGAGCTTAGCTCGTAGGGGGCAGAGCCCCCTAGTAATATAAAAAGAAATAAAGTATGAATTTATAAAGATCAATAAAATAAATTTAGGTATTTTTATGCTAGCCGAGCGTGAAATGGCAAATCGCCAAATACTGTCCCTAACTCTGTTGCTCATATTGCATTTATTTCATTTAAAAATATAAACTTTTCAGTCATCTCATTTAAAATAGATGCATTTCCCTCATTTTATTTAATAGAATATTTAACATAGAAATAAATAAATAAATAACAAATAATAACATAAACCAAAATATTTTATTTGAAAATCAAAGCATTGTTTCTAATTTACACATGTGAAAAATGAAAACTTCTTTTGGCGAAAAAACTAAATGCTAATTAGGAGATTTGCTCCCGGCTAACATAAAAGTACTGAAATTTAAGTTTTTTTATATTAATATAGCTTAGAAAAAACTAGAAAAAACATACATAAAGTAGTGATATCCCAACAAAAAGTTTTCGTTAAAAAAAAAAAAAAAAAAAAGCGCCAAGTTCTCCTTAATGTTTCGGCCAGAAAAAGTAGTGATATCTGAAGTTCGCACAAGGGCACAAGTTAAAAGCCAAACATCCCAAATCTTTCATTGAAAATGGCTTCCTGCGACTTGGCCGTTAGTGCCTTCGAGAGGGTTTTTCAAATTTTAAAGTATGTACAAATGAGCTACATGACAACTACATTTTTTTATTATTTTAGGCATTTTGTGGCACAAAGTACAGAAGTAAAATACACATTTAAAAAAAGTATTTAAACCACTTCAGTCTATTTAAATGCTTAGAAGTTAAATATAACAAAATACTTGTATTCAGAAGGTAATATCCCTAATTGCTAAAACATAATTAGTATCAGCTTTTAACAGTTTATAAATCGAATACCTCTTAATGTATGCAAACAAACTATAATAAATGTTCAAACGAAAAAAATCTCTTTCGTCAATGCACAAGATTTCAATATTATATAATAAAATATAATGTAAAATATTGTGAGATTTGAAGAAAGTAAATTTTCTTTTATTTCTTAGGTTTTACGTTAATGACTTTAGCTTTAGACCGTATGAAATGGCAATTAAACCACATGTGGACTAAATGATCTGTAATCAAAACTATTGTTTGTTGAAATTGGTGGTATTTATCAGAAATCTTTTACTTATAATGTCTTTATGTGAATTTGCCTCTTTGCATACTAATATTAATTTTAATATTTAAATAATTCATAAATGCGAAATTTCCAATCATTAATTTTGAAATGCTGTAGAAGGCATTAACGGCCAAGTCGCAGGAAGCCATTTTCAATGAAAGATTTGGGATGTTTGGCTTTTAACTTGTGCCATTGTGCGAACTTCAGATATCACTACTTTTTCTGGCCGAAACATTAAGGAGAACTTGGCGCTTTTTTTTTTTTTTTTACCGAAAACTTTTTGTTGGGATTTTCTATTATTTTCTAAAGGAAATATAAAAAAAAATAATTTATATTTATTTATTGAACAACGAACATACGACTTGTGTGCTTGACATTAGAGCCCGCTTATAAATCGGAGACAAGATAGCACAAGGATATATTACAACAAAAAAGAAAGTGCCATTACCCCTAAAGGGGGTGCAGGAGCAAAACAACGTTTGAAATTGCGATTTTTGTGTTACTGAAGGGTCTAGATACATAGAATTTAGAATGGTAGTTACTTATAAGATATAAATGATCTTTAAGAACATTTCGTAAAAAATTCGAAATTTAAAAGGGGTGAAAATGCACGAAAAGAGTTTTAAAAAACGTTCTAAATGGCGATTTCTACGCAATCTCAGAAAGTACCCAATCTATTTCAAAAAGTAATGGTTGGAAATTCATGGTGACAGCCCTTGCTCCAACATAGGCTCTATTTGATGTCGGTGTCACTAGCACCTAGGGGTTGCAGAAGCAAAAAACTTTCTAAATTGCGATTTTTGTGTTACTGAAGGGCCTAGAATCCTGAAATTAGGCCGGGTAGTGACTTATAAGATACAAATGGCAACATTTCCTAAAAAATCAAAATTTAAAAGGGGTGAAAAATGAGCGGAAAGCGTTCTAAAAACTTTCTAAATTGTGATTTCTACGCAATC
The DNA here is from genome assembly GCA_963932465.1 of Maratus speciosus. Classification (NCBI taxonomy): domain Eukaryota; kingdom Metazoa; phylum Arthropoda; class Arachnida; order Araneae; family Salticidae; genus Maratus; species Maratus speciosus. The sequence continues at coordinate 47,035,333 of OZ010786.1, read as the reverse complement.
TCAGGAAGTACCGAAGCTATTTTTAAAAAAATGGTGTGAAAACTATGGTGACAGCCTCGCTCCAACATAGGCCAAATTTGATGTCAGTGCCACTACCCCAAACTGGGTGCAGAAGCAAAAAACGTTCTAAATTGCGTTTTTGTGATACTGCAGGGGCTAGCAATTTGAAAGTATGTATGGTAGTTACTTATAAGATATAAATAGTCTCTAAGAACATTTCCTAAATAATTCAAAATTTAAATGGGGTGAAAATGGATGAAAAACGTTCTAAAAACGTTCTAAATTGCGATTTCTACGCAATCTCAGAAAGTACCCATCCGATTTCAAAAGTAATAATTCGAAATTGATGATGACAGCCCTTGCTCTACTACAGGATCTATTTCATGCCGGCGTCACTACCACCTTGCGGTTGCATTTAAAATAAAAACTTTCTAAATTGTGATTTCTGTGATATTTAAGGGGCTAGCAACTTGAAATTTGGCATGGTAATTACTTATGAGATGTAAATACTCTCTGAGAAGAGTTCCTAAAAAAAATTTAATTTAAAAGGAGTGAAAATGAACGAAAAGCGCTCTAAAAACGTTCTAAATAGCGATTTCTATGCAATCTCAGGAAATATAAACCGATTTCAGAAGTAATGGTGTCAAATTGGTGGTGACAGTCCCCGCTCCAACATAGCTTGTATTTTACGTTGTTGTCACTACCAACTGGGGGTTATGGGAGCAAAAAATGTTCTAAATTGCGTTTTTTTATATTACTGAAGGGGTCTAACATTCTAAATTTGGAATGGTAATTCTTTCTCAGAATTGTCGAAAGCAAATTCCAAATTTAAAATTATGAAGTGAGCAAAAAGCGTTCTATAAGTGTTCTAAATTACAATTTTTATGCAATCGTATGAAATACGAAACCAATTTCAAACATAATTGTTGCAAATTGATGGTGATAGAACCTGCTCAAACATAAGCCATATTTTATGTCAAGGGTTGCAGGAGCAAAAAACTTTCGAAATAGCGATTTCTGCGGTACGGAAGAGGATAGAAACTTTAAATATAGCACGGTAGTTACTTATAAAATATAAATGTCCACTAAGAACCGTAAAAAATAAATCCGAAATTAAAAAGGAGTGAAGCGAAGGGAAGGAACAACAAGAAAGCCTTTAAAAACATCTAAATTCCGTTTTTTATAGAATATTAGGAAATACCAACCGATGCCAAGGTTAATGTTGGTAAATTAATGGTGACAGTCTCTGTTTCAACATTTTTCGAGACAATCTATTTCAACTCTGTTTTGGCATTTTATGTTGGTGCTAATAACACCAGAGAGGTGGTAGAATGTTAGACAAGAAGCATGTAATATGACATGATGGTTATTTTTAAGATGTAAATGTGTTGAGATGATTCCTAAAAAATTCAAAACTTCAAATGAATACTAAAATGAGCGTATGACATAAGCATAAATGTCTGAAAATACTTTCTAAGTTATCATTTAATTGGAATTAGTTTTAGTTTTTATAAATTAAAATCTTATTTCTGTCTATTGCACTTTTATAATGAAGTTCAGTCAAACTGTGGCTTAATTTGTAATTTTTTAATTATTTCAAAAAGTGATCTTCTAATAAAAAATAATCCTCCAAATATCATTTGCCATCTTTCGCTATTACGCGAGCAAAGCCGCGGGATTTACTAGTATAATTTATAAAAATAAATAAAAGTAAATAAACATTTATTATCAAATAAACAACAACAGCCGGGTTACCATGTCAATCTTTTCTGAAATATGAAAAAATATATATATGTTTAATTAAAATTTGAGTTGCCACCGTTAGAAAAATGTATATAAAATTAGAAAAAAAAGTAATATTTCAGAAACTAATTCGAATTTAAAAATTCTAATACCAGTTTTGAGATCTGCGGATCAATGCTAATTTTTGGTGTTAATTTCATCACAAAGTATTCCATATTTTAGGAGAAATCGCTTGACACATAATCAGTTGTTTAATCAGTCGATTAATAAATTCGTTTCATTAGGATTTTATACATATAGGGTAGATAACAAAACTTGTCTTATGTTACGAAAAATCGAGTGTTGCGTTCACGCAACGTTAGCGGTATAAGAGTATTGATGTGCAGTGAGTTAAACTGAACATCTTCAGGGTTTTCTTAGATCTGTGCGCTGGAATTTTTTTTTTTTTTTTTTTGAGTTGTTACATTGTTGAAGCAAAAAATCGTTTTAATTGTAATTAATTTATTACTGAATTTCAATTAATTTTTTCTCTACAAATTAGTAATTATATCCAGAAAACATATTCGCTACACATAAGTAATAAAGCAACATATCAAATTTACTGCAGCGATAAACGTTCTGGTTATGGCATTGTTTGTAATACAGTCTTCTGATGTCATCGTATTTTACATTTAAATGTCAGCTTTCTGTCTGTAATGGCTTTTGCATGCTGAGCTTAGTAGGCCTTACTGTTGCTGATTTGTTTCTATCTAACCCTTTACTTTCAAACAGTGGTGTTTGCTTTTGCAAACTCCCTTTTCAATGCAACTTCACGTCTGAAATCTAAGTGAGACTTTTTATTTTAGAACATAATCTTGATTTCTTCCCACATTTGTCAATATTTTATTTATTTATTTATTTATTTTTTTTTTTTTTTTCATTTTTTGGAGTGAGTCCGAGACAATGTTTCCTTCTTTATCCACTTCAAGTCTCCTATTTTTCTTTTAAATGTAGACTTGTAGAAATTTTAGAAGGAACAAACTTCTCTTTTACATCAATTTCGCCAGCAATATCGTATGGTGATATATCATTGTCTTATTTTCATATATTGTCATTTCCTTCTTCATCAATAATTTTTGCTATTTCTGGTCAATTAACAGTAAAGTCAGTTTCGTCCCAATTATCTTTATCTGAATCTTCATAAGAATTCTTTGAAGTGCCTCCTATAACGGTTTAGGCATCTCCATCAGCACAGATTGAGACAAAATCCCAAAGAGTCGAAGGACACTAGTGAATAATGTAACTACCTGTTTCCCGTTGACGTTGCGCAAACGCAACACCTGTGTTCACTTCCTCCCCCCCTCTAAGACAAAAACAACTGATTCCTGGAATGTTTTTATGTAATTTGACCTTCTCTAAAAATAGATTACCTCTAAAGCTTACGTTTTTCTAACTGTATTTCTTCTGTGAAAACGACAACGTGAAACTTTTTGTTTAAAAATGTTTTAAGTTTGAAACTTGTTTTATTTATACAAAACCTGGTGAAAGAAAATATTTTTATATTGAATTATTAACTATAACATTCCCTACTGAAAAATTACCGTTAATATAAAATTCATCAGATAGTTAATTTTTATATGCATTTACTTTGACCGTTGAGTCAGCGCAACACCAGCGGTTAATGCGTTAAAAGAAACAGTACGTAGATTTTATAATCTCACGACAATCAAAACACCTTCATTGTCTTGGGCTTCTATTAACTGGAACCTAAAGCTTCATTAAAGAATCTTTACAACTACCAAGGTCCATCGAATCAACATTCGAACAATCTAAATAAAATATGCGTTTACATCGATACAATCATTTTTACAAAACTAAATTGTTTTCCGATATTTTGTATTTTATTAGTGCATAATGTAAAATAAATTGTATTTCATACCGTGCAAACGCTTTTACTAACGTTCTTCTTTTTGTAATTTAAAGAAAATCTTCGATCATTTGTGATAGATAAGACACAAAATCGTTATAAATAGTTGTGTGTAATTTAAACATTTATCTCCATTATAATTTTGACATGTCGTTTATCATTAATTTTTTTAAAAGGAAAGCAAATGTAAAATACATAATATTTCAGTTGAAACAAAATTTGTGGGAAACCACGCTCAATGAAACATAAAATAAGGGGACGGGGGGATCAAAGTCTTAGTTTTATTTAATTAGCGGCATTTTTAATGAATGATTTTTCTATAATGACAATTATTTTTTAGATAAAAAAGTGTTTGAAATGTGTGAGATTTCTTAGGAAAATATTTTTTTTAAACTTATTTATTATGTTACATAACTCATGAAGCATTTGCCCTACTTTATAATTTATTCTTTCATTATTGTGTCTAAATGATGCATTGATAATGCGTTTCAGCATTTATAAAAATATAACTTACAAAATCTAATATATAAAAATGAAAATTTGTTTGTCTGTCTGTCTGTAACTCTATACAAATCCACAGTTTCGAAGCGAGAATTGTGAAATCTTATATACAAGTGTATTAAAACACGGCCAAGGGAACTAAAGTAATCCGGAATCAAAATAACTTATAGTTAATTTTTAATTAATAAACAAGCTCTAATTTAAAAGCAATTTCCTATCAAATTTAAACATTATAGCAGTTGTCAAAAAGTAAAAATCCACAATAAAATTCTCACCACAACAATTACTTTTCTATTCCAAGATATATATAGTATAATGTCATATGAGTGTGAAAAAACGACTTATTGAAGCATGATTAAAACCCAATTATAGAAATATTGGCGTATTTTAACATTATTGCTCCAATGATGAATTGAAATAAGATCATTTATAGCTGTATTCATTTGCGTCTGTTATATAAATTTATATATTTTTATAATGGGTTTTCATTTGGTTCATGTGTACAACACTTCGACTACTTTTTTTAATGTTTGTTTTGTGTTGTATGATAAACGTTGAAATTGATTTTTCAGAACAAACATTCTTCAAATTAATACTTGGAAAATTTTCCAGAGAGAAACATTCGCCTTGCATACAATATTTCAAATGAAAATCAAATTTAAAATTAATTGCTTAAAAGGCGCAAAGGCCAACATAGTGAAAAAGATTCCATGCCGGGACTCGAACCCGGGCCATCAGAACTGCGCACTGACGTTCTACCGACTAAATCACATGGAATGATACATAGCTTGGGGAAAAAAATTCTAAGTATTAATACAGTTTCGATCTATGCTGGATTTAATTAAGTTTCGTCTTTGCTCCAAGTCGGTGGCTCACGAAAAATATTCCATTTTGTGCTGCGTTTGTAGCCTTGCCAACAAGTAATAGTGAAGGGTTCCAGGCTGGGTATCGTTCCATGGGGTTTAATTGGTAGAAAGCCAGTGTGCTATACGGATGGATGGGTTCGAGTCCCGGCATGTGATATTTTTCACTATGTTGGCCTTGCGCCTTTTAAGCAATTAATTTGAAATTTGATTTTCATTTGAAATATTCTTCAAATTTCTGGCAATGTCAGGCGCTTTAGCTAGTTTATAATAAATTTGAAAGAAAAAAAAATAAAAGAAAGAAAGATTTTTTTTAGAATGATTCCTCCTGAATCCTTGTAACTGTTAGGGGAAAAGCTTTTTAATTTCTAATTTTTTTTACATAATTTTAAATTTGAAAATGTAAAGTTTTTTGCACGAAGTTTGTGGATAAAACCAGCCAACGAAAACGATTGAGACTTAGTACTGCTGTAGACATTCTCAGTCACATCCAAATTTGTTCATAAATACGAGTGCTAGAGTATGACAAAAATCAGATGTTCGCACACGCACATATATATAAGGGAGACTAGGGAGAGTTGACCCACTTTTTACAAAATTATTATTTTTTTTAAATATTGAGCCTAGAATAAAGTTATATATCATTTTACTCGTTATACAATCAGTTATCAAAATAAAATTGCTACATAAGTGTAATATGTAAGAAATTTGAAAAATCATTGATTTTAATCATGAGGAAATAATGGGTCAAGGCTCCCCACATATGGGAGGGTTGATCCACTGTATGGGAGGCTTGACCCACTTTGTTTTATATTGAAATATTTCTGAAGAGGAATAAAATCAGTTTAAAAAAAGCAAAACAACTTTATGCTACATGCTTTAATTATTATATAAAAATACAGTTTTGAAAATATGATGCTCAAATAAACCTGTTTAGACGCAATTGGAAGTCAGAGGAGAAAAATTTTGTTTCAAACATGATTTTGTCTGAGCAGATGTAATTGTACAGAAGGGAAAATGAAATTTGGGCATTTAAGACAGTATTACGTTAGAGACAGGTTCCGTTTTCATAGGATTTCGTGTATTATTATGACCGGATTTAGGAGCCCCTGTCCCCCTGTTTTTGTCTCCGTGTCCTACTTTTTGTGACACTCGATCTGACAACTCTAGTCTTCACATAGTTTGGCTTCATCTTACAATATTCATCCTGGTGAGATTGTCTATAGACCTTCCTGTTCTTTTGCAGCCGCATGAGCACATAACTCATCATTAACATATTTTAACGCTTTCGGTGACAAAGTACTTTCAGTACTAAAATGTTGAAATAAATGACTTGCACCGGAATTTACGAACAAATTGATTTGGAAATAAGAAAACACTATATTTCACATGCATATTAAATGGAAAAGATTTTAGCAAAATTTTGGAGCCATTGTGGCGTTTTGGAATTTAAATTAACTGGTTTGATAAACATACCACTACCACTGAAAGGGTTAAAATTGCTGCTTTCATATTTTCTAATTTCCGCTATTTCTTACCTATTGTAAGTAATATTTAAATGGAAAAAAGTTCCTATAAACTTTCCCATTTAAATTTCATGCATTTCATTGCAGTGGATATTATAGCAATTTTTCACATTTATTTAATCAGTTTTAAACATTTTCTTTTTCATCACCCCATTTTACTATAACTTTGCACAATAAATGTACATTTTTGTTATATAACCATTAACCTTTCATTTTGCACAGTGTATAATAAAAAGATTTCTAAAGCCACTTAATTAAGGGAGACTTGAGCATCTGGTCAACCCTCCCTCACATTGACTGGGTCAAGCCTCCCCACGTATCCCGTTTCTAAATAATAGTACATTGTTATTTTAAGCTTAACTTACTGTGCAATCTTTATACCTGTAATACAAGCTCGATATCTCGGCATTACTTAAAACCTACATACTTAAATTTCTCTTATATATTTTATCTGAAAAAAGCTTACAAAATATTTCTAAAAAATACAACTTTTAGGGTAAAAACTCTTCACAATTGATTTTTCTATGCCTATTTCGATTATCTGTATGAAACAAAGACTGTTGTTTGAGCATTCTAGTAGCTTTGCTTGACACCTATTGATAAAACTCTGAAATTCTTTTTAAATGTGAAAACTGACGGGTGGGTCAAGCCTCCCGTATTGTCAACCCTCCCTCGTCTCCCCTATGCATATATATATAGAGAGAGCAACCACCGTCCGTTTAGACAAAGTAAATGCGAACATCCAGCTTGAAAGAGGTGTAAGTCATGGAGACCAACTGTCGCGTAACTTTATACTGCTGTTTAAGAAAATATTTTCAAGAAGCTGGATTGGGAAAACTAAATGTTTAGAATAAATGTATAACATGTAATTCATCTCCGTTTTGCTGACGATATTTTAATTTTCAGTCATAGACCTGAAGAAATGGAAAATATTCTGAAATATTTGGCAGAAGCTATAATTAACGTGGGAATAAAAATAAATTTGATAAGACTAAGGTGATGTTCAATTCATTTGCACCAAAGAAGAAAACTGTCTACAACAACTCTAAGATTAAGGAAGTGCGCAGTTATGTGTACTTTTGACGGAAAATACCATCGGGCAACATTATTATGTATGAAAGCAGTAGAAGTATATGAAAAGGATGGATTGCTCTTTTGTAGAACAATAATATTCAAAAGAGTAACATGCCTATTTGTTTGAAAAGAAAGGTGTTTAACCAGTATGCACTGCACTAACTTATGGAGCAGAAACATGGACGCTAACTAAATGGATTGTGCAAAGATTACAAACAATAAAGCGAAGTATGAAGAGATGTATGCTAGGCACAACTAGAAGAGAATAACCTGGGTAAGAAGCCAGACAAAAGTTTTCAACATCATCCAGAGAATTAAACGGCTATAATGGAAATGGGCTGGACGCATTAGAAGAAGACAAGACAATAGAGGGAGTACAAACACCCTACAGTAGTATCCCATATATGTAAAACGAGCAAGAAGACAACCAAAAGTAAGATGGAGTGACGAAATCAGAAAAGACTTCAGTTTTAATTGGATAACAAAAGCACTAGACAGGAAGCAACGTAAAAGTCTGTGGAAGACATCCAAAAGTGATTAAAAACGGTTTAAGATGATGAATATATATATAAATAGTGAGAGAGATAAATTGATAGATACACACTCATACATATACACTGCTCAAAACAATTAATGGATATTTGAAGTTTTATATAAAATAAAGATATAAACGAAATTTTTTTTGCCGAAAATAGAAGAAGATAATCACAAATGCAAATCTTTCTGGTTTTCAAACTGTGGAGTATGCAAATTTTGAGTTCGACGTCAAAAACGTCGCTTCAGCGGCAGCGAATGAAATTTGACTTTCAACTGGATAAAAGAGAATGAAGACAAGGATGATCGGCATTCAGTGATTGCTTTGCTTCGATGAGTACGATGTCTCAGTGAAGTCATTTGACAGATTCAGAAGCTTTGAGAATTGTTGGTAGGTTAGAAGGGGGCCAAACTCAAGCCGAAGTAGCGCAAGCCATTGGAGTGTCACAAAGTGTCATTTCCAGGATCTGGAACCGTTTTTTGGAGAGTGGATGTGCAGGCCGAAGACCAGGGCAAGGTCGTAGACGGGCAACAACTCCCAATGAAGATCGGTATTTAGCGTTAACAGCTCGGAGACACCGAACCATGAACGCTACTCTTCTCCAACAACACCTTCGCTCGGCTACAGGCACCACGATTTCAACTCAGACTGTCCGAAACCGGCTTCATGCTGTAGGTCTGTATGCTCGCCGACCGATGGTATGTGTTAGATTAACATCAAGGCATCGTCGCGACCGCAGGGAGTGGGCAACCGAGCATGTCAACTGGAGGAGAAATGAATGGAGCAATATTCTGTTTTCTGACGAGTCCCGTTTTTCTCTGCATCCGGATAATAGGCGTATTTTCATCTGGAGGGACCGTGGCAGTAGGAATAATCCTGCGTTCGTGCACGAAAGTGTCCGATTTTGCGGTGGAGGAGTGTTGGTGTATGGTGGCATCTCCATTGACGGGCGCACTGACCTCTACATCATTCGAGATGGAGCTCTGACTGGTCGCCGATATAGGGATGAGATCCTCAGACATATTGTAGTACCTTACGCTGCAGCAATCGGAGATAACTTCATTTTAATGGACGATAACTGCAGGTCACATCGTGCAAACCTGGGTTTGGGACGCTCTAGGAAGACGAGTTTCTGGCCGCCAACAACCCCCACAAACTCTCCAAGAACTGGAAAGAGCTCTTCTGGAAGAGTGGGGCAGAATACCCCAACTCGTCATTAATAGCCTCATTGAGTCCATGCCTCAAAGGTGTTCAACGTTGCTGGCCGCCCGTGGAAACCATACCCCCTACTGAAAATGATTTTCTTTGAACAAAACACCTTTTCTTATTCTTTTTTTCTCATATGCGCAAATTGTGTTTTTTTTTTCCTTTAGTACACAAATGCGCAATAAAATGCATTTTTTTTCTGATAAACATGTATAATTTATTCTCATATAACCTACTATGTCTGTCGACCATGTATCAATCAGCTAAACAGTTTACCAGATACAAAATCCACCTAAAACTGCAATATCCTTTAATTGTTTTGAGCAGTGTATATAGATATATAAATTAACATTAGAACGTCTCGGGCTTTTGTGATTGTGGGTTTAAATATAATTTCTTACTTCCGGATGGCTGCAAAAGGAATGAAAGTTGATGTAATGAAATATTTGAACCAACAAATCCTTTTTTTTTTCACCATTTACTTAGATAAATAGGCATTTTTTGTATGCACATTATAATATTATGCACAATTTGAAAATAAATCTATATATAGATATATTTTCAATCTGAAAAATTACAAAATCTAAACATTTATTTTCTATTTCTAAAATCAGTCTTATGAAACAAAAATGAAAATTTCGACGTATTTTCAAGAGAATGAAGACTTTCAAAAAGAAGTAAAGAAATCATTTGACTTTAACTTTGATTTATGTTTGATATTCAATATGATTACATTTGCATTCGCAGATATACGAACTATTCTAGAATTCAAATTTCGTCCTATTTCTGTAAAACATTGAATGTCATTATACATAAAAATATCTCAATATTTTCTCTTTTTATTTTACCATTTCTAGAATTATTTTAATAGTAAAAAACTTGAAATAAAATTTTTGGTTTTCGTTATTACATCAAAGTTATATTTATTTAAAAACGCAATAATGACGTAAAATTTTTTTCCAATTATCTATACTAATAAAATAAAGTTTGCTCTGTGTGTCAGTCTGTGTCTGTGTCGGCGAAGGCTAGGGAAATCAACGACTCGTAAAATGCTGAAGTGAAGATAGACCAAGGTTTCATCTTATGCATCTGAGACTCAGAAATTTAAATATCTAATATTTTACTTGGCATATGAAATAAAACTTATCGAGCGGTCCAAGCAAGAAAAGTATTTCTTTCTTCAAAACTACAAACTGACTAGAATTAATCCCTGACGCGATGATCGCGCACGACTGTCCAATCAACACGCTTTCCTTGAAACATCATCAAGGCGACCGGTTTTCAAAAGTGAAAAAACATACACTTTAATCGTGTCGCAAAGAAAATTCTTATTTCAAATGAACATCAAATTTTAAATGTTTCTCTCTGGAAAAATTTCCAATTATTAATAAAGAAAATTCTTTCTGAATTTCTTCTTTAAGAGGTGGAGGGTTTACCAGAATTTATAGTTCGCCAGGTAGCCAAATTTGAAAGTGCACTGGGAATTTTTAAAGGATGCTACATATTTTTTAATATTGATTTTATCGGTTTGATATTAACACACCTAAGCGTGATTTTGAAAGACAAATACAAATATTAGATGTAAATTTCCAACTGAGCGAAAAATGTCCGGACCAGGATTCGATCCAGGGATCTCCTGCCTGAAGCCGCCAGTGCTCTGCCATCTGAGCTATCACGGACGAATCTAGTGGAACTTTTCCACCCAGCTAACCGTAATGATTATAGCATCTGGTCTGAAACCTGGTTCAGCTCAACATTTTTCGCCCAGTTGGAAATTTACATCTAATATGATTTATTTACCAATTAGAACTATTGTGTTAAAATTAATCTAGTGTAATTACACATCCAGTGATTTCTGGAGTTCCATTACCTGTGATTGATTCTGTTGAGCTGAACCAGATTTCAGACCAGATGCTATAACTATTAGGTTTAGCTGGGTGAAAATGTTCCACCAGATTCGTCCGGGATAGCTCAGATGGCAGAGCACTGGCGGCTTCAGCCAGGAGATCCCTGGTTCGAATCCTGGTCCGGACATTTTTCGCCTAGTTGGAAATTTACATCTAATGTGATTTGTTTACCAATTAGAATAATTGTGTTAAAATTAATCTAGTGGTCAAATACAAATGTCTAATTTTCTTTGAAATCTGACCGCAATCAACGAATTTACATTATTTAACAATTTTAATTTTTCGAGCGTTTTTTATCTGGCAGCTGTTTGATAAATCATTTGAACAGCGCTTACCAAAGCAGATATTAAATCATATACACATTTAAAATTTATTTAAGAATATTACCGTGGGCCTGGCAACGCCGTTCGGGTCAGCTTGAAAAGCTTATAAAATTCTGTTACAGCTTGACATTCAATTATGTGTTTGTTTCGTGTGCCTGAGAAAAATCTTACAGGGGAAACCTTTTTTTTTCATTCCATAAGTGCTCTTGGGACCAGCAAAGAAGACACACTATATTAACAGAACCATTATTAATTGCTTTTGACGCTATCATCAAGAAATGTTAATCCCACTGTAACGCATGATGGATTGTAGGTTTTGCACCCTATCCATAATGGCTGTCGACCTAATTCCATTGCTGTATTAATAATTATGTCACAGTTCAATTGTGCAAATTTCTTAAATATATTTTTGCCTTCGATCATCAACATCCAAGGTCATTGGTACTATTGAATTTTGATGTCTTCCTCTTTTTTCCACCTACAGTTTCTAGGACTTTTTCATTAAGCAAGCTTTAGCGTTCGATTTATTCTCAACGCTTTATTGAACCGTCTTCCGATGGATGTTCATCTCGCTTGCGATATTTTTTCTCCAAAACATTGGGTCCAGTCCTACTTACGATCATTTTCAGTTTTTTAAAAACATTTTCCGCAAATTTTTTACCTCGTTTTGGGTTGTTTCTATTATAACTAAGCTATTAAAACTGTTTCATGACACTTAACACCATCTAAGATTCAACAACCAAAAATATCAAGATGCTAGAATTACAATTTTTTGTAGACAATCATTACAAATCTTAATTAATAACAGTGTTTAGCAATATTTTTTTTTTATCTCTACTCGAAATTTGGTATTTTTTGTCTTCTGTTTCATAAATTTATTTCCATTTCCAGTAACAAGAAAGGTTTGAGCAACACTTATATTTGAAAATACATTTATTTATTAGGTTGAGCGAAAAGTTCTGGGAAATTTTTAATCTAATAGTTACCAGAATTTGTATCTTATATAGGAGATCTGGTGGTATATTAATAGGAGTTTGGGGAATTTAGGCTCCAAAGTGTCTATTGAACAGTATGATTTGCGTGTGTTGATCTGGCATTATTGGAGAAAAGGTCTAACGATTCTGAAAACCGTCGATGAGATTAATGAGGGTGAAGGTGCTAGTACAGCGATAAAGTTCGTTCTTCCAGCAAATCCAGAATCTGGCAGAAAGTTGTGGACTATGATGGTCTTTACTTTGAAGAATAGTCCTTATTGCTTTTGTTGTTAATGTGTGCATAACAACGCAATTTTCACAAAATTTCCAGAACTTTTTCCTCAACCTAGTATTAACAGATTTCGTAACATTTATTTTATTAAAAAACCAACGAAGTTTATTAGTTATATAGTTAGTTTTATAGTTATAACGAACATTTTTTGGTCAAAATAGAATAAGATTATATTGGTTAGATATTTTACTTTCTTTAAGTAGAAAATATTTTTCATTATTTTAATTGCATTAAAGGGACATTAATTTTATTCAGCTTACTTATACTTAATAAACAGTACGAAAAGAAAATCTAAATGCATTTCATAACTGCAGTGCTTAAAGTTGTAAAATAAGCAGTTTCTATTAATTTTAATTGTACGTAAATTTCTGCATATTTGTGCAATTTAGTCGTACTGACGAATTGTCTATATAATTATTGTTATTTGATAGTAAATATCCCCTAATCAAACCCTTCATGTACTTAAGGTACTTTTAAGTACTACTAAACAAAAATTAATGTAAAATTTATTTAATGCGTCTAATAATAAATGTAGATTTTCCATTTCATACAAAATACATTGCTGGAGACAGAGTAGAATGCAAGGCGGAACAGTCGAAGCAAAATATTTTAAAAAGTTTAGACTTTTCTCACCCATCTACTTAAGCGCGGCTCTTCTCTTATTAAACGAATTCTTTTGTTAAAAAAATTTAGAACTGCAAAGACCTTTTACGGATAGGATCACAAAACATTTTTAACCATTTGGAAAAATGTTTATTGTCCTCGTCAGGGTAGGAAATCAAAAGCATATCTGAAGCTTTTTATTCGTTTTCTGATTGGTCTATACAGTAATCTGTATTTCCATTTACTTTCAACAGAGATGGATACTTCTTTTGCCACTATGACAAAAAAGTAATAAAAACTACAAAAAAATAATAATAACTCAGAAACAAATTGAGATATAGCTTTCAAACAAATTGCATTTAAAAGTACATTTTTTTCTTTATACGACTGTGTAAAACGTAATATTGTGGGATGTTTAGAAATTTAAGAATGAAATTTCATTTAAAATTGGTCGTCAGATTACTACGATGGAAAAGACTTTTCCCGAACAGCCAATGAAATGTTGGATATTCCGTAAGTTTCAGGTGGATAATACGTAAGTTTCAGGAAATCTGACGAGTCGCAGGCGTTTTTGTCGCTGGCAATTTTTACGTGTAATAACACTATTAATGTTTAATTCATGGCGTACGTAATGTATGATCAACTCCGTGCGATTTTTTATGTCTTAAATTTTAGTCTTTGAAAAAATCATTTTCCAAATGGTCGTTGTAATTTGTTAAATTGCTTTTTTATCTTTTTTTCTTTTTTCACATTGTTTTCTTAAAGATATGTGAGATTTACTTAACATCATCCTTATAATATTATAAATGTCAATGTGTGTCCGAATGTTTGAATGAAGTCAGCATCTAAACGGATGAATTAATGCTTTTGTATTTTTCTGATATAGAGGGATTACAACCAGGAAATGAACATAGGCTATAGTTTATTTAATTTATTCAAATAATTATCTTAATAATTCAAAATTTCATTCTTTTTCATACAGAATCAATTGAAATTTTCGCGATAAATTTAACCATCTTTCTTTCTTGTTGCCAAGAAAAACTAAATCTGGAATAATAATTTCTCCTCGACAATTAAAAATTAAAATAAAAAGAATTCAAAAGAAAATAAATATGACGTCATACTTGAAACAAAAAATGGGGTATTTTTTATTATGCATGAAGGATGACTATCGGTTACGTTAATAAGGGGTTTTCTGCCAAAAATGGTGTCATAATTAGAAGGAAAAAGAATGAAAAAGAATAATATTATTAATAAAGTTTTTGGATTGGAAAAATATGACGTCAAATTTGAAATAAAACAGGTATTTCCAAATATTCGTTAAAAATACAATGGGCATCAATATCAGTAACTAATGAATATAGATAAATAATGACGTCATATCAAAACGAATAACAGAAATATTTTTTACAAATGGACCCTATTCTCGCTTTTGATTCGAGGCTATAACAAGTTTGAAATTGCTCGTCAAACGTGGCAAATGAGGTGCGTTCGTACTATAACTAGTTTTAAAATTATTTTTTGCACCCCATATTGTACTGAATGTATAATTTTTTGCACTTCATAATGTGCATAGTCTGATACATCATTAAAATGCACTTCCAATAATTTTTTCGGAACACTTTTGACTGTCCCTGTAATTAAACTATACATCCGATTTTCCTAAAATTTGAAATAGCTCAACAAAATTTTGCAACAATTATATCTTTAAAATTTCAGACCATTCGGAAGGCTGTAATATCATTAAAATGCACTTGCAATAATTTTTCCCATTGGCCGTAATGTAAAGAAAAACGTTTGACTGTCCCTGTAATTAAACTATACGTCCGATTTTCCTAAAATTTGAAATGACTCGACAAAATTTTGCAACAATTATATCTTTAAAATTTCAGATCATTCGGAAGGCTCTAATATCATTAAAATCCACATGCAATAATTTTTCCCATTGGCCGTAATGTAAAGAAAAACTTTTGACTGTCCCTGTAATTAAACTATACATCCGATTTTCATAAAATTTGAAATGGCTCGACAAAATTTTGCAACAATCACATATTTGAAATTTCAGACTATTCGGTTGGGTAGTTTTTGCTCTGTTACATGCGGACAGACGGACAGACGGACGGACAGATGGACGGACTGAACGACGACTATAGGTGCTACGTATTTATATAACTACGAACGCACCTAAAAACCGCTATTGTATCAATTGTGACGTCACAGGAATACTGTCCATACTGATTAAAAAGTTTGAATGTAAGTTGCATACAAATTGGAGTTTTCTTTTCAAAATTCACGTTATGATTATCAGGAGAAGATATTTTTGGTGGGAAAAAGGGGAATTAAAATGGATTAATATATTTTTTGACGCTATTTCCTCATTAAAATTAAAAAGAATTGAATTTCAATTAGTATAAATGGTGCAAAAACTTGATTAAATTAAATTTTCCAAAATTGAAAACATATTTACACACATCGAAACTTCATGAATGAATTTATTCCACAGAAACAAAAGTCGTCTGTCGACATATTGACGCAACCAAGGAGTAAATATAACTTCTGTGCATTTAAGTTGATAGTTATTGCCCACTATTCATACGAATTAAAATTAAAATCAAGACTCAATTATCAGGAGGCCTTGATTAAAATAATCATATACTATTTTAATTGATTAATTTTAAAAGATGTTAGTTAAAACATGTCACAAAGGCGTTTTTAGTAAGAGCTTTTATCGGTTAAAAATGATGTAATATTTTTTCATGGAAAGCATTAATTTTAATACGAAAGCATTAACATAGATTTATTTTAATTTCGTCAAAGCGATGTTGTCTTCATTACACCAGCTTCGAAAGTTAAAACGAAATCTTAAAATAACAATATACTTTTCAGAAATAAAATTTTGTATCAAAAGTCGCATTCTTTGAAAATGAAATTTTAGCTTACATTTTAAATACATTTTCTTACATGAAATTTAGTATATTTAATAAAAATAATTTTTCAATGTTTTTCTAAATGTACAATAATATTCGATTTCATTAATCGGTTTCCCTTTTTTTTGAAATAAATTAAAATGCATAGTTTTAAATGATTCATGAAGTGTAAGAATATATATATTTATTTATTTATTTCGACAAGTAACATTCCGTAGGAAAAACTAACCTAGTGTCGTCATATTTTAAATCATGAAACTAATGCCAGGCGGACGTCTTTTTGCACGCTTTTTTCCTCACGTATATGCCGCTAGCATTGTGTAGGGATAATACGCAAGGAAAAAAGCGTGCAAAAGACGTTCGTCTGACATTAGTCTTAGCTGCTTTTCTTTCAGAAAATATTAGCATTTTATAGCAGTTTTTATACAAAATGGCGTGATTTGCACAGAATTTAAAATCGCAAATATATAAGTTTAACATCCTTTTACAGTACAATCTCCCATAACACTGGTTTCAATAAAATTTAATAAATGGCACAGGAAAGTCAACTTAAAAAAGTTTAGCAAGTAATTTCAATTTGAGATTAGGCTTTACATGTGACATCATTTACGTGTACACAAGAGCCAAAACCTTAACTAAGCAACAAATTTGCCTTTCACTTCACATCCCTCTAATGTATAAAGGCACCGTGTTTATCGAAAAGCGCAAAGGAAGAAGGGAAATTTTCTTTAGATTTTAAATTATCGAAATCTATAGTTAAAAATCTCTCTCAAACACAATCTATCACTGTTACCCCATTGGAGCATATTCCTGCAAATTTCAAAGCTCTCATAAGCCAAAATTACAACACACAATAGATATGAAAATGTTTATTCATAATTGTGGTGCTTTTACATAAATCGATTTATTCCTCGAAAGCAATAAGTTAACTCTATTACTTTAATAATAAGTATTTAGGCTCAAGAGTCTTTGGAGCGTGATAAACATTTTGATATTATTGGTAGATCTAGAGCTCATAAAAGTGTGGTACCGTGAAATTAAAATGTAATAAATATTTGAAAGTTAAAGATATTTCCCGTGCTCTTATTATTTATTTTTGAACTTTGAACTTTGATTATTTTATCAGCACGTTTGATTATTTTTTTAATACCATTTATCTTTTTTTTTCTCTTCTAAAATGTGATTTTTTGGAATATAACCTTATAATGGTGCATGTTGATTTTTCGCTTATTCTAATCGTATCAAAGTCACGTCTGAAGTGACCTACTAATAACCACTTTCCTTTAAAATTCTTTATTAATATATATCTTTAAATAATATTTTTTGTCTCGAAAACATAAAATAAATCAATATCCTTGAACGGAATAAATATAAAATAGAATAAATATAAATAATAAAATAGAATAACAGAGATGTAAATTTATTCCTCATTTAATCTTAGAAAAGGTGTATGAAATTTCATGCTCACAAAAGAAATTTAAATGGTCCTATATACATAAACAAAAATAAGCAAATTGGGATCATCAGAAGCGTTTCTACTATAAAATGTGATAAAAGGTTAATTATATATGCTCTTAAATATCGAAATTTTTTGCTTAATTGATGAATTTCCTCTTCTTTAAATATTACGTGAACGCAGTCACGAGTAACACAGCTAGTATTTTAATAATTATTCTAATTATTCTTCGAAATATTTTATAAAAAGAGCTATAACGACCGATTTATTAAATCAGTTTTTAAGAAAAACCTTATCTAAATTTCCTATCTATATTACAAAGGACAAACCTGTCCATTCGTAACGCTAACGTAATTTTGACTTTGCCAACAGAAGACGATTAAATATTGCTTTTATTGCCATTTGTTACTTCTAATCATCGCTCATTTTTAATTTTTAAGCTATTGAATAGGGAAAAATGTACTTTCAAATGCAATTTGTTTAAAAACTGTACCGAATTTACTCATTTTCCATGGTTTTTAGCTCACAGGCTATCAAAGCACGAACTCTAAGGCTATCAAAGCTAACAAAGCTGGTTCTGTATGCACGTACGTACGTATGTACTTACGTATGTATGTACGTATGTACGTACGAAATGCGATAACTTTTGATAGAAATATCCGATTTGTTTCAAAAAATTTTTCCATGTTCATTCTGATAAGGCGCTTCCCTGATTAGTTTTTGGGGTTCATTGGTTAAGGATAAAGGGGGAAAAGGGGGGTTAGTCCCCCCCCCCCCGTAATTTAGGTAAATGGGTTTTTCATGCAGAAATATTCAATTTGTTTCAAATTTGGTACACCGGTTTATTATGCTAAGGAGCTTACCTGGTTATATTTGGAAGATCATTACTTAAGTATAAAGGGGGGGATGGGGTCTAGCCCCCCCCCCCCCCCCTTTATTTAGATAAATGGGTTTTTCATGTAGAATTATTCGATTTGCTCCAAATTTGGTATAGCGGTTTATTATGTTATGGCGCTTACCTGATTAGATTTGGAGGTTCATTAGTTAAGAATAAAGGAAGGAAAGGGGGGAGCTAGCCCCTCCCCCTTAATTTAGATTAATGGGGTTTTCATGCAGAGTAATTTGATTTGATTCAAATTTGTTATACCGGTTTATTATGTCAAGGTCTTCCCTGATTAGATTTGGAGATTCATTAGTTAAGTTTAAAGGGAGGAAGAGGGAGCTAGACCCCCCTTTATTTATATAAATGGATTTTTCATGCGGAGTTATTCGATTTGCCCCAAATTTCGTATACCGGTTTATTATGTTAAGAAGCTACCTTGATTAGATTTGGATGAGATTGGTTAAGTATAAAGAGGGGTCGGGGGCTAGTCCACCCTCTAATTTAGATAAATGAATTTTTCATGCATTATTATTCGATTTGCTTCAAATTTGGTATACCAGTTTATTCCGATATCGCTTTCTTCATTTGATTCTGAGGTTCTTTGATTAAGTATAAAAAGGGGAAAGGGGGGTAAGTGTCCCCTCCCTTTAATTGAGATAAATGAGTTTTCATACAGATTTATCTAATTTAGTTTGATTTTTTTTCTAGGTTCATTCTGATAATGAACTTTTCTGAGTAGATTTGAAAGTTCATGGGTTCAGCATAAAGGGAAAAATAGGGGAGCTAATACTCCCCTTAATTTAGCGAAATGATTTTTTTCATGCATAATTATCTGGTTTGCTTCAAATTTGGTATGCCACTTTATTATGTTAACGAGCTTCCTGATTAGATTTGGAGGTTCTTTGGTTAAGTATAAAGGGGGGAAACGCGGACTATTCCCTTCATTTATTATTTGAGGGGCAATATTCTTTGAAATAAGAGTATAATATACAATTAGTGTGAATAGCCTGTGAGCTCAATGCCATCAGTTTAACTGGGCAGTTTTCTTTTTATTAAAATAATTTTTAAGCATGAATTTTTGATTAATTTTTCTCTATCACGTGCAGACGATTACGAAATATAAATCCGCTTGCACTTAAAATAACAAGGTGATAAATCCGGTCTTCCCAGTTTACAGAACATAGGTGAAAATCGTCATACATATTTTTCTGGTGTCAAAAATCCTTTTTTGTCTGCTCTAAACGTACATTGGTAAATGAGGTATTTAGCGAAAAGTTTTTACATATAGTAAAACACGCTGTTTGATAAAAAGAAAAAAAAAAACGCAGTTAAACCAAAACTAGTTGGATGTGCCAATCCCAAAACTTTCTTCTATCTTATACATCTTAATATTTCAAAACCTAGTTACACATGTTAATACTTCAATATTATTAGTTCAATACTATACCAACTTTGATTTTCATCTTAAATTTCTGCTCAAGTCAATTAAACGGACTAAAAACGAGTTAATCTATATCATGATATTTGTTAAAATTATTAATTTTTCCTTATTCTGTCGTTATCAGCTGTTTGCGAATAGCCGGCATAGCAGGAAGCGAGTTCCCGGCGCTGCATGAGCCGCCGATGCACAATAGAACTACGAAAAATCAAGAAAAGTATACAAAAATCGCTAGCACGGAGACCCTTTACCGCGCAATATTTCCAAATTCAAGGAGAACCTGTTGGCCAAAGCCAAAAACAAGCACAAACATTTTGGTTCAATTTGTATGCATAATTTTATACGCTGTTCGATGGTACAATAATGAAAATGGCACAGAGATCGGAATTATAGCGCCCCCTTCTTTCGGAATTTTTTCAAGTTCAGGGAGGACTTGTTTGCCATAGCCAGAAACATGCACAAAAAATTTGGTTCAATTCTATGCATAACTTCATACACTTTTGGACGGTACAATATTCAAAATCGCACAAAAATCGCTATTACTGCGCCACCTACCGGCGAATTTTTCCAAATTCAGGGAGGACCTGCTTGCCATAGCCAAAAACTTAAAATAAAAATTTGGTTTAATTCTATGCATAACTTCATACACTTTTGGACGGTACAATATTCAAAATCGTACAAAAATCGCTATTACAGCGCCCCCTACCGGCGAATTTTTTCCAAATTCAGGGAGGACCTGCTTGCCATAGCCAAAAACTCAACATAAAAATTTGGTTCAATTCTATGCATAACTTCATACACTTTTCGATGGTACAATATTCAAAATCGCACAAAAAACGCATTTACAGCGCCCCCTACCGGCGATTTTTTTCCAAATTCAGGGAGGACCTGCTTGTCATATCCAAAAACTTAAACTAAAAATTTGGTTCAATTCTATGCATAACTCTATACACTTTTGGATGGTACAATATTCAAAATCGCACAAAAATTGTTATATCAGCGCCCCCTACCGGCGAATTTTTTCCAAATTCCGGGAGGACCTGCTTGCCATAGCCAAAAACTTATAAAAATATTTTGGTTTAATTCTATTCATAACTTCATACACTTTTTGATGGTACAATGGCGACAGACAGACGGACAGACGGACAGACGGACGGACGGACAGACGGACGGACGGACAGACGCACAGACGGACACACAGACAGACAGACATTTTCTATAAACATGTTTTTTGGAATCTCTGACCCCTAAAACATGCAATTCCGTCGAAAACCGGAAGTCGGAAAAAATTTCGATTACAATACTTTCTTCTATTGAAGATAGAAGAAAGTAATTACTAAAAAAGCTCATCAGAATATATCAAGCATTGCGATGAGAAAGTCTCGCACAGATTCACAGTTATTTTTTTAATGGTAACTCAAATAGACTATTTACATGATATGTAATAAAAGTCATCTTTACAATTTTGATCCTCCATAAAATTTAAACGAAATTAGATAACAAAAATCTGTTTGTTTCATAATGAGCAGAAAGTGCAAAAGTTTTATGTGATACTAGAATATATGTCCATAAGCACTTTTTGTTGCACGAACAACGTCGAGACTGTATTCAACCTCATACAATGTATTCAACCTCATACAATATTCTTTGGACACGCTGGATTTGTAGCGATAACCACAGTAATCCTGTGCTTCAGCTCATATAAATCCCTAGCTTGTACGCGGTAACACTATATTTAATAGCTAACCCACAGGAAAAAAGTCTAATGGAGTTAAACCCGGTTAACGTGGTGGCCAAAGAATTGAACGATCCCGTCAAATTCATCTATCAGGCGCCTTTATTATGAAGCACACTACCGGTCTCCATAAACGTTTTGCGCTAGGCGGTTATTGTATTGCGGAGTAAAAATCAGTTTTTGAATACGCCATTTTTTTGCGACAACATTGACATACAGACGATATTGCCAGACAAAGCAAAACTTGCACTTCAACAACAATGACGCACATTATGAAAGTACAGCCGCCTTGTCCAACACTATATATGATATGGTCAATTCTGCAAGATATACTTGAGTGATTTTCAGAGTTTGATTATACCTGATAGAGATACAACTATCGACTAAAGTTCACTTTTTAATAAAGGAAGACTTGGATGGGTGCAGTACATTCCTTTGAAGAGAGCGCGATTTGCTATAAAGAGTTACTTGCCGCACGAATCAGAGAGTCCGTATTTCTGGAATGTCATAATATACAGTAGAAAGAGAATTAATTTCGAGAAATCATTCGATAATCTCTTATGTCAGCCCGAGTTGTCATGACTCTTGCAAAACCACTACGGGAGAAATGATAATGTCTTACAATATTTTTACAACTCACCAGATTTGGTTGATACTTTGATGGAAAGAAAGACTGATATGTGTGAAACACTCCGATTCAACACAAAACCTCAAGATCTGAAGGTAAAGAAATTAGAAAAAGTAAAAATTATTCGGTATCCGTGAGGGAAAGTAATTGTAACGAAACGGAAAGGTAAGAGGGATGTTAGTCTAATTCCGACAATACATACCAGGCCTAAATGTGTAATTTATTACAATGCCAAGATAGGTGCTATAAATAATGTCGACAGCATTTAGCTACTTATTCTACATCAAGAATAAAAGGAAAAATATATTGTAAGAAGATTTTCTTCCATTTATTGGATTTGGCACTAAGGAATACCTACATTTTGTATTGTAAATTGGAAGATTCATGATTACAATCACCTAAATACTTTAAAACGGAACTTGTTGAAAAACTGATGGATTAAAATTATTTTGGAGAGTTTTCTGCCACATCAGGAAGACCCTTCATTAGTCTTTTATCACTCAGGCAAACCGCAAGGTATTTAACAGATGCTATGCCTGCTGCTGAGCAAAATCAAATCCAACGGACAGTATGATCCATGCTCCAGATAAAGAGATTCCAGAGGTAATCCAGTAAGAAAAGAGATCAGATACCAGTGTATCGAATGTCAGGCATCACTTTGTGTTTACTCTTTATTCAAAAACTTCTATGCAAAGACTAATATTTAACTTTTTTCGTTTGCTCGAGCTAACGCAGAATAGTAAACCGTTGATATAACAAAATGTTTTTAGACCTGTAAAAATTAAAAATTCAACTTTAAACCTGTATGTTATGTTTTGTTTGAGTTCTTTATATTTAATGATAAAATAAACAAATAGGATGATTTTTGGAAATTTTTTCAAAATAATTGGTAAGGGGAAGTGGTTGAAATGAAAATGTCTTCAAACTACAGTAAATATAACCACATAGTAATTCCTTTCTTATATATATATATAGGAAAATACATATTAGAATAAATAAATAAAATACATATTAATGCACTCAAGTATATTCATAAACTTGTTTAAAAATGTAATTAATAAATGCAATATTAACACGCGAAAACAATCAATTCATGGAAATAGTTCTAGAAATCCTCATATAAAGAATAGAATTTTCAAAATCTCAACATAAGTGTTACTTATCAGTAGTGTAATGTGTTATATTAAATTCACTCTATCGTAAATATTCTACATACTAATATTTCCTACAAGAGAGGAAATATATTATGCGCTTCATTTCTATGCAATCACCGTAATAATGGAATGCCTAGAGCAGTGATATATTCTGCATCAAACTGAATATCAGAAGTCTGACAGCGAACCCATTTATACTGTAATACAGATTTCCTTTTTATAATAGAAATATATTCCAAATTGCCCCAAGAAACGGCAGCTGCACTGTATATAGGTGATATGAAGAAGTATTTGAAACATATCTTACTCTTCCTATTTTTAATAGGCAAAACAGTTAGAGAAACTTTTGTATGGATAAATTTGTGATGAAAAGGTATCTATATAATGCTTGAGATCTTTATATTTAAATTTATATGCGAATTTATTATCTAAGAAATATTTTACCTGATAGAAAGTATGTTACAATTTCTCTAAAGAAAAATGTTACTTTTTCATGTAACGGATAAAACTCTCTTTTATTGCCAGAAAGCACTGAAAATTGATACAATTTAAAACATCAGAACTCATGTTTTTAAAATATAGACATTTTTAAAAGCGTTCTTAGACGTTAATTTGAATTTTTACTAAATAAATGTTATAGGACTAATAAAACATAGTATAAAAAATAAAATTGGAATTGTATTAGATTTTTTTGTGAAATATGTGCCATATCTATAACCTATAATTTTTTCTAGTATATTTTGTACTTAAACCTTCGCTTCTCTGAAACCCAATATAACAGATAATTGCCATATCTCTATTTTGGATCGCATGTAATTTGTATGTTTCTGTTCCTAATAATTTCTAACGTATTATCTAAAGTTAAAATGCACTTCGAAATCGATACAATGATGCTAAATTGCGGTATTGTTTTTGAAAACGTTACAGGTTATAACCGTTTCCATATAGAGATGGGCTTTTAAGCTTATCATATTGATAAAATTATATTATAAATCAAAAACACGTTCGTCATAACGCCCATAACGCCCCATCGACAATGACAACGACCGAAGCAATGAATTTTGCTTTTCTTACAACTTTATTAACTTTTAAAAATCTTACCAATTCAGTTTTTAAAACGTGCAGTAGACAACAAATTACTTTCAAATGCAAATATTTTATAAACTGTACCTCAAGTTACTGATTTTGTTTATATTTTAAAAATAACTATAAAATTTGATGTTTTATAAAAATCTATCTCACTTTCTGATGTTATTAGTTTCCAATTTAAAATACGGACGCTAAATCTAAAAAAAAAAAAAAAAAAACATATTGGAGTTTTCAATTAAAAATTATATTCAGATATGTTCTGTATACAAGGCTGTATATAAATCATTCTGTAACCAGGACTTAAATTCTAACAAAAAAAGAACTGGCGTTCTAATTTTCTGCTGTAATAACAACTATTGTGTAACCTCGCGTCCCATCCACCGACCACTCATACACTATTTGTAAAATTTAAAGCAAGTCTCTCTTCTGAAAAAGAAAAATATATTTTGACTATATCTATATGCAATTTTTTTATTTAATTTTTTTTAATTTAATTATATATTAAATATTTAAAATTTTTTAATTAATTAAATAAATATTTAGTTAAATAAATTAAAAATAATATTAATATAATAAATTAAATTAATTAATTAAACATTTAAAATTTTTTTATTTAAAATTTATATTAAAATTTAATAAATCAACAAAGAAAAAGCATGAAAATCGGATGCGAGGAATTTTCAGAAAATCCTACTCTACAATGATTTTTTTTTTTATTTATCAACTAGAAAAACACAACGCACCGAACTGTTGCGGTGGACTTCGGTGCACAGTGTTCTGAGTAATATTTAAATAGTGACAAAAATAAAGCAGTACTCGAGGTGCGCTCCTCTCAGCTGCAGCACACATTAATCACCGTTTATAAGCTAGTTGATCAGTAAGAATGTTTTAGAAACACGAACAACAACAACAAAAATAGTCTAGTAGATATAGCACGTCCACAAGTAGAAATAACAGATACGGTTGTGGTTACTTCAGGCATTCCTCATCGTTGTTGGGAAACCATTGAGAGAGAAAACAATTGAGTCTAGAATTGCGAGAGCTAGACTGGAGTATGTTCCAACATGTGCGGCACGTTACTCACACGTGTAAGGGCTTTGGTAGGAAATGGCGCAAATGATAGGGGATAGGAGAAAAAAAGTTAATTTAGGCATTGGAAGTGCTCCTCCGATGGGCTCCGGAGCGCAGTATGTATGAGTTCCGTTGATCTCGGCGCAAATTAAGTACTGTCTGTAATACTGATAGGTCTTTTTGGATAATTACATGATAGAAACTGGATGACACATTTTTCAAAAACCGTGTAGCACTGGAGAGTTTTAGATTCATTTAACAAAATTTTATTTATAAAAATTTGATAAAAAGGGAAAAAAATATTCGTTGGGGGTCGAATGATTCAAAA
This sequence comes from Maratus speciosus, assembly GCA_963932465.1. Taxonomy (NCBI): domain Eukaryota; kingdom Metazoa; phylum Arthropoda; class Arachnida; order Araneae; family Salticidae; genus Maratus; species Maratus speciosus. The sequence goes on along the minus strand of OZ010786.1, from coordinate 47,009,171 downwards.
TGATACAATTCAATGGTCTTTATAAAGGATACCTTAAAAAAAATATATTTATAAGGAAGTTTAATAAAAAAAAAATAGAGTAAAATAATTCTGAAAATTTTGGATAATATTTTATATAAATAATTTGCTGCATTTTAAAAATCTAGGTTGCTATTTTTAAAATGGTTATTAATTGGAATTCAACGAACTAAAGTTATTTATTTATTTTTACTTATTTTCTAATATTTGTATATAATAGTTAAAATATAAATACACTGTCTATGCGATGTATATTTAAAACTTTTGTTTTGTTTTATTTAGACTTTTAAAAAACGCACGATTATTTTTAACCCATCATACTGTGATTGGTAAAGAGAATTTACGAATTGAATTTTCCCAACAGAGCAAAATATCTGTGCGAAATATGCCCGCCGCTTATTGGCAAATGTAGCACAATAGGTAGATCATCAGCAATTTAAGTCAAAGGTCCTGGGTTCTAATCCAGGCATGGGCATCTTTTCACTCAATAGGAAAAATTCAGTTCGCTTAAGAAAATGTCTTATCAGTGTAATTAAGGAATTTAAGAAATTTAAATGTCAATTGTACATTTTTTGTTTGCGAAGTAAAAATTTCTTAAGATAAGTTTCGCGTATTTCAAGAATTTTAAACATAAATATTGTTCAAGTAAAACATATTTATTACAAACTGTTTTCTTAAAAAGTAAGTCCATTTATCAATTATTGTTTATTAAAATTCATAGTTATAGTTTTGGAGACATTTTATTAATCCCAATCACGTTTTGTAACATATCAATGTGCGACATAAAATGTCAGTTCATTTCATAATACGAAATACAATGTGTCAAGACAAGTAGGGACATTTTTTTTATTAAAAGAAAAAAAAATGCATGTGCATTTTCCAATTATGAATATTCTCTGAATATTACTTAAATGCACCATTTCTTGACTCTATAATTACATTAGGTGAATTTTTGCAAATGTCATAAACTATTGTTTTTTAAGATATATTTCTAAATTTTATTTATTGATGTAAAAAATAAAATATATAAATGCAAATTGTATTATTTACCATATGAAGCATTTTCCATTATTTTTACCTTCACAAATAATCCCCTGTTTACCTGATTTTGTTTTCCCCTTCTTCCTTTTAAAAGCATTACTACAATCCCTGTTGTTTTCTCTGAAAAGAAAATGGTAGAAACAATATTAAAATTTATTTTTTAAACATACTTAGTAAGACATTTAAAGCTTATATATTTGTTTGGAAACAAGCAATTTAAGTAGACTCTGAGGGATTAATTATTAAAAACGAAATTTCCTTAACTGCAATTTCCTTTAGCATTAAAAGGGTGGCTTTAGTTCAAAACATAGATTATTGTAAAGGTATTAGGTACCATAAATTAATTGGTTTTGTTTTTGGAATACAATAAATCCATTACGATTTCAACAGTTTTTTTGTCTGCTGAACAGTTTTATTCCATTAAGGTACATAATGCTATTTATGTCATTATTTTAACTAAAAGTTAATGCGCAAATGTTCTAAAGAATAGAAATAAATTCCAATTCAAGTATTAAATGAGTTAATAAAGTAAATGCAAGAGACTACTGTTTGTTCTGTATCCTTCCAATGCCACACTTTGTTACTAATGTATACATAAATATTGGAATTATTATTTGTAAAAAATAATCGAAAACATTACCGAACTATATAACAGATTTGGATAGATTTATTTTATAGTTTGAATATTATTATCTAAAAGTCTAAAACCAGATAATCTAGAAATGACTTACAAAGTTACTGAAATTTGTACCGTAGTTAAAGAAAAGTAAACTTCTTCTGTCGTTCGCAAATTATAACTACATTAACAGGGAGCACATATTTACATTTTCACATTGGACGATTATTTCTGTTTCAAATAAGCTTAGAAAAATTTAAAAAATCATTATATAGTGAACGAAATCAAGAGCACTGAATTATTTTCGATTCTAAAGTTTGGCGATTAGCACTTTTTGTAACACTATATAATCTACATCTTCTTTATTTTATAAATGATAAAAAATTTGTTTTTTTAGCATTATTGTCACTATTTTCTTTAACTAAATTTTTCTATAACGTAAATCACGTAGAAGTTCTGTCTTCAAATGTTATGAGGAATCCCAAAAGAATTTGTCAACAAATAAAAAAATATGAAACCTTGTAAGTTGATCACTACGTACTTTAGATTTTAGCACGAGATTTTTCAAGTTCGAATGAATAAAAAAAAATTCTGTTATTTTTACAACATGACCTATATTTACCAGTTGATTTTATCACGTACAGACGTGGAAAAAAGTAAACAGCAACTACTAACGCCTCAACAAGCTAGTGATGGGCGATTCTGGAAAATTTGAGAATCGATTAAAATCGACATCGTATAAAACAGAATCGATCGCAATAAGAATCGATTCCCAAATTCTAGAATCGATACTTGAATCGATATTTCGATGTTCACAGATTCACGCAGATAAGCTGAAAAATAGTAATTCCAAAACGTAGTGAATCAACAGGGCCGTAACGACTATCTCTCACCCCTCACCTCCATTTATGGGGCCCCTAGACAATGTTAGGGGCCCAAAAGTAAACTATTACAGACCTTTGAGTCGAATAATAAGGTTTTTTAACTTTTAAAAATATTATTTTTAATATGTAATTTTGATAATAATTTGTAATATATTTAAATTTATCTTTAAAAAAATATCTCGATGAAATAAAAAAAAAGAAAAAAATGATTTTTTTTTTTTCATCCGGAAAAGATGTACTTTCTACTCTAACTCTTATTTCCTTCAACCAAACAGATGGGGACTTACTTCCTATAAACGTCATTCTTCTTAAAAATGCGCAGATGAGCGAAATTTTCAAGGCTCTAAATTTATTTAAAAAGTTAGGTGGTTTTTCAGTCTTTTTAGGGCCTCCTATAAGCGTTGGGGAAATGCAAATATTGCAAATCTGTTTTAAAATAGCTGTGATGATGTAATTAACCAATCATCACATACTAATTATCCCCCAATTAATAATCAAAATTCACCTTTTAATAATATATTTAACTAAATTTTCTTTCCATTTTTTAATTATATATCTCATTATCTCATTTACAGTTTATAAATATCTTTCTTTTTAATGTTTACCAAGTTTTCAAGCTGTTAAGAAAAAAAAATGTTCTCATCCTAGAGCCATTAACAATTAAATAACATATTCTGGTTAACAAATAAATAAAAGTATATTCCTTGATTATATGTTGGGTTTTTTTCCCAGCAGTAATCTAAAAACTATAAACAGTTATTGACTCATTCGCTGACATGCAGAGTGCACTCACTGAAACAATAATACAGTAAATTCTGTCTAAGGCGGACTCTGTATAAGCCGGAAATCTGTCTACCGCGGAAATTTTTTCAAGTCCCGGCGAACCCATAGAAAATTACATTAATTCATGCTGCATAAGGCGGAATCTGTCTGACGCGGAAACGGAAAGGATTTTAAGGTCCCACCGAAACCAAAATTTTGCATAAGGCGGAAAAAGGATAATTTAAAAAAGAAAAGCGTTTTGTTTATTAAACTTTAAAACTGATAAGTCAAATAACTCAATGTCGAGCATGGTAGCTAAAATTCCGTAAGCTTTTAAAAAAGTTAATTCAAAAGAACAGAAACTTTAAATTTTAAGGAATTTATGCTTATGCCATTTTTTCATATGCAAAATTGCATCTAAAAGTTAATATTTCTAGTAAAATGAACATTTATGAAAATGATTACGTATTTTCGAAAGTACAATATATTATACTTTAAGATTGTACTCAAATTCAAAATTATAGCGTTCTTTCTCATTCTCGAAGTTTTTTTTTTTTTTCGGTGTGTATAAACTTCCAGTATGAATGTATTACAGCAGTACTAAGAAATTGAATAAAGTTTCTCATTTATCTTTAAAAAGACAAAGGATCTTTCAGAATTTCAGTTTTCAACCGATTTTCTAGTCAGGAGAATCAATAAATAATCGTCATCTTCCAGGGATTTTTTTTTTTTTTTTGGTGGGGGAGGGGGGGGGGAGCTTTTTTGCATAAGCCGGAATATTGTCTACCACGGAAATTTTTCTCAGTCCCGACCGATTCCGCCTTAGACAGAGTTTACTGTAAATAAAAAAGAAAAGTATCGAGTTAAACTGATGGCATTGAGCTCACAGTCTATTCATACTAATTGCATTTTATACTTTTACTTCAAAGATTGCCTTTCGAAAAATAAATTAAGGGGGAATAACCCCCCCCCCGTCACATCTCTATAATTAAACAATAAGCCTCCAATCTCATCAGGGAAGCGCTTTATCAGAATAAAGTGGTTACCAAATTTGAAGCAAATCAGATAGAAAAACCCATATATCTAAATTAAGGGGGGTTATCCCCTGTTTCTCCCTTTATACTTAAACAATGAACCTCCAAATTTAATCAGGGAAGCGTCTTATCAGAATTAACTGGTATACCAAAATTGAAGCAAATCTGATAATTGATGGCATGAAAAACCCATTTATTTAAGTGGGGGGAATAACCCCCGTACCCCCCTCCTTTATGCTTAACCAATGAACCCCCAAAACTAATCAGGGAAGCGCCTTATGAGAATGAACCTAGAAAAAAAAAATGAAGCAAATCGGATGTTTCTATCGAGAGTTATCGCGTTACGTATGTACGTACATACATACATACAGAAACTGCGGGCACATTAGCTCTCAGTCTTTGATAGCCTGTGAGCTAAAAAGAAAAGTGCCCAGTTAAACTGATTGCATTGAGATCACAGGCTATTCACACTAACTGTATATTATGCTCTTATTTCAAAGAATAATGTTCCTCGAAAAATAAACTAAGGGGCGGGGGAGGGGAATTGCCCCTCCCCGTTTCCTCTCTTTATACTTAACCAATGACCCTCCAAAAGTCATCAGGGAAGCTCCTTATCGAAATAAATCGGTATACCAAATTTGAAGCAATTCGGATAGAAAAACCCATTTATCTAAATTAAGGGGTATTAGCCCCCGTTTTCCCCTTTATATTTAACCAATGAACTTCCAAAGCTAATTAGGGAAGCGACTTATCAGAATAAACTGGTATACCAAATTTGAAGTAAATCGGATAGCAAAACCCATCTATCTAAATTAGGGAGGGTTTTATCCCCTCGTCCCCCCTCTCCCCCTTTAGACTATAACAATTAACCTTCAAATATAATCAGAGAAACTCGTTATCAAAATTAACCGGTATACCAAAATTTGAAGAAAATCTGATAATTCTGCATGAAAAACCCATTTATGTAAGTTAGGGGGGGATTAGCCCGCGTTCCCCCCTTTATACTTAACCAATAACCCCCCCCCCAAAAAAAAAAAAAAAACTAATCAGGGAAGCGCCTTAGCAGAATGAACATAGAAAAAAAATTGAAGCAAATCGGATATTTCTATCAAGAGTTGTCGCGTTACGTACATACATACATACATACAAAACCGACGGGCACATTAGATCTCAGGCTTTGATAGCCTGTGAGCTAAAAAGTGCCAAGAGCGTGTAACTAGGCGGGGGGGGGGGAGGAGGGACAGAAAAAAAAGAGGACATTAAAGGCTTTTCAACAACATGTTACACTAGATGGTTTGGAAGAAACAATAAATATGCCCCCCGGGGGACAGGTAAGTCTCAAACGGTGGGAGGGGCGACCTCAAATGTATCTTTGGTCAAGGTTTCAAAATGTGGATTTATAATAAAATAGAACGAGAATTGGGCATTTTTAAAATAGCATGTATATTTTGAACGGCCCTGTAAATTAAGATTGGCGAGGAGGGGGGGGGGGGGGTGAGGGCGGAAAGGATTAGAAGGGACGAACTTGAAAAATACAACATAATAAACTAGTAACCCGAATAACTAGGCTTTTAAACAAAAGTATAACGATTTAACGTAGTATTGAATTCAGGCGGTGAACCGGGGGAACCTTGGAATGACCCTCCCGAAAGTTTTGAGATTTTATGCTTTTTAATGGACAAATGTGCATCCCCCCTTACGGAACTCTAAAATCTCTCCCCCCCCCCCATCCCGTCCAGAGCAGTCAAGAAATCAACCCGCCATTCAACACTGAACCTAGAAAAAAAAAAAAAGGCTCTTATACAAAATTTTACAGCAACTCTGCCACTAAAATAGCAAAATTGGAGGAATCTATTCAACCCGAATCGTGGATCATGCGCGATGCGATTTGAATTGAAGTAAATCAAAAAATGTTGATTTCACCCGCATCTAAAAATCGGCATCGAATCTAAACTGAATCGATTCGCCCGAATCTAAAGAATTGAAGTAAATCAAAATATAGCGATTCTGCCCGCATATAAAGATCGACATCGGCATCGAATCGAAACTGAATCGATTCGCCATTTCTGATCTTAATTTACGGGAAGAATCGATGCGTTCACTTTTTCTTGCTTCTTTTGTCTTTAGAAAAAGAAAGCGTTGGATTCGTGAAAAATTTCGACTTCCGGTTTTCGAAGGATTTATAGTTTTAGAAGATCTTGTCTGGAATACGATTTGACTATTTTTATACATTGTCTGTCTGTCAGTCTATTTGTTTGTCTCTGACAAAAAAATTGTGGGCGGTCTATTTCAAGAACTAATGCATGGAATTTGTTGAAACTTTAGATTCAATTAGACTTTCATATAAATTGGTGCTGATTACTTTTTGATGTAACTCTACCAGCAGGTGGCGCTGCTATGCTGCATTTTTCCCGATTTTCGCAATAGAGAACTAATGCAATCTCAAGAACTAATGCAGGATTTTCATCGAATTTCACATTCAGTTAGACGTTGGCATAAATTGTTGCATGTCAGATTTCAGTGTAAATCGCCCAACAGGGGGCGTTGTTATGCAGATTTCATCAGCAGTGTTGAATTCAGACAATATTCTCCGGGAGGGATTTCTGCGGATCCAGAGAGGGACAGTTCAGAGGGAAAGGGGATTGGACTTTTGTACATTAAGCATAAAATCTCAAACCTTTCGGGGGGGGGGGGGGGCATGTCCCTCCGGGCTACCCCCGGAATTCAACACGTTTTTCTGGATTTAAACGATTTTAGGGATCATATCTCAAGAACTAATGAACGGAATTTCATCAAACTTAATATTCTGTCATAAGTTGTTCATGATTAGGTTTTCGCGTAAATGATACAACAGGTTGTGCTGCCATGCTGCTTTTTTTTTAGCAGTGTTGAATTCAGACACTTTTCTCCGGGAGGGATTTCTATGGTTCTGAAGAGGGACATTCTAGAGTATCGGGGGGGGGGGGGGGTGCTGGAATTGGACTTTTGTCCATTAAGCATAAAATCTCAAATCTTCATGAGGGACATTTCAATGTTCCGAGGGGGGGAGGGGTTGTCCACAGGCCCTGATTACCGAATAGGCACGAGAAGCAGGTGCTTCCCTTAAATATTTTTGAAGGGCCCCGAAATTGAGAAAACAGGGGGCCCATATTTTATATTGAATTTAATGCGATGTAATTGCAATATTGGATTGTTAGATGTATGTTTATTTTACGTATTAGATTTGAATATTATTGAATTTAGCTTGCATGCAGCATAAAACATCAATCATTTAAACTACTACCATAGTTTCAAGTATTTCAAAACATTGACATTTTATTTTCTGCATATATGCTGAATTTAACCTTTTTATACAATTTACATTTTGATGGTAATATTAGGCAAAATCATTTTTGCATATTTTTCTTGGTTGTATTCAATTTTTGTGTAAAGGGAACATAAAAGAGGTGTTTAATGAAATATATGAAACTCAAATGAGCCACTAGTTTGGAATAATATTTGTAGCATTGGTGAGTTTTCGGGTATGCCGAATTTAGAAAACTCTTCTTGAATGAAAGGGGGGCCCCCGAAATGACACTCTGCTTCCCATGACTTCAGAGGTTAATCAGGCCCTGGTTGTCCACCCGTACCAGCCCCTGAATTTAACACTGTTTTTCAGAATTTACACGATATTAGCGATAATATCTCAAGAAGTAATGACCGGAATTTCACCAAACTTAATATTATGTGTCATTGACATAAGTTGTTCCTGAGTTTTTCGTGTTAATCATGTAACAGGTTGCGCTGCTATACTGTTTTGCATGATATTCGTGATAGCCATATCTCAAAACTAATGCACGAAATTTAACAAACATCATATTCTGTGACACTAATAAATAAATCCTTATTAGGCTTGTGTGTATACTGCCCAACAGCTGTCGCTTTTATGCTCTTTGAATTGGGATTTTCCGTTGCGGACATCTAGGTTAATATCAGACGAACGTCTTTTTGCACGCTTTTTTTTTCGCTCTTACAGTGTCCCTACACATGCTAGCGAAGGTGTAGGGATGGCGTAAGAGCGAAAAAGCGTGCAAAAAGACGTTCGTCTGACATTAGCCTAAGAGGGTGTGGGCCGAATTTCAGTGATTTGTTAGGAAAATGCAATGCTTATATTTTCTTTTAAAATGCACATACTTCAACGAACCCATGCTTTTTGAATCCTCATGATGCGCATAGGTTATCATTTAAATTTGACACTGTGATAGCGAATTTTGAAGTTTTAACATTTATGAGGCAGATGAAAGTTTTGGGATTGGCACATCAAACTACTTTATCTTCAATTTTTTAAGGAAAATGAAAATGATAATACCTTATTTTGTCTTAGAGACATCGATTAAAAAATTCATAGTATCGATTAAATCGAGTTGGCCATAGTATCGATTAAATCGATTAAAAAAATCGAAATCGCCCATCACTAAAGCTATCGTAGAAAAAAGTTACTCGTACCGAACGATTGGAAATAAAGTCTACTTTTAGATGATGTATATAAAATTTGCTTAGGGGGCCATCTACATATTAAAACGAACCCAAACTTAATTTTTTTTTTTCAATGGCAATACTCAATTTTAACAATATATTTCAAATCTTCGGTTCAAACTATGCCTAGACACCAAATTTCAAGTCACTTGAGTGATAAGGTTTTGAATTATAAACATTCAAAATTTAGTGCTTCTAATGTTAAATTACGATTTCATATTTTTATTTATATCCCCTGAAATTATACTCCTAATGTGCTAATTTTCTGTGTAGCAATAATACTAATATACCCAAACATAAATACTTTGAATTTGCAAATTTTTATAATTTTATGATATGAATTATGAATTATCAAATTAATATTCGAAAAAATTATGAATTGCGACCTAAAATTTTTTTTATGGATTTAGATTTATTAAGTCCTGCTTTATGGAATTCCAAAATTTCACATTTTTCTTCCAAGTACTGTTCAAATTATGCTTAAAAAATGGCAAAATGATGGTTTAAGGGGCCATCTATGATATAAGTGACTAGATATTTTGAAATTTCTTCTGCTATCCTGTAATCTAGCAGTCTTCAATGGCTGCTTGAGTAGCACTTAAAATACCTTGATCAAGAAGGGGGCTCTCTCGGTTGACTATCCAGAACCGAACTTCAATTTGAATACAGCAACTAAAATACGCTCGTTTTAAAATAATTAATTTCTCGGAAACTTTTCGTACGAATTCCTTAAAAAATTGTTTTTAGGCTAATTGAATAGTGTAGAGTTCATTTATGCTGTCAGAATTGTGTATTGCTATTGAAAAAAGAAAAAGTATTGTCCATTTTAATATGTAGAGGACCCCCTAATTAAATTTTATATACATCATTTAAAAGTAGCCTTTATTTCCAATTGTTCGGTACAAATAACTTTCTTCTACGATAATTTGTTGAGGAGATAGTAAGGGTGTTTACATTTTTTTTTCCACGACTGTACGTATCTTGAGTGAAACAAATGTTGATACCTAAATTCAAATCCTACATATAGCATTTGTAGCATTTATATGCCATGAATCTTTCTTAAGTATGAAAAAGGCGCAGTAACATACTGCATAGAATTTATAAATAATTTTCGACTAGTTATTGTCTGGAATATTTGGCCATTCGCAGTATCTGTTTTATAAAATTATGAGTAGCGATTGATTAGGTTAATAGCTATTAAGTCGTTTCATTAGATAAATTTAACAATGAGCATTTATTCAAAAATATTTCTTTGAAATATTAAAAAATAATTATTGAAACGATAAACCATTTTTCATGAATTCTTTATCATTTTATTTATAAAATGATTAAATAGCGCATAGTGTATTTGATTTCAACAAAGAACAAAAATATTAAATTCTTTAATGATTCTTTGAAAACTTTAAATTAATTTCGTCAGAAGAATTTTTCAGAAGCGCTAGTCATAAATTGGATTTAAATTGAAAAATTTTCAGGTTTAATGTAATTAGCAGAAAAAGCGTTTAACAAGGTGTTAAATGTTTTAAAATGTTGTTTTTATTCAAGTTTCTAAATTTTTAAATTTGTTTCTATAATTCATTTAAAATAAATTGGAAGACGAAAAGGTGTTATTTGCTTTTAAATACAAAACTAGGAATTTTAAGTTTTTTTGTTAAACATGGGGTGACTTAAATAAAAATATGCGAAACTATAAACAGATTGCAAGAAATATCGCCAACAACATTAAAAAACTAGTTGGATGTGCCAATCCCAAAACTTTCTTCTATCTTATACATCTTAATATTTCAAAACCTAGTTACACATGTTAATACTTCAATATTATAAGTTCAATACTATACCAACTTTGATTTTCATCTTAAATTTCTGCTCAAGTCAATTAAACGGACTAAAAACGAGTTAATCTATATCATGATATTTGTTAAAATTATTAATTTTTCCTTATTCTGTCGTTATCAGCTGTTTGCGAATAGCCGGCATAGCAGGAAGCGAGTTCCCACCACTGCATGAGCCGCCGATGCACAATAGAACTACGAAAAATCAAGAAAAGTATACAAAAATCGCTAGTACGGAGCCCCTTTACCGCGCAATATTTCCAAATTCAAGGAGAACCTGTTGGTCAAAGCCAAAAACAAACACAAACATTTTGGTTCAATTGTATGCATAATTTTATACGCTGTTCGATGGTACAATAATGAAAATGGCACAGAGATCGGAATTATAGCGCCTCCTTCTTTCGGAATTTTTTCAAGTTCAGGGAGGACTTGTTTGCCATAGCCAGAAACATGCACAAAAAATTTGGTTCAATTATATGGATAACTTCATACACTTTTCGATGGTACAATAATGAAAATGGTACAGACATCGCAATTATAGTGCCCCCTTCCGGCAGAATTTTTCCAAATTCACGGAGGACCTTCGTGACATGACCAAAAATAAACACATAAAATTTGGTTCAATTCTATGCATAACTTCATACACTTTTCGGCGGTACAATATTCAAAATGGCACAAAATTGTACAAAAATCGCTATTACAGCGCCCTCTACGAGCGATTCTTTTACAAATTAAGGGAGGACCTCCTTGCCATAGCCAAGAACTTAAAATTTTTTTTTGGTTCAATTCTATGCATAACTTCATACACTTTTGGACGGTACAATATTCAAAATCGCACAAAAATCGCTATTACAGCGCCCCCTACCGGCGAATTTTTTCCAAATTCAGGGAGGACCTGCTTGCCATATCCAAAAACTTAAACTAAAAATTTGGTTCAATTCTATGCATAACTCCATACACTTTTGGATGGTACAATATTCAAAATCGCACAAAAATTGTTATATCAGCGCCCCCTACCGGCGAATTTTTTCCAAATTCCTGGAGGACCTGCTTGCCATCGCCAAAAACTTATAATAAAATTTTGGTTTAATTCTATACATAACTTCATACACTTTTTGATGGTACAATGGCGACAGACAGACGGACAGACGGACACACAGACAGACAGACATTTTATATAAACATGTTTTTTGGAATCTCTGACCCCTAAAACATGCAAATCCGTCGAAAACCGGAAGTCGAAAAAAATTTCGATTACAATACTTTCTTCTATTGAAGATAGAAGAAAGTAATAAATATGGCAAGCACGAGTAGGACTTGCACCCTGAAGTTTCAGTACAGTTTTGTAGTATTTTTGCAAAGCATAGTAAATACTTAACTTTTAAAAAAATATATACAAAAAAACAAGAGCTGCCTCCGTATACCTAGATACTTCTTGTAATTGTTGTTTCGCAAAAGCCGTAATTTATTTAATTATCTTTGGTTTATGATGACTGATGAAAGAATGGATTACACCACATTGTAGTAAAAAAAATGTCTATAATTGCATTTTTCATATAAATACATTCACTAATGGCTGCATACCTATGGAAAAGAAACATAAGAAATCTTCTTATACAATACGTTAATTTGGCGTGGGTGCCGATTAAGTAAAATTCAAATATTAAATAAAGAACGTTTTTTTTTTAAGTGTTTAACTTTTTATTACATTGAGTTAAAAGTTCGAAATTTTTACAAAACAATGAATGGGTCTGTAATTTCAGCTTGGAAACTTAAGCCGATCCTGATAAGGGCAAGAAAGTCATGACAAACAGACGGAAAACAAAGTGATCCCCTGAATACTATGTTTCTTCCTATGGAAAGTCGGAACCATAAAAACTTTCATATAACATTTAGTTTGAAATTTACAGTAGCTTTCTGTTAAGAGTAGAACCCGTTTCAGAAGGAGATTTGTAGATAAGTCTTATGCATAAGCCTTGTGGATTTTTTAAGCCTTTGTAATCTGAGTTACTCATGCGATGTGATAAATGTAGCTGGTGACACCGGCGAGGAGGGAGGGAACGCTATGAAATATCCCTGCAGAATAATTGGGATTTTTTACTAATTAAACGTCTAGAAGTTCAGTCCCTATCACCCGGGCTCTGGAAAATCGCTTTCGGAGAAAAGCGCCTGAATTCAACACTGCTTGGGTGTGTAAATGAGTGTGCCTATAAAGCATCTTTCTTGCATGGTTTAAAATGCTTTTCAATTTATTGATACAGAATATTTACACAAATCCTACCGTTAAAGTAAAAACAAAGATATAACCGAACTGATACACTCAGACACGTAAATAAAACCTGATAATAAGACAATATTTTATGAAATCTTTACAAACATTTTACATTTTTACTGCAATTTTTCATGCTTAATTTATGCTTAAACATTCACTATCTTGTCCTTAATTTAATAAATCGGGATTGAAAAATCCGTCTAGCGAATCGTTTGGTCATTTTCTAATGATCCTATAACCGCATAAGCTCTTTGCAAGGAGACTAAGTATTTCGGGCTGATTGACAAACCATTTGTCATTTTCTAAATAGCCTGAATCTGAATAGTCTTATTGCATTAGGCCTGAAAAGTATGAAATTGATTAGAAACTCTTGATTATTCTACAATTAGTTTACACCTGCATAGACGTTTTTCAGGAAGTCTGAAAAATTTACGGCTTTTTGGAAAAAGGCAGATGATTTTCCAACCAACCTGTATCTCTGCATTATGATTTGTTTCTTCTCAAAGTGCCAGATTTCTGAATAAGCTTACTACATTCTCTCTAAAATATATGTTTTTAGTGAACTTTTGATAAAGTGAAAGAAGTCTTAATTAATGTAACAAAAATTCATAGATTTGTATGCAATAATTTTCAAAAAGAAATGTGAAAAAATTAAATACTAGAATATTTAACAAGAACGAAAATCACGCGTAGATTACGCATCGCATCGATTATTAAGCACTTTTCAACGCCAATAGAGCATTATTAATTTTTTTTCTCCCTAGAATGAAATGAGATACCTAAATAAATAAATTAAAAAAAATAATGTGTGAGAATTTTTTGCGGAGGCCTGTACGCGATGGATAACATTTATACACACCCCCTAATACAGTCAAAATTAGATCAGTTCAAACACGCATATGACAGAGAAAAACGCACTGCTATCAGTTATCGATCTTAGTCTTCTTACAAAGAAAAAGTGTGCAAAAAAGTGTAAAAAAAAGTGAACAAAATCTGATCGTTTTAAGCACCTCTGATTTTTCATAAAAAGTACAAACCAAATTGATCCGAAAAAATTTATAATGCAGAAAAAGTATACTAATTTAATTTTGCATAAAAAGAAGTAAAATCGCCCTCATGTCATCTAGGTACTTTTAGAGAAGAAATTTAATTTGTTGATAAGGGATAATAATCACATTTATTTTTCTCAAGGGAGGATCGACCTTTAGGATTACAACCTCAGGGTTAGAAATCCAGCTCAATACCGATCTTGCCAATGAGACCGTAACGAGATAAATTTTTGAAAGCGGGTAATAGATAGTGTGATTAATTGTGTGTTGATATTTATATAGAAAATATGATAAATTATTGGTCTTGCAATAATTCTTCTTACTTTTAATTAATGAGGTTAATTTATTACTTGAAGATTGCTGTGATTGATGAATAATTAGAATATTGCTTGGTTAATATAGTTTATTAGAGAAATTTCCGTTGCTGACGAATGGTTAGAATAATTTGTTGCTGAAAACTTGTTAAATTCTGTTGGGGATTTAGGCGAGGTTTTGTCAATTTTAGTTGGTGGATAGGGTTTGAACACTTTATTATTCACGGAGAGAGAGAGAGAGAGAGGGGGGGGGGGGGTATGAATTATGCGAATTTTCAATGCGATTGTTATGAATACATTTCATAAATGTAAAACCCGTCACTAGATTTTAAAATGTAATTGAAGAAATTTTCTTTTTCACCGATTTTGAAAAATACAGAAATTTATTCATTTGAAGTAACTTAAAATAATTTTACACTAACTACTGTACGAGGAAGTACTACTACGATTTTTTCGTGTGCGTTTATACGTGTGTGTGTGTGTGGAGGGGGGGGGTTCCTAAATCCCCCATGACAAATGAGTTTTACTTCTGTTATTTGCATGTTTATTTGTAAAAAAATTACCTCTAAAGTGTTGTAAAAGACAGTGCTAGATTCAGGCAGCAATGGCCCTGGCGGAGACATCTCCTCGTAAACACTCCTCTTATTAATGATAATATGACATATAACATTTCGAATCGTATATGGTTTATTCTTTTTTTAAATAGATGATGTGTTGCTAAGATTGGATAGTAATGTTCAGTTAATTGTGACTCTTCTGCTCCTTCCCCTCCACTGTAAATTAAATTGTTTCATTGTCTCCACTCCCTCTCCTCTGAAGTATAGACTACCCTGGTTGTCCAGCCGAGGACGAAAGTGCGATTAAGACGTGTCAGTACGCAAAGCAGCGCTGAAGACAATCAAGGTTTTGATTGAAAGCGCTCGGCAAAAATATCGTAAATATTTTTAAGTTTTAAAAAATATATAATATGTAATAACATCTTTTACATTGTGAAATCTTTTATATTAAATGCAACTTTTAGGCAAGTTTTTCTTTATTTTATTTCGCTATGTTTCACGTTGAATGTGACATTTCCAACGATATATGTTTATTCATATATACATTATGTTGCATTTCTATAAACTTAAAAACACTAAAAGAAGGAGGAACTAAAAAGGTTTAGTTAGTAGAGAGGGCAGTGGCCCCTTGATCCGTCTTGGCAGTTATTTATTTCTGTTTATTGAAAAATAAAACAACAGGAAGTTTGAAACTCAATTCCCTAACCTTCCAGCAGGTAGAAATGCCTTTTGTGGAATCTTTTTCTAGCATAGTAAATACAACGGTAATTCTCCTTAAAGGATTTTACAAATTTTGAATAGGGCCCACGCGTAGAAATAATGTAAACTTGAAATATTCAATTTTTTACATCCATAAAAATATAAATATTTTTTGCAAAAATTTAATATACGGGCATTCTTTGTAGATAAAAAAAGCACATTTTTTGGAAACATAGAATATGCACTTATTTTCTTTAAAAAATGTGTTAGTTTTTGAAAACATATAGGGGAGAGTAGCCATATTTGGGCCGCCGTTTTAAATGGACCGTTGCTATTCTGGCGTTAATTACAGAAAGAGACGCCATCTCTCGCTGAAATCCTACTCATGAGAATGACGTCATTTATGATTAGAAGAAACACCCGCCTACAATGTGCTGTTTTCAGACAATTTAAAAAAAACCTAAAGTTAACTGTTTTAATCTAGTTTTGTAATACTAAACGTAAGTGAATACTTTAAAACTAGGGTAAGATGTTATGTTTTCATATGCATATCTAAATTCATCTGTTTATTGCACATATTTTTCATGCGGATTTGTTTGATTTCGTTTTCGTTCTTAGTATCGAGATTATCTGTTTTAAAAATGTCGCAGTTGCCTTAAATGAGCCGATTTAAGTTGTTTAATTGGACCAGATATACGATAATAAATTTGAAAAGCAAGTAAGGAATTTCGAAGGTGGTATGCTTTGTACACTATTTTTTTTTAAATATTTTATAATGGATTACTAACGCCATGGATTTTATTCAATATTTGTTTTATATATCTGGATCAATTTCTTTATACAGTTTAGGCCTTTATAAAAATAAAAATATTTTTACATATTCATGCAATAAATTTTGTTAGCAATTTCTTTCATCTTGTAGGTATTTGTATTTATTTTTTTAAATTCTTTATTCCTACGGCGTATTTGATTTACAGATTTAAATTCAAACATTTTCCCTCTGGAGGATATTTGCGGTTCTGTGAGGGGTAAGGTGCAGACTTTTATACTGTTCTGGAGGGTGGAATTACACTTTTTTGCAATTAAAAAGCATAAAACTTCAAACCTTCGGTGAGTGTGTGTGGTGGTGGGGGGGGGGTGAGTAGTTATTTCAGGGTGGGGGACCCCTGAATTCAACATTGTTTGAATATATGTTTTGCGTTTGATTAATCGAAGAGCATTTTTTTTTTTCAATAGGACATATTTTTAAAATACTTTTTTGATATAATGTTGAAAATGAAAAAGACACAGGCAAACTAGCTGGAAAGAAAACACTCGTGAGAGCAAAAGGTGTTAAAGATATAGGAAACGAAAAGGAGAGAGTAAGTTGTGAAGAAATTGACCTGCAAAAAAGCTGCCGCTACAAATCCCCCCAAAATCCAAAAAAACATTATAAATGTTGTATCCATTGTTAAATTCAGTTAAATCAAAGTAAAGAGGGAGCGAAAAAAACAGTTGAGTTAATATCTCCTTCATAAAGAGTAAAACTAGAAAAGAAAAAAACGACAAAAAGTAAGCTCCCACAGTACAAAAGCAATTAGAACATCAAGTTTTAGAAAACAGTCGTAATGCAATTGGGAAAAAAATGCTGGAAGGGAAGACCTACAAACATAATGTAAAGAAAACTTCTGTTTCAAAAACATTTCTAATATTTCAGAATCTGAAACTAAAAATCTAGACAGTGATAATTGGTTTTGCCTAATTTGTAAGAAAAATAAAATAGCAGAAATGACTTAGTGTTCAGATTGCCAAACACGGTTCCATGTTGTCTGCGCTGGGATAAAAAATGAATAACCAAAATCCATGTGTAAGCTTTGCATCAGTCCTTGCATTATGTTCAAGTAACTGGTAATTAGTTCCATAATTTCTATTCTTAATTACTAATAACTTTGATTTATATTTTGAATAAATTTTGGTTTAACACAATTACTCTTATTTTCAGATATTTGATTTCATTATATTTCATTGCTGTTATTTTGTTTGATTGTTTTATTAATCGCAAACTTTGCTTTTAATAAAATTAATTATATTCCGTAGTCATTAAAACAACCTGATATTGTTTGGTCCAATTTAGGAGACTGGGGGTTCATTTTAAGCGACCAGTTGCTGAATTTGGACCACTTTTGA
Source organism: Maratus speciosus (assembly GCA_963932465.1). Lineage (NCBI taxonomy): Eukaryota > Metazoa > Arthropoda > Arachnida > Araneae > Salticidae > Maratus > Maratus speciosus. Next base: position 46,991,412 of record OZ010786.1, on the reverse strand, counting down.
CAAAATTTTCAATTTAAAATAAAATTTAGGATTTTCAAAAAGAAATTTATTTAACAATTTATTTACTTAATAGATGAATATATTGACCCCGTGTAGTGATATTTTGCAGATATTCGAAAAATTGAGCTAGTTACACCTGAAAATAAGTGAAGACCAAATTCGGCTACTCTACCCTAATATTCACTTTTTTGTATGAATAAAAAATACAGATAATTTGCACAAAAAGTATATAGGGAATAGTAGTACATAGTGAGACGAAAATTATTATTACTTAACGAATGTCGACGATTTTTATTCTTTTGAAAAAATTTTTGCTACATCTTTAAGTTACATAAATACGCTACACATTAATGTAAGCACCGATGCAGCATAACGGAGTATCAGAAATTGTCTCACTGTGTACCACAAGTAGTACACAGTGAGACAATGCATAGATTTTCATAAATGATACATTTTTACACTCTATCAATAATTTTCTGCAGTTTATGATTTCTAACTAATCTTTCTAGATTTTCAAATATTAAAAATATAAGCCTTGGGTGGACAATTGCAAACCTTGGGCTACCTTCTTGCAAATTTTCAGCCTCATACGTTTATTAGATTTTCCTAGCCGTCGCAGACCCCCCCCCCCCCACACACACACACAGAAAGAGAGGAAAAAACCTTCTTTTATTAATAAATAACTTTTTTAACATCAAAACTACATAGTAGGTACACAAAGAGACACGCCTCAATGTATATCTCACTGTGTACTTTCATTACCTTGTAACAAAATGGATGCCACCTCTGTTACATCAATTTCTTCCTTTTAAAAATTTTATGTCGTTTTGTCGAAAGAGTCTATTATTAGATATAGCTAGGTTTGGTTAAGTAAATATATGTCATATTGAAGGAAATAAACTCTAAGATAGACCTTTATGTAACTTTAACCACTATAAAATAAAGCATTTTTTATTATTTTGTCGGACGAGTAACTGAAGTGCCGAAACTATATCCACGTGTTGCATAAGATGAGGTCGTCATGTGTGTGAGCGAGCTTGGAGAAAAAGTTTCATCTCTATGTCAATACTAGCTGCCCCTTTCGGCGTTCTCCGAGCCCGTAATAATATTCTTGAATAAACCTGAAATTTGTACCGCAGGTCAATACAGAGGGGTGGGGTGGGGGTGCGAGTGTAGAAACTTTCCAAGTTACCAGAACCCCTTCTTGTTCAATTGGAAAGTTGTGTAAAGTCAGCGGTTAAGGTTTTGAATGTTTATTTGTCTCACACTTTAAACTCTTTTATTCAAAATTAATTGGTGAATTTAATTAAAATTTAATTATGTTTTCAATATTTTAAACTTTTATTATTATTAGTAGTAATTTTTTTTTAAATATTTACATGAAAAAGTAATTACAAATGCATCCTAAACTGTAATACTGAAAAAGAAATAATAAATTTACATCAGTTATATTAAAGTTAACAGTATTTACTGTAAGTACTTATTTTTTTATTGCCATATTGTATTAAAAATACCTGAACTTTTTTCACTTTAGATAAAATCTTTACATGAAAATGCAATTACAAATGTATCCTAAACTGTAATATTGAAAAATAAATAATAATATTACATCAGTTACTTTAAAGTTAACAGTATTTACTATATGTTCTTATTTACTTAAAGCCATATTGATTTAAAAATACCGGAATTTTTTTCACTTTAGATAAAATTGAAAACCTTAAAATAGCAAAAATCTACTAATTCAAAAATGTGTAGTCAGTCGTACAGGGGCCGTCGCGAAGCAACTTTCTTCTCTTACGGGCCTGCTTCAGTAAAGTATGACGTTACACCAGAGATCTGAGTAGCAAACGATACTTATTGAATAGTTGTATGTTTGCATCAAAAACAGTGATAGAAATTCCTGTTTGATGATATTTTGTTGAGCAATTTGTGGATGAATTTAGATCTGTATGAATTATACATTCAATAATTAAACATCGAAGATTCTGTAAACAAGAAATTTTTTTACTTGAGTTCAAATCCATGCTTTCTCCGTGATTTCAAATACAATCAAATACATTTGATTCATGGTTTTTATCAAAGATTTTAACTTGAAATATACATTTATGACATATAAAATCATACATTAAAATTACACAACTTTAGTAGCAAAAAATAAAAATAAAAAATAGTTACAGTATTGGGATTTATGGTATTTTTCGGAGAGTTTAACTTGAAATATAAATTTATGGCAGGAGAAATTATACATTAAAATTACGCAATTTTAGCCGTAAATGATTAAAGTTCCCTTTTAAAATAAATATGTCTTAATTTTAAATGACAAATATCAGGATTGTTATTACCTAAACTCGTAAATAAAAATATTAATTTTTTCATACAATTAAAACAAAAATTCTATGTCAATTAAAATTTCAAATTTCATAATGTATGATTAATTTAAATTACACATTCTGTTTCTAAGTATTACAACTAAAAAGCATTTTCCTCTAGCAGTATGTAGTTTCATATAATTTACAACAAGTATGGCATTTAATTTAATATTAATATATTCCAATATAATCTACAAAATATGACAATTTTGTATTTTTTATTAAATTCAGTGAATGGTTAAGTGAATGGAATAAAATGTAGACATTAAAAGCAGATGAGGAAAAGCAAAGGGGTATTCCAAATAAAAGAGGACTTCTGTAAAAGAAAAAAAAAAAAAAAAAAAAAAAAAACATTTTTAGTATTAAAATTTACCACAGATATTTTAATTGAAATTTATTGGGTTTATTAAATAATTGGGTTTGTCAGGAATTGCAAATATCTTGCTAAATATCTATATATGAAAGTTAAAAATGACATTAGAAAATTCACTTCTAATAAAAGAAAATTACCTGTATTAATACACATGTAAGTGTCATTGATAAAGTTTCATGATATTTTAGCATTTATAATATTTTCTGTTTAAGTGAGATTATTTTCTATGAGGCAATATTAAATGCTATATTTGTAGTTAATTATATGAAAATACATACTACTAGGGAAAAATGCTTTTTTATTTGTAATACTAATCGACAGAATATGTACATATTTTAAGTTAATCACACATTGCGAAATTTAAAATTTTAATTCATAAATAGAATTTTTGTTTTAATTGTTTGAAAAAAAATATTTACGAGTTTATGTAATAAAAATCCTGATATTTAAAATTTAAAATTAATGCATATTTATTTTTAAATTGAACTTTAATTATTTACTACTAAAATTGTGTAATTTTAATGTATGATTTCTGCTGCCATAAATTTATATTTTAAGTTAAACTCTCCGAAAAAGAATACAAATCCCAATTTTTTAACTGTTTTTGCATTTTTATTTTTTGCTACTCAAGTTCTGCAATTTTAACGTATTTTTCTGCCATAAATGTACATTTTAAGTAAAAATCTTTGATAAAAACCACGAATTAAATGTATTTGATTGCATTTGAAATCAAGGGGCAAGTATGGATTTGAAATCAAGTTAAAAAAAATAAAGTTTCCTAACTTTGGGTGATCTAAAATAAGCCACAAATTGCTCAACAAAATCATAAAACAGAAATTTCTAACACTGTTTTTGATGCAGCCATACAACTATTTCATAAATTTTGTTTGCTACTCACAAGGAAGGTCTCCATACGGGGACACTCAGAAAAATCTGAAAAAAATACAGAATGTTCTTTTCCCATGGGTATATATGTTTATAAAAAATTTTATGGCGGAACCTCGGTAGAACGTCCGTAAAAAAATAACGAAAATTTCGCTTATTTGGCGACTTATCACCGTTTGGCGAAGAAATTAAGTTTAAAAAAAAAATACGCTTGTCGAATACTCTTTAAGGAAAAAAACTTTTTATTGTGAATTTGTTTAAATAAGTTTAATTTAAATAACTTTAGCTTTGTCATTTTTAGTTTGTTTTAACTATAGTTTTGTCATATATATTTATATGTACTTATAACGAATTTTAACTATCATATTTTGCAATTTAAAACAAAATTAAAATTGATTAAAATTGTTCCAAACTCAAAAATATGACCCATCGAGCACTGTCGATTCAACTTTGTTGCTATGGAAACAACTTCTTCGGTATGGAAATGTATTACGGCAGCATCATTCATCCGGCGTTAAAAGTTATTTTTATAACCGATAAAGCCGTTTAAATTAAAAAAATTGTGGATCGGAGAATAAAATAATGGCAAAATTTCGTTCAAATCGGCCACAAGCAACAAGTATAATACAAAATGTAATAATAATAAAAAATTATTTCATGGTTTACGTTTAAATTCATTAAATACCGCATATTCTCAAAATCCATTAACAAACAATTTTCAGATTCATTAAAATCGTTTGCTTTTGGCGAGGAAAAGTGATGCTCGCCAAATTGCCTTTTGCCTTTTCACGCCAATTATTCGAAAATATTTTATTTTTTTACATATTTTCTACTGTAATTCCGCCGCTAATTTTAACTGATCCTTTATTACATACATGAGTATGTAATTTCACTAGCATTTTTTTCAACATATTCTGAGTATGCCCAGTATGGAGACCTTCCTTATCAAATCTCTTGCGTGACGTCTTCCTCTCCTGAAGCAGTCCCGTAAGAGAAGAAAGTTGTTTCGCGACGGTCCCGGCCGTACCGAGTATCAAACCAGAGTATTTTCGTACAGAAAACTAAGGCGTTAAACGACTACATCACAAGTGCTTCGGCAAACTTGCTACTTTAAGCTCTCCTATTCGCAAATCTTTTCTTCTTTTTTTTTTTTTTTTTTTTTTTTTTTTTCGTGTTGGTTTCATTAGCATAACAAAATAGATGTTTAGTGTTGTCCGAATTCTCTGAATTTTTAAAGGATCGTAAATATAACTAAAACCTTTTTAAAATTTCATAAAAATATATACATATTTTAGAAGGAAAACTTTTATTCGAAATGGACCGAATTCGCACCGAAATATAAATCCTCTTTACGAGGCGTAAAGTGACTTGCGTTTGACGGTGTATTTGAAAGGGTTAAAACTCATATTTTTAAAAAACAATTACACCATTGATTTAAGGAAGGTTTCAGCTTTATATATTTTTGGTTTGTCGGTACCTTTAAAATTGCATCGTAGGGAGGTGTTGCAATAAGGGAGAAAAACTTTTTTCGGATAAACGATTCTTTTTGAATTTTTTTTTCAAAAGGTTAACTGTGATATATGTTTTTATTGATTGCAGCATTTGAGACGTAAGAGTACGATCTTCTTTCAAAACATGTATTCCGTTTTTAACTTTACTAAGCAGTTTGACGATGTTAGTTAATAAATAATGACCAAATGCTCCGAAATATATTTTTTTCGTTCTTCATTTGCGTATCAGCCCCTTAAGCGCATGCGTGAAAGATTTCCCCCCTTTCCCAATGGCAGAGATGATTTTTTTAATGAGAGTGAGTTACGGCTGTTAATTAATAACTCAGCTATTAATTAAAATTTTAAAATTCTGAGAACCAGGAGAGATTTTGGGGTATTCTCACAACAATTTTGAGCCTCGTACGTGCCGTAGATTTCGTTAGCCATCGCCGATAGATAGGCACACATACAGAGCGATCTGTTCTTTTATTAGCATAGATCTCTGACGTCTCACTGTGTACTACTCTCCCCTAAATTTAAAATATTGAAAAATATTCAATTTGTGCGCTCAAATTGTGTACAATCAACACTTTTTTGCAAAAAAAGTGCAAAATTTTTCGAGCTGTCTTGTAATCAAAGTTGCCAGGAAAATACCAAAATTTTATTTTCAATACCACTATTTTCATGTAGTATTTATAGCTTGATTTAAAACAAAATTTCTGTAATTAAATAAGAGGGCTTTTTTTCTAAGGAAATAGACATATACAAAATAAAGTTTTATTATTTGTCTGGCAACTATAGCTACGATGAAATTCTTTTTAGTGTCTCTGTAAATGAAAAAAAAAGGCTATGCAGTTTATAATCTATAGAACAGATGCAGTACACTTCAGTGGTTTCGTTATGTTTGAAGTGTAATAGCATTATTAAAATGGATTGCAAACGAATTTTCTTCAAAAATCATAATGTAATGAAATCTTCTTCTGCCTCCCTGTAAACGAACTATAAGTGAAACTTATTCTATATACCCGGGAAAGCATATTCTATTCAATCTCATTGAAGTTTATCAACCTCATTCTGTTTAAAATATTGTAACATCAATAAAACGCACCGCAAACGATTTTCCACCATAAACCGAATTGTAACAGAATTCTTTTGTGTGTCCCTGTAAACTAACTAGAAATGCTACAAACTTCATTTTCAATGAAGAAAATTCTATAATAAATATTGACAAGATATAAAATTTTCATGGCAATCCGAGTATATTTACTAGAGTTAGGACACTACAAGGCAGACAAACCGAGTTTATAAACACTTATCGACCAGTATTAGGATAAATAAACATTGTTTAACGCCTGATATACCAAATTTAAAAATTAGAAATACATTACAATTCCTCAGACATACAAGCAAAAATGACATAAATTACAAAATCACATTATTAACTGTAAACATGATATATTCTTTTCTGGTCATTTGAATGTTATTGCACTGATGAGGGGCTAAAACGTAGCCCTAAATGTTTGCTTTTTTTAGCTGGATATGTATTTATGTAGTTTTTACTTGTAGGTCTGATGAATTGGAATATATTTCTAACTTATCAACTAAGTTCGAAAGTGTTAAAAAATGGATAATATAAAGGTTTATGGCACTTGGTAAAACATTTTATAGGGGTACTATGCGGCTCTGCCCCCTGCAAGCTACGCTCACCAGCCCCCGTTCAGACACTGCAGAATCTAAAAGCATGCTAATCTGATGGGTTTTAAAAATATTAGAGAAGATTGAATTATACTGAAAAAAGCTGTGCAGATCTCCCTGTACATGGGTTTCCATTCAATTCCCTTTGATTGTAAAAATTTAAGGCAAAATCAGTTGCTGTTAAGACATCCAATGGTTGTTTTCGTGTTTGATTCACAATCGGTTGCCTGTTATATCTAAATCTGTCGCCAAACTATAAGATTAAATGCTAATAATGTTTATCGTAAATGTCACATTAACTTGACTTTGAGGAAGTTACACGTGTTTACGCCATCAAGTGATTTTTTTTCGACGTTTTATTTGTATTTTTATTAATGTTATACTAATTTATTTGTTCTTTCTTTCTTTAAAATAAAAAAAAAATATGTCAATTTGTATAATTTGGCGATTTATGTAATTTGGCAAAATTGGTCGACGGGAGAAGTAGTACCATTAAGACATTGCTTTGAAGCTAAAATTAAATGTCATGATTTGTTGTATTGTCATATACGCACCGGTTTTGGCGTGCATGTTTCTTTACGACAATTTGGCGAAAGCCTCGTTTTCGAATACCAGTTACATATGTATTTTTAAATTATTTTCTCTTATTTTTTAAATGAAAGAACAATAAATTTAAAAAAAAGTTTAATCAATAACTATACAACAAAACAATTTATAATAGTTTTTGTAAATAAAAAGAAAATAAATTCAAATAAACATTTATTAATAAATAAGCAACAATATCCGGGTTATCATGTCAGGCAAAATAACGCCATTTTGGCACCAATTAGGTACAGCGTTGCGTATATGACATCTGTGCCTAATATTTTTATTTTCGTTTCATCTAAAAAAAAGAAAGAAAGAAGTGAAAGCCATTTATTTTAAATGTTTCAGTTTTAAATGAAAATTTTGTATTAAATAAAATGATAATGAAATACAAATTGAATTATGAATAAAAGTAACATGATACATTTCTTAGCATACATTTAAGGGAGGCCAAACTGGTCGCCAAATTAGTTTAAAATAATAACCTTTTCGAAAATATGAAAAAAAAAAAATCTGTTATGATTAAACTATGAGTTGCCATTGAGTTGCCGAATTTAAAAATTCTAATACCAGTTTTGAGATCTGCGGATCAATACGGATTTTTGGTCTTAATTTCATCGCATAGTATTCCGTATTTTAGGAGAAATCGCCGTGAAACATAATCAGTTGTTTAATAAGTCGTTTCATAAATTCGTTACATTATAATCGTTTCATGAAATCCGTTTCATAAATTCGTTTCATTAGGATTTTATTTATATAGGGTAGATGAGGCTGTTGCGTTTTATCGCTGCGCCCGTGGTCTTTATTATAATCGTTTTTATTTTGAGCTTCGCGCAGAACATATTTTTTTGTTGACAAATGAATTTGTTTAGAACTTTACAAACAAAAATGTAGCTTCGAAATATTATGATGTAAGATTTTACTGAAACGAAATAGTGTACGCGAACGTTATGTATTTTGTTTTGTGATCGTCAAATATATGTTTGTGTCTTCATTTTGTATGAACTTTTATTCTGAAGATATTTAACTTAGCCTTTTATCTCCCGATAAGATGAACTTAGGCAAGCCTAATCCATTTGTATGATTAAATAGCTATATTTTTAGCTCTGAAATTAATATTGATACTTAAATATCAATATAATGATATTGAACAGAACATTGTATAAACGGGGACTAGAATCAATAAAGGCAAAATATACATTTTTCAAATTAAAAGGTTTGTTTAGACATAAATTTAAAATCTAATAAAGAATGGAAAAACACTTATGAGAAGTGCAGCTATTTTATACCTAAAAGTTAAGTTTAAACTACGGTTTGTATTTGGTATATATTTCAGCTTAATTTCATTTTATGTTCTTAAAAAGGTCTTTCATATTAACACCTAATAAAACATAATTCCTCGAAGGTAGTATCACAATTTTAGTTACAAAAAAGTAATTCTTATGAAGAACAGCACATTACTCTGACTAACGCCTATAAAATTCGATTGAAAATGATCCCGAATAAAATATTTTTTCTCACACTTTAAAGAAACTAGTCGGATATGCCAATCCTAAAATTTTCTTCTATCTCATACAGGATAATACTTCAAAATTCTCTAGTACAGTACCAAAATTTAACGGCAATATATGCATATCATGAGGATTCTAAAGATATGAAATTCCGTGCATTAGTTCTTGAGATAGGACTATCGCTAAAATCGTGTATATCATGCAAAATACAGCATACTAGCGCCAGCGATTAGGTTATTTATAACAAAATCTAATCACCAGCAACTTATGTTAACTTTTAACTGAATCTGAAATTTGATGAAAATCCATACATTTGTTTTTGACATAGAGCTATTGCAGAAATCGCAAAAAAATTACACATAGCAGCGCCACTTGTTGAGCGATTTACACTTAAAACTAATTAGGAACAATTTATACTAGGGACTAACTGAATCTGAAGCTTGATAACATTCATGCATTAGTTCTTGAGTTTCAGCTATTGCGGAAATCGTGAAAAATGCAACATAGCAGAGCCGCCTGTTGGTCGATTTTCACCAAAAAGTAATCAGCACCAAATTATATCAAGGAATAACTGAATCTGAAGGTTTATGAAATTCCGTACGTTAGTTCTTAAGATATGGCTACTGAGGAAATCGTGAAAAATGCAGAACAGCAGAGCCACCTGTTAGACGATTTACACCAAATAGTAATTGTTCCGGCTGATTCTATAAACAGCTATTTAGCCAGCGCATGCTCTGTTTCAACTGTATACTTCTGAACTGAAATGAACAAACCTTTTTGTTGATGTTAGAATTCTTTAGATGTAATGTGCTGAATGTCAATAGATTTTTATGTTCTGTTTCGTTATTAAATGTTTATTTGTGCCGTAAAGAATGTTGATTATTTGTCAAATTAGAAAACACTAAACCACCAGATACCAGATTTGATTTGTAAAGAATATTTAGACTAAACAGAAAAGAATAGAGCATTTTTGGTGCATCGGCTGGGAACGATTTTATGCTTCGATGAAGAAATGACAGTTGCACAATATTTTTGTTTTGTTTCGAGTTGGAACTGGTGAGTGTTAATTATTGTTATTATTTTATTTTTGAAAAGGAATGAAAATAAAGAACAAAAGATGCGTGAAACGCATCGATTTCTATTGAACAAACTGTCAGAAGAAATTGAGCAGTATTTAGCTAGTAATGAATATACTTTAGAGAATTTAGAAGAATTAGTCGATAAATTAAACGTCAAATGCAAGACTATTATGAATCTAGATAATGACATTTTAAGACTAATAAAAGCGGAAAATGTAGAAAATGAAATCACGAATATTCATGAATATGAATAAAAAATAATATGTTACAGAAATAAATTAAACTTTAAAATTAAATGTTTGAATTCTAATGAAAATATTACTAATAGTAATAATACTGATTCAGTGCGAACATATCATGCTGCTACGGAATTAAAAAGAGTAGAATTGCGAAAGCTACAAATAAACCAAATTTTTGGAGAACAAGATAAACTTTTAGAATTTTGGAACCAGTTTGAATTGGCCATAGACAAAAACCCGAATCTAACAGAAATCGAAAAATTTACGTATTTAAAATCTTTCGTTTCAAATGCGGCTGCAAACACAATTAATGGTTTTGGATTAACTGAAAATAATTATGCAGCGGCCGTATCGCTTTTGAAAGAAAGGCATGATAGACACGACATGCTCGTACATGATCACTTAAACAATTTATTAAATACTAGCTGGCTATGGCCGCTGCGCTGGTCCATTTTTTCAAACGAACCTTCAATCAAACGAAATTGTGAATTTAACCTTCTACTTTAAAGCAGTAAAGAACATCACCTGGAATGTCCTTCCGTATTGCTGAAAAGAATGAAAATGCCATTGGGATATTATACTATCTTATGCCTTGGACGAAATTTGGGCAATTAAGAAACAACTCTTTTAGTTGATCATTTAAAGTAAAGTTTGGTACGGAAATGAAATAGTTATGACAACAGGAATTAAACTTTCTCTATTCATCACACTATTAAATTAGAGAGTATTACAATGATTGCAGAGATTGATTATTGAACTTTAAGAATATTCGGACCGTTCATTTTCATTTGTTTGTTGTTGAACTCCCGACCTTTCAACTTGCGCTATATGTGGTTCTGGTAGCTTAAATTAAAGCTCATTACATGTTACATTACATTTTTTTTAATAAACGTCCTCTTCTGGCAGGTCTGCTACTGTTTTCCATCTGTCTATTCCAGCATATTAAATAGAATCAAAAACATAGGACAACAAACCAGCGTGTTTTTACAGTAAAGCATGTTGAAAAATATTTTAAATATCTGAAATTAAATGATTTAATTATATGTGTGAGAGGCGAGGGGGGGGGGGGGGGCACACATTTACCCTGAAATTTAATTAATTTGCTTAAGAACCATAATGGTAACTGCTTTTTATATAATTTACATTTAAATATAAAACTACTTCCAAATGTGCTCATACACTTAAAAAACTCTATCATTGTGAGCGTTGCTCGGGCCTATATCACTCTTTTGACTTTTTGGCTTAAAATCGCAATGTTTGACAACTAAGGTAATAAGCGAATATAATGCAACTCACAAGGATATCCATTTTTACAATTATTGCTGCCAGTTTCTCTTGTAACACACACACACATATCGTTCTATATATAAAAAAAAAAGTTTTGATTTGGAAATGGACCAATGAATATCTGCGTAGATATTCCGGGTAGATCCACATCCAATTTGAATGCTTAAGCATGGCTTTTCATTGTTAATATTCAAAAAACTGTTGCATACTAAAATATGAAAATCGGTGGTATTATAGAAAAATGTTTGATAAACACGCTGATGCAGACAGTTTTCAAATCGAAGAAATATTTTAAAAGACTAGGGGGCTCGGCCACCTACGATCTACGCTCGCCAACCCCTGTCCAGACACCGCAGACTCTAAATGCACGCTAATGTGATCGGCTTTAAAAAGATTTCGAAAGATTGAATTATAATTTAAAAAACAGTGGCGATCTCCCTATAAACGGATTTCTATTCGATTCTCTTTGATTGGGGAAATTGTAACGCCAAATCCGCTGCGGTACTACTTGATTATCCCGTCGATTAATTTCACCAAATTTTATAAATCTCCAAACCACTCGCCAAATTATACAAATTGACATAATTTTTATTTTAAATAACGAAAGAACAAATAAATTAGTACAACATTAATAGAAATACAAATAAAACGTCGAAATAAAAATAACTTGATGACGTAGACACGTGTAAAAACATTTCAAAATAAGCTCATATAAAAGGAATTAAGTAAACAGAATCTTTGTCTCCCGGTATTTTTTAACAAAGCGAAAATAAAGTTCTTTTAAATGAGACATTTTAAATTAATCGTTTTTAATCTGACGTAATTTTGACCAAACTATTCTTTCTCTTTTTAATATTCACGTGAAAATACTTTTGTTAGAAATTAAATATTATTTGCGCTTTCCTAACAAAAATAGTTGAAAAATATCCTCTCAAAATATCAAATAAATGTCTAGCGCAATTTCTAAATTTAAACTGTTTTGCAATATTATTTTGTGTTCATTTTATGCAATAACTGTAATGTGACATAAATCTGACATAATTTCCTATTTAAGACATCTAACGCATGTTAATGAATTTATTATTTTACAATTTCCTTTCTCTCTTAAAATTCACGTGTAATTATAGTTTTTCTGACGTAATATTTAATAAGGTCCTGCTTTTTGTACATAATTATTTAATTCTAATTCCAAATGTTTTTTTCTCTTTATAATAGTCACGTGTAAATAAATTTTTAATTTATTACATGTATAAATATATATATATTTTTTAAGCAAACATTATTGTTTCCGCTGTTTATACAGTTGGCAACAGTTTAAATTAATATCACTTTCTAAAATCTGTAAAAAATATCTCTCGAAATGCTGAAAATTTGAATTTAAAATAGATATAAAGCCTCGAAAAATGAGTCAAATTAAAAAAATAAATCAATTCTGCACACCGGGAAATTATAACGTATAAAATGAACTGAAAATTATTAAATTCCGATGTATAGTTTTTGCTACTATAAAACTTTTTTAGTGGAACGATTTTGTCCAAATTTAGCATTAAATATCTCTTAAAATAATTCTTCGATTTGAAAACTGTCTGCATCAGCGTATTTATCAAACATTTCTATATAACACTACCGATTTTCATATTTTTTTATGCATTATTTTTCTTAATATTAACGAAGAAAGACCTTCGGTCACAAAAAATTCAAAACCGGCGGCGGTGACAGCGGTAGTTACTTTTTTTTAGAATCGAAAGATATTTAATGCTAAAGTTGGACAAAATCGTTCCATTAAAAAAGTTTTATTGCAGCTAAAACTATACATGAGAATTTAATCATTTTTAGATCATTTTATACGTTATAAGTTCCCGGTGTGCAGATTGTATTTATTTTTCTTATTTGACTCATTTTTTGAGGTTTTATTTCAATTTTAAATTCAAATTTTCAGCATTTCGAGAGGTGTTTTTTACAAATTTTAGAAAATGTTATTAATTTAAACTGTTGCCAGTTGTATAAACAGCGCAAACAGTAATGTTTACTTCAAATTAAAAATTTATTTTACACGTGACTATTATAAACAGAAAATATAAAAAGCAGAAACTCATTGAAAATTACGTCATAAAAATTATAATTACACGTGAATTTTAAAAGAGACAGACTATTGTAATATAATAAATTCAAAAACATGCGTTAGAAGTCTTAAATAGGAGAATTTACGTCACATTACACTTATTACAAAAAATAATATTGCAAAACAGTTTAAATTTAAAAATTGCTCGAGACATTTATTTGATATTTTAAGATGATCATAATATTTAATTTCTAATAAAAGTATTTTTACGAGAGTATTAAAAAGAAAAAGAAAAGTTTGGTGAAAATTACGCGAGATTATAATTCTCAGATTCACACTATAATTCAATCTTCCGAAATCTTTTTATAGCCGATTAAATTATCGTGCTGTTAGAGTCTGCGGTGTATGAACAGGGGTTGACGAGCGTAGCTCGTAGGGGGAAGAGCCCCCTAGTATATATATATAACAATTTATTTGTATATTTATATTATTATTATTATTATTATATACAAATTAGATACTACTTGATTATCTCTTCGACCCATTTCGCCAAATTATACAAATTGCCAAAGTATTAGCCAAATTATGCAAAGGACAAAATTTTAATCTATAATAATAAAGAAACAAGTTTGTGTGTGAGTGAGTGTATCGACGGCGTTCTGAAGAGACCACTGCACGTAGAGCTACAAAATTTGGGGAAAAGGTACGTCTATATATGAAGTTTTGCACCTCGAAGCCCGATTTTCGATTTTTTGATTCGATTTTTTTTAATTTAATTTTTTATGCGATTTTTAGCACTTTTTTAAGTTTCGAGGCGATTTTTCCATATAAGTGAGAAGAATATGGTTTCTTTCTTTTAACCCAATATAGTAAATTTTGTTCTCTTTTCAAAAAAGTTTATTCGGAATTGGTGCAACGATTTTTGAATTTTTAGAGAATTTTTTATGCAATTATTGAACAGCATGTAATGCATTTCCATATCTAAAAGGAAGTTACCGTAGCGGGACATAGTTCTGTCGCCAAATACCGCCAAGTTTGTCGCCAACTTGGCGGTATATCGCCAAATTTGGCGATCAAAATGAGTCGCCAAAAGTGACGCCAACTTGGCGATATCTCTACTATTTCGATAAATTCACATAGACTTCCATTGTAAACCAATATGGATTACTTGCTTACAGAAAATCAACAAATTGAAATATTTTAATGCAACAAAAACTAATATTAACTTAAGGGATTATGTTAATTATATTTAAGGGAATCCAAGTAAATTAATTAATCTATAATAATAAAGAAAGAAGTTTGTGTCTGAGTGAGTGAGTGAGTGTGTGATTCGACGGCGTTCTGAAGAGACCACTGCACGTAGAGCTACAAAATTTGGAGAAAAGGTACGTCTATATATGAAGTTTTGCACCTCGAACCTCGGCTTTCGATTTTTTGATTAGATTTTTTTATGCGATTTTTATGCGATTTTTAGCGCTTTTTTTATTTTTCGAGGCGATTTTTCCATATAAGTGAGAAGAATATGGTTTCTTTCTTTTAACCCAATATAGTAAATTTTGTTCTCCTTTCAGAAAAGTTTATTCGGAATTCGTGCAGCGATTTTTGAATTTTTAGCGAATTTTTTATGCAATTATTGAACAGCATTTAATACATTTCCATACCTATAAGGAGGTTGCCGTAGAGGGACATAGTTCTGTCGCCAAATGCAGCTGATTTTTTCGCCAACTTGGCGGTATATCGCCAAATTTGGCGACCAAAATGAGTCGCCAAAAGTGACGCCAACATGGCGATATCTCTTATATTTCGCCAAATTCCCATAGACTTCAGTTGTAAACCAATATGGATTACTTGCTTACAGAAAATCAACAAATTGAAATATTTTAATACAACAAAAACTAATATTAACTTAAGGGATTATATTAATTATATTTAAGGGAATCCAAGTAAATTAAATTGTGAATAAAAGTAACATGATACAATGCTTAGATTATTGTATTTTATTGATATTTTCAACGCAAGGGTTGCCAGTGCAGGGGTGCAGAATATGTCCGATCCGGCGATCTAGGATCAGGGAAATTTTAACTCCCTGGGGAAATTTTTCAGAAACATATACAATTGATTTCGATAACAACGAATTCCATAATTCCCTGAGATAGAACAATTTCAGTACAAATAAAAATATCCGTATGGCGACCTTCACAAAATCGATCTCAGAATAATATGTGCCGTATATCAGGGGTGATTATGTTCCGAATTTTCCGAAAGTTTAAGACATTCGGTTCAGAAAAAAAAAATCGGTCATCTGAAAATTCGGACATAAAAATACCGCGAATTTTCGCGAAGAATTACGGAATAAACGCGAATTTCGTTACAAGATCGCAAAATAATCGCACATTTCGTCAGAAGATCGCGAAAGAACCGCAGGTTTCTTCAAAAGATCGTGAAATGAACGCAAATTTTGTCAAAAGATCGCAAAATAAATGCACATTTTTCCAAAAGATCGCGAAACAATCGCAAATTTCGTCAAAAGATCGCGAAACAATCCCAAATTTCGCCAAAAGATCACAATACAACCTCGAATTTTGTCAAAAGATCACAAAACAACTTCGAATTTCGTCAAAAGATGGCAAAACAACCGAGATTTTCGTCAAAACATGGCGAAATAACCGCGAATTTCATCAAAACAGAGCGAATAACCTTCTATTTCGTCAAAGAAAAGCGAAAAAAACCGCAAATTTCGTCAAAAGATCGCGAAATGAATGTAAATTTACTCAAAAGATCGCGGAATAAACGCAAATTTTGTCAAAAGATTGCGAAAGACCGCGTATTTCGTCAAAAGGGGCAAAATAACCGCAAATTTCGTTAAAAGATCGCAAAAATCAGCAAATTTTGGCAAACGATCACGAAATAATCGCAAATTTCGTTAAAAGATCGCAAAAAACTGCAAATTTCGCCAATAGATAAAGAAAGAACCGCAAATTTCGCCAAGCGATCGCAAAACAACCGTGAATTTCATCAAATGATGGCAAAACAACTGCGAATTTCGTCAAAAGGAAGGAGAAATAAACGCAAATTTCGTCGAAAGATCGCAAAATAACCGCAAATTTCGTCAAAAGATTGCGAAAAAACGCGAATTGCGTCAAAAGATCCATGAAAAATACATAGTGTTGGGAGTGGATTTCCGCCACTCTGCTGTAACCTTTCAGAAAATTTGCTGTGAATTTTAGGAATTTTTTTTTTCACTCAGAATCACCCCTGCCATATATACTCGCGCATAAGTTGAGAAATATTTGAAAAATAAATTTACTGTACCTACGGTAATACAGGACTTTCCTATAACATACCGTAAAATTTTGGGGAAATTTTCGTGTGGATTGGGGGAAATGTTGGGAGTAGAAACATTTTCTGCACCCCTGGCCAGTGGTTATTTTTCCGAAAATTATAGTTGATAAAGGAATTGAAATGGCTATATCCGTTATAAAATAATGTAAAGAACTCGCAAATTAAGAGAAAATAACTGTTATTTGTTTAATTAAAAAGAAAAAGAATCAAAAACCTTTTTAATGCGAGATAAAATTTATAAAATGAAAATATTTAATTTAAATATGAAAGGAATGTTTATAAAACTTAAAAAATAAATTAGTATGAAAGAAGCAATTGATACATTATTTGGCGATTTTTCGCTTCGCCAGGTTAATAAAAATGTGCCTGAAAAAACCTGAAGAAATAAAATTGAAGTAACAGTCTTTTAGTCCTTCTTTTTTTTTAAATTCAATTTAATTATCATTTTTATGTAATTTTCCCATCGTATGTCTTACAGGAGAAAGGCTTTATTTGTGAGTTACATGCTATTTAATTATTACCTTGGTCGCCAAACAATGCACTTTTAAGCCACAAAGGCAGAAGCGTGAAATAAGGCAGGCGAAGGTCGCAATATTTTTTTTTAAGTATAGGAGAACATTTTGGGAGTACATCTTTATATTCAAATGTAAATTATATAAAAAGGATTTAAAATTATAACTATGTAGTCAAGTATTTAAATTTTAGTGTAAAAATGTGCCATATACACACATATTTTATAATCTTCGATAATCAAGCCACCATCAAATGACATATTTACTATATTATTGAAAGTTTTGTTGGCACAGATGTCATATACGCTCCATGGTATATAATGGGCTCCAAAATGGCGTTATTTTGCCTGACATGGTAACTCGACTATTGTTGTTTATTTATTAATAAATTGTTTATTTACTTTTATTTTCTTTTTTACAGTTATATAAACTGTTTTGTTCTATAGATATTAATTAAACTTTTTATTATTTATTGCTATTTCTTTTTAAAACAATAGAAAATAATTTAAATATATATAACTGGTATTCGAAAACGATGTTTTCACCAAATTGACGTGAAAAAAAAATCGCGCCAATCCCGGTACGTATCTATGCCTAATAGTTATTTACATTATTGTGATTACTTAGTAACAGGCAACAGATTGAAGAGTATTTGGTATATTTTTAATATATGGGCTTTGGTGAGTTAGAGAAAATGGACTTGGCGAGTGAAGTGAATTTTACGTATATTTACTGGCAAACTATTTACTTTTCATATACATATAAGCATTTTTTTTCAATATTTATTTATATAAAAAAGAGCTATTTATCTACTTTTAAATACGAACAGAAATAGTTTGTGGTTCTACCTGATTATCCCATAGCCAAAAAAATAAAATATCGCCAAACTATAAGATTAAATGCCAATAATGGGTGATCGTAAATGTCAAATTTACTTGACATTAAACACTTTACACGTGTTTGTTACGTCATCAGGTGATTTTTAACTCGATATTTACGTTTCTTCGCGATCTTCTGCAATTTTTTGCATTCCGTTTTTGACCCATAATACTAAAGTAATTTCTACCTTCATTTCAATAAAGTTTATTCGGATTTCGTATAACAATTTTCGAATTTTTCGGGTATTTTGTATGTGATTTTTAGTGTAGTTTAGCGATTTTCTACCATTTTTCCACATTAGCGAAAGACGTTGATACAAGTTGAATCAACTTTCAATCTTTGAACATAATATATATATATATATATATATTCTGTTTTCGAAATTTGCGCAGCTATTTAAAAATTTTTCGCGATATCTTATTGTGATTTTCAGAGGTTTTTCGCAATTCGTGCTGTTTTTTTACGTACCCGGGCAACGCCGGGCAAGTTAGCTAGTTTTAAATAACGAAAGAAAAAATAAATTACTAAAACATTAATAATAATAAAACGTCAAATTAAAAATCACTTGATGACTTTCATAAACACGTGTAAAGTGTTTAACGTCAAGTAAATTTTACATTTACGATCACCCATTATTGGCATTTAATTTTATAGTTTGGCGATATTTTTTTTTTGTACGACGGCATAATCAAGTAGTACCACAAATTATTTTTGTTTGTATTTAAATATAGATAAATAGCTCTTATTTATATTAAATAAATATCATAAACATTGAAACAAAAATGATTATATGTATATGAAAAGTAACAGGTCGTCAGTAAATATACAAAAAATTCAATTCACTCGCCAAGGCCTTTTTCTCTATCTCACCAAAGCCCATATAATAAAAATATAACGAATACTCTTCAATCTGTTGTCTGATACTAAGTAATCACAATAATGTAAATAACTGTTAGGCACAGATATCATATACATACCTAGTTTGGCGTGATTTTTTTTTCACGCCAACTTGGCGAAAACATCGTTTTCGAATACCAGTTACATATATATATTTAAATTATTTTCTATTATTCTAAACGGAAATAATAATAATTAAAAATGTTTAATTAATAATCTCTCACTCTCTCTATTCTAAAAAAAAGTAACTACCGCTGTCACCGCCGCCGCCGCCGGTTTTGAACTTTTTGTGATTGGAGGTCTTTCTTCGTTAATATTAAGAAAAATAATGCATACTAAAATATGAAAATCGGTGGTTTTATACAGAAATGTTTGATAAACACGCTGAAGCAGACAGTTTTCAAATCGAAGAATTACTTTAAGAGATATTTAATGCTAAAATTGGACAAAATCGTTCCACTAAAAAAGTTTTATAGCAGCAAAAACTATGCATGGCAGTGTAATCATTTTTAGATCATTTTATGCGTTAGAATTTGCCGGAGTGCAGATTGCATTAATTTTTTTATTTTGACTCATTTTTTGAGGTTTTATTTCTATTTTAAATTCAAATTTTCAGCATTTCTAGAGATATTTTTTACAAATTTTAGAAAGCGATATTAATTTAAACTGTTGCCAACTGTATAAACAGCTGAAGCAATAATGTTTGCTTCAAAAAAAATATTTATACGTGTAAATAAATTAAAAATTTATTTACACTTCACTATTATAAACAGAAAAAAAACATTTGGAATTAGAATTAAATAATTATGTACAAAAAGCAGGAACTTATTAAAAATTACGTCATAAAAACTATAATTACACGTGAATTTTAAGAGAGAAAGGAATTTGTAAAATAATAAATTTAACATGCGTTAGAAGTCTTAAATAGGAGAAATTACGTCATATTTATGTCACATTACAGTTATTACATAAAATGAACACAAAATAATATTGCAAAACGGTTTAAATTTAAAAATTGCGCTAGACATTTATTTGATATTTTGAGAGGATACTTTTCAACTGTTTTTGTTAGGAAAGCGCAAATAATATTTCATTTCTAACAAAAGTATTTTCACATGAATATTTAACAGAGAAAGAATTGGTTGGAAAAATTACGTCAGATTAAAAACGATTAATTTAAAATGTCTTACTTAAAAGAACTTTTTTTTCGCTTTGTTAAAAAATACCAGGATACAAAGACTCTGTTTACTTAATTCCTTTTATATTAGCTTATTTTGAAATGTTGTTACACGTGTCTACGTCATCAAGTTATTTTTATTTCGACGTTTTATTTGTAATTTTATTAATGTTGTACTAATTTATTTGTTCTTTCGTTATTTAAAATAAAAATTATGTCAATTTGTATAATTTGGCGATTTATATAATTTGGCGAAATTGGTCGACGGGATAATCAATAGTAACGCAGCGGATTTTGCGTTAAAATTCCCCAATCAAAGAGAAATGTATAGAAATTCGTTTATAGGGAGATTGCCACTGTTTCTTAAATTACTAGGGGGCTCGGACCCCTACGAGCTACGCTCGCCAACCCCCGTCCAGACACCGCAGGCTCTAAATGCACGCTAATGTGATCGGCTTTAAAAAGATTTCGAAAGATTGAATTATCTCTCTATTCTAAAAAAAAGTAACTACCGCTGTCACCGCCGCCGCCGCCACCGGTTTTGATTTTTTTGTGACCGGAGGCCTTTCTTCGTTAATATTAACAAAAATAATGCATACAAAAATATGAAAATCGGTGGTTTTATACAGAAATGTTTGATAAACACGCTGATGCAGACAGTTTTCAAATTGAAGAATTATTTTAAGAGTTATTTAATGCTAAAGTTGGACAAAATCGTTCCACTAAAAAAGTTTTATAGCAGCAAAAACTATACATGACAGTGTAATCATTTTTAGATCATTTTATGCGTTAGAATTTACCGGAGTGCAGATTGCATTAATTTTTTTATTTTGACTCATTTTTTCAGGTTTTGTTTCTATTTTAAATTCAAATTTTCAGCATTTCTAGAGATATTTTTCAGAGATTTCAGAAAATTGTACTAATTTAAACTGTTGCCAACTATATAAAAAGCGCAAGCAATAATGTTTGCTTCAAATTAAAAATTTACTTACACGTGACTATTATAAACAGGAAAAAAACTTTAAATTAGAATTAAATAATTACGTATAAAAAGCAGGAACTTATTAAAAATTACGTCATAAAAAGTATGCACGTGAATTTTAAAAGAGAAAGGATATTGTAAAATAATAAATTCATTAACATGCGTTAGAAGTCTTAGGAGAAATTACGTCATATTTACGTCACATTATAGTTATTACATAAAATGAACACAAAATAATATTGCAAAATTTTAAATTTAGAAATTGCGCTAGACATTTATTTGATATTTTGAGAATTAATTTAAAATGTCTCATTTAAAAGAACTTTCTTTTCGCTTTGTTAAAAAATACCAGGAGACAAAGACTCTCTTTACTTAATTCCATCTATATTAGCTTATTTTGAAATGTTGTTACAAGTGTATACGTCATCAAGTTATTTTTATTTCGACGTTTTATTTGTGTTTTTATTAATGTTGTACGAATTTATTTGTTCTTTCGTTATTTAAAATAAAAATTATATCAATTTGTATAATTTGGCGAGTGGTTTGGCGATTTATATAATTTGGCGAAATTGGTCGACAGGATAATCAAGTAGTACCGCAGCGGATTTGGCGTTAAAATTCCCCAATGAAAGAGAAATGAATATAAATTCGTTTATAGGGAGATCGCCACTGTTTTTTAAATTATAATTCAATCTTTCGAAATTTTTTTAAAGTCGATCAAATTAGCGTGCATTTAGAGTCTGCGGTTTCTGAACGGGGGTTGGCGAGCGTAGCTCGTAGGGGGCCGAGCCCCCTAGTAATTTAAAAAACAGTGGCGATCTCACTATAATCGGATTTCTATTCATTTCTCTTTGATTGTGGAAATTTTAACGCCAAATCCGCTGCGGTACTACTTGATTATCCCGCCGACTAATTTCGCCAAATTATATAAATCGCCAAACCACTCGCCAAATTATACAAATTGACATAATTTTTATTTTAAATAACGAAAGAACAAATAAATTAGTACAACATTAATAGAAATACAAATAAAACGTCGAAATAAAAATAACTTGATGACGTAGACACGTGTAACAACATTTCAAAATAAGCTAATATAAAAGGAATTAAGTAAACAGAATCTTTGTCTCCCGGTATTTTTTAAACAAAGCGAAAAGAAAGTTCCTTTAAATGAGACACTTTAAATTAATCGTTTTTAATCTGACGTAATTTTGACCAAACTATTCTTTCTCTTTTTAATATTCACGTGAAATTACTTGTGTTAGAAATAAAATATTATTTGCGCTTTCCTAAGAAAAATAGTTGAAAAATATCCTCTCAAAATATCAAATAAATGTCTAGCGCAATTTGTAAATTTAAACCGTTTTGCAATATTATTTTGTGTTCATTTTATGTAATAACTGTAATGTGACGTAAATATGACGTAATTTCTCCTATTTAAGACTTCTAACGCATGTTAATAAATTTATTATTTTAGAAATTCTTTTCTCTCTTAAAAGTCACGTGTAATTATAGTTTTTATGACGTAATTTTTAATAAGTTCCTGCTTTTTGTACATAATTATTTAATTCTAATTCCAAATGTTTTTTCTGTTTATAATAGTCACGTGTAAATAAATTTTTAATTTATTACACGTATAAATATTTTTTTTTTTAAGCAAACATTATTGTTTCCGCTGTTTATACAGTAGGCAACAGTTTAAATTAATATCACTTTCTAAAATCTGTAAAAAATATCTCTCGAAATGCTGAAAATTTGAATTTAAAATAGATATAAAACCTCGAAAAATGAGTCAAATTAAAAAAATAAATCAATTCTGCACACCGTGAAATTATAACGTATAAAATGAACTGAAAATTATTAAATTCCGATGTATAGTTTTTGCTACTATAAAACTTTTTTAGTGGAACGATTTTGTCCAACTTTAGCATTAAATATCTCTTAAAATAATTCTTCGATTTAAAAACTTTCTGCATCAGCGTGTTTATCAAACATTTCTGTATAACACTACCGATTTTCATATTTTTGTATGCATTATTTTTCTTAATATTAACGAAGAAAGACCTCCGGTCACAAAAAATTCAAAACCGGCGGCGGTGACAGCGGTAGTTATTTTTTTTAGAACTAGGGGGCCGAGCCCCCTACGAGCTACGCTCGCCAAAACCCGTCCAGACACCGTAGACTCTAAATGCACGCTAATTTGATCGGCTTTAAAAGTATTTCCAAAGTTTGGATTATAATTTAAAAAACAGTAGCGATCTCTCCATAAACGGATTTCTATTCATTTTTCTTTGATTGGGGAATTTTAACGCCAAATCCGTTGCGGTACTACTTGATTAACCCGTCGACCAATTTCGCAAAATTATATAAATCGCCAAACCACTCGCCAAATTATACAAATTGACATAATTTTTATTTTAAATAACGAAAAAACAAATAAATTAGTACAACATTAATAAAAATACAAATAAAACGTCGAAATAAAAATAACTTGATGACGTAGACACTTGTAACAACATTTCAAAATAAGCTAATATAAAAGGAATTAAGTAAACAGAGTCGTTGTCTCCTGGTATTTTTTAACAAAGTGAAAAGAAAATCCTTTTAAATGAGACATTTTAAATTAATCGTTTTTAATCTGACGTAATTTTGACCAAACTATTCTTTCTTTTTAATATTCACGTGAAAATACTTGTGTTAGAAATTAAATATTATTTGCGCTTTCCTAACAAAAATAGTTGAAAAGTATCCTCTTAAAATATCAAATAAATGTCTAGCGCAATTTCTAAATTTAAACCGTTTTTCAATATTATTTTGTGTTCATTTTATGTAATAACTGTAATGTGACGTAAATATGACGTAATTTCTCCTATTTAAGACTTCTAACGCATGTTAATAAATTTATTGCTTTACAAATTCCTTTCTCTCTTAAAATTCACGTGTAATTATAGTTTTTATGACGTAATTTTTAATAAGTTCCTGCTTTTTGTACATAATTATTTAATTCTAATTCCAAATGTTTTTTTCTGTTTATAATAGTCACGTGTAAATAAATTTTTAATTTATTTACACGTATAAATATATTTTTTTTTTTTTTTTGAAGCAAATATTATTGTTTCCGCTGTTTATACAGTTGGCAACAGTTTAAATTAATATCACTTTCTAAAATCTGTTAAAAATATCTCTAGAATTGCTGAAAATCTGAATTTAAAATAGAAATAAAACCTCAAAAAATTAGTCAAAATAAAAAAATTAATGCAATCTGCACTCCGGCAAATTCTAACGCATAAAATGATCTAAAAATGATTAAATTCCTATGAACAGTTTTTGCTCCTATAAAACTTTTTTAGTGGAACGATTTTGTCAAACTTTAGCATTAAATATCTCTTAAAATAATTCTTCGATCTGAAAACTGTTTGCATCAGCGTGTTTATCAAACATTTCTGTATAATACTACCGATTTTCATATTTTTGTATGCATTATTTTTCTTAATATTAACGAAGAAAGACCTCCGGTCACAAAAAATTCAAAACCGGCGGCGGCGGCGGAGGCGGTGACAGCGGTAGTTACTTCTTTTTAGAATAGAGAGATAATTCAATCTTTCGAAATCTTTTTAAAGCCGATCAAATTAGCGTGCATTTAGAGTCTGCGGTGTCTGGACGGGGGTTGGCGAGCGTAGCTCGTAGGGGGCCGAGCACCCTAGATATAGAAAAAAAAAACCAGTTTATATCTCTGTATTCTAAAAAAAAGTAACTACCGCTGTCACCGCCGCCGCCGCCGCCGGTTTTGAATTTTTTGTGACCGGGGGTATTTCTTCGTTAATATTAAGAAAAATAATGCATACAAAAATATGAAAATCGGTAGTATTATACAGAAATGTTTGATAAACACGCTGATGCAGACAGTTTTCAGATCGAAGAATTATTTTAAGAGATATTTAATGCTAAAGTTGGACAAAATCGTTCCACTAAAAAAGTTTTATAGGAGCAAAAACTGTTCATAGGAATTTAATCATTTTTAGATCATTTTATGCGTTAGAATTTGCCGGAGTGCAGATTGCATTAATTTTTTTATTTTGACTAATTTTTTGAGGTTTTATTTCTATTTTAAATTCAGATTTTCAGCATTTCTAGAGATATTTTTAACAGATTTTAGAAAGTGATATTAATTTAAACTGTTGCCAACTGTATAAACAGCGGAAGCAATAATGTTTGCTTAAAAAAAAATATTTATACGTGTAAATAAATTAAAAAAATTATTTACACGTGACTATTATAAACAGAAAAAAACATTTGGAATTAGAATTAAATAATTATGTACAACAAGCAGGAACTTATTAAAAATTATGTCATAAAAACTATAATTACACGTGAATTTTAAGAGAGAAAGGAATTTTAAAGCAATAAATTTATTAACATGCGTTAGAAGTCTTAAATATGAGAAATTACGTCATATTTACGTCACATTACAGTTATTACATAAAATGAACACAAAATAATATTGCAAAACGGTTTAAATTTAGAAATTGCGCTAGACATTTATTGGATATTTTAAGAGGATACTTTTCAACTATTTTTGTTAGGAAAGCGCAAATAATATTTAATTTCTAACACAAGTATTTTAAACACAAGTATTTTATACACAAGTATTTTATATTAAAAAGAGAAAGAATAATTTGGTCAAAATTACGTCAGATTAAAAACGATTAATTTAAAATGTCTCATTTAAAAGAACTTTCTTTTCACTTTGTTAAAAAATACAAGGAGACAAAGACTCTGTTTACTTAATTCCTTTTATATTAGCTTATTTTGAAATGTTGTTACACGTGTCTACGTCATCAAGTTATTTTTATTTCGACGTTTTATTTGTATTTTTATTAATGTTCTACTAATTTATTTGTTTTTTCGTTATTTAAAATAAAAATTATGTCAATTTGTATAATATCGCGAAATTGGTCGACGGGATAATCAAGTAGTACCACAACGGATTTGGCGTTAAAATTCCCCAATCAAAGAAAAATTAATAGAAATCCGTTTATAGAGAGATCGCCACTGTTTTTTAAATTATAATTCAATCTTTCGAAATCTTTTTAAAGCCGATCAAATTAGTGTGCATTTAGAGTCTACGGTGTCTGGACGGGGGTTGGCGAGCGTAGTTCGTAGGGGGCCGAGCCCCCTAGTAATTAAAAAAAATGTAAATAACCAATTTATTAATAAATAAACAACAATAGCCGGGTTACCATGTCAGGCAAAATAACGCCATTTTGGAGCCCGTTAGGTCCATGGAGCGTATATGACATCTGTGCCGACAAAGCTTCTAATAATATATTAAACATGCCATTTGGCGATGTCTTGCTTATCGAAAATTATAAAATAAATAATATTAATTACAATTAATAATTAATTATAATGATAGAAAATTGGAATTCAGACGTTAATTTATGTGCTTTAAATATCTAAGATTCATCCAATATCTTTTAAAATATTACTTAACACAGGGGGAAATATGAAGAAATAACAAATTAAAAAAGATTTGCAATCTTTTCTCAGCAAGCTGTTTTTATTTCAAGATGTTGAATTTCTTTATAGATAACACATGATTGCATAAATTTCCTTAAGAATAATTTTCAGTTCCTAAATTTTGAAATTGTGAATTTTCGGTACTACTTAGTTATCCCGTCGACCAATTTCGCCATGTTATATAAATCGCCAAATCACTCGTCAAATTATGCAAATTGATATAATTTTTATTTTAAATAATGAAAGAATAAATAAATTAGTATAACATTAATAAAAATACAAATAAAAATCACTTGATGACGTAAAAGCTTAAAGTAACTTTGCTTAAAGTCAAATGATTGTGACATTTACGATCAACCATTATTGGCATTTAATCTTATAGTTTAGCGATGGATTTTGGGTCGACGGGATAACCAAGTAGCATCGAATTTTCCTATGCGTGAAATTGGAGTTATCGACAAAGAAATAAACAATAATATTTTCCAAAAAAAAAAGAGGACAATAATCCTTGATCTGAGTTGGAGTGTATAAAAATCATATGCTTCCGTAATTACGACGAAAAGCTTTTTCAAAAGTATGAACTTATTTTATAATATGCATGTGTCGCAGAAATTCAAACTAAAATTTAGATGTTTGATTCCATTTTTTAAATATTAACTGATATCTATGTAACTTATAATTGAATATATTAATGTACTCCAAAAATTATCTCGGTCACTTGAAAAAAACCCTATTATTGTGAAAAAGCTTAAGCTAATGTCACGCTTATGCATTTTTGCCTTAAAAAAAATTGGCTAAACATTGTTTGGCGACAAACATAAATTAGAAATCGTAAAGAAAGAAATAAAATGTAATTCACAATTACAGTAACTTTTACAATTACATCTGTTTATTTCTCCTGTAAATCACATGATGTGGCAGTTAGATTAAAAAAAAAAAAAAAAAAAAAATTGTAATTCAAAATTAGTCTAATCAAATTTTCAGATTCATTTTTTTAACGTAGTGCAGGCGATAATTCGCCAAATATTGTATAAATTGTAAAATTTCACAATAAATTATATTTTTAATGATTAAAAATATTTATTTCATGTTTAAATTAAATATTTTTGTTTTATAGTATTGTGTCTCATTAAAACTTTTTTTTTGTTGTCTTTTTTAATTAAATATCATTATTTTATTTTCACTTATTTGCGAGGTACTTGTATTATTTTCTAACGGACATATAACTATTTCAATTCTTTAACCAACAAACCTTTCGCCAAAAAATGACAGCTGGCAACCTTTTCGTTCAAAATACCAATAAATTACGAAATTTATTACCAAAAATCATAGTTATCCCTGTATATTTTACTCATAAACCACCACGTGAATATTCTCTATCGAATGACACTATTTGCAAAAAAAATCCACCGGGTAGTTTTTGAAAACATTCGGGCGGAACTTTTAGATCTTACTGCTTTATAATATACTAGCAGGCTATGCCGCTGCGCTGGTCAATTTTTCCAAATGAACATTGGTGAATTTGAATTTGCATTTTAAACAATATGGACCTTCAGGTGGATCTTACTCATTGCTTAAAACGATGCGAACGTTATTGCGATATAATATTACCTAGAGCGTTGGTCAAAATTTTGCTATTAAGAAGTAATTCTTTTAGTTGATTACTAACAATGCACTTTTGGTAGGGTAATGAGACCGTTAATACAACAGGAATTAATCATTCTATAACTAATCAACATATAATGAAATGTTATATACTAACACCATTCCTGCAACGTTATGTAACAGTACCACTTGTATCAAAATACATTCTGTAGATTTTCAAAGAAAAAAAGGCTAAACTTTCCTAATCAGGTTTACTTAATTTTTTAGCTTTTTTTTTGCTCTATGACTAAGTAGCGTTGAACAACATGCATACACTAAAACCTTTCCAAAATTATTACCTAACCACTTGGGCACAGATGTCATACATGCCCCATATAGGCGCGATTTTTTTCTGATGCCAATGTCAGAAACATTGCAATACGCAACAATACTTAACTGGTGCCAAAGTGTCGTTATTTTGCTTGATATGGTAACACGGAAGTTGTTGTTAATGCTGTTTAAGTTTTCGCCAAATTGGCGTCGGTAAAATATCGCGCCAATATTATCGCGCCAATATATATATGACATCTGTACCACCTAATCTAAATAGGCAACAGGTACTTAACTTGCGCCAAAGTGTCGTTATTTTGCTTGATGTGGTAACCCGGATTATGCTGTTTATGCTGTTGATGTTTTCGCCAAATTGGCAACCGAAAATAATCGCGCCAATATGGGGCGAAAATGACATCTGTACCAAGTGAATATGTGGCTTTTGTGATACTTTTATGTTAGCCGGGCGCAGATAATAAATCAACAAAGATTGTGTTCATACCATATTCTTATATTTATTATTTTCATTTAAGATACAAACCTTTCACTCATTTCATTTAAAATGCATGTCTTACACTAATTTCATTTAAAAAAATGAAAAGATAAACAATAACAGGAAATAATTCCATAATTAAAAACAAAGAATTATTTTTAATTTACATACGCAAAATGTAACTACTGCTACTGGCAATTTTAATAATGCTATTGGCGAGATCTGAGCACGGCTGTTATAAATGTACCCATTTTTTCTTCTTATCGAGGAGCAAATTATAAATCGCCAAATATTATTCCAATTCCAATTTCTTTCTTTGAAAATAATTTTTAAGTCGTTACAAACAGGGCTTTCATATTTAAATATTTTCGTTGGTACTACTTAGTTATCCCGTGGACCAATTTCGCCAAATTATACAAATTGACATAATTTTTATTTTAAATAACGAAAGAACAAATAAATTATTATAACATTAATAAAAATACAAATAAAACGTCGAAATAAAAATCACTTTGTGACGTAAACACGTGTAACTTGCTTAAAGTCAGGTGAATTTGACATTTACAATACACCATTATAGGCATTTAATCTTATAGTTTGGCGATATATTTTTGGTCGACGGAATATATAGGTAGTAACCTTTTGTTCTATAACGCTAATTTCTTAGTAAAATTGCTCGTTTTATTTTGCATAAAATCACTATTTTTTTTTTTTTTTTTGGTACTACTTAGTTATCGCGTCGACCAAAAATCTATCTCCAAATTATAAGATTAAATGACAATAACGGTTGATCGTAAATGTCACATTCACTTGACTTCAAGGAAGTTACACGTGCTTACATCATCAAGTTATTTTTATTTAGACGTTTTATTTGTATTTTTATTAATGTTATACTAATTTATTTGTTCTTTCATTATTAAAATACAACTGATGTCAATTAATGTAATTCGGAGAGTGGTTTGGCGATTTATATAATTTGGCGAAATTGGTCAACGGGATAACTAAGTAGTACCATTTTTTTTAGTAAGATGTTCGTATTTTTTTTCAAACTCATAGAGCCGTTTTTATTCTTTATCCAAAAGAGTTAATTTGAATATTTTTCGTTGCTAGAGTAACGGATGTAATGTTAGATATTTTGAGGTTTAGACGCCAAAGACACCGCCAAATTAGAAAAATATGAAAAATGTCATGAACTGTTGGACTTATAAGAATTTACTTGGCACCAATCGATTCAACATACAAAAATACATTAAATTATGCTATCATCTGACGCATAATTATAATATCCGATTTTTAAGGAATTTTTTTCCCTCTCTTTGCAAAAACGCCGTTAGGGGTGATACTTTAGAAAATCCTTTCTTAGCGATAATATATAGATATGCCATTTGGCAGTGACTCGATGATCGAAAATTAGTCCAATATCCTTTGAAATATTACATAACAGAGGAGAAATTACGAAGAAAGACGAAGAAGAAATGACGAATTACAAAATACTTGCATTTTTTTTTTTTTTTAAATGTTGAAATTTTCGATAATAATAACGCATGATTGTATAAATTTCCTTAAAAACTATCTTCATTTCCTAGATTTCGAAGGTGTGAATTTTCCTATAAATGATATTGGCGATATGTCTTTAAAAAATGAAATAAACAATAGATAATATTTGCTTAAAAAAATGGATAATAGTCATTAATCTGAGTTCGAGTTTATAAATATCACATGCTTTCGGAATTACGGTGAAAAACATTTTAAAAAATATGAAATTATTTTACAATATGTATGTGTGGCAAAAATTCACACTAAAATTTAAGTATTTGATTCCATTTTTAAAATATTAACTGATATCTATATAAGTTACAATTGAATATAAAAATGTACTCAAAAAAAGATCTCGTTCATTTGAAAAAACACCATTTATGAGAATATCCTCAAGCTAGTGTCACACTTATGCATTTTTGACTTAAAATCACATTGTTTGGCGACCAAAAGTAAAATAAAAAATCGTAAAGAAATAAATAATAATTACACATGTGACTCACAATTACATCTGCTTTTTTTTTCTATAAGTTACGTGATGGGGCAATTAGATAAAAAAAAAAAAGAAAAGAAAAAAAAAGTCATTAAAAATTCATCTAATCAAATTTTCAGATTCATTTCTATAATCTAACGCAAGCGATAATGAGCCAAATATTGCGTATCAATTGTAATCATTCTCATTAAATTAATTTTTAGGTAGATTTCGTAAGAAATACTACCTATTGCAGTCGTTACCATGGTGCGACTTTTGAAAAATTCCTTCATAACTTTTCATTATAGGACCCCAGGAACTCAAAACCACCCCCACTTAAAAAGTTTATATATATATATATATATATATATATATATGTATGTATGTATGTATGTACTAAATTTTGTCCGCACGATAAAAGTCGCAATTATGCACGAATCATCTTCAAACTCGCCAACAATTTTGAGATGGCTAATATCTCGGCGGGGATTGAAAATGGGCGAAATCGGCCCAAGAGGGTGGAAATGGGGAGGGTCCAAAATTTTGAATACTGTCTTAACATGATTCTGATAAAACCAGCTCTTACACAACAATGGCAGGAAAAAAATTAAAGTTTTTCGTTATAGCAGTTGCCAACAATTAAAAAAAAAACAAATAATAAAATTCTCACCACAACAATTACTTTTCTTTTGCAAAATTTTCACGTGTAAAATTAAATAGTTTGACAAATTGAATATTACGTCATAAGTTTCCTAGAGCAAGATTTCAGCATGAAAACTCAAAATAAATAGTTTGACGAATTAAAAAAATATGTATATTGCGTCATATTGGAAATATAATGGACCTCAGCAGGTGAATATGTAACGCCATGTAAGTTTGAAGAAACATATTTTAATACTTTAAGGTTCTCTGAATTTTTTGTAGCCATTTTTTAAACCTATTCCATATATATGTGTGTGTGTATTCGTGTATATTACAATTTTCACAAAAAGTTTAGCTCCCTACAGCTCGCTCTTTGTGAAGAAACTGGGTTTTATCTCTAATCTTGATTTAAGTTTTGTTGGAGAATTTAGTACTTAACATCGAAATCTACCTCCGCCTGTAGGCCCGAGCCGGCAGGGATTTTAAGCATTACAAATATTTCTATCAGGTTTAAATTAAATTAAAAATATTTCTTTTAGGTTTAAATTAAATATATTCGTTTTTTAACATAATCCCCCATTTAAATGGATTTTTCTTTCTTTTTTTACAATTAAATATCAGTAATTTTTTTTTTGATTATTTTCTAACGGATACAGGGATTTCAATTCATTTGTCGCCAAAAAAAACCTCTGGCAACCTTTTCGGTCAAAATAACAATAAAATGCGAAATTTATTACCAAAAATCATAGTTATCCCTGTATATTTTACTCATAAACCACCACGTGAATATTCTCTATCGAATGAAACTATTTTCAAAAAAATCCACCGGGTAGTTTTGAAAACATTCGGGCGGAACTTTTAGATCTTACTGCTTTATAATATACTAGGGGGCTCGGCCCCCTACGAGCTACGCTCGCCAACCCCCCGTCCAGAAACCGTAGACTCTAAATGCACGCTAATTTGATCGGCTTTAAAAAGATTTCGAAAGATTGAATTATAATTTAAAAAACAGTGGCGATCTCTCTATAAACGGATTCATTTCTCTTAGATTGGGGAATTTTAACGCCAAATCCGTTGCGGTACTACTTGATTATCCCGTCGACCAATTTTGCCAAATTATATAAATCGCCAAACCACTCGCCAAATTATACAAATTGACATAATTTTTATTTTAAATAACGAAAAATCAAATAAATTAGTACAACATTAATAAAAATACAAATAAAACGTCGAAATAAAAATAACTTGATGACGTAGACACGTGTAACAACATTTCAAAATAATCTAATATAAAAGGAATTAAGTAAACAGAGTCTTTGTCTCCTGGTATTTTTTAACAAAGTGAAAAGAAAGTTCTTTTAAATGAGACATTTTAAATGAATCGTTTTTAATCTGACGTAATTTTGACCAAACTATTCTTTTTCTTTTTAATATTCACGTGAAAATACATGTGTTAGAAATTAAATATTATTTGCGCTTTCCTAACAAAAATAGTTGAAACATATCCTCTTAAAATATCAAATAAATGTCTAGCGCAATTTCTAAATTTAAACCGTTTTGCAATATTATTTTGTGTTCATTTTATGTAATAACTGTAATGTGACGTAAATATGACGTAATTTCTCCTATTTAAGACTTCTAACGCATGTTAATAAATTTATTGCTTTACAAATTCCTTTCTCTCTTAAAATTCACGTGTAATTATAGTTTTTATGACATAATTTTTAATAAGTTCCTGCTTTTTGTACATAATTATTTAATTCTAATTCCAAATGTTTTTTTCTGTTTATAATAGTCACGTGTAAATAAATTTTTAATTTATTTACACGTATAAATATTTTTTTTTTTTGAAGCAAACATTATTGCTTCCGCTGTTTATACAGTTGGCAACAGTTTAAATTAATATCACTTTCTAAAATCTGTTAAAAATATCTCTAGAAATGCTGAAAATCTGAATTTAAAATAGAAATAAAACCTCAAAAAATTAGTCAAAATAAAAAAATTAATGCAATCTGCACTACGGCAAAT
The DNA here is from genome assembly GCA_963932465.1 of Maratus speciosus. Taxonomy (NCBI): domain Eukaryota; kingdom Metazoa; phylum Arthropoda; class Arachnida; order Araneae; family Salticidae; genus Maratus; species Maratus speciosus. The sequence goes on along the minus strand of OZ010786.1, from coordinate 46,957,443 downwards.
TCTAACGCATAAAATGATCTAAAACTGATTAAATTCCTATGAACAGTTTTTGCTCCTATAAAACTTTTTTAGTGGAACGATTTTGTCCAACTTTAGCATTAAATATCTCTTAAAATAATTCTTCGATCTGAAAACTGTCTGCATCAGCGTGTTTATCAAACATTTCTGTATAATACTACCGATTTTCATATTTTTGTATGCATTATTTTTCTTAATATTAACGAAGAAAGACCTCCGGTCACAAAAAATTCAAAACCGGCGGCGGCGGTGACAGCGGTAGTTACTTTTTTTTAGAATAGAGAGACTAGTACTTCTGCTTCTTTATTATGTAGTATTCCAAACAGTGAACTTTTAAAAACGTCTTTTATTTTAATTAACCTGTTATTGTTATTTTCGTCCAATACCTATGTGCTGTGGCCTTGTGTTTTACTTTTGTATCGTAATAATATTACACATTAAGACTGATAATTACTGTAAAATTGAAATTTCCCTGATTTTACAATTTACCAAATACAAACTCAAAGATGGGATTAAATTTAGAATATTTTATCTGTTTTTGAAACACTTTAAATTAATATCTTAAATAATTAGTAATAGTCTCTCTATTCTAAAAAAAAGTAACTACCGCTGTCACCGCCGCCGCCGGTTTTGAATTTTTTGTGACCGGAGGTCTTTCTTCGTTAATATTAAGAAAAATAATGCATACAAAAATATGAAAATCGGTAGTATTACACAAAAACGTTTGATAAACACGCTGATGCAGACAGTTTTCAAATCGAAGAATTATTTTAAGAGATGTTTAATGCTAAAGTTGGACAAAATCGTTCACTAAAAAAGTTTTATAGGAGCAAAAATTATACATCGGAATTTATTAAGTTTTAGATCATTTTATACGTTATAATTTCCCGGTGTGCAGAATTAATTTATTTTTTTAATTTGACTCATTTTTCGAGGTTTCATTTTTATTTTAAATTCAAATTTTCAGCATTTCGAGAGATATTTTTTTCTTATTTCAGAAAATTGTACTAATTTAACCTGTTGCCAACTTTATAAACAACGGAAACAATAATGTTTGCTTCAAATTAAAAAATTTATTTACACGTGACTATTATAAACAGAAAAAAACTTTCAAATTAGTATTAAATAATTACTTATAAAAAACAGGAACTTATTGAAAATTACTTCATCTAAAATTACACATGAATTTTAACAGAGAAAGGATACTGTAAAATAATAAATTTATTAACATGCGTTAGAAGTCTTAAATAGGAGAAATTACATCACATTTACGTCACATTACAGTTATTATATAAAATGAACACAAAATAATATTATAAAACAGTATAAATTAAAAAATAGCGCGAGACATTTACTTGATATTTTGAGATGAATTTTTCATTTTTTTTTTTTTTTTTTTTTTTTTTTTTTTTTTTTTTTTTGGACAGCGCAAATAATATTTCATTTCTAATAAAAGCATTTTCACGTGAATATTAAAAAGGGAAAGAAAAGTTTGGTGAAAATTACGTCAGATTAAAAACGATATATTTAAAATGTCTTATTTAAAAGGACTTTCTTTTCGCTTTGTTAAAAAATACCGGGAGACAAAGACTCTGTTTACTTAATTCATTTTATATTAGATGATTTTGAAATGCCATTGTATCTTTTAACAGCAGCTGATTTTTCCGTAAAATTCCCCAATCAAAGAGAAATGAATAGAAACCCGTTTATAACTAGATCGCTTTTGTTTTTTAAATTATAATTCAATCTTCCAAAATCTTTTTAAAGCCGATCAAATTAGCTTGCTTTTAGAGACTGCAGTGTCTGAACGGGGGGTTGGCGAGCGTAGCTCGTAGGGGGCCGAGCCCCCTAGTATGTATAAAAAGTACGAATATTTAAAAAAATTCAGACATTAAATAAAGCAATTTTTCTTGTGTGTGGGAGGGAGGGCGCCCCGATGGGTGCTCGCACGGGCGCCAAAATGTCCTTGGGCCGGCCCTGCTTGGCACCAATCGATTCAGCATACAAAAATACATTAAATTATACTATCATCTGACGCATAGTTATAATATCAGATTTTTAATGAATTTCTTTTCCCTCCCCTTGCAAAAACGCCGTTAGGGGTGATACTTTAGAAAATCCTTTCTTAGCGATACTATATAGATATGCCATTTGACGGTGACTCGATGATCGAAAATTAGTCCAATATCATTTGAAATATTACATAACAGAGGAGAAATTACGAAGAAAGACGAAGAAGAAATGACGAATTACAAAAGACTTGCAATATTGTTTTTCAAAATGTTGAATTTTTCAATAATAATAACGCATGATTGTATAAATTTCCTTAAAAACTATCTTCATTTCCTAGATTCCGAAGGTGTGAATTTTCCTATAAATGATATTGGCGATATGACTTAAGAAGAAATGAAATAAACAATAGATAATATTTGCTTAAAAAATGGATAATATTTATTGATCTGAGTTCGAGTTTATAAATATCACATGCTTTCAGAATTACGGTGAAAAACATTTTAAAAAATATGAAATTATTTTACAATATTTAGGTGTGGCAGAAATTCACACTAAAATTTAAGTATTTGATTCTATTTTTAAAATATTAACTGATATCTATATAAGTTACAATGGAATATAAAAATGTACTCAAAAAAAGATCTCGTTCACTTGAAAAAACAGCATTTATGAGAATATCCTCAAGCTAGTGTCCCACTTATCCATTTTTGGCTTAAAATCACATTGTTTGGCGACAAAAATAAAATAAAAAATCGTAAAGAAATGAATAATAATTACACACGTAACTCACAATTACATCTGCTTGTTTCTTCTATAAGTTACGTGATGGGGTTTAGATAAAAAATAAAAAGAAAAGAACAAAAAGAAAAAAAAGTCATTAAAAATTCATCTAATCAAATTTTCAGAGTCATTTCTATAATCTAACGCAAGCGATAATGAGCCAAATATTGCGTATCAATTGTAATCTTTCTCATTAAATTAATTTTTAAGCATTACAAATATTTATTTCAGGTTTAAATTAAATTACAAATATTTCTTTTAGGTTTAAATTAAATATATACTTTTTTTTAACATAATCCCTCATTTAAATGGATTTTTCTTTTTTTTTTACAATTAAATATCAGTAATTATTTATTTATTTATTTTCTAACGGATACAGCGATTTCAATTCATTTGTCGCCAAAAAATAACCTCTGCAACCTTTTCGTTCAAAATAACAATAAAATGCGAAAGTTATTACCAAAAATCACAGTTATCCCTGTACATTTTACTCATAAACCACCACGTCAATATTCTCTGTCGAATGACACTATTTGCAAAAAAATCCACCGGGTAGTTTTAGAAAACATTCGGGCGGAACTTTTAGATCTTACTGCTTTATAATATATATGATATGATACTAGCAGGCTATGCCCGCTGCGCTGGTCAGTATTTCCAAATAAACGTTGAATTAAGGGAAATGGTGAATTCGAACTTGTATATATTTTTTAATGGACCTTTAGCTTGAATGTCCTTCAGCGTTGCTGCAAAGATGCGGACGTCATTGCGATATTATATTACCTTATGCGTTGGACAAAATTTAGCTATTAAGAAGCAGTTCTTTCAGTTGATTATTCACAGCGCACTTTTGGTACAGATATGAGGCCGTTATGACAATAGGAATTAAAATGTTCTCATATCTGACAATATTAAATTAGAGATGCATTACAATGATTGCAGAGATTTACCATTGAACTTGAATTATGCTCGGGTGGTTTATTTTCGTTTGTTTGTCCTTGATCTCCTGGCCTCTCAGCTTGCGCAATATGTGATTCTGGTAGCTGAAATACAGTCTCACTGGATGCTAGTTATATTTCTTAATAAATACCCTCTTTTGCTACTATTCTTTTCCCTCTTTGGAGTCTAGCAGCGTAAATGCTGTCAAAAAAGTAATAAATTATTTGCAGACAAAGATGATTGTTTAACTTTCATATTTAAAAGAAAAGTGAAACATAAAAATGTGTGTTTTTAAAGCTGAATTGCCTGAATAAATCTAAAATGACGTCATTTTCACTGTCTTTACATTTTGTAGACCGGTTGAAATCATGTAACCGTTAACCCGGGAAAAAACTCGATGACTTAATCTTGTAGAAAAATAAACCTCATGCATCCACTAAAATCTTTATAATCATCCGTAATCGACGTTATTGTGAGGGTTCACGTCAAACATTAAAACTGATGCAACAATATTGTTGCACATGTACCAGTCTTAAGAACTGACAATGATAAATAAAGTTAGTTATACAAAAATTTTAGCAATATGCATTTTGGTGAATACCTGAACCGAAGATTTATTTAACATTTTTCTAAAGAGCATAATAACACGGACAAACAAATAGGCCTGCTATTTTCTTTATATTTAAGAGTAAATTAATCTTCCGTCTGTTGTGAAAATAACCCAGAATATGAAAATAACTCTTTAATTTGTTGCTGTGTTTAGCTGCTAGAGTGTGCTTCAGGACAATTCGCTTTATACTGATCGAAATTCCAGTTAATTTAATCCTATCTAGGCTGAAATGATAAGTTCATGGGCTTTATTCCATTTGTCACCATTGGAACCATAAAGTTTTTCCCCCTACATTCAAAGTATTGTTTTTTTATGAGAGTAAAATAATTTGAGGTAATAAATAAATAATAATAAATCTTCTTTTGTTTGTTTGCTTCAATATGAAAAACCATAATTTAGTAATCGCTAATTTCAAAATCTGTCTAATCTTTTGAATTTTTATACGCCATGCAGCATGCTCGTTGGCAGGTGACACGATTCCGTAAGATTAGTCCAATATGTTGAATAAAACATTTTTAAACAATGGTTAAGCAAAAGAAAGTTATGCAGAAAAAGCTACAAAGAAATGACATATTAGCAAGCAATATTTATTGCAAAATGTTTATTTTATTTATTTATTTATTAACCATTTGGGAAAATGGTTATTGTCCTCGGTCAGGGTAGGAAATCAAAAGCATATCTGAAGCGTTTTATTAGTTGAATCCCGCATTTTATTTGTTTTCTGATTGGTCTATACAGTAATCTGTATTTTCCCTTTACATTCAACAGAGATGGATACTTCTACAAAAAAAAAAAAATAATATCTCAGAAACAAATTGAGATACAGCTTTAAAAAAAATTGCATTTAAAAGTACATTTTTTTTCTCTATACGACTGTGTAAAAAGTAATATTGTGGGATGTTTAGAAGTTTAAGAATGAGATTTCATTTATAATTGGTCTATAAATATTAATCTTTAATCCATGGCGTACGTAATATATGACCAGCTCCGTAGAAGTTTAAAAATTTACAGTACCGAAAAATGTAATCCATGGCGTACGTAATCTATGACCAGCTCCGTTGAAGTTTAAAAATGTACAGTACCGAAAAATGTAATCCATGGCGTACGTAATCTATGACCAGCTCCGTTGAAGTTTAAAAATGTACAGTACCGAAAAATGTAATCCATGGCGTACGTAATGTATGATCAACTCCGTGCGATTGTTTGTGTCTTAAATTTTAGTCTTTGAAAAAATCATTTTCCAAATGGTCGTCGTAAGTTGTTAAATTGCATTTTTTTTATAGTAATAACGTATAATTGCAGAAATCTTCTTAACAATATTCTTATATCCTAACTTTTAAAGTCCAATCCAATACTTTCTTCTTGTAAAGATAGAAGGAAGTAAAAATAAATATACTTTAGATGAAAAAAGTCATATTGGATATATTTATATAAATAATAGTTTCAATTTACGCTTCTATATAGATCCGTTTTTGTACCCTTGAATAAATGTTATTTACAAGTCTCATCTTCAAAGGTCGGAAATTCGATATTTACTTAGTTATTCAGAAGCAATCCTGATTAGCTTAATCGGATTACATTAGTTGATGCGATTACAATGCAGTTCATTCTTACTGCTATAGACATGTCACTAAATGAATCTTGAGAAAAATATTATTATTTTTTTTTTTTTTTTTTTTTTAGTGTCTATGCAAATAATATTAGAATTAGATTTTCAATCGGAGTAATAGATTCTAAAATTATTTGTTGAATGAAATATACAACAGGAAAAAAAATATTAACCCCCGTTATGCTATTTCTTTCTTCCAGCTTATTTTGTGTCGTCTCCAAAAAATAACATTACCTTGTAAAAGCCAGACGAAAAACAAAGCAGATGGATCATTGTACGATTTAATATTCTATAGCAATTTTTTTAACTTCTAAGCATCGCACATTTTAAATTTTTATACCGTCGCGTAGTATTGAGAAAAATAGTACTTTTAAATGCAATTTGATTGAAAACTGTATCTCCGTTTATTTTTGAAGTATTATTATTATTATTATTATTATTATTATTATTATTATTTTGTAGTTTTTAGAGCCATTTGCTTAATATTGGCGATGGAATTACTCGGTTTCCGTAGAAAGTAAAAGAAAATAGTTCTAAAATAGTAATTATACATTTTTGTTGTTCATTTCTTATAACCACCGAAAGAAAATGTAATTAAAATACGTGCTATTTTGAAAAAATATAAACGAATGATTTCTATACTAATGTTACAAACAAATGGAGGCGTATGAATCATTAGATAGCCGCTTTTTTGTGGAGTTTATTTAATGACGGCATCTTTTTGCTGCATTTGTGTATTATTTTGCGATAGTGACGTTCTATGCATGCTGTACTGTAGATGTTTAAGAGTGGATCATAAATGTGGAATTCTTAAGAGGTTGCGAAATACGTCATCATATATATTATAAAGCAGTAAGCTCTAAAAGTTCCGCTCGAGTGTTTTCAAAAACTACCCGGTGGATTTTTTCCCAAATTGTATCATTCGATAGGAAATATTCCCGGGGTGGTTATGAGAAAATATACAGGGATAGCTATGATTTTTGATGATAAATTTCGTATTTTACTGCTATTTTGAACGAAAAGGTTGCCAGTGATTATCTTTTGGCGAAAGGTTTGTTGATTAAAGAATTAAGATGGCTATATCTGTTAGACAATAATACAAACACCTCGCGAATAAATGAAAAAAAATACTGCTATTTAATTTAAAAAACAACAACAACAAAAGTTTTAATAAGACATAATATTATAAAACCAAAATATTTAATTTAAACTTGGAATAAATATTTGTAATGCTTAAAGTATAAATTATTGTGAAATTATACAATTGGTACAATATTTGGCGAATTATCGCTTGCGATAGGTTAAAAAAATTAATCTGAAAATTTGATTTGACAATTTTGAATGGCAATTTTTTAATCCTTTTTAGCTCTTTTATCGCTTACGCCAGGTTAATAATAACGTGTCTGGAAACTTGATGAAACAAAATCTAGGTTACATTCTTTACTCTTTTTTTTTTTTTTTTTTTTTTTTGTCAATTTAATTATTATTTTTATATAATTCTGCCGTCATATGATTTACAGGAAAAACTAGAAGTATTTGTAAAAATGGCTGTATTAGTGAGTGACATGCTATTTATTTATTACCTTCGTCGCCAAATAAGACAAAAGGCTGAAATAAGCCGAGAGAAGAGCATTTGGGAGTACATTTTTATATTCAAGCGTAAATTACACAAAAAGCAGTTAAAAGTATAATTATGCAGTCAATCATTTAAATTTTAGTGTAAATGTCTTCCATATACACACATATTCTAAAATAATTTACTTTCAAAGATTTAAAATATTTTTTATCATACTATGGAATACCATTACTATGGAAACATGGGTTTTGTTTTCCTCAAGCATGTGATTTTTATATCCTTGAACTCAGATCATTACTTATTAATTGAATATTGTGTATTCTATTATTTTTTTAACATGCCGAACATATTGTCGATTTCACTTATAGGAATATTCACTGCTTTAAAAGTTAGGATATAAGAATATTGTTAAGAAGATTTCTGCAATTATACGTTATTCCTATAAAAAATTAAAATAAAAATAAATAAACATTTTGCAATAAATATTGCTTGCAAATTTGTCCTTTCTTTTTAGCTTTTTCTGCATAACTTTCTTTTGCTTAACCATCGTTTAAAAAATGTTTTACTGAACATACTGCAGGGTTCGTACGGGTACCGTTATTTTCGAGGCCCAATATCAGACTTTTTTTTTATTGAAAAATAAATCCAATATAAACGGACGAAATTTCGCCTTATTTTAGGAGAGATTTCCCATAAGAAAATATTGGAACCGAAAAATATCTTAGCCTGGAAATTCAATGACCCGTACGCACCCTGTATTGGACTAATCTTACGGAATCGTGTCACCCGCCAATTAGCATATTGGATGGCGTATCAAAATTCAAAAGATTAGACAGATTTTGAAATTAGCGATTACTAAATTGTGGCAAATGGAATAATGCCCGTGGACTTATCATTTCAGCTTAGATAGGATTAAATTACCTGGAACTTCGATCAGTATAAAGCGAATTGTCCTGATGCACACCTGATGCACCCTGAAACACAGCAACAAATTAAGAGTTATTTTCATAATCTGGGTTATTTAAACAACAAACGGAACATTAATTTACTCTTAAATATAAAGAAAATAGCAGGCTTTTTTGTTTGCCCGTGTTATTATGCTCTTTAGAAAAATGCAAAATAAATCTTCGATTCAGGTATTCACCAAAATGCATATTGCTTAAATTTTTGTATAACTAACTTTATTTATCATTGCCAGATCTTAACCCTGGTACACGTGCAACAATATTGTTGCATCAGTTTTCATGTTTGACGTGAACCTTCACAATGACGTCGATTACGGATGCATGATTATAAAGATTTTATTGGATGCATGAGGTTTATTTTTCTACAAGATTAAGTCATCGAGCTTTTTCCCTGGTTAACGGTTACATGATTTCAGCTTGTCTAGAAAATGGAAAGACAGTGAAAATGACGTCATTTTAGATTTATTCAGGCAATTCATCTTTAAAAACACATATTTTTATGTTTCACTTTTCTTTTAAATATGAAAGTTAAACAATCTTCTTTGTCTGCAAATAATTTATTACTTTTTTGACAGTATTTACTCTGCTAGAATCCAAAGAGGGAAAACAGTAGTAGCACAAGAGGATGTTGCTTAAGAAATATAACTAACATCCAGCGAGATTGTATTTAAGCTACCAGAATCACATATTGCGCGAGCTGAAAGGCCAGCAGATCAAGGACAAACAAACGAAAATAAACCACCCGAGCATTATTCGAGTTCAATGGTAAATCTCTGCAATCATTGCAATGCATCTCTAATTTAATATTGTCAGATATGAGAACATTTTAATTCCTATTGTCATAACGACATCATTTTCCTACCAAAAGTGCACTGTGAATAATCAACTAAAGAAACTGCTTCTTAATAGCTAAATTTTGTCCAACGCATAAGGTAATATAATATCGCAATGGCGTTCGCATCTTTTCAGCACCGCGGAAGGACATTCAAGCTAAAGGTCCATTAAAAAAAAATACAAGTTCGAATTTCGCTCAATTCAAGGTTTATTTGGAAATACTGACCAGCGCAGCGGGCACAGCCTGTTAGTTATAGATAAAATAAAAGCGTGTGCTTTAATTTTAAAAATTGAAATACGTTTTGTATTATTTATATATGCATATATATTTTTTTCCATCGGGGGGGGGGGGGGGGCACTCAATTCTGAAAAAGCAGAATTCCTATTTCTAATAATGTGTTTATTTTATGTATTTTTTTTTTTTTTTTTTGTAGGTATCGATTTCATTGATTAGAAATTTTACTTAAATTCTATGAATACGATTTGAATCGCATGGAAAAGATTACATATATGAGTATTATCCAAGAAGTATTTTTTTCACGACAAGTAAAAAGAAACAAAACACAATGACCTTGAAAGATTTTTTGTAAAAGATATAGCAATGTTTCACCTGGCTCTCAACATTAGAACCAACGGAATTGTAACACTTGTTATAATTTGAGATTAGTTTTTGTAGTCTAGTGTCATAGAAGTGTGCCGCATGGAAATGGAAAAAACTTGTCATAGTTGTCGGTCCACATCACCCCAAAACGACCTTTGCTGACCTTATCGTTGTACCGCTGGCTCATCTATGACACTGCACTACAAAAACTTATGCCACGGTATGAATTGTATTACAATTCAGTTTGTTCTGATGTTTAGAAGTAGCTGAAAAATTGTTGTAACTTTACTATAAATCGTTCTAGGTAATTATGTTTGATTTCTTTTTACGGCCCGGGGGAATCTTCTTTCCTGGATGACCAATATATATAGGGGTGCCACAAAAATGACCGATGATTTTAAAATACAATAACTTGCAAACGGTGACAGATATTTAAAAAATTCGTGCAGGAGTGTTATGCAAGATTTCAGGAGTCTGTATGCTTCTACTCTGAGTTTTAGTTATAAATAGCATCGAAAGATGGCGCTGCAAGCAACTACCGCTTAATCAAGGCTCAATTTTTCGGGCTCTCTCTTCTTCCATGCGGAAAAAGGAGATTAAAATGTTTTGAATATATCCCGATGTACCAAAAATTGCGTCTGCTCTGTGCACCTATTGCTCTCAGCGCTATCTATTGTTTGAAATTCGAACTAAAATAAAAAAATCCCAGTAAAAAAAAAAAAAAAAAAAAAAAAAAAAAAAAAAAAAAAAACTCCTGACTTTATGCTTCCTGCAAGAATTTTTTAAATATCTGTCACCGTTTGCAAGCTTTTGAATTTTTAAAACATCGGTCATTTTTGGGGCACCCCACTACGAGGAATTGAATGCAAAATAATTTCATTTGCTTTTATATTCCATAATAAACTTTTAACATTGGATAATTCATACAAAAGTTTAATAAAGTGCTTAACTATAATAGAATATTTAAAAAATATTTATCTTTGTAAATGTTTCTTAGAATCCAAGAAAGAGTTAAATAATACCCTTAAATGTTTCTGTTAAAGGAATACAGAAAATTTCAAAAAGGTTGAACAAATTTGTGACAGAAATCGATTTAATATTGAATATCGAATAAGAACCGGAGAATGACAGTAAAACTAAGATCGACAGGTTTATATACCTTAAATAAAAGTTATTTAAAAGTTTCATCTTCAAACGTCGAAAATTCGATATTTACTTATTTATTCAGAGCCAACCTTAATTAGCGAAATCTGATTACTTCACTTGATTCGCTTACAATATGTTTGGGGCATTCTCACAAACTTTGAATTTCATGTCCCTGAATAATAATTTTTATTTTAATACACTTTTTTTCTGTTTGTTTTATTTCATATACTGGGGAACATCCAATTGCATGATTCCACAACAATATTAACGAGATAAATAAGTTTTTGACGATGTTGGGGGGTCCAAACACCTGGAAAACTACCGTCCCGTGTCCCTGACGCTGTTTTGTAAGTTTGGAGCTGTCTGGATAAACTTGTTTCCATAAAAATAAATCGATGTACTTTTTTTAACTGGAACTATTGTTTTATATAAATATGTAGCTAAAAATTAACCTGCACACATTTTTAGGGTTGTTATTATTTTTTAAACTCTGTCCCTGGGTTTTAGATTCCTTACCTTCCCTCTTCTAAAATTATATAGAAAATCATTTCAGATGCAGCCACAGATTTTTTTTCAAGTTTTTTCTCATGCAGAAGTATGCTAGAGAAATAATGTCTAAAATTCTTTGGAAGGAAATTTACTGTAGAATTTAAATCAGCATTTAAATATCAATTTCAAGCATCGCGGCTTTATTGGTAATCTCAGCGTCCCCAAGGTTTATTCTTGCACATTTCGAGGTAAATTTAAAAAAAAATTAATTTAATCCAATGTTGACTACTGTTTTTAAAAATGAATTAACATTGTGTCTATCACTTAGTGTTAACATCATTTTCCTAAAAATATGTGGCAATTATCCTTTCCGTACCATCCTTACCGTCCTTTTTTTTCCATTTCGTCCCTTTTTTCCTATACCATCCCCTTTTCTTACCTTACTGCCTCTTTTTTAGCACCCCTTTAAGACAATGTTATACAAAAATTTTGTATTAAAAGTACTATATTGTTATTATTTCTTATTTGATATCCTGTAGGCACTATGCAAATTCGTTATAATTAAAAATTTAGAAGAAAATAAAAAAGTTATAGGGGTAAAATGGTAAGGAAAATTAAACTCGCAAGTTTAACTTAAACCTCAGTTAAATAAAAAAAATTTCGCTGTTGACCATTTTTTTCTTTATTTTGAATCATTAAGGCATTCGTCTATCAGATTAAAATGTTATTTTAGCAAGATAAATTTTAAGTAAAATAATGCTTTAAAAAGTGATAAAATATCTAAGTGATAAATATTAAGATTGACTATCGTTTCGTCGCACCAACGGCGACATTTCCACAATCATTTATGATAGAAAATATTTTCATATAATTTAAAAACAATAAATATAGTAAATAATGTCACGAGACATGATGCATAATGAAACGCATTGCAAACATAAAATTAAATTAAAATTAAATTAGCTATTTGTGAGTGTGGATTAATTTTTACTATTTTTATTAAAATTACATAGCATCTTTCCAAATAGCTCTTTCCAAATTTTAGGTAAATTAAGGGACACTGAATCATTGCAAATAACATAAAATTAAATTAAAATTAAATTAGCTATTTGTGAGTGTGGATTAATTTTTACTATTTTTATTAAAATTACATAGCATCTTTCCAAATAGCTCTTTCCAAATTTTAGGTAAATTAAGGGACACTGAATCATTGCAAATATTCTTGTTGCGTAAAAATATCTCGATTGATTCTCAGATTATGGATGGTAAATAAAATATTGATGTATAAATTAACTTGCTATTTTTAAAATCGATCTGTAACGGTTCGAAGAGTGTCTAAGCGGTCTAAGGAATGAGAATTTTTAATCATGTGGTAAGCTTCCCAAAAATCAAGATCAAGTTTAGAAGAATATTTTTTTTAATGATGGCTGGGGAAAAATCGAACCTTTGTTGAGAAGACCAAGAATGTTGAGCAATAGAAGAATGATTAAGAACCTGATCTTTAAGATAACCTCCATGCTCTTTAAAACGAAATCTAAGAGCACGTTTAGTCTGGCCAATATAAGAAAGAACACACTGGCAAGAGATTTGGTAAATACACCAGTTATCTAGGCGATCAATAGGGTGTTTGAGATTTGAAAAAGTGATTTTATTAACAGGAGAAAAAATAACATTAAAATCAAACTTTTTAAAGATTTTAGCAACTTGCTGACTGATTTTAGGAAAAAATGGTAACACAACTGGAGTATTAGAGTTGGAATTAGAATGCTTTTCAGAACGGACGGATTTCGTCAATTTCTTATAAATAGAATTATATTAGAGGAATAACCACGATCAACGGCAATAGCTTTGAGGTAATTAAGATCTACACTAAGCAACTAAGGAGTGGAACAAATATTGGTAGCCCGAAAAACAAAAGTATTGAAAGCAGTGAATTTCTGGTTAAAGGTATGAGAAGAATACTTGTGAGGTGCGAGACTGACAACAAAAGGTTTACGAAAGACGGTAGTCTGAAAACTATTTTCACAACGAACATCGAGCACATCCTGGAAAGAAAGACAGTTATTGCTCTCAATTTCAGAGGTAAGTTGAACGCAGGGATCAATGGAGTTCATAATAGAGAGAATATGATTAATATCCGAATTCATTTCAACCAGGACATAAACATCATCAACATAACGAACATAGAACGGAAATTTTAAAATTTCAAAAAGTTTGACCTCAAAATAGTGCATATAAAAATCGCATAAAATTGGACTAAAAGGATTACCCACAGCCAAACCGTCAATCATACGGAAGAATTTACCATTGAAAACAAAAGTATTTTGCGACAAGCAAGCTCGAGTCGGAAGGATAAGCTCCCCGATATCATAATCAGAGAAATGGAATTCACAAAGCCTTTTCTTGAAGCAATCTAAAGCCTCATCAACCGGAACATTTGTAAATAATGATTTAACATCAAAAGAAACCATCATATGACCCTGCGACTTAAAATTATGAAGTTTATTTTAATAAAATCAAGAGAATTCTTAACAGTGAAGCAGTTACTGCTCAAAAGTGGGGAAAAAACAGAAACAGAGCCATCTTCCATTATTCCTGCTAATTTTAAGAATCTCTTATTCCGTCTATTGGCATTGTGCCAGGTTTTATGCTTTACCTAAGGTCCATTAACTTGACATTCCTTTTAGACCTATTGTCTCTAGTATCGTTACAGCTTCTTAGAAGATTGCCAATTATTTAGTTTCTGTTTTTTTCCACTTTTGATCGGTAACTGTTTCACTGTTAAGAATTCTTTTGATGTTGTTAAAAAACTTCGTAATTTTAAGCCGCAGGGTCACATGATGGTTTCTTTTGAAGTTAAATCATTATTTACAAACGTTCCGGTTGATGGGGCTTTAGATTGCCTCAAGAAAAGGCTTTGTGAATTCCATTTCTCTTATTTTGAAATTGAGGAGCTTATCCTTCTCACTCGTTCTTGCTTGTCACAAAATACTTTTGTTATCAATGGTAATTTTTTCCGTATGATTGGCGGTTTGGCTATGGGTTATCCTCTTAGTCCAATTTTATGCGATATTTTTATGCACTTTTTTGAGGTCAAACTTTTTGAAATTTTAAAATTTCTGTTCTATGTTCGTTATGTTCATGATGTTTATGTCCTGGTTGAAATGAATTCGGATATTAATCATATTCTCTCTATTATGAATTCCATTGATCCCTGCATTCAATTTACCTCTGAAATTGAGAGCAATATCTGTCTTTCTTTCCTGGATGTCCTTGCTATTCGTTGTGAAAATGGCTTTCAGACTACCGTCTTTCGTAAACCTTTTGCTGTCAGTCTCCCACCTCACAGGTATTCTTCTCATCTCCCTAATTATAAATTCGCTGCTTTCAATACTTTTGTTTTTCGGGCTACAAATATTTGTTCCAATCCTCAGTTACTTCGTGCTGAACTCCTGCTGAATTACCTCAAATCTATTTCTGTTGATCGGGGTTATTCCTCTAATATTATTGATTCTATTTATAAGAAATTGACGAAATCCGTCCATTCTGAAAAGCATTCTAATTCCAACTCAAGTACTTCAGTTGTGTTACCATCATATATATTATAAAGCAGTAAGATCTAAAAGTTCCGCCCGAATGTTTTCAAAAACTACCCGGTGGATTTTTTTTTTGCAAATAGTGTCATTCGATAGAGAATATTTACGTGGTGGTTTATAAGTAAAATATACAGGGATAACTATGATTTTTGGTAATAAATTTCGTATTTTATTGGTATTTTGAACGAAAAGGTTGCCAGCGGTCATTTTTTGGCGAAAGGTTTGTCGGTTAAAGAATTGAAATAGTTATCCGTCCGTTAGAAAATAATACAAATACCTCGCAAATAAGTGAAAAAAAAATACTGATATTTAATTAAAAAAGACAACAAAAAAAAATGTTTTAATGAGACACAATATCATAAAACGAAAATATTTAATTTAAACATGAAATAAATAATTTTAATGATTAAAAATATAATTTATTGTGAAATTTTACAATTTATACAGTATTTAGCGAATTATCGCCTGCGTTACGTTAAAAAAATGAATCTGAAAATTTGATTAGGCTAATTTTGAATTACAATTTTTTTTTTTTTTAGTTCTTCTTTTTTTTTTTTTTTTTTTTTATCTAACTGCCACGTCATGTGATTTACAGGAGAAATAAACAGATGTAATTGTAAAAGTTACTGTATTTACGATTTCTAATTTATGTTTGTCGCCAAACAATGTTTAGCTAATTTTTTTTAAAGCCAAAAATGCACAAGTGTGACATTAGCTTGAGGATTTTCGCAATAATGGTGTTTTTTCAAGTGATCGAGATCATTTTCGGAGTACATTTATATATTCAATTATAAGTTATATAGATATTAGTTAATATTTTAAAATTAGAATCAAATATCTAAATTTTAGTTTGAATTTCTGATATTTACCATCCATAATCCGAGAATCAATAGAGATATTTTTACGCAACAAGAATATTTGCAATGATTCAGTGTCCATAGAATTACCTAAAATTTGGAAAGAGATGCTATGTAATTTTCGTAACAATAGTAGAAATTAATCCACGCTCGCAAATAGCCAAGGTAATTTTATTTTTATTTTATATTTTGCAATGCTTTTCGTTATGCATGTTGTCTCGTGACATTGTTTACCATGTTATTGTTTTGAAAATTAATCCACGCTCACCAATAGCTAATCCAATATTTTAAATTAATTTTATGTTTACAATGTTTTTCATTATGCATCAAGTCGCGTGACATTGTTTACTATGTTTATTGTTTTTAAATTATGTGAAAATATTTTCTATCGTTGAATGATTTTGAAAATGTTGCCGTTTGTGCAACGAAACGATCGTCAATCTTAATAAAGATTTTCTATCCCTATTTATAGCATTTTTTAACTTTATCTGAGAATTTGGTATATTTTTATTATATGGGCTTTGGCGAGATAGGGAAAAAGGCCTTGGCGAGTGAAGTGAATTTTTTGTATATTTACTGGCAACCTATTTACTTTTCATATCATAAAAGCATTTTTTTTCAATATTTATGATATTTATTTAATATAAAGAAGAGCTATTTATCGACATTTTAATACGAACAGAAATAGTTTGTAGTACTTCTTGATTATGCCGTCGACCAAAAAAATATCGCCAAATTATAAAATTAAATGCTAATAATGAGTGATCGTAACTGTCAAATTTACTTGACTTTAAACACTTTACACGTGTTTTTTACGTCATCAAGTGATTTTTAATTCGACGTTTTATTTTTATTAATGTTTTAATAATTTATTTGGTACTTCTTAGTTATCCCGTCGACCAATTTCGCCAAATTGTATAAATGGCCAAACCACTCGCCAAATTATACACATTGACATAATTTTTATTTTAAATAACGAAAGAACAAATAAATTAGTAAAACATTAATAAAAATACAAATAAAACGTCGAATTAATGATTTTATTGGCCATTATTGGCATTTAATCTTACAATTAATTAATTAATGGCAACGATTATTGGCATTTAATCTTACAATTTCGTGGCAGTAATTTGGTCGACGGAAAAACTAAGAAGTACCATTTATTTTTTCTTTCGTTGTCTATAGTAATAAAAGAACACATCGTTCTGTCTGTCTGCGTGTCTGTCTGTGTGCGATAGCTAGCGAAATCTACCGCACGTAGAAGTCTGAAAATTTAGGTGAGGTTTGTTCAAGATAGGTCCTGATTCACCTTAGGCTCGGACTTTTAATTATTTAAGGGCCAGGGCCCTTGGGCCCCTTAAACTTTTTATGCACAAAATTGTTAATAACTTTCCTCCTTTTTATTCAATCTTCTTCGTTCTCGGGTAGCACTCACCATATAGTTATTCTCGCCATTCTACTTTCCAGTTATGTCCCTGGATCCTAGGGGCCCGATACAGGGTCCCTTGATTTTTTGCGCTAATAAATTGTTAATAAATCGCTTCCTTTTAATCCGATCTTCATTTTTGTGGTCCTTTTTCCATTTAGTTATTATCACGTTTCTACATTCCAGTTAAAACCCCGGGGCCCCCTAGGGAATCGCAGGGCCCAGTCCAGGGTCCCTTGAACTTTTTGAGCGCCAAGCATTTTTCACCCCCTAATTTTCTCACCTTCTAAGCGAATAATTTTATACTTGAGTCTTGGGGTTTTATACCTGGAACCACACCCCCATATTTTTATTGGGGCCCTAGGGCCCTTTTTTAAACATTTCCCCAATATTTCATGCATTTCTTTAAAATATTATTCTAACGAATAATTCATACCCTATGCTTAATTTTGACTGAAGTTCTAAAGCGAGTACTAAGACATTTTAACATGTTTTCATGTTAGGGCCCTTTTTTAACTATGAATTGGCCCATTTTGGTCCCCCTATTGTAGCTCCCTTAAAAATGGTCCGATTCTCTAGCTTTTATTTTCTAACAACTTCTTAGGTGCTCCAGCTACTAAATGAACGACAAAACAATTTATCAGACTTCAGCTACCACCAATTTTGAATATTAATAGACTTCTTGGGGCCCCTGGGGCGGATTTTTTTAAAAAAGGATCCGAATTTCTTGAAATTTTCTTTAACATAGTTCTAGAATCCTCTGATTACTTTAATAACTACTAAAAATATCTTTATACCCAATAACATGCCAGTTAAGCCCTGGCCTTTTGGGGCCCGCTTTCGGACCCTTTGAAAT
Organism: Maratus speciosus; assembly: GCA_963932465.1. Classification (NCBI taxonomy): domain Eukaryota; kingdom Metazoa; phylum Arthropoda; class Arachnida; order Araneae; family Salticidae; genus Maratus; species Maratus speciosus. The sequence continues at coordinate 46,939,131 of OZ010786.1, read as the reverse complement.
TTTTACATCTTAAATTGTTAATTAATTGCCCCCCTCTTAATAAAATCTTCAATTTAGGAACCCTTTTTCCATTTAGTTATTCCCCCGTTTATATATTCCCGTTAAGACCCTGGGGCTCCTATGATCCCGTAGGGCCAAAGGTCGCGGTCCAGGGCTTTTGAGTTTTTTGTGCGTCATGCATATTGCATCAACTAATTTTCTCACCTTCTCAGTGCATAATTTTAAAGTTGAGTCTTGCACTCTTCTTCCAGGACCAACACCCTCATTTTTTTATTGGGGCCCTTTTTTACGCATTTAATTAAAATATTATTCTAACGAAAAATTAATATCCTATGCTTAATTTTGACTATATGTAGATCTAAAGTGTTAAGTATTAAGATATTTTAACATGTTTTCATTTCAGGGCCCTGCCTTTAACAGTCAGTTCGCCCCTTTTTGGGCCCTCTATTATAGCCCTCTTAAAAACGGTAGAATTCACTAGCTTTTATTCTAACAACTTCTTAGGTCCTCCAACTACTACATGAACAACAAAAAATTATCAGTCTTCAGTTATCAACAATTTTGAATATTAAATCGCCTTCTTGGGCCCTTGGTGCTGCTTCTTTAAAAATGATGTGAATTGCTTGCAATTTTCTTTAACATAATTCTAGCGTCTTCTGATTACTTTAAAAACTACTCAAAAGCATCTTTTCCAAACTACATGCAAATCCCTGACCCCTTGGAGCCCGGTACAGGGCCCCTTAAAGCTTTTGCAGTATAAATTGTCAATAAATTGTCCCTCTTAATCTTTATTTTTGGCTGTTTCATTTTCCATTTAGTTATTCTCCTGTTTCTATAATCCAGTTAAAATCCTGATACAACCTAGGGTCCCGTTTGGTCCGATCCGGGCCCCTTGAACTTTTTGTGTGCCACGTATTTTTTACCCCCTAATTTTGTCAGCTTCTCATTGCATAATATTAAAATTGAGTATCGGTCTATTCTCCCGAGTCCAACACCCGCATATATTTATTGAGGCTCTAGGGCCCTTTTTTAAGCATTTACCCGATTTTTTGCGCATTTCTTTAAGATATTATTCTAATGATTAATTCATACTCTATGCTTAATGTTGCCCGGTCATTCTTTATACCTCAGCTACCACATTTTTCGAACATTAATCTCCTTTTTCAGCATCAACTTACGTCTACTCACTACAGCCGTAAATTAAAAATCGCGTTACTTTAGATAAGCGATGTCATCCGTTTATTAAATATCGTCTTAATGTTAAAAGTAATTCATGAAATTTACAAGGGGAGGGGGCATCTTCCACCGCTTGGGGAAGCATTCTTTCCTCGGGTTCTAAGGGGCCAATTTCAACGGGATTTGGTTCTTTCAACTTAGATTACAATTCAGCTACTCTCTGTATTATGAAATTTTATCCTTAGGCTTCAGTTACCCACATTTTCTAACGATTCTAACGATTCTTAATTATTAATGGTGCATTTTGTTTTATTCTATCAGTTTGATTACTACGAGGTTTCGCTCACTCAACTTGGTTTTCGATTGTCTCTGGCATGTGCGGGGCACTTCCTGTAAATGCTGCCATAGGTAGCGGGGACCCAGGTTACAGGTTCCTTCGGAAAGAAGTTTGTTGGAAACACACTAGACGCTGCGGAAGGCGATGGGGATACCGAAATAAGGTTCATTTTAAAAAAATTCAAAAGATATAAAATCATACAAACTTGAGTTTTGCTTAAGGTAATTATTTACAAACCCCAGGCAACGCTGGGCGGGTCAGCTAGTTTTTTCCTAAAATCAGACAGCAAGTTGCTAAAACCTTAAAAATGTTTGATTTTAATGTTATTTTTTCTCCTGTTAATAAAATCAATTTTTCAAATCTCAAACACCCCATTTATCTCCTAGATAACTAGGGTATTTACCAAATCTCTTGTCAGTGTGGTGGCCTTTCTTATATTGGGCAGACTAAACGTGCTCTTAGATTTCGTTTAAAAGAGCATGAAGGTTATGATAAAAATCAGGAACTCAAACATTCTTCTATTGCTCAACATTCTTGGTCTTCTCAACATAGGTTCGATTTTTCCTCAGCCATCATTATCCAAAAATGTTCTTCTAACCTTCATCTTGATTTTTAGGAAGCTTACAACATCATTAAAAATTCTCTCTCTAGTCAATGACTTTTCTAGTACTCCTGATTTTCAGCATTAATAATTTTCCCCTTTTTTGGTTTCTTTTTCTCTCTTTCTCTGGTAGATGTCGCTACTTGTCCACCGAGTCGTTTCCACTGCTTCTCTCTCATTGGTTGTTTTTGGCGCCTCCTCTACCCGCATAGGGTATATAAGCCAGCGCGTCTCTGTCTATCATTTTGCTCAGCCTTGCTTTTTCTAGCACGCTGTTCCTTTTACTTTATCTTGTACTGAAGAAGAATCTCGCTAGTAGATTCGAAACAGCTGTTTGCTACTTTTCACGTATTATTTGGGGATTTTTAAACGTTGATTTTTCTGTTTTTTAATATTGTTGCACAAAGTATTTATTTGCTATTTTTATATCATAAATTAGTTTTTTAATGTTATTGTTAATTAGATGAGAAGAACATAAACATTTATTCTATATAAATGATTAAGGATTATATTACGATAAACAGAATTATGAAGAAAAAATTTAAAATTAGTAAATGTATTAACTTGGAATTTAAATTGTTTACGTTTATCATACAGATCAGTTATTGTTTTGTTTTCTTTTATTGTAATTTTAAGATCTAAAAAGTTAATTGTATTATTAGATACGAGATTTTCCGTTAATTCTAAATTAGTAGGATAATCTACTGGAAATAGAGAAAAATTACTTTGATCAGTGGTAATTAAAATTATGTCATCAATATAACGATATAAATGCAGATTACTATTAGTAAAAGTTCGTTCATAGTGATATAAGTATAAGTCTGATAATAAACTGGATGCACATCCACCTTGTGATATACCGACGTTCTGTAAATATAATGTGTTATCTTGAAAAATATAATTATTATAGATAATGAAATTTGTTAAAGCATTAAAATAGGCTATATCTATTATATATATATATAAACTATTTTACAACAATTTTCGGCTTTAACAAAGGAAAAAGAATTAGAAAAACTCTAAAATTGGATCCATTAGATAATGAAGTCAATTCCGTAAAAATAATGTCTAACTCTGACGCCGGTATTTGAACCGGGAACATTTGATTAGCAGACAGATGCTTTACTATGGAGCCATATAGCACACAAGTGAAAGGGACCGACATTAAAGTTCAATTTTAAAATCTAAATCGGAAAAATCGTCTGATGTCATTAAATTATTTCGTTTAATAAAAATACTATAAGACTTTTTCAAAATTTTATGATTTTTCGAGGGGTCAGAGGTATTTAGCTCTATAAGTATACAAAATTTGAAGTCTCTAATTTATACTGTTTCTGAGATTGCAGACTGTGACGGACAGGCAGACAGACAAGGGATTGAGACTAATAAGATTTCAAATGTAAATACGTACGAGGAATAAACCAAAATTACGTCCACTAATAATCCTATCACAATATTAAAATATTTATTTGCTTAAAAAGACGTTATAAAAAACACATTAAAAGTAAATTAAAAATCTATATTGACATGTTTGAACTTTTTCGCTGAGTCGTCATCAGAATGCATAACAGAAAATTACAAATACAATTCATATGGAAAATGGAAAAAAATCATCGAATATAAACAAGTAATCATATAACGCGCCCGACATTTTCACTATCGCACGTGTTCCCTCTATGCCGGGACTCCATAAGTTTCCCAACCATTCTACTCATAAATTCAGGATATGAAAAGGTAATGTATCGTTATAAGCTCCTGAACCTCTTAAATAAATTTCAATGGACTCTCTTATAAATAATTGTAAATAAAAATTAGATTATCCTACTCTCGTTAAAAAGTATGTTAATGTTCTTTATTTGATTCAACAGGAATAAAGCAGTGTTACCTCTATTATATTTTATGTCCGCTATCTATTCTTTACATCTGATAATGAATTTTCGTTGAGTTATACCTATATAATGATTTTTGATTCCATCCTTCCCTAATAAATGGAATCATATAAATTCTTCACAGGTCATCCCTATTAATAGGATTAGTAGGGCATTTAAAAGTATCTTTAGCATTTAAAAGGATCATTAATTTCGGAGGAGGCTTCGCGATCAAACATAAACCAAAATTTCTTAAGAGTCTTTTAAGCAAATAAACATTTTAATATTGTAATACGATTTCGTCAGATGAACGAAATCCTAAAAAGAGGATTTGGAAATCTACAAAACTAAAATGTCTATTGACCGCCGCTAATTTCCGGAAAAGGCTGCTGCGCGACCGTCCCTTTACATTCGCAACACTACCACGGAACGGTATCGGTAATGTTCATGGAAGATGTCACAGAAAGAATTTAAAAGCTAAATTTGATATGTTTAAGATCCGATCAGCGGGTCGGATAGAGTTGGAGCGTTTATGGGGGCTGGTCACTCAACTTCGAAATTCTCCTCCGTAATGTTAAGTCTATAGACTTTTGATGCATTCGTATATTTAAAATATCTTATCGGGAAATTCATATTTTTAACATCTTTTTTCTGTGTACTCTTCTTAAAGGATGTCTCTTTTTTTCTTATTTTTCAAAATATTTCTAAAATCTATGCTGAATTTATTATTTTCTGTGTTGAAAGCGGGCGAAATGTGAGCAAGATTTTAACACTTCCTATAAAATTAAGTCTATACTTAAGAAATATTTTGAGAACTAAGAAAAAAAAAGAGACATCTTTTAGGAAGTGTACACAAAAAATAGAATTTAAAATTATTAATTTCAAAGGAGATATTTTAAATATACTAATGCATCAAATGGCCATAGACTTTACATTAGTGAAGGGAAATCGGAAGCTGAGTGACCAGCCCCCTTAATACCTCGGGGGCTGCCAGATCATTATAGCTATTCTGTGGTAATGTTTTAGCGCCGAAACTAGAATTTGGTGTTTTAAAAACAGGCATATGTAAAGAAAGAAACAGTAAACATAATGAATAACACGAAAGAACTAATAAATAATAATAAATTTTGAAATATATTTTATATAATATTCAGAGCTAGGTAACATGAAGTGCTGTTGGTTTAACGCATTTTTTTAATACTATCACAATTACTGATTAGTAATCTTCTCTTTATTTAAACACGGAATGTCTGTCATTAAATAAAACAAACATTACTATCAGAGTAGGTATTTTTATGTTCAGTCCAGTTCAACCTTAATTTTAAGTAGAATTTTTTACCTATTTAATTGAGAAAATTATTGCAAATATTATGATTAAAGAAGATGATTATAAATTCTGTGATTAAAATATTAAATTTATAATTTATAATCTGAAATATCGGAGTCAGACTAAATACGATATATATGCTTTGAGAAATGTATTTTTAATTAAAGAATACCTAAATTTTTGAAAATCAAATAGTTTCATTTTTATGACAAATAAAAATGCTTTTCCTCTCCTTTTTTTTTTTACAGATCTCAAAAAAGTTATTACATAATTAAAACTTAATTCTTCAGCATATAAAATTTTAAACGACTTGACCCGCTTTTATGCCTCTTTAAACTTAAATGAAAAAAATAATTGAACGTGCGTGTTACTAAAAACGATTCATTGAACAAATTTAGTCTTTCAATTTGCTTAGTTAATTTTATCATTGTATCGGGACAAAAAGTCTTTGAAAAAAGAACGGAATATACTGTATAATTGAAATTTCATTAAATTCCATAAATTCACTGCAATATGAAATCCTATTGGCAAATAGAATTCTTGAAATATTGCTGAAAAAAATCTGTTACTTTTATTGAATTAAGCCACCATCTGTTTGTTTTACAGGTTTTCGTTTTCTATTTGTGTTTTTTTTCTAGTTTTAACCAAAATAAACTATGACATAAACAAAATTATTTAAATGGAATTGGAATTCAGTAGTACATAAAATTTTGATGACAAAAAAAAAAAAAAAAAAAAATAAAGTAACTAAATAAAAAAATGTCAAGAATAATTTTGTTGAATTTGAATAATTTGAAGTTAAAGATTTTGTAGATTTTTAAAATACTTTTATATGATATAAAATTTATAATTTCAAAAAAAAAAAAAAAAAAAAAAAGCTATTTAACAAGTTACAACGACCATTTAGAAAATTATTTTTTCAAAGATTAAAATTTAAGACATAAAAAATCGCACGGAGTTGATCATACATTACGTACGCCATGAATTAAACATTAATAGTGTTATTACACGTAAAAATTCCAAGCGACAAAAATCGCCTGCGACTCGTACGTATTATCCACCTGAAACTTATGGATTATCCAAGCATTTCCTTGGCTGTTCGAGAAAAGGCTTTTCAATCGTCAGATTTCCAAGAAATCTGACGGCCCATTTTAAATGAAATTTCATTCTTAAACTTCTAAACATCCCACAATATTACTATTTACACCGTCGTATAGAGACAAAAATGTACTTTAAAATGCAATTTGTTTGAAAGCTTTATCTCAATTTGTTTCTTAGTTTTTAATTTTTTTGTAGTTTTTATTACTTTTTTGTCATAGTGGCAACAGAAGGTATCCATATCTGTTGAAAATAAAGATAAATACGTATTACTGTATAGACAAATCGGAAAACGAATAAAATGATGATTAAACCAATAAAAACTTTCAGATATGCTTTTGATTTCCAACCCTGACGAGGACAATAACCATTTTTCCAAATGGTTAAAAAAAACTAGTAATCGGTGATTTAATATAAAAACGTAAACAAATTAATATTTTATGACTGAGATATTGAAATTTTTATACATACTTAAATGCTATATTTTGATAAATAATAAATATAATAAAATGACTACATGCTTTACAAAAATAATATTTTGTTGGCAGTTACAAACGAAAGAAAATTTTTAGATCCATATTTTCACAATTACATTTTACAATAAATTTCAAAATAATATTTTTTATTCAGCTACATAAAATAATTTTGAAATTGAGAATCGAATAAATATGCTGTATGTTATTAAATATATGTAGTAGTATTTGGATATTTGAATAACTTATAAAGCTGAAATGAGAATGGCGATTATTTTTAAGTACTATAAAACTCGCTATGACGGTATAAAAGAGAAGAAAAAATCTTTCCAATTGGAGCGTTTTTACTCTTTCATTTAGAAATGTATAAAGTGGAGTGAAAAAAAAAAACGAAAATCGGAAAATCAAAATGTAATACCGCGCAAAAGATGGACATGCTCCTCAGTAATTAAACTGTACAAATTTTTCGAAATAAAATTTTATTTTCTGGTAGCCTCGGCCCGGCCAATTTTGGCGAAATTAGTCAAAAATACCTTGTACAACTTATAAATTGAAATAAAAATAAAGTTGGAAAATTAAAATATCATACCGAGGAAAAATTGCGTATGGTACGTAGCACAATGCCTGCGCAGTTTTTCGAAAACAAATGATATCTTCCAGGACCACAGTCATTCAAAATTTCGAAATAATTGCTGTAAATTCTCTTTTATCTGCTGTACATGAATACGTCACACAAGAAGCAAGAGTGCGGTACAAACATTTTATCTATGAAATGTACACAAACAATTAAAATTAAAGAAAGAAAAACAAATACTTAAATCTGTTAAAAGTGTTAAAAAATTTTAAAGTTTAATTAAATCAGTTTCTGCTCTTTAAAACAAAAATTTAAATATTCGAAATGTTTTGGTTAGGTGTTTACTGTTGGTCATGTTAGAGTTTTGTAACCTTAAAATCTGCCATAACCTTAAAATACCATTAAAATAACTTATTATAAAATTCATTTAATACGTCGATTAGTAGCAATACATTTTAGAATGAGTTATAAATGCATTATTTTATCTTTTCCAAAAGCAATATTGGTAACACAAAACAAAAATATTTATAAAAGGATGATTTATTTTGCCTTTGCATATTTTCAGCTTTCTTAGAGTTGGGGGGAGGGATTTTTTAATTCGGAAATATTCCTATATTTCTATTGTAATAACATTATATTTGTATATTTCCTATTTCTACAAAATACTAGGAAAATTATTTAAAGTAAAAAATTTGAGCGGGGTTATGAATATTGCATAAAATCCCTATAAATTAAGATTTAATTAATCCGTCTAAATCCTTCAATCCTTTTAAAATCCTTCTAAAAATTATTAAATGATTATGTAAATCTTCTAATATAGTTTCAAAAATTCACGAAAAATGCTCTAGAAGATAAAATTTTCCTAAATTAATAATTCAGTGCACAAAGGGCTAAACTTGATTTTGAAAAAAATCTATGCAGACATATTACATAACCATATACAACTTTTCTGCGGTATGTCATTTTTATTTTACAACTTTATGTTTACTTCAATTTATAAGATGTACAAGGCATTTTTGGTGAATTTCGCAAAAAATGGGAGGCGGAGGCACCGGAAGATATAATTGATATTTAAAAAACTGCGTAGTTTTATTACTGAGGTCCACACCCAACAACTTTTGGCTGTATTACATTTTTATTTTCCGATTTTAAGCTTTTTCTCCCCACATTAATCTATGATATTCATTTTTATATATTTCCATATCAATCATGATGTATGGAATGCATTTTGCTGCATTGAAAGAACTAAAATGGAATACACAACTAAATTTATTTAATAACGGGGGGGGGGGGGGACTGCCCGCTGCGCCAACCCCGGAGCAATACGTGCTTTAAGGGTCTTACGGCAATCCTGCGCTTGGCTCACTTTGTTTTCTAATAGTATTTTATTAATATTCAAAAAAATTTAATTCATTGCCGAAACGTCAGTGAAGGCTTACTGTGGAGACACGAAAAGTTTTGGTTTCCGTTAGTCTGTCTGTCTGTTCCGCGATAACTGCCGTAAAAAGCATCCGATTATCTTAAAATTAAGGATGCATGTTGGTGAAATCCCCGGATTTAGCTGTATAGTTTTGGTTAAATTTGGTTCATTCGTTCGGAATATATAGAACATTTTATTTTACGACTTAATGCTTTCCTACAGCAATTCAGACGATTTTTCCATTTTTATTTGTTGAAAAGAAATGGCTCATATGATTAAAGGATTTAAATGCTAAATTAAGGATGAGGAAATTTCCTAATTAGAACCATACATTATTCCTAGTAGTTTGAAATTTTGTGTATACATTTGTCAGAGTTTTTAAATTCGGTGTATATCTTATGGAGGGATTTTATATATGTGTTTCAATAATTGCCGAAACGTCAGTGAAGGCTTACTGTGGAGACACGAAAAGTTTTGATTTCCGTTTGTCTGTCTGTCTGTCTGTCTGTCCGTCTGTTCCGCGATAACTGCCGCAAAAAGCATCCGATCGGCTTGAAATTAATGTGGCATGTTGATGAGGTACTCGGACTTAGCTGTATGGTTTTTGGTTAAATTTGGTTCATTCGTTCGGGAAATATAGAACATTTTATTTTGCTCTGTAATGCTTTTCAATGGCAAGTCAGACGATTTTCAAATTTTCATTTGTTGAAAGAAATGGCTCATATAAAAAATGGATTTAAATGGTAAGTTTTTGATGCTGAAATTTTTAAATAAGAGTAGTAAATTATTCCTATTAGTTTGCAATTTTGTCAAAACATTTGTCAGAGCTTTTAAATTAGGTGTGTAACTTATGATGGAATTTTATACATGTGTTCGAATAATATAAAACATTTTATTTTATGAATTTACTTATATTTCATTTTTTTTCTTTTAACCGTTGCGTAGCAACTATATCTCATCTAAAAATATCATAAATGTGAAAGTATGTATGGTTTTTAAAGTCAAAACAAAGTTAAAAGGAATGAATTAATGAATGCCTTTGTATAGATATTTGCATATAGATTGATTTAAACGCAGAAATGAAAATAGTATTTATATACTATATGGAATAATATCTTTATTTATATATTCAACTATTTTGATTATAAAGGAAAAAGTTCGTTATTTTCATACAGAATAAACTGACATTATTCTGTTAAACTTTATAAACTTTATTGTTGCCAAAAAAAAAAAAAAAGGGTATAACAATTTCTCCCAAAGAGTTCATTTTAATTTGTAAGATTTTCACGTGCAAAGGGAAAATGCAGCAAATTACAAATAATAAAAAAGATAAATAGGACAGGAATGAATACATATAAACATTTCACACCAAATACCACCTAAATTAATTTTTGTAGTGGTATTTTCCCACACTACGAAGAAAGATTCCTCGATTTACACGATTTTTCTTGGCCTTCCTTTTCTCATTGGTTGCGATTTCATTTTCGCAATTGCGTATATTAATTGGCACAAAATTTTACATTTTTATGACTGAGGTATATGCAAGGCATACAAATAAGAAATTCCGTATTGTTTCCTATAAAATGTGATAAAGTGATGGTTAACTATATATGTTTCTTTTAAGAGGAGCAGGGCTGCCAAGCCTCCGGCGTTCTGGATACCAGTATTTTAATACAAAAAATGTTACTTTATTTAATTGAAACATTTGCGCGATTTAAAAGAACAACATTTTCTGTAAGGTAATAGTGTTGTGCAAAAAGCCTGAGACTTGCCATGTCTGGTGGTGAGTGAAATGTTTTATTTAATGCATTTATCTCTATTTTAATGCTACGTGAACAACGTCCCGTGTAACAGCTTGTAGAGTGTAAAATAAATTATTAAAATAATCTCTATTACGAAAAATGAAACAAAATGTCCGGCTAAGGGAAATAAAAGGTTAGTTAACCTTTCGTAATTTGCACAGGTGTGCAAATTACGAATTACACCTGAACACAGGTGTGCATCAAATTTCAACGGTGTTTGTAACATCACGATTTTTAATTAAATGTGGATACTATTAAAAGGCTATCACAAAAAATACTTAACGGCGCCATATCACGTTTATCTATTTAGTCAATTGGAAGTGGACACGATGATGAATTATTAACCGTTAGGTTTAGAACTCCCCCTACTTTACGGTGATTTTAGTAAGTTAATGCTATCGAGTACATTTTTAGATATTTAGATTAGATCTTAGATATAAATATTGCAGAATGGTAATCAAAATTATTATTAGATTTCTAAATTAGATGTTTCAGTTTACATTTCCAAAAGTTCTTTATCCATTAGATACATATGTTTGTGCTTAGCAGGCAAGTAAATACTTCTGTATGGATATTAGAATAACGTAAAATGCTTGACCAAATTGTTGCTTATCCTTATAAATCGCAGTGTAAAAATGAATCTAAAATATAGGATAATCATTAACTCAATCAATAGAAAATTATAAATGCAAAATAAATTACACAACGGGGGGTTCAGGGGGGGGGGGGCACCCCCCTGAAGAAATTTGCTTTATTATATAAAAATTACTAGAATAAGTAGCTCGTGAGAATTTCAGAATATCATTACATAACAAAGTGTTTAATTTAACGCTTCTAATGTCTGAAACCATCGAAATATTTTTTTCTCCTTCTATAAATGTTTGTGTAATTTAAAAGTTTAAATTTTGTTTTTGTAGAAAGATTAATATTAAGCAAAATTTGCTAAAAACAATAAGTTGCAGAGATGACGTTGAGGCTCTTGATCTGCAGATTTACTAGTATAAAATATTTTTTTAATATAAATTTTCTTTTTAAGCACATATTTAATTGTTTTTATTATCTTTTAAATGTTACCTAGCAGCGAACTACACCTAAAAATATCGTAAATGTGAAAGTATGTGTAATTGTTTGAAGTTAAATCAAAGTCAAAATGGACGAATTAATGCCTTTGTGTCTTTACATATAGAAGGAATTTACCACAGAAATAAAGAAAGACTATGTTCTATTTATTTTGTTCAAATATTTTTCTTTTAAATTAAAAAGTTCATTATTTTCATAAGGAATAAATCGACATTTTGCTATGAAATTTAACAATCATTTTTCTTTTTTTTTGCCGTTGCCACGAAAATTCAATCCCGGAATAAAAATTTATCCTAAACAGTTAATTTTGATTTGAAAGATTTTTATGTGCGAGAGGAAAATGAAATAAAAAATAGACATGAATACGCCTTCATATTAGAAATAAAGTGAAAATACGAAAAGAAGGTGAATTTGATCTCATATATTAAAAATAAAACGAATACGCTTTGAGGTTGAAATAAAAGGGGCTTGTGTTATGATATTAATTCTTATTATTAAAAAAAAAATGTTACTAATATCTCATGGTTTATCGTCTGCACAAAGTTAACAGATCTTAACAATTCTTAATCGAAAATTCCAATGAGGAAAAAAAAAACTTTTGAAGAGCAAATATATAGTAAATATCAAAATTATGCACCGCAAAATTATCGCTGTCGAAAATGACGTCATTGTATCGGGAAATAAATATTTTCATCCTTAAAAACCAAGCATTAACTAGATTGCCTGAAAAAATGTTTTTTGACGGGTGTTACTTCTTAATGCCGCCTCATTTCAGAAAATATGAATGAAAATTATTTTATTTTTAAAGGAAATTACATTTTTATTCATAAAACCTAAACGTTTAATATAATTGCGTCAATGTAAATCATTTTCTGTGTTACCAGTATTGAAAAATAAGGCTCGGAAGTGTAAAAATAAATCTAAGATTTGCGCTAACCATTAGCGCAATCAATAAAAAGTTACGTATGTAAATTAATAAGACCACGGGGGGTTCAGGGGGGCGGAGCCCCCCTGAAGAAATCTACTTTATTATTTAAAAAATATACCAGAATTAACAGCTCTTGAAAATTTCGAAATATCCTTCCATAACGTTTTTAATTTAATGCTTCTAATGTCTGAAAACTATGTATTTTTTATTCTTATAAATAATTACATAATTTGAAACCTTTAAATTGCGGTTTGCAGGAAACTGAATATTACCAAAGTGAGTCTAAAAACAATGACTTGCAGAGCTGACGTTGAGGCTCCTGATCTGCAGATTTACTAGTTAAAAGGTGTAGAGCCAACATAGTGCAAAAGTATCCAAGCCTGTAATCGAACCAGGGCCATTGACTGTATGCGCAAATACTTTTCCCACTAAGTTACTTGGGCAATACGAAGCATAACACGTTTCATTCTTACCTGTTAGCAAATCTGCAAAGTGCAGCACACGACGGAATAATCCAGACATCGTCCAAGTACACTGTAAAAAAAAATCTGTAAAGTTACTAAAGTTTTTCTAGGAAACTGGGATTCCAAGAACTTTTTATGTAACGGCAACAAGAAAAATTCCTGTAACAGACGCTGTTACAGGAATTTTTGTTGTTGCCGTTACATGAAAAGTTCTAGGAATCCCAGTTTCCTAGAAAAACTTTAGTAACTTTACAGATTTTTTTCTTACAGTGTAGCTTGGTGGCAAAAGCATTAGCACGTATACACCGTAAAAAAAAAAAAAAAAAAAAAAAAAAAAAATCTGTAAAGTTATTAAAGTTGTTCTAGGAAACTGGTATTCCCAGAACTTTTTATGTAACAACAACAACAACAACAAAAATTCATGTAGCCGACACGCTTTTGCGCCGAAAATCAAAAAATCTGTAAGGTTACTAACACTTTTGTAGGAAACTGGGATGCCTAGAACTTTTCATGTAACTACAACCAGGTTTAGAGATAAAATTTTAGTAAGATTACTGTAATTTTAGCGGATTCATTTCTAAAGTTACAGATTTCTGCAGCTTTACAAAAACTATTTTTGTAGATTTGCAGCTTTTTTCGTACAGTTGCAGATGAAAGTTTAGTAAGCATGTAACTTTACATCTGTAGAATTACAGTTTTTTTTTTTTTTTTTTTTTTTTTTTTTTTTTTTTTTACAGTGTAGTTAATCACGCTGGTTCGATTCCAGGCTTGGGCACTTTTTCACTCTTTTGGCTCTACGCCTTTTAAGGAAAAAAAATGAATATTACTAAATCCAAGAAGTGTGAAAATTTCTACAAAAATGTCCAAAATTATATATGTAGCATTTTATTTTTGATAATAAATACACAATGAAACAAATACTCCTTTATTAAAAATAAATATATACTCACAATACATGTTTCCAAGCAACATTTGTAATAGGCCCAGAGCAGAGAATTTTTATTCTTTTACAAATTCAGCTGCTTTTTAGTAAACATGGAACTCACGTTAGACACCATAAAATGTGAGTAAAAAAATAATAAAATAAAAAACTTTAAAATTACTATTAAATGAGTACGTGTTAAAAGCAGGAAAATGTTCAAAATTATGTCTTGAAAATTGTATTTACATGTGAATATTAAAAGAGAAAGGAAACTTTAAAATAACAAATTAGTAAAACATTAATAAAAATATTAATAAAACTTGAATTACTAAAAAACAGGAATTCTGCTTTTTTCAGAATTTAGTGTCGCCCCGGATGAAAAAAAAAATATATGTATATATAAATAGTACAAACATATTTCAATTTTAAGACTTAAAGCCCACGATTTTGTTTTACATAAAATGACGTCATTCGCATCCGCTTAAGAATTTCCCATTGACGACCCACTCTTAAACATCGTAAAGTATGAATAGGAAGTCACTATCGCAAAATACTACACAAATGAAGCTAAAAGATGCCGTCATTAAAGGAACTCGACAAAAAAAGGGCTATCTAATGATTCATAGGCCTCCATTTGTAGATAACATTAATATGGATACTGAAAATTAAATATAGTTTATAATTGCTCCATGCTTTATCAGAAATCTTTCATTTATATTTTTTCAAAATAGCACGTATTTTAATTACATTTCTTTCGATTGATATGAAAAATGGAAACAAAAATATATAATTAATATTTTACAACTATTTTCCTTTACTTTCTACAGAAATGGAGTATGTACTTCCATTACCAATATTAAGCAAATGGCTCCAAAAACTACAAAAATAAATAAATAAATAAATAAATGAATAAATAAATAAATAAAAATAAAAACTAAAAAATAAATGGAGATGCAGTTTTTAAACAAATTGCATTTAAAGTACTTTTTTTTCCAATACGACGGTATAAAAATTGAAAGTGGGCGGTGCTTAGAAGTTTAAAAAATCGCTATAGAGTATTTAATTGTACTGCTTTGTTTTACGCGCTGGCTTCTGTAAGGTAGCGTTATTTTTTATAGACGACATAAAATAAGCTGAGAGAAAGAAATAGCATACCGTGCCGGGGGTTAATAATGCTATCTCAGTGTTTTTTTTTTTTAACCATTTGGAAAAATGGTTATTGTTCTCGTCAGGGTAGGAAATCAAAAGCATATCTGAACGTTTTCATTGGTTTAATCCGCAATTTATTCGTTATCTGATTGGTCTATGCAGTAATCTGTATTTCCCTTTGGTTTCAACAACGATGTACAGCAGAGTGTTGCCACTAGGACAAAAAAGTAATAAAAACTACAAAAAAATTAATAATTCAGAAACAAATTGAGATACAGCTTTCAAACAAATTGCATTTAAAAGTACATTTTTTTCTCTATCCGACGGTATAAAAAGTAATATTGTCGGATGTTTAGAGTTTAAGAATGAAATTTTATTTAAAATTGGTCGTGAGATTTTTTTGGAAATCTGATGATAGAAAAGGCTTTTCCCGAACAGCCAATGAAATGCTTGGATAATACGCAAGTTTCAGGAAATCTTGCAATTTTTACGTGTAATAACACTATTCATGTTTAATTCATGGCGTACGTAATGTATGACCAGCTCCGTAGAAATTTAAAAATTTACAGTACCGAAAATTGTAAAACTGAAATTTCTTTTAAAATTTGTACACGATGGGGTCCAGAAATTTTATCGTTTAATCCATGGTGTACGTAATGTAGGATCAACTCCGTGCGATTTTTTATGTCTTAAATTTTAGTCTTTGAAAAAATCATTTTCCAAATGGTCGTTGTAATTTGTTAAATTGCTTTTTTTAACCATTTGGAAAAATGGTTATTGTTCTCGTCAGGATGGGAAATCAAAAGCATATCTGAAAGTTTTCATTGGTTTAATCCGCATTTTATTTTAAATGAAATTAATGAAATACGAAAAAATACGACGGGAAGAACGTTTGGCATTTTTTTACCTGAAACCGGCTAACATAAAAAATACCGAGTTCATGACTTTTGTATTAGAATCTTCCAATTTGGCGAAGGATTGAGCAAGTAAATTAAATTATTAATAAAAATAACATGATACAATGTTTAGCATATATTTAAGGCAGACCAAACTGGTCGCCAAGAGTGGCTAGTAATTATAATAAAATTTTAGAAAAATTAAAAGGTACGTTTTCTGCTAATCATGAGATGACATAATTTTTACTGACAAAACTTTTTGTATAATATCAGATTCAGGTAATATACCGGGTGTCCCAAAAAGGACTGACTGATTTTAAAATTCAATAACTTCCAAACGGTGACAGATATTTAAAAAAATTCTTGCAGGAGGGTTATGCATAAAGTCAAAAGTTTTATTAAAGTGATTTTCGATTTTAGTTCGAATTACAAACAATAGATGGCGCTGTAAGCAATAGTCGCTAAATACTGGCTCGATTTTTGGTCCTTTCTGTTGTTCCATGCAGAGAAAGGAGATGTAAATGTATTATCCGGGCCACTAAGTACCAAAAATCGAGCCTGAATTTAACCTCTATTGATCGCAGCGCCATCTATTGTTTGTAATTCGAACTAAAATCGAAAATCACTGTAAAAAAACTTTTGACTTTATGCATAACACTCCTGCAAGAATTTTTTTAATATCTGTCACCGTTTGGAAGTTATTGAATTTTAAAATCAGTCAGTCCTTTTTGGGACACCCGGTATATATATATATATATATATATATATATATATATATATATATATATATATTGTAACAATTGCTGCAAAATATTGCAAAATTTTCTCCTGCCATAATTTTATATACAACGCTACATGACACGTTCTTTAAATCACGATTTTATTTTTATATTTGTATTTTTAGGATAATTAAAAAAAAAACAAAAATTACAATCGTGGAAGGATTATATTTTAAAATATGGTATACAAACAAAGATTATGAGCAACGTACTTTTTAAATTTTAGTAAATATAAGTAAAGAAAGCATTAGAAAACTAGTCGGATATGGCAGTTTCAAAACTTTCTCCTATATAATACACGTTAATACTTCAAAATTCGTTATCACAGTGCCAAAATTAAATGGCATTATTCTATGCCTTAATGAGGTTTTTAAAGATATGAAATTCCGTGCCTTAGTTTTTGAAATATGACTATCGCTAAAAGCGTGTAAATCCTGTAAAATGCAGCATAATAACGCCACCTATTGGGAGATTAACACTAAAACCTACTCAGCAACAACTTGAATCAACGCCTAACTGAATACTAAATTAGATAAAAATTCGTGCATTAGTTCTTGAGATAGATCTATGGTGGAAATCGTGAAAATGCAACATAGCAGCGTCAGCTGTTGCGCGATTTACACCAAAAACTAATCAACAGCAATTTATATTAGGGATTAACAGAATATAAATTTGTATTAAATTATGTGCATTAGTTCTTGAGCGCCTACAAAATTCGTGTTATATACAGAGAAGCAAATAGGGTCATAGACTCGCGGACAGACATTTTGTAAAAACTTGTTTTTCTGGATCTCTGACGAATAAAACATGTAAATCCGTCGAAAACTGGGTGTCGAAAATTTTCACGAATCGAATACTTCCTTCTTGTAGAGATAGAAGAACGTAAAAAACACACATCAATCTATCTACTTTAAATGGTAGGAAGCGATAGCTACTCGAGTACGGTCATTAAATATTGGAAAATTTAGTCGCGATACCTGAAATGTTAAGAGAGATTTTTTTTTGAACAATATTTAAATTATTTTGCACGAGAAACAAGTAACATAATTAATAAAAATCACTTTGGTCCATACCATAAAAAAAGTTTTTATTATTTGTACTGAACAAACAATAGAAGTTAATTTGGAGTTTTTGCCCTTGAAAAATAACTTTTTTATTTTGGCAGAAAATGTTTAAGTTTTCATAAAGTTAGCATGAAAACTAGTATTTCGGGCTACTATGTGACAGACCTGCTTTGGTCCGAAAATAGCCCCAATTACTTAGAAATGCCTTTTATACAACCAAATCTCTTAAAACATGTTTTAAGTAACTTTTTTTTTTTCAAATGTTACTGCAAAATGTTACATTAATTGTTTTTGTTCCGGTTGCTGAGGTTAACATGACGAAAACTGTTTCTCGTTTCTTTAATATTAACAATTGATTTATTGTGTTTAAATGTAAAAAAAAAAAAAAAAAAAAAAAAAAAAAAAAAAAAAAAAAATGTTTATCGAGTTTGCAGTGTTAATTTATTAGCAAATGTTATTGCAAGGAGGTTTCCATAAAAATATATTCACTTACATATGAAATGTATTCATTTTTTATTAAACTAAGTGAATGGACCAAAGAAGCCCCTAGCAGGGGCTACTTTGTTCAAAGCTTTAAAAATAGTTAAAAATTAAAAAATTAAAAAATTCCTCTTTAAAACCATACAGTTTGCTTCATTATTTCATGTTAATTGTTTACAACTCCATTTCGACATTGAAAAATCACATATAATATTTTTTAATAATGGAAATGGGAGTGGAACCAGGAAAAAGTGACCCAAAGTTGACGGTATTTTCCTTATGTTCGAGTTGTTTTTTAGCATATCACATTATTAAATTTGGAAATGATTTCGAAATGATTTCGATGGTTAGATTTTTCCAAATAATATATAAATATTTATATCAGTAAATAAACGTTGTTTAACATAAAAATTAAATGCTGATTAAAGTGTGGAACGTTCAATTTTCGAAAAACAAAAATATGTTATTTTAAAATTGTCCCCGAAGAGTATTTGTCACCAGTGTAATTATGTGTCTTTATTACATATCTTTTTTCATTGTATAATTAATTTTATTATATTGGGTTGTCCGGAACATTCTGCCTATTCGTGCCCACTGGTAACTATTTTTATTTTCTATTCGTACTACTATTTTTTAAAAATATGTGTTATAGAAGGGCTGCGGAGTCGGTGGGAAAATGGACTCCAACTCCGACAACGCAGCCCTGCTTGTAAAATGGACGACTCCGACTCCCGGAATTTTAACAGATCCGACTCCGACTCCGACTCTTTCGCTCAAAAATGTGCCTGACTCTGATTCCTACTCCACAACTCCGACTCCGAAGACCTGTTTTATAGTATCTTTCTTTTGGAGATATTTTGAAAGTATATGTGAAAGATTTTCATTTTAAAAAGTGGTACAAGATGAATTTAAATACATTACGTGAATTGAAGAACAAACTTTTGGGATAAACTTTGACTGTCATAAGCATACTCCTTGCATTCGTTTGAGACATTCTGACCCTCCGTCTATACTCTCCAGGCATTGCTCAACCCAATTATTCTTTGTTTGTTTTTTCTCAAAAATTCTTTTCGCACAAAAGAAAAAAAAATGACTTTTTAAATGACATAAAAAAGTATCTCGATAAGTATTTTGCCATCAGATCACAAATGTTTAAAAAAAAAGGCTTTATGAGACTTCTGGGAAAATGGAAGGTTATAGAACAGAATATAACCTATATAATTTAATGAATGTATACTGAAATTTAAATTTTCTGCGTTTCAATTTTCCTTCAAAATTGTCATCAACTTTCTGGACAACCCGATAACACGAAAAAATACATCAGTTGCTAATTTTGAATTTACTTTATGATTTTTTTATTGTAAAGAATTTTAATGAATGTGAAACCTCAGTTTACTTATTACTTCAAAATTAATAAATTGTATGTAGAATTTGGTCTTATAACTACTTAAAATTTGGCTTCGCTTATAAGGACAAATGAAGCCTCTGTTCATTTTCCAAATTTATACAATAGTTACTACCTACTTGAAAAAATAATATGATGAGTTGATGACGATTATTCATAGGCAGAAATTTCATAATACAGTCGTATACAGGGTGATTCATAAAAGATGGGCAGAACTTTAAGGGATTATAGTACATTTAAAGACAAATAATATTAAATAGGAGACTAAGGGTCCCAGACGTATTCCCAAAGAGATAGGGGGCATTAAAGTTTAGGGTCCGAAATTTCAAATGGTTATAAAACATGGAAAAATTGGTCGATTCGTTTGCGGTTTTTGCAAAAAAATTTCTTTATGCCAGTATTTTCTTGAAATAAAATTTTAAAGTTCAATTTCAAAAAATGCCGATAGGGGGCGCTTTAGACTTTGGAGTAACAAACAACTATTTTTTAACGTTATTTTTTGTATTTCTTTAAATGATTTCGAAAGCTTAGACTTAAACTTAAATTTTGATCTAAAAATCTGAGTCCTAACGAGTAGTTAAGTAGCGTAAACTGAAATTTGAAATTTGAAACCCTTCCCCCCCCCGGAACAAAAATCAGTTATTCCCGATCTTTGTGTCGTAGATTAGGCTCTAACTACTGCCGCGTTTTGCTAAAATTATTCTTTATGTCAGTATTTTCTTGAAAATAAATTTTAAAGAAAATTTTCAAAAAATTCCGATAGAGGGCGCTTTAGACTTTGGAGTAACGAACAACTATTTTATACCGTTATTTTTTGTGTCTCATTAAATGCTTTCTAAAGCTTAGACTTAAATTTTCAGCCCAAAATCTGAATCGTTAGACGTGGTTAAGTTTCTGGGGAGAGGGGTTTGAAATTTCTACTCCTGAGCACAGTTCAGTTTACCATGTCCACACATTGTGTGCTGTGATACGAGGTAAAAAGACACAAATTAGGATTATGTTACCAAAGCATATTTATTAATATGTAATTACAATAAATGTTCAAAATTGTGACCACCAGAGGTTATGCACGCAAAACAACGGCGAAGAATGGAACGGCGAACATTCGCGAAAACATCAGGCTTTTCGAGCACTTCCCCTACAGCGCCGGAAAGTCTGGCGACCAGCTCCTCGGGGGATTCAATGGGTGTCTCATACATAAGAGCCTTCAATCGTCCCCCAAAAAAAGAAATCGAGGGGTGAAAGATCTGGCGAGCG
This sequence comes from Maratus speciosus, assembly GCA_963932465.1. Taxonomy (NCBI): domain Eukaryota; kingdom Metazoa; phylum Arthropoda; class Arachnida; order Araneae; family Salticidae; genus Maratus; species Maratus speciosus. The sequence continues at coordinate 46,918,031 of OZ010786.1, read as the reverse complement.
AGCAGGCCAAGCAACAGGACCACCTCGACCAATCCATCTGTTCGGAAATGTGATGTCCAGATAGTTGCGAACGTCTCGTACGTAATGGGCTGGCGCTCCATCGTGCTGGAACCACATGACCCGCCGGATGCGTGGAGGAACAACGTTTAACAGGTCTGGCAGCACATGTTGCAGAAATGTGAGGTATGTTTTACCGTTGAGGCGTTCAGGAAGAAGGTACGGTCCGATTAGGTGGTCTCCGAGGATTCCTGCCCAAACATTGATGAAAAAGCGTCTCTGATGAGCATGTGGATACGTAGCATGTGGATTGACATCCGCCCATACATGTGCATTGTGTGTGTTAAATGTACCTTCACGTGTGAAGGTACATTCATCGGTGAAAAGCACAGTTCGTCCAAAATGTGGATTTAGCGCGTTCTGCTGCAGAAACCAGCGGGCGAATTTAATACGATTTGGATAATCCCCTGGAGACAGTTTCTGGACTCGTTGCACATGAAACGGGAGCAAATGTTCATCCTTCAGTACCCTCCAAGTCATGGACTGTGAGGTATCCACCTGCCTAGCCACTGTTCGTGTACTTGTACTTGGCTGCGCCGCTACTACATCCAGAATGGCTTCTGTAACAACTACTGATTCGTCCTTTTTTGCACGACCTGCATTCGACCGGGAAACGAGAAATGATCCCGTCTCACACAACTGTCTGTGCAAGCGCTCGAAAGTTTTGCGGTTAGGCAACCGCCTGTTGGGAAATCGCGCTCCGTACATTCGTCGTGCCTCTGCACCATTTCCATCTGCCGCTCCGTAAATTAAATGCATCTCAGCCTTTTCCTTATTCGTGAAGGGCACCATCTTCCGATTCATTACTACAGCGACTTACACTTGACTCACCGTTCAGTGGTTTTTATGCCTGAATCGTGTCGAAATTTTGCATACGTGTTCTTCTTCTTCCCCATTTGACATTTGCATACTTTCTGTTTCCTTCTTCACCCGGTGACTAGCGTCAGGAATGGAGCTTTAACGTTTGCATGAGCGACGTTTCCAACTGTGCCAGTGCCTTTATGAGTGAATTCCGACTATGCAGTCCTTGACGAAAGTTGTATTTTTGCCTCGTATCACAGCACAGAATCGTTGGGCATGGTTAAGTAGTGCAAACTGAACTATGTTCAGAAGTTGAAATTTGAGCCCCCTCCCCTCGCTACTGAACCACGCTCAGCGATTCAGATTTTGAGCTGAAAATTTAAGTTTAAGTCTAAGCTTTAGAAAGCATTTAATGAGACACAAAAAATAACGGTATAAAATAGTTGTTCGTTACTCCAAAGTCTAAAGCGCCCTCTACCGGAATTTTTTGAAAATTTTCTTTAAAATTTATTTTCAAGAAAATACTGACATAAAGAATAATTTTAGCAAAACGCGGCAGTAGTTAGAGCCTAATCTACGACACAAAGATCGGGAATAACTGATTTTTGTTCTGGGGGGAGAAGGGTTTCAAATTTCAAATTTCAGTTTATGCTACTTAACTACTCGTTAGGACTCAGATTTTTAGATCAAAATTTAAGTTTAAGTCTAAGCTTTCGAAATCATTTAAAGAAATACAAAAAATAACGTTAAAAAATAGTTGTTTGTTACTCCAAAGTCTAAAGCGCCCCCTATCGGCATTTTTTGAAATTGAACTTTAAAATTTTATTTCAAGAAAATACTGGCATAAAGAAAATTTTTTGAAAAAACCGCAAACGAATCGACCAATTTTTCCATGTTTTATAATCATTTGAAATTTCGGACCCTAAACTTTAATGCCCCCTATCTCCTTGGGAATACGTCTGGGACCCTTAGTCTCCTATTTAATATTATTTGTCTTTAAGTGTACTATAACCCCTTAAAGTTCTGCCCATCTTTTATGAATCACCCTGTATATGAATGCTTGAATTGAACAATAATTCAGGTGCAAACCCTTTGTTTGACATGTATCCGATTTCAAACCCTCCTGATATGATAAAACTTTAGAACAGGACAATCTTTCCTGCTTTTTCTTCCAACTTTTAAAAATATTTCTTTCACGAGCAGATCGGCCCATAATCATAATGACATTTCTCCCCTCTCCTCGTGTTATGCCTTTTCTCTATATATGATACCGTGTATCTATTAATTGAACACTTGGATTCCGTATCTTGCATTGTTGAGGATATTAATTTATTGAGGGATATACTTTATTAGCCCCCGTGACGGTATGCTATTTATTTCTCCCAGCATTTTTTGTCTCCAAAAAATAACGCTGGCTTACAGAAGGCAGCAATAAACAAAGCAGATGTATCATTGTGCGATTAAATGCTCTACATCATTTTTTTTTTATTTCTAACCATCGCACATTTTCAAATTTTATACCGACGTATTGGAAAAAAAAGTACTTTTAAATGCAATTTGTTTGAAAACTGCATCTCCGTTTATTTTTGAAATATTAATTTTTTTGTAGTTTTTAGCACCATTTGTTTAATTTTGGCAACTCAAGTACTCCATTTATATAGAAAGCAAAGGGAAAATAGTTGAAAAATAGCAATTATATCTTTTTGTTGCCATATTTACATAGCAACCGAACGAAAGAAAAACTAAAATACGTGCTATTTTGAAAAAATATAAACGAGTAATTTCTGTTAAAACATGGAGATATTATAAACTATATTTAATTTTAACTATCTATAGACGCTTTCAGTCATGACGTTTTGCTTGGAAACTGACTCCAAATAAACGGTTGCTATTCGCCATTTCTTTTTAAATATAAATTGTGGAAACTGTTACCAGTACATATCAAGTATTAAAACACTTAGATGTGAGATATAGATATGAGATATAGCTGCAACACACAAAAAAAATACAAACTACAACATAGCAACCGTTTGTTTGGAGTCAGTTTCCAACCAAAACATCATGACTGACGTCACGACTGAAATCGTCTATATTAAAAACAAATGAAGGCCTATGAATCATTAGATAGCCTTTTTTTGTCGAGTTTCTTTAATTACGGCATATTTTTGCTGCATTTCTGTATTATTTTGCGATAGTGACATGCATACTTTACTGTAGATGTTTAAGAGTGGATCGTAAATGTGGAATACTTAAGCGGATGCGAATGACGTCATTTTACATAAAATAAAAGAGTGTGCTTTAAGTCTTAAAATTGAAATAGGTTTTGTACTGTTTATATATACATATATATTTTTTTCATCGGGTGTGACACTAAATTCTGAAAAAGCAGAATTCCTGTTTTCTAGTTATCCCACATTTATTGTCTTTTAACACTTCCCAACAAAGTCGAAAAGTGTTTATGACTTCGATTTGTCTGTCTGCCGTCCGTCCGTGCTCTAACTCACGTAAATATAGTCCAATTGCCGTGAAATTGATACATGCTATTACGTATAACTATGGCCTGTTCAATTTGGAAGAGGAAATGTATTGCAGGTACCGTTCATTTACAGAGACACACAAAAGGATTCCCTTACATTTCTGTCTATGTGGAAAAATCATTTGCGGTGTATTTTAATGATATCATACTATTTTAAACACACAAAAATCTATATATATATATATATATATCACTAAGTTGAAATAGATGACGCTTACTGCAGAATAGGGTGCGCATAGAATATATCTTTCATTTACAGGGACACACAAAAGAATTTGGCGACATAAGTAATTGAACTATTGAAGCCTGTGAACAATAATTGCCTGAAGTACGTTTTCAGTTGAGTTACGCGTTTGTAGATAGAACTTTTTTTTAAAAATATTACTTTATATAGATAAGTTCTATAGATCTTATATAGGACAGCATAAAATTTCTTACGTACGTTTCCGTTTATTCACAGAAATTGCTCAATGGAAGTTTTGAACTGTGCTATTCGTTTCAATGAACTATTTTAGCATACTATGTAGTATAGGGGAGGGTGGGGTAGTACAGAGTGAGACGAAAATTATTATTACTTAACAAATATCAGTGATTTTTATTCTGTTGAATTTTTATTATTATTATTTTTTTTTTGCTACATCTTTAAGCCACACAAATGCACTACATATTAATGTGTAAATGGTTTAAAAAATCATTTATAAAAGCACAGAAGCAGCAGAACGGAGTATCGGAAATTGTCTCACTGTGTACCACAAGTAGTACACAGTGAGTCAATGTATATATTTTAATAAATCATACATTTTTACACTCTATCAATAATTTACTGCAGTTTATTATATCCCATTAATATTTCTAGATTTTCAAAATATTAAAAATATCAGCCTCGGGTGGGCAATAGCAGACCTTGGGCTATCTTCATGCAAATTGTCAGCCTCTTACGTTTAGTAAATTTCCCTAGCCATCGCACGCCCACACACACAGAGAGAAAGAGAGAGAGAGAAACCTTCTTTTATTAATGAATAACTTTTTAAACATCAGGACTACGTAGTAGGTACATAATACGACACGTCTCACTGTGTACTGCAACTGTGTGCCTCACTGTGTACTTTCGTTACATTGTAACAGAATGGATGCCACATCAGTTACATCAATTTCATCGCTTTGGAAAGTTTATGTCGTTTTGTCGAAATAGTCTATTATTAGATATAGCTAGGTTTGGTTAAGTAAATATATGTAAAATTGAAGGAAATAAACTCTAAAATAGACGTTTATGTAACTTTAACCACTATAAAATCAGGAATTATTTACTATTTTGTCGGTCGAGTAACTGAAGTGCCGAAACTACATCCACGTGTTACATAAGATGAGGTCGTTATCTGTGTGTACTAGCTTGAAGAAAAATTTACAACTATATGTCAAAGTGGCTGCTGTGTACCATATCTCACTGTGTAACCCCCTACCCTACATACAAATCCATAGATCATATACAGGTCTACAAAAGAAAACAAAAGAAAAACGGATATTTTTCTGACCATTGATTGTAATAGCAGAAATTTTGTTTCAAACGTGTTATGTTTTTCAAATTGTTTATTTATACATTATATTTCACATTAATTTACTGTGAAGTTTTGTTACTGTATTCTGACTGCGTTACATAATCAATACTGGACGCATGATTTTTCGTTCTTGTTGTTTAACTGAAAATAACATCTACCTTTAAATAAAAAAAAATATTTAGTGTAAAAGAAAACATAATTCATTAAATTCTGAAAATATTAATATTAATTTAGAATTAAAAATAAAAACTTGGTAAATGTTACAAAAAAGACGAAAAAATGGAAAAAAGAAATCAGAAAAACTATTTCACAGAAATTCTGGAAATATTTCCTTATGACTTTATCGCATTTAGAACTTCAAGTATTTTCAGGAGTGTGAAATGTAAGCTGATAAAAGTAGCATTAAGAATAAAATAAATCTCATGTCTGAGGTAATTGATTTCAGGACATGTGTGTCTATTACCTTCAATCCACTAGTGAAAAACATTTATTCTTTAAATTTTGTTTCTATTACTCTTTATATAACTCCTTATATAACATAAAAATAATTTTCATTTAAAAGAATGTATTTTTGAAAGATCAATTTAGAATGTAATTTTAGATTAAATGATAAATAAATGAAAATATGTAGCAGTACTATATTTAATCAAGAAAATATTTTTACTATATAAATGGTAACGTATATTATTATTTTCACAATTTTCTTGTAGGGTTTTGAAATGCACAACGTACCTCCTTTTGGATAATTTATATGATTACACTAAATAATTTAGTTACATTATTGTATATATGGTGTAATTATTTTAAATACATTTTAAGGACTGTGTGCGATTTCAAACAAATTAGCGTGCAGAATGAAATTCATATACGTTATTGATTATGTTTGCAGGAGCTGCATCGCATAAAATCGTGTTTGAAGCATTATAGTTATTTTACTGGGTCATCGAAAAGAATTCGTTTGCATTTTCTTCGTTATCATTGTCAGTCTTAACTAAATTATATTATTATTATCTGGAAAGTGAGTGTTATGTATACAGGACTACATAAAGAAAATCGAATTCTATAAAGCTTCTTGGCAGAAAATCCTGAAGGTGTTTTGAACATATTTTAAGGATTACCAGCTAACTAAAAATGCCGCGCGATTTGTTTTCGAAAAAGATAATAACTTCTATAAGTTTAAACAAAATAATTTATATGCATTACCATCTACATTTGGTAATTGCTGGTAGTGTGTTTTCATTTATTTATGGGGTTTTAATTAAATTAAGATATAGTATATATTACTTCATATTCAGGAAATAAGTGTATTAACTTAAGGGCTATGCGAAGAAATTTAAATACTGCCACTACTAGTGAGCCTGTCTGTGTGTCAGATACTGACAATCTGCATAAGTTCCTTCAAGGGCATTTTTCAGTTGAACTTATTTTTTGCATATTATATTATTAGATGTAATGAGTTTCTATTTTCTCTTTAAGGCCGTCAATGGGAATTGGCATTATATTAATGTGTAAAAGCAGTTATTATTTTAAATGCTTTTTCTATGATTTTGTGCAATTATAATTTTAGTAAAGGTTTATTTTTAATATAAAATGCTCAAATTGGAATTGTTGCATTATTGTTGTTATAATAGCTTTTTTGAAGTACTTGTAAATAATCAGTACAATTCATCAATGGTATAAACTTTTTTTTAACTTTCTTCTATCTTTACAGATTCAGATTCAGCCAGGTGTTGAGGCCTCCAATTGGTTTGAGCTCAACTAGCCCCACCCAGCGATGTTTATCTGTTAAGAAAAAAAATGTTTTAAAGGTTTAAAATTTTACTTATTAAAATGTAGATTAAAGTTAAGAAATTTGAAAAGACATATTAAGAGTAAGAAACAAAGATGCAAATAATGAGGTTAAACGAGAAGGTTTAAAAAAATCTGTTTTCCCTTTTTTTGTTCCACTCACCTTTTTTCACCATTTTTTTTCTTTTCTTCTTCAATTCCCATTTTCCTTTCTTTTTTTCTCTCCAAGATTTACAAAAAGAAAAACTAACAGAAGGGGGGTAGCAGAATTTAAAACACTCTTACTATAATTTTAAAAGCCTTTATAATGCAGTATTTAATATAGCAATTAAATTTAGTGACTTTAGAGAATAATAAAAGAATTATAGAGTAATAAAATAATGCTAAGTAATAATAAGTAATTGAGATAATAAAATAAGTATAGGTAATAATAATAAAAATAGGCAATAATAGTAAAATAGACGAGCTGAGCACTTTACATACGTATAACACATACTTTTTCTGTAACAATAACACTAATTCTATAACTATTTTAAAGTAAACGTTTGTTTGATTAGTTCCATACCTCATAATCATTATCATATAATAGATCCTGTGGAGGCATTTGGAAAAGTCCTTGATTGTTTTCAATCAGTGTTATGCAATTTATAATTTTTTGTAATAGTGCTGGTTGTTTTCTGATTATTTTGAACCATGAAGAGAGACTCACCGTTCTGGAGATTCTGAGATGGTATATGGATGTTAATGGGCACTCCGTTACGTCGTGCAGCGAAGTTCCTCGTTTTCCACACGTGCAGTAGCCGGAGTCAGTTCTTCCGAACTTTACCAGATAATCTGGAAAAGGCCCGTGATTTGTATCAAACAAGAAGAGGTTTCTGTGTGATAGTAATGTCTCCTCTGAGACAATAGGTCGAAGTGAATATTTAAACCTTCCTCTATGATCAGAGTTCCAAATTCTGCGCCATTCCTGTTGTAATTGTAATTTTAGTTGTCGTTTGAGATGAGATGGTGGGAAAAGTAGAAATACTTCTGGTAAGTTAAGATTTATGATTGCGTGTTTTGCCTTTTGATCCGTTGCCCCGTTAACTGCTATTCGGGAGTTTCCTTTTATCCATTTTAGTACTATCTTTTTATTCGTATTTTGTAGTAATTGAATTATGTTCTGGACGAGTGCTATTTTTGTTGTGCTGTCTTCAATGGCTTGTATGCTCGAGAGGCTATATGAGTATATTATTCCACTTCCATACTTTCTATTTTCCATCCATTCCCTGCTTGAAGTACCGCTAGCATTTTGGCCTGTAATACGGTGTCTTCTATCCTTAATTTCGTTTGAAAAGTATGGCACAAAATTGAGTTTTAGTATGCACAGACCGCTAACCCCCGTCCATGCTTCCGTTTTGGAGCCGTCTGTGTAGATTTGTATTTCCATTTGGAGTTTTTCATTTGCCTTGTGTAAGTAATTTTTGTAAGGACATACTAATGAATTTGGGAATTTGCCTTGATAGAATTCTGGTCTAAATTCCTCTACTGGTGTCCACAATCTTAGTACTTTTCCCGATGTAGCAATCTGAACTACTCTGAGATGCAATGGAGGGATTCCTGTTAAAGCACAATGTGCAAGGGTAGCCGTTTTTCTATATGCGCCCAACAGAAGAAGAAGACATTGGGCCTGTATTGAGGACAGTAAGCGAAGCCCATGAGATTTCTGTAGGCGGTCGTACCAAACCGGTGCTCCATACGTTATCTTTTTTCTAAGATTGTTATATACATGCTGGATTAATGAATTCAGTTCTGTTCTTTTATTTCACAGGTGAGGCAAAAATGACAGTGTTTTATCTAGGATTAAACCAAGGTATGGAAGCGTATTTTCAGATTCCAATGTGTAATTATTTATTTTAAAAAATGTAGCTCTTTTTAGATATTTAGATTTTCTGAGATGAAATGCCTTACATTTTCCATGTGAGATGATAATTTAATTTAAATCTGCCCAATCACTCACATTTGCATAGCCTCCCTAGCCATCTCTTCTAGTATTCTTCTTGTTCTTCCATACACCACCAACAATATATCGTCTGCAAACGCTATTACTCGAAATCCTCTTCTACTTACAAGGGAACCACTTTTGGTGTTGCTCGCACCTAGCATCGAGACCTGGTGCGTTTTGTAGCCCTATACATAAAAGTAAGAGAACCGAAAAAAATTCTCTGTTAAAATAATATTTTATATACTTTTTTATACATTTAATTTTTTATTATTACATATTTATTTGTTTATTTCATGCCAAAATTGAGTTAAGTCGCCAAATATGGCGCTACCATTTTTCCGTCCGCTTTATCCAAAGAGAAAATGTACAGAACATATTACTAGAATTATATCAGATTGCGATTTTTTTATAATAAACAAATATTAGGTTTTTATTTTTTTTCTATGCAGACGACAAATATATGAGTAATAAATGTAATTCTATAAAAGCCTCGAAGATCACTGAAAACTATTTTTTAGTGAAATACAAAATAAGCAACCTATTTTCTTTTGAAATCGAATGAAATAAAGTTTCGAATGTTTAAAATGAAATGTTGCTGTATTAAATGGTCCTTCGGTAAAAGAAATCATAAAGTAAATTAATATTTTTGCACAATTTAGAAATATTACTGTGGCGAAATAAGTCGGACATTGGAATTTCTAGCTATTACAAATTCAGCTATGACATTTGGCTATGGTTGTCGGAGAGATCTACTTTTGAAAATAAAGGCCAACTGTTTCCCCGCCAAAAATATGAGTATAAAGTTGCAATCTTTCAAAATCAAATTCGTGGGTTTTTGAAGGAATTTTCAAACTTTTTTCAATATATTATACTTATTAGTAACTATTTTTTATTTTTAAATGCTTTTCTTTAAAAAAAAATTCAATGTTAATAGTCCGATAGGTGGTCTCAAAAATTGCATTTTCAGAAAGTTAGGCTGCTGTATAATCAAGAAATATTATTTTAACAGAAAAAGTTTATCGATTCTCAAACTTCATAATATAGGGCTTTAAAATGCACCAGGTCTCAATGCTAGATGCGAGCAACACCAAAAGTGGTTCCCTTGTTAGTATATTTATTAACTTCAGTATGAACACTCTCCAAAGGAAAGGTCCTAAACAGAAACCCTACGGGCAATTCTTAGAGAACCAATGCAGGATTTCTAGTAGCCAATTTGCATAAATGCCTCTCTTCGATAAATAGGATCTTATGGTGTTGACATATGCTTCTTCTATCTGTAACTCTTCTAATTGTTGTATTGTAACATCCCACTGCAAGTTGTCGAATGCATTCTTAAAGTCTATTGACAGAAGGGCAATATATACATATTCTTGCTTAAGTAAATCTATTTGTGAGAAAAGGTATCTTATTGCTGTTTCAGTTGATCTGTTTACCTGGAAGCCATGCTGGGAAGTAAAAGTTTTATTTGTTGTATGCAGATAGTAATTTATTCGTTTCAGAAATGTATTTTCGTAGACCTTTCAAATACTGAAAGTAGGGTTATCGGCCGATAAGGTATCGCTTCATTCGGTGGTTTGCTTGGTTTTAGAAAGAAAACATCTTCATCCACTTTCCAATCTTCAGGAAAAAAATTCAGAGTTAATAATGAGTTGTACATTTCTTGTATTAATTCTGGCTGCGTCTTGAATAGATTTCTGAGTATTACGTGGTCTATTCTAAGAAGAATGATTTGGATTCTCAAAAAATTACGACTTCCTGTTTCCTGCTGATATATACTTTTTAGAAGAACCTGAATCTGATTGGGCTGTTCTTACAAAATGTCTGTGAGTGAGTCCGTTTATGTGTTTGACTTCTGCGTGTCTGTGTGTATGTAACATTTTTTTTCTCTCTCTGAAAAGCTAATGCACAGAATTTTACAAAATTTCAGATTCAGGTAGACATTGACATAAATTGGTGTTGTTTTGTAATATCGGCCAGCAGATGTCTCCGCTATGCTGCTTTTCCCACGAAATTTATATGAGGGGTTCTTAACATAGTAGACCAAGTACGTTTTGAAATAAAATGTGATAGCTTATTTAGAAGATGCACAAAATATGTTTTATTTACTCGTACAGTGAAACCAAGTCTGTAAAAAGATGTCATGAATGAGAATGTACGTGAAGATAGACTTGGTTCACTATGAGAGCAGATAAACCAGAATTTAAATGGACTTGGTCTACTGTATTTATGAGTCCCTCATATATGAAGAAATACTGCACAGAATTTCATCAAATGCTGTATTATATTATACAGTTTTGAGCAAACTCACTAAAAATAAATTAATTCAAACTCAAATTTATATTTCTCAAAAATGATCCAAGTTCACGTTAAATTTCAAATAAAAAATTAACGGTCAAGTGCGAGTATTACTTGCTCACAGAGGGTTCCGTACAATAATATATGAATTAGTAAGTGTATTATTAAAAAAAATACCGTTGCTACAAGAATACTAAAACTTTGTAAAAAATATACAACGTAGGGTTGGGTATAGCTGTATAGTATACAGGGTGCAAAGGAAAGTCCCTTTAACCTGAAAATACTTGCGAATTGAGAGAGCTACAGCTATACACGTGAAGTAACGGTACAGTAACGCGACTACGTCCGACCTAATGCAAACGACAGCAGCACCCCTAGTAGTGAAATTTGAAAAACAGCCATTGCAAATCGAAAACGAAAAGAGGTAAAGCAAATTTTCCAATTAGAAAGTTTTAGAGCATCAATTAATCAGTACGAAACGACATTTGGCTCACACGGATAAGATAAATCGTCACCTGCATATCCAAAAATGTCCAAAATCGATGACCGACGATTTCTACTTTACCTATTCACATTTCGGAAATGTAGCTGTGCACAATTGCAGATTGTGACGTTGTACTGTGCTGTAATGTGTGTAAAGATTTAATTTCTAATGAAAATTAAAATTTTAGAATAACCTTTTCAGAGTCACAATAATTCTGTTCGTAAACTGGTGAAATAATTGACTGACACCAGAATATTCAAACGAATTTCTCAGAAAACAAAAACTCGCATATTTGCACTTTCATTACAAAAGCAAAATTTTATTAAAATATTCTTGGTGCCATTTGTTAGTTTTGGAATTAAAATTAGGTGGCTAGACCGTCTAGCCACCGCCTTTGAAAGGGTTAAATCTATGTCGTCGTATTAAAGAGGCTTGCAATAGACATTCCATGCTGAGAAATGTGCATGCAGAATTACTCTCACGAATACAAACGTGTATCGTGAGCAATGGCGAACTTTTCGAACATACTGAATAATAACTTTTTAGCACTGTGTAACAGTTTGTCTTTTTTGTGTGATGTTATCAAAATGTATTGAGATAAGTACGTATTTATAGCATAAATTGTGCGTATTTCTTCATACTTCTGACTATTACATTCAAACGTTTACACAAAATGGAGTGCATCGATTTCGCACGTTTTGGGGTAAACAGGCAAAGATTTATCTTATCCATGTAAACCAAATGTCGTATTTTACTAATTAATTGATGCTCTAAAACATTCTAAATGGAAATTTTGCTCTATCTCTTTTCGTTTTCGATTTGCAGTGGCTATTTTCCAAATTTCGCCACTAAGGGGCGCTGCTGTCGTTTTCATTAAATCGCTTTACTATACCATTACCTCACTTGCATAGCTGTAGCTTTCTCCGCTCACAAGTACTTTCAGGTTAAAGGGCCTTTCCTTTGCACCTTGTATATTAGAAAAGTATAAATAGATATACCATGAAATTTGAAAGATATATGGAACCTAAATAATAGCAAATATACTATTCTGTGTATTTGTTATTCCATAAAGGTTTTTAGTTAACCTTTAAAGACATAGTAAGTGTATTGAGAGAGCCGCTCAATGGAAACAAGTTGCGAATCCTATAGTATTTATTTGATTAATTCTCATTAAATTAGTATGTTTTTAACAATTTGACGTTTATTGCTTTTATATTGCTACTTGCCATTGAATTACACAAATATATACTTTAAATTTGTTATCTAGGCTTTAAAAGCCGATGGAGCATAGAGTACGCTGTCCCTGTCATTATGTATGTCCAAACCGTCCGTGTCTTTAAGGGTTAATATCTCGGCTAATTACCGACGATTTTTTCCGAAATTCATGATCCACAATACTTTTATACTTATGCTACGATAGGTACTTCCAGCTCTGCTCAACACTTTTGCTGAAGTCCGTAAATGAAAATTAGAATGTAACGGAAAATTGAGATTTTCTCAAAAACTATGTGACCTAGGGTAATTGCTATAATTTTCCTACAAGGTTTAAATTAATGTCTACTACCACTAATTTTTTTATAATTTTAGTTTCAATAGATTCGGAATTAGATGGGGGGAACATATTTTTACATTACATTTTCCACCATAACTTTGAAAATATAATACCTAAAATTAAATGAAATATATTTTTGATTTTAGCGTTACGAAAGTTTTCGCACGACACCCCACACGATATACAAAGAAAATATTTTTTTTCAAGTAACTTAATTAGCCCCTCTACATTTTTCCTAAATATATTTATGAATATGTATTAATCTGTAGATATGTGTGTAAATAATCTTTATTACTTCCCTCAATTTGAACTTTCCACGTTGCATAGTTTACGAGTAAAAGGGCTGCGACAGGCAGAAAGACAGAAAGACAGACACAGGAGTGATCTTATAATGGTTCCGTTTTTACTTTTTAAGTACGGAACCCTAAAATGAGCGAAACTCATTTTAAATGAAAAAAAAAAGAAAAAAGAAATAAATAAGGGGAAAAAAGAACACAAAGAGCATAAACTTACCATAGAGGTGCCAAAATTGTTTTAATTAATTCGGCATTGGAACAAGATTTAAACTACTTAGGTGTAACTGAAATAATTTAATTAATATAACTAATTTCAACCAATTAATATCAAATTATAAATTCATAAAATCAAATGATAAAATATCAAATTCGTCTTAAGCTGATTATTGTAACAGGTTTTACAGTACTATTTTTTCCCCTCTGAAATGTACATGTACATTTTTTAAAAATAATTTTGGCAAACATTGTTGACACAAACCTCATTTACCCGATTTGTGCAAGAATCAGGCAGGAACAGGTCAGTGAATTTGATACAAGCGAGATTGTGACCGGGCCTGAAAATTTCGATCGGTGCAGACTTTTACGAAGAATAAAGTGAAGAACCAGTTCAGCCCAAAAATAAGTCAGACACGGCCCAGCCTGGGCTTGCAGAAAAAGTGAGACCATACATTACCCAGAAAAAAGTGATGACCAGACACGGCATGTCCTGAGTCCGTGTAAGGCTCTAAATGTCCTTTGAATATGAAAAACGTGTTTTTAACGGCAGGAAAATTTTAAAATAAATTACGAAAAAAATTGCGCTTGAGTTGTAAGTTTGGGTCAAGCTCACAGATTTTTTGAGTTTTCGTTCATCTCACACTCTTTTATCTAAAAGTGGGTCAAATTCAATTCATTGCTCGCAGAAAAGGAGTCAAACTCGTGAATTTTCGCTCAATGAGTTCAATCAGTTACAACACTGATGTCATACCTTGACACAAATAGATGTTGAATAGAGTTTGGTGTAAATTGTGAAAGAGAGGGCGCCTCTATGTTGCATTTTCACAACTTTCTCGATAACTATATTACAAGAATTATAGCACCGAATTTCACAAAACTACATATTCTGAAAGATCTTGAAGTTAAAAGATTATTATTAGGTTTGTGTGTATACCAACAGGTGTCGCTGCTATGCTCTGATTTTTACGATAGCTATTTGTAACTAAACTTTTATATGACCCCCGTAGGGTGAAATTTACAAATAGGAAAATTTTCCTTATCCATTCCTGGATTAAACTAAAAAAAAATCCATCATGATGTTTCCAAAACTCACAGGGATATAAAAATCCAAATTCATGACTTACACCACTTAACCGTACTTCTGAGCGACACAATATTTATGCATTTGAAATAAAAGATAGGGATCATTCACAAATTATAAGTTTTTAAAATTCGATCGATAATGCCTCTCCTTTTGGACATAAAAAAATCAGCGTATAGATTTTACGTTACATGTGCTTTCGAAATATGCTGTACGTCTGCACTAGAGGTCTGAACGGACCGAAATTTTCACGTCCGTGCCCGGCACGACCATTTAAAAAAGTTCGGCCCAGTCCGGTATAAAAGCTAAAATTTTGGCACAAGACCGGTCCTTCACGGACAAAAGTTAAAATCTCGATCCGAGCCCGGCCAGGGAGAATTAATTTCTACATAACATTTTTTTTCAAAGAGTTAACAGCGATAATTTTTCCAGTTGCTTGGGGCGTTTGAGATGTCAGGGTACGATCTTTCGGAATATGTCTTCCAATTTAAACTGTACCGGGCGGTTTGGTTTATTCGGTTAAAACGGAACTATTAAAAAACACAAATAAAATCAAAAGGTCAGGGCTTCACTTTATTCCGCTGCTTAAATAATGTTCTGAGCTTGCGCGAGCATTTTCGTGGACTGGGTATGAAATAGAAGCTTTTTAGGTAGCTTTCATTACAAAAAGCTACCTATTGCAGCCGTTCGGAGGAAAGCGATTTCAAAAAATTTTGGTATATTTTCATCGATCATGACCCCCAGACCCCGAAACCACCCTCCGTTCAAAATTGATATATATATATCTGACCTATGTCACACTGTAACTCTCGTAATTAAGAACCGATTTCGATGTAATTCGGTGTGTACATAGTACATACCAATGTCTCGACCGAGTTCGTTGGCCAGCTTCATCCGCCGTTTTGTTTCAAAATGGCGGCCATTTAAAATTAAAAAAAAAATTAAATTTGAAATGTGGTACCAAAAAATTGGAAATGGAAAAATATTTTTTTTTATGTATTTGACCTTTATACAAAGATTCCGGAGCAGTTTTTGTTTCGTCTATAACTTAAAAAATGGCTGAGTTATAGCATTTTGAATTTCTAGCGTGGCTGACATTTTGAAACGTCCTGAATTTTGTCACGCGATACAAGGCGTATTTATGAACCGATTTCGATATAATTCGGTGTGTACATAGTACATACCAATGTCTCGACCGAGTTCGTTGGCCAGCTTCATCCGCCATTTTGTTTCAAAATGGCGGCAATTTAAATTTTTTTAAAAAATTTAAAATTTGAAATGTGGTACCAAAAAATTGGAAATGGAAAAATATTTTTTTCTTATGTATTTGACCTTTATACAAAAATTTCGGAGCAGTTTTTGTTTCGTCTGTATCTTAAAAACTGGCTGAGTTGCAGCATTTTGAATTTCTAGCGCGGCTGACATTTTGAAACGTCCCGAATTTCGTCACGCGATAAAAGGCGTATTTATGAACCGATTTGGATGTAACTTCGTTTATACATAGTACATACTAATGTCTCGATCGAGTTCGTTGGCCAGCTTCATCCGCCATCTTGTTTCAAAATGGCGGCCATTTAAAAAAATAAAAAAATAAAAAAATTAAAATGAGATACCAAAAAATTGGAAAATGAAAAAGATCTTTTTTGTATGTATTTGACCTTAATACAAAGATTCCGGAACAGTTTTTGTTTCGTCTATATCTAAAAAAATGGCTGAGTAATAGCATTTTGAATTTCTATTGTGGCTGACATTTTAAAACGACCTGATTTTTGTCATGCGATAACAGGCGTATTTATGAACCGATTTGGATGTAACTTGGTCTGTACATAGTACATACCAATGTCTCGACCGAGTTCGTTGGCCAGCTTCATTCGCCATCTTGATTCAAAAGGGTTGCCATTAAAAAAAATTAATTTAAAATTTAAAATGAGGTATTAAAAAGTTGGAAAATGATAAAAAAAAATTATGTGTTTGGCCTTGATACAAAGATTCCGGAGCAGTTTTTGTTTCTGAAAATTTGTTTTTTTGTTTATATCTTAAAAAATAATTGAATTACAGCACTTTGAATTTCTAGCATGGGTAACATTTTGAAACGATCTTGTATTTATCACGCGATAACACACGTATTCGCCTATTTCGATGTAAGAAGGCATGTGGATAGTATACATCAATACCTCGACCAAGTTCGCTGGCCAGATTCATCAGCCATCTTGTTTCAAAATGGCGGCCATTAAATTAAGAAAAAAAATATATTTAAAGTGAGGTGCAAAAAAATTAGAAATTGAAAAAGGTTTCTTTCTTAAGTATTTGACCTTGAAAAGGATTCAGGAGCATTTTTTGTTTGTCTTTACCTTAAAAAATGGCTCTGTTATAGCAGTTTCGATTTCTATTGTGGGTGACATTTTGAAAAATCTGATTTTTTGCATGCGACAGCACTCGTATATATCAACCGATTCCGATGTGAGTGAGCATTTGCACAGCAATTACTAAGGTCTCGACCAAGTTCACTGGTTAGCCTCATCCACCATGTTGTCTGAAAATGGCAGGCACTTTAAGAAATCGCCGAATTTGGCAGCCAAATATAAGTTACTTTAAAGAAAAGCAGCTTGGATGAAGCTGACTAATTTCGCAAAATTCTCATTCATTATATTGATAAATATTAGTATTGAATCTCCTATATTCGGTTTCCACTAAATTGAGCTTCGTGTGTTTGAATGATATAAGTTGGCTTTTTTTAAAATAAGGAATATGAAAGCTACCTCTTCCTCTGCGATAATCAATAATTTAAATTTCTGAGCCTCAGGTGTACTAGGAAAGGCCTTGGACTACCCTCGCACAAATTCTCAGCCTTGTACGCACGGTAGATTTTGCTAGGATTTCGCGGATATACAGACAGACACACAGACAGAGCGATACTTTCTTTTATTATTATACGAGAGTGAATCAGTAAGCTTTTTCCCTCACATAGAAACAATTGAGTGAAAATTATGAAATTGCTACATTTTATGAGTCCTTACCTATATAGTCAGTGTGCACAGTAACACATTTGTACCATTAGTATTTCAAGGGGGATAGGGGGAAGGAGGTATTCCAGGATGCACGATAGTAGACCCAAGTAGGGCATTTTTCTAACTTTTACCGACCCCTGCGTGTGACGTATTATTGAAAACGCTTGTAACCTCTTATTCATGCTATCAACCTCCCAAGGCACTACCTCAAAATTTGTCCATCGCAGGGCACTTTTCTAAATTTTGCTGACATCATTCATGCCCCAGAGGGTAAATTTGGGGGCAGGGGCTCGGAAGGTGCATAGCTCGGGAGGTGCATAGAAAGGTCATAGACCTTTCCAACAATGTGTCACATGTGATGGTGGTTAAAAGTTAGAAAAATGCCTCCTTTTGGGTCTACTATCTCGCCTCCTGGAATACACAGTCCCCCCTCTCTTTGAAATACCTTTTGCAGAAATGTGTTACTGTGCACGGTGACTATATAGAAAAGGACTAATACAAAGTAGCAATATTATAAATTTCACTCAATTATTTCTATGTGAGGGCAAAAACTTACTGGTATACCCTCGTAGATGATGAAATTGGTAAACATAACTGAGGTTTACTACAAGATGTTTGGAGTAGAATATGATGTGCATTGCATATTTACAGAGATACAAAAAAGATTTCGTCACAGGGTATGAATTTATAAATAGAATAAAATTTTAAAGAAATGCCCCAAAAGGGGGGGAAATGCTTAACAAGTGTGATTAGGGCTAGCTGGAGGATATAAAAAGTTGTTTAAAAAAAAAAAAAAGCTAGTGAATCGAAGCATTTTTAAAGGAACTATAATAGGGGCCCAAAAGAGCTCAACCGAGAGTTGAGAGCAGTACCATAAGATGAAAACACGTTAAAAGATCCTAGTACGGAGCACTTTAGATCTTCCGTTAGTCGAAATTAAGCATATGATATAAATTATTCATTAGAATAATATTTTAAAGATATCTACAAACAAATGGGGAGAAATGCTCAAAAAAGTGCCCTAGCAATCCAATAAAAATGTGAGGGTGTTGGCCTGTGTATTGGATTCGAAAACTCAAATTTAAAGCTATGCATTTAAAAGGTAAGACAGTTAGGAGTGAAAAAATCCTGCGCACAAAAAGTTCAAGGCCCGCTCAGCTGGGTCTTAAGTTGAGAGAGACTTAACTGGAATGTAGAAACGGCGAAATAACTAAATAAAAAAGGGCCCGATAAACGAAAATTGGATTAAAAGGGGTAATTTATAATCACTTTAGGCTACAAAATTTCAAAAGGCTCTATATGGCCCCAGGGGGGAGGCAGTGTCTTAAATGGAATGTAGTTGGGTATAAGGAAAATTTTTAATAGTTTATAAAGTAGCCGAAAAG
Organism: Maratus speciosus; assembly: GCA_963932465.1. Lineage (NCBI taxonomy): Eukaryota > Metazoa > Arthropoda > Arachnida > Araneae > Salticidae > Maratus > Maratus speciosus. The sequence goes on along the minus strand of OZ010786.1, from coordinate 46,898,992 downwards.
CATAGAACTAAGTTAAAGAAAATTCCAGAGAATCGGAATACTTAAAAAAAAAAAAAAAGCTGCACCAAGGGCCTCTGAAAAATAACAATTTATATTCAAAACTGATGGTAGCTGCAGTCTGAGAAATTATTTTGTCATTCATGTAGTAACTGGGGAATATAAGAAGTTGTTAAAAAAATAATCTAGTGAATAGTACCTTTTTTAAGGGAGCTATAATATGGGTTTCAAAAGGGACCAACTGATAGTTGAGAGAAGGAACCTAAGATGAAAACATGTAGGTCCTAGTACTTAGCGCTTTAGATCTTCAATTAGTCAAAATTAATCATAGGGTATGAATTATTCGTTAGAATAATATTTTAAAGATATGTATAAATAATTGAGTAAATGCTTTTAAAAAGGCCCTGTGGCCCAAATAAGAATAATAGGGTGTTGATCCTGGAAGAAGAGACCAGGACTCAACTTTAAATTGTGATCTGAGATGGTCAGAAAGTCAGGGGGTGAAATATGCATGGCGCACAAAAAGTTCAAGCGGCCCTGGAGCGGGCCCTACCTATGACAAATTGTTCATGAGTGAAGAGGTTATGTCTTTCAAGAGTGTGTGTCAGGTAATATTGAATATTAGCTGTACAACTGTACAAGACTGTAGCTGTACTGTAGCTGTACAAGACAGGTATACAAATTAAAAGATTTTTCAAAGTATCTGAAGATTTATAGATGATGTACTAATGTTTACTTATTAAGTAATTTTAGTTATTCTTTTAAATCGTGTCTTTTCTTGCAATTTTAATATTCCTTATCATCCTTTTCCATATTACCCGATTGGTTGCAATTATCCAAAATATGTTACGTTTTTTAAAAAACAAAATAATTATATGTATTTTTTTTACCACTTTAAAGATACGAAAACTGCGTTAACAAATAGTCAAACTGTGCTCTAAACTTCTAATGTATCTAATTTTTTTTATGTTGACTTACAAATAAAAAGAAATGGTATTCCATAATACCCGAATTTCCTATATATAGAGAATGTATTTCGTTTAAGAGCTTTAAATAGAGCATTTAAGAGCTTTCTTATATACAAAAAAAAATTCGAAATTAGGATGGAAATGTTTTGAAATGTTTAATAGTATTTCTCAAATAAAGTGATACAGAAAGATTTTCAATTGCACTGTGTGCGTGCAATTATTCAATTCTCGTAAAACTACGAGTAATCTTCATCGTATATATAATCATAGAACGGTATTACAGAAGATTAATAAAGTTCTATTAGAGTGCAAGGTACGGGTTGAAACACGTGTTGTTATAAATGTAACCCTGTTGTAAGTTAAAAACACAGATGAAAATGCGTAAAATATATGGATTGAAACGTAATGTTATTTTTATAAAATTTATTTCATTGTATAAACTTTTTACATTTTTATCGATCAAAATATCCTTTTGTGTATATTTAAAATGTTGGTACTATCACAACATTAGAATCCGACAGACTATTAGCATATTCAGTAGAAAATCATGATATACATTGTAGCTAATTTAAAATATTTTAATGTTATTTTTTTTACTTTTAACTGATTGTACTTTAAAATTAAATATTCTTTAAAAACATTGAAAAATAAAGCGGTTTAAAAGTATGAAAACTGTAGGAAATTATTATTATAATTATTAAAAAATGTAGAAGAAACGAAATCTGAATAATTTACAAATTAATGGTATTTACAATAGCATTTTAAAAAGCTATTTTCTAAATAACTACACCGAGGATACATTTTTGGTTATTCTATTCGAATAACTGAGCATAGATTCTTTATACTGTTAAAAGAATGTCTTATATAATGCAAGGAAATATATTTCAACTCAACTTTCTATCACACTTCCCTAAGGGTATCATTGACGCACCAAAGTAACGTACATTAATCTTTCATCGTAAGATTTTATAAAGTAGTCAAACTTTTATTTCTATTTGAAAATTGAGTCTTTAATTTAAGAAGATGCTTGTGTAAATACATTTCTGTTTTAAGAAATTTTGATTTTATTTTCTTTATGTAGAATCAGACATTTGTATGTAACATTAATAAATATATACAAATATCGTAATTAAGGTTATTAAACAATTTTATTAAAATACTAAAAATTAATTATCTATTCAATATTCGTAGCAGATAGCTAGCCGCTGTAACACGCCAAAGTTCCAGAGCTTGACTTCGGATTCTTAACTGATCAGTGTTCACTCAATATTTCATCCATTCGGGTGAATAAAGTGAGTACCGAGCGTACTTCGAAATTGTATGTATGGGCTTTGTTTGTTTGTATGGGTATTGTTGAATGTATGGGCTTCGTGTTATGTCGACTACCTGATCGGGACATATGCTAACAGCACAACGGCACCTATGGTGAAGAAATCGAACTTTAGCACTGCAGTGCACAATTCCTTTGCATTGTAGTGCCACGGAGATTAGTTTGCTTTTATTCAATGTTACATATTTATACAATATAAAAAACTATAACCTCTTGAGACCCAAGAAAATTTGAAATACTTTCTTTAGTACCTTCTTTTCATGAAAAGTGTAAAAAAATATCATTTTTAAAGATTTTTAATTGTTTTGTTTTTACGTTCTTCATTCTTCAATAGAAGAAAGTATTGTAATCGAAATTTTTTTCGACTTCCGGTTTTAGACGGATTTACGCGTTTTAGGGGTCAGAGATCACCAAAAACATGTTTATAAAAAATGTCTGTCTGAAGTTTTTGGCTATGCCAAGATGGTCCTTCCTTAGTTTTGAAAAATCCGCCGGAGGGGGCGCTGTAATAGCGATTTTTGCGCGATTTTGAATATTGTAACATCGAAATATGTATGAAGTTATGCATAAAATTAAACCATTTTTTTGTGTATGCTTTTGGTTAAGGCAAGAACGTACTTTCTGCATTTGGTAAAATTCTGCCGAAAGGGGGCGCTGTAGTAGCGATTTTTGTGCTAATTTCAATACTGTACCATCGAAAAGTGTATGAAGTTATGCATAGAATTGAACCAAATTTTTTGTGTATGTTTTTAGCCAAGGAAAGAAGGTCTTCCCTGCATTTGGAAAAATTTCGCCAAAAGGGGGTGCTGTAATTCCGATTTTTGTGCCATTTTGATTATTGTACCATAGAAAAGTGTATGAAGTTATGCATAGAATTAAAACAAAATTTTTGTGTATGTTTTTGGCCAAAGCAAGAAGGTCCCCTTTGCATTAGGAAAAATTTCGCCGAAAGGGGGCTCTGTAATAGCGATTTTTGTGTCATTTTGAATATTGTACCATTGAAAATGTATGATGTTATGCATACAATTGAACCAAATTTTTTGTGTATATTTTTCGCCAAGGCAAGAAGGTCCCTTTGCATTTCGAAAAAAATCCGCCGAAAAGGAGCGCTGTAATAGCTATTTTGGTGACATTTTTAATATTGCACCATCGAAAAGTGCATATAGTTATGAATAGAATTGAAACAAATTTTTAGGTCCTCCCTGAATTAGGAAATATTCCGCCGAAAGGGTCACTATAATAGCGATTTTTGTGTAATTTTCTTGATTTTTCGTAGTTCTATTATTCACCGGCCTCTTGTGAAGTGAGGGGAACTTCGCATCCTGATAAGCTGGCTATTCGCGAACAGCTCATATACAACAGAACAACAGAAAATTATTGGTTTTAATAATTGACTGAAGCAGAAATTTAAGATGAAAGTCAAAGTTGATATAGTATTGAATTAAAAAAAGGGAATATTGACATTTTAACAACATTTCGAAATATTAAAATATATGAGACAGAAGAAAGTTTTAGGATTGGCAAATCCAACTAGTTTAAATTATCTACTAAAAAACAACTTTTCAAAAGTAAAAAAAAAAGCCAAGCAAAAAAAAAAAAAAAAGAAAAAGAAAAAAGGGGAAAGTTGTGGCTAAAAAATAGTGTGATATCAAATTTCCAAGCTAATATTATGGTACTTATTTAACATTTTTTATTAAAAATTTACCATAAGTAAGTCGAGTACCTAAGTATGCGTTGATAGAAAGCCTTTTCTCCTTTACTAAATACATCATAACGTGTTTCTGAAAATTAATTTTTTTTTAATTATGCATGATGGGCTTGGCGGCCATCTTTTACACAATTTTCTAAGCACACAAGTACATTGTTAAGATCGGAAATTCGAAATTGTTGCTAAAGTAAACATTTTATGCTTTTAATTTATGGAAATGAGTGCCTAGAAATTTGTGTCTTAAAATAAAGTTGAAGTAACTTCAGGTTTCATCTTATGATTCTCTTTTTTCGGAAGGGGTTAATTAATTAGTTAAAGCAGTAAAAATCAATTTGTTTTTTTTTTCTTCAAAATAAAAGACTTTCTTAATTTATCTGTCTGTAGCCAAAACTAGAAGTTCAAAATTCTTAATAATGCAAACATATTACGAGCTTGTCTGCTTAGAAATTTGTGTAAAATATGGAAAGATGGCCGCCAAGCCCATCATGCATAATTAAAAAAAAATTAATTTTCAGAAACACGTTATGATGTATTTAGTAAAGGAGAAAAGGCTTTCTATCAACGCATACTTAGGTACTCGACTTACTTATGGTAAATTTTTAATAAAAAATGTTAAATAAGTACCATAATATTAGCTTGGAAATTTGATATCACACTATTTTTTAGCCACAACTTTCCCCTTTTTTCTTTTCTTTTCTTTTTTTTTTTTTTTTTTTTTTTTTTTTTGCTTGGCTTTTTTTTTTACTTTTGAAAAGTTGTTTTTTAGTAGATATCAGTTCTTTTTTTTAAACAGATTATATATAATTGAAATAATTCTACTCGCTAAAATTAGTCCTTGTATAGCCTTTATAAGCAGGGAGCAAACACAATAGTATACACTTTGTTTACCTATCATTCATTTTTTAGAGTAATTAATAATTTAAAAGTAACGAAAGTCAATTTCTTCTTTCAAAGTATCAGTCTTTCTCAATTTATATCGCCTTAAAATTTTCTATGAAGGATGAAAATTTAGTAAAAATCAAATAGAGTCAAAATAAAATATATATTTACAGTTAGTCTGTCAGTTAATTGTTTGTTCTAACTTTTTTTTTGCTGACGGTTTTGCAAAATAAATTTATCTTTACAAATACCTACGGAAAATCCGAGAATGAAGCCCCGCAGGCATCTAAAGAATCGAAGATCTGTCTAAAGAAGTAAATCTAGCAATTCTAGACATGATGATGAAACATTTTTCATAAAAAAAATGTAAAAAATTAAAGATATAAACTGTACATATAACTTCATCTTCATTTAGATCGTGTTATAGAGAAGAAAGAATAAATATGTAATTTGACTCAAGTCTGTTTATCCATACCTATTTGCATAAATGTGAGAATATAATTTCGTATAAAAATTCCCGTAAATTGATTATATTTAATAGTCTATTATTAAAGCCGCATAAACATTAGAATAAAATTTTTTTGCAGTTAAAAATTGCCTGAAATCTATAGTCTTATCGTTCGTCAAATTTGTTATATGTTTTTTTTTTATACCCAGACACCTCTTCTAAACTCTGACAAAAGATCACAGAAATACTGAAATTATCCAAATACTTATACCTTTCTATCGTATTTCTTTTTTTGAGTGGGGTGAGGGGTGAGGAAGGGCGCTTAAGAACTTCGTTTTGTTCTTAGAATTGTGAATTAATCATTGAAAAGATCTACCTACATAAGTCTTGTTGCAGAATTTTCATTAGGTAAGAGTTGCATCAACTTATACATCATGTGAATATATTAAATTACTTTTGTAAAATACTAGATGGGAGCCATTGATATTTTCAGAGCATTTGCCTACATTTTAAACTTAAATCATTTACAACTATTCATTAATTTTCTATACGAATTAAAGAAGTCGTTGTTTCCATGGCAACTGTACCTTTCACTATTGCTTGTTTGTTTGTTTGTTTTATTGAACACATATATATCAGATCACGGCGGGATTCGAACCCGCCCCCACCTACGTTCTCAAGCGATTAGCGGCGTGGTGTCTTATCCACTCAGCCACGGTGGGCCACTATTGCTTTATCTAATACCCAGATACTCAAATTTAACCAACTGCGCTTAGAATCATGCTCATAACAGAGTACATTTATATGTAAGAGTGGTGACACATATGCACAAGTCGTGTACTCATATTCAAGTTTTTGTCCAAAGTACAGTAACTCAGTTTTCATTAATAGACGTGGAAGATTTCGATTAAACTAACCAAAAAAGTTTAAAAACATTGGATTTCTGATTTGATTTTATTCAAAATCGTCTTAACCAACCAAAGTTAATGTCCGGGATCCAGAGTGTTTACTGCAAACATAAAAAAGTTTTCAAAAATGCAGGCTTCTGATTGATCAATCTCATCGCGCTAATAGCGTAAAATCTATCTTGATCCCGGCCTATTCAACGTCCTTTAAATATTCGAGAAAGCCTTGACAAGTCAGGAAAATATCACACAAAGCAGGCAAAACAAAGAAGAAAAATCATTCATTGGCTCGTTCATATTCACGAGCCAGTGAATGATTTTGTTCCTTTGCTTTGCCTGCTTTGTGTGATGTTTTTGTGACGCGTGTCAAGACTTTCTCAAATATTTAGGGGGCGTTTGTTTATTTCACCACCATGAAGCTATGAAAGGAGAGGAGCAGACATGTCAATCTTCCCGTGTGAAAAACTACATAAAAAAACGAGTTCTTTCCCCCTCTTCTGCCCTTTTCTCTCTTGATTTTGACCGATAGCAGCCCATTTAGCAGTCTCCAGTGCAACATGCTGCTATATATGGCGGACGCAAGGGGGAGGGTGTTAGCGTGACCAATGACATAATAGGCCAGTTCATGACGTTTAAAAGTCACACGGAGTTGGATCATCTTTACACTATGATTAGTACAAAGCGGTGCGCCGATTTTTTTTTTGTGTCCATTGCCGTGTACAGATAATCAACTCCGTGTGACGTGATGAGCTGGCCACACTTAGGAACAGTTTCAAATAACGTCATCTACTTCGAGGTAAACGAAAAAGGACAGGCTACCGCGGCGCTACAGCGTCTAGAATATATAGTGTGGAAATCCAATCAGTCGATCACAGCGATATCTGCAGGATATTTCCCAAAACTTCAAGACAATTTGGTCTATACGCTGTAACATTTTTTTAAACGTTTTATTAACTTACACTTGACCTGTGTGCTTGGCGTCAAACCCGCTGTAATAATACGATGTTTACTTTGAAATTTGAAAATATATAGCAGATGTCGCTGCGATAATCTCCCTGGATTTCAGCGTCAGTGCACATTTAAGGGATACACTTTCTAGCGGTTCTTGGATAGCAAATTTCCACATTATGTATTCTAGACGCTGTAGCGGTGCATTACACATGTCTCTTTCTTCTTTAAAAAATATCCTGCAGATGTCGATGCAAATGACTGTTTGGAATTCGACATCGTTGTACATTTAAGGGATTCAATACTTCCGCGCTTTTTTAAGTATTGCTGGGATAGTCGATTTCTACAACATATAATCTAGACGCTATAACGGAGCTATAGTTTCTAGAAGATATAGTTTAAAAATCGGCTTATTAAAAAAGTGCTAAAAATTGTATCCCATAAATGTTGAACGAGGCTGAACGACGAATGTCGATTATAGCGACATATGGTAATTCCAACATAACTATTTCAAAAGAAAACGTTTCGCTCAGAGAAGATCTAGAAAATGTTGCTGCTATCGACGTTTGTCATTCAGTATTTTTCAATATTTATGGGATTCAATTTTTAGCACTTTTTAAAGAATTACTGGAATAGCCGGTTTCCACACTATGACCGTGATCTAGGTAGATTTTTGTGTGTTATCGTAACGAGATTGACCAATCAGAAGGCAGAATTTTTGCTAACTTTTCACTGTTTTCAAAATTGTACCTGGATCCCGACCTATATTTCTAGACGCTATAACTGAGCTCAGGAATAGTACAGAAAGCAAACTCCGTATTTTGATACATTAAGGCCGGGATCTAATTCGGAACAAGTGTGTCTCTATAACGAAGTAGCGACATACGGCCAATAAATGTTTATTGGTAAAAGTGATAAAAACAAATCGTTAAAGTTCTTTGCGAGCATGCCATTATTGTCAGGTTAATGCATGCTGAATTATTTCCCTTGTCTAATAGAGATCGTCCATGCGCGTATCTTCTAATGGAGGATATTCCAAATATGGGTTCGAGGCTGAAAAAGTCACGTGGTACCGATAATTTACCCAAAGAATTTCTAACTGATAAGAAGGGAAACAGGAAACTACACTGTTAAAAATATCGTGAAAAATTACCTCGGTTCTTACAGGTTCTCTATTTTCTGACCAATGAGAACGCTACATAAACGCCTATGAAGCGTTCTCATTGGTCAGAATACAGATAGCCTTTAAAAACAGAGGTAATTTTTCACGATATTTTTAACAGTGTATTACCGCTTTCTCCCATGAACTGTTTCATTGGTTAGCGGGGATTTACATTACGTAGACGGAGCCTTCCCTTCTTTACGCTAGACGTTCTTGCCTTGACCATGTGATCATAACGTAGATTGAATATCCTCTATTCAAGAAAGCGGGTTGCCGTACTTTCGACAAAAGCTTGAAATGAGCATGCCTCCTGTGCATATATCAACACTCTTATGTATAAAGGCTCTCTGTTATGGTGTTGTTTCTGATACAGCGCCTAGAATACCTAGTGTGGAAATATGCTATCCAAACAGTTCTAAAAATTTGTATCCCTTAAATGTGCGACGATACTGCTAAAATTTCAAGTGTCGATCGCAGCAACATCTGTGGGATTTTCGTATTACTATTATTACATTCTATAGACTAGCAATTTCTTGCAGTTGTAGAAAATATCCTGCAGATGTCGCTGCGATCTGCATCTTACAGCAGTATCATTGCACATTTAAGGGATACAATATTTTAGCGCTTTTTTATGTATTACAGGGTTAGCCGATTTCAACACTGTATATTCTAGGCGCTATAGTTTCTGAGCGCTTTTGGTTAAATTTCGATATTCGTGTTTTAGAGTGAGCAATAGAGAAAAGTACTAAAACTATTGAAACAACAACTTCTTTAATATTGAAATGTATAGCAAAGGAGTTCAGAATCAATGCCTTAAATAGTTGCGAATACGCACTGTTGTTATGACATCAATACCCTTCCTGGATTTGGAAATGCAATATTGTGTTCAACATAATTGGCCGGAATCTAGATAGACTTTTCGCTGTTAGCGAAACGAGATTCATTAATCAGAAGCTTGCACTTTTGCGAACTTTTCGCTGTTTGCAGCAATGCAGGCTATTGATTGGTGAATCTCGTTTCGCTAACAGCGAAAAATCCATCTGGATCCCAGCCTAAATTTCTGTAAACATTGCACTTCATCCATGGCGCTAAGAAAATGACTCAAAACTTTTATGACATAGGCAGTCCAGAAGCAGCGAAAATTCTCAAACATTCTGGCTTCTGATTGGTCAAACTCATTTCGCTAACAGCGAAAAATCTATCTGGATCTCGGTCATAGTTTTCTTCGATGAAATCAATGCAAAAGGATAATATAAAAAATTTTTGAAAAGACTTCTAAAATGATTTGGCGGGTTTATCGCTGTTTGGCATAATTTTTAAACTTTAGAATTAATTAACAGTTTTTCGCTAATTAAGAATAGAAAATTTGTGTTTCTAAAGCTGAATTTTACAAAAGCACGTAGATTGAGTAAATATCTGTCCAAAAATGCAGTCCTTACTTTTTTATGTCCATTATTTAAGTCTCTACCTTCATTGAACCATAGATTGTGACGAAGAAAATAAATCGGTCATTTTCAGTATCTCGACGTTATTTTAAAAAATCTATATCTCTGTTTATAATTAATTTATGAGGATGCATTTGGTCTCAAATTGAAGATCTTTTCCATTAGGTCCTTCTGGTTTTGGTTTTATTTTTCTGCGATGATTGGTTCTTTTGATATAGGAAATTTTACGCTGGCATGTTTGGTTGATTTAACATGGAGAAGTTGTCATCAGTATAATAAGCAGTTACGGTGTCTTGCGTTTTATTCTTGGCGTTTGTTTGTTTGGCGAGGTTAGCATTTTTTTTCAGCTTGGCTTGGCAGAACGACCGTCCTGCTTGATTTAAGTTCTATATCCATTTTATGGATGTTTAAGTCTTAATTATGATGAAATGTAAACATAGTTTAATTCAACTTTTCACATGTAAAGTGATCTTGGAAAGCTTTAAATTAACAGTAAATTAAAAGATATATAGTACATTTATTATACATTTAATGAACAATACTGAATAATTTTACGCCTATTTAATACAAATAAAACAGTTTGAAACAGTTTATTTCACTGGTAATGAACTAAAATATATTCCAATTTGTATATCTAAATTTAATTTTTTTTAAATATATATTATTATCAGTGCAATTTCTGAAATAATGATGTTCTTTAACCCTTTAAAAGTCCTGCAAAATCGTTCATTTATATTTAATGATTCATAAATGAATATCTATTAAAAGTATTTGCATGTGGATTTGTTTATGATTAGCTTGCATATTTATTATCTTATGCACTGAAAAAAAACATTAATTGCAATTTTGTATTAAATCAGTCCTTGAATTCAAAGAATACGCGGTGGAAAAACACAGCTAAGACGCTTAAAGGGTTAATTTTTATGTGCGTTTGTGCTTCTAGCTGTTATGAAATTTTTAGGAGGATCTGAAATACTTGAGCAAACCTAAGCGAAACATAATAAAAATAAGATTTCATGAAGCAGTTAAAAATGTTCTTAATTGTATTAATTTAATTTTTTTGTTTATATTTACGAATTTTGCACAAAAGATAAGTTAACCGAAATAATTATCTTAATTTACCTATTAAAAATACTTTACATGTACATAATTCATAAGGTGAATTTACTTCAAATATCTCTTCCAGATCAAATTGAGCTTTTGATATTTCGCTATTTCACTTCCATTAGTTTGGTTAACTGAACCATCAGCAAAATTATTGACTCATTCTTTACTAGCCTCATTTTCGCTTCAGAAGAATCTTCATAAATTATATTAACGTAAAAATATTCATCATTAGAATAACTAAAATCAAGATCAGACTCATCCCCATTTTCTATTATGTCTAATGCTTCTGATGTTGTTAAACTTTTCTCTAAAATAAAATACCAAAAAATATGTAATATTTGCTCTTTCTTTTTATAAAAAGTAAATAAAATATTTGAGAGAGATTAAATAATCATCAAAAACTGTAAAATCTACCACATGATTAAAATCAAAACTAATGCTAAAACTAAGTATAAATTTACTCAATTAAGATCAAAGATCAATTTTAATGGATGGTTTTTAATTGAGCTTTAATGATATAAATATATCAAAATTATAGTTAAGGAGGAAGAAAAAATCATGCGTCAGGCATGGATTATGAAAAACTTTCCAACATATTCAGAATAATGATACAAAACTGCACCGTTTAAAAAATTAAAATACACTGCTCAAAACAATTAAAGGATATTGCAGTTTTAGGTGGATTTTGTATCTGGTAAACTGTTTAGCTGATTGATACATGGTCGACAGACATAGTAGGTTATATGAGAATAAATTACACATGTTTGGCAGAAAAAAATGCATTTTATTGCGCATTTGTGTACTAAAGGAAAAAAACACAATTTGTGCATATGAGAAAAAATGAATAAGAAAAGGTGTTTTCTTCAAAGAAAATCATTTTCAGTAGGGGGTATGGTTTCCACGGGCGGCCAGCAACGTTGAACACCTTTGAGGCATGGACTCAATGAGGCTATTAATGATGAATTGGGGTATTCTGCCCCACACTTCCAGAAGAGCTCTTTCCAGTTTTTGGAGAGTTTGTGGCGGTTGTTGGCGGCCAGAAACTCGTCTTCCTAGAGCGTCCCAAACGTGCTCGATTGGAATCATGTCTGGAGAACACGCTGGCCATTCCATTCGAACGATTCCTTCCTCGAAAAGGAAATCCTCCACCAGGTTTGCACGATGTGGCCTGCAGTTATCGTCCATTAAAATGAAGTTACCTCCGATTGCTGCAGCGTAAGGGACTACAATAGGTCTGAGGATCTCATCCCTATATCGGCGACCAGTCAGAGCTCCATCTCGAATGATGTAGAGGTCAGTGCGCCCGTCAATGGAGATGCCACCATACACCAACACTCCTCCACCGCCAAATCTGACACTTTCGTGCACGAACGCAGGATTATTCCTACTGCCACGGTCCCTCCAGATAAAAATACGCCTATTATCCGGATGCACAGAAAAACGGGACTCGTCAGAAAACAGAATATTGCTCCATTCATTTCTCCTCCAGTTGACATGCTCGGTTGCCCACTCCCTGCGGTCGCGACGATGCCTTGATGTTAATCTAATACATACCATCGGTCGGCGAGCATACAGACCTACAGCATGGAGCCGGTTTCGGACAGTCTGAGTTGAAATCGTGGTGCCTGTAGCCGAGCGAAGGTGTTGTTGGAGAAGAGTAGCGTTCATGGTTCGGTGTCTCCGAGCTGTTAACGCTAAATACCGATGTTCATTGGGTGTTGTTGCCCGTCTACGACCTTGCCCTGGTCTTCGGCCTGCACATCCACTCTCCAAAAAACGGTTCCAGATCCTGGAAATGACACTTTGTGACACTCCAATGGCTTGCGCTACTTCGGCTTGAGTTTGGCCCCCTTCTAACCTACCAACAATTCTCAAAGCTTCTGAATCTGTCAAATGACTTCGCTGAGACATCGCACTCATCGAAACAAAGCAATCACTGAATGCCGATCATCCTTATCTTCATTCTCTTTTATCCAGTTGAAAGTCAAATTTCATTCGCTTCCGCTGAAGCGACGTTTTTGACGTCGAACTCAAAATTTGCATACTCCACAGTTTGAAAACCAGAAAAATTTGCATTTGTGATTCTCTTCTTCTATTTTCGGCAAAAAAATTTCGTTTATATCTTTATTTTATATAAAACTTCAAATATCCTTTAATTGTTTTGAGCAGTGTATTATGTCTAATTTAACCCTATGGAAACGAATAACACATTTTGAAACCCAATTTCAGTTGTTTCCATCTACAATCGAGAAATTACCAAAATTCTTTGATCAGCCCTGTATGTATATCTTGCATTGTCCTGTTGTATAGTAATGATCTTGTAGTGAAATTCAGTGATTTCAATACAATGATTACAATACAATGATTTCAATCAATTTCAATACATATGAAATAGCGTAATGTCATTAAAATAAACTGCAAACGAATTTTCCCCATTGACTATAATTGTACGGAATTCTTTTAAGTGACCCTATAAAGGAACTATTAATCCCACATACTTCATATACAATACCAAACATATCTTGGTGAGCCTAAATAAGTTTAACAATTGCATGAAAATCCGAGTATATTTACGGAAATTAGTGCGTGGACAGACGTCCTGACGGACTAAAGGCTAGAAAAACCGAATGCCTAAAAACTTTCCAACTTTGTTGCAAGGTTTTAAAAATTAGCTAGGGTACTACAAGAACATTAAAATTAACATATACACTCTAAAATGTGCTTAAAATGAACAAGATGAATAAATAAAATTGAACATACTAGTACATGGTCGAATACCACGTTCTCTCACCTACTTCGTCATATAACAAACAAGCGAAAAACCGTTGCCAGATTCTAAAAACTTAAAAGTAATCTTTGAAGTGTATATTATATGGAGTATCAGGCCTTGCTTCCAAAGAAATATTCAATTTGATTAGTAGTTTTAAAACAAAACATCTATTTTAATGGATGGGTCTCAGGAGGATATATGTACATTAACTTGTTCACACACTAGAGGAAATTTTTAAATATCTGTAAAACTTTTTATTTTTATTTTTATTTTATTTTTTTTGCAAAATGCTTGACATATTAATAATTAAAGATTGAGTATTATCTGACACGTTCAAAAATGTAAATCGTTTAAAGTTATATAACCAGTTTTAACCCATATACCTTCTACAGCGTTTTAATCTTCTACTGGACATAGCTTTTGCATTGAGAATATTGCTTAATACCTAAAAATCATTTTAAATATTTTAACGTTTCCCGGATCCTTCTGCTACTTATCTTTTGTATTATACATTTGTATGATGCATAGAACATCTTAATATAAAATGGGGTGTGGAAGTCTACAATCGCCATTGATTTGTTTGTTTTTTAACTTAGGATGTGTACATGCCCGTTGAATTTCCTAGCAATATGTCATTACTATTTCAGATTAGAAAAGTTCTTACATTTTTCCATCGGATTGACTATCTTTCTGCTATTAATTGCAGATTCTATAAATCATACTTGGATTAAACAATTCTATTAAAATTTTTTGTAGAACTGTAAGCCCTCTAGATAGCTGCCAACTTTGATATTTATCGATTACCAGTAAAATTTAACAGATGTTTTCTCTTATTTAAGTTTTAATCTATTATGTTATAGGAATAGTTTTACATTCGACATTTTATTGTATGCTGTTTCAATAGTTATATAATAAAATCTAGGTAAAACATTTTTGATAAAAAACTAAATATAATTGCAGTAAGCAGAATACGTACACAAGAATGGGATCAGCAAAAAAAAAAAAAAAAAAAAAAAAAAAAAAAAAAAAAAAAAATTACAAAAATGATGAGAAAAAAAAAAATAGGAATATTCTTTTCGGGTATGATATAGTGTGTTATTTCAGATGAAATATTCGAAATTCAAAATTAAAGAATTGATTTTCACATAATATAATGATTATAACTGTTAATGTAAAATTTATTGGGAGGGATGTCTCATTAAGCTGATATAATTTAAAACAGATTATTAAGTTAAACGATCTATTAAAAAAAAACAACAAAAAAAAAACAATATGTAATCTTGTAGATTTTAACGTGTATAATCGTACTGAAACAACGAAATGCCACATTTGAACAATTATAAATGAAATTAAGAAAACTATGAAATTGCCTTATTTTTTTACTATTCATCATACGTCTGGAGTCCAATTTTCATTTTAGAGGTTTATATTCAAGTTTAGAATTCTTTCAAAAAATTTCCACAAACAAAATACTTTGAAAACCCTTTTGTTTTTCATATTGTGTTTGCTTACGTCCGTTAATGCACTAACGTAAAACAAATATATTGATTGATTGATTAAATGAGTACGTCTGTACTTTAAAAATACATAACGACAAAATACGATTAATTTCATTTAAAAATATATTTAATAGAAAAGTATAAATAATTTTTAATTTATGTGATCTGTTTGTTTTGAAGTATGCATATAACGATACAAGAAATAAAGAGAATATACAACGTATTAAAGAAAACCGTAACTTAGAAAACGTATAACCTAAGGGTATTCTTTAATGTAGTATGAGTTCGATGAGAACGCGAAATGTTTTCCATTAAAATTTAATGTTACAGATTTGTTACCTATTTCATGCAGAAAAAAATAAATAGATTTTCGCATTCTTTAGATGCAGATTATTAAAAGCTGAAACGCAAAGGGAAAGGATAAAGAATTTGTTATGCTTCATAATAAAACAATATCAAAAAATAATGAAAAATGTGCTGAATATTGAATTTTTTTCGTCTTATGAATAAAAATTATTTAGATAAATTAGAAAAACTCACAGAAAGCATCATTCAAGTGCACTAATTGGTATGGAAGTGACTTTTTCCAACAGTAAGTGCTTGAAATTAGAAAAATTTAACGCTTTATGTTCTGAATTATGAATTCAAGAAACTTTTATCTTCTAAAGCATTTTTCGTCAATTTTTCAAACTACATTAGAAGATTTACATAATCGTTTAATAAAGTTTAGAAGGATTTTAGAATGATTGAAGGATTTAGAAGGATTAATTAAATTTGAATTTATAGTGATTTTGTCCATTATTTATAACCCCAATCAAATCTTTTATTTTAAATATTTTTCTTTGTATTTTGTAGAATTAGAAATGTACAAATATAATGTTCTTACAATAGAAATATAGAAATATACTCAAATTGAAAAATCCTCATCCCCAACGTGAAGAAAGATGAAAAGATGCAAAAGCAAAAGAAACCATTCTTTTAAAAATATTTTTCTTTGTGTAATCAATAATGCTTTTGGAACAAGATAAAGTAATACATCTATAACTTATTCTAAACTGTATTACTACTAATCAATGTATTAAATGAATTGTATAACAAGTTATTTTAATGGTACTTACAAATACCGTCAGTAGATAAAAAGTTAAGTAATGCATCTATAACTCACCCGAAATTGTATTAATACTAATCGATGTATTAAATGAATTTTATAACAAGTTATTTTAATGGTACTTATTAGTGCCGTCAGTAGATAAAGGGTTAACTAATGCTCTTTTAATGCTTAAAAGAAATTAATCCCTAAAGAAATCTACTAAGTAATATTGTTAGAGATTATTGAAATTCCATTAGGGGACAACACATGATACTTCTTTTCTTATGTTAATATTTTTATGGAATATATCTTTTCATTTAAACAGCTTCTGTAATTATTTCAAAATATTCTATTTTGTAAGAATGCATTCTGAATGAGCACCGATTCATAGTTTTGAAAGTTTTATTTAACTCTCGAATGAAAATTTGTTTTCTATAGATTTAAAGTAGCTGAGAGTTTCAAATTTTAACTACTTTGAAATTTATTGCTTTCTTCTGTAACAAACTGCGAAAGATTTGTCTTAGTCTATTCAGAGATAAATTAAATGTCATTTAGTTAAAACTTTTGTTTATAAAATAATTTGTTGTGTAAAGAAGTGTATATATTTTTTTTACAAAATAAGGATTAAAAAGTGTATCAAGAAACTGAATGTGTAATCAGAATTTAGACTAGTGTGTAACTTTTCTATTGTAGATATTAGAGCATGTTAACATAAAAATATTATAACTCTTTATAAGTTACAATTAATTCAGATTAATAACATTAAGTAATTAAATAACATGATGTATAATGATAAGATAAAAAGAACTTCTTAAAAACAGCATAAAAGTTTTAATAAATTCTCAATGCCTTTTGAAAGAACTAGTCTTTTTTCATTAGGCGCATACAACAGACGCTGTTTTCAAAGTAGTAGAATCAGATGAAAAAAGACTAGTTCTTTCGAAAGGCATTGAGAATTTATTAAAACTTTTATGCTGTTTTTAAGAAGTTCTTTTATTTTATAAAAATAATAACGTTGCTGATTTTAGGGTGACCATTAACAAAAATTAATTCTTTAAAAATATGTTGTATTAATCATTAAAGACTCGAAATATAAAATATATTCTTTTGTATTCAAAGATTTTGCTATGTTAAATAGTTAAATTTCCAGAAATGTTAAAATATTAAAGATAAACAAAATATCTAAAACTATCCTTAATATTGGAATAGTAAAAAAAGAACATTAATATCTTTAAGTTTTTAAAACTATCTTTTTAGTTAATATTATATTTTATTTTAGTTCATAGCTATTTTAAAAGGGGATGGTTTATAACTTTCAAATAAACAATGATAGTAAAGCCTTTTTCAATGTGAAAATTGAGAAACAGAATTTCAGAAAAAATGTACAGCAGTAACCCTTTTTTTACAATATATAAATACTATTATATTTATTAACTTTAATATATATAATTTTTTAAAATGTGTTATTTGTATCGCAGCGATATTGCGCATTTATTCTTGCATATTCTTATTTTCCTCTCTAAATTTTTACAAATATGTTGCAGTAATTAAAAGTCAGTTTTTATAGTTTAGGACATATTAAGAAATATTTACAAATGTAACGAAAAAGATTCCTTTTTAATTTATTACTTTTATTAATTGGTTTTTTTTTAATATCTATAAACGTTTATACAAATTTTTAAAAAAATGTGTTTTTTATGCAGCGGTATTGCATATTTATTCTTTTACATTTTTATTTTATTTTCTAAATTTTCTCAGATCTTTTACAGTAATTAAAAGTCAGTTTTTATAGTTTGGGACGAATTAAGAAATACTTACAGATTTAACAAAAAAGATTATTTTTTAATTTGCTACTTTTATCAATTATTTTTTTATAAAGTTAATATATTGTTTTTATTGTATAAAAACTTTTATTAGATATTTATTATGCTAATAATGCGTGATACACTATATGGCCAAAGGTGACCGATCACTTGCGATTTTTGATGTTTTGTTAAACATCTAGAAAAATACATGAGGAATTAACCTTAAACTGCAGGTGTGTAAACAGTATAGTATAGGTCATATATTTCCGTGAAGATTGTTTCCCGAAACCCCATAGGGGACCGTCAAAAAATTGAAAAAAACGAATATCGTTTGAATAACCCTGCAAAAACTAATTGAGAAAAAGCGTTTAAACTCGAGATTAATAATAAGTGGCTTATTGTAATATACTGTGTTCATTTTTATGAGGATAGCATATATACTCGTAGAGAAATTAAGGTATTTATAAAAACAGTCCCAAATTTCGCCAAGTTTTTTGCTTATAATTTGCAGAGTTCTTAATATAAAAAAAAAGTTCTATTCAGAAAAAAAGACGAACAATATTGTACACAACACTCTGCAGATAGAACTTAAAAATAATAAAAATTGGATGAAAAATGAGTAGGTTTACTAAAAGCTATTTCACTGCGCATGCGCGAACGCAATCAAAATATAATGTGCTTAATTTGTCAGCTGAATGTATATAGCAACTTTCGTAAAGGTCTCAAGAAAATTCTGATAATAATCGTTTATAGAATAAGCTCAAAATCCGTTGTTCCCAAAATGAAGCAAAAAAAGGGGGTTTGTATTTTTGTGTATGCTAAATTGGCACTAATCAATGGATGTATGGAAAACATATGCTTTCTAAATGATAATTTCTTCTACTTGAAATCATGTCTGTTCAGCATATTTTCATATAAAACATGCGTATCATATCCATTTATAATGTATTAAGTTCTAAATTAAAATTAACCAATATAACCATAGAAATCAGATCTAAACAAACGATACCGTTGCCATTCAGAATCAAATTCCAGCAAATCTACAAAGAAGTGAATGACTCTTCGAACGCTTCATTAAAGAAAAAAAAATACAGGTTAATGTCAATGCTGTTCTTAAAATATTTTTTAAAGTAAATTAAAACTTTTAAATATTTTCAACTTTGTTTAAAACCTTCAAAAACTATCCGTAAGTTCTAAATTTAAGGGCTTAATCAACAAAAAACATCAACAACAAGCTCTAAATTAAAAATAACGGATAACTATCGCCATATGGTGGAGAAAAGATATAACTTCCGTGCAAGCGTGTTAGCTAATTGTGCAAGCACATTGCATTGCATGCATTTTTAATTTGTTCAGAATGATTGTTCTTTTGCACAATTCCAGATATCATGTGACATTTGTGTTCTGTCTTATATGACAAAGTAAAAATTATCCGATTTTAAAAATCGGAAACTTTCAAATGCATTACAATAAAGAATTATTTCAATGGCACTTAGGCATTTGTTAAAGGGAAATTAAAGGGACAATTTTTTCTGTACCGAATGCTGCAAGCAGCGCTTCTGTAGGCCGTTTTAATTCTCAATAAATCAGGAAATTATGTTTCTTTCTAATTGTTTTAGCGTCATCTATCAGCAAATAATATAAATAAAGAAACTTTCTGTTGTAATCTTTTTTTTAATGCATTTTATCAGATATGAAGACATTGCAAATAAAATGAATATTTCTTATCGGTACAATAAATTTTAATTATCTTACAGATGAAATTATGAGTTTTAGCATAGTTTGTAGCGAAAAAAAAAGGTCACGCTAAACAGCAAATTTTAAATGTAGAAGCAGTGTTGCTAGATTGGGTACTTTTTTGTCCCCAGATTGTTGATTGTCACCGCTTTTTTGAAATAGAAATATTCGGCCTATTTAGAAATAGATTAAAAATTCTGAAAGATAATGCGAATTATACTATTTAAAAAACTGGTGACAGTCAAATAATCTGAATTAAAAAAGTCCCCAATCTGGCAATACTATGTAGAGAGAACCAAAACAAGCATTTCCCTTACAGAATATATAGCTGTAAATGGCACGTTTAAGAGCTGGCAAAACTGTAGTTTACATAATTTCTTTGTTTTAATCATCAAAAATCAACGGATAAAACTTTTTGATTAAGAAAATGCATGAGGTATCATTTTTTTAGTCAGAATTTTTTTTAAAATATTATTATGAAGATTTATGATTAACATTCCGTCATTTTTGACGGCGGTTATATACTAGTTGCTAAATAAACATATATCCTTGCCTTAACACGCACCATTAATTATTATTTAAAAATTATTATTTTTTTAGTTAATTATAAAGCTATTGAAATCCAAATTAAAACATCATTCTTATTTTTTTATAACTGTTTTCTAGGAAAGATTTTAATATTTGGTTTTGTTTGTTTAATTTTTTGAATACTGTGTATAAAGAAATTGCCCTTTCTACTAATAAAGTTTGGAAATTTCTATAGCTAAACATTTGTATTAAATAGTACATAATTTTATTATTTATTTAGTTTCTATATTTGGTTTAAAATAATATGCTGAAAGGAATTACGCTTTCTCTTGTGCAATGTTCACACTTAGTAATGCAAATACATTTATGAAAGTGTTGAAACTTTTAGCAATCTGATAAGCATTTTTCAGTGATTTAAAATAAAATGTTCCCAAATTTATGCTGCAAAATCTAAATTAACAAATCTTATAATAACATTGTAAGATATTTTAATAATACATTTAGAAAAAAGAGTTAATTGATTGGCATTAAAAGATGGAAAACATATGTAGCAGGTAAATATTTGCAGTTAAAAAGTAAACGTTTCCTGCAGAAAAATAATCAAGATTTATAATTACACAGTCTGATGTAAAATACCCAGGTATTTTTTAAAGGGTATATACCCGGATAAATACCCATTTTGGGTATTTATTCTTCATATAAATATAGCTGTTATAAAAAAAAAAAACTTATAATGCTATTAGTTACGATGGATTATTGAAAAAGTATGAAAAATTAAGGGGTCTCAGGACTCTTAAAGCTTTTAAATTTTCGAAATTTTAATTTTTTAGATATTACCCTCCGAGCGTCTTTCAAAAGGGTAAAATTGTAATGTTGTTTTCCTTGCAATTTGTTTTAAATGCTAAGAAAATATGATTCTTTCAACATTATATATATATATAAAAAAAAACTGAATTACAAATATGAATGTAATCCTTGAGAGTATTAATCATTCTTCAATGTATTTAAAATTCCTTAAATCTATAGAATTATATTATCTTAAATGTTGTTTATATTGCTGTGAAACCTGGAGCTTAGTGAACGGAATATTACGCCCCAAACACTTAGTGTTGAACTCCTATCTCTTCTGAACATTTTGAGATAATTATTTCCTTGAAATTCCCATTAGAACAGAAGTTATGGTTTTTAGAATTATACCTGCAGCAGCCTTTCCGAAACTCTAATGTCATTTTTCTCCAAATGACGTTTTTGGGGATAACGAGCACGATGTCTCAAAAACTTCTGAATAGTTTTTTATGAAAATTTCAAAACATATGTTTTATGTTAGTTTGCATAAACTGAACCTAAAATTTCCTTTTTATTGTTTTAAAAAATATATTTTTTAGGTGATTATATTGTTTAAATTTCCTAAATTTTGCAATAGCTAAATACAACTTTGTATTAAAAATATAAAAATGCTTTAAACACAAACTTATTTAGATTCAGGCTAATTATTATAATTTGAAGTATAAGTAGGCACCAAAATTTTTATTGTAGTTGCAAAATTTATTTTGTAATCCTTCGCGTGATCTTTTATGCCGATTTTCTGCTTGTTAAATGTCTGACAGTTTGGAATCCCCTGTAAATGCTAATTCTGCATCTTGAAATTTTTTAAATATTTGAAATGAAAGGATATACTTAAATCTTTAATCCCAAGCAAATGTGTTTCTGGAAATACATTTTAAGATATTAAATGTTAAATATGGTCTTTTTTTAATTTTTTCCAATTTTAAGAGTCTTGTTAAAAACTTTAAATTTCTTCAAATTCTTAAATTATAAAGAAACTCAACATTTTGCATTCAAATATTGAATTTAAATGTATTTTTAACACTTTTTCACTGCAGTTCAAAAGTGTTTATGAATTGGGTTTGTCTGTCCGTTCTCTAACTTGCGTAAATGTAGTGCAGTATTAATGCAATTCAGAGATGTTATTGTGTATCTTTAGATGTTGTTTATCACTGTGGCATGTTCGGTATTAAAAATGAGTGTACCATTTACGGTTCATTTGCAGAGATACTCAAAAGAATTCCGTTAAATTATGCTCTACGGGGGAAAATAGTTTGCTGTATATTTTAATGATATTATACTATTTTAAACATACTCTAGTTTATATGTGTTACTGAGGTATACTTCACGATACTGACTGTAGAATAGGGTGTGCATAGAATTTATCGCTCATTTATCAAAAGTATTTGGTTACTGAACAATAATTGAACTAATGAAACCTGTGAAGAACAATTGCGGGAAGTGCGTTTTCAGTTGTGGTGTGCATTTTGAAATTGAACTATTTAAAAAATACTTATTACTTGGTGTGTATAAGCTGTATAGATCATATACAGGGCTGCACAAAACTTCTGAAGGACATTTCCGTTTATTCATTGAAATTGCTGAATGGGAATTTTCAACTGTGCTTATCTTTTAACTGAACTAACTTTCAGCTGAACACCAATTTGACATACTATTTAGTACACATACAAATATAAAGATCATATACGGGGCTTCCCTGAAGAAATCGGATATTTTTCCTACTATTGATGCTAATAGCAGAAATTCGTTATGCGTTTTACAATTTTTTTTATTTAGATATCATTTTTCACCTTAATGAGCTGTGAAGTTTTATTATAGTATTTTGATTGTGTTTGAAAATGTTACATAATCTATGCTAGACGCATGATTTTTAGTTCTTGTTTTAATTATAATGAAGATAGTAAAAAAAAAAAAAAATGTATTTATTCAAAAATTTCATTAAAAAGAGGATTTTTATTAAATTTTCATAACTGCTATAGATATGTGCAACATTTTTTCAGCTAATGTATTAATACAGATATCGTACACATGCACTCCAGTCCATACCACGGTAATACATTACGATGGTAATGCTCCAATAAAGGGGACACATTCTCTAATTTTTCTTCATAAGATTTTTCTTTCCCTGATACTCTTTTTCTCGGTTGAGGTTGTGTTTATGACGGCCAATTATCAACACGAGGGATATAGGCCCTAAGGGGGGGGAGTGCCCTTCGTGGGGGTCTGTCTAAGGGAACCTAACCCGTATTAACGCTTGGAAATCCAAGGTTCGAAGAAAACCACGAAAACTCCGAACGATTAGGCCGACAGGCGCGATTGGGTTCGAAGCCAGCACTTCCCGTCTACCAGCTTCGAGAGCAGAACCTCTCGGCCACTGGTGGGGCAACTCTCTTTTTCTCGGCAAATAACTACAGCCATCTAAGATAAATGCTATCTAATTTCATGTGATGATCAATTTCATAAATAAAAAAAACATGTATATCTGACGTTTTTAAGGTGCAGTCGGCTAAAGAAATAGATTATTGAAAAAAAATGAGATCATGCATTTTACTCACCGAATTTTCCAAGAAAACAACTAAAACAGACATGCTATAGGAAATTATGTATTCTTTCATGCTATATATATATATATATATATATATATATATACATATATATATATATATATATATAACCATTAATTAAACATTACTGACCACCAACAAAAATGTTGATAGTATGAATGAATTTACAACAATACAGTGTCCCTAAACACACTGAATGGATACCAAAAACATAATATACAATCTGCTATGTATAAAATAAAGTTCCTTGTACTATATAACAAGAATTAATTAATAAGGAAGAAAAAAAGAAGAATATGGATTTCGATAAAAACAATTGAAAAGCTTATATATTGAATTACGTTAGCAAGAGTACAGAATTCAATTATATAAGCAAAATTAGTCGTTTTCTGTGAGAAAAAAAAAGCTAAAATCTGAATTCTTTTTCTCCTGTATTCTAACGACCAATATAACCAAGAGAATAGTTTCAAGATGAAAACAGAATAATATTAAATGCTACGAAATGGGAAAAGCAATACAACCTTTTAAATATTTAATTTATAGCAAGGAAAAATAGTAATATTACACAAAATACCTAATAAAATCCCAGTTATTTTATCCAAATACACATCAGCACATGGTATCCAAAAGCTCGATAAGTTTAAGGTTGTTTTTACAGTTAAGTTAACACAGATTTAAAAACCTAATGGATACAGTTAATCTATTTTGAAATACTGTGATAAATGCAATTAAAAGTAATATAAATAGAAAATAATTTCATAATAATTAAAATTCCTCTTAACACTTTAAAATTTTTATATTTCTTAACTAAATTAAAAAATACCAAAACTATTAGTTGACAATATCGCAAATAGCCAGCATTAAGCTCCACAATGTGTTAAAAATTGATATTATTACTCTAATCGAAGCATCAGACAGAATCCAATTTAAATTTTGGTGCTGCCATCTATGATATTAACTTGAAACTATTATGAACAAAATGTCATAAGATTAAGCTATTATAAGCTAATTCTTTCATAATATACCTACTGCTATATCCCAACAAATCATAATATAAAAATACCATATCATATTTCATATTTCATATTTCATTATTCATATAAATATTAAATAAATACAAATGTTGATAGAATAATTACAATATATTCTACTACCATACCCGATTAATCTATACGGAAAATTTAAATAATTTTAAAACAATAATAATATAATATAGCAATATGCTATAACACTAAATAAATTATATATAATAAAAATAAAACTATAAGAAATACTTTTAAATATAAAAAATAATTAATTAATAAAATGAACAGGAAGAATATATATATATATATATATATATATATATAAGTTTAACGTTCGTCTTCATCCTGACATTGTACCAAACTCTGATATTTTCAATTGAAACACAATAACTTTGACATCCAATTTGGCTCTTTAATTAAATTTTGCTTTAGGAAACCAAACAGAAAGCCATTTAATCAAGGAGTTCAGGAATTAGGAAAATTTAAAATTCGGGACTCCTAATGTTAAATATATTTCCAATCTTTGCAAAGTGGAAGTTTTTAAGGCTAATTACATAACTGATTTGCAGGATAAGATATTATTTTATAATTCACATATTTTCAGCCTTTATAAATTTATTTTTGCTAAAAATATTCATAATATTTCCGATATTTGTTAATTAATAAAAATATGTAAATAATGAATCTTTCAACAGAAATCTATCTTTGGTAGTTTCAATTAAGATAATATTAAAATTACGCCTTTTACCAACTAGTTCATGAGTTATGCTTAAAAAACCATCTGCATGGTTCTATTTTGCAACAATTAGAAATGAAATTATCATTAGGAGTTCCAAATTTGAAATCTTCATAATTACTAAGTTATCGAATGGTTTCCTATTTGGTATTCTAAGGTAAAATTTACAAAAATGCCAAATATGATGTCAAAATTAGGAGCTCGTATTGAAAATATCACAGTTTGGTACAATTTTAGTATGAAAATAACCTTCAACTTTTCTTTTTGTAGGCGCAATTTGATAAAGCCATATTTTGTAGTCAAATGGCTATTTCTATTTTTTCTTTGTCAATTTGGACTTTTAAAATTCTATAATTTTTATTTTATTTATTTATTTATTTATTTATTTCTTTTATTTTATTTTGGCCAACTGTCCTTCCGCCTCTGGATTTAAAATATATATTGCAAGATGGAGAAAACTAATGATTTTTTTTTTTTTTTTTTTTGTACATTTTCTTGAATAAGTTTTCTTTTTCCTTTTCATTGCAATAAAGATACAGGAAGTAGTTATATAGATAACATATTATGGTGTTAAGTTTTTCACATACTAAATTAATCTGGTGTTCATTTGATTTATAGATTCAATTAGTCCTACAACTGGTTTAAAAATGGTGACTGTTTTTTTTTTTTTTAATACGAAGCTAAAACACATCCTCAAAAAGTTTTTCCTTTAGCGGTGAAGCTTCTTCATTCATTACCACTCAATCGGACAACATGCAGGTGTTTTTCTTTAATGAAACTGAATACTGTTATCATATTTGAAACATTCTAAGCTATGATTTAAATTTTTTTTTTCAAGAGTATGGTATTTTACAGTGAAACATGAAAATACCCAATTTTTGGGTACTTTCCCAGGCCTTCGGTAAGGTACCAGACCCAGGTATATGCCCAAAAAATAAATACCTACCTTCTGGGTATTTACCCTTCCAACATCACTCATTACACCACATTTGTATAAATGATTATATCATATTATCAGATTTTCGTAAATAATGCTTTTTTAATTAAAAAAAAATATTTAAAATTTTTTAATGGATGTTATAACTGTAGAAAATGATTACTAAATTTGGTTTTATTGAATTTAAAAAAATAAAATCAGTTTGAAAACGATATGCGTGAATTTCCACTTTGTTATCTAAGCGTAAAACAGGGAGAGTGAAAAATGTATCGAACTCGGAAACCTGGAATTGCGCTCCAATCACTTTGCCTTCCACATACGTGGACGATAAGGTCAGTCTGCCTAAACAGACACGATTCCCCGTAGTTTTGTCGCATTTAGGGTATATTTGGGATTTTATTATATAAATGTATATTCTATTAAGAAACAAAGTACTGAATACCGTGCCTTTAGTTCAAAACTAACTTGTTTTGTTGAAATTTAATAATTATTTGCAGCATAAAATAACAATATAGGATTGTCGCATTTAGATCATTTTTGTCGCATTTACGGCATCTAAAACCTAAATTAGACGTTCATAGTCCTAAATGTGATAATGCATTCATTTTAAACATGACAATTCATCTGAAAAAATTCGTTTAACTATTAACTGCTTTGACAGAAAATTTAGACATAACAATTGTGAGCGGTCTGCGAAACTATTCAATTGAAAGGTGAATAAAAGTCGCGATTAATCATAAAATACTGTTTTTGTACTAAACTGTTTGTACAATACTATTTCTAATAAAATTTTGCTTTTTCAAACATTTGAAACAATAGTACTAGGCTCCAAATGAAGCAAAATTTCTCTGTAAAGATAGTTAAACTGGAAATTACAAATTAAACTGTGATTTTTTTTTAAAAGCAGCTCTAATAGCAGTTAAGAGTTAATTGTAATTATTTTTTTAATTAATTAACCCTTAACTGCTGTGACAGGAATTGTTGCAGAACTACTGTGAGCGGTCTGAGAGATAGTTTGATTAAAAGATGAATGAAAGTCTCAATTAACCTTTAACTGATGTCACAGAAATTGTCACATAACTAGTGTCTGTGAGACCGCTCCATTGAAAGATGAATAAAAACCGCGATTAACTCATAGGATGTTATTTTTGTACTAAACTTTTTATACAGGACTGTTATAATTAAAATTCACCTATTCAAAAGTCTTTGGTTAATACTAAAATTCCAAACGAAACAAAATTTCAGTAGTATTTTAACCGGTAACATCAGTCAAAGATTATGTCACAGGGTTTCTGTTCTGAAGTTTAAGTATTAAGTATTAAGTATTAAGGAGAGGGGGTGAGCAAATTTTATATAAAAGTTAAATAATGAATGAGTACTTTCCATTAAATGCCACATTGATGTAAAGAGAATTTCAGAACACATACCTATAGATGTTAAGGGATGAGCGGGGTGATACGATATTATTCTTAAAATATTTATCACGGCTCAGCACCGTGTTGTTTGTCAGCTTTACTCTGCTAATGTGCAAAAGTTATTTCAATGCTGCATATAATGCCTAATATAAACAACTCTCAAATAAATAAATGCGTTCCTAATATAAAAAACTCCTATCCCTCTTTGCCACAGACCCATGGCCATAACTGCAATTGAACTGCAATGATTGTCGCAGAAAACATCGTTTCAAATTCGCGGAATTCGCACGTCAATATTAACCCATAATTTATATACCAGTGCGGTTTGGGTGTCCGTAACTTCAACTCCGCATAATTTTGCTGACAGTCTGTTGTTAATGAAATATAACCACATGATCCATATATGAAATTTAATAAGGAATCTAAATGAAATATTTGATTTTATCAAAATTCTTATTTTGTGAATGAATAATACGAATTAATTAAAGCACCTAAATTTCGGTCGGTGCGAATTCACAATGTGGAGCTTACGGCTTAAAAGATTATTTAAAAGTTAATTAGACTGTTTATTACATATAACTTTCTTATAAAATGTCACATGATAAATATATAAGCCTTAGAAATATATAAAATCGTACAAAATTTCTAATAATTCTGATTAAGTGAAAGAAAAGCTCTGAGCCTGATATTCTGCTGCAACCCCCCCACCCCCCTCTTCCTTTTTCTTTCTTCACAAAAAAATTAACACTTTCTGTACTTAAAAATACGTATATGGAAAATAATATTCATTTAGATATACATGGTTTTATTTATTTTTTTTATCTTTTCCTAATTTAAAAGTAGAAAATGTCTATTATAACGAATAAAAAACGAAAACAGAATTAGAATATTAGATTTTATGAAAGTACTAACAAAAATAATGGACTCCTAAAGCAGGGAATAATTGAATTGCATCACGTTTTAATCAGAGACAGCATTTAACCTACCGAATGGTATAATACTGGTAAAATTAACTTACTTAACCGCATTAAAATAAACATAAATTGTTTTCTATCTACACAAGAATTTCCATTATGTAAATTTATTTCAAATTCCTTAATCATGTATCTATATTATGTTACTGGAATAGACACTGCGTTTCTTACACCTTCTTTTATTAAAAAATTTAATTAAAGAAGCGTATTTTTCTTTTTTGGTCATCTTAAACACAGATTTAAACACCTGATTAAAGAAAAACATTAATGGAGGATTATGCTGACCCAACACAGCTTAATTAAACATAAAATTTGACTTAAATATCATTTTAATACAATATATAAAAAAATACCATATAAACATACCTCATTAATCTTCTAAATGTTTCGCCGCATTTACAGCAAAATGTATGTCGCTAATAGGCACATGCTGAAAACGAGCTCTCCAAAATGCGTAGTCCACATAAAATTCTAAACCAGAAACTGGTAGCCTTTTCTTTAGTGTAACTATCAGGTAATTGAAACGGACAACGTAGCTCTTGACGTTTATAAGGTTATGTGATCTTCAAAGTTAAAGAATAAAAACCGTGAGCCACTTTTGGAAATTTTTGTCGCATTTACGAAACATATTGGCGATGGAGAACGAACGATGTGCATTTCATTAGAAATTTCTTTTAAAAAAACCCCGTTTTACATGCAAAAAAATGTTTTGGGTTTTGTTTCTGAAGATCGTATGCCTCATTATACAGGGTGTCCGGTCTCAACGGTGTCCAATGGCTAATTCCTAAACCGTTAGTAATAGACATATAGTTCCAATTAGAAAAATGTTTTAAATCAGGTAAAGAAATATTTTAAAAGCGATTTGGGTCAATAAAAACATTTTTTAAAAAATTACGAAATTTAAATTTTTATACGGTCCCCCGGTCCTATAAGTTATATTTAGTAATTTTTTCCTATTACACCGACAAGTAAGACAAAAAAAGTCCCATTCATATAACGTTAAAATTAAGCGAGTTATGAAACTTTAAAAATGCATGACTTATGCCACTTTTCTACTCTGAAAACAAATGAGTTCGTCTTGGCTTTGAGGGATCATATACCAAGTGTTTAAAGTATTCGAAGATCTTAATTCATGTGTATCTGCGCTTTGAAAAAAAATCCTACAAGTATTATGATTAAGTCTGATATTGGCTAAAATAACATATGTTTTATTTTGTCAGGATTTGAGACTGTTTCTCTTATGATTTCTTTTAACAAAAATTATGATTTTTTATAAGTTTTTATGTTACTTCAACAATCGTATGTATCTTTTTCCAGTTCAAAATTTGTACTCGAACTTTAATTCACTTTTAAATATCCGATCGAGATTGCATTATACATACTGGCGCAAATCCAATAACAATCTAATATTATTAAGATTTTCGGTGGTTACCATTTATACTTATTTTACAGGATAACACAAAATATTTCGGATAGATTTCTGCCAAGGAGTTTAAGAAAAAGTTTTAGATTAGATAATACAAGACTGAGATTGTTGGGTTTTTTAACTTTTATGTATTTTTTAGCACTGAATCCGAATATTACATTAATTTTTTACCATTATGTAAGGATATTTCACAAATCATAAATTTTCAAATGTAAAGAATAACAAAAATAGAATACTATAAAGTAGAGGAGATGGTTGTGTTTTTTAACTTTTGATAATCGATTTTTACGCACTTTTAGCACTGAATCTGAAAATGACCTTAATTTTTAACCATCACGCTAGAATTTCTTTGCAAATCGCAAATCTGTAAGTTAAAATATAGCGAAAATCTCATACTTTAAAACATATGTAAAACATTTTTTATTTTATTTTATATTATTTTATTTTATTAAAAAATTTATTCGATATTTTTGCTTTTCCTGAGATTTTTACAGCTAAAAAGCTGAGTGGTCCGATGAGATGGGGGAGGAAATTCAATTTTAACATTGAACTTCTTAACTTTGAAATTTGCAATTTGCGAAAAATCCTGATATGATAGTTAAAAATGAAGGTCAATTTCGGATCCAGCGATACAGAATATATAAGAATCAATTATCAAAAGCTAAAAAACATGACATAACCCAACTTTTGCAGGCTTGTGCAATCTAATAATATTTTAAAATACGTATCATTTTGTAAAGAATTGAGGTTGTTAATTTAGAATCATTTCATTTAACAAAAATTCTGTTTTTTCTTTCTTCTTAAATGTTTATTACAAATTGTATATTTTCCATTAATAGCCAGAATGATTAAAGATTTCAAATTTACATTGCAATGTTAATTTTACTCCCAAACATTTTTTTATATCTGACGAAATTATATTTCGACTAAATTTGTGAATGACCCCCAATTTGCAGCAAAAAATATGCTCCAACTTTAAACAGCTATTACTCGGTCAATTTTAATCGTAGAATAACGGGACTTTTTTTGTATTACTTGCAGTGTAAAAGTAAAATTTCACTAAATATAACTTATAGGATCGGGGGACAGTATAAAAATTTAAATTTCGTAATTTTTTAAGAAATGCTTTTTATTGACCCAAATCGCTTTTGAAATATTTCTTTACCTGATTTAAAACATTTTTGTAATTGGAACTATATGTCTATGACTAACGGTTTAGGAATTAGCCATTGGACACCGTTGAGACCGGACACCCTGTATAACATTTATTTACGATTCTTGCATTAAGATTTTATGTAAGAGAATATTGCCGTTTTTATGGGTTATCACATTTAGGCAGACTGACCTTACACAGCCTGGCATCCCTCACTCACCGAGTTCAATTCCAGGCTTGGGCATTTTTCATTCAATTGGTTTTACGCTTAGTTAGCAAAGCGCAAATTCACGTATATCTTATTCAATCATTTCGGGCGTAATTTCATCGCTGAAAATTAATTGAAAAATTACTTTAAAAAATCAGTTTAATGCGACTTTAAAAATTTATTTTAAAGTGACAATTGTCCCCACTATTTTTTTTAAAGTTTTTAATTTAGTAATTACTGCTAGTAAACTGTTTGGAAATGTATTTTTATGCAGGTATGTTGATGACTAAAGAAATTATACGTTAGTAAATTTTAGTATGTAAAATTTATGACTTTTTTGAAAATAAAAATGTATTACTTTTATTTTATTAGTTTTTCATTCAGTTTTGAAACGATTTTAAATTCAATACGTTAATAACATTACAAAATGCTAAATGATCATTGGTTTTCAAGATATATTATGCGTAATTATACTATAAAATGTATTATTTCATGATTTTGTTTCAAAACCTATATTGATCATTTTAACCAGTCTTGCTTATGGTTTTCCTCAATTCTGCAATGAAACAATGTATGAAAAGATTCAAATACAAGTGTCAGATCTCTTGGAAAGAAGCTTATAGTAGTCTAAATGAAAATGTATAGAAAACTATGTGATTGAGTTTAATGATAAACTGCAATTAATCCATTTACAATTAATAGCAAATTTCCAACTGAATGAAAAATTCTCTATGCTAAGAGATGACCTTATGACGCCCGGCTTAATACGCCAACACTCTATCAACTGGCCTATCTTTCTTAATTCTGGTTCACATAATGACATCAGAGAAACATTGGGTATTAATATCTGGTTTGGAATTGAACAACCTCAACCAGTACACACTCAAAAAGGTTCTCCGAAAAACGTAAGAAGTACATACAGCTAGTTCCCGGAATTAGAAATTCCCTGTATTTAGAAGAGATTTTTCTGCAATTTGAAAAATTTTCGCTTTTTGACTGGATAATTGCATGAAAATTTTTACGATATTTTTGCGTGTTGAGGGTAAAAGTACATACGTAAAAATTCCTTGCTTGTACGAAAAAGTACTGAGCTGCACAGTTATAAAAATAATATCGCATTCTTAAAAGGGAAATTAAATTATATTTTGAGAAAAACATAACTTTGTGCCCTATTTTCGCTCGAAAGTCTTCATACATGAGACAAAAGCGACAAAAATAGTTTTAATAAAGTTGTGTGGGTAATATATTTCATGCCATGATATTTTCTGAAACACCTTCTTATTTATTTTAGATAATTTTCTGTCTCCTCATTGTTTTCATATTCTGGTATACAGGTTGATTCACAAAATGTAGGACAAATTTTGAGGTAAGATGGAGTATCCTAATACAGACAATAATTATAAAGAAAGCCATTCTCGTAATTCATTTGTTCAGTTTATAATACTCACATCAATCTGAAGCTGGATTTTTGTTCAAAACTTTACTAAACATATTTTAAAGGAATATTCATTGTTTTCATCTTTCGTTGTGTAAAATTTAACAGCGTAAAGTGCTGTAAATGGACAGTATTTCAATCAGCGAGACAGCACGCAATGTTAATTTTTTTCTGAATATAGCGAGTAAAGTTTAGTGCTATTTGGATATATATTGTAGCTGCTTCTACTACTTTTGTATTCTTAATTTATTACATAATATAAATGTGAAGATGCAAAAATAGCCTTACAACTACAAAATAAAATAGAGGTTGCTATCCAACGTATACTTTATTCTTTAATTTAAAAATGATGTAAAAAATAAAAACACACGATGAAAATAAAACCCAACGTTTCGGTTTAATCTTCAAAATAATCTTCAAGATTAAAATTTTGTAAAAATACAAATCGGTAGACGCCTGAAGATGGTTTTAAAGCTTAAACAGAAACGTTGGATTTTACTTTATTCATGTGTATGTTTTTTTCGCCATCGTTAAAATTATGTATAGGTTGGATAGTAATCTGTATTTTGTTTTGTATTCGATTTTACAACGTAAAGTCCTTAATTATTAATATTGCACTAGCTTCATAACTATTAAAGCAAAAATTAAAATTAAAATAAAATAAATAAATGATAAATCAGGGTTTCTTTTGAATGAGATACGCTGTATTTTGTACTTAATAAATGGATTATGACTCTGGTTCCCTCCAGAACGATTGCGATTGAAACCGATTCTTTCGTTCAATCAATTTTGAGATTAAGTTTTGTTATATAGACTTTATTTGCGATGGTGACGTAACCAAAAATTTTGAAACGTAATAACATAATAATGGCCTTATAGTTTTCAACAAAGATTCGATAACGAGTGTAATTTGGAGACCAATAAAAATTTAAAGAAAAAAACATGGGATCAACCTGTACAAAAAAAAAAAAAAAACCCCTCGTTTCTGCATTACATGGTTATGCGGTTATTTTACAACATTTGAGCTCCCTTGTATAACAATAGCATGTATATTCATGGAGATTTAACAGTTTCTTTAAAAAAGTCAAGGAATGTTTTCATGTTTTCTGTTTTACCATTAAGGATTCGCTACGAAATTTAACGCTAGTTTTAGAAAATTGGATAAAATATAGTAAAAACAAAATGCTACAATTATAATATAAATGCACCAAATATATAATGAAAAAGAAGCAGTTATATGGTATAAATTTGCTCATATACAAAATATACAAAAGTTTTTCTTTTTTCCATGATTCGAAAATCAACTCTTAGAGTAAAAAAATTAAACAGACCAGTCTAATATCTTGAAAATTCATAAATATATCGGTAATATAGTGATCTGATTTTCGGTTTCCATGTAAAAGTAGCCGAATGATAAGAGATTTTACATAAAATTGTATTTATTTTATTAATTGACTTCCAACAACGGTATAAGTATTTAATTAGTATCCGTCAGGCCGAAATGTCGGATCGTGGATACGGGAAAACTTAAAAAATATTATGTTAAAAATGTTTTCTTTTTTTGATCGCTGTTTAATCCTTTGAGGGTCAAATAATTGTGTTTCTGTAATGCCGAATGAACACCGGAATCTGCAAAAAGTTTTATTGCAAAATAAGGAAAAGCAATTTTGTGACTTTTTTCCCACCAAAGTTAGAAAAGTAAAATTTAATAAAAATTTTCTTGTCCAATTGTAGCATTGTTTCTGGTGAATTAATTGTATGTGGGATAAATTATATCAAGGAATTAATAGTATAAAAGTAAGTTTGAAATAACAATCGTCAATTCAGTCGTCAGTTGTCTCGGGTAATGCACAAATGCTAATATGTCAGAAAGTGCTCCCATACTTCTAATTTGGTAAAACCGGTCCTTAGCGAAAATCGCCTCCGTTAGAACTTTTTTAAAATGAGAAACTACAATAAAACTGACATAAGTTGTGTTATGTGACAACACCTTTAGATGAATATCCACAGCAGTTTTTGATAAACTTAAATTCTGGGATTTGTGTATGGTGGCAGGGTATGCAACCGTTAAAGGTAACTTACTATCTGCGTGAGAATGAGGCTTTTCCTTCTTTCCAACATTTACAAACAGGTTTGATAAAAAAAAATTCCTCCATTTAGAAATGGCCCATGATCCTCAACAAAACGAACTATTATAGCCTGTGGCAAGCTTCGAGGTTGAAATCATGGACTATAGGCAATATCTTTTATCGTACTTAGTGCACAGTTTACCAATCCGCACTCCGTCCAGATAATGGTATGCAGAATAATGCATACCATCACCATACCATACCCTGCATGCAGCTGCTGACGAAATTCTAGCCTGAAGACCAGACGCGTGATCATATCACTCCATCTTGCTATTTAATCATTGTGATCTGCTAAAATTCTTGTCATTAGCCCCTACTTTCATTTAAGAAGTATTTTTTGATTATATTCTTTAGCTGGCTTGGTTTTGAGAAAAAGACGTATGTAATCTTCAAAACATTCAAGATAGCCGAAAGGAGCATATCTTTGCGTCGTTGCATTTGCACCCTAAAACCCGTTGTGGGTGCAAAGTCCTCTAAGCTACCTGTGAATTATATCTCTGGAGGTGCCTTGACAGATGAAGGTCTCGTCACCTGATCAAGGTTCTAAATTACGAGGCCAACTTGAGTAGCAAAGCGCAGGTAAAAAACAACAAGATCAAAATGTTAAGTAACCATTTTAACTAAGTTCACATCTAAGCAGTAGGCACAGTCGATAGGATGAAGATCTAGGCCCTCGTCAGATTTATTGTCGCTACGCGGCGATTAGGCGCTCACCGCCCCGATACCAGGTATCAAACCCGTCGAGCTGGGGAGACCCGGCAAGTAGGGGCCTGGTCATCGGTTAGAGAGAAAGAAAAAGGGTGAGAGGTAGTCTAAAACTTGACTCATGAAAGAGAGTTAAGAGTCTTTCGGAACTGTGTCTGCTAATCGCCGTTTTGTCTTAATGAGTTTGTTAATATGAAATATTTCTTAAAAGCTGTAAGCATTTTTGTCCGCGAAGAACCAAAATGACTTTTATAGAATATCTCTTATATAGAGGGATGTCTTTTACGCGATGGAACTATCTAGTACGTCCAAGTATTTAAACAAATAAGCCTCTAAAAGGCTCAGTGCTATCTATTTTACCTTTGTGACATCTTTGTTCAAGGTCAGCCATAAGGCAATATCCTATCATTGAAAATTAATCAGTAATGAGAGATCCATGCTGAGCAGCAGATTTATTGCTGGCTTTTTAAATTAGCGAACTATTTAAAACACGTTGGTTATTTAAGCGCTGAGTGAATTGCCTCGTCTTTGACATTAAATGCAGCACTTCAGGTTACTGCCAAAAGAATGATAGCTTCTGATCCTAATTGCTCTATGATTGGTTTACTAATTTCTTTGATTATCGTTCATTTTCCAGCTAATAATTTTCCAATAATAAAAGTTGATTTAGGGAAACTTGTAACTTTTGTTTGCAAAGACAAAAGCTGTTCAGTGCATAACTGAAGTATCTTCTGCTGCTCAGCTGTAAATCAGATGTCGGAATTATCAAAATTTTCATCCAGCGTAATTAGTTGTTCTTTAGAATAATTCAGAAATGTTAAAAATAAAGAAAAGCCATTGGATAAGAAAATCTACGGTAAAGATAAAGATTATTTTACCAGATGTATTTCAGCGAATATGATTTGTTTAATGTAGCTCCAATCAATTTGAGACAATGAAAAATTGGAACTTGATCATCGAGTTAGCGGCAGAAAACTTCAAAGCTCCTTCAAAGACTTGCTTACTGGCGCAGCCCAAATTTATTTAATATGGTAACCGGTAAAGGATTTTAACAGATATGTAACACACACACATAGGTAGTCTGCTATACTCCTCTATTAAACCTGAATAGGAACACTTCTACCGCAGCACTTCAGGTCCTCACGGGTCTTCCTCCATTGGACATACAATTAGAAGCGGAGGCTGAGTTCGCTCGGATCACTCGCCTGGGTGCTTCTAATATTTCTTATTTTGCCCCAATGTACTCAACAAAATGTTCAAAGTATCAGATCTCTTCACTTTCAAACGGTATTAGTATTTGTGCAACAAAAGACTTTAACGGATCAACACACATCTTTACAGACGGGTCTAAAACAGAAGTAGGAACTGCGGCAGCTTTTTGTGTTTATAGGCAAAGCTCACACTTTTTTTCCTGGCGCGCAAGGCTTGATCCGGGGAACTCTGTCTTCCAGGCAGAGCTCTTTGCTATGAAGGAGGCGATTCGTTGGGCAGAAGAGGACTCTGACACCCAATACTTAATTTCATCAGACAGTTTATCAGGTATAATGGCCCTTTTAAAATTTGATAACAATAATCACTTAGTTCTAGACATAACCTTACTCCTTCAGTCCTCAGAAAAATCGTTCTTCTTTAATTGGGTTAAAGGACATTCTGGTATAACGGGCAACGAACTGGCTGATCAGCTGGCGAGGTCGGCAGTCGATGATTTAACTTTGCCACTAACATTTCTTCCATTCCCACAATCAACATTGAAATTAGAACTCAAAAAACAAATGCTACACCGATGGCAACAACGTTGGTCTACAGTGCAGGTGGGTCAATACACGCGTGACTTCATATCTAAGGTCTCACAAAACATTTTCATAAGTAACAGATACCTGTATCTCTTTCTCACAAATCATGGACCCTTCCAACAACACTTATATACCATAAATAAACGAGACTCACCTCTTTGCATTTGTGGATCCTTATCAACATCATTACACTACATTTTACATTGCACATTAACGTCCCACTATCACGTTAAAAAGCCACAACAGATGACACTGCCTGACTGGCTAACTTACCTGCTCGACCGTCCAGTTCTCCTGCAACGTATAGCGGATTGTATGAAATTTTTAGAAGACAACGAATTTATATTTACCAATCCCCTCCCTTTCTGAGCAAGCTGAGCAAACTCATTGTTTTTAGCTCCCATTTCAGACAGGAGCCCCTGTTTAATACATAATGTAAATATTTGTCTTATTTCCTATGGTTTGTTTATTTAGTATTTTCATTATATTTATCAGCATATGCATTTCACTTAAAGTTTTTCAGCTCTAATATTCAAAAAACATGTCTTGTAATTGTTTATGCATGTATACAACATAGTGCAATTGCTGTCAATGTATGTACTGATGACACTCCTTGTGAGTTTCAGAGTCAAAAATAGCAAACTGAATTTATTTTTCTGTATGTTATTAACTGTTTTAAAAATATTGCCATTGTTAATGTATCTTACCATATGCAGTGGATTTGAGTCTCCCCCCGGGATTGCACTTATACTCTAAAGCGAAAGCTGGGTTCCCGGGGCGGTCATCCCTGTCATCCCTGTATTAAACTTGATACCTTTATTCATCTGAGTTGTTGTTATATCGATATTCCGCAAATACTTGGAAGGCATCTGGGTTATTCTTATTGAACTTTTCCACATACAATTATGCTAATTAACTCTTTACATTTGAATTGCTTTCTTTTAACTAATATTTTCGAATCATCTGTGTATAACGTTACACATATAAAAATATGTATATTTCTTAAAATGTACACCAAATCTAGGCAACAGATTAAAAAAGCAGGGATTGATTTATGACTTTTAGTGACCATGATTTCTCACGAATTCTTTCACTGCTGTATCCATTTTCCATACCATAAGCATAAACCTATACAGTGATATACATTAACGTCGAATTTCTGGCTAAGCTTCACGACATTTGGCGAAATATCGCCAAATTTGGTGACAAAAATATGTCGCCATAAATTAAGCCAAGTTGGCTGTAGATGACTAATTTGGTGACATATCCATGGAAATTCAGTACTGATGATTCTTCTCTAATCAGGTACTTCGCATTTTAGCTTCGTGTTCTCCAGTAGAATTAGCTAAAATCTTAAAACCAAGAAATAGGGAAGCTACCTTTTTCAACCTGTACATAATTTTTTTTTTTTTTTTTGTAATCTACATATTTCAGTTTTCTAGTGTACATCTTGACAAAAAATGCTTATGTCATTCACTTCAGTATGTTCACTTGCATTTTAGTTTCAACACATTCACTTACGATGAATTAGAAAAATTGAGTAAACTTCAGTAATTGGAACCGCTACCAAATTCTTAAATTTGCGCATCAAACAATGCTCAGTAAATTATGAAATTGTCCCCAAACCCGATTACGAAAATTACCCAAAAGAAACATACATTCGTCTGAATACAAACATACATACATAAGAATACATACATATAAGTTATGCATATAAGTAATACAGGGTGCCCATAATTAAACTGCAAGTGTTCAAGGGGTGCTGGAGAGAAAACTACCGGGTATATTACAGTGAAATTTGGTATTTACATGTTTCAGAACATGCGCAAGTCAAATATGCAAAGAAATCGCCATTTTCACCCAATAAATGGTGCTGTGCCGTATTTAAACGTTCACCGGTGACATATACAACCTCCAAAATCGATAGACAGAGCATAATGACATTCTAAGAGGCATATAAACAATATAAAATATCATTTACAGTCTATCAAAATTATATAGAATTCGCTTCAGTAATTAAATTTTTACAGTATCATGTAATAAAAATTAGCGTAAATAAGATCACAAATTAAACAATCCTTAAAGACGCTTTGGAAAACAAGCCACTATTTATTCAATGAAATTATTACATGCCATGAAATTATTACAACCACATGCTGAAAACGTAAAGCAGTATGGTCTACCGTCGCATTTAAAATCTGTGGTGTGACACACCTCTCGTGTCTCGTTATGCTAGATTTCAATTCAGCAACAGAAGAATGCCATTCTCTATAAACCATATCTTTCAGATGTCCACACAGATAAAAATCGCGAGGATTAAGGTCCGGTGAACGTGGGGGCCAAGCGTTGTCGAAACCTCTGCTTATGACTTGGTCCGCACCAAAGGCATCACGCAGCAATTTTTTAACATCTTTAGCGATGTGAGGGGGTCCTCCGTTCTGCATAAATACCGTGGTTTATAAACATTGTCTCTCTTGCAATGCTGGAATCAATTGTTGTCTCAACATCGCACCGTAGCTAGTCCCTGTAACACTACAGTGTTTGGGACCACTTGGAGTTGGGGTCTCAAAGAAATATTGGCCCACAATAAAATCACAAGTCATTCCACAGCATACAGTTACATAATCGGAATGGAGGGGTTCTTCACGTTTAGTGTATTGTTTGTTCGTTCCCCATATCCTGCAGTTATGCGCATTTACACTACCTGATAGTCTAAAATGCGCCTCGTCTGTCCACAATATTCACTGTATCCAAGTGTCATCTTCACTGATTTTTGACAGGTTAAGGTTTGCAAAATCAAATCTTAGGGTGTCATCATGAGGTTTCAATTCTTGAAGAATTTTAATTTTATACGGATAACGCCGAAGAATGTGGAACAACACTTTATGCACAGTTGACCAGGGAAGAGATAATGTCCGAGCCACACTTTTTGCGCTCCCTTGTTGCAGCATACTGGATCCTGAACTGCTACTCGTAGTCGCAATGGCGTTTTGTTGCACTCTTTCCGAGTTTACGAGACGTCGCCCTCTTGTGCCTGGAATAATGCCCAATTCTCCTGATTCTTCAAATTTTAAAATCATATTTTTCAATCCATTGACACTCATTGGACCTCTTCTTAATCGTTTCATACGCCGGTATTCTTTCAGAGTAGCTGAATAATTGCTACCATTCTGATAGAATAACTTCACTAACAATGCACGTTCCTTCTTATTCAGAGTCATGACTGACCTTTACTCAATGTATTGATGTTTTTATACTGTTCGATGGGCTTAAAATTTGTATATATGTCGTCGATAAGCATTGAATCATGGTATAGCGCCATCTATCGGGTGAAAATGGCGATTTTTTGGCATATTTGACTTGCGCATGTTCTGAAACGTGTAGATACTAAATTTCACCGGAATATTCCCGGTATAAGTTTTCTCTCCAGCACCACTTGAACACTTGCAGTTTAATTATGGCCACCCTGTACATACATGGCATTATATTTTTCTCGATTTCTTCGAGTATCGCTCATAGTCATTCGTCTAATGCCCCAAATCATATTTTCCGTATTCGATTTCTTTTCGTTTCTCTTAATGAAAAATTCAAAATGTATCGATTTGGAAGCTTACGGAGAATGAAAAGTTCGAAAAAAATAGTACTCGTTACGTAGGTAGAAAGTAAAACTTCTGA
This sequence comes from Maratus speciosus, assembly GCA_963932465.1. Taxonomy (NCBI): domain Eukaryota; kingdom Metazoa; phylum Arthropoda; class Arachnida; order Araneae; family Salticidae; genus Maratus; species Maratus speciosus. Next base: position 46,857,645 of record OZ010786.1, on the reverse strand, counting down.
AAGGGGGAGGGTCAATCTATATCTCAGATCACCAATGTGTCTATCAACAGCGACTTCAACATTTGACTCCATAATGATCCGTCTGAGGTTAAAATGCATAATTTACAGGAATGGAGCTAATGTTTTAATTAATAACGGGATGAATCTCGTCGAATTTTGGCGAAAGAAATTGTTTAAAAACGAATTCATACCTAGGTTAGTACTTAGTTTCTCTTAAAACAAATATCATTTTAAACTGAAAGTTACCAAAATATAAAGGACGTTCAAAAAGAAACGAGACGGAGTCTGGAATGTGCAAACCGGTGACAGAATGGTAATATCGTTGCGTCAGTAACAAAGAGGGTTTCCGAGAAGAGCACGGAAGCCCACATGCCCGCCGCTAGAGGGTCATGAATGCAAGTCACGTGACTACAAAGCTAGCAGAAGCATGCTTCTTTCATCCAACGCTCATTAGAGTTGTAAGCGACTAAAGATGAGTGTTCGTGTCAGCACTTCGAACCAGAATCAAAACGACAAAGTCTCCCGTGGAAACATCGAGTGTCACCACCACCAAGAAAATCCAAGGCCATCCCCACAAGTGGTGGAAAGGTAATGCTGACGTTCTTCTTTGACCAAGACGGCCCCCATCTGATAGACTTCCTGCAGCACGGGACAACAGTGCATGCCCAGCATTACTCGCAAACCTTGACCACCTTTCGCCAAGCGGTCAAATCAAAACGATCAGGCAAGCTCACCCGTGGGGTCATTCTTCTACACGACAATGCAAGGCTTCATATGGCCAACACGATTACGGCACTTGTGCAGAAATTCAAGTGGGAGGTTCTCTGTCACCCTCCATACAGTCCACACCTCTCTCCCTGCGATTACGCAATTTTTGGCCCCCTAAAAAAGGTTCTGAGGAGCAAACGATTCACCTCGGACAAGCAGTACATGCGGAACTAGTTTACATCACAGTCCCAGTAATTTTACGAGACAGCCATTCACCGCAACAAATCCTTCAACAGCCAGGGCCAATACTTCTGAAATACATGTACTAGTTTCTGTTCCTAGACCTCCTGCTCGTTACTTTTTGAACGCTCCTAATACTCATTCCATACACCTCGACAGTTCAAAGTACTAAAAAATTGGAACATGTGTTACATATTCCCGCGGCCACCATCTTGGATTTTTTATGGCGTCAAACCCCTTTTCCGACAAGTAAATGTCGCCAAGAAGATTTATGCGCATGTTAGGCTTAACGCGGTTGCCAAAACATGTCACTCGTCGGGGTTCCCTTATCGGTAAACATCAACAAAACATCGCCGAGAAATCCAAGATAGCGGCCGCTGGAATATATAACATCTTAGCGGAAAAATTAAACTGTATTATTATATCTAATCAAGATAAGTAATTTTTATGAAATTACCCATTGAGACTGTTATGTTTAAAATCATCGATTGAAAATCAGAAAAAATGATTTCACCTTAAGCCAATCGTGGAATTATTTTTCGCGCAAAATCTAAACTTAACGTTATTTTCACCGTCTCGAAATTTGCATACGCATCTCTCATATTTACATTCACCATTTTAAAAATATTGCAATGCGCAACATGTGATTAATGTATATATTTCTAAACTTGAAATCAAGTTTGTCAACTACGACTTCGCATGTGAACATTTGCACTCTTAACTTGTGGTTCTAATCTCCGTATCGGCGAGTAAAATTCCAGAAATTTATATCTTTTAGAGGCTTTCGTATTAAAATATTTACTTTTAACAGGGAAAATGATCGTTTTCATTTAAATATGATGTCATTTTGATTCATTGAAGCATTTCACTAAGCGTTTCAAACTCAATGAGTGAAAAATAATTGAATAATAACAGCTTTAAGCGGAAAACATGAGTATTTTTTTAAATCGTGACGTCATTTTCTGTGCAGTTTTATCAGAAAGTTTATTTTGAATTTTAGAGAAAATGGCATCAATAAAGATAAGCAAACCTTATTATTTTTCCTTTCTTTACAACAATGGAAGTAATCCAATTGAATTTTTGAAACAAATTCATAGAATTTTTTTTTAATTTTAAATTTAAGTATAAAAATGGGAATATTGAAAAAATAGCTCGTGCGGGCAAATCGTACAAAGAAACAGCTTTCATAAAAAATAGGAATTATTAAAATTGGTTTAGAAAAAAGCTCAAGGTAGATGACTAAAAAAAGGAAGTCTTATCTTTCATATATATAGAATTAAACTCGCAATGTTATCTCTATGGGAAAATTTTGAGTCAACATTCCATGCTGTTAGGGCTGACGAATATTTATTATTTTGAATACGTGCCGAGTTTTTGGTACTACCGACGTCCAGCTCATTTTTTGTGTCGATGCGACAAATATTTTGGACTCGTGTTAACAAAAGTGTAATTTTTGCAGGGAATCCGGAGCTGTGCTCCGACAATTAATGTCAACAAGTAGTTTTGGAATGGATGCTTCTATTTTGATACTTCTATTTTTGGAATAGCCTAGTTCTAGTGGTTTTCAGAGAAGTCCTATTATTTTATATTATTACTTATCAATAAAGAATGATAAGTAAAAAAAAATAAAATTACAGATGACAATCTGTGAAAAATCCCTTATCATCCAGCTACTTTTAGAAAGCAACTGAAATATTTCTGAATTTTTACTATATTCGACTGACCTTTCATATGAGTTGCTCTATAAAGTTGACTACCAAATCATGAAAGAACATTTTTGGTATCTTTTGCTCATGCTCAGTTAAAAATTTCTTCACACAAGGCTGATATTTCATCAAATAAGATTTATTTATATATTTTAATTATACTATGTTCTTTCGTCTATACTTTGTCAAGTTTTCTGAATGTGACGTTAAATATAACTAAAAACTCTGTATGCTATAAACAAAAAACTTTCGAAAATATCTTGAATTTTTAAAAGAAATCTTTATATCTTTATGAATGTACGTGCCATTCTTAAACGAATTTTGAACAAGATCCGTATAATCTAGTAGTATAGGTACATATCATTTCGAGCATTTTATTTTATACGGCAATCGATTTTTTTTTATTGCAATTCTTTGTTGATCCCGTCATTTTCCCTTGTGGTCAAACCAAAAAATATGAGGTCAGGAGTCGTACGCTTCAGGGAATTTTTCAGGACAAATATCAGTATTTTTTTTTATAGGAAAATAAATTTAGGATAAACGCGCGAAATTTTGCCTTATTTAAAAAGAGATTTTCTATTAGAAAATACTGATATCGAAGAATTTATTGGTCTTGAAATTTCACGACAAGTACGAACCCTGTGAGGTTAAACACGTTATTTTTATTCTTAAGACCTCATAAGTATTTCTGAAGTATTTCTCTAGATATTCCACAAAACGTGTAAAATTAAACGTGTCTGGCGATTTTGGGCTATTCAGTGTATCGCTGGTTAAATTTTATAGCTTTTATACATTTTGATTCAGACTGCTTATTATATAAACCTTATTGTGGACGCAATTGCTTCCTTATTCGAAATCTAAACTATATATATTTTTAATTAAAATGTTCAATTTCTGTGATTGTAAAACCTTTTTTGTCTATGGGTATTAATACTGTAAAAAGACGAATTCTTATTAATACATTGAATAGTAATTAGAATATTTAATTGTAATAATTATAATTACTGACTTATATTTAAACAACTGACAAACCATGTAACCTTTTCTAAAATAATGCATATAATTTCCAGTATACACTTTCATATACTAAATACAACAATTTGGTGGAAATACTTCTCATGTGACAAAAGAGAGTTAACAGCAACAAAAAATAATAGTGAAAGAAATCACTCTTGACAAGATCTATAAAATTATCATTGTAAATTAAGCTCATGCTATTTTTAAAAATTTTTGAATACGTTTCAGCTTTACGTATTATTACTTCCCAAATATTGATATTTTTCACCAAACAGATAATGTCCTTTTTAGATTATTGTAAAAAAAATCTTGAATTAAACAATCATAAATAAATAAATAAATAATGACTACTGCTTTAGATTTTAATAATATGAAATATTTGAGTTGCTTTTCAAATTTTAAACATAGATGTCTTTAATATATTTCTAGATAAAAAAGAAATTATTTATCTGTATACAGTAAAGCATTAATCTATATAACAATTTATTAATAAAATCCTAATAACTTTTTAATTGGTGTTCTGTAAGGAATTAATATGATTTTAGTCGCCTAAACAGAATTTTAGCAACTTATCTATGGATTGTGAATCAAACACGAGTATAAAGAATGTGATAAAAAGGTACTCCAAAGTCAGTTTATGAATGCACCATAAATTATCTAATGCAAGACGTTTTAGTTTAGTATTTTGCCACAGATCTCATTCAATTTTACAGTGATACATCACTTATAATTTTTCATAATCATAATTTTGCATTTCTATTTGGTGAATAAAAAAGATAAGGGATACTCACCTACACTACAACAAAAAAAGTTAAGATTCTGGTTATCCAAATATAGAGCATAAGTTTAAGAAATATCACGATATTTTTATAGCTAAATTTAGTATGTTTAGGGAACTTCTTGCTGGTCCTCTTTAATAATACACAGTAAAAATATGTTTTTTTTTCTCCAAAAAATAAAAAATGTTAGTAATATGAAAACATACATGATTTCCCGAAAATTCCGTGTTTAAATGAGAGATTTTATAGTTATATTTTGCTTAGAATGGAAAATGTCCTGTTGTTTTTAACTTCGATTATAGAATGTTCATTGGTTGGAGGAAAAATTTACAAATAGAAAATTCCGTCAAGTATGACTACTTAGGATATAGTTGCCGTCAATCTTGCATAAGTGCATGGAATTATAGCACGTATTTGAGGATTGCATTTCATTTTTAGCTTAGATTTCAAAGTTATAATTCAATATAGAGAAATAAACAAAAATGAATAAAAAAAAATTCAAACATTATTAATAAAAATATATGTGTTATAATTTATTTTTACAAGTTTTTATTTAACTCGACTTGCATGACTCAAATCTTGCTATACAACTTAATACACAATTCATCTATGTTTTGGCAGTGTGATGTATTTCCCTTGATGATAAAATATTCTACAATTAAAATAAAGGAAATTTGCCTCCGCCATCATTCAGGGGTCAAAACATTTATCAAACAAGAATATGCAAATGTCGTCAAGTGTGATCACGTATACGTCATTGATTTCTTCAAAAATATGCTGTTGTCATTCAATTGAACGATGACAAGGTTGGTAAGTGCACAGTCTTTCAGTTCAGCCCAGTGTGTCAAATGATGTGTGTTCGAAACTGAAGAGGAATTTGATCGATTTGTATTATTGGAGCTTTGATATGAAGTTGTAATGAAGACGTTTTCACCACTATTTCACATTCTTCTCTGTCATAGGAGATAAAATTTCTAAAGTCATACATAATTTCTAGATGGAATGAAAAAAAAGACAGTTCCTCTCTAAATTTAGATCAGAAATATTTTATCCCTAAAACATTTATAGTAAAGTATAGAATAAAAATGCTTTATATAAAGTGTTTATAAAAGCTCAGAAGTGCAAAAGAAAAGACCGTTTTATTACGTAAAGATGTAATTAACCTTGATTTAAGACGCCATTATTACAAGCAGAAAACCGAATATAAAAAGTTTTATCTTAGTAAAATAATATCTATCTTACTTAAGAAATAAATGTAGAAATTTTTCATGCATTATCTGCTACAGTTCTTAATTTATTGTGTTGATGAAGCAGTAAAAGTAGTTATACAGTGTAGTCTCTTAAGATAGTAATTTGAGTTTAAGGTAATTTATTTGCACTATGGAAATGTAACTCTTATTTACGGTTTCATTTCAAATGTAATTTTCTGCAAAAAATAAATAAATAAGTAAATACGTAATAATTATAAATGTGAATAAATATGAATTGCATTTTGACCATTAATATATTTTAATCAATAAAAATGTATTTAAATTGCTTAACCATTTAAGGGGATGGTGGACGTTTAAAAAAAATTCTTTTAATTTTAATAATAGAGACTTGAAATTTTGTGCAAATATACATTTCACCATAAGTATACAGAACAACTTAAAAGTAAATCTTATCATAATTTTAAGTTCTTTTAAAAAATTTAAAATTTTAAAAAGAAATTTTAAAATACTCCTTGCGTCTTAATTTTTTAGATATTTCTATATTTTGGATTTTAATCACGTAAAACTATATTACAAACAAATATGTGTATCGATTTTTTAATCCCTTAAATAGTTAATGTTTTAGACATATTTTTCTGAATTCCATATCGATTTTCCTCAAAATTCTGTCTGATAATAAGTTAAAAATCAAATTTAACTGTCTTAATAAAGTCGAATTTTACAATGCATACACAGTTTCTTTTTAAGCAATATCAAGATTCTTCCTTATCAGTTTCATGAATTTTAATAAAAAATTAAGCGGCAAGAAGCATTTCAAAATACTAAAAAAAGAAAGCTGAAGCATCAGTATTGAGAAAAACAGATTTAAGGGGACAAGAGACCTTAAAATCCTTAAAAATAATTTTTTTTATTTTTTGTAAATTTCACCTAAATATTATTCAAGGGTACATTATATGCATTATGGCATGTATTTAGCACAAAAAAAAATTTAAAAAAAAAAATATTTTTGAGAAAAAATGGAATTTTACGCGTCGTCTTAGAAATCTTCGAAATGCCCCCTGCGTTCTCCATATCAATGAAAATCCCCCAATATTTTTTATAAAAGTTTGTTTTATATATATAAATAAAATAGAGCATCGAATTTTAAATATTTGAATTTAAAGGTTAAAAAAAAATAAAAATAAAAATTTTGAAATTTTTTCGAAAAAATGTCAAAAATTTTCAATTTTTCATTTTTTTTTTACTTTAAAATTCAAATATATAAAACTTGATGCTCTATATTATTTATATATATAAAACAGACTTTTATAAAAAATATTGGGGATTTTCATTGATATGGGATGCGCAGGGGGCATTTCGAAGATTTTTAAGACGACGCGTAAAATTCCATTTTTTTTCTGAAAAATATTTTTTTTTGTGCTAAATGCATGCCATAATGCATATAATGTACCCCTGAATAATATTTTAGATAAAATTTACAAAAAATTTAAAAAAATGAAAATTTTTGAAATTTTTTCGAAAAAATTTCAAAATTTTTAATTTTTTTTTTACTTTTAAATTCAAATATATAAAATTCGATGCTCTATTTTATTTATATATATAAATCAAACTTTTATAAAAAATATTGGGGATTTTCATTGATATGGGACGCGCAGGGGGCATTTCGAAGATTTCCAAGACAATGCGTAAAATTCCATTTTTTTCTCAAAAATAAAATTCTTTTTACATTTTTTTTGTGATAAATGCATGCCATAATGCATATAATGTACCTTTAAATAATATTTAGGATGAAATTTACAAAAAATAAAGAAAAAATTGAAAAATTTTGAAATTTTTTTTTTTACCTTTAAATTGAAATATATAAAATTCGATGCTCTATTTTGTTTATATATATAAACCAAACTTTTATAAAAAGTATTGGGGATTTTCATTGATATGGAAGACGCAGGGATTTCGAAGATTTCTAAGACGACGCGTAAAATTCCATTTTTTTCTCAAAAATAAATTTTTTTTTTAAATTTTTTTGGGATAAATGCATGGCATAATGCATATAATGTACCCTTGAATAATATTTAAGGTGAAATTTACAAAAAATAAAAAAAATTATTTTAAGGTCCCTTGTCCCCTTAAAGTGTATATTAAAAGGACAAAAAAATGTTTGCGAACAAAATTAAAACATTTGTGACTTTGAGTAAAATAATCGCATTTGCATGCGGTTTTTCACGAATGGCGAATGATACACATAAAATGAAATGTCGATTTTGGGTTGATTTTTGCTCAAATATAGGTCGGCGGTCCCCTTTAGGGACGAAAGATCGTTTGACGAAACGAAAAGTTTTGGTGGTTTTACCGAATTAATAAGATCATACTTGATTGAAAAAAAAAAAATTAAAAACATACCCGATGTCAGGTTATGCCAAAGGAGATCGACGCAATTCTGTGGGTGCAGGCTCGAATTTAAATTGCACAAAAAGAGGAAAATGTTATTTCTTATACTTTAGTATCACCTACACAATTCTGTAGATCAGGTTTTAAGGAGTTAAATTTGTACAATGTGATTTGCAGATAATGTAAATTATTTAAAATTTGATTTGAATCATACCGATATTTTCTAAAATTGGTTAATTATCCACTGAATGAAAATTATATTTCTCCAAATGTATAAATTAATTATTGATTACAGTTTCGATTTCATATAACATCGCTTGACTGAATATATACCGAATGCATCTTAATTAATTTCGACTGGTATGCCTTTCACTGTTTTCATTATTAATATTTGAGATAATATTTATATCGACATATTTCTGTGTTCAATACGAAATGACATGTTCTTAATAATTAATGTAAGGTATTAAAATATCTTAATTAATTTGAAATTTTCATAAGAGAAAATAATTTTCCTAATATTTGCCACATGGTTTCCTAAATTAATTTAAACCGGTGAATAAAATAAAAATGCGTATCCTCTGTAAAAGTGATAATTCAATAAATTTTGATAAATAATTGTTCTTCAGGAAATAAGAATGAACATAAAGCAGCACTTTTTACAATTTTCTTGTAACATACATGCTGTGAACGAAAATACGGAAACACCTGGTCAATTATACATTTCTTATAGCAAATTTGTAGGTGGAGCATTTCTTATTTAATGCTGTCACTTGTATGACGTCAGTTTTCCTTGTCATGTATCATTTATTAAGACAGTGTTCTGTTTAGTAGAGATTTATGGGAGCGATTTATGTCGGAAATTTATACCAATGCATTGGAAATTTTGGTACTCGTAAAGTGAGTGCTTTTAGAAATAGTTTTTTGTTTAACGCGAATAATACAAGTTATGCGAAATTAAGACTGAAAAGAGAGCGTGGGTTTGAATCCTATTCCTGCTAGATGGAACCTTTGTACTTGCTTCGGCAGTTCTTATACTAAATTTATAACGATACAGAGAAGATTAACAAGGTCCTTGCACAATAACGTGAAGCGTTTCACATATATTTATACATTTGTTTAAGGCAACAGATCTTATTCAATTCTATTTACCTGATCTACATACATAAAATAAGACTGAAGAAATGCATATGGCAAACACCATGTGTATGAAAAAGTGCTTTTGAAAACAGATTAACAAGCATTTATTAGGGTTGTGGTAAAAACAAGAAGTTTATAGCAACAAGTGACTGCTAAGCTGAATACTATTCTCAGAAAGTCAATCCACACACTAATAACCCAAAAGGAAGTTCATTAGAAAGTCTTTTTAAGCTATACTAAAAACACACCTCAGGGATCTATTGAAAATTTTTCTTTTGTCACAAGAATCAAATAATATATAACTTCCAATATCATATGGAATTTCAGTGCATATATGTCCAAATCCTACGAATTAGATTGTTAGCTAAGTTAAAAGGAATATGCAAGAATTGAGACTAGGCGTTTTCATAATTTGAAAGATCTTTCATTAGGATGTTCAAGTCCGGCAACATCTTTGTAATAATTTGGAGTAGCAAGGTCAGTTTCATGCACAAAATCGTTTTCTCTGATAGCGAAACTATCTAACTAGAACTAGTTGTTTTATCAGAATAACAGCTCAATTTTCCACATTCAGATATTTATTAGAATTGAATTCCCGAGAACCCAATCAATTTGAAATGTGCCTTCTCCTTCTCAATCCTCTTATATCAATATTGTTGCGTCAGTGATATGAACCAAACTGAACTTATGTTTTTTCTGTAATCAAAGCTGAAACTTTTCTAAGTAAAATTCATATAAAAAGCACAAATAAATGTGCAAAAATCACTTTCATGTGCACACATATAATATAAAATTATTTAAAATGTATTAAAATATGTTAAATAATACGTTTAATGGTTTTTAATGTATTTTAAATATTTTTATATTATATGTATGCACCTGAAAGAAATTTTTGTACATTTATTTGTGCTTTTTACATGAATTTTAACTATTTAACTCAAATTGAAATGAGCTCTAGAATTTTAACTTTCATTTATTGAAACTTTTCTGTTGTTCCATTTTTTGTGTTGATGTTGTAATGTAGTATTTTGTGTGATTGTGGATTTAATGTTTCTTATTTAAAAGTTAAGGACTTTATTATTTTTGAATCAGCTGTAATATTATCCGTCAACGAATCCTCATCATATTTTGAATACGATATTTTCTACCATTATTTTATACCCGTAAAGCGGTGTTAAACATTGTTTTCGGTTGTACACCTGACAAATATTCTCGATTTGCACTAGTCAGTGTTTTTAATAAATATTCGAACGTCCTATCCACATACGTCCTTAAAACCCTTCGACTGTCTTGGAAAAGGTCAAAATTGTAATGCTGATTTCTCTGAATTTTGTTTTAAATGCTAAAAATAATGATTCTTTGAACATTTTATAAAAAAACTTAATAACGAATATGAATGCAATCCTTGGAAGTATTAATCATTGTTCAATGTATTAAAAATACATTAAATAAATAGAATTATATTACTTTAAATATCGCTTGTATTGCAGTGAAACCTGGAGCTTAGTGAACGTATTAACACGGGCTTGTCAGTGAGAGGATTAATAACTCACGAATGTTTTCACAAAGAATTTTCCTGAAATCTATGCTTCTATTATTCCGTTACAAGCAGCGGAAGCAGTTCTGAGTATCAAATTTTGTCCTGAGAGAGATTAGTCACTGTTATATGTTTTATTGGTATTTTTGTCCAATCCATTTAAAAGCAAAAGAAAAACTTTCCATGAGACTACTTGAATAGTTTAGTTTTGCTAAACTGAACTGATTGTTATTTCCTTAATCAAAACTGAAACTTTTCTAATTAACCCGGGAGAACTCGCTAGTGAGAATGCCCAATTGCTCTTCTTTTACTTTACATTCATATAATATCAACTTTTTTTGGTTGGCTTAGTACTTTTATTCACAAAATAGGTAAAATTATTGTAAAACATTTTGAAATTTTAATTAAAATGAAAAATGATTTAAACAAGAGTGTTAAAAAAGTACGACTGTGAGAGAAAATCTCTTGCAGCGAGTTCTCCCGGGTTAAAGTTCATCAAAAAAAAAAAAAAAAAAAGCTCAAATAAATATAAAAAATTACTTTCAGGCGCATACATATAAAGTTATTTAAAATACATTAACCCATTTATGCCTAGAGTCCCATTTTTGGGACGTTTCAAATTTTAATGCATTTGTATAATTTTCTTCTTTTTTATAACATGAAAATTGCATGAAATCATTATTTATAAATGTCTTTATCTATAACCGAGAGATGACAGCACAAGGTGGATATTTATTTGCTTAAATGAAGGCTTTTTTCGGTGTTTATAGATTTTTAATTTTTCAAGAGGGCGAAATGTAAAAAGTAAGTTTATTTGTATTTTTTCTATCATGGACCCAAAATCGCAAGTTATAATTGTAGCTTGTAGGGCATTTTTGAAATACGTATTTTTTTAAATTGCGAAATTAAATGTTCAAGCCTATTTTTTATGCATTTTTGTAATGTACAAAATATAGGGTTCTAGGCACAAATGGGCACATATTTTTGTTAGAAATTTACGAGACAGTTATTTATACAATCTCTTTTCGAAGATATTTATGAAATAAATTGTTATTAAGTCTGCAATACGATTATTCTTATTTTATTATTAATAATAGTTATAACGTTATTAGTCTCTGCAAAGAAATAAATATATATATGTTTTTGTAGTTCATTAAAATACTAATTATAGTACATAATATACAAATTAAAAATATTTTAAATATAAATATAGGCAAAATATATAATTATGCATATTATTCTACTAGAAATACTCATATTTAGTTCTTTTGCATTTTATCAAATAAATTTTAAAAAATTAAGCTTAATTTTTTTTTAGTATTTTTGCAGTTCATTTTGCAACATTTTAAAGTGATTTTACCAAAAAAATTTGAGAAAACAAAAATTCAGGCACAAATGGGTTAAAATACCTTAAAATACCTTAAATTATACATTTAATGTTTTTTTTTTATATATATAATTTTATATTATATGTGTGCACCTGAAAGTAATTTGTGTACCTTTATTTGTGCTTTTTATATGAATTTTAATTATTTAACTCAAAGCCAATAATAACTTTCACTTTCATTTATAACATCGTTTGACTATGGTTGATATAAATAATCCATTGGCGACTTCACAACTATGACTTCGACTAATTTCGAACATTTTAAATCTAATTACCTCATATCCGTTCGATTTTTTATATTTTCTTCTATCTTCAATAGAAGAAAGTATTGTAAGCGAAATGTTTTCCGACTGCCGGTTTTCAATGGATTTACACGTTTTAGGGTCAGAGATCGCAAAAAACATGTTTATACGAAATGTCTGTCTGTCCGTGTGTCCGTATGTCACCATTGTACCATCAAAAAGTGTACGAAATTATGTATAGAATTGAACCAAATTTTTTGTGTATGTATTTGTCTGTGACGAGCAGGTCCTCCTTCAATTAGAAATATTCTGCGGAAGGGGGCGTTGTAATAACAATTTTTGTGACATTTTTATCATTGTACCATCGAAAAGTGTATGAAGTAATAAATAGAACTGAACCAAATTTTGCATATGTATTTGGCTGTGGCCAGCAGTTTCTCATTTAATAGGAAAGTATTCTGCCGGAAGGTGTTGCTGTAATAGCGATTTCTATGCCGTTTTATTTATTTTACCATCGAAAAGTGTATGAAGTTATAAATAGAATTGAGCCAATTTTTTCTGTATGTTTTTGGCTATGACTAGCAGGTCCTCCTTGAATTTGGAAATATTCCGACGAAAAATGGACACCGTGATAGCGGTTTTTGTATAATTTTCACGATTTTTCGTAGCTCTATTATCCATTGGATGATCGTGCAGCAACGGGAAATTTTTTCTCATTATCCTTTAATTTTGATGACCAGTGTATTATTAACACATTTACGACGTGAAACGAGAATTCTCGTTTTCATTCAAAAAACATCATTCACTAAATTCGTTGCTTCTACCTTACAGAAAATGCATTTATAGCATGTTGCCCATATTTTTTTTTAGATTTGAAGAGATTTTATGGGGGAAACCAAAAATACGTGTGCTTTTCATTCCAAAACTTTAATTTTTTTTTCATCTAATATACAAAGAAATTGCAAATTTTTTATGCAATGTTTTAGAAGAAAATATTCTTAACTGGTTTGAAATATGCTCTAGCCAATTTTATTGTATTTATTTAACAATTTATGCACTTTATATGTTCGTAGCTATGAAAATTAGCTGTCCAAATGACTAGAGAGAAAAATTTAAACAGACTACATTTCTAAATATTATGAAGAACACAATATTTATCTATTTTTAATTAAATAACAGATATAGTAGTTTAATAAATTTGTACTAATGAATTAAGGTATGTATTTTGTAACTGCATAAGTTACATTAAACATTTGTCCATAAAAATGACACCTCTGTTATTTTGTTTACATTTAGCAGAATAAATAATAAAAAGTTTGTCCAACGAAGGGCGCTACTAATCTGTATTGTTCAAAGAGCTTTCTAGTATAGAAGTCAAGTATCATTTTTACTTTGTCTGCCACATGTTTAGAGTATAGAGCAGTATTATGAAGTTTTAAGGTGAGTGTGTTTTCCCTTTGTAACTTCTGTTACTCTAATTGTAGTTTAAATATTATTTTAATCATAAAATTTCTCTTTAAATCACAAAACACTAAGTAAAATAAGTTTATATAAATAACATAGTTATTTTTTAGAATATTATTATCTAAGTAAAAAAATTGTTTTTGCTTAAATGTAACATCTACAACTTTTGGTAACAGATGTTACATACAAGTAACAGAGGTTACATTTTATCCCAGAATATACATTTTTGTGGTATTTATTTTCCATTCTTATTACTTATTTATATTTATTTTTGCAGTAGCATGTATTATTTATTTGTGGTATTTCCCAGATATAAAAATGTCTCCTAAGAGAACAAGGTTTCAAGTTCTTGAATCTACTGCTGAAGAAAATTAAATTAAAGAAATAACGCTAGATAAAATAATTAATGAAACATACATACTAGTAGAATTTGTAACTGAAAAAAAAGAGAAAAATGAAGTATTACTACATAGCCGTTACACAAGATGATTTAGAAGATGGTGAGGTGCAAGTTACGTTTTTGGAACTTGTGATGATGCAGTATCTATTTTTAAATTAGATGACAATGATATTGAATACATACAGTTCGAACAGATCCAAAAACGTTTGCCCTTACCAACTGTAGTACAGAAAGGGGGCAGATTATTTTACAAGTTTCACCAACCTGTTGACGTATTTGCAAAATAATTACAGTGTTAAAAATTTGTGGAAATTTCTTTGGAAACTAAAATTATGTTTGTTACTTGCTAAAAAGTCAGTTTGCTTACATCTTGTAAACCTTTAAGTAACCTCTGTTACTGGATTTAGCCTCTGTTACTGGATGTAACCTCTGTTACTTGAAGCATTTTTCTATTTCTTTTTAATAATTGTAAACTGAAAATAAACCAAATGTATTTAAAACAAAGAATATGTTATGTACTTTAAATACAAAATATTTTCTCTAAAACTAAAATAAGCGGTAATTATGAACTTTAACTTAGTTTTTTTCTAAACGAGATAAAATTACGCATATAATGATGATTAAATTTTATTATTTGTTATTCATCTTTCTAAAACTATTATTTTGAACTAAAGGACACTTTTTCTAAAGTAATGCATAAAAGTTATATTTTTTGCTAAAATAATTTTTATAAATTAAGCAAATGCTGTCCAGTAACAGAGGTTACATTTTTCACGCTAGATATGACTTTGCAAGGTTATATTTTAATTGTAAAATTGATTTTTTTCTGTGCGGATGCTAATTTTGGGCAGCTTAAATATATATTTAAACAATATTATTGTTAAAACACCAAATAAAATAAACTAAGATAGACTTGAGCACAGTTAAAAAATATTTTTTTTGATGATCAGATGATCAGATGAAATCACATTTGATAAAAAGCCCGTCGGCAATGTGTTAAGAACGATTTTGAATTTCATAAAATTGTTTTAACAAAAAGTCTAATATTTGTATTTTATAAAAAATGTATTTATAAAAAAAATCAAATTTATGTTAAATATTTTAACAACACGATTCCGTAATGTTAGACGGGATTAACATTATTTGACATCATTTTATCTACTCGATCTGTAATACATTCTTTGAAATATATGATAGATCAACTGCACATATTGCTTCCATCTGGGAAGAAATAATTTCTAAATATCATTAAATTTATTTCAAGTTATATGTATTTTATTGAAATTTAAAAACTTTATTAAAAGGACAAAAGAAACATTATACATTACTTTTATCAATAAAGAGGTGGAACCCGTCGAAAGTTGCGTTTAAATAGTAACCGTTACATTGAATTTATAATAAAACTACAATAGTATATACAATAAAATATTTACAATAAAAAATCAATCTGGTGTTGGTAAGTCTAACTCTTAAATCCGTATGCTCTAATCTAAAAATTCCAGAAATTCATGTTTTACAGGCGTATTTTTAATTGACTATAGAATTTTAACAAATAAAATTCTTGTTTTAATTTAAATATGACTTTATTAGGTAGCTTTCATTACAAAAAGCTACCTATTGCAGCCGTTCGGAGGAAAGCGATTTCGAAAAATTTTGGCATATTTTCATTGATCATGACCCCCAGACCCCGAAACCTCCCTCCGTTCAAAATTGATATATATATATATATATATATATATATATATGGATATATATATATATATCTATATATATATATCTATATATATATATCTGACCTTTGTCACACTGTAACTCTCGTAATTATGAACCGATTTCGATATACATCGGTGTGTACATAGTACATACCAATGTCTCGACCGAGTTCGTTGGCCAGCTTTATCCGTCGTTTTGTTTCAAAATGGCGGCCATTTAAAATTTTTAAAAAATATAAAAATTTGAAATGTGGTACCAAAAAATTGAAAATGGAAAAATATTTTTTTCTTACGTATTTTACCTTTATACAAAGATTCCTGAGCAGTTTTTCTTTCGTCTATATCTTAAAAAATGGCTGAGTTATAGCATTTTGAATTTCTAGCATGGCTGACATTTTGAAACGTCCTGAATTTTGTCACTCGATAAAAGGCGTATTTACGAACCGATTTCGATGTAATTCGGTGTGTATATAGTACATACCAATGTCTCGACCGAGTTCGTTGGACAGCTTCATCCGCCATTTTGTTTCAAAATGGCGGCCATTTAAATTTTTTTTAATTTAAAATTTGAAATGTGGTACCAAAAAATTGAAAATGGAAACATATTTTTTTCTTATGTATTTGACCTTTATACAAAAATTTCGGAGCAGTTTTTGTTTCGTCTATATCTTTAAAAATGGCTGAGTTATAGCATTTTGAATTTCTAGCGTGGCTGACATTTTGAAACGTCCTGAAATTTGTCACGCCATAAAAGGCGTATTTATGAGCCGATTTGGATGTAACTTTGTTTATACATAGTACATACAAATGTCTCGACCGAGTTCGCTGGCCAGCTTCATCCGCCATCTTGTTTAAAAATGGCGGCCATTTAAATTTTTAAGAAAAATTTAAATTTGAAATGTGGTACCAAAAAATTGAAAATTGAAAAAATATTTTTTTCTTATGTGTTTGACCTTGATAAAAAGATTTGGGAGCAGTTTTTGTTTCGTCTATATCTTAAAAAGTGGCTGAGTTGTAGCATTTTGAATTTCTAGCGTGGCTGATATTTTGAAACGTCCTGATTTTTGTCACGTGATAACAGGCGTATTTATGAACCGATTTGGATGTACCTTGGTGTGTACATAGTACGTACAAATATCTCGACCGAGTGCGTTGGCCACCTTCATCTGCCATCTTGTTTCAAAATAGCGGGCATTTAAAAAAATTTAAAAATAAAAAAATTAAAATGAGATACCAAAAAGCTGGAAAATGAAAAAGATTTTTTTCGTATGTGTTTGACCTTAATACAAAGATTCCGGAACAATTTTTGTTTCGTCTATATCTAAAAAAAATGACTGAGTAATAGCATTTTGAATTTCTATTGTGGCTGACATTTTAAAACGACCTGATTTTTGTCACGCGATAACACACGTATTTATGAACCGATTTGGATGTAACTTGGTCTGTACATAGTACATACCAATGTCTCGATCGAGTTCGTTGGCCAGCTTCATTCGCCATCTTGTTTCAAAAGGGTTGCCATAAAAAAAATAAATTTAAAATTTAAAATGAGGTATTAAAAATTGGAAAATTAAAAAGATATTTTTTATGTGTTTGGCCTTGATAAAAAGATTCCGGAGCAGTTTTTCTTTCTGAAAATTTTTCTTTTGTTTATATCTTAAAAAATGGTTGAATTTTAGCACTTTGAATTTCTCGCATGGCTAAAATTTTGAAGCGATCTTGTATTTTTCACGCGATAACACACGTATTCGCCTATTTCGATGTAAGAAGGCATGTGGATAGTATACATCAATATCTCGGCCAAGTTCGCTGGCCAAATTCATCAGCCATCTTGTTTCAAAATGGCGGCCATTAAATTAAAATATATATATATATATATTTAAAGTGAGGTGCAAAAAAATTAGAAATTGAAAAAGGTTTCTTTCTTGAGTATTTGACCTTGATATAAGGATTCAGGAGCATTTTTTGTTTGTCTTTATCTTAAAAAATGGCTCAGATATAGCAGTTTCAATTTCTATTGTGGGTGACATTTTGAAAAATGTGATTTTTTGCATGCGACAGCACTCGTATATACCAACCGATTCCGATGTGAGTGAGCATGTGCACAGCAATTACTAAGGTCTCGACCAAATTCACTAGTTAGCCTCATCCACCATGTTGTCTTAAAATGGCAGGCACTTTAAGAAATCGCCGAATTTGGCAGCCAAATATAAGATACTTTAAAGAAAAGCAGCTTGGATAAAGCTGACTAATTTCGCGAAATTCTCATTCATTATATTGATAAAAATTAATATTGAATCTCCTATATTCGATTTCCACTAAATTGAGCTCCGTGTGTTTGAATAATATAAGTTGGTTTTTTTAAAATAAGGAATGTTTTTAAAATAAGGAATGTAAAGCTACCTCTTTCTCCCGGCACTGGCCGGAAGGACTTTTTTAACTCACTAAAGCATTTGACTTAGTGTCTCAGACTCAATTGCAGCAAAATCAAAATAAATTAAAATGTAGCCGCTTTATAAGGGAAAATGCGTGTTTTTTTATATGACGTCATTTCATAGTCGAAATTAAGAAAAAGTAATTTTTAAATATAATGAAAAAATGGCATCGGTAAAGTTAAGATCAGTAAATTCCCTTTATTTCCTTTTTCACCGTAATAATGGAAATAACCCGATTAGCACAAGTATGAAAAACGTTTATTCATTTTTTTATTATAAAAATAATAGGTAGTGGCAGGCTCATTTATGAATGGACAATTTTCGGTTTAAATATATATATATATATATATATATATATATATCTTGAAATTGTTTAAGTAGAAATCTCAGAGCACAGGACTAAAAAAACTTTCTTTTAAAATACATAGATGTGTTATTATTCCTCCGTACACTAAAAAAACCCCGACATATTCATATCGCGTTCAACCTCGATCACAGTCGAATGTTCTGTAGCTTTCTTTGGTTTCTTGACTATATAAACATGAAAAATACAGTAGTTTCTTAAAATTAACAGCAAAATGTGCTGGCAATTCGGACGCCAGCAGTTTGTGCTGGCAAATCTACAATGGTTATTTTTACAGTTTAATGGCGCCTGCATGCGATGGAGATACAGGATGTCCAGCGAATAAGACCCTGATTTTAAAATTAAATGTCTCAAAAACAAAGATCAATAGAAATATGCGGTAAACGGTTTGTTTATTAGCTAAGCTGTAAAAATGTTGTATAGAAGTTTAAAAAATTAGTTGCAAAAACCGCTAACAGATGGCGATGTAATCGCAATGCCTATAAATTGTGTTTTGAAGTCGAGAGCTCTAGCGTCTCAATCCTAGATGGCTTCCTATGGAAGAACGAAAATTGGGAAAGACCGCTTTTTCGTTGGGTTGATGTGCAGAAGTGGAGGCATATGGTCACATAATTATTGCATCAGCTTCAATTTTAGAGAATTTAATTAATAGAATTTTCACTAAAAAGTTTAACAATCATTATATAAGAACTTAAAAAATATTTTATTTGGATAATGTGCAGAAGCGAAGCCATATGTTGACGGAATTGAGATTTTTTTCAAATTTTGTTATAAGCTACTTCGGTCCGGTTACCAATATCTCTGTGGTATTCCTTTTCTATCCTAATTGGTAGATCGTGGAATCGAATCCAAGTAGAGGAGGATTTGAAAAAAAATGGAAATCTTTACTTTTTAATATTTATTTAAACTGTGAAAAAAGTTTGAATAAAAAGTTTCTGGTTTTAAAGTTTAATTAAGTTAAAAGAAACCCATTTTTTAAAAATCATTGAGCATTTATAATAATGATCCATAAATCCTTTTTTTTAAATGTAGAGAATAGTTTGAATGAAAAAATACAGAGTTTCTATTTTTAAAAATTTAGTAAAGTTAAAAAATAATTTTAATTTTAAAAATTCGTTTTCATTTTTTTTTTTTTTATCATTGAGCACAGAAGTATGGTGCAGCTTCTAGCGATAGGATCCGAAGTGTTCGAAAGGAATGCAGCATCCAAAATACTTTTGCTTTGACGTTGATGATATGACTTATCATCAATTCCTTTTAAAAAAGAAATAATGTAATGCATAATTTCGGTCTCTAAAACTTTGTTTACAAAGAAAAGAAATATATGTGTTGTGCTAAAACCAAAAATGGACTTTCCCAATATTCGTTTTTACGCAGGGAGCCATCTAGGAATGAGACGCCATTGCTCCTGACTTCGAAGCAGTTTACAAGTATTGAGATTGCAGCGCCATCTGTTAACGGTTTTTGCAACAAAATTGTGAAACTTCTGTATAGGATTTTTACAGTTTAGCTAATAAACAAACCGTTTACCGCATAATTTCTGGATCTTTGTTTTTGAGATATTTAATTTTGAAATCAGGATCTTATTCGCTAGACACCCTGTAGGTTAAAAAAAAAAAAAAAAAAAAAAAATCAATCATGCTTGAAATTTATTAAAAAAAGAAAAGAAAAAAAAAACTCAATAAATGAGCAAATTGAGATACAGTTTACAAACAAATGTATTTGAAAATACATAATATCCCCTGCACGACAACTTAAATATTGAAAACGGGCAATGTTTAGAAGTTTAAAAAACTGTAGTAGCAAAAACTAAATTTCATCGTCAAGTGTTGCCATTCACAAAATAACGTCATCGTTACGGATGGATACGTTTTGTCTTTTACAATACAGATAAGGTTTTATGAATGCAAGTTTAGAAAAAAAAAATTATTCCTCTGTGCTGGACAGATAAATACACCTGTTTATTTGCTATTTAATTTATATCCAAACTTGTTAATTGGTCCAAATCATCCAAGCAACCTCATAGCAAATTGGTATATAATTTTATATACCTTAGATAAATTCAAATAATATAAGTGATCGTATTTACCTAAATTCTAGTAGAAGAGCAACGCGAAGCATTAATAAAATTAAATTATAATTCGCGTCAAAATGTAATTATTAAATTTGAATAATTACGAATAATATTAAGAGTTTGCGCTGTGAATTATTTAGACGAACTCTTCCACCTATGAATTAAACTAAAATTTAAGCTGTAAAAATAAATTGACACACCTTAAACATTATCAATTAAATAATTACAGAAACTTTTTAAAACTTGGTTAAATATTTTATTTACATTAAACACAACTATATACAGAAATACATAATATTAATTAAAAAAAAAAGAAAGCAATACTTTTGTTTGCTTCTCATTATTTTATGTATATTTAATATTTAAAAAAAAGACAATCTTTTCATGTACTCTAATTATTATATTTTTTTCTTTTTGCTAAAAGAATAATTCTCTTTCATTTTTAAATTACCATAATTTTAATTAATTATCGGTTTTGTCGGATCTCAGATTACTCTCTACCATAAAATATCAGAAAATTATATTTATAATTTTTCATATGAATTTATGTGGTAAAAGAAAAAGTTGAAAGTAGTACCTTTTTTTAATATACGGGATGGTGGCCTTTATTCATCAAATTCAGAGTTGTCGCGTTGCTTAGGATCATGGCCATGTGTCATCAGGAACACATCCTCAATTTGGCTTGATTAGGCTCACTCCGATATGTACATCAGGAAGACATCCTCAATTTGGCTTGATTAGGCTCACTCCGATAGGTACCTCAGGAAGACATCCTCAATTAGGCTTGATTAGGCTCGCTCCGATATGTCCATCTCTCCTGGGAATTACTAGGGCTTTTAGGATTCATCGCACGGGCTTTTAGGAGAGCTCCTGCGTCCTCTACATCTTTTTTCAGACTCCCTTTTTTAAACCTTATTCTTCTTGCACACCACTCCTGCAGTGGGTGGAACTATTTTTGTCTAGTCCACTGTTATTGGATGTGAGAAGATTTTTTATTATACTTCGATAGGCCTATTAGCTAACAGTCTGCAAATGGCCCCTTACATATACTTTAATATTATTATCTGCCTTAAAGTTTGGGTGGTCTGAAAAGCCATAAATTTATCCCAACACTTTTATTGAGGCCATAAATTTATTTCAACGTTTTTATTATTTTACGATTTCTAATTATACACCACTTTCCATTGGCTTGTCATAAAACGACACCATGGCGTCTGGCTATTGTTGTTGTCTGAGATCCGAACTCTACTCAACATTATACATTCATTTTACAATACAACAATTTTTTTAAAAATATATATTTAATATTTAAAATCAACTTAATAATTTTTGTATGAACTTACACTCTTATTTTACTTAAATATATAAACATTATAATTTTACACTCATAATTATATTTTATAAAAAATATTTATACAAACAGAAATAACAAATTACGCAATTTTACTTTGATTTAACCAACATGGTGTGGGAACATATCATAGTTATATGTTGCCCAGCATCTCTCCCGGTGTCAGAAAAAAAAAAAAAAAAAAAAAAAAAAAAAAAAAAAAAACTGATTGCTGGTTTTATTTTTTTTTTTTTTTTGTAAAGCTTAAAAGAATGTCCGTGTCCATATGACTGTGTATCTACACAGTCTTTGAGCGAAGACTGTAAAGTTCAATTATCAATGGTTCTGGTATATTTTATAAGAAGTTCTTCTATTTTTTCATAACAGAAAGTTCAACACATGATAGCATAGTTGTCTGTTGACATTCACATTTATAGAAGACCTCTGTACTGACAATCAGACGTCTTTCTCGAAGCCTTTTTTCTTTACCACACACATGTTTAATAATTTTGTAACTTTACAGTTTAAGTGCCCAAAATACATTCAAAGCTATAATTTTGTATGAAACTAATATGCCGAAATAAACCTAATTATAAGAAAAATAATGGCATACGCATTTGACATATTATTTCATCACATATAACCTTATGACACAGTGTTTCATTTAAAACACATTTTATACTGAATAAAAGTAAATACAATGCTTGTCGTATGACATGTTATTTTTCACATAATTAATCTGGTGTATTCAAATTATAATCAGAAAAATATTGTATACAGACTTGTTACATTATTTTATTTATTTGTTACTTCTAACATGTATGATATGTCAAAATATACAAGCTATTTCATCTCCTTTAATATATCATTACGCAATGCTCTCCAACTTTACCCGATACGAGAAAGAGAGAAAAAAAAAAGAAGAAGGAGGAGAGAATAATAAAACCAGTTATTTGACCGTCACCGATCCTCCCGAAAAGTGGGGGTTGGTCAAGCTACTAATCCCTTTCTGCGAGGTGATTAGTGCTGTGACAAAATTTTACGACTACCAAAAGTATGTATTTAAAACCATTTCATGCTTGTAATTACCTTATTAATTAGTATAATTTCTTGATATACTTTCTTCTTAACTCACTGTGCATGCCTGTATGTAATTTTAAACATAATCTATGCATAAACAGTGTATGTATTTGTATCGTATCTAATGTAAACCTTCTGCTTTTTTTTTATTATTTTGCAGGGGAAAAATGGCGATTCTAGCATCTGAATTCTCCTGCCTCATACTGGAACTGAAGCGAGGGTGGCTTTTTATGCCGTCAGGTTCAAATCTAAACCAAATTGCCTTTCAGGATTTAAAAAAAAATGCATATAATTTTCTTTAACTGATTACATTGTATATTTTTAGACCTTTCTAACAAACACAAATTTTGATTCATGATATTGTTTACTATTAAAATGTAAACAACACGGAAATATGACTTCTACAGCCTCTCAAAATGCAAAATATGCATTACGCTGACCTTAAAAATGCACCTTCATTTAATACTGTTAAATAGTGTTGTTAGAAAATGCCATTGACGAAGAAGAGAACAATTTTTTTGTCTTTAATTATTATTTATTTAGCCAACAATTCTATCTTAAAAGATTGTTAAATTTTCATATTTATTTATTTTTTTACTGAATGAAATAAAAATTTATTTATTCAAAATTTTATTTATCATTAACATTCCGTATGTGAATTCTACTGTCTAAAATTTAATGATATGTTTAAAAAAGTAAAAGATACTAAATTATTATTATTAATCAAACATTAATAATTATTATTTAATTATAAAAAAAATGTACTTAATACACTTGTATAATAAAAAAAAAACAAACAAAAGTAAACGATAATTACTATGTAACATCGTATGCAGCCATCTATGAGTACCCGGCCGGACCAAAGAACTTCTGCCAGCAGAAAAAAATCTTTGTATACTCACAAACAACCACATCCAATTTTTTTTATAGATCAAGTTTTTAAAATAATTACTGTACGTACTATAAAAAAAATTAAGTAAATAAATTTATTAAGCCACACTACCTATTCTAATAAAAATAAGGCCAATATATATAAATATATTTATTTATTTATTTTGTTTCCTTACGTTAAATTGGCCAAATTATATAAAAAAAAAAAAATTATGAACTCACACACTCAAATTTATCAGTACTATGCATATTTATATGTGTTAAATTTAGAATTGCATTTAATTCTAAGGGAAAGTAAAGAGGAAAAAAAAATGCTTCAATTCTAAAATAACATAAACTTATAAAATATTTCATTTAAAAAAAAAAAAAGTCTAATTTCTAGCTGATTTCAGCAAGATGTCATTTAATATTTATATTAAATAATTTTGCTAATACATTTTATTAATTATTAAATTTGCATATTTTTATATATACAATAAATATATAATAGTCTTACATAAAATTTTACACTACAACAATGTTATTAATTAATTTAACTTGAATTTAAGCCTACTTTAATTCTAATTGAATACCGTTAATAAAAGTACATTAGCTTATCAAGTTAAATATAATATAAACTATGTTTGTCTAATGTTAATTTTGCTGAAAATTCCATAAATTTTAACTGTAAATGCTAATCGCTATACCTTTTGTTATTTATTTTGAAAACAACACGAACTTATATTTTTATTTATTATTTTTTTATTAAATCTAGGAACTATACACTGAGCTAGACACTCCATAAATGTGTAAAACCTAAAAATCAAAAGTTTTCCTAAATAAAACTCAAAATGCTGCTTTTTACAATATAATATTACTACTTTTATTGTTTCTGAGCATAACATCTAGTAATTATACCATACTTAATTTTTTTTTCGATTCCTTTTTCAGCCAAGAATCCTGAAGTTTATGAACAAGTGATGACCTTGATGAATTGATAAATAATTTTTCTACAAATATTTTGTTGGTGTTGGTGCATACCCAGCCGTAGGCCAAAATTGCACCCTATACAGAAAGCCTTTGGTGAGAAAATTTTAATTTTACTTCAATTATTTATTTGTGTATTTTTTTTTACTATAATTTTGTGTGCAATCATATTGAAATAACTTGCCTTGTGCATTGTTATACATATGTATGTTTTTTTTAAAAACCAGTGTGCTACACCAAAATCCTTTTTTTTAAATTTTTTTATAACACTTTTGTTCATAAAACTTATCCCTGCTGTCTAAATTCTAGACTTTAGCATATAAGTTGTAATTGAACTACCGGAATAAATCTTAGTACTTTTTGCATATTTTATTATATTTAGGCTTATAGCTGACCGCTATCCTAATATAGAGTGCACTAATAATTTATTCCTTGTCAACCATATATTTATATAAGAAAAAAATATATATATATGAGTATGCTATAAAGCTGTTCTAACTACCCTGAACCTATAGCTTACACCTACTCATTTTAAAGAGTAATTCTGAAATTCTGTCATCTAAATTGTAAGGCTATTAGCAAAGGCTACCCTTATAGAAGACAGAAAAAATTCTCTTTTTTTTTTTTTTTTTTTTTTTTTTGAAAATTACTCCAACATTATTCACTATTAAATGAATTAAGTTTTAATGTTATTTGGCTTTGTTAAGATTTTATATTTTCTAATTCATATTCGAAAAAATATATATATATATAACTTTTGCCTGGAGATAAATATTTCACTGCTCCAGTGAAGTTTTGTGAAGCACATTACATAATTTTATAAGTATGTTTTCGGGTGCGCCCTGCACATTTGCTCAATATTGTAACCCTGAGACAAATTGGCGTTCCCATGTTCCTATCCTTTCTTATTATTATTTTGAATTTTAAAAAGGCAAGTTATTAATTTTGTTTCAATTTTTTTTTTTTTTTTTTTACCTAAAAGAAAAATTTATTTTTAAATTTTGAAATTTTGAAATTCGATTAATTATGTATTTTGATTTATTTTTAATACCAATTCATATCCCATGGATAATATTGGGGAGGGGGGAAAGGGTAATGATCTTGTATAACATCCCCGTATAAGTTTGTATATGGTGTATAACCATATAACGACATATTTTTATCATAATCTATTTGATACTTTAAATATGGGTCTACATTCTCAGAATATTTATTATTTTTTTTATAATACTTTATAGCACCTTTGTCACCCTTTTGAATCGTATTTTTGTCTAATTTAAACCAACAATTTTCAGTTGAGTGTGATTTTCTTTGACAAAAGTCACATTTATTTTTGTAATTTTTATGACCCTTAATTTTTTTTCTGAGACCCTTGTAAATTCGTAATTTCCGCCTCTGTATGACCTGTTGCATATTTCGGAGCGTACTGCTGATCCATATGTCGTTTGATCGGCTCTATTGATTTATCTGGAACATATTGTAATAAATAATTAAAGTTTCTAAACTTTTTAGTAACTTCGTAGGGTCCTTGAAATTTTGGCTCTAATGCGCCTGGTTTTCCAATACATTTTAAATATGCTGTTTGACCCAAATTTAAATCCTTTACTTTTTCGTATGCCTCTTCATCTATATATTCTTGCATTATTTTCTCCTGGTTTGCAAGGGATTGAATTTTGATTTCCTTCATATGCTGTATTCTGCTTTTAACATAAGAGTGGGTATATATTTCCTCAGAAGGAATATGGGCTGTAAAGGGATTTTTTATTTCCCTTGCGAAAAATAGCAGTGAGGGACTATATCCCGTAGCGCGGTGTTTCGAGGAATTATACGCTAGTTTAAAAAAATCCAGTCTTATGTCCCATTCCGTAGTGCGTTTCGACATAGCTACAATTGATGTTTTTAATATTTTATTGGTAACTTCACAAAGTCCATTTCCTTGCGCACGGTATACACTCACAAATTTCCTTTGTATGTTTAAAGATTCCAAATATTCTTTCATAATTTCGCTTCTTAAATATTTTGCATTATCAAAGATAATTTCTTTACACATCCCATAATTTGCAAAATATTTATTTAGTACATTTAATATAGTCTGTGACTCTACGTTTCGTAGGGGAACAGCTTCCAGGAATCTCGATGTCGAATCAATTATAATTAAAATGTATCTGTTTTTCCTTAACGTGAGGTTTAAAGGTCCAATGACGTCAGCATGCAGGACTGTACCGACTTCGTGATCTTTCACCATTTTTTTAACAGGGACTTTTATTGTCGTGTGTTGTTTAGATGTGAGGCACTGCACACAATTTGCACAATACTGTTTAATGTCTTTGTACATTCCGTGCCAAAAAAGCCTTGTTTTCACATTATCATAAGGTTTTTGAAATCCGAAATGCGCTTTATGAGCTTCTTCTATGGCTGCAATTTTTAATGAATCCGGGGTAATTAAAAGCTCCTTTTTATCTGAACCAGGTTTCAAAATTAATAATTTATTTTGATTTAAAGCAAATCTCTTCGTGCTTCTATTATTTTTGTCTTTTTCGATTTTATTTATTATAATTTTTAATTTTTCGTCTGCATATTGCTCCGATTTAATATTTTCGTCTGTAAGTGCTATGTTACTTGCAAACAAATTATTTTGGAGTTCTCTGTCTGTTGTAAGATTATCTAAATTCCTGCTCAAATAGTCCGATGGATTGTTAATTCCTTCGACGAATTCGAAGTCGAAATTAAAGTCTTGTAAATCTGCTACCCATCTGTGTATAATTTCCGATTTATCTTGTAAATGTAAATGCTGAGTTAGTGCTTTCGAATCAGTTAACACAGTAAATCTTCTATCTGAAAGCATATATTTAAAATGCATAATTGCTTCATGCACTGCTAATAACTCAAATTTAATACTCGGATAATTTTTTTCCGGTTCTCTAAGTTTTCTCCCGAAAAAATCAACAGGTAGCAAATGACCATCCTTTTCTTGAGCTAGAACACCTGAAATTGCAACTTTGCTCCCATCCGTGAATAAGAAAAATTCCTTGTTAAAATCGGGGGGTCTGAGTGTTGGTTTTTGTACAATTTCTTCCTGAATTATCAGGAAAGCTTTTTCTGCTTCTGGACTCCACTTAAATTTAACTTTATCTTTAGTCAGCTCTATTAAAGGGTTAACTTTGTCGGAATAGTTGGGTATTAGCGTCCGAAAATAATTCGCTAAGCCCAATAAAGATCTGACCCCCTTTTTCGATTTTGGTCTGACTAAATTTTTTACTTTTTCAATATTCTTTTGAGATGGAGAATATCCCATTTGATTCACCCTAAATCCTAGGAATTCTATTTCTGCTTTGCAAATTTGCATTTTTGAAGGTTCGATTGTCATGTTGTGATTTATTAATACCTGTAGAACTTCTTCTAAGGTTTTCGTCATCTCTGCTATTGTGTTTGCAGATATCAACACATCATCAATGTAGTATGATACTTTGCTTTTGTCAAAATGACCCAGAATTTTATCGATTACTTCTGCAAAAATTGCGCTAGAATTTCGTGTGCCAAAAGCTAAACGAAGTGGCATATGTTTTCCAAATTCCGTAATAAACGCTAATTTTTTGCAATCTTCTGGTTTTAAATTTATTTGGAAAAAGGCACTATGTAAGTCTAGCACCGTATAGTATTTTTTACCGCTTATTTTTTGTAATAAGTCTTTTACGTCCGGCATCGGATAAGTATAAGGTTGTAGAATTTGGTTTAATAGTCTTAGGTCCGTTGCCATTCTAAACTTGGGTTCTGCATTCGGGTTATTACTCGGATTTTTCTTTCTAACGAAAATAACTGGAAAAGCATACTCGGAGTCAGTCTTCTCTATAATTTTAGCCTGTAACAATTGTTCAATTTCCCTTTTCGCATACTTTCTTACTGCCTGAGGTAATTTATATGGCTTAGCTTGTACCGGGAATTCATGATTCAATTGAAAACTTGGTGCGACAAACGCTGATTGCCCCAATGTTTGATAACTTTTTGAAAATGCATGAACATTGCCCATTAAAATTTTTCGAAATTTTTGTTGTACTTCCTCTGATAAATGGCTTAAATCGAAATCCGTCTCTTTAATTTCTGCTTCGCGCAATTTTCTTACATCTTCTATATTTAAATTATTTATTTCATAAAATGTCCCTTTCTCTGTATTATCAGTTGAGTCATCTTGCTTGCACTCAAAATTCGTTATAATTTCCCCCATTTTAGTTCCTTTCTGAATAATTAACTTTTCTAACAGTTTATTCTTTATTATAATATTTATGTTATTATTTTTTTGAACTTCGTGTAACGAAGTCTCGCATGAAAATTTACTATTTTCTTGAATGGGGTCAAAAATAATCATATCTGACATATTTATATCCTCTGGGCATTTTAATTTTACAATTTTCGATTCTTCAGGTTGGAGAAAAATTCTATTTTTAGTAATGGCAAACATACTTTTATTTGAATGTTCCCCTGAATTACATGGCGTAATGTTATTCACTTCATAATTATTTACTTCACTTGCAACGTTTAATTTAATTTGTTGATTCTTAAATTTTAATGTTTTATTGCATAAATCCAAAATCATATGATTTTCTTTGAGATAATCGTACCCTAATAACATTTGGTACTGCCTATCAAAATCATCATTAGTGACATAAAATGTGCCTGTTGTGAATATACCTTTTAATCGAAAAGTTAATTTTACACATTGTTTAAAAAAAATCTTTGAATTTGTTAAAGTTTTAATTTGGATCTGATTGCCCAAATATTTGATTTTGACGTTTGTATCTTTAATTTTTTTGAATAAAGAAGGTGATAAAAGGGACACAGCAGCTCCGGTATCCAGTAACGCTTGTATTTCGACGCCCTGTATACTTAGTGATATAATTGGCAGACTATCTTTGTCTGCATTTGTTATATTTGCGATTGTTTTATTTATTTTATCGATTTCCGTCTCTGAAAATCCCGAATCTTGATCCGATTTCGCTGTTTTCTTTGCCCATTTTTTTTTCCTTTTGCGCTTTTCAAATTGATAACCATTTTGATCATAATTCTCAGAAATATATCCAAAATCCCTATTTCCCGAATTCCAGTTAGGTTGTGAATAATCATACATCCCATAATGCGTCGGGTAATTAAAGGAATTGTAGTAATCATTATAATATCGTTCATAATCATTATAATGAAAATTGTTATTGAAATGGGGACCCTGATAATCATTGTGTTTATTAAAGAGTTTCTTATTCCGCGGAACACTATCATCTCTAATTGCATGGTTTTTTTTCTTTGATTTTTTTAGTTTTTCAATCTCCCCTTTTAATTTCTCGATTAGCTCTTTGTTTTGCTTACTTGATTCTATAATGTTCTCATAAAGATCTTTGTTTTCTTTATTTATTGCGTTAATTTCCTCAAACTTTGATTCATTATACGCACTTTCCATAAGTTTTGCTAACTCGCATGCCTCCTTGAAGGACCTGGGCGCATTTTTACGCACATCTAGTGCAATATCCTGTCTAATTGAATTAAAAAAATTCGACATTTTTAAGATTTCGATAAAATTCTCTTCCTTATTATCCACATTTTCGCCTGCACTTTCGATATAAGATTTTACACCCTTTTTAAACTCAAAAATGAAATCCTCTATCGTTTGACTTGCGGCCTGTTTTAAATTTAGGAAATTGCTCTGAGCATTAAGGAAGCTTAGTTTTGTACCAAATAACTCCACCAAATTATTTTTAAATAAATTATAATTGGTCTCGTTATATGTTTCAATCTGTTTACTTAAAATATGTTTTGCGTCCCCAGTAATTTTAGCCTTTAAAATTAATAATTTAGTTTCTTCCTGTATATCTGTCGAATTCAAAATATTATCAAATTCCTCTAAGAAAAATATAATGTTTTTGTTCTTTTTATTGTCAAATGGTGACACTAACTTAATACGTGTATCTATATCCAGCGTCTGAGTCATTTTTAACAAATATTAGTAATCAATGTATACTTTTTCAAAATATCAATTCAAAATAGATCCTATACCTCTTAAAAGAATATTTTGCATTTCATACTATTTTCTCTATATTACAACATATGTATGAAAATATTCTAAATTGCCTAAATACATAAAAACAACAGCACTAAAATTTAAAAAAAAAATTTCTTAGGAGATGAAGTCGTTTTGTAGATTATTCTTTTACACACATAAATACCCCTAAAATATTTATAATACACGTATATAAAAAAACAACATAATTTCATTTAACAGAAAAATATCTGTCTTTTTCTACAGAAAAACAATCTTTTTTTTTTTTTTTTTGTAAATAATGTACTACTACTTCGTAGTACGACTCATAAATTTTCTTTTGTATCAAGGTGATACAATTTCAAAAATCATGATCTATTGACATTTCAATCATTTTTATACCAGACATATCAAATTTTACTTATTATTCTTATTATTATTATTTATACAGTATATATAAAAAATTATTTTTACAAATGTGTCATCTGTGATGTGAATGCCATTATTTCTCAATGGTAACTGAGATCCAACCAAAAGAGAAAAGAGAGAAAAAAAACAAAATTGTAATTCCTAAATTTACCTATTATAAATCCCTGAATTATTTTTTTCATTTCCTTTTTCTTTTTTTTTTTTTTTTGCTAACATATATTATTCATTTTATTTATATAAAATTATTATATGTGTGTCATTATTGTTACAATAATAAAATTAATTTTAATAAAATTTTAAGCAATTAAACTTAAATACCTACAATATCTTTAAAATTGTGACATTAAAATAATACTTAAATTTATTTTCCTTTATTATTATTATTATTATTATTATTATTATTTCTAATGACCTCAGATGAACGTTCCTGAGTCATAGCACCATTTTACTATGAAGGAGGGGATGCTGGACAGATAAATACACCTGTTTATTTGCTATTTAATTTATATCCAAACTTGTTAATTGGTCCAAATCATCCAAGCAACCTCATAGCAAATTGGTATATAATTTTATATACCTTAGATAAATTCACATAATATAAGTGATCGTATTTACCTAAATTCTAGTAGAAGAGCAACGCGAAGCATTAATAAAATTAAATTATAATTCGCGTCAAAATGTAATTATTAAATTTGAATAATTACGAATAATATTAAGAGTTTGCGTTGTGAATTATTTAGACGAACTCTTCCACCTATGAATTAAACTAAAATTTAAGCTGTAAAAATAAATTGACACACCTTAAACATTATCAATTAAATAATTACAGAAACTTTTTAAAACTTGGTTAAATATTTTATTTACATTGAACACAACTATATACAGAAATACATAATATTAATTCAAAAAAAAGAAAGCAATACTTTTGTTTGCTTCTCATTATTTTATGTATATTTAATCTTTAAAAAAAAAAGACAATCTTTTCATGTACTCTAATTATTATATTTTTTTCTTTTTGCTAAAAGAATAATTCTCTTTCATTTTTAAATTACCATAATTTTAATTAATTATCGGTTTTGTCGGATCTCAGATTACTCTCTACCATAAAATATCAGAAAATTATATTTATAATTTTTCATATGAATTTATGTGGTAAAAGAAAAAGTTGAAAGTAGTACCTTTTTTTAATATACGGGATGGTGGCCTTTATTCATCAAATTCAGAGTTGTCGCGTTGCTTAGGATCATGGCCATGTGTCATCAGGAACACATCCTCAATTTGGCTTGATTAGGCTCACTCCGATATGTACATCAGGAAGACATCCTCAATTTGGCTTGATTAGGCTCACTCCGATAGGTACCTCAGGAAGACATCCTCAATTAGGCTTGATTAGGCTCGCTCCGATATGTCCATCTCTCCTGGGAATTACTAGGGCTTTTAGGATTCATCGCACGGGCTTTTAGGAGAGCTCCTGCGTCCTCTACATCTTTTTTCAGACTCCCTTTTTTAAACCTTATTCTTCTTGCACACCACTCCTGCAGTGGGTGGAACTATTTTTGTCTAGTCCACTGTTATTGGATGTGAGAAGATTTTTTATTATACTTCGATAGGCCTATTAGCTAACAGTCTGCAAATGGCCCCTTACATATACTTTAATATTATTATCTGCCTTAAAGTTTGGGTGGTCTGAAAAGCCATAAATTTATCCCAACACTTTTATTGAGGCCATAAATTTATTTCAACGTTTTTATTATTTTACGATTTCTAATTATACACCACTTTCCATTGGCTTGTCATAAAACGACACCATGGCGTCTGGCTATTGTTGTTGTCTGAGATCCGAACTCTACTCAACATTATACATTCATTTTACAATACAACAATTTTTTTAAAAATATATATTTAATATTTAAAATCAACTTAATAATTTTTGTATGAACTTACACTCTTATTTTACTTAAAATATATAAACATTATAATTTTACACTCATAATTATATTTTATAAAAAATATTTATACAAACAGAAATAACAAATTACGCAATTTTACTTTGATTTAACCAACATGGTGCGGGAACATATCATAGTTATATGTTGCCCAGCACTCTGGAAGTTAAACTATTCATATTTTAGTAGATTATTATTTGATATTGTTTACTTTTCAAAATCAAAACAAGCAACAATATTTTTTTAAGTTTAATGAAATCATACATCAGATCAATTTTATATTTTAATTTAATTTTTATATATTGTATAAAAATATTCTTTATTCTGGTATTTCCAAACAATAATCCTATATTTTGTAACCGATGTTAATATTATAAAACACATCGAAATCTGAGATATGATATTTTCATTGTCTTCCTATAATATTTGTGACAGTAAACATATGGCGCAAACAAAGCTAAAACAAATATCAAAGAACATATATTTATTCTGCTTAATAAAGAATAAAAGGCTTCAGACTAAATAAATAGATAAACAAATAATAAATTTTCTTTATGTTGCGCGCTTGTGTTTTGTAGAGCTGATCATATAAAATATAAGTGTTATTCGTCATGTAATTCATGTACAAGCTCAAAATATTTTTTAATCAATAATATTCTACGCGTGATTAATAAAAGAATACGGACTTAAAAAATAATAAAACTGATTTCTAATAATGTATTCATTTGTGGTATTTTTACGTTTTTATCGTAAATAAACTTGAAATATCAAGACGCTTTCTTTGCATTAAATAAACACGTGTAAAGAGAAGATAAAATGTTTTCTTTAATTTCGAAGACCGTCGCTCGTGCAAGTTAGGTAACTTCAATTTTGTTTGAAATGTGTGATTTTGGCGTTAACGGGAATATTCATTAAATATATTTACCACGGTAGAAATGCCACAAACGATGCAAAATTGAATCACGATTTATATGCAAACAGTTTCCAAAATATGAAATTGCTCTCTTTTACTGTGTCATAGTTCGTATTGACTTATTTTGTTTTGCCGATTTTGCTTTATTTGATGTCCGATAGCGTCGTCTTTGTATGGATTAATTCATATTGGATCATTAATCAT
This sequence comes from Maratus speciosus, assembly GCA_963932465.1. NCBI lineage: Eukaryota > Metazoa > Arthropoda > Arachnida > Araneae > Salticidae > Maratus > Maratus speciosus. The sequence continues at coordinate 46,823,060 of OZ010786.1, read as the reverse complement.
GGATTCCATTCATATTTTTTTTTTTTTTTTTTTTTTTTTTTTTTTGCGTTTTTGTTGTAAATAAACTCGAAATATGAAGGTGTTTTCTTTGTATTAGAAAAACACGTGTAAGGAGAAGATAAAATGTTTACTATAATTTCGAAGACCGTCGCTCCTGCAAGTTAGGTAACTTCAATTTTGTTTGAAATGTGTTCACGGGAATATTCATTAAATATATTTACAACGGTAGAAATATAATAAACGATGCAAAATGAATCATGGTTTAGATGTAAACAGGGTCCAAAATATGAAATTGCTCTTTTCTACTATGTCACAGTTTGTATCGACTTATTTTGTTGTGCCGATTTTGCTTTATTTGATGTCCGATAACGTCATCTTTGTGTGGATTCATTCATATTGGATCATTCATCATGGATTGAAATCATAAAAATTGTTTTTTATTTCAGAAATTGTTTTTTATTCTGAAAAAAGTTCGAGCAAACACTAGAAAAGGTTAAAATAGTAAAATGTTCGTAATCTTTATTTTTGTGTATGCTAATGCATGGGTGAGAAAATGCATAATTTTACTGGCCACTGGCGAGTGAATTTTCTGACAGGTCGAGTGAATTTTTAGGCAATCTTTGAAAACTGCAAACTATAGAGATATGCCAAAAACTTTTTTTTTTTTTAAATTAGCTATATGTTTTAACTTTTCTAATTACTGCGATGTAAACATAGTAGTAAGTTCTATTTTCTATTACACTTTCATCTCTTGTTTATATTTCTCAATTTTATAGGGAAATATATATGAAAATGCATTATAGTAATAGTCACAAACTATTTTTGAGTTGCGTAATTTTGTCAAAAAAAAAAAAAAAAAAAAAAAAAAAGAAAAATTTAACTGTACGTTGCATTTTACTGCCTGGTGAAGTAAACCCTTTGCTGTTAAGATTTTCTAGAAATTTCCCACCACTGCTAATACACAAGCGTGTCATTGAGTAATGTTAACGCCATGAGTTTATGTCATTAGGTGTACACATCATGATTCTAAAACACACAAATCAGAGAAATGTAGCTATACCTTGCAGAATATACTTAGATAAAGTGATATTTTTATGTACATAAAGATATACACACACATTTCCAAAATATAGCGAGATATTGGCAGCATTAGCTAATTAAAACAAAAATATTAAAAAGTCACAGAAAACAAGTTGAACATCTCACAAACTGGCTAAATTGGTAAAATTGCAAATACGTATAAATTAATATTTGTGCGATTTAGTTTCCAAGTTTAGAGAAAAACTCTTTTGCAAGTATAATAAAATACACATATTACAATCTATATTAAAACACACATACACACATAAATAACGCCTGCATTCAACAATTAAAGGTATATATAAATATCATACAGACATACGTACAATAAATACAATAAAACCAAGACTGCTGCTCCAGCAGAAGTCCTGTATATTGTGGTCCCGGGTTCGATTCCTGGCTCTGGCTAATTTTTCACTCCATTTGGGCTTATTATATTTATTGTATGTATGTCTGTATAATATTTATATATACCTTTATCTTTTGCAAGTATTTACAAAATAATATTTTTGTAATACCTTGTGTTTTATTTATACGTATTTTTCGTGACAAAAGTATTGGAAAACTGGTAAATTTTATAAATGAATGCAAGTATTTAATAATAATTATCAAGAAAATTATAAAATTAAGTTATTTTTATTTTTAATTAAAATTTATTTTGTTTTCATTTATAGTTACTGACTAAATATGTATTAGCCAATATTTTATTAAAGAACTGAAGGTCTATTCCCTTGTTCCTTTTATTAAAACTGTAAAGCTTTATTCGATAAAGCAGTAAAAGAATGGATTCTGTAATGAATGTAAAGAAATTAATTTACTTGTTACTACCTCAATTAGATCTTATCTCATATTTCTTAGGATATGATTGAATTAAACTATAAAATCAAATTATAGTCACAGAAATATTTGTTAAGAAATAAATTTTAAACCCTTATCTCCACATTGCAATAGGTCTTTGGGAGTTCATGCGCAACATATTTGTGCTTAAAAATGCATTTTAGTTGGATGAAATTTAAAAGAGTTAAATTTTATTAATATTTTAAAGTTATATATAAAGTTAACTAAGCATAAAGTCACAAAAGTTCTTCACAATTTTAATGTAAAAAATTAATTTTGTTAAAAAGACTAAAATAACCAAAACAAACACCGAGAACTTGTGTAGTAAATATAAAAAGTTATACAAAATAAGGTGTCGGTGCTATTTAAGACGTTCGATTATCTTCACGAGGGATATAGGTCCGAGGGGGAATGCCCTGCGTGTGGGTATTTCTAAGGGAACCTAACCTGTATTTTCGCCAGGTTTTCCAAGGTTCGAAGAAAGCCACGAAAACTCCAAACGATTAGGCTGACGGTGGCGATTTGGTTCGAACTCAGCCCCTCGCGTCTACCAGCTTTGACAAAAGACCCTCTCATCCGCTGGTGGGGTGCTATACAAAAACAAAGCTATAAATTTTTGAAACGACAACTTTGTCTGCGACATATTTTGCTAGACAATATTTTCCCTGTGACCACTTACATACAAAAAAATTCTGATAAAAAAGAATGTTTCTTTTTAGTACACACAAGTTCGGTATCATAAATCAGAACGGCAGTAAGATAATTAAAAAGATGAATGTAAATAAAAGTATTAATGGCTAATGAAAAAGCTGGAAATTTGGAATTTTATTTAAAAAATAATTAGTATTCATTTATCAGAAGCAAATTAAGATGAACATAGAATGTGCCTTTGTCAAGGAAAGTGAGTTGGGAATTTCTTTTTTACCCGACTGCCAAGAAGGGTTATGTGTTTCACATAACCATCTGAGTTATGTGGATTTCTTTATATCCTGGATGAATGGATTTTAATGAATGAGATCTCTATCGATTCGTCTTAACCGTCCGATGTCTATAGGCTATGTTTAGTTTTTATAAATTGAAAATGGCGGCCGTAAAATACAAAACGGCGGTAGAAACTAAAAAAAAAAATTACGCACCCTATTGAGTATATATCTTTGGAAAAATCTTTCAACTCTTGAAGACTATGTTTGATTAACTGTTTTATAGTCAGAAGCTCCGTTTAAATATTACACAACCTGGAAGTTGTGTAGGTAAGATCTCTAGCTTTACTGCTTCTCTAAACCATCATAGACATCTACAGACCTTATCAAAACAGTGCTTAGAGATAAGAACTAACAATTAAACACAAGTTAAAAGTCCTCAATACAAGTAAATAAAAAAATAGGTAAGTTATATAAAAAATAGTTTCACATTTATGAAAATTAATTAGTTAGCTTTTTACGCAGTCGGGTTTTTTGATTTTTTAAATTTAATTTGTACTTGTACTTCGTTTTGCATAGTGACATTGATAGTGTTGATAGTTTCATCCTTTGTTATTATTTAAAAAATCGTTAAATTACGAAGGTTTTCAAATAACCATTATTTAAACATATAGATTCTTTTCTAGTTCATGCAGTTATATTTGTAATATAGAATATTTACAAGTGAAAATATATGCGGTAACAGTGGAAGCGATTGTTCATTTCGCAATATTTTAGTGTTCTTATTCTGTATGAAATGACAGACGCAATGATTCAAATGGCAGATTCAAATGGACAGACGCATTTCAGGTTTTATAATATAACTTTATTAGGGATGGCGTTAAAATAATTGTAGCAGTTATATATGATATATTCGTTATGTAATCTGGAAGTTACTTATATTTTGACATTATGCCAAATTTTTCCTGTTGTCATTAAGTTATTTATAACTTCAGATAGAAATCCTAAAAAAACTAAAGAACGTAATTATTGTTTATATATTACTCTTTACATGGCATAAATATATTTTAAAGGACAAACGTGTCCATGCGTTACGTGGTAACAACAGACGATTAAATTAACTTTTGCTTTTTTTTTTTAAATTCTTAACATCACACATTTTAAATGCACCGTCGAATAGGGGGGAAAAATGAACTTTCAAATGAAATATGTTTGTAAACTGTATAACAATTTGTTAGAAAATATGTATCGCCATTTGCTCAACTATTATTGATTAAATAGTTTTCAAGTACGATTTTATTTTTAATAGATCTCTATCGTGTGCTGACAATTATTAAAGATAAATCCGTTTGCTGATATATTAATATAAATAGTTTAGTATTTGCTTCCAGCTTATATTCCATAACAAAATTAAAACATTCATCAATCAATAAATAAAAAAATAAAATATAAATAGAGGTTAAATTTAAGAAATGTAGTCAAACTTGTAAACAAAATGTAGTCAAACACTTACCCCCACTGAAATGATCAGAATCAAAAAGGCTGATTCTAAATAGTGAACTTTGTCGATTTCTTCCGCTGTTATCTCTGGGCGAGAGGCCTATTCAAAATCCTCGCTATCAATAAATTCCAAAACTTTATTTGAATTCGTATTTGATATTTTTCATATAAATATGATTTTCAGTATTGTTAGTGTGTATTCTTAAAAAATATATTTTAAATATAAAAAAATCTATTAAAATTATGAATTAAAAAATGGTTTTCACCTGTATTCGGTAATCCGGGATGCGCGAGTATATCCCCTTGATTTACTTAAAAGTTAAAGTTGATATCGATAGCAGTGTACAAAATTTCGTTTGAAAAATTTTAGTAGTTTGAGATACTCTTATCGCCACTGCCTGTGAGTTATTTGGCATGAACCATAAATTGCAGTTCTGATAAGAGAAAAATACTGCATATCAAAATGTGATTTATGATTTGTAAGTATCTTATTAGGAATGCCGATGAGCTTGATTTCTGTATGATGTAGAAAACAAATATAACATTTTAACGACCGACGGTGCCTGTTATTTTAACAACAAGAGTACAATACAACCATCTTAAATTTAATCTCAATTGAAGGTATTTTTATAGATTGCTTTCATTACTAATGGTATGTAATAAAAAAAGAATTTAAAACGTATTCAATAGCACAAGATTTTTAAAAATAGCTTTGAATACACGAGGTTGTATTATGGACAACTACACATGCTTAAAATATTTTCTTTTCTGTTATTAATTTATTAAAAAGGAACCATGAAAGAAAAACGGGATTTAGAAAAAAAAAATGGTATTTGCTTGGAAACTGAAATAGCAAGAAATATGTTTTCAGCTTGTGGCAGAGCTTTTTTCGAGATACAAAAAAAAAAAAAAAAAAAAGAACTTGTCATTGACTTTAATTAAAAGAAAAAAAATACTCTTAAGAAAACTGTAAAACAATGAAAATAAAATGTTAAACAGACATACATACAATAATTACAGTAATCCCAACTTGAGTGAAAAATTAGCCAGAGCCAGGAATCGAACCCGGGACCACAGTATTTCAGGCTGTCTCTCTAAGCACTGAGCTACTCCGGCTGATACCGGAGTCTCAGATACCCGATCCGGAGTAGCTAGAGCTGAGTACTTAGAGCGACATCCTGGAATGCTATGGTGCCGGATTCGATTCCTGGCTTTGGATAATTTTCCCTTCCAGTTGGGATTATAGTATTTATTGTATGTATGTCTGTTTAATATGGCCCCACCAGTGGCCGAGAGGTTCTGCTCTTGAAGCTGGTAGACGGGAAGTGCTGGGTTCGATCCCAATCGCGCCCGTCGGCCTAATCGTTCGGAGTTTTCGTGGTTTTCTTCGGACCTTGGACTTCCAAGCGTTAATACGGATTAGGTTCCTTTAGAAAGACCCCCACGATGGGCACCCCCCCCCCCTTGGGGCCCTTATCCCTCGTGTTGATAATTGGCCGTCATAAACACAACCAACCAACTGTTTAATATGTATATATTCTCTTAACCGTTGAATGCAGGCGTTATTTATGTGTGTTTTATTATATATTGTAGTGTGTATGTGTTTTATTAAAATAAAATGTTGTTTAAGCTTAAGGGGTCTCAGGACTCTTAAGGCTTTGAAATTAAATTTTTTTTTAGATGTTAAACTCTTATCTTTTCTGAACATTTTGATATAATTGTTTCCTTGAAATTCCCATTAGAACATAAATTCTGGCTATTAGAATTATACCCGTTCAATAGCTAAAGCTGCGTTTCCGAAACTTTGAACTCATCTTTCACCATATGACTTTTTTTGTATAACGCGCAGGATATCTCAAAAACTTCTGAATATTTTTTCATGAAATTTTAAAAACATATGTTTCATGTACGTTTGTATAAACTGAACCTAAAATTTCATTTTTATCTTTCAAAAAAATTTATTTTTTAGGTGATCATACTGTTGAAATTTTCAATATTTTGTATTAGCTGAATAGGACTTTGCATTAAATATATAAGAAATATTTAACTACAAATTTATTTAGGTTCAGTGTAATTAATATAAACTGAGGTATAAGTAGGCGCAAAAAAGTTCATTCTAGTTGCAGTATTTATTTTGTACTCCTGCGTGTAATCTGTTATACCAATTTTCTTTTCGAAAAATGTCTGACAGTTTATAGCACCGTATAAATACTAATTCTATACCTTGCAACTTTTTAAATGCATGAAATGAACATAGTTACATCTTTTAATATCAATAAAAATTGTGTTTTTTATATCATATACAATTTGAGACAGTAAATGTTGAAAAATGTCTTCTCTCTTTTTTTTTTTCCAATTTTAAGATTCCTGAGACTCCTTATGACTTTTTAATTCCCTAAGCTTTGTTTATGCACTCTCTTTCTGCTGGTTGTAAGCAGTCAATTTGAGGTACAAATTAAAAATTTTCCTTCGATAATATTCTTATTGCAATAATTTAGAATTATTTAGCATTTTTTGAAATTTAAAATAAGGCAAATGTTTAAAGTCGAATTGATAAAAGCGTTTGATAAAGACAATGACTATTTTATTAGTGGAAAATGTTAATGTTTATCAAATCACTTTAATAAATTAAATAATGTTAGTTACATTTATAAAGTGATATATTTCATGAAAATGGTTAACATCATTTTTATGAAAATAATTTTTCAATTTATAAGGATGTTTTATGTTAGTGATTCTAAAATGTCTGGTGTAATAACCCTATTATCAACTTTTATGCATTTAATAATACTAGTAAAAATTAAGATTGTTTCTCTTCCAAACAGTGCTTTGTTTAGCTTTAAAACATTTTGAAAATTAGAACGCAATCATAAACACTATGCACTTAATACATTATGTGCATTTTAAGATCACTTGCTTAAGTTCGCATTTTAAACATCCATAGTAGTAAATGGAAAATCCACATATTAAATAACTTTTGATGTTTTGTTGAGGTGCGTTAAAATATGACCTTTAAGAATATTTCTATTGCTAAAAGTGTATTTCTCTATCTATATATATAAAAGCCGTTCTCTGAGTATATGTCTTTTATACAAATCTTCAATTTTTGCACGAAACTGACTGTACATAAGCTTTAAAATGTAGAATAGGTAGCTGTTAACTTTAAAAAATCATCAGACTACTATTTTCCCCTTTTCTATATCAACTTCCATAATTTAACATTAAAGAAAAACCTCTTTTTAAATTTTCAAATTCAAACATTTCTTTTCAGTTGCCACACTTTAAAAAAGGACACAATAATGAAAAAACAAATGGAACGCGTGTAATTTGTTTCTATTTGCCAATTAAATATTAGATGTCTCGCTATATTGCTGCACTTTTGAAATTGACATCATTCTAAGCAGAAAATGCACATTTTTTAATATATAAAATAAAAACTTTAACTATAAGAGCGGTACAATGATGCAGCACCTTAGTTTGAATGTTTTTTTTTTTAAATTAAAACATCTACTTTAATACAGACAGTCGAATTCCAGGAAAATAATTCAGGAAAAAGAAAAAAAAAGAATACCTGTGACGTCACATTCTATCAAATCTTTTCAACGTGTATCCAAACTCACTGTAAATAATTGTTTCCTATATTTTGTTCACTATTTCTATTGTATACTACAGCCATATCTTATGAATATCTTTTTATAATGTTAACCATATCTACCATACGTTATTGCAAGTATTTTATTGGTTTAGATTCTGTGGCAACTTTTTCTGTGATTTATAATAAAAAGAGAGAAGTTATTTCACTTTTCAAAAAAATTCATGACTGATGTCACGACTTGAAGTTTGTGGAAAATGACAATATTTTCATCTAATCATTGTAGATTTAATTTCTATTAATGAAAAATTTAAGTTTACGTTTAAGAGTAATGTTTTATTTAGAGTGGAAATCCTCTTGAACCAATACTTTAATTTAAAGTTTATAATTACACGTAAAGTAAAGGTTTTCAGTTTTAAGAAAATAAAATTTCAAATTTTCAAAATAAAATTTCAGTAACTGCTACCTCATTTGGATGCATTTATTGTATTTTTCCCTGAATTGTGAAAAATCACATACTTTTGTTACGCGTGCCAAAGAAAACATGTAATTTAATTTTAAAAGTTAAAAAAAAATTACCAAAACTGTGTCAAAAGAATATATTTTTTTCTAAATGTGATTTTTTCATAAACGTCAAGTTAAGGTTGTTCATAAAGTTAAGGCTGTTTGTTCTCTCTCTATATAAAAGCCGTTTTCTGAGTGTATGTCCTTCTATATATATATATATATAAAGTTTTGATTTGGAAATGGACCAATGAAAATCTGCGTAGATATTCCGGGTAGATCGACATCCAATTTGAATGCCTATCGTTAATATTAAAAAAAATTGTTGCATACAAAAATATGAAAATCGGTGGTGTTATAGAGAAATGTTTGATAAACACGCTGATGCAGACAGTTTTCAAATCGAAGAATTATTTAAAGAAATATTTAATGCTAAATTTGGACAAAATCGTTCCATTAAAAAAGTTTTATTGGAGCAAAAACTATACATGAGAATTTAATCATTTTTAGATCATTTTATACGTTATAAGTTCCCGGTGTGCAGATTGCATTAATATAATCAAATTAATTCAAATTCAAATTAATTAAAAAATTTTAAATTCAAATTTTCAGCATTTCGAGAGAAACTTTTTACAAATTTTAGAAAATGTTATTAATTTAGACTGTTGCCAGTTGTATAAACAGCACAAACAATAACGTTTACTTAAAATTAAAAATTTATTTACACGTGACTATTACAAACAGTAAAAAAAAAAAAAAAAAAAAAAAAAAAACTTTAAAATTAGAATTAAATGATTACATGTTAAAAGCAGGAAAATTACGTCATAAGAACCATAGGCACAGATGTCATATACGCCCCATATTGGCGCAATTTTTTTCCGACGCCAATTTGGCGAAAACATCAATAGCATAAACAACAACATCCGGGTTACCATATCAAGCAAAATAACGACACTTTAGCACCAGTTAAGTACTCGTTGCGTATATGAAATTGGCGTCAGAAAAAAATTGCGCCAATTTGACGAAAACATCAATAGCAAAAACAACAACATCCGGGTTACCATATCAAGCAAAATAACGACACTTTAGCACCAGTTAAGTACCCGTTGCGTATATTAAATTGGCGTCAGAAAAAAATTGCGTCAATATGAGGCGTATATGACATCTGTGCCGAACCATACTTCACTTGAATTTTAACAGAGAAACAAAATCTTAAAATAAAAAAAATCATTATTATGCGTTAAAACTTGTAATTTGAGGAAATTACGTCATGTTTAAAATGGCAAAAAATATAGCAAAACAATTTAAAATGAAAAATATATTTGCGCGAGATATTTTTAGATAATCTTTTCAACTATTGTCGTGAATTCGAATACAGCGCAAATAATATTTCCTTCTAATAACAAAAGTATTTTCACGTGAATATTAATAAGAGAAATAAAACTTTGGTGTAAATTACATCAGATTTGAAACGATACATTTAAAATGAATTATTTAAAAGAACTATCTTATAGCGCTGTTAAAAAATAACAGGAGACAATGACACTGTTTACTTAATTCATTTTACATTAGCTTATTTTCAAATGTGTAACTAATTATTTTAATTAAATACGAAAACAGCCATTGTATCTCTTAACAGCAGCAGATTTGGCCTTAAAAATCCCCAATCCAAGGAAAACGAATCGAAACCCGTTTACAGAGAGATCGCTGCTGTTTTTTTTTTTTTTTTTTTTTTTTTTTTTTTTTTTTAATTCAATGTTTTTAAAGCGGATCAAATTAGCGTTTTGTATTTTGGTGTACCTGAACGGGGGTTGGCGAGCGTAGCTCGTAGGGGGCAGAGCCCCCTAGTCTTATATATAAATCTTTAATTTTTGACCGATTTGCACGAAACTGGCTGTACATTCGCGTCAGAACGTAGAACAGGTGGCTGTCAACTTTAAAAAACTATCAGACCACTATTTACTCCTTTTTTATACCAACTTCCATAATTTAACATTATAGAAAGATCTCTTCTTAAATTTTCAAATTCAATTATTTATTTCCCGTTGCCACACCTTAAAAAATGACACAATAATGAAAAGCAAAAGATAACACGTGTATTTTGTTATATTTGCCAATAAAATATTAGGAAGTCTCGCTATATTGCTGCATTTTTTAAATTGATGTCATTCTAAGCAGAAATTTTTTTAATATATAAAATAATAACTTTAACTGTAAGAGCGGTAAAATGACGTAGCACCTTAGTTTAATTGTTTTTTTAAATTAAAACATCTACTTTAATACAGGCAGTCAAATTTCAGGAAAAAAATTTAGGAAATAGAAAAAAAAAGACTACCAATGACGTCACATTCTATCAAATATCTTCAACGGGTATTCAAACTCACTGTAAATAAATAGCTCCTATATTTTGTTTAATAATTCTATATTATACTACAGTCATATCTTATAGGTATACGTTATACCTAAGTATTGTACTGTTTTAGATTCAGTGGCAACATTTTCTGTGATTTATAGTAAAAAGAGATAAGTTATTTCCCTTTTCAAAAAAATTCTTGACTGTTGTCACGACTTAAAATTTGTGGAAAATGACAATATTTTCATCTAATCAATGTAGATTTAATTTCTATTAATGAAAAATTCAAGTTTACGTTTAAGAGAATTTTTTTTATTTAGAGTGGACATCCTCTTGAACTAATACTTTAATTTAAAGCTTATAATTACACGTAAAGTAAAAGTTTTAGGTTTAAGCAAATAAAATTCCAAATTTTCAAATTAAAATTTCAGTAACTGCTGCCTCATTTGGATGCATTTATTGTATTTTTTCCCGTATTGTGAAAAATCATATACTTCTGTTACGCGTGCCACAGAAAACATGTAATTTAATTTTAAATGTTTAAAAAAAATTACCAAAATTGTGTCAAAAGAATATCCTTTTTCCTAAATGTGATATTTTTTATAAACGTCATGTTAAGGTTGTTCATAAATTTCAGGCTGTTCTCAAATCCAAAGGAGCTACTTTCTAACATATTGTTTAATTAATTTTTGTTCGGAAACGCATGAAATTGGCAGGGGTTCTTATTTAAAAACTATGTAATCGAAGTATAGTTTCCATCTCTGCGTAAATGCATAATATTTTTCAGTTGGTGTTTTGAAATAAATTTCGGACACAGCACTGTGATAAAGGAGAAACACCTGTCGTCACGTGACCACAATTTCTCACAACTTGATAATTAATTTATTTATCAAAAACTAGAAAATTCATTTCAATTCCTAATAGCTTCGATAGTCAGGACTACAAATTTTAAGCCTTCACGTTTAATGAGTCAGAAATTGTGTCCGAAAGTGTCGCGTTGTTGCACAGGGCCAGGAGAACCACCTTAAGTATTATTGCTGATTAGTATTGTGTAATCGAGTTCCATGCCAAATATTTGCTTAAAACTTAATTGATGCTATATTGTTTTAAACAAAAATACATGCCATAATATGTGTCAGGTACTTATAGGGTGGAGTGAAAAAACGAAAGTTGGAATTTTGATTTTGTATAGCAGCAAAAAGTTGCCTTTTATAACCTCTAATATAAGGTCAGTCTGCCTAAATGCGATAACCCCTAAATGCGACAATGTTCTTTTATATAAAACCTTAATGCAAGAATCGTAAATAAATGTTATATAATGAGGCATACGAACTTCAGAAACAAAACTCGAAACATTTTTTTGCATGTAAAATGGTTTCTTTAAAAGAAATTTTCAATTAAATACACATCGTTCGTTTTACATCGCCCCTATATTTCGTAAAAAGCGACAAAAATTCCAGCAAGTGGCTCACGGTTTTTATTTTTCAACTTTGAAGATCAAATAAGCTTATAAACATCAAGAGCTAAGTTGTCCGTTTCAATTACCTGACCAGTTAAACTAAAAAAAAAGGCGACCAGTTTCTGGTTTAGAATTTGATGTGGACAACGCATTTGAAAGGGCTCGTTTTCAGCCAGTACCTAATAGCCACATACACCTTGATGTAAATGCGGCGAAACATTTAGAAGACTAACGAGGTAAGTTTATATGGTATTTTTTTTTATAAATTGTATTAAAATGATATTTAAATCAAATTTTATGTTTAATTAAGTTGTGTTTATCTTCCATTAATGTTTTTCTTTAACCAGGTGTTTAAATATGATCAAAAAAGAAAAATACTCTTCTTAAAAAATTTTAATAAAAAAAGGTGTAAGAAAAGCGGTGTCTATTCCAGTAACATAATATAGACACATGATTAAGGAATTTGCAATAATTTTACATAATGGAAATTGTGGAAAATCTTGTGTAGATTGAAAACAATTTATGTTTATTTTAATGCGGTTAAGTAAGTTAATTTTACCAACATTATACCATTCGATAACTTAAATGATGTCTCTGATTAAAACGTGATGCAACTGAGTTATTCCCTTGTTTAGGAGTCCATAATTTTCGTTAGCACTTTTATAAAATCTGATATTTTAATTCTGTTTTCACTTTTTATTCGTTATAATCGACATTTTCTACTTAAATTAGAAAAAGATAAAAAATAAATAAAACCATGTTTATCTAAATGCATATTTTTTTCCATATACGTATTTTTAAGTACAAAAAATGTTAATTTTTTTGTGAAAGTGTAAGAAAAAGGAAGATGGGGGGGGGGGGGATTGTAACAGAATATCAGGCACAGAGCTTCTGTTTGGCTTAATCAGAATTACTAGAAATATTGTACGATTTTATCTATTTCTAAGGCTGATATATTTATCATGTGACATAAGTTATATGTAATAAATAGTCTAGTTAACAATATTATAATTATCTTTTAAATACTCTTTTAACCCGTAAGCTCCACACTTTGAATTCGCACCGGTCAAAATGTCGGCGTCTTTAATTAATTCGTATTTTTCATTCACAAAATAAGAATTTTGATAAAACCAAATATTTCATTTGGATTCCTTATTAAATTCCGTATAAGGATCATGTAGTTATATCTCATTAACACCAGATTGTCAGCAAAATTATGCGGAGTTGAAGTTACGGAAATACAAATCGCATTGGTGTATAAATTATGGGTTAATATTGACACGCGAATTCCGCGAATTTTAAACGATGTTTTCTGCGGCAATTATTTAATTGGAATTGGCCATGGCTCTGTGGTAAAGAGGGATAAGAGTTTTTTTTTTTTTTTTTTTTTTTTTTTTTTTTTTTTTTTTTAATATTAGGAACGCATTTATTTATTTGAGAGTTATTTATATTAGGCATTATACGCAGCATTCAAATAACTTTTGCTTATTAGCAGTGTAAAATTGACAAACAGCACGGTGCTGCGCCATGATAAACATTTCAAGAATAATATCGTATCACCCTCCTCACCCCTTCACATCTATACGTATTTGTTCTGAAATTCTTTTTAAATAAATGTGGCATTTAATGGAAAAATCTCATTCATTATTTAATTTAATATGAAATTTGCTCACTCCCCCCCCCCCCTTAGTACACACACAACTAATAGCCACCCCCAATACACCCTAGAACTATTGCTAGAGCTTCTGAATATGCAAAGTTTAATTATAATAGTCCTATATACTTACATTTTAGTACAGAAACAGTACCCTGTGAGTTAATAGAGACTTTCATTCATCTTTTAATCAAGCGGTCTCGGAGACCGCTCACAGTAGTAATGCAACAATTCCTGTCACAGCAGTTAAGGGTTAATTAATTAAAAAATAATTAGAATTAACCCTTAACTGCTGTTAGAGATGCCTTTTTAAAAATTTTCACAGTTTAACTTGTAATTTCCGGTTTAACTATCGATACAGCGAAATTTTGCTTCATTTGGAGCCTTATATACTATTGTTTCAAATGTTTGAAAAAGCGAAATTGTATTAGAAATAGTACTGTACAAACAGTTTAGTGCAAAAACAGTATTTTATGAGTTAATCGAGCGTTTATTCATCTTTCAATCGAATGGTTTCGCAGACGCTCACAGTTGTAATGTGGCAATTTTCTGACACAGCAGTTAATCGTTAAATGAACTTTTCAGATGAATTGTCATGTATGAAATGCATGATCACATTTAAGACTTGTCTCATTTAGGTTTTAGCTGCCGAAAATGCGACAAAAATGACCTAAATGCGACAATCCTATGTTGTGATTTTATACTACAGATAATTATTAAAGTTCTACAAAACAAGTTCTTTTTGAACTAAAGGTACAGTATTCAGTAATTTGTTGCTTAAGAAAATATACATTTATATAATAAAATCCCAAATATACCCTAAATGCGACAAAACTACGGGGAATCGTGTCTCATTTAGGCAGATTGACCTTACGTGCAAAATTTCCTGAATTTTGAAAAAGTCCTTCAGGTCTCTACGAGGATCTTTATATCTTCATTGTTTCACGCAATGAGTTCTTATTATATATTGTATATTTCCAGGGGTTTTTGGTAATCTAGTTTGACATTTTTACATTTAAAATGTCTAGTGTAATTTCCTTTATTATTTTAAACTTTCAGTATTTATTTTAAAATATTTGAAACATTTTATTGAGTTTTAAAAATTGATTGTTCTCATTTTTAGAGTTATTTTTAAATGAATGCTTGTGGAAGCAAATCGAAGTTTACCATTACTAGAAGTGCAGTAAAATATCACCTGTTTGGTGCCCCTTCAAAACTAAATAAAGCTGTTTTGCAAAAAAATTATAAAATATTTTATTTATACAAGACAATAATTAAAACAAAACAGGAATGCTAAAAATCCACCAAAGGTAGAAGTAATTAAAATCCTAAAAGAAAAGATGGAAGAAATTTCGAAGTAAGCATCAATTACTGTAGTTTCCCTGAGGCGTATTGATCAAATAATACACAACAATTTTTCTGAATACCAGAAGCTTATTCGATTCTCCTCAAATCCAGAATGATGGAAAATTTGAGATAAATTACATTGAAGAACTATAAGAGAAGAACACATATATCTAACTGAAGAGTCAAATTCATTGTATCTGGGACACATTACGATAACTTCTAGATCAGGAAAGCATACTGCTGAAAGAATTTTATAATATTGCACTTTAAACAACTTAAGCCGTGATAAACTTATGGCATAGGTTGTGACGGAACAACTGTAAACACTATGAGAAATAATGGTGCTATTAGATTTTGTGAAACAAAGATTAGTCGTCCATTGCATTGGTTAATATACCAGCTTCAAGCAAACGAATTGCAATTGCATTATTAATTTTCTGAACTTGATGGACAAACTACAGAACCATGAGGCTTTTCTGTTTCTATTGGAAAATCGTTGGATCGTTGTGAACAATAGGCAGTTGTAAAATTAAAAAGTGCTCTTATCTCCCAGCAATGAACTGTGAAGAGTTAATTAGAGACCAAAATTATTTTTACGACTTGTGTCAAACATTTTCATGAGGCCAATGCTCCTTAAATCTGGCTAATTGCATTCCATGTAAAATGTCTCACTCTAGATGGCTGACAACTGCCAATCGATTACTTAGATTGCACATTGGACGTAAGAATCCCTCCCAAAATCCTAAGATTATGACTGAATTTGCAATGGAAGTATATATCCATTATTCACCTATGTCATTTCACATTAAGAAAGGTTCTTCCTGCAAAAATGGAGCTCAAAATGTTTTTTGAAACAAGTTGTCCGTTATTTCAGGGAAGATTTAAAGAAAATCGTCGATCCTGTTATTCAATGATACGCATACATATGTCATTAAGAAAAAAATAATAGGAATGAAAACTGATAAAAAAAACTATGTTCAAGAACTTGGATTCCGAAGAATATTGAAGGCAAGGGAAATGGAGTGTTCAACAATAAGAAAGTTTCATATTCTAATATCGAATTTCAGTGATATCGACTATATTAACATTATTGACTATCAAGAATGTGAATTCACATAGCCCTTTCTTAATAGAGTAACAAGAAAGGAGCTGAAAGTTCTCATAAAAATGTCGGAAGTCAGATCTTTTCAATTATGTCATATTCAAGCAATTGAAAGATGCGTGAAATTAGTTACTGAAGCATCATTAGCGACTGTAGGAGTAGAAGAGAGAGATGGATATATGCGAGCAAAAATCAAATCGCGAAAGATAATGCCTAGTTTTGATGCCAAAGACCAATATCACTTAGAGTAAAATGGTAGATCATTTTACAGTACATCGTATATATTCTTTTTATTATACTACTATATGTTCAGAAAAATGTCTTTCCTATATATTTAGAGAACTATCTTTTATGTACATTCAAAAAATGAAAGTAAACTGTAGGTCTAATTATTGTGTTTTTTCTTTATCTTCTTGGCGCAATGCAATTCATATTTTAACATTATGTTTGCCATTTGAAGTGTTAAAACACGAAGACACTTCGATTGTTCACAAGTAATACTTTAATCAGTCATTTTTTATGGGTTATTTTACTAAAATCTGAAATAGAGTAAAAAAAAAAAAAAAAAAAAAAAAAAAAAAAAAAAAAAAAAAAAAAAAAAAAAAAAAAAACATTTTTTAATAACTTATGATTTTTTTTTTTTTTTTTTTTTTTTTTTTTTTTACATATAAAGGGCTTTCTTTAAGTGCTAGTAGAGCCCTAAAGATGAATTCCAAATGAAATGAAAATTTAACCTTATATTCAATATTCCAAAAGGCAACTTTTTAGACCAATCTGAAGAAAAAATTAAAAAAAAATTTTTTTTTTCGTTCGTTCTCACTTTACTCTAAGGCACAATCATTAAAATACGAATACGTCAACTTGCGCACAGCCAGATTACTGAAGTTAAATCTGTCAGTACTTCAAGAGATAAAAATAGTTCTGCATTTTTCATTCAGGTATAGTAGGACTAATCTGTCATAACTGGGTTCACATAATAATATAACTTTCCCCTATAATTATATGACTAAGCAACGGAAAACAATATGTTACACACTAGAATATTTCCTAAAAAAATAGTAGTGCAAGTTCCATGGAAATCCGTTCTGAAAAACTCAATTTATATGTAAACTCCAGTAAATATTATTTTGAGCAGTCTGATTTGATATCTGTTAAAATCGTGTTTTACTCGTATTTTATTTTATTTTTGCCATTTTAATTTCGTTTGCCAATTTAGTTATTGAATGTTACACGAAAACATACAAATTCTGAATTATTTAAAATGTTTTTGAACTTAATATTTTTTAATTGGGTTGCAAGCATATTTAAAAAATATTCGTGCTTGAAAATTATTTTAAAATCCATAAAAAATCTGTGAATTGAGATAAACAATTCAAAAAAATATAACTGAAAGTAATACTGCGCTAAAAGGGAAATTTATTGTTGTGTTAGGTTGTTGCCACCGAAAATATGATGCCAGCGTTACTCATAGACATATCTTTTCATTATACTACTGCATTAAAAGCAAACGACTTCATCCTTCGTAATCGGGTTGCACGCACCTTTAAAAATACCCATATTTGAAAATTCCATTAAAATCACAAACTTGAGATGCAATTTTCAAACAAATTTTATTTGAAAGAACTCTTTTCTATTAGACATTGTAAAATATGAAATTGTGTGATGTTTAGAAGTTAGAAAATTCGCAGTAAAGGCACAATTTATGGGTTAAGGCGTTGCCATCACAATATGATGTCTGTGTTTTTACTTTGTAACGTAGATATATGTCATACAAACGAGAATTTCACTAAATGCTGCGCGATTTGGTGGATTTGTCTTTTTCGTATTGTCAGAAAAATCATATATTTTTTTCTTACATCCGCGAAAGAAAACGCGCATTCTGTAATTAAAATTCAGGGTTTTTACTGAGGTTGCGAGACAGTAACGTCATGTTTTCGGATTGTCTTTATAACGTTTTGTGGATGGGAATGCATAAATTTCAGTTATTGTGATAGCGGTGTTATTTCATTTTAGTTTATTTTATCTGGGAGGTTACTTATAATTGACCGAAGCCGGGTATGCTGCTAGTATTCTATAAAAAAAAACTAATGTTGCTACCGCCGCTGTTTTAAATGAAATAACAGTGATATTTTTATTTTCTCAGACCATAATAAAAAATTGCTGCTTATAAAACACGAAAACTAGTAGATTTATAGAGAAATATATGATAAACAAGCTGAAGTAAACAGTTTTTTGATGGAAGAATTATTTTAAGCGCTATTTAATATTGAAATCGATGAAGATAGTTCCATTTAAAAAGTTTACTTAGATCAAAAATTATGCCTATCATTGTAACCATCTTTTGCACGCCCGTACATAACTGGATTGTGCTGTGAGATATACAAATTATTACGGGCGAAAAGAATTTAATGGTGAAAATTACATTATATTTATAACGATATAGTGCAAACGTTATAGTGAAAAAGATAAATTTAATACATCATATTTACATCATGTAAACGATTTTCTTATTGCATCAGAAAAAAAACTTTCTTCTAGATGTTATAAAAGTCAGGGTGGCAACGACAATTTTTCTTAACAATTTTATAGAAGTTGATTTTCAAATGAGTAATTGATATTTCTTAATCAATATCAAACACTGCTCTCAGTTGTCGATACAAGTGTATTATCTGTCTTTAGGAACCAAAAAATATATCCATTCAAATAGAAACGAATGGCGGTTCGATTATCGAATGCCGCCACTAGTCGTGATAATATCATTCAGCCTTTCGTAATCGATTAATCTTTTTAAAACCAGATCAAATTAGCGTGTTTTTAGATTCAAGTCGGGTCTCGTCGTAGCAAGAAGAGGAAGAGTCCCTTAGTTTGCAAAAAATAATAATAAAGCAGAAATAATTTTACAGATAGACTACAACACATCATTATTATAAAGAAATAACACATTTCTGGAGCTTTTTCATTGGCAAAATGTTTTATTTCTTATTTTAATAATGTTATATTTAATTATAGGGAATTAGATTAATAAAATAACAATACTAGACTTTGTGTGATTTTTGCTTGCATTAATTTTGAAGTGTATTTGTTTGTGATACAGTTTTATTTGTTGCGAGACAGATATTACACTCCGGATACACTGTTCTTTTCATTACAATGTAAACAATTTTTTTTTTTGTTAAATGAATTGGAATTAACTTCAAATCAAGTTTCAATTCTAAAAGTTTATTGTGGCTTACTCAAATGGAATAAATATCATAATATTTGATGTATATGATTATCTAAGTGAATTATTTCTAAAAACTAAAATGGAATAAAATGAAAGTGGAAATATTAAATAGATTTTTTTTTTAAATATTGATTTTGAAACATATACTTGAAACTTTCATATTTATTCAGGTTTCTATTAAGAGACTTCATTGAGACTAGTTCAAAGCTTTTAATAGTATCAGTTCTTTACTAATGTTTACTGTTTACGCAACCGCATTTAATTTTTATAAAAGGTTTTCTGTGTTGTTTGAAAACTTCCAAACGACCTTGATTGTGTGTAATGCTTTTGTGTGTACCTTGATTGTATGTACTGCTTTCGGCTGAGCCGAAAGCAGTATAAACTCTAAAAATACGTTTAAAGAATACAAGTAATAGTAATACGAAATTGCGACTTCAGACTTGCGCAGAGACGAGGGGTGAGTTTTCTGACAGTTAAAGGTAGTTCATAAACTTCCGGCGCCCTTCTCTCCTTATAATATGCTGGACTAATTTTATAACGGGAATTTTTAAACTATTTTCAAGACTTTTTAAAATCTACATTTTTTGGCCTAACGATTTTATCACCTTCTTAAAATTTAATACATCTTTTAAATAAAAAAAGTGTGATTTGCGGAAGTACGTCCCCTAAATGTGAGGTCATCCTTGAACTTCAAGGCAGTTTGAGCACAGTACCCTATAATAATTTCCAAGTGTTTTGTTGATTGAAAGGTTTTCTTGTAAATAATTTTATAACGGGAATTTTTAAAAGATTTTAAAGACTTTTTAAAATCTACATTTTTTGGCCTTACGATTTTATCACCTTCTTAAAATTTAATACATCTTTTAAATAAAAAAAGTGTGATTTGCGGAAGTACGTCCCCTAAATTTGATGTCATCCTTGAACTTCAAGGCAGTTTGAGCACAATACCCTATAATCATTTCCAAGTGTTTTGTTGATTGAAAGGTTTTCTTGTAATTAAATTTTATATCAAAACAAATATTCAACAAATTTCGTTAACATAAACTGGTCTATTGAAATGACGAATTTATTGTATAACAATAGCATTTTCATTAACAGTAGAAATAAGATAATTTTGAAGCTTAATATTGATGCCTTTAAAAGCTGTAGAAGTGCTTAAATATTTCATTAGTACTGGAACCTATCTCTTTAAAATATATACAGTTTCGACGAATTTATCTTTATTGAATGATAATTTTTCCTCATCAATTTCCTTCCTACGAAATGGCAGTTTCTGCTTTGCTATAAACATATCACATCCATCAGTATTAATTGTTTTAGAAGTTTAGGATTATTTTTAATGTTTTCTTGTCTGGTTTGTTCTTAATTATAAGAATTTTATCCATTGATTCATCCACTATTTTTCAATTAAAACTGTATTACAGATTATACAGGGTGACTAAAACGTCTCCATACAAATGGTTAAAACGATGTTTTATTCTTTTTCGTTTTTGAGCAAGTGAACGGATTGAATAGAGCTGTCGCTAATGACAGAAAATCTGATTGATCTTATTCTGTTTTCTGGCCATTAGTAATAAAATATTGATTTTAAAGGTCCCTCGTCACCTTAAGTGATAAAGCTAAGATGCACAATCCAACCGCCCCGTTTTTTCGGTTTAAAAAAGGAAAAATATCACGAAACTTTACTAATATTTCCTTCAATGATAACTTGGCTATTATGCTTGATTTAAGCCATTGCTGACCATTGAAAATCTTCAGGTTTTTCTTCAGACTCAACCCACCCCTTTTAGATAAAACGGTTATTTCACTATATTATGGAGAATTATCATTGTTCACAATAGATATTTCCTTTCATAGAAAACGCCTTTTTCAAAATATTTTATGAATCTATTTTAATTTCAAGAGTTCGTTACACCAAACAGTTAATAAAGCTCGTTTTAACAAATTTGCATAGAATTTATTTATCATACAAATTAATAAATAATACAGAAAAATTTCTAAAAGAATCTTCATTTCTAGAACATGCTCTTCAAAACTTTTTTGTTCGCGTTTGATCAACCTCCTGAATAGGGGATATAAAATGATAGGCCGCGTAATATTTACAGACATAGGATTTGAGTCATACTAAGTATAAACGGGAGAATGCAGAAAAAATGAGAATAAATACTTTTTTCTGATGAAGTATTTGGTTTGTGTTCATATCAAAATTCCTTATAGCTTTTTGATTTTTTTTTTTTTTTCAATCTCGCTTTTGCTAGAGAGTCTCTTACTCGGGACGTGGCTGGGGACGTATGAAACTTGCTTCCGCAAAATAGTAGGGAAAAGTGCAAGAATAAAGGTCTGCGGACGAAGATGGGCCGCTCGCCGCGGCGGTTAGATCTATCTATATTATAAAGGACAAACATATCTGTGCGTAACGCATACGTCATTTTGTGAATGGCAACACTTTTAAATTTGAAATAAAATTTCGGTTTTGCAATTATATCTACGGCAAATTTTTAAACTTCTAAACATCGCACATTTTAAATTTTAACACCGTCGTATTAGTAAAGGGAAAATAGTCATGGTTTATTATTTTTATTGATTATATCCTTATTGATGCCATTTTCACATTACAAATAAAAGTAACTTTTTAATAATTTTTGAACAGAAAATGATGTCAGACATTAAAAAAGAACACGCATTTTTCTTCATAAATCAGTTACATTTCAATATTTTTACATTACGCTGATACTGAGTTTGAGACGCTAGGAAAAATGATTAAGTGTGTAAAACATATGTCGTATTTAAAACAATACGATCATTTATTTTGATAAAACTAAATATTTGACCGATACTAAATGGCCAATATGACAACTAAAGGCAAATTTCTGAATGTTTTTTTTTTTTTTTTTTTTTTTTTTTCGCGGGTATTGAGATTAGAACTTAAAGTTCACATGGAAAGTTTTATCGGACAAACATGACTTTAAGTTTGGAAATACATTCATTAATAATCTATTGCGCGTTAAAATACTTTCAAATTGCGAATTTGAGTGGTGCGTATGTAAATTATGAGAATGTGAAAATAACGTACAGTTTAGATTTTATGGGGGGAAATTTTATGATGTGACAAAGCGAAATACTTTTTACTGATTTTTCATCCCGTAAAAACAAACATAAGATCCTCAATCGATAAATTCATCATAATTATTCATCTTGATTACGTGTTCTAATAGAGGTTAATTTTTCAATAAATTAAGCAGCTGAAGTTTGTGGAAATAATATTTTGAAAATATTATTTGTTTTAAGAGTGAGACAACCAATGTTAGAGGAATTTTTTATTGTAATTATTTTTGTAGGTTTATTATAAAATCGATCTGAAGTTCCTTTCTAACATTTTAGTTCGTCGAATTTCGACGGGTTCCAACTCGTATATATAAAAGCCGTTCTCTGTGTGTATGTCCTTTATACAAATCCTTAATTTTTTACCGATTTGCACGAAACTCGATGTACATACGTTTTAGAACGTAGAAAAGATTACTGTCTACTTTAAAAAATCATCAGACCAATATGTATCCTTTTTTTTTACCACATCCATAATTTAACATTATAGAAATATCTCTTTTAAAATCTTTTTTAATTCAAACGTTTCTTTCCTGTTGCCAAACTGTAAAAAATGACACAATAATGTGAAAAAAATAAGGATAACCCGTGCATTTTGTTTCTATTTGCCAATAAAAATTCAGATTTTCTTGCTATATTTTTGCGTGTTTGATATTGACTTCATTCTAAACAGAAAATTTATATTTTTTTGTATATAAAATAAAAACTTTAACTCAAAGAGCGAGAAAATAACGTAGCACCTCAATTTGAATGTTTTTTTTTTTTTTTTTTTTTTTTTTTAATTGAAACATCTATTTTAATACAAACAGTCAAATTTCATGAAAATAATTTAAGAAAAAGAAAAAAAAGGCTAGATATGACGTCACATTCTATCAAATATTTTCAACGCGTAATCAAAACTCATTGTAAACATATGGCTCCTATATTTTTCTTACTACTTTGATTGTATACTACAACCATATCTTATAGCTATATGTTATCATCGCTAAGTGTTGTATTGGTTTAGATTCAGTGCTAACATTTTCTGTGATTTATAGCAAAAAGGGAGCGGTTATTTACATTTTCAAAAAAAATCTTGACAGATGTCTTGATTTAAAATGTATGGAAAATGACATCATTTCAGCTAATCATTGTAGATTTAATTTCAATAAAATTTCAAATTTTCCAAATAAAATTTTAGTAACTACTACCTCATTTGGATGAATTTTTTTTTTGCATTTTCCCCCGTATTGTGAATATATTGTATACTTCTGTTACGCGCGCCAAAGAAAACATGTATTTTAATTTTAAAAGTTAAAAAAATTACCACAATGTGTCAAAAGAACATCCTTTTTCCGAATTTAAATTTCGCGAAATCCAAAATTAAAACTAAAAATGTGAGTTTTTTCATAAACTTCAAGTTAAGGCTGCTCATAAAGTTAAGGCTGTTCTCAAATCCAAAGGAGCTATTTTCTGACATATTTTTTAATTAATTTTTGTTCGGAAACGCATGAAATTGACAGGAGTTCTTATTTAGAAACTGTGTAATCAAAAGATAGTTTCCATTTGTTGGTAAAGGTATAAGATCTTTCAGTTGGTGTTTTGAACTGAAATCGAACACAACAGTGCAATAAGGGATAAAAACCGGCCGTCACGCACCCACAATTGCTCATAACTCGATAAGTAATTTATTTATGAAAAAAGGAAAAACTCATTTCAATTCTAAATCGCTTTAATAGTCAGGCCTACAAATTTTAAGCCTTTACGTTTAATGAGTCAGAAAATGTGTCAGAAAGTTTCGCGTTGTTGAGCAGGGAACTGGAGAAGCACCTTAAGCATTTGCAGGTTAGTATTTTGTAATCAAGTTGCATGCCAGATAGTCGCTTAAAACATAAGTCATTCTATATTGTTTTAAACAAAGGTGCATGCCATAATAGGTGTCAGGCACACTCATTACAATAAGAATAGCCTAGCGCACAGCCCGATTACCGAAGATAAACCCGTCAATATACTTAGAGATAAAAATAGTTCTGCATTTTGCATTCAGCTAATAAGACTAATCCTTCATAATTGGGTTCACATGATTATATAACTTTCCCCTATAATTCTATGACTAAGCAACGGAAAACAATATGTTACGCATTAAAATCTTCCCTAAAAAACTAATAGTGCAAGTCGCATGGAAATCCGTTCTGAAGAATTCAATTTATATGCACCTGGAAAGAAATTCCCATTTGAATTTTATATACTTATCAGGTTATTTTGAGTAGTTTGATTTGATATCTGTTAAATTCGTGTTTTATTTTATTTTATTTTTGGCGTTTTAATTTCGTTTGCCAATTTAGTTATTGAATATTACGCGAAAGCAAACAAATTCTAAATTATTTGCAATGTTTTTGAACAATTAAATTAATCTTTTGTATGTGCGTTGCAAGCATATTTAAAAAATATGCATGCTTAAAAATTATTTTAAAACCCATAAAAAATTCGTAAATTGAGATATATATTACAAACAAATATCACTGAAAGTACTTTTGTTTTCTATAATACGTTGGAACAATCGAATGTACAATGTTTAGACGTTAAACTGCAATAAAAGGGAAATTTGTTGTGTATCTTATTATCTCTTATTGTTGTGTCCGAAAATATAATGCCAGCGTTACTCATAGACATGTCTTTTCTTTATACTATTGCATTAAGTGTAAACAGGTTCATCTTTCGTAATCGGGTTGCACTCAACTTTATAAATGTCCAAGTTTAAAAATTACTTTAAAATCCATTGAAATCAGAAAACTGAGGTACAATTTTCAAACAAATTTCATTTGAGAGAACTTTTTTCTATTCGACATTGTAAAAAATGAAATTGTGTGATGTTTAAAAGTTAGAAAAATTGCAGTAAAAGCACATTTTATGGATTACAATTTATGGGTTCTGACATAGTGCTTTTACTTTATAATGTAAATAATACCATACAAACGAGAATTTCACTAAGTGCTGCGCGATTTGTAGGAATTTCTTTTTTTCGTATTGTCAGGAAAATCACATATTTTTCTCTTATACCCGCCAAAGAAAACGTGCATTCTTTTATTAAAGCTCAGGCATTTTACTATGGTTGCAAGACAATAACGCCATGTTTTTGATTGTCTTTATAACGATTTGTGGATGGGAATGCACAAATTTCAGTTATTGTGATTGCCGTATTATTTCGTTTTAATTTATTTTACCTGGAAGACTTTTTATAATTGACACGGGCGAAGCCGGGTAGTTCTGCTAGTGTTCTATAAAAGCGTTGTAGTGAATAAGCAGCAAAAGGTGCAGATTTTTAACAGTGTAAAGTGCCCTTCTACATCAGAGATAATTTTTTGTCTCTTAAAACTCCCCATAAAAAAATACACTATATGGCCATTAATGACCGGCAACTTTCAATTTTAGACATTTTGTCGAATATTTAGAAATATACTTGTCAGATTCTTCTGGAATTTCAGAATTAAAAAGAACAGGTATGACCTCATATTTATCAATTTGACAAGAGGGACAATTAGGGGGTCAACAAAAAATCGAAGAAAAAAAAAATAATACTTGGGATCACCCTGTAAAATAAAATGCAGGAAATGATCTATCGCTACAGAATAAAAATAAACAGACATTGTGCAATATGTGTATTCATTTGTATAAAACTAGCACGTATATTAATAGAGATATAGCGATTTTTTTTAAACTACAAAAAAATAAAAAATCTTGCAAGTTTTTTGCTTATAACATGCAAGGTTTTCACCCAAATTTAACGCCAGTTTCAGAAAAGTTGACAATATGTAGTAGACACAATATAGTGCAACTGGAATATAAATATATATATATATTAAGTATTTTAGGAAATAGGAGCAGTTGTATGAAATAATTTTTATCTGCGCACGCGCGAACGATAACAAGGATCGTTTTACATAATTTAACAGTTAACTCTATGGAGCAACTTATTTAAAAAATCCAGTCAAATATCGTAAAAATTCAGAACGATATCGGCGTTAAAGTTAGCTAATTTTTAGTTGCTCGTGAAAACTAGCTGAATGATACGGGATTGTCCACAAGTTGTCAATTTTAATTTTAAATTCTTTCTAATTTTCATTTTTTATTGATGCTTTAATTCTTCTTGGATAACCACCAGAACGAGCCTATACTATCATAAAGAGAAGTATCAAAATCGAAGCATTTTTTCCAAATCTACTCGTTAATAGTCACTAAATACTAACTTTTTTCTGAAAGTCAGTTAATAAAAAATAACAATTTGTGGAAAATCCCTTATCTTTAGAGAACAGCTAAAAATTTGCTCACTCTAACGCCGATATTTTCCTGAACTTTTACGATATTTGACTCGATATTTTAATAAGCTGCTCCGTAGAGTTGACTATTAAATTATCTAAAATGATCCTTGTTATCGTTCGCACATGCGCAGATAAAAATTATTTCATACAATTGTTCGTACTTCCTAAAATATTTATTATATTTATATTCCAATTGCACTATATTGTTTGTACTATATTTTGTCAATTTGTCTGAAACCGGCGTTAAATTTGGTTGAAAACACAGCATGTTATAAGCAAAAAACATGCAAGAATTTTTAAAAAATGTTTTTAACAAATCGCTATATCTCTATTAATATACGTGCTATTCTTACACAAATGAATACACATATTACACAATGTCTATTTATTTATATTATGCAGCGACATATCATTTCGTGCATTTTATTTTACAGGGTGATCCCAAGTATTATTTTTTTTCTTTGATTTTTTGTTAGCCCCTAATTTTCCCCCTTATCAAATCAACATTGCAAAATATGAGGTCATATCTGTTCTTTCTAATCCTGAAATTCCAGAAAAATCTGTCACGTATATTTCTAAATATTCGACAAAATGTCTAAAATTGAAAGTTGCCGCGGCATTGGCCATATAGTGTATTACGCATTGTATATATTACAAAAAAGAATTTAAAAAGCACATCGCTCATATTTGTTCGAAATTATATTCATTTTAGCATTTTTTTTTATTCGTGTATTTTTCAAATATTGTCTATTTCAATGAACAGCAACGTACATTTATGAAATATTTGTGCGCTACGGCAGATGATTCTATAGAGTTTTAACGCTTTTCTCGTTGTAAGCAATCAATGATTCAAATTATGATTTGCCGATAAATTTTAAACGATTGAGATACGTCATGATGCAATTTGAAAGCTTGCGAGAGATTAGAGTTTGAACTATCTGATGTCTACTCTGATGGACAAAGGCATTTCAAAAGCATGAAATGACGCAAGTAGCACATTACCCATAAAATTTATGTTGTAAAATATGTGTTTTTGCTCTATTTTTATTGTTTTCTAAAAATACATCTTTTTATGTTTTTTAATACGTCGTTATTTATAAGTAGTATATTTCCCCATGATTTAAAGTTGTTGACGTATTGGAAAAAGAAGTTTGGAGTGGACTAGAAAAGCGCGCCAATCACAAAATCGTCAAATACCCGTGCATCGTCGAAGCACATCTGTTCCATATCACTTAACATTTTCATCCACCCAGCTGTCCAATTCTTTGAGGTTTTGCTTTTAAGAGAGTTATGCAATTTAAGCAAAACTTTGAAACATTTTCACTGGTTAACATCGTTGGACTGTAGATGAGTTCTCCAAGTATCACATAAGGGTTGGGACTGCGTTAGTTAATTATTGTTCATTTGTTGATCCATGTGGCGCAAGTTTAGTGTTGAAGTATAATTATATTAAAAATTTCAAAGATCTCATGTGATGAAATGAATATGTTCCACGTACAAAAAAAATATAAATTGATTGTGCAAAAGTCCATAATAGTGCAATGAATTAATCACGAAAAATATGGCTATAATTTTCATTTGAAGTGATGTTATGAAATATAGAATTCTCATAATGGCTAGCCGTAGTCACATGGGCAAAAGAGTGTAGCGCAGCTTTATTAACTATCATAATAGTTATTTATTTATATATTTATTGTTCTTAATTTATTTATATTTATATATATATATCCAAAAACCAAACCAAAAATTATATATATATATATATATATATATATATACATGCATTCAAGAAATCTTTCTTTCATTTGTTTGATTTTAATTTTGTCTGTGTTTATGTGCTAAAATAAAAATACAGTAATCCAGAATTTATTGGTATTAATATGGTTTATTTCATGCCTCTTTCAGTAATCAATTTTACATCTCAATATGTTTAAATATTACTGCAATATATAAATTTTACTATTATTTTTCCTTAAGGGTAGCAATTCTCTAATTTAATATTTTTTCCTTTATTCAAAATTGTGAGATCCTTCTGTTTACCTATGGAAAATCTTTCGCTATACGATCCATTGAAGAACCTAAATTAGTAATTAAATTAATAAGATTTCTCTCTCAATTCCACATAATGGTGCCTTGACAAAAAATAAAAATATTTAAATAAATTAATCACATAATTTTAAGGTCTCGAATCTTGGCTTTCTATACAGTAACTCTAAAAAATATTTTTTTTTCTCTCCAGTATTATTATTATTACTACTTTTTCGAAATTATTTATCTGTTTTCAAGTTATGCTTGTTTTTAATGAATATTGATGTGTTTTAAAATAAGTGTTTAGAAATGAGTAAATTTTTGCGGGAGACTTAGGGGTAGGTATATTATTATTTCTACTGTCATTATTATTCTTGTAAGTATTATTTTATTCTATTATATATATTGTCAGCATTTCAAAGTTTATTATCAATTGTAAAATTTAAAAACATGCGGAGAAATCAGGTCAATCAGGTACAGCAAGTCAGTTTAGTGAACTCACTTCGAAATTTCTCTGGTGACAAAGATAACTTTCCTTTTTTATTGAACAGCTTGAGAATTTAGGAAATTTAGAGCTGTGGGATAACCACAGAAAACTATTTGTCCTAAAATTAAACTACAAGGATCAGATGCTAAATTTGATAGCGAATGATCCCATTGCCTATAAGATCAATGATTTCGACCAACGAAAACACACACTTGCAAAAACATTTACTAAAACAACACCATTCGCTGAGAAACAGCAAAATTTCTCAGACATAAGCCAGAAACAGTCTCAAATAGTAAGAGAATTAGCTGAGCAGCTAGAAAATGCAACTAATGAATATTTAAACATTGACCAGAATGCAGATTCACAAATTGCTGATTTAGCCAGAAAGTTAATTTTGAACAAATTTCTTGAGTCCTTGAGACCGGACATCAGGATTGAGGTTAAGAAATTAAACCTTCAGAATTTCGAATCTGCGATAGAAGCAGCTGGAAACATTGAGAATGCATTCAATGATCCTGAATTAAGTGTAAACAATAATATGTCATTTGAGATCTCAACTTTAATCAATTCGCAGGTGCAAACAAACTCAAAGATTCAGGAATTAACAGATAAAATGAATGAATTATCTACTTCAAAATCTGTAAACAATGTAACAGGTTCACATACAAAAAAAATGAAGGTG
Source organism: Maratus speciosus (assembly GCA_963932465.1). NCBI lineage: Eukaryota > Metazoa > Arthropoda > Arachnida > Araneae > Salticidae > Maratus > Maratus speciosus. Next base: position 46,792,889 of record OZ010786.1, on the reverse strand, counting down.
GTGATAATTCAAATTGCAAAGACACAATATTTTGATTGGTATGTGGTAAACCACATTTGTCAATAAACTGCTAGTATTTTCCAGATTTCAAAAAAAAAAAAATCAAAACACTTCACATATTAAACAAACATTAGAGTAAATAAAAGTTACAGAAACTCTAGAGGTAATTATTATCGAAATAATTCTTCTAGGGGTAATTATTATCGAGGTAATTCTTCTAGGGGTAAGTATTACAGAGGTAATTCTTTTAGGGGTATTAACTCTCGTGGGATGTCTAATTAGAGAGATGTCACAGAGGACTCCACACAAGAACAACCTTTAAACTGTTAAAGGGTACTTATAGTGTAAAAAAGAATATCAAAACAAGGACCCCAAAACAGAATAAGCATCTTAAGTACAAAAATGTTAATGACAAATTTCAGACAAAACTTAAGAAATCATAATGTTAATATGAAAAACAATCAGTAAATAATAGAGAATTAATTTCTAAAGACAACTCCAATCTCCGAGACACTATGGATTAGCAATACAAAAGAATACATTTAAACTAGGGCTCAGACAAATGAGCCGGAGATTTTGCACATCATGTCTTGTAATAAAAAACAGGCTGACTTACCAATTATTGTATTGAAAATTGGTAGAAGTTCCTGTCCTCCTTGACACAGGAGCGAATCAGAGTTTGATACAGAACAATGTGCTAGAAATTATAAAAGAAAATTGTAAGGTTGAATACATATCCAAAAGTTTCAGGATCAACACTCTAAACAGTTCATCGATTCCTTATTTATCCGCAGTAAATATAAAATTCAAAATTGACAAGTCGTGGTTTGAAAATCAATTTTTTGTTACTCCGGATGATTGGCGGTGCAAATGCACAATTATCCTGGGATATGGCTTCTTGCAGAGAAATAAAATTCTCATGGATATCCAGGATAAACAGCTAATCATGGGTAACAATAAATTCAAATTTTCTAAATCTTCTCCAAAATTAATCTCCTACAATAAAGTAAAATCAGAAGATAAAATCAATTATGCTAAATCTGTTGATAATGTTAAAATTCAACCAAATTCCTTTTCGATTATATAACTGCAGATTCCAAAATCTTTTGCTAACACTAAACAATTAAATCTAACACCCATTGTAATCAAACTAAATTATTATATTTCTGAATCGATAAATAAAGTTGTAAATAAAAAATTCATATTCACTATAGTAGAAAATAACTCAAATAAATTTATTTAAGAAAACAACTCAAAATTGGTACAATAAAAGATTTTCATGACACGGATATTGTTGAACCTAAGAAATCTGAAGTCTTACAAGTAAATTTCTTAAACTTATCAGAAATTCATAAACTTAGAAAGGAGCATCTCAATGTCAATTATTTTGATTTAAGCCATTTAAATCAGCAGGATAAAACTAAAGTAATCTCAATGCTGATGAACAACTCTAAAGTTTTCTCAAAGATGTACAAAACATTGGGTTCATCAGATGCTGTTGTTCCTGAATTTAAACTTCTTCATAATTTCCCCATTCAAAAACACGTCCATATCCAAATCCTAAAATTGCAAAAAAATTTGCAAAAAAAGAAATAAAGGAACTTTTAGAGGCAGGGATTATAGAACCGTCAGTTTCAAACTACAATTTTTCTGTAATTTTTGTGAAAAATCTACAGATAACTCCAAAGAACAAAAATTCCGCATGTGTGTAGAGTATCGTTTATTAAATTCTATAACAGAATCATTTCAAATTTGTTTATCAAAGATATCAGAGATTCTACATCAGATTGCTGGAAAAAATATTACTGTGTTCTTGACTTAAAATCAGCTTTTTTCCAAATTAAACTTCAAGATTGTGATAAACCTAAACTTGCTTTTTGATGTGAGTAAGGGAATTATATGCCATCAAGAATATTTTTTGGAAGTAAAAATTCAACTTCATATTTCCATATACTTTTATCAAAATGTAAAGGTGATCTTGTAGGTAGTATCATACAATTTTATCTTGACGACATTATTGTTACTGAAAATGATCTTGATAAACTTTTAAATCTGCTTCAAACTGTTTTCGACAGATTATCAAAATTTAATTTAACTCTGGATCCACAAAAAGTTCAAATTTGTAAATCAGAAATTGTTTACTTAGGTTTAAATATTACTCAATAATGTTTTTCACCCTCCAATAGCAATATTAATAAGGTGACATCATTTCCTGACCCAAAAAACTTAATACAAGTACAAGCATTTTTGGGTATGAATAATTTTTTCAGGCACATGATCTTTAACTATGCAGAAATCAATCAGCCAATTGTAGCCTTGACACGTAAAGATACAACTTTTGTTTGGACTGAGGTCTGTCAAAATGCTTTTAATAAATTACAAGATGAGATTCTGAGCAAACCTACTCTTAAAAAATTAGATGACAATAAACAACTGTATTTGGTTACTGATGCATCAAAAATTTCTATTTGTGGTATTCTAATGCAAAAATATGATGATAAATATTTTCCTGTTGAATTTTTCTCGAGGCAGCTGTAAAAAGCTGATTCAAGATATCCATCTATTCGTAGATAACTTTTGGCCATTGTTACATCTTGCAGGCATTTCTACGAAGATTTGTATGGTAAAAAAATCACAATTCTTACAGATGCTAAAATGCTAACATATTATACTCAGCTGGACAAACAACCTGATATTGTGGCTAGGTGGTTATTGTATCTTGGACAATTTCAGTATGATTTAAATCATATACCTGGCAAGAATAACCCTGCAGACTTTCTTTCCAGAATGGAAGTTGAAAATAATATTGTCAATAACATAAATATATTTCCCACAGACAACTCTCTCACACAAAATAACATAAAGATTTCACAATCACAGGACAGTGAAATTCAAGGCATAATTGATAAAATTAATAATAACGATAAAAAAAACTAAAATGAATTATTTTGTTCATTCTCATACTAAACTGCTTATATACAAATACAGGCATAAGAATAAATCTAATTCAATTGTTAACAAATTTGTTATTCCAAAATCTCTAATCAAGAGTTGCATAGAAATTGCCTTATGAAAACTTATGATTTCATAAATAAAAAAATTTACTGGAGAGGTATGTTTTCTGATACGAAAAGTTTTTGCGAGAATTGTGATCAGTGTATTGAAAACAAATCAAAAACAAAACATACTACTTTTCAGCACATAGAAAAAAGAAATAGAGCCCCAGGTGAAAAATTAGCAATCGATATTGTAGGCAAGTTGCCAACATCTAATGATGGAAAGTTCTTTATACTAACCATTGTAGATCATTATTCAAGATATTTAGAAGCCATTCTTTTAGTCAATGTAAAATCTGCAACTATTATAAGATGCCTCAATGAATACTTTGCTAGATTTGGAATAGCAAAAATAATTCAAACACATAATGTCCCAAACCTACTTTCAGAAGAATTTGACAATTTCTTAGAAAACTTAGGCATAGATCACAGGAAATCTTTCACTTACTTCCCATCATCGAATGGATTGATTGAACATGTCCACAAAACAATGAAAGAGTGTGTCCTCAATGTCTAACAATGTTTTGAACTGGTCTAGCAACTTACTAAATTTCAAACTCCACTACAATAACTCAATATATGCAGCAACTCAATTCACTCCGGCTGAGATCTTTTTTGGAAGATCTCTTAACACTCCACTTGATGCTGTGGAGGAACCAAAATTTGTAGAGAGCTTTCAAACATATAAATACAATCTGTATATTATAATTGACATTGCAACGCGTCCGGGTCGTACCCATCTGTCTTACCAGTCTCCGATAAGCTTGCGCCACGTTAGGCTTAATTACGATTTGAGATGTGTAAGAGAAAACTTATCTGCCTAAATACAAATCTTTTCAACCTGAAATCCCTTCTGTTCAACAGAGTTTTCCTTAATTCAAAACTGATGACCGTTCAATGATATGAGCAGTTGAAAAACAATTTCAAAAATCGAGTTAAAAACATACATTATCGTAAAATTTAAACAAGCGATAGCGAGTCATTCGCTTTATTCATTGAATTGAAAAATAAACCATGGAGCTATGGCGCAAATGAACGACGGTGATCATGTTTCGTTGCGAAGCTTCCAATGGTGTTAGATTGATACGTCGTCTCCTTTTAATTTTCATGGCTTCATGAAAGAAACAAACATATTTTTGCGAAACTGATTTATGTAAAACAAAGCATTTTTGGTATAGTGGTTCATTCATTTTGAGATTCCGTCATTGAAAGTTTGTTTGAAGTAATTTGGCAATACTTATAGATTAGTTATTCGTTTCTTTTGAATGAGCTTTACATGATTTATCTAATTATTTTTGTTTATAACGTATAGAGAAATTTTGCTTTTTTTGCATAAAAAAATTTATGCAACAACATGGCAGATGTTGAGATACCTCTTGAAAGGAGGCGCCGTTTAAATAGAGACCGTTTTCGACGTTACAGAAACAAGGTCAGCGATGAAAGACTGAATAACACTAGGTAACAAGTAGTTGCTGCAAATGGACGTACAGTTGAACTTCACTACTGTGATCCTATGAATCTAAAATATCAGTTTTGCAATGCATTGCATTTTGAATTTTAAAAACCTTCAGATGGTAAATTTAACTTTTGTTGTCATAAAGGACGTGTGAGATTAATGCCTAGACAGAGATTCCCTGCCTCTTTACAGAGCAAAATGAGTAATCCACACGACCCAGATTACAAGAATGTCAAAGAAAACATTCGGCAATATAACAGCTCAATTTCTTTTGCCTCAATGGGAGCTGAACTTGCGGGAAACGCACCAGGCCATGAATCTTATTGTTTTAGAGTACAAGGGCAGTTTTACCATCGTACTTCTCATTTGCATCCAGAAGAAGGCCAGCAGAGAAAATATGCACAATTGTATGTATTAGATACAACACAAGCTGTACAGGAACGACTGAATAATGACTGCAATGAAAAATTTTTACCGCATATTTTACGACAATTAGATGAAATTATGAGAGAAAATCCTTTTGCTCAGGCATACAAAATGCTTAGTGAGGTTGAACATGAGCAGCAGGAGCATGTTAGACTAAACAAGCTTCCAATGTCCCGAGTAAATATGGTTTTACGTAGAGATCGTCGCTCAGACCAAAGCCGATACAATTTGCCAACACCACCTTTTGAACTGAAATAAGAGTATATCCGCAAAACAGTGAACAACCATATTTTAATCTAAATAGTCCAAATCTTGATCCAATGACATATCCAATTTTTTCCCGATGGTGAACCAGGTTGGCAACCACAATTATCATATAACCCATATCCAGGAGCTTCAGTTGGTATTAGAATAAAATGTAGCATGCTTCAATATGAGAGTGCATTATTTGCAGTTCGCGAACATGAATTCAATCCGATTTTACATGGAGGAAAATTAACACAACAATATGCATACTTACAAGTGGAAGCCAACAATCTAAATTATATTCGCTTTAATCAAACAAAGCTTCGAGCTGAAGAATATTGTGGTTTACTCGATTATATTGAACGAGGGGTTGCAAATGCCGGAGTTCAAGCTGGAAGAGCAGTTATTTTACCATCTTCATTTCAAGGATCGCCACGAAACATGAGAGAACGCTACAATGATGCGATGGCAATTGTCACTAAACTTGGAAAACCTGATATATTTTGTACTTTCACATGTAATCCAAACTGGCGAGAAATAACCGAAAACTTGAATCCTGGTCAGGTTGCTAGAAGTGACAGACCAGACTTAGTTGCAAGAATATTTCACATCAATCTAAAAGCATTAATGAAAAACAATACTGATGGAGACATTTTTGGTACAACTCTTGGTTATGTGCACTCAATAGAATTTCAGAAGAGAGGATTACCACATGCACACATTCTTTTAATTTTACCTGATCCCTACAAATTTCGTGAACCATCTCAAATTGACAGATTCATTAAAGCAGAACTACCAGATCCAATTACCGACCCGCAACTTTTTGAAATAGTTAAACGCCACATGATTCATGGCCCATGTGATAATTTAAATCCTAGATCACCTTGCATGGTGGATGGAAAATATTCAAAGGATTTTCCTAAACAGCTTCAACAAACTACATAAGTTAATGTTAATGGATACCCATTGTATCAAAGACGGGAAACTTCTAATGTTTTGGTGAGAGAGAAGCCTGTCGATAATCGTTTTGTTGTTCCATATAATCCTTTTCTATTGCAAAAATATGATGCACAGATCAATGTTGAAGCATGCACCTCAATAAAATCTGTTAAATATATATATAAGTATATTTAAAAAGGATACGATTGTACAAATTTGGAAATTAGACAGATTAATGATGGACAAAATGTTTTGGTTCATGATGAAATCGCTAACCATGTTGATGCGCGATATGTTAGTGCTCCTGAAGCAATGTGGCGGCTTTCGAAATTCGACATGCACAGCAAATCGCATAAAATCCTTTGACTTTCTGTTCATTTGCCTTGCAAACAAATTGTTTATTTTCAAAGTGGTCAGGAAAATAATGCAGTACAACGTACCAGAAATCGTGATACGCATCTCACCGCATGGTTTAAGTTATGCCTAATTGATTAACAGGCTAGGCAATACTTTTATCATGAAATTCCCCATCATTATGTATACAAAAATGGGTCTTGGGAGATACGGCAGCAAAGCGATGAAAAAATAATTCCTCGGCTTTATACTGTAAGCCCAAGTGAGATTGAACGTTTTTCACTTCGACTATTATTACTTCATGTTCCTGGAGCAACCAGCTTTGAGTATTTATTAACCTATAACATTGTTACGTATCTAACATTTAAAGAAGCTGCCCGAGCACGTCAACTATTGGCAGATGATCAAGATTGGGAAAGATGTTTGGAAGAAGCTGTTGACAGATATTGGGAAATATAATCTCCAAACAAGGACATTAAAACAATCAAGCTAAGTAAATTGTTTTCCATGTGTAAAATGTGATTTATAAAAGCAATCATCAAAAGTGATTATGATCTAAAGGCAGGAAATGAAAGTGATTGCACAATCGTAAACACACATTTTATTATAAACATTTCGCGATACTCAAGAACTATAGACTCTTATTTTAAATTACTATTAATATAAATATTTATACAAATAATTTGTTATTAAGAATTACGTCACTAATTTCCTGTTCTTTATTGCTGATAATATTTATACACGTTTTTCTCTTATTTTCACTTGTAATCTTGACTCTCCAAAGGAGAGATGTAACTTCTAAAGCTTTATTAAATATTAATTTTTCTTTCTATTTATAAGTTTCCGCACAAATTTAAGATTTACAAGTCACACAAAAAAACATGTGTCTTTTTAAATGACCTGGATGATCACACGTTCATTAAATATGGATTAAATCAGAGATATGAGAAGATGAAGACATAATTACCCTTCCGGACGCAGATTGCCAGATGATAAACGGATATACATAAATACAAGGTAAGCCCAATTTATCTTACCTATGTTTTGTTTTATATTGAGAAATAAATAGTTTATTTTTGAGGATAAAACCGAACATCACGCAAGTACTCATAGCAAAGTTTAAATATTGTTATCAGAAGCAGCCACAACTAAAATGTCAAGACATCTTCGGCAAACATTTGCCTTCATTTGCATCTTTTGTTCACCAGCCAATGCTCTTGCTTTATGGGAAAAGTTCCTTGCAGATATGTGTGAAGATTTCAGACTAAACTTTTCTGGTGAAGAAGCTCTCAATATGGCCCTCTGTGAAATTCAAGATATTTTAATGGTGCATGGTAAAAAATGCAGTGATTTTCTTTTACCAAATCCCCAAAACTTGCAACAACAAAGAATTTTCATGCCAACCTTTGATCCCATTTCTGAAGCTTCAGAAGCCACTGCAAAGATAGCGACATTAAATACACAGCAAAGACAAGTATTTAATACAGTACGTTCTGCACTAGATAGCCCATTGATAACACAGCGTTGCTTTTATCTTGATGGTCCTGGTGGCTCCGGAAAAACTTACATATATATCACACATACGTGTTTTGTTAGAGGGCAGTATCAAGTGGTTTACCTTATGCAATCACTGGAATTTCCGCAATTTTACTGAAATCTGGCCGAACAGTACACAGTGGCTTTAAATTACCTGTTACAATAACAGAAATTTCAACATCATCAATGAAAGTTTCGTCACCAGAAGCACATGTTCTTCGAGTGGCAAAATTAATAATCATTGATGAGGCTACAATGTTGACAAATCATGCACTTCGCCTCATTGATAAATTATTACGTGAAATTATGTGTGATGAATCGCCTTTTGGAGGAAAGATAATTTTGCTGGGGGGAGATTTCAGACAAACCTTACCAGTTTTACCCAGAAGTAATAGAATTAAAATTGTAGAAGCATGCTTGAAATCTAGCCCTCTTTGGAAACATTTTGTTCATTTACAACTTTATGAAAATATGCGATCTACAGGTCAAAATAATTTTAATACATGGATTCTTAATATTGACGAGGGCAAAACTCCTGTTATACCTAATTTGGAACAAGACATAATTGTAATTCCCCAATCAATGATTTGCAATGGATCTATTATATATGAAATTTATGGAAACCAGTTGAATATTGAAACGGTTCAAAATTTTGCTGGTAAAGTAATTCTTACTACAAAAAATGCACATGCAATGAACATCAATAATAAAGTTTTAAATCTACTTCCAGGCAAATCAAAAACATATTACAGTGTTGACTCTAGTGTTAGATGACATAAGTAATGAAATTAATTATCCACCAGAGTTTCTCCATGCTCAGACACCATCGGGAATGCCCCCACATAAAATTACATGGAAAATAGGTGCAATAATAATGGTTATCAGGAATTTAAATCCAAAACAAGGATTATGCAATGGAACCCGTCTGATTATAGAAAACCTCCACACACATTTTATTGATGTCAAAGTTTTAACTGGAACTAACAAAGGAGATAGAGCATTTATTCCCAGGATTGATTTGGCACCAAGTGAGACAACACTTCCATTCATACTTAAACGAAGACAGTTTCCTGTGATAATGGCCTTTGCAATCACAATATGCAAATCGCAAGGTCAAACATTTGATTCTGTAGGTATTTACTTAGAAGAGCCTGTTTTTGGTCATGGTATGTTATACGTTGCTTTATCGAGGTGCAAAAATGAAAGAAATGTAAAATTATTTATAAATCCAACTCAGAAACAAGGAGCACTACTACTACATGACAGTCGAATTTTCACAAAAAATATGGTTTACCCCGAAGTATTGTAAATTCGATTATGTTTAGTAGAACATAAACAAGCCGAACTTTGTTCATCTGAACACTTTCTTGGTGGATGCCTTTGGCATCGCTGTTTCGTGCTATTATATACTCAAGAAAATTCTAGGTTGTTTCATCCCAGATTCTGTGTACTTTTAATATTTATGTGTGTTTTATAACTTTAAACTCATAAATTTGTGCACATGCTGATTCTACTGTTAAACGTTTGGATAAATCTTCGTTATTTTTCTGTTTTCAAAAGATACTTTGGTATTAGTCACTTGCCAAGATTTATTATACAAAAAACTTGCCAAGATTTATTATACCAAAAAACTTGACAAAAATTTTTAATAGTTGCAGCGGACTGCTTACATTATGCAGTTTAATTCAATATTTCTTATTTGAAGGAGTCTTAATTTTGTTATGATATATTAAATGAAAAATCTGTTTTACCCACAAGTAATGCTAATGCTAATGATGTTTTTATTAAAACATAAACAAGCCGAACTTTGCTCAAGTGAATGTTTTCTTGGTGGATGCCTTTTGCATCACTGTTTCGTGCAATTACATTCTCAAGAAATTTCCAGGTTGTTTCATCTCAGATTCTGTGTACTTTTAATATTTATGTGTGTTTTATAACTTTAAACTCATAAATTTGTGCACATGCTGATTCTACTGTTAAACATTTGGATAAATCTTCGTTATTTTTCTTTTTACAAAAAATACTTTGGTATTAGTCACTTGCCCTGATTTATTATACCAAAAAACTTGCCAAAAATTTTTAATAGTTGCAGCGGACTGTTTACATTATGCAGTTTATTTCAATATTTCTTTTTTCAAGGAGTCTTAATTTTGTTATGATATATTAAACGAAAACACTGTTTTACCCAAAGGAATGTTAATGCTAATTATTTGTTTATTAAAACATAAACAAGCCGAACTTAGCTCATCTGAATGTTTCCTTGGTGGATGCCTTTTGCATCATTGTTTCGTGCAATTACATACTCAAGAAATTTCAAAGTTGTTTCATCCCATTTGCTGTGTACTTTTAATATTTATGTGTGTTCTATAATTTTAAACTCACAAATTTGTGCACATGCTGATTCTACTGCTAAAAGTTTGGATAAATCTTTTTTATTTTTCTTTTTACAAAAGATACTTTGGTATTAGTCATTTGCAAGAATTATTATATCAAAAAACTTGCCAAAAATTTTTAATAGTTGCAGCGGACTGTTTACATTATCCAGTTTAAATGCATATTTCTCTTATTAAGGAGTCTTAATTTTGTTATGATATATTAAAGGAAACCGTGTTTTACCCAAAGGAATGTTAATGGTAATGATGTGTTTATTAAAACATACACAAGCCGAACTTAGCTCATCTGAACGCTTTCTTGGTGGATGCTTTTTGCATTGCTGTTTCGTGCAATTACATACTCAAGAAATTTCAATGTTGTTTCATCCCACTTGCTGTGTACTGTTAATATTTATGTATGTTCTATAACTTTAAACTCACAAATTTGTGCACATGCCGATTCTACTGTTAAAAGTTTGGATAAATCTTCTTTCTTTTTCTTTTTACAAAAGATACTTTGGTATTAGTCACTTGCCAAAATTTATTACCCCAAAAATTTTTAACAGTTGCAGCAGACTGTTTACATTATGCAGTTTAATTGCATATTTCTCTTATTAAGGAGTCTTAATTTTGTTATGATATATTTTACGAAAACCCTCTTTTACCCACAAGTAATGTTAATGCTAATGATGTGTTTATTAAAACATAAACAAGCCGAACTTTGCTCATCTGAACTCTTTCTTGCTGGATGCCTTTTGCATCGCTTTTTCGTGCAATTACATACTGAAGAAATTTCAAGGTTGTTTCATCCCAGTTGCTGTTTATGTGTGTTCTATAACTTTAAACTCACAAATTTGTGCACATGCTGATTCTACTGTTAAAAGTTTGGATAAATCTTCTTTATTTTTCTTTTTACAAAAAATACTTTTGTATTATTCACTTAACAAGGTTTAATAAACCAAAAAACTCTCAAAAGACTTTTAATAGTTGCAGCGGACTCTTTAAATTATGCATTTTAATGGCATATTTGTTTTACTAAGAAGTCTTAATTTTGTTATGATATATTAGATAGAAAGCCTCTTTGTTATCTGTTTTACACACAAGTTATGTTAATGCTAATGATGTGTTTATTAGAATATAAGCCGAACTTTGCTCATCTGAACGCTTTCTTGGTGGATGCCTTTTGCATCGCTGTTTCATGCTGTTATATACTCAAGAAAATTCAAGGTTGTTTCATACCAGCTTCTGTGTACTTTTAATATTTATGTGTGTTCTATAACTTTAAACTCACACATTTGTGCACATGCTGATTCTACTGTTAAAAGTTTCAATAAATCTTCTTTATTTTTCGTTATGCAGTTTAATTGCATATTTCTTTTATTAAGGAGTCTTAGTTTTGTTATGATATATTAAACGGAAACCCTGTTTTACGCACGAGTAATGTTAATACTAATGATGTGTTTATTAAAACATAAACAAGCCAAACTTAGCTTTTAGCTAGAACTTTTTTTTTTGGCTTTAAAAGAAAAAAAAAGAAAAAAAACACTTACCAAGATTTAATACCAAACAAGTCGTCAAAAAATTTTAATAGTTGCAGCGATGACCACCTCGGGTACATGGACTTTGTTAATTATGGAGTTTTATTGCATGTTTCTTAAACTTTTGTCCTAAGAATTTTTAATTTTCTTATGTTATATTAGCCAGAAAGCCTGGTTTACCCAGAAGTATCGTAACTGCTAATAATATGTTTATTAGAACATAAACTAGCCCAAATTTGCTCATCTAAGCGCTTCCACATTGTCAATTACTTTCATCTTTTTATTTATTTTTTAATGTGAAAAACACAATTTTTACACACCGTCCTAGGACGGGCATTTACACTAGTATAAAAGAATTTTTAAATGAAATGAAACAACAAATTTCAGTAAATGAAGAACAGTATTTTGTTGTTTACCACAAAAACACAAAAGGGACAATCAAACCAAAATTAAAACTAGGCGATAAGTTTTTTATGGAAAATGTTAAGCGGTTTGGTTCACTCCTTGAGAGGTACATTGGTCCTTGGGAGATAGTTAAGATTGCTCGTAATGACAATTATGTAGTATCGAGAATTGTTGACAATCAACATATGGAAAAAACACTGCATGTCAGTAAGGTTTCTTAACGAAACCTTAAAGACCTAATATTGGAAACTGTATTTAAATCTTTTTCTCTTAATTTATTTCAAAATGTTAAATATAGTAAATTTAGTATGCCTATTTTTCATAAAAAAAAAAGATTAACATCTTTACTACTCAAAATTTATATATATCTCTGCTTTATGGTAATTATGCTTCTGTAGGTATAAAAGTGATGAGAACTCATTATTCTTTTTTTCTTTTTGTTTGACTTAGGCTGGCTGGTCCGTTAGGTTAGATCAGTGGTATTAATCTCCACATTGCTATTATGATCTATGCAAAACTTAAACATGTTTGCCTTTCTCTAAAAGATGTGTAACTTTTACAGTCTTACAATCTGGTAAAATTAATTCTTGATTTTTTTTAAAGAAATTGTATGCAGTTTAATAAAAAAAAAAGGCTAGCTATAGGATAAAAATGTTTTTCTACGCTAAAAAAATCTTCATTTTAATTCTTATGATTTCTTAATTGAATGAATAACTTAGTATACATTTTAGATCTCTATAAAATTTATGAAATTAAAATATATACACAGTAATTTTATTTTCTGGTATCCAACTTGTAATTTATGTTAGTTCTGTTGATTTCGATTCATTCCGAAACTTAAATTTTTCCAATTAATAAAAATGTGTAAAACTTCAGTAATGTGTTGCAAAATAATGAGGATGATAATGCCGTTTCTTTCTTTCAACATATTCTGTATATATTTCTTTCTGTGTATAAATGTAAGATTTGTTTTTTGCATTGTGTAATGTATATAATGTGTGTAGCATTTTGTGTGCATAGTAACAAATAGCACGAGAAATTTTTCATGGACATTTTAGTACTGGCCTCAACAACAGTTCAAGATTATATTTGATATTTTGATTGACACTTTTAAACAATTTCTTTTTCCTCCGTTTTAAATCTTTATGCTACTTCTTCCCTGTTGGGGGGGGGGGGGAGGAGATGTAGAGAAAAAACTTATCTACATAGATTATATAGCATTTTCATATTAAAAACAAACAGTGAACTAAAAGCATATATTCTTCTCGTAAAAAAACAGCAATAATTCACATACGGAACGACCGCAAGAATGTAAACAATAATCTGTATTTTCCCACGAATAGTAAGTCTTCGCAAAGAGAGACGTGACAGGTGAATCTCTCTTTCCCTCTTCCGGAGGCAAACCAGGGAAGCAGTAGTGGAAGAATGATTTGTTTTCTCCATATTTTTGACTACGTTTTGGCAACCACTTTTTCTTCAACGGGAAAACGAGTTGTTGGTTGGCCGCGCGCAGCAAGGAGGTAGAGATACCTTTTTGCTGTAGCGTTGGTGGCTGATTGTTTTGATAATAAAAAATCGAAATTTTCGATTGTGATGAAAAACATTCAAGTTGTGCCATGAATTTGCTAAGAAGACCAGGTTTTGCGTTGAAATTTCTTCCATAAGAAGTTAAAATTCAGTGTTGAATTGTATTTTATAAGAAGTTAAAGTTTTGTGTTGAAATATGTTCTATAAGATGCCCAAGTTTAGTGTTGAAATATAATTATATAACAATTTGCAAAGATGTCATGTGATGAAGTGAATATGTGCCATGTCCAAAAAAATATAAATTGATTGTGCAAAAGTTCATAATAGTGAAATGAATTAATCACGAAAAATATGACTATTAGGTAGCTTTCATTACAAAAAGCTACCTATTGCAGCCGTTCGGAGGAAAGCGATTTCAAAAAAATTTGGTATATTTTCATCGATCATGACCCCCAGACCCCGAAACTACCCTCCGTTCAAAAGTTGATATATATATATATATGATCTTTGTCACACTTTAACTCTCGTATTTGTGAACCGATTTGGATGAAACTCTGTGTTTACATAGTACATACCAATGTCTCGACCGAGTTCGTTGGCCAACTTCATCCGACATATTGTTTAGGCCATTAAATAGCGGCCATTAATTTTTTTTTTCAAATTTAAAATTTGAAATGTTGTACCACAAAAATTGAAAATTGAAAAATATTTTTTTTATGTGTTTGACCTTGATACAAAGATTCCGGAGCAGTTTATGTTTCGTCTATATCTAAAAAAATGGCTGAGTTATAGCATTTTGAATTTCTATTGTGGCCGAGTTTTTGAAATGACCTGATTTTTGTCACGCGATAACAGGCGTATTAATGAACCGATTTGGATGTAACTTGGTGTGTACGTAGTACGTACCAATGTCTCGACCGAGTTCGTAGGCAAACTTCATTCGCTATCTTCTTTCAAAAGGGAACATTTACAAAAATTTTAATTTAAAATTTAAAATGAGGTATCAAAAAATTGGAAAAGGAAAAAGGTTTTTTATGTGTTTGACCTTGATACAAAGATTCAGGGGCAGTTTTTGTTTCGTCTACATCTTAAAAAATGGTTGCATTATAGCACTTTGAATTTCTAGCATGGCTGATTTTTTGAAACGATCTGGTATTTGTCAAGCAATAACACACGTATTTATTAACCTATTGGCATGTGGATAGTATATAGCAATGTCTCGACCAAGTTAACTGGCCAGCTTCATCCGCCATCTTGTTTCAAAATGGCGGTCATTAAATAAAAAAAAATTGAATTTAAAGTGAGGTACAAAAAAATTAGAAATTGAAAAGGTTTTTTTCTTAAGTATTTGACTTTGATATAAGAATTCCGGAGAATTTTCGTTTTGTCTTTATCTTAAAAAATGCTCAGATATAGCAGTTTGAATTTATTTATGTGGGTGACATTTTGAAAAATCTGATCTTTTCCCTGCGACAGCACTCGTATATATCAACCGATTCCGATGTGAGTGAGCATATGCACAGGAATTACTAAGGTCTAGACAAAGTTCACTGGTTAGCCTCATCTACCATGTTGTCTTAAAAGGGATATTCTTCACTTTAAGATATCGCCGAATTTGGCAACCAAATATAAGTTACTTTAAATAAAATTAGCTTCGATAAAGCTGACTAATTTCGCGAAATTCTCATTCATGATGATTTAGAATTGATAAAAATTAGTATTGAATCTTCGGTAATCGGTTTCCACTAAATTGAGCTTCGTTTGTTTGAATAATATAAGCTAGCTTTTAAAAAAGTCATTCCGGTCAGTGCCGGGAGGAAGAGGTAGCTTTCATATTCCTTATTTTAAAAAAGCCAACTTATATTATTCAAACACAGGAAGCTCAATTAAGTGGAAACCGAATATAGGAGATTCAATACTAATTTGTATCAATACTAAATCATTATGAATGAGAATTTCGCGAAATTAGCCAGCTTTATCCAAGCTGCTTTTATTTAAAGTAACTTATATTTGGCTGCCAAATTCGGCGATTTCTTAAAGTGCCTGCCATTTTAAGACAACATGGTGGATGAGGCTAACCAGTGAACTTGGTCGAGATCTTAGTAATTGCTGTGCACATGCTCACTCACATCGGAATCGATTGATATATACGAGTGCTGTCGCAGGCAAAAAATCAGATTTTTCAAAATGTCACCCACATGAACAAATTCAAACTGCTATATCTGAGCCATTTTTTAAGATAAAGACAAACAAAAAATGCTCCTGAATCGTTATATCAAGGTCAAATATTTAAGAAAGAAACCTTTTTCAATTTCTAATTTTTTTGCACCTCACTTTAAATATAATTTTTTTTTTTAATGACCGCCATTTTGAAACAAGATGGCTGATGAAGCTGGCCAGCGAACTTGGTCGAGACATTGATGTATACTATCCACATGCCTTCTTACATCGAAATAGGCGAATACGTGTGTTATCGCGTTACAAATACAAGATCGTTTCAAAATGTTAGCCATGCTAGAAATTCAAAGTACTATAATTCAACCATTTTTTAAGATATAAACAAAAGAACAAATTTTCAGAAACAAAAACTGCTTCGGAATCTTTGTATCAAGGCCAAACACACAAAAAAAATCTTTTTCATTTTCCAATTTTTTAATACCTCATTTTAAATTTTAAATTAATTTTTTTAAATGGCAACCCTTTTGAAACAAGATGGCGAATGAAGCTGATCAACGAACTCGGTCGAGACATTGGTATGTACTATGTACAGACCAAGTTACATTCAAATCGGTTCATAAATACGCCTGTTATCGCGTGACAAAAATCAGGTCGTTTTAAAATGTCAGCCACAATAGAAATTCAAAATGTTATAACTCAGCCATTTTTTCAGATATAGACGAAACAAAAACTGTTCCGGAATCTTTGTATTAAGGTCAAACACATACGAAAAAAATCTTTTTCATTTTCCAATTATTTGGTATCTCATTTTAAATTTAAAATTTTTTTAAAGGTTTTAAATGGCCGCCATTTTGAAACAAGATGGCGGATGAAGCTGGACAACGAACTCGGTCGAGAAATTTGTATGTACTATGTATACATCAAGATACATCCACATCGGTTCATAAATACGCCCGTTATCACGTGACAAAAATCAGGACGTTCGAAAATGTCAGCCACGCTAGAAATTCAAAATGCTATAACTCAGCCATTTTTTAAGATATAGACAAAACAAAAACTGCTCTGGAATCTTTGTATAAAGGTAAAATACATAAGAAAAAAATATTTTTTCCATTTTCAATTTTTTGGTACCACATTTCAAATTTTAAATTTAAAAAAAATTTTTAAATGGCCGCCATTTTGAAACAAAATGGCGGATGAAGCTGGCCAACAAACTCTGTCGAGACATTGGTATGTACTATGTACACACCGAATTACATCCAAATCGGTTCATAAATACGAGAGTTACAGTGTTACAAATGTCAGATATATATATATATATATATATATGTCAATTTTGAACGGAGGGTGGTTTCGGAGTCTGGGGGTCATGATCGATGAAAATATATCAAAATTTTATGAAATCGCTTTCCTCCGAGCGGCTGCAATAGGTAGCTTTTGTAATGAAAGCTACCTAAAATAAGTAATATGAAACCTACCTCTTCCTCCTGGTACTGGCCGGAAGGACTTTAATTTTAATTTGAAGTGATGTTATGAGATATAGAATTCTCATATTGGCTCTCTATATCATGATAGTTATTTGTTTATTGTACTTAATTTATTGATATATTAATACAATTATTCAAGAAATCTTTCTTTTATTTGTTTGATTTTAATTTTGTCTATATTTATGTGCTAAAATAAAAATGCAGTAATCCAGAATTAATTGGTATTAATATGGTTAATTTCATGCCTCTTTCAATAATCAATTTTACATCTCAATATGTTTAAATATTATTGCAATAATATTTATTGCGTTTTACAATTATTTTTCCTTAAGGGTAGCAATTCAATAATTTTATATCTTCTCCCTTATTCAAAATTATGAGATCCTTCTTTTTACCTATCAAAAACCTTTCACTATACGATTCTTTGAAAAATATAAAATAGTAATTAAATAAATAAGATTTCTCTCTCAATTCTGCAATACCTTTTATAAAAAGTATTTGAGTTTCACAATTTTTGCCTTTCCTTATTGATTACAGTTTCGATTTTACATAGTACCGCTTGATCGTAGTTACACAAAGTGCACCTTAATTAATTTTGACTAGAATGCATTTCTCCACTCCCATTATTCATATTCCATATTGCATTTACGCTGGAAAATTTCTCAATTTAATATGAGAAGGAATATTCTCGAAAATTAATGCAAGTTATTAAAATAACACAAGGCATCAGAAATATTTATTGCAGAAATTAAATCCTTGATGATGTGCGAGTTGTTCTCGCAAATTAAAATAATCTGTGAATAAAATTAAATTACTTTCATCGTGTAAAAATGAAAATAATTGATAAAATCAATAAAGTGATACATGAAAAAAGTGATATGGGCCTTCTTAATAAAGAAAATATCATAATAATTCCTGTAATAATATATTTTTTTGCTTCTAAAAATATTTCCATGGTTATGTTTTATAAATATTTTAGATTTGCGTCATAATAAGAATGAAAAAAGAAAAAAACGAAAAGTACTGCATCACGCAATGATGGCAAAACAAATTACAACACTAACAGAATATTATTAAAAATTTTCATGTTTTCATACCATGAAATCGATCATAATCCACCATGTTAACGAAATCTTTTGTGCATTTCTGTAAACGAACAATAAATGCTAATTATGCTATACCACTTAGAAAGCATGTTTTGGTTCCCTTCAGTAATACATATTGATTTCATTATATTCAAATATTGAAACATCAATATAATGTATCGGAAACTAATTTTCCCCATATACTATTATATGATGATTTGACTCTCCCTGCAAATGAACTATTAATACTAAATACTTCATTTTCAATAACGACCAGGCTTTATTAATCATCAATGTATTAAACATCAATAAAGTATAATACGTACAGGGCAACCAGTGTATATTTACAAGAGTTACGGCACAGCCAGAAGCCCAGACAGCAAACGGATTTCACGAACACAATTAACAATGTTGGAAAGTGTTGATAAAATTCAAAATTGTGGAAATATAGATTTTTTTTTTGACAGAAATATTGTCACTATACTAGAAAAGTAAAAGGAGTTAAAATTGACTCACTTGTCAAATATTTAGACGGTATTGAAGACGCCCTAATGAGGAATTAGAATAATATGCATCAGACATGTGCTATGCATTAGACAGATGCTAGGAACAAAGCAAAATATCTTTAATTTTGATGACAGCAACCTGAGTGGTGATTCTGGGTAAAAATAAAATGGTATTTCGCAGGTATTGCAGGTAACCAGAAGGAGTAATGAACTTATCAAAAGGGTGGATATCACTTACGTTTACCGGTTCTGCAGCAGGTGAACTGCTGCCTTATTTTGTCGTTGTATAGTTTTTAAGACAGATCTTTTAATGGTGTCAATATTCAACAGATGGCGGCACTATATCTACATGTATTATTCTTTTTATCGAGCAATTGACTGCTTCTAATATATTTTAATTAATTTTAATTCGTATTATTTTTAATTCATTTTTAATTTTTAAAATCCTGTTATGCTTTTTCTGTATATATGAATACTAATTATTGTTGTTTTTTTCTTTATTAGATAATTTTTTTTTGCTTCTATATTTGTATTTTCTGCGGAGCACTAATTCGAATGTTCTATGTTTTGATTCTGAATGATCGTAGAATATGAAATCTGAATCTAATTCTGCGCACTATTAAAACATGAAAAGACAAATCTTATTCTCGTTGATTCGTAGTGATGAGTCAATTATTTATTCTTTAAGTTAATTATAGCTTTTTATTCAAATCTTCTTTCTAAATCTAATTCAAATCTACAAAAATTTTTATTCTTTAACGTAAATTGCTAAAGCTTAAGATGGGTTTAAAATTATTATTCTTAAGGAATTGCTTCTGTTCTACAAAGCTGGAATTCTACAATAAAAATGAAGGTACTGTACACTTTCGATTTAAACTGAAGTTTTATTAAAAATTTGTATTCTCCAGTCTTTAAATACTCTACAGTCGTTTATAGATCAGCACACCTATGGACAGTTTGTGAGCTGTACATATATAACTTTTTCAAATGTTTGGTAATTTTCGAATTCCACCATTAAGATATTTTACGTTATCATCCTTCGAACCTCCCCCCTCCTTCCGTGATCATATCGTTATTAATGTCTTCAAATTCTTTAAATTTTTCAATACTTTTTATATTTAGGAATGATATACAAATATCGTTACATTTATTTTTCGCATAGTTTATTGATTAAAATGAAGTGAAGATAATAAAAGATCAATTTATACATGAAGTAACTTTATATCAAAGAACACTTCAAAGAAAGAATGTTGCTAAAAGTATTCAAAAATAGCTTTTTTGTTACATCATGCATTCAACAGTAATAATATCTATTTGCACTAATCCCCGCGCGGGGAAGAGCAGGGAGGCAAGGTTTCTTATCAACAAAACAAGTAGCAGAATTATTTATCTTTTATTTACTAGTAAACGCAAGTTTTTTTTCAATCATATTTCGTATATGGTTTCTCCAACACCGACTTATATATGCATAAATGTATCATAGCAGAACAAGAATGACAAACGTTGGAGTATTTCATATTTTGGAATTAAACAATTTTATAATCATTCACTGATTTTAATAATGATTTTATACTTTCATAAAAATAGATAACAGACGAACAAACGAGACCATATTACTTTGATGAAAAGACCAAGGTACAAATAAAAAGAGAAAATTTTGGTTGGATAAAAAAAATAACGATATAAAAAGACAAATCCTCCCCTAGAGATATATTACGATGCCATGTGTCAGCGTCTCCCTTCCCCATAAAATGTTAATGTTATATTTGCACAGCCCCACAGCCCTTTGGACGGAACGTGATATCCAGGGAGTTATTACGGAAGTTACAAGGCGAGATGGGATGTGTACAATTCTGGGAACGATCTTCGAGCTTTTTACAAATTTTATTTTTCATGTTCAGTCGTTATTTTTAATTATGTTCAATACTTCAGTCTGTATTTTTTTTTATAAAATATTATTTGTGTCATTAAACAAGCGTTTACATTAGATGTGCTGTCATTTTCACCAAATTGAGGATTACATTGCTCAGAGACGTTTTTCTAGCTTGTTCTGTGGGAAAGATGGAGTGCGAACAAAGTGAACCCTAGTTAGTGGCTGACTTTGTCCATCTTTTTTTCTCTTTTAGAAAACTTAAATAAACAGGAGAGAAAAAATGTCAAAGAAATTACAAATCGCATGTACGGTTTGTCTACCATATATAAATGATTTTCTGTTTTAATGAAAGGTATGGAATATTTGTTACATTTTGAAATTAATATGAAATTTAGGCAATGTGACATCGTTTGGCGATACACATGGAGAGAAGAGATAAATGAAGATGCAGTATGCCGTAAAAATAATTTGCTATATGACGGGCGTTATTGCTCAAATTTAAATGGCCCACTCGACCCAAACAAAACAAGCAGTTGGAACAGGGACCGATTTGTTTGACATCACCTGTGCATTTGTTCTCTAAATGAAAGGTATCTGCTTATTTTTATAAGCATTCTAAAGCAGCATTCCATTGTTATATGAATTAAAAACTGTATTCCTAAAAGTTTTCTTCTTTTTTTTTGTGTTTTTAACGTGTGTCTTCTTTTTTCAAAGAACGTGGTTGTGTTTGGGCAAACTGTAACAGATTATTGGGTTAGTTTTTTGACGTCATCCCCAGCCACTTACTTCATCTCTATTCTTTCTCTTTACGCTGTGGCACGATACATGAAATGTTGAATATTGTTTTAAAGCTGCCACATAAATTGAGAAAAATGTTTGTAAATCAGATACTTATTAGCGTAACATTTTGTTTTAATTCTTACTAAAAGTATTTATAGACATCAAGTGAAATTATGTAGTAAATGTATATCTTATTATTAATTTGAGACAGTTTTGTGGTAATTCTTCGCACGCTGCTATTACTGAACTAGAATATATGTCACTTGTATCACAAGTAACAAAAATTTTAATTTGTAATTTCTTATTGAAATTTTGAAAGTTTTTGAAACTATTTCTTTTCTATTTTACACAGCTTTCAAATATCAAATAATGTTTATTGCGAAACCATAAAAATATAATACTTTAGAGGCATGAAAAAAGATTTATAAGAAAAAGATCATAGGTTATTTATGTACTGAGAAACACATCTCTTACAGTACACTAAAATTTAGCATTGTACAAAATTTGTTTGTTGAATAAAGTAAAAAAAAAAAAAAAAAAAAAAAAAAAAAAGAGAATATTTTATAGTAAATGGTTTCATGAATAAATACAAATGTTTATTTTACTTAATTCTTTATAAATTTTAAAAATTCAACTTTTTAAATGTAACAAAGAACTAAACTCAATAATTTAAATTATGAAAACTGAGTAACATTTAGATGTTATCAAATGCAATGCAAAAACAAAGCCTATAATATTATTTATATGTTAATAATATTTTTTTTTATAATCAATACATGCAGAATTAAAAATTAGATTAATTGTGTTAGTTAAATGTTTAGAAAATTAAACAAAATAGCGTGCAAATTCATCGCAATGGGATTTAGGCGAGATGAAATAAAGGCTCAAAATGAAATTAAAACACTTTCCTAAATTAAACAAATTACTTTATTTAACTAAAGAAATTACTTTATTTAATTAAATCATGATGTTTTCGAAAACATGAATTTAATGATTTAATAACGAAAATTGTAATTTACTTAACTTAAACAACTATAAACATATTTTTCTTTGAGAAACAATAAAAGACTAATTTTCATATTTTGTTAATTTTTACTTTCTTCTATCTTCAATAGAAGAAAGTATTGTAATCGAAATTTTTTTCGACTTCCGGTTTTCGAGGGATTTGCATGTTTTAAGGGTCAGAGATTCCAAAAAACATGTTTATAGAAAATGTCTGTCTGTCTGTGTGTCCGTCTGTCCGTCCGTCCGTCTGTCCGTCTGTCCGTCTGTCCGTCTGTCTGTCGCCATTGTACCATCAAAAAGTGTATGAAGTTATGTATAGAATTAAACCAAAATTTTATTATAAGTTTTTGGCTATGGCAAGCAGGTCCTCCCGGAATTTGGAAAACATTCGCCGGTAGGGGGCGCTGATATAACAATTTTTGTGCGATTTTGAATATTGTACCATCCAAAAGTGTATGGAGTTATGCATAGAATTGAACCAAATTTTTAGTTTAACTTTTTGGATATGACAAGCAGGTCCTCCCTGAATTTGGAAAAAATTCGCCGGTAGGGGCGCTGTAAATGCGTTTTTTGTGCGATTTTGAATATTGTACCATCGAAAAGTGTATGAAGTTATGCATAGAATTGAACCAAATTCTTATTTTAAGTTTTCGGCTATGGCAAGCAGGTCCTCCCTGAATTTGGAAAAAATCGCCGGTAGGGGGCGCTGTAAATGCGATTTTTGTGCGATTTTGAATATTGTACCATATAAAAGTGTATGAAGTTATACATAGAATTAAACCAAATTTTTATTTTAAGATTTTGGATATGGCAAGCAGGTCCTCCCTGAATTTGCAAAAAAATTCGCCGTTAGGGGGCGCTGTAATAGCGATTTTTGTGCGATTTTGAATATTGCACCATCGAAAGTGTATGAAGTTATGCATAGAATTGAACCAAAAAAAAAATTTTTTTAATTTCTTGGCTATGGCAAGGAGGTCCACCCTTAATTTGTAATAAAATCGCTCGTAGAGGGCGCTGTAATAGCGATTTTTGTACAATTTTTGTGCCATTTTGAATATTGTACCGCCGAAAAGTGTATGAAGTTATACATAGAATTGAACCAAATTTTATGTGTTTATTTTTGGTCATGTCACGAAGGTCCTCCCTGAATTTGGAAAAATTCTGCCGGAAGGGGGCACTATAATTGCGATGTCTGTACCATTTTCATTATTGTACCATCGAAAAGTGTATGAAGTTATCCATATAATTGAACCAAATTTTTTGTGCATGTTTCTGGCTATGGCAAACAAGTCCTCCCTGAACTTGAAAAAATTCCGAAAGAAGGGGGCGCTATAATTCCGATCTCTGTGCCATTTTCATTATTGTACCATCGAACAGAGTATAAAATTATGCATACAATTGAACCAAAATGTTTGTGCTTGTTTTTGGCTTTGGCCAACAGGTTCTCCTTGAATTTGGAAATATTGCGCGGTAAAGGGGCTCCGTGCTAGCGATTTTTGTATACTTTTCTTGATTTTTCGTAGTTCTGTTGTGCATCGGCGGCTCATGCAGCGGCGGGAACTCGCTTCCTGCTATGCCGGCTATTCGCAAACAGCTGATAACGACAGAATAAGGAAAAATTAATAATTTTAACAAATATCATGATATAGAGTAACTCGTTTTTAGTCCGTTTAATTGACTTGAGCAGAAATTTAAGATGAAAATCAAAGTTGGTATAGTATTGAACTAATAATATTGAAGTATTAACATGTGTAACTAGGTTTTGAAATATTAAGATGTATAAGATAGAAGAAAGTTTTGGGATTGGCACATCCAACTAGTTTAATTTGAAGTAGATTTAATAGCACTTAATAAAGATATCTTGAGTTTTTGATACATGTTTTAGATAGAATCTGTTTTCTTCATAGATTAAATTCTAAATTGAAATAACTTTTACAAGAGTGTTATTTTCTATATTATCTAAATATTAAAATTTATTTGCATGATAAATATTATATACACATTTTAAAAATTCCTGACATTAGCTAAATTCCTTTTAATTATCGCTAGATAAAATAATTTTCCTTTAAAATGCTCCAAATGTTGGAGTTTTTAAGTGCTTAAATTCAGCTTTAACGTTACGAACTTTTACGAAATAACTTCTTAACACGTCGTTTCACTTTATGGGGATTTTAACTCAATTTATCTTTCGATAAAATCTCTCAATACCCTGTTAATTTCTAGAACATAGTGAGCTTAACGGTAGCTTAAAGTTCTGAAATAAGGATTTATTTTATGAATAAATCCTGTTTCTTCCTGTGAGGCTACCATTTTTAAATCTTTAATTAAGAAAAGCTAATTACCTTAAATAGAAATTGTAATAGGGAAATCCTTTTTTTTAATCTGTGCTGTCTTTTAATCCGGAAATTTTCAAGTCAAAAAATTACTGTTGTTAAAAATATTCTCCCTTTATTTAATCCTTTAATTAATATTTGGAAACAATTAAAAATTATTTTAATGCTATTACTATGGAATACGGAATATTTTAATATAAAGAAATGATTTAAAAAAAAATAATAATAACACTTTCTTTAAGTGTAGTAATTGAAAAATGTGAATATTGTTATTTATTTAAGATTTTAATAATTTTACAATAATGCCTTTTTTTAAGGTATAATTATTTATAGGTCTATTTGACCTTAATCTTCCTAACTAAGACTAATCGTCATTGTCTCGCCATATATAAACAAATTGAGCGTGTATATGCAGAATTGCTTTAGATGAAGCAATATGTAATCGGAATCTTGGTTTTATCTTCCATCTTATTAATTTAAACATACGTTTTTCTGCATATTCTAATATTTAATCTACTTTTCTAGCAGTGATTTTTCTAACAAAACATCTGCAAGTTGTGTGATCATATTGGCATAATTTCCTTTTTATTTAAAATTTCACATGCTTTTCTCTGCTGGGGTAAATTTTCTGTCTAAGTCAACTTAAAGTAGATTCTAAAGCAGTGAATTCTTTAAATAATCTTTTTACACTCGGTTGATATCCTTATTACACTAATGCATTAGAGGTTTTAATAAGCCGGTCAATATACCATCTGGCGTTCAATAAAATCCCACAAACCGTCTGTGAACGGTTTTTGTCTTTAAAATATGTAAGGTTAGTTGGGGCAACTGGACCACAATTTTACAATGCAACTCTGGAGCTTCTGATAATTCAGCTTCAAAAAGCTAATGTTCATTTGAATTAAAGTCTGAACTTCTGTAAATGTGTTCATTTAGGTTTCCTCTATCGGACAGAAATGCTCAAAATTATATTTTAATATTTAAAAATATAAAAGTATGCATATTTTATCTTTCTTTCGTCGTGAGTCCTATTGCCCCATAAAAATGGGGTAAGTGGACCAGGAGGGTCTATGTTTCACACGCGTTTATTTATGGTGTTTTTTTTATGTATGGGATATCAGGTCCCATTAGAAAAAGTGTAAACAACTTAAAAAAATTTAAACCAGGCAGATCAGATAAAGTTAAAAAATGCTATAAAAAGTGATAGAAAATCTTTATTAAGATTGACGATCGTTTCGTTGCACAAACGGCAACATTTTCAAAATCATTCAACGATAGAAAATATTTTCACATAATTTTAAAACAATAAACATAGTAAACAATATCACGCGACATGATGCATAATGAAAAACATTGTAAACATAAAATTAATTTAAAAGATTAGATTAGCTATTGGTGAGCGTGGATTAATTTTCAAAACAATAACATGGTAAACAATGTCACGAGACATCATGCATAATGAAAAGCATTGCAAAATATAAAATAAAAATAAAATTATCTTGGCTATTTGCGAGCGTGGATTAATTTTTACTATTGTTACTAAAATTACATAGCATCTCTTTCCAAATTTTAGGTAATTCTATTGACACTGAATCATTGCAAATATTCTTGTTGCGTAAAAATATCTCTATTGATTCTCGGATTATGGATGGTAAATAAAATCTTGGTGTATAAATTAACTTGCTATTTTTTAAAATCGATCTGTAAAAGCTCTTCGCTGTATAATCTGGCCAAAGCTGTGGTTCTTCTGTGGTATTTGATGTCTGCTATATATTCTTTGATTCTAGTTTTAAGTTTTCTAGTTGTCATACCTATATAAAACTGCTTGGTTCCATCTTCTTTGGTGAAAGGTATTTCGTATACTCCCGATAAATGGTTTGACTCAATTGGATCTATTTTCTTGCATACTATATTTCTTAATTTCATAGAAAGTTTTGCGACTAGGGAGATATTGTATTTATTGAGTTTATATTTCAGACGTTCGAAGAAACCAGGAAAATATTGTAAAGTGGATAACATGGAATTTTGTGGATTGAAATTTTTTTTCTTGTTATTCTTTAAGCTCTTAATTAATTTTTCTATGGTACTTTCTTTGTATCCATTGTTTCTTGCAATATCATATATTTTATTTATTTCGTTATTTAACTGCACGGGGGTACAAACTGTGAAAGCTCTATGAATAGAATGTCTAAGTACAGAAACTTTGTATGAAAAAGGTGCTTGAGCATTATGAGGGATAATGGATTGACTGGCTATGGGTTTTCTGTAAATAGTGCGTTCTATTCCTTGGTGCGTCTTGATTAGTAATACATCTAAATAAGGTAGCGTACCATTTTGTTCTATTTCCAATGTAAATTTAATTTTAGAATCAAGGCTATTAATCTGCTTTAAAAAGTTATTGAGCAAGGTATCTGCATGTTGCCAAATGATGAAAATATCGTCTACGTATCTGATCCATGTATGGTGAGTATAATCCAATTTGTATATATCTATTTCAAGAGGTCGTAATATGAATTCAGCTAATAATCCTGATATAGGAGAACCCATTGGAGCTCAGGCAGATCCCCAGGCAGATCATGTAAATTATATATCAACTAAAGAGCGTTGTAAAGGAAACCTTTGCTGTCAATGTGTCTAAAAAAAGCACTAAAAGTGAAAATATTAGATTTATTTATACCAAAAGCATAAAAATTAAGTAAGTACTTATGTACTTTAGTATAGGTAAAAAGTATAAAAGTCGCATGGGTATTTTAAGTGAAAAAAAAGCAAGGTAAATCTATGAACAAACGGCTACGTAAGTACTTAAGTACATTATATGTATCCAGGTGTCGCATTATATAGGGAAATTTTATTGTACCTACCAGAACCCTTAATGAGTTACCTTCATAATCACATTATTTAACTTATTCTAAAGAAAGATGCAATGACGATATTATTTTCAAAATAGTGGTAGGAACAATGAAATTTCGCTATAGAATGCGACTCCTGTGTGTAGTACAATTTCAAAGTTTGGCTATCTCACTTTCAGGGGCAAGGTACTTGATTTCGTAAAATATTGAAATAATTTCAATAACACCAGCATTTACAAGAGAATCTAATTGTAAACAAGTAAAAGTATATTTTCGGGTACTTAATAAAGTTGAAATTTTCATTATAAAATTCCGGTGCCAATGTGGCAGTTATGTGATACCATAACGGCATCATCACCTTTCAACGGGTCAAGAAATTTGGTTTGATACCACCTAATATGCTTTTTTAAAATTTTATTACGTAATTTTAATAAGATATTCTATGTTTTCTTTATTGTGAGCAAAAAACAATGGAGAAATTTATTTCCCATAGTAATATATACTCAAAAAAATTATTTATAGCTATTGGGGTAGCTGGATATAGCATGGTCCAGTTACCACGGATACCTCTCCCAGTTACCCATTCTCGAAAATTTCATGGGGTAACTGGGACACCGGGCTTACGTTTGAAACATCAAGTAAATATGTATAGATACCTAATAATATTAATGTAGTTATTTGCCTAATATTAAAAAAAAGTTTGTTTAATAAAAATACTTAGAATATTTTAATAAAAAGCCTAGGAAGTTCAACCATACTAACGTTCTTTTTAAAAAACGAAACGTAAATTTTTGACAATCTATTACAGGAAAGGGAGAGTTATGATTGATTTGACACATGTTGTTTTAGGAAGTAGAGATTAAGGTGCATTGTTCACAAAAGCTAAAACTTAAAAAACATCAACAGTTTTTTATAAAATAGCCTATGGCCCAGTTACCTCGTGAGTCCAGTTACCCCAACTAACCTTACTGACAGAAAAAATTCCTGCAAAAATCTAACAACGTTTCCTGATTTAATTTCAAGATGGCCGCTGATAACCATATAAATTGGCAAAACTCATGCCTTTTAGTTATTCTTAAGAATAGAAAAATTATTTTTGTATCAAATACACAATTGTATGGCCAAGGAATTTCTTTTTAACCTGCACATTTGGTCAATGGTATCAAACATTTGTGCCTATGATGAATATTGTTGTAACAATACCAATTATTAGGTGAACAAACATAAATATTAATTTGTATGTTTATAGTATTGTAATAATTTAAAGTACTCTGTATACATTGCTATTTTCTCTAAGAAATATCTATTCTACAAAGCCGTTATATTAGCTTTTAAAAAATAGCTTAAGAAAAGGTGGAGCAATACAGAGATAAAAGATTCACTCCGTCATTTTCTATTAGTCCTTAAGATTGTTCTCTAATCCATTGAATACTTGGTTGTCCGTAGGTGTATATTAGGCCTGGGCCTAATCTACACCGATACGATCAAACGATTTACAGCTAACATTGAAAATCGCGATTTAACTATTGGTCTAAAATCGATTTAAGCTAACATCGAAAATCGTGATTCAGCTAATTTCTTAAATCGCTATTTAGTCAATCTTTTAAATCGCGATTTAGAATGTCTTCACTCTTGATTTAAACATTGGCTTTAAATCGATTTATCTACTTTGATGTATCTACCGCTTACACGACAAGCTGTTGTTAAATCGTTTTAGGAGGATCCCATTTAAGCAAGCATCGCAAGCCGCAATACTTTCCAATTTAAGAAAAACGTGGCAAGTTGGTGTTAAATCGATTTAGCAGGATCCGATTTAAGCAGACATCGCAAGCCTCAATGCTTTCCGATTTAAGAAAAGCAAAGCAAGCTGGTATTAAATCGATTTATCAGGATACGATTTTAGCAACATGGAGCCTCAATGCTCTCCGATTTAAGAAAAAGACCATATAAGAAAAATATGATTTAATAAAATGACTATTTAAATAAAAATGTTTATTTATTTCTTTATTTTGTAACCGAGATTCCGAGTTTATGAGATTAGAATGTTTTTTTTTTTTTTTTTTTTTTTTTTTTAATTAAGACTTTATATGGTGGAAAGCTGAAAAGAAAAAGTAAAGATTAATTCTTAAATTCCAAATTCATTAAATTTCAGTTTATATGCTAATGCAACCATATAATGAAAAATTAAGTAATTAAGTTTTCACATACTTGAGTAATATTGTAATATGTATTTTTTTTATTTTCTATCGTTTTGTAATTAATTAAAAGGTTTTAAAGTAGAATCCCACATTGCTTCAAAAGATTGTTTTCCTGAAATTGATTCAGTATTTATATGATTAAAAAATAATAAAATTTTATATTTAAAATCCAAATTCATCTACTTTCAGTTTATACTTGTATGCGTTCCTATGATGAAAAATTCATTTTTACATGTTTTAGTAATATTTTAACATATATTTTTATTTATATTATTTTGTAATTAATGAAAATGTTTTACAACAAAGTCATGCTTTGTTTTGAATATCCCGAGTTGGCCGTGATCCACATGAAATATTTTTATTTTTCTAATAAGATTTTTTTCTGAAATTGATTGAGTAGGGTACCTCCTGGAGAGTCGCCACATCCGGGATAGATGCCGCACCCCATTTCTTGTAATTATCGATAGACTAGCAGGCTATGGCCGCTACGCTGGTCCTATTTTTCCATCTGGAATCAAAGAAATATATCTGTGGTAATAGTCCAGGCAATAGGGAATTTTACCCAGCAAAATTAACGGTAGTACTGGAAATCGGCTTTCTAGATGTTTTTTGGGTTGCTGAATCCGAATTTGTAACTTCCCACCAAAATTTCCTCCGGCAATCTCCCCAAATTTTGGTAAAAATCCCCCCAAAAAAGGTTTTTATTAAAAAAATCATTTGTATCATTTTTTATTGATTTAGAGAAAAAGTATCTAGAAATTCAGAAAGTAGACAAAATTTCCAACAAATTAGATATGTGACATTATGACTTAGGATGAAGGGGAAGGGGGGATCTGCCTCGGAACATGCGCGCGGTGCTGCGTAAACTAAGTTGCGCTATTCTACTTAACCACTCACACGTTTACATTAGCCCTCCCATCTCCCCTCCGAACTTTCTCTATAAGGTTTACTTTAAGATTTTTGGGTCGCTGAATCCGAATTTTTAACTTTCCGCCAAAAATTTCCCCCCCGAACCCCCCCCCCCCCAAATAGTTGTTTTTAACTTAAATTTCTTATTGTTTTAGGGGAAAAGCATTACGAAATTCAGAAACTAGACAAAATTTGCAACAAATAGGATATATGACATTATGAATTAGGATGAACGGGGAGGGTGAGGGCCACCTCGGAACATGCACTGCGGGCGCTACGTGCACTAAATGATGAAGTCCAGGCAATAGGGGATTTTATCTGGCAAAATTAATACTAGTTCTGGATTTCGACTCACTTTATTTTTTTTTGGATCGCTGAATCCAAATTTGTAACTTCCCACCAAAATTTCACCCGGCAACCCTCCAAAAAATTGATTTTTTGAAAAAATTTGGTTTTTGAGAAAAGCGCGGGGGGGAATGTTCCGAGGCAGCCCCCTCTCTCCCCGTTTATCCTACGTCATAATGTCATATATCCTATTTGTTGCAAATTTTGTCTAGTTTCTGAATTTTTTAATACTTTTTCCCTAAAACAATAAGAAATTTAAGTTAAAAACAACTATTTAAGGGGGGGGGGGGTGTTCGGGCGGGAAAATTTTGGAGGTAAGTTAAAAATTCGGATTCTCGACACAAAAAACTTAAAGTAAACCTTATAGTGAAAGTTCGGAGGGCTAAGGTAAACGTGTGAGTGGTTAAGTGGAATTGCGCAACTTAGTCCACGCAGCACTGCGGTGCATGTTCCGAGGCAGATCCCCCCTTCCCCTTCATCCTAAGTCATAATGTCATCTATCTAATTTGTTGCAAATTTTGTCTACTTTCTGAATTTCTAGATACTTTTTCTCTAAATCAATAAAAAATGATACAAATGATTTTTTTAATAAAAACCTTTTTTTTTTACCAAAATTTGGAGGGGTTGCCGGGGGAAATTTTGGTGGGAAGTTGCAAATTCGGATTCAGCGACCCAAAAAACATCTAGAAAGTCGATTTTCAGTACTACCATTAATTTTGCTAGGTAGAGTCCCTATACGGTCTCTATTGCCTGGACTATAATGTATTTCCTGATTTAGAGAAACGATGTAAACGATGTATCATTGCAGTATTATACTTACTAATATGTTGGCAGAAAATTTGAGTTATTAAGCATCAATTATTATTTTAGTTGATCAGTTACAGTTTGATTTAGCAGAAAAAGGAAGCCGTTATGGCAACAGGAATAAAAATGTCCTTTAATAGCTACACTACTGAAATGAAGTTCACTAAAATGATTGCAGAGATTGTCCGACGCATCGAAATAATGTTCAGGTGATTCATTCCCATTTGTTATCTTTTAAATTCCGAGCTTCTCGGTTTTGCGGCATGTGTGATTCTGGTAGTTTAAATGCTATATCACTTTATGTTCTGTTATAGTTCGTAAAACGCAATTCTGCCACAATTTTTCATATTTCCATTTTAGCAGAAAAAAATGCAGTTAAAACTGTAATGTCAGTAAATAATACTGTAGCTTCCATCATCAGTTAAAATGCAGCACTCTTTTTAATAAAAAACCTCTCTCAGAAATAAAAAATAACCTTTTAATTCATGAAATTCTTAAAAAAGGTAATCTTTAATAATCGGGTTCAAAGAATGAAGAAATTTCCAAGTAATTCTATAACTAAGCGTTGTAGAACAATGTATTGTACACCTAACTCCAAAAACTAACATTATAATTTCTATCAACATAATATGAACTGTTCAGTTGAAATGCAAATGAATATGGTAAAAGATGATATAATTTTCTGTAATGGAATACATGATGAAAGTGCTGCTTCAAACAAAAACGATGCTTTCAAAATCATATTTAATACGCCAATTTGCGAGATATCCAGCTACAAAATATTAGCCCGAAATGCTATGAACGGTAGTACTTGATTATCCCGTCGACCAAAATCTGTCGCCAAACTGTAAGTTTAAATGTCAATAATGAATGATCGTAAATGCCACACTTGACATTAAACACGATACACATGTTTGTAACGGCATCAAGTCTTTTTAATTCGACGTTTTATATGCAATTTTATTAATATTTTGCCAATTTATTTGTTCTTTCATATTTAAAATTACTGCAAATTTTGACTTTTTTTCTTCAATTCTATGTTTAATGTTTACATGTATTTTTTAGCTGTATCCGTCAACATTGTTTGACAAAATAAAGAGCATTAGGATCGTTACAATTTTCCGTTATCTTTGATATTTATTGTGGTTTTTAATAAATTCGATTGTTACATTTAAGTTACTTGAATTTTATTCACAAATACAATATCTTAAAATTATCGCTTTACTGTTTATAGTTTAATTCAATAATTATGCATTTAAATACGTAAACTATTAGCATTCTTTTGTCGGAAATCATCTAACTAAATTAAATTTTATATTTGGTAAGTTGCTATGCCATATGTGAACATCATTATTAAAGTAACCCTATTCTTTAGTAATTTTTTAAATTTGAATTCATTAATTTTCCAATCTTAAAATTTTAGAATGACAGCATTCTTCCATTTGTATAATTTGGCTAAACTGTTTGGCAATTTGTATAATTTGGCGAAATTGGTCAGCGGGATAATCAAGTAGTACCAAATAAACAGACGATCTAAACTTTCTTTTAGGAAGCGTATTTTTTTTTTTTTCAAAATAGCAATATTTATGCAAATGACATTAATACATAATTGCATAAATATCCGTAAGAATAATCTTGAATTTCGAATTACTGAGATGGTAATACTAACATAAAACTAAAAAATTTGGTACTTTTCGGTTAGCCGGAGCCATTGTTATATATACATGGATATACATACATACATATATATATATATATATATATATATATATACATATATTGTATATACACACATATATACATTGGTATGCACATATTTGTATATGTATATAGATACATCAGTATGTACATATCCATGTATATATAACACGTCGCCCGGCTAACCGAAAAGTACCAAAAATTTTAATGAAAAGAAAAAGCAAAATAAAGGGCACGAGAGATTGTATATTTTGAGAAGAGATCCGTATTTTGTCTCGGATGGCGCGATTGGCGAAGGAATCCAAAATGGCACAATAGGCCGATTTGGCATCTTTGGCCAAATTTTTCACGATGGCTAAAAAACATGTTTTTTAAAATATTTATTAATATTTTTTTTTATATTGAATATAGTATATATATGCATTAGTTTTATGAATATTTACATAACATTGCATATGCAGAAAAATATCGTTTAAGATATCTCCGGAAAATTATAAATTAAAAAATATGTATATTAAAAACATTAATTATCAAAAAGTATTCAAAATTGTTACTTATCCACCAGTAGCATTCAGGTAATAAAAAAAGCAATCCCAAATGCTAGAGATCGCAACAACCACAGCGAAAAATTCATCTCCAAAATATACTCGCCATAAAAACGGGAACCTGATATGGAACTGTTCCCTATATTTATCTAACTGGTTCAGAAGTTTAAAATTTTTAACCAAGTGCATTGAGATACGTTGTCACCAAGATGAAAGAAATTCATTTTTGGAAACATTTGCTCCCGCATAAGAGAAAAAAAAAAGCATTTTTTTTTTTTTTTTTTTTTTACCTAAAATCATAATTATACATATTCGATCCGCGAATAACGGTCCAAGCTTCTCAATTTTTCCCTCTCAGCCAGATTGTTCATTACTGCATTGAGTGTGCCAGTGTGAAAACGCATTAAGTAAAAAACACAAATTTCAAAATAATCAATAATTGTGAAATCGGTTCATCTTTTGTAATAGGATTAATCCTGAAGCATTCTCTTCAAGCATGAAAAATGCTTCCAATAACATAATTTATACGCCAATTGGGTGTGGTGATCAATTACGGAAGATTTTTCAAAAATCCTGCAATCACCTATCAGAAAAATGAGGGTGTATACGCAGTTATACTAAAAAGTAATGAAGTAAAAAAAAATATATATATGTATATTTCACCATGAAATTTTTTTAAATAATACGTAATTGCACAAATCTCCGTAAGAATAATTCTAAGTTCCATTACTTTCGTTTTTTTTTAATTATATTTCAAATAAAATTACAAATAGTTTTCCCATGCTATTCATGTTTTTTGCTAAATAATATAGCCGTTTTAATTCCTCAATAATAGCATAATATATCGCCGCCAAGATGAGAAACAATGACCAACAGCAACCTTTGCGCCCGAAAAAAAACAGAAACACCAAATTTTAATTGAATAATAATAATAATAATAATAATAATAATAATAATAATAATAATAATAATAATAATATTTATATAGGTAAACCATGCATACAAATGACTCCGAAAACTTATCCAATGGTGTAAATGATAAACAAAATGCATACTGCACTTTTGAAATCAACCCTGACAAACTTAAAAAACCGAAAAAACCCGCTATTTTATTTAAATAAAAATATTTTCTTATCCAGGAGCCAAATATAATCCACAAAGACGATAAATCGCCAAGCATTGTTTCCATGGATCGACTTTGAAAATGAAGCTTTTTTTAAGCCGTGCAAACACATTTCTTTCATATTTAAATTAAATATTTTCTTTTTATACTATTATTTTCCTTTAAAACTGTATTTCTTTGTATTTTTAATAAAATCAGAAATAATTTTTTTTCGGGCTGTTTGTATATTTTAATTTCTAAATGATATAGATGTTTCAATTCTTTAACAAAAAGATTGCTTAATATGCCAAGATAAAAATGATATGCCAATGGCAAACTTTTCGTCCAAAATAACAGAACTTTCCGCCATAATTCTATAACTAATCTACATAGAACGATGTGTTATAGCTTAAACCTTCCCTGAAATGATATCAACAACATCTAACAGTGTAAGTTCCGTCAAAATCCATGCAGTAGAACTCGAAATATAGATGTTCGGAACGAAATTTCCGTTTGGATTTTATATATATAATAGATAGATGGTCGTCAAACGCACAGTATAGGTACGCAATGAGATTATTTTAACCAGTGTATAGAGTGAATTCCATTTCGATGTTTACTTGTAGAAGTACAATCATTATTTTGACGTAAGTGCATGATTTCACTGTCCAAACTTTTAAATACTTTATGTTTAAATACTTTTCATACACTAATTACTAAACGTATGTATGATTTAGAAATCAAAACCAAGTGTAGCGTTTGTATAGAGTACTGTGCGTATGGCTAAGCCATTCCCCTTAGCGATGGAAAATAACAGTGATGGCTGACGTCTGCACTATGCAAAATAGGATACATGCCGCAATGCAATTCCGGTATACATGCCGCAGTTTCTTTTGTACGGGATGTGTTATTAACTTTTTCTTTTCGTTTTGCACAGACTAACTATGTTAGGCATGTTATCAAGTTTACTAAAACCAAAGGAGAAAAAGGGAAAAATAAAAAGTAAGAAGGGCTAGAAAGATGCAAGTCAAGATGATAATAATGAAAAATTGGATTACGCGTAACGCAGACGCTCTTTGCAAGGAATGTTTAGAAAATTACTCCAATGAAAGAGGAAGTGCAATTGGCTTCGCTGCATGATGTGTCTAATGCAGTTACATAAAGACTGTACTTTTACCACGTTTTTTCTGTAGATTGTAGTCGAAAAGACAGTCTCTTAACCCATTCGGGACCATAGGTGTAAATAAGCATCTTCGTAAAGAGCATACAAAATTTGTTTCTGGCACCAGTAAAAGAGAAAAGTAATATTTGCTTTCTTTAATTGGAGCATTTTCGTGATTATTTAAGCAAAGGTAACTTCTTCTAAAAAAGTGGTGCCGACCAAATAACCTTTTGCGTAAAAGCCACCGGTCCCGAAAGGGTTAACAAATAAGTTATGTAAACACAATTTTACTTTTTTTCTTTTCCCTCTCTAATACATTGCTGTTACGTTGTTGCTGAAATAACAATTAAAATTAAAAAAAAATAAGTCGATAATTTTAATACTGAAAGTATGTAAACAATTATTAATTTGAATCTATTAATACGTTTCATTGGAATACTAATTTAGTTTCATTTTGTTATTAAATCGTTAATTATAGTCCATATATGAATATTTTATTTGTAATTTCATTCTGTTCTTATTACAAGCGCGGCATAACTGCCGCACAAGTGTAGCGTCTCAGCCTGAATGTACGGGTGACGCGCCACAGTGTAATGTTTAAGAGAAAAATTGTTAAAAAATATCAATTATTTGTTTTCAACTTTTTGTCGCAGTACACACGTTGTATATTTAACATTAAATAGCACAGCATGATTTTTTTTTTAATTTTATGTCCACCATGGGACTTTATACACAAATTCAAAAAAAATGTGGGGCACAAATCCCGGAATTACTCTATGTAGGGTTGAAAAAAAAGGAGTAAAGTTTATTATTTAAAATTCAAATTTATCGAATTTCAGTTTTTATTTATATTCATTTTTTTACTGAAAAATTAATTTTTCACATGTTTGGGTAATATTTTAATATATATTCTTTATTTTCTAGAACTCTGTAATTAATTAAAATATTTAAAAATAGTCATGCATCGGGTTTGACATCCAATTCAATTACAGCCACATATTTTGAGTATCTTTCTGAAATTGATACACTATGTCTGAAAAAAAAAGAAAATTTTAAGGTTAAAATCCAAAATCATTCATTTTTACTTTATCTGGGAGCACGGCAGTGCGTCCGCCAAGTTCGCACAAGCCGTATAAGCTACCTTTTCCTGAACCATTTCGGCATACTTTTCACCCCCTCATAACTCCGGTTTAGAGAGAGATATAGAAATTTTTCTTTTATACGCATGTTCGTATGGTCAAACTGAAATAAGGTTCCACGATTTCATGTTTCTACATTTAGTAGTTTTCGAAATATTAAATTCCGAAAAAGCGCTTTTTTGTCACTGACTCACTTCGCATCATCAAATAACTAAAGTACTTCTAAAAGTCGTAGATCATGAAATGAATCATGAAATTTCACAAGTAAGTCGGGTTTGTAGCACAATTAACCAGAAAAATCTGAAAACACAGAATTTCCGCCTCTAAACCCTTCAAACAGGGGGTGTTCATTTGGCCGTAAACAGTTCCTTAACACATTCAATTGTGCCAATGTTGGTCGCCAAAACTCGACTACAGAGTTTTGAAGAGAATCACGTGATTTCAAGCTGAATAACATTTTATATATATGCTTTTCCAAAGATGTTTGTTAAGTAGAAAAAATGAATATACCTAAAAATTTTAATCAGTATAGGTTATGATATATTTACGATATTAAAACAATAAAACATTTAACAAAATATAAACCGCAATTCGGTACGTTTCCGATATAGTAGCCTTGGCGAAATACAGAAAATAGCCTTGACGAGAAAAGAAATTTGATAATAACGTATTTTCTGGCAACCTATTTACTGTGTCATATACACAAGCAATTTTTTCCATATGTATACAATCTATATTATAAAGGACAAACATATCTGTGCGTAACGCATACGTGATTTTGCGAATGGCAACACTTTGAAATTTGAAATAAAATTTTGGTTTTGCAATTTTCTCTACTGCAAATTTTTAAACTTCTAAACATCGTACATTTTGTATTTTTACACCGTCGTATAAGGAAAAAAATGCTTTTTTAAATGCAATTTATTTGAAAGCTGTATCTCAATTTATTTTTGAGATATTAATTTTTTTGTAGTGTTTAAAACTTTTTTCTTATCGTGGCAACAAAAGTACCCCATTTCTGTTGAAAGTCTGAAAGTAAACGGAAAATAGTTGAAAATAGGAGATACTGTATATTTTTGTTGCAATTTTTTCATAAAACCTGAAAAAAAAGTTTAAATTAAAATATGGGCTATTCAAGAATATCTTATAAAGGACAAACATATCTGTGCGTAACGCATACGTCATTTTGCGAATGGCAACACTTTGAAATTTGAAATAAAATTTTGGTTTTACAATTTTCTCTACTGCAGATTTTTAAACTTCTAAACATCGTACATTTTGCATTTTTACACCGTCGTATAAGGAAAAAAATGCTTTTTTAAATGCAATTTGTTTGAAAGCTGTATCACAATTTATTTTTGAGATATTAATTTTTTTGTAGTTTTTAATACATTTTTTCTTATCGTGGCAACAAAAGTACCTCATTTCTGTTGAAAGTCTTTGAAAGTAAACGGAAAATACTCAAGAATAGGAGATACTGTATATTTTTGTTGCAATTTTTTCATAAAATCTGAAAAAAAAAAGTTTAAATTAAAATATGGGCTATTCAAGAATATTGTCTGTTATTCCGTGATAATGACGTCATATGCACACTTTTCTATTGACGAAGTTTACGGCTGGATTGAAAAGTGAATTGCTTTAGCGAATGCAAATGTCGTCATTTTATAAAAAAAGCGTGTATTTTAATTCCTAAACCTGAATTATGTTTTGTAGAAGTGAGTCATTTTCACAGCGCAGCTGCTTTGAAATTCTTCACCAGTAAAAGTGCTTCACTTTTGAAAACACTGCAATCGAAATCACACACTGATAAAACGCAATGTTTTACAAAATTTAGAGTGTCTTTATAAAAGAGAGGTGACATGCAAATAATAGCGATTTATATTACAGAAATTGATGATTAACGCCTGGATGGATCTGCTTCGCCGAGTTAGACAAGCAAAAAGTAATTCGTGGTTTAAAATAATATCGTGTTCATGAAGTTTTTGTCGAAAATTCTCTCGAATAATAAAATTTTAATGCTATTCTTTAGGACATTCTACTATAATTTTATCAAAATAACATAATTTGCTTAATTTATTTTTTCCTAATTTTATATAATCTATATATTTAAAACACAAGTGTGTTTTTTAGTCATCTGCCCTGATCTTTCTGCTGAAGTAATTTTACTATTTTTTTTTTTTAACTGAAACCTCTTCCTTTGTAGATGTGATCGCGCTGTTTTTTTTTATTTTTTTTTTTTATCTTTTTTAATATATACTTTTATATTTTAATTTTAAAAGCATTTTATGAAATTTCTTCAAAATGATGAAAATTAGATAGGTTTCATTATTTTAGGCAAGAGAGAAAAAATGAGGTATTTTTAACTTTATTCATGCTATTTTCTGATAAAAATACAAAATTGTTGATAAAAATTGTTGTATAGGGTTTGGTGGCGCAAAATCCCATTAGGAGCAGAATATTATATAGGGGCCTAATAACGGAAAATGACATACTGCTTTTGAAAACACGCATTTTTCCTCATAAATTTTCTATATTGTTTTTCCTTCTGCATGTGTACTGATACTAAGTACACTAGGCGAAATGCTTATTTAAGTGAAAATGAAGTCATATTTAAAAGAAAACAATCAATTTCTTAGACAAAACTTAACATTTTAACACAAATGCGTCTAAAAAACATAAAGTATGGAAATTTTTACTCTCCGGAATTGAGATTAGAATCTCAAGTAAAGAGTGCGTCTGTTCACATATAAGATGTTGCTGACAATCGTGACTTCAAGTTTAAAGTTAAAAGGATTTTTAAATGATTAAAAAAAATAATTTTTTTAAAAATGAT
This sequence comes from Maratus speciosus, assembly GCA_963932465.1. NCBI lineage: Eukaryota > Metazoa > Arthropoda > Arachnida > Araneae > Salticidae > Maratus > Maratus speciosus. The sequence continues at coordinate 46,752,203 of OZ010786.1, read as the reverse complement.
GAATATGGATATGAGAAGTGCGTATGCAAATTTTGAGAAGATGAAAATTGCTGTTTTCATTCCGGAAATCCAAGCATAAGATCCTCAATTGATAACCACATCCAAATAACTGATCTTTATTATATTTTACTGATTAAGTATCTATCTATATTATAAAGAACAAACATATCTGTGCGTAACGCTGACGTCATTTTGCGAATGGCTTTCACGATCAAATTTCAGTCTTGAAATTTTCGCTCCTGCAATTTTTTAATCTTCTGACCATCGTACATTTTCAATATTCGTCGCATAGGGAAAAAAAATTACTTTCCATTGCAATTTGTTTAAAAACTGTATTCATTGACTGATGTATTATAAATTTTTAAAATAATACATCAATTAATATAATATTTTCTAATGATTTTTTTTAAGTTTATCGTATCACGTGCCGGGTTCAATACATAATAGTAATAAACATTTTGCACATAAAGCAACATTTTTCAGCATTTGTTTCTGACTATTTTTGCATAACGAAATTAATAGTTCCTGTATAAACAAATAAAAGAATAATATTAAAAAAAAACACCAATCTAACATATTTGTGAAAGACAAATTAACGAAATTAATACTTCTTTTTAAACAAATCAAAGAATAATATTTTTTCAAATGGAATTTGTTTGCGAAGTTCATCTCAGTTTACTGATTGTCTATGGTTTTAAAAACAATTTTAAAGCATGAAATATTTTTTAATTTATCTATATCGCGCGGAGCTCGATTACGAAAGATTAATCCGTTTGTCCTTAAAACAAAATAAAGTGTTCATAATTTTCTTACGGCTAATATCCTTTAAAAAAAACTCCCCTATGAATAAATAAATAAAATAATATAAATAAAATACAAATTTACCAGACATGTATAAGCTCTGAAATTATCAGAATATAAAAGGATGCCATAAGTAGCAAAATCTTGGCAAATAACTCTTAGCATGCGGCTAATAAGAAAATATCACTTTTGATAAATTTAAAACATTTATTTGATTGTATAATTCATATTTTCCATATGGGAAATGCTTTTTTAATATAAGTGGTCAATCTAAAAAATTTATTGCATATAAAAAAAATATCAGTTTTCAATTAAAAAATACGTTTTCACCTATATTCTCTAACCCGGGAAGCCCGGGTACGATCCCCTAGTTTATTTAATGTAAGGAACCCGTTTATTTATTTTTATATACCAACATAAATAATTTTTATATAAAAAATAATATTTTATACATGTATAAATAAAATGTTTATATGTATATAAATACCATAAATAACATAAAAGTTCAACAGGTTTGTATTTCATACTTGATTATATCATTTGGCAACATATCTCAGTTTCTGAAGTCCGTATTGCGCCAAGATTTAAAAAAAATGCAAAGGTCCCTATAGTGCAAAAATATCCTAATTCCATATGAAAATTTAAAATTCTCCTTTTAATTAAATGAAATGTGTAACTAATACATTGCTTTAACGATGTGCGACAGATGCGGCGTCCGAAGTCCGCTTCTAATGTTATTATATTGTATTATTAGCCTACTTACTGTTAATTTATTGCTAATTTTAAATCTGTAAAAGAAAGATTATAGTTATAGATAAGATATGCATGTTGGTCGCCAAAACCCGATTACAGAAAATTAGTCTGAGTTATAAAGGTGTTAAATGATTTCAAGCTGAATGAATTTTTATATATTTTTACAAAAATCTTAATAAGGCAAATCTTTCAGTTTATCTGTCCATCTTTCTATCCTTTACTTCCTTAAAGCAAATCTGGTACTTGTTAGTTATCCCGTCCACCAAATTGCTGTCGCCAAATTGTAAGATTAAATGCCAATAATGATTGATCGTAAATGCCACATTCACTTGACTAACACGTGTTTACGTCATCAAGTGATTTTTATTTCGACGTTTTATTAGTATTTTTATTAATGTTATACTACTTTAATTGTTCTTTCATTATTTAAAATAAAAATTTATGTTAATTTGTACAATTTGGCGAGTGGTTTGAAATTTATATAATTTGGCGAAATTGGTCGACTGGATAACTAACAAGTACCACAAAATTTATTAAAGACCGGGAGGCGCCTGCATAGATCATCACCTCATCGAGTTGACGGCTGAAATTTAAGGATTAGTTAAATATCGATTAGCGTATTGAAATGTAACTGGTCTGCCAAGTCATATCTTTCTGGAAACCACCTACTAACCCGATTTTACGGGTTAATTGGTGGATTTTCCATTGTGGTTTCCTGCACCCATTCCTGCATGTTTCCAAACTTTCGGATGCAGGAAAATACAATAGTAAACCTATCAGTTAACCACTAAAATTAGGTCTTCAGGTGGTTTCTAGTAAGATATGACTTAACAGACTAGTTGCATTTAAATATGCTAATCTGGTTTTAACTAATCCTGAAATTTCAGCTGTAAACTCGGTGAGGTGATGGTGTGTGCAGACGCGTCCCGGTCTATTATAAATGTCGGAATTCTAATCTCAATAGCACTCTGGTCAATCTGGCAATTATCCCTACTATTTATGGAACACTATTCCTTTAAGTGAGTTTTAATGATGTTAATGAACTTATGCATATGCATATAATACGTAATACATTTGATTCATATATATTATCGGTATGTGTATAATACATAATACATATACATCATTATGACGTCATAATAAACATAACATTCTTCGTCGCCAGATTTGAGAATTGACATGGTATATTACCAACTTTGGCGACACTTCGCCAAATGTCGCCAAACTTGGCGAATATTTGACGCTAGTGGCTATTTTTCAATGAGTTAATTATTAATGCGAACCATCTATTTTTATTTTTCCGCATATCATCTGAATAGTTAAATGATATAACGTACTAATATTTCCAAAGTGCTAATAGTTTCGCCACTGCCCAAAACCTCTGCTGTTGTTATTATATTGTACTGTTATTATACTTACTGTGACTATGTTGTTGATCGTTACACCGCTAAAACTTCTGTATTATATAAAGAGAATTTACGGAAACTATTAAAGCATTGAAATTGCCAGTTCTCCTTATGATTATTATAATTCTATAATATGTAACCTGTTAATCGATATGTGCGTTAGAATGAATCTTCTATAATCCGGTTCCTCGCATTTTAGTTTTCAGGTTTCGAATAAATTAGCTAAAATCTTAAAACCATGGCACATTGACTAATTCTTCAACGCGATCAGGTGAGAAGAATGATGGATTTTCAAATGGATCATGGCAGTGAGCCGGTAGACCTTCTATTCTTCTGTAATTGAGTCTATTGAAAAGGTTAACGTGAAACAAAATGATATTAGCATCAATATGGTTTAATGCAAATGCAGATATTGTCAAAGGATTTCATAAGAACCATTTCACTTGTACCCATTCGTATCAGTTAAAATACAACAATTGGCAGTGAGCCCAATTAGAAAATATTACTTAATAGGATTAAAAATTTCCGCATTAGAAAACGAATCGTAACTGCTAAGGAAACATGCAAAAGTGAGTTAAGAGATATTTGTCACGAAAGATAAAATACATAACAACACAAAATATATGATGTGCTTCCATGATCGTAAAGAGTTCTTGATTTCTCAATCAAAAGCTTCCGACTTTGCGAAAGAATGGGCAAGTAAATTAAATTATGAATAACAGTAACATGATGCAACGTTTAACATGGAATTAATACGATAAATACTGCTTACTAGAGGCGGCTAGTACTTTAATATAAAAAGAAATAAAGTATAAATTTGTAAAGCTCAATAAAATAAATTTAGGTATTTTTATGTTAGCCGGGCGCAAGTGGCAAATCGCCAAATACTGTTCCCAACTCCATTGTTTATATTGCATTCATTTCATTTAAATATATATACTTTTCAGTCATCTCATTTAAAATAGATGCATTTCCCTCATTTTATTTAATAGAATATTTAACATAGAAATAAATAAATAAATAAATAAGAAATAACAACATAAACCAAAATATTTTATTTGAAAATCAAAGCATTGTTTCTAATTTACACATGTGAAAAATGAAAACTGCTATTGGCGAAAAAACAAAAGGCTAATGAGGAGATTTGCTCCACGCTAATATAAAAGTACCGAAATTTAAGTTTCTTCATATTAATATAGTTTAGAATAACAAACTTGAAAAAACATACAAAAAGTAGTGATATTCCAACAAAAAGTTTTCGGTAAAAAAAAAAAAGCGCCAAGTTCTCCTTAATGTTTCGGCCAGAAAAAGTAGTGATATCTGAAGTTCGCACAAGTTAAAAGCCAAACATCCCAAATCTTTCATTGAAAATGGCTTCCTGCGACTTGGCCGTTAATGCCATCGAGAGAGTTTTTCAAAATTTAAAATATGTACAAATGAGCTACATGCCAACTACTATTGATTATTATTTGATTATTTTTGGCATTTTGTGGCACAGAATACAGAAATAAAATACACATTTGAAAAAAGCATTTAAACAACTTCAGTCTATTTAAATGCTTAGAAGTTAAAAATAACAAAATACTTGTATTCAGGAGATAATATCCCTAATTGCTAAAACATAATTAGTATCAGCTTTTAACAGTTTATAAATTGAATACCTCTTAATGTATGCAAACAAACTATAATAAATGTTCAAACGAAAAAAATCACTTTCGTCAATACACAAGATTTCAATATTATACAATAAAATATAATGTAACATATTGTGAGATTTGAAGTCAGTAAATTTTGTTTTATTTCTTGGGTTTTACGTTAATGACTTTAGCTTTAGACCGTACAGAATGGCAATTAAACCACAAGTGGACTAAATGATCTGTAATCAAAACTAATGTTTGTTGAAACTGAATGGTAGTTCTCAGAAATCTTTTACTTATAATGTCTTTATGTGAATTTGCCTCTTTGCATTCTAATATTACTTTTATATTTATATAATTCATAAATGCGTAATTTCCAATCATTAATTTTGAAATGCTGTAGAAGGCATTAACGGCCAAGTCGCAGGAAGTCATTTTCAATGAAAGATTTGGTATGTTTGGCTTTTAACTTGTGCGAACTTCAGATATCACTACTTTTTCTGGCCGAAACATTAAGGAGAACTTGGCGCTTTTTTTTTTTTTACCGAAAACTTTTTGTTGGAATATTTTTATCTGGGAGCACGGCAGTGCGTCCGCCAAGTTCACACAAGCCGTAAGCTACCTTTTCCTGAACCATTTCGACATACTTTTCACCCCCTCATAACGTCGTTTTAGGGGAGATATAGAAATTTTTCTTTTATACACATGTTTATATGGTCAAACGAACTAAGGTTCCACGATTTCATGTTTCTATATTTAGTAGTTTTCGAAATATTAAATTCCGAAAAAGCGCTTTTTTGTCACTGACTCACTTCGCATCATCAAATAACTAAGGTATTTCTAAAAGTCGTAGAATCATGAAATTTCACAAGTAAGTCGGGTTCGTAGCACAATTAACCACAAAAATCTGAAAACACAGAATTTCCGCCTCTAAACCCTTAAAACAGGGGGTGTTCATTTGGCCGTAAACAGTTCCTTAACACATTCAATTGTGCCAATGTTGGTCGGCAAAACTCGATTACAGAGTTTTGAAGAGAATCACGTGATTTCAAGCTGAATAACATTTTATATATATGCTTTTCCAAAGATGTTTGTTAAGTAGAAAAAATGAATATACCTAAAAATTTTAATCAGTATAGGTTATGATATATTTACGATATTAAAACAAAACATTTAACAAAATATAACCGCAATTCAGTACGTTTCCGATATAGTAGCCTTGGCGAAATACAGAAAATATCCTTGGCGAAATACAGAAAATAGCCTTGACGAGAAAAGAAATTTGATGATAACGTATTTTCTGGCAACCAATTTACTGTGTCATATACACAAGCAATTTTTTCCATATGTATACGATTTATTTAATGTAAGGAACCCGTTTATTCATTTTTATATACCAACATAAATAATTTGCATATAAAAAATAATATTTTATACATGTATAAATAAAATGTTTATATGTATATAAAGACATATATAAATAACATAAAAGATCATCAGGTTTGTTTTCATAGTTGTTTATATCATTTGGCAACATATATCAGTTTCTGAAGTCCGAATTGCGCCAAGATTTAAAAAAAATGCCAAGGTCCCTATAGTGGAAAAATATCCTAATTCCATATGAAAGTTTAAAAATCTCCTTTTAATTAAATGAAATGTGTAACTAATAAACTATCTTTAACGATGTGCGACAGAAGCGGCGTCTGAAGTCCGCTGCTAATGTTATTATATTGTATTATTAGCCTAATTACTGTTAATTTATTGTTCATTTTAAATCTGTAAAAGAAAGATTATTGTTATAGATAAGATATGTTGGTCGCCAAAACCCGATTACAAAAAATTAGACTGAATTATAAAGGTGTTACATGATTTCAAGCTGAATGAATTTTTATATGCTTTACAAAAATCTTAATAAGGCAAATCGTTCAGTTTATCTGTCCATCTTTCTATCTTTAACTTTCTTAAAACAAATTTTATTAATGACCGGGAGGCGTCTGCACAGATCATCACCTCATCGAGTTGACGGCTGAAATTTTAGGATTAGTTAAATATCGATTAGCGTATTGAAATGTAACTGGTCTGCCAAGTCATATCTTTGTGGAAACCACCTACACACCCGATTTTACGGGTTAATTGGTGGTTTTTTCATTGTGTTTTCCTGCACCCGTTCCTCCATGTTTCCAAACTTTTGGATGCAGGAAAATACAATAGTAAACCTATCAGTTAACCACTAAAATTAGGTCTTCAGTTGGTTTCTACCAACATACGACTTAACAGGCCAGTTGCATTTAAATATGCTAATCTAGTTTTAACTAATCCTAAAATTTCATCTGTAAACTCGATGAGGTGATGGTTTGTGCAGACGCCTCCCGGTCTATTATAAATGTCGGAATTCTAATCTCAATAGCTCTCTGGTCAATCTGGCAATTATCCCTACTATTTATGGAACACTATTCCTTTAAGTGCGTTTTAGTGATGTTAATGAATTTATGCATATGCATCATACATATTATACATATGCATATAATACGTAATACATTTGCATCATACATATTATAGGTATGTATATAATGCATAATACATATGCATCCTTATGACGTCAGAATAAACAAAATATTTTTTGTCGCCAAATTTGAGAATCGACATGATATATTACAAAATTTGGCGAAACTTTGCTAGTGGCTTTGACGCTAATGGCTATTTTTCAATGAGTTAATGCGAGCCATCTATTTCTTTTTTTCCACATATCATCTGAATAGTTCAATGATATAACGTACGAATATTTTCAAAGTTCTAATAGTTTCATCACTGCCCAAAGCCTCTGCTATTGTTATTATATTGTACTGTTATTATACTTACTGTGACTATGTTGTTAATCTTTACACCGCTAAAACTTCTGTATTATATAAAGAGAATTTACGGAAACTATTAAAGCATTGAAACTGCCAGTTCTCCTTATGATTATTATAATTCTATAATATGTAACATGTTAATCGATATGTACGTTAGAATGAATCTTCTATAATCCGGTTCCTCGCATTTTAGTTTTCAGGTTTCGAATAAAATTAGCTAAAATCTTAAGACCATAGTACATTGACTAATTATTCAACACGGTCAGATGAGAAGAATGATAGATTTTCAAATGGATCATGGCAGTGAGCCGGTAGACCTTCTATTCTTCCGTAATCGAGTCTATAGAAAAAGTTAACGTGAAACAAAAAGATATTAGCATCAATATGGTTTAATGCAAATGCAGATATTGTCAAAGGATTTCATAAGAACCATTTCACTTGTACGAAGTCGTATCATTTAAAATACAACAATTGGCAGTAATACCAATTAGAAAAGATTACTTAATCGGTTTAAAAATTTCCGCATTAGAGAACGAATCGTAACTGCTAAGGAAACATGCATAAGTGAGTTAAGATATATTTGTCACGAAAGATAAAATACACAACAACACAAAATATATGATGTGCTTCCATGATCGTAAAGAGTTCTTGATTTCTCTATCAAAAGCTTCCGACTTCGCGAAAGAATGGGCAAGTAAATTAAATTATGAATGACAGTAACATGATGCAACGTTTAACATGGAATTCATACGGTAAATACTGCTTGCTTTAGGCGGATGGTACTTTAATATAAAAAGAAATAAATTATAAATTTGTAAAGCTCAATAAAATAAATTTAGGTATTCTTAAGTTAGCCGGGCGCAAGTGGCAAATCGACAATTACTGTTCCCAACTCCATTGTTCATATTGCATTCATTTCATTTAAAGATATATACTTTTCAGTCATCTCATTTAAAATAGATGCATTTCACTCATTTTATTTAACAGAATATTTAACATAGAAATAAATAAATAAATTAGAAATAATAATATAAACCAAAATATTTTATTTGAAAATCAAAGCATTGTTTCTAATTTACACATGTGAAAAATGAAAACTGCTATTGGCGAAAAAACAAAAGGCTAATGAGGAGATTTGCTCCCGGCTAACATAAAAGTACAGAAATTTAAGTTTTTTCATATTAATATAGTTTAGAATAACAAACTTACTTGAAAAAACATACAAAAAGTAGTGATATCCCAACAAAAAGTTTTCGGTAAAAAAAAAAAAAAAAAAAGCGCCAAGTTCTCCTTAATGTTTCGGCCAGAAAAAGTAGTGATGTTTGAAGTTCGCACAAGTTAAAAGCCAAAAATCCCAAATCTTTCGTTGAAAATGGCTTCCTGCGACTTGGCCGTTAATGCCTTCGAGAGAGTTTTTCAAATTTTAAAATATGTACAAATGAGTTACATTCCAACTACATTTTTTGATTATTTTAGGCATTTTGTGGCACACAGTACAGAAATAAAATACACATTTGAAAAAAGCATTTAAACAACTTCAGTCTATTTAAATGCTTAGAAGTTAAAAATAACAAAATACTTGTATTCAGGAGATAGTATCCCTAATTTCTAAAACATAATTAGTATCAGCTTTTAACACTTTATAAATCGAATACCTCTTAGTGTATGCAAACAAACTATAATAAATGTTCAAACGAAAAAAATCTCTTTCGTCAATACACAAGATTTCAATATTATACAATAAAATATAATGTAACATATTGTGAGATTTGAAGTAAGTAAATTTTGTTTTATTTCTTGTGTTTTACGTTAATGACTTTAGCTTTAGACCGTACAAAATGGCAATTAAACCACAAGTGGACTAAATGATCTGTAATCAAAACTAATGTTTGTTGAAACTGAATGGTAGTTATCAGAAATCTTTTACTTATAATGTCTTTATGCGAATTTGCCTCTTTGCATTCTAATATTACTTTTAATATTTAAATAATTCATAAATGCGTAATTTCCAATAATTAATTTTGAATTGCTGTAGAAGGCATTAACGGCCAAGTCGCAGGAAGCCATTTTCAATGAAAGATTTGGGATGTTTGGCTTTTAACTTGTGCGAACTTCAGATATCACTACTTCTTCTGGACGAAACATTAAGGAGAGCTTGGCGCTTTTTTTTTTTTTTTTTACCGAAACCTTTTTCTTGGGATGCATTATTTTCATGAAAAATTAATTTTGATATATTTGTGCAATATTGAAATATTTTAGTTTAAATTTATTATTATTTTATAATTAACTAGCAAACCCCGCGGCTTTGCTCGCGTAATGTTTGAAATATGCCAAGTGATATTTATATGTCTAATTTTTATTAAAAGGTACTAACTAAATTTTTATTTTATTAAAATGTATTATTTTATTTTATTAAAAGGTTCTTAGAACTGTTCTTAGAAATTCTTTATATCTAATAAGTAACTAATAATTAAAATTTCATATTTCTAGGCCATTCTGTAACCCAAGAATTGCATTTTTAGAACGTTTTTTTCTCCTGCACCCTCTTTGGTGTAGTGGCACGTACATAAAATATAGCCTAACTTGGAACAAGGTTTGTCACCATCATTTTGACACCATTAGTTTTTAAATCGTTTTGGTATTTCCCGAGATTGTGTAGAAACCACCATTTAGAACGTTTTTTGTATATTTTCACCCCTTTTAAATTTCGAATTGTTTAAGAACTGTTCTTAGAAATCCTTTATATCTAATATGTAACTAATATTTCAAATCCTTTATAACTAATAAGTAACTAATATTTCAAATTTCATATTTCTAGGCCGTTTAGTAACGGAAAAATCGCATTTTTAGAACGTTTTTAGCTCCTGCACCACTTTTGAGGTAGTGACATCGACATAAAACATAGCCTATCTTGGAGCAAGCGTTGTCACCATCATTTTACACCAATATTTTTTTAATCGGTTTGGTATTTCCTGAGATTCTGTAGAAACTACCATTTAGAACGTTTTTTAGAACGCTTTTCGCGCATTTTCACCCCTTTTAAATTTCGAATTGTTTAAGAACTGGTCTTAGAAATCCTTTATATCTAATAAGTAGCTAATATTTCAAATTTCATATTTCTAGGCCCTTCAGTAACACATAAATCGCATTTTTAGAACGTTTTTAGCTCCTGCACCACTTTTGGGGTAGTGACATCGATTTAAAACATAGCCTATGTTTGAGCAAGGGTTGTCACCATCATTTTCACAACATTATTTTTTAAATCGGTTTGGTATTTCCCGAGATTGTGTACAAACCACCATTTAGAACGTTTTTTGTTCATTTTTACCCCTTTTTAATTTCGAATTGTTTACGAACTGTTCTTAGAAATCCTTTATATCTAATATGTAACTAATATTTCAAATCCTTTATAACTAATAAGTAACTAATATTTCAAATTTCATATTTCTAGGCCGTTTAGTAACGGAAAAATCGCATTTTTAGAACGTTTTTAGCTCCTGCACCACTTTTGAGGTAGTGACATCGACATAAAACATAGCCTATCTTGGAGCAAGCGTTGTCACCATCATTTTACACCAATATTTTTTTAATCGGTTTGGTATTTCCTGAGATTCTGTAGAAACTACCATTTAGAACGTTTTTTAGAACGCTTTTCGCGCATTTTCACCCCTTTTAAATTTCGAATTGTTTAAGAACTGGTCTTAGAAATCCTTTATATCTAATAAGTTGCTAATATTTCAAATTTCATATTTCTAGGCCCTTCAGTAACACATAAATCGCATTTTTAGAACGTTTTTAGCTCCTGCACCACTTTTGGGGTAGTGACATCGATTTAAAACATAGCCTATGTTTGAGCAAGGGTTGTCACCATCATTTTCACAACATTATTTTTTAAATCGGTTTGGTATTTCCCGAGATTGTGTACAAACCACCATTTAGAACGTTTTTTGTTCATTTTTACCCCTTTTTAATTTCGAATTGTTTACGAACTGTTCTTAGAAATCCCTTATATGTAATAAGTAAATAATATTTAAAATTTCATATTTCTAGGCCCTTCAGTAACGCAAAAATCGCATTTTTAGAACGTTTTTTGCTCCCGCATTTGGGGTAGTGGAACCGACATAAAATATACCCTATGTTCTAAATTGGACTACCATCATCATTTACCATCCCTACCATTACATTTGAAATCGGTTCGGTAGTTCCAGAGATTACCTCTAACAAACAAACAATTTTTACTTCTTTATAATATTAGTATAGATTAAAAATATTTTATTTGAATTCTGTAATGCCAAGTATCTTGATTTTTACAGCAAAATGTGGGAGGGTGGAGGGGGCATTCATTACATTTTCTGCAGATCTGTGATTTTCTGATTTTTTGACATTTTATGATCACTAAAAAGAGATATATTTTAAGATTATATTTTATTACTAATCTTACAGGGTACCAACGGTTGCGAAAAAATCAGCAATTTCAGTAATGTCCTCCGAGGGTCACCATATTCAAATCATTCATTAAGCAAAGAAAATTCCACGAATAAATTATAATAATCAGGCCATATTCTAATTATCCATTAAACATAGAAAAAAAACCCTAATAATAAATTAACCTTATTAATTGAAACTTGGAGAATAACAGCATCGATAAATTCACCCTTATCTTCTAAAAATATCAACACACAGAAGAATCAGCTTTACACCCAATACCCGCATTTAAAATCATTTACAAACATGGCCCAAGTAGCGAAGTTAGTAGAGCTTCGACTTCCCAAACGGGAGATAGTGAGTTTTGTCCTTCTCAAAGGAAAAGAAAATCCGATACAAGTTTCCCCTTCTAAAAAATGTAGGTACTTCTGAAATTCTCCAAAGATGGCATCACCAACGTGTTTTTTTCTAACTGGGAGAATAGCAAAAAATAAAAGCAAGTGATGCAAGAAAAGTAAAGCTAGCATAGAAAAAATTAAAAGCAAGTGAAGCTAGAAATGTAATGCCAGCCCAGCAAAAATTAAAAGCAAATTATGCTAGAAAAGCAAAAATTAAAAGCAACTGGTGGTAGAAATGTAATGGTAGAATAGCAAAACAAATTATCTGTTGCTTGTGAATTACTTCTAGAATAGCAGAAATTACAAGCAAGTGGTGATCTTGATTGCTGCTAGGCCAGCAACATATTCAAGCAACACAAGCTGGAATAAGTATGCTGGCCAAGCAGAAAAGTGTTCCAATACACACCATGACTTGCTGGTAATTATGGTGGAACCAGCAAATGTGTTATAGTAGTTTATGCTAGTTTACTTTGCTGGGATACAACATTTAATGCTTGTCTAGCAAACAAATACCAGCATGAATTTCGACCTGGTTATGCAATTCGGAATCTTTCAAACATAAACAGTTAGTGTCATTTTCAATCTAGGGACAATACTGCAGATCGTGTGTCGCAAGCTGCGGATTCTGAAAAACTGCTTTATGAAGAAAGATTGTGGTGGAATGCACCTAAATTTATAACACGACAAACTGACCATTTTTCAAGTACATTTGAATTTAAGCAAAATGATGATGATCTGTTCTAAATTGAATTTAACAGTACTGTTTCAAAGACTACTTCTCAGGCAGCATAATTGATTTATGACTGTCCATATTTTATTAACGAGGATTCGAAATTAAGTAGTAATTATGTTAAAATAATTAAAATCCTTAAGTATGCTTTCAAGATCATCCAGTATCTCAATAAGCGAAAATTATAGGATCCAGGTAGGGTGACACCAGATGAGTTTGAGAGAGCTGAACAGTATTCGATAAAATGTGTACAACAGAAAGTATTTAATTCTAATTTCACATTCTTATCTAAGGATAGGGAGTTACCGAAGAAAGTTGATTCTTCTGACTAAATACTTTCTTGGATGAAAATAATTTAATCAGAGTAGGAGGTCGTGTCTAAATAATATATTGTTAAATGACTTTCAAAAACAAATGTTTGTACTGCCCTCTAAACATAAACTTGCACAATTTTTTATTGAGTTTTATCACAAAAATATCTACGTATAGGACAACAATAGTCACTTTATTGTCTCTCTATTCTAAAAAAAAGTAACTACCGCTGTCACCGCCGTCGCCGCCAGTTTTGAATTTTTGTGACAGGAGGTCTTTCTTCGTTAATATTAAGAAAAATATTGCGTACAAAAATATGAAAATCGGTGGTATTATAGAGAAATGTTTGATAAACACGCTGATGCAGACAGTTTTCAAATCGAAGAATTATTTTAAGAGATATTTAATGCTAAATTTGGACAAAATCGTTCCATTAAACAAGTTTTATCGCAGCAAAAACTATACATGGGAATGTACTTATTTTTAGATCATTTTATGCGTTAGAATTTGCCGGTGTGCAGATTGCATTAAATTTTTTAATTTGCCTCATTTTTGAACGCTTTATTTCTATTTTAAATTAAAATTTTCAGCATTTTGAGAGATACATTTTACATAATTTACAATATGGTATTAATTTATACTGTTGCTAAATGTATAAACAGCGCAAAGAATAATGTTTGCTTCAAATTAAAAATATATTTACACGTGACTATTATAAACAAAAAAAATCATTTGGGATTAGAATTAAATAATTATGTACAAAAAGCAGGAACTCATTAAAAATTACGTCATAAAAAGTATACACGTGAATTTTAAAAGAGAAAGGATATTGTAAAATAATAAATTCATTAACATGCATTAGAAGTCTTAAATATGAGGAATTACGTCATATTTACGTCACAGTACAGATATTACATAAAATGAACACCAAATAATATTGCAAAACAGTTTAAATTTAGAAATTGAGCTAGACATTTATTTGATATTTTGAGAGGATCTTTTGAACTATTTTTGTTAGGAAAGCGCAAATAATATTTCATTTCTAACAAAAGTATTTTCACGTGAATATTTAAAAGAGAAGGAATAGTTTGGTCAAAATTACGTCAGATTAAAAACGATTAATTTAAAATGTCTCATTTAAAAGAACTTTCTTTTCGCTTTGTTAAAAAATACCAGGAGACAAAGACTCTGTTTACTTAATTCCTTTTATTTTAGCTTATTTTGAAATGTTGTTACACGTGTCTACGTCATCAAGTTATTTTTATTTCGACGTTTTATTCGCATTTTTATGAATGTTGCACTAATTTATTTGTTCTTTCATTATTTAAAATAAAAATTATTTTAATTTGTATAATTTGGCGAGTGGTTTGGCAATTTATATAATTTGACGAAATTAGTCGACGGGGACAATCAAGTAGTACCGCAGCGGATTTGGCATTAAAATTCCACAATCAAAGAGAAATGAATAGAAATCTGTTTATAGGGAGATCGCCACTGTTTTTTAAATTATAAATCAATCTTCCGAAATCTTTTTAAAGCCGATCAAATTAGCGTACTTTTAGAGTCTGCGGTGTCTGAACGGGGGTTGACGAGCGTAGCTCGCAGGGGGCAGAGCCCTCTAGTGTTTGAGAATAATTTTGTTCTCTTAACACCAGAGCTATTTGTAGGAGAATTATATATAAATGTGTTACATGTTTCAGAGCGAAACCCAAAATATCAGGACAATTAATAAGTGAGCTTCGTAAAGAAGAGGAAATATAGATTTTGTCATTACAGGAGCTATATTTTGTGGACCACTTTTGCTTAGATATAAGTGTCATCGTAGAGTTATCTATCACAACATTCATGCTTGTATTTTCATTTGTATAGTAACTAAAGGCTAGAAACTGCTTGTGATTTAACCACTGAGGCATTTATTGAAACGTTAAAGAGGTTATTTGCCAGACGAGGCGAACTTAGAATAATATTCAGTGATAACACTATAAATTTCGTAAAAACAAGTTTATAGCTTAAAACTTTCCATGCTTTAGTAAACAAACCGACAAAAATCTTGTTAATTACTTATTGTCTGAAAGGTTTCAATGAAAATTAATTACCCCTTCTCTAATTATCCAAAATTTAAGAAATCTCCTTTTTGTGCTCACTTACTCCTTTAAGTTCAGCTATTGATGACTGGGTGGTCTTGAACTCTGGTCATTTTCTTATTAGTCGTCCACTAAATGCATCCGTGAACTGAACTGAACTTTGGTTTTTCTTGAATCTAAACTGACACTGTTCAGCTGTTCCATTTTTTGTTTTAATATTAAAATGTGGTGTTTTTGTGTGATCGTGAATTAAGTGTTTTTAATTTAAAACTGAAGGACATTATTATTTTTAAGACAGCTGTAATATTATCGGGTAGATATCCGTCAACGATTCCTCATCATATTTTGAATACAATATTATTATTTTCGACCGGTAAAGCCGTGTAAAACATTGTTTTCGGTTGTTCATGCGACACCATTGTTGAATCTAACTTTCGTGATAAATCATCACAAAGTTATCATGTTTACCAAACACGGCCAACCACAATAGTAGGAAGGTGTCGTCCACAAGATGAACACGTCGTCCATATACATTAGTCAGCACACTGGTTTCTGCTTAAATGAATTTAAAATTTTGTTTTGTAAAGGTCTGAGGGCAAGCTCTGAGAATAAACTAGAAACGAGTGAGCCAAAGGGTGCTCTATGAATTTTATTTGAATTACAGATTTTTCTTCAAGAAGTCAATAAATAAAGTCAAAATATTAAGTCTACCCTCAAGGTAGAACAGGACGCTAATTCACCGTTTTTAAATGTCCAAATCAACAGGGAATTCCGTTTTAGTTTACGGAAAAGCATTAAAAATGAACACAATCATAACGTTTTATGCGAATCTGCCCCCTAAATATAGAAATGATGCTTCTCGGTCATTTATTGAACTTATTGGATTTGTTCAGATAACCAGGTTTGCCGAGAAATTAATTTTTTTAAGAAAGTCTACTTAGAACATTATTTTACGAGTTCCCACATTGATAAGATAATTTGAGAATTCGACATTGTGATAAACCCTTCTTCAGGCCAGAGTTTTGTTAATGATTTGGATATTAAATACGGAATTTTTCATTATATATATATTATGTTTAAAACGTTGAAACAGGTTATCCATGCTTTCGATGCAAAATTTGTAATTACACCTACCCTCCTTTGTTAAGATTCTCAGTAGCAATGTTGACGACATCCCGAATAACTAAAAAGCAGGAGTGTATGAGATTATGGTTACACTTGAAATAGTGATATAATTGCCTACATTGATATAACTAAGCTCATTTTTAAGAACAATAAAGAAGCACCACAGAGATATTTCACAGTTGAAACAAAATACACACTTTCAAGATTTTTTTGCTGTAACGAGGGTTGCAGGGTTGAGCCTGAAGAGACTAGGATTATAATCCCTTGTAGTATAATTCACGTGTGAGTAAAATTTTAAAGTTTCTTAAAATTATTAATCGTGAACGGTATGCCAGCAATAATAATCTATCATTTAACATTCATAAAATCTACCATAAATTGTTATATTTAACTTAACACAGTCTGTTCATATCTTTTTTCAACTCCTCCTCTCCCTGATGTTGTGGTTGGCTCAGTTTTGTAACCATGAAAACTTTGTGGCGCTTTTGTACTTTCGGTTGAAATATTCTTCTCTGCCCTCAGACGATTTTATCCGTTTTTGAACTTTTAGGTTTGTTTAACATCATTTTATTCTGATGACGACTGTGATTCGAAATGTAGATTTTTAATTCATTTTATTTTTTTTTTGTAATATCATTTATATGTGTTGTGTACCAATGTATTGTTTTTTACGTACCCTGGATATGAGTTTATTTATATACAGCCATATCTTATCACATACTAACTAAAGGCAGTTAAGCTGACAAATGCATAACACACTACATAAAATCCTTTGTGGAATTAATTCAAATAGAGAGCAATGCTTATAAATTTTTTGCGCATCCCTGTATTCGAGCTATAGAACTTATACAGACGGCTTAATATAATACAATTTGGTTAAGCTTTAAAACGCACAAGACATTTGAAAAACTATTAGAAATTATTTTTGTGCTCCTGTTACTTAATAAATAAGTACTATGAATCCACAATCTACA
Organism: Maratus speciosus; assembly: GCA_963932465.1. Taxonomy (NCBI): domain Eukaryota; kingdom Metazoa; phylum Arthropoda; class Arachnida; order Araneae; family Salticidae; genus Maratus; species Maratus speciosus. Next base: position 46,734,706 of record OZ010786.1, on the reverse strand, counting down.
GTAAGAATCTCGTAGTGCACCTCAGAAATATGCAGTCGTGAAAAAAAAAATTACACCCCCTACTAACTCTGTAACTCATTATGATAGTACAAATTTACCAAACGATTGGAAATAAAGCCTACTTTTAAATTATGTATATAAAATTTGCTTCGGGAGGCATATACAAAACAAAACGAGACGAAGTTTTGTTCTTTTAAAGGCTACACCCAATTTTCACAATATAGTTTAATCTTCGGTTCAAACTATGGCTAAAAAGGAAATTTCAAGTCACTTGGATGGTAACTGTTTGAAACATAAACATTCAAAATTTAGAGTTTCTAATGTTAAATTACATTTTCATATTTTTATTAATATCTCTTTAAATTGTAATCCTACGTGATAATTTTTTATTTGGTTATAATACTAAAAACTCGCACATAAATTTATTGAATTTATAATTTAAAAAAAATATGTAATATGAATTATGAAATTAATATTCGAAAGAAAAAATATGAATTGCAACCTACAAGTTTTTTGGCAGATTTATATTTATCATGTCCTGCTTGATGCAAATTCTCAATTTCAAATTTTTATTCCAAATAATTTTCGAATTATGTGTAAAAAACGTCAAAAGGATGGTCTAAGGACTGGGATATAATGTTCAAAATCATAATTAAAAAAAAAAAAAAATTTTTTTTTACTCATTTTATTGAAACATTTGGACTGTCAATAGTCCAAACATATTAAGCGAGATAAATGTATCAATTGGCAAGAAGCAATACATTAATAGAAGTGAAATAGTCATTCTGTAGCATTCTAACAATCGAGAATACAGCTTCAATATGGAAACAGCCTTAAAATAGGTTCTTTTTAAAATAATTAATTTCTCGGAAACTAAAAATTATAATTTCGTTAAAATTTAGATTTATTCTTACTGAATGGTGTAGAATCTATTTATGGTGTCAAACTTGTGCATTGTTATTTAAAATAAAACAAAGTTTGGCTTTGTTTTGATATGTAGATGCTCCTTAAGCAACTTTATTTCCATTCGTTTGGTACCAGTAACTTTCTTCTACAATAATTTGTTGAAGAATTAGTAGGAGGTCCCACGTCTGCACACTCATTGTGTACATGTAAACGAACTATATATGCTACACATTACATATTCAAGAAGAAATTTATGGTAAAGCTCAATATGATATGTTTAGTGTAGTGTAGCATTTTAAAATGCACTGAAACCGATTTTCTAACTGTTTTGTAACGGAATTTCTTTATTTATCCCTTTACAGGAAGGATGAATGCACTCCATATTCTAGTAGACCAGGCAATAGAGACCGTATAGGGGCTCTACCTAGCAAAATTGATGGTGGTTCTGGAAAACGCTTTTTAACTTTTCACCAAATTATCTCCCGGCAACCCCCGAAGTTTTGGTAAAATTTTCCTCAAAATAGGTTTTTATTAAATACACTGGCAGAAAAAAATCCCAACACCAAGAAAGACTTGTGTTAGATAAACGAAATTTGGTAGGCATGTCTATACATCTGAAAGATGACATCGATTGAAATTTCGCGTTTCGCGCATAAGTGTGGCGCTAGTGGCGCCACTCAGAACTTGCAGATCAGGTTTACTTTAAATGCGTGCTGTAAAGTTCTTGGGCATTATTTAGCTACGAAACGTGACGTATTGAGTTGATGTTAGCCAAGAATGCCTTTAACAAGACGAAGAAGCCACTGTCAACAGCTCCCCGAGTTGGAACGAGGTCGCATATTCGGGCTACGAGAAGGTGGATTTTCTTTCCGCGATATTGCAGAAACACTTGGCTGGAATGTATCCACTGTGCATGATTGTTGGAAACAGTGGTCAAGGGATGGTGCTGCCTCAAGAAGGCCGGGTTCCAGGCGGCCACGTGCACTCCTGAGTGGGAAGATCACCATATTTGGCGTACGACTGTGGCGCATCGTACTGCGTCTGCGGCAGAAATTCGAGCTGTAGTTGGTACCACAGTGACACAACGAACTGTTAGAAATCGGTTACTTCAAGGACAGCTCCGAACCAGGCGCCATGTAGCGTGCATTCTACTGACTCCAAACCATTGCCGTTTGCGACGTCATTGGTGTCAATCCAGAGCTCATTGGAGGACGGAGTGGAGATCTGTTGTGTTTTCTGATGAAAAAGAAACACAACAGATCTCCACTCCGCCCACCAAAAAATTAAATTTTGGGAAATCGCGAAAAACTTCTAATTGCGACCTCGTGCATCGAATACCTCCTAATTTTTTTGTACTTATAACTAGTTGCTCTATGATTTGAAGATGGCCATGGTTCTTAGTCTTTATATAGTACCTTATTGTAATGCCTTTGCAAGCGCACTTAGATAGACTTAAAAAACTTCCAAGGTGAAAATGTTACTTTTCTGGATGTTTCATAGTAGGAAAAATACATGGACGGTTTCTTGAAGGAGATGTTTGAGATATGAACTTCAAAATAAAGTTATCTTATAGAGTTTTGTATTTGCCTGAGAAAAAAAAAAAAAAAAAAAAAAAAAAAAAAAAAAAAAAAAAAGGTTAGTGCAAGCGCCATGCGTCTTGCATTGGCAGAATTGAATATTTCAGGTTCTTTTTCTGGTGAGTGCACTTTGAGAGAACCCGAAATGCCTAGGTTTATGCCTGGGAATAAAAATTAATAAAAATATAGAAATAAAGAAATTAAATAGAAATAAAGAATAATATTAATAAAGAAATATAGAAAGTGATTCTGCATTTTGGACTTAAATTTTAATCTTCTTTTGCGTGTATTCTTTACTTAATTAGTTTATATGAATAGAACAGGTAAAAAACGTTAAACAAAAATAGCAACAGGTCGCTGAGAAATGAAGGAAAATTACTGTGATAGTACCTGTTACGCTAGTTGTCCGTTCGTCTACGCCTGCGTAGGGATAAAGCTAGTTTTTGTTGCCAACTCCCTAGTGGATAAGGCGAGTTTTGAAACCAAACAAATATTTTAATAAAGCAGAAATAAAAGATAAAAATATTTTTTTTACAGATTATAATGTTTTTTCGGTGCAAGTTTAACAATAGAATAGATTGATCTAGAAAACTGGATTTTTTAAATTTTGGATAAGGCGAGTTTTGAAACTCACGTCCTCAATTGTATAATTGTAACGCATGAAAGTAATTTTCAACTTGAATAACAAGCATTTTCGTATATTTCAAACTTGTGTGAAACCCACAGAGCAACATTTGACGGATCTGATAGTGATCAAATTGACAAAAGTGAATCTGTGCCCTCGGCTGCAGTCATTGACATTGACATTGAAATCCACCGTAGTGGAGATTTCTTTGGGGCCTATATCAACTATGGCTGTTCGCCTCGAATGATCTTTTATTATTATACACAAACACTAACCACAATTTTATGTACTTTTTACATTACATACAAGGACGAGATAGTCACAAGGAAATTTACAACACAGAGGAATAGAACCGGGAGCTCCACAAAGAGTGTGTAATAAAGACAACGGGAGTCTAACCCGCAGACCTCCTACGCTCTCGGCTGCAGTCAAGCGGAGAAGAAGAACTTAAAATTATTCCTCTACTTAGTGCATCAAGTGCCGCGGCGCATGTTCCCAGGCAACCCCCGCCCCTTCCCGTTAATCCTACGTCATAAAGCGATATGTCTTATTTATTGCAAATTTTGTCTACTTTCTGAATTTCTAGATACTTTTCCTCTAAAATAATAAGAAAAATTAATTAAAAAAATGGGAGGAGTAGGCACTTTATCAAAATTTGGGGAGGAGGGCTCGGGGGAATTTTTACTCGGAAGTTAATAATTCGGATTCAGCGACCAAAAAAATATAAAGTAAGACTTATGGGAAAAGTTTGGAAGGGAGACGTGAGATCGAACATAAACGATGTGAGTGGTTCAACGGAATTGCGCAAACTAGTGCACGCAGCATCGCGGAGCATGTTCCGCGGCAGCCCCCCCCCCCCCCCGCCTGCCCGTTCATCCTACGCCATAATGTCATGCATCTTATTTGTTGCAAATTTTGTCTACTTTCTAAATTTATGGATACTTTTTTCCCTAAAACAATAAAAAAAATGAATTTTTTAATAAAAACCTATTTTAGTGACATTTTACCAAAATTTGTAAGGGTTGCTGGGAGAAATTTTGGTGGAAAGTTACAAATTCGAATTCAGCGATCCAAAAAACATAAAGTAAGTCGATTTTCAGAACTACCATTAATTTTGCCAGGTAAAATCCCCTATTGCCAGGACTATACACAAACAATGTTGTATTGCACTTCACTAACGTGTATAAATTATAATATATTTTATATAGATAAACTTAATGAAAATACATTTCAAACGATTACAAATTCGTAAGTTATATTCAAACGATTTCTATTCATAGTTCATAATGCTCATTTTACATTTTGTGTGTCCCTGTAAAAGAGCTATGTATGGTACGCATTTAAATTTTAATAGGAAATGTTCTATATAGTAAAGCTTAATATATATACCATGCTCATGGTATTGTAAGTTCATTTACGATAATTCGAGCAGGGCCGGATGTACAGCCTGATAAATGGTCAGACAAACCGAAGTCACTAAAACTTTTCAACTTTGTTGAAACATGTTAAAAAGAATAAAGAAAAATGTATGCATACATTCCAAACATAAGTCATTAGAATCGGGATAAAAATAAAGATAGACAAGGTACATAAAATAAAAAAAAATAAAAAATAAACATGGTACACCCTGTAATTAATATCGCAAAAATCTAATTGAATCAGGATCATTGATACTGAAATAATTTCAAGGTGCTAATCAGCGTGTATTTTAATAAATTTTATATTAAAACATTAAAATCACGCTGTGAACACCTGTTTCCCCAGGGTGTTGATATCGATGATCCATCAAGTACCCTAGAAGATGACTTTGAAGATAAAGTCGAAATGTCGGGTATGTTTAATTCTGTTTTTAATGTTTTAATCTCATCTATAATAAAGTATACGCTGAGTATAAACTTCTAACTATTTTAGTATCAATTTTACAAACATAAGTCCAGTTTTTATATTAGCATCATTTAATTCAATACAATATTTATGGTGCAACAAATAATTCATGAAACTATCATCAGGTCTGTGAGCATAATTTAAGTGGAACATTAACATAAAGTTTGCATAAAGATTTTTAGCTGACAGGCTGTTAAAATCTGAGGGCTATTGTGCTCGGAGGTTCTGTATGTACGTACGTATGTATGTATGTACGTAACGCGATATCTCATGATAGATATATCCGATTTGCTTCAAATTTTGTAAATAGGATCATTATGATAAGGCGCTTCCCTGATTAGTTTTGGGTGTTCATTGGTTAAGTATGGAGAGGGGAATAAGGCGCTAACCCTCCTTAGTTTAGATAAATTGGTTTTTCATGCAGAATTATCTGATTTGCGTCAAATTTAGTATACCGGTTTATTCTGATAAGGCACTTCCCTGATTAGTTTTGGTTGTTAATGGGATAAGTATCAAAAGGGCTGGGTGCGGGGGATGGCTATTAACCATCTGTTAATTTAGGTTAAATGGGTTTTTTTATGCAGAATTATCCGATTATCTTCAAATGTGATATACTGGTTTATTCTGATAAGGCGCTTCCTTGATTAGATTTGGAGGTTCATTGGTTAAGTATAAAGTGTAAACGGTTTTATAAGCGCCTTAATTTACAGAAATCGGTTTTTCATGCAGAATTATCTTGGTATACCGGTTTATTCTAATAAGGCGTTTCCTTGGTTATATTTGGAGGTTCATTGGTTAAGAAAAGGGGGTGAACGGGTTTATAAGACCCCTTAATTTAGAGAAAAAGGTTTTTCATGCAGAATTATCTTCGTATACCGGTTTATTCTGATAAGGCGCTTCCTTGATTAGATTTTGAGGTTCATTGCTTAAGAATAAAGGGGGGGGGGGAAATGGGTGGAGATAAACCCTCTTGATTTAGCTAAATGGTTTTCTCAGGCGATTTAAACGATTTGCTCCACATTTCTTATATGGGTTTATTCTGATAAGGTGCTTATCTGATTGGATTTGGAGATTCATTAGTTCTGTACAAAGGCGAAAAATGTGGCAGCTGCTACCTTTTAACTTATCTAAATGGGTATTTCATGCAGAATTATCCGATTTGCTTCAAATTAGTTATATTTGTTTAATCCTATAAAGCGCTTCTCTGCCTAGTTCTAGAGGTTCTTTTTTCTCATTTGGACTATAATAGGTTTGCATTGTAACAAAAAATGCTGTTATTTTTATTATTTTTATTTTTTACCGTTTTGTCGAAAAAGAGTGAGTTTTATTTTATGAATAATAGACATAAATAAGAGTATTATATACAATTAGTATGAATATCCTGTGATCTGAATGCAATCACTTTAGCTGGGCATTTTTCTTTTTATTGTAAATTTTAATATAAATAATATTTCATGACTTGAGTGAATTCTAGCACTATGCTAAATAAGTTAAAATCAATATAAACATATTTATTAATATGTTTATATTATCAATTTAAATATATACTACAAATTTGCAATACTTTTAAGAAAACTATAATTTTCGTAGAATGATCCATTGTTGTAACACTTACAACTTTAATTCCAAAAAAGCTGAACTAATTTACTAGCTATAAAAATCAGTACTCATCCATTTATAATCACTTGAACACAACAAAATTTTAAATGCTGCCTTATTTAATTAATATAAAGAAAATTTCGTGTAATCATTAAACGTATTTATTTTTATTAGAAGCGGAAATGATATTGTGAAAAGTATCCTTTCTAATTCTCACTGGCACAACAAAATACAATTATGGGCATTCAGGATTCCAATATCTGCTTTTAAATCGATATTAACAAGAGTGCTTTGTCATGTATTAACAACACTTTACTCTTAATGCAATTACGTGCACGCTTCTGAGAACATATTGCTGTAGGGAGGGATTTATTAATGTCTAAGAAGATCTTGCCCTTTGGTTATTAGAGTGTCAGAATGTACAAACTTATTACAAACGAAGTTACCAAGGTTCAGTGATCATGATAATAGATTTCTGACAACAACTACTGTGCGTTACGTAGTTAAACATGTACAATGTAATAAAATATATTCTTTAACATAAAAAGCTCTCAGTAACACAAATTGCATATCATAATTTCTCAAACATATATTGTAAAATATTTAATAATTTTCGAAATAAACATTATAAGTCATAAACTAAATTTGCCAAGACTTATTTAAATATTTTATGAAACATTAACATAAACAGAATTTAAAAATATTTAAAAATGGTATATGACGATTTATGAATAAGGTTTGGTTCAATATGGTAAATTGCATTAAAAATACCGAATAAAATTAAATTGAAATAATAATTTGAATAGTCCTATTGTATACATATCATTATTTACTATTATCCATTTTTAACACTAAAAATTATTAAGAATTAAGATTGTTTGTCTGTCCGTGCTCTAACTATCGTATATATACTAGGATACGCAAGAAAATATTACATGTTATTGAGGTTTAGTATGTAATAATTGAAAATGAAGTCTGTAGCATTTATAGTTCGTTCAGAGGGAGAAACAAAATAATTCCGTTACTTTATGGTCTATAGAAAATACGGCATGCGGAGCATTTTATTGATGTTACACTATTTGAAACACAATGAGATTAATATGTACAGTACAATTGAGATGGATTAAAACATGCTTGCTCTGGAATAAAAAGCATTTATAGTTACGTTACAGGAACGAGCAAAATAACACCATTACATTTTGATTTATGAAGAAAAATCGTCTGCAGTGCATTTTATTGATGTTATTGTTGGAAACAAGTAATATCTTTTCATCTGTCAGAAATTAACGACCAGTGAATGATAAAAAAACTTTAATTGGTATCATTATAAAATACATTCAAGAAAATAATCACCAATGAAGATTAATGACAGAAATAAACCCCCCTTTTTCTATCATCATAGAAGAAAGGAATAAGTAATTGACTACTAATATCAACACATCTCAGAAAAACCAAGGATTTCATTCACTTATAAAATGTTTAATTATCTATTGACTTATCGAACAGTGTTTTACACAATCATATACACAAACTTTATTAGGACTCTAAGAAACTTAACGTTATTTCTTGTATATTGTATGAATAATATGTTTTTCTGCTCACTTTAGAAATGTAACCCAGTAATGCAAGGTTCATTGTTGGTTTCGCTCCCTATCAATGTATAATCTGGAGTTAAAGATATTTCATTTTCTTTAACAAGATGCGGTTTATGCTACAGTAGTTGTAACACAAATGGATTAAGGATTTTATTCAGTGGATTTACTTCAAAATACAAGTAGCAGACTACCAGGAAATGAGGAAATAAAGGGAAAGAGATTTTACTCGCTTATATGTTCTCGTATTTTTCTCAATATATAAAATAAGTGGAATCACTTGTACTCACGAAATGAAATAGTGGCAGCTTACACTAGTTTACCTACAGTTATTATGCTTAAAACTGAAGTGAAATACAACATGATTTCTATAGATTATAGATTGCATAAAATTTAACCTCCATTTATAGGGACACAAAATTACTCAGTTGCAGTATTGACTAAGATCGACAAAAGCTCGATGAGCTGTAGTATACAATTTTATTCTTGTCTAATTTTGGGTTGGGGTTGATTTTTGACGGCCAATTATCTACACGAGGGATATAGGCCCGGGGGGGGAGTGCCCTCCGTGGGGGTCTTCCTAAGGGAACCAAATCCGTATTAACGCATGGAAGATCCACGGCTCGAAGAAAACCACGAAAACTCCGAACGATTAGGCCGACGGGCGCGATTGGGATCGAACCCAGCACCTTCCGTCTACCAGCTTCGAGAGCAGAACCTCTCGGCCACCTTGTCTAATTTTGAGTACGTTAAAATGTGTGTGTAAAATTCATATGTCGAATAGACGGTTACATGAGAGATTTTGCACACATTAACGGATATGGACAACAAGTTCTCAGAGTGGATTTTAGTAGAGTTGTGCTTATTTTAGATTGTTTATTTAGAAACCTTATTTCATTCTATGAAAAAATGAAATATTTTTAAAATATTATGTTAATGTTTTAATGTACTTTGTAATCTATGTCTGATGCATGATTTTTCTTTCTTTTTTAGAGTTCAGTTATCTAGAAATAAAAACGAAACCATTATAAGATCTCTGGTGTGTTTGTCTGTCCATCTTTTCGAAAATAAAGAAGTGGAATGTTCAAACTTGGCAGAGTTATAAAGTCTACTGACCCACATATTTGTAGATTATTAGCCATTCCCAAATATTTTTATGAAATATTTAGGCTTCTAATTAAATACCTTCAACTGAGGTAACTTTGACCCAATAAGGTTCACTTTCGTCCAAGAGATAAAAAGGATTAAATTTGCTATACTTCTTACATCGTTTGCGTTATCGACAAAGTTTTGGTCCCAAAATATAGGTGTTAGCATTAGCTTGAGGCTCACAGCTCATTGTAAGTATTTCGCCAAGTTTCCACCCTGGTAGCATCAGTCAACCAAAAACGGGCTAAGACGGTAAAAATGTATCTCTCACAACTTATGTCTGCCAAGCTGTAAATTAATTCATTTGGACATTGATAAGTACGTGCTATAAAAAAGTCATTAGTGTAGATCACAAGGCCAAATGTAGGATTATGCGTTGTCTTTCCTGAGATAAAAAAGAAAATCGTTTTTCTAAGTCAGGATAAATTTGGTCCAGCATTTCGGGTAACATTGATCCAACAAATTATCATTTAAATTTTTTTATATACTAGCTGTCAATGTATAAAAAATGTTATACTGAAAGAGGAGCTTTTTCTCGTTTTGTTGAATTTAAACAATGATGTTTTTGAGATAAAGTTTTTATTTCTTTTTAGTACACTTAAGAAAATAAACATTTTTTTCATATAGAAACAATAATTTTGCTGAACATTCATCCAGTGTATTGGTTCCAACTGAACCAAACAAGAAAGCTATCGACAAAGATAACTGCAACAATGGAAATTTTACACTTGTGCTGTTTAATGGTAATATCTATACAGGAAGGATTACTTTGAAGTCAAATCAGGGTTGCGTTGTTGACTGCATGGAAAAGAAGTCAAAGGGTTGACGTTGGCCAGAGCGACAGCACTCGATGGTATATGAGTGGAACGATATTGTTGTCAAAATTAGTCCACCTAAACTTCAGTCTAAGAGAAAACAGTATTCACTTCCAGACCTGGACAATGCACGTTAAGCAATATTTAAGAGTCTTGTAAGAAGTTCTTTATTAAAATATATGTTAAATTGCTGTATTTCTACATTTTTACACTTCTTACCCTTTTCTCCCGTCTTTTTTAACAGAATAACATTGGTCCAAATCATGAGTATAACATAAGTTTAAACGCATGGGCCAGTGTTACACCAATTCCAGGTAACATTGGACAAAAACTTTCAAAAACACATTTTGGTTAAAAAAAAAAAAAAAATCAATGTCAAAAATTTTTTTGATAAAGGTGGGGTTTCATATGTTCATAGGAAACATTTTTTTAAATTAAAACTAGCAAAAACCATGCTTTGTTTGGATTCGCGAAGCATTACTTAATAAGATAAATATTTGAAAGTAAAATATTTTTTAATATTATTTTTGCATCTTTATTAAGCAAAACCGTTATTTTATGTTTTGACGCATTTTAATTATTTTAATTTTAGAAATGTAAATTCAGCCAAATAACTATGAATTTCTTTGGAATTTTTTATTTCTGATATAAGACTGGTATACACGGGGGATAGCGTGTCCCAGTCCCAAGATCATACGAGCCCATTTGCTCCTGCTCGGAAGTACCCGAGAGCCAAACCCCGCGACGCGTCCCGAAGGTCGCCACCAGGCATGACCCATCAACTCAGCCCACACAGAAGCTCCGGTCAAACCGGCGCACTACCCAGCGCACGGCACGCCGGTTATTCCCAAAAGAGAGATGAATTGGTCGCATACGACAATCCTCACCACCCAGCTAGAAGAGCCAAATAGTCCATTATCTTTTTTCCCGACCCGGTACGCCCCGAAGCCCGCAGGAACCGAACACTTACGAAGGAGACGGGCCCACGAACCTACACGAGGTTTTACGATATATGACTAGTATAAATATAAATATTTTCGAAGCAAAATTTTACAAAATATTTTTAAATTTTCAACTAAAAGCTCTTTTAAAGATGTTTTTACATTTTACAATAACCTCTGGTGGTTTTTCAAATGGTTTGAAATAAGTATGATTCCAATCTTTGTAATCCTCATCAGATAATCTTTAATAGCAATCTTAGAATAATATATTCGAAGAGAGGCTTGAAGAAAGTTATTTTTCAAAATCATATTTTCTGGAAAAACATTTGAAAGCTGCCCTGGTTGATACTCTCGTAAGGAAATTTTCTATTGAATGCTAAACCTTGAAGGGTGTTTACTCTCGACAACGCTACGTACGTTAAGCCCACTGATGTCTCTTTATCCCCAATATCTACGACTGCTTTATCTTATGTTAAACCTTGGGATTTATGAATTGTAACTGCAAAGGTTAACTGCAGAAGAAATTGTTTTCTTGAGCAACTTATATTTCCATTTTCCAGAATATTGGTGGAATCGGAACGTGGCCATTCTCATAAGTTGAATTACTGTAGTTTTAAAGTTTAACCATGATTATTCGCGGCATCTGGTCTAGTGGCACGTGATTTTCTTCATAAATAATATCTGCAACATAGCCTAAAGCCCCATTTACTAAATCTTCTTTGGTCCACACATTAGAACGTAACATTACTCTAGATCAAATTGATAAAGTAAGAAATGATTCAAGTCCGATTGTCATTTCAGAATTGGCCAAGTTTGCTTTAGTACAATTTTAAAGAGCTTGAATCAAGGCATCAGGTTGAAACTGTTCTTTTAATTTTTCATTATTATATTCTTTTATGTCTTTATTCGTTGAAAACAGCCTAATTCATCTTTAAATAAATGCTGTTCGCTTTCTGAAAGAGACTGTAAGCCTCGATTCATTAATATTTCATACTCTTCAATAGTGTATTCTCCATTGCTAATTCGATCAAGTATGCTACAAAATATTTGTTGAGTTTCATGTTGTCGGAAAAACGATGATAAAAACTGTAGGTAGTTGTTTCATATCTCCAAATAGATGTAAGAACATTCCACCAAAAGGTTCATCTTATTTCGATGGCTCAGCACTACGTAATTGTAAATCTATTTTTTGGAAAAGACTGCATCCAATGATACTCATTTCATCTATAATTATGAATTTAAAATTTCGAAACTCCTCCTGAAGTTGACCAATCGAATATGGAATAAGATCTCTTAGCTTCTGATTTAGTCCCAATAAAAGTTTTGAATGAATCGTTGATCCATTTGTATTGACTGCTGCAACACAAGTTGGTCTATAATTTCAACAGCAATTGAAAAGAATATGGACCAAATGTTTCATTTAATCTAGTAGTGAAGTAATGTATTTAAGTACTTTTTTCCAGAAGGAGCTTTTCCATGGACAACTTCTTTTTATTGGCATTTCTCGCCTGTGACCTTGCAATAAATTGAGCTGTTCTTAAAAATATTTATTATTTTTTTTTCTGTTCAGGGGAAAAGACGAAATTTGCCAATTTAGAAGGAACAGTGTACAACCACTTTTCTCACTCTCTTTCACCTTTCCATTTTCAAAAAAATCTGTAATTTCTTAAGCAAATCTTCCCTTTGAATGGTAAGCCAATTATAGTTTATATCAATGTCCCTTCTGCAAAAATCTAATTTATCCCGTGCATTATTTTGTCTTGAAGTGACATTCATCCAGTCAAATGGTTGATCTATTTCAGTAGATTCTATTTCTTCAAATTCTTCCCCATCTTCTAAATTTTGCAACATATATTCCTAATCTAATCTCTGAATTTCATTATGCCAAAATGCTGTTCATGTATAACTTTCCATGAAGTATCATTTGGATTCATAATTTAATTCATTGGAAGGAAAATCACGCCAACGAATATGCAAAATAATTTGTTGCTCATAGAAATCCTCATTATTTACATTATTAGTATCATATTTAAATTTCGGTATAATTCTGGGGATAAATGTTTTTTTTCTGATACCGAAATTTTCACCGCGTTTATAAACCTTTGGAAATAATTCAGCAAGAACATATTTTTAAATCTCTCAGAGTATTGCTCGTACTTTTCCAAAATATTTGAAACGGGTATGTTTCCATCCTCCTTATTAATATCTAATTGTTCCCATGCGTACCTTGCTAAATTAATGGTGACAAATTGACGAAATGACTTATATAAAAGACATCTCATTAACACCCAAAATATTTCTTGGGCAGAATAATCGCGTTCAGCGCACATTTTTATTAAAATCTTCTGAATTATCTGCTGAACATTGATATTATCGCGCGACTCTTGAACTGTTTGCCTGACGAAATCTTTCATTCCTGCTGATCTGGGTTCACCTTTGCTAGCATATTTAGCAATATATTTTAGAACTGCGTAAATGGAAAAGACTGCTTGAGAATCCGTGTTCGCTCGCCAAATTTATAAAATTTGTGCTCTATGACTGTTTAACAAAGGACTACTTCTGTTTGAAATGTATTCGGATTCATTAGTAAGGAACTGAATTTTACTTTCGTGAGAACATTCTTTGGAAAATTTGAAACGGAATGTGACTTCAGAAAAATCTTTTTTCTTTCTCTTACAATAAGCTTTAGAACATTTATGCATTTGTACTGCATGTATTAAGTTATTATAGTCAGCAGCTTCATCAGGCACATCCGTAAATGAAATTTAGATGGATGTATATCATAAAATTGACTAGAATCTGGCTGACAAGTCAATATGTATTCGTCAAAGTATTTTACAATATTACGTATCATTTCATCATCATTTGAACTAAGATTGTTTACACCAGGAGTATCTTCAAACCAGAAAAATTCATGCATGTGAGGACTGTAAGCATTTGGTGAACTTTCTTTTTAATGTAAACAGTAATAGAAGATATATTATATATTATACTTGTTTAAATAAATAAAGTTCATGCTTACTTTTCTCAGTAGCGCAGGTTTGGCTTGTAGTAAATAAAGGCATGACCATCAAATAAATAATGCAGCAACACCTTTCACACAATATATACATTTATCTCGACAAAACAGCAGACATCACCTTTACATAACACAATCAACACTCAACTACAAATAACATCATAGAGTCTCTTGGAATGTCTATATACTAGCAGAAGCCATGCTTTGTTTGGATTCGCGAAGCATTATTTAATAAGATAAATATTTGAAAGTATCAATATTTTTTATATTATTTTTGCATCTTTAAAGCATGAACGTTATTTTATGTTTTGGCGCATTTTAATTTTAGAAATGTAAATTCAGCCCAATAAATAAGAATTTCCTCGGAATTTTTTATTTATGATATAAGACTGGTATAAATAAAAATATTTCCGAAGTAAAATTTTACAAAATATTTTTAAATTTTCAACTAAAAACTTTTATAAAGATGTTTTTACATTTTACAATAGCCTCTGGTGGTTTCTCGAATGGTTTGAAATAGGTAGGTTTTCAATCTTTGTAATTCACATCAAATAATCTTTGATAGCAATCTTAGAATAATATATTCGAAGAGAGTTTGAAGAAAGTTACTTCTTCAAAATCCTATTTTCTGGAAAAACATGTGAAATCTGCCCTCGTCGATACTAAGAATTATTAACTGTAAAACGTTTCATTCTAATTTCTTCTTTTTTTCTGCATGTTAGCATACGAGAATTTTTGATAGTGTAGAATCTCTCGTAAGGAAATTTTCTATTGAATGCTAAACCTTGAAGGGTTTTCACTCTCGACAACGCTACGTGCGTTAAGCCAACTGATATACCTTTATCCCCAATATCTACGACTGCGTTATCTAATGTTAAACCTTGGGATTTATGAATTGTAACTGCAAAAGCTAACTGCAAAGGAAATTGTTTTCTTGAGCAATTTATATTTCCATTTTTCCAGAATTTAGTTAGTGGTGGAATTGGAACGCAGCCATTCTCATAAGTTGAATGACTGTAGTTTTCAAATTTAACCATGATTATTCGCGGCATCTGGTCTGGTGGCTAGAGATTTTCTTCATAAATAATATCTGCAACATAGCCTAAAGCCCCGTTTACTAAACCTTTTTCGGTCCACAAATTAGAACGTAACATTACTTTAGACCCAATTGATAAAGTAAGAAATGGTTAAAGTCCGTTTGTCATTTTAGAATCGGCCAACTTTGCTTTAGTACAATTATGAAGCGCTTGAATCAAGGCAACAGGTTGACGCAGTTCTTTTAATTTTTCATTATTCGATTCTTTTACGTCTTTATTCGTTGAAAACAGCCTAATTGCATTTTTAAATAAATGCTGTTCTCTTTTTGAAAGAGACTGTAAGCTTCTAATCATTAATAATTCATGGTCTTCAGTAGTGCATTCTCCACTGCTAATTCGATCAAGTATGCTACAAAATATTTGTTGAGTTTCATCTTGCCGGAAGGATGATGATAAAAAAAAAATATTTTTGAATAGCCGAAGAAAATAATAATTGTACTTCCAAAAGAAACTCACTTCCTTAATTTTTGTCACTGTAAAGAGGCCTCTCGTTTACTGGAGGTAGTTGTTTGATATCTCCAAATAGATATAAGAACATTCCACCAAAATGTTCATCTTGTTTCGATGGCACAGTACTACGTACTCGTAACTCTATTTTTCGCAAAAGACTGCATCCAATCATACTCATTTCATCTACAATTATGAATTTATAATTTCGAAACTCCTCCTGAAGTTGACCAATCGAATATCGACTAAGATCTTTTAGCTTTTGATTTAGTCCCAATAAAAGTTTTGAATGAATCGTTGATCCATTTATATAGACTGTGGCAACACCAGTTGCTGCAAGCAATTGAAAAGAAGATGGACCAAATGTTTCATTTAATCGAGCAGTGAAGTAATGTATTTAATTACTTTTTCCATAACCTGCTTTTCCTTGGACAACAATTCTTTTTATTGTCATTTCTCGCCTATGACCTTGCAAGAAATTGAGCTGTTCTTCAAAAATACTTATTACTTTTTTCTATTCATGAGAAAAGACGAAATTTGCCAAATTAGAAGGAACAGTGACACAACCATTTTTTTCAGTCTCTTTTACATTTTCATTTTCAATAAAATTCTGTAATTTATTAACCGCTTAACCTACAATTTACTTTTAACAGCTCCACGGTTTGTCAAATCCATAGCTACCACTAAAATTTAATAGAAATTTTCGCCTTGTTTAATCATGGACTTTCGACGATTAAATTAAACTATATTTACTTTGAAATTTTAGTGGTAAGAAGAATTTATTTTTGGCTCGATCATCGTACGCGAGCTACGCCCGTCATTGTAGGTTAAGGGGTTAAACATATCTTGACTTTAAATGGTATGGCAGTTATACCTTATATCAATGTCCCTTCTGCCCAAATCTAATTCATCCTGTGCATTATTTTGTCTTGAAGCGACATTCAACCTGTCAAATGGTTGATCTATTTCAGTAGATTCAATTTCTTCAAATTCTTCCTCATCTTCTAAATTTTGCAACAGATATTCCAAATCCAATCTCTGAATTTCATTATTCTCAAAATGTTGTTCATATGTATAACTTTCCATGAAGTATTATTTGGATTCATAATTTGAAAATCACGCCGAGGAATATGCAACATAACTTGTTGCTTATAGAAATCTTCATTATTTAAATTATTGGTATCATATTTCAATTTCGGTATAATTCTGGGGATAAATGTTTATTTTTTTTCTGATACGGAAATTTTCACCGCGTTTATAAACGTTTGTGAAATAAGTCTGCAAGGACATATTCTCACTGGGCGTTGCTCGTAATTTTTTAAAATATTTGAAAGGGATATGCTTCCATCCTCCTTATTCATATCTAATTGTTCCCATGCGTTCCTTGCTAAATTAATGGTAACAAACTGACGAGATGACTTATACAAAGGCCATCCCATTAACACCCAAAATATTTCCTGGGCAGAAAAATCACGTTCAGCACACATTTTTATTAAAATCTTCTGAATTATCTGCTGAACATTGATATTATCGTGTGATTCTTGAACTGTTTGTCTGATGAAATCTTTCATCCCTTCTGATCTGGGTTTACCTTTGCTAGCATATTTAGCAATATATTTTAGAACTGCGTGAATGGAAATGACTGCTCTGGAATCCATGTTTGCTCGCCAAATTTAAAAAAATTGTGGACTATGACTGTTTAAATAAGGACTATTTCTTTTTTAAATGCATTCGGGTTCATTAGTAATTAACTGAATTTTACTTTCGTGAGAACATTCTTTGGGAAAATTTGAAACGGCATGTGACTTCAGAAGAATCTTTTTTCTTTCTCTTACAATAAGCTTTAGAACATTTCTTCATTTGTACTGCACGTATTAAGTGATTATAGTCAGCAGCTTCATCAGCACATCCGTAAAATTAAATTTAGATGGATGTATATCATAAACTTGATTAGGATCTGACTGCCAAGTCGATATGAATTCTTCAAAGTATTTTGCAATTTTACGTATCTTTTCATCATCATTTGAACTAAGATTGTTTACATTAGGAGCATCTTCAAACCAGAAAAGACCATCCACTTGAAGACTACCTCTATGTTGAAACTCAATACGAAACCAAAAGTCATTGACTTTGAGATATTTCTTGAAAAAATGTTCCATAAAAAAATCCAACCGCTTATGATAAAAGTAAGCAACGATTAAAGGATTACAATTGAACAATTTTGATTTTCTGATGAATTCATAATTTTGGTTACAATTAGTGTAAACATAGTCTGCATCAATAATGCAATAAATTTCAGGCCAGTATAAATCAGCTGCACTAAGTGTAATGAAAACAGTAGGAGTTCCCAATTCCTCAACCATGTCTAACAACTCTCGTGATCTGATAAACCAATAAGATCTCGATGATCCTAAATTAGCATTGAAAGATAAAATCGACTTGTACAATGTAGGATCTTTCTGCAACCGTTCCTGGAGTTTTTCTACTGTTTCAACATCACGTAGGGGAGATTTTTTTTTAATACAAATAGTTCCATTTTGTAATGCTGTCCAACGCATTATGCTATTGAAAGCAAAAAATCTAAATCTTGGATGCTGTGCAAATCTTCCATCGTCATATGTCATGAAAATTTTAAAGTATTCTTTTGGTGTGATTTTACTAAATCTAGCATCTCAAAGATCACCTTTTCCTGTTGGAAATAACGTAGGAAAAGTTCTACAAATATATCCATCACATGGAAATTCATTTATATGCTTAGTATGTATCTGAGGCCAAGGAATGACACTGCATCCATCATTTCCTTCTTTAATACCTAATATACTATTTATTGCCTCTGGATTACATCTGAAAGTCACATTTGGGGCTCCGCATTCATATATATTATTTGTCCATGGACATTGATCGTCTACAGGATTCAAAGTTTTTTCAACTGATGGTAAATAAATCTGCTGTT
This sequence comes from Maratus speciosus, assembly GCA_963932465.1. NCBI lineage: Eukaryota > Metazoa > Arthropoda > Arachnida > Araneae > Salticidae > Maratus > Maratus speciosus. The sequence goes on along the minus strand of OZ010786.1, from coordinate 46,716,102 downwards.
GCTCTTGACTGAATGTTATTCGCTGAAAAATATTTTCATTTTCGGGTAAACTTTGCAAATTATTTTCATCAATAGTAATATAATAATATCAAGTATTATTTTCCTTTAGATATTCTAAAGCAGACTTAACGTTTTCACGATTTACTATAAAATCTTTGATTTTTTCGCCATCTTGTCTTCTAATAAAGATGTACTATGATATAGTATCTATGGAATGAGGTAATAAAGTGCAAAATTCTGTAATATCTTGATGAAAATTAATAACTTGCCCAATGTATCCAAGCTGACCACCTTTAATGCGACAAACAGTAATAACTGGATGAACTTGGGTAATTAATTGCTCCTTCCCGAAAGTTAAGTTCTTCAATATTTCCGGTTGTGGATCTGGATCCGTAATATTAGCTACAGAATATATATTTAGTCCATTATTTACTATACATTTATGGCAATTCTTACAAGATCCATCAGACTGAATATGCATGTCAAATCAACGTCGATTACAAATTTTACAAAAATATAATTAAAATTTTTTTTGTGCATATTCGAAACTTAAAGCATATTTCCGAGCTCATGCATTATCTATCAGAAGAGATTCGTCATGTCGTTGTTTTTTTGCGCTGGAATCTAGTCTCTTGCCTTAAAACTAAATCATGTTCGCGTTTTCTTCGACCAGTAAGTGTATGTTTTTTTGGCATTCTTTATAATAGAACTAATATCTTCCATAAATTGTTTTTAAACGGCCAACATATTAAAAATAATACTAATAGTAATTACTTCTTAATAGTAAATATGTTTCATTTGGTTAAATTTTCAACCTTCGAATTCGAATAACACTTTATATAACGAATTTAACATTTAATTTTATTTGTTTACAATTTTTTTGTTGCCACGTTATAAAAAAAAATCATAATATAATTCTTTTAAAATGCGTAAGTTTCGTCTGGGTAAATTCTTTTAGATAATAAGTTGTGTATTTGAATTCTTAACACTAAAAAATACTAAATTTAATTAAATAATTGAATTTTCACAAATTTTAATTCATTAAAAATATGCTATAATTTTCCTTAAAAAAGTATTTTAAAAATTTCACAAAAGAAATCGTGAAACTATTATATGATTAAAAGGAATGAGAGCCAAAATATGCACCATCTCCAACCAATCTCAATAAAGTATTCTATTGAAATGTATATTTTCCTCTCAAATAACATACATTTTAATATAAGAAAGTTTAATGTAAGTAAAGTTTTAAGCTGTAGCCGGTATTACGATAATTCTTTTACCATACATATTACGTATGCCACGCTGCAATATTAAAAAGCTGTAGCCGGTATTACGATAATTCTTTTGCCTCACATGCAAATAAATAGAGATATGCATATTATGTATGCCACGCTGCAATATTAAAAAGCTCCAGCGGGTATTACGATAATTCTTTTACCTCAGATGCAAATAATTAAAGATCATTTAATTCCGCTTAATTATAATAATTTCTTTTAGATAAACGCAAACATTTTATCATAAACTCCCACAAAACTTTTTTTCTACTTATTCCTTATTCCAAAGATACAGCTTAATCGTCTGCTGCCATAGTAACATGATAAATTAAATTTTATTAAAAAAATGAGCAGTAGTTGAAAAATATTTTACTAAATCGAATAGTTATTTTTAATTTTGGTTTTAGAATTAAATTCAGGAACTCCCGTGCGTCGGATTAAACAGGGTTAAATAAAAAAAATCGGGTTAAATAAAAAAAAAAAACAGTTTTTGAGATATCTTGGCGGAAATATGAAAATATATTTTAGTTACTTAATCATGATTCTACCTATAAGTGCTAACTCCATGATTTCTTATTTTTTCTTCTGAAAATATAAGTGTTTCATTTATTTTCGCAAAATTGCGTTTGTAATTGAAAAGAATGTAAAATAAATTGATTATAATAATTCTTTTAAAGTTATTCTGTAAAAAAATAATATTGTGCAAATCTATAGATCATAATTTATATTTATATTTAATTCAAGTCAAAATACTGAATTTTTTTTTTGTAAAGTGTTCGACAAAATGTAATTTGTGTAGACTAGTAGAGGATTCGCTTCGCTCATCCTAATAAGTGAATGAACATTCTGAACATGCCATGAAACAGAGAAATTTTGGCCAAAATTATCCCAGTTGGCGGTAACTTGAATAAAAGCTTTTATTTGTTTATATTGTAAATTAACATTCGAAAGATCTCGTAACATCGGGCTAATAATATATATACACCGTATGCTCACTAAAGTCCCTTGCCAACTTCTTAACTTCGGAACGGTTGCTGCTATATTCATAAAAGTGGTGTTTAGGTATAGTAAAGTAGCCATGTGCTACTGAAAGAAACCACCCACGGCGCACCACCTGTTGAAAACTGCGGAGTTAGCATTCCTATCTTAAAAACGGAAAGAGCTTGGAAAGAAAGGTGATTTACAAAGTTGTAGAGCCTCATCGATTTAGTACAAAAAACAACCTTGTGGACATTAATGAGAAGAAAAGAACGATTAACACGTATATTTTCTTTTCGGGATTTTGCACACTGTGAAGTCACGAAACTTTAACAGAAGGAGTAATGATTATCTTTCGGACAAATGTGGATCCAAATGTGCATTGCAACTGACGGTGAGAAGTTTGAACATCTCAAGTAAACGTATATTGTTATAACTATTTGTTTTTTTTCTTTCTAAGATCGTTTTGTTATGTCACAGTGTAGGAAATCACGAAAAAACAAAGGCATCTTTTTACCTTTCTATTCTTAGCATTAATTTCCACAAGATGTCTTTCCGTACTAATTTGATGATGCTCTAGAACTTTGTAAATCACTCTTTTTCCCTATACCTTTCCGTTTTCGAGATAGGATTACTAACTCCGCAGATTCCCAACAGGTGTCGCCGTAGGCAGTATCATTCAGTAGCGCATGGCTACTTTACTATACCTAGATACCACTTTTATGAATATAGCAGCAGTCGTTTCGAAGTATTTGTGCATATATTGTATACACTATGACGCAAAAGTTTAGACAATGAAGAAATTCTTACATACTTTGAAAAATATTTATTCAATTTTCAAATCTCTGCTTGAAATTAATGTGCTGTACATATAAACAATATTTATAACAAAGAAAAGTGGAATTGTGCATATTGCAATAAATTAAATGGTAACAAAAATAAACTGCTGTCTCAAAAGTTTAGACACAAATTAAATAAAATCGAAATAAACAATTTTTAAAACCGGGTTGCGCATCCATGCTTATGTATTACGTCATATACACGAGATTGCATGGAAGAAACTAAATCTTGCATAGTTTGTGGATCGATATCGTACCATGCATTCTCAATAGATGTCTTAAGTTCCTTTTCAGAAGAGTATTGTCTAACGTTGCTATAAACTTTGCGACACATAATGCTCCAAAGGTTTTCTATAGGGTTAAGATCTGGGCTACATGCTGGCCAGTCGAGAACTCTTATATTATGGGAATTAAACCAAGATTTTGAATGTTTTGCAGTGTGAATTGAAGCATTGTCTTGCTGAAATTCCCACTGAGGACCCCCTAGAAGCTCAGCAAATGGCAGTAGGTTTTCTTCTAATGTCTGTGTATAATGCTGTGAAGTTTGACGACCACTGGTGAAGGTCAGAGATACTTGTCCATTATAGAAAAAGGCTGCCCAAACCATCACCGAGCCCCCTCCTTGTCTGCGACTAAAAAAACGTCGAGGTTCCTTCCGCAAGTCATGGCAATACGATAAACAACCATCTGGACCATCCAGATTCCACTTTTTTTCATCGCTAAATATGACTGACTGCCATTTCTCTCCATATGACATATGCTTTCAAGCCCACATAAGTCTTTGTAACTTATGATATGGTTTCAGAGCTGGTTTCTTCTGCATTTTGCTATAAACGATTGTTCCTTTTTCCAAAATTCGTCTACGAATCGTATCCTTTGATACAGAGAGTCCCGATGAGCTTTGAACTCCACGTACGCTCATTTGTTGAGTACTCGCTAGTCTTTGTATCAGGCGATCCTCTCGTACATTTGTCACACGTGGCCTCCCAGACCGACATTTTGCTTTATATTCGGAACCACTCGATAAAACTCGATAAATAGATTTTTTTGACCTATTAATAATAGCAGAAATTTCAGAAACGCTCTTCCCTTCACCTTTCAACTGCCAAATCCTTGAAACCTCATTCACGTGAATTTCTTTAGCTCTCGGCATGTCGACTATGAAGCGCAATCGTTTGCAGAACTTAAGTACTCCAAATTTGTGACATCATCGATTCTAAATTTGCATATGCCAGCGAATATTCAAAGAAATTTAGAATAGTGTCTAAACTTTTGCAACAAGCACATTTGAATTTTTATGAAAAAAATTAGTATTATAGCAAATAAAACGACTGTCTTTTGTACATAGCATTTTAAATCAGTTTTTGAATATATTTACAGGTTTTTGTAATTCTGACGTCATAATTCTACATTTTAAAGCTGAATGACGTCATTGTCTAAACTTTTGCGTCATAGTGTATACCGTCAACCGGGGTCGGGGTTGCTTTGGTCCTTGTGGCGTTACTTTGGTCCATCCCATAAAAAAGGTTTTATTCTTCGTATTGAACAAAAAATGCAAGATAATTCCGAGTTTTTGCCCTTGAAAAATATTTTAGACCCTACTATAGGGTACTTGAATAGTCTGGGAGTAATTACTTTTTTTGTGGCAACACTGGGTGTGTTTGTAAACAACTGTTTTCGTGTGTAGATTTTAACTCCCCAAACTTTCTATAGTGAGACAATCTGTATAAGAGATACAATTGAGATAAGTGTCAAAATTTTAGCTTTAGTAACCTGTAATACATGTGTGATCATAGTTTTTCCTTTAACTTTTTATTTTGGCAGGAAATGTTTATGTTTTCATAAAATTCGCATGAAAACCAGTTTTTCGGGGCTAGTTTGTGCCAGGCATTTTTTGGTCCGGATGTAGCCCCAGTTACTCATAAATATCTTTTATACAATCAAATCTCTTAAAAAATGTATTAAATAACATTTTTTTTTCAAATGTTTCTTTAGCAAATTGTTACAGTAATTATTTTTTATTCCAATTGCTGAGGATAACATGATGAAAACTGTTTATCGTGTCTATAATTTTAAAATTTGGTTTATTGTGTTTAAATATTAAAAAAAAAAACAAAAAAACAAAACAAAAAAAAAAAAACATTTGTTTATCAAGTTTGCAGTATTAATTCATTAGCAGATCCTATTGCAAGAGGGTTTCAATAGTCCAACATATGAAGTGTATTCAATTCATATGAAACTAAGTGAATGGACCGAAGAAGTCCCCAGCAGGGGCTATTTTGTACCAAATCTTTAAAAATTGTTAAAAAATAAAAAATTGCCTCTTTAAAACCATACAGTTTGCCTCATCGTTTCCTGTTAATTGATTACAATTCAATTTCAACGTTAAAAAATCATATATAATATTTTTTACTAATGGAAATGATAAAGGAACCAGAAAAAAGTGGACCAAAGTAGCCCCGGTTGACGGTGTATATTTAATTTTAGGTATGATATTTTCAGAGATACCGTTGAAAATGTGCTACAAAAATGCCCTCTATTTCCAAGTCTACTGAAACTAAAATTAAGAAAAAAGTAGAGATAGTAGAACTTCATTTAATCCATGCAGGACAACTATACCAATTATCGTAGTTTCGTAGGTCACATAGTTGTTCAAAAAATCGCATTTTTTGTTACACACAAGCATGACATTGCTGCTCTTAGTAAAGATTTACGTCCGCTCGAGATACTTATCGAAACAGAACCATCAAAGGATTGTTGATAATGATTTTCGAAAACGATTATTGGTAATAAGCTGGGATATTAGTTTAAAAGCTATCTAGAAAAACGCGGATTGAATCGAGGCCACAGTCCAATTTTGAGACCTCCTTTTCTAAGAGTTCTCGGCACAGTGCCAAGTTCAAACTTTGTAAAAAGCCTTTGTTTTAGGTAAGGCGAATTACAGTAATAAATAAAGCTTTTAATTCAATTGAATTCAATTATTGAAGGCAATTTCTGAAAAATAATTCATAGAAGAGTTCCCAGTTTTTTTAAAAAATTCTTATTATTCTTACAGCGACGATTTTATGTAATTTTGCATTTAGTAATTAATAAATTTATTGCATGGAACCTTTTGTACGCGAATAGAAGTCACACTTCACCGATCATATGTATTCAAACTAAATTATTCTATTTACTTCTTTCCATTATTATTCAATTCAGTTTAATAATGAAATTTAGAAAGAGAAAAAGGGACATATTAATAAAACTAGATTTTATCTATCCTAATTGGAGAAGTGTTTCTGTTGAAAAACACATTAATTCAAACATGTTATTGTCAATAGTGTTCCCCAATTAATATTTTCGAAAGTAATTATAGAAGAAATATAAATTCTACTAAGAAATTATGATGAGATCTCCAACTAATTAGTATTTCGAGGAATTGCATATATATATATAATTGTATTTGTTATTGATGTTGTTGTTATGAAAATAATTTCCTATTTGCCATGTTACTTTGACGGACAAGGTTAAATATTTTATTTATTTTTAATATTTCCATTTTCTTCTAATTAAGCAAATATAAACATTAATTTCATCATTATTGAATATCAAACTCGAATATAAACAAAAATCAAAATTATTCTGAAATGAATATTTTTTTGTAATTTTTTATTAAATAAATTAGCTCCAAATTTATTCTTTTTAACACTTTCCAGCATAGTGGAAAGAGTCCAACCATACGATATATGGTATTGGGCTTTTCTATGAAATTTTTGCTATTAAAAATGAACCGTGTTACATTTTTAGTTCATATAAAGGGACACTGAAAAGAACTCCGTTACATTATGGTCTATGGGAAAGCTCTTTGTAATATATTTTAATGGTGTTACACTGTTTCAAACGTATTAAAGATTATTGTTCCTTTACAGAGAAAAACGAAAAAAAAATTCGGTTGATGCATACTGTCTATGAGAGATAATCGAGCCGTTCAGTGCACAAATCAATTAACTCCATAAAACAAAAAGTTGAGAAATGCGATGAAATAATGTACATTGTTTTTTAAAAATCCCTTTATAATATAAAATCAACAATATATTGTAGAATGCATAAATACAGATATAGCTTTCATCTAAAGGTGTATAAAATTAATAAGAAAGAATAGCCGAAAAATAATCTTCTTTGTCAGTAATGTTCAAATTTTTATGTGACGGGTGTAGTTAATCGATTTGGCAACTCAAAAATGTAATAAAGTTAAATACAGTGTTTAAATTTTAAAGATTTGTATTACCGAAAAAGTTAGTTATTATATATTTTTATTACAGATTTTACGTAAAAACGAATGTTGACAGTTCTGTTATCATATATTATTTGTGAATAATTCATCAGCAATATAAATAATGTTTTCTTCATCAGGTGTATGTGAGGACACGTCATTTCGATTAGATGAGAAGAAAAACCCTTCCTTATTTATAATCTTGGAGACAAATGAATACGAAACTCTCCATTCCCCACAAAAGCAATACTATGGGTAACTCCCTTTTCATTGCCTTCAGTCCTATTATCAAGAATAGACTCGTCTTATTCAGACCTATTACTCACGTGACCTGTCTTTAATGCTTGACTCAGGAGTAATTTATTTTATTATAATTCTGATAAGTCGACACTAAAAAAAAATTACCGTTATCCTTCAACTCTTGCTAGTATATTTGAGTTGCGTAGTTGCTTTATTGCAATGATTACATTAAAATTATTTACATTAGAATATGGAGTTGGTCTCTGAAATAAATTATTTATTATTCAATGGCCCAAAACATTTTGCTATTTAATGGTGTTAATCTTTGTTATTCAGGAAAGTTATTATGGTATACAGGATGTCGTCTAATTCGACCGACAAAATCAGATGGGTGATAGTAGGAATGAGGAAGAAAAATTACCGTAGAACATAGGTCGCAAACCGCTTATTTAGTCACAAATATAGGGTGTTAAATCATAAATGAACTCAGGTTGACGGTAATTATTTCGTGAAAAATAAAAATACTGCTATGAAAATATAAATATATGTACAGTCGTGGAAAAAAAAGTAAACGCCCCCCCATTAACTTCTCAACAAATTATCATAGAAGAAAGTTATTGGTACCGAACGATTGGAAATAAAGTCTACTTTTAAATGATGTATATAAAATTTGTTTAAGGGGCCATCTACATATTAAAACGAACCGTAACGTTGTTTTTTTAATAGCAGTACACAATTCTGACAGCATAAATGAACTCTACACCTTTCAATTAGCCTATAAATAAATTTTTATGCAATTCGTGCCATAAGTTTCCGAGAAATTAATTATTTTAAAACGAGCGTATTTTAAGGGCTGTATCCAAATTGAAGTTCCGAAGTCGATTGTTAACCGATAGAGCCGCCTTCTTGATCAAAGCACGTTTAAGCGTCAATGAAACCTGTTTAATTACAGGAAGCAGAATAAATTTCAAAAATTTACACACTTCTATCATAGACGGGTCCTTAAACCATCATTTTGCCGTTTTTTAAGCATAATTTGAAAACTACATGGAAGAAAAGTCTGAAATTTTGGATTTCCATAAAGCAGGACTTAATAAATCTAAATCCATCAAAAAAATTGTATGTTGCAATTCATAATTTTTTCGAATATTAATTTCATAATTCATAATTCATATCATAAAATTATAAAAATTGCAAATTCAACCTATTTATGTTTGGGTATATTAGTATTATTGCTACACAAAAAATTAGCTCATTAGGAGCATAATTTCAGGAGATATAAATCAAAATATGAAAATGTAATTTAACATTAGAGGTACTAAATTTTGAATGTCTATAATTCAAAAACTTATCATTCGAATGACTTGAAATTTGGTTTCTAGGCATATTTTGAACAAAGATGTGAAATATCTCGTTAAATTTGGATACTGCCATTAAAAAAATGAAGTTTGGATTCGTTTTAATATGTATATGGCCCCCTAAGCAAATTTTATGCACACCATTTAAAAGTAGACTTTATTTCCAATCGTCCGGTATCAGTAACTTTCATCTACGATAATTTGTTGAGGAGTTAGTAGGGGGTGTTTATTTTTTTTTCCACGACTGTACCTCGAACGGTATGAAATGTGAGAACCTCGCGAAAAGGTTTGAAAGAACAGGGTGCTCACAAAATCGATGATAACCTGCAAACTGGTAATTGCAGTCCAAAATGTGAAACGACAAGCAAATACTGCTAGCGTATATAATGGAAACTTCTTTTTTTTCATAATTTTTATTATATTATTATAAATTTATTTTTTTATGTTATCACATTTAAAACAGAAGTGATCCAGCCTATTAAAAGTTCCATTATAAAATACTTCAGTTTTCTGAAAGCTATTAACGACAACTCAAGTTGCGTTAGATTAGAACTCCCTGTATTTTTGATTAAATAGTCGGTTACCGACACCACGTTCCGTTATAATTTTTGTTCCCCTCAATGTCTACTATCACTCCTCTCAATTGTTCGGTCGAATTTAGTAACACCTTGTTTATACAAATCTATATGTCAGATACAGGGCTGTGCAAAATAATTCCTATACTTTTTCAACTGTAGTTGGTAATATCTGAAATTGGGTTTTCAAATGTATTACGCACTTTTCAAATTGTTTACTTGGATATTGTGTTTCAACTTATTAAATGCCGAAGTATTGTTATATTATTCTAAATGTGCTGAAAAGTGTTATATAAACTATGCTTGATCGGTAATTTTTATTTTCTTCTTTAAATTATGGTCATCATTTTTGATGGAAAGAGCTAAAAACATAAGTTTGAAACTTAACTAAATGATGATTGATCAAATAGTGTTATAGATTTTGTGACTGTCACAAGAGAAAAATGAATTCAGAACAATATATATACTAAATGTATTTAAAGGTTACAGGGTGTTTCAGTATACCGTTTACAAGTTTTAAGTGGTAATAGAGACAACGAACTACAAAAAACAATTTTTATATGGAAAAGAAACGTCGTAATCTACTTTGCTAGTCGAAATTGCAAGGTGTCACAGAAAAGATGGTCACAGTTTTAAGAAAAGATACTATTAGCAAATCTAGTAGAAAATAGTAGAAACTATAAAGGAATGTTTGATGGAGTATTTGTTTTCAAACCTTCTTTTTGATTATTTTCGTATGCCATAAGTTATCTAAAACAGAAATACCCGAATTGGTCATCAGTAATGACTTTATCTTGTACGTTAGGGGAAAAATACGAGCAATGATTTTTTTCTTGAAAATAATTAAATACTAAGATTACGATAAAATTTTAATCATAGTTTTCGCGATTTTTTTTTTTTTTTTTTTTTCACAGGAATGGCGTAAGAAGGGTTATGGAAAACATAGAAGAGAAGGGGAGGACGGCACTTCTTTTTTAAATCTTTGAATATTAAGAATTTTAGTAAATTTTAGTTTAATTTTAATCAATTGCCACCCTCTTTCAGAAAATATTGATTACTGACGTGGGGGCACACAGCAGCTGATTCCTCGCTCGCACTTTCCTCCATTTGTCAGACCCTGAATAAAGTAAGATAGATGTCAAAGTAAACAAAAGGAAAACGCAATTTTAGCAATTATCATATATAGTCGGAACAATACCGCAATTTTTTTTTTTTTTTTTTTGGGGGGGGGGGGGGGCAGTCCTTCATATAATCTGTAGAGTGTAGATTTATATATAGGGGAGAGTAGCCATATTTGGACCGCTGTTTTAAATGGACCGTTGCTATTCTGACATTAATTACAGAAAGACACACCATCTCTCAGTGAAATTCTACTCATTAGAATGACGTCATTTATGATTAGAAGAAGCAACCGCTTACCATATGCTCTTTTCAAACAATTTTTAAAACCTAAAGTTAGCTGTTTGGATCTAGTGTTTTCAGACTAAACGTAAGTCAATACTTTAAAAATAAGATAAGTTGGTATGTTTTCCCATACATATCTAAATTCATCTCTTTATTGCGCATATTGTTCATGCAGATTTCATTGATTTCGATTCCGTTCTTAGTGTCGAGATTATCTGTTTTAAAAATGGCTCAGTTGCCTTAATTGAGCCAATTTAAGTTACTTAAATTCGATCAGAAATACGATCTAAATTTGAAAAGTAAGTAATGAATTGCGAGGGTGGTATGCTTTGTATACTATTTGTTTTAATATTTTGTAATGGATTACTATCTCTATGGATGTTTTTGAATACTTGTTTTATATATCTGGATCAATTTCTTTATGCAGTTTAGGCCTTTATAAACATAAAATATTTTTACATATTTATGTCATAAATTTGTCTGCACTTTCTTTCATCTTGTAGGTATTTGTATTTATTTTCTTTGAATTTTTTATTCCTACGACATATTTGATTTACAGAGTTAAATTGAAGCATTTTCATCCTGCAGGATATTTGCGGTTCTGAGAGGGATAGAGTGTAGAATTTTTACAGTTCTGTAGGGTGGAATTAAACTTTTTTGGAATTAAAATGCATAAGACCTCAAACCTTCGTTGTAGGGGGGAGGAGTAGTTATTTCAAGGCTCCGAGGTGGGGGGCACTGGATTCAACATTGTTTGGATATATGTTTTCCATTAGATTAATTAAAGCGTATTTTTTCAATAGAGCATATTTTTTAAGTACTTTTTTAATATAATGTTGAAACTGTTGAAAATGACACAGGCAAACTACTTGGAAGGAAAATACCCATGACAGCAAAAGCCGTTAAAGATATAGGAAACGAAAAGAAGAGAGTAAGTTGTGAAGAAATTGACCTGCAAACAAGAAAACTGCCTCTACAAATCCCCCCCCCCAAAAAAAAAGCCAAAAAATCATTATAAATGTTATCTCCTTTGCTAAATTAAGTAAAATCAAAGTATACAGGAGCGAAAAAACACTTGAGTTAACATCTCCTTCATGTAGAGTAAATGTTGAAATGAAAAAAAGTACAAAAGCAATTGGAACATGAAGTTCTAGAAAACAGTTGTAATGCAATTGAAAAAAATGATGGAAGGGAAGCACTACAAACATGATGTAAAGAAAACTTCTGTTTCAAAAACATTTCTAATAATTCAGAATGTGAAACGAAAAATCTAGACAGTGACAATTGCTTTTGCCTAATGTGTAAGAAAATTAAAATAGAAGAAATGATTTAGTGTTCAGATTGCCACTTACGGTTCCATGTTGTGTTCACTGGGATAAAAAATGAATAACCAAAATTCATGTGTAAGCTTTTCATCAGTCCTTACATGATGTTCAAGTAACTGGCAATTAGTTCCATAATTTCTATTCTTAATTACTGATAACATTGATTTATATTTTGAATAAATTTTGATTTAAAACAATTACTCTTATTTTCAGCTATTTGATTTCATTATATTTCATTGCTGTTTTTTGTTTGATTGTTTTATTTTTCGCAAACTTTGCTTTTATTTACCCGACTGCCAAGAAGGGTTATGCGTTTCAGGCGTATCTGGGTAAGTGGATTTCTTTATACCCTCGAAACATCCCAACGGCTGGGAGGAATTTAATGAATGAAGTCTCTGTCGATTCGTCTTAACTGTCCGATGGTTATAGGTTAGGTTTTGTTTCTATAAATTCAAAATGGCGGCCGTAAAATACAAAATGACGGTAGAGACGAAAATAAAAATTACGCACCCTATTGAATGGCATATCATTGAATAGGTCGTTCAAAATGAAGACGATGTTTCATTGACTATTTTACAGCCAGAACCTCTGTTAAAATATTATACATCCTGGAAGGTGTGTATGTAGGATCTGTAGCTTTGCTACAACTCAAACCATCATAGACATCTAAATACCTCATCAAAACAGTGTTTATAGATAGGAACTAACAATTAAACACAACTTAAAAGTCATCAATACAATTAATAAACAAAATAGGTAAGTAATTGTCTGAGCGAAGCGAAGGCTAATACTCAGCGAAATATTACTGTCCGGACACATTACTACTACGATGGATATTAACGCCATGTCCTACTTAAAAAAAAGCCTAATAAAAACTTTTCGTCAAGCATAACTCAAAAAATATTTGTCGGATTTCTTTTCTGATTGCACCAGAAGGTACCTATGAGGGCCACCTACTGAATGCACCTACTATGAAAAATATGTTCCAAACCGTTTAAAAATTATATTAAAAAAACTGATAAAAAAGCACAAGATATCTGCATACGTCACAGAAATTTGGTGTGCGTCACTTTCACCGGTGGATGTTTTCGTAGACAACTGGTTTGAACACATGGAGCAAATAAAAAAAAATATGCACGCAGTAATATTGAATAGGTCAGTTTCAACCACGTAATCATAAACCTTACAACAGCCCGTGGCAACCAGTTTTGGTGGGCAAACAATTAATAATACAGTACAGGCTAAATCCGGCTAAAAACTCAAGTTAAAAGATAGTTCTCAGTCTATCGACTGGGAAATTAACAGATTTTTTTAATGCGCGTATAACGAAATTTAGAAACGATTGTGGATGATTAAAACAAATGACATGAGTGTTTATTGCTCCGGGAGTTATCTTTCTCTGAATGTCTGTCTGTCTATCATACAACATTCAATTTTCTTGTAAAGGATGATATTATTATGCAGTAAAACCTCCATAACGGACACACCCGATTAGTGGACACCTCTATTTAGAGGGCATTATTTTCGATTACCAACCCTTAAATATACATTTTGGTACACATTAAATGTACATTTTTTAATCTCAGTAGCCGATACCTCCAAATAGAGGACAAATTCTGCCCACCCGAGGTGTTCGCTATTCAGCGGTTTTACTGGTAAAACCTCCATAACGGACACACCCGATTAGCGGATACCTCTATTTAGCGGACATTTTTTTGATTACCAACACTCAAATAACTGTACATGTTTTACTCTCAGTAGCGGACACCTCCAAATAGAGGACAAATTCTGCATTCTCGAGGTGTCCGCTATTCAGAGGTTTTACTGTATGTATATATTATTCATAGTTATTTTACAGGGCCGCACAAAAGAATAAGAATATATGAAACGAATATAAACTAAATTCGGGATTGGTAGATCGCTGACGCTAACGTAATTTTAGGATGTTGTTACAGTCATCCGCAGCATGTTTTCAGAGTTTCGTTCATCTAACGAAATACTACCTGTCTCACTCCTTTGTCTGTCCGTCTGTCACAGAACCCGTTCTCAGAAACTATATATGTCGGAGACTTGAAAATTTGCATACTTATAGCTGAACACCATACATCAAACGGCAAATAACAAAAATTTGAAAAAGTCTAATATTTAACCCTCTGGGCTCTAACTTGGGTATTTTAAGCAATTTTTCTAACTCAGACCCTAATTAAGTTGGAGACATGAAATTTTGCATACTTATAGCTGAACACCTCACATCAAATGACAAATAATAAAATTTTGAAAAAGGTCTAATATTTAACCCTCTGGGTTCTAACTTGTGTATTTTAAACAATTATTCTAACTCAACCCCTAATTAAGTTCGAGACATGAAATTTTGCATACTTATAGCTGAACACTTAACATCAAACGGCAAATAATAAAATTTTGAAAAAGGTCTAATATTTAACCCTCTGGGCTCTAACTTATGTATTTTAAGCAATTTTTCTAACTCAGTCACTAAATAAGTTGGAGACATGAAAGTTTGCATACTTATAGCTGAACACTTGCGATAACACGATAAATCATAAAATTTTGAAAAAGTCATATTTAACCCTCCGGTCTCTAACTTCTGTATTTTAAACATTTTTTCTAACTCAGCCCCTAATTAAGTTGGAGACACGAAATTTTGCATACTTATATCTGAACACCTCACATCAAACGAAAAATAATAAAATTTTGAAAAAGTCTAATATTTAACCCTCTGGGCTCTAACTTGCGTATTTTAAGCAATTTTTCTAACTCAGCTCCTAATTAAGTTGGAGACATGAAATTTTGCATACTTATAGCTGAACACCTCACATCAAACGGCAAATAATAAAATTTTGAAAAAGGTCTAATATTTAATCCTCTGGGCTCTAACGTGCGTATTTTAAGCAATTTTTCTAACTCAGCCCCTAATTAATATGGAGACGTGAAATTTTGCATACTTATAGCTGAACACCTCACATCAAACAACAAATAATAAAATTTTGAAAAAGTCTAATATTTAACTTCTAATATTTTGTCTAGCGCAATTTTTAAATTTAAACTGTTTTGCAGTATTATTTTTTGTTCATTTTGATAATAAGTGTAATGTGACGTAATTTCTTCTATTTAAGACTTCTAACACATGTTAATGAATTTATTTTACAATATACTTTCTCCTTTAAAATTAACATGTAAATATAGTTTTTATGGCGTAATTTCCAATAAGTGCCTGCTTTTAATACCTAATTATTTAATTCTAATTTAAAGGTTTTTTTCTCTTTATAATAGTAACGTGTAAATAATTTTTTTTTATTTGATGCAAACATTATTGTTTGCTCTGTTTATACAGTTGGCAACAGTTTAAATTATTACCATTTTCTAAAATATGTAAAAAAAATCTGTCGAAATGCTGAATATTTGAATTTAAAATAGAAATAAAACCTCAAGAAATGAGTCAAATTAAAAAAAAAATTAATGAAATCTGCACACCGGGATCTTCTATTGAATAAAATGATATAAAACTGATTAAATTCCCATGTATAGTTTTTGCTCCTATAAAACTGTTTTTAATGGAACGATTTTGTCCAAATTTAGCATTAAATATCTCTTAACATAATTCTTCTTTTTGAAAACTGTATACATCAGCGTGTTGATCAAACATTTCTCTATAATACCACCGATTTTCATATTTCTGTATGCAATAGTTTTCTTAATATTAACGAAGAAAGACCTCCGGTCACACAAAAATTCAAAACCGGCAGCGGCGGTGACAGCGTTAGTTACTTTTTTTTAGAATAGAGAGATATATAAAAATGAAAACTTGTCTATCTGTCTGTTTGTAATTCTATAAAAATCCACAATTTGGAAGCCAAAATTGTGAAAAGATACGTACATGTGTATTAAAACATAGCCGAGTAAACTAAAGTATTCCAGAATCGAAAAAATTTATAGTTAATTTTTAATTAATAAAAAAACCACCAATTTAACAGCAATTTCTTATCAAATTTAAACATTTTTCGTTATAGCAGTTGCCAACAATTAAAATACACAATAAAATTATTACTAAAACAATTAATTTTCTACTGCAAAATTTCCACGTGAAAAATGAAAATGAGGTAAATAGTTTGCCGAATTTAAAAAAAAAAGTGAATATAACTTCATAACTTTTCTATTTCAAGGTTTCCACGTGAAAGAGGAAAATATTACGTCATATTGGAAATATAAAGGACGTGGTGGATATAGTATAACGTCATATGAGTGTGAAAAATGTATTGAAGCATGATAAAAACCCGATTAGGGCAGTGCCATCGCTAAGACTTTTTATTGGTGGGGGAGAGAACCTTAAATTGCCAAGTCAAATTTCAGCATTTGCCAACTCGTTTTATAATTTTGCCAACTTACCACAGTTAGAAAATGTAATATAGTTCTTATTTTTTAAAAGTTTAATAATATTCCCAATTAGTTTTGTAATTTTTGCCAAGTCTATCAGAAATAGAATATATATTATAGTTTTTATTAAAATTTTAAACAAATTTGCCAACTAAGTTTGTAAATTTGCCAAGTGTAATAACATTCGCAAATGTTTGGGGGGGAGGCTCCCCACCGTCCCCCTCCCCCTTAGCGAGTCCCCTGGATTAGGGAAATACTGGCGTATTTTAACATTATTGCTCCAATTACAAATTGAAATGAGTTCATTTATAGCTGTATTCTTTTGCGTCTGTTATATACATGTATAAATTTTTATGTAGCGTTTTCATATGATTCATTCATACAACATTTCTACTGCTTTTTTTTAATGTTTGTTTTGTGTTCTATGTTAAATTTTGAAATTGATTTTTCAGAACAAACATCCTTCAAATTCTGGGCAACGCCGGGCACTTTAGTTTGTAACAGATAAATGGCTTTTGTATCTGTACATCTAATGCTAATATTATAAAGTGTATAATATTATTAATGCTTGTACGTTTGCGAGGTGTTATCCCTGAAACTACATAGCCAACATTAAAAAAATGTTGGTGGCCATCTCTGCTCCGAAAAAAAGACTGTACTTTATGTCAGTGCAAGAACCTACATTGCTACAGGAGCAAAAAAGTTCTAAAATTGCGATTTCTGCGATATTGATTGGGTTAGAAACTTTAAATTTGGTGTGGTAGTTACTTTTAGGATGTAAATACTCGTAATGAACGCTCTCTAAAAGGTTCAATTTGACGGATAAACGTAAAAATTTCTGGAAAGGTTGTAAACTATGATTTATTTGGAATACTGAAATTTTTGGGATACTGTTTTGGTTAGAAACTAGAACTTTGGCATGGTAGTAATTTATAAGATGTAAATGCTCTTTGTAGAACGAACTCTAAAAAATCGAAAGACTATATAAAGCGCAAAAAGATCTAAAGATGATCTAAGTAACGAAGTACATGGAATTGTTAGGAATATAAACATGAAAATTTACATGGCTGTATTTATCATGACGTAAATTCTCGCAATAGAACAATTTCTGAAAATGTCGCTATATAAAACAGTGCAGAAACAAAAAAAAATTTCGAAAATTTTCTATTTCTTTGTTACTGCTGAGCTCAAAATCTTGAAATTTTGCTTCGGGTTAGTTTTAAAATATACAATTGTCCCTATGAATGGTTTCTAAAAAATTAAAAATTTAAAAAGATGAAATTAATGGAAAGTGATCTCAATTACCATTAATTTGGAATTATTAGGTATAGCAACTCTAAATATTTCATAATGCTGCATTTCCTCCGCAAAACTTGTAATTTAAATGCAACAAAACTGATAGATACCCACCTAGCATTAAATAAATTGTGTAAATATTGAATAAAGACCTGTATGAAACAGTGAGTAGGTTGCCCGAAAGTACTTGTTAAAGTGTTCCTTCTCTAGGCTTTTCTCTCTCTCTCCAAGGCCACTAACAGAGGGAAGTGCCGTTTTAGATGTGGCATGAATTTTTTATCTGATTCATTTTTCTAGACATTTTATCATAAGGTCATATTCTGAATTATCATTAGTAGATTTTTTATATATTAATTTATTCTGGTGAAATTTCATGATCGGGCTCATAGTGGCGTATGTTAGCTTGCATGATTTGCTGAATAAATATGTATGGATTTGTAAATTACTTCAAATGACACTTTGACAGCTCAAAAGTTATGCAGACGATATATTCAGATCTTGTGTCATGCTTTATGTTGCCGTATAAAGTATAGTCCATTCTTTATAAACATCATATATTTGTCATTTAAAGTTATTGAAATTGGTGCGGAGCGTCTGATTATGCTCTTGACATCATTTTATACAGTTAAAATTCCGATATAAAATAATTTAGTGTTTCATTTTCTATTTTACTTTTAATATATTGCGTACTTTCAATTTTATATCCATGCATGGCTGTCTTGCATGGTTTGATTCCCATTTTTTTAAACAGTGCATACGAATTTATATATAAAATTTTGTAATTATACCATTCGTTTATTTTCATCATCTCAATTTATCGCAGTATATGGACAATTAAAGATAACATCTCATTTTCTTTGCATCCACATGTTATTATTAAATCTATGTTCTCAGCAATATCGCTCAGACTAATCCCTCTGAGGGAAGTCCTAGTATAAAAAATAGTTTCGCATTGATGAGAAATAATTAATTAGTTCGCTTTTTACGCAGTCGGGTTTTTTGATTTTTTAAATTTATATAATTAGTTATATTGTGTAGTTATTAAAACAACCTGATATTGTTTGGTCGAATTTAGGAGTCTGGGTGTACAGTTGCTGAATTTGGGCCACTTTTGACAAATTTTTCAATTTAAAATAAAATTTAGGATTATAAATTAATCTAAGAGTTTATTTAGTTAGTAGATGAATAGATTGACCCCGTGTAGTGATGTTTTGCAGACATTCCAAAAATTAAGCGTGTTACATCGGAAAGTGAAGTGGTCCAAATTCGGCTACTCTTCCCTATATTAGATGAAATCAAAATTTTAGTTCCATTAGGAAACGGATACGCAGCTGGTAATTCCCTTTCGACAATTTCTGTCAGTAAGCATAAATAACTCGAATTTTTTTCAATTTTTCTGTATATGATCTATAAAAATTATACACACGAAGAAATGTTCAAACAATTAGCTAAGTTTATAAGCACATACCGCAAATGAAAACGCACTTTGATCAATTATTGCTCATAAACTGCACTGTAACAGAATTTTCCTGAAAGTCCTTGTAAATAAACGATAATTCCTATCAAAATCTCATTATATAGTATTCCTATTGTAGTACACCTCAGTACAGCCAATTTAAATATGTTTGAGGTACTGCAACATTATTAAAAAACATTACAAGTGATTTTCTCTCATAAATCATAATGTAACGGAATTATTTTCAGCGTCTGTATAAACGAACTATAAAGTTTAAACACTTCTTTTTACTCCCAAAAATGCCATGGTAAACTTCAATAATATAATCCAAGTACATTTACGAAAGATAGAGTAAGGACAGACACACCTAATTTATAATATTTTTGAACTATATTGGAATGTAATAACAACTAAGCATTTTTGAAAGTATTTAAAATCAAGTCTAGCTGAAATATGTTGTTTGACCTTTGTGACAATGACTTCTAATAAATGCTATTATCGCATTAAATGACGAAGTCATGATGTAATAGATTTAGTTCGGATGCTAAAGATTCCGTATAGTTCGAGTTCCGTATAGTACAAAGACTCCGTATCAGGTTCACAGAATATGGCCTTAATATGGCCAGGTTACTCAAATGCAAAAATAAACCACACACATTTCCAACTGACAATTTTGTAAAAAAAATCTAACATGACACCCAGTGAGTTTTCCGTAATAAAAGACTTGGTTGTAATTCATTAAAAAACTCATGTCATTAACATTGCCCTTTTTTTTTATTTACTTACTGAGCTCTAGTTGCCGACTTTTAGTGAGAGTGGTTTCGACAATTGAGTATTTTTTTGCGATCAACCATGTTCAACCTAATCTATGACATTGTTGTTGCTGTCCAAGTATTTCTGGGGGAAAAACGACTTGTGGCACAGGTTCATGGCAGATACTTACATTAGAGGTTGTTGTTCACACTGGTATCGTAAACTGGTGAGATATGTCAACAAGCATTATCTTGGCGATAATGGCTCGCTTTTCGTTTCAAAAATTTTTCAACAAAACAACATTTAGTGTTTATATGCAGTGGCATTCTTATTCATGAATGCACAAATTTATAAAACGTAATACATTGCACATATCTCAGGCTTGAAACGCAGCCGCCAGTCATATATTAAAACGTTTGACGTGTCCCTAAATAAATTAAAAATGCACGACACGTCCCTTCCCTTTAGCTGTCTGATGTAC